>OZ010659.1:14631436-19431436 GCA_963932335.1 Andrena marginata
AAAATTTCATGCAGAAATTCAAATCATTGTCGAAGTTATAGCAGCGAACGTAATTGAGTGCACCGTCGAGTAACGGCCTCGCAGTGCGGTATTGGCATAGGGTACCTTACTTTAAAGCCGTTTTTCTCGAAACACCATTTTCAGAAACGGTGTACATCATAACTCTTGAACCAATGATTATTTTTACTTAAAATTTTAACTGGAGCTGTAGAATTCCATTCTCTATCGTGTAACAATTCCGCATTAACATTGGATGTTTATAAAACATATTATAACTGATTAAAGATGATTTTTTTCCCGTAAAAATGTGGGGAAAAATGGATTCGTGCGTAACTTTCACAATTTTTGTTCAAATTCATTGGCAAGTTTCCACACTGTAGATATTTGTGTATAAAATAATCACCTCAAGGCATTTTGCTTTCAGATGATTGGTTCACCTGTATCGATGTACACCACCTGCAGCGGCGGGCCGTACAGGGCTATCTTCAACGATTAATAACTTCGATAATTTTATACATTCCGACGATTTTGTTTTTTGTAAATATTCGCAAACGTGCCCACAATAGATTGTCAGAAGCGCGACTATAACGATTGTTTAGTATCAAAGTAATTTTGCGTCAAAGAAACTGTTGAGTGCCAATAAAAGTTAATGTGTATTGGTCCTGTATGATGGCACTGCCGTCAGCGTGGTATAGGTTTATCTCGTACAAGCGTGACCGGAAGTGCGTGTTTGTCCGTTTCTTTTTCTCTCCTAGGTACTCAGGTCTTTCTTTGTTTGTTCTGGTTCACTTCCGTCCGTTAGCTTAGAAGCGTGTGTCGTATTTTTTGTGTGTCTCTCTACTTAAATAATAAAAAAGACTATTTTATTTTCTTCTATATAAGACTCGTTTTTACTTGTCCCTTTTGTAACAGGTTATGGGCCCAGTATACGCATAACACAAAGTGGGTACAAGTTTTGTATTCTCTCTTCAATAATCTTCCAAGAATAGAGAGGTTAGGGAACGGCGTGGTTGTGGCACGTGTTCAAGGAATAGGAGAGAAAAGAAACGGGTCGAAATGGAATCGGTTCAAGCCGTATCACAAGTTTTAAAGTTGAACGAGGAAAATTGGCTTGTTTGGAAGTTTCAAATATCTGTCATATTGAAAGGAAGGGGTTTGTTTGATATCACATCAGGTATAGAACCGAGACCAGAGGATGCAGCAAAAAGAGAGATCTGGGATAAGTCGGATGCGAAAGCACAAGAGGTACTAGTAACAAGAATGGAGACAGGACCTCTCACCCACTTATTGTCCTGCAGTACGTCAAGGGAAATGTGGGATAAGCTAAAGAGCGTTTACGACAAGGAATCTACCGTCAGTGTACACCTTGTACAGCAGAAATTTTTTGGTCTGGGGTTTAAAAATGGAAGCGTATCGTCCTTCGTTTCCGAACTAGAGGAAATAAAAACAAAATTGAAGCAAGCTGGTGAAGAGTTGTCCGAGAAAATGATCATCACAAAAATACTGATGTCCTTGCCTGAGAGATACAAGCACTTCGTCTCAGCTTGGGAATCAGTGCCAGCAGCAAACCAGGGAGTACAGGAACTGGTATCTAGATTGTTGATCGAAGAAGAAAGGACAAATTCTTTTGAGTAAGTGACTGCTTTAGCCAGCACGTCTAAGATTAAAGGTACGCAGAATACGAAACACCACAATAACAAAAGCACCGGGCACGTAGCGAGTGGTCACACTAACGAAAAAAAATAAGAATAAACCTGAGGGGAGGAAGTGCTATTTTTGCCAAAAACCTGGCCACTTAATAGCTAGCTGCTGGCTAAAGAAGAACAAAGAAAAACAGGAAGACAAATCACCTCAGAAAAACGCGTTCGTTGTTACATCCAGTAAAATGAGCATGGATGATTGGTGTGTGGACTCGGGGGCGAGTCAGCACATGTGCGGAAACCTAAACCTTTTTAAGTCTGTTAGTAAGGGATCTGTCAGGGACAAAGTAAAAATAGGAGACGGATCAATATTAGAAGTTGAAGGCATTGGTGCTGTGGCCCTAAACGCATGGGACGGAAAGAAATTGGTCGAAACTGAATTGTCGGATGTTCTGTACGTGCCAAAATTAAAGTTTAACCTTTTTTCGGTGGGATGTGCCTTGGATAAAGGGTACTATATGAGGTCAGATAGTAAAATATGCCAGTTTATGAAAAGTGGCAGAGTGTGTGCAGAAGCGAAAAGGGTGGACAAGCTTTATAAAATGACTTTTGTGCCAGAGAGCGGGGTCAACTGTAATATTGCAAAGACTGTGGACACTTTGTCCACGTGGCACTGTAGGTTAGCACATCAAAACTTTCACCAGGTTAAGGAGGTGCTAAGACTGAATAATATAAGTTATACAAACGAAGGAAATAACGATACGTGCGAGTCCTGTTTGGCAGGTAAACAACATAGGTTACCACTGCCAAACAGCATGTCGAGAGCTAATAGGACGCTTAATCTGCTTCATGCTGATTTATGTGGTCCGATGGAAAATAAGTCAATAGGTGGCGCAAGATTTTTCCTACTTGTAAAGGATGATTTTTCATCCTATAGGTATGTAACGTTCCTGAAGCACAAGTCTGAAGTTAAAGAAAGCCTAGAAAAGTTTATTAAACAAGCGGAAAGAGAAACTGAAAACAGAGTTAAGATTTTAAGGACAGATAACGGCCTGGAGTTTGTAAATAAAGATGTCAAAAGGCTGTTAGAAAAGTCAGGTATTCGACACCAAAGATCTGTAAGCTATACGCCCCAACAAAATGGGAGGGCGGAAAGAGAGATGCGTACACTAGTGGAAGCAGCGAGGAGTATGATACAGGGGTTAGAAAAATCATACTGGGCAGAAGCAATTAATATGGCTGCCTATGTACTTAACAGAACGGGAACGAGCTCTGTAGGAGACAAGTCGCCATATGAATTGTGGCATAGAAAGAAACCAGAGCTGAAACACTTCAAGGCGTTCGGGTCCCAGGTAGCAGTTCACATTCCGAAGGAGAAGCGTCTGAAACTTGACAAGAAAAGTAAAACCGGAGTGCTGGTGGGATATGGAGAAGACGTAAAGGGATATAGAATCTATTTTCCAGGGGGGAAAAAGGTAGAGTTTGCACGAGACGTAGTCATCTTGTCAGAAAAATGTAACGTGCTAGAAACCGAAGGACAACCTACAAAGTATGAAGTGATAGAAGAAAGGGAATGTGCAAGTGGGGAAGAAACTGAAAGTACAAATCAAACTGTAGTTTTAAATCAATCTGAAAATGTAACTGACAGCTCAGCTGGAAGGTACGAGTTGAGGGATCGGTCGCAGATAAATAAGCCAAGTCACTTGGAAGACTACCATACGGGACTAGTCATAATAACAGAAGGAGAACCAACAACCTACGAGGAAGCCATGTCCGACAGCAAATCAATTGAATGGAAAAGAGCAATGGAAGCAGAGATGACTACGTTAGAAGAAAACAATACCTGGACACTCGTGGATAGACCGTTGGATAAAGAAGTAATAAACTGCAGATGGGTTTTCAAAAGGAAGCAAGACGAATACGGGGCTTGGACTATATATAAGGCTCGTCTGGTGGCTCGTGGTTTCCAGCAGAAGAACATAGATTCAGATAGTATATATAGTCTGGTGGCGAAATTAGTGACCCTTCGCACGTTCGTAGCCATATGTCTGTACAGCGAGTTCGATGTATACCAAATGGATGTATGCAGCGCTTTCCTGAATGGAGATATTAGACAGGAGGTATATATAGAGTTGCCAAAAGGTTTCGAAACGGAAAAGACAGGTAAATTAAATAAGTCTTTATATGGGTTAAAAAGTTCGCCAAAAGATTGGAACTTGAAGTTTAATAATGTAATGTTGAAGTTAGGTTTCAGGAGGTCAGAGAATGATTACTGTCTGTATGTAAAAATTGCAAAAGCGTATAAATTATATTTACTATTGTATGTTGATGATGTTTTGTTAGCTGGGAGTAGTATAGAGGAAGTACAACAAACCAAATCTATTTTAACAAGGGAGTTCAAGGTAAGGGATTTGGGACAGATGAAGCGGTACTTGGGCATATCTTTCCTGAGGAGAAATGAATGGATGCTGTTAAATCAAACCGACTATCTAAAAAGAGTCCTGGAAAAATTTGGTATGGAAAATTGTAAGCCAGTGGCGACACCCATGGAAGTAAACTTTCAGCATGAAATCTTAAAAAGGGATAAATCCGATAATGAAGAAATAGAAACCAAATGTCGAAAAGCGATAGGATGTTTAATGTATGCAATGCTATGCACTCGACCAGACTTAAGCGTGTCAATCAGTATTTTGAGTAGATACCAAGCTTGTGCGAGCGAAGAATTATGGCAGGCGTTGAAAAGAGTATTTAGGTATATAAGCGGTACGTTAGATTCTAGTTTAACCTTTAACTGTAAGGATTTCAAAGACTGTATAGAGGGGTATGCTGATTCGGATTGGGCCGGTGACAGAGTTGACAGAAAGTCAACATCAGGATATGTGTTCAAGGTGCTGGGTTGCACAGTGTCTTGGTCTTCAAAGAAACAGCTCTCGGTGGCGTTGTCATCGACCGAATCCGAGTACGTTGCGCTGAGTTCAGCATGCAGTGAGGCATGTTGGTTACAGAGATTGTATGAGGATTTCGATATCAGGAATGACTGCGATGGGAGTGAAGGTGATGAGAGTCGGCGCGGTAAGAGTGTAATTATATATGAGGATAACCAGTCGGCTATTAAAGTAAGCAAGAATCCCGAACAACACACCAGAATGAGACATATAGATGTTAGACATCATTTTATCAGGGAGAAAGTTAGTGAGGGTGCTGTGGAAGTCAAATACCTGCCAACACATGAACAGGTTGCTGACGTTCTCACAAAACCTTTAGGCTGGGTATTGTTCGGGGAATTCAGGAAACATCTGGGTGTAATTAAAATGCAATCGGAATCGAGATAGCGTGAGCAAATGAGGTCATGTAAGGATCTTTTATTGTGGGTGGGTGTTGAGTGCCAATAAAAGTTAATGTGTATTGGTCCTGTATGATGGCACTGCCGTCAGCGTGGTATAGGTTTATCTCGTACAAGCGTGACCGGAAGTGCGTGTTTGTCCGTTTCTTTTTCTCTCCTAGGTACTCAGGTCTTTCTTTGTTTGTTCTGGTTCACTTCCGTCCGTTAGCTTAGAAGCGTGTGTCGTATTTTTTGTGTGTCTCTCTACTTAAATAATAAAAAAGACTATTTTATTTTCTTCTATATAAGACTCGTTTTTACTTGGCCCTTTTGTAACAGGTTATGGGCCCAGTATACGCATAACACAAAGTGGGTACAAGTTTTGTATTCTCTCTTCAATAATCTTCCAAGAATAGAGAGGTTAGGGAACGGCGTGGTTGTGGCACGTGTTCAAGGAATAGGAGAGAAAAGAAACGGGTCGAAATGGAATCGGTTCAAGCCGTATCACAAGTTTTAAAGTTGAACGAGGAAAATTGGCTTGTTTGGAAGTTTCAAATATCTGTCATATTGAAAGGAAGGGGTTTGTTTGATATCACATCAGGTATAGAACCGAGACCAGAGGATGCAGCAAAAAGAGAGATCTGGGATAAGTCGGATGCGAAAGCACAAGAGGTACTAGTAACAAGAATGGAGACAGGACCTCTCACCCACTTATTGTCCTGCAGTACGTCAAGGGAAATGTGGGATAAGCTAAAGAGCGTTTACGACAAGGAATCTACCGTCAGTGTACACCTTGTACAGCAGAAATTTTTTGGTCTGGGGTTTAAAAATGGAAGCGTATCGTCCTTCGTTTCCGAACTAGAGGAAATAAAAACAAAATTGAAGCAAGCTGGTGAAGAGTTGTCCGAGAAAATGATCATCACAAAAATACTGATGTCCTTGCCTGAGAGATACAAGCACTTCGTCTCAGCTTGGGAATCAGTGCCAGCAGCAAACCAGGGAGTACAGGAACTGGTATCTAGATTGTTGATCGAAGAAGAAAGGACAAATTCTTTTGAGTAAGTGACTGCTTTAGCCAGCACGTCTAAGATTAAAGGTACGCAGAATACGAAACACCACAATAACAAAAGCACCGGGCACGTAGCGAGTGGTCACACTAACGAAAAAAAATAAGAATAAACCTGAGGGGAGGAAGTGCTATTTTTGCCAAAAACCTGGCCACTTAATAGCTAGCTGCTGGCTAAAGAAGAACAAAGAAAAACAGGAAGACAAATCACCTCAGAAAAACGCGTTCGTTGTTACATCCAGTAAAATGAGCATGGATGATTGGTGTGTGGACTCGGGGGCGAGTCAGCACATGTGCGGAAACCTAAACCTTTTTAAGTCTGTTAGTAAGGGATCTGTCAGGGACAAAGTAAAAATAGGAGACGGATCAATATTAGAAGTTGAAGGCATTGGTGCTGTGGCCCTAAACGCATGGGACGGAAAGAAATTGGTCGAAACTGAATTGTCGGATGTTCTGTACGTGCCAAAATTAAAGTTTAACCTTTTTTCGGTGGGATGTGCCTTGGATAAAGGGTACTATATGAGGTCAGATAGTAAAATATGCCAGTTTATGAAAAGTGGCAGAGTGTGTGCAGAAGCGAAAAGGGTGGACAAGCTTTATAAAATGACTTTTGTGCCAGAGAGCGGGGTCAACTGTAATATTGCAAAGACTGTGGACACTTTGTCCACGTGGCACTGTAGGTTAGCACATCAAAACTTTCACCAGGTTAAGGAGGTGCTAAGACTGAATAATATAAGTTATACAAACGAAGGAAATAACGATACGTGCGAGTCCTGTTTGGCAGGTAAACAACATAGGTTACCACTGCCAAACAGCATGTCGAGAGCTAATAGGACGCTTAATCTGCTTCATGCTGATTTATGTGGTCCGATGGAAAATAAGTCAATAGGTGGCGCAAGATTTTTCCTACTTGTAAAGGATGATTTTTCATCCTATAGGTATGTAACGTTCCTGAAGCACAAGTCTGAAGTTAAAGAAAGCCTAGAAAAGTTTATTAAACAAGCGGAAAGAGAAACTGAAAACAGAGTTAAGATTTTAAGGACAGATAACGGCCTGGAGTTTGTAAATAAAGATGTCAAAAGGCTGTTAGAAAAGTCAGGTATTCGACACCAAAGATCTGTAAGCTATACGCCCCAACAAAATGGGAGGGCGGAAAGAGAGATGCGTACACTAGTGGAAGCAGCGAGGAGTATGATACAGGGGTTAGAAAAATCATACTGGGCAGAAGCAATTAATATGGCTGCCTATGTACTTAACAGAACGGGAACGAGCTCTGTAGGAGACAAGTCGCCATATGAATTGTGGCATAGAAAGAAACCAGAGCTGAAACACTTCAAGGCGTTCGGGTCCCAGGTAGCAGTTCACATTCCGAAGGAGAAGCGTCTGAAACTTGACAAGAAAAGTAAAACCGGAGTGCTGGTGGGATATGGAGAAGACGTAAAGGGATATAGAATCTATTTTCCAGGGGGGAAAAAGGTAGAGTTTGCACGAGACGTAGTCATCTTGTCAGAAAAATGTAACGTGCTAGAAACCGAAGGACAACCTACAAAGTATGAAGTGATAGAAGAAAGGGAATGTGCAAGTGGGGAAGAAACTGAAAGTACAAATCAAACTGTAGTTTTAAATCAATCTGAAAATGTAACTGACAGCTCAGCTGGAAGGTACGAGTTGAGGGATCGGTCGCAGATAAATAAGCCAAGTCACTTGGAAGACTACCATACGGGACTAGTCATAATAACAGAAGGAGAACCAACAACCTACGAGGAAGCCATGTCCGACAGCAAATCAATTGAATGGAAAAGAGCAATGGAAGCAGAGATGACTACGTTAGAAGAAAACAATACCTGGACACTCGTGGATAGACCGTTGGATAAAGAAGTAATAAACTGCAGATGGGTTTTCAAAAGGAAGCAAGACGAATACGGGGCTTGGACTATATATAAGGCTCGTCTGGTGGCTCGTGGTTTCCAGCAGAAGAACATAGATTCAGATAGTATATATAGTCTGGTGGCGAAATTAGTGACCCTTCGCACGTTCGTAGCCATATGTCTGTACAGCGAGTTCGATGTATACCAAATGGATGTATGCAGCGCTTTCCTGAATGGAGATATTAGACAGGAGGTATATATAGAGTTGCCAAAAGGTTTCGAAACGGAAAAGACAGGTAAATTAAATAAGTCTTTATATGGGTTAAAAAGTTCGCCAAAAGATTGGAACTTGAAGTTTAATAATGTAATGTTGAAGTTAGGTTTCAGGAGGTCAGAGAATGATTACTGTCTGTATGTAAAAATTGCAAAAGCGTATAAATTATATTTACTATTGTATGTTGATGATGTTTTGTTAGCTGGGAGTAGTATAGAGGAAGTACAACAAACCAAATCTATTTTAACAAGGGAGTTCAAGGTAAGGGATTTGGGACAGATGAAGCGGTACTTGGGCATATCTTTCCTGAGGAGAAATGAATGGATGCTGTTAAATCAAACCGACTATCTAAAAAGAGTCCTGGAAAAATTTGGTATGGAAAATTGTAAGCCAGTGGCGACACCCATGGAAGTAAACTTTCAGCATGAAATCTTAAAAAGGGATAAATCCGATAATGAAGAAATAGAAACCAAATGTCGAAAAGCGATAGGATGTTTAATGTATGCAATGCTATGCACTCGACCAGACTTAAGCGTGTCAATCAGTATTTTGAGTAGATACCAAGCTTGTGCGAGCGAAGAATTATGGCAGGCGTTGAAAAGAGTATTTAGGTATATAAGCGGTACGTTAGATTCTAGTTTAACCTTTAACTGTAAGGATTTCAAAGACTGTATAGAGGGGTATGCTGATTCGGATTGGGCCGGTGACAGAGTTGACAGAAAGTCAACATCAGGATATGTGTTCAAGGTGCTGGGTTGCACAGTGTCTTGGTCTTCAAAGAAACAGCTCTCGGTGGCGTTGTCATCGACCGAATCCGAGTACGTTGCGCTGAGTTCAGCATGCAGTGAGGCATGTTGGTTACAGAGATTGTATGAGGATTTCGATATCAGGAATGACTGCGATGGGAGTGAAGGTGATGAGAGTCGGCGCGGTAAGAGTGTAATTATATATGAGGATAACCAGTCGGCTATTAAAGTAAGCAAGAATCCCGAACAACACACCAGAATGAGACATATAGATGTTAGACATCATTTTATCAGGGAGAAAGTTAGTGAGGGTGCTGTGGAAGTCAAATACCTGCCAACACATGAACAGGTTGCTGACGTTCTCACAAAACCTTTAGGCTGGGTATTGTTCGGGGAATTCAGGAAACATCTGGGTGTAATTAAAATGCAATCGGAATCGAGATAGCGTGAGCAAATGAGGTCATGTAAGGATCTTTTATTGTGGGTGGGTGTTGAGTGCCAATAAAAGTTAATGTGTATTGGTCCTGTATGATGGCACTGCCGTCAGCGTGGTATAGGTTTATCTCGTACAAGCGTGACCGGAAGTGCGTGTTTGTCCGTTTCTTTTTCTCTCCTAGGTACTCAGGTCTTTCTTTGTTTGTTCTGGTTCACTTCCGTCCGTTAGCTTAGAAGCGTGTGTCGTATTTTTTGTGTGTCTCTCTACTTAAATAATAAAAAAGACTATTTTATTTTCTTCTATATAAGACTCGTTTTTACTTGGCCCTTTTGTAACAGGTTATGGGCCCAGTATACGCATAACACAAAGTGGGTACAAGTTTTGTATTCTCTCTTCAATAATCTTCCAAGAATAGAGAGGTTAGGGAACGGCGTGGTTGTGGCACGTGTTCAAGGAATAGGAGAGAAAAGAAACGGGTCGAAATGGAATCGGTTCAAGCCGTATCACAAGTTTTAAAGTTGAACGAGGAAAATTGGCTTGTTTGGAAGTTTCAAATATCTGTCATATTGAAAGGAAGGGGTTTGTTTGATATCACATCAGGTATAGAACCGAGACCAGAGGATGCAGCAAAAAGAGAGATCTGGGATAAGTCGGATGCGAAAGCACAAGAGGTACTAGTAACAAGAATGGAGACAGGACCTCTCACCCACTTATTGTCCTGCAGTACGTCAAGGGAAATGTGGGATAAGCTAAAGAGCGTTTACGACAAGGAATCTACCGTCAGTGTACACCTTGTACAGCAGAAATTTTTTGGTCTGGGGTTTAAAAATGGAAGCGTATCGTCCTTCGTTTCCGAACTAGAGGAAATAAAAACAAAATTGAAGCAAGCTGGTGAAGAGTTGTCCGAGAAAATGATCATCACAAAAATACTGATGTCCTTGCCTGAGAGATACAAGCACTTCGTCTCAGCTTGGGAATCAGTGCCAGCAGCAAACCAGGGAGTACAGGAACTGGTATCTAGATTGTTGATCGAAGAAGAAAGGACAAATTCTTTTGAGTAAGTGACTGCTTTAGCCAGCACGTCTAAGATTAAAGGTACGCAGAATACGAAACACCACAATAACAAAAGCACCGGGCACGTAGCGAGTGGTCACACTAACGAAAAAAAATAAGAATAAACCTGAGGGGAGGAAGTGCTATTTTTGCCAAAAACCTGGCCACTTAATAGCTAGCTGCTGGCTAAAGAAGAACAAAGAAAAACAGGAAGACAAATCACCTCAGAAAAACGCGTTCGTTGTTACATCCAGTAAAATGAGCATGGATGATTGGTGTGTGGACTCGGGGGCGAGTCAGCACATGTGCGGAAACCTAAACCTTTTTAAGTCTGTTAGTAAGGGATCTGTCAGGGACAAAGTAAAAATAGGAGACGGATCAATATTAGAAGTTGAAGGCATTGGTGCTGTGGCCCTAAACGCATGGGACGGAAAGAAATTGGTCGAAACTGAATTGTCGGATGTTCTGTACGTGCCAAAATTAAAGTTTAACCTTTTTTCGGTGGGATGTGCCTTGGATAAAGGGTACTATATGAGGTCAGATAGTAAAATATGCCAGTTTATGAAAAGTGGCAGAGTGTGTGCAGAAGCGAAAAGGGTGGACAAGCTTTATAAAATGACTTTTGTGCCAGAGAGCGGGGTCAACTGTAATATTGCAAAGACTGTGGACACTTTGTCCACGTGGCACTGTAGGTTAGCACATCAAAACTTTCACCAGGTTAAGGAGGTGCTAAGACTGAATAATATAAGTTATACAAACGAAGGAAATAACGATACGTGCGAGTCCTGTTTGGCAGGTAAACAACATAGGTTACCACTGCCAAACAGCATGTCGAGAGCTAATAGGACGCTTAATCTGCTTCATGCTGATTTATGTGGTCCGATGGAAAATAAGTCAATAGGTGGCGCAAGATTTTTCCTACTTGTAAAGGATGATTTTTCATCCTATAGGTATGTAACGTTCCTGAAGCACAAGTCTGAAGTTAAAGAAAGCCTAGAAAAGTTTATTAAACAAGCGGAAAGAGAAACTGAAAACAGAGTTAAGATTTTAAGGACAGATAACGGCCTGGAGTTTGTAAATAAAGATGTCAAAAGGCTGTTAGAAAAGTCAGGTATTCGACACCAAAGATCTGTAAGCTATACGCCCCAACAAAATGGGAGGGCGGAAAGAGAGATGCGTACACTAGTGGAAGCAGCGAGGAGTATGATACAGGGGTTAGAAAAATCATACTGGGCAGAAGCAATTAATATGGCTGCCTATGTACTTAACAGAACGGGAACGAGCTCTGTAGGAGACAAGTCGCCATATGAATTGTGGCATAGAAAGAAACCAGAGCTGAAACACTTCAAGGCGTTCGGGTCCCAGGTAGCAGTTCACATTCCGAAGGAGAAGCGTCTGAAACTTGACAAGAAAAGTAAAACCGGAGTGCTGGTGGGATATGGAGAAGACGTAAAGGGATATAGAATCTATTTTCCAGGGGGGAAAAAGGTAGAGTTTGCACGAGACGTAGTCATCTTGTCAGAAAAATGTAACGTGCTAGAAACCGAAGGACAACCTACAAAGTATGAAGTGATAGAAGAAAGGGAATGTGCAAGTGGGGAAGAAACTGAAAGTACAAATCAAACTGTAGTTTTAAATCAATCTGAAAATGTAACTGACAGCTCAGCTGGAAGGTACGAGTTGAGGGATCGGTCGCAGATAAATAAGCCAAGTCACTTGGAAGACTACCATACGGGACTAGTCATAATAACAGAAGGAGAACCAACAACCTACGAGGAAGCCATGTCCGACAGCAAATCAATTGAATGGAAAAGAGCAATGGAAGCAGAGATGACTACGTTAGAAGAAAACAATACCTGGACACTCGTGGATAGACCGTTGGATAAAGAAGTAATAAACTGCAGATGGGTTTTCAAAAGGAAGCAAGACGAATACGGGGCTTGGACTATATATAAGGCTCGTCTGGTGGCTCGTGGTTTCCAGCAGAAGAACATAGATTCAGATAGTATATATAGTCCGGTGGCGAAATTAGTGACCCTTCGCACGTTCGTAGCCATATGTCTGTACAGCGAGTTCGATGTATACCAAATGGATGTATGCAGCGCTTTCCTGAATGGAGATATTAGACAGGAGGTATATATAGAGTTGCCAAAAGGTTTCGAAACGGAAAAGACAGGTAAATTAAATAAGTCTTTATATGGGTTAAAAAGTTCGCCAAAAGATTGGAACTTGAAGTTTAATAATGTAATGTTGAAGTTAGGTTTCAGGAGGTCAGAGAATGATTACTGTCTGTATGTAAAAATTGCAAAAGCGTATAAATTATATTTACTATTGTATGTTGATGATGTTTTGTTAGCTGGGAGTAGTATAGAGGAAGTACAACAAACCAAATCTATTTTAACAAGGGAGTTCAAGGTAAGGGATTTGGGACAGATGAAGCGGTACTTGGGCATATCTTTCCTGAGGAGAAATGAATGGATGCTGTTAAATCAAACCGACTATCTAAAAAGAGTCCTGGAAAAATTTGGTATGGAAAATTGTAAGCCAGTGGCGACACCCATGGAAGTAAACTTTCAGCATGAAATCTTAAAAAGGGATAAATCCGATAATGAAGAAATAGAAACCAAATGTCGAAAAGCGATAGGATGTTTAATGTATGCAATGCTATGCACTCGACCAGACTTAAGCGTGTCAATCAGTATTTTGAGTAGATACCAAGCTTGTGCGAGCGAAGAATTATGGCAGGCGTTGAAAAGAGTATTTAGGTATATAAGCGGTACGTTAGATTCTAGTTTAACCTTTAACTGTAAGGATTTCAAAGACTGTATAGAGGGGTATGCTGATTCGGATTGGGCCGGTGACAGAGTTGACAGAAAGTCAACATCAGGATATGTGTTCAAGGTGCTGGGTTGCACAGTGTCTTGGTCTTCAAAGAAACAGCTCTCGGTGGCGTTGTCATCGACCGAATCCGAGTACGTTGCGCTGAGTTCAGCATGCAGTGAGGCATGTTGGTTACAGAGATTGTATGAGGATTTCGATATCAGGAATGACTGCGATGGGAGTGAAGGTGATGAGAGTCGGCGCGGTAAGAGTGTAATTATATATGAGGATAACCAGTCGGCTATTAAAGTAAGCAAGAATCCCGAACAACACACCAGAATGAGACATATAGATGTTAGACATCATTTTATCAGGGAGAAAGTTAGTGAGGGTGCTGTGGAAGTCAAATACCTGCCAACACATGAACAGGTTGCTGACGTTCTCACAAAACCTTTAGGCTGGGTATTGTTCGGGGAATTCAGGAAACATCTGGGTGTAATTAAAATGCAATCGGAATCGAGATAGCGTGAGCAAATGAGGTCATGTAAGGATCTTTTATTGTGGGTGGGTGTTGAGTGCCAATAAAAGTTAATGTGTATTGGTCCTGTATGATGGCACTGCCGTCAGCGTGGTATAGGTTTATCTCGTACAAGCGTGACCGGAAGTGCGTGTTTGTCCGTTTCTTTTTCTCTCCTAGGTACTCAGGTCTTTCTTTGTTTGTTCTGGTTCACTTCCGTCCGTTAGCTTAGAAGCGTGTGTCGTATTTTTTGTGTGTCTCTCTACTTAAATAATAAAAAAGACTATTTTATTTTCTTCTATATAAGACTCGTTTTTACTTGGCCCTTTTGTAACAGAAACTAACGATTTTACGTATCCAATAGTCCACTACCCCCTTAAGTGCGTATGTATTCTCAGTCAAATAAGAACGTCTTAAGAGGATCTTATTCGCGCAAAGTGAGGTTATATTTTCAAGTCAACCTTTTAGATGACTTAAGTCCGTCTTATACGCCATTCAACGCCATTACGTATAAAAGGAAGCAAGTGAAAAGTGAGCGACAAAGTGAAAATGGATTTAATGGATTTTGATTTCATTGATATAGACATTACTATTAGCGATATCGATGATATGTCCGATGATGAAGCGGATAATAGGCCTGCTATTAGACGCCCTGATAACCAGATCTGAAGCGCAGAGCCTGACGTCAGATCCGTAGTCATCTGTGTCCGCATTAGGCTGCGGTCTGAGGTACAGAGCCTGACATCAGGACCTGACGTCAGATGGGCAGCAGATTCACATCAGATCCTGCCGTTCGCCTGACACGTATAACAGCGCCATCTGAGGGTCAGAATTGGCAAACAATTCCCTACGCGTGACGTCACACGGCTGTCCCTACAGGTGTATCCCTACCCTTACATAACTATCAAGCAGATTCTGCAGTTTATTAAATAATTCATTCTATTTATTTTAAAAATTAATTATTCTTTGTTTATTAATACAGGATTGACAATTACAATTATTATAGAACATTATATAGAACATTCAATATTTACATTTATAAATCTATATACAATGCGTCCCGTAACCAGTGCTACCTATTAGGTGCGATATTAGAAAATACAGGGAATTTTCTAATATCGCACCTAATAGGTAGCACTGGTTACGGGACGCATTGTATATAGATTTATAAATGTAAATATTGAATGTTCTATATAATGTTCTATAATAATTGTAATTGTCAATCCTGTATTAATAAACAAAGAATAATTAATTTTTAAAATAAATAGAATGAATTATTTAATAAACTGCAGAATCTGCTTGATAGTCATGTAAGGGTAGGGATACACCTGTAGGGACAGCCGTGTGACGTCACGCGTAGGGAATTGTTTGCCAATTCTGACCCTCAGATGGCGCTGTTATACGTGTCAGGCGAACGGCAGGATCTGATGTGAATCTGCTGCCCATCTGACGTCAGGCCCTGATGTTAGGCTCTGTACCTCAGACCGCAGCCTAATGCGGACACAGATGACTACGGATCTGACGTCAGGCTCTGCGCTCTCACGGCAGACCCTGCTGCCAATCTGACGTCAGATTGCAGACATCTGGTTATCAGGGCGATACATTCGGGACAGACAAAATCCTTTTGAACAATATGACGACGCTGAATTTAATATGCGGTTCAGATTCAATAAGGATTCGGTGATACACGGTATTTTGCCGAAAATTATTGAAGGACTTGCGAAAATAAACAATCGTGGGTTGCCAATTCCACCGCAAATTCAATTGCTCGCGACCTTACGGCATTATGCAACTTCCAGTTTTCAGGTAATTTAGAAATATGTATTCTATTTTTCACGTCCGAAATATTGATAATTAAAGAGTGTGCACGAGGAAAATTGTTTAAAATACATTTATTTGTAGCAACTGCTAGGTGACTCCCTGCAGCTCTCCCAATCAACAGTTTCTAAGATCATTTTTCGCGTGAGTAGTTTACTTGCGAGTTTAATCTTGGATTTTATAAAAATGCCGAGAGATGTGGAAGCACGCATGGAGAATAGACGATTATTTGTTGACCTTGGGAAAGGAAATGGAGCTATCGGGTTACCCGGTATTGATGGCGCTATCGACTGCACGCACGTGCGCTTAGTCAACACGAGATTCCAAAATCTCGCCGAAGTATTTCGGAATCGAAAAGGATACTTTTCACTTAATGTGCAAGTAGGTTTTCATCAATGTTTTTATTTCATGATTAAAATATTTTGGTTAATCGTGTATGATTGAATATCACTTTCTTTTTTAATCTCCAAGATTTTCGTTTCATTTTTTAAAATTATGATCTTTGTTGCAGGCTGTTGTCGGTCCAAGAATGGAATTTTTGGACATAGTACCCGAGTGGCCGGGTAGTGCACATGACAGCCGCATATTTCAAAACTCTATGCTGTATATGCGGTACTTGGAACAACGACTGGATGGCATGCTTGTTGGTGATAGAGGGTACCCTTGCCTACGGTTTCTAATGACACCACTTCCAAATCCACAAACAGACGAACAAATGACGTAAGTATTCTATTTTTTAGAATTATTAAGGTTTTCAGTATGAAAAAAGGATTATATTTATTGACTGTTGTATCATTGCAGCTATAACCATATCCAAAGTAGAACGCGCATAATTGTGGAGCGTACTTTTGGCATATGGAATCGAAGGTTCCCATGTTTGTCACGCGGATTAATGACGAAACTTATTTGCTCTACCTCGACTGTTGTGGCAGGTGCTGTGCTACACAACATGTCTCTAATCTTCAGTGACGTACTGCCAGAAGATGATGATTTCAATGATGATGATAATGAAGAAGTACCAGTGGATGTACCGCAAAATGCAGGAAACGCCAATGGGTTTGCTGTTCGTGAGGCGTTAATTGCCCGGCTTTTCAATTAACAGGCACGGACGAACACACAAATCGGCTCTTTTCAGAGCCACCATGATGTACAAAGTCCGACCGAGCAACCTCCTCGTGGTGTACATCGGGTAACACTAATGCCGGCGGGATATCAATTTTGGTGCTTAATACAGTGAATTCTGATTATTTGGAACACATCGCGACTAGCTTCCTTTGGTCCGATTAAACAGCTGTCTCAATTAAGTGAAGTACAGTTACAAATCGTGGCTATTTCTGTTGTTTGAACTTCATCCTAAATAAACGGCTGCCTGGAGAAACCGGTGGTTCAAATAAACGGAATCCACTGTATCTCCATAGTGGTTTGTGCGAAGTAACACAAATTTAATGTTAAAAGTAATTCGGGCATCTCGCGTAGTGACACCACTCCGTGACGTCACAGAGTGATTATGCTTGTGAAGGAATTCGAAGCGTGCGAGTTTAGATAATAATAAATAAAGTCTGTACAGAGAGCATCGAAACGAAAGAAAGCTGTAGAAAGTGTTGTACAAAGCAAGTTAGAGCAGTTTAGTCTGTTAAAGTTAAAAAAAAATAAAACTTAACACCAAATGTTAACATTTAATAATAAACATTTTTTCAGGTACATCATGTTTAATAGTACTTTTATCATTAGCAATACAAATTCAGTCTTGATGCATATATAAAATATTTATAAAATATATAATAAAGAATAGAATACCTTAATATATTTGAAACTTGACAATAACTATGAATCTCTTCGCCTTTTTGAACATTTCTCCTTAAATTAAACGTATGATATTTTTTACATGTTTGAGCTACTTATCACATCATCGATACTATAGTCTTGCAATCGCCCATTAAAGTTCTATAATTAATACTAAATTTAGTATAAAGAATTTCTTAATAGCTTCTCCGCTAATTCCGCTTCCGCGACCGATTTCCGCAACTCTAATTCGTACTTTTTGGTCAGAAATTCTGATTCTTTTTCATTTTTTGATTTCTGATGTTCATAATTTAGAAGAGCTAGTTTTTTTTTCGTCGTCTATGATTGACTTGATTCTTTCAAGTTTTAATTCATTAAGGTCGCAATTAGTGGTTGCTTTCTTGTTTCCTTTTCCCACAGAACCTGAAGATAATAGAAATAAGAGATAAAGAACTTACAAAAAATTATGTTCCTACTGTAAATACTCTTCTCAAGATAAAAAAAATACATATTTTACCAATAGTTTGCGTAACTTCTAATATTCCTGTAGGTTGGGATGTCGGTGCCCCAGCAGAGGACTCCTCCACTTCTACCATGGCTTCTATTGCCATTGCGTTTGTACTAAACATGACGTCTTGTCGCTCTAATCATCAAAACATTCATTATTCATTTCGTCTAATCTCATTAGCATTTTATTAATATCATAACATTACTAACCGTGTATCATTTCGTTGTTTCTATTCGAGGAAAATAAGATTGGGGCATTAGCGAATAGGTGAGGCGCTACCTGCGCCACATCAGGGTCAATTTCAACGGGTGGTGGTGGTGGACCACCACCCGTTGCCATTGTTGCCTGTCTTTCCTGCGTAAGCAAACCCCTCTGAGCAGCTTTTATATTACTCCAGAGCTTTTTCAATTTATGAACAGTTCTCTGCAAGGATTGTATAAAATAATTTATTAAATGAACGTAATAAAGTTAAGCTATTTAATACGTCCTATTATACACATAGAGAATTCAGTTTTCTACGTTAGGTAAAATATGGACCCACCACTGACCAAGGGTCAATATGACCCTAATAACGAATTCACTACCTTACACTAACACTGCACTGGTGCTAGAAAATGACTTGGATTGGTTGATTTTTATAGAGCTTCTTCGTTTCTATCAGAAACAACCAACAAGTTATTTTCTGGCACCAGTGCAGTGCCAGTGCGTGCCTACCGAATTCGCTATAAGTAACTTTGGAGGTTCTTATAAAAAAATAAATGTCTTTCTTTCCTTCAAAATTGGCCACTTTCACCTCTTAAAATAAATACCTTTCTTAAAACACGCACTATGGAACTGTTTTGAACTATATTTTGCAATTATTTATTATACTTTACGTTCGGGTATAGTTTCATTACCATTTTCTTATATAAATCATACAATATAGCCTAAATAAACAAATCCCTTACCTTAGCGGATATTATGTGGGAAGCATTGTATTCTTTGCAAATATTGTCCCAAGCTTCTTCCTTCTCGCTTAGGCTACTCGAATCATTTTTCTTCCGTTCTATAATGCTGCTGTATTGCTTCAGTATCTCCACAAATAAATGTTTCTCCACGTCGCTATAATGTTTTTTCAAGTTCTTCGTTGCCATTTTTTGGTTCAGAAAAAGCACGTGGATGCCCGTGGCAATAACAGGCGCGTAAAGAGGAATAACTGGGAATACCCGCGCAAACACAGCAAGCCGCATTTTCAAAACCATTTCTCATTGGGTACTACGCTAGTAACTTTCCGGAAATTGCCGAACATAATATAAGATTTGCTTAAGCATTTGCTTGGCTAAGCAAGCCTTAGGCACCGTCTTCTTCGCTAAGCAAATCTTAAGTTCGGACTGAAAATACATGAAGTCTTAAGCTCGTCTTATTCGAATAAGGCGAACTTTGTTAAGTCATGGTTAAGCGCTTGCTTAAGCAACGACTGAGAATACCGCCCTTAGGATCGTGTGGAATATTCTTCAATTTTGTCGGCACTGACTGCCACTGACAGTGACTGCCATCTCAGACCTCGAAAACGAACGCAAACTGCACGTAGAGCCTTGACCAATCACGAGTTTCGGCACTATGGTGCAGCCAATCCGAGCGTAGCCCATTATACCACATTTAGTTATCCTCTACCGTGGTACATCTACCTACCTACATACTCTTCGTTTAAACCATCCGTTCTGCTTGAAGACGTACGCTCGAAGAATATTCCAAGTAATTTCAAACATCAATATCCGGACAAATCATCTCGACGTATCCAGAAGACAAAGGTAATTATGAAATTGAATAATTTCCAATTATCTACGTCGCGGAAATCAAGATTTACATTATCTGCAAGACAGAAAAGTATGGTTATGCTGGAATTGCGAATGTTTAGCGTCTTGTTTAGTAGATAATAATTTACTACATGTTTTCTTATAAATGTTAATGTTCGCAGGAGCATGCATGATCGCTTAGGGTGTGTGCTGTGCAGAGATGGAGCTGAAGTAAGTATCGCCACAGCCGACTCTACTACTAGCCGTGCTATACAACGTGGCACCACCGCTCATGTGCGGATCGGGAGTCCTATTTTCAATAGTGGAGTTTCGTAGTCAGCATTACAATTATCGTTATTTTGCGATATAAAATTATACTAATATACAGAATTTTTTATTAATTATGTATAAGGAATACATAAATATCATAACTATAGTAAGTAGATATAATACAGGAGTGTATTAGTATTCATAAATGTGGTATATGTTATGTGGACTCTCGGAATAGTTTCGTGTTGTGATGCATTATATTTTAAATATTTCCAGAGATTTGAAGAAAATAGGAGTGTGAAACAAGTTACAACCATCTTTGAACCACATTGAAGGATTTACAAATTGATAAAGGTATGTATAAGTTAATAGAGACGTGAAATATGTGTAGACAAAATTATTGGTACGAAGCCAAACAGGTTAAGTGCCCGTAGAAAAGAGGTTAGCATAATTAGCTATTGAAAGGAACAATTATGCAGTTAAATATAAAATCGTGTTAGAGGGCAATATTATAATTGTGGAAAATTTTCTCACCACCCTATGGGTTTACCATGACACGTTACCTTTTTTTTATTATAATGGGTTAACTTATATAAAATATGTTTATGATTTTCAGATTGCAAATGTTGAGATTCCAAATTACCATGATCTATTATGGCTTACATTATTGCATATACTTGAATAAATGAGGTTCTGACTTCTTCAGTGGGAACAGAAAGGACCCCTTTTTGTAAGTGATTAAAATATATATCGCCTATAGTTTTACCGTTACCATCCACAATTAATAATCGACATATATTGCAATTTAATTTTTTAGCAACAGAATGGGACCCATAACTGGATATGTAAATTTAAATGGAACCATCTACAACCGGAAGAATATTTTGTTGCTGACCAATTTGTACAAGGTATAGCAACCATTTATTTTTTCGGTAATTCCTCATCTTTGAGGAATAAAAATATAGAATTATAATTATCTTTTAAAGTACCCTTATAATTTCCCTTGCAATTCTTGGCAGGAAGACATGAATTCAGTATGGTAGAAGAAAAGGAAGAAAGCCTAAAAATAAGCGACGCAGAGGAATGTCAACTATGCAACATGAGAAGAAGGGAGACTCTAAAGCATGTTCTGTCTGTATGTCCCCAATATCAACAAAGGCATGCACAAAAAGTTAGGGAAAAAGATTTCCCTGAAGTATTAAATATTAGGAACATCGAGGAAGCAAAGAATATGTTTTATTTTGTATAGACAGTAAAAAAAAAAAAGTAAACTAGCACTAATTGAAATGTAATAAGAGTATAAATAATATATAAAGTATAGATATTAGGCTTAAGTATAATGTAACACAGATAAAAGTAAGGATGTAGATAAATGTAGAGAACCAAACAACTTCCTTTGTAATAGGCTATGAGCCTGTAGAACAAATAAACATTATTATTATTATTATTATTATTAATTTCCCTTAATGAATACGTGAAATTTGTAAAAAAATTTATGTAAAACAAAATGTCCAAAAATGCTACAGATTGTATTAAATAAATGTGCTACACACAAAAATAAAGATCTGTAGGGTTAATATAAATAAATAAATCACCTGGATTATTGCTCTGCTTCTAATATTTAGAGGATTTCAGTGTTACATTAATATAAACATCTCTATATTTAAAAGATAAACGGGAAACCGAAAGGCCGGTAGAGGGAGACTGCGTAGCCGGGAGTGTGGGGAGCGGCTGTTCCCCCAATCCAAGGATTGTTTGGTGGTGGGGAGACTGCGCGAGCCGACGTGCGTTGCCATGTGGGATGCATGGCGCGCCACTTCGTTTTGGTGACTTCGTCTTGTAAGGTCGCTAATGACTTCTAGTCAGTCTTTGGACCATGTGTCCTTTGTATCGTGTAAAACATTAGTATTGTTTAATCCACGTGTGTGTTATATGCGTCTTGCGCTATAGCGCATCTTCCTACGCAATTGGCGTACAGAACAAACACCCCTTTGATTTCCATCGGAGACACGTGTGTGTTCTGTGTAAAAATACATACATTTACTTTTATCGTACAACGTGTGAAGTCATTACCAGCACATCCCATCCCAACGGCGTAGGGCCGTTAAGAGGGATTTCTACCTCACCCGTTGGCAGAACCCTACAGGAGGCCCGTGGGTAGTGAGAGGCTGATACGTAATGTATATATATATATATCAAAGCCGGACTCTCGCGGTGTTGTCATTTTGCCTTCAGCACGGCTAGTACTAGAGTCGGCTGTGGTATCGCATGTATCCTGTTTATTCATACGTTACATTTAATTTTATACTAATGTTCTATTTGTTTTCAGCGCTAACATAATACGGAATATGGTGATTCTACAGAAAAAAGAAGTCTAAATACAGGAAATTTTCTGATAACGTACCTAATAGGTACCACTGGGTACGGAACGTATTGTATATAGATTTATAAATGTAAATATTGAATGTTCTTCGAATTTATATGCGCTACCTATATTATTTTGTAACAATTGTAATCGCCAATACTGTATTATTAAACAAAGAATAAATACTTTTTGCAATAAGTAGAATAAATTGTTTAATAAATGTAGAATTTGCTTGCTTTGTTATTTAGGGGTAGGGATACACCTACAGCAGTAATGTACATTTGTGTTTGTGCGTAGGTCCATGTGACGTCACGCAGAGGGAATTGTTTGGTTATTGTGGCCGTCAGGCGGGCAGCAGGATCTGCCGTCGATCTGCCGTCCATCTGCCGGCAGGCTCTGCCCGGCAGGGCCTGCCGGCAGATCCGTAGTCGAATGCGGTCGTAGGTTGCGCCGCAGCTGCCGGCAGATCCTGCGCTCTCCTGGCAGACCCTGCCGTCAATCTGCTGGCAGACTGCCGGCAGATGGCTATCAGGGTAGTCAAATATCACTCTAAAACTAATTTGATTAAGAAACTAGCGACTTCAACAAATACAATGATCCATACTTTACTCAAATATTGTCGTATATTAGTAAAAAAATTACTATTTTGAACCAGTCACACTCTTACACGGTCGTTAATGGGGACATTTACCTTAGTTCGTTGGGCAATATAAGCGAAAAATGCTTGAACGCCATCCTGTTTAATAGGAAAACAAGAAACCATAACCATACCAATGACACAATTACATACACACAGCTAAAATGCTGTGTTCCTAGGTACATTCCATTACTCATATCGCGGACATTTGAATTAACCCATCAAAAAGAATCCCATTTAAAAACATTGTCGTAAATTAATTAATAGCTTTACAAAATTAATGATATACAACAATTGCGCCAATTATAACAATGGTTATTTATGCAAAGAAAAAATGCATTACATAATATTAAGCAGATATATTTTTATACAAATAAATATTTTAATACAAATAAATATTTTATTCAAAATACAGACATCATTTAAAATGTATGTATCGTAGATTATATAGATTTACAATAGAATCGTAGCGATGTAAAAAAGCCAGCCCTAGTGAGCTCGAATGCAATCGAAACTCGATCAGCCACAATCGTTTGAGCCGTGTGTATATATATATATATATATATATATATATATATATATAAATTGCTTGTGCACAAGTAATAAAAATAAGTGAACAAAGATGTACAAACGACGAACGATCGATTCCATATGAAATTCTTGGCGAACAATGAAAAAAAGTAAAATGAGGGGCCAGATGTAAAAAAAAAATTCAGCCAAATTTGTTTAATTTATTATAAATCGGCAATTGATGAACAAATAATATAAACTAATGAACAATGATGTACAAACGATGCACAAACGATTGCATACGAAAGAAATTGATATATTCTCCAATGAGGGGCTAACTTTTTGGAGGTCCGCTATAACACGTTCCAAGGAGGCGCCGGGAGCGCCTCTCGTGGCGGCACCCCACATATTTTCGTGACCAATACCATCTAGCGTACAATTCTCTCACTAAATTGAGTACAGCGCCGCTATACGGGCTGGGGTAAAACTAATCTCGTGGGAACAGTTTCCTCATAAGAGTGTCAATACCCTGGTTCGGTACCGAAGAACACGTCACAGCATCTGTTTCGAAAGTTCTAGCGAAGAAACGTGTGCGTATCATTGTTCCTCTGATTATTCGTGTGTGAGCGAAAGGGAGCATTGTCCAGGAAGCGTCGATTCGACGAAATGAGCACCAACGTACCAACAGGTAAGATCGTTGACGCCACTACTCCCGTCGCGATTCTTATCGTCCTCTGTGATAACGTGTTCCATATTTTCGTCACAGTAACTCGCTCACTCGAATCTTCCTCTCGTTTGATAGAACATTAAGCCATAGATTACTGAAACAATACCACCGATGACATGGCACTTCTGGCGATGGCGTTCTAACCTATTCTGATTTTTCCTCGTTCAAACAGACACCATTCCTTTCGTGCCACATAACATATCTATCGCGCAGTTCGGAGTACGATCGATCCTACGTGATAATTGCGATCACTTTATCGTGGAAGATACGCTTGTCCATGGAATGATGCATCTTTGAATTCTGCTTGGTGTTGTTACGTGACATATTGAGTCTTGTGTTATTAGTTGTTGCAAATTGTCTTTAGTATTTACTCGAAACACGGGTAAGATTTGCGGCGCTGTAATGTCAGAAACGTCAATGTTAATTTGATTTGTAATATTGTACATGCAGTCGGAGACGTGTTACCATAACCTCTTCAATTGTATAGCAAATACTTACGCGTAGTACGCCTGTGCGGTATTCTCGACTCGTGGCAGATGTTAGTTGTGGTAACGTCATTACGATTTTCCTTATTTTCGTTAAAGGGGAACTGGTTTTTGCAAAACGTTTCGATGGAGGTGCATAGTTACTTTTCGTTCGCAAAGTATTTTATTGTTTCGTTGCGCAATACACGGTTTATTGAGTTCAATTGTTTGGAGTCAAGTTTGTGTATAGATATGTGTACGCTTAAGTGTTAAGCGAAGGCATAACTGCTGGTCTTATATTGAATCAAGGTCTCAGTTTTTATTAAAATTGTATGATAATGGAAACACAATCAGATGTCTGTTATTATAAATATGGTAGGTCTTGTTATGGTAGTAGAAAACATGTGGTAGGTAAAAAAGAACACAGGGAACCTAAATATAAACAGTATAAATACTAGTTATTGGATATATCTATAAAAGAAAAATGTATTTTTTTGTATTAAATATTTCGTGTTTCCTCATTTTAATCAAAACTTACTGCAATGTTACCACCAACAGTAAATAATTAGTTTATTTATAGCATATAAATAAAGATTCTGATGTGGGCCTATAACTTGACGCAAAACATTGATTATTACTGACAGTAGCAAATACTTCCCCGATATTATAGAATGTTAATAAATATAATTTGTATGAAAATAATGTATATTTTTACTGGCCAATTGAGTATACGCGTACATATGAATTATTATTTAAGAGATTATTTTGCGAATCTCTTATTACTGCAGTTGCAGTGATTTGGGAATACTGGGAATTTCTAGCAGGCCATATGTTTTGTATATTGAATAGGTTATTAAGTCCTCTTATTAAAATTTCACGCTAATTAGAGGACATAATTCATCGCTCGATGAAACACATGCAATCGTGTTGAAAATGAAATATTGAATCATGTACCTGGTAAGCTCGCACTCGCGGGCTGAGAAAGATAACAATTTTGAAATGGTGATAGGTAAAGTTCATCTTCGATGTCGTCTCGTATGTGTATCGCATATAGGTGGAGTGACACTAGTGTCGCGATACAAGTACATCTTATCGTGAAAATATTTATCTGCGTAAGTATTCCATGATATACTTGTAGATTGTGACTTTCATACATGATTTTTTCGTACGAGGATGTGCGATACCATTCATACGTATGTACAAACTATTAAATTAGAAGTTCCTTATTATTACAAAGCTAGTATTTTTATACAAACTTTACATAATGTTATATCAATTTTTATAAGGTAGAATGCTAGGATTTTGGATAGTGTTTAGGTATTGTTCACAATTTTTTAAAAATTCAGAATAAGGGATAGTTGAAAGTATTGGGAAATGAATATTTATAATGCATAGCAATATAATTCGCAGGTATACACTTGGTCGTTTAAGCACTTAAAATTGGTAATTCCATACATTTAGTTCATTGGGTATTATAGTACTTACATTGAGTACATTGGGTTTTGTAGTACCTAAATTGAGTGTATTGTACACTGGAACGTTTGAGTAAATAAGTACTAGTGTAGGTAGTACTAGGTTTAGAGCATCTTGAATACTTGAGTACCCGTTCCCCTTGGAGTACATGTGTAACTGGGTTACTAGGAACACTTGAGTACACTAAATACATTGGGAAAATTGAGTACATTTAATAATTAGTGCTTGAGCAACTGATAAGGAAACATACCGAACCCGGAAATTCAAAAAATTCTGAAACATTGTGAATGTGTAGGGATTTTTCTTTTGATTACAACGCAATTTTTGTTTGCAAACATGCTATATAGGATCTTGAAAATATTAAAGTAAAGTACGATATTCTCTTAATACATTCTTACTATTTAGGAACAACCGTTTACATATATCCATAATATTTTTATCAAATCCTTGCACTGAACTTTCTATTCTTCTCAGCATTTAAACTCCACAAGCGTTAGTTATTTTTACAACTAGAAAACGCTTTGTAAGGTAAGAAATGACCCAAGTAATGCGACGCAGGCTATTTACCAAATTCATGATTTCGCCGGAGCCTATTTTCGTAACCTACGTCAAACAGTTTCAAGCCTCGCTCCCGCTATGGCCATGGAGTTTTATCTTTCATGAGCTGCCGCTCCCCCATTTACCCATACGTCTTCCTGTCTCATTCACATTAACAGCCTCATTATTTTCAATGCAAATATTTTCCCCCGAAGGATTTACTAAAACTGTAGCTCCTCCTGAATCAATCAGCGGGAACCAGTGCTGGTCTTTACCCCTTTGACTCGCAAGCCCGATCGCGTTGCACTGACATATGACTCAGCAGCAAATTCACGTAATTTGTCTATGATAGAGTAAACCAAGGAGAAAGTATCAAAAGCTGACTCCGTTGGTGTCGTGTTCGCGGAAATGCTGCGATTCGCGGTCGTTCGGGTTGCAATCTTATATCGACCCTTGAAAAATGGTTCATACAATCACGTGTATGTACAGTTGGATAAAACATATCGATTCAGCTACCACGAACGCTTGCAGGAGAGTCGCGACACTTCAAGTGGATAATGTCCAGTATTATTTTTTAATTAAATATTATTACATTTTTTAACATAAGGGTTCTGTGCATACATTTTACGGCTTCGCTAGTTTTCTGAAGTTATATTTTATGTCCCATAACGATCCCTTACTATTTACTCAAGTTCTCACAATTTATGTTTAAAGAAATAATGATTTTGGACGATGAAAATTTTTTTATTTATAATTTTTAGCTCGATTAGTAATGATTGAATGAACAAACGGTAAATAGACACATGTGTGTCGTGATGAGCTTTACAACATTATATTTTTTAAAATACAGTTTCACCTTTAGGCTGCCGCTATTTTTTCGTAAAAATAGGGGTCCTTTTTTTCCAAAAATTTTTATGTATGAGTAGTCAATAGGTCCCATAGAGTCGAGGGGGTAGAACCGTGCCAATATAGTGGTTATAGCGGCAGCCTAAGGGTTAACAACATTTATTTTTCCAATATTTCTTAACGTTTGGACAATAATTTTTCTCATTTTCGAGCGCTAGTCCTCTTATTGCATCCGAGCCTTCAATTGTTACTTATCTCGTGAGTAATGATTCTCCTGAAGACCTTATAATAAAAAACTGCACTCAATTCCAACATTCTTATGGTCCTGATACCAATATAAATAAACAAAAATAGAAAAGGTAGCAGCCCAATCAGTACGCCAGCAATAGAGATCTAAAAACGAAATCTATGGAAGGAAATCGAAGTGGTGCTTATACAAGTTGCAGGGTATAATTTGTGCTTCCTTCCAAATCACAAACACTAAAGTGAGGAAAGAGTATTTTTTGTAGGCCGCACAAATTCGAAGAAGGAAATAATTATAGAAATGAGTGCAACGTGTAAAAACAGGCCATAATTAATGTGAGATAGTAAGAAAAATGGTTTAAAAAATGCATTATCTATATTTTTGTGTAAATTATTTGTTGGTGTCGTTCAGTGACTTCGTTATGTAAATTATTGTTGTTTGAAAAATATTAGGTACATTTTCGACTATGGACAACTAGGGATACAATTATGAACTAAGGATATGACTATGGACAACTGGGAATACAATTATAGAAAACTATTGATATAACTATGAATAACTGAAGAGTCCTTGTAGAAAACACTGTAAGTGCCAAAAATCAAATTCTATAAGTACGCACCTACACTACCTACTGGGACATTCCACGCGAAATCAGACACTTTTGGGAGTAACATTTCGGATGTGGTTAAAATTTAAATATGTTGTAGTCTTTAGGGATGTACAAATATATGTAGAAGGATTTTTGAAAATTTTGAAAAATGTGGATTATACAACTGTTTAAAACTAGTGCTAACTTTTTTTCAATAAATTATAACTATGGAAGTAGTAAACGGATGGCGATGAGCGTTACGGGGATTTCTAGAGAAGACATTGAAGTTTTAAGAAAAAATTATTTCAATTTTAAAATAAAAAATTTGAACCATTTCTGTGCAATTATTATAAACAAATGCAGATTTTTAACATAGAGCGCGAGTTTAAAAATCTGAAAAACAGAATATAGCTCTATCCCTTCCCCTCCATGATCTAATTGTCAAAAATATGGACATTTTAAAATTGGCCTTGTAAAAATTGCCGAAAGTTGACGCCGCGTGCGGGCCCACTGCCGCGGCAGGCGCGTCGTCGCCGCACAGTGGTCTGAAATTAAGAATTTGGTGACAATTGCCTATAGCTTTTGAACTATAAAAGATATCGAAACGAAATTTGCGGCAAAAAATAGGACAAAATTATCCCCTTCTAATGATGTATAACTTAATATTTTTTACATTTATTTATTTATTCTTTTTCAAATTTTTTTAAGTTAATTGTTATAAAAAAAAAATTGAAAGCTGTTCATTTGGTACTTTATTTACTACTCTTTTCAGTGGTTTAAGTCGCATTTTGAGAAAACTTTTCGTTTTCAAGATATAAGGAAAGTAGTCGGGAAAACAAAGTGGTCCGGGTCGAAAAATTTAGTGACAATTCATGCATTTGTAGAATACCATTCATCTTTTTTGTTATTTACATATTAATTCTTCAGCTTCGGGATCTAGATTTTTTCTTTTTATTACATGATTTTATTCGGTTTGCTGATATATATATATGGGTCGGATGTTAACAGAAGTTTATGAAATATATCTTCATTCGTTGATTTTCTTGACATTTTCCTCGTATTCCTATTTCTAATTTTTTTAAAATCTTTGTGACATGTTTGCTGTGCCTCTTCAAAGAGTTGTCCAATTGGAAGTAATGCGTGTCCTGTAATTTCTCCATCATGCATTAGTATCTTGTGAACAGAAGCTGGCATGTAATACCAGCCATAGTGTACCACAAAATGCTTTGCGGTATCTTGCGTATATACTCGAATTTTTTTAACATCTATTCCAGCGATGCCCGGGTGGGTGGTCCGGTATGACGAGCATTCATTGCGTTTTCCAAAGCTCGCGTGGAAGGGAGTGCTCGAAACCAATGACGTTGCAGGCATATCACGGATGGGACAAACTCTAGTAGTGTGCGTGTAGGCTCGTACCCGTAGGCTTATGTAACTGGGGCTCTTGGAGTCCCAGTGTTCTACATTTCAGAAATTGGTAAAATAAACAGGAATTGACAAACGATTAAACAATAATATTATATAATTGGGCGGAATAGACTTGAACAATCCCACTTACACCTCTGATTAACAAAAAGTTTCTTATTAAAAGATTTTTATTCGGCTTCAATCAAGTTTAGTTAAAATCTAGAAACTCAATTTTAACCCCCTTCCAACTATCCAATAGAGTTGAAACTTTGCAGGCGCACGTAATTTGGATGACAATACAAAATTATGAAGAAAAAGAAACCGCCCCAGGGGTTTAAAAAATTACCAAGTCATCAATAAATATAACCCATAACCATGAATCCAAACGACTTGAGATCAATTTGATCGCAATAAAATCAGCATGTAACCACAAATTGAAACTAGACAATAAAAAGTAAATAAAGAAAAGAATTATTTTTTAGTTTTTAGTGCATTTTAGTGTATCTTATATTATATGTATTATATTGAATCTTATATTGTATATAAACGTATACTTGATGTGAATATTGTATAAATGTATAGTGTTAAATTTCAACTCGTGTACATAACTGTAAATAAATCACGGTAGCTAACGAGGCGACGCCTCTACGCCTCAACAATATTTATTAAGTATGTAATCTTACCTATTAGTATCGATCTGTGCAAAATGCTTTGTGGAATACCAAATGTTTTAAATGCATTTGATTCTAATTTAAATTGAATGTTTTATATGTTATTTGATTCGATTGATTTGTACAAAATGAAAAAATATAAACCAAATTTTAAGTTAAACTGTTAAATGATTTTATTTAAAATGCACTAAAAAATAATTCTTTTCTTTATTTACTTTTTATTGTCTAGTTTAAATTTGTGGTTACATGCTGATTTCATTGCGATTAAATTGATATGATTTGTGGTTATAGGCTGATTTCAAGTCGTTTGGATTTGTGGTTATGGGTTATATTTATTGATGACTTGGTAATTTTTTAAACCCCTGGGGCGGTTTCTTTTTCTTCATAATTTTGTATTGTCATCCAAATTACGTATGCTGCAAAGTTTCAAGTCTATTGGATAGTTGGAAGGGGGTTAAAATTGAGTTTCTAGATTTTAACTAAACTTGACTGAAGCTGAATAAAAGTCGTTTAATAAGAAACTTTTTGTTAATCAGAGGTGTAAGTGGGACTGTTCAAGTCTATTCCGCCCAATTATATAATATTATTGTTTAATCATTAGTCAATTCCTGTTTATTTTGCCAATTTCTAAAATGTAGAACACTGGGGCTTCAAGAGCCCCAGTTACATAAGCCTACGGGTACGAGCCTACACGCACACTACTAGAGTTTGCCTCATCCGTGATATGCCCGCAACGTCATTGGTTTCGAGTACCCCCTTCCACGCGAGCTTTGGAAAACGCGATGAATGTTCGTCATACCGGACCGCCCACCTGGGCATCGCTGATCTATTCGATGTGTAGAGGAAATTGCCTGTAATATATAGTACGGAATTGTTGAATTAATTACAATTTGTCAACATTTATTTAGTACAGGGAGCAATATTCATTGTAGAAGATGCCATATAATCATAATGACAATTCAAAATATTTTTTTATATTTTGCATATACACTGCAAAAATTGTATAACGTGTATTCAATGTGGAGAAGAAATTACCTGTAATATTGTATGGAATTTCTTAATTAACATTACATCAATTGCAGTAATTTCCGAAGCAAGTTCGGCGTTTCCAAAAACTCTCCGTGCTGTGTTTCCGTTGTTGCTTGATCCCCATCCTTGTTTTACATAATCAACATATAAGCCCATTTTTTCTTTAAATTGTTTTTGTATTTCTTCTTTCCTTTTATTTTTCATTTCTTTCATCTCATCTGTATTTGCCGTCCATTTTTTGAAGGGCAAATTATATGATACATGTAATATACACTCCAGACATCTAATCCAGGCGTGTAGTGATGACATTCCAAAGGAATAATTTGCACTAGTGCATAGTTTGGAATTTATTAGTTCTGAATTGTTCATTTGAATTGGTGTTGCATTACAAATATAACACCTCATAGCCGAAGAAGCGCTCGTAATGACGTTACATACTTTATTATCAACCATGGTTAATTGCATGGCATATTTCTTATCTTTAGTGGTTCTAAACTTTTAATCTCTTCGTTGATGCGATTGATTTCTTCATTAATAAGGTCGTTACTTTCCTTTATAAATTGAAATTTTATTGGTCGACAAAACCAAGGCGATGAGGGCGTTGGATTTTCCCATACTATTACAGAATTTTATTTATTTTCTAATCTTAAGGGAACTAAACTCGACACAAACACCGCATCATCATCTGCATCACAATTTGTATGTCTTATTTGTTTGTAACGCGGTTGTCCTGATGCTCCATCACAACCCCATTTGCATATAAGTACCAATTTTGTGTTTTCTATTAATTTATTTAAACCTTTCAGTATTCTGGAAATTGTGTGGTCCAATAAACCCTGTAGATCCACTTTCGCATATATTTCCGTAATTTCTGTTTTATTTCTAGGCAGATAACAATTCTTTTTCTCTGCCAATAATTTAAAGTAAGAAGGCCATTGATTATTCCTATATTCTAATGCTTCGTTTCTTATTGTTATGTATTCGAATTTTGACAGTTCTACCATAACAAATATAGATAAAGCTTTTTCCGTAGAAAATACTTTCTGTTTTGGTATGCATCCTTCTTTAAAAATACGTTGCAATGTTGAATACGTCTCCAAATGTTGAAGTAATCGTGCCTTTTGATTCATACCACATATTGTAAAGCTCATTTTCGTTGCATTTAATAACTCCTTTAACGAAAAATTGTTGTTCAAAGACCGAGCTCTCCGAATTTTTTCCCTCGCACTACATTGCGAAAATAATTTCCTTCCTTTGTGAACAGATACAAGGGCTGACGGATTTGCTGCAGTACTTGTTGATGGCATATCCTCTAAAATTGCATTTGGATACGAAAAATCTTGTTGTAACCATCCATTATTTGATTTAAGAAAGTGTTTCTCCGTGTAATAGGATTTAATCCACTTCTGTTTCAACTTAAAACAAATTTTTTTGCAACATATTTTTAATGCTTCCAAGTTTTTAGAAGAGATATCGATATGTTCGCATATTTTTGTGTGCAAAAATAAGTAATCACCCATATCTCTTTTGGAACTTTTTAAAGTAAGATATAAATCTTTATTTTTTCTAAAAGTTTCCATTTTCACTAAATAAATAATATCTGGATAGCAAAGAAGAAAATGTTGAATGTACAAAATAACTCATGTGATGTGTAATGTGTAATTTGTAATCTGTAACCACAAAATTACCTTTTTTTAAAAAAGGTACAAAAAAGAGCGCCAAGTATATATTTCCATCATAAAGAATTCCATTAAAAGACATTGTCGTAAATTAATATAAATTTCTTATTATGCTATATTTAACTTTACAAAAGTGATGAGATACAACAATTGCGCCAATTATCACAATGGCTATTTATACAAAGAAAAAAATGTACTCAATAATATTAAGCCGACATATTTTTATACAAATCAATATTTTAATACGAATAAATATTTTATTCAAAATACTTGGCGATACTCTCCGAAAAAATTTTAATTGTCTTGGTTAATAAATAAAACAAGACAAGACACCACAGAGACAAGAAAGAAAGAAAAAGATTTTAATGCAATTTATGCATATTTATTCAGTTTAGCAACACCAATTCAGATAGCAGCGCCAAGTATTTTGAATAAAATATTTATTCGTATTAAAATATTGATTTGTATAAAAATATGTCGGCTTAATATTATTGAGTACATTTTTTTCTTTGTATAAATAGCCATTGTGATAATTGGCGCAATTGTTGTATCTCATCACTTTTGTAAAGTTAAATATAGCATATTAAGAAAGTTATATTAATTTACGACAATGTTTTTAAATGGAATTCTTTATGATGGAATTATATACTTGGCGCTCTTTTTTGTACCTTTTTTAAAAAAAGGTAATTTTGTGGGGATTTCACACATTTTGTAGTGTTTATTGATGACTGGATAACTTTTTCACCCCCTCGGGGTTATTTTTTCAACAATATATTATATCGTTATCCAAACTCCGCACGCTTGCATTGCAAAGCTACAAGACAATTGGATTGGTCGAATTGGTTTAAAGTTGAGTTTTCAGATATGAAGCAAACATACAAGAAGCAAACATAGAATCGAAGCTGAATAAAATCGTTTAATTAATATAATACTATGTCCGATTTATTTTTGTTGTCTGAATTATACAGTTTTCCACATTCATAATAAAACTCAATATTAATTGTATATACATATTTCTTAAAACTCTAGAATACAATTATACATGAAAATGTGCTTATTTGTCTCATTTGCAGCACGGTTACTTTCTCTATCGCTTCTGCTTCGATTATCTGTAAATATACAAAATTCCACATTTTAGTTATGACTTAACGTAGAACATATAAAAATAGATTGGCCCTTTGCTATTTTAAGTGTACAGACTACAAAATGTGTCCGAAGGAGGTGAGAGCGTATGGCAGAATGTCTTGTTGCAGGAAATTTAAATGCTAATGGTAATTCAGCAAAAATGAACGAAGAGATTCAATATTTTTAACGTACAATGTACTGTGCTCCGATGGAAAGATGAGACCCGAAATGTCAGGGGGGCGCGAGGGGTTCTTCGCTCCCACCGCCTCACTCTCTCGCGCGACACTCCTCAAATCCCCACTCTTAGGTTCTTAGCGGCACACGCTGCATAGTCGTATGATGCCCGTATCTACGGGGGATTACCGAATATTCCACAAAAGTCAGTTATTACTGAATATGTGACAAATAAGGAAATTTATAGGTATATTATACCTATAGTGGTTAACACTATGAGTCGTCTACGCAATTTATTTAATAGTGATCATATTATATTTAGTCGTGATGGAATATATCTTACGCTATTACTTTTCGTCCGATCCGCGGATATAGCTCTGTTTCTTTCGAACTCTGTGTGTTTCGCTCGCTCTCTTCGTCACGCGATGCTACTGACCGATTCGGCGATGGTGTCGCGTCGGCCAATAGCGGCAATACGTGTGCCCTACCTCTACGATTTTGCTACAGAACGCGGGCCTATGGGGATAAGCCATTTAGACTCTAGAGTTTCTCAAGTCTCTTCTTTCCATCGGGGCACAGTATTGGTATTGGAATAAAATTAATTTAGTATGTTTATATTTTTGAATTGAAATATTGTTAATGGGAAACTAATAAAATTAATGAATAGCGTAGGAACTACTGTGGATTTTAATAAAGTATTAGGAATACCTTTCCAAAAGAGATTGAAAAGTATCAAGGGAGATGCGTTTTCAGCGTACTTTCTTCACTAATGTGACTTGCTCAACGTTGCAAGCAGTACGCTATAATTTTCTTAATTCTTAATGCTACGCTACTTTGACAAATTTTGTCGATTTACCTTATTTGACAACTTTCCAGAAACTTGTGCGAAACAAGATGTTTTTCTGTCTGTCTAACCTTCTCTGGACAACCTCCAAGCCTGTGCATCCCCTTCATTTCTATCCAAGCTTGTGCGTCCCCTTCATTTCTATCCAAGCCTGGGCGTCCCCTTCATTTTTATTCGAGCCTGTGTAAAAATTGTTTGCTGGTATAAAAACAATATATTAATTTGTGGAAACTTGTGCGAAAGAAGATGCTTCTCTGTCGAACCTTCTCCAGACAACTTCCAAGTCTGCGACTCTACATAAGAAATCTATTTGAAAAATTTTGGCGACTTACCTTCTTAATGGAGACAATAATTCAGTCTCCTGTTAGTGTAAAAACTCGTGACATTTCAAATTCCGACAATTTACTTTATTTGACACTTAGCACTTGGTAGGTTATAATATCTCTGCCTAGCTGTCACGTGACAACAATTTATTTGACACTTAGCACTTGGTAGGTTATAATATCTCTGCCTAGCTGTCACGTGACAACAATTTGTTACGCGATTGGCCGATGCCCGCATCCAATGAACAACGTGCCTGAGAGACATTTCCTCACCCTTTCATACTCCCCTCTTGCCTAGAAGTGTAGGACGATGACTATGACGATGCTGAATTTTAAGAACATAAAATTCAGCAAATTGCAACTTTACATCGAAATATCTCAGCTCATAAGGCCCGTAGGAACAAAACGAAGACACTTTTCTCATGTAAATCAAACCCAAGCTATCCATTAAGACCATTCAAAATCTAATTGGATCAGCCGTTATTGAGATTCGGAAATCTCAGGGTTCTTGATAGCGAGTCGTCGCGTAATAGAGCCACTCCGTGTCTTGCGCTGCGCATATATATCTATATATATACTTGGCGCGAGACACTACCGTGTCTCTTGATTGACTTTGTATTTAACAAATAGATGTACAATAAAATATGACGTACATTTAAAACACAAATATAACTTACACTTAGTTAACAAAAAATTAACAAAACAAAACTTAACACGAACAAAACAAAACAAAACAAAAACGGAACAGAAACTTTTAAATGCATAAGAAATGCTTGGAACGTCTTACTATCCTGATGCAGGTTCGAATGGTTCTGTACAACTGAATACAGGCAGAAAGTCGAAATCTTATTCGAAGGCTTATCTACACCATAGCATAAACACATAAAGTATTTATGGTCTAAACAGTTTCTTCGGAGAAACGTCATACTTCCTTATGAATTTGGGACGATGCGGACGTGATACGTAAAACGCGACGCGACGTAACACTGACGGCTTTAAACTGTAATAATTTCAAAAGTTGGTCGAAGTTGGAAATGATTCTTGCGTGATTACATAGAGGAAGATATGCTGAAAATCTTTCAATTTGGTAGAATGTGGGACTCTTTGGGACTTTAAAGATATCCTCTCTTAAAGTAAAGAATCTCGAAAATTTACCATACTGCATTCAGCATTATTTTTTTAATGGATTATTTACATTAATTACTAATAAAAGAATCCATTTTATCGCACAAGACTGCTCTTTAATTTAATAACAAGCGATTTTCACTATTCGGAAACGAAAAGTTTTCTCAACATGCGACTTAAATCACTGAAAAGAGTATTAAATAAAGTACCAATTAAACAGCTATTCAATTTTTTATAACAATTAACTTAAAAAAATTGAAAAAAGAATAAATAAATAAATGTAAAAATTATTAAGTTATACATCATTAGAATGGGACGATTTTTTCCTATATTTTGGCGCAAATTTCGTTTCGATATCTTATATAGGTCAAAAGCTATAGACAAATGTCACCAAATTCTTAATTCCAGACCACTGTGCCGCCGGTAGCCTCGACGACTCCAGCGGGCGAACGTGTGTTACTATCTGCAACCTAGGCGGCTTCAACCTATATTATTCTAAATGATCTCCGAATATTTGCAAGATTTAAAGCGATTAATAAATATTGGTAACTCACTCTTTGTCAATGGTACTTATTGATGAAAACATTTCAGTTGCCATTGTCCAATGGAAACCACGAGAAGGTGGTGAGTTTTTTCCATCGGGATGGGATGGGATATCATGGGAAATTGGATTAAGGATTCTACCATATCAATGAGTGTATAACGGAATGAATAACCGGATCTATAATTAATTAATTCATAACTTTTACAATTTTTGAGTGTGTACTATAAAAATAGAATCTGGCCGGTAAATCAGACACTATGTCAGTTGGTATGGGACTTGGTTGTATGCGATGCGAGAGTGAGCGGCGGACGAAGCGTGGTGTGTGAATAATTGGCGAAGGGAAGGACTTCTGGACGGCAAGGGGGGTGAGGCAGGGGTGTCCTTTGAGCCCCAGCCTGTTCACTTTGCTGTTGGCGGATATAGATGAGGAGTTGGAGAAAGGGGGTGGGGTGGGGTGAAGGTGGGGGGAAGAAAAATATACACGTTGGCATACGCGGACGATATTGCGGTTCTGGCGGAGGACGAGGAGGGGATGAGAGGGATGATGGGAAAGATGGAGGGATATTTGGATAAGAAGGGGATGCAGGTGAACGTAGAGAAAACAAAGATGATGAGGTGTAGAAAGGGGGAGGGAGGTGGAAGAAGGTGACGTGGAGGTGAAAGGGAAAGGTGGTGGAGGAGGTAAAGGAATTTAAATATCTGGGGTACACGCTGATGAGGAACGGGGGGCAGGAGGCACACGTAGGGGAAAGGGTAAAGAAGGGGGCAGCAGTGATGGGTCAGGTGTGGGGGATAGGGAAGAGGAGGTTTGGGAAGAATTGGGGGAGGAGAGTATTCGAGAAGTTGGTATGGGCTACGGTTAGTTATGGAGTGGAGGTATGGGGGTGGAAGTGCAGGGAAAGAGTTGAGGGATTGCAGGAAAGATATTTGAAGTGGGTGTTGGGGGTGGAAAGGTGTACTCCAGGATATATGGTCAGGGAGGAGATGCAGAGGGAGATGTTGAGAGGGAAGGCGGGGCTGAGGGCATGGGGGTATGAAAGGAAGTTGGAGGAGGGGGGTGGGGGGAACTGGCAAGGAGGTGCTGGGAGAAGATTAAGGGAAGGGCGAAGAGGGGGAAAGTGCTAGGAGGGTGGGGAAAGGAAAGGAAGGAGTACTATGAGGAAAGGGGGTGGACAATATAGGGGTAGAAAGAGAGAGGGGAGGGGGGGAGCTGAGGGGGGAAGAATTGGTGAGTAGGGAAAGAAGAATGCAGGAGGAGGAAAGGTGGAAAAGGATTAGAGAGTCGGAGTACAATAGATGGTACAGGGTGGTGAAAAGGAAAGGGATGCCAGGATACCTGTGGAAGGGGTGGGGGGAAAGCAGGTGGCAAAGGGTGGCGAAATTTAGATTGGGGAATGGGATGAGGGGAGGGAAATATTGGGAGGATGAAGAAAAGAGGAAGTGCAGGGTATGCGGGTGGAAAGAGGAAACGTGGGAGCATGTATGGGAGGAATGTATGGGTTGGGAGGAAGGAGGGTGGCAAGAGAGGGTAGGGGAGGTGCTGGATGATGAGGGTGGGGGGGGGGGGAGAAGTGGATGAGGAGTGTGGAAGAAAGGAGTGGGGAAGGAGTGGAGGAATGGATGAGGAAGGAATGAGAGTGAGTGGTGGCGTGCGGAAGCGGAGGTCAAAGGATAGGGAAGAGGGGTGAAGGAGGCGTATGAGACGGAGGAAAGCGTGCGAGCGGGCGAGCGGGAGAGCGAGACGAGAGGCGTATAGGATTAAAGAATAGATTTAAGGAGTAGACTAAGGTTTAGGTTAAGGGTTAGGTTAAGGTAAATGTACAGAAGAGAGGAGGGAGAAAGGATTGTAATCCCCGAGGGGAAACAAATAAACAATTATATATATATATATATGATCCAGATCACAGAAACATGAGAAGAATTGGAAAACGAAGAAAGGACAGAGGGGAATAGGAAGGAGGGGAGGATACAAAGTAGGGACGAAGAGAATAAGGTTCTGGTCAGAGAAGGTGGTATGAAACAAAATAAGTAGATTAGAGAGAGAGCGATAGAGGAAAATGAAAAGAAGGAGAGGAGAAGAAACATAATTATCAGAGGAGTGCAAATACGAGAAGAAAAAGCCAAAGAAGAGGTAGAAAAGTTTTTAGAGGAAGAACTGGGGGTCAAAAGTGAAGCGGAGTGGGTTAAGGTAATAGGAAAAGAAAATAGGGAGTAATTTTAGCAAGATTGAAGAAAGAAGGGGATAAGGAGGAGGTAATGAAAAATAAAAAGAAATTAGGGAATAAGAAAATATATTATACATTGACAACGACTTATCTAGGAAAGAAAGGGAAATACAAAAAGAATTGGTACAGTGGGCAAAGACAGAGAGGAGCAATGGGAAAATGGTGAAAGTTGGTTTCCACAAGGTACTGGTGGATGGGAAATGGATAAACTGGCAAATAATTAAAAGGATGAATGCGCAGCAGGATTGTTAGGAATTCCTCAAGGTGGGAAGAAAAGGGATTTGAAAGGGGGGAGTGGAGGAGAAGAAGGAGGAAGGGTGCTCTTTTGGAATATTGCAGGGATAAAAGGGAAAGACAACGAAGTTTGGAAGTACATGGAGGGTTTTGATTTTATAGGGCTAGTGGAGACATGGGTGGAGGAGAAGGCATGGGAAAAGATTAAAGGTAGGATGCCCGCTCAGTTTGGAAGTGCCTACCGGCAAAAAAATTGAAGAAGAGAGGAAGAGCAAGTGAGGGAATAATAAGGGGAGTAAGGAAGGGATGTGAGGTGCAGGGAGAAGAAGCAGAAACGGAGAGAGCGGTACAAAGGAGAATAAAGTTAGGGAAGAAGGTGTGGACGGTTTATGCCAAAGATGGGTTAGAAAAACTAATAAAAAACTTAGATAGCGAATTAGAGGAGGAAGGTAGGAGATTGACAATCATTGGAGGAGACATGAATGCAAGAACGGCAGGTAAAGGCGGGATCGGGATAGAGGAGGAAGGGACAGGCGGAATAGGGGAGAGAAAATCAAAAGACAAGGTATTTAATAAGGAAGGAGAAAAACTAATGCAGTTTGTGGGGGACAGGGGTATGCACATATTGAACGGAAATATGCATGGGGACAAGGGAGGAGAATATACGTTTATAGGAAAGCAGGGTGCGTCAGTAATAGATTATGTATTGGTAAACACGGAAGGGTGGAAGGAAGTAAAGAAGTTTAAGCTAGAAGAGAGAACGGAATCAGAGCATGCACCGTTGAAAGTGGAAGTAGCAGAGAAGATCCACAGGGAGGAGGATGCACCACCGATGGAAAGGGAAATTATTATATGGGATCGGGAAGCCATAGAGGAGTACAGGGAAAAGTCAGAGAAATGCGTATACAGAGAGGATGGATTAGAGAAGCAATGGGAGGAATTAAAACAAGAAGTGATTAGCAGTATGAGTAGGAAGAGAGTGAGAGAGAAGACATGGAGGATCGGGCGAACAGAATGGTGGGATGGGGAGTACAAGAAACAGAAAAGAAAATGCAAAAGTGTGTTTAAAAAGTGGAAGAGAGGCAAGGGGGATAGGGACGAATTCATAAAGGCGAAAAAAGAGCTAAAGGATCTAATAGCAATGAAGATCAAGGAAAGGAGAGAAAAGACCTTAGAAGAAATTAAAATGATAAAGTCAGAGACACAAAAATGGACGTACATAAATAGGGAAAGAAGGAGAGGGAGAGTAAGAGGAGCAGGAAAAAATTAGAAGAATGGTATAGGTATTTTTTGGGAAAACTAGACGGAGAGAGTAAGAGACCAGAAGGGATAAGGCAAGGGACACCGGGGAGGAGTGAGGAAGAAAACGAAGAAGACGAAATAGAAGATGCAGAAATAGAGACGCAAATCGGGAAACTGAAGAAGAAAAAGGCGGCGGGAATAGATGAAATAACAAGTGAGGCTTGGATCTATACCACGGGTAACACGAGGGAACGGTTGAAGAGTATGATAAAAGAGGTGTTCCGTCTTACGGGAACAAAGGGGGGCTCAGAGCGAGGCGGAAATTTAACGGTTTTATTATTACTAGGCAATTGCTTTCCTTCGACGCGTTTTGGGGAACATTTGCCTGCCAGATGTCTAATAGGCGGCAATCGACATCGTGCCATTTTTTTTGGACACTTCGACCGTCATCGCTCTGAGAAAATCCTTTTATTGCTCTGTCAGCGGGTGGTATACGGTAACTTCGAATTAGTATATACCACCGACCATTGCTGATTCGCGGGATAATACGCTCATAAACCGCGACCCTGGGCGAGACTCTTCGACCGGTCAACTTGGCGAGGGTTTGGTAGCCAGGTGCCCGGTTTTTCCTGCGCTACGTCACCAAGAGGGAGAGGATTCCTCCACCACCGAAATCACAGAGGGAATATTCCTCCTCCTCCACCGAAATCGTAGAGGGAAGGTTCCTCCTCTTCAAGGAAAGCGGAACCAATCAGGCATTTTGGCGCCTCCCAATTTTCGCTGGCTTGTCTACCTTTGACATCGAAAAAGGTAGACAAGTTAGATTTCATACAGCTCTCTACGAGCAACGTTCTGAAGCTTGTTATGGGTCATCGTTCGGACCACAAGCACAAACATCTCGCTTCTTGATCAGCGTGCGGATCAGATTCTACTTCGACCACATAGAATAGTAAAACAGTCACCTAAGATTAGTTTGGCGGGTGATACGATCGGCCGGCATCACGCGTACCCATAGGTGAATCGGGCTTTACAACCCCGAAAGAAAAAAAACGAAATTTTCACGTGTGTGTCGGTGCGAACAAGAGGTGTGGAAGGAGAAAGTTATGCCGGAGGAGTGGAAGAAAAGCGTTGTAGTGCCGATATACAAAAAGGGAGATGAAAATATAGTAAGCAACTACGGAGGAGTGAGTTTGCTGTGTACAGCATATAAGATTTATACCGCGATCTTGAACGAAAGGCTGAAAGTAGATTTGGGGAAGAAGAATATTCTGAGCGAATCGCAAGCCGGTTTTAGGAAATAGCGGAGTACGATGGATAATATCTACAGTTAATAAAAAAAGTATTTGTACACTTTTTAAAATCGCATAACTTTCGTAGAATTGGTCCAAACGACGTGAGTTTTTTTGAGAAGCTAGAGCGATTAGTTTACTAAATGATGTGAACCGTCGTTTTAAAAAAATGTACTTGGTCGGAATAGCAAGAAAAAAATAGTAAAGGTCGTTTTTTAAACTTGTTTTGTGAGCCTGTAATGAAAAATCAAAAAACCCGTTTGTAGATTTAAGTAAGTTATATACGTGCCTAAAATTTCATCAAAATCGGTTAACGTTGCTCTGAGCTATGAACGTGTCACGTCCCGGGTGAGGTCTCTAGGAACGATGACATGGAAAACGGAAAAGTCTGGCGTGAATCTGAAATCCAGCACTCTGAGGTATTTGGGAGGAAATCAGGCGCGAATATTAAATCCGTCACTCTGGGGATTTTGAAGGAACTCAGGCGCGAATCTTGAATCCAGCACTCTAAGCGTTTTGGGGAGGAAATTAGGCGCGAATATTAAGTCCGTCACTCTGGGGGTTTAGAAGGAACTCAGGCGCGAATCTTGAATCCAGCACGCTGAGGGTTTTGAGGGACTCAGGCGCGAATATTAAATCCGTCACACTGAGGGTTTGAGAGGAATTTAGGCGCGAATGTTGAATCCGTCACTCTGGGGGTTTGGAAGGAACTCAGGCGCGAATCTTGAATCCAGCACGCTGAGGGTTTTGAGGGACTCAGGCGCGAATATTAAATCCGTCACGCTAAGTATTTCTAGAGGCGATCAGGCGCGAATCTTAAATCCGTCACTCTAATCGACCTGGGAAGGTAAATGTACACTTAAAGAGCACCCGTTATAGTACTTCATATTTGTTTTGGTTTCGGTAATAGGATTTTACCGTTGCAGTTGTATAAGAGACCACGTTTAGTAGTTTCGTGGATTTCACGGCTCATGCAATAATATGTTTGTAAACACTAGAACCGTTTTCGCGTTCACGAGCGCGTATCAGCTGTTGCGGCAGCTTGGTTTCGTTCGGACTTGTTATAACCGAGGATGCACACAATAATTCGAAACGTGATTGAAAACAAATAGGTTTATTAACTTGGCTGAAGCGTTATAGCGTTTAGTAATAATAATGCGTGGGACTTTTAGCATTAGCACATGATATTTATATAAACGGTAATTAATCGAAATATGAGAATATGAACATGAAACACATGAAATTAAGTAGAATTATTTAAGCAATAAGCGTTGTTAATATAAAAATAATAAATGGTAAGCAATAGGCGTTGATATAGAAAGCAATATGAATGATAATACAAATAATATAAATGAAAGCAGTAAGCTTTAGAGTGCGATAAGCACGATAAGATAATTAATATGAAATACAAAAGCTTAAGAATAATAAGGCAAAGTACACACTAAGCGTTGATAATACAAAATAATATGAAAAGTAATAATAATACAAAAGATATGAAAAGCAATAACAATACAAAGATACGATGAACGTGATATGCAATGTTATGTTAATTGTAATATCTTACGGTGATAGGTGAGTGGTGATTGTTGCTCACTGATTTGAATATCACTGATAAACTATAATAGTCTTTACGCGACACTGAAATGGGTAACGAGATAATGAATAATGAATAATCACTAATGACTACTGACCAATGAATAATGACTAATGACCAATGAATAATGACTCTCCGGCCTCTCAGGACCTCGTATTTATGTATTTTTACAGGAGTGATGCGGGGGTACGCGCGGTAGAGACCTTGACACAGTTTCAAAATAAGACGTAGTAGGACTTCCGGGGTTTTTACAAACGGTATGGTTATTAATAGACATATTTATGTCACGTACGCCAAATATGCGTCGCAATTAGGTTTCTGGGGTTCTTATGACTGCGAAAGGAGATACTCAACTTGTCGAATGAATTTTGGGTATTTTATAGGAAAAGGGTTAGAGTGGATTGGACTCTGTGAGTCGTAAAGAGGGGATTGAGACGTGGTCTCGATTTAAGAGGGTTTTGTAACGAGGGGCTTGTTTGAATTCGTTTTGGGGAAAGGATTCGTGCCTCATAGGGCGAATAGGGGACGGAGTTTTGTAACGATCATCTCGTGATGGGGACCACTAAGGTACATCATCGAGGTGGGGTTTTGTAACGATCATCTCGTGATGGGGACCACTAAGGTACATCATCGAGGTGGAGTTTTGTATCGATCGTCTTGTGTTGGTGACCGCTAAGGTACAACATCAAGGTGATCGACGATTGAGGAGATGGGGTAGGAGTTGAGTTTGATAGAGTTTGATGGGGTGATTTGGAAGGTTTACGAAAGGAATTTGGAATAGAAACGCGCGAAAAATAGTGGGACGTCACAAACGCTTAAAGATCGCAGAATAAGGTCGAAAATCGCGGAAATTCTCGAAATCAGCGATGTGCAGTTGCAAAGAAGTGCCATTCTGCATTAATACCAAAATCTTCCAAATGAAAACCAAGGTTCAAAAGATTATATTTATTCTTATACTGAGAACCAGCTCCGACAGAAAAAATATTTAATTGTTCTAATGCAAATTGTCGCTCGCCAACTCTCGTGGTGAACGGTCGTGTTGACAGAGCTCACGCGCTATCAGTGGTAGTGTTTACAAGCCCAGTCTCAATAACATTCTACAAGTGTATTCCTTCAGTACCTAGCTGCGTGGCAGGGGCGCATGCAAGGGGCACAACGCCAAAAATAAAAAGTTCCCCGGCCAATAAGTGGCTTGGACATCATGAACAATCAGCAATGTCGTTACAGTCGTTTCAAATAGTTCGGCCTCAGGGTACATCGAAATCAAGTCTGATGATGAATAGCAATAGTGTCACCCCACCAGGGACACAGCAATTAACACCCCAGTCATCTCTCAACTCATATCCTCTTCTGTCCACAACTCTTACCTCTCAAAACATAAACTTTAACAAAAAGAACATCAGTCAAAATTCAGACCACAATAACCTTGCTTCGCATAGTGATGATGTGATTATGATAAATGATCAAGAGACCCATGCTAATTAAATTTATGGCAAAGTGTCAAAAGGAGGAAGAGAGCTAACCCTACAACCATCGATGACTATCAAGTAATCAGCACAGCCAACAGATATCAACAGTTAGATGACATAAATAACGGACAGATCCAGGACGCAAATAACAATACCGCTTCCGACAACAATGACGGTAAACCAAGAGTCCCTAACCCACCACCGATCTACATCTATGGCGTAAAGGATTATAAAGCCATGATTAACAACTTGACACAGATTATCCCAAAAGACCAATTCTACACGAAAACTCTAGGGAATAACACAGTCAAAATTAATCCACTTACCACTGAGACATACAGACAACTAATCCATTACCTTCGTGAGCAAAATATTATCCATCACACTTATCAACTGAAGCAAGAAAGGTCATATAGGGTTGTCGTTAGGGACCTTCACCATTCCATTCCGACAACTGAAATAATAGAGCAACTAGCTGAAAAAGGACACATAGTCAGAAACATAATGAATGTTAGACACAGAGTAAGCAAAGAACCACTCCCCATGTTTTTTGTCGACCTGGAACCATCAACTAACAACAAACAAATATTCGATGTACAATAATCATATGTCATACAAAAATCAGAATTGAACCACCTAGGAAAAGGAGTAATATAATACAATGTACAAGATGTCAAGATTATGGGCACTCCAAAACCTATTGTCTAAAACCATACAACTGCGTTAAATGTGGACAAACTCATGACTCCAAAACTTGTAAAAAAAAAAAACAAAAGACACTCCTGCCAAATGTGCATTATGCGATGGAGATCACCCAGCGAACTACAGAGGCTGCGGTGTATATAAAGACTTAAAAAATGCTAGAATCCGAGTTGCAAGAAGTACAAACGCTAGACAACGTCCCTCTGACCAGCCTAGAAGAAATCTGACCTCATCCCAACACATGGGAACATACAACAATCAACAAAACAGCAACTCAAGCTATGCCCAAAAAATCAAGATAGGGCTCACTGAAAATACAGAAAATAATAACCTTGACCTAGCACACAAATTAACAAATTTCCTAAATGAATTTAAAAACATGTTCAGTCAACTCCTCAGTCAAAACACCATGATCCTAAGCATGCTTACAACCGTCATTAATAAACGGACACATTAATGGCTACAAAGACACTCAGAATTGCTGCCTGGAACATCAATGGAATTGCAAACCATACTCAAGAAATCATACTATTTCTAAAAATTAACAAAATAGATGTTCTCTTAATCTCAGAGAGCCACGCAACAAATCGTACAGTGATTAAAATTCCATTCTTCTCAATCTATTACGCGAACTACCCTGATGACAGAGCCCATGCCGGTTCAGCAATTATTATCAAAAATAGTTTAAACCACACCGAGTTGCAACCAGTCACTACAAACAATATACAGTCTGCAATGATTAAAATTCAAGCATTCGCCACGACATACTATCACCACTGAAGAATATATAGAATACTTTGATAAAATTGGATCTCCATTCGTTGTAGTCGGGGACTGGAATGATAAGCATACACTCTGGGGTTCTAGAATCATCACAACAAAAGGACGCAAACTACTACAAGCAATTCAACTTAGAAATCAAGACTTCATGTCTACTGGTCAACCAACGTATTGGCCAACCGATCTGAATAAACTTCCTGACCTGCTAGACTTCGCCGTCACCAAAGGTATATCCCATATCCACTCACAAATTGAGGATAATTGAGACTTAAGCTCCGACCACAGTGGCTTAATTATAACATTAAGCACAGATATCATTAGATCACAACCCACGTCTAAACTGTGTACTAATAAAACCGACTGGGAAGAATTTCAGCGTATTATCAACACAACAATCAGCTTAAAAATCAGCCATAAAGATCCACTGCAGGTTGAAGACGCTGTCGAGTATCTAACCGACATTTTACAGAAAGCAGCATGGGAAGCTACATCAATGGGTAATAATTATCATCCGGAATCAATAGACATACCTCTGCACATTAGGGAAGTAAAAAAAGGGGAGTTAAAGAAAAGCGTAAAGCTCGCGGAAGGTGGCAGAGGACTAGAAATATCCAAGACAAACATCAACTAAATAGACTGACGCATAAACTCCATTCAGCCTTAGCCAAATCAAGAAACGAGTCATTTGAACATTATATTTCAAATCTGTCACCAAAGTTCAAAAGACCTGTCTTAGCCATCCCTCCAATTAAAAAATCTGATGGTAGCTGGGCCCGCTCCGATGAAGAAAAGGCAAATGTATATGCTGACCACCTTGCACAAGTATTCACACCTCTTCCCTGCGACAACATCAGGGACGAAACTGAAGTTACAAACTTTCTTAACACTTCTTCAGAAGAGTCACCACCGATAAAATCCTTCTCACTGGCCGAAGTACAGAAAGAAATAAAAAACATGAATTCTCATAAGGCACCAGGGTATGACCTAATAGTTGGGGAAATTCTATCTACAATAGCGTGCTGCGGCTGTGTTACTACCCCGTACAATGGAAGTATGCCCAGATCATTCTAGTAGCAAAACCAGGTAAACCACCTACAGAAACAACGTCATACCGACCGATTAGTCTCCTACTGATTATGTCTAAGGTTTTTCAGAGATTACTCCTTAAAAGACTAAAAGAAGTGAACACCTTGGAGAACCTAATCCCAGAGCATCAATTTGGTTTTACGGAAAAGCACTCCACCATACAATTATATTCATAAAATTATGAACAGTCTTGAAAGCAAGGAAATGTGTGCTGCAGTTTTTCTGGATGTTCAACAAGCCTTCGACAAGGTATGGCACAATGGGCTTCTTTACAAGTTAAAAAGAAACCTCCCTAACGGTTATCTCTTACTAAAATCATACCTCTCTGATAGATACTTTCGAGTGAAACAAAACAATTCTTTCTCAAACTATTGTCAGATAAAGTCGGGAGTACCGCAAGGTAGCGTTCTAGGACCATACTTATATCTCATTTACACAGCTGATATCCCAGTCTCGGAAGAAACTGTTATCGCAATGTTTGCAGACGACACTGCCATACTCTCTCTACACAAAAATCCGATCACTGCCTCAGAAAATCTTCAAAACCGCATAAACGATCTGCAATCATGGCTCAGGAAATGGAGAATTAAAATTAACAGTAACAGATCCACCCAGATCACATTTACCTTAAGAAAGAGCACTTGCCCATGTGTGACAATAAACAACTCTCCCATTCCTGTTAAAACTGAAATTAAATACCTTGGACTCCACCTAGATCAAAAACTAACTTGGGAAACCCACATTAAGGCTAAAAAGCAGTAGCTGGCACTAAAAATGCAACAAATGAATTGGCTAATAGGTAGGAAATCACAGCTCTCAGTCGAAAACAGAGTACTGATTTACAAGACAATAATAGTTCCAATCTGGACATACGGAATCGAATTATGGGGATGCGCAAAGCCATCCAATACAAAAATCCTGCAGGCGTTTCAATCAAAGACTCTCCGAACAATAACAAATGCTCCGTGGTATATTTCAAATCAAACATTACACAACGATCTACGTGTACCTCTGGTCCAAAATGTAATCAAATTACACGCAACAAAATACAGAAACCGAAACTTAAACCACCAAAATCATCTTGTCAATGACTTATCAATTCAGCATACCGAAAGAAGACTCAAGAAGACCTGGCCAGAAGACCTCTCAAGATAAGCTCGGTTAAACCATCGATGGATGGTTTCCGACTCGAGCCACACAACATCCAATACATTTACTCATTACTCTTATTAATAAATAATGCAGAGAAGATTGTAAATTTGCAAAAAAAAATTGTTCTAATGCGAGTTCTGTATTTTTCTTGCAAAAATGCTATTAATTTAGTTTGAAATAAATGTACAGAAAGGCAATCTGAAATAATGACAAAGTTGTCATGCTGTAAACTATTATACAAAGAAGAGCGCCCTTTATATAATCCCATTTGAAAACATTGTCGTAAATTAATACCCATCAAAAAGAATCCCATTTAAAAACATTGTCGTAAATTAATAGCTTTACAAAGCTAACGATATACATAATTTGCACCAATTATCACAATGGCTATTTATACAAAGAAAATAATGTATTAAATAATATTAAGCAGATACATTTTTATACAAATAAATATTTTATTCAAAATACTTGGCGTTGCTCTCGTAATTGGTGTTGCTGAACTGAATGAATATGTATAAATTGCATTAAAATCTTTTTCTTTCTTTCTTGTTTCAGTGCTATCTGGTCTTGTTTTATTTATTAACCAAGACAATTAACATTTTTTTCAGAGAGCAGCGCCAAGTATTTTGAATAAAATATTTATTCGTATTAAAATATTTATTTGTATAAAAATATATCTGCTTAATATTATTTAATACATTATTTTCTTTGTATAAATAGCCATTGTGATAATTGGCGCAATTTATGTATATCATTAGTTTTGTAAAGCTATTAATTTACGACAATGTTATTAAATGGGATTCTTTTTGATGGGTATTGATTTACGACAATGTTTTCAAATGGGATCCTTTTTGATGGGATTATATACTTGGCGCTCTTTTCTGTACCTTTTTTTAAAAAAGGTAATTTTGTTGGGGATTTCACACATTTTGTAGTGTTTATTGATGACTGGACAATTTTTTCACCCCCTGGGAGTTATTTTTTTTAATTAACAATATATTATATTGTCACCCAAACTATGCACACCTGCAAAGCTACAAGATAATTGAATTGGTGGAATTGGTTTAAATTTGAGTTTTCCGATATGAAGCAAACATACAAGAAACAAACAGAGGATCGAAGCTGAATAAAATTTTAATTAAAGTTTAATTAATATAATACTATATCACAATAATTTTTTTTCTCTGACGTAGATCACACTGCATCATATTGTGCTTCGATTATCTGTAAATATACAGGGTGTAAACGGTATACGTAGCAATATTTTAGGGGGTGGTAGGGGAGGTCCAATGGAACATAAAAGTCCTATGACATAATGTCCGATCTGTCTCCATTTTACAGTAATAATGCCTCAAAGTTAACATGTCTATATGCTAAACTAATAGTCGCAGGATTCCATAATTTTGCACATACATTGGAGACAGCCAGTAGAGTAAAATTGTCTGAATACATTTTGTTGTATCTCGTATAGTTTAGCTGTTATAAACGTTTCAACATCGGAGATATTTGTGGAAAAGATCGTCGCTACACGCACACAGATGAGCCGTAGCACAAAGACCACCCGTTATGAGCTGTTCAAGATGACCCAGTAACCAAGTAACTACGGGCCCCTTACAGTAGCGGTCCCATTGAGGATCTGTTTGGAGTAGCGGAGGCACTTAGGGTCGTCAGCTAGAAAATAAGAAACAAGTAAACGAAAACTCTACACGTGTTCTTAGGCCAGGCGCGCAGTGGTGGCAATTTGTTGCGTGACAGTTTTGATGCTCACGAAAAATGCATTGATTTACATGGAAGTAAACTCCTTTGATGACGTGACTGCAAAACGTGTTGTTTTTTTTCAGGAAGTGATAAAACTGTTTCTTTCCTTTTAGTGTGACTAAACTGTGACGCAATAAGCTACTGTCAATGCGTGGCTACTCTGACCTGAATGTGTAGTAAAGAAATACAAATTTCGCTACCTACATTTATTTACAAAAGATGCTCGAAATGGTTGCCGTTTGCATCCAGACACGCCTGACACCGACGCAACCAATTGTCACAAACGCGGGCGAATATTCCAGGCTGCTCGCGTATAACGTTACCAGCATGAAATACTCTACCTTGCAATTCCTCTAAGGTTTCAAATTCGGTGTCGACGTATACTAACGATTTCATGGGGCCCCATACGTAAAAATTCATTGGATTTAAATCTGGGCTTCTTGGCGGCCACGCTACCGCACCATTCCGTGCAATTACACGGTTTCCCCATATTCGGTCTATAGCTGGTATAACTATTCCCATATGGGCTGGGGCGCCGTCGTGAAGAAACCACATATTTCTTCGGGTGGCCAGGCAAACATCTTCTAGCAGAAGTGGCAAATCCCGTCGAAGAAATCTAGCATATTTTGCGCTATCTAGACGCGTCGGCAAAATATGCGGTCCGAGGAGATGATCGTCTACTACCCCAGCCCATATGTTTAGCCTCAGCTCCTGCTGGAAGTGCCCCGTTACAACATTGTGGGGATTCATGGGTTCCCACGCGTGGGAATTGCGGAAATTAAATATTCCAGAACGTGTGAACGTTGACTCATCTGCTGCGAGTATGATCGCCGGGAAATGGTCATCCTCTTCCACTCTATCGAGGAACCACCGGCAGAAAGTCCGTCGTCTCTCAAAATCTTGTGGTAATAAATTTTGCACCCGTTGTGAGTGGTAAGGGTATAAGCCTGTGGGATTTTGGATTAATAATTCTTTAATTACTGGTAGTTCGTGTTATTAATGAAATATGCGAAAACAAAAGATAAAATAATAAGTATCTAATCATTAGTCGATAGCCAGGATAACATCAGTGACTCAGATATTAAAGGCATCCCCCGGTTAAATCGCGCGAAAACATAGGTGACTTTTATGATATTTTGTAGAAAATGGTATACAATGTATGAGTCTAAAACTTTTTGCACTTTATTCTGCTACAAATCAGAGTTGGGCAAAATGTAATGTAATTACAAATTACGATTTAAATGTAATTGTGTAATTCAATTACAGATTACTTTCTGTAATCGTTAATTTAGTTGACCACAATTACATTTGTAATTGTAAGTGTGGAGGACAATTACATCATAATTGTAATTGTAAGTGTGCAGGACAATTACATCTAATTGCTATTACTTTTTAATCGGAATTACTCTGTAATTGTAATGAAAGGAATTACACTTGTGCTTGATTATGCTCAACTCTGCTTTAGACAGGATCATCCAAATTAAAAAACCAAAGATATTCCTTAAGAGGGTAGTGGACTATTTCAGCTTCAGAAAATCGATTACTTTTTTTTTACTGATTTTGAAAGTCTTATTCTTTATGAAAATTTTAAACAAAATTTCATGCAGGAATTCAAATCATTGTCGAAGTTATAGCAGCGAACGTAATTGAGTGCACCGTCGAGTAACGGCCTCGCAGTGCGGTATTGGCATAGGGTACCTTACTTTAAAGCCGGTTTTCTCGAAACACCATTTTCAGAAACGGTGTACATCATAACTCTTGAACCAATGATTATTTTTACTTAAAATTTTAACTGGAGCTGTATAATTCCATTCTCTATCGTGTAACAATTCCGCATTAACATTGGATGTTTATAAAACATATTATAACTGATTAAAGATGATTTTTTCCCGTAAAAATGTGGGGAAAAAATGGATTCGTGCGTAACTTTCACAATTTTTGTTCAAATTCATTGGCAAGTTTCCACACTGTAGATATTTGTGTATAAAATAATCACCTCAAGGCATTTTGCTTTCAGATGATTGGTTCACCTGTATCGATGTACACCACCTGCAACGGCGGGCCGTACAGGGCTATCTTCAACGATTAATAACTTCGATAATTTTATACATTCCGACGATTTTGTTTTTTGTAAATACTCGCAAACGTGTCCACAATAGATTGTCAGAAGCGCGACTATAACGATTGTTTGGTATCAAAGTAATTTAGCGTCAAAGAAACTAACGATTTTACGTATCCAATAGTCCACTACCCCCTTAATTACACATGTGTGGTTATCGCGTTATCTTCGGAGAGTGTTAAGAAACAACTGGGCGATGATGGCTAAATGGTTAAACGGTAAAGTCCCCGAAACATGGGTTTTTCTCACACAAAAATGTTTCTTAAAAAAAATTGACTGTATGAATATTCGCAATAGAGGGTAGCACGGAAGGCAATGTAAGTTCGAGTAGAATCCTATTGAGTGAGCGCCCCATTTTCCATGCGTTTATTCGTTTAAAGCAACGCGCGCCGCTCACGCACACACGCACGCGCTCAAACAAACACCTTTTTTAAGGGCGTCACACTGTTAATCCCCCTGAACTGCATGTAAAATCTTTGCCGTCAGGAATTTCGTTCTAAAATTTTACCTGATCATTCTTGAGATGTTGTGGAATGAAAATATGCAAAAAATGGTTTTTTCACCGGGGGGTGCACTTAATCAAAATTTGGCGATACATTTAGTGAAGAATTTGCAGCTACAATGAAATGTGAATTTAAAGTAAGAATAGGTAAATTTATAAAGAAATGTCACTTTATAAAACTAAACTCCTACAAACCTTCATCACGCAAAGTGCGATGGACATACGTATGGGAGAGTCCCATTTCTCGAGCAATACTCCTCGTACTGCGGGCAGAGTTATTATGAATATGTTGAAGGATTTCATCTTCCCTGTCGATATTCCTTCTTGGCCCTCTTCCTTCGATGCGAGGGAAAAAGGAACCCGTAGTGTGCAATGTTTCACACAAATTGACGGTAAACTGCCGGGATGGTTGTCGCAGATGAGGATACCGTTCCGCGTATAATTGCTTCGCACGTAATGAGCTGCAGTTAGCCTCCCCATACATGATAATCATGTTAAACATTGCGTTGCACGAATACCCCGCATTGGTCTCCATGCTTGACAAAATCACTTTCACACTTTTTCACTTAAAAGGATTCGCGAGCACGTGTCGTACGATCAGCGATTTCGCACGGATGGTGTCACCAAAATGGAAACGTCTTGTTAGGTTTCGGAGACCGAGTGTGTTGACTGCTGTGTCTTGACTGAGTTTTCTGCGTTTTCCATGGCCAAAGAAAACACCAACGTGGAACTTGGTCGCAGAGGCAGTGAATTTGCATAACCAATCGGGGTTGACGAAGGACTTCGTGTGAACCCGGATTGGCAGTGCGGTGGCGGATACCTGCTAGCGGAAGTATATTTTTCTGTCAGGCGAAAAACACGGACATCCGGATTGCACGTAAAGGGATGGTAGTCTTGCGACCCCCTTGACCGTTCAGCGCGAGCGGCCAGAGTCGCGTACCCGACCTTAGAGTCCCTTAAAACGGTCAGGCCTTTATGATCTTATGACTTAACTCAATCGAAGCGGATTACAGGTCGGCCTGGCCATGCAATGCAAATGTGCAGACTTCTGAGGTGGTTTACAAGGGGGGATGAAATACTGTTATTAGTGCATTTCCTGGTTGACGGAAATACCGATTCACAACTAAACGCAGCCCTGAACAAAATACTTCGAATCAGGGATCTTCTTGTAGTCCGTATGAAATTAGAGAGGCCATTTACTATTTTAGTGAATAATTTGTCTATCTTTTTCCGGTACAGTTGGGGAGGGGGAGGGGCAATACGTTTTGTGCAGGGACACAGGAAGAAAAAGGGTAGTCACTGCACATGACTCCACCTACGCCGTCTTCCCTTCAAATTGGAGACGGATCCTTTATCTCTCGAGTATAAACACACGCTCGAATTCCAAAACTGAAGCACGAATTGACGTATTCCGTGCGAGAGAAGGTGGACCTAGGGGAGGAGATATTGCTGTGAGAAGTAGAAACTTCGCGTTCTGTAGGAATGCAGATCCGAGTTGTTACAACATAATCTCTTCCCTATGTCTCGCCCATTCTCGCATTGAATACGTCAGCGCGTGCCTTTGTTGTGAATTTTGAGCACGTGTTTATACTCGCAAGATAAGGGTTCCCTCTTTAATTTGAAGGGAGGACGAAGCAAGCGGCACCACCAATCAATCACGGCAAGAACGCTAGCTTCTTTCCGGAAGATATGAACATTGACTTTTCGGAAGATATGAACATTAATACTGTCGACAATCAAGAACGTGGGGCGGTCTTTAAGAATTTTAGACATTCCTCGGCCTGAGTTAATCGGTATATTGCTGTATCGATTGGTAGTACACGCGATGACTTCGGACCCGCATGTACCGTTGTCGTTCGCCGACTCGTGGGGCAATACGGTTATAAACCGTGACCCTGACGAACCGCTTTAGCCGGTCAGCTTAATTATTTTTCGAAACACCAATATAGCAATTAAAAAGTATTACTCACCATCAATACCTACCCCTCGCGTTCGGACACAGGAAAAAATGTGTTATTATCGCCGGAAATAAGTCATAGCCTGCGTTAAATTTAAATACTAATAATCACCAATAAATTAATTAAAACTCACCCTTTCAGAAATTCACCTGCAGCTTGAAAACCTGCGTCACTAGATCACTGAACTCATCCGGGTCAGCGATGGATGCGTCCAGTGCACAGCTGGTCCCAAAGTAAAAGGGTCGCAACATCAAGTGCGATCGGGTTAATGTAGATACGGAATATTCATTTCACTGCACGGTTACTAACACTGATCACCTAATTTATTGTCCCACCAGGACAAGATGTTTTAGGAAAAAAGAAGCCAGCACATTTTCGAGACACACATGCTTTGCAGAAGTGCAACGAACGTAGCATCCTACACTTTCACAAAAGCCCGCGCTCCCTTCTTTTACTGCCAATGTACCCATTGCTTCGAGGTAGGCAGCAGACCCCACGTGTTTCGGTTCGAAAGAGTCCGAAGAGAAGAGAAACTGAATGTCTCCGAGTTGCTATAAAGAAAAAATCCTGTTTCCTGTTTCCCTTTTCCGATATCCCGAGTTCACGTCTGCTACGAGGCGGAACCAACTAAGTCATAAATTACCGAAAACTGTAGGAAATCGTTCTCTACCGCCGACTTGTGGAACAATACGATCATAAACCGCGACCCTGGCGAAATGCTCTGGCCTATCAGGCTGATTAATTTTTGGGAACTAGCAATTAAAAAGTATTATTCAACATCAATACGGCTCGCGAAGAGACACAGGAAGAAGGAGACCATGTAGTTCGCTGACTGCGCGAAGTCCCGCTTGCTTCGTCCTACCTTCAAATTAAAGACCGATCCCTTATCTCTCGAGTATAAACACGCGTTCGATTTTCAAAACAAAAGCACGCGTCGACGTATTCTGTGCGAGAGAAGGTGGGTTTGAAGTTCCATTGGTACCAAACTAACCAATCGGGCCTGCTTATCTCTCGAGTATAAACACGCGCTCGAATTTCAAAACAAAAGCACGCGTCGACGTATTCTATGCGAGAGACGGTGGGCTTGAAGTCCGATTGGCCCTAATCTAACCAATCTGCCCTGCATCTCTCCCAAACGGCCGCTGTCTTGAAGAGGCCCTCTTCACAGCAATATCTTCTCCCCAAGGCCCTTCTCTCGCACGGAATACGTCGACGCATGCTTTTGTTTTGAAATTCGAGCGCGTGTTTAGACACGAGAGATAAGCACGCCCGATTGGTTAGTTTGGGACCAATCGAACTTCAAACCCACCTTCTCTCGCACAGAATACGTCGACGCGTGCTTTTGTTTTGAAATTCGAGCGCGTGTTTATACTCGAGAGATAAGGGATCGGTCTTTAATTTGAGGGTAGGACGAAGCAGGCGGGACTTCGCGCAGTCAGCGAACTACATGGTCTCCTTCTTCCTGTGTCTCTTCGCGAGCCGTATTGATGTTGAATAATACTTTTTAGTTGCTACTTTCCAAAAATTAATCAGCCTGATAGGCCAGAGCATTTCGCCAGGGTCGCAGTTTATGATCGTATTATCCCAGGAGTCGGCGGTAGAGAACGATTTCCTACAGTTTTCGGTAATTTATGACTTAGTTGGTTCCGCCTCGTATCAGACGTGAACTCGGGATATCGGAAAAGGGAAACAGGGAACAGAATTTTTTTTTTATAGCAACTCGGAGACTTTCAGTTTTTCTTCTCTTCGGACTCCTTCGAACCGAAACACGTGGAGTCTGCTGCCTACCTTGAAGCAATGGGTACATTGGCAGTAAAAGAAGGGAGCGCGGGCTTTTGTGAAAGTGTAGGATGGTTCGTTCGTTGCACTTCTGCAAAGCACGTGTGTCTCGAAAATGTGCTGGCTTCTTTTTACCTAAAGCATCTTGTCCTGGTGGGAGTTAACTCATAATGGAACGAGAGAAACTACTTGGGGTAGAGGAAGTTGCTTGGAAAAAATCCTGTCAGTCAGTTTGCAATCGCGTCAGAGAAGTGTTTTCTATACAAGAGTATTACGCGTTGTTCTGAGCATAAACTTAGAACAACGGAGACGCAATTACTGCTGTACGAGCATTTGGGCGGCTATATCCGCGGTACTGGACGCCAAGTGAAAATTCATTTTCACCAATTTTTATAAGGTACGAACAACTCGTTCCGTGAAAAATAAATTAAGTGATCAGTGTTAGTAACCGTGCAGTGAAATGAATTAACTGAAAAATAGGACACATTTACTAATTTTTTATATATAAATTATCACACGTGCTCATATGTCAAGATCATTGAATCATTGAATGAATAATTGCGTATGCAAAACGCTACCTGAAAATTTGTGCGTACACAGTCCGACGTAGATCACACTGCATCATCTTCTGCTTCGATTATCTGTAAATATATAAAGCCACATTTTGTAATTATATACAACTTAACATAGAACTTATTATTTATAGAAATAGAGTGGCCTTTTGCTATAGTGAGTGTAGAGACTAAATAATATGTCCAAAAGAGGTGAGAGCGTATGGTAGATAGTCTTGTTGCAGGAAATTTAAATGCTAATGGTAATAATTCAGCGAAAATGAACGAGGAGATTCAATATTTTTAACGCACAATTTATTGGTGTTGGAATAAAACTAATTTTATATGTTTATTGGTCAATTGAAATAATGGGAATCTAAAAAATTAATGAATTAATGAATAGCGTGACAACTACTGTGGATTTTATTAAAGTATTACGAATGTCTTTCACATAAGATTGAAAAGCATTAAGGGAGATGTGTTTTCAGCGTACTTTCTTCACTAATATGACTTGTTTTACATTGCAAGCAGTCCACCACAATCTATTTTCTTAATAAATCTTAATGCTATGTCTTTAGACAAATTTTGTCGATTTACTTTATTTGACAAATTTTCAGAAACTTGTGCGAAACAAGATGCTCTGTCTATCTATCTAATCTTCTCCGGACAACCTCCAAGCATGTGCATTCCCTTCATTTCTATCCATCCAAGCCTGTGCGTCACCTTCAATTCTACTATCCAAGCCTGTGCGTCCCCTTCATTTCTATAATATAATAAGCTTTACATAAAAACTCTAAATTGCTGGTATACAAATACAAATATCTGGCAATTTTTTTCTACAATATATTATTTTATACAAGCATGGTACAAATTTCTAGAAACTTATGCGAAAGTAGGTGCTTCTCTGTCGAACCTTCTCCGGACAACTTCCAAGTCTGCGATTCTACATAAAAAATCTATTAAATAAATTTAGCGACTTACCTTGTTAATTGAGACAATAATTCCGTCTCCTATTTAGTGTAAAAACTCCCGACATCTCAAATTTGGACCACTTACATTATTTGACACTTGGAAGGTTAAGATTGGTAGGTTATAAAGTTCAATGTATTTAAAAAATAGTTTGTACAATGACGCACGACGATCCCTGCTGAATAATCCCGAGAGTCGACGAACGAAGAACGAAACACGTGTTAGTTTCGTTTTGGCTGAAGGTGTGCGTGTAACGCGTATATACGTAGAAGAACGAAACATGTGTTAGTTTCGTTTTGACTGAAGGTGTGCGTGTAACGCGTATACGTATTATGTTTGACGAAAAATTTCTAGGAGAATCAGAAGAATCAGAAGAAGAAAAATCTTAATATTTCCGACTGATCCATGAGACGATATTATGATATCTCTGTCATGCGTGGACCGATTTTATTGAAATTGGTCTCATTCGATAGCTTATATGCGGTTTACATAAGAAAAATGCCTTTAAATTTAGAAAATATTGCAAGCGTCATGAGATATTAATGAAATAAGTTTCAGGTTAGGTTGGATTAGCCGGGCGACGAGTAAATGATAGCGGTAGCGACAGTCGACATATCGATCGACATATATAGGGTGTCTTTCCTGTACTTGGCGTCGAGACGCTGCCGCGTCTCTAGATAGCGGTAGCGACAGTCAACATATCGATCGACATATATAGGGTGTCTTTCCTGTACTTGGCGTCGAGACGCTACCGCGTCTCTAGATATTCCGTATCTACATTAACCCGTCGCACTTGACGTTACGACCCTTTTTACTTTTTACTTTGGTTGGTGTCGCATACCTGGGAGTCCCAGGCTGGGACCAGCTGTGCACTGGACGGACGCATCCGTCGCTGACCAGGACCAGTTCAGTTACCTAGTGGCGCAGGTTTTCAAGCTGCAGGTGAATTTCCGAAAGGGTGAGTTTTAGTTACTTTATTGGTGATTATTAGTTATTAAATTTAACGCAGGCTATGGCTTATTTCCGGCCATAATTCTCTAAATTTCCGTACCTAAATTTTGTCTTCGGGGTTTTTAAACAGGCTTATTCATTATCAGCAACAGTGTTGGCCGTTATTAAAATACGGATTCTTATCACAATAACGAACTACAATCACGTTTTGTTTATTTCCTGTTACATTACTTTTTTGTTTATGCGATATTTGAAAACGAAATTTACGTATTTCTTGTCCTCTCACTTCAAATAATAATTATTTTCGATTCTGTTTTAAAAAAAATGTGTATTCATTATTTTACGTTTGACATGATGTTCTTCGATTTATCTTTAACTCGTAATTCACTTTAAATGACAATCAAACGATGACGAAAGGTATCGATTGCCGTCGTTTTCGCAGAGATCTGATGAGAAATGCGGAGCTGGAAGAGTTTGGTTCTTAAGGCTGCCGTCTCACTAGGCCTTGAATGTGTGCGTACGCTCACACAAGCTAGGAAAAGCGTGTACGTATACGCGATGTAGTAAAGAATCCGTTTCAACCAACTTACGTCGTGGAATCGGCAAGAAGGAAGCTTTAACGGGTATAGTTGCCTCCAGTAGACATCGGTGCAGACGGGTCTGGTGCGTTTGAACGCTAATAAGCACCGTACGTTGAAATAATAATGAATTTATGACTCGAAAACTGACAGAATGAAGCTTCAAGGCTTCTCCGTCACTGGCGTTGGTGGTATATTCGAGCCACGTAGCACCAGCGTTATACGTATACGCGACGTAGTAAACAATCCGATTCAACCAACTTACGTCGTGGAATCCGCAAGAAGAAAGCTTTTGCGGGTATAGTTGCCTGCAGAAGACATCCGTGCTGGCGGGTCTGGTGCGTTTGAACGCTAATAAGCACCGTACGTTGAAATAATAACGAATTTATGACTCGTGTACTGAGACAAACTCGAGAAATGACAGAATTATGCTTCAAGGATTCTCCGTCACCAGCGTTGATGGTATATTCGCACCATGTACCATCAGAATCGGTAGAAGTCCAAGCTAGCCGATAAATGTAGTAAAGACATAGTTGCCGATACGTATCGAAAGTCGTATCGCGTTGTTGCCGCATTTCCCCTATTACTATTTGTCGTCAGGAAGGCTTGAATGAATCACGGCGAAGCGGCTGGAGAACAAAGATGGGCACAGATAATATGTATCTGGATAAACTCAAATAAAAATACTTTATGTTTATCCGTTATCTCTCTTCGAGCTGAGGATTTGGGCTATTCGGCGGTTTCTATTCTCGGTTCGAGAGGCATTTAGTGTTGTTTGCGGTGGAGTATGTACTAATAAAATGTAAAACGTAATGTTTTTACTCGACTGCGGCACATAAAGGAGGGTTTGTGCTTATAAGGCTATGTTTGTATGTCATTTTATTATTATCCTATTTATGATAAATAATATACCATGTATAAATGTATTAAGTCTTGTTTTTCATTTTAGTTCCCTTTTTAAGCAGTCTGGTTTTTTAAATTTGGTTAATTATGAGTAACATACTGCTGAGATTTCCCAGATTAAAATGAGTTGAAACACGGTATAAATCGGTTTATTTCTAGAACTGTGCTAGATAATTGACTATAAATGTAACATTGCTAATCTGATAATGTTAAACATAATCCGATTTATACCGTGTTTAAATTTATTTTCATCTGGAAAATCTCAGAAGTATGTTACTGAAACTTTCATGCCGATTCAATAGAAAATGTGAACATTTTACATTCTATTAACACAAACCAAATACACAATCATTAAATATTTTTATATTTTTTTATTTATTTTTAATTATAAATAATTATTTGGCCCCCTTTTCCCCCCCTTCCGCCCCGCGCCTTCCTCCCCACTGTCCACCGCGCCTTCCACCCCAGTGGCCTCCGCGCCTTTGCCCCCGGCCGCCTCCGCGCCGATATGTAAGGCGTTTTAGTGCCTTTTTAATCTGGAACAGTAACATAATAATTATATTTTCATAAAATTACATAACATAAAAAATATCGGACACAAACGAAATAATATTCACACCAGAGTTGGGCAAAATGTAATCTAACTACAAATTGCGATTAAAATGTAATTGTGTAATTGATTACACATTATTTTCTGTAATCGTTAATTTATGTAGTTGACAAAATATTTTGTGTACTTGTACACAAAATATTGTGGTCAACTACCTAAAGATTACAGAAAATAAAGTGTAATCAATTACACAAGTGCACAAAATATTTTGTCAATTACATAAATTTACGATTACAGTAAATAATGTGTAATCAATTACACATGTACACAAAATATTTTGTCAACTACCTACATTAACGATTACAGAAAATAATGTGTAATCAATTACACAATTACATTTTAATCGTAATTTGTAATTAGATTACATTTTGCCCAACTCTGATTCACACATTTGCTATCACGGTCACATAAGCCATATTACACATAACTACTTTTTGTAATTCCGCCCTCATCTCCATGTCCTTCCTCGCCGTCTCCCTCGTTTCCTCCTTTATTTCCTCCCTTGCCTCCGCCTTTTCCTCCTCTCGCTATCCTTGGCACGGCAGTGCTTCTTTCATCTGGAAATGAAATAATGAATGTATTATTTTATGATAAATAGTAAGAGTGTATGAACATACAGGGTAATTTTCTCGCTAGAGTCCTCAAAGACAATGTGGCCAATAAGCCGCGCCTCGCTGAGTTTCGTGGATGTGACGAATTCCACGTTCTGCAATTCTCAACAGATCTTTGCGAAAATGGCGTCAATCGATGTCGTGCCGATGAAAATGGCCCCAAGCTAACTTCGTTAAAAATAGCCCGATATACATGACATTTGACATGATTTGGATCGGCAGAACACCAGAAATTCATTAGTATCACCGCCATATCGATTCGATGAAGAATAAAGAATTTTTTAACATGCCGTAGTGAATCTCGTCTCGAACGTCGAAATCCACGAAACTCAGCGAGACGCGGCTTATTGGCGGCATCGCCTTTGAAGACTCTAGCCAGAGAATCACTCTGTATAACAGTATTCAATATAATACTTACGTTATTCATATTTTCCATGATGTGCGGGCGTTTGCGTACACGTCGTTGCCGTGCTTTCAACAGAATGACTCTCCATGCAACGGACTGTTTGCGCCGTTGCCTGGTTTGTAGAGTGTAATTTGATTCAGAACGCGCCACAGACGAATCTTCGGATTCACGTTTCACGTTCACGGTTCGCGTTTACGTTTCTTTTGCAACGGGCACAAGGATTTTGAGTTGTGTTGCGTTGTGTTGTATTGTGTTTGTGTTGCGTTGTGTTGTATTGTGTTTGTATTTGTGTTGTGTTTGTTGGTTTAGTGTAATATGAGTGACACTCGAAGTGTGAATATGCAGGACGTGCCAGAATATATGGACAATAATTCTCCGTTTCGCCCGCGACATTTACGTCCGTACGCAAAGAGATTATCGAAACGGAAAGTACATCGCCAAAGGAGAAGGTCTATAGCCTTTCAGAAGAAAGAAGAAAGCGCAGAAACGGCAGACGACACTGCCGTAGGACAACATCCAGAAGAAGTGGCCGAGGAGCGTATAGTAGAGGAACCATCAACATCCGATGGACGAAATCATACGCATCAAGAGATAATGTACTTGCAATCTGATGAAGATACTGATACGGTCAGTTTGGGAGAAACTGAAGACTTTGATATACAAAGTAACGAAGAAGAAAACTTCGTTATAGAAAAAGTTGCGAGGAACGAGCCGCAAGAGCAATCGCGTCTCCTAAATAGCAACGATATAATGAATTTCCCAAATGTGCTTGCTCAATTGCAAAAAATAAGTAAGCATGCAAAAAATAGGGAATACTGTGGCATTGAACACCTACGAATAAGTGGTGTGAAACGGCGTGGTTTCAAGAGCATCTTCAGCGTAATGTGCACTTTATGCCATTACAAAGATGAAATCTGCAATCAATCGGACGAAGCCGAAGAAATGGATTGCAATCAGGGCGCCGTTAATGCAACAATTTTATGTGGAGGCAGCTATGCCCACTTGGAACACACTTTAGCGGGAATGAACATACGTTGCATGTCGAAGAGAGACTTAGAATCACGATGAATTCGTCAAGTCCGCAATTGCCGCTGCAGAAGAAGAGATGTTAGTTGCAGCTGAAGAAGAAAAACGTTTGGCGATTGAAAGAGGCGACGTTCTTCCCGGATCAGGAATCCCTCACATCTCCGTTGTGGCCGATGGAAGCTGGATGAAGAGATCCTACCGCAGTGGATGTTACGATTCTGCGTCTGGAGTCGGCGTGATAGTTGGCTATCACACGAAAAAAGTTTTATTTTGCGGCGTTCGAAATAAAGTTTGCAGAATTTGTCGGATTGCTGCGAAAAACAAGAAAGAACCCCAAAAGCACGTATGCTTCAAAAACTGGAGCGCAAATCGAGCATCGACTGCTATGGAAAGCGATGCTGTAGTAGAAGGATTCAACACTAGCGTAGAAAAACGTGGGCTCGTTTATTCTACTCTGATTGCTAATGGGGACAGCAGCGTGTATAAGAAGATTATTGATGCTGACCCATATAAGAGACAGATTCGCGTAAAAAAATTGAATGCACGAATCATTTGTTGCGAAACTTCTGCACAAAAATGAAAGCGATTGTGAAGAAGACTACACCTGGACCATTGAGGCAAGCTGTGGAAAGTAGCATCCGCCGGATACGCACGGATATCATAAAAGCCGCAAAGTTTAGATACGATCAGACAGTATCAATCGACGAAAAAACGAAGAATTTGTATGGCGACATACAGAATGTTCCGAGCCACGTGTTTGGTGAACACAAAGAGTGTGCACAACTAAAATATTTCTGCGATGGAAAGAATAAAGAGAATAAGAGAAACATCGTTCCAGAACTGATGACAATTGGAGTGTACCAGGACGTAAAAGAAATACTTCGTCCACTGTTAGCTCATGCGGAGAGCTTACTCTATAACACGAATAATAACGCTGTGGAAAGTTTGAACGCAATAATTGCCAAGTACATCGGTGGAAAAAGATTAAATTTCGCCGAGAGAGGATCGTATACAGGAAGATGTGCTGCTGCTGTCGTGGAGTACAACACGAACCAAGTGCACTCGCGATTGAATGCGGTAATGAAGAAGAAAACGCCCGAGGTTGTGCACCAAATGGAAGAAAAGAAGCAGAAATGCGAAACAGAAGGAAACAAAGGCTGCGCGATATGTACGCAAGCAATTGCCATCGCAGAAAGATTCTGATTATGGACAAAATGCACAGAAGCCAGACATGCCGTCCGAAATGTATGAACTGGAGCGGGAAAAGCATATGCAAATGCTCAGTGATTGGCAAGAGCAAAGACATGCTATTGAAGACGAAACCATCGGACAAGCAAAGAACCGCAGATGGTTGCAGTACAGATCCAAATTGTTGACAGCATCCAATTTTGGAAAAGTGTGCCGTCGCCGATCTGACACACTTTGCGCAAATGCAGTAAAATCATTTCTGCATCCGAGAATAATTAGTGCACCCGCGGTGGAATATGGGAAAGAATGCGAGAAAATTGCTCGCGAAGAATTGAAGAAGCAATATACAGATATTGCAGAATGTGGAATTTTCATCGACAGCTGCATCCCCTTATTAGGAGCTTCACCGGATGGAATCATCGGTCAAGAGAGTATTTTAGAAATCAAATGCCCGAAATCCGCGGAGAACTTTTCGCCGGAAGAAGCTATTGAAAAAGTACCCGCTGTCCGGCACATCTTCGCACGTGAAACAAGTAATTCAATGAACAAAGCGCATCACTATTTTTATCAAGTACAACGTCAGTTACATATTACTGACAGAAAGTACTGTATATTTTGCGTTTGGACCCCGAAGGGGCTGAAATCTATAAAAGTAGAGAGAGATGATGCGTTTTGGAAAAGAGAAATGGAGCCAAAACTGGTTCAATTTTATTTAGAATGCATGCTACCCGAATTAATAGATAGTCGGCACAATAGGTGCATGCCTATTCGGGAGCCTCAATTTATATTAGCAGAAAGAGGGAAAGAAAAACCGAAAAGCTTGAAATAGCGAAAACGGTCACCCTCCGAAAATAGTGAAACTATTGCATCGGTCCGGCCTCGCACCGCGCTGTAAAGTGCGGTACCACTGACTCTGTCAGAGGTCACAAGTGCCAGCAATGTCGCGAGTCAATTCACGCCGGCGTAACTTTACCAACAATGTGGAAAAGGATATAATAAATTTAATTCCCCATTTAATTTTTTGAGACACATTTCTAAGTTCACAGAAGCAGACAGACGGAATCTGGTTCGGTCAAAGTGCGTCAGGCTGGTACATACGGGCGTCGCAGGTATGCATGATGTGCGACGAATTATTCAAACAAACTTTTACTTTTACACCAAATTTACCGAAATGTTTGCGATCATTTCGTACAGGTGAACTTTTTACAAAATTACTGCAAACGTGGCGTATGGGACAGTAATGCCAGGGCAAATGGAATAATAAGTACCAGATTTCAGGTAATATTTGACACCTTATAAATCTGTAAAAATTTACCCTGTAAAATTGTGTAGGCTTATAAAACAACAATTAAATAGTTCCATTACATAATGTGTTAAAGATCGACATTGCATACGTCACATTTCATTACGAGTGACCTGGCAAAATTGTAGGAAGACCGTCAATGGAGAAGAGGAATTACACAGAATGAGAGAAGATAATAATCTCCAATGAACAGACAATTCTTGTTGATAGAAAATATAATTTGATGTATAGTTTGATAAAAAAGAAAGCGTCATGTTTTTGGAAGCATTATAGCATTCATAAATTTCATTACGATCGGCGTATGACACTTCGGTGATGTACTATTGCCCAATGAGAAGATGAGCTACTCCCCTCAAGCTGAAATGTCACAGGGGCAAGGGGAATCGTCCACTCGCGTCAACCTATCCCCTCCAACACAGTTCGTCTCGTGACCAAGAACGCGAACGAAACTAATCGCGACAATCCGGGGATAAGGCCAGCCGCTAAGAACCGAAAAGTAGGAGTTCTTGGAGGGGATAAGGTGGAGCGAGCGGGCGATTCCCCTTGCCCCTGTGACATTTCAGCTTGTGGGTAGTAGCTCATCTTCTCATCGGGCAATACCTACTGTGCTCCGATGGAAAGATGAGACCCGAAATGTCAGGGGGGCGCGAGGGGTTCTTCGCTCCCACCGCCTCACTCTCTCGCGCGACACTCCTCAAATCCCCACTCTTAGGTTCTTAGCGGCACACGCTGCATAGTCGTATGATGCCCGTATCTACGGGGGATTACCGAATATTCCACAAAAGTCAGTTATTACCGAATATGTGACAAATAAGGAAATTTATAGGTATATTATACCTATAGTGGTTAACACTATGAGTCGTCTACGCAATTTATTTAATAGTGATCATATTATATTTAGTCGTGATGGAATATATCTTACGCTATTGCTTTTCGTCCGATCCGCGGATATAGCTCTGTTTCTTTCGCACTCTGTGTGTTTCGCTCGCTCTCTTCGTCACGCGATGCTACTGACCGATTCGGCGATGGTGTCGCGTCGGCCAATAGCGGCAATACGTGTGCCCTACCTCTACGATTTTGCTACAGAACGCGGGCCTATGGGGATAAGCCATTTAGACTCTAGAGTTTCTCAAGTCTCTTCTTTCCATCGGGGCACAGTAGTACTTTGTTCAAATTGTATGTTTTGAAATAAGGAAGAGGCGGATTCAATATCGGGACTAGCGCTCGAAAATGGGGAAAATTATTGTCCAAACGCTAAGAAAGATTGGAAAATTAAATGTTGTTAAACGGTATTTTAAAAAATATAGTGTTGTAAAGCTCGTCAGGACACATATTTTTTTCTATTTAGAGTTTGTTTATCCAATCATTACTGTTCGAACTAAAAATTATGAACAAAAAATTTTTCATCGTCCAATATCATTATTCCTTTAAACATAAATTACGATAACTTGAGTAAATATTAACGGATCGTTATGAGACTTAAAACATAACTTCAGAAAACTCTAGCGAAGCCGTAATGTGTATGCATAAAACCCTTATGTTGAAAAATGTAATAATATTGAATTAAAAAGTAATACTGGACATAACCCATGTTTTTCAACGTTCGCCGTTAAAAAGTATCGAGGCAATTTTGAGGTACGTATAACTTGCAGCGACAAAGTTTTTCCTTAATATACAGGGTGATTGGCTAGAAACGCCTGATCCGCTTGGCAACCGTGACGAGGTCAACCCCCCGTGGTGTCTCTCCGAAGTTATGGCTTTCGACCTTCGAAAGGGTTGGAGTACCCATTAAGAAGAGAGAAATCTTCGAATTCCTCATTTCTCATCAGATCTGTGTGAAAGCGACGCCAATGGATTCCTGGCGTTCCGTCGATTAAAATCATACCAAACATCATGCAAATCGGACTACTTCGACACAAGCTACGGGGTGACGGGCGTAAATGCAGAATTACCCTGTTTCTGTTTCAGAAATAAAATAATTCTTTATTCTTTATCGTATGGATATGGAAGTGTCGCCGCTGCATTCCTCGTGATTTTCCGATGAAAATCATGCCAAATGTCGTGTAAATCGGACTACTTTTACATAAGGAATACAAATAGCTTGTGTCGAAGTAGTCCGATTTGCATGATGCTTGGTATGATTTTAATCGACGGAACGCCAGGAATCCATTGGCGTCGCTTTCACACAGATCTGATGAGAAATGAGGAATTCGAAGATTTCTCTCTTCTTAATGGGTACTCCAACCCTTTCGAGGGTCGAAAGCCATAACTTCGGAGAGACACCACGGGGGGTTGACCTCGTCACGGTTGCCAAGCGGATCAGGCGTTTCTAGCCAATCACCCTGTACAAGGAAGATTTTCACCAATTTTCACACTGATTAATAAATAATTGTAGAAGATATGGTGATATTATATATATATAAATTCATATGTATATAAATTCCGCGCGGCACCAACATCAACGCGAGTGCCAACACTGGATGTTGGTGGCGCGCGAGATTTATATATATATCGTCATATCTTCTACAATTATTTATTAATCAGTGTGAAAATTGGTGAAAATATTCCTTATATATTAAGGAAAAACTTAGTCGCTGCAAGTTATACGTACCTCAAAATTGCCTCGATACTTTTTAACGGCGAACGTTGAAAAAACTGGGTTATGTCCAGTATTACTTTGTAATTAAATATTATTACATTTTTTAACATAAGGGTTTTGTGCATACATATTACGACTTCGCCAGAGTTTTCTGAAGTTATGTTTTAAGTCTCATAACGATCCGTTATTATTTACTCAAGTTATCGCAATTTATGTTTAAAGGAATAATGATTTTGGACGATGCAAAATTTTTTGTTGATAATTATTAGCTCGAACAGTAATGATTGGATAAACAAACTGTAAATAAGAAAAATGTACCCTGACGAGCTTTACAACACTATATTTTTTAAAATTCAGTTTAATAAGATTTAATTTTTCAATCTTTCTTAGCGTTTGGACAATAATTTTTCTCATTTTCGAGCGATAATCCCCTTATTGCATCCGACCCTCCAATTGCACATTGATTATACAAAATATTACATCCTTCTACGAATAAATAAAAAATATTGATACGCAAATTAGTACTGTTTTATTGACATGTTTCCTAACTTCACTACCCAACCTCTCTATCTTTCATTATTGCTATCTTCCTTTACGTTCAGTGAGGCTTTGACGCTAGACGCAGCTCTCGTGCCGTATTCCTTCAAGACTTCTCGATAGAAAGAGCTGTGGAAACAACGCGGCAGAGACAGAGAGAACAGAAAATGTGGCAACTATGCGTCAAAAATTCGTCTACATAGAGTACCCGGAGATGTCACCTCTGTACAACTTCTTTTTATCGACCGCAGTAGTCTCATTAGGGTCCGTTTGTTTACTGGGGACGCTTCGATCGATTCGGACCATAACAAACTTGAGACGGCAGCCTTAATAGGTATTCAAACTCTTTCGAGGGTCGAAAGCCATAAACTTGCGGTGAAGTATCGCGGGGTGTTGTCTTCGCCACGGGATACGATGCGGCATCTCCTTGAGTCGAGTCGCTGGAGGATCACTCTTAAGAGTCTTTCCTTCCGAAAAACACACTACTTTGGGAATTACATGAAAGATCAGAAGTCAGCACCCTATTTCAATGTGTTGGTCTCACCAATATGCGCGAGCTACTATCCGTTTCAAACGCATGGTGCAAACTTTAGGGCATTATTACTGTAAAATGGAGACAGATCGGACACTATGTCACAGGACTTTTATGTTCCATTGGACCTCCCCTACCACCCCCTAAAATATTGCTACGTATACCGTTTACACCCTGTATAAAAGCCACATTTTTTAGTTACAACATAACTTAGAAGTTATAAAAGAAGAGTAGACTTTTCCTATAGTAAGTGTAGAGACTACATATTGTGTTCGAAGGAGGTGAGAACGTATGGCAGAAAGTCTTGTTGGAGGAAATTTAAATGCCAATGGTAATTTATCGTAAATGAACAAAGAGATCCAATATTTTTAACGCACAATTTATTAGCATTGGAATAAAATTAATGTACTATGTTTATTGGTGAACTGAAATATTGTTAATGGGAAACTAATAAAATTAATGAATAGCGAGCGAAGTACTGTGGATTGTAATAAAGTATTAGGAATATCTTTCACAAGAGATTGAAAAGTATCAAGGGAGATGCGTTTTCAGCGTATTTTCTTCAATAATGTGACTTGCTCTACATTGCAAGCAGTACGCTATAATTTTCTTAATTCTTAATGCTACGCTAATTTAACAAATTTTGTCGATTTACCTTATTTGACAAATTTCCAGAAACTTGTGCGAAACAAGATACTTCGCTGTCTATCTAACCTTCTGCGGACAATCTCCAAGCCTGTGCATCCCCTTCATTTCTATCAAAGCTTGTGCGTCCCCTTCATTTCTATCCAAGCCTGTGCGTCCCTTTCGTTTCTATCTAAGCCCCTGCGTCCCTTTCATTTCTATAAACTTTACATAAAAACTCTAATGTAAAAATAGTTTGCTGGTATAAAAACAATTTATGATTTTGTAGAAACTTGTGCGAAAGAAGATGCTTCTCTGTAGAACCTTCTCCGGACAACATTCGAGTTTGTGTCCCCTCCGTTTCTATAAGCTCTACATAAATAGTCTATTAAAAAATTTTGGTGACTTACCTTGTTAATTGAGACAACAATTCAGTGTGCTGTATGGTGTAAAAACTCGTGACATTTAAAAATTTTTAACTAGTTTCCTTATTTCACACTTGACAGGTTATAATTGTTCGACACTAGCTAGATTACGTTTACCTCGACAGATCTGCTCTCTGCTAGCTGTCACGTGACAACGATTTGTTACGCGATTAGCCGAAAGTGCCACAACCTTCATTGAATCAACGACGTGGATATTGGAGACATTAACTCTCCTTTTCATGTTCCCCTCTTGCCCACACTTGACGATGACGATTCTTAATTCTTCAGTACATAAAATTCGTCAAATTGGAACTTTGCATTGAAATATCTCAGCTTCTAAGGCACGTAGGACTAAAGCGAAGACACTTTTCTTATGTAAATCAAACCCAAGCTATCCATTAAGACCATTCAAAATCTAATCGGATCAGCCGTTATTGAGATTCGATAATCTCAGGGTTTTTGATAGCGGGTCGCGGCGTAATATAGACACTCTCTGCTCGCGCTGCGCATATATCTATATATACTTGGCACGAGACACTGCCGTGTCTCTTGATTTGTACGATGATAAGCAACGAAAGTGTGAATGGTAGCTTGTTCGTTAGACCAATGATAATTTTGAATTTCGTCTTGAATAACAAAAGAATAATTTTCAGCGAAGTCTCCGACGGCAACGAATTCATTAGGATTTAAAGTTTCTTTGACATACTTAAAATAACTACTTTAATGTTTTGCAATAAAGTCATGGACTTGTAACTTCGATAATTGGCTTTCTAATTCATTAATCAATTCTATTGTTGTGTACTGTGTAGACTTTAAATCGTATCTATCGGTATTTGTCCACTGGGAACAGGAAATAGATTTAATGCCGTATTTGTTAAATACAACTTCTAATTGTTTGTGGATATGTTCAAAACCTTCACAATATTTGCAATTATTCAAATAGCAAGATTCGTTAGACGAATCGCAACGCGTATATTACAGCATGTCTTTGTATATGAACAGAAAATCAGATAATACAGGCATTAATTTTTGCAGTTTGGCACCAGCAAGCATTAACTTCACATTTTGATGTATAACACATACGCACACAGAATGTGTTCCACTAGTTCCTGCTAATACGCACTCTTCGGAACGAAGCTGAGCAAATTTACTAAATCCTACTTTTACGGACGGATTTCGTTCTTTAAAAACCGAATACAATTCCTTTAAATTATTTAAAATTAAACGTTTCTGAATGTGCATCTTGAAACCATCTCTTTTAAGGGGGCATGCTCAGTCAGGAGGCCGAAAAAAGGGCGATCTTTGGGAATTTTTTACTCGAAAGCTATAACACATTTCTCAAAAATTCTTTTTTCCTTTTAAAGATTGCATCTAGTACTGTGTATCGTAATTTTTTTATTTAAAAATATTTATTAATAACAAAGTTATTGTCCATCTCTCAAAGGTCCTCTAAAAAAAAAGGCTTCTGCGGTGACCACTGCTGTTCGAAAGTCGATCATCTAAATTAAAAAATTCCAAAGAATTTACTTATTATATTATATTATCTTGTCTTTGAACGAAGGATTTTTTGAAATATTGATTTGGGAAAAAATGGCGGATGTTTAAAGTAAAAGTTTCAATTTTCATCATAAATCGTGCCTGATTTTCGTCAATTAAAAGAAAACTAAGCATTGGAAAAAAAAATCCTTCGTTCAAAGACTAGTTTATTGTTCCTATAGTAAGCTTGTAAAATTTCAAGTAAATCGGTTGAATGGTTTTTGAAATATCTTGGTCACCGATTGTGAAAATGCTGTTTCGAGAAAAACGCGTTTGAAGTTTCAAGTCAAGTTTGTACTTATATAAAATTTTAATTTTTCAACTTACACGGTGTCATCAATACCAGGCCCGTATAATAAACCTTCAGCACTAGTTGAAGCCTCTAAAATATGCATCTGGTGCTGTCGGCGAAGCATTCTTCCTTCACGGGTAGCTTCCTGCGTCCGGCGGTCGGCCATCGTGATGCGGGTTGTATCTTCCGTCACTGCATATAGGTGGATATTTGGTCCACAATGAATTCCCATAGCCTCATACATTTGTAGTAATGATCCGAATCCTTCATTGAACATGCAGGCAGAGATGTTTGCAGCCAGTTCCACAGTCACTAGCCCACCGTTTATTATTTTGGGACTGATTTTCCAGATTAGTTGATTGAAACTTTCATTATTATTTTGGTTAAAACCGCCAACACATCTCTCTAATAATTCCTGTTTTGTGAGGTCTGTATATATGGGTTTAATTGCATGTAAAACTTCTTGTGGGAGGGCCTTATAATCATATGAGAATTCCTCAAGTTCGTCTTTCGCTGCAGCGCACTGCCAGGAGCACCACGATTCAACTCCGATTGGACACTTGCTGTGGTCATAACTGTAATGCAAATATGTAGCCCATATCGCATTAGTCATTTTTTCGACTGAGTGGCAGTTTCGTCGAATGGCTAGTCCATAGTACACCGTCAACTTATCGATCATTGTGCCTGTAAGTTTGTCTCTTCCACCTAGTCCTTTATTTTTCTTTTTGCACTCACGCAACCGCCTTCCCATCCTTTTTTGAACATGCCCTATGCACTCTTTCTTTATTATAGGAATATCACCATATGGAGCCGACTTTATAATGCTTCCATATGTTTTTGAGTCGCCATCACCGATATAATTAGTATACTTAACGTCATACTTTTCTTCCGAACGTTTAAACATTTCGGTAATGGCATCCATTTCCATCTTCCCGGACGAGCCCTCGTGATTTATCGTACACTTATTGCTGTGTGTTTCGAACCACTCTTCGTACTCAGCCGCACCTTCCCTTTTCCTCCAAAATTCGCACATCTTACAGTACGAGCTTTTTACCGCGATGTCAAGTACTTTTCCTGTATAGTAGCCGATAATCGATGACACTCCGTATAGGGACGTAAAACCACGCTTTTTCCATGTACCGTCTCCTGATACGGTTAGCTCAACTGTGTTTTCTACGTTTTGTTGTTTACATAACTGTTTTTCTTCTTTCACAGCTTTGTGAAAAAGATTGTTAGAAACATCTTTCACACAACCGAGAATGTTAGTTGCAATAATATCATACGTGTTGTGGACAAAAAACTGGGGCATATCCATGAGTCCACAAAACTTTTGACAACCTTTTAATCCAAGTCCTAACACTCTCATGACAAATATGAAACGCCGGTTAATTTCATATGTATGTCCCACAAATGGGCACGAAGGAATTGTTTGAATATTGCACTTCTCGCAAATCACTGCAACCTTAAATCCAAGTCCGCGCGCACTAGTTGTTTGAAACTTTACATTTCCATCACATACTTTGCACTTAACTATTGCAGATATTGCAGCAAATACAGCTATGAAATTTAGAATCCTGTATTCCACAGAACTGTCTTGCGGTACAATGATGTTGTCTTGCCCTTTAAGTTTCTTTGCTGCCGTACTAAAACTACTTTCACTGGTCTCAGCATTCTTCGGATTAAAATATTGCTTACGCTTTTTTGGTCTCGATTTACGAGTACTTGCACGTTCTCGTAATTTTCTGGAAACTTTTTGTCGATCCATAGTGAATACAAAATAGATTTGTCTGCAGCGAATTTTCTACCTTACACCTCGGTGTCAGTTGCTAAACTGAAGCTGTCCCTTAATTTCACTTACCTGTGCGAAAATTTGTTGTATTCCCCACTATAAATGCACAGCGCAGGTATACCTAACTATAAAAATTACTCATCGACGCAGGTAATAAAGAAGAATTTGGTTTTTCCCGTAGCCGCCGCTATACCCGGGCGGCGCGCTCAAGGGAGGGTTCACTTCGAACGCCTATATCTCGGCCAATTTTATTCGGATTACCGTAAAATTTTTACAGAATATTTCTAAGATGTTGTACTAAAAGAAAATACAAAAATTGAAAAATCGATTTTTTGAAAGTTGTGACTGAGCATGCCCCCTTAACCGAAACGAAGTCTTTTTCCCCGGGCATGATTCTACTGACTTCGTCATTAGAATAAAATGATTGCACCAAGGATATGGTAGATTCGGACAATGGCAGACTTTTCTTGCTGTTGGGGAGTGATAAAATACCCTTTTCGACATGCAATTTTTTTGCCGTAGTTGCCATATGTTTGGTGCAATCAACTGCAAGCATCATTTCCCTAATGCTTCACGATTTTGGAAGAATGGTAAGACGGTGTAACTGGTCATCATAATTGCATAATAATGTGTACTTTTCTCTCAATTCAGGTAAAATTTCTGCTTGAAAACGATCGGGATCAACATCAGCAAAATTATCTACTAACTTTCGTTTTATATCTGTATGCATACAATTTATTTTTCGTAATAAAGAATCGCATGTTGAAAAACGAAGTGAAGTTAGTGGTGTTTGTTTTAAAATACTAAGTGTTTTGTTTATTGACTCGATAAGGAAGGCTTTATCAAATATCTCTACATTTTCTACTTCATCTGAATCTGAATTTTCTGGTGTATCATGATGTGAAACCTCAAATGGCATGAAACTGCTGTTAGAGGTTCCAGTTTCTGTAAATATATTCCAAGTTTATGATGCAGCAGACAAACGATTGCACTTTAACCACCAACTATTGCAAATATACTCACCTAATAGTAGATGTGGACACTTCCGTGGCAGATGTAGTGTTCTTGTAATACTTCGTATGACCTAGTATCGCAAAAGGGTTGCAGCAATACTTTCATCCCATTTTAACGGCAGTAGAAATAAACACGTGCACACCCAAGTATATATTTCACTGTCGACACATGTGACCGGATAGCGAAGATACCACAATACAATTGTCAAACTAAGGTGGAAAAGGAATCGCTCGAAATAACACGCACGGATGACTTCCTTGTGATCTGACTTGTCCGAAGGATCAATTCAGAGTGACCGTGTCGTCGCGATCAGATCCTGCAACCCTTTTCGCAAGGACGCTACGTTAGCTGGGACTTTCCGTGGGTTTTCCCAAGGTCTTTCCGGTATGGAGTCCCTGCCGTCATCCCCGGCGGGCTGGACTGTAGGACGATATCTATAGAACTTTCTGGAACCTTCTGATATTCAAATTTCCTTATAACACTGTAGTGGACTGTAGGCCGGGAGAAAGTTTGATCTATTTCCTAAGCCTAAAACGGTCGGTGTGCTCGAGTACCTGCTGCGGGTGGTCGAGTTTGGGGGCTAGGGCAATAAAAGTGACGATTGCCAGAGTCCCAGTAAAATCCTAAGGATAGCGTGTCCTTTTCCGCAACCTTGGGGTGCGTGGGAAATTTGTTTTCCCTGTTCGTCAATTTTCGGGCGTTCGTCAAACGCCGCGAAAAAGGGCAGAACCTTGCGGGACTTGGTACCGAACGCTTCGGGCTCTTTAGACTCTCAAATTCTATTTGTATTTCATTCGTTGATTTTTTGAATATACGTTGTTATTATTACATATTTAATGTGTTCCATTTAATATCCACACCCCAGTATCCATAACATTATATAATAATCAAGAACGGTTTCTCATTTTAACCCTTTTTTCACTCGTTCAACAATAAAATGCAATATGTTTTCCTGTAACACAGGTAGTGGCAACTGAAATGTTTTCATCAATAAGTACCATTGACAAAGAGTGAGTTCCAATATTTGTTAATAGCTTTAAATCTTGCAAATATTCGGAGATCATTTAGAATAATGTCGGTTGAAGCCGCCTTGGTTGCAAATAGCAACGCATGTTTGCCCGCTGGAGTCGTCGAGGCTACCGGCGACGACGCACAGTGGTTCCAAAGTGACTTTTTTGCGTACAAAATTCCTTATCTCCGTCAATTCTCAACCGATTTTTGATTTCTTTGGCACATTTTGTAGGGGATTAAATTTGCTATAATATCAAATACCTGAATTGCAACCAAAACGTGTTTTTTTCTATCCTTTTTTCTGACAAAGTTGGATGAAAACTATAGTAGAACAATCTTTGGGGCTAATTTAATAAGGTTTTGCTTATCTAAGTAGTTTTTTTTACGTAAAATCTTCAATCGGCACTGGGCAATAGCGAAAACTTAAAACAGGTCATCTGTTGACACGTCAGAAGGTTTGAAATACAACTTTACAAGGGCTGAAAATTTGGAATGTCTACTGAGTTCACTACAACCAGAACTGTCTAAAATATCAATTTAATATATGATTCTAGAACCTAATAGCGTTCAGAAATATCGAAGAACGTCTAAACCGTGATTTATTTTTTTACGTTTTTATTATTGTTTATTAGCAGGGACCCGGAACGGAACAGAAACGAAAACGATAAACGAAAAGAACGAAATATTTTTCCGGAACAGAAACAGAAACGAAACGAAATTTTTAACCCTGTTGCAGGAGTGAAAACGTAATAACCGAAATAAAAATTCCGACTAATAAAGTTCTGCACACTTCAGGTTAAAAAATTTAAATTGAGCGTTCCCCTTATTTGGCCGTGGGCACGGCTTACAACCGAAAGCATCAAAACTCTAAATTCTTTTCTTAAGACGTAATATATAATATTCTATAATACATAAGTATAACGTATAATATTTTATAATATAAGTACCAAAGGCAATAAAATTGTTGAAATAAGTTTATACTAGTTTTTTTTACAAATGAAATAACCGGTTCGGAACAAAATTTGTTTTTCGTTCTGATGGAAACGAAATATTTTTCACCAGGAACGATATTAACCGAAACGAAATTATTATTATCGGAGATGAACCGAAACGAAACGAAAAAACATTTCGTTCCAGGTCCCTGTTTATTAGTAAATAAAACTTTATCGAATCTTCCCGAACCACATTTTGGGCATTTGGAACGTGGGTAAGAATGTAATAAACAAATTCAAAAAAGAATTAGCTGTCACCATTTGCCTGCCACTGCGGTGTCAATCCGATTTTGTTTAATTGGCGATAGCGTTCGAAGTGCCTTTCTATGGACAAATTTCCGTATCTCAGTGAATTCTCAACCGATTTTTATTTTTTTTTGCTCGTTTTGTCTGTGATTAAATTTGGTAGAATGTCCCGCAGTAGTTTTCCAAAATTTTCTTTAGGGATTAAAAAAAAAACAAATTCTGAACTCTTGGTTCCGAAACAACAAGTTTATTAACCAGTTTTTTCATATAACATTAAAACGAGATCAAATAAAAGAAATATAAAGTAAACAATTCAAATTTAAACAAGTTAGTCTTCTTCCATATATTCTACATCTTCTTTATAATTAGACAAAAGATATTTTGCGTCTTTTTCAAGTTCAACAGACGGAGTTGGTCATTGGGATCTCAAACTCAAAATTAAAGGATGTGATGTTATTAATAAATTATGCATTATATCCTCATTTGTCGCAAACCTCGAACTTTTTCTGATATTAAATTGTCGTAATCTTTTTAAATCTTTGTTCCTAGATTCCTGGGCTTCTTCCGACATCTGACCAATCACAGCCCCACTTAGAAATTAAAACTAAGTCTTTTTTGGTGGGAAGATTCCCAGATTTGTGCAATGATGAAAACAATCTTGAAACAGTACAGTGAAGTAAGCATTGTAAATTTATACTTGCTCCTCTAACTGAAATTGTTATTGAGGGATAACATTATTTCTTCGCTTCAAGAATGTTTTTGTACGTAGGAAAAATACAAGAATATTTTTTTATGGATTCAGAGCGAATTCTGTTGTACTAAAACTTATTAAGCTTGGCATCAAAATATATGGCCAAAGCTTCTTCTTTGGACAAACATTTAACAGGCTGACGTTCGTTTATCGAATCATCAGAATCTATAGACAACATTAGATCATAGAGTTTATCAGCAATGTTCTTGTGACCTGAGGTTCGCAAACTGTGTTCCAAAGCAAATTGGAGTTCTTTTTGCGAATGTGTCGCACATAATAATCAGCTTTTCTTCTTGTTGATCGTTCCGAACTCCCTTCAAAGTTTGTTTCAGGCTGTCCAACAGTGCCTGAAGGAGTTGGTATTGGAAAATTGGGGTCCGATAATTTAAAATAGCATTCGTTAAGCCAGAAATCATTTTTGGCTAAAAAACACTCTGTTGTTTGCGAAGAGCTGATCCATCTTTTTTTAAGGGGTCATATACGTTTCTCGGCGCTAAAACGTGCTGAATGTTTGGGCGTAATTCAGGGATAAACTATTAGTCCGATTGGTTTAATTCTTTTCGTGTGTTATAGGTATACGTCTATAGATTATAAAACAAGTATGAGAATTGAAAATTTTTTAAAAATCTGGCGTCCGCGGGCAGTGGCGTAGAACATGTTTTCCGGCGCCGCACAGTGGTACATAATCGCACTTTTTGTTCAAATCACCGTACAGGTCGTAATTTTTGAGTAATCATGACGATTTTTTTTTTTAAATTCTTCGCAATTAAATTCTCTATCGATCCCTCCGGACGGAATTATGAATTTCGTTGCTGTTTTTTTTATATTTAGCGAAATATACAGCACTTTTAGTAAATCGATGTCTGTGGGACTTTTTGGACGCTGATTCCGAATTCAAACTCAAATTTTCTAAATTGTAGAGCTTTTTAACAATGACAACTTCAATATATCGAAGCGAAATTTCAGAAAATGATCTTTTTTGGAAAAACTTAGTGTGTATAGATTTTCGGGGTGCTCTCTGATTTCAGAATTAGGTTTTGTGCTTCTGGATGCAAATTTTTAATTTTATGTTTATGTACGTGTCTTAAACTCGAAATGTACGGATCGGAAGATATTAAAAGAAAATGTATTATGTCCTCGTTAGTATGGATAGGTGTCGATTTACGTGTATTATTTTCTCTACACCTCTTAATGTCTTTGTTCCTCGCCTCTTGTGCCTCTTCCGATAACTGCCCAATAGGGATTAAAAATGTCTCTATTACATCCGACCCATGAATTAAAATCATATGGCACGAAGAAGGCATTGGGTACCACATATATTTATTCACATACATTTTCGCCGTATCCATGCAATACTTTTTAAATTCATTTACATCGATCGGTTTTCCTGATGCCATTACTTGCATAATTATGTACAGTCGTTTTATGAAATGTTGATCAATGCCAGTGATTTCAGCAACCTTATTATAATTTTGAAAAAACTTCCTTGCCGTATTGCCGTCATTTGTATTACCTGCACCTTGTTTTACTGCATCCACAAGTAAACCCAATTTATCGCGAATGCCTGTTTGAATCTGGTGTTTAGTATTCTCAACTACTTCTTTTTCTTCATCGGTCAATCAAACATTCCATTTTTTAAGAGGTAATTTATATGATAAATGCAGAATCCACTCCATGTTTCTAATCCACGCATGTAGCGTGGACAGACCGTACTGATACGTGCCTATATTTGGAGGCTTCTTTAAGATTTCTGTTAAATTATTCATTTCTTTTGGAAGTGCATCACATATGCAACATCTTTGCGAAGAAGCGGTGCCTGTAAGAGCTTGGCGAACCTTCCCGTCAATCATAGTGCATAGCATCGTATGCTCGATTGTGATTTCAACTTTCTCAAAGATTAATTTCGTTGGTTTCAAAACAGAAATTTCATTTTCCATCTGTTTCATTTCGAAATTAATATTTTCAATTGTTTCTTTCTGATATGAGTATTTAATTGCACGGCAGTGCTGGGTAGAACATGGGTATTTATTTCGCCAAAACTCTATCGGTGTATCAGTTGCACGATTCACTATTAAACTAATCGGGACCATACAAAACATGAAAATACTATTGTTTCCTAAATCATTAGGATTAGTAAAGGATTGTTTGAATTGATTAAATCCCGAGCTGCCGTCACAACCGTATTTTGTAATCAATTTGAAATAGGTCTCTTGTTTTTCAAGAACAGACTTCTTTACTTCATCTACTTCTAAAATTCTTTGAGCAGTATGATCGAGAAGATCTTGCAATTTAATAGAGGCACCAAGTTCTGATACTTCAACCTCAGGATAACATCTTGCTTTTGCAGCAATAATATATCTGTATTCGGGTAGAACGTAAGCATTTTTTTATAGTAATCTTTCTCTAATTAAAGTATATTGATTCTTGGTTAACTTTCCATCTATGTATAATGCTAAAGCTTCGTCGTCAGATATTAATATACCATCAAAAAGACTCCCATTTAAAAACATTGTCGTAAATTAATACCCATCAAAAAGAATCCCATTTAAAAACATTGTCGTAAATTAATACCATCAAAAAGAATCCCATTTAAAAACATTGTCGTAAATTAATATAAATTTATTAATGTTCTATATTTAACTTTACAAAAATAATGATATACAACAATTGCGCCAATTATCACAATGGCTATTTATACAAAGAAAAAATCACAATGGTACAATGGAAAAATGTATTAAATAATATTAAGCAGATGTATTTTTATACAAATAAATATTTTAATACGAATAAATATTTTATTCAAAATACTTGGCGCTGCGCCACGAATTGGTGTTGCTAATGTTACATGGGCCCTTATGCTAGGATCATCCTAGCCGCTCAGGGCGATTCACAGAAGTCCCTTCAGGACGTAACACTAAACTGAATAAATATGTATAAATTGCATTAATCTTTTTCTCTCTTTTTTTCTGCGTTTCTAGTATGTATATGTACATTATGTATTTTAGATTGTAAGGGAGTTATTGTAAATTATTAATACTAAGACAATTAAATGCGGACACAGACGACTACGGTTCTGATGTCAGATCCTGCTGCCCAGATCTGGCTATCAGGGTTATCCTTTTTTCGGTTTCGCAGCGCCAAGTATTTTGAATAAAATATTTATTCGTATTAAAATATTTATTTGTATAAAAATACATCGGCTTAATATTATTTAATACATTTTTCCATTGTACCATTGTGATTTTTTCTTTGTATAAATAGCCATTGTGATAAATGGCGCAATTGTTGTATATCATTATTTTTGTAAAGTTAAATATAGAACATTAATAAATTTATATTAATTTACGACAATGTTTTTAAATGGTATTCTTTTTGATGGAATTAATTTACGACAATGTTTTTAAATGGGATTCTTTTTGATGGGTATTAATTTACGACAATGTTTTTAAATGGGAGTCTTTTTGATGGTATATATATACTTGGCGCTCTTTTTTGTACCTTTTGTAAAAAGGTAATTTTGTGAGGATTTCACACATTTTGTAGTTTTCTTGTGCGTGAAACCGTGCTGTGCGCTATCCTGATGTTCCATAGCGTGGTAATTTTTGTTGGCTTATTTATTTATTATCCTTTTTTTGTAAGAACAAAATATAAATATCTTTAGCACCTTTGGGCCATTGCCTTTTTTTAATTTGCACGTCATCAGCTTCAATCCAACTACTAGTCATTCCTTCTTCTTTACATATATAAATCATAATGTGGTTATTTCATTTCCTCATGCGGCAGGGTTACTTTCACTTTCAGCTGTTGAAATAATTGCGCGTTCATAGTCTGACGTAGATCACACTGCATCATCTTCTGCTTTGATTATCTGTAAATATATAAAGCCACATTTTAATTATATATTCACAAAAGATTGAAAAGCATCAAGGGAGATGTGTTTTCAGCGTACTTTCTTCACTAATGCGACTTGCTTTACATTGCAAGCAGTCCACCATAATCTATTTTCTTAATAATTCTTAATGCCTTGTCTTTAGACAAATTTTGTCGATTTACCTTATTTGACATATTTCCAGAAACTTGTGCGACACAAGATGCTCTGTCTATCTATCTAATCATCTCTGAACAACCTCCAAGCCTGTGCATTCCCTTCATTTCTATCCATCCAAACCTGTGCGTCCCCTTCAATTCTATTATCCAAGCCTGTGCATCCCCTTCATTTTTATCGAAGTCCTGTGCGTCCCCTTCATTTCTATAATATAATATAATATAATAAGCTTTACATAAAAACTCTAAATTGCTGATATACAAATACAAATATCTGGCAATTTAAATACAGTGCAATTTTTTACTACAATATATATATTATTTTGTACATGCATGGTACAAATTTCCAGAAACTTGTGCGAAAGGAGATGCTTCTCAGTCGAACCATCTCCGGACAACTTCCAAGTCTGCGACTCTACATAAGAAATCTATTTGAAAAATTTTGGCGACTTACCTTGTTAATTGAGACAATAATTCAGTCTCCTATTAGTGTAAAAACTCGTGACATTTCAAATTCCGACAATTTACTTTATTTGACACTTAGCACTTGGTAGGTTATAATATCTCTGCCTAGCTGTCACGTGACAACAATTTATTTGACACTTAGCACTTGGTAGGTTATAATATCTCTGCCTAGCTGTCACGTGGCAACAATTTGTTACGCGATTGGCCGATGCCCGCATCCAATGAACAACGTGCCTGAGAGACATTTCCTCACCCTTTCATACTCCCCTCTTGCCTAGAAGTGTAGGACGACGACTATGACGATGCTGAATTTTAAGAACATAAAATTCAGCAAATTGCAACTTTACATCGAAATATCTCAGCTCATAAGGCCCGTAGGAACAAAACGAAGACACTTTTCTCATGTAAATCAAACCCAAGCTATCCATTAAGACCATTCAAAATCTAATTGGATCAGCCGTTATTGAGATTCGGAAATCTCAGGGTTCTTGATAGCGAGTCGTCGCGTAATAGAGCCACTCCGTGGCTTGCGCTGCGCATATATATCTATATATATACTTGGCGCGAGACACTACCGTGTCTCTTGATACTAGAGTCGTTTGTATTGCTATTGTCATTTGACTGATTTTCACAATTGTCAACGTCATTTGTTTCAATTTCACTGGTAGTCCCGACTTTCTTCAAACAAGCATTTAGAATATCAGTTGCTGGAATTTTTTCCAGGATTTGATTGATCCTTCTTTTTTTCGTAGACGTACTAACTTCCTCATACGATTTCAATTTCGGTTTGGGAAGTTTAGAAAACGTAGGGATAGTGAAAATATCTTCTAACCATTTCGTATTACATTCGAGAATGCTCGCCTTTTGAAAAAATGAGTGTTTCCATTTCTTGTTGAAAGTTGGGAGAAAAAGCCGATTTAATTTTTCTTCAACCAACCTTAACACATGTGCTTCTAACTTCCACTGTTTTTCAAAATATTTCAAAAGAACACTACTCTTTTTAGTTCTTTTGTTCGAGCTAAAAAGAATGTTCACCAAATCAATATTTTTAATCGAAGCATCCATTTTCAAATATTCAATAAAGTAAGTATAAAAATAGGGAAACTTGACAAATAGCTATTCTTTTGAGAAAAACAAAAGGAGAACTGATTGAAACAGTATTTCTTAAAATAACTGCTTCAAAGTGTAGTCCTAAAAAGAACTGATGAAATAAGTAGTTCTGAAAAGAACTGATGAAATAAGTAGTTCTGAAAAGAACTGGTTGCTACAGATTTCTGGTAAAGAAACAGATGTGAAATGCTCGAAATGAAGCAGAATATATCATTCGCTATGAACACCTGCTTCGGCCACACTTATTGTTGCAGAATTGTAATTTCTCTTGTGAGAAAACGAAAATGCTGCTACCGCCACATTCGCCCCTAGCGGACATGCACATAACTATACCATACAAATGCAGCGTACGAATTCTAACAAGAGACCTGTTTCAAATTGATTACAAAATACGGTTGTGACGAGGACATAATACATTTTCTTTTAATATCTTCCGATCCGTACATTTCGAGTTTAAGACACGTACATAAACATAAAATTAAAGATTTGCATCCAGAAGCACAAAACCTAATTCTGAAATCAGATAGCACCCCGAAAATCTATACACACTAAGTTTTTCCAAAAAAGATCATTTTCTGAAATTTCGCTTCGATATATTGAAGTTGTCATTGTTAAAAAGCTCTACAATTTAGAAAATTTGAGTTTGAATTCGGAATCGGCGTCCAAAAAGTCCCACAGACATCGATTTTCTAAAAGTGCTGTATATTTCGCTAAATATAAAAAAAACAGCAACGAAATTCATAATTCCGTCCGGAGGGATCGATAGAGAATTTAATTGCGAAGAATTTAAAAAAAAAATCGTCATGATTACTCAAAAATTACGACCTGTACGGTGATTTGAACAAAAAGTGCGATTATGTACCACTGTGCGCCGCCCAAAACGGTGGGCATGATTCAGCCCGAACGAGTGGTCCGAAACAAAAATCACCGAATTTTTAACAATCTTTGGGATCATAATTATCGGGTGACGTCGCCATTTTTCAAGAAAAAAAAATTGTGGAAATGGTAATACTTTGAAGAAAAGGGTCGTCGTGATTTTCGCTATAAAAGTCGTACATTTTTGCTTGTTATTAAAAAATGGTTCAATTTAGTTGAAAAAGCTCGACGTCACCCGATAACGAATCTTATGTAGAATATGTGTGTAAATAATTTAGTTAATCGGATGAACGGTGAGGCAGTTATCATGTCCACCGTCTTGGAAAATGATGTTTCGAGAAAAACCCACATTTTTAAAAATTTTCCAATTCTCATACCTGAGGTATATAACCATAGGTATATACACATATACCTATAAAACACAAAAAGAATTAAACCATTCGGAGTAATAGTGTTTGGGAATGCACTAATTCCCAAAGCCACCACACTCGCTCTCGGCGCAGCACCTCACGGACTCAGTGCAGAGTCGCTGATCTACGGTCGATTCCCCAATCACCGATGGGGATCGACGGTCGATCACCAATCATCAACGCAGAGTGCGCGCCATTCAGCCAATCAGCGCAACGCTTGACTCTGCTTCGACTGGTCTAGGAACACGCGCACAACAATCACATCTCGCCACATCCCGCACTCAACCAATCAGATTTCCCCACGTCGATCATCTCTCGAGCATGTTCGAGAAGACGCGTAACGGAAATGATCATCCATTATTGTAACCATTCTTGTTCACATTGTGTAGAGTAGAAGACGTGTCTCTTGCGATTCTTTTGTTTTAACTCTGTGCGCTTCTCATCTCATTGCTCAATGGCTTTAAAGTGCCTTAGCTCTCATTTCGTTGCTCATCTGCGCTTTTAACTCACTCTTCTCAACGATCAGTGCAATTTCTATAACTCCGTGACGCGAGGCCACATGTCGCGTGCCGGGGTGTTCTCATCTTCTCACCACGTGCCGGACATATTATAGTGTAGTAAAATTGTTCAGCAGAAGCTCAACTGCTAGTTTATAGTGGCTCACGCTCACTACAAACTGTTTTGAAATAAAAGACCATTCAACTCACTGCCGTGACAAACTGTTTAACGCACCTCTTCACTGTCGCTCCCTAACCTCACTTTTGCCAGCGTGCTCACCCAATACAATTCTCAAACAAATAGTTTATCCCTGAATCATTCGCAAACATTGACCACGATTTAGCGCTGAGAAACGTATCTGACCCCTTAAATGTCTATGAAAAGTCCTTACTTATTGTTTTACCCAATGATGTCCTGTGTTCCATTTTGACTAGAAAGGTCTCCGAAAGGCAGTTAGCTAAGTAGCTTACATCATGATTTTTTCCTGAGAGCATAATTTTCACTAACTTTATATTTTTAACCTTTATGTGCACCATTTTATTGTATAAAAGAAAAGCCGTAAAATGTGCAAATAACTCGATTTAATAGGTTAATCACTGTATGCCGCACAACTGCCAAGACACTGAATCGTTGACAAATATTCTCCCAATGTCTGCTAACAAACAAATGACTGCAGCCACTAGCGCTGTTGCCTACAAAACAAAATCGGATCGACGACGATGGCATAATTTCTTTCTGGTCGTCAGTTGTTTTGGAATACAGTTTGCAAACCTCAAGTCACAAGAACATTGCTGATAAATTCCATGATCTAATGTTGTCAATAGATTCTGATGATTCGATAAACGAACGTCAACCTGTTAAATGTTTGTCCAAAGAAGAAGCTTTGGCCATATATTTTGATGCCAAGCTTACTAAGTTTCAGTACAACAGAATTCGCTCTGAATCCATAAAAAAAGATTCTTGTATTTTTCCTCCATAGAAAAACTTTCTTGAAGCGAAGAAATAATGTTATTCCTCAATAACAATTTCAGATAGAGGAGCAAGTATAAATTTACAATGCTTACTTGACTGTACTGTTTCGAGGTTGTTTTCATCATTGCACAAATCTGGGAATCTTCCCACCAAAAAAGATTCAGTTTTAATTTCTAAGTGGGGCTGTGATTGGTCATTATTACATTGTTTATTACATTCTTACCCACATTCCAAATGCCCAAAATGGGGTTCGGGAAGATTCGATAAAGTTTTATTTCCTAATAAACAATAATAAAAACGTAAAAAAATAAATCACGGTTTTGACGTTCTTCGATATTTCTGAACGCTATTAAGTTCTAGAATCATATATTAAATTGATATTTTAGACGGTTCTGGTTGTAGTAAACTCAGTAGACATTCCAAATTTTCAGCCCTTCTAAAGTTGTATTACAAACATTCTGACGTGTCAACAGATGACCTGTTTTATGTTTCCGCTATTGTCCAATGCCGATTGTAGATTTTACGTTAAAAAAAAACTACTTAGATAACCAAAATCTTATAAAAAAAAGGATAGAAAAACAAGTTTTGGTTCCAATTCAGGTATTTGATATTATAGCAAATTTAGTCCCCTACAAAATGCGCCAAAGAAATCAAAAATCGGTTGAGAATTGACGGAGATACGGAATTTTGTCCGCAAAAAGTCACTTCGGAACCAGTGTGCGACGCGCCTGCCGCGGCAGTGCGCCCGCACGCGGCGTCAATTTTCGGCAATTTTTACAAGGCCAATTTTAAAATGTCCATATTTTTGACGATTAGACCATGAAGGGGAAGGATTAGAGCTATATTATGTTTTTTCAAACTGCATTTGTTTATGATAATTGCACAGAAATGGTTCAAATTTTCTTTTTATTAAACTGAAATACTTTTTTCTTAAAACTTCAATGTCTTCTCTACAAATCCCCGTAAAGCTCATCTCCATCCGTTTACTACTTACATAGTTATAATTTTTTGAAAAAAAGTTGGCCCTACCTTCAAACAGCTGTAAAATCTACATTTTTCAAAATTTTCAAATCCTTTTACATATGTTTATACATCCCTAAAGACTACAACATATTCAAATTTCAGCCACATCCGAAATGTTACTCCAAAAAGTGTCCGATTTTGCGTGGAATGTCCCTACTATACTATTACCATTGTACGTATAGCATTTTCCGATAAAACAATTTAAATTCGACACTTACAGTATTTTCTACAAGGACTCATGGGTAACTAAGAATACAATAATTTCCAATTATTACACATTTGTTACTTATTTCTGCTCAAGAACCCACTTCCTTTTCGCTTGTACCATGCTTTCATCAGATGCAGATTCATCGTTTACTTGCAAACGACACGAGTAGATAATAAAATTGATATTAATTAATAGGTATCACTGCGTAAATGGTAATTTACTCATCACGGAGAAGAAGACGGAAGGTGGTATAATTAAACTGTGCTACACACTTATCATTAACTAATTTTGGTTAGGACCTACCATTCTTTGTATATATTGGCTAGAATATAGTCAAAATAGGCTTTTTGGCATGTTTAACCTCAATTTTCTCAAAATCCAGACGTGCTACGCTACTTTTATGGACAAATTCATTATCAGCGAGCAGAAATTCGTCGGAAACGATATATTTCATTAAGATTTTACAAAAATCGCATTTTTTGTTGGACAGTGTTATTGATTACAAAATTATTGTGCTATATTTTCTCCTGTTTCGAAGTTTAGCAATATCTCTAGTCAATCTGTGAGCTAATAAGTTGGTATACAATGGATTAACACATTCTGATAAGGAATATCGTTAGAAATTATCTTATCATTGTAGGTATTTTAAATAATAGAATCGACACAGGTAATCGAAACTGTATAAGCGATATCTAGAGACGCGGTAGCCTGTCGACGCCAAGTACTACCGTTAAGGAACTAGTTTCTGATCAGTTTAGAGGGCTTCCCGCTTGAATATTTATTTTTAACCTAATAAAACTTTAAACCATAAACTCTTCTTATACTAAAAGATGAATTAATGTTTAAACTTTAAGGAAAAATTTTAAAAAGTTGGAAATAAGTACAATTTAATTATTTATGAGGTACGGAATAATAAGGTGACTAGGAACTAGTTTTTGATCATCTAAAATACATGGGAACTAATTTTTGATCAGGTTAGGAACTAGTTTTTGATCATCTAAAATACATGGGAACTAATTTTTGATCAGGTGAGGATCTAGTTTTTGATCGTCTAAAATACATGGGAACTAATTTCTTATTAGGTAAGGAACTAATATTTGATCACACATTTTTTTGTATAAATAGTCAATGTATAATCATGAAATATATTTTTTGTCAAACGTTATTTATTTGAACTTTTCTAGAAGACTTTTTAATATTTTTTGGTATGGTTTTGTTTAAATTTTTCTTCAATTTTTTTTCTTCATCCTTTTCTTTCTTTATTTTTAATTTCTGTAATCTTTCGATCTTTCTGCGTTCTTTTTCTGCCTCTGCTTCTTGCTTTCTCTGAACTATTTTTTTATGATACTCTCTCCATTCTTCTGACGTTGCTACTGCAGGTATTTTATCCTTTCGTTTTCTTTTATTGTCTGTTGTTTTTGGTTGAGGCCAATAAAGGCATCTTTTAAAAGGAGATGGTATTCGAGAATCTTCTGAAATGAAATATAGGTATACATTTAGATCATATTACCTGCGCATAACTATTATTATTTTAATATTATTAAACATGTGCTGTGGTAATTATGCAGAACAGGTGTTTCCTCACCGATTTAAATTATTTTTGGATATGTTGTCGGGGATATGATTCTGAACAACTTTTTCCTATACATGTTACCGCCGCTCGACCTTCGTTTCCGAGATATTCGCGAAAAACTGCTCCTACTACTACAATGTATTCTGCCGTATACCTACATATCTAAGTACAGTACGGGTCCGTGGCAGCGTATGCGCCAGCATCGAATCGAAGCAAATAACGAAGCTGGCCTTTGTTTCCGAGATATTTATGTAAAACTTCGGTCGATTTATTTCGACGCAACGCATTCCAGTTTCCAACTTGTCCCGGGTATTAGTTTGGTTTGGGTTAGATTAGGGTGGGGGGCGCGCGCCCGCTCGCGGGCGCGTAAAGCATGGTAGCGAACCGATGTGAGTCGGGGTGTTGACGGGCATCCGCAAGTTTCTGGTTCAAATCAACCGATTCAATGCAACCGATAGTTTTTGGCAAATATCTCGGCAACGAAGGTGGAGCGGCGGTAACATGTATAGGAAAAAGTTGTTCAGAATCATGTCCCCGACAACATATCCCAAAATAATTGAAATCGGTGAGGAAACACCTGTTCTGCATAATTACCATAATTTTTTCAAAACCTGCATGAAAATGGGTGTTTTTTTCCGCCTGCTGAGCGGGAGCAAAATAACAAATTTCAGACGTATTCGTGTTTTCTACTTTTCTCCCAAGGGAAAATGGCTTTACGCACATGCGTATTCGTAATTTCTTACCTTTCTCCCAAGGAAACTGGAGTTTGACGTTACCCTGTGGTATGAAGATGCAGTTGCTCGACCAATCGTTATCGATTTGTTGGAAAATAAATACACGTATTCATTAATTTCAGTAGAATAAAAAAGCAATCGAATATGCATATATTTTTGACTTTCAAAAACACACATTTCATGCAGACGCAATTTCGCTCCGGGTGAATTGATGCCCTCGCTGCGCTCGGGCGGCAAACTTCACGCTCGTCGGAATCGCTTTCTTCTCTCCCTTATCACGTAATGTATTATACTACCACTGCAATATAATTACAGTTTTGCGTAAACAAAGCTTAATTCGGTTGGATATACTACGGTATGACTCAACCAACGGAATGCACTGAAATTTTGAGGGGTTGAGCGGGAGGGGGAGAGAACCTCTAATATAAAATTTCAGCTGCGGGTATTTGTTAGTTTCTGAGATATTAATAAAAAACTTTCGGCATAATACATTGAAATCTACCTACAGTGACTTTTGAAAATATTCGGACACTTTTTAAAATCGCATAACTGTTTTAAAATTAATCCAAACGACTTGAGTTTTTTTGAGAAGCTAGAAGGATTAGTTTGCTATGTGACATGTTTTGTCGTTTTGGAAAAATTGCAATTGATCGGAATAACGAAGAAAATGGTGAAGGTCGTTTTTTAAAATTTTTTTTGTGATCCTGCAATGAAAATCCAAAAAACCCGTTTGTAGATTTAAGTAAGTTGTGTACTGTGCCCCGATGGAAAGAAGAGACTTGAGAAACTCTAGAGTCTAAATGGCTTATCCCCATAGGCCCGCGTTCTGTAGCAAAATCGTAGAGGTAGGGCACACGTATTGCCGCTATTGGCCGACGCGACACCATCGCCGAATCGGTCAGTAGCATCGCGTGACGAAGAGAGCGAGCGAAACACACAGAGTGCGAAAGAAACAGAGCTATATCCGCGGATCGGACGAAAAGCAATAGCGTAAGATATATTCCATCACGACTAAATATAATATGATCACTATTAAATAAATTGCGTAGACGACTCATAGTGTTAACCACTATAGGTATAATATACCTATAAATTTCCTTATTTGTCACATATTCGGTAATAACTGACTTTTGTGGAATATTCGGTAATCCCCCGTAGATACGGGCATCATACGACTATGCAGCGTGTGCCGCTAAGAACCTAAGAGTGGGGATTTGAGGAGTGTCGCGCGAGAGAGTGAGGCGGTGGGAGCGAAGAACCCCTCGCGCCCCCCTGACATTTCGGGTCTCATCTTTTCATCGGAGCACAGTACATGCTGAAAATTTCATCAAAATCGGGTAACGCTGCTCTGAGCTACAAACGTTTAATCTTCTGGCGGGCGCGTTCGTGTACAAAGTACACGAGAATTCGTCAGTCTGAAAAGATGAATAACTTTCCTTTTCATTATTCGATATTTATACGATACTTTGGAACAATTATTATTCAAATAAATCATTAATAAGTTTTCAAATATCATAAACATTCACCGCATAATATTCATTTTATAATAATAAGTCTTATTCTTTCACAGCGTACTTTGTACACGACGCGCCCGCTCCCGTTATGAAAAAGAGCGCGCCCGCCGGAAGGTTAAAGATCGCAGAATAAGGTCGAAAATCGCTGATTTCGGGAATTTCTGCGATTTTCAACCTTATTCTGCGATCTTTAAACGTTGTTACGCTATGCGCCAGGCTGGCGCCAAAAGACAAGTATCATCCCAAACCCGCGACAAAGGACAATCGCATAACTTCTCGTTAGGTCATGCGATACACCTTTACCGATAGATCCTAGCGCTAGATTTCTCCGGACCTTCGCAATAGATCTTAGCGGTAGATCTCCCAAGAGGATCTTTCCGCCAAATCTTCCCGCCTGATTTTCCCGCCAGACTTTCCCTCCAAAAACCGAGGAAAGCGTCGTGCCCTCAAGGGGTATAAAATCTCTGGAGCTCGACCGACGAGGGCGACTCCAGTACGAACCTTCGACTCAAGCACTTGTTAACGCGTAACCTTAAGCACGGTTTTCATTCTTGTACCAAAAGTCTGTTCACAATAAAACTCTAAAGTTACTGAGAAAGCACGAGTGTCTTCTCTACATCGTAAGAACGTTTGTAGCTCAGAGCAGCGTTACTCGATTTTGATGAAATTTTCAGCATGTACACAACTTAGCTAAATCTACTAACGGGTTTTTTTGGGATTTTCATTGCAAGATCGCTAAAAAAAAGTTTAAAAAACGACCTTCGCTATTTTCTTCGTTATTCCGATCAATTGCAATTTTTTCCAAAACGACAAAACATGTCACGTAGCAAACTAATCCTTCTAGTTTCTAAAAAACACTCAAGTCGTTTGGATTAATTTTAAATAAGTTATGCGATTTTAAAAAGTGTCCGAATGTTTTCAAAAGTCACTGTATAAAGACGTTACTAACCAAGCATCTTCTTCGTTTCACAGTCGACGATATAATGTACGATATTGACCTCATCGCGCGATGCTTGTAACTGCATCAGTTTTTATTCCCAATAGTATAGTATAGTAATACTAGAGTATTCCCAAAGTCACATCGGTTCGGTACCATGCTTTACGCGCCCGCAAGCACCCCTCCCCCCGCCCCTTATCTAACCCAACCAATACTAATACCCGAGAGACATTGGAAAGTCGAATGCGTTGTCTCGGAATAAGTCAACAGCAATAACGTATGAGTTCGTACGCAAAACCTAACTGATAAGTAAATCGGACAGATTTTGGAAATGATCGACACGTTTTGATTAACATACATTTATTTATACACTTGGCTTGCGTCCAGTTTATGTTACCGTATCCCTATACATTATACCTATCGTCGACTGCGAAAACAATCGACGGTGACGAGAAGATGGTTGTGTTAGTAACGTCTGTATAGGTAAATTTCAATGTATTTTGCGTAGGTTTTTTATTAATATCTCAGAAACTAACAAATACCCGCAGTTGAAATTTTATATTAGAGGTTCTCTCCCCCTCCCGCCAAACCCCTCAAAATTTCAGTTCTTTCCGTTGGTTGGGTTATACCGTAGTACAGCCATTCGGTTATATATAAGCACATATCGAGGCTCTGTAAAAGGTTTTAAATTCGATTTTCTTGAAAACCTTTCAATAGGGCAGCCTGCGTATTAAAGACATATACATATTGGGCACCCATTATGTGCAAAATATTACCAGAGCCATGTGCACTCCGCTCGTCAGCACGAAGAGGCATATAGTGAGCACTTTCAGATGAAGACTTGGCAGGTGGCAGCATTACAAGCAATCTACGCGGGAAAAGTGTTTTGATTCGTCGGCAGCCAGGCAAGGACGGCTAGGCGTAAAGGTTTAGTAGAGTGGGGAAGGCCTAAAGCCCCCTTCCCCCTTTCACCTTCTGTGCGAAGGAGAAAGGAGCTACTGGGCCTGGATTCTTTCCTTCTTGGATACGTGGCGGCCACGACGCTGGCGACGTTGCCGGTCGAGAGCGAAAGCCTGCGATCTCCTCGCGTCGGGAAAACGAAGAGTAATCGTGCCAGCTGCGCTCGTCGCCAGCACACGCCGATCGGTGCACGTGGTGGCGACCAGATCCAGTTCGTCATTGAGAGTGATAGTGGATCTTCCTTGCTCCTATTACCTTAAACGTTCTATCGTCGAAATCGTCCATCTTTCCACCGAAACGTGGACCATAGCTTCAACTCGAATTGTACATCGCGAAAATTCTATACACGTAATTTGGAACTGTCACTGTTAGTAACCGTGAGGAATGTTTAAATGATTCAAACGCGAAAGCAATAACTGTGAGTCTAAAGATCCACGCAGAAGTCGTGCTATTCGTGGTTCTCGGAGCGGGACTCGACTGGCGAACGCTTTCCCCGTGAAGGAAACTTGTTTCTACGGTTCAGGAGACAGAAAGGAGGGTACGGTGACCGGTAAACAAAACAGTGAGGCAGAAGACTCTTCTGTGGTGGTGAACACTTCTTGTGCAAGCTTCCAAATGGACGCCAAGATGCGGTCGAGAATTCTTTAAACAAACCCTTGCCGATCTGCTTGTTGGAGACACTTTCGGTTCCCAATTTCGTTTAGAAGCTCGTGCCTGGTCAATAAAATCGGGTAGTCATGAAAAGGGATATGCCAGATGTAAAGCAGAGGAAAGACAAGGTCGAGGATCGTCTGGGATCGTCGAAGCAGAGCTCGAGGTGGAGGATGTGCCAGGAGCACGGCGAGCAGGATTGCCCGAGCGAAAACGAACATGAGTTCGAGTCATTGGAGTACGAAGAGGACGCTTACTACTCCAATATGACGGCGACGCCGAGCTTCGACGACATCGACGAGCTTAGCGACGACGGTGGCGAGCTCGTGGTTCACTGCTGGCACGACTCGAACGGGGAGATCGACGAAATCGTAGTGGACGACGCGAATCTATCCGTGGAGACGCAGTTCCTTACTGCTGATGGGGAGAATGACGACACCAGTCGAGGACGAAAGAAAATGAGATCGGTCCGTGTGATATTCCAGGACTTCTCGAAGCCCTATCTGGCCAAGATCAGCAACAACCAGAATTACAAGAAGTTCCTCGAATTGGTAAAAGGTGCACAGTATAATTCGGGCTACGCTAGAACCTATTTGGAGGTTCAAGACTAATAAGATCTGCATGATCCTGGAGAAAAATTACACGGGCATGCGATGAAAAAAGTTTTTTCAATACTTTAGCTGTTCTTAATATATTTTCGGGTGCTGCATTCGAATAAAACTTTAGGCTCGCCATAAAGGTTGGTGCAGGTAAATATTAGAAATTTCTAGCAGAGTATACATACTGGGTCGCCAAGCCACATCATTTGTGTGTTCAGTAGTTTTTCACTTATAATTTCATTCAAATATTACACCATAAATTTGTCAAGGTAAGTTGAGAAATAACTATAGGTGATGGAGCAAATCTGAGGTTATTTTTTAATTTAGTAGTGCAAATTCCTATGAAGCCATACATTTTTAAAAGTTTTTATGACCCTCAATTTTATAGCTCTGTTATTTTTGAATGACGGTGTTGTAGGGGGTGAATTGTGAAGTAATCTGCAAAGTCACCTAGTTATAACAACCATTAGTAATCAAAGTAGGATCAAAGATATTTTCTTTTCTTCTGTATTAGTGATAGGTACTTCGATCAAATTAGTCATCCAAGCAATGCATATATGTGTCGAAGTGAAGATGAAATCTACTGCAACTTTCTATGCGTTTTCGTGAAATTTCAAAGCAGATAGAAAGTCTTCATAATTTGAAAAAATGTATTTCCAGATATTAGATTGTATAGCGTGTTTTTGCCTCTAAAGTGAGTACAATAGTCTTCCAAGATTTGCTCACCTCTTTCTGGGATAGTTGGTAATTCTGCAAAAGTTATGAAATATGGTGTTTGTATAAAAATTTAGAAACTATGTAGCGAATTATAGATGAGGAATGCTTTTTTCTTTTTGCAACTGTTCATGTCAATTTTTATACTAAGTAGTATATTACATTTCTTTTCAATGTGAGAAAATAATCTAAAGCTTCACAAAGTTCTATGTCGTCAGCATGAAGAAGAAGTAGAATTAGATAATAAGTTCCTTAAATTAGTGGAGAAGTCACGAATTTCGATTTAGGAACCCAAAATTGCAGATCGTTTATAAAACAATCCACTGTTCTTTCGCCATCGTGAATTTGATTGGATTTACTGTTAATACACTTGCATTGAAAATTTCCCCTCGGCAAAACATTTTGTTTTTAGTTAGGTACTTCTCCTTGCGAACTCATTGCTCCAAAGCACTATTTCAATTTAAACTAAAAAATACTTAAAAATACTTTAGTGCATATATTTTCGAATTGTTAAACATTCTTGCGTGAACTGAGAGGTGGAACGAGCACACGAACGACCATAAGTAGGACAGAATTGCAAAATATGAAAGTGAGAACTGTATCAGGGTTCTGCTGCGTCACTACTACCAAATTCCAGCGAACAACGGTACCCGAACTCGACATTAAGCCGTGCTTCCACTATTATACTCTGGTATACGATGAAATATCTTTAGCTAAAACTGGTCATTTGGAATAAAGAACGTGATCGGTGTTTTTATGGAAGAACACTAAAATTGTATTCCTTGAGATGGATAAAGAATCTGAAAGGATTAAAAATAGTCCCCCCTTGAAACTACATAAATATTAGTGTGCTAGTTAAGCTTGCCCTTTACTTTACGTTTCACGCGTGGAAATGTGGCTTTACATTTTCACCTTAGTACCCACAGAAACCCATTTCTCGTATTTTCTACATAAGAAAGAAAACCTTTTTGTCACTCTCTCACGTCAGTCGAAAAAGCAGTGAAATGGCAAAGACTGCACCCTCCACAAGTATTCATATTAACTCAAATCATATCAGAAAAATAAAAAGAATATATAAAAAAAATTTAAATTAAACGATTTTATTTACAATGCACTAAAAAATAATTATTTTCTTGTACTACAGTTTCGATACGTGACGGTGATACGTCACTTTAAGTAAAATCGTGGGGCACCATGTGCAACCAAAAGTTTAAGTATCGGCTGGCAAGGGGAAACATCAGCTATAGATTATCAATTTTCTGTCACATTACAATCTGTATCCCGCAATTAAAACATTTTGTTTCATTAATGTGGATAAAAACTCTCTCACAATAAATTCATTTTGACATTTGCTTCTGTATTAAAGTAATGCATATCCTGCTATGAAATATCCCGCCCTACGATTTTACTTCAAGTGACATATCACCATTGAAATTATAGTACAAGAAAAGAATTATTTTTTAGTGCATTTTAAATAAAATTATTTAACTTAAATTTTATATATATATTTTTTTATTTATGTCGTTGCTTATTCTTAAGATCGTCTTAAACACGCGGCATCTTCTATTAACCTCGTAGACTAGTAGAAGATGCCGCATGCTTAAGACGATCTTAAGAATAAGCAACGACTGAGAATACCGCCCTTAGTGTCTAACAAGGAGAGTATTTTAGGTGTCCGCCTCCGATCATTTTGATTTTTGGATATGTTATAGAGGACCGAAAAATAAGAAATACGTGTTTTTTTATTTTTCCCCGTTTTCATATTTGGGGGGTGAAAACTGCGTTCAAAGTTAAGGTTGGAAAATCATTTTTGTGGAATATCTCGAGAACTATTAGAGATAGGGGAATAGTGTCAATGGACGAATTTTGTGTCTTTGAATGCGAAATATGACTGACTCACCAGATTTTCAAAAAGTCCATTTGTTTTAATAAATTTAATAAATTTAATAAATTTATTTATTAATAAATTTAATAAATTTATTTAAACAAATGGACTTTTTGAAAATCTGGTGAGTCAGTCATATTTCGCATTCAAAGACACAAAACTCGTCCATTGACACTATTCCCCTATCTCTAATAGTTCTCGAGATATTCCACAAAAATGATTTTCCAACCCTAACTTTGAACGCAGTTTTCACCCCCCAAATATGAAAACGGGGAAAAATAAAAAAACACGTATTTCTTATTTTTCGGTCCTCTATAACATATCCAAAAATCAAAATGATCGGAGGCGGACACCTAAAATACTCTCCTTGTAAGTTGTATTTGTGATTATAGGGTGATTTTAAGTCGTTTGGATTTGTGGTTATGGGTTATATTTATTGATGACTGGATAATTTATACATACTCTCGTTTTTTTTGTTTGTAAATAAATATATATAAATATTGTATTGCCAGCCAAACTACGTACGCCTGCAAAGTTTCAAGACAATTGGATTAGTGGAAGTGGGTTAAAATCGAGTTTCTGGATTTGAACCAAACATACCTACAATACATCTAAACGTTTGATAATAAATTCTCCTCGAAGGTACCTATCGATACCACAAATTTCAAAGTTTCTCTATGAACAGATCGCAACCAAGTAATTCTCAAGTATTTACGAATCTTTTTTCTTGCTACGAATTTTAACGAACCATGAATGTTATGAACGTTAATTATCCTCATAATGGCTTTCGTTGAGCTCGACTTTCTTTGTACAGCCTCGATCGAAATTGTTCTTGCTGTTTTACAACGTCGTTTCGCTTTACCGCACCCGTGAAAGTTTCTGTGGCGTCTGTAAATCGATGATATCCAGGGTGTACGTACGCGTAGCCGAAGAGCAGGAGATACAAAATGGAGCTTCGTTCTTCACACGTTGAATGCCACGCTACTTTTACATGGATTGCTTGTGGCGCCACAGTGAATTTCTTATTCTGTGATAGGTGCATATTATTTTGAAATATTATCTACAACAGATAAGTTCAGGTGTATAATCATGCTTAATGAATTTATCTTACTGAGGGTCACCAGTGACTCCCGTAATGGTGATAGTATTGAAAAATTCATAAGTATTGACATTTACTCTAATAATGTGTTTTAACAAATCTTGGCGCCGCCGGCACCGGTGACCCCCACGGCGCTGCGGCCAAACTGCATGCCGGTCACCGGTGACCCCCATGGCATTCAACGTTTTAATTGTTTCCAGATACAAGAAGAAGCCGTTTCTTCGTTTTCTTTCGATAGGTATATACGTGTTCGACGTGCATAAACGGTAGACAGGTGTTCACGCGAATATTCCAGGCAAGGATTTCGCGATGGCGGTTAGATACTCGTTTTCTTCGTCGGCGTGCCTCCTCACTTTCACTTCGCATAAATTTTTTTACGTAAAATTACGAAAATTCTTGATACCGTACGGAATTTAAAGAAACAATTCTTTAATTTTTTATTAATTGGCATGTTTAATTCATAAAGGATCCAGGAGGAAACCATTCGTACCCCTCTAAGTGCATCGGAAGTAGGTGCTACTCAGTTGGCCGAAATTATTAAGGAGGTATTCATTCGAAAGCGTGTGAAAAATGGGCAGTTTTTATGAATTTTTTCCATCCAAGATAAATGTTCTACATAGTTTTGGTTTTGTACATTTCTTTACTAATATTTTACCAACACGTTCTTGCCGTTACATTAAAAAGTGACATATATGTATTTACTATGTTAGAGGTGTTCATGTGTGATCACTTTCAATAATTCTTCCTTCACGGTTAATATGATTGCGTTTGTTGTCTTCATCTGAAATAAAAAAAAAGTTACTTTTATTCTATTCAGCAAACTTGCCTTTGTCGTTCTTATCTCATGTTCCATAACAGATCAAAGTAAAAAAATTTGGTTAAATGAAATTTTCTCATTTAAGGGGGTAGGTTACCCTCAAAATTTTCGAAAATTGTTTTTTTTTAGATGTTTACATACTCCGCTGGCTATATCTTTTCTACGTATTCTAAGCGGAACCGGGCCCCAAAATTCCAAAAATTGATGTCCAACTTTAAATACGATTTCCCAGAAACTACGTTTTCCAAAACGGTGAAAATAAAATCTCGAAAACCGCTCGAACAATTTGAATGAAAATTTACAGCCATCTGCAAGAAACTATTCCCCTCCATGTATTGCGAGCACATTATCAATACAAATTCTTAAAAAAAAGATTAAAAATATTTTTTCTACAAAAAAAAAGAAGAATAAAATCAGAAACATCAACATAAAAATTGTTTTAATTTATTTATTAAAATTTTTCTTCCTGTACAAGATGGAGACCATCTTTCAGATTATAAAAATACCTTTACTCTATGTTTTAGGTAATTCGCCTGTCCGGAATCGTATTCACCATCAAACGATGCATCGTATACACGCTCTTACATTTATATTTATAACTTTTTTTCTTTTAAATATATGTGGGATCAGGAACCTCCACCATAAGAGAGGACACGGAATAACGAAGATCGGGGAAGTCGGCGGTATCCGAGGTGGTTAAGGCGGCTGGGCCAGCGCGCAAATCGAGAGATCGCGGGTTCGAGTCCCGTTGAGGCGACTTCCTTTTTCCGTGATCCTACAATTGGTGTCAGAAGTGGGATGGGGGGAGCACCGATCGATCGCCACACGAAGCCGTCCGTTTGAGGTCGTTGTCTGCGACGCGAAAAATAATAGACACTGTGGTCGTGCGGGGTGTGTCTGCGACGCGAAAAATAAAAAGACACAAAGTGTGGTGGTGTGTGCGACAATGTCATTCGAGGACGAATGACGTCGCAGGATGGCCGAGTGTGGGATCAGGAACCTCCACCATAAGAGAGGACACGGAATAACGAAGATCGGGGAAGTCGGCGGTAGCCGAGGTGGTTAAGGCGGATGGGCCAGCGCGCAAATCGAGAGATCGCGGGTTCGAGTCCCGTTGAGGCGACTTCCTTTTTTCCGTGATCCTACATATATTTAAAATTTTCTTCTTGGGCATTAAAGTCAACGAAATGACGCTTAAAAATTAAAGTAAAAATTATCTCTATATTCATTTATTAGTTCAGAATATACGTTGGACGAAGATCGTGAGTTTGGACTGTTGAGGGTAACCTACCCCCTTAACGGGTCGCCATTTTTTCTCTGCGATTTTGAAAATCGATATTCTTGAAGACTACACCTCGAATGAAAAAATCTTGTTCTACAGTATTGATTTATTTTTGCACAAAGCAGGCTTGGGAATTAAGTGAACGCAGCGGCCTATTTTCAGAGGCGGCGCCTCCTTTCTCCCGCCGCGCGTCTTGGCTCCCACGGTGGCCCAGGTGTTTGGAGCGTCTCACGCCCGTACCATATGAACCGCGCGTGGCTTATTAGAGCGACATTGTATCAATAGGTTTCCACATCGTCCCAGAGAGCACGATTGTCAATGCGTTTTTGTTTTGTCAACGCTCCACGCGCGGTTCATATGGTACGGTCCTGAGGCGCTCGAAGCTGCACGGCCCCAAGACGCACGGCGGGAGAAAGGAGGCGATGCCTCTGAAAATGGCCGCTGCGCTCACTTAATTCCCAAGCTTGGCACAAAGGATCACCCCCTGCCAGCTTGTATGTGTTGATTGTGAGTAACATAGTTGTTGCTTCAAGGGGAGGTCAGATAGCAATGCGAGTAAGAAATGTGACTCTAACAATGTATCATTTCTAAGTTATATTGTTATTAAACTACTTTGCAGAATGGAAGGAATATTTAATTAAAGACTTGATTATATAGTTTGGGGGAAAACTAATGTCAAAGTGTACTGTAGCGTGTATTTTAAATTTTCGGTGTTGATCGAAATATTTTTGGCACTAGTAAGAATTGTTCATTTTCAAAAGTCGAAAGAATATTACGATTTACACATAATGGTGAAGAAGAAAATTAGCACTGATCAACAAGATAATTATTTGAGGAAAGTAAATGCCTCAGTAGAGAAGCTATTGTGCGCTGCAGTTGAAAAATTAATCATTTTGAAAGTGTTATGTAAGGTCTGATATCGAAATGACCATTCTTCATTAATAAGGAATTCGGAATGAATTATCCTCAAAGAAGTCATCCATTTCAGTGGCTGACGCGAAAAAAATGAAAAGCACGCGAACCACTGGCAGTTAGTATAAAAAGTGTAGTAATTATTAAATACAGTAATGTGGAAAGAAAGTGTTTTCATGGAAAGCTCTATTTTCCATCTATGAACTGCACAAAAGGAGCAACCCATAAAATCTAATATTCCAAACGTAATAAATACAGTAATATCAAACTGTAAAACTATGAATATATCCGTGAGTCCTTTGATTACATCTATCGATTTCCCCAGTTCTTGCATACTAAAGACGACGACGAAAGAGCAAGAATCGTCGAATAGAATTCGATTCCTTATCTTATCATATATTTTTCGATGTCATCCATGGATATTAGAATTAGATCAATTTCTAATGACAAGCCTTAGAACTCAATTTCCTTGAAAAATATTCACTAGTGTAGCCTGTAAATTTAATACATTATTATACACGGTGTGCATTAAATACACAAAAAATTTGAACCCAATTAACGTATTTTCTTGCATTGCAGGAGAAGATGCAACTCTTCACTCGTCCGGCTACATCTCGCCTTCATCAGATAACGTGGTGAGCGAGCTGCAAGGACTTTCCCTGGAGGAGCAGGAGCGCCAGAAGGAAGAATGGAGCACAGAACTGGCCAAAGTACGTGCGACAGAGGTCTTTATCTTCCTTCGAAATACAGTGTACAGCCACAATCGTGAAATACGACTGGCGAGGGATTCTGTGGTCCATGGCCTCTCCACATTTGCCATGTAGGGAGTAATGGCCCCTTTACGCGTGACAATTTTGTAACTCACAAATGGAATTCGGGTGTACATATTTAGTTGATAGTGATAGCAATCGCATAACACGTTTTTCATACAATTTTGCGTGAAAAATTAACGTCACATATACGTGGTATCGACAATTTTGTATTGTGCAGTGATGAAAGAAAAGAAATTTTAAAATCAGATAATTTACGGAAATGCGTCGTAACGATTTAAAAATGCGTGTTGGGTAACTACCAGTAGTAAATAGATTTATTTTGTTCATATGAAATGAGGCATTGTGAGCAAAAAAGATCATTTTTCCTATTCTATACGATTAGTACGGCCTATTGGAATACATTATTGCTACTAATTGAACTTCGCAAAAATCCGAATGCCCCACATGGTCGTGTGACCCACGATATTTATTGGAAGCGTAACTTCCATTCAAAAGATAAAAGTATTCAAAGTAGTCAAAATCAAAGACGAACAAAAAAGCTGAAATTATGAAGAAAATATCAAAAGTACCATTTTTCTATAACTGAATATCGCAGTCTACTTTTCCCGTCACTTTTTGTAGTCACATCCAACATCCGAATTTCCACCGTGTGACGGAACATTCCCAAATAATAGCGTAGGTATATAATTTGTCTTCCCCAGTTATCAAGCTACAAATTTACATATACTGCATCGAGTAAAAGCGACATCACACATGTCAGTTCCGTGACGGTTCAGTGTCGGTAGTGTCAGCGGTAAAATATATCGTTTTCCTGTTCTGGAACGGAGCAGTTTACACATGTGCGTGTCAGTTACTAGCACTTACACAAGGAGACATCTGACGGTACTGAACCCGTCACTGAAGTGATATGTGAAGCCGCCGTAAGCCCCGTTACGCACTTGCGACCAGGTCGCCGACGGCCACGCGGTACACGCAGATATACGAGTTCGTACGCACTTTATCACGGCGAAGAACAAAGGTTTCTGGTCTCTTGTCGAACAAGTTACCGGCAACTTGCTGCAAGTGCGTAACTGAGCTAACACTACAGAAAATTGTGACGAGCGGTTAGGTTTTCCAAATGCACGTGTTATGCCTTGCTCACACTCAATGATGTAGACGTACTAAGGGGCAAAGTCAGTAACGCCCTCGGCACGTTTTTATCTTTTGGTCATTAATACTTTAAGACCCTCGAATGTGTAGAAATGTAACCAAATAAGGGGACCCCTCTACTAGATATCCAAGAACACATTTGATAGATGCTTCCCCAAGATATTTATTTTACTACTCAAAGTGAAAGTAATTGTATACTTGTTGAACGAATACTTGTATACTACTTGAATGGGTTTCCGGTTGGTCGCCATATCTCTGCAAGGCACAAACCAGACGAAGTGTTAGTTACCACATTGACAATTCCGTGATGATGCTCAAGGACACGATCTGTCGTAGGTTGAAGAAGAGATACAGACCCTGAGGCACGTTCTGGCGAACAAGATCAGGGTCTCCCAGGAGTTGAAGAGGAAGCTGGGCATCAGTGTTTGGAAGGAGATCACCGAAGACATGAATCAGGGATTGAAAAACGTTAAGGAGAGCCAAGTGTACGTTTACCACTTATCCATCATTAGCACGCATTTATCTCTTTATCTCTCACCCTTATCCTGCACAAGTGGAGCCTTTGCTGGGTACTACTAGTGCTTTCGTGCACGAGGCATTCAGCAGCAGGGTCCTGTCCTTTGAAAATCCCTAATGTGAATCATATTAACACTTCGACTGGCGGCAGCATACTTTCACGCCGAGGGATTTGCATTCTGTGTACGGTTTTCGCGTCAATCACTTTAAACTCGAACTTATTCCGGCTACTTTGAATCATACATGATGCGTAAATGGTCTACGGAATTTGGAGGTGATTAATTAAAAATAGTTCGAATGAGGTCGTATTAGGACTTATTTTCATTGGAAAAACCTCGCCTATACATTGATAGTTCTTCCATGAAGATTTAGTAGACAATATAGAAGTTTAAATTTTAATTAAATGTCGGTGTTCGTTAACTGATATCACGAAATGGGCTGGCCGATTTGAAGGGGCGTTTTTCTAAACCTTGCGACACTCAGAGTGTTAAATATGTTATACTGAACAAACTATTGAATTCTTTAATTTATGATTCAAAAAGTCGTTTCCAAATTCTATTCACGAAGCTACTGCTGATTGTCTGAGACTCCAAACACGGTTAGAAGTACAGCTGGAGAAGCTTATGGCCACCAGAGACATCGAGGTTGCTATAATTCCTTTATGACAATTTTCATTTGTTCAGACATGAAGCGTTCCTAGTTAGCGTATAATGTTAAGGTCGGTATCAAATATATTGGCCGGTGAGTTTGGTTTCGCGAGCAGCGATCGAGGAGAAATCAACCACCACCATCTGACGATCGCGGATTTGCCAGTTGGAGTTGCGTGGTCGTCGCAGGGTATGGTGGGGTAACGGGAACGCTGCTGGGCTGCGACTGAACCTAGCCGTTTGGCTGTTATTTATCTTTAACGTTACAGTTGTATGCGTTACGAAGCTATGCGTAGACCAATACGAGATGAAGTTATCGAGAAACAATCAATGTTCTGACCAATAAAGCCCCTGAATTTTTTCGTTGCTAACGCACACCTATTCTGATGTGTATATTTCTACGCTGACAGTTCGGTTTGGCCTACACGCCAGAATCTTGGCAGTATCCCCACCATTTCTGGCTCACTCTTGTTCTGCGAAGGTGAAAGCGAGTTGGAACGAGAGCGAGTCAGAAAACGTTGAGAAAAGGAGCACCGAGGCAAACAAACGGTGTGGTGGGAGAATTCCCCTCACGAAACTCACCGGCCAATATATATGATACCGACCTTAGTAAAGGTGGGATTCCACTGAGGCACTTTTTTGGCAACGGGCAACCTGCAACATTATCGCAGCTTTTTTTCCGCATGCAGAACGTCACCCATAGAACGGGTCTTATGCGACATGTTGCCTTGGGTTGCTTCAGTGGAATCGCACATTAATGTTCACTGAATAATTTCCTCGAGCCTCATTTACTCTTCTTCCGATTTGTCAGTTATGGTAATGATATTGTTAGTCCGATTGGTAAAATAAAAGTATTCTCAGGTTGTAAAAATCGCGAGAAACGAAACGCATGCCCAACACTTGTCCTGCATATTCAACATGTCCGTTATAATATCACGCGAGGTGGTGGTTACCGATGTCCTATTCGCCTTACACCCCTTTTCTGTTTATTTTTTGCTACTTCTGCCCTCCAGACATGTAGGAAACACTTTTTCTTTGACCTTTTGGTTGGGTTCTCATTCAGTTATCAGAATGTCGGCGAGAAACTCGGTCAGTTCACCAAGGCAGTCTCCGAGAACATTTTGTAAGTACGAAAACTAGTTGTACTTTCCATAGGATTCGACATTTCTCCCGCGACAGTGATCATTAATGCGCGTGTAGCAGAGAACGCCTCTTCTCCTTCTGCTTTATTGTGTTTTACATAAGTTTTCGAGAAATTTTGGCTCACACTTTTTACTCGATTCTCTTGAATTGATTTTACCGTGCGATCCTTTTAATTCGGTGTTCGAACGCCTCGCTACATTCGAGTGGTAGGTTATTGAAGTGAGTATCTGTGCATGCAGGGTGGTGTGGGAGGAAGACTAAAGAATTTAGAGTCACGTAATGTGTTCCAAAAATGAACAAAACGAACATTTTGCAAGTCAATCCTGATGGAGATTTCATTTTCGTATTTATATGTCGATTTCTTATGACAGATATTCCATACCTTTCATTTTATCACACTCTGGATTTGTATTGTATTATTTTACAGACACACTGTAATATTTGTTGTGGCGAACTTGCGACGAAGAAATTAATTTTTCATGTATTTCTAAGGTTTAGCATTTAATAAGAAACTAAATGTGTGTTCCTGTAAAAAGGAATCTAGAGAGCTGAGGTCTGGCGATCGAAAGTATCAACAAAATAATTAAATATTACATACGGTACGAACCAAAGTTTTAATAATGTATTATAACTCATGTACAATTAATATTCACAAATAAATTAAGTATCTTTATTAAGATCGATTCTTAGGCTCACATTGATAGATATCATTTGTCTATTTTTAGAATTACTACATGCCCTAAAATTCTTCCACCATTCCCTTGCATAGCACAGTATAATTAACACGGCCTGGGCTAATAAGACACTGTGAAAAGAAACTAGAGAAAAAAAGAAACACGTTAACTAAGCTGATTAGTTGCTATAGAAAACTGGTATACACATATCGACCTCGGGTCGCGGGCAGAACATTTTGTGTCAGCCGCTTGCGTAATGTAATAACAGAAACATAAGCTTTATATAATACGAACGCGGCATGCTGGGATTAATCCATTGTGGTCGGTGTGCGAGCAAATGCATGAGCAATGGTATCATTGTCTTGATCATTATTGAGTACCGAGCAAGCCGTCCGTGGCCACTGATAACTAGGCCTGGGACTAGTAGAATTTTTCTGTTTTTATATTCGAACAGTCTTAGGACTCGAATATACAGCGAATAAAATTCGAATATTTTGGTGTTTGCGTATTAAAATTGAAGTAGCACTGTGTTTCAGTATTCGAATACAAATTGAATCCTCTAATATCCTAGTACTTACAGGGGAACATTCTGAGAGTGGATTTTTTCTACTCACGCTGACCTTGTAGAACATTGCAAATATTAGGAATGTATGTTTTCGTGTTTTTGTTAATGATTAGTTCAATAGATGAAACATCTTCAGGATTCACCAGTTGAAATCGCTTCAATTAATCATAAATTTTACATCGAGTTTAAATACCTTGTAGACAAAAGTTACTCAGTTTTTAACGTTGAATTATATTAGTATAGAAAAATTAATGCTAATTAAACTGTAGTATTCAAGTACAGCCCTAATTCCAATGTAATATTAGAATACTGCAATAGCGAAGGAATATTCGCAACATTCGAGTACTTATGAACTGTTCGAATACTTGAATTATTCAAATTGTCCCAATTCCCGCTAACAACGCGACCTGACACCAACAGAACAAGTCCCATGGGTGAAATGAATATTCATCGTCCTCTTCTTATTCTATAGGTTCCAGAAGACAGAGTCAGTGTTCAAGACCACGGCTGAGAAAACTAGCAGCATTTTGGGCGGCTTTGGCAGCGGACTGTCCATGAGGCTGGGCCAGATGCGCAACTCTGACAGTTTCCGTTCGTTGGAGGAACGAGTTGGTTCTGCCTATGAGAACATGAAGGTAAGTGCCTCTCATCACACTGTGGACAGACCCTTGCCGATTTTCCTTCTTCTGTAATGTATTAGTGAATGACTGACGAATATGGTTCTCCTTTTTGTATTCAATTAAATACTCGTACTGGTACCAAAGGAATGTAACGAGAATGTAACTAATACTGTTTAATTTAATCCATCCTCCAATAAACTAAATTAATTATATTATAAATAAAATTCTAATTTTGACCACCCCCATTAAACAATTAAACAATTCAAATTAAATCAGTTTCTATTCTACATAAAATAATGCTTAATTTAATCTATCCTCCAATAATCCTCCGATAATATTTTTATATGGCATAAATTGTCACAGCTAGTCGAATTTCTGCAAATACTAGCTCAAACATTGAACCACCGAAAAATATATAATCCCAAACACAAAATTACGAAATCTAAAAAACGTTCATGAACTTTAAATTTTGAAAGATGTCACCTGGAAAAGAACGATTATTGATCACATAAATATATACTTACCTGTTCCATGCAAAAAATGTCCTCAGACATCTCTTTATCTCATGAAAAGCAACGATTATTTTGGACAACAATATCACAGTCCAACAAAATGAAACTTTTTTTCTGTCCTGCAATATCCATTGGGTGAATCTTGTAGAGTTTTGCGCGCTGAACACGAATCCGTAAACAAAATTTCTCTATCAACCTTAGTTTTTGTAAAACATGAGCTTTTGTTAAAACACGCGATTTTGGGCAAAAGTGAGGTATTACGTGAAAACTAAAAACGCTAGAAAGTTCAACTTTGTCTCAAAAGATAGAGGAGAGTTTGCTGAATATAACTGTGTACATAGTTATTAAATTTGAATGTTCGGAATGGCTGTAAATGACCATCAAAGTTTGAAAAAGTGTCGATGCGCATGGTTTCCACGCAATATTTGTGCATTTTTACGAAAAATTGTTTACCTAGCCCGATAACGCTACCCAGCATCGGATTCTGTAGACATTTCTGAAGAGGAAACCATGCAGGAAAATTGTCGCAACTATTTTTAACTCGAACTAGTCGGGAAAATATCTATCAGCAACAACGCGTTCACGATGTTTTGCCGCCTGGCGGCTATTTCTCGCCTGGCGCGACTCGTCAGGGCCGTTGCTACGCGTAATGGACGTGCCGGTGGTACCGTACAGTGGGCACCTACTTTCTATATGTATCAGCCTTATTTTTTTCGTGTATTCATGGATACTATTCACAGAATGGTATAGAACCTTCTAATCAATTTCAATTGGTGACGATTCTGACGGTCGCACAGTTAAAAACATTTTTTAAATTTTGTTAAACTGCAGAAAAAATTAAATATATAAAATGAAAAATTACCTGTAGCATCGCTCACGCAAACAAATTTAAAAATGTTTACGTGCTGCTTTACGTTTGTACATCGGGTCCTTGTTGTCGTTCATAAGCGTCCAACAATAATCCGAAAGCATTGCAACCATATCCTTGCCCTGGTAACGCTTTTCCATTTTGGAAACATCTTGATGGAAACGTTCTCCTTGTTCGTCGCTCACATCACCAAGATTTGGCGGAAAAAATATCAGATGGGAGTGTAAAAGTGCATTTTTAAGGACATATTACAGCCCAGATTTTGACACGATTTTAAAAGTTGGTTTACAATGGAAATATAGTTTTTCTATTTCTGTTTACCGAGGAAATTTTCTGTAGTTTTTATAAAACAGCACCATACTTTTCTTTCTAAAGTATTTAATTTATTTGGAAAATTTTCATCTTTCATTAAAGTCCTGATCTGGGGTCCAACAAATATTCCTTCTTTTATTTTTGCATCGGATATGGATGGTAATGTTTCTTTTAAATATGCAAAACCAGTTCCAGATTTATCCATTGCCATCACGAAGTTTTTCATAATTCCTAATTTTATATGTAGCGGTGGTAAAACACATTTTTAGGATCAATTAGGTTATTATGTTGTACATTTTTTTGCCCGGGAATCAACTTGTGTCGCGGAGTCCAAATTTTTTTAGAATAATGTTGATGCCTTGCTCTGCTGTCCCATTCACACAGAAAAGAACAGTATTTAGTGTAGCCCATTTAAAGACCTAGTAGTATCCCAATTACTTTCAAATCACCACAAACGTGCCATTTATACTTTTTGTATTGTATTTTGGACAAAACCATCTTTAACGAGTCGTAAGATTCCTTCATTGTTGTGCTATTTGCTATCGGTATGGAAGGATGCACATTTCCGATGTGAAGCAATACAGTTTTTAAACTGCTTTTTGATGCGTCTATGAATAGACGCCATTCTTTTGGCTCATGATTCATTCCCAAGGTTTCCATTAATCCATTGATATTTGTGCAAACGCAAAGTTCTTCGTCGATGCAAAAATATTCCCTCAATGCGTTGTCGCGTTTTCTAAAATATGTAACATTTGTTTGGCTATTAAGTAAATTCCAGCCGTGTAGTCGGGATCCTAATAGTTCAGCGTGGTCTTCTGACAATTGCAAGTCTCGTACGAGATCGTTGAGATCCGATTGAGTGATTAAATGTGGCTTGGGTAATGATACGGAAGGTTCATAAACATCTATGATTTCTTCGGATTCAACTGTTTCGGTAGCATCCTCATATCTATCGGGTATCTTTGGCGGTGGTGTTGGTACAGGCAATTCCTTAGAATGTGCTACAGGGCGGATTACAGATGAAACGTTCGGGTATTCGAGACTGTTTTTCCCTTTCATATTGAACCCGGAGATTTTGCTTAAGCAAAAATAGCAATCTGTAGCGTGGTTGGTCGGTTCTGTCCATATCAGTGGAATTGCGAATGGCATTTTCCTTCGATCTCCCTTTACCCAAGCTAGAAGAACTTTGGCACATCGTTGACAAGAAACATGAGGAACCCAATTTTTGTGTTGATCGCCGAGTTTGCATCCAAAATACTGTTCATATGCGAACTTTATTGTAGGAGTTATATTTCTATGCTTAGACTTTAAAACTAGTTCCCCGCAAATATAGCAAAATGAATCTGGATGATTTTTACACTTTCGCGACATTATACTACACTACACAAAATACTATACAATGTATATATACACACCTTACACTAACACACCACAGGCCTAACAATATATACACACACAGTCAAAAAAGTATCCAAGTAGGTACACTGTAATTCACAATTTGTCGCAGCACACGTTTTATTCGATGCAAAGGAAGACTTTCTGAACTGCTTAGCACGACTGACTCGAATGATTTTGGAGACAAAACTGAGCTCTGACTTAGACGATGCATAAGAAACCAGAGCATTGCAAGATATTTATTTTTTCTCTGATTATATCGCGCGTTAGGGAGAGGCGCCAAGCGATGTTTATACATATATCGAAAGAGTTCCTGCGATAGCTACGAACTCTTACTTCTCTCTCTTCACTAAACCTCAGAAAATTATATTACTTTCGTATCTCAAACTCTGTTTCAGAAATATTGAATAATGAATTTATTAAAAAAAGATGCCTAAATGATATTTAAATATGTTTCGTGTTGCCTTCAAATACTGTTTAATGAGCTTCAAATGTTACAATATCTAGAAAAGTGTTCTAAATCTGGTAAAGCCATAATAATATAAATCTTGTAATTTCATAAATGATTGTGTTTGTTTTATACGGTTCCATATTAACAAGTCATATGTACTATTGCCCGATGAGAAGATGAGAAGATGAGCTACTACCCACTAGGGATGTTCGATTCACTTCAAAGGATCGATTTTTCGAATCGTTTCTGAATCGAATCACGAGAATCGATTCTGTTAAAAATCGAAACGAAAGAATCGATTTTGCAAGAATCGATCTAAAAATCGGAAAAATTATATATATATATATATATACACATACTAAATACAATTTTTGGTATGTTTATTTGGTACACACACGCACGCGCGCACCACGCATATATGGGGATTCGGCATACCCGCTATTACACAGTGTCATAACACCTTGAAATGATAATAGACATTTAACGCTCTCCCAGATTGCTTATAATATAAAATTGTGTTCAATCCGCTGTCATTGAAAGATTGTTTGGTCTTTTAAAAGGCAGGTTCAGAAGATTGAAATATTTAGATGTTTCAGACTTCGTGTTGGGAAATAAAATGATAGCATCATTTGTATATTACGTAATTTACGTAATTTACGTAATTTTATTATTAATAAATATGAAATTGACAAGATTGAAATAAATAAAGCTGCAGAAGATTATCACATTATTAGGAATGCTGACAATATGCAGGAGGCATTAAACCACTTAATCTTGTGAAATGATCTTCATCATTTATGTGAATGATGGTGTTTCAGAAATTATGTATTCTTTGAATATAGTCACGTGGTAACCCAGGGAAATCCTTCCCAAACTCTCCTCAGCCTCCGGCTCCGCAATGCTGGCATCAGATTTCAAAGCCTGTAGAAAAACTAAGCTTTCATGAACGAATAAAGAACAACGAATATAAAGGTGTCTTACGATCTTTACCACAAAGCTTTCATTAAGGACACTTGGACTGGCAGCTTGAGATGCTGGTAAAGGAGATATACCAAGCTTATCCCTAATTACTGCTACAGTAGTATCTACCGCACCCTGGGCCGTACTTAAATAACGTTCCCACATCAACCTGCCTTGCCTACACATACTTAAAAGATCTGTGTTTGGAACCGCGCGCAGCAGAAAATGCATTTCTGTTACTCGGGCCTGAAATTCAAAATATGTTTAATCACGTGCAAACAGCGTCGCGCATTAAGGATACAATACTTTTACCTTGGGCAGAAAAATCGCCGATCGGCGCCAATTAATCACTTCATTGCAACTCAATAAAATTTGGTCGCCGGCTAAAAAAAACGGGAACGACCCCGATCTTAGAGCTTCGTTCAGTCTAACTTGCATAGACGGTTATGAACAACGTAAACTTGAAATAAACAAATCCTCTGTTCCAAACATTCTTATGGTTAAACCCAATCTTTATAGACTAAACTTTATAAAATAGAAAATAAAATAAATTGGCGCTTAATCGCACGTGATTTAGAAAACATCATAAAATAAATTGGCGCTTAATCGCAAGTGATTTAGACAACATCATAAAATAAATTGGCGCTTAATCGCAAGTGATTTAGACAACATCATAAAATAAATTGGCGCTTAATCGCAAGTGATTTAGAAAACATCATTCTAATTTCAATTGCCATTCTTTGGCTGACAAGGAGTTTAAAAATAATAAATGCTGCAAATGAATGGGCGATAGTCTGCTTCTGGCCTCCGTTAAAATATTCCCAGCCTTTGAAAATAATCTCTCGGAAGGCACTGACGTTGCAACAATTGACAAATATTTTTTTGCGATAATGCTAAGAGTCGGGTATATTGATTCGCATTGTGTCAACCAATAATGCATAGGATTTTCTTGGCGTTGTATCATTGGCTGATTTAAATAATGCTTTAAATCAGTTGGTATTACATCTTGAGATAATTCTCCGGAATTCACAGTTTTAATTTTAAGAAGATTATCATGAAAAGACCATAGGTTATCATCATTATCGCCAAGATTTGTTTGTATTCTGAAATCAGTTCTAGAAACTGCACCAGATATATTCGTCTCATCAATTTGTCGCATCCATTTGGCAATGCGATTGATTGCATTGGAACAAGCCAAATTCTGGTTAAAATGCATTTTCTTATATCGGGGATCTAGGATTGTCGAAACTGCCATAATAGAATTATGTTCTATTTGTCCAAATCTTGATGTAATAGATTGTTGGAGGCGATCCAGCAAAGACAATGCAACTGGCGTTTTTAAATTGTCGCGAATTGATTGCATTTTGTGTTTGAAGCAATTAAGTAAGGGAATTATTTTGCTGGCTATAACATAACGTTCCCCACACACTTCTTTCGTCATTTTTTCCAGTGGACTTAATATTTCTATAATCTCAGTTGCCAGTTGTAATTCTATTGCAGTCAGCATTGCAGGTGAACCCGGGATACTTAATAATATCGTCCCAACTTCTCTAGATAGTAAGACAAATCGTTGTAACATTGTAAAAGTTGAATTCCAACGCGTTTCAACGCTCTGGATTAGTTTGAGGTCAGTGGCCTTCCGTAACTCATTTGCAGCAATAATTGACTGTTTAAAAAAGGTGACTATAGATTTAACCTTTGTGCACAAAGTAACTGCACTTGGAAAGTCCATTGTGTCCATGGCGACTAAATTTATTGAATGTGCAAAGCAAGATATATGTCTACTAGCGCCAAATGTATCTTTAACTGCTTTTTTCATGTTCGATGCGTTGTCGGTTACAAAAACAATTATTTTTTCGTCATTGATGTGCCATTCCGTTATTATATCTTTCATCCATTTTCCAATGACATCAGAGGTGTGTCGCTCTGTTAGTTCAGTTATACCAATCGTTGTAGATTTCAATTCTTTTTCAAATTCATAATGTACAGTCATCCCCAAATAAGAAACTGTATTGAGCACATCGCTCCAGATATCAGCAGTTATCGAAAAGTAATCGATTGTTTCTAATTTCTGCTTTTCACATATTGATAGGTAATGGTATTTTTCTTCCATTTTTTTGGTAATCGATTTTCTTCCTGGTACAGAGTATAATGGAACAACTGTCCTCATCAGATTCGTGAATCCTTCATTATCAACGGTCTGAAACGGTAGGTTATCTTTGGCGATCAAAAAAAGAATGGCATTTGTGATTTCGCCGGCCTTTTGGTGCCTTTACACGGACGTTCTTTTGGGACACTTTTGCGCGCCACACGCCAGCGCGGCACGCATTTGGCGTGGCGTGCCGGAACGTCGCAGGCCAGAAGATCGTACCCGTCACTACTTAGAGACAGCGAGTTCGGGCTCCCATTTCTACGTCGACTCCACGTGCTTTTTCCAGGAACCAGCGCAGTCTTGTATTGTGTACTACCTGTTCCATGTATATTATCGATCTGCGAAACAATCGGCAAGACACGATCGCGATACACGTAGGTTCGCGAAAAGTATACGAATTCCTCGATATACCTGGCTTATAGAGGATATCATAAATGCTTTTACTGTAGGGCACACTGAAACATCTGTTTTTACGAAGCTACATTTGGTTTACCTGAAGGTGCTATAAATTATGGAAATGGTTTATTACTCAGTTATAACGACTGTATTGCGATCTGCATTCTTCTTGCAGACGAAAAGTTTCCACCTCATCGGAAGTTCTTGCTAGCATCTTGTGCGCAGTTAGAAGTGTGGCGCGCCGGAATTCCACGTTCTTGCGTGCGAGTAGAACCGTTGTCAGGCGTGGCGCGTCCAAAAAAGTGTGGCGCGCTAACCTCGACTTCAGAAAAGTTTACATAAGAGACAGAAAAGGTAGTTAGAAAAGGAAAGCGGCACTTGAAACCAAGGGTTTGGCGTGGCGCGTGGAATTTCCGACAGTGCGGAAAATTCTGAGGCGCGCGGCGCGCCTGGCAGCCAAGACTCTTCGAGCCGCTACAGGCGGTAGGAAGTGAAAGAGAATTTTTTCAAACCAAAGAATTAAATATATTTACTTCCAGCTTTGTGGCTTCATTTGTCAATCTTTAGGGAATATGAAAAAAAATTGTATGCAAAAATAGTGGTTATATCCGGAGTTATAGTGCTTCAAATAGAGCGCCTTACAAAACTCATATGCGCATTGTTAGCATAAAATCAGTTGTTGTAGTTGTCTCAAATAGATTAATATACGATTAATAGATTAAACTATATTAACCAAAATCATGATGTTATTTATTTTCATCTGCAACCTAGTAAATTATGTCTGTACCTACCTATCGCAAAGTATTTGCGTAAAATCTAAACATTCGGATAGTTAGTTAAAAAATTAAATATGGATATCTTAATACACGTGAAACCGTATATTTCGATACATGTATACGCGTGAATTTCAGTACACGGGTACACGGATACTACGATCCGTGAATTTCGATGCACGTGTACACGCGTATCGATATGGAAGTGATACCGATGCATTTCTTATGTTTTTCAAATTAAAATTATACCAAATTTCGTGTAAATCGAACTATTTTTAACGAAATTTTGGAAATCAATTTATTATGAAGATTCCTTAATTACGATCCGATTTGTGTCGTTTTTGGACCATTTTCATCGGGAAAACATAAGGAAACGATTCACACCACTTTCGCCAAGATCCGATGAAAAATGTAGAATTTTTGATTCGTCACTTTTTAGGGGGCAACATTGTAAAGCCCCCCTGGGCTCGAGGGTCGAAGTCCTTGAAACCCATCGAGGCATGGCTTATCGGTAGGGTTGCCTCTTGAGTCGAGGTTTGCGTGGGACGAAAATTCAAGCGCGCCACACTTTTTTGGACGCGCCACGCCTGACAACGGTTCTACTCGCACGCAAGAACGTGGAATTCCGGCGCGCCACACTTCTAACTGCGCACAAGATGCTAGCAAGAACTTCCGATGAGGTGGAAACTTTTCGTCTGCAAGAAGAATGCAGATCGCAATACAGTCGTTATAACTGAGTAATAAACCATTTCCATAATTTATAGCACCTTCAGGTAAACCAAATGTAGCTTCGTAAAAACAGATGTTTCAGTGTGCCCTACAGTAAAAGCATTTATGATATCCTCTATAAGCCAGGTATATCGAGGAATTCGTATACTTTTCGCGAACCTACGTGTATCGCGATCGTGTCTTGCCGATTGTTTCGCAGATCGATAATATACATGGAACAGGTAGTACACAATACAAGACTGCGCTGGTTCCTGGAAAAAGCACGTGGAGTCGACGTAGAAATGGGAGCCCGAACTCGCTGTCTCTAAGTAGTGACGGGTACGATCTTCTGGCCTGCGACGTTCCGGCACGCCACGCCAAATGCGTGTCGCGCTGGCGTGTGGCGCGCAAAAGTGTCCCAAAAGAACGTCCGTGTAAAGGCACCATTTGAGCCTCCTTCTGAAAAGATATGCATTTTTGTACACGAGTTTGATAAAATCTAAGTTTTTGTTATTTTTAAAGGAAAAACTTTTATGATTGTTTATTATAAACAGTTTGTTTACACACATTACCTTCAAATGACTTTATTCGGTTAAACACACGGTCAATTCTTGATTCCCGAATAGAACCAATCTCATTACAAAATCTGTTTTCTGCTTCAAATGGAGGATGTGCTGGTGAAGTAGGACTAGCCAAAAGTGTTGAATCATATTGGGGTAGGTCTGTGTCCGTCGACAAAAATGTGGATGTGGATGCCACTAATGGCATTGATGCCAATTTTAAGTTTCGAGATTCATTATTACCGACAGCACAATTCTAAAAATGCACAACAAGAGTAAACAAATAATAAAATAATTAAGGCATGTATGTAATTATTGAAAAATATTGGTTTACCGTATTTGCTTTTTCTTTATTAGGAGTGTCGTCATTGGAAAATAAATGCACTTTTACTTCCTTGTTTCCTGCATGATTTCGTTTTAGGTGATTTTTTAAATTTGTCGTCCCACCACCTTTACCGCCAGATTTTACATCTCTATTGCATATTTTGCATATTGCGCCAGCTTCAGATTTTATGAAAAATCTCCAAACAGTAGACGTTTTTACTTTAGGCACTGAAAAAATACATTTCAATATTTCCGTAAAAAGATCATTCAAAAAATCTATTCTCCTTTGGAAACAATGTTTCAAAGGAATTTAAAAAAAAAATAGGTGAAAAGAGGTTAAGGGAGGATATGTTCTACATTTTTAAGTAATTCAGACACTATATACCAAGTATACCCACTTTTTAGGCTGGTTTATCTTTTATTCCCAAATCCACCACCAGTCAAAATTTAAATTATAATTTTTCAAGGGTAGAAAACGTTAACATGCTGTGAGGAAAAGGGGAAACATTCAGGCAAAGGCATATGAAAACAATCAAAAGTATCAGCACAATAAATGATTACAATTATGTACGTACCAATTTGTGTAGTAATATTGAACATAAAATTTATAGAACATAAATTGCCCGAAAACATCTATCGGTGACTAATGTTCTCTAAGGTTTGAACAAACCACGTGCGATTGACCTGTTAAACGTAATCGTAAAATATCACAGTATTGCCATGTGGATCGAATAGTAATATCAGCGCAATAAGTGATTACAATTATGTACGTACCAATTTGTGTAGTAATATTGGACATCAATTTTCTTATAACATTAGCACTGATGTTCTCACTAATTAAGTAAACCACGTGCATACACGCAGAACTGCGTAGGCCTACCAGCCATAATGCTGGGAGAGACACGTTTAGTAATTTGGTCGAGTAGCGTATAATTTAGTAATTTACCATTGTTTTATTAAATTATTCGACTACATTTTAGTGTCCACACACAGTAAATTACTGAATTATTCACTATTCCACTAAATTACTCGACGTGACATGAACTGCCCTCATGGCTGGTCGGCCTCCGCAGTCATACGCAGTTCTGCGTGTTGAAGAAAGAAAATCGGTTCTCGATTCTCGCCTAAAGAATCGATTTTCAGAAAAATCGAACAGCGGAGAATCGATTTAAAAGATCGATTTTTTTTGTTAAAAAATCGATCTTTTGAAGAATCGAATCGGAATCGAACATCCCTACTACCCACAAGCTGAAATGTCACAGGGGCAAGGGGAATCGCCCGCTCGCTCCACCCTATCCCCTCCAAGAAGTCCTACCTTTCGGTTCTTAGCGGCTGTCCATATCCGCGGATTGTCGCGATTGCTTTCGTTCGCGTTGTTCGTCACGGGACGAACTGTGTTGGAGGGGATGGGTTGACGCGAGCGGGCGATTCCCCTTGCCCCTGTGACATTTCAGCTTGTGGGTAGTAGCTCATCTTCTCATCGGGCAATAGTAGGTATTCATGCATTGAATATCGAAATTGTTTATAACAGAGGTTGATTGAGCAAAGTTTATTTAAATCCGAGAACAGTATCTACGAATACACGAAAAAAACTAAGGATGATCCATATAAAATGTCGGTGCCCACTGAACGGTACCATCGGCGTCGATTACGCGTAGCGACAGCCCTGGCGAGTCGCGTCAGGCGACCAATGGCCGCCAGGCGGCAAAACACCGTGAACGCGTTGCCGATAGATATTTTCCCGACTAGTTCGAGTTAAAAATAGTTGCGACAATTTTCCTGCATGGTTTCCTCTTCAGAAATGTCTACAGAATCCGATGCTGGGTAGCGTTATCGGGCTAGGTAAACCATTTTTCGTAAAAATGCAAAAATATTGCGTGGAAACCATGCGCATCGACACTTTTTCAAACTTTGATGGTCATTTACAGCCATTCCGAACATACAAATTTAATAACTATATACACTGATATATTCAGTAAACTCTCCTCTATCTTTTGAGACAAAGTTGAAACTTTCTAGCGTTTTTAGTTTTCACGTAATACCTCACTTTTGCCCAAAATCGCGTGTTTTTACAAAAGCTCATGTTTTTCCAAAACTGAGGGTGATAGAGCAATTTTGTTTACGGATTCATGTTCAGGGCGCAAAACTCTAGAAGAATCACCGAGTGGAATTTGCAGGCCAAAAATCGTGTTGGACAGTGTATTTAGTCTGCTGATTTACAAAAATGATTCATACCAAACGCATGTCAATAGTTCAGGCGGCAAATCTACACACTAATATAAATAAAACTGCCATAAGTCTGGATGATTAAAGAAAATGTTCGATGTGCCCGTCTCCTGCTGCAATGCACGCTACTGCACGCCGTAGCATTGAGTTCGGGACTCACTTGAAAACACTAGGTATTCTTCGAATAGTCTCTCAGCAATAGTCTCTCAATGACCATTCGCAAAATGTTCTTCTTGAAATGAACATTGCTTGTTGAAGTTTTAATAGATGTTGCAAATGATATGGATAAAGCTACTGTGTGTAGCGTATATTGAGGCGCGAGGCGGGAACGTCGAACATTTTCTTTAATTAATTATCCATAACTCGACAACTAGGATATATAGGACGTATGTTCATATGACGTTTTTACTTATATTAGTATGTAGATTTACCCTCTGAGGTATTGATATGCATTTATAAATCGCCTTGTATTTTATTAGTATGCTTTGATGGCATGTAATTTGGTACGTTTGCATGATAAAAAATAGAATATAAATAACGTAATGTAGCTAAGGATGCCGCCAGGATCTTAGGCTTCGTTATGCGTAATACAGCCGATTTCAGAAATCTATGTTCCCTCAAACTCTTGTATTTTTCGCTTGTCAGATCACGACTTGAATACGCCTCTACTATCTGGTCACCTCATCATTCCAAATATATTTATTTCCTAGAGAAGATACAACATAGATTCCTGAGATATGCTGCATATAAAACTGGTCAGCGTATGGCGAGACATGATCATAACTATGTACAATTCATGCAATCTCTTAACATTCCTACTTTACCAGACCGCAGAATTGTATCTGATTTTGTCTCGTTAATGATTAACTCTCCACAGATATTGTGTTCAATTAATTTTCATATTCCGCCTAGGCAGTTCAGAGATGCAAGACTGTTTTATACCACTTCTTCTAACAATAAGTCGAATTTTGGCTACTCTGATCCAATAAATCGTATTTGCGAAGTAGCTAATAAGTATACCAGTTCTATTGATCTTTTCGCCATATCTTATTCCGCACTCAAACATCATCTGAATATTATAATTAATGCACTGTGATATGCATCAGCTGTTCTCTATTTTTGCTCTGCACTTTACTCACGCGATTACTTCGATTACCGGAGCTTGTCAGACAAACTATTTTATGTACCCTGCGTCGTCTGTTTTTTCTTTCTTTTTTCTTCTTTTTGTTTTAATTATGCACTCTCTTACTCCTGTACACTAAAGAGAATCCCTTCCCGTATTACATACAATAAAAATAAAAAATAAAAATAACAGCACAAAAGTACAAGCACGAAACGTTATGTTTTCCTGGTATAAAAGTTGTAAGGCATGTAACTTCTGCTTGTTTTTGCTTGACTGATTGAATGTGTTCTTGCTGATGTCTCATTTGTGTTTGGTTGTGAAGCGTAACGAGTGATAGTTTTGACAGGAGAGAGGCGAATGTGTTGCAGAGTGATTAACGAGTATGACAGGGTAGTATTCAGTGCAAGGAATTTCCTTCGACTAGAGACATACCACGATTTATACGAGTAGTTTTTGAAAAGCATTGCGGTGGAATTATGAAAACACAATGATTATAAGTAAATTGCAAAATGGAATTGTATGGAACATTTTGGGGCTAGATATTTTGTGCATGAATGGCGTTAAACGTTGTATCTCTCTAAATTAATTCAACTAAAGTAAAAAAGTCCCTCCAAATCATGACTGCCTCTTCCAAGAGCATCGTCCTTAGATTCTTTGAAATTTCCAAATAAAGGCCCTATCGCATGAGACTTTCAAATTCATTATTCATTGTAATGAAAACTGAAATAATTTATAATAAAATGGAAATAAGGAATTAAAATAATTTCAACTAATTCGTCGCAGATTGATGGATCAGTTATAAAGATAAAAATAAAGAACGGCTGTAAGATCAACGTATTATCGAAATTATAATGTAAATGATATATTCTCGATTTCCTAAATGTAAGGATATGCGGATACACCTACTTACATGAATGGTTTAAACTTCCTTAACAGAAGGAATTGCTCGAAAAGGCCGACCCAACTTGACGGACCATTTCTCAAGACCTTGAGTAACTCAAAGTGTTAAAATCACCCTTCCTCAAATGTACTCATACAATCCTCAAAACCCTCCAAGAATGCCAGACCCTAGTGCTGCCACCAACTAACTATTCCACCGACTTAAGGCAGAATCAGACGGAACGTGGCTGGGCTCATCCAGGCTGGGCAAGTCGGCTTAGCGAGCACGACTCGGCGAGCCATGACCGATCAGACGGCGAGTGGATCGGCGATTCACGCACAATGATCGCAGATCCACGCTCCGTCTGATTCCGCCTTAACATACAACACTTTCCGCCATCACCGCCTATTGTCCACGTAAAATCGCTGATTTACTATTTCCAGACCAAAGTCGTGCCTTCAAGATCTACTTCAATGCAGAGCTTCGACGACGCCCTCCGAGAATCCGAGGCGGCGAGACGCGCATCCGCCGCGCCCTCTGCGACCAGCCCGATGATCCCCGAGGACAAGCTTCTGTCTTAGAGCCTGGCCTCCTGAATCCACACCGATTTCTCTGCCTCTTCTCTGCGTAACATGCTAACGCGTCGGTCCGTGATGCCAGTGTTTCGCTCTATGCTAATACCTATCACATTCTACTGCAACTGCTGTTAATCAGGGCTAGGCGATCAACGCGTGCAATCGATCGTATACAAAAAATCGACCATTGGGAAGTGTAACTGGAACATGTTTCGACGGGGTTGTCTTCACAAGGCACGATCAGCGTGGTACAACAACTCAAGTAATCTGTCCGTCACTTGAATATCGCAGCGTCAATTGCTCGTATTGTCGGTATCGAAATACACTACGACGTTGTTACCCTTTTTCATACGAAACAGTAGCTTTTTCTTCGTTGTTAGTGGTCGTTGGGCTGAGTTTTTAAGGATCGTTGAACTAATGACGGATGAAATAGAAGTTCGTTGATCTTGTTATTGATGATCTTTTTGTGTTCTTTTTTTCTCGTCATTCTTCGTCTCTTTGTTTTGATACTGGAGGATCTCTTGGTGTCAGGTGACTGACATTTCCTTTCCAGTTCCTTTGGCAAGCGCAGGCGTTGCATGGGGGAAATGGCCGTGTTACTCAAGAAGATGGCATTACATTTCTTATTTTACGGAACTTGCTTTGCACTACAGCGACTTTTATGACGCATAATAATATATCGCTGATACGTACCTTAATGGTTTTTCGTTGCAACCCCCGTTCTTGCACCGTCAATTCATATGGAAAGTAGGCACACGCTTTAGATGGTTACTTATTGGCGGCGCTTCTCTCTCGAACAGTTCTTTAAACTACTCCTGTGAAACGGCTCGGATATTATTCGCTGAGATTCGTGCCTCGACAATATTCCCCATTTTGTGCGATACAAGTATTGATTTTCCCATCCGAATTCGCGTAAAACCATTCGCAGAAGCTTCAGAATTAATTTATGCGGGACACAGGTGGCCATTGCTTCGTCACACGCGGAGCCAACGTGAGGATTTCAATTAACATCTTTAATCTAGTATTTACCATTATTGGATTACAAAACGTTTGTTATATTCACTTCAGAATGATGTGCATTTGAATTAAATTGCTTTCATTCAATGAAATTCATCATGACAAATTATAATTTTGTGTTGTCACATGGTTATTAAATGTGTCCATGAATGAACAACAATGTGAAACTGATGAAGAGTAAGAGTAACTTAGAAATGTGGCAAACACAAGGACCAAGCCCCCTGTGTTCCATGATTTTCAAGTCATATGGATGTATTAATATATGGTCTTTAAATGTGTATAGAGCTATTCTAATTGCCAATGAATCAGGAAATTGAGAAATATTTTTTACTGAGCTCTATGACGAAATTACGTGGCGCGGTTACTGGTGCACGTTTGCTTTATTGTAGCATTTAAGACACTACACATGCATTTTTTTTGTATATTTATCGTGTACCGTACGTAAACAACGTAATCGGGCATGTAAGAATTAATCAAACTATTACAAACGTATCGATTCTGCGCTCGTATCGTCTTCGAGAACCTGCTACACAATCCACTTGTTCATATTGGTAAATAAATTATTTTAAGAACTGCCATACACGTGGAAAACGAGTTTCTATCCCACAGTTGAGAGCGAACTGCGTAACGCTTACCTGTAATATGGAAATATGTATGTGTGCTTCTTGGTAATATGAATATTCGTATTTATGGGAATTTAATAATATATTTTTTATGAAAATTTGTCATTCTTTCCCCTTTTGGTTTTCGTAAGAACACGCTTCGCGACGTCTGTTAGATTTAAGAACTGTTTTAGTCTTAAGCGATTAATATACGATAAAACAATTTTCTATTTATTGATTTTGGGCGAACGACAAAAAGCTTATACCTTTCCTTTCAACTGGCGACATCACGCACTTTGATATCCAGCCATAGTTTTCGTAACCCATTTTCAGAACATTTTGGAATAATTGAAAAAATACGTTACCTCTTGCTGCCTATGATGATGAACCACAAATATGTATATTTGAGAGAATTTTCATCTGTTGATGGGCAGCGAAGAATGAATATTTTTGCTGCTTTAACCTTCAGTGTCACAGGCGCTTAGAAAGTGACACTCCAAAGCGGTGATGCCTTTCTGACAGATCGCTGTTGCCAGGAAAATTTCCTCTAGTTTACCGTACACTTTTCAACACGTGCCGACACTAATCAAAATTTGAACTTCTATATGGTGTATTCAATTTTCATGAGAGTACTACCGTTGGATAGTACACTTTTCCGATGGAGATGAGTCCAAATACGGCCTTATCACGACTACTTTTAATTATACATAATTCTAATTGTTTCCAAATTCCGTAAAACAATTACACGAAATCTATAAGTGAGAAATGGAACAGATAAGTTCGACTTTGGATTCATTTTCATCAGGAAAATCACGCCGATCCATTGGCACTACTTTGACAAAGATCTACCAGAGGAGATAGAAACTCAAACAGAAAGCACGCCAAAATCGTGCACAGGATGCAAATCCCTCGGCGTGGAAACACGGCGACGACACTGAACGTGTTAACGGCAGAACCTGGTTTAGAGGGTTGAAATTTTCGATTTTCTTTTTTGCTTTAATGAGTAGAAATACTCTTAGAGAATGTATTTCTAAAATTTCAGAGTGAAATTCGAAGTAGTTCGGAAGTATTAGTAGTTATGCGTCGCGCGGTATACATGCGCCCGGCCAGAAACCGTAAACATTAAAACGCGTTTTTATAAAACATTTTTCCAATTTGACAGGAGAGATAGCAAGAAAACTATTTGACCGATTGACTTTTCCTAGGGCCTTTTAGTTAAATTATGACCAACCATCGTCGACAAAATAACATTTAAGAAAAAATTCAATTAAACCATATTTTTTGCATAAAAACATCGAAATTTTGTCCCCAGAACCGTAACTTTTCCTTTAAAGCCCCACAATTTTATCAATTTTAGACTCCTTTTATTTTTTTAGTTCGTAGACAATGTAAGTTCATAAAAACTAAGAAAAACTTTAGTTTGTTTATTTTGGGCAAAGAATAAAGTCTCCATTTTCCCGACATTTCACAAATTCCAATGGTGAGGCACATCAATGATTAACCAATTTTGGCGCGATGAACTTAAAATTTTTAAATTAAATTTTTTTTGTATTATATAAATATATACTAAAACACCCTTACAGTTCTGGAAAGATGTACTGTATTTATCTGTGTTAAAGAAATTCGCAAAAATCACCTTTCTTCAGCGTCCTGAATGAGGTTCTCCCCTTAAGATAACGATAAATCAGTGAACTATTTTTAAATCCAGCTGCCATTGGAGATGAAAACTGGATCGTATATGACAGAAAGGGTAGATTGAAACACGTGTGATTAAAAAAAGGAATTGGTCAACTATTTTATTGCCATTCTGCGCGTGGTACAAAACCTAGTTCGGTGGCGTACGGGCACGCTTAAGTACAAAACAAAAAACGATCCTCTACAAGTAGTCTTCTTTAGCTGCATGGCGAGAGGAAACGATTAATGAAAGGTAGAACGACGAATAGTTACGAAGAACGAGATAGAAATGAGGGGAATGGGGAGGGGAAGAGAGAGAAAGAGAAAGAGAGCTGCGTTAACATTATATCCATACATATCTATGTATGTGTGCGCGCGCGCGCGCGCGCGCGTGTGTGTGTGTGTGTCCGTACATATATCTGTGTATCTGTTCACGTGTAGAAACGTGTTAACAACATAGAATGTAATTATTCACATAACACAATAATCCGTGATCTATAATATTATAACGATCTGGTTTTTGTACTGGATAGGCCAACACATACGTTTCCTATATACATAGTCGAGGCTCTTTTAAACTTTCGTTTCGATATTATTCATTTAATTAACACGTACAAAAATGAGACAAAAAGGAAAAGAAGAAGAGAAGTAGTAAAAATCTGTCTAAAATAATAATTATAATTATCGCGCAAGCCTAGTTGAGTATTTATTTATTTATTTACTCGTTAATTTACTTATTCATCGTGTAGTTTGAAAGATATCTCTTGGCAGATACGTTTCGTTACCATGGTAACCTTGGGATCGGGTTCGTCACCTTAAAGTGGGGGGGAGGGGGTTATCAACATTGGCCGCTCCTCTCACCGTCTACGATTAAAGTCGTACGAACTAGGAAATAGTGAGAATAAAAAATATATATATATATATATGTATATAAATATATGTATATAAATATATTTCTATATATATATAAAAACAAGGGGGAGTAACGTTAAATTAAGAGAATAATTGGAAGGGGTTATCGTATGATACAACGGTACCTTGAGTATTATTCAACGAGAACAAATCGGCGCGACGACTTTCTGAACATGTTATCATCATCGATTTCGGGAGTTAAAGAGTAGTTATTCTTACGATCGTTCAATTACCATCGACGATTGTTGCTAATAAATTGCACTTAGGAAGTTGTAAGAAATTCACGTTAGCTCTGTGCTAAGAGGGAGTTCTGAGCCTCCACGAATCATCTCATTTCTAAAATATTAAAAAATTAAAGCCCCCGAGTTTATTTCAATGGAGGATTTGAATTTGAACCCATTGAAAATGGAGGTTGCAGTTAAATCGCTTTCTTCTTTACTTACGATACGATCTAATTAAATGCACAAGTACCTGAAAACGTTTTTTCACATGACTTTTTTAATTATTGGCTCGTTACATTTCTTCACGGTTGCAGTTCGTGGTTCAAAGTACACTTCTCATGAATATATAACATAAGAGATTTCCATACAATTTATTCTGAGATCCAAATTCGCACTGAAGTTACATACTTTAAAAAATCATACGAGGTTACTCTGTTTCAGTAAATATATTTTGGCCACATAGAAACTTTTATTAAAATTAGGTGGTTACCGTTTTAGCATCTCTTTTTGGCAGCACCACCTAGAAAATACATCAAGTTCGAAAACGTGAAACAAAAAATTGTTTTGCACCCTAACGAGTGTATCAGTAAATGCAAAAAATATTTTTTAGGATATCTTATGACCTTTTCTTGTAAAAAATTTATAAAGATCACCTACTTTTTAAGAGTTTTGACGGGAGGGTCCCCTTAAACACTGGAACTCTGCTGCATCTCGCCCACTTCAAGAAATTAACGAAGTTCAAACAAATTCCATGTTTCTTCAAATAAAGCAGACTAGCGTTTTCAGCAAGTAATTCAATATTTTTTATGCACGCCTTTTTCGTTTTTTAATTAAAATTCAGCTATCATAGTTTATCCGCGACATTATCCTCGTTTATTCGATTCAACCGTGGCGACCTTTGCACGTGAACGTTGCACCTTTCCTTGCAATTTTCCACCTACGGGAACTATGGTTCTACCTCATACCTCCGTGTTTACGGAGAGACGGGGGTGGGCCACACCTCCGTTCTACCTTCAGAAGGTTAACGCGCTGTAGCGGTATATTAATCGACCACACTGCGGCTTGGATGCCAAGGCACTGAAAAATTTCTGTCTGCACAGCTGAATAAATTTCCGCCAAGTTTCATTTGGTACCTAGGTTTCTTCGAATTATTACATCTTTTCACAAACATCGAAAAGAAATGCAGGGATTATTCGCGACTACTATTATTTGTTACGAATATGTTGTCAGATTTGGTAGTATTCTGTTTGTGAAGTTTGAACTTTTTGATTGTTTTTTATCCTTTGTAAAATTTCATCAGATATAGTCAGAGATGAAAAGGTAGAGCACTTTGATTTATAATTAAATGTATTTAATTCGAAGAAAATGAAGATGGATTTAATCGCAGTGAACTGTTTGTTAAATCTTGTTGAAAAATCAATTTAGGTGCTAAGAAAGTAATTCTGTTTGTACTGAGAGTACTGTATGCTGTATAAAATCCAACTAAGCGTATTAGAAAGAAGGTGTACTATTAAGGGGTCTCCCTACCTTGACGGACGAACAAAGATGCGAACTTTGGGAATTTTTTAAAACAAAACCAGTATAGATATATCCAGTTTTGTGGCTTTATTTATCAATCTTTAGAGAATATGAAGAAAAAAAAGATTGTATGCAAAAACAGTGGTTATATCCGGAGTTATAGTGCTTCAAATAGAACGCCTTACAAAAATTATATGCGCATTGTTAGCATAAAATCAGCCGTTGTAGTTGTCTGAAGTAGAAAATTTAAAAATTGGTGTAATCTGTATGAATGTGGTTATCGCCTGAACTAGATTCGATGAGAAATACTGAAAGTTAAAAAAAATGGCAGCGTCTAAAGCAGACATCGATTTCTGCCACAGCATTTGGTGTTTTTTTAAGTTGCAAAAGTCTAATTTTGCAAAACCCGACTTACTTTTACTACCAGCGAGAATGGGACATTTACTGAAGATATATGCCAAGTTTCCTGTAAATCGGGTGATTGGTTTTTGAGATATCATCCTAACGAATTCGAAAAACAGTTTTGAGAAAAACGCGTGCAAAGTTTTAGGTACCGTTTGTTTCAATCATTTTTTTTTAAACGTTGCCTAAATATTTACAAATATAAGCATAAAGATTTAAATTAATGTAATTTGAATATCTCTGAAAAATCCCAACTATCGCGCTTCTTAATCAGGCCGTCAAAGTAGGGAGACCCCTTAAAGTGGGGCTGCACAGAGAGCCTTTTTCAGCGCCTAGCGGCGAGCAACTGGCCGTGCGTCGATCTGTCGTGTTGCTAAGGGCAGAATCAGTGAGGAGAACTGTAGTAGTGTAGGTGCGGGCTCGGAAGCGCGTAGCGTAAGTATTAGTAACTCACTAATTCTATCCTTAGCAATGGGACAGCTCGAGGTACGGCTGGTTGCTCGCCGCTAGGCGCTGGAAAAGGCTCCCTGTGCAGTTCCGCGTTAAAGTGTAGTAAACATGAGTCAAATATTTTTTGGCTCTCTATCTGCTTGAAAAGTTCCATAACATTCAGTTTGTAACACACCACGTGGTCCCCTCGTCAAAGTCCTCGATACTACATGAGATGTGAGAATTTGGAGCGAGAAAGAAATTGCACCGTCATTTTCACTAGTCCACTTACTGATATTTAAGGTTTCTTTGAACTTCGAATGTAGGCAAAAGGCCATAATATGTCCCTTTCTATTCCTTCGAATACTTTCGTCTGTGAAGAGGACCATGTTCTCCAAAAAGCTAAAAACCCTTACTCCACAAATTTCCCCATTTTCAATCACCAACTGAGCCACCAAAGTTTAAAACACCCTCCCCACAATTAACCCTCCCAGCACAAACGTTCCATCGCTCACCATTCGCGACATGCCGGAATCTTTCAACTCTACCTATTACCCATTTCTAAACGCCCCTCGGGAATTTCCCGCACAGACAGAACACATCCACCGCGAAGGGTTAAAAAAATCAAGCAAGTCGAGGCTAATAATGACCCTTGGTTCGTGTTCTTCTAAACGACTGGGCGCTTCATGCCTAGGCCAAGTGACCGCGCCGAGTTACGCGAAATCGCGGGGGATCGATTACAAGCGGAATTCCCAGTGTGCTGGAGGTAACGGCAATTAGGAGGCTGGCGGGTGGGTGCTCAATCTGATTTGAAATTGGTGAAACCCGCGGCGCTGGCGACTTTAAACACCGGTTGTACGCCTTATAAGGCAGGTCTCATCATATCGGGGCCCTGTGGAAGCGTATCGTTTGTTTGGTGGCGATCCCGCGAGCGTTGGTTAGTTTTAGCTAACACGATTTAGAGAGGAGAGGCCGCGGGGAAGGGGCCCATAATCACGGGCACACGCGATTACCCGCGCCCTGATGCTGGCCCTGCCTCGCAAATGGAATTCGATGACGCTTTTTCTGCCTCACTGGTCGGCTCCATTAATTAGAGTACCGACGATACGCGTTTTTCTGTTCCCTCGTTCCTGCTCGACCAAGTCAACCTGGAGAGGGAGGGTGGGGGGCTCTGAAGACTGCGCTGTTGTTCGATCACGGGAATTAGAAGGAAGAAGGGAGAGTAAGGTCCACTCAAAAATACCGGGCCAGCAAGTATGAATTATGGAATTAGGTACTAGCGATGCGTTGAAAGTGGGTTAGGCTTCTGATTGGGGGCCATATGAGCGTAATGAATGGAATGCTGATATTCTGGGTGGGGGGATAACGTTTTGAGGGTAGAAATTATGTTTGCTGAAAATCTTTTGGAAATTTAAGAATTCTTGCTATCGCGTTTTGTAAATAGAACAATGGTCTGTCAGCAGTAGCGGATTTAGAAAAAAGGCCCAGTTGGAAAACGTTCTGAGCGGCCAATTTTTGGAGGAAAATGAAGAGGTAGTTTATTAAAAATGGGCTAAAGTAGTAGAACAGAAAAAAAATATAGTGTTTGGTTAAAATCATAATTTTCTTTTGAAGATAGGTCCCTAGGGGGGCCCTCTGGGCAGGGGCCCATTTTCTCAGGAAAATGAAGAGGTAGTTTACTACAAACGGGTCAAGTGTAGTAGTACGAAAAAAATGTAGTGTTTGGATTCCTATACCTAATCATAATTTTTTTAGTCATGTGACCCTGCCTGCCGGGGCCTTCTGTGCAGGGATGTGTTCTGTCTGTTGCTTAGGCAGCAACTGTTAATCAGTCGCCCTGCTAAATCCGCCACTGTCTGTCAGTGGTATCGCCTTGGGGTGGTCAAGTTGTTTAATATTTCGTGGTACTAGTGTGCAAAAGCTATTGCAAAAGCTATTCACATCCGTGAACTGTTGGTCAAGAGCATTATCACTTTCACCCCCTTCATCCCCCTCTTAATACGCCCATTTCGCGAACAATAAAAGGGCCCCACGTGAAGTGTTATGCATCGATTTGGACGAAATTTCACAGGTAGCTAGAGAGTGAAAAGAAGAGTCAAAATGGTAAAGAAAAAAGAGGGACGAATAATGTGACAACTACTGCCACCAGAATAAATCAGTGGCTTCTACCGCCTACAAAAGGAAGAAAAAGGATAGGAATATAAAAGATTTTGTACCCATTTGTAGGTATTAATATAGACACTTACCTAGTAGTTTACAAAATATTGAATAATGAAAATCGAATGCATTGAATGCTTCCGACTTCCGACTTTTTTCTGCATTCCCTGCGTTTCTTGTTTATAAACAGAAGTGGGTTCTTTTTGTAATTTCACAAATTTTTAGGACTACTGTAAAGCTATGTAGGTTTGTCGTTAGTTTTCTGTGAAGTTCAAAGCGAGGGATGGACTTTTTGATGTTTAGAATTAACTAATAAAGATCAGTGTTGTGAGTAGATAAAGATATTTCAGTGGTCCATTTTTAGCATACCTATATTAGAATTTCGTGCTTTTGTGAAATGTCAAAATATAAATGTAAATTCTAGTAAACGATAAAAATTTCAATCTTGTGTCATTTCTTGCACAATACGATAGACTTATTTGGTTAACTGTCTCACTTTTCGCCCAGAAATGCCCCGGAGTACTTAGAAAAGATTAAAAACTAATTACTTTGTTCTGCCCGTAGCAAAAGTTACACATACCAAAATATTCGCAACAATATTCACTTCTTCGATGTTTAATGCTTAACGAAAGAATTAAAATTTTTTGCTCATGTAATTTATGGACGTTACGATTATTGGCGATTAGCTTTATGCATCAAGCAACAATGAATGCTGCTGAAGACAGATCCATCGATGTTTTGTTCCCGTTTAAATGTCACAAGTCACTTCGTGAGGACACTTTTCATTCCTGAATAATTAGTGCCTAAGATCATGGCATGCGCTGCGTTCGATACAAAGGATGCGATGCAAATATCTTTTGCATATCGAAAGTTACGCTATGACTATTTATAAAACGCTTCAACGTCAAATTAATTCTGTTTTCAGAGAAACATGCTCTACTGGATTGCCACATAAACGTTTTTGCATTGATGTAAGCTCCCCCCTTAAATATGCGCTTGCATTTTTCTGTTACCATTTAAGCCTGCTAAGATATTTCAATTAGCATTTGTTGTTCTACAAACTTGAACAGGTTTAACGTTATTCCAACACTTCATTGTTATGAGTAAAAGGGAATGCGAAAGTATGTTCAACCAGCTAAAATTATAAATTCAACCAGATTCTACGTAGAGGGTAATTTCCACCTCCTTTGTTCCAATTTCATCCCTAAAAAGGAATACAGAAATATCTTCGACTACAAAAAATTAATGAACCTTTGTCAATTTTCTATAAAAATAAAGTAAATTCCAACCCCTCCGCCTTAGCTGCATTACTGAAAAGTAATATCGAAATTCCTTCGATTAGCGAAAATTTACAAACCTCCATTAATTCTAGACAAGGATAATTGTTCACCCCTCTCCCCTTTTATCATCTTCTTCCGCAAAATAAGCTAAAGAAACAGTTGCAAATCCTGAATAGCTTTCATATGAATCTACAAACTTGCTTTACAAACCTACAAACTTGCTTTACAAACTTCCGAATAAGTTCCTATCAGTATATCTTTCCACTGAAGTCGAATAGAGTTCCCTTTCATATTAGCAAGTTAAGAATGACTGGACCACTACTATCAACTCTCTTATACGTACACGTCGATCACGCTGAACTGTCCCCGCCGACTCTCCAATAGGCGTGTTCCGTTGCTTGGGCTTAATTAATGCGATAAAGAGATACCATGGTAAAAGATATTGTTGTCGCGATAACGTATGAAAATACTGCCTAACGATTACGATAATTCACCGTTCCGCGTCCGTTAATTACGCGCGGGCTTAATTAGAATATTTATGTCGTGGACGTTGAGGCTTTCCTGGAATTCTCTCCCTGCACATGGAGCTTAATCAGCTGCAGAAAAACTTATGATTTTAACTCTCGTTATGCGTGCCTTTTTACGTTTAAGATCGACCACAACCTTCACGAAGTCGCGGTGCCTGGTCGCCAATTTCGAGATACTTTCCGTAGCGAATTGTTGCAAGCATTCGTTATCGCGGACAAGATCGTCCCGATTAATGCCGGTTGCATGACTATTTAATCACGTGGAATGGACGGGTCGGACGAGATTTGACGGTAAACAAGCATAAACTCGTCCCTGGAGCGCGCAAGCCGCAGGACAAGAATGGTAGAAATAAATAAGCGCTGTTATCGACGCTCAGGCTTAAGAATATTACAGTTTTATTTTATGGGGTGTTGTTTTATATGGATATGTAATTGAGTCGAAGAAGAAGGGAGAGTTTCTAGCCCCTTCAGGCTTGCTCGCGAGAATTGTACGTGGATATTCTCATGATAACAGGTTTGACACGCATATTAGGTTTCCAATAGATATGAGTTACTAGGTATACGAAACATTTAAAGATTTTCACTGGGAAGGTATATCTTTTGACAATGGGATCTTTGGACAATAAGAGGTCTGTAAAACAAGTTTTTAGTTGTAACGGGGATTCAGATACTTGGACATGCAGATAATAAGTGCTCTCCCAGATAGCACACAAACGTCTTAAAGACATCTTAAGACAGTCATCTGAAAGATACAGACGTCTTAAGGGGTTACATCCACCTAGAGGTTTGCAAAAAGCATGTAAGTACAGGAATTTTTTTGGAAAGGTATAACTGACAATCATACACAATGTTTTTCTACTAAAAGATACATCTCTTAACTATATTATTCTAAATTTTCACGAGATATTATTATTAACTAAAGGAGATATCGGCTTGGATGTGAGTCGTGTTTTTTTAAGCATTAGATGGTGGATATTCCCTAGGTCAAACGATACATCTGAATGCAAAAATTCAAATAGATTTTAAAAATAAATAACCTTCAGAAGTACCTGATGTGCTCCGAATATTAATATTATATTTTGGTAAAAAAGGACGACCGTTTGTAGTTGGAATATCGAATTCCGTGGAAAAAATTTTCTTTGCTTGAAGAAAGCTTTGCAAGTATTGTATTTTCATTATTGCAAAATTGAAAGCAAAATTTAAAAATATGAGAACGTTAGGTACTTTTGAAAGTTATTCATTTTTAAAATCTATTTAAATTTTTACTTTCAGATGCATTGTTTGGCCTAGGGAATGTCCACCAGCTAATGCTTAAAAAAAATACACGACTCATATCCAAATCGATAGCTTCTTTAGCTAATAATATCTCATGTAAATTCAGAATAATATAGTTAAAACATTCAGTAGAAAAACATTGTGTATGATTTTCACATATACTTTTCCTAAAAAAATTCTGAATATGCTTTTTCTGAACTTCTAGGTCAGACCTGCCCCACAGGGTGCAAATACCTCCCGAATTTCTGAGACCCGGGCAACAGCCAAGCGCGGGACTGTTCCATTGATACCCGTTGCGAGATTTGTGAGAGAACTGCATGAGTGTGCGAGTTTGTTAGGACGGCTGCACTCTCATGCAGTTCTCCCGCAGCCCATGCTGTGGTTAGCAACGTAACAGTCCCGCGCTTGGCTGTTGCCCGGGTCCCAGAAATTCAGGAGGTATTTGCACCCTTTGGGGCAGGCCTGCTCTAGGTGGATGTAATCCCTTAAAGACGCCGTAATAAGGTCGTAAGCCCTTCAGATCAAAAACAGACGTAAAATAGTCGTGACGTCGTGTACTATATGGGCTGGTATTAAATTTTTAGAGTTCGTTTGATAATAAATTTTTATTTGAAAGTATTATTGAGATTTCTTCGATAACTCTTGCTTCATTGTTATCGCGCATACCAGGTTTATGAGCCTCTCGATCCCGTTTGATAAACAATTTGCAACATTATTATATTTTTATGGATGAAGGTAGCAAGTCCCTAACGATTCCAAAGAGGCAAAACTAATTCTCTAACCCTTCCCTACTACTTCCCTACCTTTCAGTTCGTAACCCTTTTAACGTCCTCCATGTAATCACATACATCTTCGTATCTCCTGAAACCGACATATTTAGTTGTTCTAAACCACAGTCCTGGTAAAAGGACTGAGCGTTGCTGAGAAGATGGCAAGCAGAAGTTATATCCTCATAGGCGTAGAGATAGGGCATGCTTATTGCCATTATTGTCCGACACGATAACATAGGCGAATTCGGATCGCAAAGTACCGCGTGACACAGAACTAGTCTCGCTAGACATCTTCTCAGCAACGCACAGTACAAGTAGCTGTGGTAAGAAGAGATATTATCCTACGCCTTACATCACTTAACAGTGAGAGAACGAACTTCTGTAGCTACTTAATAGCTTCACAGTGCTACACAATACTGAACCAAACTCATCTACTCGCTGGTCAGAGAAGGAGGGTCTAGGGAATGAAAGGTGTGCAAGGGTCAACTGGTCTCACTCGTCACGCTAATGGCCAGCCTCCAAATTACAAGCTGATAACACGCTATCGTAAAAGTTATCTGGCGTGGAAACGGTTAACAGAGGCCATCATCCGGCAACACTTTCTTGCTCACGAGCTAATTTATCGTCCCTGGCGAGTAACGTCGTTTTTCTCCGTGCCACGGAGCCGCCTGATGGTGCCCGATGAAAGAATCAAAGAATTTCCCGTCGTTAATGCAACGAGATATCAATCGAGCCTAGCGGGCTTTCTGGGGCCTGGTCAGTCGTCATCGAGGCTCTACCTGTAAATTGGCCACGCGTCATTAACCACGCGAATTACCACATCAGCCCTCGATAACGGCTCCGATGAGCTGGGAACGATGAACGGCAGAGCGACTAATCAACATCCAGCAGCAAAAGGGGCCATGGCGTGTTAACGTTCGGCTACCGACACTCAAGGGGTTCTTCTCTTTGCTACTCTCTATCAAGATTTCAGCGCTGGAACGAGTCCCGGCAGTAGGTGTATGTAGTACTCAACTACTAGGTATGGACCATAGTTGCAGCATTGGAAAGATGCAACGCGATTGTTCAATTTTTTAACAGAATATTGCAAAGATTTCTGTCACCTGATGGTTCCTAATAGTGGGATACAGGATGTAGGTTTCATAGATGTCTGGTAGGTTGACGGCAGGAAGCAGTTAAGTTGCTATCAGCTACTTAAATGGGAAGCTGCGCCCCAGGAATTGATGATTCAAGGAAGGAGTTTCATCTACTATTTGACAGGGAAACAAGGCGAGTAGACTAGAGCTTAAGGAGTAATCCCAGTCGAAGATGATCCTCTTGGACTCGGTTAATTAGAGTCCAAGCCATCTGGGAGCGAAACTTATCGATCCATCAGCAATTACCTTGACATTATCGGGGGCAGTCGGTGGAACGTCGAATGGATAGTGCGTTATTGATAATATTTCACGATGGGAAACGGTAAATCGTATCTGAAGCTAATTCTGACGATCGGTGAGCCACTCTGACGCGCGGGTAGCGTTATCGGATGCCGCAAACGTTCCTAGAGACTCTTCGACGCCGATGTTGTTCGTACAGCTGACTAATGGCAACTAGTGAACGCCGAGAAATCGGAGAAGATCGATGTGAAACGCGTCTGAAGGCATAGTTGGAACGTCGCTGGGCTTCGTTCTGTTATACATGATGGGATGCTCCTGACAAAAGTTACGAGCGGCCGGAATGATAAAATGGCGCGCACCTGCGGACAAACGGTAGCTTACACCTCGAGGTTTCAGTGAAGTGGAGTGAAAAATTAGTTGAGGCTAAGCTGACTGGCTATGGATTTGAGAAATATTGAGATTGGAATTTGCAATCCTGATTGTTTGTGAATTTTTGGGAATTTTAGAAGGGAACAAAAAAGTACCACTTTTAGATTGTATGTCCTATATAGAATTAGTGCAATTTGTAGTGATCGAGATTTTCTTTGTTTTCTCTTCAGCTTGAAAGCTGACAAAATGAGTGGTATTGATGAAAATGTAATCTTCTCATTTGCAAGTTTATAACAATTTACTTCTATAAGATTTCAAATGAAATTGACTATTATTATTTGTCAAGTGAAAAGTTTGTCCAAACTAAGCTGTCAAATGGTGAATCTAGAGAATTTAGTCATAACACTTTGCAGAATTTTGATGGAATTTCAGAATGGATTACATTCTTGCTGTAGAAAAAAATAATATAGCGTACCTTCAGAAGTACTGTTTTGTGACTAATTATAAAATTCGAGCAATTTTCAATCATCGTAAAATTAGAAACGTAACTGACATTATCGAGATATCATAAGAGGAAGGGCTTTCATGAAGACATTGCCACATTCTAACGTTATACCTGAGTTTGCTATTATAGCAATAAATTTTCAGTAATGAATACCGGTTCCTTTGGCTATTGGCTTGGAGTTAACTGAAGTACGTATAAGCATCTTGATAAGACCTAAGGTCGGTATCAAATATATTGGCCGGTGAATTCGTTTTCGCGAACAGCGATCGAGGAAAAATCAGCCACCACCATCTGACGATCGTGCATTTGTCAGTTGCAGTTGCATGGCTCTCGCAAGGTGTAGTGGGGTAACGGGGACGCTGCTCGGCTCCGCTTGAACTTAGTCGTTTGGCAGTCATTTATCCTTAACGTAATAGTTGTGTGCGTTACGAACCTATGCGTAGACCAATACGAGATAAAGCTATCGAGAAACAATCAATGTTCTGACCAATAAAGGTCTTGAATTTTTTCGTTGCTAACGCACACCTATTCTGATGTGTGTATTTCTGCGCTGGCAGCTCGGTTTAGCCTACACGCCAGAATTTTGGCACTATCCCTACCACTTTTGGCTCACTCTTGTTCTGCAATGCGAGAGCGAGATGGAACGAGAGCGATTCAGAAAACAATGAGAAAAGGAGCACCGAGGTAAACAAACGGTGTGGTGGGAGAATACCCCTCACGAAACTCACCGGCCAATATACATATATGATACCGACCTTAGTTCTGTTACGATAGTTGCATGAGAACGAGCAAATGCGAAGCGTTCCGATTGCCCAGGAAAATTTGTAGCTTGTTTCTGGCCGAATAGAATTAAATTAAAATGATCAAGATATTGGTGGGATATGAAACATGTTATTCGACTAAATTGTGCCTGTATATATCTACTTGTTATTGATAAATAGCTATAGAAGCATAGTAGTAGCGGTAGTAGCGGAAAGACCAGTGAAAAATCAGTCAACATTACTGAGACATTATGAGACATGAACGTAGAAAAAGTTTACTTGAAATTTGCCATCATAAAAGTTTAGAAACCTTTGTGAAACAACTAAAAAATTCAGAATGGCATTTGAAAATTTCCAAAGAATTTAATTCCGTACAATTTCGAATGCTATTTTAAATTAAATATCTTGGTAAAATCTTCAAAGATCATGAACGCAAAGTAATCTATCATTCGGAAAAACGACAAGAACCATCTTGACATAAATTGACACAGACACCATCACCGATAATTTCGTGGAAAATGCGAAAGAAAAGCCCAAGCCCACTAATTTTGTAACCACAAGTGGAGCGTCAGCAAATAACGTCGCCCTGCAGAATCCACTGAATCATTCCCTCAACCGCAATTGCTACCAGTCTTCCGCGACCGCAAAACGAGTGACCAAAAATAGAGCAACGTCCTTTGCAACAGAAAATATTTTTTTAAGAATAGTGGCCTGGCAAAATTGCCTACCATGTATGGTCGCAGATAGCAACATAAATATTTCAGAGAAAACCACAAAAGTTCAGTCGACGTCAGATCACTTCGAGTAGCAATGGATAGCCGAAGACGAGTAAAGTGTAAAGAAAAATTTGAATCCACGAGTCAAACTAATCTTCCGAATACAGTTAGTGCAACTGTACATAACCTTGCGCTGCAAAATCAGCCAAATTGTTTGTTTAACCACGAGAAACAAGAAATGTTCGTAAAATAAGTGACCAGAAGTTGTATAATTTATTATAAAGAATATTTGTTGAAGAATGAACTTTCTTGAGTATAATTTTTTAATGGTCGATTTATTTTAGGTGCCTGATAATGTAACGAGTATTTCTTTTTTAATTACTTATTTACTGGGTTTGTTTGATTAGGGTCTATACTGATATCGATGATTGGAGATGAGTTTTTTGAAAATTGTATAGATTGGTAATTATGCACCGAGACATCTATTAAAATTGGTGGCGAAATCTTAAAAAGCCTCGTAATGTCTTGGAAAATTGAGTATTATGTTGATTTCATAAGCAGTGCAGAAAAATATCAACTGGAGCTATTTAGGAAACGTAGGATAGAAAAAGAGACAATCGTAAAATGCGACGTAAATTTGCTTCGACCAGAGTTCGTAAAAGTGTCCAGAACGACCCATGAAACGTAGAACGACATGGAATGATCGTTGGATTTTATGCAAGCAGCTGCTCCTGTTTAATGTGAATGGCTGGACATGCCAATCCTTGAAAATCAAATGCTGACTCTATTACCATATTACTTGAATCCTCTAAAAATCTTATATTTCCTTCATTCCACACCATCAATATAAAATAACCTTGAAAATTCCTCTATTGCCACAAATGTAATAGAATTTAATTCATATTCCTATTGCAACAAGCGTAATAATTTTCTATTATGGAAACTAATTTGCTAAAATCTGGAAATTGTAACGTGACATGAAAATTGACAACACGAGTTCCCCAAAAACTCTACAACTGCCTCCGTTTTATAGAATTTCAGAAATACTTAAAAAATACTCGAATATTGAATTACCATCATCAGGTAACACTTGGTGCAACTAGGGGTAGGTTGTGACATATGGTGTTTTCGAATGTCCCTCCACTTCAATTGGATATAGATAAATTACTTGTTTTAGTATAAATTGAAGATCCTAATTGTACTGTATTCTAATGGATACTTCGTTCAACTCTATTTAATTTTGTACACACTGTGGCATTGTTGTACATTTGAAGATCAGCCACTATAGGGTCAGAATGTACCAAGAATTGTCCATATATGTGGCCTACTCACTATTAGATAATGACAATTTTCTTCTAAAATGAAATCCAAAAAATGTATCTCACAGTGTGTATAGTTTATAAGACAAATATTGGAAACCTTTTTAAAATACAGAAAATTGGTACTATCTCATCCCAGATGACGGTATCCCAATACCTGCAACCCTAGTTAAAAGAATGCCGACATCCCACATCCTACTCCATTATCACGTTCCTTTGAATAACGTGCTGTAGTGGGAGTTTCCGCGTCGAGGGGTCTATAAACGTTGCGCGCGACTGCCCCACCAGATCATCCTTCGAAGGCCCGCTTTCCAGCGGAATTTATCGTTTTTCCTGGCGCTGGTACGCGTGTAACGCAATATCGCGCTGCGTTGCAACGTGTAATTACTTTGGCGCGGCTCGTAACAACCTCGGGCTCTCTCTGAAACTCTGACCTACGCGATGCAACTACTCGTCTCGTTTTTTCCAGGCGGCGTTACGCATCGCGTAGCGGTCGCGGCCGATACACAAATATGATTTCACGGTATCGTTGCTCCGTCGAACGTATTCCGCTTCATGTTTTCTTTCTATACAGAGCTACCGTTTCCACTGATTTTTTCCCCCGTCTTTACGGTTTTTGCCGTTCTTCTCGTCTTCTACCATTTTTTTACCGTTTTCCGCCTTTACCGCTTCCAATGCTCCTAGACTTCAGAATTCACTATAGGTATGTATAGAGGGATGTTTCATTCAAATTAAGCTGTCTCCTTGACACAATTGATTCGTTGCAGAAAAGTTGGAGTGTTGGAAAGGGACAAATTACGAAAAAAAGTGTCTAAAGGCGCGTTCTTGAATTACAGCGTTGGAGTCTTTCCACACGAAACACTATTGTGGCTGGTGATAATTATTTGGGAATTATTGATATATTATCCATCTTTTCCTGTTTCTCTAAGGTGAATTGAATACGTAGGTATATGTGAAATAGATTCTTTGGTTGTTTCACGTGTTGGAATACCTTTTGAATGAAAAGCCGCACTGATTAGTGTACTAGGAAGTGTGTAGTTTTCTATCATAGCACTTCTTTCTTTCCTTAGATAAAGATATAAAAATGGTAAAAAGATATTTCTTTGAAAGTGCTATGAAGAACGTGCTATGAAGTGCTATGAAGAACGTTTCACGGCTATGAAGAACTGAAGAAGTACGCCCTTTCCCCACTGTCTAAAACACCCTCTATAATTTTATACTCACAATCAATCACTGTTTTCTTCTCTGCATAGAATTCGATCCTCCATAGTGGAATACTCGAAATCTGCTAAAATACCTGGCACTACATGGAAGGTTTCCCTCGAAACACCAATACATTCGTAAAATACACCCAAACTCCATCGTCCTATATTTCACAACAGTACCTCCAATCCTACTTACATTGTGAAGAAACCACGACTAACACAGCGCAACAGCTATCAGGACTTGTAACATTCAATAGCCGTTTCTTATAGGTTTTTGTGTGCTGAAAACGAATCCGCAAACCGTTTGTCACCAGCACATTCAGTTTGTGAGAAAATCGATTTTGAAAAAAACTGCAAATTTTTAACTTTGAACATCGTTTGTGTCGAAACGGTAATAATTATTCGATTGTTCGTTGCATCAAATTATTCTATGAACCCTCCCGAATACAACGATATAAGTTAAAAATAGATTATGAACATTTAAATATGTTTAAACAACGATCAAATGGAAAAGACACCCGAAATGCACAAATTTTTGAAGATATCTTTCAATTTATTTCCAAAACTAAGGGCCTGGGAGAAAATTTGATCATCCCATGCAATGCAGCAGACAGTTTTCCTCTGGAACGCGTCAACAGAAGTGTTATTTCTCGTTTTGCTTTCAATACAGAAGCGAAATAGTTTGGCAAAACGCGCGGAGCCGACAGTGGTAGTCACGCGCGTTAAGCTGCGTTCAGACCAAACGAACGAATGCTCGTTCGCCCCACACATCGACAAAATTTGTGCTCATTTAGTGTAAACGGCAATCTTCACTTGCAACTTTCTACTTGAATTTTGTCGATGTGTGGGGTGAACGAGCATTCGTTCGTTTGGTTTAAACGCACCTTTAAGCAATTGTGTTACGCTGAGCGTCAATGGATCGCGCGGCACCGTTGATTACCACTGTCGGCATCGCGCATTTTCCCAAACTATTTCGTTTCTGTATTGAAAACAAAACGAGATTTATCACTTCTGTTGACACATTCCGAAGGAAAACTGTCTGCTGCATCGCATGGGATTGCTAGATTTTTTCCCAGACCCTTAGTTTTGGAAATAAATTGAAAGATATCTGCAAAAATTGGTGCATTTCAGGTGTCCTTTTCTCTTTGATCGTTGTTTAAACATATTTAAATGCTCATAATGCAATAATAACTTAAATCGTTGTATTCGGGAGGGTTCATAGAATAATGTGACGCAACGAACAATCGAATAACTATTACCGTTTCGACACAAAAGATATTCAAAGTTAAAAATTTGCCATTATTTTCAAAATCGATTTTCTCACAAACTGAGGGTGATGATGACAAACGGTTTGCTGATTCGTTTTCAGCGCAAGAAAACCTATAAGCAACGGCTATTGAATGTTACAAGTCCGAAAAAAGTCAAAATTTGTTGTACTGTATAATTTTAGTAGCTCAAAAACGTTTCCAAGCTGCTTTCTTCCCGTGAATTCCCTACTCGACTTTTCCATACCGCGGTGCAGCACATTCAAAAGAGAAAATCCTCGTTTTACCTATGCGATCGTATCGCTCCGATCAGATACGATGTTCGCAAGGAATTCCCAAGGATCGATGCTTCGACGAGTCGGCCCGTCGTAACAGTTTCATCGTTGCCGGCAAACGGGATCGAGAGCTCAGAAAGTGACGTAACACAGGCCAGGCCGATAATTGTGGCCATCTTTTTGCAGCGACCGAAACGCCATTCCCACAAAAAAGCATTCGTTCATCTTCGATTACAAATAAAACATCTATTACTCAGAAACAAGATTGCTTTTCCGTTCATTCTTACGATTCTTGTCCCGCAGTCTCGATATCCGCGCGTTCCAGAAACGAAGTCGGCAGCCACCGCTCCTTTGTCCTTCGACATCGAGCAACGCGCCCGTTAATTGGAAATCAAACTTTACGAGCTGGGATAAAACGCGGTATTAATGAAGACAGTCGTTACTCGTTCTTCCCGTCGATCTCATCACAATGGCGCAACGAAGCGAAGCGTGTCTAACCAATAGGCAAACTGAGAGGAACAGAGAGGAAAGAACAGAAGCCGAGGGATTCCTGACTGTGGAACAGTACGAACGCGACTTTAAACACCGAGAGAAACGCGCCGAAGCTATTAAATAGAGGATAATTACATTCCGTTGGGCGGTAAGTTTCTGTGGCGGCGTCGAGCTTGCCCCCTTTTACGATTTGACAAATGGCTTTGTAGGATCTCCGCGGAACCGTTTGCTGAGATTGATAGTGGGCAGTATCGAGCTGAAGAATAAGAAGAATTAGAAGGAAACTTTAAGAAGAAGTCTATACTTGAGTACTCGCGTCCTGACTTATTTCTAAGGCACCGGTAACGAGTGTCGCGATAATGGATGAAAGAAGAGTACGGCGAACGACGTGATTCTTCCGGTTCGTGGGTCTAACACTCGCTTTTCCAGGCCTACTTGGCTGGACACTGTGGAAGGCTCGAAGTTTGGTGATTGACAGGGTACCAGCGTGCGCCTGGGTGGATTCTATTAATTCCAGATCGATAGTTCCGTCGAATCGACGCATCGAAGGGGGATTTTCCACGAGACTCGTGGGAAGCTCGTCAAAATATCAGGGGGGGGGGGGCTTAAGAGTACTAGAAGGTCGAGTTCCCTCGCGAAACGCTCGAGTCGAACGTCTCACTTTTACTCGCTTACGAATAACAGACGCCGAGAGACTCGAGTGCTCATTACCAAGGGGCACGCGTGCCTTCGCGCGTTGAGTATGTATCTAAATCACAGTTCGTGCTACTAATTACTTAAAAGCTTTATATACCTCTCTCGATACTCTGGTACTTACCGATTTTATGTTATCTTCCGTTAGTCTACCGTTTGACAGAACAATATAAAGAAAAATCCTCTCTGTGTAAAACGGTGGTGTCCACGGGTGCATAGAAACTAGGGATAGACCTAGTATATACTATCGACCTTTTCAAGATTGATAGTTTAATCGATGTTGTAAATGGTATGGACGTGCATGAGAGGACGTGAGTGCTGATTACTCATCATCTTGAGAAAATATGCAACAGTCAATAATGGTGCTCGATTTAATTAAATAGTTCTGTCAATAGTAAGCACCAGGTCTTATAGTTGGGGTTTTATAGTTCGCTGTATAAGGGTGTCTAGTAAATTATGCTGTAAATGGTTGGGCGATGATTCATTATGGAGAAACAAGTGAAGAGTGTAGAACAAATTTGTTTCATCTGTGACTTAGTTTTCGAGGAAAGTGTGTTTGAAAATAAGACTACTTTACTGTTTGTATGTTAGATATTTTCTGTTTGCGACTTTGGTACTTGTTTACCTGTCGCTTCTTACGTATGGAGCTACATTAAAGTAGTTGTTACACTGAAGAGATAGCAAGGTCTGTATGATGAAAAAAGTGCAAATGTTTATTCCCAAAAACTAAATGCCCAATGAAAAAACTTGTATATTTTTCACTTGCTTTTTTATGAGAATTAATTCTCTCCTCAGTCGTACCATAATTTACTAGGTACTTATCTTATAGTAACATGAAAACAGGATTTATAGCAACCCGTGGACAGCACTAATATAAAATACTCTTTAATATTAATATCTCATAGTGGTATTAAATATCGTTGATCGTGTTTGATCGTCGACGCGGTCGTTTCTCGTCGGACGGCAATCAGTCGTCCTAGGAACAACAGTTTCACCGAGTCGCGCAAAATGCAGCTACTGTCGAGTCGACGAATCGACCACTTAATAATGATAGTAAAAAAATAAATGACGACCCATTATCGTCTGCTTAAATTAAGTTACCTTCGTGAATTTATCGACGGCATGCACGGACTAATAATATCATTCTGTCTCTCTCTCTCTCTCTCTCTCTCTCTCTCTCTCTCTCTCTCTCTCCCTCTCTCTCTCTCTTTGCAACTAGTAGTATCTCCAGTCCAAACATGCTAAAGTCAACACTATCGACAAGAAAATCCTATCAACTGCCCATGCGATCAAGGCAAAATACTCGAAGCACTCGAAACACGCGTAAAGTTGAATCAGTTTCCGAACGTCATACAAAAACGAGTCCCCTAGGTAAAATCCTCGACTGGCGATAGAGATGACTTGGCTCCGCCATGGATAAATTCACGACACGCGACTCTGAACGGACCTTTATGGTACGATTAACAGAAGCCTGGTTACGCGCGGCACAGGCAGGCGACAGAGATGTTGAAGAAGAAAGCGTTCGAGGCATCGCCACATAGTGAGCTCCGCGACGTGGCTCGTTAAGCCATCGCGCTGGCAGAAGCGTTTTCATACCACAAGCTCGCGCTTTCTCACATAACTTTCGAGTTCTGCCGCGCGTAACTCGTTGAATAAATATCGGTGAACCCCGCGGTTCGTCATTGGCGCTAATATTCGTTCTAAGACGATCGCGGACCGGACAGGCCATCCAAGATAGCGGCGGTTGCGCGACCGTCGCCATTGGTCATGGTTCGCTCTGTAGTCTAGTTCGTTGTGAATCGTTTTCGGTCGACACTGTGCGAACGAAGATTCTAATCATTGGAATCAGAATGGACGGTAACTGATGTAAGGGGGGTGGGGGGGGGGGTGAAGCTAAAGTGAAGAACAGAGAGTAGACAGAAGAGGAAGGAAACTCGCACCGCGCCACCAAGAGTAATGATTGTCAGCACAATATCCAATGTGTACGTCGAGTCTGACGCTAAGGCGCGATACCAGTAAGCAGAATCCACCCGAGGTCGACTAACTGGGTGGATTGCAGGCGTTTCCCGATGGATCCACCGGCACCTGGTGCGGCTGACTCCTGTTCGTCACGTTGCTGGCTGTCGTGGGGGTCGCCTCAGCGGACGGGCTTGGGTTCCCACTGTTCCCGTTGTTGCTGCTGTTGCCACTCGCCTGCTGCTGGACGCTGGGCTTCTGTGTGACGTGGGTCTGATAGTGCTTGGCCAGATGCGCCTTCTGGCGGAAACTCTTACCGCAGAGGGAACAGGCGAAAGGTTTCTCCCCCGTGTGCGTTCTAATGTGCACGTTCACGCTGTACTTGTCCTTGAAGCCCTTGCTGCAGATACTGCAATAGTGCAGTGATCTTTCCTTGCGCTGAACGCTACTAGGAGATCCCCCAGAGGTGCCTTGTTGCTGGCCACCCGGGTTACCCGCTGCTTCGGAGCCACTGTTCCCATTGCTGGTCGCACTGGCGTTGCTGTTGTTCCTGTTTGCACGTCTGCAGTACTTTTTCGGCGCCTTCGTGGTGACCACTCGCGAGGGCGCTATTTGGAGTTGGTTGGTAGGTTGCTCCACTTCGGCTCTAGGGGGTGCTTGTTGCTGCAGAACTTCCTGCTGCGCCGCTGTGACGACCGTGACTGTGCTCACTTGACCCAAATCCGCTGGGAGAGTGATGGTACCCAAACTGCCACTAGTTGGGTCCAGGGTGTACATCACAGTGGTCGTCGCGGAGACATTGCACACAGGCTCCAGGCTACAATAGGACTCCACTACCTCGTTGGCTATGCTCTTCAGCTTTTCGTAGTCACCTGGACGGTAGGTGGTCTGATCCAGCTGAGACAGCAATAGATCCTCATCAGTGCACGCGTGCATGGATTCGTCGGGCTGTTGTTGCTGTTGTTGTTGTTGTTGTTGTTGTTGTTGTTGTTGCTGCTGCTGCTGGTCAGAGACTATTTGCAGACCTACGTTACTCGCCACTGGCATCGAGATCGTAGGGGCTTGGTTGGACGGCGACGAGGAAGATACCACTTGTGTGGGACCAGTATACAATTTGCCTTGAAGAGCGCTTCTCAGAAGACTTTCAGCAGAGTCTCCTGTACCAACCGCGACAGCAGCTGCGGCCGCGGCGGCGGCGGCCTCCTGCAGGTTCTGGTCAGACAGTTTCCAGTCGTTGTTATTATCGCCGCCAGCGCAATTGCCGCTACTGGACGATCCTCGACCGCACAGCTCTTTGCTCTCGACGAAGCCGCTGTCGTCAGTGGTATACTGCGAGGATGCAACGGAAAATCGGTCAGGGTGAAACCTGTCGTTCACCGTCCGCGACACATCGCTGACATTCGTCGTCTGGTCGTGATCTTGCTCGCTGGTGGCTGGCTCCATGCTGAGTATAGCATCGAGGTCCAGGTTAGGTCGCAGTGTCCAGGAGTCACTGGACGTAGGCGCTGGGCTCTTGCAACAGTCTAACGCGTCCATCGAGTTGGCCTCATTGTTCAACACGGTCAGCGTGTAGATAGCTCCATCGGTATTCTGTCTGTCATTCGCGGAACATCCTCGGCCCACTGCCTGGTGGTGGTCGTTGGATGCCTGGTGAACGCTGACGGTATCGTTCCCGTGGCTTTGGGCGTTGGCGTGCGCCGACCAGCAGTACTTGTTCAGATCCTCCAGGAGTATGTTGCAGGTCTGCTCCTTGCTCTCGTCGGTACCCCAGTAGTCGCAGTCGGACTGGTCCATGGGCGTTTGCTCGCTGCTTTGCTGGACGTTGCAGGCGTTGTGGTGTGCCCTCACGTGGTGGTGGTGATGGTGGTGGCTGAGGGAGCCGGTGATGGTTGAAACGGGGGGCAGGGCAGTTAAAGTGTTGTTATTGGTCTCCTTGATGAATGGCGAGCCATGGAGGTCACGGCTGGTTTCGTGGTCTTCGTGGCTCTGTTGAAGGTAACTGATGCTCCTGCAGGTGGTACGATGGAGGAAGCTTTCCTCGTCGGAGACGCCGTCCGCGGACGTGCAGTGTGGGGGTGGGGAGACGACGAAGTCGAAGAAGTCGGTTTTTGGAAGGTCCTCCCCGCCCCCTCCTGGGGCGAACGCCTCCGTTAGATCCATGGAATTTTTTAAATACTTCGTCCTCGTGGCTTTTTGCCCACGGTCAGGCCACTAGTAGCCCTGGTCGGCTGACGGTGCTCGTTGTACAGTGTCTATGAAAGCGCTTCAGCAGATGTACCACTCGTGCCTCCTCGCCCACCGCATCCTTGGACTCGGGGAAACACCTGGACAGACGGAATTGGAACGTCAATGAGAAAAACTCGTGTGGGTGTCTGTTGTGACTTCGGTGTTGGTACTGGTTTTATCAAAATATTAAAAATGCTTTGTAAGAATTGATACTTTATGTAATAATTTGTAAATGTAATAATTTGCTTGGTTTAGGAACTCTTGATAATTGTAGATTTTTAAGTGTTCTCAGAATGTGGTGTTGTGACATTTATCAGGTGTGTGAGATTAGTGTTCTATAGGGTTTAAAGAATGTGGTATTTGCGGAGTAGTGTGGTTTTGTTCATGTTGGGCTCTGTTTAATTAGAGGGTACTTAGGGATTTTTAGCTTTAATCAAAGAGCAACTGCTGATTTTAAAAACCATTATGTATTTAGGATTCTTCACATTCCTTTAATGCGGCGTTGTTTGTGGTTGGTGTCTGTGGTCTGAGTTGTTTAGAATAAAAAACACATCGAAATCCCAAAAAGAGTGCAGTATAAGCTTTAATAATATCTAGTCTTAAAAATAGGTTAAGACGAAATATCTTATTGTAAGCGATTAAGTCGTTTCTCCCTAGTTCCTAAATACAGTATACACTACAAAATGTAGCCTTTGCTGTCCCATTTAGAAAATATTCAATCTGATAAGTATATAACCTTAAAAGTCCCTCAAACCCAAGTTTCCTAAAATTCATTAATAATACAAAGTTAATCCAACTCCAGAATCTATTAAAGCAAAAACCTATGCCTACTATACAACTCATCAGGGTCTATTAATTCGATCATGACTATTCCCCACAAAATCAAATCAACTCAGATCGCGACAGAAGTTGCAAAATCCTATGGGTGACGGGCAGTAGTGACGATTTACCGTCGCGGGTATTGTATCCCATAGAATTCCGAGGACAATGGCGCATTCCGCGACACCGTGTCCCAGATTTTCCAGCGTTTCCTTAGGCAACGAATGGGGCCCCCAGCGGAACAGGATCGGTACCAGACGGGCATTAGGCCGGAGAGCATGGGCTCTCTCGTATGTTCTAGGCGTGGGAACGCACCGTGGCCGTGTATAAATTTACTATAGAGCTAGCCAGCTAGACGGCGAGCCGGTACAGCGATCAGGCACCGCGTATCTTAAAAAGACAAGAGGGCGGGAGATGGGACCGAGAGAGGGGAACGCGAGCTGCGGAGGCAGACAGAGAAACGCAGAGAAGGTGAGAGGGAGAAAAATGCTGATTCCCTCGAAAGCAAGAGGGACAGATTTATCAAAAAAGAATGAGAGGGTGGCTGGGTGGGAAAGAAACGAGAATAGATACCGAAGGCAGACCGCTGAGAAAGAGAGAAGGGAACGCATAAAGACCAGAAACTTGGCGCGCAGACGTAACCGTGCCCCCACACAACTGCAACGCCTGGTATGAGGCATAAGCAGCGTTCTTGCGCAACTTCTTTTCCGCGAGCTATTATACTACAACGCACTGTACCAAATTAATGCCGGCAACGGTGCACAGTGCGCGAGCCACGCTTCATGCACCGCGGTTAAATGCCAGCCACGGTGTATAACAATTGATCGAGGGGGCCGTTGCAACTACGACTCGTTGCCCGCCACCCGGATGTCCGAGGACGGAACGGCCTCTCCGCGTTGCGAAACCGAGTCCTGGAATCGCTCGTGCACTAGATCATCCGTCCTGATCGCGAGGGGGCCTCATTGTTGGGAGCGTGCGCGCGACTCAGCGTCGCTTCTGAGGATATGGATGGATTGGAGTCTGTGCTGACACGCAGCTTTACTGAAACTAAGTTCAATGTTGGGTAGGTGGTTAAAAAGCTTTGGCAGAATAATTTTTATTTGATATAGGTTTAGTCATTTTAGCTATATTGTGTTTTTGTAGACACATCGTGGATGCTTCTCCGTGAAATTGTTTTTAGGGAATAAATGTTCCTAGCTGGGACCCTAGTTCAGTTGGGCCTTCGGATGCCTACGTGATTTGGGTGAATTAAAACCACGCTTTTTATTAACTTGGCTACAGTTGGACTGATACTGCTGATAATGTTAGTACCGATGATGACGTTTGAATGTTAGAGAGAAAGGTTTTAGGGCCTAAATCTAGGGAGGTAATATTTACTGAATTGGGTGAAAAGTGGTTAGAAAACGTTTGTTAAGAAAAGTGCGCCTTAGAGCTAAAAGTGATTTTTGGTTTTGCAAGGGCAAGTGATTTACTTGCTTCAAGGAAGAACGAGTACCTTACCATATTACTACTCTCATGTTTGTAGGAAATATTTCAAAGCTATTGATATGATATGTGGAAGGGATAAATTGAAAGGTGTGGGCCAGTTGCATTCTTTTTTTGGGATTTATTAACATCTTAGTCTGTTATTCACTGATACGTAGGATAATATAATTACCCGTCCTTCTAGTTTGATAAATAGTATTTTAATATGAAAAACAAGAGCTTTAATATCATATAATGAGCAAACAATTTTATTGAAGCTGATTGAGAGTAGTTTTGTGTAATACATGATATTCTGAATAATATTCCGAATATGTTCCCAGCTAAAAAACAGAAAGTCCCAAATTCTATTCCAGATGGTGTGCCCTTCTATACCCCACTAAATATCTCGACCCACTTTTTAGATCTACTTGTAAGTACAACTAACGAGACAAGGAATTCTAACAGGGCAACGTTAGACGGATATATAACAGACGTGGTAAAAGTTATCAGTTTCTTCAGTTAATTTTTCTTTCGAGCTATTACTGTCTAACTGTACCACCACCAAGAATTCTCTTCGTCATCGTGAATAGCAAAAGTAGATCTTTATCGATGACCTTACGCGTACTCTAAAGCCTTCGCGTTGGACTTGCTAACAATTAACCAGGCTTGATACAAACCGATAGCCTGGATATCGAAAAGGGGATTACTTTTCCTGTCTATCTAAACGTCTCCTTCCCTTCAATTAACTGTGTCATTGAACACGAAACGCTGGACCGACGCCACCATTAATCGTTCGAGTATCTAGCAGACAATCAGGCTAGTCGAAGTTGGCCAAATTTTGTCAGGACTCGGCGACACTCGACGAGATTATAAAATATTGAACTTGATGTATCGTTGTGAATAATGGATTACGTCACCTTTGTTTGCCTCACGGGGAGAATTAAATATCGATCAATTTTCAATATGAATAGGAACACGAATAGGTCAGGGTCTTTACACGGGTCGAAGGTTTCTATAAAATATCTAGGAACTAAACGATAATTTATCCCAGAATACTATGTTGCAATTTTGCAATTTGGTGCAAAAAGGGGGCAGCTCCAAACATTGAAAATTCACCCTGCCATAAAGAAAATATATTTCTGCTTAGCAATAGTGTCAAGTTGTTAATTTGCTAGTTTTAATAGGGCAAAATACCTTGATCATGTGTCTAGAAATGGTTTGCTAACTGTTCTTATTAGTTTCTCAAAAGTGAATATATTTGTTGCTACAAGTCTTGAATTCAATTCAAGCCTGCTGCAATACACCCCCGAAGAAATTAAATACCTCAAAGTTCTAACGCCCCGGCAAAGAGGAAATCGACAAAACGAGGAGGAAGTTTGTCAATAATCGTGCAACGTGGAAAGCTGGGCAGGTGTCGAATCAGGCACACCGCAAAAAGAACGCGAATTCAGAGAAACCGTGGCGTTTATCGATTCTCGTTAGTCGATTTCGACGTTTCCGCGCCGCACGCCCCAGGAGATCGATCGCGACCGGTCGTTCGTGCGGCGTTCTTTTTTTCGGTTCCGTGAAATCGTTGCGAGATCGTCGAACTTCACGATCCAAGGGGGCCTTTGGCTCGGGGCGATGGGGCCGTCGTTGCTGAAACTTCGGGCCGCAGGATCGTTTTATCGTCTACTTTTCTATCGTCGCCACGAAACTAGATCGCGTTGCGTAAATCGCGTGGCTTCGTGGAAGGAAATCGGTAGGAGGAGGAGGAGGCCCATGCCCATAGTGCCCTTTCAGCGGTCAGGGACGAACGAGAATCGATGGGGGACCGAGGGAAACTGTATCGACGCTACTTTGTCTGTTCTTTGGTTTTTTAAACGGAACTGACCTAATTGTTCAGCTCGTTCGCGGAGTTGCAATTGTGGGGCAGGTTGGGTCGCTTTGAAAGGGAACCAATTTTAATTATACAGGCTGCTCTAAAATACGTGAGTATAACTTCAGGGATAGACTGGGGGTAATGAATAATATTTATCCTGGCTATTAAAGAGACGATACGTAAATGTTCGAAGACTAAACTACGATTAATTACAATAATCTTTGTTGCAAAGCCAAAAATCAAACATCCAAAATATGTGTATTTTTATTCTGTTTCATAGTCTACACGCACAAATTGACATGAAAATCCATTAAAATGTCAAAGGAATTGGCAAAAAGAATTTTTCTAAAAGCTGTTTATTTGCCTGTATATTTCCTTCAGAATCACAGAACTTAAAAAGAAATTTATTCCCACACTAAGTAGTTCTCGAGATAGCAGATAAAATACGTTTTCGACCCCCAAATTTAGGGTTGTTTCTTGTGTTTCCCCATCAGTATGGACGATTACACATAAAAAAAAGTATGCGTTGAATATTTTTCTAGGACTATTTCTCGCTGATGTCTCATTAAAATTAGCATGGGCGGATTTTATATGTTACTTTGTGAGTTCGTTGAAATGTTTTAGAACTTGTATTAAAGTCCAAGGTGGTTATTTCGAGCACCTTCTCTAAATATGTAACAACGAAATTCAAAATTGCCTGTAACTTGGAAACAAGATCAAACAGGACGAATATTTATACGACCTTTTATTCGTTATGAAGAGGAATTCGAATTATGACGGAATGATGCTTGAAAGCCCACGTTTTTGTGACAAAAAAGTAGTTCGTTTAACCCTTTGCACTCCTAAGTAGTTATTTATCCGCCAATCAACATGACATTTTTTACTTTGTTTCACTTCCGAAATACAGAACTGTAGAGTAGGGCATAGTATAGTACAGCGATTTCAAAGTGAATAATTCATTGAATTCTACGAATCGCGAATTCTTCTACTTTTACACGGTTCGATTATACCAGTGTATAACATTTATTTAAGCTTACATGTAAGTTTAGGAATTCTAACTCGAAGGAGAATTCTATTACAGAAGTCTGCGTTTATTATCAGAATTAATGACACACATTGGTAATGCATTTTGAAGATGTACTGTATGTAAATGTATAAAAACATGCATTCTAGTAAAAATAATAAAAGAAGAATTAATCAAATGTCCGAATCCAAAAAATGAACCACATATTGGGACTTAAAAATAATACCTAACCCGTCGTATTTTTGATAGGTACCTATTTAATTTCTATAGCGCTATGTGCACTCTAATTCGTGTGAGTAGAATATTAATATTCTCACGCGTGAACATTACTCATCGACCTCAATCAGGGTTCGTATCCTAGAAAAGGTGACTTGTTCGCAGCGCTACGGCGCAAAAAGCAAAAGAATAATTCAAACTATCCTTGACATTTAGCTGAGTTATCAAGTTACCAACAGGCCAATCTTCCGTTTGCTGTTGCCGCAATAAGTAATACTCGTTCGAGAAAGATCGTGGCTGTATTTTTCTCTCGTCACTGCCCCTATATTCAAAACAACCTTGCAATTTTTTCTCCCTCAGCATTCATTATATAATCGTGTTCATTTATTATTGCTATATATTCCACACTGCATTTAGAAAGATACTTATGCCAGCCATGGCAGCTGGAAACTCTTATTTCCATAAAATTCACGATCACGAAGTTCTGTGCTAATAATTCAATTGAAAGTGAATTTATGTTCTACTTGGTACCGACATTTCAGATCGATGCCTGCCAGAGTGATTTCTAAATGATAGTAGTATCGATGCTATCGCTAACAGAATCAGGTGCTAAGCATTTCGTGAGTACAGAGAATCAATAAATGGATAGTTATTGACTAACAATTGACGCAGATAGACCATACAATGCGTGATACGAACGTATATTGATTGAATATGACATTTAAAATATGGAAGTGTTATTATGGATACTTTTATGTAAAGCTTTGTGAAAATGCTGATGCTAATGCTATCCAAGATACAATGATGAAGTATCGATACTTTAAGGGGGTATAACCGTTTGAAAGTGTGAAAAATCGGATTTTTTCTTTTTACATATTTTCATAGATTCGTGTTTTAGAAATAGTATAAAACGAGTCTGATGTATAAATTCGGAAAGTTGACGAAGTTATATGCATTTGAGTGAAACATCTCATATGTAGCACGGGCGCAGAGTGTAACGAATATATAGGGAAAACAATCAAAAATCAATTTTCCATTGAGATACAGTTATTTACACGTAATTGATATGTTAATCATATTTATACCCAAAAATAATCATTTTTAACATAAAGTAATTGTTTAAAATATATTTTTGAACATAATTAAAGTAAAAACAAATAAAATATAGATTTTTTTAATACATTTAAACACAAATTAATAACAAACATATGAAACAATTATAAAATATAAAATTAATTTTTTAAATAATTGGTATTGATAATAAATTTTAAATTTTTCATTCTTATTATACATCTTCATCACAATCAGTTGAATCTGAATTTGTCTACTTTTTTCGTTTTATTATGTGTATTTTTTCTAATGTGGGAACACTCGGGAGCAAATAAAATTTATACCAAATTAAAGGACATAAAAAGAACTAATTATAGTAAAAAAATGAAAGAACCGATATGTTGCGTTTTTTTTTTAATTCACTCCAGAATTTCGAAGATGCGACAAAAAAGTAATAATTTGAGCCGCTGGTACGTATCCGTATCTTTAAATGCAAGAGTTTTTAATTAATAAAACAAAAAAGAGATATATTTTGTTTATTTTAAAAAAAAAGAACTTATAAATACAGTAAAAATGCAGTGGGTAAATATTTCCTATGTGTAGTCTATGGCAGCTTGCGTATGGTTGTTCTATTTTGAATGTAATTACTAGCCTTAAATCCGTTATTTATGTTACTAAGTTATGATGTTCTTAAATCGGAGGACTGGTTACTATCAGTTCCTTTAAATAATATTCCAAATTTCAAAACTCAAATTTTTGCTTTTTGAACACGTGCCGCGACGCTGTGGGGTGGCGCGGCGCGGCGCGACACGCCAGCCATTTAGCCGTCTAAAATCGAGAGACCTTCGAACATGTATCCATAACTTCCGAAAAACAATAGTTTTTTTAACTGAAACTTTTTTTTGAGCAGTTCATAATACTATGTAAAGATAGTAAAAAAAAACACAAGAAATCTTCATCAAGCCGCTGATTTGTAAAAAAATCCACAAAATGTACACATTTTCAGAGGGTTCAAACGGGTATACCTCCTTAATGGCCACATGATAAGAAATCACAATGCTGGATTCTACTGGAATTATGTTAAATCAGATCAGCCTTCAGAATAGGAAATACTGTGAGGTCTTAAGGTTTATGCAAATAGGAGGTGGGGGCGTGATAGGGGAAGATTTAGAAAGAATGGGGCACCTGGTTTATTAGTTCACAGAAACTTAGAAAGGCGAATCATATTGATTCAAATGAATCCATAGTACTATTTCTACTACAACAAGGGAAGTTCGGCAACTCGATATTTCAAGAAAAACATAATTTTTTTCGAGGGGTTGTTTTCACCCTTAGGATCGTTTTATTGTCGAATAAAAAAATAGTGATGTTATTAGCATCACTTGAGCTGCGTTTCTGCAAAGTTTTAGATTTTCTTTAATTTTTGGGTTGCCGAACCTCCCTTTAAGTGCAGAGGGTTGCCAAATTATTATAATCAAAACATTTTCGCCAAAATCTGTGAAAGTCGTGGCTGTAATTAAAGTAACAATGCATGAACATTGTGGGTAATTTTTTAACATGTGAATCTCATTTGTTTTTAAAAGGGCGGGGTTAAATTTATTATAAATAAGACAAAAATAATAGAGTATATCATCTAAGTATGGCAGAATATTCCAAAACTGCAGGAAATAACCACAAAGTGCATTGAAAGTATGCCACGCCGAATCTAAGTTCTCATAAAAGCTACAGGCGGAGTCACCAAATATTGAGTAAATGTATTCCGCGTACAATATAGGCTTAAACCTATATACCTAAATATATTTAATTTGCATTCTGTAATATACATACTAGTATTAAAAAATAATATTACAACATTAACAAGGAGATTGACAGAAAAATGCGAATATTCAGAAGCAAAGCGAAAAGTACCTTATTGTACACTTCAGAAATTTGGAATTAGAAATGGAAGCAGAAAAAGTAGAGAAAATGCAGGAGAAATACATAAGGTGGACATTAGGTTTGACTTCAATACACCAACATATCCAATTTTGGAAGAAACAAAAACGGACAAAGTAAAGATAGAAGCAGAGAAAAAAACAATAAAATATGAGGAAAAACGAAACAGCTGAATAAGGATAAGATAGTACAAGAATGCTGAAGGGAAATAGACGCGAAGCAAGAAGAGAAAATGTCAAAATGGGAGAAAATGAAAGACTCGTACTATAGGCAAAAAATGATGGATATCCAAGAAATGGAAAGAGACAGAAGAAAAAGAAGAGAGTTTGCTGAGAAAATAGCGCAAAGAGACAGGGCAGAGCAGATTCAATAGCAATACAACAGAATACGAGGAGGCAGTTACAACATTCGTTGTATAGAAATCAGGGATAACCAAAGGGGAAATGACCTAAACGGAGACTACGGAGGAAGAGACCAAAGCATGATAGCAAAGTTCAGATGTGCGAACGAAGAGCGGGGAAGCAATTACTGGAAGGAAAAAAAGAGACAGTATATAGAATATGTAAAGGGGCTAGAGAGATGCTGGGTCACATGTTACAAGACTGTAAGGAGTCGAAAAGAGAGAATTCAACGATAAGAAGGACACTAAAGGGAGAGGAAGAAGAGTGGATGCGTATGGTTCTGGAAAAAAGGAGAAGAAAAGCCCAAACAGGAAGAAACACGTCAAATAAAAGAACAGTCCCAGAAACACTTGCACACACAACACATGTAACCCCATTTTGAGGCCGAAAGCCAAAAAATAAACCTAGTTGCTACATTAAAAACGAGACATCTATTTTATTCCATCGCTTAAACTTACAAAATCTCAAAACATTTTGTTTGTGTATAATAATTTGGCCACCCATACCCCTTAGGTGTCAATACTATTCAATACACGAGTATCCACACAACACTTTATTACCAAGAGTCCATAGAGATTTCGTAGGATCGTTCCCCTCAGTACATTTCGCATACCGTCACGATTGCACCCGACTCCCAATTATTCCCCTCTCCCCACACACTATCCCCCCTAGCAATAAGGGTAATTCCACATAATAAGCAAATAAAAGGATCTCCTATATCCGTGTTCCACGTTGACCGTCCAAAGCCAGTTGGGCGCGAAACGAGAACGATAAACCGACCGTAAACGGGCCCTGAGGCCCTATTTTTCGCTGACGAAAATACGGGCGATAGCGGTCAGTTCAGCCAGTTAGCCGTTCGCCGAGAATTGAGTTGGCCCAGCGAGACACGCGCAAAGTGTCGAAAAAAGTCCGACCGTAACGGGGTCAGATGCGCGAAATGTGGCTGCTCAGAGGCTGGACGGGCCCAGATTCGAATATCAAGCCGGATATCGTCGCGAGCTGGGTAATTACTGCGGGCAACGTTTTCGACAGGGCTCCAGCGTGAAGAGATAATTCGGCGGGGTCCTGTATCCGGCATCGGTTTCGTTCCCATTGAAACCGCCACGATATGGCATCCACCACGATGCATGTCGCTTGTATGGGCAAATTAGCGGGTCACGCTATCGAGTCACGATACCTGATACGGGCGCGATTGGCTTGTATACTTTCAAGGTTAATTACTTGCCAGAATTCTGACACTTGCTGTTTAACGGATGCAGGAAATAGCGCGCATGCGCGGGGAGTGGAATTGCGACCTGGGGTGCGTTCAATTTAACCCCAAATCGCCCGCAACGCTCGTGATTTTCATTACATTCCGCGTCATCTTCTGTTGACGAATTACTGCATTCTTGCGGAGGGTCTTTTAAAAGATGTTGCATTGCAGATGTTAGTCTTTTCTTTTTAGTCGGATATTTTGTTCTGAATTGTGTTAGGTATGGATCTGATGGATCTGTTATCAGAGACCATTCCGAGGTTGTGGAACGTTCAACCCATGCACGGGAATGTACGACAGCGCTTCATAAAAAGCGAAATATCTTGCAAATGGGCACCTTTCGGCAAACAATTTTAATCGGGACTTGTAGGCGATGAATTTCAGAATACAATGATATAAGAAAGAAAGCGGACACTCGTGGACAATTTTTTGTAGGTCTAGTTAAAGTTGAAATGCTTTGCCATGGTTCCCACATTTCTTCTGTTAGTTTCAGGTATTAAAAAAAGTATTTCCAATAAAGTAACGAAATATTTGCTTATCACATCTTAAAATACATACCTTACGGAACAGTATCTTAAATAGAATATCGAAACATACTAATAACCGTCTATGAAATAAAGTTCTGTTCATGATGCTGTATTCGAAGCTAGCTAAGTTCGTAAACCATACCCGCGGGACGGGCATCTTTGCAGAGGTACCACGGCCATTGAGCGTTACTAAATGAATTTATTGATGTGTTTTCAGTCGCTCCAAACCTTTTCTAACAATTTCAAATAAAAATGAAAACAGTTTATGATGGTCGCCAAAATGACTTTTGTTCAGCTAGATCGGCCGTTTGGCCCACTGTGCGTTGGGTCTGCGCGACCCATCGACTACATTTTTCACGTCACTCGGCTTCTTCAGGTAAATTAGTGGGCTCATAATACGGAATCGTAGTAGGGGTTCCAAAGTTTTTTTCTCCACCACAATAGCTCCCCACCCTTTACCATTTAGTTGTGACCACGAATCTTCCAAACAGCCTGGGTCTCGCGGACCCAGTGTGGTGTTTGAGGGTTATTTTTCGGTAAATGCAAATTTAAAGTTCAATCTATTCCAATAAATCAGGTAATAATTAAAAGCTATTGCAAAATACATACATATGTTTTTCCATATATATATATATATATATATATATATATATATATTACCCTTATTGCTTGGGGGGATAGTGCGTGGGGAGAGGGGAATAATTGGGAGTCGGGTGCAATCGTGACGGTATGCGAAATGTACTGAGGGGAACGATCCTACGAAATCTCTATGGACTCTTGGTAATAAAGTGTTGTGTGGATACTCGTGTATTAAATAGTATTGACACCTAAGGGATATGGGTGGCCAAATTATTATATATATATGGATGTATTAATTTATTGTAAAAAATTTAGAATGTAATTACTTCTATTAATCCTTAAAGAGGTACGTTACCCTCAAGATTTTCGGAAATTTGTTTTTAGGATGTTTACATATTCCGCTAGCTACATCTTTTCTACGTATTTTAAGCGCAACCGGGCCCCGGAATTCAACAAATTGAAGAAATTACAGTAAAAAATGTACGAGCCTGCACATAAAATCGGATAATGATATCCAATTTTAAACGCGATTTCCCAGAAACTACGTTTTCCAAAACGGTGAACATAAAATGTGGAAAACCGCTCCAACGATTTGAATGAAAATTTACAAGGAGTTGCAGGAAACTATTCCCTTTCATGAGTTGGGAGCACATTTTCAATACAAATTCTTAAAAAAAGATAAAAAATATTTTTCTTACAAAAAGAGGATAAAATTAGAAACATCAACATAAAAAATTGTATTAATTTGTTTATCAAAATTTTGCTTCCTGCAGAAAATGAAAACTGTCTTACAGATTATAAAAATGCCTTTACTTTGTGTTTTTGGTAATTCACCTGTCCGGAATCGTGTTCCCCATCAAATGGTGCATCGTGTACACGCTCTCACATTTATATTTATAACTTTTTTCCTACAAATATATTTAAAAATTTCTTTTTGCGCATTAATGTCAACGAAATGGCGCATAAAAATTAAAACAAATTATCTCTATATTGATTTATTACTTCAGTATATGCGTTTGGGGAAAGGCCTGATTTTGGTAACCTACCCCCTTAAGGATTTTAGGATAAAATAATGGATTGATTCTTTTTACCAACACTGCCAACGATATTACTGGTCCCAACGTTGACCTAACCTTACCCTCATTTCTGTAAGAAGATGCTCCATACCCTACCCCCACTTTCTACCCCCTCTCCTATTCCAAAATCCCTTAGAAACTCATATCTCAGTCTGTCTCTAGCTCACAATAGTTCCAAAACGAAATCGTATGCCACAATCTGTTCGTTAATTCTAAAAACTATTCATCTATAAAGTAAGGTCCGACCAAACAATTTTTGGTGGTAATATTTTGCGTACCACCCACCTATTACATATATTCACCATCCTTTTTACCTTACTCCAATCATGGCGCTAATGCACAGAAAATTCCCTCGAAAATTCCCCCCGTGTCCAAACTTGTCCCACTACTCGCCCAAATAATCAGTGTTTCACCTTGAAAGTAACATTAAAAAATCTTCGAAAACATGATCACGCTAGTGAGATAGCCCTATAATTGCTGTCCCAAAGCGGCATCCTCGACGGCCGACAAGGTGTAGCCATGACAAACGCGCCGATCGCGACAAAACGCTCTAAGAATCTAAGGATACAGAGCGTTCCGCGAGCTGGGCATTCCTTAAACGATCTTCTCTTAACGGTCAACTGAATGCCGGCAAAAATCATCCGAACACTGGAGCGCTGCGCGTGTTCCTCGCTTTATATCTGTCCCCGGCTACTGGTTCTGCTGGATTTTCTAATTGTCAGCGGTAGCGCCCAAAGGTAAAGTTTTTTTCCCGTTTTGACACCGTTTCGTTTGATTCGTTCCAGATTTGACGAGTAAAACCACAGCGCGCCTCGAATTCATCCAGTGACGAGATCTTCGCAGTTTTTGCTATTCCAGAAACGGAACCGTTAGATTTTAGCCAGCGCGTATCTACAGAAGCTTGACTCGTTTCTCCTCATCGCGGCTCGCCTCTTCCGTATTACGGTTAAGAGAAATTCACGGGGCAAACCGTGTCCCTGTTGTTCGCCTCTGACAGGAATTAATAAGCAAGCATTGTAGGGCCGCGGATGGAAAGTTGTTTCAAGAACGGTACAACTGGGAAGCGCGACAGAACGTTTTCGTGAAGCGTATGTAAGTGGCTAGTAGACGAGGAGCATCTCTGGCGAAGAATGCCAGGGGCAGCCGTGAAGAGGGTTGCCTATATCGTTGGGTAACTGAACTCATGGAAGTCCACTTATTGTAACTAATATTGTTGAGGTGTGAGGGATGGGCATCACGTGACTACACTCGTGCTTTCGGCCACAGTTTATCTTTGTAACAGATGATATTTGCGAGTAACAGAAAACTATAAAACGTGTACTAATCAAATGAAAGTTCAATGAATTTGCCCTTATGTGCTTTTATTAAAAGTGAAACGCCTCTGATCCAGGTAATTATTAATATCAATGTACTTTTCATTTTCGTAAATTGTCATCATGCATTTCCCTTTCAATTTCTTTGCGATGAAATGGAGAGTAGGATCGCTTTATTGTAGTCCACGTGGTAAAAATTATTATTATTTTAAGGTATACAAAAAATTTGTTAGCAAAATAATTGTTATATTTTAATAATTATAGTTACAACTACAGAACGATGAGCTACGATCAGTACGTAATAGGGTTACCCATTAAAACTAATATAGACATTACTTATTTTATCAGAACAAATCTATATATTCAAAATTTTATGCTCATTCTGAAAAACTGGTCGATATTTGCTTTAAGACAATATTTACTGTAAATCAAGTTGAAAACTGAACTCGTGACATTTGACCACCTCTCCCGAGGTGCCGGGAGGAACGGTTTTCGTCGTTGGCAGAGACCACTGACATAATTATTCATGGAAAAATAATCAAGGATAAAGCAAAATTATTTATGAGTGAATACAACTACAGATTCATTGATATTTAATTTGTTTATGCTAAACAAGTAAAGGACACATCAAACAAAAAGTGAACTACCTACTGGTCGATTAGCAAGGCCAATGAAAACAAAAGAGAATAAATAAACTAAGTAGACGAAAATAATAATAAAATAATAATAAAAAATAAAAAAATAAACAAATCTAATAAAAAAATCATAACTCGACCATCTCTCCTTTCTGCAGCGAGAGATGGTCGTCTCGTTAGCTTTGAGAGGAAGAGTTAATATGGCCAAAAACTTTGACTGCATTGTCCTTCAATGTCTCTACTATCTTATTATCCAAAATATTAAACGAAAATAAACTTAGAAGTATATTTTAAATACGATTCTGTAGAACTGCTGTTTGACAAAAGACGTTAAATGTAACCCCAATTTACATTTTAAAGCCTATAAATTCAAAAAAAAACACAGAAGGAAACGAAATTACACTATTCATTCAACTGTTTGGCTTCCAGAGAAGGAATTGGTCTGCACTTTAACGCATTTTTACGTACAGTGTCTGAAATATAGCGACTCGACCAACTCTTCGACCCAACCGCGTCTCCTGGATTTACCCTACATACACAGCCAATTGGAAATTTCTGATATGTTACGGTTGATACTACTTCATTCGACCAGCTGTGACTCCTCAGCTTTCAAAAGTGTCCTTCAAATTGTCGTCACCCTAGTACCCCTACAGCACACTTTGTTGCAGGAACGTTGCAGTACAATGCAATGTTGCCGTTTAGTTGCAGGTTGCATTGCAATATTACTGCAAAATTGTGGAAACATTGCCGTGCAATATCGCAATGGCCAAGTTTGTGAAATATTTCAGGAATATTGCGCACACATTACCGAGTAATATTGCAATAGCCACGGTTGTGCAATGTATCGGGAATATTGCGCACAAATTGCCGTGAAATATTGCGCATATATTGCGGTTTAACCCACGTGGAACATTTCAGCAACGAATTCGCAATGAATACCGAGTTACGCGGAACGATCCCGAATTCTCGGCACGCAGAAGGCAGTCTAAAATTACACAGGCCACCACCTAGGGAATATATGCGAACGTGGACATTATCGCACATAAATAATTAACGATTAATTGTATTAATTATTTATGTCAGATAATATCCACGTTCCCATTAACGTGGACAGTATCTGACATAAACTATTAACGATTAGCTGTATTAATTATTTATGTCAGACAATATCCACGTTCCCATATATTCCCTCGGTGGTGGTCTGTGGGATCTTAGACTGTATTCTGCGTGTCGAGAATTCGGGATCATTCCGCGTAATTCCGGATTTTTTGTGGATGTATTGTGGAAATCTTGCTCATAAGTTGCGAGCACCGCTCCCAAACGACGATTACAGAATACGGCCTTACATATTTTCACTTGACGTTTTTATCATTTATAATCAATTTAATGGCAAAAGGACGGATACTGAAAGTAATTGGAACATGTTACACTTATTTGCAAATCTCTTTTGTTGCTGTATATAGTTTATGAGTTTGTTTAAACTCTATAATATTAATTAAATAACTGTATTAATACTTATATTACATATGTCAACAAACAGAATACAGTGTTACATTTCACAGGCAACCTCCGAGGGAATACATGCAAACACGGACAATATTTGATATAACTAATTAATACAATTAGGTAATTAGCACTATAAGGATTAAGCAAACTGTTATACTGTATAAAGCAATAAATGATATTTGTAAGGAAGTCTGGGCTGTGAAATGTAAATCCACAAACACTAAAGACTAGAAAATTAAAACAGTATATACAAAAAGTTTATGTTAAACGATTGTATTAAAAATGCGCTAAAAAATAGAAAAATTATTTTCATGTACTACGCAGGATATTTTATAATAGAATATGAATCAACTTCATCAAGCGTTGAAATTAATTTGTTGTGAGATATCCGGTTCCACGATTAAGAAGATGTAATAGGGACATTCCACGCGAAATCGGACACTTTTCGGAGTAACATTTCGCATGTTGCTGAAAATTGAATATGTTGTACTCTTTAGTGATATTTAAATGTACCTCAAAGGATTTTTCAAAATTTTGAAAAATGTCGATTTTACAGCTGTTTGAAGGTAAGTGCTAACTTACCTATTTTTTCAGTAAATTATAGCTATGGAAGTAGTAAACGGATGGAGATGAGCTTTACGGTGCTTATAGAGAAGACATTGAGGTTTCAGGAAAAAATTATTTCAGTTTAAAAACTAATTTTTCTGAACCATTTTTGTGCAATTATTTTAAACAAATGCAGTTTTTTAACATCGGGCGCGATTTTAAAAATCTGAAAATAGGGGAATAGTGTTCTATGCTTCCCCTTGATGGACTAATTTTCAAAAATATGGACATTTTAAAATTGACCTTGTAAAAATCGCCGAAAGTTGGCATTGCGTCAAATCACACCGGCTCGACTGGCTCAGCCGTGCGGTGCTCGCAGCGGCCAAGTGCTATTCTTATACAGTTTTCTCGAATATGGTAAGTATTTGTAAAAAAACTGAAGAAGGAAAGCTTTTACTGTTTTTTATACACAACATAATACGGTAACTCAATTTATCCTTGAAAGGTAATAGTATACCATATGGATGGATTTGTCTTGACAGTCGCTTTCATATTGGATAATCAAATATATAGCATTCCATTTAAAAAACTGAGGGTCACCTTCGTTTCAAGGAAAATATTGCGAACACCAAAAATTGAGTTACCGTATTATGTTGTGTATAAAAAACAGTAAAAGTTTTCCTTCTTCAGTTTTTTACAAATACTTACCATATTCGAGAAAATTGTATAAGAATAGCACTTGGCCGCTGCGAGCACCGCACGGCTCAGCGAGTCGAGCCGGTGTGATTTGACGCAGTGCCAAATTTCGGCAATTTTCACAAAGCCAATTTTAAAATGTCCATATTTTTGAAAATTAGTCCATCAAGGGGAAGGATAGAACTATATTCCCCTATTTTTTCAGATTTTTAAAATCGCGCCCGATGTTAAAAAACTGCATTTGTTTAAAATAATTGCACAAAAATGGTTAAAAAAAATTATTTTTTAAACTGAAATAATTTTTTCTTGAAACCTCAATGTCTTCTCTATAAGCACCGTAAAGCTTATCTCCATCCGTTTACTACTTCCATAGCTATAATTTACTGAAAAAATGTTAGCACTTAATATCAAACAGCTGTAAAATCGACATTTTTCAAAATTTTTAAAAATCCTTTGAGGTACATTTAAATATCACTAAAGACTACAACATATTCAAATTTCAGCAACATCCGAAATGTTATTCCGAAAAGTGTCCGATTTCGCGTGGAATGTTCCAATAGGGATTGTCAAAACGAATCTTCTTTTTTTAATAATTTGAGGTAAAAGAGTTGCACGGTAGGAATATAAGTTAGAATACTTAAGCAATTTTCTCAATCAACGGTTGTAACTGCAGCGGGAAAGTGTGCGTCTACGGTGCTCGAGGTTATGGGTTCTCGAATCTCATTGGGGTAGAATATTTTCTAGTTATAAAAAAAGCACTCTGACGTTATACTACTAGATTTCTGCACACATTCATGTTGTCGCGTCCATTAAAGACACGGTATATAATATTACCACCTTCCTACCGATATTTTTATTTTTGGCCCTGCTGCCCGAAACGTTACCTAACCATTGCTGTAAAATCTCAGAAATGTTGCCTGACCATTGCTGTAAAATCTCAGAAATTTTGCCTGACCATTGCTGTCAAATCCTGAAGCAATGTTGCAGAAATATCTCCTGCAATGTTGCACAGGGACGGACGTAGCAATTTCCTTGTAACTTTTCAACATCATTCTGTGCAATGTTCTAAATATTAAACCGCAACGTAACTGAGACATTTCTGCAACAAATGTGCTGTATTGGTAGGTACATAAAGTGTTTTATAACATATGAACACAACTTTGGGAATCAGTTTGGGATAATAAAATAATATAAAAACATCCTGTAAATATTTGTCATATTTTTTCTTCCACATCAAAACATTTTTGTGTTTCTCTAATTCTCGCTACAATCTGAGCTGGCGCAACTAGTTTCACAACTAAAAACTAATAACTTTCTACCTCGTGCGGCTTAGATTGAAGCACTTTCTTTCAAGCTTTATTAGTTTAATTTGTAACCCTGATAACCAGATCGGACGGCATGATCTGCCGGCAGCTGCGGCGCAACCTACGTCAGCATTCGACTACGGATCTGCCGGCAGATGGACGGCAGATCCTGCTGCCCGCCTGACACATCCAACAGCGCCATCTGAAGGCCACAATAGCCAAACAATTCCCTCTGCGTGACGTCACATGGACCTACGCACCAACATAAATGTACATTACTGCTGTAGGTGTATCCCTACCCCAAAATAACAAAGCAAGCAAATTCTACATTTATTAAATAATTCACTCTACTTATTGCAAAATGTATTTATTCTTTGTTTAATAATACAGTATTGGCGATTACAATTGTTACAAAATAATATAGATAGCGCATATAAATTCGAAGAACATTCAATATTTACATTTATAAATCTATATACAATACGTTCCGTACCCAGTGGTACCTATTAGGTACATTATTAGAAAATTTCCTGTATTTAGACTTCTTTTTTCTGTAGAATCACCATATTCCGTATTATGTTAGCGCTGAAAACAAATAGAACATTAGTATAAAATTAAACGTAACGTATGAATAAACAGTATACATGGGATACTTACTTCAGCTATATCTCCACACAGTACACATCCTAGGCGATCATGCATGCTCTTGCGAACATTAACATTTATAAGAAAACATGTGTTAAATTATTATCTACTAAACAAGACGCTAAACATTCGCAATTTCAGCATAACCATACTTTTCTGTCTTGCAGATAATGTAAATCTTGATTTTCGCGACGTAGATAATTGGAAATTATTCAATTTCATAATTACCTTTGTCTTCTGGATACGTCGAGATGATTTGTCTGGATAGCGCCAAGTATTTTGAATAAATTATTTATTCGTATTAAAGTATTTATTTGTATAAAAATATATCTGCTTAATATTGTTTAATACATTTTTTTCTGTGTATAAATAACCATTGACCCGCGGTCGGGTCGGAGAGTTGGTCGAGTCGCTATATTTCAGACTCTGTACGTAAAAATACGGTAAAGTGCAGACCAATTTCTTCTCCAGAAGCCAAACAGATGAATGAATAGCGTCATTTCGCTTCCTTCTGTATTTTTCTGGATTTATAGGCTTTAAAATGTAAATTGGGATTACATTTAACCTCTTTTGTCAAACAGCGGTTGTACACTTGTACAGAATCATATTTAAAATATACTTCTATGTTTATTTTCGTTTAATATTTGGGATAATAAGATAATAGAGACATTGAGGGACAATGCAGCCAAAGTATTTTGCCATATTAACTCATTCTCTTAAAGCTAACGAGAAGACCATCTCTCGCTGCAGAAAGGAGAGATGGTGGAGATATGATTTTTTTTTATTTTTTTATTTTTTATTACTATTGTATTATTATTTTCGTTTATTTAGTTTATTCATTCAGTTTTGTATTCATTTGCCTTGCTAATCGCCAGTAGGTAGTTCACTTTTTCTTTGATGCGTTCTTTACTTGTTTAGCGTAAACAAATTAAGTATCAATGAATCTCTAGTTGTATTCACTCATAAATAATTTGGCTTTATCCATTGTTAATTTTCCATGAATAATTATGTGAATGGTCTCTGTCACCGACGAAAACCATTTCTCCCGGCACCTTGGGAAAGGTGGTCAGATGTCATGACTTCAGTTTTCAACCCGATTTACAGTAAATATTGTCTTAAAGCAAATATCGACCAGTTTTTCTGAATGAGCATAAAATTCTGAACATATAGGTTTGTTCTAATAAAATAAGTAATGTCTATATTAGTTTTAATATCCATTTTATGTTAGGTCGACCGCGTCACCCAGGTTTACCCTAAGCTATTTTTCCCCGTCGAACCATTGATTCGTCGTAAAACACAGCTACCCTCGTGTCACCACGAATTTCATAGAATTCTCTATGCCTTCGAACTTTCCTGAAGGTCCTTTTGTAGCTACGTCCGCAAATATTCTCCGAAAGCTATTAAATAGTAACTTTCTAGTCGAGAAACCAAATCATCGCGACAATCGTACCGTTTTTTTCCCCACAACGATCTCTGCGATCTCAATAAATACCATTACCTTACAGAACTTGGATCTGTATCAGCAACTTGCTTGCCAGTTTTGTAACCAGTCCCTCGCTGCATCCGTTTTTCCGTCTGCACGACGGTTAAGGAGTTTATATCTTCATTTTCTGATGATCGTTGCGTTTCTCAAGCATCTGACAATTATCCTTCTAAAAGTACCGCTTGCTAGCTTGCTACTTTCGTTCGGATCGATTCGATCATCCGTGCACTGCCATAAACGGGTTCAAGTGTTTTCTACGTGATGCCAGGAGACAGAATGGTTTTCCGTTAAACACACCCCTCGCGCTTTTTGTAATTGTGCTGATTGCTTCGTGGCAGTGGATGAAAGTTAGTGCGCGTGTTAGACTTTTTGCCACCTTCTAGTTCACGTTTTGATTCCACTGGTTCATAGCCTTGGTAACACGTTTCGCGCCACGTGGACCACCCGGGGCACACGATATTTATCAGAAGTGAAAATTTCGTTCAAAGGAAGAGGGTACAGTGAGTGATCACATTATTATATTATTTTATATTAAAACAATTAAGTTTTAAATGAAAGTTTAGTTATACAGAATTCTTATTATTTTTCTACGAAGTATTGATGTTTGTAAATTACAAATATGCACTTGACAACACTGTGGGCAACATTATCTGTCACATGAACGCTTTTATTTCTATACAAATGGAAAAAACATATTTTTCGTATTGCGGCGCTAATAATTTGATCACCCACTGTATCTTTCAATTCAGTATCAAAATCAAAATAGTACAAAAGGAAGCTGAAATTATGAAAAATATATCACAACTACTATTTCTCTATAATTGAATACTTATCGCAATCTATTTTTCTCGTTACTTTTTATAGTCCGACCAAAAATCTGAATTTCCATTGTGACACAGAACGTGTTAACAGTGTCACATGGAATTATTCGTTTGTTCCGAATTTAATTAATTTAATTAATTAATAACTCAGGAGAACAGAGTTTCTATTTTAGATTTGAGATGTCGAAGCATTTGGATATGCTCCTGTTTATTTAATTGCAATATTTCAAGATTTATTCCGCTTGTATTTTGAAAATTTAAAGTTTTGGTCATCGCGTATCTTTGGAAGGGATTTGCTAATGCTTTTCGTTGTTGATATTAGGAAATTTTCATGTCTATTATGCTAAAAAAGGTGGGTGGTCCAAATGCAAAGGAATATGTGAATTTCTCTTTTTTCAAATGAAGTTTGTGAATAAAATATTCGAACCTGATAAAAGCGACATAGTCAATAGCTGTATCATAATTTCTTTTCAGTTTTCTCATTGTGTAGCAGTAATTTCTATACACAAGCTACCGTTTCGACACACTTCACTTCACAGTTATTCTCTTGAGGAATAAAAGGATCGCAACTTTTTCTCCCGTCCCTCTTTTTTGCAGGATATTTCTAGTCGTTCCCCAGCTCTCTCTGTCTCCCTCTCAGTTATTTTCTGTTGTGGCCGTTCAAGGTGCTCGGCTGCGTGAAAAAACTCTCACGACGAGTTCTGAGTGATACTGACGGATCTGACTTTGAAATCGCAACGTATGTCAATGTCAACTCTACCTGGCTGGCAGTCAGTGTCAGTGACGCAACGACGCTTTCAAAGGCTACATTGCTAATTACGTGGTAAACCTTCTCCTTAGCCATCGATTGTTGATAAACAACGGATGCGTAACACACCCGTAGAACAGGTTTGGGAATTATTTGAATAAAACATTTTAGAAATGATTATTCGCATTATACTTTACTTTGTGTGACTAGAAATTATTTTCAAATACATATTTCTATTAAGGCGGCCGGACGCCCGTCGTACCTCCACACGCTCCGCCTGGCTTGACAGGCTAGCCGAATGGTGCATCCACACGTTCCGGGCGTTTCAGAAAAAAATAATTATCTCTTCTTTATCGTATCGATATGGAAGTGATGCAGATGGATTCCTTCGGTTTTTTCGATGAAAATCATACCAAATTTCATGTAAATCGGACTATTATTAACGAAAGTAGCTTCAAGTTATGGGAATGATTTTTTCATGAAATTTCCTTCATTGTTTCCCGAATTACGTCGTTGTTCGTGTCACTTTCATCGGCGGAACATAAGGAATCAATTGGCCTCGTTTTCGCAAAGATCTGATGAGAAATGCGGAAGTAAAAAATTGTTCTGACTTTCCTTTGGTCGAGGGTCCCGAAGTCCCTTCCTCGGTATTATATGGCAGGCAAACCTTTGATCTCCACTACTCTAAACTTTTCTTTAGCTGTCGCGAGCCAAGAGTCTCTGTTCAAACTGGCGACGATCGCTAGAAATATACGTTCCAAACGTAGGAACTTTGTATTAGGGAGAATAGCGAGTCTCAAGTGGCGTTTGGTTCATATCTGGCCGGGGCCTCAGGCCGACCGAATCCTTTTTCGAATTTGCTCCGGCCGACCTGCACAGTCCGGATTGCGCAGGAAAAATAAACTTTCTCCTACCGAAATCTACTGAATGTATACTACATGGTGATTCTCCAGCTACACCTATTAAAGAGATACCGGCTGCTACCCTGTCGCGAGGACAGGACCCCCCAGTGCCTCATCGAATTTGATGGCTCTCCACCTTCGAAAGGGTTGGAATACCATTAAAAAGTCAGACATGTCCAGGATTTCTGCATTTCCGATGAAAGTAACACCACAACATAATTCGGACCATAATGAAGGAAATTCCATGAAAAATCGAATTATATAATTTCAAGCTGAATTTGTTAAAAATAGTCCGATTTACATGAAATTTGGTATGATTTTCATAGGAAAAACATCAGGAATCCATTGGTATCACATCCATATCGATACAATAAAAGATCAAGAATTTCTTAATACGCTGAAATGAATAAATCCGTTGAATAAATTAAAAATAAATGAATAATAATGTTTAACTATGGTCGAGGCCATATATATTGGCCGGTGAATTCGTTTTCGTGAGCGGCGATCGAGGAGAAATCAACCACCATCATCTGATGATCGCGGATTTATCAGTTGGAGTTCCGCGGTTTGGCTGTTATTTATTCTTAACGTAATAGTTGCGTGCGTTACGAAGCTATGCGTAGACCAATACGAGATGAAGCTATCGAGAAAGAATCAATGTTCTGACCAATAAAGCTCCTGAATTTTTTCGTTGCTAACGCACACCTATTCTGATGTGTGTATTTCTACGCTGACAGTTCAGTTTGGCCTACACGCCAGAATCTTGGCAGTATCCCCACCATTTCTGGCTCACTCTTGTTCTGCGAAGGCGAAAGCGAGATGGAACGAGAGCGAGTCAGAAAACGTTGAGAAAGGGAGCACCGAGGCAAACAAACGGTGTGGTGTGAGAATACCCCTCACGAAACTCACCGGCTAATATATCTGGTTTCGACCTTAGTCGACTATATTATCAATCGTTATTCGTTATTTGTTATTCAGAGGACCTCTGCGACGACTAAGCGACACGTATATGCGAGGGTCGGAATCAAAGGCGCCCCAAGAAATTCGTATTCGAAGATTAGGCGAATAAAAATGTAGCCCAATAATAACCGACTCTGTTGTAAAAGCGGGACACTGGGACATACTACGTAGTTAAGTTGTTCAAGTATTGGGCCATTGTAAGGACTATGAATTTTCAATATTTTACGAAATTATCAATACAATAAGATGTTTTTCTTTCAATGGTAAAGTACTCACGGTTCATCATGTAGGTAATTGCAGAACCGTTTTTATATCAATCGACTTACATAACTGAAAAATTCTTCAACGTGTTTCCACCGTACCTCAAAGGTCCAAGTATTGGGACATTTACCTTAGATCGGAATAATACTTCAATAATATCTTTTTGAATTCCATTCTAAACAGTGGATTCAAGCTTCTGGATAAATCTATGAAAACTTACAAGCAACGCTCACCAACACCAAGGATAGCACCATATATCGATACATCGTTGATCTATTGATTCTTTATTTTCCTTTTATGCGTTTCAAATTCACTTTCGTTTGTGACTTGAAATATTTCAACAACGCCAGTTTTTATATTGCCCACTTTGGTGACAAATATTTTGCATATTATTCGTCATCTTCACTTTCGCGACAGTGTTATCGCAGGATCTACCAAAATATGGTAAATGTTTACTTTAGGGGAGGAATCTCCGATGACCTTGACCTTGATATATGTATGTGTCAAGGACTTAATTCTGCACAACATTTCCCTGTAAACTTGTTGGTGGTCCGCCTTAGTTTTAGAGACATTAATAAAAAACTTTCAGCATAATATCTTGAAATCTGTTTCACAACCGACAGTATTAAGGTCGGTATCATATATATTGGCCGTTGAGTTTCGTGAGGGGTATTCTCCCACCACACCGTTTGTTTGCCTGGGTGCTCCTTTTCTCATCGTTTACTGACTCGCTCTCGTTCCATGTCGCTCTTGCCTTTGCAAAACAACAGTGAGCCAAAAGTGGTGAGGATAGTGCCAAGATTCTGGCGTGTAGGCCAAACCGAGCTGCAGCGCAGAAATACACACATCAGAATAGGTGTGCGTTAGCAACGAAAAAATTCAAGAGCTTTATTGGTCAGAACATTGATTCTTTCTCGATAGCTTCATCTCGTATTGGTCTACGCATAGCTTCGTAACGCACACAACTATTACGTTAAGGATAAATAACAGCCAAACGGCTAGGTTCAGGCGGAACCGAGCAGCGTCCCCGTTACCCCACTATACCCTGCGAGGGCCCTGCAACTGCAACTCACAAATGCACGATCGTCAGATGGTTGTGGCTGATTTCTCCTCGATCGCTGCTCGCAAAAACGAATTCACCGGCCAATATATTTGATACCGACCTTAGTACTATTGCCCGATGAGAAGGAATACTGCGCACAAGCTGAAATGTCACAGAGGCAAGGGGAATCGTCCACTCGCGTCAACCTATCCCCTCCAACACAGTTCGTCTCGTGATGAAGAACGCGAACGAAACTAATCGCGACAATCCGGGGATACGGCCAACCACTAAGAACCGAAAAGTAGGAGTTCTTGGATGGGATAGGGTGGAGCAAGCGGGCGGCTGATTCCCCTTGCCGTTGTGACATTTCAGCTTGTTGATAGTCATTCTTCTTCTCATCGGGCAATAGTATTGGTTGAAGCTAGATTAGGATGGGGGGCGCGAAAAGCAAGGTAGCGAACCAATGTGAGTATGTGTTAACTTCGGTAATTGTAATAGTAGTATTAAGTAAAGTTTTTTGCGAATATCTCGTAAACCAAAGCCGAGCGCCAAAAAGTTTACGAGAGAAATGTTGTTCAAATATGTCAAGACCATTGAATTCGGAGATGCCTCCACTAAAGTAAACATTTACCCAAAATACGTTTCGTCGCCTTAGTAGGATAATGAACAGTACTTACATAACAAAAGTAAATAAACAGTCCGAGTTCTAGCACACAAAAGATTGTATCGAAATAAATGTTTAACACCATAAAATTACATAATTATAAAAAGGTACAACAAAGCGCGCCAAATATATGCGCGCAAAGAACGCATTAAAGAAATAACTGTTACACAATGGTGTTTACGCTATAGTGTTTAAATGTTCCAAGTTTCGTCGGCACTATCGGAAGGGTAGTCCGAATCTGTCGTGAAAACATTAACTCTGCTGGGCTATACCCGTTTTAAAGCGGCGTTGATCTGTATGCTAATAAGCCTTCGTTTATGTCATTACATTTTTTAATGATGCCTTTCGTTATTTTCACGGCCACTTCTGCCGCGCCGTTACTCTGTTGGTATTTTGGCGACGAAGTCACATGGAAAAAATCATATTTCCCTGCAAATTCTCGAAACTCCGACTCGAATTGCTTACCGCAGTCCGATCTTACTACTTCCGGTATGCCGAAACGAGCGAACATCTCTTGACATTTTCCAATTATCTCCTTTTGACTCAAACCATTCAGCGCGTGCATTTCAATAAATCTACTATAATAGTCTGTAATTATCAAATACCATTTTACCCACTTGAAAAGGTCTAGAGCAACCTTTTGCCACAGTCTACTCGGGAACTCTTCCCGCACAAAGGGCTCCTTATTATTTACCCTTTGTTCAATGCACTTAGGACAATATTCTACCAGATTTTTTAGCTGAACACTAAGCCCTACCCACCATACCGATTGCGACGCTCTAGCTCTACACTTGTTTACGCTCAGATGGCCCGAATGTATGTTATTCAAAATTTCTATCTGCAGCGCAGAAGGTATAACTAACCTCGAGTTGTACAAGTATCCGCCCGCATACGAAATGTTGCCCTTAAACGCAAAATATGGCAATAAGCCTCCCGCTGAGCCATTCTTTGCTGGCCATCCCTTAAGACAATACTTGATCATATTACTACATATATAGTCGTTTTGTTGTTCGCTTTTAATTCTGTCTAACATATTCCTGGACGCCGGTAAGCCGGCTATGATGAGTTTCACGTAACTCTACCTCTTGGGGGAGGTCATCCCCCGCGCTTGTGCTATCATCTACTGGTACTCTCGATAAATAATCCGCAAGAATTAGCTGTTTCCCCGGCACAGAATTAATATGATAACTATATCTCATAAGGTGCATACGAAATCTTTGCAACCTTGGCGTAAGCTCGTCCAGAGATTTTGTTTGCAAGACCTGCAGTAAGGGCTTATGATCCGTTTCTAACATTACATCAATTGCGACTATATAATCCCTAAAATGCTCGCACGCGTACAACAATGCTGGTGCTTTCTTTTCAATCTGACTGTATCTTTTTTCCGATTCTGAAAGCGTTTTGGGTATAAGCTTTTCATTCCTGAAGTAACAGACATCTACAGGATTTTGAAATTCGCTGCGATGCGTTTCTAGATATCCGCTTTTAAATCAAGCATATTGAAAAAGGTTTTTGAATCTAGGCGAAGAAAACTGGTTGTGGGTTAGGGACTGCACTTTAATTATTTAATTACGTAAGTGCAAATTAACATCTCTCTCTCTTACTAAATTTTTCCAAATCCGGAATCCAAACACATCTAAAGGCTGAACGGTGCCCGTCGTTTTTTTTGGAATCATTGAAAAAGTTACTTCCTTGTCTTGTGGAATCAACTGCTGTAATTCATTTGGGCAGTGTCCTGTCATGAAGCACCCCTAAAAATTGCATTATGGCACCAACAAAAAATAGCGTTGTGTTACGGATGAACTACTCTACTTGCACACCGAGTTTCATAATTTTCTGAATTTTCGGGTTGCCGAACGTCCCTTGTAAGTCTTTATTCAAAAACAACTAAACTAGACTGAGGTATACAAGTAGGTTTTCCTCCGTGTTACTGGGTCGAGGGTCGGATTTCGAGTCTCTCGATTTGCAGTTTGAACAATCATCCGTGCAGTGCCGTCTTTAGGCATGGGCACACTGGGCAGTCGCCAGGGGCCCCATGATATTAGGGGCCCCCAAATATAAAGTCTGATTTTAAGACCTAAAAAAATTATAACAATAACAAACAATCTACAAAGTATAGCAATTACATGTTGTCTGGCTGAAACGATCTACAGTAGAATCTCGAAAACTTCTTGTTAGATAATTTCTCGTTAGGAACGCCCCGTGTGCACTGTGAAAGAATTTAATTTTTCGCATAAGCTGCGAATCATTACCTGAGCGACTCGGCGAAGACCGGCGAAGATGAAACGACACCACACGGTCGAACATGAAATATTCACTATAGAATATTTCAATCCAATTATAAATGAATTCGCAGCAAAGAAAATTCGCAAACGTGTGTGTTGAATAATCTTCGCCGTACGGTATGTTTTTTTTATTTTTAAACATTCGGTTTGTTACAAAATAGGTATAATTTTATTGATCGTTAACATTTTTAGTCCCGTGGGTGGGCAGGGGCCCCAGTGCATTGCTTTGCCCAGGGCCTCCAATGCTCTTAAGACGGCCCTGCATACGTGTGCCTAAAAAGACAATTACTATGATGCAATATCAAAACGCCAACTTCCACAGCCTCTCTGAGCTACCCATACAACTATTTATTTAAAGTATTATCCATATCTCGTCGCTTACATATACACCTATAGGTAGTAACCCATTATGAAATGGAGGTACGCGAAACACGTCTCATGCTTACATTATTCTTACATTTCGCACGAACAAGACCGAATTCTGGTTCAGACAACATTTATTAATAACAGGTTTATTACATACAGCTGAGTATAGTATTACAGCAGGTTCGAAAGTAATATAGTATACATATCGACATGTTTTTTGCAGTTTTAAGTTTCGCACATTTCTGAACGTGGGACACAGACATTAAATCTATTTCTGACATAGTTTGTTACGCATATACAGGCAGGATCACGTCTGCATATCGGAACATCCCTCTAAACCACGAATATCATGAAAATTAGAGTTGCATAGTGTTTAACGGTATAATCGATCAAAATTACATAACACACTTACTATGACGGGACAGAATCCATTAATCCATTTTCCATTTGGATATTCGCAACTTGGTTCACAAATTCGTCCGCAATCCGACCAGTGTTCATTTATTGGGCATTGCGCGCATGGCGGGCATACCGGGAATCGCGGCACTATAGTGGTGCTGGTGGTAACTTTGTTAGCGTCTTGAAGAATAATTACGTGAATTATGGTAAACATTGACGACCCACAATGTAACAGATTCACAACTCTCTGATTCCTACATCTAGAGACCTAGGAATAGACACTAACACTTGGTCAGAGCAAGGATTTTGAGGACTCAAGCCTGTCTGTGAGAACAGAAACAAGGATTTTCTAGGGGCAAGAAGATTATGTCTCGAAGAATAGAGAGTATAAGTTAAGCTTTCTAAAAAGGTCGTTTGAAAAATATCTTTCAGAAGGCACAATAATTTATGTTAATACTGTGTGAGGTTGGCGTGTTTTCACACCAAAGAGTTTCCACCCTGTGTGCCACTCAAAGTGATGATACAATTATTCAACGCACAAACTCCATAATCGTGGACTACTTAGGTTGCACAGTGTTTAAAAAGGAAGGCAGTATTGGTGGTAGCGACAAAATTATCACACTTCTGGATACAAAATTGGATCTACTCTTAGAGATCCAGACTGTGAATGCAATTGATTTGGTGGAACAAAGCGGCAACTCAGTAATACATATTACATTTACACTACTTTAGGGTAGTTTAAACTAAGCTAACAGCCAACTATGTAGATCGAAATATTACTTCAATAATATCTTTTTTTATCAACTTCTGAAAAGTGGATTTAAACCAGAGATGGGCAAAATGTAATCTAATTAGAAATGACAAATTACGATTAATATGTAATTGTGTAAGTGATTACACTTTATTTTCTGTAATCGTTAATTTAGCTTCTTGACAAAATTGTGGTCAACTACCTAAATTATTAACGATTACAGAAAATAATGTGTAATCAATTACACAATTAGGGGAGAGTAGGGTAAAGCGGAACGGGTGAGTAAAACGGAACATCAATAATGTTTCTCTAATATGAGAGGTGTGAATGAGCTGGTATCACGTGACATGTGACCAAACTGTCCTCACAGCATTTCGTGACAGACCATAGAGCCGTGTACCCGTTACTTTTCGATTAACAGTGTTGTAAACATTTCCGGTATCGAACATTCGATATTGTGTTTTAGTTTCGACCACTTTTCGTCACTTGAATTTTGAAAATTTATAACGGTAAGAACACCGTTGGATACTATAGCCCTTGCGTTATATTTTGAACTTTTACCCAGTTATTTACCTCACGTTGAAGTGTAAATATTAAATGTTTACTAAATTACCGCATGTCGGGTAAAGCGGAACACTTGTTACGTATGGGGAAGAAAGAAAACGTCTTATAGGCCGGTATTCATAGTCGTTACTTATTCTTAAGCAAATGCTTAAACATGCGGCATCCTCTACTAACTTACAAGGAGAGTATTTTAGGTGTCCGCCCCCGATCATTTTGATTTTTGGATATGTTATAGATAGGGTTTATACAAAAACCGACTTTTGAGAAAACCGGTTTTCGAATTCCACTATTCCCAGAAAACCGGTTAAACCGGTTTTCGAATTTTCACAAAAAGTATATAATTAAAATAGTAAATAAATATTCGTACTTATTTTAAAAATGTTCAGTTTCCTTAATATTTATGGAATTGCAAAAATATAACAAAATAAAATATACTCTATCTATACAAAACCAAATAAATAAATAAAAATTAAATTAACTAAAATCCGTACAATTTTTGAGTTCATTTCATATTTATGGATGCACAAAAATATAACACAATCAAATAGACTGCATACAAAACCAAATGAAAAAAAAACTCAACTAAAATCCGCACAAAATATAAATCTTTTACAGTGGTACCAAATTATAAATCTCTATTCCATTTAGTATTTTTCTTCAGAAAATATGAACTCATGAAGATTAGTTTTACAGTAATGACTAAACTGTTACCTACGCTTGTATCCAAGGCGACTTCAAGACAAAATATTAACGTTACTAATTAAATAATTAATTCATTTCTGCATATTAATTCTAGTATATAAAACCGGTTTTTAAAATTCTAAAACCGGTGTTCGAATTTTACAATTTTATAAATAAAAACCGGTTTTTAAACCCGGTTTTTAAAAACCGACAAACCCTAGTTATAGAGGACCGAAAAATAAGAAATACGTGTATTTATTTAAATAAATTTATTTAAACAAATGGACTTTTTGAAAATCTGGTGAGTCAGTCATATTTCGCATTCAAAGACACAAAATTCGTCCATTGACACTATTCCCCTATCTCTAATAGTTCTCGAGATATTCCACAAAAATGATGTTTCAACCCTAACTTTGAACGCAGTTTTCACCCCCCAAATATGAAAACGGGGAAAAATAAAAAAACACGTATTTCTTATTTTTCGGTCCTCTATAACATATCCAAAAATCAAAATGATCGGAGGCGGACACCTAAAATACTCTCCTTGTTAGTAGCTAGTAAAGGATGCCGAATGCTTAAGCATTTGCTTAAGAATAAATAGCGACTATGAATACCCGCCTTAGTACATGCTTATTTTTTATTTTAATTATTACATAATTTTATTCAGTTTCGATCCTCTGTTTGTTTCTTTATAGTATGTATGCTTGTTTGTTTGGTTGGTTCAAAGCAGGAAACTCAATTTTAACCCACTATCACCAATCCAATTGTCCTAAAATTTTGCAGGCATGCGTAGTTACGATGGCAATACAGAATTATGAAAAAAGGGGGGGGGGGCGGTGAAAAAATCACCCAGTCATCAATAAATATAACCCGTAACCACAAATCCGACCTACTTGAAATCATGTTGTAACCACAAATCAAATCAATTCAATCGATATGAATTATGAAATCAGTATAAAACCGCAAATCAAAACTTAGACACTAAAATGTAAATAATAAAAAAATATACGAAAAAATTTGTAAGTTAAACAATTTTATTTAAAATGCATTAAATCTATGCAAATTTCCATGCACGTGTTGATATTCATTGTTCATGTAAAAATCCAGTATTTGATTATTTTCAATAATTTTTATGTTATCTGGTAAAATATTTTTTTGTGGGTATAATATATATTTTTGTTATATTTTATTTGTAATAGTTACACCTAAAACATATATTTATAGTTTTTTACATAAATGAATACTTTTTAAATCATTATAATAAAGATTTTGTACGTTTACATGGTCTTCAAGTGGGTGTTCCGCTTTACCCGACCACTTGAGCGAGGCGAAGATTTCAATACCTCCAGTAAATCTCATTTTCCTTTGTTGCCAATTATTTTTCTTAAAAAAGGCTTTGATTTTCTTATAGTTTAAGGTCCACTTAAGACTTCTGGTAAAGTCCCGTGTCTTTTTTTCCTTTCGATTTTATGCTATCACCCTCCAAAGTTAAGCGTTCGATTTTACCCTACTCTCCACTACATTTTAATCGAACTTTGTAATTTGTAATTAGATTACATTTTGCCCAACTCTAATTTAAAAGTTCTGGATAGATCTATGAAAACTTACAAGCAACGGCCACTAACAGCAGGGATAGCACCACGTATCGATACATCGTCGATCTATTGATTCTTTCTTTTCCTTCAACTTGTTTCAACAACACTTTCGCTTGTGGCTCGAAACGTTTCAGCGACAATAGTTTTTATACCCTCTATTTTTGTGATAAATATTATTTTCGCGATAGTGTTATCGCAGCGTTTACCAAAACATTACATTTCGTCGCTATTAGTGAGATAATGTAAATACCTCCTTGTTGTCAGTTTATATGCAGCGCGAACAACAGACTTGCCAGTAATATAACTTATTTCTTGGATTGTTAACTTTGTTGACAACTGAGTATAGTTCCTGAGTCACTGTTACACCTTGTATCTTCCGAGGCCGCAGATACGTATCTAATTTACTGCAAGGTTATGCATTTGCATTATTTCTGTTCGATAATTTGAATACATTGGAGCAGAATACACTATTATTATTTCATAGTGATAAGGGTATATAATAGTCGTACTGATGTAGTGTTTTTCCCTTTTATTTGTTTTTCCGTTTTGCAATGAATTGGTAATTTTCCTTAGAATATGTGGGTTTGCAAGGATCATAAATTGAGAGGCCCCAATTCCTACTGTGGCAAATTATTATTATCGTTACCGTTATCGTTATCGTTATCGTTACCGTTATCGTTATCGTTATCGTTATCGTTATCGTTATCGTTATCGTTATCGTTATCGTTATCGTTATTGTTGTTATTATTATTATTATTATTATTATTATTATTATTATACGGGAAATCCCATAGTATACGAAGTACAAAACAGTGCAATTAGGGAATTCAATCCCGGGATACGGGATCCCGCGATCCCGACTGTTTTTTGGACTCCAAAAATCCCAGGATTTGATATAACTAATCCCGAGAATTTCGGGATTTTTTAAAAATGTGAATTACTTTATGAACACCTAAAAAATATGAAAATAAACAGAATAAATAAACATAGTCATTTTATAATAATAAAAACAATAATAATAATGATTTATTTAAATAATAATATTAAGTCACATGTAACTAACTAAACTATATTTATTTTAACAATGATACTCTCACTTTCCGTTATTTCGAAATCGCGCGAATTGCAAATTGAAACTTGTCTGATCACGTAAAGTCGAAACATTTTCGGTATGTACTTTAGGTGCTTTGCTCTTCCTTCATTCGCATTTCTAAAAATCTTCATAATGGTTTACTGTTATTATCTACTTATTGAGACTTTATTATTATTCATTGTTCTACTGTTTTTATTGTTATAAATCAGGCATGGAACTAAAGTGAACACAGCGGCCGTTTTTCGGAGACAACGCCTCCTTTCTCCCGCCGCGCGTCTTCGCCCCCGCGGAGGACCTAAGTTCGTGGAGCGCCTCAGGCCCGTACCTTATGAACCGCGCGTGGCGCATTGGGGCGACATTGTATGAATAGGTTTCCACATCGACTCAGAGAGCACGATTGTCGATGCGTTTTTGTTTTGTCAATGCGCCACGCGCGGTTCATATGGTACGGGTCTGAGGCGCTCGAAGCTCCTTAGCCCGCCGCGGGGGCAAAGACGCGCGGCGGGAGAAAGGAGGCGTTGCCTCCGAAAAACGGCCGCTGCGTTCACTTTAGTTCCATGCCTGTTATAAATGATTTTAGCTTATGTTTCAGACTAATGATAGAAAGTTACTGTGTTTACTTTAAATAAAAATTTAGAATTTTAGCACATAATAAATTATTTTAATTACTGAATTTTTCTATTACCTAAACCCGAGATTAGTCCCGGGATCCCGAGATAGACTTTAAGAAATCCCACAATCCCGGGATAGTAAATAACGACCGGGATTGAATTCCCTAAGTGCAATCTATAGAGTCCAAAACACATACAACATGAACAGTATTGAGTATGTAATAAATAAATAAGTGAACTTAACGGATCACCTAGGTGTCACAGGTGCTGTAGATGCCAGATGTTACTTTACATACCTATATAATGACGTCTTGAACGAATTAAGAGACCCCAAAAAGGGTCAAGACCACTAAAGATCTCGTTGGCGACGCTCATCGCTCTATTGATTGGATCAACCGCATAGTGGTAATATTTGGGAACTTTCGGAGAAAAGAGCGGCCTAGTTCGCATGTGCTTCACTAGGGCATTATAAGTAACCGCGTCAAGCAGATCAGGGCAGTCTATATAACCATTAATAACCTTATATAGAAAAACTATGTCAGCAATATGCCTACGGTCATCCAGAGTGGCGATACCAAACATTGACAGTCCCAATCGATGTCATGAACGATAATCATGAACATCCCTATCCATTGGGCTACCTAGAATACGCAAGGCGAACCTTAAGAATTTATGCTGTATCCTATCAATGGAATTAACATACTTGGCATGCCTAGGGCTCCAGATGACCGAGGCATACTCAACATGCGGCCTAACGAGGGCTACATATAACAGCCTAAGGGATTCCTTATTCCTAAAATGCCTGGCAAATCTAGAGATAACACCTAAGGTCCGCAACGCCTTGCTAATACAGTGATCATAGTGAGGCCCAAAGTCAAAGCATAGCGTAATACAGACACCGAGATCCATAACTTTAGTGACATCATTAAGGGTAACATCGTTTAGTTTATAAGAGTACTTCACCCAAGACCTACAACGTGAGGCCCTTAGTACCACACACTTCGTAGTGTTTAGTCGCATCTTGTTCGTAGCACACCATTGCTCCAACCTGTGCAGATCACCTTGCATAATAATTGCATCCTCGACACCACGGATAACCCTGAGGACATTCAGATCATCCGCGTACAACATAAAGTTTGTGTTAGAGAGTATGTCCGCAAGGGCATTAATAAATATGTTGAACAGCAAGGGACCAAGATGCGAGCCTTGAGAAACATCCGAGGTGACACTTATGTAGTAAGAATGAGAATTTGATACCTTTACTATCTGATCCCGCCCCGATAAATAGCTTCCAACCCAGGTTAAAAGGGGCCCACAAAAACCCCAACGCGAAAGTTTCAGGAGCAGCACCGAATGGTCGACAGTGTCAAAGGCTTTCTGAAAATCTGTATAAACAGTGTCAACCTGCAGACCTTCATCAAGGGCTCTGGAAATAAAACTATGATACACAGCCAGATTCGTAGACGTTGAACGTTTCGGGATGAAGCCATGTTGTTCAACACATAGAAAGCTAGTGAGCTGCGAAGATAACATATCAGTTACAATATCCTCAGAAACATTAGGGATTATGGAAAGTTTGCTTATGGGTCGATAATTGCAAACATCCGAACGATCTCCCACCTTGAAGACTGGAGTTGCAAGGCTAGCTTTCCACACCGAGGGAAAGACTCCACTAGTTAAAGAGGCATTAAAAATGTTCCAAAGAGGCCTCGAAAGAATAAAGCTGCACTGCTTGAGCAACAGAGGGAAGATGCCATCAGCACCTGAGCCCTTATTAATGTCAAGCGCAATAAGCTTGTAGTAAATATCACCAATGGTAATAGAGAGCGACTCTAGGTGCAGGCTATTAAACGAAGAGTGGTTAGTATTCAAGGCATAGGACTGACCCGTCGGAGATGAATATACGGACCCAAGGTAGGTAGCAAACAGATTCGCGATTTCAGAGTGAGATGATGCAGAAGAACTCCCGTAGTGCATATTAGTAGGCAAACCCTGATTATCACGCTTGGCATTAACAAAGTTCCAAAAACTCTTAACATTATTCCGTACATTGCATTCCACGGTGTCAACATAAGCGCTGTAATCCTTTTTCGCAAGTAAGTTACACTGGGAACGGAGATTGGAGAAATTCAAGTAGTCACCGAGTGAATTGGAGGTTTTATAGGCTTTATGTGCACTGTTTTGATCATAAATAAGCCTCTTCAGTCGCGATGAAAACCAGCACGGATAAGGTGAGTGTTTAAGTGTTTTAACCGGAATAAAGCATCAATTGCCGCGTGAAGGTGTGAATAAAGATGATCAATGGCCACGTCCGGGTGAATCCCTCCAGTCTCCGAATCCCAAATCCTTGTAGGGGACCCCATTATAGCTATAGTTCATGGGCGAGAGTAAATCACTCAAACAGACTCTTAACGGCGGGTGATACGGATCAGGAGTAATAAAGTAATCGATTACCTTATCTACAGCTACTGCGGTGTCCTTAACAAAGATGAAATCTAACATACTATCGAATGCATTACAAATAGTATTCACCTGGGCAAGATTACAAAAATTATAACCCTCCTGTAGGAGGTCAATGGCCATAGACTCCTGAGATGACGTCCCAGGTTTTTTGGAACACAACGTGCTAGGAACACAAGACCAGTCAGCGGGGAGAAGGTTATAATCGCCAAACATGCAGAACCCATCATCGCTGTAAGTCTGAAAAATCTCCATTATACAACCAACATGGTTATCATATAGCAGTGGCTGTGAAGCCGGCGGGAGATATAACGCACCAACAATGACATGCACAGTTTGAAAACGCACGCGTACAAAGACCTGCTCGAGATCTGCCCGGTCAGGATTAATTAGAGAGCAGGACAACGAATTTGTTATAGCTACCAAAACCCTGCCCCCTCTAGAAAAACTACTGTTGAGGGGAGATCTGTCCACCCGAAAGATATTAAAATCATCAAGACCTAGCTCCGACGATGAGATCGATGGATTCAACCAGGTTTCAACAAATACAATAATGTCATAACGAGTTGCGGAGCACAGTATAGCGAATTTTAAATCAACAAGTTTCGTCCTCAGACCACGCACATTCTGATAATAAACTACGGGATGTGTTATTGGTTTTTTGAGGCCGGGTCACTGATTTTTCTAATCGGTACAATGTTCGGCTCACCATGAATGTAGTGAATGGTCATGCTTGTGTCACCACCGTCATGGAGTTCCCGCAATTTGGCTCTGAGATGATCCAGTGTCTGACGTTGCATTTTGGTCTTATCATCCGTGATCTTGCATGGCCCCGAATACCGGGACTTGTTCCTTAGTATATTCCTGACGACTTCCGGAGACTTGAGTCCAACGCAGAGTGGTCTGGATGAAGAGCCCTTCGGCCTGCCTAGCCTTTGCAGCCTGATGTCTGCATAATCCATAGGGTGGATCTGGTTTAAAATGGCCTTAACACTCTCAGAGTCATTCCTTAGAGCAATGTCCGGCGAGGCATTAGGTAGTTCCGGTAGACCATGGACTATGAGGTTCCCAGCTCTGTATTGTCTATCGTTTATCTCCGCAATAACTTCATCCGCCCCTCCAGGAATTGATGCGGACTGAGCGCCCGTAGACAAAGAGTTCTCTTCAAGAATTCGTACTTGATTGGAGAGATCACCCATTGTTGCACGAATTTCCCCTAGCTCTGGTTTGATACTGGCAATCATCTCAGTCCGAAATTCATTAAATTGCTTCTCAATCAAGTCCTTCATAACTTCGCTTATTTCATCGATCGTTGGAAAGGTAGACGATGACTTGGCCGACGGAGACTTCGTAACGTCAACAACAACAGGTGATGCTGACGAACCTAGGCCGTAGTTTAAAAGACTACCGTTATGCCAGGGATGAGCCGATCGGACAAGACATGATGTGCCTGCGTCGGTTATGATACCACAATCGGCACATGACACAGGATTAGCAACATTTGCACTGCAGCCCTTGCATTTCTTTGCTGGGGGGGGGGGGGGCATGGTATCACCAGATATACGCTAGATCAGAAGTCAATTAGATAGATACAACGGACTGACAGCTTGGTAACGCTGTAAATACGATTAAATAAGAAGATAAAGTCACAGATAGCTGTCGTACGCTAAGGGCACAGGTCCACGCGATTAATCCACTGCGCCAAATGACCGATGGACGAAGAAAATTAGGCAAATTAGCACACTATACTCAAAAGAGACAACGGAGATTTCAACGGAAACGGAGGCAAAACAAACACATGTAGCGTCAACAGAGGACAGTGTCATACTGCTTACGACTTCTTCGCAAAATGAAATATTGTTTTATATTTAAAGCATCCCTAACGCTTAGAAACATTTCAGCATTTGTAGTTTCAAGTATTCGATGGGGAGATCTTTCTGATAGAACCTTAGACGTTTTAGAATTTCTGAGTAGCCAATATTAGGTTCAGTTCTACCAGCCCGTTTTGATTTACAGCACATCATCTACGCACATTGTGAAAAGCTCGAGATACCAATAATGATGGGATTGGAAGCGCTTCGAACCGCTTCTAATCTGTCTGGAACATCAGGCGACTGCTTCGAAGCACTTTGAACATGATTCTAAGCTTAAAATTCTTGAAAGTCTTGAAAATCTTGAAAGCTTGAAAGTCTTGGTCGTTTTGGAAGTCTTGCTTCAAAGTCTGGGTAAGTTTCGGACCCGTATGTACGTCCACTGCCGACTCGCGGGACAATACAGTCATAAACTGCGACCCTGCCAAAACACTCTGGCCGATCAACCTGGCTAGTTTCTGGCAACCACGTGTTCATTTTCAAGACTTTCAAGACTTATCAAGACATTCAAGATTTTTAAACTTCGAATCATGTTCGAAGTGGTTCGAAGTTTTCATCATATATATATACCTAGATTCGATGCGCTTCAGATCCCATCACTAGATACCAACCCTATACCCATCCTATTATTGCGAAAGAACTACCACCATAAAATATTAACGTCAACATTCCAATCGATACACTTCCTTATCACACGTTGTTACAACGTGCGCAAGAGTCTGCCCTAACCACAGACACCATTTCCAACAAATATCAGCCCTGGCGTCCAGAAATCAGAGACCCCTTCTTCTTGATTTAATACGGTTCACCAGCCCGCCGATCTCGATTCGTCGTACATCGATTCCTTCCCCTCCGCGGACATTAATTTCAGTCTGTTGCCAGTAATTGCTAATTGCACGACTCCTTCGACCTCGGCCTGCCCCCTCCCTCTTTCCATTGAAGGCCTGCTTTCTTCCCCGCACATTGTTCCTCTCTTGTCATTGTGCTAAGGAGCACTTCTTTTCCCTTCCGCAACGATAAATATCGTTCCTAGAACGTGGCTCAGGGGGATATTCCCCTGATCCTCATGTCCTTGTTACCCACGTCTTCGCTATGATCCCGTTTTGCCGCCACTTTTTACCGAAGCAAATCAACCCCACCTTTTTCAGACAATCACTTCGTTTCCTTATCGCTAGCTCGATGCTTTCACCAGGTGATTACTAGACTAATTTGCTTGATTACCTTTACTCTGAGATGGCGGTACTAGTGAAGCCTTCCTAAAGGTGTTTCATTAGTGTTTTGGGTGGTTTGAATGGGGTCGCTGTGTGTCATGCGCATGCGCTGGGTCTAGTGTCCCTATGATAGTTAACTTGGATTTTGGGGATTTAGATTGGACTGATTTTTCACCGACTTCAAAAAGGGAGATTATAGATTCTACCCATATGTATTTTTTTTTATATTTGTCCGCGCATAACTCCTCGGCATATGAACCGATTTTGATGATCATTTTGTATTCGAAAGAGGACCATCCTACACTGCATCAATATTGGTTTATTACTTTGCCAGTACCCACTGGCTAATTCAATCTTTGCCTCTTTACATCATTTGTATTTTATGTATTTTCGCATGTTCGAGTATTTTCACGTGTTGAGTTGTAGACCCCATATAACGAATTTGAGACATCCTTATTTTCACATTTTCAAGTCGCTTATTTTTGGAATCTTCCGTTTCTAGCAAACGATTCTTTCTTTCACGAGCAGCTCTTTTTGAAGCTCACCCATATTTTTTAAATAAATGTAGTTATATCACTTAAATAACTAAAAAGTAAAAAGTAAAAAATTTAAAAAAAATTAAAACCGACTTCAAAAAAATAACAATGCACTAAAAAGTAAAAAATATTCTTTTTCCTTATTTTATCTACGACTCTCAATTTTTTAAGTCGGCGCCAGAGTTACACAGTGGAAATGACGAGGCGCCGACATAAAAAAATCGAGAGTCGTAGATTAAATACGGAAAAAATATTTTTTACTTTTCAGTGCATTTTTATTTTTTTGATGTTGGTTTTAATTTTTTTTAAATTTTTTATAGTTGATTTATTATTAATCTGCTGGCTCGGTTATTGGGTGGAGAGGAAAGGCTTCAGTGGATGTAGAAACGACTACAGGTGTATTGACTCGTTTTAACCACTGTGGATATTGCACATAGTCAATACTGGATTTAATACTTCTGTGGTAGTATAATTAAATCGTAGATTATAATTTCTCCTGAAGCAATGTTGTAAACAGTACAAAGGGGGCGCTGTGGGTTGGAGGTGGAATAAAAAAGGATTGGAATTAGTAAATTTTGGGGGTTGAATTGGCTTACAAGCTAAGTTAAATGTGTAATTCCATGGAATTTTTAATTGACGAGGTCACTCATCATCTCTACATAATAGGTTAAGGAGAGTTATTTTGGTAAATCAATGTAGATCTTACAATTAGTGCCTATGGCAGATTGATTAATTTCAGTTAAAAATTTGCATTTATGCATCGCAGCTCCTACAATTATTATGACCACTATAAATTCTCATTCCTCAACATTCCTCTTTCTACTATTGATTATTCCCTCTCACAAATGAAATTACAGAAATATGAATGATAAAAATAAAAACGATGATATATTGAAACTGAATTAAAGATTTATGGGATTCGCATCTTATTGAAGAAAACAGAACAATCAATTGTCCTCATCAATGATCTCCACTGCTACTGAAGAACCTTAAGATACAGGATACAGTTAGCGTAACAAGAGTAAAAGTACCTATGTTCCGGTTTATTTCTCTCAGTATTGAGTAAACATGTCCTAAAATTCTCTTTTGACATTTTCCTCATATGATTGACTACATTTCAATCACGGATTTTCCCTGCCCAAGCATTGTGTGCGTTTTAATAAAGGTTTCAGTAAATATTATATTTCCCGTGTCTTTAAACCCTTGAAGCAAAAATTATTGTACATGCTTTTTTAAATCAAATTATCAAATTGTATTCGATCATTTCTGAAGAGATTAAAAAAGAATATCAAAAGCGCTTTAGTAGTTTCCGAGAAAAAGGTACATGCAGACAAAAACTTACGATATTACAGGGGGATGCTTTTATGACGGTAAACCAACGTCATCCCCTCTATATTTCTAATTCAAAAGGCTACATTTTCTTTGTTTAGGACTTTGCTAGGAAATTCCTCTCAATTCCGTTGCACTGTATGACAATTCAGGGGCTTTTATTTGAATTTATTTGTTATGTACATAGATTTGTCCGAAAAAATTCTGATTACCTTAAAATGTCGAGAAAATGTTTTGCTTAGTTTTTTTAGTAATCAAAATTGTATTTGTTTTTTTTATCATTTTTAACTGCTTCTCTCTTAAATACAAATCATCGTTTCCTAACCATACCACTTTTAAATACGCAAACATACTTTGTAACCGTTCATATGTACTTATGAGCGGATTTCCTGATCACATCAAGACTCTGAGTTCTTAGATAGAGTGACACAAGAATCAGCATACTGTAGCAATTCGAAAGCAAGAAATGCATAGACGAAGTAATTGGATTCCCGTTAAGACTTTTCCCTTCCGTCTATTTGCTACCTTCCGCGGGAAGCAAGCCCAGAATTGTTCAGTTCAGTCAGGAAACCCAGTGTCGCCATTTCACCGGTGATCTTTATCTCCAAAGAGGGAGAGAGCGCAAAAGAAAAGCAGAAAGGCAATTTCACTGACGAACGAGATTGATATTTCGCCCGGACGTCTTTTTAAACTTTGAAGTCGTTTCGCAGGCATTCGCCGCCCCAGTCCTCACATCCGATTGTTAGCTGGCAAGTAGGTTAAGGGGTCTGTGGCTTAATTGCGACCAGTTTTATTATTTTTTAATTGAGGCGACCGGAGTTTCTTTAATTACACGCGCGCAGCGACAGAGAAAGCTATCTTGAGCAACGGCTCCACGCTGCACTCCCCGTTTTTATTATCTTTTTCAAAGAAATCGCGAAACCCTTTAGAAGTTCTGGTGGAACACGATCTCCGCTATCTGAATGATGGAGTATTTTAATACGTTCTTATATTTGCGTCTGCAATGTTCCCTTTCTATTGACGTTTCTTTTGTAGCTCAGCACTAAATGTGATCAGAAAAAATTATGATGAAAAATTTGAATAGTCGTAAATATGTCTAGGAATCAGTAAGAGTACATAGTAACGAAAAAGTCATTTGTGGCATGGGAAAGATGTGTTAAATTCTTGTGAAATTCAGTAGTCAAACGAAAGTTAGGTTCTCTCATATAGCAACTCTTTCCCTCATCTTCGATAAATTAGAAAGGACGTCTAATAGTTAACACGAATAAATAATTACATTTTGCAATTTGATTTGTCATCAAGCTCAGATCCTGGACGGCAGGTCGGGGACACTTCCATCCGCGCAGAGGAAGAATTTTGCTAGGAGGAGAACGCATAAAACGTACCGCGTGCGCGATTGCATCGATGAAAGACAGCCACAAACGATAATTGGCCAGGGAACTGTTCTCCTCATGACAAGATCGGGGCTATTGAATTTAAAAGGGGCAATTGAGGTGATTCAGGGTGCTCGTAAAACGGGTCGATCAAATGGGGGCGACGCCGTAAGGAAAAAAACCCACGGTACGACGACGACTAAAAACGCACCGCATACACAACGAGCTTTGCTCGTTATTAGCAGCAAATAATACACGTTCCCGTTTTACGATATCAAAACGCAACACCCACGTCCCCTGCGCAATGGCAACCCGTCCCGTGAAGGTCCTCGCGAGTAGAACAGAGAAATGTCGCTGCATAATATTGTAGGACAAAGGCTCTTTTCATAGCTGGAATGTCTGAGTAGAGAATTTGATATTATCGTGTGGCAACGAAACTACGCGAGGAATAACCCAGAAATGTACTGTTTCCGAGGCATGTTCCACTTTGCCTACCCAAGAAGCTGTGTGATTAAGTGTTTTATTACTCACTTGTATCAACTTTATAGAAAATTAAAATTTTAGAAGATATTAAGATAAAGATTTAATATGAGAATTTATGAAATCATAGAATGGGTCAAAATGGACCCCTTATCCACCTCCATCAGTATATGTATACACATTACTGTATAATATGAACGGGTACATATATTATATCAATGTAAACAACTTGCACAAAATGTATTTAAACTGAATCAAAATTAGGAATATTATTTTTTATTAGAAGTCTTTTGCTTCATGTTGTTTGCAAGATCGTTTATATGAGACTGATAGCATTGTCCAATAGCCATTTTTGATCTGTAACACTCAATAGCTGTTTCCTACAGATTTTTGTACACTAGAAACGAATCCGCAAACAGTTTGTTGCCATCACCCTCAGTTTTCGAGAAATTCGATTTTGAAAGCAAATTTTCAACTTTGAACATCTTTTGTGTTCAAACAATAATAGTAATTGCTTTTTTCGTCAAATTATTCTACGAATCCTCGCGAACACAAAAATATAAGTTATTATAAAATTATAAACAATTAAATATGTTTGAACGACGATCAATGGGGAAATGGACCCCCGAAATGCACCAATTTTTGCAGATATCTTTCTATGTATTTCCAAAACTAAAGGTCTAGGAGAAAATCTGACTACTCCACGCGATGCAGCGGATATTTTTCCTCTGGAAACCAGCAATAGGAGTGGTAGAACACCTTTTGATTTCAAGACAGAAACGAAAGAGTTTGGCAAAACATGCGGCGCCGACGGTGGTAGTCAATGACGCGTGGGCCGTTCAGCATCACAGAATCGCGTAACGCGTGTGACTACCGCTGCCGCGTCACACAGACGTCTTAACTCAGTCGTTTAAAAGACGTCCTAGTACAGAAGTCTTTAAATGTCTTAGAAATATCTCCGCACAGACGTCTTAAAGACGTCTTAATATGGTCTAAGACGTTCAGACCAAAAACAGACGTAAAATAGATGCCTAGAAGACGTCGTGTGCTATCTGGGCAGCGCACCAAACCTATGAGAAATGGCTATTGAATGTTACAAACCTGAAAAAAGTCAAATTTTGGTGGATAGTGTAGTCGATTGGTAGGTAATCGTGGTGACGAATATTTTTCTCTGTCAACCAATTTCTATATAGTCTTTTCGGTGTGGCGCCGAAAATCTCTCGCGTGCGACATATTTGCCACAATTTATTCCGTCTAAGGGCATTTTCACAGTAGACACTTCGTTGACTCACGACCGGAGTTTTGAGAATATTCACACATTTTCTTCCTTTCTCTGACTTTTTTAAAGCATCTCCAGCTCTGCCAAATGAATATAGGTATCTGGAATACCAGTCTGGTGTCACAGTAACCTAACATTCCTTCCGTGGACCCCTTCGTTTCCTAAACTTGATGCATGAAAATTCACACAAAAAACAATCAGCCAGCCCCAAGCTGTAAGCCGATAAGAGAGCAACAGGACGCGTAATCGCTGGAAGGAAACGGATGCTCGGCCCAGTTCCTTCCGCGCACGCGCGTAAAAGCGCTGAAACACTTGGCGATCGCCACGCTACACTTACGAAATCGGCGGCATTGTATTGTATGCGCCGAGACGAAAAAAGAACGAGGCTCTGGCCTGATATGATAGGTATGCAGGATGCGACCGTGACGAACACGTTGCCTACTCGTATGCTGATTATTCAGAAAAATCTCCTGTTTTTTGTTTTCCAACTCCCCTCCCCGAGGCAACGGAACCTTTTATTTCATGCTAATGTCTGCTTACACCTTGCCCGTTCGCTTCAGTCGAGTACATTTGCTAAACGTTCAACTACCACTTTTATACCGTTTTAGTCAATGTTAGCTGCAGGGTGCTTTTCAGGAAAGTCTATGTGGGGCTACTGCCTTTTTATATTTAGCGCAGCACCTTGAGATTATGGGAGTGGTAACGGAAGACAGTGAGTATAAGAAGCGCGAGAAGTAGCTAATTTGTCACTCGTAACGAGAGTAATGGTGTTTAGAAGATTGACAATGTAAGGGTTCTAGGGAAAATTTGTAAGTTCGAAGTGCTGATCACTGGCACTCATGGCAATGGAAATATTTTTGGTTTTATTAAGAGCTTTTGCAGCTTGAGATTATTTGACCTTAAATTATACAAAAGTCTGATTTATATATAAGGTTATAGGTACAGCGAACCGTAGTGAGGTCTCTAGTGCGCGTGCTCAGGCACAAGAGATCTTCACAGCGCGTTTATTGAGTAGCGGTAATTAGATTCGAAATTTACAATTTAATGTTTAGGCATTTCTTTTGTGTCTTTCGTAATGAAAGACCTTCCAAGGTCTTATTTACTTTCATTCCTTCTACTGAACTCCTACAAATCACACTACTATTTACTTGATATACCGATACGAACTAGTTTCGAATTAGTTTCGACTAAAAAAAATTTTTTATCTTTTTGGCACTTACATCGTTTTTACCATTTTAATTCCTTATTTCATTAAATGTTTAAAATAGCGTCATATTTATGCACATTCCTGTACATTCGCCGATTCCCCCTTCAATATTAATTTGTATCTACATCTGGCTGCTTTGGTTACATTATCGATGTACAATCGATAAAAACTCCTTTCATTCCTTCAAATAGGCACAAGGCACGTCAAACGCCTTTAATGAATAAAAAGAATGTGGTCTATAATTCGAAAACTGTTGTTTCTCGAACCATGACAATGCACACTTTTTAATGAATTTTAAAGCGGTTTGTATACAGCTAAAGTTCGTACCACGCATTCATGAACCATCCGATATAAATCGAACAGCCTTCCTTACGTAACAACTACTTCCTACATCGTTTCGTACTGCAAGACGTCGATTCATCGAATCCTGAGAACGAAACCGTGAAAGGTCGTTTTTTATAAACTTAATCCACGCCTGTTATGCGTTCATAACTAACTGTTTCCTTTTCTAATTCAGTTATTCGTGACAGGTGATCCGTGACTCCTAAGCGGCGGCGACTTTATTGTGTTGCCACGAATAAAAAATCACCGCAGGAATTCGATTTCGATCAAAAGCCGCAGCTATTCTACAACAATGGAGCGTTTTAAAAACTTACTTGAAAAAATTAAAGCTCCTTAGACGCGTACATTCTACGCCGACCCTTGTTCCTGCAACAGACGAAAAATCGATTCTTAAAATTTCATTCATTTTTTCACTATAACATTATGAACAAAAAGAAATGATGTGGAATTGATGAAATTAGAAACGAGATAACGTTCGGATATCATAGTTACAAGTCCATATTGGGCAGATTAGTTGTGTAATATATATGTATAGGGGATGGTTATAATATAAATTATACTTCGAATCTCGCCCTCGAGATTACAAGTGTAGTAGCATTTATTCTACCTACTAACAGTCACGGTTTCAGAGTTTTAAACCTAAAAATCTGGGCTCCCGGCTCATACGGACCTGGCGCCCCCCTGCGACTCGACTCGTCATAATCGTTTTTTCGTGCCGAAGCAGTCACGTCGTGAGTTTCTTCGATCAAGTTTTTTCTTTCGTTTATTAAGATAATTTAGGGATAAAATATCAGTGTGTATACCACAAAGAAATGGGTAAACACAAGGAACAGTCCACGAGGAGCGTCAAGGATGATAGGCTGTTGAGGAGATTGAAAAAGCTGGAAAGAAAGTTAAAGATCGCGTGGCGTCTACGCACTCTTTTGTTTCTGATAATGAAGGCGCAATTTCAGACAACGAAATATTGACAGACGATAATATGTCGAGGCCGCTGGATTTATCGAGCTATATGGGTGAGTTTTTATGGGAATTCCTACATTTTTCCTGTAAACGCTGAGGTTCTGCGAGACATGACACGATGACGTAAGGATATTGCGATCGAACCTATACGCGAGATAAGTCTGTGATCGACAAAAAATTTACGGTTGAGCTTACATGAGAGGTAAGACAAGGCCGAAGTATGTATATAATCCCATCAAAAGGGATCCCATTTAAAAACATTGTCGTAAATTAATACCCATCAAAAAGAATACCATTTAAAATCATTGTTGTAAATTAATAGCTTTACAAAACTGATGATATACATAAATTGCGCCAATTATCACAATGGCTCTTTACTCAGAGAAAAAAATATATTAAATAGTATCTTCAGGTCGAAGGATTCGAACCCCGGGGAAACAGAAATACCCAATAACAAATGAGAAATCTCCAGTTCCGCATTTCTCATCAGATATTTATGAAAATGACGCCAATCGATTCCTTATATTTCTCCGATGAAAATAACAAAAAAAAAGACGTAATTCCGACCATAATGAAGGAGATTACATGAAAAAATGACTTGCATAATTTCAAATTGACTTCGTTTGAAATATTCCGATTTACATAAAATTTGGTACAATTTTCATCGGAAAAACATAAGGTATCCATCGGTGTCAGTTCTATATCGATACGATGAAGAATAAAGAAATTTTTTTCTGAAACAGCTATGAATGTTCGGCCGACCACAGCGAATCGAGGTCGGCGCCCCGCAGTCGAGGGTAAAATATTTATTACAGTATATTAAGAAGTTCTTTATTGTACATAGTATCGATATGAAAGTGACACCAATGGATTTCCTGGTGTTCTCCTGATTGAACTTATACTAAATTTCATGCAAATCGGACTATTTTTATATAAGGAATACAAATTCCATAAAATTCGGTGAGGCACCACGGAGGGTTGACCTCACCAAGTTCACGGATATCTCGAGTATCTCGGGTAGTTTATCCGGGTAGCGCCTTCCCGGAAATTTTCCTCTTCCCGGGTATCTCACGGATACCTGGTCTACAGCTATAGCTCTAGTTAAGGAAATAAGAACGTAACTACATCAAAGAAAAGATCGAAAAGTCGTAACAGGATTAGAGAAACAAAAAAGACACCATTAGAATCGATAAAGTCCGGACGATCGTAGTAGGGTGAACAGGGTTGCCAGATCAGGTCTGATCTTCTGCCGGAGAAAAAAGACTTAATAAAAAAGTAGACATCTAAAATTGAAAGGAATTTTTAATCTGTATCTTCATAGACGACATTATCATTAATAGTACACCAATAGGTCGAAAAAGCCCGGGGGCCGTGGCAGGATTAACATCCCCATGTACAAAGTACTATAACCACATACACGCAGCACTTAAAATAAATGACTGGGAACAAATTAGGTGGTTGGTATCACCAGAAATACAATCATTCACACATTTATTCATACTATTTATATTAAAATTATGGATCAAGTGATCCAAATCCAGGCATCAAGACCCAACAGCAAGGCAGTGACTTTCACAATTAGATATTCTTTTTCATTTTTGTAGACAAACCTGTGATTCACTGTACGTCTCTCCATGTCACTTGAGTGGATCGTAAGTTAGCCACAATATCTGTGAAAGGCACGCCACACAGAAAGAACCACCCTATTTCCATCCGTAGCCGCGATGCACGGCGAAGATCGCGCCCGGAACTTTCAGTGGCGCGCGTATCGCGCTGATTTATTGTCAGCTGAAATCTGTCCGAGTGATCTGACGCGGTGCATTATACATTTGCACGCAGTTTCGCGGATACTATCGCGAGAAATAGGGAAACAGGGGAACGTAGCGGCTGGAGAGGCTGTATCTCGTCGAGGGGGTATCCCGTTAGGGAACGTATCCCGACATGGAACGATTTGATGGAACAGGGGAACACGAGGCGTTGCTGTTTCCTCGTGTTACACACTTCAGGCAATACTTCAATCTCGGACAAGTTCACGGTATCACTATATTATCGCCAGTTCGCCTGGTGTGCGTTCGACTACTTGGTGATGAGACTGGTGCAACGTTTTCTGAGGATTCCCAAGCCAATCAGTATTCAAACATTTATTCCAAGAGCCTAAAATGTGCCTGGCGTAGATATTTTATATTCACACATGCTCAAGCGATTACCAGTTGTAAGTGATAACGTCGATGCTATCAGTAAGAGGATCAGGTGTTTTAACTCTCGGCTGGCGGTGTCTGGATTTTTCTCGACCCAATTGTGACGCCACGAAGGGCGGTAGTAATGCAGATAAATTCAGAAATCGACTAAATGAATTGCTGTACTAAAAAGACCGCCTAAGATGCACATAGTAGGACACTTTCCAAGGGTGCAGAATTGAGTGTCATAAAATCTTTTTTAAAAATGTATACTGGTTTTATAGGAATTTGGAGATGTAAATGTAAAAATAATCTCAGATTTGCTTCATCACCTACAGTTTTTTTTTCACAACTTGCTTTGACGTTTTTATGTTGTAATTTGAGCCACGAGTAGCCAGTTAATAGTGAAAAATTAGTGTAGCCACAACCAACTGATATGGGTTAGCGACTCGATATTTTATAGTCTGCTAGAAATTTCTGTAGTAAGTTCTACAACTTACTGACACCAACCGCTATGGCAACCCTAAATCCGTCCATAGTCGATGTGGTGTGAAATAGTGTTTTTCGAATTCAACACGAAAAAATATATTAAAGCAGTTAAAATATTTTAAAAAGTGTCTTCATCACAGGCCTGTGTTATTAAAACCGTTCCTCTCTTTCGTTTATCTACTTAATTACAATGGTTCTTTTGTATTTGTTTCATCAAGATCTGCAGTAAAAAAGAACGAAGTCGATTTGGTGACTTCAAAATTACAATTTTTACAGCTAATTTTTATACAAATTTCTAACTGTTAGTGGCTGATGTTTCAGGATTCGTTTAAATCCATCAAACCCAACATTTTTAACCTCGTTTCGTTAAAAAATCGCTATTCCAAAGCGTGTTTTATCACTGTCAGTGACGCAGCGTATTTTAGCGTATTTTTATGTCGACGTTTTTAAAAAGGATCAGAAGTATTGTCCCACAGTCCGACTACGGTTGTATTTGAATTCATTTTCATCGAAAATTCTTATCCTGGATAGGACTCTCATAAACATAAGCCTTGACAGAAGCGATTGCTTGAGGAGGGGCCTATTCGATTTGAAGAGACATTCTTCAAAACGTTGACCTAGTCAAAAATTATAAAAACGTAAGAATCCACCAAAAAGGGCATTCTAACCTAAGGTGACCATTCGTCCTCGATTTCCGGGAGAGTCCCCAGAACACAATTTGTGTCCTTGGTGTTTTTTGTAATTTAAGGTAATCATTTTTCCCCGATTTTCAGTAATAGTCCCCGATTCTGTATTTCTTCTTTAAAGTTGCAAAATAATCTCTATACGAAACCGAAACCACGAGTTTGCTATGAAAATTCTACTAATTTGGCAACAGCGTAACCGAGTCTACGAGGAGTTGAGGTGATCCTTAAAAAAATATCTCATGTCTTTGCAAACCCCAAGAAAAAAATGGTCACCTCAGTCTAATTAGTGACTGTGGATACCTTTTCGCGATCGTTGCATTGTGGGCTTAGAAAACTGGCAAGACCCGTCATAACAGTTTCCCAAAATATTCCTAATTCTATAACACAATAGATATTATTAGGTTGCTGCACACGAAATTGCCGATTCGCGTAGGGAAATTTGGATGAAAATATCTTTTCCTTTTTAACTGTTTTAGTTATTTCATTTTATGAGTTTCTGTGACATTTCCCCAGCCGCAAGCCAGCGTTAGCAATTGTTATTGCATCTCCACCATAAACAAAGGAACTTTTAAGCTATCCGCGATGGGGAATTTCATATGTATCAATCGAATACCTGAAAAGCAGTATTCTCATCGTCGCTTTTTACGCCCGATCGTGGGCGAATAGAATGGACGTGGTACGTGAAACTCGAGCAGAGAGAAGCACGAAATTTATCAGGGGCGCGGCAGGCTGTACGTGTTCGCGCCCCGACGGGCTGCTTTGCATTCGGTCCCGTTAAAAGATAACCAGGAGATCCTTTCGCTTCTGGACAAATTTAAATTAGACTGGCCGCGTATAAAGCTGAACGTACGGCTACAGCGTGCTACCACGATGGGATCCCTGGGATTCCAGCACCTAGAAAGTGGAGTAGATGCTGGCCGGTAGATCCGCGAGGAATTCATGTCTCCTTTCTAGCTGCGCGGTTTTTTATTGGGTCATCCGACAAGTAAGTCGGTTTTTCTGAGGGCTGAGTTTGTAGCAATAGAAATAACCAGGAGCGTCATTTATCTGTTTGGTGAAAATATCAGCTTATCAAGGGATCTTCAGATGATGAATTAATTTATTTATGGTGAGCGTTTAAAATGGAAGTAGCCAAGGAATGTATTTAGGATGTTACGTTATATGAGTTTGAGTAGAAAAACGACGCAATTGTAACGGTGAAAAAGTATTTGTCTATTTGTCAGGTGTATAGGGAGATTGTAAGTGTAAATCAGGTTCATAGGTGGTTTGATGGATGAAATTAGGACGGGAAGTTGAAATTCTAACTGAAGAAATTTTTCAAACAAGTTCAACAGGATTTTGAATAAGAATAGATAAAAATAGAAAGTTTAGTACATGTGAAAGGGTTGTAGAAAATAAGGGGGAATAACAAAATATTGTTCGCGTGTTTAAAGATGGGGAGATGTTAGTACGTTTTCAGTCTGTTGAATAACTTGATGTTTTTCTAGTTAATCTTTCATTATTACTATTAATATAAAAGGATTCATTACTATTTGGGTACGCACAGAGTCATGTAGGAATAGCAAAGTTATAAGGTACAGCCAGTGTTTCGCAATGTAACAATAATTTGATTTTTAGATGAGATAGGTGAGTCGTGCAAGAAAAAGTCTATCTGGTGACTGACATTATTGGCCAGTTTACATAGACGATGGATGGTGTTGCGTTCCCCGAAGCCAGTGGCGTGCTTTCTTACTATTAGATGGAATAGTATTTTCTGAATATTCCTGGTGGAGCATTAAACTTGAAGAGTTCTAAAATGTTCGGGCAATCAATACGATTGTTCCAAATTTTAGAGACAAACGTTAAATTTCGTATAGGTGCATTGATAAATTTTATTAGCTAATCTGTCAGAACTGATTTTCGTTGCTGGCGGTGCAAATAATTTGTCTGCTTCTATTTAACTCGCGCAGAGAGAAGAGATAATCCTGTTACATTGCCAATTGTATTTCATTCATGTTGTGATTAATAATTACTGCTGTCTTACACTTTTCTAATATTATAAGACAGAATGCTTCGGTAAGTAGAAAATGCGTGTTCAAGACAGACTGAAAGTTCCTACAAGTATGAGTAGTTCGCCGTCCGGTGGTTCGAAAGTATTGAACTCTGTATAAAAGTCCAAAGAGAAGGATTAAAACACAGTTTGTAAATATCTGACAAGGGAACTTCGATAACCCAAAAATTCCGATTTTTTTTATACTTTGCAGATTTGTGGAGGACTTCAATAGAAGTGCCAGAAAACTTTTTATGCTACATTTTGATTCTACAGGGTGAAAACTTCCCTTAAAGATTAATGCGTATTTTCCTGTTTGCCTGTACATTTTGAAAACTATAGTAGATATAAAAAAGTTGTTAGACTGAACATTTAATGATCGTGTATGCTGTATAAAACTATGCAAACAAATCGCTAAATATCTGCAGTTTAAAAAAAACCTTCCCCACTACAAATCCAACCCTAGTAGCATTTATTGTTGGCATTTAGATGGTCAACTACTTCCCAACTCGGGAATACTGTGACCCAATCTGAAATGCTACTAGGGAAGTTTCCCGCATGCAATAAATAGAAGCAACCAAATCACTCACATCGCCAACACGGACGGCAACTTCTAAGTCTACAGCTTAATTAAGTGGATCAATCAATTACTCTATAACTCACACAATCACTCGAACCAACCATTCCCCAGTATACAAATAATGAAACGAAACGAAACATTTCATCCTACATCTACTAATACAAACATCAGTAACGTCTATTCAAACAATCCTATTGTGAACGCCATGTACCTAACATCAAAAACCTTACTACTCCATCCATAACTAAACTGACGATGAACAACTAATATCCATAACAAAGGATTACTGTTAATTAAACCTAAACGAAACTCAACGTAATCTCAATTCCTATAAGAGTAATCACCCGTCTCTCCCTTCCCCTTCGTCCTCAACCCCCCTTCTTTGAATAGAAGATCACACATTCACAGATCGGAGGAGCGCCCCTAAAAATTTGAAACTTACACGCAGACCCTTTCAAACTTATGTTCACCCTCCTCGATCGACTTTCCCGCAGACTATCAGCTTCGAGCCACTTTAGATCGTGGGCATTAAAAATTTCTCGGCCAATCGTTGGAAAACAGACATTAACGCGAGCTCGCCAATTTCCATGCAACACCCTTCGACCGAGGGGAGGGGGGATACTCGTTAGAAATTCACGAAGCCGCGAACGCGCTCGAGGACTTTATCCCCGAGCTTTGGCAGAATTTGCATCGCGTCCCGTTAGAGGACAGCGATCCCAGATGCGGCGGGCCGACGTACTGAAACGCCTACAACGAGACAAGGTAATCCTCTCCTCTCGATGTACGCACGTCGTATCAGCTGCAACGAGGGAAAAAGAGAGACGAGGGAGGGGTGGGAGAAATCGTTTTCCATACGAGTATGGAAATTGCGGTGGATGAAGTGCATCCAGGTTGCGCGTTGGGTACGTGTGCGTAATGATGCACGTGGTGGTGCACGCGTCCGAGAACGGAGGTGCAGCAAGTGCCGTGATTTCGATTAGGAACCGAGGGGTTGTGGGGAAGGGCTGTGCGTTTGAATATGTTTGAAAGGGCGAAAGTCAATTTTGAGGGAATGGGAGATTGGATTGTATCGTATGCTTTTCTGTTTATTTCCTTACAGTTTGTTTGTGTTAAATTGCGATGCTTTTCCGAAAGTTCAGTTTTGTGCGGTTCGTTGAAAGGAGGGTTGATGTACGATGTGTGGAGGATTTATTACATTTTCGTGTCGTATAGTGCTCGACACTAGTTTTTCCGAATATACGATTATGTGTACAATAATTGAAACATAAATGCCCAAGAATAGGCATGTACAATCTTCTTAAAAATCATGTAAGAAGTAAATAAAACACAGAAAACAATTTGAATACACGAAATTTACATACAACTTTGGAAAACTTATAACGAGACACATTTTTTTAACGATAAAGTTTGTCGCTTTGAATAGTCACTTGTTTACTGATTCTTAAATTTAAAACAATAAGCAATTTTTTCTAACAAATAATGGATAATTTAAAACAATGCGATTTATGTATCAGATGATACACTATTTACATTACAGGAATTTCGTTAACTTTTCGCGCGACCGATCGGCAAGAATTAGTGTCCAGCAGTATAGAACAGATACTTTTTTATGACTTTTATAAAATCTAAAGAGTAACGGAAGCAGCATGATTTAGTGAGAATGGAATTAGTGAAATAGAATAAGAAAATTTGGATATTTGTGCACATACGTATGTAGAGTAATAAATGTTTTTTGAATTTTGTTTTGGCTATTAGTGTGTCTTAATTTGTGTTATGATTAACTTGAAATAGTGATTGTTAATTATGTATAATTGATTTGAAATATTTTCATATTAATATTGAAGAGAAGAATGACTGATAGCTGATTGTAAGTATTGGCAATAACTGTTTATAAGACTAATTAGTGTAACGAAAAGTCTCATTTTAGAGAGATTTTCTTTAATTTTTAATTTTAATACAATTTCTAAGTTTTCAATTCGATTATTAAGCACGCTAACCAACAAAATTCATTGTAAACCTCCCAGAATTGTCTTTTCTTCTAAAAAATTCAATATAGCGAAGTCGACACCTCTACAGAGAAAAATACTTACTTCATGTTATATTTTACTAAAGTCCAGTTCAGATTTATTGGCCGGTGAATTTCGTTTCCCGAGCAGCGCCCGAGGAGAAATCAGCCACCACCACCTGACGATCGTGGATTGGCCGTTGAAGTTGCTGGGACCCCGAAGGGTGTGGTGAGGTAATAGTAGTGTGCGTTACGAAGCTATGCGTAGACCAATACGACAAGAAGCTATCGAGGAAGAATCAATGTTCTGACCAATGAAGGTCCTGAATTTTTTCGGAGCAAACGCACACCTATTCTAATTTGTGTAGTTCTACGCTGTCAGCCAGAGTTGGACATTATTCGTATAAATCTGTACCGTTGTTCCAGTCAGATTTATTCGGATAGGAATTTCTTCGTTATTCGACCTGATTGAACGACGAATAAATGTGCGTGCGCTCTATCTCTTCGAGCTCGATCCACGTATGCGAGTATATACAATGAATCAGTGAAGAGGTAGAGCGTACCAGAGTTGGGCATTATCTAGATAAAAAAATTATTTAAATAACTATCGAATAAATAATACTTTTTCTTTATTCGTTATTCGAGGTTCGAATAACCGAAGTTATCTTTATTCGAAGAGTAACGAATAAATAATTTTATTTGGTGCGAATTTATTCGAGGAATAAAGATAATTTTTTTATTGGATAAGAATTTATTCGGCGAATAAGGATAACTTTTTCAATGAGAATTTATTCGACGAATAACGATAATTTTTTATTCGAATGTTTTATTCGAATAAATGCGTCGAATAAATTTTTGATGCGTAGCATTTATCTTTTCGAAGCCTTCGAAGAAAGCTACGAATAACTTTCGTCAGCGTCGAGACTTGGTGAGTGACCACCATGACCCCAAGTCGCCGCCGCCGGGCATTTATTTTCGGCGCTCGCCACTCGGCCGAGTTCGACCTTCGGAGGCTCGAATAAACACGCTCGACGCTGACGAAAATTATTCGGACGCATTTATTCGAATAAAAAATCACCTTTATTCGTCGCATAAATTCTCATCGAATAAAAAAATAATCTTTATTCGTCGAGTAAATTCTCACCGATTAAAATGATTTATTCGTTGCTCTTCGAATAAAGATAACTTCGATTATTCGAGCCTCAAATAACGAATAAAAGTTATTTATCTTTTGTGCGTTATTTGAGATTTTGATTTAGATAAATTTTTTCACAACTCTGATTACAATGTCTGTACAGCGGCAAGAAAGAAGCGAGAAGGTACGACCGCTTGTAATTGTGTCTCGTCTATGTACACAAAGCGATAGGGACGCTTCACTGCGTGTGTATGTACGTCACGGACACTAATTCCCACCGCGCGACGAATAGGCGTAGCCCGAGAGAGAGCGAGAACGTAGAGAAAAGGAGCACCGAGGCAGGCAAGCGGTGTGGTGGGAGAATACCCCTCACGAAACTCACCGGCCAATATATATAAACTGGACCTTAATATCATTGTTATCACAAAATAGATGGAAATTCAGAAATGTTCAATGAAAACTGTGTGTTTAAGTGATTTAAAGAAACGTCTGTAGACGGCAACATTATGCCAGTCCAAAAATCACTAGGTTAGCAAGATCTGCCGCCCTTCCCGTGAAATATCATCAAATATTTTAATTTAAAAGCATCTCGAGACAATTTTAACATTCATTCAATACGACAACTTACTTATGTAGTAAATAGGTTTATTTTTTGCCTTTCGGCCTCAAAATGGGGTTACATGTGTTAAGTGTGTAAGTGTTTCTGGGACTGTTAATTGCATGTTCTGTTTTCGTTTGGACTTCTTCCTTCATCTTGGTCTTCTTTTCTTCTCCTTTTTTCCAGGACCATACGCTCCACTCCGCTCCTTCTGCTTCTCCCTTTAGTATTCCTCTAATCGTTGAATTTTCTTTTTTCAGCTCCTTACAGTCTTGTAACATGTGGCCCATCGTCTCTCTAGCCCCATTACATAGTCTGCATACTGTCTCTTTTTCTTCCTTCCAGTACTTGCTTCCCCGTTCTTCATTCCCACATCTGAACCTTGCGATCATGCGTTGGTCTCTGCCTCTGTAGTTTCCGTCTAGGTAATTTGCTCTTTGGTTATCTCTGATTTCTGTGTACTGTGCGTTGTATCTGCGTCCTAGTATTCTTTCGTATTGCCATTGCACCTGCTCTGTCCTGTCTCTTTGCGCTAGTTCCTCAGCTAATTCTCTTCCTCTACTTCTTTCTATTTCCATTTCTTGCATATCCATCATTTTTTGTCTGTAGTATACGTCTCTCATTTTCTCCCATTTCGACTTTTTCTCTGCTTGCTTCGCATCTATTTCCCTCCAGCACTCTTGTACTATTTTATTCTTATTCAGCCGTTTCGTTTTCTCCTCATATTTTATTGCTCTTCTTCCCGCTTCTATCCTTACTTTGTCCGTTTTTGTTTCCTCCAAAATTAGATACGCTGGTGTATTGAAGTCCAAACCTAAAGTCCACCTTATATATTTCTCCTGTATTTTCTCTATCTTTTCTGCTTCCATCCATCCCCAGATTTCTGACGCGTACAGCAAGATACTTTTTACTATGCTTCGAAATATTCTCATTCTTCTCTCAAAATTGTTCTTGAACATTCTTTGCCCTATTCCCCATATCTGCGCCATTGCTATTCTTGCTTTCTTTATGACTTCCCTTATATGCATCTCTCTGCCCCCATTTTTCTGGAAATTATACCCTAAGTATTTGAACTCCTTTACTTCTTCCAGATTGTGCCCCTGCCAGCCCCATTCTTCTCTCTTCTTCTTTCCTCTTCCTTTATGGAAAATCAGCACCTTTGACTTCTCTGCATTCAGTTGCAACCCTTTCCTTTCAAGATATTTTCCGAATCTTCTTATCATGTCCTTAAGATCCTTTGGTTCATTTGCTAGTAACGCTATATCGTCCGCATATGCTAGAGTCCAGATTTTTTCTTTTCCTACTCTAACTCCTCCCGACAACTTACTTATGAGTTATTGCTAATTTGCTGCATGACAGAAGAAGCGAGTTGATTTTAAAGTTGCCTCAAGTCTCTGTATTTAAACAATTTTCAATTTCTGTCGCTCAAAATTAGCCGCCCCCAAAATCTCCCGCCCTAGACTGCAGCATGTATACAAATCCGCCCCTGATCCCTCCTCATCACGCTCAAATCACTCCCATCAAAGTGTTCCATAAAAGTCCCTGAAATACCTGCGAAGTCCACAAGGGAATCTAGCATAACGAAATACTCAAGCCATTTCCCTGAAACAGGTCGCGGAACGTGCATGGTTCTCCAAGTGGCGCGCATCGTTCCCCCCATAAATCATCGGCTCGCGGCGAAACAGTTTTTTCTCCAGCCCCAGACACGGTCATACAAAAAACTAATCCGTCGGTTTGCACCTTTAGGAGGTGGTAATAAATAACGCGGTTTATCGAGCATCCCCTCGCCGCGCTCAGCAAACCGTGTCCTCCAGATAAATGATACCAACGCCAGCGTCACTGCACGCGGCCACGCTCGCGCTCACGACTCCTCGAGCGTTACCAGCGTTCACTTAGGTGGTCGTGCGTCCGCGCGATTTATCCTTCGATCATACACCCGTTCGCGGATATCAAAGTATCCGCGGCTAAAACCCTCGGCAGACACCACGTACCACGCACTTAACTCGCACGCTGATCTTTGCGCTCGAAGCGCGTACGAGCTATTTGCACGTCGGCTGGCAAACGGTGGAAACCTTGTAGTTAGCGATTTTTCTCCATTGTGAGTACTGCAACGCTTATTGATTGCCCCTTTGTTGGGGGAAGGTAACTTCTGTGGAATTTGCGCGATCGAGAAAGGCTGCGGAGGTCGTCGCTCGTGAGCGTTCCTTGAGAATAGGTTTCGCTACTAAGAGCTCGTAGAAGGTGGGACTGTTAGTCGAAATTGTGGAGTGAGGAATTTCGGCGTTTGGTGGGTGACTGTATTTAGCGATAGGGTTTGTCGTTTTATTTCTGATTTTGTTGTATTAAATTGAATAACGTTTCGGAGGCTTTTTACTGGGAAGGGGAGATTATGGTATCCTCGTACCTATAGGAATGCAATCAGAATAATAATAATTATTATTATTATTAATTATCAAATAAATAAATAAAATAACCAATAATTAGTAGATAATAAACTACATAAATAAACTTAACGGATATACTAACTACTACTGATTAGGTTATTAGCATGCCTCTGTAGTAACGTCCTGACCGAATTAAGGGAGCCCAGAAAGGGGTCAATGCCACCAAAATATTGGTTAGTACAATATTAATGGGGTCAATCGCGTAATACTGATATTTCAGTAGACTCGATACAAACAGAGTGCTACACGGCAACTTCCTCACCAGAGCATTGACCGTAACTAAGGCAAGCAGATCAAGATAACTTATTTGGCTATTGAGAATTGTGTAGAGGAAAATCATGTCCGCGAGGTGCCAACAATCTTCGCGAGTCGCGATATTAAGGGATGAAGTGCTGGGCGATAAACATGATCAGCTTTATCCATAGGTCTACCTAGGATACGTGAGGCGAACCTCAAAAATTTATGCTGCACCCTTTCGATTAATTTAATAAATTTAAGATGCCTAGGACTCCAAATTATCGGAACATATTCGACATGATGCCTAAGGCCCGGCGCAGACGAGCGGTTTGCGGTAGTTTGCCGCTGCGTTCATTAGCGGTGAAGCAATAGGGGAAGGTGGGGCAAGACGGGGGGGGGGGGGTGCGGGCAAGACGGGGTACCCCCCATATCTCGTGATACAAACGCCCGAATCAAAATTGAGCATACATGTTAGACGCGTCGCTATCGGCACCGTCAGTGACTAGCGAATCAGTGAAACCTGTGGACGCGTGACGAAGTTAGATCAGAATTTATAATTTATTGGGACTTCCTTACTTTCTCCTTATTTTTAGAACCCGTGACAGTGATATAATAATATAGAAGATTTCCAGTACATGTATGTGTTTCTCAGGCAGAATTTAGCTGGCTATAAGGTACGTATGTTATTTTATACTTTTGTATATAATGTTTCGAGCAGTGTTCATATGATTGTCGTGAGACGCGAAGGGGCATGATGGGGTAATGAAAATGAGAGGAACCCCATCATGCCCCTCACAAACCTAAAAATAAAAATCAAAGTTTCTCATTGTTCCAGGATGTTTAGAAACTATAGACGGAAGACGGACCGAGGAAAATGATACTTATTTTCTATTAATTAATCCAAACGAACTGATTCCCTTGTGGAAAGGTGGATAAACTGTCAAATATGAAGTAAATAGGCTCATTTCTTCTGTGTTGATGTAGGAGATGAGGACGACGAAGCCATACATGTGTGTCTCCTCTGTCAACCCAATAAATAATTTCTTTGTATATATATATATTTTATTTATATTGTTTTTTAATTGGTACCCCATCTTACCCCACCCGTGGGGCAAGATGGGGAGAAACGACTTTTTCTGAATTTTTTTATTTATTCTATTGGAACCTGTAAAACTTAGGTTGATTCACAGTTAAACTGAAAGACTTATTACCAAAGAATGGTTCAGACATAAAATTGATTAGTTGATTATGAAAATCTGTGTTTTATTCATCATCAAACCTTAACTACCCCGTCTTGCCCCACCTTCCCCTACGTGCGTTCGTCAAAACAAACGCAAACATGCCGCCCAGTAGCCGCAAAAATTTGCGTCCCGCGTGAACTGCTTCATATAAATTTATGTTCTGCTAAAACGCGCGCGGCAGATTGCCACAGCGGCAAACTGCCGCAAACCGCTCGTCTGCACCGGGCCTAACAAGGGCAACGTATAACAACTTCACAGAATCTCTGTCTCTGAAATGTCTGGCAAACCTGGAAATAAAACCTAAGGTTATAATGGTAACTGGGAATTGGTGTATTTTCTAAAATAATGTAAAACAAGATTTATTTATAGTGGTTCTGGGTGGGGGTGGTTAATAAAAGGGTAGTTTTAATATAAGTGTTATATATGTATTAACCCTTGCTCAGTCTATTGGTAACGATCATAAGTTTTCAACCAAATTTATAATATAATGAAAAATAAAGAAAAATGATATATTCTCCGTAAATTTCTGTTATTTTCTCTATTCGGTATTACTTACAATTACTATCGTTTAAAAAATCCGTTAGTGATGTAATAATTTACCATTTTGATAGAGAAACTAGTTTCAAAGTACATATTACGAAAATTTCAGCATGGGTCATGAGTGACCCGGTTCCTGCCTCCCTCGTCGCTTTTAAACGGTTAGCCCTCCAATGGTTAATTATGACATAGCGTAAACTGGAGGAACTAGCGTAAATTGGCAGGTTTTTGTAAAATTTTCTTATGTAATATAAGAATAATTAACATTTTTGCATTTGCTTTAAGTATCATATTATACGTAACATTGCATCTTTTGTGATTGTACCTACCTTACAGTGGCGAACGAAAGAAAGTTGACACCCTTTAAAATCCTATAACCTTTTTTAGAATTGGTCCAAACGACTTGACCTTTTTGAGAAGCTAGAAGGATTAGACGTTTGAAGAAAAAAATGCAATCGTCAGAATAGGGAAAAAATAGTAAAGGTCGTTTTTTCAACATTTTTCTGATCCTGTAATGAAAATTCAAAAATCCCATTTGTAGGTGTAAATAAGTTGTATACATGCTGAAAATTTCATCAAAATCGGTCAGCGTTGCTCTCAGCTACAAACGCTTAAAGATCGCAGAATAAGGTCGAGAATCGCGGACTTCGGAAATTCCGGGATTTTCATTACAGGCTCAAAAAAAAATGTTGGAAAAACGACATTTACTATTTTTTTTCGCTATTCCGACCAATTGCATTTTATTTCAAAACAACAAAACACGGCATTTAGCAAACTAATCCTCTAGCTTCTAAAAAAACTCAAGTCGCTTGGGCCAATTCGAAAAAAGTTATGCGTTTTTAAAAGGTGTAAACTTTCTTTCGTCCGTCACTATGTATATACTTGAAGTGTGAAAATGCATAAAATGTTTATCCTTTCCTTCTGTAGAGATTAATACATTAGTACTAATATACAGTATTAGTACATGTTAATGAACTGCCGTTGTTACCAATGCCCCCCCCCCCCGTCCCCCGTTTACGATAATTACACTACAGCTATTCAAACTACTTTCCAAATTTCTAAAAAAAACTCACTAAATACTTACTCTTTGAATACTATCTAAAAACAAACCCAAAAGACTCATTTTCACTACCCGATGATGATCTTGAACAACTCACCCCCAAACATCACAATGACTCAGATATTCTCCAAACTCCCATTCTCACATTATATGGAATAAAAGTTATGTTCCAGCGATCTCAATTCAGGAACCCCGCATAACTATTGGAGAAAGGGTTTCGCAGATCCCTCGTAGCATTGCAGTAATCAAGAACGGCGATTTCGTGCGCAGCAAGTCGCAGCTTCCACGGGAACAAGGCGATCGCGTAATTATTCGACCTAAGCGAGTGGATCTACTCGTGAAGTGCTAGATCGCGAGATTAACGCGCTGCGTGTGTACCCGCCGCGGCGCTGAGGGCCGACATTAATTCAAAGCAATCGGCGATCTTGGCTACACTGCGGGTACCCAGATGCGGGGATAACCGACGAGTGCATTTAGCTGCGTCCTAACTAATTTCTCGATACATTGCCACGTTCACACCTTCGGGAATATGCCGTCACGTAGGGCGTAAAAGATTGCCAACCCCTTTAAAGTAAGTATGTTAATTATTTATGGAAATGTAGTTTCGAGAAAAGCGCGTTTATAGGTAGTTGTACGTTTGGGCTCAATTGCCTTCATATATTTTAAGAGATCTTGATCTAGTATATTTGGAAACTAGTATGGGCTAGGTAAGTATCTTTGGCGCGGAGCGCTCGCGCCATCTCTCGGATTTTTTTTGTCAATATTGGGAGTATACTGGAGAGGGATGAGGGGTAAAATTCAGATTATTAAACAAACATCACCAAGTAACAAATATTAACTTATTCCCCATATTGAAGTTTGTCCTTTAACTAATTAATCATCCCACTTTTAACAAAAGTGACCGTTAGGTGGCGCACTCCGCGGTACTTAGCTAGCGTATACTTAATAGTATAAATTTAAAGAAAGTGTAATAAAAAAATTCCCGTTAACCTGTTGAATAATAAATTAATCAAAAAGGGTTTTCTTCGTAATTAGCAGAAGACGCGTAGTTCATTAATATGTTCATCAGTTAAAGAAATACTGATTATAGGTGAACTAGGGGATATAAACTATGCAAAACGTTTATGAAAAGTATCAGTACTCGAAGATTTACCATCTAAATGCTGAAAAGTGGCGACTGCAATCCAGCAGAAAGAATTTAATTTTAAATCCAAATATCAATGGATTTATCGTTGATAGTGAAACGCGAATTCTTGATACCTGCAAAGAATTAACCTTTAGAGGGCCGGGCTGGCCACTATAGTGGCCAATGAAAATTTTAAATTGTGAACTTGTTTCTAAGGGTTTTTGATAGCGCTAATCACGATTCTATGGTTAGAGTATCCAAATTTTATGCAGAAACAGTGTTGCCAACCTAAACAAGCCAATGAAAAAAAATAATATATGAATGTAACTGTTGTTATTTATTTAGGCTTGTTTAGGTTGGCAACACTGTTTCTATGTAAAATTTCGATACTCTGACCTTAGAATCGTGATTAGCGATATCAAAAACCCTTAGAAACATTAAGGTTCAAATTTTAAAAATTCCAGTATATTCCATACCGTTCGCGATCGGGCTGGCCACTACAGTGTCTACCTAAGAATTTGGATCTTTGCCCGCCATTTTGGTGGTATATATGCATAAATTTTAAGTAAATAAAATTTACAATTTCAATGAAAAAATCCCGGTCCTCTACAGGTTAAGGAGTGATATTGTAGTTACAATATCGTGTTTCGATTTATTACATGGCTATAACAAGTTATCAATAACCGTGGTGTTGAGATGAAGACAGCGTTATTCACCCGACTGAGCAATTTCAATCGTTTCCTACATTTCGCCGAGTACCGATAGGGAATCGAATCCATTCAATCTTAACACATCCACACTGGCATCGAATGATTCATAAGTAATGGGTAATCAATTTTCTGTGTTGCAAGTATTCAAGTAATTTAATCACACAACGATTACTTTACAAGCTGATAGAATCGTGAAGGAAATTTATGTGCCGAATATTTTTCGAAATTAAAAACCCACCAAAACTTTTAGATGTCTAGAGTATTAATCTGATCGAAAAGATTTGAAAATTTGGAATACTGAAATGTTTAAGGAGCCTTGAAAATAATGATGTATGTTAGTAATTAATAATTCAATACAAAATTCGTATAATATCAGAAAGATGTTCATAATTCACAGGTTGGTTTCTTTATAAGAATGAGCTCGCCAAATTACTTTTCAGCATTCTACGTACTTATAGTCAGAATTCGAATAAACGTTTTCCAATGAGTATTGATTTAACTGCATTCTTCTTCACTAACACGACTAAGATTGTTCATAAAATTGAAAATTACTGTTTTTTTGTTACATCAAAAGAACCACATGTTGCACTCGCACCGTTTTCTCAAAATACGTCTTCATCAAATACATGGATCACTTCATTCGTGCCAAAATTTTATCAATTGTTTTTTTAGGAAACGGTATTCTTGCTACAATGAATGGTAATAGAAATTGATATATTTCACGACGTATAGTTTCTTCTACCTACATTTTTTCTCCTTTTAACGAACAGAATATGTTGATGTAATAAAAAAATATAAATAAACAAACTTTTAAGTTAAACGATTTTATTTATTTTGATAAAAAATTCACTAAAAACTAAAAAATAAGTTTTTTCTTGTACTACAATTACGATGGTGATATGTGACTTTAAATAAAATCGTGGAGCAGGATATTTCATCGTCCATTTCGATCCTTGATTCTGTATTAAATTGATTCATATTCTGTTACGAAATATCCTGCCCCACGAAATCGTAGGGGATGCAATTTTTTCACGCCCCCCCCCCCCGAAGGCGAGTTTTTTTTAATTTTGTATTGTCATCATAATTACGTACACCTGTAAAGTTCCAAATCTATTGGATTCGTGGAAGTGGGTTAAAATTATGTTGCAAGATTTGAACCAAACATATATAATACAAACAAAGAAATGGACAGAATTAAGCTTAACTTTCAATGTTATGAACTATTTTGCAGCAAGTATTTTTTACAAATCTTTACCGAACCAGAGGTGTAGATTGACCCCTGAAAGCAGTGACCATATCACATTTTTAGCAACCTGTACAATTCAATCGCTAATAACTCGTGTAAGTGGTTCATAATCTTAAGGCGGCAAATTTTGGAGAGCGACAATTTTTGAGCGAAAAAAATTGGGTATGCGAGGTTTAAACACAGTTAATACAACTTTAAAAACAATTCATTTCTTTTTCATATAGCGAATTAGCAATAACTCAAATCTGAGTTGCCATATTGAATTAATTTGGAAATTGTCTCGGCCCCTTCAAATTAAAATATTTAATATTATATCGCGGAAAGGGCGGCAGACACTTGTTAGCCTAGGGGCGTCAAATTTCCAAATCCGCCTCCGATCTTAAATAACAAAAAAGGATCATTTCACATATGTACATATCCAACCCCTCCACGGACCCTATCTTAGGCCGGCGCCACATTTGCATTTTGTCCGCGCGGACCGACCGCTCGTGGTTAAATGGGCGGACGAACCGCTTCAGTTGGCAACGAAGCATTGAAAAAGCATAATTACAATTTTTAAAAACTACCTCAATTGGCAAATTGGTCTGCAGTAGAGCGAGGAGTATAAAACATGTCCAATTCAATTAACACAATTCAGTTAGTCTGTATTACGTATGCAGTAACAAAAAAGAAACAACGAAAACGTCAATGGGTTCATCCTTTAAATATGAAACGTATGAGTATGGGCCAGTTTCATCTGTTAATTATAGTACACTCAGACCACACCCGGACAAATTTTTGAACGATAGAATGTCTATATCTAGTTTCGACACTTTTGTAGATTTTATGCAAGAACATGTAAGATACAGGCGGGCAAATCGCGATCGGTCCGCGCGGACGAAACGAAAATGTGGCGCCAGCCTTAAGGCCTCCAAAATAATTTGTATTCTCAAATTCCCCGCTCTCCCTCGTCGCCGTTCCCACTGCGCAGACTCCTCGCCACCATACACTGATCGGTCTACTGATGATCCAGCGGGGCAAAAGTTCAAAATCATGACTATCCAAAATGAATGAATCTTGGTCATACCACAAGCTACTAAATCAGAGTATTAGTAATCGATGGTTAGAATGCGTCAGTATCAGCTATAGGTACTTATGTCAAAAGTGCTCAATTGTATCACGACTTAAATTGCTAGTATTTTGAATAATGGATTGCAGAGATAGAAGTAAGTAGAGTACATATTCAAAAGTAATAGCTGCAAATAATTGTAACCCTACATGATTTTCATACATAATTAAAATAATTCTATTGGTGTATATATGGTGTAATACATTTTATATAACGTGGTTGTAAGCAATTCTTCTCTACAAAACACCACATTCGCTTTCTACATTCTAAGGAACTCCAGAATACGAATTTTGGTTTTAAAAAATCCTTGAAGGATGAGGTGAAAGTTTTAAGGATGATAAAACAATATGTAGGGTGTTTTTCAATCAAATAATAAACATTTCCACCTGACTGATGATTTACGTATGACCTGCGACTTTTGTTCCGCTAGATTGTTATTGGACAGGCCACTGTGCTCCATGGGAAAGAATCTTCCACGGGGGAAAGCCGTGGGCGCTTGCCATTCAAAAAAGAATCTCGTGCGAAAGTCGGGAAACGCTTTGCAAATGCTTGGTAAAGGACAAGCTACAAGAAACGGAGCTGAGCACACGCGGGCATGTTTATGCGCGTTTACGTGTACCGGTGGCGTGAGCCCGCGTTAATCGACAGCAATGTTCCATGGACGTGCCACTTGGCCGACGTTAATCGGTATTCCAGCGATTCTTAGGAAACTGGTTCCATGGACGCTGGAAAACTGTTATTAATACGAGCTCGCCGGGAATTCACATATTTCCTAACGGAAAACACGGCCGCGCGGAAAAATGCGTCCCGACGAAAGTATTGAGCAACCGTCCGTGTTCCTGGCGCTCCGTTGCGATCGTGGCGTGATTCGTGGGTGTGTACTTGCTGGTGCACCTACTATAGGCTATGGACTAACATTATATATACATACACATATATATGTGTGTATGTTTGAGCTGGCTCGAGAAACCAGTATTTATTGCAGACCAGGCTGAACAGGCGGGTACGCGAGCGCGCTGGTAAATCTGGCACGGTATCGCGTGAAGCAACTGGCAAGTACACGGGCGGTCAGATATACGTATAAATATCGGTGCCATCGGTGTATAGGTCGAGCACAGCTGCACCGGTAGTTTGCAACAGATACTTCGGCAGCTACTGAATGTGTTTGCGGTAGGCCACCTCGAAGAGGAAAGCCTGCTCCGCTTGGGAAGGTATTTTGATGCGTGCTGATCATCGCGGAACGGTACACGTTCCTTGCACAATTGAAGACTCTGCAACAAGATGGGGCCAGCTTCAAATGTATTAACTTTTGTATAACTAATGAAAGGTATTTCACCCGCTTAAAAGCTACATATTAACACAGAAATATCTATTCTATATGACAGGGTGAATTTTCCAAATTTGGAGCTGCCTCCTTTTTGTCTCTAATTACGCTTAGACTGGCTGAATAGTGGAGGGTCTGCGCTTGCATTTGGGACAAGTTCGTTCTTAAAATGATTTCCTTCTTAGAATATGGGCGATGAGGGAGTTTGGATTTTGAACAGTTTGTCTCGAGGGTAATTGGATTGTTGTCGAGTGTTTTGGGGATATGTATATGTCTTAGACTTAGAGGATAGTAAATTGGATTTATGATATTGATGCAGTAAAGAACTTAAACGACAGTACAGCTTATTGTAATGACTAATATCGAATCATCATAAGCCGTGTAATCGACGTCGGTACTTCTAAATGAAATGAAATGTAGTGTCCAATAGAAACTACTTGTAAAATTCAAAAATATATCTGTGACCATATATCTTTTATTAGATGTGTATGGTGTCGTGAATTTTATTACTTTGTTTCTTTTTACGATAAATATCATAGATGTATTAGAATGTGAAAAATAGTACTTTATCTTTTAAGGAATAAAACAATGAAAAATACTTTGTTATCGTTTCAGTTTTTCACCGCAAGAATATATTTTTTTATTAATATTTTGGAAACGCTTGGGTGTTGGATCCAATATCGAGACAAAGGTTGGCGTACTACGCCTACACTACACATGCATATATGATATTCATCAAAATTTGTGTCCCAGATGTCGCGGACTTCTCTTAGTAATCAAGAGACACGGTAGTGTCTCGCGCCATGTATACATATATATAGGTATATGCACAGCGCGAGACGCACAGTGTCTATATTACGCAAGAACCCTGAGATTATCGAATCTCAACAACGGCTGATCCGTCGTCAAGTAAAGGCAAGAGGGGAGCATGAAAGGGTGCGGAAATGTCTCTGAGGGACGTCGTTCATTGGATGAAGGTTTTGGCAAATCGCGTAACAAATCGTTGTCACGTGACCGCTAGCAGAGAACAGATCTGTCGAGGTAAACGTAACCTAGCTAGTGTCAAACAATTATAACCTGTCAAGTGTGAAATAAGGAAACTAGTTAAAATTTTTTAAATGTCACGAGTTTTTACACCATACAGGACACTGAATTATTGTCTCAATTAACAAGGTAAGGCACCAAAATTTTTTAATAAGGCTATTTATGTAGAGCTTATAGAAACAGAGGGGACGCACAAACTTGAAAGTTGTCCGGAGAAGGTTCTACAGAGAAGCATCTTCTTTCGCACAAGTTTCTACAAAATAATATATTGTTTTTATACCAGCAAACTATTTTTACATTAGAGTTTGTATGTAAAGTTTATAGAAATGAAGGGGACGCAGGGGCTTAGATAGAAACGAAAGGGACGCACAGGCTTGGATAGAAATGAAGGGGACGCACAAGCTTCGATAGAAATGAAGGTGATGCACAGGCTTGGAGGTTGTCCGGAGAAGGTTAGATAGACAGAGAAGTATCTTGTTTCGCACAAGTTTTTGGAAATTTGTCAAATAAGGTAAATCGACAAAATTTGTCAAATTAGCGTAGCGTTAAGAATTTAGAAAATTATAGCGTACTGCTTGCAATGTAGAGCAAGTCACATTATTGAAGAAAGCACGCTTAAAACGCATCTCCCTTGATACTTTTCAATCTCTTGTGAAAGATATTCTTAATACTTTATCAAAATCCACAGTAGTTCCCACGCTATTCGTAAATTTTATTAGTTTCCCATTACCAATATTTCAATTCACCAATAAACATACTAAATTAATTTTATTCCAACACCAATAAATTGTACGTTAAAAATATTGGATCTCTTTGTTCATTTTCGCTAAATTACCATTAGCATTTAAATTTCCCCCAACAAGTCATTCAGCGCTCTCACTTCCTTCGGATACATTTTATAGACTCTACACTTACTATAGCAAAGGGCCACCCTATTTCTATATGTTCTACGTTAAGTTGCAATTAAAATATGGATTTTATATATTTACAGATAATCGAAGCAGAAGATGATGCAGTGTGATCTATGTCAGAGAAAAAAATTATTGTGACATAGTATTATATTAATTAAATGATTTTATTCCGCTTCGATCCTCTGTTTGCTTCTTGTGTTTGTTTCATATCTGAAAACTCAAATTTAAACCAATTCCACCAATCCAATTGTCTTTTAGCTTTGCAGGCGTGCGTAGTTTGGATGACAATATAATATACTGTTAGTTAAAAAAAAAATAACAGCGAGTGGGTGAAAAAATTATCCAGTCCTAATAAACACTACAAAATGTGTGAAATCCCCACAAAATTACGTTTTTTAAAAAAAGGTACAAAAAAGAGCGCCAAGTATATAATCTCATCAAAAAGAATCCCATTTACATACATTGTCGTAAATTAATATAAATTTATTAATATGCTATATTTAACTTTACAAAAGTAATGATATTCAACAATTGCGCCAATTATCACAATGGCTATTTATACAAAGAAAAAAATGTATTAAATAATATTAAGCAGATATATTTTTATACAATTCAATATACTTGGCGCTGCGAAACCGAAAAAATGTTAATGGTCTTGGTTAATAAATAAAATAAAACAAGAGAAGGCACCATTGAGACAAGAAAGAAAGAAAAAGATTTTAATGCAATTTCTACATATTTATTCAGTTTATCAACACCAATTCGGAGAGCAGCGCCAAGTATTTTGAATTGTATAAAAATATATCTGCTTAATATTATTTAATAGGTACATTTTTGTCTTTCTATAATTAGCCATTGTGATAATTGGCGCAATTGTTGTATATCATTACTTTTGTAAAGTTAAATATAGCACATTAATAAATTTATATTGATTTACGACAATGTTTTTAAATGGGATTCTTTGTGATGGGATTATACACTTGGCGCTCTTTCTTGTACTTTTTTTTTTAAAAATATTAGTAGGTACTACCCCAAACCTTGCGCCACTCAAAGTATTAAGCGAAACTTGGTTTATTGGTGGCTCGAACTTCGCACAGTCCCCTCATCAGTTCCTACATTCTATTTAATCATGGATGGTCGATCGTTTTCCATGGAAAAACGAGAAAAACCCGAGACCACTTTGTGGATCAGGTGGTACGGTTAGAGGTAACCACCGGAAGCTCTAGCCACTTTTACTTATTCAATTATATTATAATATCCCCCAAGAAATGGTTGGCGCAATTTCACGTGCATGCAACGCGCCCGACACGATGTCGATTACGAAACGAGGAAGTTGTATCGGGAGATCGATTTGACGAGCAAATTATTACGAATTCTTGCTAGATTCACTTTCGATTTCCAAGTCGGGTTCTTAGCCCGATACGCAATGATTTTGTATTGGAAGAGTGGGCAAAAAAGCTGGATCCGAAAGTTAACGGTTCTTCTAACGATTCGTGTAAGGTTCTGTATATTTTATTTCGATTGTGATTGCGATTCTGCGCTTCAGGATTGTTGGTTACGGTGAATGTTGCAAATCCGACTATGGTAGAGTTAACTCTCGATGGAGAAGTTGTACCTATGTATGTCTGTACGCCAAACAAGTCGCAATAAATTATCGGAGAAATTATTACTACATAGGCGTTAGAAGGACTTGTAACCCCTGTTCTGTATGCATATTTCCTAATTTATAATCATTCTTAGTAGTAGCTATTGAATGCTATCTTACAGCTTGCTAGATATAGACCGACATACAGAATCAGGGAGACAACTTTGAAAAACTTTGGGCTGTGCACCCCATGCGTTTAATACGGTATTATAAATAATACCCACTAACAAAATGCAGAATTTGTACCAAATTAATGAATGAAATATTGTGCGTTACGCTCGTGGAAACGGGACAAAAGGAATATTGATTTTTAACGATTACAGTGCCATCCAAAAGTTTGAAGTATTAAAGGAAATAATAAGTTCTTCCTTACGAACAAGTGTAACATGTTGAGTGCCACAGTGGAATTCAAGGTTCTCTGTAGAACTCCAAAAAGTACCAAATATTTGCATTGCTATATTCAACTACAGACAGAAAGGTTGAAACTGCTTTAAGTTTTTTATAATTTCAACTTCGTTTCTCTCCTATTTCATTTCATCATCAAATCCTAAAATACGCTTCTTCCTTTGATAGAAACTCTATCTTACTATTATAATATAACATAAATATCATGGACCACCTGTGACCCAGGTAGATCTGAAAGCGTTAGTTGTCCTTAATTTCTTGAAATATAGAAGTTTGCAATTAGAGTTGTAAATATTCGAATATTCGAATAATTTCGAATATGAATAGTTTCTTCAAATAGTTAGGAGTCTTCGAATATTCGAATAATTAGGAGTATTCGAATATTCGAACATTATTAATAAATTTGAAACTTTATTAACCTTTGGTAAATTTTTAATTTCTTACAAAAATGTCTGCTTATACTAATGTTTCAATCTTTATGTTGAAAATGAAATCGCCTAGATCGACTGCGAAACAAAATTGGATATTGTTCCACTTGTTTCGAGTAAATGAGTACTCTTATATAAATATTTACTCTCGGCAAGAACTTATTCCCCCATTATGAACAAATTATTTTAATAATACTAATAAACTCATAGTTGTTTTCGTTTCAAAATTTATAAATTTACGAAAGATTAATAAAGTTCCAAATTTATCATATGAAACACAAACAATTGTAAAGGACAATATGAAAAGAATTTCACGATATCTAACGTGTGAAAAAATATTTCATGTTCAGATTCCTATTCGCTACAATCCAAAATTCGAACACTCCGAATATTCGAATACCTCTCCTAATTACTCGAATACTTCTAGATTATTCGAATATTCGTTAGAGCCATATTTAGTTGCAATCATCGTTGAGAGTATTGCCGTGGAAGCAGAAGGGAACTTGCTATACTTACGATATGATTTTAATGAAAATTAGCAAGTGATTCGGAAATGTTCGCCAGCAATATACAATGATAGTTAAAAGACAATTTAAACTGTGAACACTGCCGAAAATAAGATACGTCCAGCAGGAAGAATGGTATCTTAAAATTTATATAAAATTTATGTAAAAGTGATAGCAAAATAATACATAAAGCCTACGTATTGTTGAGTATGCGTTAAGTTGGATATTATATAGACATAAAAATATGAGTTTTAAACTTTCTTTTGACCACCACTGTAGTTTATCGTCCTTTATTACCAGAATTATGCCGAATACGCACCAACGCGTCCAGTAATTAATTAAGCAGGGCGGACAAGCCTGGAGAATGCCGCCGAACGAGAAAAGTCGATCGTCGATCCGCTCTGCTAATTGGATCGCGAGTCGTGGCGCATGTGCACGCTCAGCTCGTGCATGGTGATACGCGCTAATGCACCGATTCGCGCAAGACCGCGGCTTTTTGCCTGCACGCCTGGCAGGTACAAGATACGTACGTGTTCGATTCGGTTCTGAGAGTGCTTTCTCGCGGCGGAAACCTCCGAACGAACAAATCGTGGCGATGGTAATAATTATTTGGCTTAGCATCGCTGCCGTAAATTAATGCATTGCTAAACCCAGACACGCACCGATCGCGAAAAAATAAGATCGATTGGCTGGCTGCCGATTGCGGCTGGGTGTTGGTTTAACTAATTTTCGATCAAGGAGGCTCGACTTTAATTTTAATGTTGCGGAGGATGATTGAGGGCTCCAGAAAGTCAATCAGTGGAGCATAAATTTGGTTCTTCGTTGAGCGCGACCTTGCGCTGCGGACTAATATGACTGGACCATATTCTCGTGTTTTCTTGAGAAATATTTCAATTTGGAGAGATCACTTTAGTGTATGGTATTTAATCAATTTTATTTATTTGTGTAATGTGTTTTTTGTTTGTGCTCGTTCTTACTTGAGAGGCAGGCCAGTGATTGTTTCTGTATAGTATACACGACTGAAGGGAGTTTGCTTCAATGAAAATACAAGTTGTCTTATTATATTCGTTGCATACACGTCATGGTAGAATGAAATTAAGTCAGTCAATAATTCCATAAGCATTTACAGCGGTAGCAAAGTTTCCTGTGACCAAGCCTCTTTTCCAATCATTCGCAAATCTCGCTATTTCTTATTTAGAACACTTATAAATCATTTTTATACTAAACATATACTAACATTAATTGTGTTATTTATAAACACTCCAATTTACTTTGGGGAAGGGACATTCCACGCGAAATCGGACACTTTTCGGAGTAACATTTCGGATGTTTCTGAAATTTGAATATGTTGTAGTCTTTAGTGATATTTAAATGTACCTCAAAGGATTTTTCAAAATTTGGAAAAATGTCGATTTTACAGCTGTTTGAAGGTAAGTGCTAACATTTTTTCAGTAAATTATAGCTATGGAAGTAGTAAACGGATGGAGATGAGCTTTACGGTGCGCATAGAGAAGACATTGAGGTTTTAAGAAAAAATTATTACAGTTTAAAAACTAATTTTTTTTAACCATTTTTGTGCAATTATTTTAAACAAATGCAGTTTTTTAACACCGGGCGCGATTTGAAAAATCTGAAAAAATAGGGGAATATAGTTCTATCCTTCCCCTTGATGGACTATTTTTCAAACGTATGGACATTTTAAAATTGGCATTCTGAAAATTGCCGAAAGTTGGCTCTGCGTCAAATCACACCGGCTCAACTCGCTGAGCCGTGCGGTGCTCGCAGCGGCCGAGTGCTATTCTTATACAGTTTTCTCGAATATGGTAAGTATTTGTAAAAAACTTGAAGAAGGAAAACTTTTACTATTTTTTATACACAACATAATACGGTAGCTCAATTTATGGTGTTCGCAATATTTTCCTTGAAACGAAGGTGACCCTCAGTTTTTTAAATGGAATGCTACATATTTGAAGCGACTGTCAAGACAAATTCATCCACATGGTATAGGGTAGGGCGGGGCTTAAAGGTCCAATTTGACTATTTCGAAGTATACTGTGAAAACCGAGCCTACTATATCAAAATATACAACACTAATCAAACAAACAGTTATCTGACCATGTTTAACTCAATTTTTGGTTGAATTATCATAATAGAAATATGTTATTTTACAATTTTTTTAGACCTTGTCGTCTGTCTCTTTTTGCCCCATAACAGGGGTAAAAAGAGACAGCCAGGAGGCAAAAAGGTCCAGTATTTAATTTTAATTTTAAAAAGGTTTTATGAAATAATAACAATATTTGATTAAATGAAATTCAAAAGTTTATTTTTATTCCAAAAACAAAACGTCAAATGTATTAACAAAATTAATTAAAAAATTATTAACAAAAAAAAATCTTTTTCATAATTCAAAAAGCAAAATATATTTTTATAAACGTAACACAAAAATAAAATTCTTCTTTAATTATAACTACAACGTAGTAACTTAAGTAACATTTATTGGTATCTCTATTTTATCTTAATCAGACTCATCGTTTCCTGAATCACAATTATTACAAACAAAGTAAATGCAACCTCTGTTTGAAATACATTTTTCATGGGCCCATTGTTTGCAAAGAGTGCATTGAATCCAACCTTCACCTGCAACACTGTCACTGTACTTCTCGCAACAAATCAAATAGAAGTATTCATCATCAGAGCTGGAATCACTGTTAACCTCTTGTAAAATAGCTTTTTTTACTTGCTCAAGTTTTTTATTTGCTTTGCTTTTCTTGTTTACACTTTTAGCCTTTTTCTTATTCGCGATTTCTTGTTCTTTACGTAGATTTTCTTTTTCGGGTGTATCCGTTAAAATAGCAGTTTTATGGCGTTTCCTATTAATAGTTGACTTTCGTGGTCCGGCTTTAGGTAGCGGTCGTACGATTTCGGGCGAAGAAACTCCCTGATATCTGTGTATCATACGATGTTAAGGGCTGCGGGTCCAACGACGTTGAAGGCTGTGGATTAGACAACACTGTTGGCAAAGGAGTAAACGATGTCGATGGCTGTGGCTCATTACTGTTAGTTTCCATGGGGCGATCCGTTACGTAACTAGGTGCAAAATCAGCGTCGTTAAATTTATCTTGGTTGAAGGGAAATATGCCAGTTTTTTCGAATCCACTCATTATGTTACTCGGTATCAAAGCTAAAGGTAAAGAAGTGCGGACGATTCCAGGGATATCATATATAGTCATTGTTTTTCCAGCATTATTCCGCATCCATGCATCTTGAGCTAAAGACAGATATCTTTTAAAAGGTCCATATACCGACACGTCAAGTGGCTGTAATTTGTGGGAACAATGTGGAGGAAAAGAGAGCATCACCACTCCATTTTCTTTAGCTAGATCTAGTGTTGGTACAGATAAGTGTGAAGAATGGTTGTCTAAAACCAACAGAACAGGTGATTCTTTACTAGGCCTAATTTGCTTGATAAAATGCTGCACAAATATGAGAAACTCGTCATTAGTAATCCAACCGCTAGAATTTCCAGCACCAATGCAATCAGTAGGACCATCCCGAATGAAATGGTCTTGAAACTTTTTGCGAGGGAAGATGAACATAGGTGGAATCGACGAACCTGTAGCTGAAACCGCTACTAATAGGGTTACATTAGTTCCACGTTCACCTGATGTTACTGAACCAACATTTTGCTTTCCTTTAGCAGCAACTATTTTTGATGGTTTGGTGACAGTCGATACGCCAGTTTCATCTGCATTCCATATGGAAGAAGCTGTAAATTTAAATCGGTCCATAACTTCTGCTAATTTCGTATAAAACTCTTGCACATTAGATTTGTTGAAGGACGTAGCTCTGCTGAGACTTGTTGCTTCAGGTTTTCTAATGGAGAGACTTGTATTTCGTTTAAGAAAAGCAGACATCCAATCTCTACCGGCCATTTTGTTGGTATGCCATGTTTCCGGTACACTTATTTCATATTTACTCGCACAGTCATAAGTCATGCGACGAACCTCTTTAGGACCTATGCCGTGGAAAATTTGTGCAAGTTTAAGCAAGTATTCTGTAAGACTGGCTTCTTGTTCTTTATTAAATATCTGCCTTGGAGTACCATAGCCAAATCTGAAGTTGACAGGATCATTCTTCATTCGTTTAATAAATCTTGATAATGAAGTTTTACTTAATTCACAGTCACGACATACCTGCCTCAATGATTTACTTTCATTGATAACTAAATCTGCTGCACGTTGCATCAACTCTACAGATTCAGTTCCACGATCAGATTTTATTTTATAGTTGCGCATACTGAAACAAAAAAAGTTTTTACTAACCAATATATTAATGATGGGGTGAAAAGGTTCAATGTGGGCTAAAAGGTCCACATTGGACCTTTTTACCCCAACCACGTGTAAGTGTTTTTAGAGGTTATAAAAAAATTACCGTTCAAACTAGCTAAAAACTAATAATATATCGTGAAAAACAAATAAATCACGTATACTAATAAACTATGTTTAGGCATGGTAACCGAAATAACACTGCTCGAAACTAAAAAGAATAATAATGAAAAAATTTACTTACGTAAAAATTTTAAGACGCGGTCGTGTATCTCCTGCTAGCGGCGTCGCTCGACTGCCAGCGATGCCTCGTTACGCCTCCCGCGCCTCCTTCTCACCCCTCGTATAGTTAGAAAGAACGATACGTCACTAGTTTTACGATTGCTTATGGTGGACCTTTATACCCGTGGGCCTTTAAGCCCCGCCCTACCCTACTATGACCTTTCAAGGATACACGTGGTCAGGATTGAAAGAAGAAATTCAATCTACTATAGACACTTCGATATATTTATTTCATTCCTAATCATGTGTATCTTTGGAGGTCGTAGTATACCATATGGTTGAATTTGTCTTGACAGTGGCTTTCATATTGGATAATCAAATATATAGCATTCCATTTAAAAAACTGAGGGTTACCTTCGTTTCAAGAAATATATTGCGAACACCAAAAATCGAGTTACCGTATTATGTTGTGTATAAAAAACAGTAAAAGTTTTCCTTCTTCAGTTTTTTACAAATACTTACCATATTCCAGAAAACTGTATAAGAATAGCACTTGGCCGCTGCGAGCACCGCACGGCTCAGCGAGTTGAGCCGGTGTGATTTGACGCACCGCCAACATTCGGCAATTTTTACAAGACCAATTTTAAAATGTCCATATGTTTGAAAATTAGTCCATCAAGGGGAAGGATAGAACTATATTCCCCTATTTTTACAGATTTTTGAAATCGCGCCCGATGTTAAAAAACTGCATTTGTTTAAAATAATTGCACAAAACTGGTTAAAAAAAATTATTTTTTAAACTGAAATAATTTTTTCTTAAAACTTCAATATCTTCTCTATAAGCACCGTAAAGCTCATCTCCATCCGTTTACTACTTCCATAGCTATAATTTACTTTAAAAATGTTAATAGTTATCTTCAAACAGCTGTAAAATCGACATTTTTCAAAATTTTGAAAAATCCTTTGAGGTACATTTAAATATCACTAAAGACTACAACATATTCAAATCTCAGCAACATCCGAAATGTTACTCCGAAAAGTGTCCGATTTCGCGTGGAATGACCTGGAAGGAATATGAATATCAAAATTTTAAATTCACTGATAACGTGACACAACAGACATATTTTATAATTCTATTAAATATTATAAATATTTCACTCGCACAAATGCATTCCCACATCGTACTCATTTTCGTTGCCTCGGGCTGGAACAAGCCACGATGATTCAGATCCAGCATCGAGGATCGCAATTAGCTCTCCTTACGAACGAACTTTATTTCCTCGCTTGTTTGCCAATGAATCGAGGAGCTCGGGGCGAGACCGAAATCAGAGAAAGCGAGTCGAGGCGCGTTTTAATAGGGCACCCGACTGCTTTCAGGCCTGCTCGCAAGGCGTTTTTCATATTTTTACGCTCGATACTTTCATCAGCATCGCGTGGTTTTCGCGGAGAACGCTTTGAGCTTACCCCGCCTGGAGTAGATAACGCGAAACGCTTTAAACGTCCGCGTCGGGATAGATAGCGCGAAGCCTTCTGACTGCAAGCGTCGTAATAAATAATCGTGGGACGTTTGAAACATCGGCGGATAGATACCGGGAACCTTTTAAATGTCGGAGATTTAACAGATGGATATATCTCCTCGGACGATCGATAATGCACGCGCGCCGTTAGGGTTTCTGACATTGGCGGGAATTGAACTAAAGAAAGGATTGACTCCATTTGTCACTGACCTAGGGAACGAGAATCAGTGATAAGAATCGACTGCAATCGGTGATAAGAACGCGCAGCTTTTTAGAACGAAGAGGTGCGCCGCAGTGATACGATACAGGGTTCGAATGTGAGCGTCTGAATTGGAAGCTTGAAATGTTTAATATTCTGTGCAAGGTGTGACTATGTGTGCGTATAAAATTTAATACGAAACTGATAGAGTTATCGCGTACACGTGACAGTAGCTTTAAATTGGAATGGTTAGTGATAAATATAGAAAGGGAACTCAAGGCAACTGAACAATTCGAATGAGAAGAAAGTTCTTGTGGTATTGAAGAAGCTACACTCCGTGGTGTTAAGAATGATTGGTGTTAGATAGCTCGAGGCAGTGTTTCCCAACGTGGGGTCGCGGTAAAATTTTGGGGGATAGGGTAAACTCACCTTAGTCCGTGATATTGGTTACTTCATGATACTTTTTCATTCGTCTGTAACTCGAAGTTGCCAGACCCAATTGAGTTAAAAATAACTAATCGACAGCGTTGAGCTTGTAGTTTATGATGCGGTAAAAGAATCAGTTAATCGAAGTTAGTGCGATAGATTGTGAGCGTTTTTGTTCTATCTGCGCATTATTGGGGAAATTCTTCGTGCTAATTGTGGACGGTCGCTTGTTTATACATGTATTATATGTGCTTTGGAACAGTTATAAGCAATCCGCGGTCCGCGGGCCACATTTGGCCCGCTAGCAACTGACCTGCCCCTCCCCCCTTGAACATTTGAACTGTAAAAGATATCGGAATGAATTTTGCGCCAAAAAGTAGGATAAAATTATCCCCTTCTAATGTTGTATAATTATAATTTGTGGATGAGCAACAATTCTCGAGATTGAAAATTTTAAAAAAAATGATCGTCGTAATATCGATTCGTTGATAAACGATTATATAATTGTATTAGAGTAGCAGTTTCAAATATCGCAGCCAATATTGACAAGCTCGTTTATGAAAAACAGAAGCGAATATCTCATTAAGTAAATTTCAATGGTTATTTAATTTCATTTAGTTAGAATAATATACGTGCATATACGTGTTTATATTAGAATATGTACGTATATATTACTGTGTATATATTACTAAGTAATAAATAGTAAATCAAACTTAAAAAAACGTTTTATTGTAAAACTTTGTCAGAAATAACAATTTCAGCCCATAAATTAAAATTCTTTGATTAGTATATTTATGTATCTAATATTGTGGCCCGCGTAGAGTAGTAGGTTTCCACTTGTGGCCCACTTCGGACCAAAGGTTGCTCACCACTGCTTTAGAACAGGGTTGACTAACTGGTGGCTCGCGAGCCATCGAGGGCTCCTCCGCCTTGCTGCCACACTGATCGCCCCCCTCCATACCTACCAGACTCTGACGATCGCAGTCAAAAAGAGAAGGAAATAAGCAGGAATCTACTGCGATCGTCAAAGTCTGGTCAGTATGGAGGGTGGCCCTTCAACGTGGCAGCACGACGGAGGGGCCCCCGGTGGCTCGCGAGCTACCAGTTAGGCAACCCTGCTTTAGAAGATAAATAGAAAATTAAAACGGCTGGTAAGTGATGGTAAGGTGACACTTTAACAACGCTTACTCTTAAAATTATCATACAGTAAGGCCTCAGTGCTATTTTTGCTTATGAAAATAACTAAATTCTTATTTTTCGCGGGCCTGAGACTGCGTTTCTGTTTGCGCTATTTGAGAAATGCCGATGGTCAATACTAGAAACGATGCTTCCTTACATTTCAGACATCTAACGATCATGAAACGATTGATTAGGTATACACAAAATAACAGTAATATAAAATAATGTAACATAATTTAAAATAATCTTAAATAATGTAAAATAGTAAAACAAGGAGCTGGTGAACATATATAGGGCCAGCGAGAACTATCACGGAGTTACCAGAGCTATCACAGAGTAACCAGAGTACATATTTAGTAACTGTGCGATGGTGTCACCCTGTGTATTCCGGGCGAATCTTAAATTGTTTATATCATTTTTGGGGTTTATCCATATATATATATATATATAGCATAGTAACAGCCACTCGTAAATAACATATCAAATACACACGCCATTTACCACTTCAGTTCACTATAGAGAACTGCTAGATACCAAAGAAAAAGCATACACACCAAGTGGGCCAAAGAAACAGAAAATTCACAAACTAAACACACACTTAATATTCACATTCTCTTATACCATACAGAGAAATAATCATGGTCAAATAAAACTAGCAACATTCCTATCATCAGAAATTTCCTTTATTCCTCCACGAGCATGCGCGCATTAGTCTAGCTAATGATGATTCTGCTGTGTTTACCATTTTAATGGACGTTCATCGACAGCCTAGAAAGCCAGGGGCGAAAAAGAAAACCGGTCAGCTGCCGCAGAAAAGCAGCAATTATTATTAATAAAGCGTGCAACGTGCTCGGGCTAGTTGCACGCGTACACATGGGCAATGGCGACACTAGGCACGAGAGGCCCGTTCAGCTTCCAGCACGAACGACGACTAGGCAGGAAAGCGAGAATTTCATAGGGGCTGGCTGGATGGCCTAGAAAACCAGCCCGCCTCGGACGCACATACGCGGGTCTAATTGCTAATTAGTAATTAGTGGGTAAGCACCGACGCCGACGGTCCGGCGAGCACTGTGCTCTCCGCGACGGGTAACCTGGATCGAGCACCCTGGGTCTGCTTAAAAATTGAGAAACGACCGTTTTCGACCGGACATCTACTTACGAAACCACGTGTAATTAGCCCGTTAATTCAGCGAGGATATCTCGGCGTGGTGAACATGCCCCTCGCAACCGTAGTTTGCTGGAAATGGCCGTTATGACGAATGGTGGAGGAAATCGTGATGGTCAAGGTCATGTGAATGAGGAATCGTTGGAGGAATTGCTTGCGTAGTGGATGGTTTTCTCCGATTAAATATTATTTATATGGTATGAGAGGTAGGTTAAATGATATGCACTTGACATCTGCTGAGTCACATCGTGTTAAACTTTCTACAGTCTTTGGTTTAGTTATACATTTAACATGATGTCAATGAACGAAATACATACATATGTATTAGCAACAACTTGTTAGAACGAGATTCGATTGTAATAGGGTGGAAGAAAAACTTTTGTTAATTTGTTAACTAGGTCATTCTTCGACCAAAAGTGTTCCCCGTGCATCAAAGTCTCTTTATCCCAGATGGGGGATGTTGGTTGTGGGATAGGTGATTAATTAAAACAACTCTTTTTGTAACTACAATCTAAAACGTTAATTAGGTAAGAAGTTGGAATATACGTCTTTAACGGACAAATTGCAAAGATCGAATGGCTCCAACGAGAGCCGAGAGAAAGAATATCGGTGCCCACTGCTCAATTAGAACAAGAACATCTTTCCTTCTATAAATAATAAACCATATTCGCAGTATCTCCTCTTAGATTTTTGATTCAATTTTGATCATCGTGCACTCACAGGAGACACGAAATATCCAACAGGGGATAATTTTCAAATGACAAAAACTTCATTTTTAATTGTACCAGTAGAAGATAATATCTGCAATAAATACCTTTCTTCCTGTTTCTTCGCATCATTCTGTGCTTTAAAACCCACAAAAGTCACTGCATATCCTCAATTCCAACTCATTACTACCACACAGCCAAGTCAGACCTAACGCAGCATTTGCTTCCCTTCCAAATCCTCCCATCACTCACTGTAATTCGCAACACTTGTTAAACAGACCATAATTCCACTCTCCCTTTCCATCCACCACAATTCCAGCACTACCGATATCCCACACTTCCCCTGCAAAGGTACCTTTCCAAACTACAATTTCATTTGCGCCTTATGCTCTGTACAACTCACCAATACCCGCCAGCATTTCATCCTGCATCATCGATCTCGAAGCTTGACCCACCCTCCGTTGCAGCCTTATTACCACGCTTTTTGCACGCTGCCATTCGAAAGAGGCGTTTTACCGAATAACGAAAGCAAAAAGCGGCGAAGAGGCACGACGGGAAACGGCCGCCACCAAGCGGCGTTGGGAGGGGGACAGAAAGGGGGAGGCAGAAAACGAGGAGAGGAGTAGCACCGGCGGCACGCAGGATGCATTTAAAGTCGTCCCAACATCCTTTTCTCTACGCCTGATCCACGTCCGCTGGAGGAGAGCAAGGGATCCTTGTGTTTTCTCTTTGGCATACGAAATCCCGCGACGCAGTGTCGTTCTATTGGCCGTGCTACGTGAAAGAACGCGTCATCCCACCCCACGCCACTGTTTCCCTCGATTATCTCCTCTTTTTTCGACTGGCGACGCACGTGACCGTGGCCAACATCCGCCGTTTCGTGACGACGTTCACCATGTCCCATACTGCGCACCTTCATCATTGCCCTCTACCCTGATAAATTCAGTTTTACGAGAATTTTTGGACTGCTGGACGAATCTGGTGTACCGTTAGTCCTCTTCTGGGCCTTGGCTTGAGATAACGAATTTATAGTGGTCGGTTGGCTTTCCTCGTGGAGCGAATTCCTTGGGACGAGTGACGGAGCTTGATCTCTGTGTGACGTCTCCATTTTTCGCCACTGTTTATGATTGCGAGGTGGTTGGGTTGGAGTTCACTGGTTTTGGACGACTCTGGCACGGATTCTACGCTCGTCTTGGCGTGATTAAATGACCGTGCCCGAGGAATGATTTAATCAGGGGCGTCTTTAACCTGTTCACCGGTGGTTACGAGGTAACTCGTCATTTGAAAATACTTCTTCACTGGGCAAGACGAGTTAATTCATTACTAATTGCGCCCGTTGCGAAAGAATGCAAATTTCATTTTTCTCTTACTACCACTACGAACAGAGGCAGTGTATCTTCTGATCTTTCTTCACTTTTTTCTTTCTTCTTTTTACCCTTTTTAAAAATCATCTGTTTACTAATAACGCAATTTAAGTAAATTGCTTATTTATTTATCGGCGATTCCTTGTGTCTCCAGTTTGATCATTCTACTTGTATCAGAAATAGCATTAAGTCATGTTCATACCTGCAATGGGCATGACGAGTTAACTAGATTTTTGCCATTTGTTACTATCCTGCTAGGGAGCACAATCGATTTGAGAATGTGCGGGTTAACAGGCTATTTAAGTTGGTATGGTTCATGGTTTCTTTAGTTTTTTTGGATATACTTCCGAACGGCCTCAGGGGCGTTAGACGCGAGGTTTGAGGGGAAGTGTGTCTCCCCTAAATACAAAGTTGTAGCTTCGGGTATTTATTAGTTTCCGAAATACGAATAAAACTTATTGTTCATTTTTTTTTCTAATTATTTTTTTTAATTGCTCACGGGTAGCTCGAACGGGGATCCATCTTGCCTCTCCCTTGCCCAATTTGTTCTACGGACAGTTGGACCCGTTCCCCTTACCTCCGCGTACCCCTCAGGTGCGTAAAAGGCATTCATATTTAACTGAAATTCAAAGCCAATTTTCTTGAAAATGAAGCGCGATATTAAAAAACTGTATTGTATATTTTTGTCTTATTTTGGCCTGTAGACACCCCCCCCCCAACCCGTATTGACTCTGAATAGAGTATAATAGGTATCCACCCTGTATAATAGGATGGATCGCATCCGCAAGTTTTTGGTTCAAATCTCCGAACTCACATTGGTTCGTTATCATGCATGGTGCGCGCGTTCCCCGCACTAATCTAGCCCCAACCACTATTAATACCCGGAACTAGTTGGAAAGTGGAATGCGTTGTGCCTGAATAAATCAACAGAAAAACTAAAAGTTTTTTATTAATATCTCGAAAACTAATAAATTCCCGAAGGAACAATTTTAAATTTAGGGTCCATACACCCTGCCCACCCCTCCCCTCAAACCTCGTATCAATCGGCCACTGGAGCCATTCGGCAGTACAGCCGCTTTTTTGTGGTTTATTAGTTTTCTGTGAGGCTTCTCAAAATTGGTGCAATTTAGAGGGGTTGGTGTACTAAGTTCTTGATTAAAATGTGTCTAAAGCATGCGAGATAGATAATAGTCAGGAAGCCTTAGCAGAAGGTGGTGAGGTAAAAGAATATAAGGTGTGAGATTAGGTTATGTTTTTACGTAAGCTGTAGAATACAATATCTTTAAATATCAGTTACTATTCGTATTTGTGAAGATATTTTCCACATTACTTTACGAACAGTTTAGTTCGAAGTTATCCCACAGATACATTCACAAATTCTAGTATCCGCGCCACTCAGCTTCGACATGTTAATGCTTCATAAATTAACTTTCCATCTGAAGTGCCCCGAACCTACCAACGTTAAGCTCCCATCTTCCGCATTCGTTACAGATTCCACACCTCTACTCTTGATTTGCAGCAAGAAACAAAAGTTAAAAAGAAACTCCGAAGAACATGTTTGACCGCGTGACGCCGACCAAAACGTCGGCTGTCATTGTTGCCAACCGGGCCACTTTCCATCCCCTTTTTCGAATCTCGCTAAAGCCGATCGGATTTCACAGAATCCGGGCCCGACTTGCTCCAGATCACCTGTTCCACCGGTGAAAATCCGGTTTCACGTGGTTGCCCGCGTCTACCGCGTTCCACGGATTTCGTAAGAGGCTGAGGAGGCTGGGGGTCGTCGAAAAGCCCGCAACGCAGTTTCTCATAGGCAAAGCAAGCAGCTGGGAAAAGGGTCGCCGACAGGTGAGGAGGAAAAGGGAGAAGGAGATCTGGCGTGAACGCCTTGGACTCGCATTAAAGTCGTATTAAGGCCGTTCCCCATCTAAACTCGACCACTTGTTCTCGCTGAGAACGAGTCGTTCCGCGTCTAACACCGCGTAGAGTGCAACATGGCGCTGGCGCGCCCGTCCGATCATGCAAATCCCTAAATCATCGGAGCAAATCGCCGGGAACAGGTGTCACGGGAACGCGTGCACGTCGATCGACAGCCTTGGACGATTTTCTCAGCTTCTTCCTCATCTCTCCATTGCCAACGTCCTTTCCACTGTCGCTCGCGATGTTGAGGAGTCCGACTGTCGGATGAGGTTGATAAAAATGCGCGTTTGTCATTTTGGCAATAATTATTTCTTTGTACTTGGAGTGGGTGTTCTTGGATTTTATCTTGGGTATCGAAATTGATTTAGTGGCTTTTGTTTTATGGTAGGGAATGATGTAAGGGTTGGGAGATGTGAGGAACTTTGAAGGAGTTAGGTGGTTTGAGTAAAGGGGTATCTGGTTTACGGGTAGTGGACTATTTCAGCTTCAAAAAATGTATTATTTCTTTTTCACTGATTCAGAAAGTCTTATCCTTTATGAACATTTTAAACTAAATTTCATGAAGAAATTCAAATAATTGTAGAAGTAATACAAATTAGTAGTAACACAAATTTTAGCAGCACCTTTCTAGTTTTGTCATAACAAGGTTAACTAGTACAGCGTCTCAAACACAACATTTGCTAAGTTATATTTTCGAGTGTTTTTTGTTCGAGATCAAATTGTTTTTCAAAATGAGGTAATTTATTTGTACAAGTATTAATAATAACTAGTAATAAATGAAAACGAAAAGATAAGTACGACGAATATAAGCTTCGAGTAGAAGAGTATAATAAATTAAAAAAATTAAAATTATCGACCGCAAATGTGCTGCATTGTGAATTTGATTTTGACCAAAATCATGGGCTGTTACAACAAAATTTGTTTGTACCCTGATGCTGCAAGAGGACAAAATCGTAAGTATACGATGCTATAATTTTTTTTCAACGATAACTATATACTGAATTTCAAGTAGAAATTCAATATCTCTTTGCGGTGAGAAGTCACTCCTATTGCCAATGTAAAAGGAATTTTGGATTATATGGAAAGAAAAAAATGATGTGAGAAAGAATCGAAACCGAAGGAGAATACGTGGAACTAATTAGAACGGCGCGAAATCCCCCCCATCCTTCGTCAAAAAATTTCGAAAGTTTATTGACGCCCAACAAAGAGTTACAAAAAATTAAAATAAGTCGCATCGTCTATATCATTTACGTTCCCAATGGGCAGGTAGATGTATATTATAGTTATAATGGGGAACCAACTAATATACAAATGATCACATCTATTGGAGTGGAAGATTTGGAAAAAGCGTCATTGGCAGGCGGAGTAGGAATGGCTCCTGAAAAACGAAAAGACTTAGACCATTTATTAGAGTATTGTACGTCCAGTGGACAAGATTTCTGCAACAAATTTTTAAGCACGACATCTGTAAAAAATAAAGTGAAAGAAAAGAAAAGAAAGAAAAAAAGAAAAATTTATAAAAGAACCAATAATATTGGGTGCAAATACTATAACAAAAATGTTAATAAATATGTTGAAAATAATATCGCAATTTTTTTTTTAAATATATAATCATATAATAATGAGAAAATCATGTATTTACAGTGTAATGGGAGTGGTAAGTAGCGCAGTACGTAACTGCTGACTGTTGGTGGCGCGCGACATTGATATAAATCGTTATATCTTCTACACTTATTTATTAATCAGTGTGAGAAGTGGTGAAAAACTTCCTTGTATATTAAGGAAAAACTTTGTCGCTGCAAGTTATATGTACGTCAAAATTGTCTCGACACTTCTTAATGGCGAACGTTGAAAAACATGGGTTACGTTCAGTGTTACTTTTTAATTAACTATTACTACATTTTTTAACATAAGGGTTTTGTACATACATTTTACGGCTTCGCTAGAGTTTTCTGAGTTTTATGTTTCAAGTCTCATAACGATCCGTTAATATTTACTCAAGTTATCGCAATTTATGTTTAAAAAGATATTGATTTTGATGGAAGAAATTTTTTTTGTTTATAAGTTTTATCTCGAATACTAATGATTCGATAAAAAAACTGTAAATAGAAAAAATGTGTGCCGTGACGAGGTGTAATAGACTATGTTTTTTAAAATACAGTTTAACAACATTTAATTTTCCAATTTTTCTTAGCAATTGGATAATACATTTTCACAGCTTCGAGCGCTAATCCCCTTATTGCATCCAACCCTTCAATTATTAATTCACTCATACATATGTCTAATTTAATTAACCTCCAAAAATTAAATTATACATATTATTTTCTTATTTTTGTATTATTAATTCACCCATACATATTTCTAATTTAATTAACCCCCAATAATTCAATTATCATGTATTGCTGGTTTCAATTTTTTAATATAATTTTTAAAACTGAGAATTATTTCACTTACAAAAATTTAATAAACTGTGGTTTTTAAACATTTAAATAATATCTCCTGCTCTTTAATTGGTATCTCCTCAGAATCAGTTTTTTGCACTCACGCCCTTCCGTTACTTATCTAGGTACCTTCTCAATTGTCAATTAGATATTCAGTGCTTCATACCCTGCCCGAAATATGTCAGATACTAAGCTTGTCCATCGCGTAGCCACAAAAATCGTGCACACTACCTGGAGCTGTGGCTGCTGCAATAAACTTTTCCAGTGGTGTATATAGCACGAGGGTTTTGTAAACAGCGGAGAATGCAAAATAGGTGTACCACACGCGGTGGATGCACCGCGGAAGGACATCTGAGGAAACGAAGATACCGTTACGGAGCGGCATAATTGTAGTCACGGCTAATAGGAGGACATGCGAGGGCCGTGATACGCAAGCGTAAGCTAGTTGTATCGTGCCAGACGTAATTGTCGGGAATACCTGTTGACGATCGGCGTTGTTCAAGCGGGGGACAAGAGAATTACATTCTCGCGGATGTAATTCACTATGTACGACTCTCCGCGGGAATTAAACCGCGTGCCACCGTGTAAAATATGAATTTTTTCTATGGTTGGCGGTGGGGATCGCAGCCATTTCAACAGCTACTAAAGAATCTGGGCAATCATCTGGCACACACGTATTTATTCACTGGCGTCTGCCTATTGCTAAGGATCCCATTCGTCCTCGGTTCGCTGAAAGTTCGGATAAATATCGTTTTGGATAAGTATGTGAAGGATGGTGATGTAACATGTGTGGAGGGCGAGTCGAAAGTTCTATCACTAAATTTGTAAATATTGTGCGGGTTAAAGTTTATGTCAGGTACTAGCAAGGAAGGTCTAATAGAGATGGATTTCAGAATATTCTGTCGGATGTAGTACCTAGAATGAAAGAAGATTCGTGTTGCGTGGTTTAAAATTATGATATTGATAAATAACACCGCATGCAACGCCAAGTACGTATTTAGTTTGTGGTATGGGGAGGGTCAGAATGGACCCCGAATCGGTCATTGAGGGAGCATTAATCGCCTCTGTTGTTAATCTCTCTTCTCTCACGTGAAACTTATACGATGAGTAGGTATAATGGAGAAATTTTGGGAACGTTTTGACACCATTCTGTGGCAGTTGCCGCAAACACTTGACTCACAGTCGGTCGAAATTTTCGTCGAACGTGTTTCCACTCTGATAATATTTCTCGCGACCTGTTTCTGTATGAAATACTTTCCATGCCGTCGTGAACACTAAATAGATAGCTGAGGAAAATACGAACGGTCGTCGTACGATCGTGGCCACGCAGTGGAAAGAGAAGTAAAGAGTGCGCGGGGGAAAGGAGTAAAAAAGCGTTTCGCACGAAATAATGAGGAGCTATGTCTGGGGAACATTACGACATTGTTTGCTGCTTGGAGAGCATTATAATCGAAGAACACCCGTGGAAATTGGCGTTCTTACACAGTCCCATGAAAAATCTTGTGTAAACAACCATTATCTACAGAATTCACAGTGCATTAACGGGGGATTCTCCCGTAACAACCCTCCAAAATAACTGGTATTTGTAATTTTTTTTAAAAACTATTGTCAATAGTATTGAGTTAATCTTTTTGGGGATATAAGGAGGCATCTTTACACTGGCAAATATTTTTTATTTGTCGATCATTTTTATTATTTATTAATTATTGTGGAATCTTCTTAACATCTTCGACGATGTTGGCGTGACGCATAACACCTGTCCTAAATTTCTTACAGTTAGATAGTTTACGCTGTGACTGAATATAAAATTTTAATTTTAGTTTTTTTTTATAGGTTAAATCCGGGAGACGCGGCCGACCTAATATAAAATGGCTATTAAAACTAATATAGAAATTACTTCTTTTATCGGAACAAACCTATATGTTCAGAATTTTATGTTAATTTAGAAAAACTGGTTGATATTTGCTTTAAGACAATATTTACTGTAAATCGTGTTGAAAACTGAAGTTATGACATCTGACCACCTCTCCGGAGGTTTCCGGGAGAAATGGTTTTCGTCGTTGTATATTATTCATGTAAAATTAACAATGGATAAAGCAAAATTATTTATGAGTGAATACAATTAAAGATTCATTGATATTTAATTTGTTTACGCTAAACAAGTAAAGAACGCATAAAGGAAAAAGTGAACTACCTACTGGCGATTAGCAAGGCAAATGAATACAAAAGTGAATAAATAAATTAAATAAACAAAAATAATAATAAAATAATAATAAAAAATAAAAAATAAACGAAAATAATAAAAAAATCATAACTCGGCCATCTCTCCTTTCTGCAGCGAGAGATAGTCTTCTCGTTAACTTTAAGAGGAAGAGTTAATATGGCCAAATACTTTGGTTGCATTGTCCCCCAATATCTCTACTATCTTATTATCTCAAACAATAAACGAAAATAAACTTAGAAGTATATTTTAAATACGATTCTGTACAACCGCTGTTTGACAAAAGAGGTTAAAAGTAACCTCAATTTACATTTTAAAGCCTATATTCATTCAACTGTTTGGCTTCTAGAGAAGGAGTTGGTCTGCGCTTTAACGCATTTTTACGTACGGAGTCTGAAATATAGTGACTCGACCAACTCTCCTGGCCGACTGCGTCTCCCGGATTTACCCTAATACTTCTTTCATGAATATAAAATAAAATTATCGAAGGAAAAAAGTTACTTCTTCTTCAAACGGTATAACTTTTCCAATTTTTATTTCTTTTTTCACTTTCAATTAGGATAAATCCCAGTGTAAACTATCTAAGTTTAAGAAACTTTTCTTTTTTTGCAATCAGATGACGGAAAGGTGCTACATGTACCTCCTACAGGAGTTGCATTGTCGAAGAGGTTGACAAGATTCCAAAATAAAAAAAATAATTTCTGAAAATCTAAAGATTCCTCCTTATATCCCAGAGAGTTTAACCCATAATATTGACAATAGGTTGATAAAGATAAATTCGTAAATATCGGTCACTTTTGGAACCTTTCACTTTCCGCTTTTAGCTTGCAGCATGTACAAAGAGAGGCTCTCATATGGTATAATATGTAAATTTATATTTAATAGAATTCCATGAACTGTTACCAAAAACCTTGTAGTTACTTACTTAGAAAAAGGAATGAAAATTGGCAATATTTACCGCACCATGGAGAATCCTTCTTAAGTATTACTACATAGCAACAGATGTCTACCAAATTACAAACACTAAAGACCCCACAAAATGCATAGAAAACATTGGAATATAACTTTCAAGTCAATGTCACTTTTAACTGGTTTTTTGTAACTGATTTCACCTCACGGTGTTTCCAGCCGATCCACGCGTTAGTCGTTACCTGCGTCTATCATTATCCGCGGGCATTAGCTTCGCGTTTCTCAGACGGCGAGTGAAATCGCGCGGTACCGAGCCACCCCGCCGATTTTTCGGTTCCTCGACGCCCGGCATGAAAATTCGTCACCAGGGAAATAAACTGACCACGGTGCTCCACGGTGTTTGGCGTGCGGCCGCGTTGCATAAGCGGCCAGAAAATTTATAAATGGCAGTCGCTCTACACATCTGAGGCGCAGTTACGCAACGGTACACGCCGCTGTATAATATCGAGATAAATACCGGTTTCGCAGACGCAAAGTTCCTCCAAAGTTCGCGCGGACCGTTATTTGTTTTCGATAATTCTAGACCGACCCGCGTCGGGGCGAAAAAATACGCGTCCCGGTTATTAACGGCATCCGTGATTGATTGTTCATTAACGAATTTCAGTAGCAACATTTTGGTCACGTGAAAATCTTGAAATGAAAAAGTTATACGTGGCCTTGTGGAGGAAAATGTTACCAAATTTTTTGTAATTTCTTGTATAGAATGGAGAAATGGAATGACCTCTGGCATATTGGGGAAAAATGTGTACCTAATTAGTGCCATTAGTAAGCGATCACTCACTGCATCCTCAGCTGCAAGTGGTATTCTCTGTTACATGCACCAGGGTAAATTTCTCTTATGGAAAGTGATTGGAAGCAATAAAGATATTTGGAACAAACATTTAGGTCCTACTTTTCCCGACAGGGTGCACTTCCAACATTTGAAGTAGGCACCTACGTTTAATGGCCGGTCACGCAACACCTTTACAGAAAATGTCCCACGATGGACTCGCTGTAGCAAAGGGGCCGTCTGATATGATGTTTTTGATTAAGATGAATATTCGCAGTTACGCTGGCACGTGGAAGCCAGCTTCGTGACATAACGCGTTATTTAATGCACCTGGATTGAACTTAGAATTAAACTGCGTATATTCAGTCAGGACGCTCGTCCGCGCGTTCCGTTATGCCAGGGATACCTACTCGCTTACGTAACGAGCTGTCGATAAATGTTGCAAACTCCTCGATGCGTGGCAATTGGTGTTTACCGTGTATTAGTGAAATGTGGACCACGGTTGTTGCATACGGCTGAGAAGATCGTCCTAGGACCCGTAGGCACTGCTTATTTGAACTTGGTAACTGTATCGGTTACCGTCGCAGCGTTCAACGTGAAAACCGTGCTCCACCGCAAGGTTTACAGTTAAGCCACCTTCCCACATGCGCAACGAACTGCGTAGAACACACTGGAGACACACCTCCCTATCGCATTTTTCAGTGGCTCGAGTTTGCTCTGTGTTTCACACGTGGAAGTGTGGCTTTATGTGCTTCGACTTTGGTGCTCGCAAGAAATTATTTTCTTCTTATATGGAAGCCGCAGAATATTCTTGTAAGATTGATAATATTAACAATGCCCAAACGCAATGTATTACGGTGAATTGTCATTGTAGGTTAGAGTAAAGCCACGATCCCTCGTGCAACACAGTTCAATTTTTGCACCAACGAGATACCATTCTCTTCTTTGTGTCTTGTGTAGAAGAGAGAAATTAGTCAACAAATCTTCGGTTAACTAAGATCAAAGTAATGTACGATTTCGAGTCGAAATTAGCATAAAGCCACATTTCCGCGTGAGCAGTGGAAAAGATAATTGAAAAACGATACTCCTTGAGTATTTCAAGCGTCTTCTGCACCATGTATCGAACACGTAGGAACGTGGCTTAAGCTTTACACATGGTGGAACATAGTGTTCGCGCTTGCAATTAATATTCACCGTTCCATAACAGATTTAATACACATATTCGCTTTTTAAACGTTAATCATTGATTGGTTTTCTTTTTTCCAGCGGTGTTGGCAAGTGTTATTAGAAGTAGGTTGCATTATACAATTAAATCTCTCGACAAGCAAAACTTGCGTCTTTCACCAAGTAACTGTAAAACTTTCAACATTGTTGTGTGCAGCTAGTATAATTTATGGAGCCGGTTTAGCAACTGTGAAAAACTTTCGAAATGTAATGATTACATAAATGGAAGAATTTCTAACGACTCCGACAAGCTACCCGTGAAATTCTTGAGGAAAACTCAAATTTTTCTTAATAATTTATGGATCAGGACTGAAGATTGCCCTAATGATTATGACCGGAATTAACGCACAAACTTCCATGGTGGACTTCACCATTTGTGTTATAAGGAATATTTACGGTTTTGGGATTTCAAAAAATCATTTTTTCTTATACATGAATTGAAAGTATAACCTCTTAAGAATGTTCAGTTAAAATTTCATAAAGAAATTCAAAATATTTTCGGAATTATATCATTGAGAAGCAAAGCAGGTCATGCGCTCTACGCTCGGAATTCAAGGGAAATACAATACTTTAAACGCGTTTTTCCTGAAACACCGTTTCTCAAACTGGTGTGCAAAATTAAATGGATATGAGGCATCATTTTGTCTAAAATTTTTTTGCATTGACTTCAATCTAGGGGACAACCCCCCCCCCCCCTGCCCCACCCACCGAGACTTAATACTAATCGATTTTTTGTTTTTAATTGAAGAAAATAAGCGTTAAAATTAGGCAAAAATCGTAACTTTTTTTTCAAACACACGCCAGTTTAAATTTTTCTAAATATTTTTTAGGGCTCCACTAGATTTAGACCTAAACTTTAAAAAAAATTTGTTTTTTCGGTTTCCGACGATTGAACGAGGTACTACGTTGCAGGCCGCAACTACTATAAAATCAATATACTTTATTGTATGACAATATAAAAATGGGAAATTATAATGCAAATATAGATTATTAAAATGTAACAAGTTTCATCCAGATATCTTGTATGCTTATTCAGAAAAAAATCTTAAAAATTGTATCATTTTTAGGCGCCAAACCCGCAAAAACCCAGGGGTTATTTTTAAGCAGCATCGAATGTGATTCTTGCTTCTAACTAGAGATCCCGGCGTAGAACGTGTATTGAAGATACACGTGTACACGCGTACACGTGTCGTAAAAATATCCGTGTTCAAATCCGTGTACTTCTTAATACACGGATACACGGGTATTGAAATACACGTGTACACGTGTATCGAAATTCACGGATCGTAGTATCCGTGTACCCGTGTACCCGTGTACCGAAATTCACGGATACACGTGTATCGAAATATACGGTTTCACGTGTATTAAGATATCCATATTTAGTTTTTTAACTAAATATCCGAATGTTTAGATTTTACGCGAATAGTTTGTAATAGGTAGGTACAAACATAATTTAGGGTAATTCCGGGAGACGCATTCGGGCTGGAGACTTGGTCGAAACAGTTGATTTCTAGAGAATTAATTGTTCTGAACCTTAACACATTTTTACATATACATAGATGTAGAGTCTGAATATAGGAACTCGACCAACTCTCCAGCTCGACTGCGTCTCCCGGAATTACCCTACTAGGTTGCAGATGAAAATAAAAAATATCATGATTTTTTTTAATAAAGTTTAATCTATTATTTTTTTATTTTGGTGTAAGAATACTAACGTGTTAACATTCTCTGGGAGTAAACGGTTTCTTTTTTTTGTTACAATGCTTCCAGCACACGAAAAACATCTTTCCGACATTGCCGAGGTTGCTGGAATAGTTAAATATTTTTTGGCAACATGTGAAATCACCGGGTATTTATTTGTCCTAGCCTTCCACCAGTCAAATGGATCCAAGTCGAAGCGTAATTGTGGCTCGGCCATATACGTTTCAAATTGAATGTTAATATCGTTGTTGTCGGTAACTTCGTCATGATGTTTTTTATTTTCATTTGCAACCTAGTAAATTATGCTTGTACCTACCTATCGCAAACTATTTGCGTAAAATCTAAACATTCGGATATTTAGTTAAAAAATTAAATATGGATATCTTAATACACGTGAATCCGTATATTTCGATACACGTGTACCCGTGAATTTCAGTACACGGGTACACGGGTACACGGATACTACGACCCGTGAATTTCGATACACGTGTACACGTGTATTTCAATACCCGTGTATCCGTGTATTAAGAAGTACACGGATTAGAACACGGATGTATGAACTACACGTATACACGTGTACAAGTCGTACACGTGAAATCTGAAGCTCTACTTCTAACGCTGCAGAGACTTGTTAAAGACAGGTAGAAAATTCAAGAGTTGCATTACAAAATCATGTCATAAGAGTCTTTTTCCTCTACGCCGAGAAATTATAAAGCTCTCAAGCTAATACATTTATTTATCTGGCAATGATTTTTATTTCACATATCCGATTCTTTTTTGCACGAAGACTCACTCCTACATGTTCGATATGCTTCATGGCAATCAGCTTCAGAAATTGAAGCAAAGCCTGTTTTTATTTATCTTTTAGTTGTATCCAAGTGCATTGTTGCAGTCATACTTAAATTGAAAGAAGCTGTCCAAATCTATTTAACTGAGCCACTAAAAATATAGTACACATTCTCTAAGATAAAATCTGAGCTAAACTGTCCAGACACTCTGAAGTCTGAACATAGAACCTCGATAGGTTAACCGAAAAACATCATTACCTTCATTACTACTTATCTTCATCCAGTCCTCCAAGGAGTATCTCAGGCAAACATTATAACTCAATATAACCTATAGCTGTAGTGCAGGTGACCCCAGTTGAATGTCCCAGGGGTTAATGAGTCAATCCTTCCACTTTCTCCGAAGCAGCGGCTGAGAAGAAACGTGCCTAATCGCGGAACAGCTGGTCCTAGAAGCGATAAGCGCCGTGACAGGCCGAGTTGAGAACCGCCAACCTTAACAAAGTTACGAAGCCTGCATGGCAGGGTGTATCGATAGGCTGATAATTGCGAGCGGAGGTATCGACGGTGATGTAAGAGTTTCGTGTTCCCGTGGCGAACACCTATAAGGAGTCGTGCGATGTAAAAGAGGCCCACACGCGCGCGCGCCCGTGCAACTCCGTGTACGTGTACCCTCTGCGGACTGCGAGCGATAGACGTCGAATATGGATGTCGATCTACAGCGTCGATACAAGCCAGAGATCCGATAGAGACCCATAAATCTGCGATACCTGCCGGAGATCTCGACGTCCTTGCGACTCTGGCCACTCGTAATATCTGTCGACTACTAGGGGGGCTCGATGTATATAGCAACACCCACCAGCAGATCCGATTTACTTCGAGCTCAACACGATAAAAATGTGCCCGCGATAAGGTGGCCTCGCGTTCAACCTGACGCCACTATGGGCAACTTTGGGGCCCAAACGAGGATAGAAGATTCGTTCTCGCATGAGTGGAGGGTAAAGTATGATTTGATTCGTTGACGAAGGTTTTGGAGGCTCATCAAAGGTTGATGGGTTGAAAGGATTTCGACACCTGTTGCGACTTCCTTATCCTTTGTCATGAACAAGTCGTTGGAATTTCGTAGGATTGTGGAATTTGTTGGTGTGATTGAGGCATTGATATTTTGGGGCTATTTAAGGTTTTTTGAAATGAAAGCTGTGCTTTTAAAGAAAAGAGCAGTAAGGGATAGTGTTTAAATTTATTATTGTATGACTTCTTTGTCGATGAACTTGGGAGGTAGCATAACAGAAGTTGTTGAAAATTCCTGTAAGGAATCTGTTGTAGAGGAGAGTAGGGTAAAGCGGAACATGAATATTTCTCTTAGATAAGAGCTGCGAATGTGTTGGTATCATGTGACACAGAACCAAAGGGTCCTCACAGCATTTCCTGACAGACCATAGACCCGTGCACACGTTAAGGCGGCCACACACGGTCCGGCCGGCCTGTGCAGGCCGGCCGAACGCCGCACAGTGGTCGGGATAGGGATAGTTAGTGAAATGCGTGTTGTTTAACTTTTAAACCATAAAATATATCCGAATGGCGCCAAAAAACATAAAATCAAAAAATTATTTCATTCTAATGATTTATAAATGAATATGTTGTACGTTCATTTAATATTTTTTTTTTCAATTTTTTCAACTTAATTGTTATAAAAAAAATTTGAAAAATGTTTATTTAGTAGTTTATTTAATGCTCTTTAAGCATTGAAATCGCTTGTTGGGGAAAGTTTTAATTGCCGATTATAAGGAAAAACCAAATAGTACTAGGGTAAATGTACCAGTAACTGAACACGTACCAGTGAATGGACATTTTTTATTAAAATGGGTAAAATAAGTTATTAAACTAAGCAACTAATTAATTAGAGACTTCTTTTAATTTCTTGCTCCATATCCAAAATTGCTTTGCAGCACGTGAAATCAATCGCACTGCAAATATAATTATATAATAGTGTTCATTCATTGGCCTTAAGTGTTCGTTTATTGGTGCGTTTACCCTATTAGAAATTGTGACGAAATATACAGTGTAGTTAAACATTATTATTTATTTATTTTTAATTTATTCAACGGATTTATTCAGTTCAGCGTATTAAGAAATTCTTTATTCTTCATTGTATCGATATGGAAGTAATACCGATGGATTCCTTATATTTTTCCTATGAAAATCATACCAAATTTCATGTATATCGGACAATTTTTAACAAATTCAGCTTGAAATTATATAATTCGATTTTTCATGGAATTTCCTTCATTATGGTCCGAATTATGTCGTGGTGTTACTTTCATCGGAAATGCGGAGATCCTGGACATGTCTGACTTTTTAATGGTATTCCAACCCTTTCGAAGGTCGAGAGCCATCAAATTCGGTGAGGCACTGGGGGGTCATGTCCTCGCAACAGGGTATCAGGCGGCATCTCTTTGACAAGTGTCGCTAGAGAATCACCCTGTAGTATAGGTACATTCAGAGGATTTCGGTAGGAGAAAGTTTATTTTTCCTGCGCAATCCGGACTGTGCAGGCCGGCCGGAGCAAATTCGAAAAACGATTCGGTCGGCCTGAGGCCGCGGCCAGATCTGAACCGAACGCCACTTGAGACTCCCTATTCTCGCTAATACCAAGTTTCTACGTGTGGAACGTATATTTCTAGCGATCGTCGCCAGTTTAAACAGAGACTCTTGGCTCGCGACAGCTAAAGATTAAAGGACAGAGAGTGTTTAGAGTAGTGGAGACCAAAGGTTTGCCTGCCATATGATACCGAGGAAGAGACCTCGGGACCCTCGACCAAAACGAGGCCAATTGATTCCTTATGTTTCGCCGATGAAAGTGACACCAACAACGACGTAATCGAAAAATAATGAAAGAAATTTCATGAAAAATTCATTCCCATAACCTAAAGCTACTTTCGTAAATAATTGTCCAATTTACATGAAATTTGGTATGATTTTCATCAGAAAACATAAGGAATCCATTTGTATCACTTCCATATCGATACGATAAGAATAGATAATTTTTTTTTCTAAAACGCCCGGAGCGTGTGGATGCACCATCCAGCCAGCCTGTCAAGCCGTGCGGAGCGTGTGGAGGCACTACGGGCGTCCGGCCGTCTTTACTTTTTCGGGTAACAGTGTTGGAAAAATTTCCGGTACCGGAGTTTCGATGTTGTGTTATAGTGTCGACCACTTGTCGTCACCCGGATTTCAACAACATGGTTGGATTCTATAGTCCTTACGTTACATTTTGACGTATTACTCAATTCTTTACCTCACGCTGAAGTGTAAATATTAAATGTTTAATAAATTACTGCGTGTGGGGCAAAGCGGAACACTTTTGCGTGTGGTAAAACGAAACACCTATTATTATGTATGGGGAAGAATGGAAACGTCTCTTAGTACTTACGTGTTTATTATTTCTTTTAATTATTAAATGATTTTTTGCAACACCTGCATGAAAATTGGTGTTTTTCGCGCCTGCTGAGCGAGAGCAAAATGGCCCATTTCAGATATTTCGCGTTTTCTACTTTTCTCTCAAGGAAACTTGAGTTTGCGAGCTGAGTGAACATGGCGTTACCCTGTGATATGAAGAAGCAGTTGGTCGACTAATCGATATCGATCATGTGTGCTTATGTTGACATTACAACTGTCACAGCACCTCCTTTCATTAAAAGATCAAATTAGTGATAATCAGAGTGATAGTGATACGGTATACCACCCCCCCCCCCGATATAGCAAAAGCTGCAAAAGCGATTCAGGAAAATTTGCTGTCGTCGAAATCGAGAGGAAACTAGACGATGTACAACAAATTTATGGAGAGGCGAGATAACCAAAAAGTGGAGTCTTTATCGCAACCAGTGCTTTTAGTTTCTTTCTTTTTATTTCAATGAAAACGCAATCGAACGTGCATATTCTTTTGTGAATCGCTCAGCAGGCTTTCAAAAACACACCTTTCATGCAGGTGTTGAAAAAAGTATTGTGTGTGATAAAGGAGGGATGCGATTTTGCCTCGTGTGAAGTGTTACCCCCGCCGCGCTTGGGCAGCAATCAGCTTCGATCCTCTGTTTGTTTGGTTGGTTCAAATCTGGAAACTCAATTGTAACCCACTTCCACCAATCCATTTGTCTTGAAACTTTGCAGACGTACGTAGTTATGATGACAATACAAAGTTATGAAAAATAACGTATAACCACAAATCCAAACGACTTGAAATAAGCCTATAACCACGAATCAAATCAATTCAATCGACATGAAATCAGAATACAACGGCAAATCAAAACTTAGATACTAAAATGTAAATAATAAAAAAATATACAAAAGAAATTTTCCGTTAAACGATTTTATTTAAAATGCACTAAAAACTAATAAATTCTCCATTAACGTGTTGATATTCATTATTCACGTAAAAGTCCATGTATATTTGATTATTTTCAGTAATTTTTAGGTTATCTGGTAAAATATTTTATCTTATGTGTATAATATATAGGTTGTTATATTTTATCTGTAACAGTTATACCTCAAACATATATTTATAGCTTTTTACATAAATGAATAATTTTAAATCATAAAAATTAAGATCTTGTACGTTTATATGGTCTTGAAGTGGGTGTTCCGCTTTACCCTACCTCCTGAACGAGGCGAATATTTCAATGCCTCCAGTAAATCTCATTTTTCTTCGTTGCCAAATATTTTTCTTAACTCGGCGTTGGTAATGTGGGGAAATATCACAAGAGTAGTAAGGTGGGGTCCCACAGACCTTGCAATTAATTGAGTGTATTATCCATATCTTTAATTAAATTTTTATTACCCAAAAATACTTAACTAATAAAATATCTTCAATTTTCAACAAATATATACTTCCTAAATTGCTTATATAATGAACAAACTAAATAACACTGCCACGCGTTGTTAAATAGTTATAGCCAATTTAAAATCTGGGGTCTGTGAAACTCCATCTGACCAACGCAGGGTTAACCAAGTCTTGAATTTTCTTGTAGCCTAAGGTCCACTTAAGACTCCCGTTGAAGTCCCGTGTATTTTTTTGCTTCCGACTTTATGTTATCACTCTCCAAAGTTAAGCGTTCCATTTTACCCTACTCTCCCCTAAATGGTGGATTATGGCTAGCTCTGTTTGAGAATGTGAGTTTTGGTACACGAAGACATTAATTTCCAACTTGCATTTTTTTATTAAATCCTGTCTTCACTATTCTATCAGTCGTAGAAAAGATTACTCTACTTTGGAGATTGGCCATCGCCAGACATAATTCTACTAAATTTTTAAATATTTCCTGGTATTCCTCCTGTCAAGAGATAACTTGCAGAAAAAAATACGAAATAGAAGCTCCAGTAAGTACAGCCCATAAAAATAATCCTACTCCAAATACAGAAACTGTCGAATTTCATGACACAAGAACGATCGAGGAATTACTTTTAAACGAGGTGGGACCGAAAATACGGGGCAAGGATAGTCAAGGTACCGCTACATGATTTCTCAATCGGGGGCCGTTACTGAAACCATGGCTGCAAACCCGTTTCAAGGACAGGATCGCGCGAATAATGGTGAGAAACGAAACTAAAACGAAGTTAAAAGCAGAGAATATCATCATCACGGATGTCTGGGCGTTCTTTTGCTCCATTTATCATTCCCAAAGGGGATATTTTCTCGCTGAATTGCTCGGACGCGTTTCCCTCTCGCAATGCTCCCGAAATATCCCTATCGCATTCATGATGGCAGCACATAATATCCGATGATCCATCAATAAGCCTTTCTACATTTTGTTTTATCGCTGATTGAAGTTGATTTCTTCAGATAAACATATTTACTATCATCCTGATGATCTGTAGGAAATTCACAAATGCCATGCACTTCCAGTATCCACCCCCTCGATTCCGACTTCAATTTTTAGCAGGATACATATATTCCCATTCTTAATAATTCCCTGATAACGCGCAGGCATTTTGTTGACACTGGCGAAGAACATGGGCAAACGAAGGATACTGTGGTTTTATACTGATTCATGAGCACTGGATTTTAATTGGCAATGGTTACTAGGTATGATTAGTCAATGGATGCACGACCATGCTTTTCAATTAATCGAACCGCGAATCGAGCATTGATTTATGTTTCCTACGCTTGGCGTGGTCGTCAAACTTCCTCCTTTTTTCCATGCCATTGGTAGACATCGTTATGAATGAGTTGGAATGATTTTATGAGCGGTGAAACAATGATCCAGCAGATGACTGGGCAGCGTGGCATCGATCTGTCACGTTGATATAACGCGAAGTGATTGGAAAATGTATTGGAGAACTGCCTCCAAGGAGTTGAGATTCAAGTTTTCTTTTTCAATAATTCATGTCCGTGTAAATTTTTTCTCGATATTTTTTAAGTCGGTTAATTAAATCAGGTCGCGCGAATTCCGCCTGGTGTGAAGTAATGCAAGATTTATTCATTATTCATAGTTACTAAGCGTTTGAGTTTTTTTCAGTCAACTACGTCTTTTATTAGTTATTCTCGGATCGCATTTGTATTGGTTCGGGACAATGTGTGTGAACACACATGACGTTTAATGAGTTTCAGATGATTCCTTAACGATCTAATTGCTGATGTAACGGCAGTTTGAAATAAGTAATGCTGGGGAGGTTTATTCTTTTGTAAACTACTGTAGTAGGTGATTCCACGGTGTGCGTTTATACTTCAAAGGATAGATCTGCGATATGATAGAAGTACATAAATGGCATGTGAATATAGAATCACTAAGGTTAATTTTTCAAGTTGTAATAAATTAATGGAGAATGAAGAAATAACAATTTTCTCCTACTTAATATTATAGTTTCTCCTGTACTGTGAATAGTATTTATTACCCTTCCTTTTTTCAGCGAATGTTGTCGGTTATTTCTGCTTGACAGGATAAAGTAGCAGAATGATTGACGTTAATACTGAACTGCATGAGGCTAGGTAAATATAGATGCAAGCTGTTAATGTCAAAAAGAAGAAAAAACTACTTTACTATTTTGCAACATGCAGTTTCGTTTTCGAGATATAAAGAATTATATTTTGGAACTATGGTCGAGGCCATATATATTGGCCGGTGAATTCGTTTTTGTGAGCGGCGACCGAGGAGAAATCAACCACCACCATCTGACGATCGCGGATTTGTCAGTTGGAGTTGCTTGGCCCCCGCAGGGTATGGTGGGGTAACAGGAACGCTGCTCGGCTCCGCCCGAACCTAGCCGTTTGGCTGTTATTTATTTTTAGCGTTATAGTTGTGTGCGTTACGAAGCTATGCGTAGACCAATACGAGATGAAGCTATCGAGAAAGTATCAATGTTCTAACCAATAAAGCTCCTGAATTTTTTCGTAGCTGACGCACACCTATTCTGATGTGCGTATTTCTACGCTGACAGCTCGGTTTGGTCTACATCCCAGAAGCTTGGCACCTTAGAGCATATAAACATGGAGGAAGCATGCAATGGGCGAAAATGTAAACGGCGGTAGAAAGAGAAAAATATACATGAGGGACACCCTCTCTCTTTTTAATATAAAAAAAAATGCTGGCGCTAAAAAGAGAGGGGGTGTCCCACATGTGTATCTTTCTCTTTCTATCGCCGTCTACATTTTCGCCTATTGCATGCTTCCTCCATGTTTATATGCTCTAAGCTTGGCACTATCCCCACCACTTCTGGCTCACTCTTGTTTTTCGAAGGCGAGAGCGAGATGGAACGAGAGCGAGTCAGAAAGCGTTGAGAAAAGGAGCACCGAGGCATGCGAATTGTGTGGTGGGAGAATACCCCTCACGAAACTCACCGGCCAATATATCTGGCCTCGACCTTAAATTAATTAATTTTTAATTGCAAAGTGGCTCATCATTTAGCTTATTTTCTAATTTCAAGTATTTTGAATTTAGCAAAATATTGCAATTAAAAATCATCCATATATAATACATAACAGGCTTGGATATTCTAATTTACTAAACCTGCAAATCGTGTATAATTTTAGCAACTAATGTAGCAAGAAATTATTTAATACTTTCAAACCTGAATGACTTCCATATATAAAAAGTGTAATTTCTGTCGGACACTATTAGTATTGACCTCAAATGCGGCAGAGTTTAAAAAACACGAATTGACATTATCTATTCTTCAAGTCATTTTAGAAGGAACTTATTCGCGCATGTAGAATGAGCTCATTGGCTCCGAGGGAACGTTTGTTTGGGGTATAGCCAATAGTAGCTTGTTTCTGCGCCAACATGCGCAGAACCGGTCTAAACTCGTCGGTCGGCAAGTTCCTTCTAAAATGACTTGGAGTATAGTTGCGATATTGCAATCTCCATTTACATACACGCTTACTTTAAACGAAGCTTACACTATCACCAACGTGTAATGGCCATTCCAGTGTCTAACAATATAATACATATACTTAAACTATAAGCACGTGAAATTATTAAAAAATTTATTTAATAATGCCCAATCTTTTTTGTAAAAAGAACAGACTACGCTGAACGACGTGGCCTTATTTCTCCCAGCTTCTAAACGCTAAGACTTATCACAGGCAAATGAGCCATCTAAACTCCAGTTCAGATTTATTGGCCGGTGAGTTCGGTTTCGCGAGCAGCGCGCGAGGAAAAATCAGCCACCACCACCTGACGATCGTGGATTGGCAGTTGAAGTTGCTCAGCCCCCGAAGAGTATGGTGGGGGGTAACGAGAACGCTGCTCGGCTCCGCTTGAACGTAGCCGGGTGGCTGTTGCGTATTCTTAACGTAATAGTAGTGTGCGTTATAAAGCTAAGCGTAGATCCATTCGAGATGAAGCTATCGAGGAAGAGTCAATGTTTTGACCAGTAAAGGTCCTGAATTTTTTCGTAGCGAACGCACACCTATTCTGATGCGTGTATTTCTACGCCAGCGTTGCCCCGATGGACTGTCCGAGAGTAGGAGCATTAATCGCATTTTCCAAAGCTCCCGTGGAAGGGGGCACTCGAAACCAATGACGTTGCGGACATGTAACGTAACAGATGTGGAAAGCTCTAGCAGTGTGCGTGTAGTTTGTTTGTATGTATGTGTGTTTAGTTCAAATCTAGAAACTCAATTTTAACCTACTTCCGACTATCCAATAGACTTAAAACTTTGCAGGCATACGTAGTTTGGATGACAATACAAAAATTTGAAGAAAAAGAAACCGCCCCAGGGGTTTAAAAAATTACGCAGTCATCAATAAATATAACCCATAACCACAAATCCAGACGACTTGAAATCAGCCTATAACTACAAATCAATTTAATCGCAATGAAATCAGCATGTAACGGTTATATGCTGATTTCAGGGTAAGAGCCTACACGCACACTACTGGAGTTTTCCCCATCCGTTACATGACTGCAACGTCATTGGTTTCGAGCACCCCCTTCCACGCGAGCTTTGGAAAACACGATGAATGCTCGTACTCTCGGACCGCCCATCGAGGCAACGCTGTGCTATGCTCACCACCAAAGTTGGGGATTATTCGTATAAATCTCCAAGATTTATTCGTGAATAAGGAATAACGATTTTATTCGACGAAAAATTATTCCTTAATCACGAATAAATCTGTAACGTTTTTCGAGCCAGATTTATTCGGATAAGAAGTTATTGGCTATTCGACCTGATTGAACGACGAATAAATGTGCGTGCGCTCTATCTCTTCGAGCTCGATCCACGTAAGCGAGTATATATGTACAATGTATCAGTGAAGAGGTAGAGCGTACCAGAGTTAGGCATTATCTAGACAAAAAATTATTTAAATAACGTTCGAATAAATGATACTTTATCTTTAATCGTTATTCGAGGTTCGAATAACCGAAGTTATCTTTATTTGAAGAGCAACGAATAAACCATTTTATTCGATAAGAGTTTATTCGCCGAATAACGATCATTTTTTTATTCGAAGGTTTTATTCGACGAATAAAGATAATTTTTTATTCAAAGGTTTTATTCGACGAATAAAGATAATTTTTTATTCAAAGGTTTTATTCGACGAATAAAGATAATTTTTTATTCAAAGGTTTTATTCGACGAATAAAGATAATTTTTTATTCAAAGGTTTTATTCGACGAATAAAGATAATTTTTTATTCAAAGGTTTTATTCGACGAATAAAGATAATTTTTTATTCAAAGGTTTTATTCGACGAATAAAGATAATTTTTTATTCAAAGGTTTTATTCGACGAATAAAGATAATTTTTTATTCAAAGGTTTTATTCGACGAATAAAGATAATTTTTTATTCAAAGGTTTTATTCGACGAATAAAGATAATTTTTTATTCAAAGGTTTTATTCGACGAATAAAGATAATTTTTTATTCAAAGGTTTTATTCGAATAAATGCGTCGAATAAATTTTTCATTCGTAGCATTTATCTTTTCGAAGTCTTCGAATAAAGCCACGAATAAGTAATTTTCGTCAGCGTCGAGACTTAGTGAGTGACTATGACCCCAAATCGCCGCCGCCGGGTCTTTGTTTTCGGCGCTCCCCACTCGGCCGGTCTCAACCTTCAGAGGCCCGAATAAACACGCTCGACGCTGACGAAAGTTATTCAAATAAAACCTTCGAATAAAAAATTATCGTCATTCGTTGAATAAATTCTCATCGAATAAAAAAGTTATCTTTATTCGTCGAATAAATTCTCATCGAATAAAATTCTTTATTTGTTGCTCTTCAAATAAAGATAACTTGGATTATTCGAGCCTCGAATAACGAATAAAAATGATTTATCCTTTGTTCGTTATTTGAGATTTTTATTTAGAACTTTTGCCCAACTCTGATTACAATGTCTGTACATTCGCGAGGAACTCTGACCGCTCGGAATCGTACCCCGTCTTTATACTCGAAGTGGTGTGGACGGTTCGCTGGGTGTGTACGTACCTCACGGACACCAATCCCCACCGCGCGCAACCAAGCGTAGCCCGAGTGAGAGTGAGAACGTAGAGAAAAGGAGCACCGAGGCAAGTAAGCAGTGTGGTGGGAGAATACCCCTGACGGAACTCACCGGCCAACAATAATGAACTCGACCTTAGTTAATTAAGCGGAGCACATAACGACCTACGACGTCTGCTGAAAGGAACAAGTGTCTACTAATCTTAAAATATTCTTCGCTGCTCTCGTGGCAAAAATTCAAAAATACGTTTATTACCTCAGATAAAGAATCTCTAAAACTTAAAAACTTTTAAGAGGGCATACAGTATTTCCAACGCTTCGTGGTCACACGAGGTGTATCGCACTTCAGGATATGTATTTGCCAATATTTCCTGAAGTTTTTAGACGGTAATAATAGAATATAAAACTTTGGTGAATTTTAACAAAAAAAGTCACTTTTGCCCCTAACTATTTTTTCAAATGCAAATTTCAAAATATCAAAATTTATATTTGAAGAAAAAGACTATTAGAACATGCTTGCACGAGTATTACGAATGTACAATTATCATGTAAAAGTTACCAGATTCAAAAATACGAAAATGGTAACTCAGATATGACGCTGGGGTGCAGTGAACCCTATGTGCCCAATTTGTGAACGTAAGAAAGTGTGACCACGGGGCATTAATATTAAATGTTTTCAATACTGATAATAAACACAAATAGAGCCATAAAATTAATACGACTTTATTACACCACATAAAAAGTACAATAACAAAAAAGCAGAAAATCCGAGTAGATACAATTTAAGTAATCTGTTAAAAATTATTAAGTTTATAGTTGCCCCTAGACAAAATTGCTGTTGGAACCAAGCGTGATTTTTAATGTAATTTTGCGGGAGTAGCGCATTTAACGATGCACCAGCTGGAAGCATGATAAAACACCATTTACGAACTCTAACCATTGCAGCAAATACGCGTTCCGCTCACGAAAATAAGGATACGAACTAACGACGTGAAAGTTTCGTGCGTGCAGAGCGATCGGCGATGGGGGCCTCCATAATTTTATGAATATTCGCTGACCCTTAATTCGAACAATGCCCAGCCGCAGAGAAGGCAAGGGGCCCGCGGAGGAAAGGGTAAAAGGAAAAGGAAGCCGATAATGTACAGTTATACGTGATGCTTTTGAATCACACGCAGATCCGTTTTCTCGACGCGCATCCGCGTCTCGGTTGATTGCGGACATTCGAAGTTATTCTCAATCCTTCGTTATAATGCCGTTACTGTACGTGTAACAATGATTATTCGCGTTGTCTAACGATGAGTCAGACACTCATCTCGCTGGATCGAGATCGAAGGTTCACAGTGATACGAGTTTAACTGCGAATGGAAGAGAAACTTTTCCTGTTTCGACATCCACCTCATCCTTCGCTTTATGGGCTGCTGAGGTGTTTGATCGAGTGTTCAAAATTGTGTGGGGTATTTGAGAAGAATTCGAGGCATTTGAGTGGGTATATTGTTGTTCACTTGCGTGATTCGGGAGCAGTGATGAGATCTCGGGCGAGTTTTCACGTGCATACGCGGCAATTTTAGCATCAGTATAGTACAAGTTTCGATAAAATCGGGTACCTTGATTACCCTGCTGCTTTCCCGCCAATAACACTACACCTGTTAGTTGCGTCCCAACATAGATACGGTACTGCAAACGCCGCGCATGCGCGACAAAGCCCGCCCGAGATCTCATCACTGTTCCGGAGTTTAGAGAGAATAGAAGATTTTTGGGGCTCTTGAAAAAGATAGGGGTAGGTACTCGTATTATGAGCCATCATGTCCTGCGTCCTGTTTGCACAATATTTTATTACTTGGTTACTGTACTTTTTCGAATAAAAGCAACACAGGGCATTGGGAAGCAAAAGTTTGCACTGTTGAAATATTAGCCTCACCATTTCATCTTAATATATAGAACAGAATGTTTATATATTTGCGTATTTTTCTGTGGCCTAAAAACTTTCGAACTGTAATCTCTAGGATTACGAAATGTGCCTCAGCGCATTATGCCTGGATAATCCAAATGAATGTGACTCTTTTCACAAAAAAAAACCCTAAAAAACAAACATTCTTTTTATAAAATCAGATTCTAAATTCCGGGCGAAACCGAGTAGTAAAACTAAGGTCGAAGCCAGATATATTGGCCGGTGAGTTTCGTGAGGGGTATTCATCCACCACACAGTTTGCCTGCCTCGGTGCTCCTTTTCTAAACGTTTTCTGACTCGCTCTCGTTCCATCTCGCTCTCGCATTCGAAAAACAAGAGTGAGCCAGAAGTGGTGGGGATAGTGCCAAGCTTCTGGGGTGTAGACCGAACCGAGCTGTCAGCGTAGAAATACACACATCAGAATAGGTGTGCGTTAGCTACGAAAAAATTCAGGGGCTTTATTGGTTAAAACATTGATACTTTCTCGATAGCTTCATCTCGTATTGGTCTACGCATAGCTTCGTAATGCACGCAACTATTACGCTAAGGATAAATAACAGCCAAACGGCTATGTTCAGGCGGAGGCGAGCAGTGTTCCCGTTACCCCACCATACCCTGCGTGGGCCAAGCAACTCCAACTGACAAATCCGCAATTGTCAGATGGTGGTGGTTGATTTTTCCTCGATCGCCGCTCGCGAAAACGAATTCACCAGCCAATATATATGGCTTCGACCATAGTAGTTTATATTCATTACTATATCCTCATTCGATCAATGGTAGCATTCACTTCTCTTATTACAATTTAAAACTGCTTTACTTAACCGTCCCCATCACCTCACTCCCCAAATTTAACCACCCTGCACCGCAAAGGAAGCGGCATTAAAAGTCAGACGTTATATCATCCACTCACGCGAGCTGGTCACGTGGTATCCGTTGTCTCGTGAGACGCACCGAATTTGTGGCCGCTTAATACGGCATTTAATTAAGCGAGGAGGAGCTTGTGCGACGTGAAAGGCGAAAAATGAGATCGTCCGACCGCCGGCAACGGTACATATTATTTATTGTCTGGCGATACAGTGACGACGTTCAAGAAAGGCCCCGTGTGGCCTGTTTGTGCATTATATCGAAAAAGGAAGCGGCCAGCGTAAGAACGGTTCGTTGACTCATCCCTCGTAAATTCGATTTATCGTTCTGCCCGGAGTATTCATCGCTGGCCCACCGCCGCCCATGAATATTTATTACGGCTCCGCGAAACAATTTGTCGATTCCTTTTTTCCCGCAGCCGGTTTGCTACGCACGCAGGGTCGCGCGCACGCGCGAGGGGCGCCTATAGCGAACCGGAGCGCCCCGTTTCGAGTGTGCACCGCGTATCGGGTGGCATAAATCCCGTCCCACGGGCGTTATCCGCGGGAAAAGTAATTTGCCCATTAACTTCGTTTCAAGTTTGTCCGTGGTCGCCTCCCGATACTTAACAGGGAGTAGGGAACATTAGCGTGAATTAACTTCTCGACGACGTTGTTTGTTCCCTGTGAAATACGCAGCGCGATAATCAGGGTTTACGCTCTCGAACGCCACGGAGCGTTTTCGAACGTGAGAAAATGTGTTGGACAGTGTAATGGAGAAATTTTGGTAACACTTTCATGATTTTGATTATAATAAGTTCAATAGATTAGGCATGTTAGCTTCGCTTTTAACCCCTTCCGTGGATGGACGCAGCATCTATTCCTACTTATATGGTTTTCTGTAGAATTTGAAATAGCTTTTAATAAGGATTCAAGTGTCAGTCAAGGTGTTTGTATATACAGGATATACCAGAAAAATAGGAACTCCGGGTTAATTCGGAAGTATGAAGTTTTCGAAAAAAATGTTTTACACAAAAGTTTTAGGATCTGGAAAGAGGCATCTGATGGTGACATTAACCATGCCTAAGGGTCAAATTTAGAGGCCCTTCCAAGGTCAACTTGATTTTTAAAATGAGAACACGTATTTTCCGCACCAAAAATGAAACGAACGAAAAATTTTACGTTACTGGTTTATATTTAAATCGTGTGTTTAATATTTAAAATTGAACGGATGTTCGGTTTCTATCTTTGATGATTACGCTGCTTTGACTACTGCCCCTAGATCAGAGTTGTGCAAAATGTAATCTAATTACAAATTACAAATTACGATTAAAATGTAATTGTGTAATTGATTACACATTATTTTCTGTAATCGTTAATTTAGATAGTTGACAAAATATTGTGGTCAACTAACTACTTAAATTAACTACCTAAATAAGTACCTATATATATATACCCCCCCCCCCCCCAATAAATATGACTCATGTATGAAAGAAGCTAATTCCCTTTAATTCACGAAAATGTTCACCTGCAAAGACTGTGAAATCAACTTTGCTAATTCCAATTGTACCTTTAATTCACGAAAACAATTAAAAAAAATCTCACGCAAAGATTGTGAAATCAACTTTGCTAATTCCAATTGTATTCTCGTTCCCCGCTCGAACACTGATTCCTCTGTCACTTTTTATACTTGACATTCCTTTATTGGCCACAAATCAATTCAGTGCCCAGATTTTTAGCTTCGGTTTTAAGGAATTAGCGGGCGTTGTATAAGAAAAAAACTATGAAGTCGACTTAAAACAAAATGTTTCATATTCTCCGCATCTCTCTTACAGCGTATTCGGACGGTCGCACTGGGTGCGAATTTTCGCCAATTGCAAGCGAAATGTTTGCATTCAGTGCGCACTAGTGCAGGTTGCCGAATGTGGTATTAATTAATGTACTTCCGACTTTGATTCGTTTAAATTAGTCTCTATCAAGTTTTTATTATCTTCCATCGTAAAAGGATCTTCATACGACATTTTTAACACAAGATGTCTTTCTTATAAAAGTTTTTGTGTCAATATATGCCTCTCGCCCGCTAATTCCTTAAAACTGAAGCTGAAAATCTGAACACTGAATTGATTTGTGGCCAATAAAGGAATGTCAAGTATAAAAAGTGACAGAGGAATCAGTGTTCGAGTAGAGAACGAGAATACAATTGGAATTAGCAAAGATGGTTTCACAATCTTTGCGTGAGAAATATTTTAATTGTTTTCGTGAATTAAAGGTACAATTGGAATTATCAAAGTTGATTTCACAATCTTTGTAGGTGAACTTTTTTCGTGAATTAAAGGGAATTAGCTTCTTTCATACATGAGTCATGTTTATTGGGGGGGGGATTTCATCACTTTTTTCATAATTTGTTATCAATTACTAAGTGCCCTATTTCATAACGATCTTCATCCTCAAAGCGGTTCATTTTCATGGAAGATACGTGATGGTACATCAGCATAGAAATGTATTGACAACGACAAAATTAATCAAACGAAAGGCCCAAAAACGCTAAAAATGTGTATATTCTTTTTTGTATCGTCAAAAATGAAAATAAATCGTATTTTTTAAACGAATTTATTCAGCTTCGATGCCTCTGTTTGCTTCTTGTAAGTCTGCTACATATCTGCAAACTCAAATATACACCAATTTCACCAATCAAATTTTCTTGAAACTTTGGAGGCATGCGTAATTCGGATAACAATATGATCTTTTAAAACCAAATAACCCCGAGGGGGTGAAAATTGTACCTAAATCAGCAATAATCAATAAATATAACCCATAACCACAAATTCAAACGACATGAAATCACTCACTCGCGGTTTTACGAAAATTTAATTTACATCACTTCGGTTATGTTTATTTTCCCGTTGTTAATATAAAATAACTGATAGTAGATTTTGAAATAAATGCGTATTTCTTTGCTCTACACATTTCGGCTAATAATGAGCGTCTTAGATTTTAATCTATGGAGACTGCTACGAATAAAATACCACAAGACTTTCCATTATTTTGCTTATTACCCCACCAACCCGCTTTATATATTTGTGCTTTCTATTATAAATCCGTTGATTTATTTACTTTGACATTACAAGTTTATCATTTATAGTGTCAAAATTATTATGATTTTATTTGAGGTTCATTGGAATAAAAGTCATTTGACATTTATTCTTGGTGTCATTTACGCCATATCTAGTATCGCGAACAGAGCCGATCGCACCGATTTATATAATTATGACAATCATAGGCACATGCTGCCATAGTGGTGTTTCAACATGAAATGGAAGTATTCTAGACGGGAACCTGTGGTTTGGCAGTGCCCTCACCATATTCATGAAATACTGTAGAATGTTAGCGATACAAAAAAGTCAGCCCTAGTAAGTTCGAATGCAATCGAATCTCGATCGGCCACAATCGTTTGAGCCATGTGTACCAAGCAAATGTACCGCCGGTCACGTCCCGCTGCCATCACGCGAGATCTTCTTTACCATTGCCTTTTGGTTACGCCGCCAGCCGTATTTACAGTATTGTCTCCCTATGGGCTCGGTTTGGTGCACACGATGTGGACTTTTCGCTATCCCCACCACTTCTGTCTCACTCTTGTCCGGCGAGAGCGAGCGAGAGCCACTGAAAGTGAGCGAGGACGGTACGAGACAGACGACGCGTTGATATTTTGTCTCGCTTCGTCTTTCGGACGCCTGACACTCCGTCCTTTGCATCCGCGCCCGTCGCGCACGCCCGCCGCGCACGCAAAGCGTTCCATCTCGCTCCCTCTTCGGCCAGAAAGAAGCAAGAAACGAACACTCGGAATTAGGACTCTTGTCTCCATGAGGGCTTATCGCCGGTCCCGACCAGCGAGCCCTCAGGGGGACAATACTGTATTCGGATCATACATACAGCTAAATCTAACGTAGAAGTACAAATAATACTGTTTTTTGTCCTTAAATGTTTCATGTATTTGAGGGTGGTAGGGCAGAGGAGTGACATTATATGATTTCTGGAAAAGGTTGACGGAAAGGACCCCGTGGAGGTAAAAATTGTACCCAGTCAGCAATAATCAATAAAAATATTACCCATAACCACAAATCCAAGCGACTTGAAATCAGTCACTCGCGGTTTTATGAAAAATACAAAAAGCCGCTGCGTTCGGATAGCTAGTGGCATCACCAGTTCCGTAAATACACACTTTATTTCGAGAAATGTTTCGTTACGAACAAATAGAAAAAAAATAAAACATTGAGCCGTGTTCTCAAACAAGAAAGGATGACTTTTGGCAGCATTAAAGATTGCAATGGAAAAATGTATAATTTCGAGGAGAAAACAAAATTCGAACATAGTATTGTATTATTATAAATTAAACGATTTTAAATGGGATATATATTAATTATAATTTTAATGGAACTATTTATTTACAATTGTTTATTCACAAAATACGCCCCCTCGGCCACAACCACGGCTCCTGAGTCTTCACTAAATCTCGCAGGGTACTCGCCTGCGAGCGGAGGTTGACGGCTTGTGCCCGTACCGCCTGGAGGGTGGCCCAATGCTCTTGACGGGCCCGCACCCTCCAGCTGCTCCTCTTATGACGCTTCGACGTGTATCCTCCTGTAATTAGTAATATACGTCTGCAATTATACTATAATAATTTATAAATTATTGGCACGCGCAGACAAAAATGTTCGCCTCCCCTGATATAGGCTAAACCGAACAATTTTTATATTGTAAAAACATAAAAAGGTATTTAATTAAAGTATTAAGAAATAATACCATGTGCCGTGGCCGGGCCCTGTGGTGGTGATTGATGGTGGTGGTGCTGGTAGTGGTGGTGGCGGCGGCGGCGCCGTAGTTGCGACTGCCAGCGACAGCCAACCGGCCTGGGCTCCCCTGATATAAGCTAAAGTCAACAATTTTTATTATATTGTTAAAAGTATTAATAGTATTAAGAATTAATACCGTTTGTCGCCGGTTGCTGTGGTGGTGGTGGCGACGCCGCCGTTCTTGGCACCTTGTTCGCTGCCGGCATCATTCGAGTCTGGAAAAATGAATTTGAATAAATGTATATATAAAATTTTTTTATTATTTAATTTTTCTGTAAGCTTATCGTTACTAAAACTCACCATCAAGTAGGGCGGCCTCCCGCATTTTCTACAAAAATTAATAAACAATTAATTAACCAAAGAAAACATCCAGAGTTCATAAAAGTGGCGTAAGATAAAAGAAAGTCATACGTTAAGTATTAGTGGACATAGACCGTAACTGTATAACAAATAATATAGCGACTTACCTTGTTAATTGGGACAATAATTCAATGTCCTATATGGTGGAAAAAGTCGTGACATTTCAAAACTTTTGATAACTGACACAGGCAGGTTATGATTGATTGACAGCTAGGTGGCATTTACTAACGAGCCAAAAGCAGCGGCTTTTTGCCTTTTTCGTCAACTGCGCAACCGCTTTTTCAACAAACCCATTCCGGATAACTTCAGCTTACGAAAGGCGACATCTACCTGCGTCAACTGGAGAAGTAAAATGAGAATGGCGACATCTACTGGCGTCAACTACTAGCGATACGTACTGTCTGACTGTCTCGTAAAATAAGTATCATTTTGCTCACTATTAATTGAGAATAATTCTTTTATCTTTTAGAAAAACAGCTTGATACATTAAATAAAACGACAAATGGGTTCGAAAAAAAATAATTATTCGCTTAATCATGTTAAAACACCGGGACTATGTCATAAAACAAGGTACAAGACCAAAATAGCTACGGAGACCTGTCAATTTCGCTATCATTCGTGTATAGAGACGTGGTCGCTCAGTGTGCCTATGGGTAGAGGGGGAAGGGAAATTAGCTTCCAGACGCGACCGCGTCTGTTGATAAACAGAGTCGTTTCGCCTCGAACAGAAACCTCAGGGGTAGAAACCGAATTCGCTACTAGAGGGGGTCAGTCTGCTGTAGGTCTCGTCATAGTGAACATGCCCCCTATTACTGCGCGGTGCAAATAGTATTGGTTGCGCGAAAAATTATATCTCGTCGATAGATCAGAATTAAAAATTAAATTTGTTAGCATAGTTACAGTCGGGGTCATTCACAATCTTCTTTTAATTTTCTATTATTTAAGTCATTCCTGTTCATTTTTGTGTGCTCAAAGACGTTAGTAAATGCAGAAAGAAAGATGAAGGTGGACGTGCAAAGAATAATACGTGTGCTCCAGATGGTTCCAGATATTGAGTCATCATTTTGGCAGCATGTGGTGCGTTTTGATCACATTTCATGTTCACCCTCTTCAGGAATACTATAGATGCGAGTATATTTAACTATTGTGTTATTTTAAATATTGCAACATGGAAATGATGCACAAGTGTTTCTAACAAAAGTTAGATTTTACAATTGCGAAAATTTAGAAATTTTGATAGATGGTACCCCTCATCTTCCGATTTTGCTTATTGGTCGATCCAGCATTGATCGTAATAATAGGATACTTTTTCAAAGAATGACTGGAATGCATTGTCTAAATAGTGTTTCCAACTTGAGTGGCAAAATCTTAAACAATTTTGAAAGTAAATTAGTAGTTCATATAATGGTTAAACTTTCATATTGACGAACATCAAATCGTTCCTTTCAATATCTTTCGAAAAAGTTATCTTTGAAGTAGTATTTTACAGTATAAATGAGAAATTATCTATTCAACGGTAGGTATATATGTATATAGTTCACACACATTAATTAACTGTTCAACCTCACTATACTGCAATGCTAATTATGGTAGACAAGATTTGTATTGCTACATATTATGTTAGTAACACATTATGCGACCTAGAGTGGGGAGAACCAACCAACATGGTGGGAACGGGCCCTCTGTGGCCGTGAACGTCCACCTATGTTTGTTGCAACTATAGCATCAATCTATATTCGATTCTTTTCCCGATGAGAGTCGCATAACTTTAAGTACTCGAATTTTACACTACCACGCTTGACATCGAATCAGGTTAAGGGGGTAGACACGTCACGTGACACGGATAGACACGGGTAATGCAGCGCGCTGTAATACCGACAATCTAACCTGAAACATGGGTTTTTGAATTTTCTTTTTTCGTCCTTATATGAGCAGATTTTGGGCTGGGCGAAATCTCATTCGAAAGAGGAAGATTCAATGCGGAGCGCTCTGCTCACCGTCTGAGTCACAAAACTCTTTTAGTGACCTAAAAATACTTAAGGAGGTAAACACCCCACGTGACACGGGTAATGCAGCGCGCTGCATACCGACACAATCTGGCCCAAAACATGGGTTTGGGAAATTACGTTGTTTGTCCTTATATGAGCAAATTTTGGGCTGGGCGAGGTCTCATTCGAAAGAGGAAGGTTCAATGCAGCCCGCTCTGGTCATAGTTTGAGTCATAAAACTCTTTTAGTGACCTACAAATACTTGGAATCTGCGAGTGTATTTTGTCAATTTTTTCTCTACTTTGGACACTCATATTATCAGATATCAACACAATCTCGTTGAGCCATGACCAGAGCGGGCTGCATTGAACCTTCCTCTTTCGAATGAGACCTCGCCCAGCCCAAAATTTGCTCATATAAGGACAAACAACGTAATTTCCCAAACCCATGTTTTGGGCCAGATTGTGTCGGTATGCAGCGCGCTGCATTACCCGTGTCTATCCCCTTAAGTGCACTAATTATCGACAATCACGGAAGACTCACGGAGGATCATTAAATTAATATCGTCAGGCATGGGCGCAGCTGTAGTTTATGGTTGAACACGAAGAAATAGTAATTGGGTGTTCTTAAGCGCAAATTATTTTAAGTGGACACACCTGAACGGAAAGACTCTCTTGTTTAATCACTGATAAAAGCATGTCAGCGCCCGTTAACTCTTATTAGAAATTATTATCGTTAGGTCGAAGTCATTGCAAATCAGGAAAGGAATATTTGTTTCACCGAGTATTAGAGCGCCGCCCCATTCCTAAGTAGGATGAAAATATAGTTGGTAATTTTTCTTCTTGCTACATTGCCGTATCTAGTTGAGGCTTCTACAGTATCAATCGTGTTGTTTTAGAATATTGCAGGGATAAAGTATGTAAGCGCTCGCATATGAAATTTAAAACAATTGTAATACAGTTCTTGAAGTGATATGGTAACTATAATAACAAGCAAGTCCCTAGATTATGTAGATAAAATTAAAGAGCAAACCTACAACATGTACCTACAGTATTTGCAAAACATTTATCGCGACTTTCGTCGATTTATCTCCCTAGTTCGCGTACCTACACAATCTGAGCACTTGCTTCTATTTACAATTACCATATTATTTACTTGAAAACCTTCCATCTAAGGCCCGGTGCAGACGAGCGGTTTGCGCCAGTTTGCCGCCGCGGCAATCTGCCGCAGCAAGACGCGCGTCAAATTTTTCGAGCAGTTCACACGAGCGGTTTTGCAACGCCACGATTTGCGTTCTGCGTTTTCATTTTGCATTTTAGCTATGGAGCTGACACGTAACCAACAGAGGGAAAGAATTCATTTTCTTTTTGCAAGTTATTTAATATTATATCGATGTACTAGAAAAAAAGATATTGGGTGCATCCCTTCATTAGTGCAAGACTTCTCAAAGGAGCATTTAGGTCCATGTTTATAGATTTGAGAGAGAATGAGACCAAATTTTTTAATTATTTCCGTATGACCATAACATCTTTTGATGAATTAAGTGCAAAAATTTCTGAAAGTTTGAAGTCTCAAAACACTGTCATGAGACTTGCTATTCCGCCACTTGAAATGATTGCTGTTACATTGAAGTAAGAAGGACATTTATTTGTTAAAAATAGTGTAATACAATTTTCAAGAGTGTTTTAAGAAAAGTTCTGTGACAAAATTCCAATTAACGAATTGTAAATGATTTATAGAAGAGATGATGAAATTAGCAAATAAACGAAACAAACCAAATAAACTAACCAACAAACAATGACATTGTACTAGTAAACAATAAAACAATAAATAATTTAATAACAATTTTATAACTTATAAATGATAAATACTTTCGGATGCGGTTGATGTAGTTGATGATGATGTTGAAGGAAATACGTGATGTTCATTCATATTGTATGTTGTGGATTGATACTGTGGATAAGTTCCAAATTGTTAATAAGAAGTTCATGAAAATTACTAGTTGTAGGAGGAGGGAGCTGTTAATGGTAACTAACAAAAGGCATGTTTTTTTCGAATTTGTTTTAGGATGTGTAAAATTTCAGTCCTGAATTCTATTTTTTGATTTGTGCCAAAATCTTTTAAAATGGGAATTAATGATTGAAAAAATGACGTATCATCGTTATTATCGTTTGGAATTTCGGAATTACGCATATATTTTAACATCGCTTCTTCTATACATCTTTTACGTTTTGTCGATGATTTTGGAACTTGAATTTCTTCATTTGATGCACGGTCTTCTTGAATTTGAATGATTGGGTTCGAAATTTCTATTTGTTCTTCGTTCTCATTTTCTTCCGTTATACTATTTTCTGTTGTTACTGAACTTTGTACTGAATTTAAAAATGTTAATTGCTGTGAATAAATATATTTTCTCTCTTTGGCAGCACTCCCAGATTTTAATTGTTTTTTAACATTTTTCGCGTAATTATCTTTCAAGTTTTTCCATTTTTTCATTAAAATTGAACCTGGAACTAAATGTAATTTTAAAGTTTTTGTATAGGTACTTAGAAAGTGGATGCAACCTAATTGACTTGCACTATTCATTCAGAATTGGACGATCAACGTTATGTTTGATCACAAGAAAGGTCTGTTCAACAATTTGGACAATTATGAAAGACGAATGTGTACCAAAATTTAATGAGACATAATATGTGGCTTGAAGTAGCCAAACATTTTGAACACCATACAAATTTTCCTAACTGTTTAAGAGCCCTTGATGGAAAACATATACGTATTACGAAACCTACGATGAGTGGCTCTACGTACTACAATTACAAAAATTTCTTTTCAATACTTCTGTTTGCTATAGCTGATACCAACTATACGTTTCTCTATGTCGATATTGGTTCTCCAGGCAAGGAAGGGGACAGTACCATATTTGAAAATTCTATATTTTATAAGAAATTAGAGAATAATTCTTTATGTATTCCTCTTGGAAAACCATTACCCGGAACCAATGGTCCAACTATGCCCTATATGTTTGTTGGAGATGAAGCTTTATCGCTATCCAATCATATATTAAGGTCTTACAGTGGAAAATTTTGTCCCATGAGAAAAGAATTTTCAATTATCGACTCAGTCGTGCTAGAAGATATGTAGGGTCCACGTTTGGCATTTTGTCGAATAAATGGCGTATTTTTCATAAAGCAATGAATGCTAAGTTACAGTTTGCAATAGATATTCTCAAATGTTGTTGTGTACTACACAACTTTGTTCGAGACCGTGATGGTTACCAGGACGAAGATACGTATTCCATTGAAGGTTTCTATAAATTAGAACATGAGCCAGTAATTGTGCAAGGAGGTCGACAATTAAACCAAATCCGTCAAGAATTTATAAACTATTTTGTAAGTGATATTGGGAAAGTATCATGGCAAGATAACATGTTTTAATTGTTTAGTATAATCTTATTATTTAAATTGTAATGTGTTCATGTGTTAAAATAATTATTTAATGTAGTTCTCAGTATGTATAATAATATTACAGTATGTATAGTATAAAAAATATGTGGAATTTATAATTACCAAAATTTGTTTTATCTTTTGCGGGCAAATTTCCAAAATCTGGATTTATTGAGGTGTACACTTGTACCCACGCACCCTCCTTCTTATTTTTGTTATGGTATTCTTCGGTACCAGAATCCCATATGGCTCGAAATTTTTTTATTTCGCTGATAAATATGTCTACATCTATGGTCGAGGCCATATATATTGGCCGGTGAATTCGTTTTCGTAAGCGGCGATCGAGGAGAAATCAACCACCACCATCTGACGATCGCGGATTTGTCAGTTGGAGTTGCTTGGCTCTCGCAGGGTATGGTGGGGTAACGGGAACGCTGCTCGGCTCCGCCTGAACCTAGCCGTTTGGCTGTTATTTATTCTTAGCATAATAGTTGTGTGCGTTACGAAGCTATGCGTAGACCAATACGAGATGAAGCTATCGAGAAAGTATCAATGTTCTAACCAATAAAGCTCCTGAATTTTTTCGTAGCTAACGCACACCTATTCTGATGTGTGTATTTCTACGCTGACAGCTCGGTTCGGTCTACACCCCAAAAGCTTGGCACTATCCCCACCACTTTTGGCTCACTCTTGTTTTTCGAATGCGAGAGCGAGATGGAACGAGAGCGAGTCAGAAAACGTTGAGAAAAGGAGCACCGAGGCAGGCAAACTGTGTGGTGGGAGAATACCTCTCACGAAACTCACCGGCCAATATATCTGGCTTCGACCTTCGTTTGGACATTTTCTTGCGTTAAATAAACGCAAAACGCTCGTGTGAATTGCTTGTATATAAAAGAATGTACTGCTTCGCCCCTTTGCGGCAGCGTTCAATTGCGGCGAAGCGGTACGTGCGTTCGTCAAAACGAACGCAAACATGCCGCCTAGTAGCCGCAAAACTTTACGTCTCGTGTGAACTGCTTCATATAAATTTATGTTCTGCTAAAACGCGTGCGGCAGATTGCCGCGGGGGCAAACTGCTGCAAACCGCTCGTCTGTGCCGGGCCTTAATTTTCGAATACTTCCAAATACCACTACAGATTTATTAGAGGTCTACTTCTCGTAATAGGGGAGACCGGGGCAAAGTGAACCTCGGGTTAAAATGAGCTTTCTTAATTTATTCTTTAACAATAGAATATATTTACAAATTTTGATGACGTAATAAATGTGCGTAATACCACAATGATAATTATGCAGATTCAGATATCGAGAAATGGAAATTCATTTAAAAAATTAAAATTGAAGTTTTAGAGACTTCCAGTTGGTTTTCTTTTCAATTTAGCTTTTTGGATAAATGAGTCTTAAATGTGTTATTTTAACTCCAATTTTTTTTCTGCGTGTTTATAACAAGCTTATAAACATACATGTATACGTGTTTGAGAAAATGTTAATACTAACATTACTAAATAATTAATTTTCTATTGAGTATACATTCGGGGTAAAGTGACCGGGGTAAACTGAACTGCAAATGGCTGCCAAGAACCAATGCGCAAGTGACGTGCGCAATATCTTAACCTGTCAGCTGACTAGAAAACCACGCGGCGTGATGGAACAGAATCTAACCACAAAAAAAATGAAAAATCTACCACAGTTTTTGACAACCACGGTGCAAAAAAGCCAGAAGCTGCCGTGCTACACGCGTAATTCCAGCGCAAGGGGTTAATATGTACCTATATCCTTAATTAAAGTTCTTATTTCGTTGCACTTCACTTTACCCCGGATAGTAGCTGGTCAGTTTTGGCATTTTCTTTTCAAATTGAACTCAAATTGAACGAATATACTTTAAGTTTATTTTAAGTATTGCTATTTGTAATTTATCAATAGTAATATTCAAATTATATTATAAATCTATCTCCACACATATTTACTGAAAGGGAAAAATTTTATTCGACTTCAAACTTTTTTCGTCTCACTTTGCCCCGGTCTCCCCTACGAATGTACTCAAACTACCACACTCATGCAGTTTATATAAGACGGAAAATAAAAAAAAAAATATTAAAGGAGCCTCAACTAACAGCTCTGTAGCAATTAGTGAAACCTTCAATCACGTAACTAACACATTAGTTGTATTAAGTGCAGGTGTAAAAATCTTTCGATCTATTACGATGCACTCACCCTTTATAAGTCCTTGACTATTTAGCCACTATATCGCGGAATGAACACATCATGCGAGCACACCGGAATCGATTTATCTTCGACGTCGATTGATTTATTGCAAATCGAGTGGTCGTATTTGGAAGACTGCATTGAGCAACGTAGCCAGGGCTATCCTCGATTCGTAAATCTTGTTGCTCTTCGTTAGATACCTGCATGCTGGCGGCCGATAAATCACGATCTAACGGCTCGAAAAAAATTCTCAAATTGTTTATAATACAGGCTATTAGTGTGCGCGTAATTGCGCCGCGATACGTACGGGTAGCGACGTAAATCAATCAGATCCCGCGGTAGTAGTCGCTGCGCATACGTACTGGGAGGCTGATAACGGGTGATGTTTCTCTCCCTGTACAAGAATAACGAGAAAGATCGTTGAAAAAGGAAAGGAATCGGATCCAGTTGGACACGATTCGTTGGTTGATCGAAAGAAGAAACTGATATTTAATGATCCTGCGCGAGGATCCGATATTTTCTCACGAGGTGAGCGCTGCTCAAACGAATGCAGTCGTGTGGAAATTGGTAAAAGTGTAGATATCGGGAGGGACTCTTTAATCGAGTAAATAACGCCTGTTTTTTAAGGAAATAAGGAAGTGGTTTCTATTCGATTCAGTATGCATTGTACGTGTTAAGTTTATTCAGATGGGTGGTGAAATCTGGGAAATATTGAGAAATATAAGTACAAGCTTTCATTCATTCAGAGATGACAAGCTGTATTAAGGTTTTAATAAATTTGATGATTTTAAGTGTGTAATGAGTTCTATGTCAGCCAGCCTTAGTACCTTGCAAATGAAGCAGAGGTCTTTAAATGGTACAGTTTTATTCATGATAAGAAATAACATTAAATTTTTAAAGTCACGCGCGAGAGCAGCAGATGAAGTGCTAAAAAAAAATCTCTTAAACTAGTGCAATTAATTCTATGCAGTGTAATTTATTTCTTTGCCAATAGATCAGAGATATTTTGTTCTTCGTAACTGTGAATTAGGAAAAAATATACTGTACTAATTTCAAAATCAATAATCCATTTAATTCATCCATCATGTATTCTTCCACTTTTATTGGGCGATTCGCGCTTTTCTTTATTTACAGTGACGATAGGCTAATTTTATTTCATACAGCATATGTACTTCAAGTCCGAACGTAAGCATGAAAAGACGTGATTTTCGACGCCTGATTCTTTACGAATTTAAACTAGGACATTGGGCGAAGGAAGGAGCTCTTAATTTGCGAACAGCTTTTGGTAACGGTGTACGAAAAGGACATTTAAAGAATGGTTTTCGAAGAGCAAGTCTGGAGATCTGTTTCATTCGTGCCCTATCGCCCTTCAAGGGTGTGAAAACTAACAAGTCAAATAGGCACTCCCACTTATCCACGTATAACTCCCAAAGTACAAGAGACACAAAAGAATGTTGCAAACAAAAGTTTAATGGTGCAATAAGCGCTGCAAACTTGCGTTAACAAATTTCTCAAAAAAAAATCGCAAAAAATACCTAACGAAAATACTTTCTTTGAACAGTTTGTTAACCTAAGTTTGCAGCGCTTCTTGCACCATCATAATTTTGTTTGAAACATTTTTTTCTGTCTCTTGTACTTTAGGAGTTATATGCCAAAAAAAGTGGGAGTGCTTATTTGATGTTAGTTTTCACACACTTAAAGGGTAATAGGACACGAATAAGACATACTCTTGTTCTTGTCTTGAGTCACTCTATAAATCCACAAAGTTGTGTTCCAGTCGCTGAGTGCGGGTTCGCGGTGTTCTCTTGTGAGTGTGATCGAACGTACAATTTTGTGGTAATCCTCTTATTAAGTATTCCCTTTTTCGAACATCGGTTTATCTTGAACAACAAAAAATCATTTTTATAGCAGTTAAAACTTTTTGAAGCTTATTTCCAACAAAAATGTTAAATTTTAGTGGATTTGTATTCTATACACCAAACGATTGAAAATCGCGAAAACTGTCAGGATAACCCTATAAGTACATAACCTTCATTTAATGGGGATTGCGCCTTGCTGTGCCGAAAAATAGGCAATTCTTTATGAATTTTTTCTACAAAAATGGTTCGACAAATTAATCTGTGGTTTGGCAAGTTGTTTTATTGTATCTTGAACTATTGTTCTGAATTTTTGTGATAAAAAGTACTGTAAGCATTATCCGAAACACAAGAAGAAAAGGAGATTCTTAATCTATATGGATGTGTATGTCTGTCTGTGGTTGTAGATTTATTGTCGTATTTGTTACCGTTCCTTTTTTATTTAAAGAAGTTTTTCCAATTTTGAGGCAAAACATTTCTCAGAGTCAAATCAGGGCACTTCATCTTCTTCAAAAGGCTGCTATTTTAACCATTTTTTATTTCTCTTAATGCATCTACTACCACCCACAGCCGCATTCATATAGTTTAAAAATCTCTTTTCCTTTTTGTGTTTCGAATAACCCTTACAGTACTTTTTGTCAACACTAGGGCCACCCGATTATTTTTCAACGCTCTCTCTGTAGCTGCCATGTTTTTTCACTGTCACATAAAAATTCAGAACAATAGTTCAAGATACAATAAAACAGCCTGTCAAACCTCAAATTAATTTGTCGAACCGTTTTTGTACAAAAAATTCATAAAGAATTGCCGATTTTTCGGCCCGACAAGGCGCAATCCCCCCCTTAAGCTTCACTGTACCTGAAAGTACAGTACTTGTACTTGCAATGCAAAGGGTTAAAACTGCAAAACATAGAAGAATTCCTCCAAAAGAACACAGCTGTCCATTTATTATTAATTAAGTCGAAAATAATGGGCGCGTGAAGGGGATAAACGTGTACGCAGCCACTCTGATTCGCTACGGCGCGACGCGATGGCGGCAATGGCACCTCGCCTAATGAGTTACGGCCCGTCGGGCCCCGCGTAACGCAAAGCCTTAATAAATCTGCGGTCAGACGGGATCGCGCCGAATACATTTGACGCGCTTTGATGCTCACCCGGTATACCGTGCGCAAGTGCGCGTCCCCCGCGAGGATTTATGCTCGTAACGAGATACGGGGCCCTCCGAACACGGAATTTCAGCCCGACCTTAAGGGACCAACGGTTCGACGCCCGAATAAATTGTTATTCGTTACCATCGCCGTGACTCGCCCGATAAACGCTGGCGAAAATACGGCGTTCCTTTATTATTCCCCGTTTTTATTGGCCCTCTTCACAAAATCACTTCCCTCGTTTTTTTTCAGACAAACGCGATACTTGACGGGCAGTCGGGGTGCAGGGTGCGTGAAGGGGATACACGAAGGAGCAAAGGATATTTCGGACACGTGCCTGCACAAGAATTTATTGCTTCGTCATGTGCGCTGACAGCCATGATGTTTAAACAATGGGGAAATCATCGCGTGTAATGGAAGTCGTGTGAGGGATGTAGGGAGGGTCTGTTTAGTGGTTGAGCGTAATATGATTGCTGGGTGAGCAGAATTTAGTGGACGATTAGCCAGCTATTAAGAAGGTTCGATACCGGAACAAAAATGATAAGAAATTTTTGAAAAGTGTTTTAATCTAATGTTCAAATTGTAGTCCGTATTGTATCAACATTTCAAGTCGATTGACTGCACGGTTTTTCAAAAAATTGAAATCAAAGTTGCGCTTTTATACACAGGCTCTTATGGAAGCAGCGATACGATTTCTATATAATCTTACACAGAGTCCTTAAAAATGATAAGAAAGTTCTAAAAAATGTTGGAATGAAAAACTTAAATATTGCCGCGACATTCTAAAAAAAAACGGACATGAATCGTACTGGTTTATTAGATAATTGAATAAACAGAAAGCAATGGAGCAATGTTCTTCTATTTTTGGAACTACCGTAAACTGGGGTGACTTTACCGGCCGGGGTGACATTGCCCACTTTTTTACTCTGACTGAAAAATTACCATATGATTGAATTCGCAATTTTTTTTTCGTTAGACCTTGGAGAAATTATTGCTATCGATTACAAAACACGATATGTTCTAATTACGTTACAATAAAATAAAATAAAGTCTTTCCGAAAAGTGGGCAATGTCACCCCGGACGGGCAAATTCGCCCCAGTTTACGGTACGTAAAGAAATTGTTTGAAACGTGGCAACGTTGTACGTCGGGTAGACATATAAACAATATATATTTGTACAAAGCATATAGTAAATCTCGTAAAAACACTACCAAGCTGTAAACATGTACACGTATTTAGTAATTTCTTACGAACCGGTACAAACGCGCAAAAGCACACCAGAAGTGTGAACTGGAAAGAGAAAAAAAGATGAACGCAAAGTGACGTTGTCGCATTCCACTAACATATTTTACGTTTTAATGAAACTATTGTGTTTCTAGCTGCATTAACCATAATTGTTGTACAATTGAATTCAAGAACAAAATATGTAGTAATAATTTTAGTAGGAATAAACATGTAAATAATATTTTTGTTTAGATAATTTTTTTTTTATCTAGGATTGGTATTGATAGGCTTACGCTTATGTCCCGCAAGTGAGGTATCAAACCTCCTTAAGTGAGAGTGCCGTTTTTGAAGTTTGTTGCGTGCAGAGTGGAAATTTGTAAATTCTCGATGCCCATGTATTAATTGTGAGGCCTGTGGTCATCTTTTTCGTGAAATTGTTAGTACATATTAGAGGTTTGTATTCGGTCGGAATTGGATTCAACAGATTGTGTAGTGTACTTTAGTGGTTATAAAGCGATACATTTGAGAGTATGTAGAAGCCAGCAGATGAGGTTTTTGCCACTTACGACAGGACCCTACCGACCCAATCAAGAGACACGGTAGTGTCTCGCGCCAAGTACATATAGATATACAGTATTGTCTCCATGTAAGCTCGGTTTGGTGCACCCGATATAGGCTTGTCGCTATCCCCACCACTTCTGTCTCACTCTTGTCCGGTGAAGGCGAGAGCGAGATGGAACGAAAGCGAGCGAGAGCCATTGAAAGCGAGCGAGGACGGTACGAGACAGACGACGCGTTGATATTTTGTCTCGCTTCGTCTTTCGGACGCCTGACACTCCGTCCTTTGCATCCGTGCCCGTCGCGCACGCCCGCCGCGCACGCAAAGCGTTCCATCTCGCTCCCCCTTCGGCCAGAAAGAAGCGAGAAACGAACACTCGGAATTAGGGCTCTGTACCCGATATAGCCTTAACGCCGGTCCCGACCAGCGAGTCTATAGGGAGACAATACTGTAGTCTATTAAAAAATTTGGGTGACTTATCTTGTTAATTGTGACAATAATTCAGTGTCCTGTGTGGTGTAAAAACTCGTGACATTTAAAGAATTTTAACTAAAGTCCAGTTCAGATTTATTGGCCGGTGAATTTCGTTTCCCGAACAGCGCCCGAGGAAAAATCAGCCACCACCACCTGACGATCGTGGATTAGCCGTTGAAGTTGCTGGGCCCCCGAAGGGTGTGGTGGGGTAATAGTAGTGTGCGTTACGAAGCTATGCGTAGACCAATACGACAAGAAGCTATCGAGGAAGAATCAATGTTCTGACCAATGAAGGTCCTGAATTTTTTCGGAGCAAACGCACACCTATTCTAATTTGTGTAGTTCTACGCTGTCAGCCAGAGTTGGACATTATTCGTATAAATCTGTACCGTTGTTCCAGTCAGATTTATTCGGATAGGAATTTCTTCGTTATTCGACCTGATTGAACGACGAATAAATGTGCGTGCGCTCTATCTCTTCGAGCTCGATCCACGTATGCGAGTATATACAATGAATCAGTGAAGAGGTAGAGCGTACCAGAGTTGGGCATTATCTAGATAACAAAATTATTTAAGTAACTATCGAATAAATAATACTTTATCTTTATTCGTTATTCGAGGTTCGAATAACCGAAGTGATGTTTATTTGAAGAGTAACAAATAAATAATTTTATTTGATGCGAATTTATTCGACGAATAAAGATAATTTTTTTATTGGATAAGAATTTATTCGGCAAATAAGGATAACTCTTTTATTCGATGTGAATTTATTCGACGAATAACGATAATTTTTTATTCGAATGTTTTACTCGAATAAATGCGTCGCATAAATTTTTGATGCGTAGCATTTATCTTTTCGATGCCTTCGAAGAAAGCCACGAATAACTTTCGTCAGCGTCGAGACTTGGCGAGTGACCACCATGACCTCAAGTCGCCGCCGCCGGGCATTTATTTTCGGCGCTCGCCACTCGGCCGTGTTCGACCTTCGGAGGCTCGAATAAACACGCTCGACGCTGACGAAAATTATTCGGACGCATTTATTCGAATGAAACCTACGAATAATAAATCACCTTTATTCGGCGCATGAATTCTCATCGAATAAAAAGTTATCTTTATTCGTCGAATAAATTCTCATCGATTATAATGATTTATTCGTTGCTCTTCGAATAAAGATAACTTCGATTATTCGAGCCCCGAATAACGAATAACAGTTATTTATCTTTTGTGCGTTGTTTGAGATTTTTATTTAGATAAACTTTTCCCCAACTCTGATTACAATGTCTGTACAGTATTCATTCGCGAGGAACTTTAACTCGCTCTCGTGCCATGTCGCTCTCGCCTTCGGCAAGAAATAAGCGAGTAGGCACGACCGCTTGGAATCGGGTCTCGTCTATGTACACAAAGCGATAGGGACGCTTCGCTGCGTGTATGTACCTCACGGACACTAATTCCCACCGCGCGACGAATAGGCGTATCCCGAGAGAGAGCGAGAACGTAGAGAAAAGGAGCACCGAGACAGGGAAGCGGTGTGGTGTGAGAATACCCCTCACGAAACTCACAGGTCAGTATATGTATGTATATGAACCGGACCTTAGTTTTCCATTAACAATATTTCAGTTCACCAATGAACAGAGTACATTAATTTTATTCCAACACCAATAAATTGTGCGTTAAAAATATTGGATCTCTTTGTTCATTTACGATAAATTACCATTAGCATTTAAATTTCCTCCAATAAGACTTTCTGCCATACGCTCTCACCTCCTTCAAATACAATATGTAATCTCTACACTTACTATAGGAAAAGTCCACTCTTCTTTTATAAGTTCTATGTTATGTTGTAACTAAAAAATGTGGCTTTTATATATTTACAGATAATCGAAGCACAAGATGATGCAGTGTGATCTACGTCAGAGAAAAAAATTTATTGTGATATAGTATTATATTAGTTAAACTTTAATTAAACTTTTATTCAGCTTCGATCCTCTGTTTGCTTCTTGTATGTTTGCTTCATATCGGAAAACTCAAATTTAAACCAATTCCACCAATCCAATTCCCTTGTAGCTTTGTAGATGTGCGTAGTTTGCATGACAATATAATATATTGTTAATTAAAAAGTATAACCCCGAGGGGGTGAAATAATTATCCAGTCATCAGTAAACACTACAAAATGTGTGAAATCCCCACAAAATTACCTTTTTTAAAAAAATGTACAAAAAAGAGCACCAAGTATATAATCCCATGAAAAAGGATCCCATTTATTTTAGGATTGCCAAGTATTTTGAATAAATTATTTATTCGTATTAAAATATTTATTTGTATAAAAATATATCTGCTTAATATTATTTAATACATTATTTTCTTTGTATAAATAGCCATTGTGATAATTGGCGCAATTTATGTATATCGTTAGTTTTGTAAAGCTATTAATTTACGACAATGTTTTTAAATGCGATTCTTTTTGACGAGTATCAATTTACCACAATGTTTTCAAATGGGATCCTTTTTCATGGTATCCACTACCTCAAGGTACTAGCACCCAAAATGTATACTGAATGTTGTCACCGAGGTGACACTTGATACTTTGTTTCCAATTGCTTTTATGCAGTAAAATGCATGGCACAATCGAGGGTAGTGGAAATATTAGAATCAGGTAGAATTTGAAGAAAAATGATTTGAAATCCCATCGACTATGCGTGTTCTTCTCTAAAGTCAACATGTCTGGCTACAGACAAGGAACTTCTACTCCCATTAACTCCGTCCTCGTTCCATCGTCACACAGCTATCAGTTCGAATGAAGAATTGTGACGTTACCTATCAGCAGAAACCAAATCTTCAAATACAAAGATGCTCCAGCATATTTTAATCACGAATTACGAAGAGTCTTAAGGCAAAGTCGTAATTATTGGAGTGCCAGTGCTAGGCTCGTACCTTGACCCCCAACATCTCCGAATCTTATCCCACATGATTATCAATCATAAACTCATATACATTACTCAAAGTAATTTTTCTTCAGAACTCCACATGGAAAGAATTTATCCTCAATTTTTGGATCTCTACCCTCCCGTTCCCTGCAATTCCACGAATTTTGCACACCACGTACCGAGCACTCAACACAAACCTCCTTCATAGTGCTGATGGACAAACTCTGCATCCTTGCGCAAAGTCCCAATGGATGGTAGCGATTCGTTTCTCCTGAAAGGGAATCGAGCCCCTCCAGTTTCTAGGCCAACGAAGTCAATCTACGCCCCGACAGGCGCGATCTCGTTTTTCGATTAAAATTCGATATAGTCTGGTAACTGTAACTCAGTTCGCTGCTGCCAATGAAGAAACACTTCACGTGAGTATACACACACTCCAGTCTTTGCGCAGAAAAACCGCCGAAGGAACCGTAAGAGACTCGTCCATCGGCGAAGACACTGTCTGTCGATCAACGTCGTCCTCCCGAACCATCGTCGCATTTACAGCTTAAATGGCCGTTTCAGGCTCTTACGGATCTGTGTGAAGTTAGCCCCCCTTTTTTTGAAAACTTAAATTTTCGATATTGTACCAGTTTCTACTAGGTTTGTACCGCGATGTACCGTAGCGAGTTTTCAAAAATTCGAAATCGTTTTCGAGAAAATCAGAAAAAAAACAATTTTTAGGCTAGCCCTCCTTTTTTGGAAATTATCATTTTTCGCGATTGTACTGCATCGTACTAGTTGTACCGAACATTGCACAGTTCCGAGTTTTCAAAAATTCGAAACAGTTTTCGAGAAAATCAGAAAATAAAAAATGAAGCTAGCCCCCCATTTTTGGAAATTTAGATTTTTAGCGATTGTACTGCATTGTACTAGGTTTGTACCGCGTTGTACCGTCCGTAGAAATTGTTTAACTCTTTTGGTTCTCGAGAAAAATCGAAATAACCAAAGTGTTGAGTCGTACTACTGAGAAAAAAAATTGCGAAAAATTAAAAACTCGTGGTTTTACCAGTTTGTACTAAGTTTGTGCCGCGTTGTACCGTTCCGAGCTTTCAAATGTTCGAAACCGTTTTCCAGAAAATTAGAAAATAAAAAAAGCTAGCCCTGCATTTTTGGAAATTTCGATTTTTAGCGATTGTACTGCATTGTACTAGTTGTGCCGAACATTGTACCATTCCGAGATTTAAAAAATTCGGAACCGTTTTCGAGAAAACTGATCTTCAAGTAAATTCTCATTAAAAAATCAGAATTTACTGTAATGCCTTCAATATGTTTATGTCTGTATTTTGTCGGTAAATATTGCAAATTTAGAATATAATGATTGATGAAAAAATTGTTACTTGAGAACGTAGAACAACTATGTTTCATACATGTTAATTAAAAATACTAAAATATTGGCCTTACCGTATAGTGTTGTTACTATGAAACGTCCAGGAAATATTCCTTTCTGTATGCTTATAGTTGTTTGTACATTTTTCATTCGATATCAGAAGCTAACCCGAAAAACATAATACCCGATATATTCCCTCTGCATAAAGTGTTAAGTAAGTATGAAGTATATTTTATTATTATTTGAAAATACGGTACAACGCGGTACAAACCTAGTACAAACTGGTACAACCACGAGTTTTTAATTTTTTGGAAATTTTTTTTCTCAGTATTACGACTCGACACTTTGGTTATTTCAATTTTTCTCGGAAACCAAAAGAGTTAAACAATTTCTACGAACGGTACAGCGTGGTACAAACCTAGTACAATACAGTACAATCGCTAAAAATCGAAATTTCCAAAAATGGGGGGCTAGCTTCATTTTTTATTTTTTGATGTTCTCGAAAACGGTCTCGAATTTTTGAAAACTCGGAACTGTGCAATGTTCGGTACAACTAGTACGATGCAGTACAATCGCGAAAAATGATAATTTCCAAAAAAAGGAGGGCTAGCCTAAAAATGTTTTTTTTCTGATATTCTCGAAAAGGATTTCGAATTTTTGAAAACTCGCTACGGTACAACGCGGTACAAACCTAGTAGAAACTGGTAAAATATCGAAAATTTAAGTTTTCTAAAAAGGGGGGCTAACTTCACACAGGTCTTTTACGGCACTCATGACGAAATATCCTGACGATTAGCATTTAGGGAAATACGGGGCGGAACCTAGGTGAAAACGATACTGTAAATTGGATTAAGAGCAGACGTGAATGGCAGAGGAACCAAATCGCAGCCGGTAAACGCGAATCTAAATTATCGCTCTAATAAAATTTTACTCTCCACCTGTGCCAACGGCGTTCCTCAATCGTATTTTTTTTTGCCATTTTCGTTGAATGGGGTGTCCCAAATTAATATGTACCTACTGATTTGTTAGAAAGTAGAAGTAAAAATTAATTTCATCTGTTCTGAAGTAATGGGGAGGTTTGATGAATGTCTGCGAATTAACTGCTCTTGAGATATTCAGGTTGTTGGTACAATGCTTTACTATATTACTAACATATATTTGTATGTTCTAAAGAGAAAGTATCTCCCTTTTTTTCAGGAAAATTAAATTGATTAGATATGTGTTCGAAATTTCCAATAAATGTAGGTATTTTTACAATTTTGTTACTGCCGTGACAGAGGTGACTTATCCTTTTAACTGTAGCCACACCAGTTCTTAATGATAAAAGTTATCCCCACTAGGAAGCTTGAACCAGACTCTGCATTTGCTATATGTTAAACTTCACTTCCTGCACGTACGGCGTTCCCTTTTTCTGTCGTTCCTGTAAAAAGTGCTATCAATCCAATGTCACAAATAAAAACCGTAAACCTTCGCTTTTTTTTATTGTTAATCTGAATGGCCTGAAACGTGATATAAATTGCAAAGTTTGTTCCATAAGAAATTATCGCGCACGTTGTGCACTCAGATCTTTTTAACAAAATGAGAATGCTGTTGTGATGGAGTAATATTTCCAAATCATCGGTTGCTGTGTTCTAACCCGGTAAAGAGATGAGAACGACAGAAAATAGCCTGATATTGGGAATCAGGATGCTGAGGCTCTATCTGCGGAAATTTCCAGTATAGTCAGTCGTGCGGCAAAGTAACCGGATTTCGGATACGTGTAGCACGTTCGGCGTGCTTTTAAAATTCACGAAAGGCCAGCGACCTGATCTCATCGTGTTGACTGAATCAGATCACCGTCCAACCGAAAGTGATCTGGTCCCTGTTGTGCTGAAAGGCTTTCCAATCTTTTACACGCCTCTGGAAACGCGGTATTCCTTCGAAGATCGCCAGGCACTTGCAGTACGTTTGCCTCGATTTTTATGTGGGACAATGCAGGAAGTCTCTCTTTATCCCTTATCATACGTAAATGAAATATGATTTTACTTATGCGGTGCACAAGTAATTTTGTTTCTCATCGATAACCTTTCTTGCAATTAGTAATAGCCTTTCACGAACGGATGGGCTTAGTGTTGTTAAAAATGATTCCTGTTATTCTGTCTGATCTTTTACCATGTCTAAGATAACGAATGGATTCTATTTCGAAAGAAGGCTTCATTCTTTGTGAAGTTTTTGACCCATTTCCGCAAAATTTCATGTAGGGTATATAGCATTGATCTGAATGCATGTTATCGTGTTGTGCAGCAGTGTTTTTTAACATGACTGTTTCTGTCGCTATCTATACTTTTTTTAAATCACTGATACTACATTTTAGCAGACGTTTCTAAAATAATATGGCATGGAACCGGAAACTGCCTATGCTTATTCCTATAGACTATTCAGTGCACCTGAAACTGTTTTCGCACTCCCTGGTTATAGATGCTGTGTAAGAATTCTTAAAATTCAAAGAAACAATGGTACCAATCCTATACAATCGAATTACAGATTCAGTGCACAGGACCTGATCTAACATTTAAGGCCATGAAAAAAAATTCTCACAAAATTCCGAAATAGTTCTTCATGTACCTTCATCAACTAGTCATACCACCCTAGTTGTACAAACCTAATCGAATCACCCCAGTTCTAGACCCTAGTTGCGCCAACCTAGTTGCGTTGCCCTAATCGCGCTATCATAGTTGCGCTAATCTATCTTCATTGCCTCAGTTACAACTCTAGTTACAGTGTCCTAGTGGTGCCATCTTAGTGGTGCTACCTTTAGCTGCCCTATATCTTTAGGACTGGCCTCCACAAAATCTCCATTGTTCTTGAGAGATATTAATCCAAAGATGCGTACGAAGCTCCTTCCCACGATTTCGCGCTCGGAACAAAGCTCAAAGAGTAATCGGAAGTTCCGTTGGGAAGAATCCTCGTCCTGGCGCAAATTTCACCGTTACGCGACCCAGTTTCCGGTGTATAGAGACACTGGGGCCTTGTGGCCCAAAATTAATTTCCGGGATGAACCTTCGTCTCCGTTTCCACGAAGGCGTTCGACAGAAATGTGGAATTCCGCGACCGTTAATGGAACAGGCTCACCGAACCAGAGCCTGTTTTTTTTCTGTAAACCCCTGGTATAGCCCACGGTGTGTTGGTTTTGCCTTTAATTACCCTTTTTGCATTGCCTTTTTATTTGCTCGTATTGCTTTGTCGGATCTCTCGCTGATTCATGTTAGCCGTTTTTACGAATACCTCTTTGAGATTCACTTTTTCGTGCAAAATAACACTGTTGACGTGAATCTTGGCGGACGATTGTCGGCATTCAAATATTTTAAGACGGAGGTGGTGTTTTGCGGATGTATTTTGTTGGACAGAAAAACGAAATGATGATGATGGCGAGCTGAAGTCGTTTGGCAATGGACTAGTACTTTGTAGGAAAGATGTATTAATCTTTAGTATGGCATTTTGAAGGCTGATTAAGTAGATCAGTTTGATGATTAAAGATACATAAATAGGTATACAATTTTCGTGTTTAAACTTCTTTTGTTTGAAATGATTCTCCGATCTTCAACTTTGAGAGCTATTTGCATGTCTTTAGTATGGAAGTATGTTAGCATCCAAAATATCTGTTGGTTTTTTTGTCTGATAATGAGATCTACTTCGTATAAGCTGCATCAAAATCGGCGATTGTCAGTTCAGAACTGACCCTTGTAACAAAAACGTCCGTATGTGTCTTATGTGCGTGAGAGGTTGCAAATACAGAGATACACGAGATCATGTATTCTAAAGTGTACGTAGATTGTCAAGCATGCTTGTCAATCATAATTGGTAATCCGTGATTGGCTGTTGCCTACACACTTTCAGTAAGAAGTTGACAACGTCTTCTAGCTTTAGTATAAATTGTACAATAGCAACGGTAGGTAGTGTTTACGTAATAATATTACTATTAATAAGTAAATAAAAATCCTCGATATTGAAAGAAAAATAAATAAAGTTTTGAAGAAAGAATAACAAAAACTATTCCAAAATTTCTCAAGAAAATCTTCTGTCTTTTATAAAAAATACCTCTGAATTACAGAATCATTCTCGGAACAATTAAACTAAATATTGCGAAACAATGGCATATACCATTATTATTCTCTACCATCGTGGAGCTTGACGTGAAACCAAACATGTTTCATCATTCATTGATCTTTCAAGCAAGCACATCACAGCAGCCCACATATGCTCAACCATGCCTCCTAATCCCCTGCTGCCGCTAATTACTTTTAAAGTGTATCCCAGAAACTCCAAGTCCAATAGAAATTGCTTGCACGTGCTACACCAACGCTTCACCTGCGCCCTTTTTATTCTTCCAGTTGCGATTAGCATAGGTATTCCATGAAAATCGAGGCTCGTGCGTACTTTCGATTGCGTTATCTTCGCGACTTGTCGCGAGCCAGGTGATCTTGTCAAAGAAATCGCGTCAAGTCCCATTAATTGCTCCGGCCGCGCGTTTCCAGGCGGCGTGGTAGTAAATATCATTAAAGGCGAGGCGCGGATGAAAATGGACGCGGGCCTAACGCGTAAATGGCCGTGGAGCGTAATGATATTTATGGTCGAACGATGCTATCGCCGATATATTCTCACGTGTGGAAAGCCAACGGGAATGCCGGACTCGTTAAAATCAAACGGGACTCGGGCAGAGGAGAAAGTGAAGCCTGAGAAGTTCGAGGCGATGGAGGCGGGTGAGATAATGGTTAATCACGATTATTAGTGTAATGAATGGGCCCCACGGGCCGAGCTTGTGCCCACGAAAGCTGGCGCGTCGCAACCGGTCCGTTTGACCGCTAATAATCTAATTGGGAGCAAATTATCGCCATGATGGCGCTAATACTCCCCTTTTCCCGCTTCATTTGCGTTTCTGCACGGAGCCAATGAAACTGTCAAACAGACGTTGTTACGATGTAGAGAAGACACTCGTGCTTTCTCAGTAACTTTAGAGTTTTATTGGGAATAGACTTTTGGTACAAGAATGAAAACCGTGCTTAAGGTTACGCGTTAACAAGTGCTTGAGTCGAAGGTTCGTACTGGAGTCTCTGTCGTCGGTCGAGCTCCAGAGGTTTTATACCTCTTGAGGGCACGACGCTTTCCTTGGTTTTTGGCGGGAAAGTCTGGCGGGAAAATCAGGCGGGAAGATTTGGCGGGAAGATCCTCTTGGGAGATCTACCGCTAAGATCTATTGCGAAGGTCCGGAGAAATCTAGCGCTAGGATCTATCGGTAAATGTGTATCGAGTGGACCTAACGAGAAGTTATGCGATTGTCCTTTGTCGCGGGTTTGGGATGATCCTTGTCTTTTGGCGCCAGCCTGGCGCATAGCGTAACAACGTTTAAGCCTCCTTTATGGTCAGTCCCTCACCATAGGACCATTAAATTTTTTGAACGTATCATGGTTTCCGCTGGGTGTAAGCATTTTGAATCCACCGTGGATCCCCACTCTGAGGCCATGGAAGTTTCCTAAACCTATGAGTCTCTACTATGGGCCCTTGAAAATATTCTAAAATTATCATTTACCTACCTCTGTTACAACTACGATCCGAAGTGATGGCATTTTAAATTGAAGTACATAAGTGTAAAATACCATGGTAATCATTTTTTTTAAATATATAAATTGCGGATAAATAACACGACATTTCCCTCTGTGAGACAGCAATGTCGTTAAAACCATCGAGTGTTTGCCTCTGATTCACGAAACCGCTAATAACAGTGACGTGCTCGTCACGTCGGCGCGTTAGCACAGTCTCCCTTACTCCTCACAATTATCCTTGTGGATTTTCTGCGGTATTTTCGTTTATTTTTACGCCCCGACGTTTTTCGTGCGATCCGCAACCTTCGCTCCCGCTCGACGAGGAAACGCAGTTTTTCCGATGCGCGTTTTTGCTGCGACGAGGAAACGACGGTGCTTATTATAACAACGATTTCGTACAAATACACGTTGCTGTAACTTTGTACCGCAACTCTTGCACAACCTTCGTTCATCCTTCGATATCATGCTTCTTCATAATTTTATCCTACCTCCTCTGGACTGTCTCCTACGCTTCTAACTGTCAAACTGTCTCGAAACGGTGAACTCGAAGATCTGTCTGCGATCTGAAAGCGTCGGTTGGAGGTAATTTGCGAGACCAGCTAACGAACACCGGCCTCTAACGAGCTAATAAACGGGCCCGCAAAGTGGAGGCGTAGACTAATATACAATGGCTACGTGTTTTCTTATGTAGGGTAACAACGATCGCTAGTTCAGTGAATTGTTCCCACAGTACCTAATGTATTTTTCTTTTCCTAGCGCCCGTTGGGTGCCGATCGATCACGGGACTCTTGGCGGAACTCTCGCGCTGTTTCGTCATTTCGTACTTACCTGCCTCTGGACACTCGGTGCCTGGAAGGGAAATGGGGGCAATTGCCACGATTCGCTTATCCAGTGGAATCAGTTCACGCCTTATTTGTTTTTTTTTGGGGGGGGGGGGCTATAAGGGATCGTTTGATCTCTTTAAACGAACTTTTCGATTGAATTGTAGGTAAATTAGTGTAAATGGTTAGCTACATATTTTGGAAGGTTATAGCAATACTTAACTATAAGCAATAGTTTGGTTGATAGAGGTATGGTAATTAAAGTTTGATGATCTAACGATCTCAGGAATTTGCGAGAGAACATTCGTGGAAACACGTGGTTGTGAGTCATGAAAGTTTCTCGTGTGAGAATATAGTATTTATAAGAATGTTTTATAGTTTTCAATGTGGTATTCATTGTGTACCGAAATTCTCGTGTGGTAGTACTTGACATGTTTATGTACTGCTGATGAGCAGCAATTATCGAGTGGAATAATAATTAATTGTCAGGTACCAGTGGATTAAGAAACAGGTCATAGTGATAGTGTTGAAGGATAACTGTTACTGGATATGAGGATTTTAGATTAATGCTAGCAAACTACCTCCGCGTTTCGCTTTGGGTCTAAAAGATATTAACGCCTCCATGAAAACACGTCTCACTCCTTTTCATCACCTCCTAGGGGTTGATTAGGGCAAAATCCTAAAATTGGTTTTCAGGCATTTATATGGGTAAGCTTTTGAAATAAAAACCAAGTTGACATCTAATCAGACCGAAAAGATTTTAAGAAATTCGTGGAAACACATGTTACCTCTTTTCACTTGCTTAGTTGTTGATTAGGGGAAAATGCTGAATCTGGTTTTTAGGCATTTGTGTGGGTAATCTTTATAAGTAAAAACCAAGTTGATATCTAACCGGGCCTAAAAACTAATACGGAGTCTGGGAAAACATATTTCCCCCTTTTTACCCCTTTCGGGTTCGAATTTAAAAAAAATCCCTTCTTATCGAGCACCTATGTCACAAAAGGAATATATTCTCCGAATGTCATGTTTCTAAGGTCAGCGGTTTGGGCTGGACGGCAATGTATCAGTGACAGACAATGATTATAAGTATAGATTTATAACCGCCAAGAACAGATGGCGATAATAGTCACGTCACTGCTGTTGACCGAATAGTGTATCAATATTTTAAAATGTCAGGCAGGAGACTTGCGGGCATTTCAGATATTGAAATTATATCGGGTAACTGCTATTAGTAACTGCTGTTAGTGTTGTATTAATTATCCTAGATTATGTCAGAATTGGTTCAACGTGGTAGAATTAAATTTCGACTTGGTTTCAAAATGATATTAGTGTTTTTAATATTCTTAATATTCTCCATATTTTTTATATACTTCATATGATTCGAATTTTCAACATTCTTCAGATTCCTCATGTTCTTCATACCTGTTCATATATATTCTTCATATACAGTTTTACATGGGGAACCGGCAAAACCTCTAGTGAAACGGCATATAGGTATGCTATTCGGCTTGCCTTTGCTCTTTGCCGTCTTCTTTAAATAATATCGGCTTATCGCTGTCGCATACCTTCTCGTTCATTGTACTTCTAACGAATCAGGGGACCCAGACGGGACAACGCTGTACCCCATATTCCCCCTATTTTGAAAACACTCAGATTTTTCATATTTTCAACACACTCAATACTCTTAACATTTCCAATATTTTTCATATTTACCATATTTTCTATATCCTTCAGTGCTTTCAAAATTTCATAAAGTCTTCATATTCTCCACATCCACACACTTCCAATATTTCCAACAATCTTAATATATTCCATATACTCCGCATCCCTAATACCCTCAGTATCCCCAACATTTTTCAAATTAATTATAAAACACATTCAAACCACGACGTATACTTTCGGAAACCCATTCAATCAGTGACTATTTAGAACACGGCCGTTACAAGGTCACCGAGCGATCGAACATCAATCCACGTTTCCCAAACGGATGAGATACACTGTTTTCATACTCGAGCTCCTGATGCTCCACCATTGCTCAACGATCGTGGTAGCTACCGTCCGCGGGGCTTCCAATAAAAGTGGTGCATTAATAATCCATTAAACCCTAACGACTTCATAGACTTCCACACGCCTCTCACTCCAGCCGTGTCGGTACAATCGTATCAAAGCGATCACGAGCACCTGCGACCAAGAAAGTGGAGCATCGGCGGCGAGCATAGCTCTTTCGCAACTGGATCGAAGAAAAGCCAGGGCGAAGAAAAGACCTGCCGCGAAAAGATTCCCAGGAATGCGTCTCAAACGAAAAATGCAGTCGTTCCGTTGGGATCCGACGATGCAGGCTAGTAGGGGCGAATATAGCGAGTGGGAGTCGAAGAAACGGAAAGAGAACATCGATTCTGTTTGAATCGAACGTGGCCTCGATGTCAGGTAGACTTCAGTCGGCTACGAATTTAGCCCATTTACTAGTGGCTAATCAGTTTGCAACCATTTGTTGAATTTCTCTGTGGTGGTTCATTCCAATATGCATAAAATAACATTCAAATATTGTATTTAAATCAGAGGTGTACTAGATTGTCGAAATGTTGGAATTATCGAATATCACTCGAATCTTCCAAGATTCAAGCATTATGTTCATCTGGCTGTGTTCTTCCATTCAACCCGGGCTGAATTACAATATATGCAACTTTACAGAATGTGAGAACCGAATTTTCTGTGTTTCTGCTAGTCAACGATTTAAGGAGGTGGAACGGCATTACCCCGTGGTCGAGGCCATATATATTGGCCGGTGAATTCGTTTTCGCGAGCGGCGACCGAGGAGAAATCAACCACCACCATCTGACGATCGCGGATTTGTCAGTTGGAGTTCCACGGTCGTCACAGGGTATGGTGGGGTAACGGAAACACTGCTCGGCTCCGCCTGAACCTAGCCGTTGGGCTGTTATTTATTCTTAGCGTAATAGTTTTGTGCGTTACGAAGCTATGCGTAGACCAATACGAGATGAAGCTATCCAGAAAGTATCAATGTTCTAACCAATAAAGCTCCTGAATTTTTTCGTAGCTAACGCACACCTATTCTGATGTGTGTATTTCTACGCTGACAGCTCGGTTTGGTCTACACCCCAGAAGCTTGGCACTATCCCCACCACTTCTGGCTCACTCTTGTTTTTCGAAGGCGAGAGCGAGATGGAACGAGAGCGAGTCAGAAAACGTTGAGAAAAGGAGCACCGAGGCAGGCAAACTGTGTGGTGGGAGAATACCTCTGACGAAACTCACCGGCCAATATATCTGGCTTCGACCTTAGTTCCCTACAGAATTAACCTTTCTGTATTTATCTCAAAACTATTTGATGTATCGAAGGATATTGTAGACAAAAGTTGAATGCACTGTTGAATGTGAGACTACATCAGAAAAAAGAATTCAGATAGTATTCGAAAACAGCTCTAATTCAAATGTAACACTTAAATACAACTCCAATTCCAGTGTAATACGCGAATACAGCCTCAATTTGAGTATAGTATTATTTGAATATGCTCTAATTCGAGTATAGTATTCAAATAGAGCTTTAATTCGAATGTAGCACGGAAATACAACTCCAATTCAAATGTAGTAGGTATTCGAATACAGCTCAAATTCAAATACAGTATTTAAATACTCGAACTTTCAAGAAACATGTATACCTAACAAATATTGCGCTACTCAAATAACACTCGATACCAACCCTAGTGTCGAACCCAATACTATCGCAACGAACGTCGGTAAGTTCTCTCGTCCCGGGTTTGCGTAAGCAACCCCGCGGCCGTGCTGGGGAACGGTGGAGCTCAGACGAAAGCTATCCGTACGCCTACATCGCCTGGAGCTGTCATGAGCCGAGTTGGAACTGAACTGCAATAGCCAGGCCCCCGTGGCTGGTTTACCAACTTGGTTGCCCCAACCTGGCCCAATGGTCGCCGTGGGCTTGGCACACACAGCCACTGAACTGGGCCCGTCGTGCTCCTGCAGTTAAGGATCTCTCTTTCTGCCGTAAGCTTCCGCGAAAAATTCGTGATTTGTACTTAATGCGACGCGATACAGTCCGAGGATCATGCTCGGCTCGCTTGTACGGATTAATTCCGCGTATGCATGACCGTACGGAGAGATTATCTCTGAGTATTGTGTGTCTGGCGAACGAGGATGCATGTAGGTTATAGATCAATTAAATGGAGATTGATGGTTCATGTGGATCCCGACATATCTTTGATGAAACGGGATTGATTGGGTCGCAAGTGAAAGAGACTGACAAATGTTAGCTTCCTAATGCCGGGTTTACACCAAGGCGAACGCGAACAATGACACGAACAAAAACGTTTTCGTATTTTCTCGCGGACATGTTCGTTAATACGCTGTTTTCCTCGGTGTAAACGCGAAATAGCAGTGTTCGCTAACATTTGATCCTACTAAAAGCCGTGAAATCGTCCGGATGCCTAAATCCATGAAACGTGGCCTTGCTATCCCTTGCCATTGTGGCACTACTCGTAAACAGACGACCCACTAGGACCATCCGCCGGCAGGTATATACTCCACAGAAATAGTATGCGTGCCAAGCTCGAATAAAATGTTTATATTTTTTGTTTTAGCATAATGAGAATATTTCCAACGTATTAGTGAGATTTTTCTAATAAAAATGAAACCAAACCCGACGCAATTCGGACAAGTTTGAGTTCCGCTTATGGTATATAATGGCTTTAAAATATATATTTAATACTAGTCAATAACAGATTTGCTTGAAAAAGATGATAAAATTTATGTTTGGAGGTTATTCGTGTTTAAAGCTGTAGGATATTACTTACTAGGAAATAAGGTGAAAGTATTAACGAGTTATACAGGGTGATTATAGAGCTACGCCCGTCAAAGAGATGCCGCATGAGGCAACTTTGCACGGCAACTTTGAGGCAACGAAAAACTGTTAAAAAAAAATAAAAAAAAGTTATCGGTTACGATAGGACTTGAACTCCGGACCGCCCGCATGACGCGCTACCGTTGTGGCCACGGAACCTTCTTGGATGTAGATTACTGTAGGTGGTATATATACTGATTACTTCGTACGTTAAAAACACGTACCACCAGTAAAGTAGATTCTGACTTATGCTTGGAACTGATTAAATGGTTGCCTTCTTCGACATATATTTTATATTTTAGTTCATTATACAGGATGTCCGCGGGAACAGTAAACACCTGGATATTTCCTAACGTATTGGAGATATAAAAGAAATTGTTTACATGAAATTGCATGGTTGGAGGGGGCAAATTCACTGGGGCAGACGATTTTTTCTTGTATTATTATTGTATGAGATACGATGATCAATTTTTGTTTTAAACGGAACTCCTTTTTTAACAGATCACATGATAGTGCGTTTCAAGACGAATTCAATAAAGTATAATGTATACACTTTATTTCAGCCGGTTTTGGAGATATTATGTTTTAAAATCTGCTAACGCCGCAAAGTTGTGGCAAAGTTGCGACAAAGTTGCGGCAAAGCTGCGGCAAAGTTGTGGCAAAACTGCGGCAAAGCTGCGGCAAAGTTGTTGCATAGTTGCGGCATAATTGCGGCAAAGTTGCTGCATAGTTGCGGCAAAGTTGCAGTGCATTATTGTAACGCAACTATGCAGCAATTATGCAGCAACAATTCTATGTCCGCTCTGTGCAATGTTGCACGGCAACGTCGCAGCAACCATACATCGACATTGCGCTGCAATCATGCAACTTTGCCGCAACGAAGTGTGCTGTGTGGGTACCGACCCGAACATCTTCGAGAATGGTCGTACGCTGTATTCTGTTCGTGTTCGCGGTGGTGTAAACGCGATGAGAACAGACGAACACGTTTTTGTTCGTATTATTGTGCGCGTTCGCCTTGGTGTAAACCCGGCATAAGGTTTGGGATGAAGAGATGCTTTCTGAGTAAGGAAGGAGCCGAAATACTAGAATAATTTTTTTCTAAATGAGTTTGATTCGCTTTTGATGAACTTGATTTTGAAGATGGAAACGATTCTTATTGTTAGTGAAATTTTTCTACAATTTCAGTTTACTTATATCGCGCAATTCAAGAATATCGAAACTCGATTTCTTCGAAAACACTGTATTTTTTATTCACTTTTGCATATAGAATCACTCTCTTTTCCATTCTATTAATACTAACGCATTACTCTGTGTAAGATCGATATTATGCTTTGCATGACGAATACAGGGCCAATTGGGCCGAGTTATGCAGAAAACTACCAAGTCTTAATGATCTGAAATTGAGAAAATTTAGTTTGAAGATTTTAATTGTTAAAGAAAAGTAGCATTATTTCTTTGGGGTATATTTTATTTCGTTCTTATTACTTTAAAACGCCTTTTAATGGGCTATATAATAGTGCGTAGTATATTTACTATTATTTTAAATATTGTGTAGTTTTTGTTTTTTAAGCCTAAAATGGAACTATGGCTTCGTAGTTTTAATAATTGTCTAATGTAAGAATTGTTTTATGGGCTGGTAATTATTTACAAAATAAAGATCTCAAAATTATGGGATGTCAAAATACTGTGTTTAACTAATATTTTGTCATCTTAAGGGTTGGTAGCTTTCTGCATAAGTTGAACTAATTAGGACCCGTCATAAAGTAATATTACTCACTGCTAATCACCAGCGCTGTTTTAGAAAACTAATTCTTCTGGTTGGAAGACTCATTTTGAGAAATGTACGAAAAAATCTATATTGTGGGTGAAAATGGGTCCCGTTCGCGTTGTCCAAGGGTTAAAGGATCGCCTGTAGCATTTAATATCTTCAGTCACCGTCATGTTCCCGATCGCGGATCTCAGAATCCCCCCCCCCCCCACGATCGCGCGACGGATATAAATGGCCTATAACCGCGGGGAGATAAATTCGTGTCGGCGCAGAATTTCGCGTGCTGCGGATTGAGCAACCCAAGCCAGTCAGGTAAAATCCGTGACGTTAAAAAGCGATCACATCGAGCCGGCGATTTCATAAAGCTGTACGTTTTTTTACGATACCACCGTAAGCGTCGCAATTAATCCGATTTCACGTTAATTTATTATCATACCGGCCACAGTAAATTCCCCTTTACGTGCATCAGCAGCTGGTAACTGTGTAAGCAGGCTGGCGTAGTAAACACGTAATAAAACCGAATATTGAATTCTAATGAATGCGTGTTCCGTGATGTATCGATACGTGGATTAGCTCTCGTAAAATTTGCCCACTCGTGCAATCATGGTTCACCCTATAGGCACTCCGAAATATGTCGAGCAATTAACAATACTACGCAAAGAGTTTTACATATTCGTTATACAAGGTTTTTGTTTCATTCACAATTTACTAGTTGCCTAGTTAGTGGCCAGTTTCTGGAGCGTTGCTTGCCATTCTTATCGAAGAAAAATTATCGAGATATCATAAGATCTTGGGATAATAGCTAAATATCATTTTTAATACTTTGAGTGGCACAAGTATTTGCAAAATAGCCCTTCAAATTGATCAGGCCTTTGCGAGCGATTGCTGTTACGATCAACGCTTTGCTGAACTTGCCCTGAACGTTCGAAGAAGTTCTGACAATACTTTCCAGGCTTTCCAGAAAATATAAACATGAAAACACGCCAAAATCGTGCACAAGGTATACGTCCCTCGACATGGAAGTACGCCGATGCCAGTCAAAGTGTTAATATAGTAGGCAAAACTCAGAAATTATTTCGTTTAATTAGGGGGGACCAGTGATAATAGTTACAAGCAATGAACTTAGTAATATTACGGGTGCGAAATAGGTTTACAGTCTACTTTATCTAACTTTTTCCTATTTAGGATTTCGTCGAGCACAAATCTTGTGGCGCATTTGTCTACTACCTAGTTATTATTATAGTTTCTTGTAAAAACTGTTTGTAAGAGAGAAAGCATACGAGTGAGCAAATACTTATGAACGATAGAGTACTTATGCCGTCCATTCATCAATAATGTGTTCGGGGACGATATTAACGGGGCAGAATTCTCGTTTCACGAATAACTTTTCTTTGGCATACGCGATCGAGATACCATCGTCGGGCATCCAATGGTTTACGAAGGCTGCTGCGTGATCTTTCGACTCTAATACCAGCTGTTCTAAAATTAGTGGTCCAATCTCTGGAAACATTCCCATAGTACCTACTCCCCAAAGTAAAGAAAACCACGTTAACAGATATAGATTTGGAAATCAATATTTTAAGAGTTAAAAGGAAAAATTTCATTTCATCATTGGGGATGTTCAGTGTCTTGTGCCGATTTCGATGCATGCTTCGACGCGTTTCCTCATGAAGGTTCACGCGCGGTCACAAATTCCAGTTGCTTTCCTTATATTTTCAGTAATATGGAGGTGATGTTTCAAGTTATTTGAGGTATTAACTGAATTTGTGCGTATCATACGCTTTAACTGTTTGTACAAAAAAGAAATCGCATTGCAATCGTTGCTGAGGAGAATACTTGAGATAACTATCTCATAATCAGGGCTAGTGTGAACTTTTGCGGGGCCGCCGGGTTCCAAAATTGTGCGGGGCCAAAAAATGCATTCATATTGAACTTCTAGATTTTATAATAATAAATATCTATGCATAAGGCCCCACCAAATTTACGATCAGTTTTTTATTCGTAATTCGGGAACTATTGGTTTTTAGACCCATCTTTACTAGAGAAAGTGCAGTTTATTTGGAATACCACTTTGTTTAAGGGGATAGACACGGGTAATGCAGCGCGCTGCATACCGACACAATCTGGCCCAAAACATGGGTTTGGGAAATTACGTTGTTTGTCCTTATATGAGCAAATTTTGGGCTGGGCGAGGTCTCATTCGAAAGAGGAAGGTTCAATGCAGCCCGCTCTGGTCATGGCTCAACGAGATTGTGTTGATATCTGATAATATGAGTGTCCAAAGTAGAGAAAAAATTGACAAAATACACTCGCAGATTCCAAGTATTTGTAGGTCACTAAAAGAGTTTTATGACTCAAACTATGACCAGAGCGGGCTGCATTGAACCTTCCTCTTTCGAATGAGACCTCGCCCAGCCCAAAATTTGCTCATATAAGGACAAACAACGTAATTTCCCAAACCCATGTTTTGGGCCAGATTGTGTCGGTATGCAGCGCGCTGCATTACCCGTGTCACGTGGGGTGTTTACCTCCTTAAGTATTTTTAGGTCACTAAAAGAGTTTTGTGACTCAGACGGTGAGCAGAGCGCTCCGCATTGAATCTTCCTCTTTCGAATGAGATTTCGCCCAGCCCAAAATCTGCTCATATAAGGACGAAAAAAGAAAATTCAAAAATCCATGTTTCAGGTTAGATTGTCGGTATTACAGCGCGCTGCATTACCCGTGTCTATCCGTGTCACGTGACGTGTCTACCCCCTTAAGACGAATACAAAATTACAGCAGGGGATGGGAAGAAATAAAATTGCATAATTTCATAGGGATACTAATAAACTTTTATATTTCAAACTCTCAGTAATAATAAAAAACAAAAAGTAATTGAAAATTTGGCCTAAATGAAAAATGGCAGGAAGTATCGATTTCGTTAAGGTGCAGGTAATTTCAAATACCGATATTCCAATTTACCTTCACTTTATAAACTTAAAAAAATATATAAATAATAAAATTATTTTCTTTTATGATCTAATCAGACCATAAACAATCACAACATAGGAATAATCTTAGGTAAATATAAATGGACAGCGCTGGCCCACACCGACGCGGAGGTAGCCGTGACGCGTGAAACACTAGCATTGCCAGGCTTTGAGATATTCCAAATTACCTTCACCATCGGTATTCCGAATTACCAACATGGCATTGAAACCTAAAATTTCATGTCACACTTTGTAATTTCGAAATTATCGCAAAATTGTCACGGAATCATAGAAGGAACATGCAAATGAGTGGATTAAAGTGTTCAACTCTAAAGTTTTGACCAGGGACCCGGAACGGAACAGAAACGAAAACGATAAACGAAAAGAACGAAATATTTTTCCGGAACAGAAACAGAAACGAAACGAAATTTTTAACCCTGTTGCAGGAGTGAAAACGTAATAACCGAAATAAAAATTCCGACTAATAACGTTCTGTACACTTCAGGTTAAAAAATTTAAATTGAGCGTTCCCCTTATTTGGCCGTGGGCACGGCTTGCAACCGAAAGCATCAAAACTCTAAATTCTTTTCTTAAGACGTAATATATAATATTCTATAATACATAACTATAACGTATAATATTTTATAATATAAGTACCAAAGGCAATAAAATTGTTGAAATAAGTTTATACTAGTTTTTTTTACAAATGAAATAACCGGTTCGGAACAAAATTTGTTTTTCGTTCTGATGGAAACGAAATATTTTTCACCAGGAACGATATTAACCGAAACGAAATTATTATTATCGGAGCTGAACCGAAACGAAACGAAAAAACATTTCGTTCCAGGTCCCTGGTTTTGACATATTTTAATCGTGATTGGAACGATTGAATACTTGCTGATGAAGTTTTACAGATTGACGCTTTTTATTCTTAAGTCGAAAATGTAAAAATGGCGATTCATCCACAAATGTCAATAGTAAACAGGTTATTAGTCCCTATTACCTACGGTGTCACAAATTAAATAGCGTTAGTAGTTTATTAGATACTTCGGTATTCCAAATATGCTGCACTTCCTCTACACTTCGTTGCTTATCCTAATGAGTAGCACACATACAGTAGTGGCCAAAAGAAAGTTTGAGCCGTGAACAGTATTAAAAACAAGATAGTTCCATTTTGAAGAATTGTATCTTAAAATTTATATGCCACAGATTGGGGGGTTGCTTAAATTGGATAGTGATACTAAAATCATAATTAAAGCCTACGATTAAGTAGATATGTAAACATGTAAAAACAGGAGTTTCAAACTTTTTTTCACCACCACTGTATCTAAAATACAATATTATCTAAGTGTGTGGAGTGATGTCTGACCTACCAGCCTATCACGATTTCTAGACACCTTTACAGTAACGCCATTTTTAAACTCCAAATCGGATGGAATAACCTTTAAAAATGGTCTTAAACTTCATAAATTCGAGATTTTGAACTGGAGAAACTAGTCGCACTAGTGGTATAAGTAGTAGTTTACTATCGAATTCGTTTCTCCCGAAGCCCGGAAATACGTACTTTACAGGGGTACAGGGCTATTGAAATCTCGAAAAATCGATTTTTCATTAGTATTAATTCTGAAAGTGTGATCCTTTGTGAACATTTATAACAAAGTTTCATGACGAAATTCGAATAATTACGGAAACTATAGCGCTGAACGTAGCTGAGTGCACCGCTAAGTAACGGCCTCGCGGAGCAGGATTGGTGTAGGGGACTTAATTTTGAAGCCGCTTATCTCGAAACTACATTTTTAAACACCGTACATCACCGTGTACATCATAACTTTCGAACAAATGAATATTTTCACTTGAAATTTTAACTGGAGGTGTAGAATTCCTTTCTCTATAACATGGAATTTCCGCATCAACATGGGATGTTTTTAAAAATTTTTATAAACGATTAAAGACGATTTTCTTCCGTAAAAGTGTGGGATAAAAATTGATTCGTGTGTAACGTTTGCAATTTTTGTTTAAATTCGCCAGTCAAATTCGATGTTGTAGATTTTGGTGTAGAAATTACTCACCCCAAAGCATTTTGCTTTCAGATGATTGGTTCACTTGATGCTACGTACCTACACCGACTACACCTGCGCACTACGCAGGACCATCTTCAGCGGTTAATAACGTCAACAAATTCGATCATTCCGACAATACTTTTGGTAATTACTCGGAAACGCGTCCACAATATACCGTGAAGAGTACGGGTATAATGACTACTTGGTACCTAAGAAATCCGATACAAAAGGAACCATCGATTTTACGTGTCCAATAGTCTTGTACCCCCTTAGGGCCAGTTCTCGAAGCAACCCTATCTGATTTGCGTTATTCGGTGCCTTTTAACGAAACCTTTCACCTTTCAATAATCAGATCACGACTCACTCAGCAGGCTGTCCTTATCACTGTCCTCTGAAGCACCGCGTTTAGAACACCGTGTACATGCATGTAGGTACGCTGAGGACCCGATCGTGCACGTAGGTAACAGCTTGCGCGGCTTTGTGTCAGGATCGTTAATGGTGCGCGTGTATAGGTGGTAGAGAGCCAGTTGGCAAATGTATAGGCTGCTGTCTTTGTGGCTGTTGACCGTTCCACGAAACTAGCGAGGCGATTTAATCATTATCGGTAATCTAGCCGAGCGGGCAAAAAGAAAAATCTGGGTCAGACGCGGTCGCGAGCACCGTGGGCCCCGAACCCCTGGGCTTCTCTTTCAGCGTTCTCGGTTGAAACGCGAAACGTCAAGCTCCTCGCCACGAGGAAAACGTAAAATCTAGTGGAGAACGAAAATCCTTGCTCTATTTATTAAATGTTTGCAATACCTAATCACATCACTATACTATACATTTGGGTATCAGTAGTGTGAGCTAACGTGACGAAATGTTTGTTGTGGTCACTGGTTATCGAAATTGAGTCCATGTGAAGAAGATTTAACTAAGGAAAATAAGTTAACTCGTGAATTGACAATTCGGTTCTCATTGTCAGAAGGACTACTTAAGTAGTTAGTAGATCCATTATGAAAATTGAAAAATGTTATGTATTGTGAATAGACGTAAAAGAATGGCGGTGAAAGTAGAGCCTTTAAATTTGTTATTTTGTCGACCTAGTTACGATGGGATATTGTTTTCTGGAAAAACATAATTGGACAATTCCAGCAGTTTTGGACGATCTTCGAACTTACGTACATAAGTATATGGAGTTCTGCTCCATGAATAGAGAGGAATATTTACAGTACTTTCAGGGGGATTGTTTCTTGAGTTTTTGAGAGTACAAAAGAGCTACTCACAGAAAAGTTGTTTGATTTAATATTCTGTGACATTATTTACTAGAAGCTCTAACATCACCTGTATTAGTATAAGTAGAACACATTGAACTATGCAATTAAAATGGATTTTTAAACAACCGCATTGGCGAAAGATATCAAATTTATAACGTAAAAACGGTTGAATACCTATAGACTTTCGTCTACAACTACTATGTACAATTCATATAGATATTTATCAGATCCAGTTTTGAAGTTCCTAATAAAATAAGCGTAATTAAATTGCACGATTTCACTTGAAACAAATGTGGACAACATTAAATCTCTGTCACTAACAATAAGTAGTAAACCCACAGTAAATTAAAATCCATACGTATACCATGCCCTTCAAATCAACCAACTTTCATAAAAACTTTCTTATATAAAATCCTCAAGAGCAATCACTGCGTTTCACACAGTTCCATACCCCGTGCCCATGCTCCCAGTTACGAAAGAAATAATGTCGAAAAGTACACACTATTATAAATTTCGCTGCAAAGTTGCGCAAGCGCAGTTCACGCCAGGCTATCCCAGACCGATCAATCTTAATCCCGACCGGAGGCTCGATGGTTCTACGTGCCTTCCAGAAGTGGCCCATATAAATTGACAACAGATAACGCCCGTGCAGATCGAAGTGAACGTTACGATTGACGAAACATAAAGAGCATGGGTCCACCGATAACAGCAACTATTTAGAGCGTGGTGCGCAAGAAGAAAGCGCGATCATCCGATAACTTTTTCCACTCCAGTCGTCTCGAGGCAGATACATCACAAGCCCCGGCTTCTTTTTCTTCGTCCCGGCGTCTACAGGCGTTCAATTGCCCAACCAAGACGAACGAAAAGGTACTTTGATCGTTTTTCTGCGTCGGCTAGGTCCACAGAATCGAGCCGGTCTATGTATTTATCGCCCGCTCAACGCAGAAGAACGATCAAGGAGCGCGTAATTAAATCTACAATGCCGGGTGAAAAAGACGCATTCTAGTCGCTGAACGATCGAACGAAATCTATTCGTGGCTCATAAACCGTGCTCGCCGTTGCGATACGCAATTAATCGACGCGCATTAACCGTTTTCACTGTGCGTCCTTAGCCCGTTCCAGAAATGTGCAACATGGTGCACCGCTTTTACGGCCATTTTAACCTGCCTCACTACGGTTCACTCGTTCGTCTACTGACTAGAGATCTTTTGCTCAGCGTAATACTTCTTAACCCATTGGAAATGAAGGTCGAAATGATTGATGCACCACGTGCATGCGGAAATCCTCCAGTCTCATTTGTTAGCAATACTTGCAGAACCCGGATCATTGGCTGCGAAAAGCTAACATGTTCTGTGCCACGGTGGTAATTCAGATTTCTGGTAGGGTCATAAAGAATTATGAGAATTCGTAATTTCAGGCGCTTTTTCCACTGCTTTAATTTCAGTATCGAATTGAAAAATAAGGTTTCCTGACTGATAAAAACTTGATTTCTGATAAATGTGATACAGAATTTCTAAATAGAAAAATGTGTGGTAGGGTAGGGGAAAGTGGGCAAAACCCGGTACAAGGATCAGATCGGCTAGTGCAGACCAGAGTTGGGCAAAGATAACATCTAAATAACATCTGGATAAAAGGTACTTTACGTTTATTCGTTATTCGAAGATCGAATAAGTTGATTTATTCGAAGTGCCTGTCATCTCGAATTTCGAATAACGGTTCAACTTTCATCCTATCTTTATTCTAACAAGTCGAATAACCGGCCTGAGCCTTTGCGGCCTGAACCGCGCGCGGTCGCCTACCGGTCAGATTCTACAGAATCTGAATTTACTTATTTTTCATCATATCAATATGAAAGTGACACCAATGGATTCCTGGCCTTCTCCCGATTAATTGCACAGAAAATAATTTAAATCGGACTATTTTTAACGAAACGGACGTTGAACTCTGTAAAAAGATTTCTCACGTAATATCCTTAATAATTATGGTCCGTATTATATCATTTTTGTGGTCATTTTCAACGGGAAGACATGAGGAATCGATTGGTAATACTTTCATCAACACTTATCAAAAAACATGAACATTTGATGTCGCCCGTCGGTTTTATTGCTCTCGGCTGTCAACGGGGGGTCTACCAGGACCCGAAGGTACTCGCTCGCAGCGAGAAAGGAAAACTGTGGGGTGGGTAGGTTTTTCCCGATAATCCGAGCCCAAAGGCTTTTTAACAATCGAAAGATTGTATACATACATTTTCTTTCTGATGCTTTCGCCTACAATTATTATGCTAGGTTAATTAACAAGAAACGACAGTTTGCCAACGAATATTCAGTGTTGGGCCCACAATTATTATGGTTGGTTAGTTAACAAAAAATTTACAACGATGATTAAATGTCGTCTTACAAACGTCAGAAAATTTGCTACATTCAGAAACCCAAACGACATAATGTTGCGGGATAACTCGTCCGTGGTATCGTACAACAGATACCGTGTAGTGAGATATCTCGTCCACGGTCACGAAGGGGTTAATACGCGTAACTAAAAATATGGGATATTAAAAGTGCAACTACACTCCATTTATAAACACATAATATTTTTAAATTTATAATTGACATTTCTTTGATTAATGGTGATTTACTGGTATGCGGTCAATTACTGGTTGGTATACCCTATGCATTACAAACACCTGAGCTCTCTGTGAAACTGTATGGCTGGCACCCAATGTCACCGAGAATGCACAACAATTTTATACATGGAAGAACGATAATTTTCCAGATAATTGGCCAGTTGTCAGAGGAAGCTGCTGAAGCCACGAATAAACACTTCTGTTTATATAGACAAAATGTTGCAAGAAGATTTTTAAGAGAAGCCTGCAACAGAGACGTATTAAACCGGTAATAACCGGTATAATAATAATTAACTTCGGACCCATTAATAACTAGCTCCCGACTTAAAGTACAAAAATACAATCCATTTTCTCGTGAAGCGTTGCAGCTTTTAATCCCAGAGGAAGGCGAGACAGACGAGAGACTTCCTTAAATGTTTATTTTTGTTATATTTCATTGTTAACTATATTAAATGCTGATACCATTTCCTCATATGTAACCCTTGTATTTCTTGATATATGTGTAACTCTGAAGACGAAAATCTCAATACGAGAATGACACAATATAATGAATCATGTAAATATATCGACTTATTTTTAAATTTTTTTACGTCCTGTGCATATTTTTGTAAAATTCAATGAAATAACTACATTGCGTCACTTCTAACTACATTTGGCTGCATTAAATCGAAAAACATCATTTTGGCCAGCTTTTAGGGCCAAAAACTCCACTGCGGGATGGAGCGAGACGCGGTGTCAGCGCGTCGTCTGTCTCGTGCTGTTCTTCGCTCGCGTTCGACTAAACCTAGGTATCTTTTAACGTTTCAATTCTGTACTTTTGCGTACCCCCTACCCACGCTCACTGTGGTTACGCAATCGGTCCGAAGGTAATCTCAGGTACGGACATCCTTTGTCTACTCGACGCTATATGTATTGTTTGGATGTTGCTTTTAGTTTCGAAGTTATAAGAAGAAACTTTAGCTCCCATTTTCGTCACTATTTTCGTAACGCTCGACTTTTCATGCATGCCCCCAGTACCGTAACGATTTTAAAGACGTATTCACGTAAAAAATAGATGAATTGGTCAACTAGTTAAAATTAATGAACTGTGCATGATTTTAATGACGCCTAATTTAATTGCACTTACAAACTGAATTAATAATTGTAATTAAAAGAATACTTTTGGACGTGCAACATGAATTTCGCGGCCGCGCATGGTAGGATCGAATGAGATGGGTCACATAATTGGCGCGTATGGGGATAGCGAGTGTGAGGAAGAGACAGAGATAGAAGGAGAAGGACAAGGAGAATCGGCAAAAGGAATTTACCGATTGTGCCAAGCAGTAATTACATACAGGGTACCATGAGTTCTATTATACATAATAATAATAATTGTAGGCGAAAGCATCAGAAAGAAAATGTATGTACAATCTTTCGATTGTTAAGAAGCCTTTGGGCTCGGATTATCGGGAAAAACCTACCCACCCCACAGTTTTGCTTTCTCGCAGCGAGCGAGTACCTTCGGGCCGTGGTAGACCCCCCGTTGACAGCCGAGAGCAATAAAACCGACGGGCCACATCAAATGTTCATGTTTTTTGATAAGTGTTGATGAAAGTATTACCAATCGATTCCTCATGTCTTCCCGATGAAAATGACCACAAAAATGATATAATACGGACCATAATTATTAAGGATATTACGTGAAAAATCTTTTTACAGAGTTCAAAGCCCGTTTCGTTAAAAATAGTCCGATTTAAATTATTTTCTGTGCATTTAATCGGGAGAACGCCAGGAATCCATTGGTGTCACTTTCATATTGATATGATGAAAAATAAATAAATTCAGATTCTGTAAAATCTGACCGGTAGGCGACCGCGCGCGGGTCAGGCCGCAAAGGCTCAGGCCGGTTATTCGACTTTTTAGAATAAAGATAGGATGAAAGCTGAACCGTTATTCGAAATTCGAGATGACAGGCACTTCGAATAAATTAGCTTCATCCGTGGCGCTTCGAATAAAGCTAATTTTATTTGAAAAGTTATTTTATTCGACTTTTATCTAGATAATGCCCATCTCTGGGGGAGACCGGGGCTAGATGATACATTATTCTGTTTTCAATTTTTTGCATCTTTATTTAAATTAATTACTTAATAACAAATATGCCAAAATATAGTTCGGTTCTTCCTCTTTAATATATAGTAAGCAAAAACTTGAAAAAATACATACAAAATGAATGAAAAACTGTTATTTCGACGATCAATTTGCATGTATCAAAACTATTTACTTTTTCTTTATATAAACGAAAACAGTTAATAAACGATTGTTAACGTCAAGGTACACAGGCGTACGCTGGATCGTAGTAAAGAATTGAACAACAAACAAACTTCACATATCTCGCTCAAATGGAGCTACGTATATACGGTCTCCAGATAATTCGTCTGTATCAACCTGCCCCGGTCTCCCCTATCATTGTTTTTCTAAGACAAGAGCTGCGATATGCAGCCAAAGTATGGTGTTACATTCGGGTGGACCTCGCGACCAATGGCGGATTTAACAGGATGGCTGATGAGTAGTTGCCGCTTGGGCCCCTTCCTAGGGCCCCATCTAAAAAAAAATTATAAATAGGTATAGGCACCCAAACACTATATATTTTTTTGTGTACCACTATACTTAGCTCGTTTTCAGTAAACTACCTCTTCATTTCCCCGAAAAAAATGGGCCTCTTAAAACTTTTGCCACCTGGGCTTTTTTTTCTTAAATCCGCCACTGCTCACGACGAATCGCAGCGCAAAGACCGTCGTAGTATTTATCCAGAGAAGTTTAAAAATCTCGAGTTGAAAAGTTCCAGTGTTGCGTTGATGAATTGCCTTTCTTTATACTACTTGGATATAAAGAATTTATTATGGTAAGTACTGTATTGTATTCTTTATAGTCTTTACACAGTATTTTTACGTTTTACCCGGTTCTTTATCGCACGTTGAATATTTAATGTTTAGTATTTGAGTACGGGTCAAAATCGGGTACCCATAATTTCTATGTATGGCGTAAATGCCTTATAGCAGCTAATTTTTAACCTTTAAAAAATCCAATAATGATCTTGATTATATGTATAGTTCACGGGTGGGCTCATGAGATTCGGACAAATGCTGAGGAGGGAGACGAGACCTTTATTTGTGATTTTCGTGCACTAGATAGATTACAATAAATTTATGTACAAATTAAGATTTGTTAAAATATCTTCCTTTATGTATTCTAAAATAATAGTAATAAAGGTTTTATAATTATATCATATTTTATACGTTTTTTAATAGGTATCCGATATTATCCACACCAATAGGGTAAAACCGGGTACCCACTTGCATACCTACTTCCGAAAAATTTTATTTTCCTGTGAGCCAAATAGTTTTTTCAAGAAAGGACTCTCATTTTCTGATTCTGTAAGCTCCAATCAAGATTTCTAGCGGTGTCCAAAGTTTATTTTGTCATCTGACTTTTTGCCAGCAAGAAAAATACGTTAGGCACTTGGTTTTGTCTCACCTTCACTTAAGGGGGTACAGGAATATTGAAATCTCGAAAAATCGATTTTTCATTAGTATTAATTCTGAAAGTTTGATCTTTTGTGAACATTTACAACAAAATTTCATGAGGAAATTCGAATAATTACGGAAATTAAAGCGCTGAACGTAGCTGAGTGCACCGCTAATTGTAAGTAACGGCTTCGCAGAGCAGGATTGGTGTAGGGGACTTAATTTTGAAGCCGCTTATCTCGAAATTACATTTTTAAACACCGTACATCACCGTGTACATCATAACTTTCGAACAAATGAATATTTTCACTTGAAATTTTAACTGGAGGTGTAGAATTCCTTTCTCTATAACATGGAATTTCCGCATCAACATTGGATGTTTGTAAAAAATTTTATAAACGATTAAAGACGATTTTCTTCCATAAAAGTGTGGGATAAAAATTGATTCGTGTGTAACTTTTGCAATTTTTGTTTAAATTCGTTAGTCAAATTCCATGTTGTTGATGTTGGTGTAGCAATTACTCACGCCAAAGCATTTTGCTTTCAGAGGATTGGTTCACCTGATATTACGTACAACAACTACATCTGCGCACTGCGCCGGGCAATCTTCAGCGTTTAATAATATCAACAAATTTGAACATTCCGACAATTTGTTTTTTTTCGTTAATTAATCGGATACGCGTCCACAATATACTGTGAAGAGTACGGGTATAATGACTACTTGGTACCTCAGCAACCTAACATAAAAGAAACCACCAATTTTACGTGGCCAATAGTCCTGTACAGTCTTAATCTCAAAATCAATTAATTATTTAATTCCACGAATCACGAACCCGGTTTAACCAGGATTGTAAATATAACTGTAATTTAAATCTTTGTGTACCCGAGGAGCATAGGTACTTAAAGTACAAAAGCTTAATAACCGTATTTAGATAATATTTTAACGCTACTTTAATAGCTTAAATATCACTTTTAGCTAATGAAATTCTATCTTCTCTGTCGGCAAAGATTGAGCGTAAACAATTGATACTTTAAATTCATTTCGTCCACTCGACTGTATCATTTTTTTCTCTCTCTTCTGCACGCAATTCACACGATGTTCCTGATGGTCGATAAATACAGGACGTGAAAAATGTGTCTGCGCGTGTGCAGGGCATAACGAAGCGTTTCTACGGTCTACATAGCGCACGGGATGGTGTAGTAGTGCGGAAACTGTTACTTAAGGGCTCCCACAGACCAACGCGAATATTGCCGCGCGGAGCGAATCCGCCACAGATCAGATAAGGCTGCCCATAAGCCACCACGTATAAAAAACTGCTGAACCGCTGCGGATCCGCTCCGCGCCGCGGTTCAACAATTTTTTATACGTGTCGGCTTACGGGCAAACTTATCTGATCCGCGGCGGATCCGCTCCGCGCTGCGATATTCGCGGCGCGGAGCGGCAACGGAATATCCGCAGCGGCAGCGGGTAGCGGAATCCGCGTGTGTGCTCATACCGGAGCGAATATTTCGCTGCCGCTGTGAATGTTTGAGGTTGATTTGTAGGTTTCATGCTCTGTAGCATTCAGTTTCGTTCCAAGTGTTGTGCCGAGGACCATCATCGGAAGATACTACATTGTAACATGCGCGATAGGAACAAGTCAGAAACGACACAGTAAATCGTACTAATCTATACTTTTTATTCGATATTCTCGATCCACCGTACCGAACAGACTGACTCCTCTCGAGCGTTCCTCCACGTTCTCCCTCCTCGTCATACTTCTGAAGCGGGCATTGTTTACGTTAGCGACCTTCTTACAAAGTCACTCAGCCGTCCGTATGTGTTCGTTGGCTTCTGAGAATCTGCCACTCTGGCAAACCGTGTTTATTTTTCGATAAAATCCAATGCCGCTTAACATGCGCGTCAGGCCTGAATCCCCGATCTTCGACAGCTCGAACGCGTGCCGGAAAATTGTTCAAAGACGAAGAAAATTAAAGTTAAAGTTACAGTTACAGTTGGGGTTGAAAAATTTATTTGACGCTGAATTTGAAACGCTCGGCGAATAAAACATGAACTTTATTCCTCGAATAAAAAAAATAACTTTATTCGACAAATCAAGAGACACGGTAGTGTCTCGCGCCAAGTATATATATAGATATATATGCGCAGCGCAAGCCACGGAGTGGCTCTATTACGCGACGACTCGCTATCAAGAACCCTGAGATTTCCGAATCTCAATAACGGCTGATCCGATTAGATTTTGAATGGTCTTAATGGATAGCTTGGGTTTGATTTACATCAGAAAAGTGTCTTCGTTTTGTTCCTACGGGCCTTATGAGCTGAGATATTTCGATGTAAAGTTGCAATTTGCTGAATTTTATGTTCTTAAAATTCAGCATCGTCATAGTCATCGTCCTACACTTCTAGGCAAGAGGGGAGTATGAAAGGGTGAGGAAATGTCTCTCAGGCACGTTGTTCATTGGATGCGGGCATCGGCCAATCGCGTAACAAATTGTTGTCACGTGACAGCTAGGCAGAGATATTATAACCTACCAAGTGCTAAGTGTCAAATAAATTGTTGTCACGTGACAGCTAGGCAGAGATATTATAACCTACCAAGTGCTAAGTGTCAAATAAAGTAAATTGTCGGAATTTGAAATGTCACGAGTTTTTACACTAATAGGAGACTGAATTATTGTCTCAATTAACAAGGTAAGTCGCCAAAATTTTTCAAATAGATTTCTTATGTAGAGTCGCAGACTTGGAAGTTGTCTGGAGAAGGTTCGACAGAGAAGCATCTTCTTTCGCAAAAGTTTCCACAAATTAATATATTGTTTTTATACCAGCAAACAATTTTTACACAGGCTCGAATAAAAATGAAGGGGACGCCCAGGCTTGGATAGAAATGAAGGGGACGCCCAGGCTTGGATAGAAATGAAGGGGACGCACAAGCTTGGATAGAAATGAAGGGGATGCACAGGCTTGGAGGTTGTCCAGAGAAGGTTAGACAGACAGAAATACATCTTGTTCGCACAAGTTTCTGGAAAGTTGTCAAATACGGTAAATCGACAAAATTTGTCAAAGTAGCGTAGCATTAAGAATTAAGAAAATTATAGCGTACTGCTTGCAACGTTGAGCAAGTCACATTACTGAAGAAAGTACGCTGAAAACGCATCTCCCTTGATACTTTTCAATCTCTTTTGGAAAGGTATTCCTAATACTTTATTAAAATCCACAGTAGTTTTATTAGTTTCCCATTAACAATATTTCAATTCAAAAATATAAACATACTAAATTAATTTTATTCCAATACCAATACATTGTACGTTAAAAATATTGAATCTCTTCGTTCATTTTTGCTGAATTACCATTAGCATTTAAATTTCCTGCAACAAGACATTCTGCCATACGCTCTCACCTCCTTCGGACACATTTTGTAGTCTGTACACTTAAAATAGCAATGGGCCAATCTATTTTTATATGTTCTACGTTAAGTCATAACTAAAATGTGGAATTTTGTATATTTACAGATAATCGAAGCAGAAGCGATAGAGAAAGTAACCCTGCTGCAAATGAGAAAAATAAGCACATTTTCATGTATAATTTTATTACCTTTTTACAAAAGGTACAAAAAAGAGCGCCAAGTATATATATACCATCAAAAAGACTCCCATTTAAAAACATTGCCGTATATTAATATAAATTTATTAATGTTCTATATTTAACTTTACAAAAATAATGATATACAACAATTGCGCCAATTATCACAATGGCTATTTATACAAAGAAAAAATCACAATGGTACAATGGAAAAATGTATTAAATAATATTAAGCAGATGTATTTTTATACAAATAAATATTTTAATACGAATAATATTTTATTCAAAATACATATTTTTATACAAATCAATATTTTAATACGAATAAATATTTTATTCAAAATACTTGGCGCTGCTCTCTGAATTGGTGTTGCTAAACTGAATAAATATGCATAAATTGCATTAAAATCTTTTTCTTTCTTTCTTGTCTCTGTGGTGTCTTGTCTTGTTTTATTTATTAACCAAGACAATTAACATTTTTTCGGAGAGCAGCGCCAAGTATTTTGAATAAAATATTTATTCGTATTAAAATATTGATTTGTATAAAAATATGTCGGCTTAATATTATTGAGTACATTTTTTTCTTTGTATAAATAGCCATTGTGATAATTGGCGCAATTGTTGTATCTCATCACTTTTGTAAAGTTAAATATAGCATATTAAGAAATTTATATTAATTTACGACAATGTTTTTAAATGGAATTCTTTATGATGGAATTATATACTTGGCGCTCTTTTTTGTACCTTTTTTAAAAAAGGTAATTTTGTGGGGTAAAATTGACCCGGGTTAACTTTTATTCGTTATTCGAAATTTGTATTGAAATAAAAATTTTGCCCATGTCTCTTTAGTCTACTGCATATCACAGCGTTGATTAATTGATTTTGCGGAAGAAAGTCCTGTCCGTGTAAGTACTTACATACGGCACGTAGTTGCGATTGCCGCCCCTTTTTGATTCCGCGCTCTCTTGTTCTGTTGCGTCGCTAGGAGATCGCCACATCGATAGTCGAGATATGGCAATCAAGACAAGCCCAATATGTTACCTACAATTGGCAAAGAAAAAATGCCTTGGAGAGCGGAGAAATTTCGCCGCGGAAAAAACGCCTTGGAGAGCGAATCGATATCGCCGCGAAAAAACCGTTGCGGATCCGCAGTCGCTGCGAAAATGTTTCGCGCTGGTCTGAACAGCCCCATAAGCCGCCACGCATAGTAAACTGCCGCGGATCCATCGCGGCAAAATATCCGCTGCCGCCGCGAATATCGCGGCGCGGAGCGGATTCGCAGCGGTTCAACAATTTTTTATACGTGTCGGCTTACGGGCAAACTTATCTGATCCGCGGCGGATCCGCTCCGCGCTGCGATATTCGCACTGGTTTGGGGGAGCCTTTAATTCGTTGCACGACCGAAAGGCGGGCGATTCTTCACATAAAAGTAAGTCGAAAGTGAGGATTTAAATATCGGCGAACGAGACTTCGTTTCTGGGTAAATTGATTTTTAAAGACTCGTTGGGCACGATGGCGTATGATTTGGGTTAACATTATGTGGATTATATTTCGTACTGTTCTAGTGTCTTTATGGATTTTTGTTGGATTAAAAATTAATGACGATGTTGTCACGAAGTTTATACATACGAGGAGAAGACCAGAACTGGAAACGCGCTTTTGAAATGAGTCATATATAAAATTGTAGGTCTCGACGAGCCTTCCGAGAACTTTTCGGTGAAACTGGTCATTTGTTTTCGAGTTATTTGCGTTTAAAAAGTCGGTTATCATAGTCGACACTCGGAATTAATATTTGTCAGTTGCACGTGTACGAGCTCGAAGAATCTTCGCATTCGATTTCTTCAGAAACAAAGCGTCAAACGAAGAACTATTATTTCTCATTTTTTATTTATTTTTACACAAAGAACAACTTATTCCTGGTGATGCATCACCTCTTGCTCACGCGTTGAAGCCTCCGAGATAAGCAAAATAAGCAATTTTGCTATTCCGACCAATTTCAATTTTTTTTTTTTCAAAACGACGTAACACGTCACTTAGCAAACTATTTTTTTAGCTTCTCAAAAAAGCTTAAGTCGTTTGAACCAATTTGAAAAATATTATGCGATTTTTAAGAGTGCACGATTTTGGGTGTGAGCCACTGTAGACTATTTTAAGAATATTAAACCAGGTATACGTATAAGAAACTACAATATACGTAATTTCGTTACATTTCAGTAGGCTCGTTTCATTTACCCTGATTCAAAACCCAAAAAAGGAAATAACCTGACATGAACAAGCAACTAACCAATAAAATACTATACTCTGTTTTTTTTTTCTAAAATTAAAACTCATGTCAAAAAAGTAATATTTTTAATAATATTTACATCCATTGCAAAATATACTACTTAGCTACTTTTATCATCTGAATACGAATTACGCTGTACGAGTCAGCTACGTCAGTCAGTTTCATCGAGGGAAACGTCGATAGAGGTTTACGTAGGCTTCTCGAATATCTTACAACGACGCAAGGTTGTCGAAACTTTTGTCTGTTTCTTTAATTGACTTGCGTGGGATTAATCAAACAGTGCCCCGGGGTAAGAGATCGACCCACGCTTTCTTTTCTCGTTACACGAACCGTGCTCGCCTATTATAAGGTTCCGCCGCGTGCAATTGAATGTTTCTACACTCTATTACGCTTTTTACGACAGCTTATTCAATAATTACATCGCAGAGACCACACGTCGCAGCTGGAAGGAGCACTTCGCAGAATGCTGACGCGTAGAATTCTGCGCACTAAATACGTGCGATTATTCACATTAATTTTAAGGATACAATAATTCTCCTTCACAAAATAACGAACAGCCATTTCCCTTCTATACTCGTGAATAACACAAGCAAACGTCGTTTGCGACAGATAAAAAATGGAAAGGTGGAAGAAGCTACGAATGGTTTCTTCATTCGACAAAATACGTGTAGCCATTTTAGTCAGCCACGATCTTAAGGGGCCATTCTACTTTGAACCGCCGAATAATTAAGCTATTTTTAAAGATATTTTTTGCGTAAATGCAACATATAATGAAATAAATCTCTTTGGTATTTATTAAGCTGCTCTTATAAAATATAAAAAAAAGTTAAAAAGATTTTTTGCAATTTGTTTTAATTGTTTTTTACAGTGTCAATATGGCACCCAAAAGAAGTAAGAAAATGGCGCAGGTTTGGAAAAAAAGGTTTGGCCAAACAACCAAGAGGAGGCATTCTCTCAACAAAAATTGTTAACTGAGCTAGGGGCTATAACGACACTCATGCAGATTAAGAATCTCTTGGAATTTTTTGTTTCGAATATACCATTTTTGTAGGTACCACATTGACCCTGTATAAACACAATTAAAAAAAATTGCAAAAATTATTTTTTATTTTTTTTTGTACATAAGAGTAGTTTAATAAATACTAAAAAGATTTATTTCATTATATGTTGTATTTACTGAGATACAAATCTTTAGAAATAGCTTAATTTTTCGACCGATCAAAGTAGAATGACCCCTTAACACGTCAACGTGTTTTCACGTCGACGTTTTCTGGAAAGAATCGGAATGAGGCATTTGATGGAAAAGGGGCACATAGGCCTATGTGCCCTTTTTCCTTAAATCATTTAAATCGACTCAGTTATATGTTATATATATATAGTATATCAAAGACATTACTTTTCCCGCGTTGAGATTATATTAGCTAGATGCTGTTTTATTACGAAGCGTGATCGACACGCAACTACATAGTCGCTGAGCGGTCGCGTTACCGTGCCGTCGTGCAATAAGTACTTTTGTTTCATAGAGGATTTTGTGTAAGCGAGGAAATATGGAAAGTGAGGTGAGTATCGAATCCGCAAGGAAAAAAGCTAACTTAGGAAACAAAAAATTGATTTGTAGAACAGCTTGCTGCAGAAAATCGAAGAAACTAATACTTACTTAAAACATTATACTTTTTGTTTAGTTTCGTGCTTCATTTTGTATTTTTTATTTAAGCAATGCATAAAAAATGCGTAACGAAGTAAGTAAACAAAATAATATTTAAATAACTAAACAAAGAAGCAATTTTTTTGCGAATTTACCACGTTTACGGAAAAAGGGTACATAAACCACTTGCTTGAAACTTATAAGTAAGGACGCATTTCATTTTCAAATTATGACTTCTGTTTTCAGAACGTGTGAAGGACACAGTAACTACATCCTTAGAAAAAAATGGATTTAATTGCATTACTTTTTATTAAGTTATACTCTAATGAAAACTTTGAAATCGATTTTCTTGAAATGGCATTTTGGCATAGGTATGTGCCCTTCTTTCATGAAATGCCTCAATTGTGACTTGAATGGTGTGAGCGATTTGAGGGGATATTTCACAAAACCTCGTGTCACTGCAAATGTCAAACATTCTTTACCAAAAAGTCGAAGACATACCTCGAAGCACCATGAATCGCGAATCTTTCAGTTCATCCTAAGGGTCGTGGCCAGGCGTTGATGTAAAAGTATAAAGTCCATTTAAGATGATCTTTCCTCGATCACGGTGATACGAAGTTTCCTTTGTAGCTCCACACCTGGAATAAGAATAATTCCGTCGTGTACACTACTCGTAAAATCACTAGACTGTCGTAAGGAGGAATATTTTTTAAAATTGCTAAAAGCACGCATGAAATCTTTGGTCATTTTCTGAGAAGCTTAAAAGGACACTGCGCATAAGGAGACCGAATTTCACCTTTATACGCCAAAGAAACGATTACAGTGTGCAAGTCGGACGCGTTGCAAAAATCGATTCATCGTCGGCAGGTTTGCCGCACACGTGCGGTTCGAACATCCGTATCTCTATCGTATATCACGATAACGTTATTAAGGGGCAATGAAACGTGTCCACTGCCACTTAACGATGGTCAAGAGAACCAGAGGCCAGCTGTTGCCGCGCTATATGAATTAGTGCGTCGAATGAAAGCGTTGCGCAATTAACGGGGGTGGTATATGAATTATGTCGCGTTTCGTGCGCAGCAGAAGGTGGCCAAGCGATAAATTGAGTATGACTGTTCGATAATCAATTTTGACAGTTATAACGGCAGGTTGGACGCCTGCTTAATGCGTTGATGATCGTTTCAATTTTCGGAGTACGAGGCTCGTAATAATCGTGACAGTAGTTGCCCTTTCTATGCAGTGACTTATAGTGGTTAGTTCGAATTTTCACAAGGTTAAACAAATGTGTTAGGCACCCTGTTAGCTTGTAGGAAACAGAAAATGAGGAAATGCTACTTATGCATGAAAAATCCTTTTTTTATCGGAGTTAGGGTTTGTCGATTTTAACAAACCGGTTTTCATTTATAAATTTGTAAAATTCGAAGACCGGTTTTCAAATTGAAAAAAGAACGGTTTTATGTACCTACTAGAATTAATATGCAGAAATGAATTATTAATTATTTAATTAAAAACGTTAATATTTTGACTTGAAATCGAATCGGACACAAGAATATTGTAATAGGTAACGGTTTACTGTAAAACTAATCTTCATGAGTTCATATTTTCTGAAGAAAAATACTAAATGGAATAAAGATTTATAATTTGTTACCAGTTTAAAAGTTTTATATTTTGTGCGGATTTTAGTTATTTTAGTTTGTTTCTTCATTTGGTTTTCTATGCAATCTATTTTATTGTGTTACATTTTTGTAGATCCACAAATATTAAACGAACTCAAATATAGTACGGAGTTGTACGGATTTTAGTTAATGTAATTTTTTTTATTTATTTGCTTTTGTATAGATAGAATATATTTTATTTTGTTATATTTTTCTGAAATTTTAAAAATAAGTACAAATATTTATTTATTGTTTTAATTATACATCTTGTTGTGGAAATTCGAGAACCGGTTTAACCGGCTTTTGGGGATAATAGAATTCGAAAACCGGTTTCTTCAGAAGTCAGTTTTTGTATAAACCCTGATCGAAATGTGTAAAATTCTTAGTTTTCCTAATTTGCTTGCTAAAGTGCTGAATTATTAATGTAAGAAGTGTTCATTTCATATCGGACTTATTAATGGTGATCCAAGTACTTACAGTACTCTTGAATATTAATAATTGTAATTTCAAAACAATTTAATTTCATTTTGTGTAAATTTTTTCGCAGCTAGTAGAGACAGGGCTTTTGAAACATTTTTCCAAAGATAAACTAAATTCACTTCGCCACGATTTTCGCCGTGGAAACGTACACGTATCTTGAGACGTATACGAAGATTCCCAGCAGAAACCTATTTGCAGCATTGGCACCTAAATTAATAAAAAATTTAAATCCACGTTGCAACATTTCTTTGTCCCCCATATTTCTCTGAAGTCTCGCCACCACCTAATCCCTCAACCATGATTCGACCATAATGGTGACCGCTCTTTCATATTCCCAAAATCGAAAATTAATTTGATGGATTCATTTTAAATCCCATGTACAAGTTTGGTTATTTATGTCAGTTGTTAATCATTAATGTGCAGTTTGCGCTGTAATTTTATTCGAGTGGCCCGCCTAATAATTGCTAAATCGTAAATGCATTTGGCTGTGAGACTTGGGTCTCGACGGAAATTAACATAATTTACTGTTATGTATTATGAGCCCATGTGCTAATAACTCGGCACGTTAACCGTCTTGTCGCGTCCATAAAATTTGGATTTCCTAGGTCTACGACCTTTTCGCGTTTTACGATTCGTTGCCGTTGAGTCGAAAATAAAAAAAAACCTCGAACAACCGTTTGCATCGATTTTTGACCAGTTACGGCATTCGTTGGCATTTCAAAGGAACGAACGGCAATCTGCAAAATGCCTTAACCAAACGCTTAATACGTCAAATTTATATTTGCTTACATTAAGGATACAGTAGTCATTCTCAATGCATTGAAATGGTTGAATTTAGATAACAAGTAGATGTAAAACTAGGAGTATTTGCACATATTAATATTATTCAAGTTTTGTGTTCAAATTGATTTTCTAACAGATAGAATTAGTAACAAAATGGAATTTCGAGAGTTCAGAAACAGATTATAGAATTTTCATGAGAAACAATATTAGATTGAAACTGAGGAAAGTTAGATTAATAAATTAAATATCACACCAAGCTCAAGCAAGTATGTTTCCAAGAAGTGTATCAAAAAGATAAAATATGTGGAATTGATTTCACGATGAGCTGCCAATACTGTTGCAGGGCGATTTAGCACAGTCTCCTGTGGATACAATAAAGAACGTTGCCATTATGTAATTAGGCGGAACGGTCGAGGCTTAATTGCGCGTGGGGCTCTTAAAGGCAGCGCGAAAACAAATGGTTGCACATAGTTTGTCGTTGGTAGCAAGTACTGTTCACTTGCACCGTTTATCTCAGCAGCGTTACAACTAGGTCACGCTGGCTTGGGATAGAATTCACTGTTCTAAAGTCAGTTGTGCAACCCTACAACCTTCTCCCCTAAACTTGTTAACTGGCTCAGTTGTCGATCAGAAACGTCTCCAGTGTATTCAACCTTTTTCATAGTAGTCTGTTGTATTTCTTAACGAATGCAAATACTTTAGATTAATCATTGCAAGCGAATTGACTCGTATCGTCCATATCGTGTATATACTAATACATTATCGAATTTATTTTCGCAGAAATAATAATAGTTTTATCACAGAGATCGAAGACTTATTACCATAAATTTGGAAATTCTCACGACGAATTACTTAGTTTATTATGTGCAATTCTGGGAACTTTTCGAAAGACGATGTAACTCGTCTACCCCAAGATTAATACTCGGCGCGGGAACTCGCGGAAAAAGACGCTGGAGCAGCGTGGACGCGTCGAAGTGGATTCTGGGCTAGCTCCAAAATAGGAGAGCTGGAATCGAGGGACGAGAAAGTTGCAGGCACGCGGGGTATTTCTGCTCGCGGGACTTCTTCGATTTACGATTTCAGCGTACCGCTGCTGGGATTCCTCGAAGCGGTGCAGTTTCCCTTCTGTCTGTCGAAAACTGTATGCACAATGCAGCTGGCGCTCCTGATGGCAAGAAGCGTGTATATGTGTACTTACATGTACTAAGGAAATCGAAGCTGGCCGATCCTTGCGTCGTTCTTGCGCGCATTCGCCGCTGGAAAAGCTAGCTACCGGTTGCCGAAATATGGCGAGCATTATTGCTCTTCACGACCGTTAACAGGCAACGAAGCTTTCTTATCGTCACAGCCGTTTCCTAAGTCATAGCTGTCTGGCTTTGTTGGATGGGAGGTTTTTTGTTCTCGTGGGAGTTGTTAGGCAAAACAAGGTGCTTAGGGCTTCACGTTTTGCCCAGGACCACATTGGTAGATTCTATTTTGTTCTAAGCATACTTCTAATTTAGTGATTAGTTTTGGTTCTTGCAAAGCAGCGTTTTCGCAATAACAGAACGGGGTAGTCATTTAAATCATTGTAAAAATGGTTGGTTTTTATTTTTAAGCGATCTGTACATAAGCTATACGATAAATAGTATAATTGAGGCATTGAGAATAATATCAGGCTAACCCACATTTTTGGAAAAAATTGAGTTAGTAGCAATGATGTACTCCAAGAGACTCTACTAATCATATAAAATAAGAAATATTAATTTCTGTTCAATGTGGGTTAATCTGTTTTTGCTCTCAATGCCCAAATTTATGTTAAAACAAAGAGGATGAGATAAATTTTAACAAAAGAAATTATTGAATAAAACATGGACTGGGGTGATATTGACACACTTAAGCGGGAAGTGGACTATTTCAGCTTTAAAAATAGATTTTTTACCGATTCTGAAAGTCTTATCCTTGATGAACACTTTAAACACAGTTTCATGAAGAAATTCAAATAATTGTAGAAGTTATAGCAGCGAACGTAATTGAGTGCACCGCCGAGTAACGGCCTCTCAGAGCGGTATTGGCGTAGGTGACTTAACCTTGAAGCCGTTTTTTTCGAAACACCATTTTCAGACACGGTGAACATCATAATTTTTGAACCAATGAATATTTTTACTTGAAATTTTTACTGAACATGTAGAATTCTTTCCTTTACAGAGTGGAATTCCCGCATCAACATTGGATGTTTGTAAAACATTTTATAACTGATTAAAGATAATTTCTTACCGCAAAAGTGTGGGGAAAAATTTATTCGCGTCTAACTTCCACAATTTTTGTTCAAATTTATCGGCAAAGTTCCACCTTGTAGATTTTGGTGTATAAAGTACTCGCCCCAAAGCATTTTGCTTTCAAATGATTCACTCTTCAACGATTAATAACTTCGACATTTTTATACATTCCGACAATTTTTATTGTAATTACTCGCAAATGTGCCCACAATAGATTAGCGTTAAATACACTAACGATTTTACGTATCCAATAGAGTCCACTACCCTCTTAGTACCATATCTCAATCGGGTTAGACTTCGTGAAATCGAGATACATCCCCGTCGCTCAGAAATTTCGCGCCGATAGTGCTGCCACCGCGTGACCAACAGCCAAGTGGCTCCCACTCCCTGAAAAGTACTTCAATTTCTCCGTTGCTCGCGAGAAAAGGAGCTAGATAAGATCCTCGCGCACGGGACAGTCGCTAATTAATTCGTCGATTTTTATTTCGCATCGCTCGCTTCTGCGCGCTGCGCCGCAACCGGGTCCCTGGTGTCCTGTCCCCGACGTGATAACTGAATTAATCGCTATCTTAATCGATTATGTACACACAGCCGCGGTGAGATCGCAGCGATTAGCGGTGTCTGGGCTATTGACGACCGCCAGTCCTGTTGCACGGAACGATAGTCGGTTAATAGCCGCACGGCGTGTATCGATTCCGCTCCATTGGGCAGGCATTAACGCCTTTTTGCCCGTCGCTGTCGAAACGCCGAGGTCGAAGGGCAACGTATAAATAAAACCTGCCTCGAGAGAGTCTCGCGTTTCTACGGGTACGCTGCCCGCGGTACAACGAGCTACGGTAACCTCTGCACTGCGGATTCTTGCATTCCGGTTGGGTCACACAGTGGGGGGATTGCTTTTCGATGGGGATTGCATCCGAGGTGGATGGGAGATGGAGGTTTTGTGGCCTCCTTGTTTCTCAAGGTAGTTTGAGTACCATAGTGGTAGTTTGAGGTTTCTAGGAGATTTGTTCACTTTTGTGTATGGTGATATGAAATAGGAGTCAAGGAACTCGAGGTACATACAGTTTGTCCCACAAGAGCGTGTCGCTCGTAGTCACGGCCCCGTAGGCACTTTAAGAAGGGGTGGGTACCTTGAGAATTCGGTGGAGAAAAGAGGTTATATATACCTAGTCAGGCCGCCGAAAACAGGCGAATGTTTGTGTACTTAAAAGAGCAATAATTAAGGAACATTTGGTAAATTTTTCGTAGGAGAATATTTATGTTCATAATAAAGTAATAATCATGCAAAAATCACGCGAAAAAATAAATTCCCTCCGTTAATCGGAGGATACAATAATATACTTACTAACGAAATCTTTTTTCTTTTTTGATTTTAGATAATCTGGTTCCGAATGACAGTGCGCACCGCAAAAACCAAATGTTTAAAAATGATTATTGGATGTCGGTTGTTACTTTATTGTAAACGTAAATATTTTTCTACGAAAAAAATTAGAATGTTCTTTAAATGCTGCTCTTTTAAGTGCAAAAAGTTCTGTAAAAATATATGCTTACGCTTTTTAAAAAAAATCACAAACATTCGCCTCTTTTCGGCCGCCTGACTAAATAGGTATAACCCGTTAATACTTGTGGCATTTTAGTTTGCGATTCCGTAGAAAACAGGCGATTTTTAAAATAAGAGCTCCGTATCTTTTAACGTTTTTGCACGACGTGCAAAGAAGAAAAGAGCATAGTAACGTTGGACTGGCCTGCACAATCGTCTGGTGCAAACCCAGTCGAAAACGTGCAGGGTATCATAAACCACAAGCTACTAGGAAAATGTACGTACACGGCCCAGCACTTATCTCGAAAACTTCAAGAAATATGGTCTTTATCTTCGGAGTATGAAGAAGAATTACGTGAGAGCATGCCTAAATGGTGTCAAGTGATTATCGGCAACAACGGAAATTAGGCCATAGGTATACTGGATAAATGCGTAATAGTTCATAAAACGTAAGTACTTTTTGGCAATACACACTACTTTTAAATCTAATGATTCCTTTGGGAGATACGAAGGACACGCTCTTGTGCGACAGACTGTAGTGCTCACAAAGTTGAGTAAATAATTGGAATGAAGTTGGCCTATTCTACGTATGATGTTTGTTCCTCACCCCCTCTTCTATTTCACCACTGCATTCCTTATTCCTAATGTATACAGGTATATGTGTACAAATAACATCCTGCGTAAACATACAAAGGATTCCAAACGTATAGGGAAAGTTTAAATGTCCCATCGAATTCAAAACGGAACAAGTAAGTTTTTATGAACGTAGAACCACTACTTCTCAATTTGCGAGGCAAGTTCCAAGTCACTTTGTATATCTGCTCAGACTGACTGTTCAACAAATTCAAGATTCAGTTCTCCTCGATTCTCACCTACTACTTTCCAGCGTGCTTCGAAAATGATCCACGACAACTCGGTAGCATTAATATTTATGCCACGGCGTCGCGTTTCCGCCATTAAACGCGCACAACTGCTCCCCGTGAGAAACAGCCATACCCAAGGTCTAGCAACGCGGCTCTGCATCAAATCTATTAATATTAGGTCCAGTGGCGCATTCAGGATTTAATCTTGGATGTAGCCGAATTGAACGAATAAAAAGAATTTTAATTCAAATTCAATAAAATTCAGTAGGTGATTATAAAAATTTATTTAAATAGTAAAATTGAGTCTTCTTTTCTTTTTACAAAGCTCTTGAATTTCTTCAGTCGTTGTTACATTAATCCCCTCTTTCTTTTTCTTTGGGAGGCACCAGGGAATGGTGCCTCCCAATCCCCCCCCCCCCCCTCTCGTTCGGCTATTAAATTGGTCAGTGCAAAAGTTTGCTCGCTTTATTGAACTGAAATCTTTATCAAAAATTAAAAATGCATTACTTCTTTTTTTCATAAAAATACTTTCCTTGGGTATTTATGTCCTTTTGCCACTTTTCTGATAAAAGTACCGACAAGTACTATTTAGGTGTTGTACTGAAAGACATTTCCGTATAACTAGCATCACCTGCGAACGAACTTTTTCACCAACCTAATATGACAAAATAAAATAGCCGAATCTAATAAGAATCTACGAGCAAAGCTAACTAAATAACAAATAACCACTTTGAACAACTCCTAACGCAACTCGTCTTAATTAAAGTCACGTGCAAGGTGATACACCGCGTTGTCGATGTTGAAACTCGATGTGTTTCGTGAAGTGAGATCGATCGCGAAAGGGACTCGCAAAATGCGGGCCTCATTGGCGAAATTACACGAGTTCGATCGCTACTTGGCCACGATCGGGACGTATTAAGCTGTTACTTGCAGATTTTCGCGCGACTCATCTCTGCTTGGGCACGATGTGCCAACGCGGATAGGACGACGTCATTAAGGTGCATCCGCGGCCGTGTGCCATATCGAGGCCGCGTGTTCATTGAAAGCTAGATTCTGTAGCAATGCAGAATCCATCATCCATCGCGGCAGGGGAGAAAATTATCTATAGGAAGTTGCTGCGGTGTACCAACTCGGTTGCGTTCAGCTGCATGGAATTTCGATTCGATTTAATGGTCGGACGGAATGGTGTAAAAACGAACGAAAGTAATTTGTGGTTGTATTTGAAGAGTATTTGAAGGAATTGTGGGATATGCGGTTTTAAGGGTTTTTAGGGGTTTACTTGAGGCAGTTTCTCAGTTAACGGAGTAATGTATGTAGGATTCCCTTTTAGGTGTTTTGGTGTTCATGCAAAACTGATGGGGGAAATGTGTTTTTTACAGAGCGATTTTTGATTTTCTATCTACGTTTTGGGAGATAAACATTTTCTATTAAAATACAATACGTACATTACGCAGAATTGTCACATATTGTAATTTGCACAAAAATGACTCGACCAATCACTTGCACCTTTGGAGACCACAGGTGAAAAACGTGATAAGTTTATTTTTGTTGATTTTCTGATTATGAGGCCTTCTGGTGACTAAAAAGGAGTATTTTACTTTGACATAGTTAAAAAAGGAACAAACTTTCAAGTCCAAAGATATAAACTTTTTAAAATAGGTGTACAAGGAAATAACATGACAAGTCCAAGTGAAACAGGGGAATAATTTGATAAGTCCACGAAAAAACCCAACATGGAAAACGTTGATTCAATTTAAGAAGTTACATGAGAATTTAAGAGTAATCTAAGAAGTGCATATTTAAAAGAATAATTATTAACAGGGGATAAGCTGACAAGTCCGCGAAGTTTTGTAAAAAAACCAAGGGCATCAGAAGTGTTATGACAATTAATATTTTTGAAATGTTCAAAAGGATGACAAAAACAAATATGTAATGCTAAAACCAAATAAAAACATAGTTTTGGTAATATTGGGTTGGTTGAGAACGTTACGAACTTCAAAATTGCTCCCCTGAAAAACGGAAAATGTGACCTATCAGATTTTCCCACTGTGATCTTCATTTACACTCGTTTCCTCTACCTTTGCCCATCACATTTCGAATGCACAGAACGTTTTAATTATTGATGGTACAACCAATAAGTGGGCGAGTCGACATGAAAAAAATAAGTCGAAAATATATAATAAGCTTTTCTCATTTGAGGCTTTGTTTTGGAGAAAATCGAGTTTGAATATTCTTTGAGTACGATATAAGTATTGCTTCCTTATCAATATTACGTGCTATTATCTATCTCTGTCTGCTTATAATGGGTTTATAAATAAAAGTAAGCCACAAAGCCTTAAATGAAAAAAATTATTTATACCTAAAATACGTATTTCTTATGCAGAATCACACCCTCCTCGATTGTACCATTAATACTGACAATGAGACGCCCTCTATATATAAATATACGGTAATTAGTTAGAAGCTTTCCATCCTCACCGATTTCAATGATCTGTGGATATATTGTCGGGAACACGATTCTGAACAACTTTTTCCTATACATGTTACCGCCGCACGCCAGTAGTTTCCGAGATATTCGCAAAGAACTGTTGCTACCACGGCATTGAATTCGACCCATACGTGCATGATGCGACAGCGTGTGTCAGCACGAGATCACCGCTCGGTCTACATATACCCCACAAAATTACCTTTTTTAAAAAAGGTACAAAAAAGAGCGCCAAGTACTTATATAATCCCATCAAAAAGGAACCCATTTAAAAACATTGTCGTAAATTAATACCCATCAAAAAGAATCCCATTTAAAAACATTGTCGTAGATTAATAGTTTTACAAAACTAATGATATACATAAATTGCGCCAATTATCACAATGGCTACTTATACAAAGAAAAAAAGGAATTAAATACTATTAAGCAGATATATTTTTATATAAATAAATATTTTAATACGAATAAATGTTTTATTCAAAATACTTGGCGCTGCCAAGTATCAATTAATACAATTTCAATCCAATTTGCATTGAAATATCTCAGCTCATAAGGCACGTAGGACTAAAGCGAAGACACTTTTCTTATGTAAATCAAACCCAAGCTATCCATTAAGACCATTCAAAATCTAGTCGGATCAGCCGTTATTGAGATTCGATAATTTCAGGGTTTTTGATAGTGGGTCGCGGCGTAATATAGACAATCTGTGCTCGCGCTGCGCATATATCTGTATATACTTAGCGCGAGACACTACCGTGTCTTTTGATCATAGATGGGCAAAAAATTATTCGAAATAAATATTTCGAACACAAATTTTTACTTCAAATAATTTTTTGCCCATCTCTGCTCTTGATGTATATATGGTTCGGGCGAAATCCGCAGGGTGTACACTGTGTACAGAGTCGGCATTGTCCGGGCATTGTCCGCAGAAATGGTTGATTAGCGAACGTGGTCCGCTTTAATCTGAGTAAAGTTGACATTACCCACCACTGGGTGGGCAGTGTCAGCAACTATAATTTCTTTGCGAACTTTGCCCGATTTGAAGTGGGCATGGTTGACAACGATGAATTTATGTGGACAGAGCCGCGCTAGGTTGTTCCGGTTGTATTCATTTGTGGGGACTGATATTGGTTATTTAATAAAATTACCTACTTAGTACCAATTTTAAAATATTTATTGTTACACAAAAGATTATTTATTTATTTTTACATGGCAATGAGCCGTGACACTTCGAATTACATAAAATGTTCGCTTTTTTATATTTACAGCGGTTTGTTGTGCATTTATTTTTACAGTTAGATTTAATATATCCTTGAGAACAGAAAGCAGATTGATCGGCATTTACACCACGCAGAGATATCTCACACTCTGGAACGTCTTCTGCAGTTAGGGAGATTTCGTTACAAGTATCGAATTGATTTCGAGAGTGAAGGGAGGACAAAATACCACTTTTTGTGCCAATTTTGTAAAACCCTTCTTCTGTGACTTTTAGTATGATACCTATTATATTTCTCAGATCGCCTTTATTACAATCAACACTTGGCAGTGGAATGATTACGGAGGTTCCAATTTTTGCAGGTGGAAATTTTTGTTGCTTAAGCATAACATTCTTCTAGCTTGCTCTTGGATACCATTAGTGGCTTTGACTTTGTTAGAAATAAGATCACGTTTTCCGGTACAGTTCCGACATAAGATGTTTGAGGACTGATTTTGTCTTTCACTGCAAAACATACGAATACATGTCTTCCATTCTACACAGTGAGTAATCTCTCCATCTCCTTTCTCACAAACAGAACATGTTACCTGAATTTCAGAAAAATCAATCTAGAGAATCCATCATCTTTACTCTCGAAATCAATTCGATACTTTCTGTTCTCAAGGATATATTAAATCTAACTGTAAAAATAAATGCACAACAAACCGCTGTAAATGTAAAAAAGCGAACATTTTATGTAATTCGAAGTGTCACGGCTCATTGCCATGTCAAAATAAATAAATAATCTTTTGTGTTCCAATAAATATTTTAAAATTGGTACTAAGTAGGTAATTTTATTAAATAACCAATATCAGTCCCCACAAATGAATAAAACCGGAACAACCTAGCGCCGCTTTGTCCACATAAATTCATCGCTGTCAACAATGCCCACTTCAAATCGGGCAAAGTTCGCAAAGAAAACCACCCAATGGTGGGCAATGCCAACTTTGCTCACATTAAAGCGGGCCATGTTCGCTAATCAACCATTTCTGCCCAGTAGCGATGTGCATTGCCCGGACAATGCCGACTCTGTACACCCTGCGGACTTCGCCCGTAACATATATACATATATATATATTCTCTTAAACATTCACCAAAAACTTTTCTTTTCCAAAATGGCACCAAAAGACGACAATTTCCTATCATTCTCCTTCAACAAGCACACTCCTTTTTCTTCAAATTTTTCCCTCTAACGCCTCGATTATTCCTCGGTCGGCACAAAACATCAGGATATACCCGTAGACTCAAAGCGATCACAAGGGCTATTACGATATGACAATCGGCGTGGAATGATTTCTCGGTGACGCAAAGGATCGCCATTGTTGTAACAACGTCGTAAAACTACCACGGCCTTTTAGTAGCACTCTGACATTTCGAGTTTCCGAGATTTATTTCCAGGCTTCGTTGTTCTGCACCGGATGCTTGACAGCTCGTTCGCGTCTGTCTCGGCGAGGAATATTTAACGGCGGGTTATTACTTAGCGTCCCCCTTCATCCCTCGACACTGTAATGCCACGACACTCGAATTATGCTTCTAATAAATACGCCGCGACTCGTTATGGCGGACAGTATTCCCGACGTTCACGTCTACAAGTGTAAAAATGCCGGACGAATCCTCGAGTTTCGCGCCTGCCTACCCTGTTAATGTGATCCAGCGCACGCTATAATTACAGAAACGTGCACTCACCTACACTGTCCCTCCAAAGTTTACGTACATCCATTATTCAGAAAAATATTCTCACATTTTTAATTTATTGATTAGGGTATTTTCTATAATCGTTAACCACAGTTGGTTAATCATAGTTTGGCCGATAGTTGACCACAATTTTGTCAACTACCTAAGTTAACGAGTACAGAAAATAATGTGTAATCAATTACACAATTACATTTTAATCGGAATTTGTAATTTGTAATTAGATTACATTTTGCCCCAACTCTGCACTGATTACATATAACACTTGTAGATATAGTTTTCGATTAATAAGCATAGACAATAGGAAATAAAAAATAAAGATTCTAAATATTCTTTTTATTACAATTCGGCACAGTTTTGACACTTGCATTACTATACACTGTGCAACTTTTGTCCGCAGTGGTGGTCAGAAGAAAGTTTAAACTGTGAACAGTAATAAAAATAAGTTGTATCTTAAAATTTATATCCCATATATTGGGGGTTACCTAATTTAGATAATGATACCAAAATAATAGTTAAAGCCTAGAATTAAGTTAAGATATGTAATATAAAAATATGGCTTTTAAACTTTTGTATGTTCTTTATGAAAAGAGGCATCCCATAGTCATAAAGTCATAACGGCACATGAGGATCTACAGCATCGTAAACTGATATTACGTAGGTACAGCTGAAAATAAATTGAATGCTGTAATGGTACCTACAAAAATCACTCGGCAAATGCGTTGGGACTAAAGTATGCAAATATTGCAGATCGAACTTTTGAGTGGTTCTGCATGTTGAGGATGTTACAGTAGTGGAGAGTAGACATTGATACATTGCTCTAGGCTAGATAGTAATATTCACTCGATGCAGTCCCTTACAAATGCTCCATGCAAGTCAGTCGTTGTCTTGCTTCGAATCGCTGCGAGTAGTATTCGAATCTGAAAAGTGTTGAGATCCGACGATTCTCAAAAGTTTCGATGGGTCTGAATAGGCCTGATGAGTCTTTTATTTCTCGCGTAGGAGAGGCACACGTATTATTAATACTTTAATCCTTGATTGCATGTATCCATGCGTGCTGATAACTTTTCAGTTGTCAACTCTTCGTGCATATGTTTGCTTGCCAATTAACCGTATACAATCAACGCTGTTCATTTGCCTCTTAATTAGCTTTAATTCAATCCTTTCATGATACACACCACTGAAGCGCACTATGATGCTTTCTTCATCCGTTTCTCGATGAATTAATAACCCTTCTTCATAAATCATGCCAGTAATTACTCCAGCCATTTGGGCTGACTAGCTGACGTTTCATTCGTGGAAATCACATTTCTACACTTTCCTCGATTCAACGCATTCAATGGCAGACTTCAGACCTCTATCTGTACCTCGTGAGCTCTAGACCTCTGCACATCTCAACAATCCAAATTCCCATTTAACATACTGCAATGACACACCGAATATCACCCTATTCCTAATCTTAAAAATACCTATGGCTCAAAACTAAAGAGTAAATTATCGAGAAAGCTTCTCTAGTTCATACCTACAGATTTTGACCGTTCAGATAAATGCCGCAACAAAACGAATAATCAAATTAAATTAAAAAATAATTTCACTTCAATCGAACAAGTAATTCAATCCACCTATCGGGGTGTCGCCAAACTAACGGCAAAATACGAAAGGAAATTATCTCTGTATAAAAAATAAATAAGGACCATAGAATAACATGTTTTCCTATAAGACGTCGTTTTCGAGGAAGTCGATTTTAAAAACTTGTACGCGCGCACCGGACTAGAAATTGGCAAATTGTAACAGTAGATGTGGTGCAAATGCATGCGAAATAAATCCTCGTGCAAAAATTACTTAGTTAAAATCATACAAAAACATTCTTTCAAACGAGGCTTTGTTTTCCAGGAAATCAAACTTGAAAATTCATGGTGGTAGAAAATAATGAATCCACTTGACTAACAAAAGAGTTACAATACTACAATTTTGACTTATTTTGTCCCAATAATTAATTTCGTTCTCACTATATTTATTATTGCATTCAACGTCATTTTTCTTCACAACGAATCTCCGAATGAGAATATATTTATTTATATACAGTACTTCCTCGTTAAGAGTCCGTTTTCTTCCCCCGTTGACAGTTCGGCGACTATCCCCACCATTCCTTGGAAGCCTACGGACGAGAGTCAGAGAACCGGACAAAGAGCGAGAGGAAACGAAAGAGTCAGACACGAAGTTACCGTCGGGTACGAAAGAGAGAATCATGTCCGCAACCCACTATGAGTCCGCCGCCAGCCCCGTTCGTCGGACTCATAACGGGGAATTACTGTAGGGGATAGAATCCCATGAGTTACAAAATGAACAATATAAGATGTATCTAATAAAACTACGGGTAGGTCAGTGACATAGTATAGAGAAAACGTAATTAGAATAGGATTATTAAGAATTAAAAATACCTACAAAAATTACTTAAGGGGTAATGAAACGTTTCAACAATTTCGAAGTTCACGCACCACCATTCTTACAAAAATCAGTACTTTTTAATTTCCTCGTGTACTTCTCGAGATAATCTTGTATAGAACTAAAAAAAAATTGGTTTTTTGTTCTAGGTCAAAAATTGGAGGAGAAATCTTTTCGGCCGCGAAACACTGTTTTCCAGAAGAAGCTTCTTTTGTTGAGCTGTGGCGCCGCCATATTGTATTAAAAAAATTGAAAAAAATTGTGATCATACTTCAAGGTATGTACAGTAAAGCCCTTCAAACTAGAGATCCCGGCGTAGAACGTGTATTGAAGATACACGTGTACACGCGTACACGTGTCGTAAAAATATCCGTGTTCAAATCCGTGTACTTCTTAATACACGGATACACGGGTATTGAAATACACGTGTACACGGATCGTAGTATCCGTGTACCCGTGTACCCGTGTACCGAAATTCACGGATACACGTGTATCGAAATATACGGTTTCACGTGTATTAAGATATCCATATTTAGTTTTTTAACTAAATATCCGAATGTTTAGATTTTACGCGAATAGTTTGTAATAGGTAGGTACAAACATAATTTAGGGTAATTCCGGGAGACGCATTCGGGCTGGAGACTTGGTCGAAACAGTTGATTTCTAGAGAATTAATTGTTCTGAACCTTAACACATTTTTACATATACATAGATGTAGAGTCTGAATATAGGAACTCGACCAACTCTCCAGCTCGACTGCGTCTCCCGGAATTACCCTACTAGGTTGCAGATGAAAATAAAAAATATCATGATTTTTTTTAATAAAGTTTAATCTATTATTTTTTTATTTTGGTGTAAGAATACTAACGTGTTAACATTCTCTGGGAGTAAACGGTTTCTTTTTTTTGTTACAATGCTTCCAGCACACGAAAAACATCTTTCCGACATTGCCGAGGTTGCTGGAATAGTTAAATATTTTTTGGCAACATGTGAAATCACCGGGTATTTATTTGTCCTAGCCTTCCACCAGTCAAATGGATCCAAGTCGAAGCGTAATTGTGGCTCGGCCATATACGTTTCAAATTGAATGTTAATATCGTTGTTGTCGGTAACTTCGTCATGATGTTTTTTATTTTCATTTGCAACCTAGTAAATTATGCTTGTACCTACCTATCGCAAACTATTTGCGTAAAATCTAAACATTCGGATATTTAGTTAAAAAATTAAATATGGATATCTTAATACACGTGAATCCGTATATTTCGATACACGTGTACCCGTGAATTTCAGTACACGGGTACACGGGTACACGGATACTACGACCCGTGAATTTCGATACACGTGTACACGTGTATTTCAATACCCGTGTATTAAGAAGTACACGGATTAGAACACGGATGTATGAACTACACGTATACACGTGTACAAGTCGTACACGTGAAATCTGAATCTCTACTTCAAACAGATCTTGTATTCCATTCACTATACTCGCATAAAAAAATTCTCAAAACCAGGCCGCCTGTCCGGGCTCCTACAGTGTCATTACCCCTTAAGTAAGACAATCTAATCGGTATGTTGATATATCGTTTAAATGTAGAGAGAGAAGTATAAAACAAAATTGGACAGTACTGGTTACAGTGTTATCTCTCATACAAATCCTGGCAATCGGGTGTCGCAGTTAATTTTGAATAGTCTGTACTGAAAGAAATGAGGATGTCTTAAAGGCCTGCAACCAGCATTGACACTAATAAGACTCGAGAATATTTTAGTTGATCGACACCCGGTATAAGAGGAGTAAATAGCAAGGAAGTTCGCTCACTGCCTTGCATTTACAAGAGACCGACACTGATCACGAGTGCCCCTAACTCTGGCACCACTAGGACTGGCAGTTAATTACCGCGGGGGTAATGAGCCTGGTGAACGGAAAATAAGATCGAGAAGAAGAAAACGCTGCCGTGTACTCGATACCAGCCAGTCGCCGAGAGGCACGGGAAATTTATCGTTTGCGCGTGAAGATGCATCCAGTTCCATGCACGCCGTTGCACCGCGGCTCGAAACACTGGGTCAGTATATCCAGTCCCCGCTGCATCTTCCATTCCTATAATAGTCGAGACTGGTCCGGTCCAGTCTCGCAGCGCCGTGGGCTCCAGCAGCGCGCATAGACCGTTGTACCATTACACCTCAGTGTGTAGCTGCGCCGTGGAAAGTTTTTACGATGAACGATCACGATGCATTAACAACTCCTTCTAGTGGCTTCCCTTGTGCGCGTAATGGTCTCTCGTTTCAACTCGTTCTTTCCTTTTTCGTCGGCTTTGGACGGTTAGTTCTGCATCCTTCGTCCGAAAGTGTTTGAAGCAACGTTTTGTAACTTGAACAGAGCGGAATTGGATTTGGACACTGTGGACGGAAGTCCAGTCGGTGTACGTGAATTGTTGCGAATAAAGTGGCCGCCGTCCAAGACGGCTAGTGGGAATCCAGCTTAATGGTATTAGTGAGTGGGGTGTGAGAGTTTGGGGAGGGTTGAAGGAGTGAGAGAAATTTTGTGTTCCGATGATTGGTGGAATTGGGTATGATAGGTTCTGTTTGTAAGTTGAAGTAATAGGGTAGTCTTAGGGGAGTGAGTATTTAGTCTAACCTGTAAGAATCAGTTGTCCATTACTTCTTCTATAAAATATACAGTGATGTAACTAATTCCAGTTGCTCTACAACTAACTTTCCCTTTACACCGCAATTGGTTAATTTCACCAATGTATAGTAATATAAAATTGATTAAAATGTAGGTATAACTTGCAAAATAAGCAATTTGTCGATGTGCTCACTGGACACTTCCTACAAACATTTCTTAATCACCTTATTCCCGATTTTCTAATTTTCCAAAATGCATCCAAATACAAAGCCAGGTCAGAGCAGACCGTTCATTTCTATAGAAACTTATACCGTCACATTCTCAAACTTTATCACTGAAAAACAGTCTGTTACCGTGACACACCCACTTATTTCGCGTCACTTTGGATGGAGCACAATATTCTCCACCGTCATTTTCGTCTCTCCGCCACCAAATCGTTCTGTTTTACCCCCTCGAACTACGATTGCGACATCGTATGGCGTCGTGGAAAAAATGGCTGGGTGCAGTTCTGCAGAAATTTCTCTCTGATGGTTGCAAACTTGTCCTCGTCGGACGCTGTGCCAGCTCTATGATCGCTCCTGCAATCGCGGCTCTCTTGGTTACACACTGCACAGCCTGCGCGAGCTGCCTATATATAGGGTGCTCGTGAAAACTTGCACTTGCACTTTTTTTCAAGTAGAACCATTGGCTTGTTACGTATGCAGACTTATCTTCGACTTTCTAACCCTTTCGGGTGTCCGGAATGCACGTGACCCGCCAGGGTCATCGTTGCCTGCAGTGGAGTGATGCAACGGAGTTTTCCCCAAAAACATTATATTCAATGAAGGCACTCATGCCCCCACCACTTTCAAACCAAAGTTCCCTGTATAAAAAGGGCCACGAATCCACACTCGCGGACTCATTTTGAATCTAATACTCATAGACGAAAGAGGCTTATTACTTCAATTTAAACCAGACAGCACGTAGAGTTGCTGATAGGTGAGGTACGATTAAACTCAAACTTTAACAATTGTAAAAGACCGAGTTTATTAGAATATAATTTGTTATTTCTAATTCAGAGTTCTTTATTTGAATCAATCACTATCTGAATTTCCTCTTCGAGATAATCCCACGTAGGTACTCCTTTACCGCTCAAGGTGTACCACTTTATAAGATTACGATGCTAAACTAACATTCCTAGTGGCTCCCGGGGATACCAGACCGCGGTTCGTCCACGACAACCAACCTCCTAGTGGCTCCCGGGGATACCAGACCCCGGTTCGTCCACGATTTCAAACCTCCTTATAGCGGCTCCCGGGGATACCAGGCCCCGGTCTGTCCGCTACTAACAAACTAAAACAACTAAATCAAATCCTCGGCCTCGCAGCCGCCATTCTCATTGCCCTCAGCCTCGGCTCGTAACAGCCTTTTCTCCACAAATCGATTCTTCTCATATTTATGAATTCATTTTAAGAATTACTTTATTAAATTTTACTTAAAGTTAAAGGGAGATTACTTTATTCCAACCAATATTCAAACGTGCCACCATTGCACTCCAAATATTTTCTTACGCTCTTCTTGACATTTTTTGTCACATTCTTCAGCTACATGTCGCTGGCATTCAAGCAATTACATAGTTCTAATGTATCAATATTGAATCAAAAGATACCCACGATTACTGTGATTAGTGCTACGTCACCAAGTATATAAAATTTCAACGTGAAGACAAAGGGAAAACTTTGAGATATCTCGTAAAGTATTTCGTTCTAAGTGGTCTACGTTATTAGAGGAAGTGCGCCATATTTGGAATACTGTTCGTAATTTGGAATACCGAAGTATCTAATAAACTACTAACGTTAACTAATTTGTAACGTCGTAAATAATAAGGGCTAATGACGTGTTAACTAATGACATTTGTGGATATATAGCACTTCCTCTACTTTTATATACAAAATAATAAACAATTTCGATTTCTGCAAAGACGACCAATGTTTCGGTTTCAAAACAAAGGTACAATATGAACTTGCACCACTGCGCGTAAATCCCAACATTATGTCATCAGAAAATCGTCCTCATTATGAAATTCAAATTTTCCCTTCATCAATTTCTCGCATCTTCGTGTAAAAGAAGAAATACATCTTGCCCTAGTCTCCAGAGTTCTTCTCCTTCTTCTTCTTATTATTATTATTACACTGTCCAACAAAATTAAACTTTTTTCTGTTCTGTAACATTCAATAGCTGCTTCTTATAGATTTTTGTGCGCTGACAACGAATCCATAAACCGTTTGTCGCCTTCATCCTGAGTTTTGGAGAAATTCGATTTTGAAACTAAATTCAAATTTTCAACTTGGAACATCTTTTGTGTTCAGACAGTAATTGTTATTCGACTGCTTTTTCCGTCAAATTATTCTATGAACCATCGCGAACACAACGATATCAGTTATTATTGAATTATAAACATTTAAATATGTTTAAACAACGATCAAATGGAAGAGGACATCCGAAATGCACTAATTTTTGCAGATGTCTTTCTATATATTTCAAAAACTAAGCGTCTACGAAAAAATCTAATTACTCCACATAATGCAGCAGACATTTTTCCTCCGGAAGCCATCAGCAGAAGTGGTAAAACACGTTTTGTTTTCAATGCAGAAACGACAGAGTTTGGCAAAACGTGCGGCGCGGACAGTGGTAGTCACGCGCGTTACGCGATTCTGTGTTCTCTTTCGTTCCTATATTGTAAACAAAAGTTGTTTTACCACTCCTGCTGATGGTTTCCGGAGGCAAAATGTCTGCTGCATCGCGTCGAGCAGTTAGCTTTTCCCCTGGACCCTCAGTTTTTAAAATATACGCAAAGACATCTGCAAAAATTGGTGCATTTCGGGTGTCCTTTTCCATTTGATCGTTGTTTAAACATATTTAAATGTTTATAAAATAACTTATACCGTTGTATTCACCGGGGTTCATAGAATAATTTGACGCAACGGGCAACCGAAAAACTATTACTGTATGAACTTTGAACGCGCAAGATGTTCAAAGTTGAAAAGTTGCATTTTTTTTCAAAATCGAATTTCTCGAAAACTGAGGGTGACAGAGCAATTCTGCTAGCGGATTCGTGTTCAGAGCGAAAAACTCTACAAGAACCATCGAGCGGATATTGCGGACCAAAAATCGTGTTTTACAGTGTTATTATTACGCAAATATTATAACATACGCAATATTAACAGAATAATATATACTGTGTGAAAAGCGTGGTGCAGCTAAAACTCCCCCATAACACCTAACCATAAAAACACCCTGTATATAGGATGGCACGTTTCCACTCAATTTATCAAGAGACTTGCTTGACACTTGCAAAGCGTGTGCCCGACTTCTGTGCAGAAAACAAGAAAAAAATCGGCAGACCGTTCGACGTAGCCGCTGCTAGTGATTATTAGGCGAAACCCGTCTAACGAGGGCTTCGAATCGCGCAGGTTTTAATGGCTTCATACCGCAAGCATCGGTGGCCAGTGATACCAATTTAGTGCGCATATAGTTTTTACACGGTGACGTTTACGGCTGGTTAAATAAAAAGTATTCACGGTACTGCTAACTGGGGCAGCGATTTGATCGTAGCAACCCACGATCTTGCAGCCATCTGGCCAATTCTAAGGGTATTTAATCGAGACGATTGAGGGTTATTTCCATTTGCACGGTAGCAGTTGGAAAGTGGAGGCTTCGAGGGATTTGTAAAAGCTGGAAGTACCTTTTTGGATTAATTCGAATTGCTTCTGGTTGTCATTGTGGATAATTTTAGATGGGTGTAATAAAGTGTAAAGTTATTGCGTTGTTATTGTGTATGTTGCTTAGAGATTTGTGTAGAGGACTATTGGTAATTTGTAGGAATGCTAGAGTTCAGGGAATGATACTTGTGCAACAGTTATTTAAATAGTGCAATGTATAGTTTCAATAATTTCAATAGTGCCATTCAACGCATCATTAACCCCATCGCTAGGAGCATCCTTGATTACAAAGGATAGTCAGCCAAAGACGGTTCGAAACAGAGCCTAGCTGCGTCCAAGATTCGATCGGTTCCGGAATAATTGATATTCAACTAGTCCTCGAGGTCAGGTTAAAATGGCGGGAAAAGGGATTCAAGACGCGTGGAAGAAAGCGTTGCTCTTCGCGTCTCGTGCGGTATTATTTGTTCTAAATATGGCAGTAGGAACGACGTTGGTTTAAACGATTCGCCAGCTAAGTTCGCATTTGAACTCGCGCACAAAGCGGTGCCCAGTCCACGCTCCGCTATGGCTGGGCCTCTGGTTGCGCAACCCACCAGAAAACAGCCCACGCGCACTGTTCACGCTAGCAAAAGTGCACCAGAGCCTATAAGCGGAGCCGCATACCTCATTATCATTGCATTATTTATCTTTAATTCAGTTTCAATTCCACGAAATACGAGCTCCGTTATCCTGGCCACCGTAGAAGGTATGCTGGATCGAAAGCTGAAGCTTGCTGATGACTGATTGGATCTCGGGGACTTTTGATTGGTCGATGTTCTATCTAGAATCTAGAGATACGCAATGGGCGTAGAAGCCCCATAGCAGTTAATCCTGTGGGTAAATGTTTTAAATTCTGAAATTGATTTGGAGAATGACTTTGAAAGGAAGCAGAATTATAGCGGTGCGGATATTGGGGCTTTGCGGGGTAGAGATTTGTACAAGGATTTAGAGTATAGATTAGAATTTTATATATATATAGTTATTTTCGTTTCTGCTGACTCAGAAAGCTACCCAATTTTTTGAGATTACCACTACACGGCTTGAGTCACTAAAATTTGAACTCAATTCTGTATATCATTTCCTATCTTCTTATTTCACGTAGACATTGTGGTTATTGATATTTAAGAAATATATACCCTTCACTTGCAGTCACACTCCTTTATCTCCCACTTTCGTTGTGTGCAATTCCACATACCAGCTTTAACATTTTTAATATTTATGTTCCATTATGAGTTACGCTTCTAAAATTAAATGAAAACTTGGTACACGACATCAATTAGGGTAAATCCGGGAGATGCAGTCGGGCTGGAGAGTTGGTCGAATGGCTATATTCAGACTCTACATCTGTGTATATGTAAAAGTGTGTTAAGGTTTAGAACAATTAATTCTCTAAGAATCAACTGTTTCGACCAACTCTCCAGCTCGACTGCGTCTCCTAAATTTACCCTACTAGGTTACTACCACTAGCACATTATATTAGTAGCTGCTGATTCACATCAGCAAGGCAAACTAACTAAAAAGGGAATTTATCATCGTGTCCAGTCATTGAATTAAACACTTGTAAATTGTATTCCAAGCATGCTCCCAGGGATGATGAATTTAAGAATGATAATGCAAGTGCGTTGTTAAAGATCCAGCTGTCTCGAAAGTGGGTTTAATGGAAATTTGTCGCTGCTACTCGTGATTTTTGTAATTCTCCCTGTGGGGTGGTCAGCTCGTCAATTGTATAGTGAATGCTTTATTAGGTTCCCATTGGAAACGTTGAATATTGCATGCACGGATTAATGTAATGCATATCATGTTACCACGAAATTCCGTTACCTTGTAACGGTTATCAGCAATCGGCAGTGTTTTATGGTATTCTGTAGCTCTCAATGGAGTCTCGAAGTGTGGGTAGAGGAGAGACTGAAATTCTTCGTGAATCATGTAATATTACACAGGTCATGGCGACCAGAAAATTGGTAGGTAATAGTTTCTTATCTGTTCTCTAGCGAACGAGAGAGCGTGAAGACGAAAAAGCGATAGAAAATATGGGAAAGAGGAAAATGGTGAGTTGGAAAATACAGATATGGAAATAACCACTATAGTTTTTAATTATCAGCGGTATGCCGGTCGCCCCAAGGTTAATTATAAGCTTAAGCAAAGAGTAGGTATAATTGAGGTGCAACAGAATTTAATAAGAAAGAAAATTAATTAGAAAATTGTGACTTTAATCAATCAATAAGTAATCCGAAATACTTCGTCAAGTCGTAGGAAGTTATACTTACCTAGTAAAAACTAGATACCATAACTGTTATAAACCAAATTTGAAAAGTTATGATATAAGAAATAATGGGTACCTATCTTTATTTAAATGATTTTGGTTACGAATAACCATTATAAGCAATTCAAATTTTAATGGTTACATTTGACAGTCAATTGTTATTAACTTTAGTGGTGATAAGCATTCTATTTTACCAGGTAATTGAATTTACTTTTAATTTAGATTAGCATTTCATTTTTTTTACTCATTTTATTTCTTGAAAAATTATTTAAGACTTGAACCCATACAGCACACTTCGTTGCAGCTGTATTGCAGGAACGTTGCTGCAATATTGTGTTGTTGCAGGTTGCATTGCAATATTGTAGGAACGTTCCTGCAATATTGCCGTGCATTATTGGAGTGGCAATGACCCTACAATATTGCAGCAATATTGCAAGAACGTTGCCGTGCAATGTTCCATTGGCAACGATCCTACAATATTGCAAGAACGTTGCCGTGCAATATTCCATTGGCAACGATCCTACAATATTTCTGCAATACTGCGCGCACATCGACGTGCAATGTTCCAGTGGCAACGATCCTACAATATTTCTGCAATATTGCGCGCTTATCGACGTTCAATGTCCCAGTGGCAACGATCCTACAATATTTCGGCAATATTGCGCGCACATCGATATGCAATGTTTCAGTGGCAACGACCCAGCAAAATTGCCTACATATTGCCGTGCAATACTGTAGTGGAAATATTGTAGAAACAGTACAGCAATATTCTAAAGCAACTATGACTTTGACGAAATTTGAAATATGCCGTCGAGTAGATTCTACAGCATGTTTCCTTTAACTGGATATGCTAGAATTTCTCGTTGGCCGTTGAAGATATGAACAAAGTGTTATTGTGAGAGTTGTTTGTACATGAATTTACATTACAGAAGAAATTTGAAAATGAATTTAATTTGTTTAGATAGAGTAGATACTATATATTTTAATGCGTGAAGTTATTATTATTATTATTATTATTATTAAACGTCTTTATTGCACAAACACGTTTATATAATCAAGCAAGAGAAAAGAGAGATGTAAAGAAAAATGCAAAGGTTTAGTCTAAAGACTACTTTCCAACCTAACCTAAAATGACACCGGGTTAAAGTCCGCACCTGCAGTGTTAAAAATCCCTAATAGGTTTGTCAAATGAGCCTTCGTTTTTGAATAATTTGAGTTTAAAGTTTTGCACGGTTGGAGTATAAGTTCAAATACATAAGCAATCTTATCAATCAGCGGTTGTAGCTGTGGCGGTAAATTGTTCGTCTACGATTCTACAGGTCCTCGGTTCGAATCCCCCTGAGGTAAAAATATTTTCTATGAGAAAATGACACACGGGCGTTATACTACTACGATTCTGCACACATTCATGTCGTAGCGTCCCTCACTACCCGTTTCGTTGCGGTGGGGACCATCGCTGTAAAATTTCCGAAACGTTGCGGGAATGTACTCCTGCAATATTGCTAAGGCGGACATAGGAGTGAACCTCTGCAACTTCCCTACAATGACACGGTGCAACATTGCAATCTCGCACCGCAATATTTCTGAAGAGTTGCATGATCATTGCCACAATTTTGCTGTTTCGTTGCAGAATCATTGCCGGAACGTTGCAGGAGTACATGTTTGTAATGCTGCTGCAACATTGTAACAATACACACCCGCAATATTGCGAAGGCGGACATAGGACTGAACCTGCAACGACTCTGCAATGTTATGCTGCAACATTGCAATCTTGCACCGCAATATTGCAGAGACGTTGCTGCAATGTTATGGTGCTGTGTGGGAAGATGACTGAGTGATGACTGCTTCTCATTTAAATGAAAATTAATTTCTACCTACTGATTTTTTCCAAACAAATTTTAAAGTGTTATTTTGGGCCTCTGGTAAAAATATCTAGATGCTCTGTATATTTTCTAATCAATTTGTTTGCAGAGTCCTACAAGAATACCCCCTCCTTCTTTGTGATTCGATGTTACGCTTCATCGAGCTTTAAATGTCACTAATTGTTTCTTCAAATGTGCTATACTGGTAATAAGTAAAATTTTTAAGAGTTAACATGCAGACATATTATTTTATCTACTGTCCTAAGCATTACAAACTCCTAAACTCTTCAGCTCCATTCTTGCACCACCCTTTCACGCATACCCAGGAAAGTCAAAAGAGTTTTCGTAAAACTTCGACCGCCCGTATCTTTCAAAGAATTTCGAACGCAGCAAAGTGATGACTTAACTCCCCGCCCCCTAATTTCACATACAGTACGTCATATCGAAATTTCGCCAAAATCTCTCATACGAAGCACAAAAAACCATCCATCACCATCTCGATGCTCGAGAGACGGCAAGCAATCGATTACTTGGTTCGATACCACCGTATGCCTACGGTGCAACGATGCTGTTTATCGAGAGATGCGCCATCCATCGAACGTGTGCAGTTTCGAGGTTGCATAACGCGTAACGGGTGAACCCACGCAGCAGGCCCGGGAGGAGATATTCAGCAAGGATAATGCCGAGGATGAACGGGACCACCGATATCGGAACGGTGTTTGTATTCGACATAACGTCGTCAATTATCAGGGACAAGCGGAACGAGGCAGGCGAAGATATGCATCCAATATAACGAAGCGTAGAATCGATGCTGCGCATCGCCATGGACGGTTTGCCGGCTAATGACGCCCCTCTTCCCATTGAAATTCATGTTTTATGTATTGGAATAACGATGCACCCGCGGATCAGACAATGAAAAAATGGTGTCGCAGTTTTTGAGCCGACGTTTTTGTCAACGTACATTGCCAGCTTTATTCACGATTCGCGCTGGATCAGTGCCAGGTTAAAAGCGTTTCAATTGGAGGCAGTTATTGTCTTTCTGTTCTCGACAGAAATATCATCCACTTGACAATTCCTGGTATAATCGCATATTATTTGTATAAAAATATATCTGCTTGATATTATTTAAAACATTATTTTCTTTGTATAAATAGCCATTGTAATAATTGGCGCAATTTATGTATATCATTAGTTTTGTAAAGCTATTAATTTACGACAATGTTTTCAAATGGCACCTTTTTTGATGGGTATTAATTTACGACAATGTTTTTAAATGGGATTGTTTTGATGGGATTATATTACTTGGCCCTCTTTTTTGTACCTTTTTTTAAAAAAGGTAATTTTGTGGTAGAATATACCATCTTCTGATCAAAGTATGATATTTTACTACATCTCACATTTCGAATTCCTTTTCGTCCACCACTCTATGCATTTCAATTGGAAAAGTACCACGCAGGAAAATTGGAACGATCAAGTGAATGATTCTCGTGATCACTCGTGTAGACAATCTGAAATTGCACCTTTCGATTTCAGTCGCGGCTGGTAAACCACGTATTACGACGTTACATGGTATATTATTTTATGACAGTAAAATAGCATTGTCTGTTGCCTTCGATAAATCCCTGGTCTATGGAGAGTCACCTAACATAAAAAAAAGGTTCTCTCGATAAGGCTTATTCTCTGAAAAAGTGCATTTCGAAACAATCTTCAGACGCTCCGATCGGGAGAATCAGGAAGTGGTTTCCTTTTTTTTTTTATTATGGAGCAGGTACGTGCCACCCTAACCCAATCGAGTGGTGTACCGCCATAAGAGCAACCTGTGGGCCCATGCCCAGGGCAGTGAACCCTCTTGATAGTAAAGGCCCCTGCGGTCCCCTCAGGAAACGTGTATTGTGTTGGGTAGACTACCCAAAAAGATGACGAGAATTCTTTTAGAAGGTGGAAGAAAAAGAAAGTAATAAGAAGGCTGCTCTGTCACGGTACTGCTCTTTTAACAAAACCGTCAGGATAAGATAGTTGGCATGGTGTAGATGACGATGCAATGTTGCTTTAAATGTTTAGAAATTTTTTAAGCAATGTGGCATTATCTTTTTGTTTTACTTTGCAATAATTCATGTTTAAGTAGTTCACCACTCTTACATTAAAAGGGCTTGTATTTGTTATGTTGCCAAAAGACAAAATGACGCCTGATAATCCTTCGCAGTTTTTGTAGATCTGTAGTAGTGGTGGAGAAAGGGTTAAAATATAAGCAGAATTAAAGTACCACGAATTGAAAAAGAATTAGGTCCCATAGTTTACATCACGTGAAGTAGGATTTACATTTTTAAATAGACCAAGATCATCAACACGAACCATAAGTATAGTATTTATTTTACGTATACACACATACCTATAGGGTAAGTCCGGGAGAGTCCGACCAGTGTCGATATTGACATTGACACGAAAGAAATGAAGGCGCTTGTTGTTTATCTCACATTGACCATTGTCAAAAATCCATATTTTAATTATAAGATACAGTTAAGACTTTATAAGAGGCTGAAAGTTTTTAGATCATATTACAGTGGTGGTGATATTTAAAAAACAGTTACGTTTATTTACACTCTTCCGATATTGGGGATATAATAGACATATAACTACAATGTAACAATTTGCAGTGCCAATGTTTTTCATTGAAAATGAAAATAAATATTTGATATTATCGCACGCTATAATTTATATATACTCTAAATTGCTTGGGCTTTGCTTTAATGTGCATAAAACGAAAAAAATGTGAAAAACAACGATAGGTACTACAATTTCTTTTCCAAAAAGTGGTCCAACTCTCCCGGACCTACAATACAAATATCAATTTGGACTCTGCATTCCAACGTATTCGCTGGTTCAGAAATCGAAGGTACTTTTGCTGAATAACGTGAGCTAATAAAATCAAGTTAATTTTGACGAAATTTACTAAAACGAAATCAAGTTAAACTCAACTAAATTTACTAAAATTTAACTCCTCCAATTAAATTTTAACGTAATTTTACTGAAAAAATATAGTAGATATATTGATTGAAAAACCAAATTGATATTATTTCTGCCACTGGTACAAGTTTTGACGAGATCAGAACGCAACATTAATTCAAACTTTGATATACTTGAAACATATGCTTCGAGTGCAGAGAGTTAAGCTTTGAGTAACGACCACTGTACCTTCAATATAATAATAATAATACACCATGCTTGCACGCAATAATATTCATAGTATACTGTTAAGTAAAATCAGGTACATTGCGATGCAGAATGCGGGGTGCAGTTATAAGCTGTTGTTAACTAACTTTCACAAAGCACTAATTCAACAGTTTAACATAATTAATAAAATACACTAATATAACAATAAAAAAGACACGGAGAGGGGAGCAGAAATAGCAAGCAGAAGTGTTTCAACGTATACAGTGGTGATTAAAAAAGGGGTCAAAACACTATCTAACTTAATCCTAAGCTTAAAGTAACTTCCAATCTATGGGATATAAAATTTAAGACACAATAAATTCTTCCTTATTTTTGTTACTGTTCCCAATTCAAACTATCAAAGTATACAAAATACCACACCAATAAAAACCCTGTATCCCAAAGTTTCTTGCGCACTGCCGTGGTCACAAAGCGTAAAGCCCAGAAGAGGGAGAGGGGGGAGGGTGTCTAATCGGGCCTCCACGTTGCCCGTAGGCAGCCACGGGCCCAAAACGACGCCATAAAGCGCGGCTACATTGTAACAGTTGCGGTACCCTGTTTTCGATCGAGCCGTCGCGAAAGGGTTAGCCGAAGGACGAGCACCGAAGTCGAAGGAGCGGCATCACGGGCGGACGAGAGGAGTGAAAGGAAAGCGAAAACTGGCACGGGAGATCACGCTTGTTGTTAGACGGTAATGACCGCCATTCGACTCGCCCGGTGTACCAGGGCTCCCATTTTTCCCCCCTTAGTGGCTATTACGGAATCCCGACGGTAGAATATCGCGCGTCCGCTAGGAGAGGCTAGATTTCCACGCCACTGGGCCCACGCATGGGGCCCCATTCCTCGCCGCGTTTCACCCGTTCCGTTTGCACGAACGATAATGCATGGGCGCACGGGAAGGGACGTGGTTATCTAATCGGGCCCCATTACCCGCGTGTAACTTCTCTCGAGAGCGGGCGCACGCACCTTCGCGCGGCTGTCCACGCGCGAAACGCCTGGGACCACTCAGGCCCCGAGCGAATTATCGTCTATGCTCCATTATAGATTCTAACGAGCCGGGTAATGGCGCGACTGATAACATCGGCCAGGCTCCGGCGGATCGTGATCATAGTGGATCGCGTTAACGAGGAGGCTGTGGTGTCGAGCCTGGTGCGTTCGGAAGGGAGGAGGCTGGCCTGAAGACGTTGAGGGAAGCTGAGTGAATTGTAGGCTCTGAATTGTGCCGCTTAAACCGTATAAGGCTGGGCATAGACGTGTGTAAAGGTCCGCGTACACCAGCGAATGTTTAAAATGCTCCGTTCGTGAGATGCTCTGCTCGCTGGAAATTACCTATGAGCTGAACGTTGAGTTTGGTACAACTGAAGCTTGTCGAATATGTTTGTATAGGGTGTGGAAAATCGCGAGCATGTCGACGAGCATCACACGAGTTTCATGCGAGCATGGTTGTTGACCTTAACATAACTTGAACTCCATGGACCGATCATAACGCTCCTTTCAACACTAGGGTGGCCCTTATTAGGGTGGCCCGGTTCCAGCTCATAAAAGAATAGTCCCTGAATAAGATTATTGCAATCGGACAACAGGAAAGGGTGCCGACCAGACCTTAAAGTTTAGAATTCATCAATGGTTTGAATTTAAAGAATTTCTCAAAAATGGTGGTCCTAATGTGAAGCTCTATCGAAATTTTGTTCAAATAATATTAAAAAAGCATTCGATTTTCTACAATTGCTGTATATATAATTTTTTCGTGCTTCGAACTATTTTTTAGATAATATATAGCGTTTCAATATAGAGAGGTCCGCACTTCGCGCGTCCCACCTGTACAAAATTTCGATAGGGCTTACCATTTCTGAGAAATTCTTTAAATCCAAACTATTGATGAATTCTAAACTATAAGCTCTGGTCGGCACCCTTTCCTGTTTTCCGAATGCAATAAACTTTTTCATGGACTATTTTTTTATCAAATGGCACCGTTCTAGCAGGTGGGAGCAGAGAAATATAAAGAAAAAATTCGACACGTATAAAGAAGGGCCACTCTATTCAGCACATATTGTATTACGCTCGACTGTGCCCAGCCTAAGATTGGACCTACCGGAGTCAGTACAGGGATGCTGGTTGGAGACGTTGAGAGAAATTAAGGAAATTGTGGTGTCTGAACTGTATGCTGTAATGGAATACTTATGTAAGGCCACGTCCCCACTACGTCGGGAGTTGCCAATCGGCAAGGCCGCTCGGTAGTGCCAAACAAGTGTAGACGTGTCTGTCGGCTTGGGTCGTATGGCTTGATAAGCTGAACGGCATGCCGATCGATTTACGGACTGACGTCGAAAAATGGGCACAGACATTTTTAGTACATTTTAATAAAAGCTTGTTTTTTTAAAAAAATTCACTATGAAGTATTTTCATGCATCTTCCCATACAGCACACTTCGTTGCAGCTGTATTGCAGGAACGTTGCTGCAATATTGTGTTGTTGCAGGTTGCATTGCAATATTGTAGGAACGTTCCTGCAATATTGCCGTGCATTATTGGAGTGGCAATGACCCTACAATATTGCAGCAATATTGCAAGAACGTTGCCGTGCAATGTTCCATTGGCAACGATCCTACAATATTGCAAGAACGTTGCCGTGCAATATTCCATTGGCAACGATCCTACAATATTTCTGCAATACTGCGCGCACATCGACGTGCAATGTTCCAGTGGCAACGATCCTACAATATTTCTGCAATATTGCGCGCTTATCGACGTTCAATGTCCCAGTGGCAACGATCCTACAATATTTCGGCAATATTGCGCGCACATCGATATGCAATGTTTCAGTGGCAACGACCCAGCAAAATTGCCTACATATTGCCGTGCAATACTGTAGTGGAAATATTGTAGAAACAGTACAGCAATATTCTAAAGCAACTATGACTTTGACGAAATTTGAAATATGCCGTCGAGTAGATTCTACAGCATATTTCCTTTAACTGGATATGCTAGAATTTCTCGTTGGCCGTTGAAGATATGAACAAAGTGTTATTGTGAGAGTTGTTTGTACATGAATTTACATTACAGAAGAAATTTGAAAATGAATTTAATTTGTTTAGATAGAGTAGATACTATATATTTTAATGCGTGAAGTTATTATTATTATTATTATTATTATTAAACGTCTTTATTGCACAAACACGTTTATATAATCAAGCAAGAGAAAAGAGAGATGTAAAGAAAAATGCAAAGGTTTAGTCTAAAGACTACTTTCCAACCTAACCTAAAATGACACCGGGTTAAAGTCCGCACCTGCAGTGTTAAAAATCCCTAATAGGTTTGTCAAATGAGCCTTCGTTTTTGAATAATTTGAGTTTAAAGTTTTGCACGGTTGGAGTATAAGTTCAAATACATAAGCAATCTTATCAATCAGCGGTTGTAGCTGTGGCGGTAAATTGTTCGTCTACGATTCTACAGGTCCTCGGTTCGAATCCCCCTGAGGTAAAAATATTTTCTATGAGAAAATGACACACGGGCGTTATACTACTACGATTCTGCACACATTCATGTCGTAGCGTCCCTCACTACCCGTTTCGTTGCGGTGGGGACCATCGCTGTAAAATTTCCGAAACGTTGCGGGAATGTACTCCTGCAATATTGCTAAGGCGGACATAGGAGTGAACCTCTGCAACTTCCCTACAATGACACGGTGCAACATTGCAATCTCGCACCGCAATATTTCTGAAGAGTTGCATGATCATTGCCACAATTTTGCTGTTTCGTTGCAGAATCATTGCCGGAACGTTGCAGGAGTACATGTTTGTAATGCTGCTGCAACATTGTAACAATACACACCCGCAATATTGCGAAGGCGGACATAGGACTGAACCTGCAACGACTCTGCAATGTTATGCTGCAACATTGCAATCTTGCACCGCAATATTGCAGAGACGTTGCTGCAATGTTATGGTGCTGTGTGGGTTAGTGAAAATATTGTATTGTCATCGGAACTATGTATGTGTGCAAAGTTTCAGGTCGATCGGATATGTTGAAGTGGGTCAAAATTAGCTTACTAGATTTCACCCTGACAAAGTAACGAACTCACAATAAATTGAAACTAAATAAAAGCTTGTAAAAAAATGAACCTAATAACTTGATTTATAATTCACACCATACTATTCGAATACATGAGTATAGTATTCGAATACTGAAAAATTTAAATAGTCTTCAAATATTTGTAAAACATTCGAATATTAAATTATTCGTATAGTCCCAGCCTTAGTTTCTAAGTCGTCTCTAGTACAAGATAAATGTATGCGAGAATATATAGCCACTTCATTTCCTGCTCTCTTCGCTACTATAAGCACATCGATGAAGTGAGTCATGGTACGTATGTACCTGTATGCAATTTCTGGTTCAGAGGCACTTATAAAGGATCCTGGAGAGCCAAATACTTCGCGAAACAGCCTACATAAATTTGCACGATTGCGACAGTGTGGACCATTTAGTTATGTATGCGATTCAAGAGACGAAGAATTGATCCGAAATCAATGTAAATCGCTTCCCCAATCAAGATATCGACAGTGTATTTGAAACAGCAGTTATGCTCGTTGCCCGAGGATCTAAAAAACAGTGTAAATGGAGCAGGAACTTTTCAGCATTTAAGGATGCAGATGTGAAATCATGTTTATCACTGACGGAGTCGTAACGAGGCTGTGTGGTTCTTTTTCCGCTTGGAAACCATTTATTTGTCGCGATCCTAGATGCGTTTTTTAGAATAAGTCGGAAGGAGTAAATCCCACCGTGTATAATAAAACCTATTAACATTCAGAATTTCCAGTATCCCGTGTTAAAGCCTGAAATTCCGAAGATTAGCAGGGGCATGCGTATAATAACCAACAGTCAAGAGGAGATTAAGTGAGAATTGAACGTCGTTAAATCACCAGGGCAATAAAATTCAAGTAAGATTCAGTATATCGAGTGTCGTTCTGTTCAGTGAGTCGAAAGGCAGTCACCACCTTCGAACCATCAGAACTTTTAGAATTGGAAAATAAAAAGATATGAAGAATTCGAAAAGAAGGGGATATGATGAATTAGAAGAATGGGGGATATAGAAGATTTGGAAATAAGAGGATATGAAAAATTTGGAAATAAAAAGATATAAAAAATTCGAAACTGAAGGAATATAAAGAATTTTGAAATAAGAAGATATGAAGAATTGGAAGGAAGGGGTATATAGAAAATTTTTAAAATAAGAGAATTCCTATGGAGAATATGGAAGGAAGGGGATATGGAAAATTTGGAGATGAGAAGATATGCAGAATTCGAAACGAAAAGGATATGAAGAATTTGAAAATAAGAAGATATGAAGAATTTGAGAGGAAGGGGATATAATGAATTTGAGAGGAAGGGGTATATAGAAAATTTGGAAATCAAAAGATGGACAAAATTTTAAAATAAGAACATACGAAGAATGCGAAAGGATGAGGATATGAAGAATTAGAAGGAAGGGGTATATAGAAAATTTTGAAATAAGAGGATACCTATGGAAAATCCGAAAGGAAGGGGATATGGAAAATTTCAAAGTAAAGTGACACGCGGGATATAGAAATAAGAAGATACGGAGAATTCTAAAAACTGTAGTATACGTATAGTACCCAAATCGAGGGTTTTCGAATGTGCCACGCTGTTCGTGCGAGCGAAGAAAAAAAATAAGGATGGCTGCGTAACACGCGTGGCCCGAGGAGTAGAAAACGGCAGGAAGTTGGCCGATACCAGCCAAAACAAAGGGAAACCACCAAACGAGACGGAGATACGCATCTCCAAGCGTGGGATCGCCACGTACAGTCTGCCGTCGAAGTCTTCGACGTGCTTCTCTAACCAGGAAATATCTGGAACGTGATGGCGAATACAGGTAACAACGTGTTCGAGGCCTTTGTGGCCCCGCAATTTACAGACACCGCGTGCCTTTCGACCACGACGAAAAAGAATTTTGTTCTAATTAGAGAGCCGCTTTTTGCTACAGGAAAAAAGGAACAAACGCGCACACATGCACGCCCAACATTATGGCGAATGCCATTTTAACGGTCCTGATGACGAATGGAATTAGTGCTACGACTGCTAAATCGCTTGGGCTCGTAGAAGAGTTAACACTGACCGCGGTCGTAAAAGAAATTAGCGCCATTCGGGACGAGAGATTTTAGAGTTTGACGCAGAACGTTTTGGTATCTGGGAACTTTCAAAATTCTCGATGACGGTTTGGAATGATCCTTCAGCTTTGAACGGGGAAATACAATGGGAGTTTTCAAGATGATTAATGTAGACCGCGTGTGAATAATCGATATTTTTCAAACGTCCGATCGATTTGTTATATTATTGGAATAATTTGTGGATTGCCTAGTTGTATAATCATCGTTCGTTCAAGCAAACATTAAAAATCGTCATGTATAATTATTATGATTCTACTGCAATGTTTTTTTAGTAAATTGCATAGAGTATTTGTTGAGTTCCTCCACATTAAAATTATATTACTCCTCGCGATTCTTTAGAGAAATAATACAAACTACTTTAATGGTCCTATATTTAATAATAACGCTTACCTTTCTACTTAAAAACACGTGCGTATTAAATACTAATAATTTCATCTGCTTTCTTTTGTTGCAGGAATTCTGGAGGATTATCGCGCGCCTCGTTCCATTGCTACTACGACCTCTGTACGTAACTACGGGATAGGAAAATTTAGCCTTCTATATAGTACATACAACTTAGGCATAAAATAAAGAGGCTCATATCTATGATAATCACTTAAAACCAGCTCATAGTATTTTCAAAGTAAGATCACAAACTACTTCTCCCAATTAACTCTCGCTTAGACACTCGATTTTTATAAGACACGCATATTAGTTTCCCTAACCAGGAACATAGCGGTGAAATTATTACACGGATGTGTTCAATCGGGAAAATATTAAGCCGCGAGGGCTATATGGCTAGCGGGAGGAATGAAATTGAAATTCAGAGGAGTTAATTTGCAGACGTGTACACGTAAACTAGTTAAACCAGTAGCTCTCTATCGGCCCTAAGCCTAGCTAAAGCGTGGCGATCGTAAGTTACATTAATTTTACTCACGATCGCGAGCGTTATGCCTGCAACCACGTGTTGCATAAGCCCTCCAGAATTCCGTGGCCATAACGCTACGACCGATTTCCAGTCGGAAGACCAATTAATCTTTGGTTTAATTACTACGCAATCTCGCTATCTCCGTGATGGTCTGTTCATCCTAATAGAGGCAAACACTGTCTCTCATAACGAGATGACTACTCGGGTAACCTTGATGTTGGCACTGGTCACTATTGATTTGGGTTAGAATCGAGTTACTAGTGGTTTCATAAATCACAAATTCTTAATGGATCACATCTACCTAAAGAGGTAAAAAGTTATGCAGATTCTTTTATTTTCGCATACTTGAATAGTTTGAAGTTTCATATCGTAATAAAAAATATATATAAAAAAAATTTATATTTAATGATTTTATTAAAAATACACTAAAAACTAAAAATTAATTCTTTTCTCGTACTACAATTTCGATGGTGATATACTACGAACGCCTGCAAAGTTTTAGTTTTACTATTCGTACATACGTGACGGATAATTTCTCGGGAAATTGTGTATTTTCGGTAATCGCTAAACTAGCGTCATGAACTCAGCGCCTTTTGTCGTTTTCGTAAAGAACGCGAGTGTCTGATTATAAGTTATTTGGATTTTATGGTTATGGGTTATATTTATTGATGACTATGTAACTTTTTCACCCGCTCAGGGTTAATTTTTTTTTACAATATTGTATTCTCATCCAAATTACGCACCCAGATTTCAACCATACAAACAAACAAACAAACAAACAGAGGATCGAAGATGAATAAAATCGTTTAAAAATTTCAGATCAATATTTCGAAAATTTATGAAATTATATAGGTATACAGATTTGAGCAAAGTAAGCTTGAGCGCTCCAACGCTGCTACCTAGAAGATAGTTGAAACTTTAAACGCGTTTTTCTTGAAACTCAATTTTCAAAGTTGGTGGTTATCATATCTTGAAAACGAATCGATAGATTTACTCGCGATTTGCAGAGTAGGTATATTCTTGAAAAAAATTATGCAGTCTGTGACGTTATCACTTTTTAAAACTTGTATCTCGATTGTCTGATAATTGTAAAAAGAGAGCGATTTTTTCATGTAAATCGCATAAAAATTTTCAAATTGGCCACATTTTTCTAAGACAATGCTATATTAAAAATCGGGCATCCTCGCTAATACTTCTATTTTACTTTTAAAATCCGCTCAGTTGCTTGTCTTCGGACATACCTTTTGGGCTGGAGTGTGGCCACCGTCCATACTAGAACATTCAGATAACAGAAGGGTCGAGTAGTTCAACGTTCGGATAACAGAATGTTCGAATACTAGGGCATCTAGATTAGAGCTGGGACTATTCGAATAATTTAATATTCGAATATTTGACAAGTATTCGAATGCTACGAATAAACTTCGAATATTTCAGTATTCGAATACTATTCACACCATGCTATTCGAATACATCAATAGTCGAATATTTCAATATTCGAATAGTATTTGGATACTTGATAATTTGAATTATATTCGCCAAATAATTGAGCAACTGAAGTATTCGAATACTCGAATACCGAAAAATTCGATAAATAGTCACAGCTTTAATCCATATAACAGAAGGTTAGAATAGTTTAACACACACAACAGAACTTTCAAATACTAGAACGTTCAGATAAAAGAACGCTCGACTCCCTACTAAAGCGCTCACGTAATTGATGTTTCGAATAGTTCAACGTTCAAGTGACAACAGATTCGAATATTTTAGCATTCGGATAGGAAAATCTTCGACTACCAAAGCATTCAGATGACATAACATTCGAATAGTAGGTATTGAAATATTCGTATACCGGAGATTCCACCGTATTAAAAAGAAATTATATTTGGATTATTCGCGGTTTCCCTCGCGCAATCGTTAAAGCGCAGCTATGAGAGTCGTAAGAAGCTGTTTTAATTTCCCCGCAGCCACGTTTTTTCCGCCAGTTTCGCGTAGCCTAACCGTGGTTTCGTGCAGCTCAGTACGAGATCCAATACATATCACTGAAAATAAGTCTCTATCGGAGCATGCATGTTGATCGAAGTCAATGAGTTCGTTTTTTCCCTGTGATCCAGCATACGCTGACCGTTAACATTCCTATAGAAAGCGGTGACTCATGCTGCTAAATGTATTGTGAGGAGGAGACTCGTTGGCTTCATTCTATCATATTATCCTGCAGAGAAAATATATTTTCTTTCCAATCATGATGGACATCGTTGGCTTGAAAACTAATAAGTCTCATGTACTACCCTGAGACGCTATTCGACAGACATTTTGTGGTCGTTGGAATAATATTTGTATGAAGATCCGAGATTGTACACATTACACTTCTTGTTTTGATTTAGACTTTGATAGATCTTACACATTTATGATTTTTTCAAAGGGAAATATTTACATTAAGTTTTGTGAGAAAGTCTGCGCGATCTACAGTTCCTTCAAATTTAAATTCGCTGTTCCAAACTAAGAATCCAGTTAGGAGAACCATTGTTCCAGGGAAAGAGTATCAAGGAAACATACTGTTGCATTCTGTAACTGAGTGTAACCAAAGTAGAAGCTACATGCACCTATATTGTTATTAAGTGCAATGAATATTATTGTTATATCTACATCTTTAACCAATTTCGTTACTATTACCTTAAAAGAAAAAAGTTACAATAGGGCTACTCCACTCCTAGACAGTACGTCTCATTCAGTATCTCCTTAACACTTTCTTTAAGAACGCCCCTCTACGAAGTGTATACAGCGGGCTCCTAGCTTCGTATGTCTTCAAAGTAAGCATTCACAGATTCTTAGGCAATACTTTCGATGCTATACAGAAAAATATTGAATTGGAAGCACACCAAAGTCCTGCACAGGATTACAGCTGTAAATATTCGAATAATTTCCTCGAATATTCAAATATCCGAATACTCATAATTATTCGAATATCCGAATTCTCTGATATTCAAATATTCGAATTTTCTGATATTCGAATATTCGAATACTTAGATTATTCGAATATTCGTTACTGGCCTACACGAGTGTGAATTGTGACGTATCTTACTTCAAATTCAATTTAGAACGATGTGGACATATTGATGTAAGTATCCATGGAAGTCATTTCGGAATCAATGAATATTTCTGAGATTATGATCTCGAATGGTAGGTGGAAATTAATGACCAGGTCGCTTCCTATGTCCAGTATAAATATTTTTCTTCTTTTATTTGCGACTAACAAAGATCAAGGTTTATAGAAGTAAGAAATTTCTTGTTTAGACGATTCTCGCGGTGATGACTTCACGCGTCCTTCCTTGGACTTCCTTTAAGCGCCAGGCACAAAAGGAAAATTACAATTTTTCTTGTCCTCTTGGGTGAAATATCAAGTAGGGGAAGTAGGGGCAAAACCTTGACATTATTAATGTAAAAAAGAAATTGAAATTAAGATTCATTAGAATAAACTCTTTATTAAATAATAGTATATATTCATTTCTTTAATTTAATAACAAATACAAAAAAATCACGATTTAAAATATGGTCCGTTTTTACGGGTTTACCCCGCCATGACCTGGTTAAAACTGAGTACCATACTAAAAACTGGCCCTAGCACCTATAACAACGGAATTCATCGAATTCTTCAATCCCCCAACCAGTATAGCCTTCGAGAGCCCATCGTCCACTTACAACAAACTGTACACTGCATCCAACCTTCATTCCATTTGGATAAACCATTGGATTCTTGGACGTAAATGTAAATGTCTTCACCATCTTCATCACCACTGTTATCATTATCCTTCCGTACTTTGTTTAATTTTGTGGTTTTCTTTCTCTTTAGTTGTAGTCCTTTATTAAAATTTAGTTTAATGTTGATAACTTCCTTTTTTCTCGTTTCTTTGTTATACACATTTTGTTGAAAACCAGGTACCCAGTTTTACCCCGTACGGTTTTGCCCCAACATACAATTTTGTAAATATTACGAATTATCAACAATACCATGGCGAAGTAAAAACAAACCTTTTAATTATTTACACTGTGATTGTGCAACAATTAACATAATTCACACAAAAAGTATCTATTTCAACACTGTGAAAATTGTTTGAAGTTTCTTAATGATCGAAAATTTGATCAGAGCCTTCAACGACACACAAGACGATGTAACCTTAGTAAGCACGCTTGTAACGCGATTACCTTTTGTTGACGAAATAATGAAAATCCCTACAATATGTCGCTGCAACGACACGGGAAAATTTAAGGCAGCTTAAAAAACAATAGCACGTCCCGGTTTTACCCAGGTACCTGGTTTTGTCCTAATTTCCCCTACTTATAAGAGTAAACTGTACATATGTCACTGGAAGAGTATAGGGAGTAAGATCTGCTGTATTTTAAATGGAATGATAATAATGCTGTCTCCGTCAAGTAATAATTTATTTAATAGATTTTTAAGACACTTCGATTTGGAGTAGACCCAACGAGGGGAATTGTGTACTTATGATTTCCTTCGGCGAATAAATCATAGTGTTAAGAAAAACAAGCAAAATTTATTTTGAAAGTAAATGAGAGTAAATTTTATAGTAATCACGTGTTTCTGAAATGACTGCACAATTTCCTCCATAACAAGAAAGTAATATATTTTTGTCTTCACATCTCTTAACGGAGCATTATTTATGTATACAAAATTTATCACCTGAATTACTATACGATTTTTTTTATTGTATAGATTATTATTCTATTTTGTCTAATGTCATAAAACATAAATTAATTAACTTCAAAAGTTCACTCAATCTCATCCATCCACCAGTTCAACTGCTCATATTCGAAGTTGATCTCGATCCACAGTGGCCTATTTCAACGCCATTTTATACGAAATAATCAGTGACATGGACGTTCAGCAAGCACCAGTCTCTGGTCATTTCTGTCTCGTTAGTAGCTTTCCCTCGTCATGACTGACAAGTGAAGACTCGCGAGGTTCAGGCAACTGTGGCTGCCTCTGTGTGTACACAGAAATATTATGACGTGCCAAACAAATAACGAGGGAAGCAGAATGTGTGCCTCTAACTTTTTTGCCAATCGGTATCATTTACGTACCAACCACCGAGTGTCTCATTTTAAGGAATTCCGTGTCCCAACCTCTCCTTATTACTCAAATTTATAGTTTTTCGAGTAAAACACATAGCATCCAGTACAATCCAGAAAGCCCTGCTTTTAAATCAAACACCAAGATTAAGTTATATCGATCTCAATTACGGTTCAACTAAGAACATCACCTAAGATTTTCACTTTCCATTTACACAGGCGGTTAAAAATTCACCTACAATTGCAGCTCTTCGGGCTCTACTAGCTGCCAAATACTTCTAAGTAGCATAAAATTGTAAAACAGAGGTATAGACCTTTACCCTTTCACAATCTTTAATCAAATTTCTAACTGAAGGGATTACATTCATTTGGCAGGTCGGAAAATAGGATTATCTTTATGATTTCTTTTCATATAAAAATACGTTATATTAAAAAAACCAAGACATACTCCTTTTTTGTGTATAAATTAAGATAAACTCTCTCCGAAAAGAAATTTGATATTTTCAGAAATGATGCCATAGCAGGCCCTTGTCCCAAGGCCTCTTCATATTTGCGGTACCAAAAATATCTAGGAGATTATAGGATCGATTTGAATAAAATTTTGCACGAATATTCTTAAGACTATAATCTAGTACTTGTCGAAGCTGATTTTTCGATTTGTGTTTTGTAGTGTTTTTTATTAACAAAAGAATATGAAAACTTCGGTCGAAAATGGCATGCTTGACTTTGAGTAGCTCACATTTTTCAAGAAATAGATTTTTCCAAAATCAGCCTCGAAAAGGACTAGATTATAGTCTTAAGAATATCCGTACAAAATTATATTTGAATCGCTCGGTAATCTCTAAGATATTTTTGGGACCGCAAATGCTGTAACCATGTAACCCCTTAAACCATTTCTGTTACACCGAAAGTTTCTATTCTCGGCGGATCACCCAAGTAACACTGCACTAAACCTAACTATTCACTTATACAGAATGCGCCCGAAATGATGGCACAAGTAGCCATAGAGGGACTCATACAAAACTAAGTGAAAAGTGTAGAATAAATATTTTTCGTGCGGGGCTTAGTTTTCAAGAAAATCGATTTTCAAAAATCGTCAAGTACACTTGCACCCGATTAAAAAGAAGCAGAATTTATCAGTAAATAACTTCGCTTGAACAAGCAATTTTAGTCAAGTGCACGTGTACTCAATGGATCGTGAAACTCGATTTTCTAGAGAATACAGTCTCGTTAAAAAAAAAATTATTCCACAATTTTAACTTATTTCATTTCATTTACATTTGCACCGAATTGCTGTTGCACTTTGCCCATTCTTACAATTAGTCTGGTAACGAACTAATTTTCAAGATCGATTTTCTCGAAAATCAAGTCTCGCGCGAAACAACTTTATTCTACACTTTTGCACAAGGATCACCTCCTTTTCGATTGTACCACTACATGAACGACCTAGTAGTGTTCCTATCACAACACTGGCCCAGAGACCACCTAATATTACAGATCCTCACCTAGTGATCAATAAACACCTCTAGCTGACACGAGAAGAAGAAGGAGACGTATTTCACCAACCGTTTGTTCTACCTGCAGACTCGTCTAGCACTTTCAACGCAACGGTCGCGCCTGTGTGAGTGGCAAGACAGGTTCTACCACCCCTGAGGTACTCTGACATTTGCCAGGTTGATAGCCGCCGAGTGGTTCACCTATAAGCCAGCTGTACCTACCGCGTCAGGTTTACAACGACCTGTACGTGTGCTTGTGAAAGAAATGCTCGCGTGCACCGGAGTCGTAACCGAGCTAAACCCACTAGAGAAAAGCTTCCTCTGTTATCAGTGGCGCGGCTCTCGGTATGCAACAGCAGCGGCTATCGTTATTTTTCTTCTTGCAGTCAATCAGTGAGGCGGCCAGAAAAGAAACTGTTGCATCCATTCAACTATTTTATCGCCTATAATTAGCTCCGATCGACGTGCAACGCCAATCGGTTTGATTAATGTCAGGGATGTGGAGCTGGGATGCTTAATTGGCTTCGTTTTCGAAGATGAACGCGCCTGTGCTCGTTTTTATCGCGATTTCAGGAGGCGTCGATGGAGTTGTTGCTTTGGAAACGTTCCGTTGGATGGATGGATATTTATGATTAGTGATTACAGACTCAAGTTTTGTTCTCTTCATGGCAGCTCCCGGGAGATAAATCTTATCGGACGCTCCGTTTACAAGAGAAGGCAGAAGTGTACTTGCGGTATGGTTGAATTTGCATTTCTTCATTTTCTGTTCGGTTTTAAAATTTACATAATTGATATATAGGGGAGGGTTGCCTATATCGTAACACTCAAGACATTTTACGTTATATTTCATATTTGATACTAATTTGAACGCAAATGACTTTGTATGGCATTGTAGCTTGATCTTTTAGGCACCTACTATTATATGCTTTACCTTTTGTTCAGAACAAATGAATTTGTTATTAATCTTTTCGTCACATACTGTAAAAGGTACGATTTAGGCAACCGGTCTCCGAAACCGTACCTCCACCAAAAATACCTAGTATCAATAACAAATAGAGAAGACAATATTCAACATAAAGTAATGATTATTATATAGATACATATACATATGCACATGGATCATACACAGGCCGCAATAACCTATGAATATAATATACGTACATAACCTATGTAACATACGAGTTGTCAAATCCTACTGGTACGATTGTAGTGGTACGATTTAGGAAACATGATCGATTTATTTATAAATATCAATTTAAACTTTATAATGAATGTAATATGTATTTAAAATGAATGTAAAATGTTCTACATTAAATCCGCTTTTAGAAAAATACAAAAATACAGGATAAAATTGCATTGTTTGATTATTATCAGCTAAAATGAACTGGTAAAAAGTTACATCAATCATACCTGATTTTTTAAAATGTTCATGGCGCGCACAAAATAGGGTGTAAGCTTAAAAGGTTTCGTTTCTATTTCTTATTTCGCATTTACTTGATATTTTTATTGTCATTGTCGTTTACATTCATTAATTACAGAGAAATTGATGAGGTACGATTTAGGTGACCAGTACGATATTGGCAACTCTCCCCTACATTGATGTATAATGACAAGGAGAGTTTGGTAACTCGAAAATTAAAAAAAACTGAGACTTTTCAGGAATGTAGTTTTAGTGAAAGAATGTAGAAAGTAGAAAGAATGACGAGTTTTCAGATTATCGTGAATACCTACGAAACTGTAAAATATATGAAAAAGAAGTTAAATTCAAAGTTCTATGTATAGCTTTTTGTGTCCTATGAAGCGGCGATAAAGAATTTCAAAATATATCCCCATCACCCCTTTTTCGACAGTTCATTATCGCCACATTGTAGGATACCCTTTGAATTTAACTTTTTTCGATATTTTTTACGATTTCGCAGATGTTCACAATAATATGAAAACTCAGAATTTATTGGCGTGGGGGGGGGGGGGGGGGGGGGGTGCTTTTACCCTTACGGCAATATTATTGCTGAGTCAAACAACGGTTACGTTATTAGCATTACTTGCGCCAATTTCTGCAGTTTCAGACTTTTTGCAATCGAAGCACACTTGGGATTCGTGAGAATTTTATCGCTTAACAAGGACGGATTTGGAGATTTGCCGCCTTCAGGTTAACAAGTGCCTGCCGCCTTCTCCGCGAAATATCATGAAATATTTTAATTTAAAAGAGCCCAGACAGTTTAAAGGTTAATTAATTAAATATGGCAACTCACATTTGAGTTATTGCTAATTTGTCGTATGAACAAGAAATAAATTGTTGTTAAAGTTGTCTCAGTCCTCTGTGTTTAAACCTCTCCCAATTTATTTGGCCAAAAAATTGTCGCCCCCCCCCCCAAATCTGCCTCCCCTTTTGCCAAAGTCGCACAGTGTAACGAGTATATAGGAAACAAATTCAAAAATCAATTTTCCATGAATATATTGTTATTTACATGTAATTAATATTTTAATCATATTTATACACAAGAAAAATAATTTTTAACATAAAATAACTCATTAAAACATATTTTTGAACATAATAAAATTAGAACAAATAAAATATATACATTTTTAAATACATTTATGCACAAAGAAATAACAAACATTTGGAACACTTCCAAAAATTAAAATTAATTTTTTAACTAATTTGTACTGATAATAAAATTTAAATTATTCATTTTTATTATAGATCTTCATCACTATCAGTTGAATCTGAAGGAATCGGAAGCTCAGTCTCTTTGACAACTAAATATTCTAGGACAGATTTGTCTAGTTTCTTCGTTTTAATGTGTGTATTCTTTCGTATGTGGGATAAATAAGGATCTGATGAAAGAAGTAACATTTTTATCAGGTCTTTATTCGTATCGGAACGAGAGGTCTTTCGAGTATGGTGTTCTCTGAAGTACCTTACATCTTTATGCCTACCCTCTAATGCTTCCTCTGATAATTGTCCCATAGGCGTAATAAAAAAAGAAATGATTTCGCGACCATGTACCAACAATTTATGGAGAGATATAGGCATATAGAACCAAGAATAGTTTTTTAAATAAACATTTTTTGTTTCATTTACTAAAGTAGTAAATTTTGAAATGTTTATTTCTTTGCCGCATGAAATTATTTTTAGGATGATACTTAAATTAATAATCAATGACAGATCTATACCCGTGATTTCGCTGCTAAGTTCTGGATTTCCAAAAAACTTACGCGCTGTGTTGCCATCGTTGGTTGATTCGAATCCAGGTTTCGGTATATCAACCAATAGGCCCATTTTTTCTTTGAATGCATCCTGCACTTTGCATACAGTTTCGGCGAAATTTTTTTTCGCGGTCTCTCCTCTTACTTGCCAAGTTTTTACATTAAGCCTATAGGCAATATGTAGCAAGCATTCAAAGTATCGTATCCAGCAATGAAGGGTAGATAATCCAAGTTTATAAAATTCTACGTTAGGTGAAAGACTATTAACTAATTTACTATTCATCATTTTAGGGGTAGCACGACATATATAACACGTTTGCGTAGAATTAGTTCCACTTACGACGTTGCATACACTGCCGTCAATCATTGTAAAGAACATACGGTATGAAACTTTCCAAGTGTTATCCTCACCAAGCACTGTGCTCGATTTTAAGTTATCAATTATGTGCTCCATTTTCGCTCGTTCAGATTCAACTAATAATGGCGATTCTTTTGTAAATATGAATTTAAGTGGACGACAAAATAATGTCGATGAGGGTGTTTGATTTTCCCATAAAATCTTTTCATCTGCATCAATTACTCGCAAAGGGACAAAAGCAATGAGAAACAAATACTCATCTGTATTGTGGGATTGGTTAAATCTCTGCTTATATCTACTATGCCCAGAGCTGCCATCAAACCCCCATTTACAAATCAATGTAACTGATCGAGGGGCGTTTTCTCCAGTATCTCCTGATAATTTACTTCTGCGTGAATTTCAGATGTAGAAATGCAGGATGGCAAAAACTGCTTTTCCGTATTTTTTAAGACATAGTAGGAAGGTAAAATATTTGGAGTGCAAGTATTCATGGTATTTCTCAGTATATTATACTTGCGAAAACTAATAAGGGAACCTTCAGGTTTGGCAATTTCAGAAAATGTTGATACTTAGTGTACGCGAAGGTCTTCACTCGGACATTAATTTCCCAAAGCACTAAGACGCGCTTTTCAGCCAAATTCGAGGAAATCGACTTTGAAATATTCTGAGTTCCTCGAGCTCGAGGGGCACGCGCCTACGATTCACGCGTATTTAGGTGAAATTCAAAGTCCATTTTCTCGTAAACGAAGACTTTACCGCAATTTTGTCACTTTTGAATTTCGTCTTATTGCTGCATGTATAGTCGGACCCCTAGAGTATTGACTATAGGTAAAGGAACACCCTATACATATATAAGGGAATTCAGAATTTTTCAAAGTTGATTTTCTCGAATTTGGCTGAGAAGCGCGTCTTACAGCTTTCAGAAATTAATGTCCGAGTGAAGACCTTCACGTACACTAAATATCCACATTTTCTGAAATTGCCAAACCTGAAGGTCCTCTTGTAAGACGTAAGTCCATATATAAAGCTAATGCACGCAGTGGTGATATTGCTGAATGATCAGCTGTAAGTGTTTTATCTTCAGAAGCAAGTGTAGCAGCAAATACTAACTCGCTCGGTGATCGACCATCCAGAAGATCTGTCACCCTCCGCTTTTTCGTAGAAAACGATGCTTCGTTAAAAGAAACTTGCGGTCTTCCACGCGGATTTCCACTAGGCTCATGTCTATCACACTTCCTTGATAAAAAACTGAGAATTTCAATTGGCAATTTGATGCTTTTCATCAGCCAAGTTTCCAAACAAATTAATCGACAAAAATTATGAATAATCTCCTTCATTTCATCTGATAAATCACCCAGATTAAAAACACTCAATACCTTTTGAGATAAAGCGACACGTCTTTTTTCTTTTGGCGTGTTTCGCCATACGTCAAAGACATCGTTATTACTTATCGATTCTAAAAAAAATAAAATCTCAAGAAAGGGCACTCGGAGGCAGATAAAAATTATGCCAAATTAAAGCACGTAAAAAGAACTAATTGTAGTAAAAACATGAAACAACCGATATGTTTCGTTTTTTTTAATTCTCTCCAGAAGTTAGAAGATGCGACAAAAAAAAAATAATAATTTCAGTCACTGGTACTTACCCATATCTTTAAATGCGAGAATGTTTGATTAATGTAACGAGAAAAGGGTATACTTTACTTATTTTAAACACAAAAAGAAAGATGAGAACTTATACATACACAAGAATAGAGTGGATAAATATTTCCTATGCGTGGTCTGCGGCATCTTGCGTTTGGTTATTCGACTTTGAATGTCATTACTCACCTTAAATCTGTTATTTATGTTACTAAGTTACGATGTTCTTATGTCAGAGGACTATTTACTATCAATTCCATGAAATGAAATATAAAATTTCAAAACACAAATTTTTGCTTTTTGAACACGGTTCGTGACACTGTGCGTCGGCTGCAGCTTATCCTGAAACTTATTTCAAATTGAATTCTTTGTGAATAGTTTGTTCAACTATTTCCATAACATTTCCACCATAATACCTGAAACGTGAATTTCCCAATTCGTGATAACCTCCACGTTCATCGTTTCAACTCGCGGGCACTCGTGCAGTGGTACCGAGCGCTCACCTCCATCCGTGTCGCAGATCTTGGGCAAGCTCGATGAATACATTTGAGTAACGATCCCCGAGATCAGTTTAAGGGGAAGCCCGGTCGGGATTAACTTTTCAACAGGGTGAAATTATTGATTCATCGGTGGCGTGGGGCAAATTGGATCCGCAGCCTTTGCGCAAACGGGGCGTGCAAATTGCCGTATTGTGTGGGGCCTCCCGCGGGCATTGTCTTCTCTTCGTACAAATTGGAAGCTTTTGCAGATTAAATCGGACAATGCTGAAAGAATCCAGGCGTAATAACCACGCTCCGGTAGGCTGCGCTGCACCGCGGGGTGCAACTGCTCCGATAATCCTTATCGTTCATCGATATCATCGGGTCCCTCAGCCTTGCCCCCTTGACGGCCACCAACAAAGCCTTATCGTTTCCAAAAGAAAAAAAATGTGTGGTTAAAACATTTATCGTGTTACTAAACGAACGAAGCGGTTATTAACGTCATTAAAAGAACTACTGAAGGCCGCCACGAGATTAGTGTTCTCGTGTATCAAGTCCAGGCTATGTCTCTGATTTAATTCATTCGACTGTGCAACGTTATCGGTAAGTAGGCATATGGATGAAAAAAAAGTGCGCAAAAAATGTATAAATATGGATGTTCGGAAGAACCTCGTTTTATTACCAGCTCGTGATAGCTTCTTTTCGGGATCAGTAGGTTTATTAAAGGAAGCGACAGGGATCTTAAAGTGGAATGTGGCCGCTTAAATAAGTTTACTCAAATTTACAGGCGGTTCACACGCGGATGGGTGACCTCGATTTTTTCAGCGAATATTGGTGGTGTTTTTCCGTGTTCAGTTTTGAGCTTCAAAACTGCGAGCACATGGGACTGAGAATGGGGATTGTGGTAAATATTATTCGTAATAGTAGAATTCTATAACAGTGTTTCGATGTAATTGTTTTAATACAATCGCAGTTCAAGCTAACGCAGGGTGGCTTTTCAGAGAATAATTGAAGAGTCCTTGTATAAAACATTGTACGCGCCAAAATTAAAAAAAAATTATCGGAAAATGTTCTACGTACAAATGGTAATGCTATAGTACCTTTAAAATTTTAATGTGATTTCCCTTTGTAAATAAGTTACCAATAGTCCAACGCCACTTCCGTAGAAAGCAATGTAAGAGTAAGAGTAAGTTTTCTACAAATTTCTTTTTTTCATGAATTTTGACGTTAATGCAAAAAATAAAAAATTTACTAATGGATTCTGATTATTGTATACGTAAGCATATTTAACAATCAAAGCAAATCAAATTTTGTAAATAATTTAAAGTCAGGGAAGTTTCTTTTCTCTCCAGAAAAATTGGATTTTTGAAACTTACAGTGTTTTCTACGAGACTCTTCAATTCCCTTTTGGACATGTAGTTGCAACTATGGCTTACGGTCCCAATCAGAGTAGTTTCAAAGACACATTACGATATGTCAACAAACTCGTATTTGTATTCGCAGAAAAAAGGTACGATTGATGTGAAAGTCTCGTGGAAGAATTTGCATTTCCACACATTTGATTATAAAGATTATTGAATATATTATGTTGGAATAACCAACAACTGATCACGTAGCTTACACCCGTTAGAATTCGATTCTACACCGAATCCTCGAGAAATTATGGAAAGTATCCTAAGCGGAGGAGCAAAACGTCTACAAGAGTTTTTCTCGGTTTTCCCCCATTTTTGCCAGCATGTACAAAGCTCGGTCGTCAGATCGAGCAATGCAAATCGAGCGAAGCGAAGTAACTGCGCTCCGCTAGACTGCGCCTGGTTGCATCGCGCTGCACCGCGGGGTGCAACAGGCAACGCCTAGATTCGTGGGCGACACGGTGAAAATCTCTCGTATAAAATGAGATCCTCGCCCTTCCTGCTCCTCTATTTCGCCTTGCAGATATATGGTGATTAAGTGTACCAAGATTAGGTGGCGTGACGTATAAAGCAATATTCTTAATGTTACACGCCATCCAATGTGTTCCTAGCTACTTGTTCAAAAGCTAGGTTTGTTTGAAAAACATGGATATTTTTAAGAATGTAGGTATACAGAATAAACTACCCGATGATGTGTTCTCAAATTTTTCGTATGCACATGTTCTTTTTGACTTTTAGACAGTACACACTATTTCTTTCATGTTCATACAAATGTGTATTAAAAATGGGTATTAAAAAAACTTGTCCCAATTGAGAAAGTAATTACGGGTCGCTACTATGAGCTGGAAGGCTAATTTTGGTAAATATGAGTCTGGTTGTGGTTTAAACTAGAAGAAACATAAAATGATGAAAATTCACACATGACACAGAAAAAGTATTGTAGATGTTATTATAGTTCTAGTTCATGGAATAGAGGAACATGTTGTCTTTATTACTTTTTAAGATATCACTTCACTCAGTAGTTTGTTCAATAAATTTCTAAAAAATACCCATGCTTTTCTGTTCGTCGAAGGAAACCCATCTTACAAAAAATGCAACGCAGTCATGTCTCCAGTTTCTTGGCTAGTTTGTAAGAGACTCAATGGTTCTATTGACTAACCCCTTAAGCCTCGTTCACATTAGTTAAATTGTATTTTAAGACAGTGATGAGCAACCCGCGGCCCGCCTGAACATTGGTATAAATTAAAATTCTTGGATTAGTTATATCTATGTATTTAATATTGCGGCTCGCGTAGAGTAGTAGGTGTCTACTTGTGGCCCAGTTCGGACAAAAGGTTGCTCATCACTGTTTTAAGGCAAATAAAGTTGAAAGAATCTATACTTCACTTGAAACGAAAGAAACTGGAAAGGATATTTCCAGTCAAGTAGGGTGACCGTACCTAATATCGCCACCCGCTATATCTCGCAAAGTAAACTCTAAAATTGATCGGTTATGCACTGAATTGGTACCTAAACATATGTAGGAAGACATACTGTAATTGCAGCGTCATGTGATCAACAATACAGAAGGGAAGGATTTTACAGAATCTTCACAGTGTAAAAATTTAATGCACTGTCACAATTTTACATCATATTGGAAGAAAGTAAGTCTAATAACTCCGTGAATGCAAGAATATCTGCTAGAGGTACCTAATTAATGATGTACTTAAGGAATGAAATCGATTCAAATATTTTTCGTAATGAAAATAGTGTTTTTCTTTCAGCAGTATGCGTGTTTTGAATACCGCTTACCGGAAAACAGTGGTTTCGATGTAATGTTTGTTACAGGTGCGGTTACGAAACGTGCGGAGCAACCGAAATAAACTTTATTTGCCCAATATGTACATCGGAACGTAAAAAATATTTTAAATATCTATATTTTTCTAATAAAAATAAAATCAAACATGTATAAAAAAACATTTATACAACAAGAATTAGTAAAGGCACATGTGAAACTGACTTTAAAAACTCATACACATATAAATTTATCAATATTTATTGAGTAGGCGATATTAGGTACAGTTTTTGCAGGTCCTGATTTTTGCATGACTTGCGTCTTTTAATTGCTAATTCCAAAATTGTGGGTTTCAATGATTCTAACTTATACTACATGAGAAAATATCAATTATTATTCAATTAACAGCGATTTAATTTTTGCTAGGCGATGTTAGGTACAGTCACCTTAAATACTTCACCAATGTAAAGTAACTGGTACTCAAGCGACTTGAAGTCAAGTAACTTGACTAATGTGAACGAGGCTTCATTGCGGTTGCAACACCATTAAACAAAGTAGTGGAATCATTAATTGCATCCACCTACAAATCCGTACATAGAACTGATATTGATCAAGATATTGAATACTAAATCAGTGCCTAGTATTTCCCTCATACTACTACTAATTCTAAGTAATGTATTAATCACTAGTAGTGAGAATAGTAAATCTTGAGTCCAAGACTGAAATTCAAGTAGGCAGATTTTTTTACACAGCTCAATAACAAAAGCACAAGCAGACTCGCCAGTACCATAGCAGTATCAAGAAGCATAGTGAAAAATTTCCAATCCTTTTAAACCTATTTCAGTCTCCAAATTCTTAAAATACCGCATTCCTGACCTGTCCCACAAGATTGCAAAAAGGCTTAGTGAAATCCAACAACTAAGTATAAATAATGATGATACGTTGAATATTCCAGTGGTGCAATAAATATATCCAGCATCGTGTGTCTATGGAAGGCACAGTACTTCGTCGTGTGTGGCTCGTTCACGATGACGATCAGGATCGCCGGTCCAGGTAATTAAAGACCGCCGATGCACGATCCTGGACAGACTTTTCCGTTGTAATTGGAAACGGTCGTGGTGGAAGCCACGGCCACAAGTCTCGACCGGCCCGTTGAATAATCGATTTCGAGCAGCAAGACACACTTTCGCCCGAGGTCGTGCACCTGTTGCAATTATTGAAACTATACTTGGCGGGCAGCGGTCACGAGGAACCGGATCTTTACGCCCCGTCAAACCCTGGCCCCGCTCGTTCGACTGTTTTTTCGGAAGCGCCGAAAGCGGAAAGGAATTCCATTCTGGAACGGTTTTCTCCCGTCCTGCTTTTCATTCAGCTTGTCCTTGTGGCTTTGCATTGTGAAGTGGTGGCTTCGAGATTCTGTACCTTCTGGGAACAAAAGGCTTCTGTTTTGGAAGAATTTTATATTCGCTACTGTTGCGAGATAGGCCGGGCGAGTTTTTTTTAAGCTGCTGGTTTTTACTCTGATTTCTGTGGAATTCTGAATTTGTAATTATAGGTAGTTCCAAAGGCGAGTTAATTTGGAGGAATCTTACTTTGGAGTTGATAATTTTCATTTTGCTTTTTAGGCGTAATTTTATATTGAAGTGAAGACTTTTATTCTTGAGGAATTTTATATTTGCTGCTGTCGTGAGTTGGCTGAGAAGAATTTTATTTTGAAGGTGCTGACTTTTATTTTGCTTCTCACGGGAATCTCATTCTGGAATAATAGCCGGCTCCTTCTAGTTTCCACTTAACATTTCACGTATATTTTATTGGAAAATAATTATTTTATGATTCCAACATTCTTCAACAAGTTTACGTTCCACAACTCATTCTCAAAAATTTTCTATTCGAAATATTTCCTTTCTGTATCCCATCCGAAAGGAACTTTATTCTAAAATAACTTCCTCCTTACATCGTCCTTATTACTCCGTTGCAACAAAAGTTATGATACTTTCATCCAGATCTTCATCCACACGACAGGCGACATTTGTGCCAATTCTTTTCACTTTACTCCGCCCCCCGAAAATACCAAGCTAGGTATCGGTATCCACGTGTTCACCTTCGAACAGTGTTTCCATCGAGTATATGCGCGTTGATAAAGAAAGAGCTAAAAGGCAGTCCAGCCGCCTCGAGAAGAGAAAAAAGGAACATAGACGACGCAGTCGAACAAAATCTGGCTGTTTTCGACCTGTCTCAGGCTATGGTCGAAAACTATAAAAATTCCATGCACGGTTTCCCGGGCAAACGAAACAAAAATAACAGCTTCATCCAAATTCAACGAGCGCCCCGACGTCCAGGCCTGTCTCCAACTGATCCCAACCCCGCAGTTCGTGTAATAAAAATCTCGTGGAACGATATAAAAGCCATTTTTGAAATTCAGATTTAGCCTCCACCTCGTTAGACACCTTCCGCGGAGACAAAATCGCGATTTTAGGAAATAAGTTATTTTCCACCGCCTCAGGCACCACTACACCCTCGCCAGCGTTCACAAATCACAGGTTTACCTGACTGGCTACTTAACCCTAGACACCCTAAATTCTCCAACGTGCCCAGTTCTAAAAGCGAAATTTACGATGTGGAATTCGTTGGTGAATCTTGTATGTTTGTCATCGAAGGAATGTGAATACCTTTCGATGGCACCCCCATAAGAAATGCTGTATAATTTTCGTATCCGACTGCGCCATATTAGCCATTCAGCTGGAATTTAATTCTATTATGAAGATGGCTGTACTGTCCCCTTCGATTTACTGTATTGATTTTCTTTGTATTCTTAATGCCGTGGCAGTTTGTGTAGGGTGGCTCGCGTAACCATAGATCGAGAATTTGTACTCCAATAAAATGGATTAGACTTAAGCCTAACAGGGACTATCCTGATATACACATTTCACACAATTTCTGACGGTTTCTCTAACACCATTTAATGTTAAGGCGGAACCACACATTCGACATTCACCTTTACGCTCGGTGACGTTGTGCGAGGATCACGCATGGGTTTCATCATCGAAGATAAATTTTTTAAATAAGCTCGAAAAACTGTCTATCGTATTTACGGATTTTCAAAATTTTTTCTTCTAAAGCGCACCATTTTTACAAAAATAATTTCTTTAAAAAATCGGCACGTGCAACGGAAACTACACTCATATAGATTATAAAAAAGGATTTAAATTTGATTTCGGAGCTGTCGTTTCAAAGTGACACATCCTGCCAGCGGCCTATGCTTTTTTTTATGAGGGGGTCCAGAAGATCAATTAATATATTAAAATTTATGCATGTTTTTCTATTCATTTTGTTTTTATAGGCTCTTAAGACATTGTAGGTAATAAAAATTTTATATGAAAACGGTAAATTATTCCTAAAAAAATTCTTAAAAAAGGTTTATTCTTCCAACCGTCATAGTGGTGTTCCCCCTTAACTCCCTCTCCCCCCTTTGTAAGAAAGCGTAAGAAATTCGCGACTTCCCCCCCCCCCCCCCAATCTACCACCCCATTCGAGAACGACAGGACAAGATAAGACACTCGAGTCATTATAAAAAATATACTAAAATTATAGTAAAATAGTTTCACACTCAAACTCATAGTTACCCACCCAAAATGTTACTTCAACTAGTACACACACGATTTCTACCTAAAATCAAATTTTATTTAGCACAAACTTCAATGCTTCCCACAAACCACGAAAAGTGCATCCTCCGTGTCAACACGGATTTATGTAACAATGCTTTTCACGGTTAGCCAGTCGGCATTGCGTGCACGCGCTTCCCCCGTATACATAATAAATTATGCGCATGTAAATAATTCGGCTACGTACACGGGTAACTCTGGCGGTTTTAATCGCTGGAGCCCCCGATGCAAGCAGCCGTATGCTTAATGTATCGTTGCGCATTGCTTCTTTAAAAAAAATTCCTACCTCCCCCCCCCCCCATTTTATTTCAAACTGGAATGAACCAGTCCCGTTCGAATAACGTTTCGCACGAATAAATTGGTACCAACGAGGGAAAGCAATGCCAGTACATTTACCAGGGTTGATTAAACTTCAGAATTCGCTTTCATTCTGATTCGAAGAGATCGTAATCGACGAAGTACTCAATTAATCGATAAGGACATAAATTATCGAGCAATTTCAGTTGTACCAATCTTTCACCGCGTTTGTGGAATTCTGGTTTCTGTGGGAATTGGAAATTTTGGTGGAATTGCACTGCTGGTTATCGAGCGACTTGTTTTTAGGCAGCTGAGACTTGAGACTCTTTGTTTTATTTACGGAAGATCTTTTTGGACCTGTTTTCTGTATTTAAATTGATATTAATAATTTAATGTTGAGATAGTCTGTTGAATGGTGCCTGAAATAGAATTTTTATTTTTGCCAGGATGCAACAGACGGAAGTGCTGTTTCCTCTGTTTTTGTGGATCAGTTTTAATTATTTAATTTTGTGACGAGGTAAATGTCTCATTTACGAGGTAAAACACATCTCTTTTATTGGTCAGTTGTTCTTATTTTTCCACTAAATGAGACAAATAAGCAATCCAGCATGTTTTTCCTAGTAGCTTATTTGCCATTGAATGTGTTATCAAATTCATTAATCACTTTACTGAATATAAATTTCTTCCATTATTCACTGACATAAGAATATATGTTTGCAATATCAGAAGTGCATCATCGAGTCAAAAGAACCGGCTGAGGTTAGTAAGAGGAATGCGATTAAAAACTTAATTAATGAAAAAACAAGAAAATCTGCTGTCAACAGACAGACAACAAAGACAAAGGAGACAGAAAACTCGATTTATATTTGAATATAATTAGGGTTTGTCGGTTTTTAAAAACCGGGTTTAAGACCCGGTTTTTATTGATAAATTTGTAAAATTCGAAAACCCGGTTTTAGGTATATACTATAATTAATATGCAGAAATGAACTAATTATTGAATTGAAAACGTTACCAATTTGACTTGAAATCACCTCGGACACAAGCATATCGTAGTAGGTAAGAGTTTACTGTAAAACTAATCTTCATGAGTTCATATTATCAGAAGAAAAATACTAAATGGTATAAAGATTTATACTTTAGTACCACCTTTCAAAAGATTTATAGTTTATTTCGGATTTTAGTTATTTTAGTTTTCTTTTCATTTGGTTTATTATGTAGTATATTTTATTGTGTTATATTGTTGCAAATCCATAAATATTAAATGAACTCAAAAATTGTATGTATTTGTACGGATTTTAGTTATTTTATTCTTTTTATTTATTTGGTTTTGTATAGATAGAGTATATTTTGTTTTGCTGTATTTTTGTAATTCCATAATACTAAGGAAACTGAACATTTTTAAAATAAATACAAATATTTATTTACTATTTATTTATATTTTTTTTAGTGAAAATACGAAGACCGGTTTAAGCAGGGTTTTAGAAATAGTGGAATTTGGAAACCGTTTTTTTTTAAAAGTCGGTTTTTGTTTAATCCCTAAATATGATTTCCTCGTACAAATTCACGTGATATGAAAGTTAATTTGAAACCTAACGAAGCCAATGCTCTCGATAATTCACACTTCACTTTAACAATTCTATGGATCTACAGGGAATACCTACGTAACACTTACCTATCCGTTAAGAAGGGCATTTACATACCTCACTAACTTCAAACTCTGGACACGTATAATCAAGCTGATGGTTCAACAATGGCGGTTCAAAAGAAAGTTTAAAATTGATAATTGTACATATTTTTATAGACACACTCAAGAGTAAGCTGTATATTTCCCCATCTTTTCTACTAATCTATTCTGGACTATCCCTTGACTCACCAAAATATAAAATAATTATTGGATAATTATACTCGCTTCGCATTTTAAACTCTCTTTTAACCAACACTGCAGTCTTCTCTCAAATGCACTCATATTTCTTAAAAATTTTCTATAGAGATGAAGATAATTGTGGCTGGTTCAAAATAAAATAAACATCGTGTCCACTGCCTTTTTCCAACAAACGTATGTAGGCGATGCAGTATTTATTTACATCTGCGAAGTCACGCGCGAGGTACGATCGCTGCGTAGAGCGGACCTTGCAATTAGAGCTGTTCGGGTACTCGAATAAAGCGAGCTGAACCTGGTCAACCTGGCTCGGCGCGACCGACCGGGCCGAGCCGGGTACCCGTAAAATCCGGGTGGCCCGAAAAATCCGGGTAGCTCGAATTTTTTCGGGTTGCTTGAAAAATCCGGGTAGCCCGAATTGTTTCGGGCCGCCGGAAGGACCTGAATGCCCGAATTGTTTTAGGTGGTTCAGAAAATCCGTACGCTTCGAATGCGGTTCAAGCAATGCGACTGTATTGGGTACTTCCATTTAACTTCCATTAACTTCCGTGAACTTTCATTTCAACCATTTCCTTTGTTTTTTACTAAATAAATAAAGCGATAATTGCGATCTGCTTGTGAACGTTTGAATATGCACCTCTTGCGTAATTATTTTTTGTCAATTCAGTATTTTGTATGTAATTAATGTAAGATCATAAGATTAATATATTATAATGAGAAGGGGAAATATTTATAGAAGCGTGTACATATATCACTTGAATATATTTTTCTATCTTCCATAATTTCATGCACGCTTCTATAAATATTTCCCATTTTCATTATAATATATTAATCTTATGATCTTACATTAATTACATACAAAATACTGAATTGGCAAAAAATAATTACGCAAGAGGTACATATTCAAACGTTTAATATCAGGCAACACCACCGGAACGTCGAGTCGTCGACGCTCGCGTTTCGAAGAGGAGTCACCGAGCCAAGCTCCAGGAGGCAGTAGGTACGTTTAAAAAAAATATATATATCTACCTTATCACCATCACCACCGTGTATTCAGTCTTTCTCGCCCTCTCTCACCCACACGTTATATATTTAAACAACATTTAATCAGTCACAGAATAGTAAAGTTAATAAAGTTAGAGGGCTGCGTACGATTCCGCCTATTTACGCAGTCAACATATTAGTGAAAAGTTTTCTGGAATCTAGGGCGCAGTTGAGAAAACGTTCCCCCACCCCCAGACACGCGCCCCACAATTTAATTTATTAACGAAAATTGGGTTGACAATATGAACGATGGGACATAATTCCTTTTAAAATCATAGTGCACTTACACTTCAAATTTTAAAGTTTCCCCTAACCACTGCTGTAACTTCGCCGTTACGAAACAGATTACCGTTTTAACACTCTCTGGCATTGCCCTCTGCCGTCACCACACGCAAAGAAGGGTGTTACAGCCTATGCAAGATCGCATGATTCGACCTTGTGCGAACGTAATCGGGAAAGATCGAATTGCCCTCGTTTAATTACCCGCTGGCCAGCCAGCGCATGAATTAGTCGCGACGCATTCGTAAAAATGAATCGGTGCGGGCCACCGCCCATGCCACCTGCGTGCAACACGACCGACGACCATCGACACTCGTCTTATCGCAATGTATCGAGCCATTACTACTTCCTTATAACGTTTTAGAGGCTATTAGGTGGCGAAATAATTCGATGCTCCACCCCAGCTCAATAAAGCGGTCGAAACTTGCGTCGTATCGTGCGTTACTCCGAATATTTATTTCAGTAGAGTGGAGATGCAAATTAAATTCAAGTTATTAAAAGACAAGTAACAAGAACTTTTCTGTAAATATAGTAAAAAATTATATAGACTTAGAAATTCCCACCACTACAATGTTCGAAAAGCCAAAAGACATTTATCATTCAACAAATTGTCATTGCTTTTAACGGCACTCAGATGTACTTCCCTAATTAACAGATAGACGACTTAAAGTTTAAGCGGTGGAGCGCAAATGCTGCGATTGCCCTATCAATTTTTTACATATCACATTTCTCAGAACCTGAAGATCATCTGCATTCTTTTAAATTGATATTCAGCTACCATTTAGACATATTCCTTGATCCCGTTAAGTTAGGATGGAAAACAGCCTTTGGACTGAACCTCGCCTTTGTGATAATCTTGTTCTCCTTTTGTTTTCTCTTGCTTATTTTGTTTGTGCAATAAAGAGGCATAATAATAATAAAAAGTATTACAAGGATTTATAAATCTTCCGTGATATCTTAATATCATTGCAAACATATTTCTATAAGCTCAATAACCCTCTTCTGCCTTTATCAAAATTTGCTGTCTTGCAGATTCATTAACCCCAGATTATCTACACTTGCAGACAGGATTCAGGAAGCTTGTAACGAATTCTTTTAGCCCGTCGCAGGCAACGTAATAGGGCAGCTGGCTGTACTCTACCGATAGAAATTGGAATAATGCAAAGCGATAGCTGCAGCGTTGGCGGAACTCGTTACAGGGGAACTAGTCGATCTGGAATTTCGTTATCTGTAAACCACGGCTATAAATACAGTGGTCCCACTTATCAACAGATTTGCGAACACGCCATAGTTGTCCGCAGATAAGCGGAGCTACGGTTATTTGTTAATTTTAATTACGCCTGGCGCGGTCGGTAGCCGAGTTATCTATCAACTAGGAAAACTCAATTAGAAGAATCGACCCAGGGGAAGAACAAGTTCCACGGATGGTAGCGATCGCGATTTCTCGCGTTCACTCGAAATCGAATTTTTTCCACGGATTCCCTGCACGGTCCTCAAAGTTTATGTATAATTAGCGAGGTAGCGGTAGACGTCCATTCGAGGAGATTAGAGTTCTCTGTTTAATTAGAAGTGAAACGGCGTAAATCGTGCGCTAGCTGTAAGCTATGCATAAGTAGGTTATTATTAATAAATTCATCAATAAACGGAATGGAAATACACGGACGAATGGCTGGGGCGAAATCCCATTCGGGGAATAAAATAAACGAGCGGACGGGAAACTAATTTTATGGCCGCGCGCACTTAATCGCGACTGTGAAGATGGAACGATGAACGACTGACTTTCAAAATGCGTTGATTACCTGTTTTTTGTAAAGGCAGCTGAAGGTATTCCTGTTATGACGCAAACTTGGATAGACTTTTCAAAATTTAAAAGAAAGCCGCGATGGTTGTTAGAGGTTCGTATATCTTTTGGGGGAAATCTGTGACCTGAAATGGATATTGTGTAGGTGCGTTGAAGTGGCGCTCATGAGAATTAACCTTTCGCGAATACGGGGTACATTCGGATCTGTCTTTCTTCGTCGCCATATTACATATATATGTACAGGGTGAGTTTGGAGCTACGCCCGACAATGAATGCGACCGGGCACCCCGTGGCGAGGACAAGCCCCCGCAGTGCCTCCCCGAATTTAATGGCTTTCGACCCTCAAAGAGGTTTGAATACCATTACAACCTGAGGAATGTCCAGGATTTCCGCATTTCTCATCAGATCTTTGCGAACACGACGCCAATCGATTCCTTATGTTTCGCCGATGAAACTAACACCAAGAACGATGTAATTCGGACCATAATGAAAGAATAGTCCGATTTACATCAAATTTGGTATGATTATCATCGAAAAAACATAAGAAATCCATCGGTGTCACTTCCATATCGATACGATAAAGAATAAAGAATTATTTTATTTCTGAAGCAGGTATGAATCCTCGGCCGATCCCGGACAATCGTGGTCGATCCCTCGCAATCGAGAATGAAAATGTGAAATATTCATTTCAGCGTATTAAGAAATTCTTTATTCTTTATCGCATGGGTATGGAAGTGGCACCAATGGATTTCTTATGTTTTTCTGACGAAAATCATACCAAATGTCATCCGAATCGGATTACTTTTGCACAAGCAATTTGTATTCCTTATGAAAAAGTAGTCCGATTTACATGACATTTGGTATGATTTTCATCAGAAAAACATAAGGAATCCATTGGTGTCACTTCCATACCTAGACGATAAGGAATAAAGAATTTCTGTTACCTGTTAATTTACATGAAATTTTGAACGTCGACTAATGTCCTACAAATTTGGGATACATAGGGGGTTAATTGGAAACGTAATTCAGAGTACATACAATGATGATTAATTGCGAAGCAATGAAATTATTGACAAGTTCATTTGTCTCAAAATTGGAATAATGAATATCTAAAGAAACGCATGCAAATTAAATGACATTGTTCGCCATTGATTTGATGAATTATATTCTGAATTTATAACAAGTCCGTGTCAAAACGGTGTCATTCAGTGCGCACAAAGAACGAATATAAGCAAAGTGGAGTAATAATTTATGGTGTACATGTAGCTCCAAAATGATTAACGGACGAGAAGTTAATTCCGTGACTGGTAATACCAGTTACAAATCTGATCGACTAATTTACAAAATGCCTTGATAGTTTTGTGAAAAAAAAACATCTGGCAAACTTGAACAATAATTCACCTATAAGGTGATTCACGCTGGTCTTCAAACGACTGAACGATGTGGTAAGCATTCAAAATTAAACGAAACTTATTGGCGAGTATCGTGGTAACAAATTGCAGTCGTCGTGGTATAAATGGTTTTTTCCACGAAATTTTGGCCTTTTGTATAACGAAGATTAATGTAGTCAAAGTCAGATCAATATTTTATTGTTTTGATTAAGTTTAAAGTTTTCTGATCCCTTATCTAACTTAGTGAACCCAATTTTTCAAATTTCTTATGAGAATAATAAGTAATTTATAACTCCAAGGAGCAGTTGATCACCTAGTTAGCTATTTCACTGATTTAATCGTGATAACAATCACTGACAATGAGTTAGGTTTTAGTTCGTTTTGTTTAAGAGGAACATGTCCTTGTGTCTATTGCGTCTCATCTTTTAATCAAACTTACAATTATGGCTTCCTTCTCTAATATAAAATAGTACACTAATAAACAGATTTAATGATAATGTGCCGAAGAAGAAAATATTCAAATGCTGACAATGAGGAACTGTTAGCTATCAAGGTTGAAGGTACTTAAAAGATTACGTGCAAATGAGCTTACTTTAGCATATTGATGCTTTATTTGAGTTTTAACAGAAAACGACGCCACAGATAGTACATTTTTTTTTATTAGAGTAGAATTTCCATACTAGCAATAAAACGCAATCAGTGCAAAGTACTAATCCTCGCTTTCTTCATAAGCCTTTGTAAATCAGGCCCATGTTAAGTTTATTTACCTAGTTGTGTTCCTGCATTGAAACTTGAAACACGGATTCATAATGCATTACACAGGCCTGCGATAAAAAACCTTTTCTCAATATTTTAGCTACTTTAATAAATTTTTGTATAAGCGCAATACAAATTTCACACCACATCCCATTTTCACTATTAATTTAATTTAATCGCATATTATAATACAAATACGTCGAAGTAAGGTGTGAAAAAAAACTGTACGTGATGGTACACATCCGAGATTATGTTTGCATTCAGGAATCAAAATTCCTACACAACTAGCATACATTTTTAAAAATGTTTTTATGACCCTCGATATTGCAGCCTTGTATTATCATAGTGCGAGTAAAATTACTCTATATACAAATGTAGAATTTTCTACCCCTTAAAATCACTTCATTTTTCGAAAAGTAAACATTCGTTTTCTCTGAACATTAATTAACCAGGCCACCTTAAAAAGAAACAGAAATTTTACAAAATTATACAATCAACAATTTCAATGACTACTATTTCTTTCACAGGGAGACACTTCTGTGACTGTCGACTTATATTCTAGATACATTCAACTGGCAGTGTCAACATGGATTCGAAAATGATATACACAGTGCGCCAAGATATGATCGGGGTAGTTACTATAAATTTGGTATACAATTATTGATATATCTACATCTGTACGGGTTGAAAATCGTTTAACGTTATAACTCCTCTACAAACAATGGGAGTTTGAACATTTGGCGTTAAAATCGTCAAAATTCGGCATCGTAAAAATACCACGAAGCAAAGAATTGTTATTAAATCTCACGCGAAACTTGTCACAAAAACGTCCGAAATATTGCAACAAGTTTATAGGAATGTGCGTTTATCAAGAACGTGGTTTTGATTGGCATTAACAATTTCGTGAGGGCCGGGACTTAGTTGAAGACAAAGATCATGAACGGCGGCCTCAAATGGTTCACGCGCCTGAAATGATCCGAAATGATAAATAAATGCATAATAAGTAATAAGAATGATAAATGACCCGCGTGCAACCAGAATACCGTGAGCCAGGAAGCTGGTTCTTACTACACGACACGTAGCCAATGCTCCATAAATTTAATGTGCACCGGTTTTTAACACGAAAACAAGTCACGGTGTTAAATGTTGAAACACTCACCGTATTCGCCCGATTTGGCTCCATGGGACTTGTTTCTGTTCCCGAAAATCAAAATGCTACTGAGAGGATGTTACTTTAACGCCGTAGAAACTATTCAAAATTCAAAAGCCTATCTCAGTCGACCAGCTTGCCCATTTCTTTCAATCATTTTTGAATCGCTGCCATACAATGTATAGACGCGGAGGGAGGCTATTTGGAATAAAGATGAATGAATATGTAAAAAAATGCTTGGAGTACTTTGTAAAAATGTAGAAAACATAGAAATATATGAAAAATACCAATTTCTTGGGTTTCAATTATTTATGTTCCAATTACGTCTACAACCCCGCTATACCTTTCTTAAGGCACTCGTATAAGGCTCGAATACATCTTCTTAAGCGGAGGTTCCGGTCTACAAATCGATTTTTTTTATTTCATGTGTAGAATGTTAAACCTTTTAGGAATACGTGTTTAAAATGATTTGTTGAAATTCGTAAAATTCCCGAAGTTATTGGCATTTGAGTAGCGGCAAATGCATGGATAACACTCGGTCACTCGGCACTCACGTAAAACTTTAAACGCGTTTTTCTCGAAACATTGTTCTCGAAATCGATGGAACCTGTATCCCCAAAAGTTATTATCCTTTTCGACTGAATTTTTATTTATTTTATAGAATATATTTCTCACTCGCGGAGAAACCAGTAAAATTAAAGAAAAATTGAAAATTTGTCATTTTTAAAAGCGTTGAAGGGTCGAAAAATATAGGGAACAAGTGATTTCAAACTTCAAGTGACGTTATTTTCTCCAAAAATGTAATTTTTTAAATTTTTTCTGGTCCGTCCACGTGCGAGTTTTAAGCCTTTTAATAACCTGGCATTGTTTTTTATTTCAGACGAACGGTTTAGGTGCTACAAGTTCCACCGATTTGGATGAATTTTTTTGACGCCTCGATTTTAACGATTCTCCAGTGCCATCTGCAATGATTAATTATAAAACAAAAAATGTATGTCTATAGTTTAAGACATCCTTAATACAATGCAATAAGTCCGATTAAATTATATGTACTAATTTTCCGTTAATTAATCCCTAAATATGACCCATTTTTATGGGGTCTAGACCAGAAGAGCACCTTAAGCCAAAGGGCTTAAAAAAGGGCTGTGAAAAGTCACACGAGACACTTCTGTGGCTTAAGGTGGAATCAGACGGCTCGTGGCTCTGCGAACTGGCTCGGCTCGTCCAGCTTGTCCAGTCGGCTTGGGGAGCCTGCGCGAACCCAGCCATGACCGATCAGACGGTGCGTGGATCGCTGATCCACGAGCTAGGCTCGCGGAGACGACCAGCAGTTCAGATATATTCACTGTGGGATCAGGAACTCCCATAAGAGGGAGCCTGGAATAAAAGGTCTCGGAGAGTCGGTTTTTATTATTATTATTATTATTATTTGATTTTATATCAACGGGTCAAAACCCTTTATTACATAGCTATAACGGAGAAGCCAAAAAGAGTATGGCTTCTGAGACGTCGCCAAGGAGTCTGAAAATCTAGCATATGTAGGATGTTAGGAGAGGCGATACTATGATTTATTACCCTATATATAAATAGCAGATCGGCAGAAATACAACGGCATTAAAGGGACAATAACTCGAGACGCAACGTAATAGGAATGTAGTCGTGGCAGTAAACAGACATCGGCATATCCAGTATAGCGTGAAACAAGTCTAAGAAACTTCTGTTGTACGCTTTCGATTAACGATATATGCTTTTTGTAATACGGAGACCAGATCACAGAGCCGTAGTATAACACAAAATCGGAAAATAGTCGAATTTTCGGGGGTTAATTTTACCCCCTGCGAGTGAATTTGGGCAGCAAACAAAAATTGCGTTGTAATCAGAAGGAAATCCCTTACATATTCACAAAGTTTCAGAATTTTTTGAATTTTCGGGTTCAGGATCTTCTCTTGTCAGCCAGGTTGATCGGCTAGAAGGTCGCGCCACCAGGGTCGCGGTTTATGACTGTATTGTCCTGCCAGTCGGCGGTGGACGTACATACGCGTCCGAAACCTACCAAGACCTTGAAGCAAGAGTTTCAAGACTTCCAAGACCTTGAAGCAAGAGTTTCAAGACTTCCAAGACCTTGAAGCAATGCTTTCATAAACTATAAGACTCCAGACATATCAAGACTTTCAAGAGTCTTAAGCTTCGAATCATGTTCCAAGTGCTTCGAATTATTCGCCTGATACATATACAAGAAAGATTCGAAGTGCTTCGAAGTACCACGGATCCCAACACCAATCGCGGGTTCAAGTCTCGTTGCCCGAGGTCCTCTTTTTCCATGGCTCCCGAACATATAGGAATTACGAAATCTATTCCTATATTCGCTTAGCAAGAACAATACTAATTAAAACAAAGATGCACGGAAAATAAGAAAGAAGTGAACATGTAAAAAATTCGACATCCACAAAAGCGCCCAGTAGAAACAACAATTATCCACGCGGAAAGGGACCTCTGTAACATGGGGCCACGTCGACCGAGGGGGTCGATGGAAAATATGTTGACTGCCGAAGGAACGCGCTCGTCGGTGCAAACGACTCGATAGGATCGATTTCGATTCGTACCGCGTGTCACAGACGAGACAGGCTAGTCTCGCGATCGACACGTTCGCCATTACGCTGTGTTTTATGGCTAATTAATAGCACGGCGGTCGCGGCCGATGGAGACCAGGAATTTTTCAGCAATTATTCGTTTCGACGGTAGCGCGCGCGCACGCACAGCGACTCTCCTTCGTGTTGCACATTGTGTTCGATTGGAGTTTGTGTTTGCTTTCTCAGATTAAATCTGAAAGCAAACTAATAAATCCGGTATACTCGGGGAGCGTCCGTGGCTTAATGAAGAATTAGCTTAGCGCGTTTCACGTGTATGTACATGTACAAGGTGTAACTGAAATATACGGTCAAATAGTTCGGAGCATATTCTACTTATCTTATTGTTAGGAACGAAACAAGATTAGATTTATTTCTTACTAATAATTACATCATGTGAACTTTTTCTGTGGGAAATCTTTTTTGGGGGTCGAAATTTATATTTATGGAATGTATTGATAATAATACCAAGTGAGAGTTTAATAATACCAATTTGGAGTTTAAGAATATTTTCATTGAAAAGTTATGAGGCGAAAGAGGTTTCGAAATTTTTACATATCTTCTAGCCGATATTTTAACAGTTACGGTGATTGTCTAACAACAAATTATTTAGCTGAAAATGGGTTCTATAGTTTTCACAACTGGTTCGGCGATATAAGGCACTCCACTTTTCAACTTGTTCTGACAATGAGTATCTGAGTTCTGAGTCTTTTTAACATAATAACTTTGCAACGGATAAATTCCTAAACTCAAAAATAACATTCTCGCATGTTATTCGATACGTGCTTTCGGCCAATATAAATTCGGGGTGAAAAAAATGGTTTCCTAGAGGAAAAGTTTACTCGTCACATCCATTGGTGAATTAATGGAGGGCCTGTTGCCTTGATCTGCGCGTCTTGTGCATTTTCACTTATAGTGACATCTTAAAGAACCTCCTCGATGATACTACATACTGTTCCTATCAATTTCTCCAGAATCATATCGTCGACATGTGCGACAAAAGTTGAAGGACTCGAGGAATTTTTGAATTTCTTTAACAGTCATAAATTTTCGGTCCGAAGCGTGCGTTGTTATCGACGGTATTCAATTTCAGCAGGTTGTTTAATAAACTAGGTAAACAAGAAGTATCTGTATCCAACAAGGAAACATCCAGAACCCTTATTTACGCACCAATTCGCACGCAACTTTGTGGGTTTATAGAGTGATTTAAGAAAAGAATAAGGGTACATTTCATACGTGCCCAATTGTTTTTCAACCCTTTCGCTGCGGTTTTCGACTACAGTCGAACGCCCCTACATTCCCATTCGATGCGGACTTTGACTATAGTCCACGCATTAAAAAAAAAACGTATTCTCTTCTATTGTGATAAACGTGTAAAATGTAAAAAAGTTGAAAATTACAAACTTTTTTTTATTGATGTAAAATTGACACTTTTCAAGTATCGTCCGAAAATTTAAATACGCAGCGAACGGGTTAAGGTTGTGGAAATTAATCTCAAAATCATATACATACTAGTACTTTTTCGGGTAAAATTCCTAAAGTACAAGAGACAGAAAAAATTCAAAGAAATGTTCAATGGTACTACAATCACTGCCAACTTGCGTGAACCAAATTTTAAAAATAGTTTTTTCTCAGAAAAATGAATTTTAACCGATGAAAAAAGATTGACTGTCTACAAAACTCTACTCGTCCAAAGGGGATAAGTAATGTCTTACGTCGTAATTTGCTTGTAATCATTATTAAATTTACTGAAGGCGATCTTGGTCCAAAAATGACCCAGTTAACAGTTTCCGGCGAGCAGACTACGCGGCTAAAACTTGGCCACCTGTTTCAGTTACACCCTGTAGACCAGTCTTCAACGACGACTGAGTGGCGGCCATTAGATCCGCCGATGGGCGCTCTAATCAACGGTTGTACAGTTTTTGAAAGCGCGAGGAAAGCACGTTTCTGACCGGGTAATCGTAATTCACTTTCACCGATCATCGTGTGCCGAACTTATTTGCATCGAGCGTGCGCAACACCGCTTCGTCCGCCGCCGTGAAATTCTCGAGGGCGTTGCACGTGCAAAATCGTTTCTGGGAACTCTTGATTTCCAATTGGTCTGTAGAATTTACTGAAAAGTATCATTTGAAAAAATTCGTAACGTGTTAAAACAACCACATCCTCCTGGAGGTATTACCTTTCGTTTAACTTCACACTTGTATTATATTAATTGATGCCTATTTGGTTCTATCAATAGATCCTTTAGGATCGAATTTGTTGATATATTGGTAGATATTTTATATTGTACATAAATTACATACATTTTATTGTAAAATATAAGTTTGTGGCTACTTTGTATACATACTCATAATACTATATGTTAACTCAACTTCACGTGGCGTGATATAATTTTTATTAATTATAAAGGATTCCATATGCAATAATAGTATTGATAGATACATGTGTGTGGATTGTACTGTTAATGATATTGAGTTAAACCTATATCTCAACTCTTCTTCTTCACTTGGTACTCGTTTAAGGAAAATGAAGTATGCGCTTAACTATTTAAATCAGGAAATCTGGTTTGTTAATTTATACAAAGGATTACCAGGAAACCAGTAGTAGACAAGATATTTTTATGTTTGCTAATCTGTCAGTGACAGATTTATTGATGTTGCCTTTATAACTGGCAAGAATATGTCTGTAGATGAAAAAATAATCGAACAATGAGGAAGATGACTGCAACTTTTTCCCACCCGTGACGCCACTAGCATACGTGCCACTTGTCATCAGTGTGTCATAAAACATTAATATGTAACTACCAACTTCATACATTCCATAAATGAAAAATTCGCGCGCAAACTGTTCACACATGCGCACTCATGCAAAACCGCAGTACATGCGCTAGTAGCGCCATCTGCGCCGAGCTTTGCGTCATCTTCCCTATTATTTCACACTCGAATGTCAGTTTTGAGTTTGACCTTTTTTGCCAGAGCCAACCCACAATTCGAATTTCATCAAAATATGCCACACATAATAGCAAATCTTTCACATCTGAATATAAAATATATCTTCAACTAATCGCACTTATAATCAAACCTATTTCGACAGACGTTGACTTGAATTGTTCGTTACATAAACAATACAATTCCCGGCGGATTATTTTACAAGGAAAACATCCACCCTCCTCATTCCAAATAGCAATTTTTCCGAGAAAAACGATCCGAGATAAAAGCTATTTATAACCTTGATATCTCTATGAAAAGAGGTTAAAGCGTTAATTAAAAGTCGCATAAAATATCTTAGCGTCGATCCACCTGCTCGTCAGCGCATCGCTTATTAGCGAAAATATAAAATATTTATCTTTCAACGATTCCAGTTCATAATGTCCTGTAATTTTGCATGCTGATGTGTTTTTTCGTCCGCTCCCCCCCCCCCCTCTCTCTTCCTGTTGTGACTTTAAATCAGATATGAGATTCTCGTGAAAGGCAATGGGATTTAATTGCACACTCAGGAAAGCGATCATTCGTGTACTCTTTTGCACATCAATTATAGATTTACGAGGTGCTAAGTGAGAGTATGTCGGGCTCGTTTATATAAGCACTTTAACCCAAAAGACAAACTACTTATACTGCACACAAGCGCGCTTCAATAAGTGGCTTTACGTTTCATTTATTCTTGTTTTATTATTGTATTGATTTTTATTTATTTTGTGCGTACTTTCCATACAAATAATAATTCCACCATAACAGTTAACAATTCCTAATTTTCGTTTCATTTTACATTTGTAACACTTACTATAAGGTCCAAACACATATTTTGTTGATCTAGGGGCTGTCCTTAAATTACATAAAATTTTTAAAATCGTACAAATTCTTATACTGGGAGACGGAGGGGGTGTGAAATATAAAATCTTACGAATTATTATACTGGGGGATGGAGGGAGTAAGAAATCGCCAAAATTGACCTTCCGCAATTTAAGGACGGCCTTCTACAATAATTGTCTGAAAGCATCGTATTTTGATAGATTTTAAATATTCACTGAGAACAACATTGCAGCACATAGAAAATAAAAGCTCCCCTGTCCGATACGGTACAGTTTCTTGCATCGTAATTAATTGCGAAACCTCTTGAGCGCTCTTTTATTTGAATGGATATGTATAATGCGCCTTTTTTATCCATCAGGTGTATTAAAATTGTTCTAATTAATCTTTAATTTACAGTGTAAACAGGCCTTGGAGGTTCCAGTGCGCGTGGAACCGCTGTGTAATCAAATCGATCTCTTAGTGAAGGGAACTAAGTTCAAACATCAAAACTTCAATCATCCGAAGAAAAATTGAATTTAATAAGACTGAAAACAAGGGCGATTAGATGAACACGTATACTAAACTTTCCGTATTCTATTGTACACTGATTGAAATCCAATACCTAAAATTTTATGGGCGTGTCATGCACCTGCTGGAAAGAAATCATTCGCATAAATATGGGCTTACAAATCCTTCATAATCGAGGGGCAGGTGTTTTAAATTATAGCACGATTTCACAGTAGGTGATAGATATGGTATCCATTATGTTACTAACAGTCGCACGGTAATCATGACAGCGCTGCACGCACCGTTTGTTGTATCGTTTTTGCAGTTCCTGAGTGTACACTCAAATAGAGTAAACTGTGGGCGACGATAAGCTTGTTGACAAGCTACTTGGCATTCATGCTAGTTTTTCCCACTCAGAAAGTTCTTAGCATAAGTCATTCCCTCGCTCAAAGTAGCCGTGTCTACTTTAGATAATATTAGAAACGAAGAATTTGTGGACTTATGCCAGCTTGGGGGTCTATAAATTTTGCACGGCGCTTTGGATCACCGTATATATTTCGTAATTGCAACACACGAGGCGAGATAAAGGGAATTCACTGCAGAGTCATAGAAATTGGTCGTAGGATTTGTATTAATTTGTGGTCGACGATATCGATTGATTCAGTTCGTAAAGAACTTTGTTTCAATAGAATCGAGTAGTATATACTTACCTATACTAACAAATTCAAACGTCTTATACCATATTCTAGGAAAGTATTAAATATGTATCATTTAGCTGCGATAAATACTTATAATAATGCGTGCATACTACTTAGGTTACCATTTAATTACCGTTACAAATCCATGTGTCCCAGGTGAGTTACACTAAAATCTACCCCTCGATTATTAAGTAGAGTTACTTTTAGCGACATCACCAACGAAACACCCCCATCTCCATCTCAAATCTACGAAATGGGTGGTCCTCTTCACCACCCACTAAAATTCTTCCAAAGTTAAAAACACATCTATTGCCCCTTATTAAACCAAATTCAGTATGTACCATTTTCCACAGACACTCATACAATCTTCAGATTCACACTTTCAGAATTCAATTCTATCACTGTTGTTGTTTGTCTAAATAAGTGCTAACATGAGTCCCAACTATATCCCACGTGATCACTAGTTGCTTTTAGCAATCCACGTCCCCTAGTAGCACTAAAAACATGATCTGTGTTATCATCACTTTGAGTGGCGCAAGGTTTTAAAAAATGCCCCTTTATGTCAGCGAAGCTTTTCCTTGTGATCGCTTTTGCCGGGAAAGTTTTGTACAGAGTGTACAAAGTGAACTCTGAGCTTGATTTGTTTTCAGAATAAAAATTCAGAGACTCTTAAATAATGCTTTCGATGCTTGCCCAAAAATATCGACGCGACGACACACCAAAAGAGTGCACAGTGCGTAACTCTCTCGACGCGGAAACACGCTGACGCCAGTCACGATATCAAAGACTCTCCAGGTATCGACAAACTGATCGTTATCCGTGTGTTCCTTTTAAACTAATAAAGTGGCGCCTGGCGCCAATAAAATCAGTCAAATCCTATGGACTCTCAGCCTAACGCCTCTCACAGAGACGACCTATAATCTATTCAAATCCATCGGCATTCACATTCACGTTTTACACACGAGTGTGCTTCACCTCTCCCTTTCATCAAACTTTTTCAACACACCGTGCATCTTTATTTCACGCCAAGTGACTTCACACTCGAGGCTGCTCAGAATCGAAGACAATGTCTTCGTGTGCCCGTTTTCCTCTCGTCCGCCACCCTTCTTTCCGGGATTTAGACAATCGTACCTGGACGGTGAAAGTACTTAGCCTGCCGTTCAATGCAAGCTTAATGCAAATCGAGGGGAGAATCTCCCGCTGACGTACCCCTCATTTGCATAACGTATCGTCGCTTTTGTCTCGGCCGACGACATACGATCGGAGCACGAGCAGAGAAATTCATACCGAAGGGTACGGTAAAAGCGGCTGCGACTCGCGAGTAAATAATTCGATACGTGCACTGCTAACGGGGGTTATTGTTATTGTTCATTGTTGATCGCGAAATCGTGCAACAGTGGCCGCGATTCGTTCGATGCACTCGTCCAGCGCTGCTTTCTGACAAACCCTATGTGCTTGGAAAGGCATCAAAGTAAGAAGTGATTTAAAAATTTTGTGTTCGAAAACAAGGCTTCTCTGTTGCAAAAATTTATTTCGGGAAGGTGTATTCTTCTTGATTAAAATAAGAAAAAAAACATAAACACTGCATTGTTGATGCTTTTGGAGATAAGGATTTGTTTATCAAGCTCCTTTTCGCGAAAATGGGCAAAAGTTGCAAACTTTGACACGCTGTATTTTTTAAACAAAATTGAAAACAGCAAAGCGATCACTTAACCCCTACTCCTATCTAATTTCATGTGAGTCATATATGTGGTTTCAATTGTATCGAAGTCCTTTAACATGAAGTTTAGTATCAGAAGTGAAAAGTGATTAATTTGACGTGAACTCTGTACATATCGACAGGGAAATGTAAATCAATTCTCAACCTGTTTGAAATAAAAAGACCTGCTCACTCCTTTTGTACCTCTTTTACATTTTACAAGTACTCTGAAGAAGCCCCAGCTGTAAAAATTGCCTCGTACCTAAGGATATCGAATCTGGAATATCAAATTCTCCTTCATCGCTGTTACATTTGTTATTAACTTTTTGTGGCAACAGATAAATAGCTTCAAACGGAAATTGTCCACTACGAACTTCATAATTTTACATTAACTACTATAGGAACCGAAAACCAGAACTCTCAAACACGCTTGATTACATTACACATATATACACCAGATTTGTAAATGCGACATTGCCTTTTGATTTCACTACTTTTCCCAGTGCATATACAGTACTATGTATCAGGACGGGTGGTAAAATCGGGCATACGATAATTCCTCAGATAAAATAAATCGAAAAAGTGGAATAACATTTTTGTGTATAGCTTTCCGTTTTCGAGAAAATCGATTTACAAATTTGTGTGGTGTACGCGCATCTGACTAAAAATCAACAGAATTTATCAGCAATTATGGTATAACTGTAAGAGAAATTCTATACCTAAAAACTCTCGTCATATGAGGTGTTTATTCTCGAGAAAATTGATTCCACGGTGAAGCTTAATTTTTAACCAAGTGCATGTACTTTTTCAAACTCGATTTTTTCGAAAACAAAGCCTAATCCGAATAAAAATTATTCTATAATTTCGACTTATTTCTGCGAAAAGATTTACTTCAGTCGCATATGTGCCATATTTGTTTATAAATTCTTTCAACAGGTGCGCGCATACCTTACGAATTTACAAAACCGATTTTTACGAAGACGAAAGCTCCTGCAAAAAATTTATTCGACATTTCCGATTTATTTTTATCCACGGAGTTGCCACGTACCCGATTGTACGAGCCGTTTAGACCCACCCTGTAAGTACAGTAATTTTGAAAATGGCCCAAATAAGAAATCAGTAAAAATTGAATTTACCAGATCCATTTTATATTCTTCAACACAACACAGGCCACTTTGGTAATCACCATACCACACTGAAAGCAAAGCATTCTTAAGCCGCTGAACCTCGTTCTTTACGCATTCCTCTCCTCTTACAACACTTTATATTCTTATAGATATTAGTGCGTAGTAAAGACGATCTACTATTATTATTAATATGAAAGAATAATAATAAGCAAAGGGTTAATCCAAATTGTAGCACCGAACCAATTCCGAAATTGAAGAATCCTGTTCCCTTTCGCGCAGAAGTAGTCGAGAGAAACCATGAAACTGAAGAAGAGAAATCCCACTGTTTTCTTGCGCGGAGTGCAACAATTTACCTGGCATCCAGGTGTCACGGTGCACGGAACGACGGCAAAAACGTAAAATTCAATCGGCCGCTCGTTACAGAGATTTTTCCTCTGGTGAGCAAAGGTTTCTCGGGAAACAGGAAGGAATAAAGGAACGCCTAGTGCTCTTGAATCATCGATAAATCAATCACGAGAGTTGCATGACCCAGCTGGGGAAAACCGTGCCAGGACACTGTGCGCGCCTCTTTACCTCGTCCCGCGGCGCGGCGCGATTTCCGCGCGAAACCGCTCGCAGATCGTTTGAATAAGATCAATCGATTTGTCTGCAGGAGTCTGACGTACCGCGGCTCTTATATTCGCGTTCAGGATTGTGCAACGTCGGCGTGAAATTAGATCTCCACCTCCTTAAGCGAACGCAATCGCGCACCTTTGTTCCTCAGAGGCCGCGCAAGCCAGTAGGTCATCGCCATTTTTCCTTTCCCCGACCCAAAAGTAATCGCGATAACGCGATGATTATCGATCCTTTGGCAGCTGCGGGGGAAAATTTTACTTCTATTAAAGTTGAATGATTTTTTAACTTTTATTTAAATATTTCTGTTTATGTGTTTTTAGGTAAATTTAGGAATTAATTTTCTTGTACATCAACGCAATATATACTTGGTAATAGGTCTGTAGTAGTAGTATACAAGTATATTGATATATGATAATATAGCTGATTTCTAGGACAAATGTTGTGGAGAATTGCAAGATTTTCGTGACAAAAATGGGGATACGATTTTCTGGCAACTGTTTTTCATGGCATTTAGCTTTCTTTTGTCCCTGCTTCTGTTAGTTATCACAATTAAGTCTAGTTTCGCAGAAAGTTTAAAAATTAGTTAAACGTAGTATAGATCTCATAATTTTGTGATCTTTATTTTGAAAAAATTACCAACCTACAGAACAACTCTTACATTATACAATTATTAAAACTACCAAGCCATAGCTTCCATTTTAGGCTTAGAAAACAAAAAAAAACAAAAGCTATAGAACAATAGTATTAATTATACTGCTAAATAATATTACTTATACTATTAAATAATCCATTAAAAAACATTGTAAAATAATAACAAGAAATAAAATATATCCAACAGAAATAAAGCTACTTTTCGTTATGAATTAATATGTCTAAACTAAAGTCGAGGAATTACGTTAGATGTAAAACGAGCATAACTTCCACAGATGGTTAAGTTCACGCAACGAGGACAATAAACCGAAAATATTGTTCATTTTTAGTACATAGAAGAGGAGTGCAAAAAATTCTGCTGATTGATTTTACTAAAATTCTGCACGTGGTTAGAAAGTATATACCATTATTACGAATTACAACAGTTAAATATCTGTTTATATATTTATTTATTTATAAACTCGTACCCCCCTTTTTGAGTCATGACATTTAAGTCATTTACATCCGGGATAGGGACTTCGGTAGCTCAAATATAATTATGTTAGCACGCTCAACATTTCGAAAGTTTCCTCTTTTTCCGATCCTGCACGTACATCAATACCTAAGAATTCCTGAACTATAATTACAAAAATAACCAAAAAATAGAAAAAGAAAAGTACTCCACTAGTAAACTCAAACTCAAGACATTTAGAATCGCAATACAAACTCAGAACATAAAACTATCACGCCCTCCGTCTTCAACATATACATATATCGTTAGCCTCGTTCTTAAAACCGACCAAGTCCAGTTCTTTTTAAAAATCAAATTTTGGCATTTCCTAAAAGATAATGCACTTGGTATTTACTACGGACTGAAATCTCATTTTTGAAAATAAGTGTACTGAGTCAGATTACCATCAAGCCAATAATATATTGCTACACAAAATCTGCTCGAACTATCCGTAAAATTCTGCACTGATCACTAATTCGCACCACGTGTAGGTACTCTCCTTGTTAGGTTCAAAACATCCGCTCCACAATCATTGATAATTTCTCCAATACACCATCCGCAGAATTTCGCTGTGCACCATCTCGTCCGCGGTCGTTACCGGAATTGTGCACGTCGACCGCGTGACAAATGTCGAAACAATTTTGTCCCTTCTTTTCAAGCCTGTCGCTATAAAAATTGATATCGTTTCATCAGAGCCAGCGCTGGCTGGATTTGTGTCGTGCATTCGCTGCACGATCGTTTCGAAACAATCCAATCACGCGCGATTGAGCGACGCTCGAAAAGGATGATTGATAAGTCCTTTCGACGCGCGTACGAGATGGCTGCGTCATGTCGAGGATCTCATTCTCGTTGACGTTCTTCATAACGCGCCACTGAAATTACTGTCACTCGAAAATCTCGAGGATCCCGACCGACGTTTGCATCCCACGCGGCATTTATTCGCGTGTGTGCCTGGTTACACCGGTTGGTGGGGCACAATACGAACCGTTTACGCGCCATATTTCACGTTACGGAGGCATTAACGTGCATTAATTGCGTGCTGCCAAAACATGGCAGGTGCGTCGATCACCGTGACTGATTTCGATTGCTAGTGAATTGTCATGTTTGTCGTTGCGATCGTAATGTGTTAGGAATTCTTTAAGTTGAATGAAATATGTGGTTTGCTACTGTGTTGGTACTGTGTTGATTCGTTTCTGTGAAATCTTAGCGATTAATCTTGCTACAATCTACATTTCACCTATACATTTAATAGAATACCAAAGAATAAGAAATACACATATTAGCAACAACTTTCTTACATTTTCCCCAAAATTAAAAGAAACCTTAGCGAAATGAAAAGGCGAGTGGGTAAAAAAAATGAGAACATAATTCGGTAAACAAGGATCCGAGAGGGTTAAGATTTCTGATTTTCATCGAATCTTGAGATTTGTTAAGTTTCTGCGGACAAAAATTAGGCTTTCTCCTTGAAATTTTTTAGTTTTAGGGGTAGAGTTTTGTCTCTCTTTTAGCACTTGAGTAGTAATGTAGGTATAGGGCGATAGGAACTGTGACTCTGACTGGGAACTGTAACTGTGAATCGAGTATCAGAGAAATTGACAATACAGCAAAGAATTTTCGAAGTTTATAGCTTTGATTCTTTTGAACCCATCATTCGAGTAATCGACTCTGTTCGCTCAACAGATGTGTTAGAAACTGTAACTACAGAAATTAGTCTACAGTATTCAATTATAGAGCAGTAGGAACTGTAAATTTGCGTGCTTCTGAGATTTCTTTTCTTCATCTATAGTTCCACGTTCAATAAAAGCACATTCTTACCAATTCAACAAAGTTTTCATTCCAGTAATTATTATGGATCATAACTGGCCCACGTGGCACGTGTCAATACATGATTACACATGCTGCGCGCCAACTGTACTCCAAATATAAACCCAATCAATGCCTCCCGCCCTGTGTACTCCTATCATGCTCAACTTCATAGTTTCCCCCAAGAACGTGTGAATCTCCGAAGCGCGTAAACATTTCTATCCACAAGAATCGATCGACAATCAGCATTCCCGTTCCGTAATTTCAGATAAACGAATTTCCATTGTGCAACCTTGGATTTCGCAAGCCTAGAATCACCAGTACGGTCAATCTCGACGTCGAGGCAGCGTGTTCGCTCGCGCACGTTTTCCCACCGCGAAAACTCGCGACTTTCCTATTCGCGCGGTCGCTTTCGCGGCGCAATCAGACGTGTCCGGGACGGAACTCGTTTCGTCGATGGCGGGCAGACGACGAAAAGTTCCCTCTGTGGTGAAAGATCCCGATCCTCTGCGCGCTTCCACGGAAAATCGCGCTCGAGTCTAGGCCGTAGTGACAGCTTGCGCGCGTTGCTTTCGCAACACGGAATAAACACAGCGGAACTTGTGTGTGTACGTGCGCAAGTGGTCGCGTACGTGCAGACAAGGTAGCGTACGACATCGATCGTTGCACCGCGCGTATCCACGCGATGCGCGCACGTACGTGGCACCCACACAAACCGCGAGATCGTCTGCCCACACACGGGACGTCGTTGGCTGCGAGCGCGCGAGCGAGCGGATCAAACGCACACGATCCAGCGGACACGTTCAGAAGAGCCACGCTCGCGTGATCGTCCGTGGCACACGCGCAACGTCCACGCACATGCGCGCCAGCGCGAGTGCGCACACATGCGCGGGCTCCGTGTACAGGCAGCGCACGTATATACGCGTGTGTACTATACCGGAACGAGCTGGGAGAGTGACTAACCTCTGCGAATAGAAGATGGACGTCCACGGGATAGCTGGCAGGAATAATCCTCGGCCGACAGCTGACTCCGTTGAACTGGTGCTCTAGCTGTTGACCTCAGCGACCGCGGTAGAAGGCTACCGTGGTCCACGGTGTATCGAAACGGTCACAAAACGGTCGACAAGGACGCTCGTGTACACGGCATGCTGGACACGACGGTATCGTGGTCCCTCGAGATGATGCTACTCGCGGGTCGGCTTGATGAACTTCTCTGGTTAACGAGAGCACGGTTTTACACGGGGAAACAAGGGGACCCAGCGGCAAGTCCGTTTGGCTAGATCGATGGTGGTCGCGGCGCACACGCTCCCGTGCCATGCGTGTACGTGTGTGCGCGCGCGTGCGGCCGCGCGGCTCAACGGCACCGCGAGGACATGCCCAGGGGCCGCGGAACCAGCGTGGAAACGGGTCAGTTGCCGAACGTCCAGGACGCTGCCAACGTACCCTCTAGCTGGGGGAGTCGGGTCCGTACAGTGCGCAACAAGAACGGGACGCGCGCGCGCTCGCGCGACCGGATACACGGTACCAGATGTTGACGTCTCGCGGGGGCCCAGGACGTCGCCACGGATGCTCCAACACGCGGAAAACACTCTCACTCGCGATCGACACCGACACGTATGGTTCCGTTTGAGCCTCGTCTGCCTGGATCACCAGCAACCTAGATGTTCGCGCGACTGTTTCTTGGTTCTTTGCGCGTCACGGTACACGTCTGCCTGCAAAGCCACCAAGTCACTGTTCTCTATCTGGTAACCACTGACACTCCTCCGCCCTTGTCGGTGTGTAACTGTTACGGTTAGAGCGATGCTGGGCAAGCAGCACTGCCGATGATGATCGTCGGTTCGCTCGCTCACGGAATGGAAAGCCCCCCTCGACCTGCACAGGACCAGTGTCGTCCCCCCTCGCGCGCGGGTCGCCAACGGTCGTTTCTCTTTGTACACGGGTGCCACGATCGACGCGACGGCTACCGCGATAGAGGCGATATCATCCTGGTGGACTTTATCCAACGTGGATATCCAGCTGTTCGTGGACGCCGATGTTGCCCGGGATAGTGTCACGCGGCCATAAACCGTATTGCTCGCCGGCGACCGTACGACTGTACGCGTGGTGGAGGTGGAGGAAGGAGGCGATGGAGACAGCGGTTGGTAGTGGCGGAGGAAAAGGTGGGGAAAGAGGAGAACCTTCTTCGTGTTCCTCTTCGTGGCTGGCTTGGTGCACGGGTTCGGCTCCTGGATCTCCTCGAATTCTCTCCTCTCACGAGCGCGCACCGTCCGACGGCTGGAATTTGTTTTTCTCGGCGAGGAGCCGGATGTCGCGAGGAACGGGAAGAAACTCAGGCCCCCCGGGCCCTTGTCGCTCGAATTTCGTTTCGCTTCCGCTGGCGGAGCGGTTGGAACGACGACTGGTACAAGCGCTCGATACACTGTGATGAATATTGCTCCCTGGGGAGGTAGCGGATATCGGGGCGAGTCAACGACAACGGCGTAAAGCGGCGCGAATGTCGGTTTCTACCAAAGGACGACCGCGAGAAATCCGTGGCACGGAATCGGCAGCACCGATTTCCCGATTTCACCAGCTCCTATTAGAGCGATTCTCCGGGCGACGATCCCGCGCGGCGCGCGCTCGTCGTCCAGATGAGCGTGCGACGTGGTGTACCAACGGGTGCCGCGTATGACGCAGGGGAACGAGGAAGGGTACGAGAGACGAGAACGTGGAGAACCGTGGAAGGAAGAATAGAGGCAGAGGCGACTCTGAACGACGACGGCCGCGGCGGCACCACGACGAACGTCGGCGAGGCAAGGCAAGGCACTGGCTGCCGCAATGTCTTACGGTGGCCGCGGTGCGCTCTATGGCGTGCATCATGGTGGACTTACAGCGGTATACCTCGCTGGGCACGGGCACGCCGGACGAAAGGGGGCAGCGAGTCGACTGCGAGGAAAGGAGGCGGCTGCATGCTGGACAGAGAGGAAAGACAACGGGTACAACGAGCCAAGAGAATATATACTAGGTAGGTAGGTAGGTATGTATTCCGCCTGGGGCGACTCCAGGTATAGCGGTACTTGGACCCCTCCCCGCGCCCTCTCTGACCCCCTACTCCCAGCAGGGTACCACCACTATGTCAGAAGGCCCCTCCTGACCCTCGCTGCACACCTTGCCACCACCACCACCTTGGCGTCCTCCTCCACCTCTTTCCTTCTTCTCCTTCTCGGCTGTCCTGGCACCCCCTCCACTTTACTTCTTGACGATACCACTGGTACCATCGCCTGCGTGTGCATGTACATTTGCCGATGCCGCTGCACGTGTCGTTCACGACACACCGACTCGGGGGGCCGTTTGTGTGCTACCCTCCGATCTGTGTGCGCGGGCGCACGTTTGAATCTGGCTCGCGAAGGTGTGTGCGAGCGAGTTAACACCAGTGCAACGACGTACAGTCTGCGGTCTACCGCTGGACACCGCACCGTGCACGGCCTGCAGGATCTCTCAAGGACGTGAGGCCTTAGCGTGAGCTTTTCGGGCCTAACTCGACCTACTGCTGGCCGCGCGGCCTCTCGCTGCCTGGAGACTTCGACGCGCGCATAAGCCGGGTCCCTGCCCTCCGAGCGAGCTGCTCGTGCGCCACAGGAACTGGCCAACGCCGTTTCGCTGCAACGAGAGTGCAACCCCGCTGGCTTTTATTGCGATTCGACCTGCGTGGATCCTGCCACCCCCTGGAACCTGTGCTTCTTTATATTGGGCGGGTGGGGCAAGGGTGGCTCTTTAAATTCCCAACGACCTATTGTGCTCTTACACGCAACCCGTTTGTAGATCACTTTATTATTGGAGAAAGTATCGTGCTGCTGATACACGTGGTGTTTAGTAATTATGTTGTACATGGTGAGTGTGAAGGTTTTGCTGGTTTAAATGCTTGAGTTATTCGCATGAATTTTTGGTAACCCTTCAAGGGAGGTTTCTCGTTCGGAGGCTCGAAAGACACGGGTATTTTTAGGAATTTATGAAGAATAAAATACTGGGTGGACTGTTCTCAAAGTTCACGTACTTCTTACATGTTCATTCATTTTTCAAGAATGCACACAAATTGTTTCACGCTCGTACAGATAACAGTTTTCCAAAAATACATTAACAAGATGATTATAGAAAACGTACCCGCTTGCAGAAGTCATTGCAAGTTATTGTGAACTGAAACAGAAATTGAAAATTTTTCTTAAGTATGACTCTGGTTGTGATTTGAACTGAAATATACATGAAAATGTTGAGAATCCAAAAAATTACGGTAGTCTAAAGCTAAAATGGTAAAAAATGTGTGTATTTTTTATTAATAACAGAATAACTATTGTAGATATTGTTATAGTTCTTGTTCCGGAAATAGAGGAATATGTTTTCTTCAGTAGGTTTTGAAATAATACTTCGGTAAACGGGAAAAATACGGTTTCAAGAAAAACGGCTTAAAAGTTTCTATAATGATTCTTGTACACTTACAAAATTGATATAGAATTTTAGAACAATCCACCAAGTGGTTTATTCTCTAAAAACCGTATAAAATATCCTTTTTGGGTCTTTGAAAGAGAAACCCCACCTTAAGGGTGTAAAATTTATGTAGGTTAAATTCGAGTAAGTCCGTGAATATAGTTTTAGAATTTGTCTATTAACTGCTAATATTTACATATTCTGAAAGTGAGCCTAGTATATGTATAACGATAGGTCAGACATCAGAGAAACAAATAATAGGTCAACAGAAATTTACTAAGTATATTTAATTGAATATATACAAAATTAAGTTGTCATGACATAATCTAGTTACTCCGTGATAGCTCTGGTTGCGCCGTGATAGTTCTCGCTAGCCCGTGATATGGCCATCAGCTACTTTTTTGATATTATATTACATTATTTTAAATTAGTTTACATTAGTTTACATTATTTTATATTATTTTATATTATTTCATATTATTTTATATTATTTTATATTATTTCATATTATTTCATATTATTTTATATTATTGTTATTTTCTGTATAATTAATCGTTTCATGATCGTTAGATGTCTGAGACGCAAGGAGCCATGGTATCTGGTATTTGCCATCAGAATTTCTCGAACAGCACAGTCAGAAACGCAGGCTCGGGCGCACGAAAAATAAGAATTTAGTCATTTGTCATAAGCAAAAATAACACTGATGCCTTATTGTATGATAATTTCAAGAGTAAGACTTGTTAAAGTGGCATTTGACCATTACTTACCTGCTGTTTGAACTTTCTACTTATCTTCTAAAGCACATATAATACATAATCAAGCGATTATCTACAACTAGCACGAAAAATTTCACGAATAATGCGCTGCTGAAACAAAATGCTCTCTCACTCTATCACACTAACTTCAATTGACTAATTATTTTACCACAACATAAACTAGAAGATCAACGCTGTCTGTTAGTTTTTGTTCCATCTAAATTGAGTCAGACAATTTCGAGTTGCAGTTAAATGAACAAGTATCGCGGAGTAACCTCTACCACGGTTTTACCTGAGTTTACCCTACTCATTCATATGGACATTGTATAGCGGCGGGGAGGAATATTGTCGCGTGAAATTTGTCTGGTACGCGTGAAGTTGTTTAAGAGATGATTGAGACAAAGAGTGAATGGGATATAATTGAAAATTCAATAAGGCGAAATTGTAGAAAATCTTTTTCGGACGGTTGTTTTGTTTTTGAGAAAATTGAATTTATATATGAAAATATTGTTAATCAAGCCCATACGTAATTTTTTTTTAAATGTGGGCCTGTTATGGAACAATTCTATTCGACATTTTCGATTTATTTTGTTACGAAAGATCAGTCCCTTTTCAGTTGCACCACGAATTCCACTCCACCGTGTATTTTTACAAAGAATTCACGTTTCAGTCTAAACATTGGAGACTCCGAAAGTGGATTTTTGAGTGCTGTTGTGTTTTCTTGTATAATTCATCTGGCACCCTTTTTATTTGACTTTAGACTAAAATTACCTACTACATACTATCTAATCGTGGAATATTCTGCATCATCAATGTCCACCTTCAATCGATGAATCGCCATCGCGAAAGCAACATCATCACATTATTTCATCAACAACACCTTTCATTTAAAGAATACAAATATTCATTACAATTTTTGCTGCATTATTGCTTCTGTTGATCTCTTATTATGTAACTCGATAGTAACGAGTTTCATCTGTATTTTCTTGACAGAGATTTATAACTGTGCCTTTAGCCAACTGAACTGTGTGAAAATATCTTAATAATGAGCATTCAATGTTTATGGTACAGCGAGTATTAACTCCGTTGGAGCAGATTTAATTACGATTATCAGTCTGGAGGGTACAGTTTTGGTAGATCGCTTCATCTATGTTACAAATTTATTTTATATGAAAGGTACAACTCTTCTATGGATCTTATCGTACGAGACTCATTCTGTGGTTGCCTATGGAATAGTATCTTCTGAATGAATCGCCAATATGGCGAACCAGTGATAACTATGTTTCTTCAGGTTACATCTCTCAATTGCTCGTGTAGAATGGACTATACGATCTTGCAGTGTATAATGAAGGAAGAAGGAAAAACAGGGGCGGAATTGTAGGTACGAGATACCTGAAACACCTTATTATAGTTATTCAGATATAATAGGTACCTATAATGATTTTTAGCACAAATGAAAAAAACGTTTAAATAAATAAAACACATCGTATCCCCAGAAATTACATTGCAATGCGATTACTCTTGTTATTATTAATCGTCTTCGTTACTCCATAGGAATGAACAGAATAAATCTGTAATATTTCACAGACAATTTTGATATACACACATTAGAATAAATGCCGAGGTTGCAGCGTAACCGCTGTCAACAAGCCTAACCATAAATATATTAAATTTCCTAGTAACCATAAATATACAAAATCCTCGTTCCTTCGTCAAGGACCCAGCCAAAAGTATTCCACGCAGCAGCACAAATGCCGCTACGATCCATCGATCCCTAGAAACGAGTGATCGTCCCTGCGCATTGTGTCTAACAAGTCTTGGCTCGAGCAATTAAAGGCTCGAGCCACTGGACGTTCCGCAAAGAGGAAAAATCGCGCCGCGAGTCAACCACTGTCCAACCGTAAAAATGCCCCCTCCCGTCCACTAATAACCGTGGTCGCGAAAAATCATCGATGCGCGGCGCGAGGATCCAGGTTGATCGAACGAACGGCGCGGAAAAGGACTGGCAAAAAGGCAGAGAGAAACGGAGGTCTGATCGATGATGTTAGAGAACGGGAAGGATGCGCGTTATCGACGTCTGCACGTGCGCTGGTATGCCGCAATTAAGTCCCCCGTCGCCGTTTTTCCCCCGTCCTCGTTCGTGGCCAGCGCGGAGGCTGAATCCCCGTGGCAGCACGTGCACGCCTGGCTACACGTGTGCGAGCGCGAACAAGAAACACGAAAAAAGGGAGGACCTCAACGGTAGAGGCGATCGCCGTGTCGGAACGGTTTCGCGATAAATGATAACCGCTTTAAATACCAGTTTAGCGCGTGTACACCGCGGCGAGCGGATCGCCCCGTGGTCGCGGAATCCCCTCGTTTCAATGCTCCTTCTTTTTTCACGATTATTATTTGTTGCCCTGAAATCGCGCGAATAGCCTGGCCGCGGCGGCTGCAAACGCGTTACGAGCGAGGCGCGGACGCTGGATCCTGCGACTCACTTCGAGTAAAATCTGTCTCGAAAGGAGCTGATGCTTCGGGGCCGCACACCTTTTTTCGAGACTGGAATTTTTTCGCCTTGTCCTTATCACCTTATCGGTTAGAATGAGAGAGACTGCATTCGCAGTGACAAGTCTAAAAGAAGTGGAGGGGGATAGCGATCACGTTATTTCGAGCCAAAAACCCCGGGTCTTCTGCTGAGACACTGCTGTACACGATTTATGCGGCTTGCGTGCTCCGGCACGAGTGGGCAAACCAGTGTGCACGGCTGCCAACGGTTGGAAAGACTCTATCGCCTCGTACGGAAGAGCCACGCAGGAGCTGAGGGAGAATTCTGTGTCCGCCTGGAATCAGCCTCCATTTCAACAGAAGCAACGGATAACCGTTTTGCGCCGTCAATTTCGCGGCCGGCCGGATAAACTGTCGACGGCACCATCACCGTCGTCTTCCTCCCGTTGCTGGTTACTCTTTGCTCGATCTAGCTATCGCAGCAATGCCACTCGTCCGGTCTCCAGATAAAGGAAGTGCATCGGCGCTGCGGAACGGACGACCGCGATACGCCTATACGTTTGCTCGATTAAGACCTTCCTATCGGACAAAAAGGAGGAGTCGAGGGCTTGCTAGCTACCACACCGTCCACGAATGATAAAGTCGAAAACTGATGCGCGGCGCGTTGGTTCCGAAGGCGTGAAAAGCTGCGGGCGTCGCCACCGTTCCGTGGCAGAATAATCGGCGTCACGAGCGTAGATTTAACGACCGATGCGACGCCTGCTTGGCCAGACTGGTTCCTCCCTCGACCGAGTTTCCCTCCGCCTGGCTATTATTCCTAATATATCGTTGCTCGCTGTCCTATCAGTTATTAAGCACCGGCCTGTAGCTGATGGTGCCACCGCGCCTCAATCGAGACTCCCCTTGCTCCATTAATCGCCATTAACACGATACACATCTCGGATTTAGCGGGATATCGCGTGGCTGACAAAAAGCGACACGAATGTTACAGTTTTAATCGCGCAAACACCGATCACCGTTACTCCGACACGGGATGAACAATGGCCGTGCGAGACGTCTGTGATCCTGTTTGCTATTTCCATCGTCCCTCGTTGTTCCCGATGGCAGCCCGATTAATAATTGGTTGCCGGCCGTCGACAGAATCGCTGGGAGAGGAGAATCAATCGGGGATTGCCAGGAAAAAAGGCGATAACGGAGTAATTAGCGAGGGGGCCTATTAATCGTGCCCATTAGGCTAGGACGGAGGAGATCTCGGGGAGCTGGCTGAGCCGATAGGAGACGTCCACGGTATCGATACGCTTCAACGAGAAATGGATGCCCCGTTGTCGAGCGATTTTTGCGCCAGATCGGCTAGATAATATTCGCGGGGCCGTCTAGTGACTTGCAGCGCGCTGTTTTGTACCCCTTTCTCTCTTCTTCCTCCTGCGTCCGCTTCTTCAGCCGGTAACACGGTGTCCGTTCCGCGGGCAGACAGAAGCAGGATGTGGATATTTCTTAATAACGTTAACGGTTCACTCGGTATCTCTTTACGGTCATTAGTTTTGTTGCTTTTGCTAATTTCGGCCAGGCCTCGCGACTGCTATCCTCGCCGCTTCATTAGGAAAACTATGGGAGGAGCTCCATCCCGCGGCCCCTGATAATTGGGCCCGTAAAACACAACGACTCTGGGATCACTCAGATGGCCATGGGCGGATGATGTTTACGGGTTGTGTTTTTATCGATACTGTGCGAAAATGTCTTAGGGTTTCAGCCTCCTTTATTGTAATAACAATACTGAATGTTTCGTTTATTACATACAGAACATTGAAATAGAAAAGATTATAATATACGAACCACGAATTCTTCCGACCTTTACAAGCTTTATGAATGATATGAGTACCTAATGTTAACTTAAACTTTGTTTGCTTCAGAAGCTTATTTGGAGTATAAAGGGTTGAACTATTTTATAACTACCACTATAACTGTAAAATAATCATAGTACGTCTTTATTACACACGATAATACAGGGTGACCCGTAACCAGTGGTACAAGCAAAAGGGTGGTGATTCTATATGAAAAAATAAGTCGAAAATATGGAATAAAATGTTTTAATATCGTGCGCCGTTTTCAAGAAAATTGATTTTGATCTTTAGCCGAATGCAGATGCACCAAAATACACTTTTCGGCCCCTGAGGGGAACGCTGAGGTAAACGATATATGTATACATGTGTATAAGGGAAACGCTTCCTGTCACTGTAAGCGAGATCCACAGAACTGCTTCATTCCAAAACAAGGAAACGATATTTTTTACCACTGAGATACTGCCGACACGAAACTGATATGTGTGCCAAGACCTTAAGAGGTTAGGTGCAGTCAGGAGGTAGAAGATTTTATTTCAGAAAGTGTACATGCATATTTTTATGCAAAGGTTTTTGTATTTAGATGAGCGGCACTTTAACAGGTTATTATATTATGTTTTAGTGTAAAAGTATTTATTTATAGCAAAATTACCACCTGTTAAAGTGTCCCTCCCCTGCATACAAAAACTATTGCATAAAAATACGTATGTATTTTCTGAAATAACTGCCCAAAGAATCGTTCTTGTTCTACCTGCTGACTTCGAGCAACTCCTTAAGGGGTTACATCCACCTAAAGACCCGGAAAAAGAATACAAGTTCAGGATTTTTGGGGGGGAAAAGTATAAGTGAAAATCATGTACAATGTTTTTCTACTAAAAGATATATCTTTTAACTATATTATTCTAAATTTTCATGAGATATTATTATTAACTAAAGGAGATATCGGCTTGGATGTGAATCGTGTTTTTTTTAAGCATTAGCTGGTGGACAATGTCCACTAGACATTCCCTAGGCCAAACAAAGCATCTGAAAACAAAAATTCAAATAGATTTAAAAAATAAATAATTTTCAGATGTACCTGACGTTATCATTTTTTTAAATTTTGCTTTAAATTTTGCAATAGTGGAAATAATTGCAATGTCTTATAAATTGAACATAAGGATTTGAGGAACTCATTAGAAGTAGGGGAAAGTGGGGTAAAACGGAACATCAATATTTCTCTTAGATAAGAGTTGCGAATGAGTTGGTATCGCGTGACATGAGACCAAAGGGTCCTCAAAGCATTTTCTGACAGACCATAGACCCGTGCATACGTTATTTTTCAGTTAAAAGAATTGGAAAAATTTCCGGTATCGACGTTTCAATATTCTGTTGTACTTTCGACCACTTTTCGGCACTTGAATTTCGAAAATTATTAACGGGGAGTACATCGTTAGATTCTGTAGTTCTTACGCTACATTCTGACGTATTAAAAAGTTATTTACCTCACGCTGAAGTGTAAATATTAAATGTTTACTAAATGACTGCATGCGGGGCAAAACGGAACACTTTTCGTGGGGTAAAACGGAACACCTATTTAATCCCATTCCACCAATCCAATTGTCTTGAAACTTCGCAGGGGTGCGTAGTTATTATGGCAATACAAAATTATGAAAGAAAAAAACGGGAGGGGTGAAAAAATTACCTAGTCATCGATAAATATAACCCATAACCACAAATCCAAACGACTTGAAATCAGCCTATAACCACAAATCAAATAAATTCAATTGATATGCAATCGCATATAACCACAAATCAAAAGACACTAAAAAGTAAATAGTAAAAAAATATGAAAATTTTTTTATGTTAAAAAATTTTATTTAAAATGCACTAAAAACTGAAAAATTCTCCATGCACGTGTTGATATTCATTATTCATGTAAAACTCCATATGTATTCGGTTATATTCAGTAATTTTTATCTTATCTGGTAAATAATTTTTCCTATGTGTATAATATATATTTTTGTTATATTTTATATGTAAGAATTATACCTAAAACATATATTTATAGTTTTTAACATAAATGAATACATTTTAAATCATAAAAATAAAGATGTACGTTTACATGGTGTTCAAGTGGGTGTTCCGTTTTACCCCACCACTTGAGTGAGGCGAAGATTTCAATACTTCCGGTATATTTAATTTTCCGTCGATCCCAAAGATTTTTCTTAACAATGATTTAACTTGAAGTTGAAGTTACGTTTCTTTTTCTCTTTCCGGTTTTATGTTATCACCCTCCAAAGTTAAGCGTTCCGTTTTACCCCACTTTCCCCTATATGTAACTATACGGTGCCCCCTATATGTAAGTATAGGGTAAAGTATTCGAAGGTTCTAAAATTATGAGAAAAATTACTGTAGACGCTGTTGCATAGAACTGCCGTTCTATAATGTGAGTCGCGTGGTACATTCACTCAAGTTCATTAATGCATTGACTTTTACGCGAAGTAATCAAAAGAAAATGTTTCATTAGATTCATCACCGAATTACAGAGTAACTGTTTTATCATGCTATGCAAACTGATTGGGAACCTTCGATTCATAATTTAGAGGCAAGATACACACCTCAAAAGACAGAAAAGAATCTAATAAACATGGATTCACGAATCCTTCGTCGCTGAAAGACAGTCGTTTCAAATTATAGTACTGTCTCACATAGCTGATGATCGATGTGGCCTCCATTATGTTACTAATAGTCGCACGGTAATCATGACAGACATAATAATTATATAGATGTCGATACAGCATCGAATCGACTTTTTCCCATCATCAAAGATTCCTTGCTGCTATTTGGCTGCATTGCATGTATCGTTTGCCCGTCGGTTTTGCAGTTCGTGCATATGCACTCGAATAGAGTAAACCATAGGTATCGATAAGGTCGTTGACAAGCTACTTGGCATTCATACCAGTTTTTCTTTCCTCTTAGAAAGTGCTGAGCATAATTTATTCCTCGGCTCTGTATCTACTTTAGATAATAAAATGAAAAATTTCTGAACCTGTACCAGTTCCGAAGCCTACAAATTTTATAGATTGCTTTGAATCACCTCTATCGTTTGTAATTGCAGCACACGAGTCGAGGTAAAGGGAATTCTATTCTTATTGGCATTAATCGCTTTACTAATGGACATAATTTGTCTAATCAAAATTGTTTCGATGGAAATTGGCACCGAAGGAAACAAAGGAAATTGAATTACTTTGTAATCGAGAATGTCGATTGATTCAGTTCCTAAGGAATTCTGTTTCAATAGAATCGAATGTTATGTAACTAATCACAAGAATAAACGTTACCATTTAATTACTGTCAGTAATTCATGTGTCCCAGTCGAGTCACACTAAACTCAGGTATTGATGAGCTTCATCGTTAACGACATCACCAACAAAACGCCTTCGTCTCCATCTCAAATCTTCTACACTAGTGAAATGGTTGCAATGTTAGAAGCGGATTAAGGAATATTACTCTATTTATGCTTTGTAAACCTTCTACTACCTTCGGCATGAATATAATGTGTTGATAGATTAAGTAGATCTTCTAACTCTGTTGCACATTCAATTGATTTCTTTTGCAACTCACTATATTCTTTTAAGCACTCAATAAGGACGGCGCTTAATAATTCTCGTTATCATCGATGTAGGTACTGCACCTGCTATTGCATATTTTTGGCTTATTTCCTATCTGGGTACTACATATTACTTTTGATTTTTGTTTTTTTGTCCTTTACTGGCTTTCTCTATTCTCTGTGTATCAAAGTGTTTTCCCGTACATAAATAAATAAATAAATCGTAACTTTGAACTAATTAAACAGAAAAGGTTGACTGCTTTGGTATAGATGCAGTCCTGACTACAACAACGAATACAATTTAAATTTGTTATTCTGAATTCGCATTAGTATTGTTTTTGTGCGAAAATGTGAGAGAAATATTTTCACAACATATACAGGCTTTTATCTTACGTATTCTTTTTTCAACTGGCAGACTCCATTTACGTGATTCCCAACCGCGTAAAAGAAAACCACGTGGAATGAATACTCCGCGTAAACTGAGGGACAAGCGTATACTACGTATTCTGCACCTTTACAATTTCCGTATAACGCATTTGACATAACGATTGTATGGGATTTACAAATATATAGTATTGTAAACATTCGTAACACCCTATGAGGCGTTAACTAACGCAGACGGAACAAGGATCAAAACCTAACCTAGACCAAGCCCAGACCCACCTTCACCGACGAACAGTTCGAACCTAGACTTGTAAAATTAAACACACCACAGGTAACAATAACCCACTCAGTACCTACATTTTCTTTCGAAATTAACATAGTGGACTACATCGAAGAGCTTCTGTCGCCAATAAAATCACCGCAACATTACAAACCCACATCTTTGCGGCTCTCATAAAAGCTCCACGTCCGCGAGCATGTTTTGCTGTCAGAATAACGGCGAAACGGGATAGTAGCCTCCTCTGGGCAACGAAATTCGTTCCTGAAGGCGCCGTGTTGAACGCCGTTCGCGTGGGTGTTCTACATTTAATTGTGCACGGCTTAAGCGGCGAACGAACGAGGCTGGCGGCCAGTTGCAATCGAGCCTCAAAAACGTTGGCGTTTCCTGTGAACGAGCAGTTGAAGCGCTGCTAACCCCGGGCAAACGATCGTGGCGATTAATTGCAACGATGTTTCATTACGCTCGATCGATATTGAAAAAAAAACGAGCTACTAGAGGGAAATTCACTAGGGGAGATGGCTGAGAGGCGTCAGGGGCTCCTGACCCTTTCGAATCTGTTTGCAACAGGTGACCACGCTGTAGCCTCGTAACCGTGTAGGTAATCATTTATAAACGCGACACACTCTTCCGTTATTACCGTGTACCCGCGAATGGCTCGTTATTTGAGCGGAATGGAGTTCAAAGGGTGCTGCAAAAGGAAGGGACCGAGGAGGATGCAATAGTAGGGGAGGGGGCAGTTTCTTGGCTGGATGTAACGGGTGAATTGTTAAGCCTTTCACGACTTAATGAAGTAAGATGTGGATTAGAAGGTGCTAGATATTTTCAGTTATTTACATCCATTTCGTATTATTTATCAATTTCAGGGTCGATGTTTGAAAATTTAATATGTATTGTAAAGGAGTTGTTTAATATCTACTTGAGATATTTAATAAGTTTGTTTTACAGATTTGTGATGTGTAACAAATTTTAAAGTATTTAGGTAACAATATGAAACTCATCTTTGATTTTTGAGAAGCAGTTAGGCACATGGAAGTGTGAATTTGCAGATAATAGGTTAATAATTGTTTAGTCTCCTATGATGGGGATATGGCTTAGAGCATATATACATGGAGGTTTCATTGCCTAAGATTGACTACCTTGAAACTGTCGGTAACATCACGCGTGAGAGAAAGACATGTGCGAACTGATGCGAGAGAGAGAAGTATAGATTCTCAATCGCCCGTCTTTTTCTCTCGCACCATGTTGGCGACAGTTTCAAGCTTTCAATGAGACCTCCATAGTATAGGAATATTTTGCTCTGAGGGATATGGTTTGATGTTTGAGGACAACTTTATTCATTTAGTGTGCTTTTTTTCCTTTACTTGTGCTGGCGAATCCTTGGTGAATTCCCTAGTGAATTATGCTATGGATTCTTTATGTTCATATAAATATGTTAATGATGGTTTTGTTAATGATCCTTTTCAAATAATCCTTTACTGTACCCAACCGTGAAGAAGTCTTGCAGAATGTAGGCCACAGGGAGCGCAGCACCCAAAATCACAACTGGCTTCACTGTAACGTTACCTGTCCGACATTAATACTCATCGAATTTCAGAGATCAACATCTTCTTATAGCTGGACGCGGAATCTGCAGGAATATAGGTCAAGCAGAGCAGTAGTTCAGATCAAAAGGCTTCACTTTGCCATTATTTGCACATCATTAAACTCGAGTACAAGTCCCAGCATCCTCTACTACTGTCTTTCACCTCGCTTATGCGCACGTGAAAGAATTGTAGGTTACTGATGACACTAGGAATCGTAAGACCAAATTCCAGAAACGAAAATAAGGAAAGCTCCTTAGTTCGTGTGATTTCGTGCGTTGGAATGTATCCTTAATTATTCAATTACAATAATAATTACTATAAATGTATAATTGCCATGCATGATAAGGTAAGGTTTGATAATATTACGACGATTTGCAGTCGCCCGTATATGTGACAAAACCAGTTCTCAAAATCATAAGTAGCTTTAATTTGCCATTACACGCTAACTTACATTCCAGCGAAACCATCACATGTCTACAGCTATAATATTAAATTCAATGAATATGTAGATGCCTCGTAAATTTCGATGCGATGGAGGTTACGAAGTATCTAGTCGAAACCAGTTCTCAAAATCGTAAGCAAGCGCGGTGCAACACTATACCTGTTCACTGTTGCATTCCATTCGAATCTAAGAGAAGTCTGAAGTTCTTCCATTAATACGTGGATATCCTATAGAACCAGAAGCGATATGGGTCACGAGAGGAAGATGCTAGTTTATTATTCCACTGGAATTCGTAACATCATAAAATTATACTTTGTGCTACATTTATATACATACTTCAGTAAGATTTTGGACGCTGTTATCATAATTTTATTAAAATTAAATGCATTGCAAAGATCTAGAAAAAGGAATTCAGATAATAATTTAAGCACCAAAGAGGAATTTTGATATTAAAAAACGGGTTTAAGTGTCTCTCGCTTCTTTGTTGCTGCAACTTTGCATTCTGTATTCATCTGTATTATAATCAAAGTGCGTAGGGAAGCATGAAACATCAAGTAACTGAACGGGGAGCACTCTAATGAGGGAACTCAATTTTCCCCTTAACACTGAAATACCACGTTACATAAAAGGAAATAGAAAAAATTTATTTTCCAAAGTTATAGTACTTACATCTAGTTCCACACAACCTCGTTTACTGCACTCCAATATACTACCACCTCTTTCTGCTCTAAGAAAAATTATAACTAAAGTTCACTGTTATAAATACCATGGAATTATTATAAACTTGTCTAACAAAACCCACGAACTACTTCTACCCAAATAAATTAAGTATACAATTACGAAGCACATACAGAGGGTGGCCAACTTATTATAATACTAACATTTTCGTCAATTTTTGGGATCACTTTAAAATGGAACTAATACGATTTAAAAAATATCAAATTGGCAACTAAAGGTTCTGAAAGGAAACTTTCTTAGCTTTCCAAAACACTCATGAAAATATGTTTACGATTATGAGTTCGCAAGATATATGTAGGTGTTAAAAGTGAAAAATACCTTTTTTGCTTTACCCATACAGCACACTCTCGTTGCAGGATCGTTGCAGGATCGTTGCAGTGCAAGATTGAAATGTTGCACTCAACGTTGCAGCAATATTCCTATACTCGCCTCCTGGAAACGTTTCAGGCAATAGGGCCAAAAATGTAAATAACGGTAGATATATAGTTATAGGGTAAGTCAGGGTGAGGTGGTCATACGGAAGAGGTGGGCAGTAACAGTATTTTTTAGAAGGAAACGCCTGATTGCATTGTCTTGACGTGGGTACAAAGTGACATAGAAAAGTAACATTCTTGGTTCAAAGTGTTGGAATAATTCACTCCATCAGAATAATTGTCCCCCTGAAGCAAATATTTTTTTCCTTAGACATCTTCTCGTATCATTAAAAATAACGGAATTATTTTAGGTTTAAGTGATAGTTGCCGCAATACTGGCGCAACGTTGCAGAAATTATACAGGAACGTTGCCGTGCAATATTTCACCGCAACATTGATGCAACGTTGCAACAATAATTCTATGTCCGCCCCGTACAATGTTGCACGGCATCGTCGCAGCAACGTTACAGCAACATTGCGCTGCAATCATGCAACACAGCAAGGTTGCTGCAACGTTCTTGCCACATTGCCGCAACGAAGTGTTCTGTATGGGTAGTCGCGAATAACGCGGCCAATAAAAATCATACAACCAAAACCAAAAAAACGAAATTAAAGAGAAATGTTTGCTCTATAAATGCTCTTCGTTGGATTTAGCAGACAACAAAATTTGTTGCCCTGTGCATATGTTCAAACTAGGCAAAAATGTCTAAAACTGCGTTTTTTGCGCTTAATCTTGATAAAACAGTATCATATTTGATGAACAAAAAATTGACTCCTTGATTCAAAAACTAGAAACTTCAAGCGTTAAAATGCGTTTTTTAAATATTTTTTGGCGACCATTTTTCGCAGGGTTACAGCCATTCCATCGCTTAAACTTACAAAATCTGAAACCTTTTTGTTAGAGTATAATAATTTGGCCACCCACTGTAACTACCAAACATGCAAGTTATTCTTACGATTTCTACATATTACATTCTAGTTCGCCACTGGCTACTCTGCTATAGCTTCTCATTTCTCATCGTTGCCTAGACACGTCTTATACGCTCCATGAAAACAAAAACGTCAAGTCTACATCACTGTTAAAGGTACCAACGAATTCCTCCTCACGATCACCTACAACCCACAAGTCCCTTCTAACATCCACTAGTACTCCAAAAGGAGCAAAAGTACACAGTCAGGAAGATTGTGATTCCTAAAGCCGCAATACATTCTTCTCCTCGCTATTAGTACATTCTAGTTCTCCACCGGCTACAACAAACTCTCATTTCTCTCTGCCGCCCAGGCACATCATCAAGTCTCCGTGAAAACAAAAATGACAAGTCGAGATCACTGTTAAAAATACTGTGGAATTCCGATTCGCAATTGCTCGTGGATCCCTTCTAACGTCCACTAATACCTAAACGCCTCGTAGAACGCCGCTGAATATGGGTCACGGAGTGTATAGTCAAGACCAGTTTCCAAAATCATGGGGGGGTTCCGGTGTGTGATCACGCCGAGCCAGGTGCAACAGGTGAGTCCGGGCCCCGGCCGACACGACGCAGCGTGTCTTACCCGCCAGCACAGGCCCCGACCAATCGCTGTGCGAGACCTACATATGCGCTTCCACCTCTTCGTCCCTCTAAGAACATCCGATATATATCCAGTTCGACGTAACTCCCAATACCGTTAAGAAACCACAGAGTTTCCAGCCGGACGGAACTCTTTCCGAGCAGACGCTTGTTGGCTGTACCCCGAAGATCGTTTCTCTTCTCCCTATTCCTTCGTTTTATCTCCTCTCTTATCTTCTTCCTCAGATTCTTCGCCCCCGTGTGTTGTGGACTTTCTTCTGCATTTGTCCTTATGTTTAATCGTGGTCCAGCTTCTTCATCTCTTCCTATTTTTCACTGGGCCCTACCTCGTGCATTTGTGTCTATATTTCACTCTGCTCTTCCTCTTACATTGGTTCCTCCGTTCAGCTCTACGTTCTCTTTTGGATATGTTTCTATGTTTTTGTATGCACCTCCTTGTACATGTCTTCCTATTTTTCACTGTAGTATTTCTTCTACTGTTTCCTTTTTCTCTGTTAATCCTTTCAGGTGATTTATGTGAAATGGTGTGAACTGTAAACTAATTATAGTTTACCGTTTACAAGTGCTGTTATTAAACAGCAAATGACACCATTTTTCAGCAGCCAAGCCGGCAGAGTGTCAAGCCTTCACTTATTTCACGATAACATTTCTTTCTCTATCACGATTTAAGCACCGTCGCCACTTTTTCCAGCTCGCAGCTTTCCCATGCATCCCTCTTTCTCCCCGTCTCACTCCGCATATCTTGCCCCTCACCTTTTATCTTCTCTCAAGCGTGCCCCAGTATCGTCCACCCAATATTTTTCCGTCTCCTTCATTGTGCAGCTCGTCGCTGCTCTTCCATGCTTCGCTGGCTGGCGTCGTTGTTCTCGCGGACAGAAACATGCATTTTCCTCCGCGTGCTCGTGTGCACGTGTCCCTGGACAGGCAAGGTCTTCTGCAGACAATCACGCGGGCAAGTTGAAGCTGGTTCCTGGCGTGCACCGAAAGTCCCTTTCGTCCAGTTGCGCGATGATGGATGACACTGGTCCCACGAGAAATTGGTTTTTCATCGCTGTGATTGCGACGACAGTGTGTGGCCGCTGTCGCGCGTCGACGGTCACCTTCTTTGTCATAACATTTCCTGTCACGAATTAATCCCTTGGGTCGGCGGGGTTCACGGGTGACGCGTGCTCGCTGATGAAGACGTTGAAGAGGGGACTTGAAAAATTGGGTTTGTGACAAGGTTCCTTTGACGAGGTTTCTCTTCCCAAAATAATATTTGGTGATGCTTCTTTTGTAAAATGCTTCCTCTTCCATGAGATTCTTTTATTTAAGATTCCCTATGGCAGGACTTCTCCTTTGAAAAACTACTCCTGATGAGCTGTCTTCTCGTTTCTTTTACATTTCAATCAGTAGCTGTGTTACAGTTAGGATATTTAATACTTCAGGTGGTGCATGGTTTTGAAAAATGTTCCATCAAGTCTGGCAGCACAATAGTTTCGATGTTTTCTCGAACAAAGAAAGTGTTTTGCACAAGATGTTAAAACACACCGACGCTAGGCAATGTTAATATTTTATAAGTATTTGAAAAGCAACTACTTTGAGGGTTCTTGCTATTTTGAGGAAGAAGAATTCGTTCACTCGTTTGCACATGCGCGAGCTATTAAAATGATCTCGTGCTCTACTTACAAACTTTCGATTACATATAGCAAATAACGTTTATAAAGATAATAGACCGTTGATAACGCCGAAACTAGTGTTCGTGAAAGAAAATTCTATACTTTATCGAAAAGAAATGTGAGAAGCAAACACGCGAGTCTCGTAACAGCCAGCTCCTACTATTGGCATTATGCAACAATTTCTGCCTAAATATACGTTTCACACTTTCAGTTACGGCATAATTGCGATCACCCCGATGCATACGCGTGTATCATTACTGTCACAAGGCGTTTATCCCCGGATAAGGTTAACTATTCGCGAAACGGATATATATTATAATCATTATCTGCCTCGATACACGTATATGGGTATATCTACTCATTTCGCTGCATTAAAGATGCGTGCAGGCTGGCGAACTATTTACAACGAGCGCGATTCAAGTTACTTTTTTAATCACGTCGCAAGTGAATTATCACACGCGCGGAAAACGTTAATAGATTACAGTGCAACTTAATTAGCACGTACGGGGAAGATGAACGATAATGCGCAGGAAAATAATTGAGCGTACAGTGTTTCAGTCAGGGTTTAATTGAGTAAAACATGATGGATTTAGGCGTTAGTTCATCTATTGTGTAATGTGGTTTAGAAGCTTGGCAGACTTATTTAAAAAATAATATGTTTTTGCATGTAGTTACATAGCCTTGTCTTCGACATTTCTAATTATTCCTATTTACGAGATTCACATTCTCCGGAAACACATTTACCATTTTACCACGGAATGATACGGGAGCCGAAATTCATAGTGATGTAAGTCATTCGTATGATGCTCACGTAAAGGAATGTTTCGCGTTTTCTGTTGTAAATTTCTACGTGTATATTGCAGTTGTAAGAGTACATCTAAAAACTTAAAATACTATCATAATAAATATGTATCTACTTGAAAATAAGTACAAAACAATAGGAACCTTTGTACCGCTTCTTATGAAAATTGAAGGATGGTTTTACCCCCTAAACGTGCAAATAGGCCAAAATAATAAAGACACGAATTTCTTATTTTTCAATCCTCTGAAACATAAAACAACCAAAGCAATCGGAGGGGAATACCTAACAAATCTTATAACTTTGAGGGGTGTTTTAACCCCCTAAATATGAAAATGGGACAATATAAAAAAATGTATATCTTATCTTTCGGTCCTCTAAAACATATCCAAATTTTAAAGCAATTGCAGGCAGATAGCTAAACGCCTCTCCTTAAGGGGGAATAGGACTATTGGAATATCGAAAAATCGATTTTGTTATTGTTATTAATTCTGAAAGTGTGATCGTTTGTGAACATTTACAAAAAAGTTTCATGTGGAAATTCGAATAATTACGGAAATTACAGCGCTGAACGTAACCGAGTGTTACGCCTCGCAGAACGGTATTGGCATAGGGCACCTAACTTTGAAGCCGGTTTTCTCGAAACACCATTTTCAGAAACGGTGTACATCACGACTCTTGAACCAATGAATATTTTCACTTAAAATTTTAACTGAAGCTGTAGAATTCCTTTCTCTATCGTGTGGAATTTGCGCATCAACATTGGATGTTTGTAAAACATTTTATAACCAATTAAAGACGTTCTTTTACCATAAAAATGTGGGGAAGAAAATTGATTCGTGTGTAACTTTTACAATTTTTGTTTAAATTCGCCCAGCAAAATTTCACGCGATAACTATTACTGAAGAAATTACTCACCCCAAAGCATTTTGCTTTTAGGCGATTTGTTCACCTGGGACTATGTACACCGATTACAGCTGCGCGTTACGTGGGGCCATCTTTAGCGTCAAATAACTTGAATAATTTTCAACATTCTGACAATTTTTTTATTTTACATTACTTGTAAAAGCGTACATAAAAAAACTGTGAAAAGTGCCGGTATGGTGATTGTTTGTTATCTAAACAATCCAACCGACAAGAAACCGTCGATTTTAGTCGTTTAATAGTCCTATACCCCCTTAAGTACTCCTAAGTATTAAAAAGATATGTTCTTATTTCTCAGTTAAGAATGAAGTTATAACTTAATTCACTATGAAAATAAATAGATGGAAACCTTAAACGTAAAAATTGTTATTATCTCAAATTTTTGAAATTTGGACTTACACCACTATGATTTTCATTCCCCCCTCAATTAGGTAAGTCGATACGTTGCACTGGAAAAGGGAAAAGTTCGGCAGAATTGGTTAATACGCAGGTATAACTAGCAAAATATCCGTGCTTTGTTATGGTAGAATAATTAAAAGGAATTACTTTTATATCTGTTCTTTAAGTATTTTTTGTAAAGTAACTTTTGTTTAACGAACATTTATATTGTATATGTTGGTTTTTAGGCATATGTGTTAGGCCTTTGTAACTAAAAACCAAGTTGGTACCTAATCGGTTGTATGAGATATTAAGGAGTCTGAGAAAATACATTTTTCCCCTTTTCGCCCCCATTGGGGATAAAATTTTCAAAATTCCTGTCTTATTGAGCATCCACATCGTAAAAGGAATATATTCTCAAAATTTCCTGTTTCTAGGTTCAGCGGTTGGGTTGAACGTTGATGAATCTGTGAGTGGCCGAACAATTTTATATAGAAAAATTTAGAAAAAACATTTTTATCAAATTTCTTCGCAACTGACATAAACTGCGCCATACCACCGGCATTAGCATAAAATTAAATTTTTGAAATCCTTTCTTTTTGTTAAAATGACGTTGAACACGTTAATACGTAACGTAAGACAGGTGGTTCTTCAATTTTTCAGACCATATCGCATGTTTGATCATCTAGGTCCTAGATGACATACGGAAAAAATAGATCGGTTCAGCCATTTGCAGTGTGTAAAGGTAGTTTTAACTCGCAAAAAACGTAGACACTTAAATGACTCCATGGTAAATATGCAATTTTTGGTATTATTCTAAAATGGATTTTATACAATGAAAAAAATTCTGATTAAATTGGCAACTAAAAGTCCTGAAAGGATTTTGTAGCTTTCCAAAACACCCATGAAAAATTTTCTACGATCTTGCGTTTGCAAATTATAGGCGTTCAAAGCGAAAAGTACCTTTTTTGCTTTGATGGCGAATAACTCGATAAATAAAAATCATACAACAAAATAAAAAAACGAAATTAAAGAGAAAAGCCCTCCATTGGATTTACCTGTAAAAAATATTTTTGGCCCGAACATAAGTTCAAAGTAGGTAAAAATTTCTGAAACTTCGTTTCCTGCGCTTCATCTTGTTAAACAATATCGTAAAGGATGAAAAAATTGACTCCTTGGTTTAAAAACTAGAAACAACAAACGTTAAAATGCTTTTCTTAAATATTTTTTGCGACTATTTTTCTTGGAGATTTTGAAATGACCAAAATTTTCGGGAAATTGTAGTGTTCCTTTAATTTTGGTCAGCAGTGTAGATAATGATATTTATAGTAATAATAATGACGCTGTGTATCATTATCGCGGCAGGTACTTCAACAATATTAGTGTTCCGCTCAGTGAACACACCTAAATAATTCAAGTGAACAGGATGTTCCATGACTCAACAATGGAGGGTTAAAACTCCAACTATTACTATCGTAATAGTACCATAATATTTGTCCTTACAATTACCAAACATCCTCATCCATCTTGCAATATACATTCTTACGCACTATAGGGGAGACCGGGGCAAGTTGATACAGAGGTAGGTTGATAGAGACGAATTATCTCGATACTGTATATATGTAGCTCCTTGTGTGCAAGATGTGTGAAACTTCTTGATCAATTCTTTACTACGATCTAGCGTACGGTTGTGTACCTTGACTTTAGCAATCCATTTTTAACTGTTTTCGTTTCTATAGAGAAAAAGTAAATAGTTGTATTCACTTGCCAATCCGTCTTGGGACGGAATAGAGAATTTTATCACTCAAATTAATTGGGCATCACATTGAGTCGTTTGAGTTTAAGGTAATTACGTTTTGTTATTTTGTTTGTATGTTCCACATTTTTTTATGGAGATGTTTGTACATAATGACTTCCTGTGGGGTAAGTTGATAAGTTTTCTCCGGGGCATGTTGATACTCATGGGGAGTGTATCAATTTTTCCCGACTACTTTTAATTGGATTTTTCCATTTATTTCTAGGAAAATGGTACGAAATTATGCCAGAAAAACGAATCGCGGAAAAATACCACGGAATATTTTTCAAAAAGCGTGTATTGGTGTAGGAAAGGAGTCAATGTCGTTACGTCAAAGCGCGAGAATTAATAAAAGGAAGCAAGTACCTCATGTTAAAGTGGGATATTTTAGACATCCATCGTTTACTCATTACACGGATATGTTACAGATGTAACAACATGCCCCAGAACAGTATCAGCTTGCCCCGCAGTGGGGTACCCTTCGTCCAAATAACATTTTCTCATTCATTTTGTATGTATTGTCTCAACATTTTATTTACAATATATTCAAGAGGAAGGACGAAAGTATATTTTAGCATATTTGTTATTAAGTAATTAATTCAAACAAAAGTGAAAACAGTTGAAAAATGAAAAGCGTATCAACCTGCCCCGGTCTCCCCTACTGGTACGCACTTCATACTCATAGGTACTTACAATTCTACCTCTACCTTTTCCTTTTTAGTACAATCCTCCACCCTTGTTTGCAGTACCTACTTCGCTCAATCCTAATTTACTAGTTTTCCGATTTCTACCCCAATATATTTTGCACCCCACCCAATCCAACTTTCTCTGCACCACCCTCTGTTCCATGCCCTCACTATGTCAACCAATACTTTTTTAATCTCCAGGACATGACTGTTTCGAACATCCCAATCACAATGGCTCTGCAGCAAAACCAATGGACGACTAGCTGCACTGCCACCGCCTCCGCTGTTGAGCAACGAAAGCGTCGTTTCCTTCGATCCTTCCCGCGAGATTGCGTGGGCCGTTGCGCGCTCACAAAAAACGATCGAGACGATTCAGGATACACAGACGAATACGCGAGCCCCGTGCGATTTCTTGCGGCGATCGATCGACGCGCGGCCAGCCACGGCGATGTTCACTTCGTCGTTGTTGCCGTGGAATATGGGTTAGAGAAGCCGTGAAAACGAATCGCAGTCGGCGTTACCGCGGTGCCTTGTAGCGCCATTTTTCTCGTTCTGCTTTACGAAGACAGATTGCAGCTAATTAGAAGAGTCTCAGGCAGCTGTGCGTTTATCGCGTGCGTTTCGTTACACCGAGCGATACAACCTCGTGTTCGCGGAATCGTGTTACTACACAACGGGGCAACGAGGTGGTTTATCTATGTTCTGTGAGAGATGTGGGCTATGGATCCTGCAGGGTTTTAACACGCTCCGCGCCACGTGGATCATTGGCGGCTCAGGAGATTGGACGCAAGTAAACCTTTCGTTCAAGGGACTTGCGCATGGTTCGATTCGGTATTGGAATGAAGCAAGTGGAAACACAGGATTCATGGCGAACTAAACCTTTTGATCAGGTTTCGCGGTGGGATTTTAAAGTCCGATGCAGAATCTTAAATTTCGCTGTGGCACTCAATGTTTTGGAGAGTAGAATGTCAGTTAGAGTGTGAATTGTGGAATGTACTGTATAGGATATTGTACATAAGTATTTGGTTCAGGCTGAACTTGGTACGTAATATACTAGTTGTTTACAAGAATTCTTTGATTTCAATTGTGGGCTAACTCATTCCATGCGGTTAGGTGTATTAGAGTTCTTCAGCAACTGAACAATCTGTAGGTGGTTGACTAATAGGGAGTACTCTCTTCATCTTCAGATTTGTCAATGAAGACATGCCCATGACCATGTCCATTTCTAGAAGGGTCTTCAGCGTGCAATACCTGCATCATTAGTGACTATATAACAAGGGAAATTCCCGAACCTAAGAATTCAAAAAATTCTGAAACTTTGTGAATATGTAGAGAATTTCCTTCTTTTTACAACGCATTTTTTGTTGCTGGCCAAATTCACTCTAAAGGGGTGAACTTAACCCGTAAAGATTCGGCTATTTTTCGATTTTGTTTTGTAACACGCAATCTGTAAGAGATAGAAAAAAGTGTCAAGACAAAAGTTACTTCTTTTAATTAGATCTATCAAATTGTAAAAGTTTCATCAATTGTTCAAACAATTAGAGAAAAGTTACAAACAAATATATTAATAATGTTTTCTACATTTCGTTTTTTCACGTGAAATCTGAACTACATGTTTAAATAACTATGAGACAATATAATCTATATTTTTTCCATACAATTTCAACTTTTGTTGTAGTGCGTAACTGTGCTTCTCGACAATCGAACAACTTTTGGATCCCATTGTAACGTACCTTAAGCTGCACAACGAGCAATGATCTTCAGCAAAAAAGTGCGTTGTAATCAAGAGGAAATCCTCTACATATCCACAGAGTTTCAGAATAGTTTGAATTTTCGGGTTCGGGATCTTCCATTTTATGTGCAGACGATTCCAACTCCCTTAGGAATATTATTACTATTCTCTTAATGAGGCGAACCTGACGTTATCCGTTCTCAAACAATTTTTAAAGTTACAAGATCCACCTATCATCTTCATTCTCACCCCATTTCCTCTATGTCCTTTTCCTTATTTCTTTAGGGGGATTATCTGCCACTCACACCGTTACATAGAATTACTCCCATTTTTCCAACGTTGTTAGTACAACAATAATACACTACTATTTCTACTTATGATAAGTTACACCCAATGATTCATATTTTTCACATTTTTTTTGGTGGCAAGTGGAACTACAGAACTGTTGAATCACAAAGAGTTATAAAGTTCAAATACCCCCGTAAGATAACCTTAAAGATTTGGTATACTAGTCAAAAACAGGAAATGTCCACTCTTCATTGTAACAAAACATTGAATATCCTCACTCTTTGCCTAAAGCTTCTATCGACAAGGTAAAACAAGAGATGCCCATTCCTCATTCAGGAAGTGAAGGGAATGCAAATATTACGTGGTAAAACAATTACTATTTTATTCCTTATTTTCTTCTGATGACTAATTAGGGTATAAGCTTCATGTTATGAACGAATGCAGATAAATTCATTGAACCTTGTTTCTTTACTGGTGGACTAAAGTATTAAAATTCAATATTCTCGATAAAGCTGTTTCGCGACATTCTCTGTTTTTCCTCTTACCCTTCATATATTATCATGTGCATGTCAAATCCTTCGAACAAGTCACCACGACTGTTTTCCCTAACATATACAAAAAAAATCGTTATAACTATGAGTCCTTAATTTGTGATTAACATTCCCCATTCATCCACAAATAGTGACCTCCAAATGAGTGTATAGAATATAGAAAGTGATCCCACAGGGCCTGGGTCTTGAATCATACGGCTTTTATACTCTAGAAGCATGTCCTCAGGATGGGAACTGGGGATCCCGTGGTACCCTGAGCTGCATAGCCCACTAATCCTTAGACTAACGAGCATTCTGTCCAAGCAAACTTAATGGGAGCCTAGAACTTTGAGGATTGGTGTTAGATAAGAAAATTTTCTCTGTCTTTTTACGTAGAAGTACGAGTCGGGAGTTCTTTATCTTTCAGGGTGCGCTGGTCAGTGAGCAGAGGTGGTAGTCACTAGCAAATAAATGTCGTCTTGATAATTGCGACTAGGACTATTTATCAATTTTTTTCTATACTTCGCATTCGAATTAGTGCTCCACTTGAGTGATCAAGTATGATCTGAATCTTTAATTATTCGAGTACTACAGTCGCACCGTTGTGTACTTAAAACAGAAAATCTCAAGAGCGACATTTTATTTCCAACTTCCTACGTCTTAATCCCAAAATACTTATTGAACCGAAAAATGTGTACTGTATGCGTCATTAAAAGAAATGTTCAGTATGTAAATGCTGCAATACCGTCAAATGGAATAACTTTGTCAAAAAACTAGATTTTGAAACAAATTCCTGCAGCATCTACAGGGTGCGTAGAATGCTTGGCGATTTTTTCAGAAGTTTCTTCATGTAAATTACAAATTGCAGCATGAACTACTTAGTTGACAATTTTTATTAGACTAGTAACAATACAATTAAAGGAAAAGATTTACTATAAATGCTTGAAATTCATCCCCTTAGTCTCAATAGACTTTCTAAGTCGTTTGCGAAAATTATTAACCATGGTCGTACATCGTTCTGGGGCGATTGCGTCGCACGCATGTTGCACTGCCCCTTTGAGTGCTTCGTTTCAATTAAAACGCACACCTAAGATCTTCTGCTCCAGAATTGACTACACCGAAAAATCCAGCAGATTCAAAACTGGTGAATTTAGACAATTTCAGCAGTCTTCACTCCTTTGTTGTGCCAACTCGATGATGGTGGTACGCTTATTTTCTCTCAACTATGTAAACAAATAAGACAAGCAAAACTTTTTTAATACAAAATTGTATATAGAATATAAACCAACAAAGAGAACTTTAAAAACATATCAATAATTATGAGAAAAAAGCTCTGAAAAAGAAGTCTCTAAACATTATACACACCTTGCATTGTACCTACCCCATAAAAAGCTTCAAAAAAGTAAAAAAATGACGCCAAGTACATGAAACATCGAAGAAGGAAAAGAGTAAATCACTAAAAGAAATAGAAGAAAATATTCAATATAAAAAATGGTGTAAAATCAAAATCAGCTGCAAGTACATAAAGGTGCTTTTCAACTGCGCTTAAGATGACACAACTACATATACACAGCGAAAATGTTGTGTTCATACATTCCATTACTCATATCGTGGACATTTTAGTAGTGTACAGATAAAATGTAACATCTAGTCATACTTCCAGGTTCCAATCGATACTTGGCGTGGCCGGGCAAGGTATTCTCAGATCATCAACACCCATACCCTCCCTCTCCGAGGCTTTGAGATAATTTGTCAATTTAATCAATTTAAAACTCTAAATATATCAGTACATTTTCATTGTATTGCATTTTAAAACAATTTTAAGATCATTCATCGACACCGATACCTTTCCCCTGATCTTTGAAGCTTTCATCAGATCTTTTGTCTATTTAAAACTGTGACAATATGAGTACACTTTCATTATTTTGTGTTTTTAAATAATTCTTATTCATCGACACGTTGACTTTTCCTGGCCCCGCCAGGTATTTGACTTCCAGGCCGCGGACAGATGTCTAGATGTTACATTTTATCGGCATATTATTAAAATGTCCACGATATGAGTAATGGAATGTATGAACACAGCATTTTCGCTGTGTATATGTAGTTGGGTCATCTTAATCGCAGTTGGAAAGCACCTTTATGTACTTGCAGCTGATTTTCATTTGACATCTTTTTTTATATTGTATATTTTTTTCTATTTTTTTTTGTGATTTACCCTTTTCTGTTCTCGGCTGTTTTATGCACTTGGCGTAATTTTTTTACTTTTTTGAAGTTCTTTATGGGGTACATATTAGTAAAAACGCGTGACTTCTCAAGTTTTGACAAATTACCTTATTTGACACTCGTCAGGTTATAACCTGACTGTAAGCTGTCAAAATTTGGAGTAGATTGCATAGTGAAGATAGCGATTGATATTAGTGTGTTTTGGCTGAAGGTGTGCGTGTAACGCGCATACGAATTATGTCGACAAAATTTGATTGGAGAAGAAGAAGGAGAATCAGAAGAAAAATCTTACAGTCTCCGACTGATCCATGAGACGATATTACGATATCTCTGTCATGCGTGGATCGATTTTATTGAATTTGGTCTTATTGGAAAGCTTATGCGCGATTTATATAAGAAAAATGCCTTTAAATTTAGAAAATACTGCAGGCGTGATGAGATATTGATGAAATAAGTTTCAGGTAAGGTTGGAATAGCTGTGTTTCGAGTAAAAGATACTTGGCAGCGACAGTCGACATATACAGGGTTACGAAACATGTACTTGGCGTCGAGACGCTACAGCGTCTCTATATAACAGGTATTATTCTCAGATATACTGCGTCTTGAAGTAAGCAATTGAAGCTATCCAAGGCACTTTATCTGATAATAATATCTATTATACAATGCATTTAAATGCTAAAGGAATTTGTTTTAAAATCTACCTTTGTGGTCAACGTTACCCTATTTGACGGCACAGCCTCAATTCGAGCGTGACGTTCAAGCATTGAAATATTCAAGTGACGTCTTCAGCATCCCAGTACTTACAAATTATTCGAACGCGCTGAATCATTGAAACACTCACAACCCTGGGAAAAACGCGCACGAACACCGCCATCCCCAGCAGATCGCGGTGCAGCCAAAGTGGATGTTGTCCTCGATGTAACTCTTTAGCCGAACGTTCCTGAAACACGAGCGGGTAGATCGATCACGGGACGCATCTGGATCCTCCAGTTCGCGGGCGAGCGTAAAGCTCGTACCAATAAGCGTCGCTTGTACGTGTATGATCGTAGCTCAGCCGCTCGTTCCCGTCCGAAGACAACCTGGTAGATGGCCCGTCGCGATAATTCCGTCCCGTTCAGCCTCCGTGGCTCGGGCCCCGGTCCATAAATCCAGCGACACGCGCGTTTGCGAAACGTTCTGCCCGTAATGAATGTTGGCTGCACGTCGACCTACTGCGTAATTGATAGGAGAATCCGCGATCCCGTGCCAAGGAATGGACTGGATTAGAGGCGCTGTTCGAGCGACGTGATGCGATGCAAACTAACCTTCCTGTCTCTCCTGATCGCCTCCTCGAAGGCTGCAGCCACGTGGGATTTTGTTATGACGGGCGCGCTGACACTGTTGTTGGAATATTGTGAATGCTAGAGAAGGAATAAGGGAGAAGGATGATGCTGGGAGGTGTGAACGTGTGGGGATGGTTTCTAGGCTGATGGCTGGATCATGTTTTGCATTCAGAGGGTTTATGGGAGTGGGCACTGAGCTACGATAAGATGAGGATATTGAAGAGTGAATGTTAGGTGTTATATGTTTTACTTCGCTTTTAGAGGGTGTATATTAGCAGGAGTGAATTTTGAGATTTGGCACCCCTAAGCCAGGGATCAGCAACTCGGGACTTAAGGGTACTAGAGCAGCCCTTTCTGTCTAAAAGCAAGCATTTCTGTTTCAATTAATTATAAAGAAACAAATTGAAACTGAGACTTGTTCCTTGGCATGAAGTTTATTAACATCATAAGCTTTGAAAAAGTTGTTTGTTTAGTAAAAAATATGCATTATATGTTTCTTTTGTTTTGCAGTAACAACTCAAAAACGGAGGTTCGAATAGATTCGAAACAAATGCTAGTATCTTCACAAAATCTGTAGTTTCAGACCGGACCTAAATTAAAGTTAATGAAAACTCCTATTTATTATGAAAAGAAACTAAAACCCCATTGAGGAGGTTTTATCATTCCTCAATCCCCAAAAGATGAGGTCTTAGTCACGGGTTTGAAGCAATTGTCTTAAGGTAGGATTTCCAAGACACGATTCGCCGCGGCGGCGGATCGCGGCGACGGATCCTAAGCACCGCTCTTATGGAGAAGCGTGTATCCGTTTTCCTAGGCGCGTTTTCTAACCGCTCTGTCAGTGTGTCTGTCTCGGCAGCTACCTAGGCTACTCGAGACGCAACACAATGCGATGAGTGTCTGTTTTTCGCCATTATGGCGGAATCTCCTGGCGGGTGGCTAATCGCGGCGGCCAAAAGCTTGACTGCTCCAAACTGAGTCTAGCGGAGACCGCCGCGCGATCCATCCCAACAGTGGGACAAAATCCTTAGATATAAGGAAACTAGTTGAAATCCAAAAATTATGGGATTATGTTTTCTTTATATTTTTCTTGTATACTAATATAAAGGGGAAAAATATCATGGCGGCTACTTCTGATCTGTGTGTAAACACGTGTCAAAGTTTGTATGTTTTTATTTTGTGCAAAATTTTAAATCGAAGCGAATGTGGAGAAAAAATTGTAAACCTGTATCCATGTTATCCCGATACCAATATACTAAATAAATAGGTACTGTTCACAAAGTTTTAATACATTCCTACGAAATTATTCAATATTTGGGCAACCTGCCACTCGGCTAATTGGGAGAATGGACCCAACACACCAGATATAAAGATTTTAAAAAATATAGAAAAGATTGTATGTACGCACAAAATAGTCACATTGCAATACAAACGAAGAAGTTTCAAACCTTTTATCGACTTCTTGAGGTCCAGTAGTAGATAGTTTTCAAGGTATCTTCGCCAAAAAAAGACAAATAACTTTTTTTATAAAGTAGCTTGATATGATTCGGCATTTTAATTGGAAAAAAATGCATTTTGACTTTTTTCTATAGTCTTGAGATTGACGTCGAAAAAACGTAATATTAATATAAAATAAGGTGCGTATAGGTAATTAATGCCGATGGAATACTTTCGTGACCCTGCTTCAGTACATCTGTGCAATGAATGTTTCATAACTTCTACAAATCTAACATGTATATTTTTATTGTTTACAGTTTTATTCTTTAGGTATATCTTTTTTTTACGGGTGGGCAAACCAAGCTTTTGTTGGACAAATGTCGGCAAACGAATGCCATCATTATTATATAAAAATTCGCAATTGGGGGGTGCCAACTTCACAGACCTCGAATCGTCGTCTCATTTCGTCCTCGAGACTCTATATGTAAATATGTACATGTACATACTGTATTCTACAGGGTGATTCTGAAGCGACGCCTGTCAAAGAGATACCGGCTGGCACCACGTAGGCAGGTCAACCTCCCGTGATGCCGCACCGAATTTTATGGCTTTCGACCCTCGAAGGATTTGGAATACCATTAAAAATGGAAAAATCCAAGTTCCATATGTCTCATCAGATATCTGCGAAAACGGTGCCAATCGATTCGCTATGTTTCGCCGATGAAACTAACACCAAGAACGACGTAATTCGGAGCATAATGAAGGAAATTAGATGAAAAATTCGTTTGCATAATTTCAAGCTATCTTCGTTAAAAATAGCCCGATTTACATGACATTTGGTATGATTTTCATTGGAAAAACGTAAGGAAGCCATCGGTGTCATTTCCATAGAGATACGATAAAGAATAATCAATCTGATTTTTCTGAAACACGTATACCAACCTTAGAATAGACCCTTTCAAGTGCTCGAACCCAACTGGGTCCTTTAACGCGGGACTGGAGGTTTGCTCGCCGCGGAGACGGGCCGCGATTCACCGCCGCGATTTCGCCGCCGCGGCGAATCCCTTTGATCGTTGTTTAAACATATTTAAATGTTCATAATGCACTAATAACTTATATCGTTATATTCGGCAGGGTTCGTAGAATAATTTGACGCAACAGGCAACCGAATAACTATTACTGTTTCGACACAAAAGTTGTTCAAAGTTGAAAATTTGCGTTTTTTTCTCAAAATCTAATTTCTCAAAAACTGAGGGTAATGCCGACAAACGGGTTGTGGATTCGTTTTCAGCGTACGAAAACCTTGCAAGAAACGGCTATTGACTGTTACAAGTCCGAAAAAGGTCCAATTTTGTTTCGGTGCCATTCTGGGTTTAGACTTTTAGAGGGTCTATAGAAGCGGAGAGTGAGAACATGGTGTGAACTCGTGACTCGCCAAAAGAGTCGAATAACCAAAATGAACGCCTCTCATTCTCTAACATAACATAATCTACCAAACATCTACCTAATCACCACATCTCCAATCTTCCTTCAACTTACAATTCACCAAACATTCTATAACAATCCTATTTCCATCAATGCCACCACCCTTTAAATTTAACCCTTTATCTGCTAAACTACTTATCCACAAACACCCAAAAATTACCAAACGTTTTTACGCACAAAATGCACAAACACAATAACAACTGTACACCTCGGTGAGTTTCCAAAGAATCTTTATTAGACTTTCACACCACATTCCCAAAATGAACCCCAAAGGACTATCGAAGCCTCGTGAATGATGCATTGCGAGTAGAAAGTAGCTCACGTTCCGACCGCTGTATTTATTATTAATTCCGTGGTTGCATAATCGAACAGCGTCGGTAGGTCTGCGTGAAATTCGCTAGGCAGCGCATTCGATCAACCAGCGACCCGATTTCAGACGTGAATCGCTGGCAGCCGAGCGGCACATACCTCCCCCTTCCCCGATTAATAGCAACCTTGTCGTTGGGCGATTCTGTTATGAAGCTTCGTTATAAGCAGATCTTGGGCAAATGAGAATTACAGGTACAACTATGTCTTCTGTGTGCTTCTACATAATATGTACTATTGCCTGGCCGAAAGAAGATCCCCAGCAGGCGGTCTCGGGCGATGTAGTCCGCCGGTGTGACGATTGGTCGCGAGTCACCTATTTGGGCACACTTTAAAAGATGGGGCACACGTATTTTTGTTATTGGCTGAAGTAGGTACATATATTGTAAAACCGCACGACGAAGAGAGCGAACAAAACACATCGAGATCGAGTGGGATAGAGCGATCTGACCTACGAGCGCCAAAGCAATACCGTAGGCATCTCAGACGGTTAACCATTAATATATAATAACATACAAATTTCCTTATTTTTCACAATGTGTTCAGGAAAGTATTATCATTGGTTTGGTACCAGGATAATACTGTTATCTTTGGTTTGGTATCAAGGATAATATTTTCCTAAACATATTGTGAAAAATAAGGAAATTTTTATGTTATTATATATTAATGGTTAACCGTCTGAGATGCCTACGCTATTGCTTTGGCGCTCGTCGGTCAGATCGCTCTATCCCACTATATCTCGATGTGTTTTGTTCGATCTCTTCGTTGCGCGGTGCGACAATGTATGTGCCTACTTCAGCCAATAACAAAAATACGTGTGCCCCGTCTTTAAAAGTGTACCCAAATAGGTGACTCGCGACCAATCGTCACACCGGCGGACTGCATCGCCCGAGACCGCCTGCTAGGAATCTTCTTTCGGCCCGGCAATAGTACGTGTGAATGCAGCTGCTCTCGAAAACCACTGAAGGCTGTATCATTTAATCACAGGTTTGAGCGCAGAGGCGTATCAAAGACGGGAACGCGGGGTACCTCGACTGCTTGATGTTAATTTCAGTTTTGCGTGAGGTGGAAAAGCAATATGCGAAGAAAAGTTCATTGTGTGCAACCACATTCTACTGGAAATGATGCTTAACCTCTTCCAGTGCAGATTATAAATATACAGAGATTTCAAGGGTTTTTAATTTTGGTTTTGAGTAATCAGAAGGGAAATGGTGTATGTAATTTATAAATTTATACAGGTTAAGATATAAGTTTCAAAGATTCGATTTTCATTGGGTACCAATTATAGCGATCTATTGGGAGGCGATAAATGTACAGGGTGTTTTACTTAACTTTATCACTTGAAATATTTCTATTATATTTAAAATTTCATAAAAATGTTAATAATAGTTTCATTCTGTTGGAGAGGTTAATGAGGTACGAAGATCAACTTTGCCTTTTTAAAAGAAATGCTATATTTTATTTGTCGGTACTGGATAGCCACTTGAAAGACGAATGCAACGACCTGCGACAATAAGTCCTAAATGGTCCATAAAGGTTGTACAAATATAATTTCCTGTTTAATTTTCGTTGCCACTGTGGAGTAATGTTTCTTAATCGTCGAACTTTTAGAACGCTTCACTTGTTCATCAACATGCCTTTGTTTCTTTTTGTCATTTGTTAGAAGCTAAATTTTAAATATAGCAGAAATATTTCACGTGATAGGGTTAGGGACTTAGGCGAAACACCTTGTATATTTGACGTGCTGATCTGTAATATGTAGTGGTATCGCTGGCACCACTAGAGTCTTCCTCAAATACATACAAATCAGAGGCCCCTCCAACCAAACACATATTTGATAGTATTTTATTTTATTCGGAAGCTTGAAATAGCGAACTTTAAAATCATTTTTGAAGGAGATAGCAAGTTGATTTCCAGGTTAAACATATAAAACCCTTATTCAGAGTTTGGAATAGCTCGCATAAAACTTTTAATCCACTTAGTCTAGTTATCAACTACGATTACTAGGATTGCGAACTAGACCAACGATAATGACAATTCAGAAGACGTGACAAATTTCGACTTCCAACTCCTTAATAATACTTCAAACCCCTGCATATTTACTCAAACATCCTCATTCCTAACCACCATCTTAGCCATTAATTTCTAAATACCAACTTGTCTCCACTCAAACACACAAGAACCTATCAACAGACGCGGTCGCGTCTGGAAGCTAAATCCCCTTCCCCCTCTACCCATAGGCAGACTGAGCGACCATGTCTTTATACACGAATGATAGCGAAATTGACAGGTCCCGGCAGCTATTTTGGCCTTATTATCTTATCTTATGACATAGCCCCGGTGTTTTAACATGATCAAGCGAATAATTATTTTTTTTAACCAATTTGTTGCTTTACTTAATGCAGCAAGCTGTTTTTCTAAAAAAATAAAATAATTATTCTGAATTAATATTTATCAAAATGATACTTTTTTTACGAGATCAGGCTGTCAATCAATCATAACCTACCAAGTGTTAGTTAACCTTTTTTTTTTAAAATGTCACGAGTTTCTCCACCATATAGGACACTGAATTATTATCTCAATTAACAAGGTAAGTCGCTAAAATTTTTTAATAGACTTTTTACGTAGAGCTTATAGAACCCAAATTTTTTAACAGAGTTCTTATGTAATTAGAGATGATAGAAACGAAGGAGACGCACAGACTTGGAACATGTCCGGAGAATGTTCGACGGAGAAGTATCTTCTTACGCTCAAGTTTCTGGAAATTTGTCAAATAAGGTAAATCGACAAAATTTGCCACAAGACATAGCATTAAGAATTAAGAAAAATATGACGGATTGCTTGCAATGTAGAGGAAGATACATTAGTGAAGAAAGTACGCTGAAAACACATCTCCTTTGATACTTTTCAATCTTTTGTGAAAGACATTTGAAATACTTTAAAATCCATAGTGTTTCCACGCTATTCATTAATTAAAATAATTATTAGTTTCCCATTAACAATATTCCAATATACCAATAAGCAGACTAAATTAATTTTATTATAGCTAATGTGCGTCAAAAATATATTGGATCTCTTCATTCATTTTCGCTAAATTACCGATAGCATTTAAATTTCTTGCAACAATACTTTCTGCCATACGCTGTCACCTCTTTTGGATACATTATGTAGTCTCTACACATAGCAAAAGTCACTCTTTTTCTATAAGTTCTATGTTAAGTTGTAACTAAGATGTGGCTTTTATATATTTACAGATAATCAAAGCAGAAGAGAAACAGAATTTTATATATAAACAGTTACATTACAATTATAATTATTATAGTTTATATTTCAAATTCATTAGTTACATAGTTCATAATTCATATACAATTAAAATTATATTTCGTTTAATTTCGTTTAATTTACAATAATAATAATATAATATAATATAATACTACGTCCCAATTATTTTTTTTACTCCTCGCAATTATACAATTTTCAATTGCAATCTTTAATGCTATCAAAAGTCATCCTTTCCTGTTTGAGAACACCTTCAATGTTTTATTTTTTTTCTGTATTCGTTCATAACGAATCATTTCTCGATATAAATTGTGTATTTACGGAACTCGTGATGCGACTAGCGACCCGAACGCAACGGCTTTTTGTCTTTTTCGTAAAACCGCGAGTGACTCATTTCAAGTGGTTGGGATTTGTGGTTATGGGTTATATTTATTGATTGTTGCCGACTGGGTACAAATTTTCACCCACTCGGGGTTATTTGGTTTTTAAAATATCGTATTGTCATCCGAACTATGCACGCTTCCAAAGTTTCAAGAGAATTGGATTGGTGGAATTCGATTAAATTTGAGTTTTCAGATATGTACAGTTACTCACAAAATTGAGGGTACACCTAGGTTAGTAAGGAAAATTGCCGGTAAAATGAATCCCCATAAAAAACTTTAAAAAAGTAAAAAAATTACGCCAAGTACACGAAAATCAAATAAATCATAAAAAATAGAAGGTAATATAAATCACAAAAAATAGAAAAAGTATACAATACAAAAAAAGATGTGAAATCAAAATGAGCTGCCAGTACATAAAGGTGCTTTTCAACTGCGCTTAAGATGGCACAACTACATACACACAGCTAAAATGTTGTGTTCATACATTCCATTACAATGTATTACATAATATTAAGCAGATATATTTTTATACAAATAAATATTTTAATACGAATAAATATTTTATTCAAAATACTTGGCGCTGCGAAACCGAAAAAATGTTAATTGGCTGAGTATTAATAATTTACAACAACTCCCTTACAATGTATACAAACATTCACGAACGCACGCACAAGGAAGAAAGAAAAAGAATAATGCAATTTATACATATTTATTCAGTTTTTCAACACCAATTCGGGGAGCAGCGCCAAGTAGTTTGAATAAAATATTTATTCGTATTAAAATATTTATTTGTATAAAAATATATCTGCTTAATATTATGTAATACATTGTAATGGAATGTATGAACACAACATTTTAGCTGCGTGTATGTAGTTGTGCCATCTTAAGCGCAGTTGAAAAGCACTTTTATGTACTGGCAGCTCATTTTAATTTCACATCTTTTTTTGTATTGTATACTTTTTCTATTTTTTGTGATTTATATTACCTTCTATTTTTTATGATTTATTTGATTTTCGTGTACTTGGCGTAATTTTTTTACTTTTTTAAAGTTTTTTATGGGGATCTCACTTCTTTTTACAAAGATAATTTGCATAGGGAATGACTTCACATACTTTTTAATATTATTTTATAATTTATATAATTTTCTTTAATGTCAAAATCAAAATAAGAATTAAATAGAATTTTATACACATTGAACTTACGGTTCGTGGTTCCTAATTTTCAGAGCACGATGCTTCTGAATAATTTAATTCCAATTGGATTTATAAATGGTAGAATATTTTAATTAATAAGAAACTTAATCTTCTAATTTACATTAATATTCGTGGCATTTCTCAGAAATGCTTAATGTCGTGTACGTAATATGTTCCAACGTATCCTATTGTATTTCAGATAATAATAATATTAAACATTGTAATAGTACTTACTTATTATATAGCATACATATAATTTTATTCATGAATCTACATATAATAGTGTCTGTAATTATTTAATTATTAGGTATTCTGCTGTGACATCGACACATGGTATTTAAATTTTGTGAAACTTTTTATCAAACGTATTTAAACAGAGTTTCGCATACATATATACAAATAAATTTGTAAACTCATGGAATCTTCATATGAAATAAAATTACTTGGAATGTAAGTCTTTTATAATTAGTTGTCGATCTATGAATGCGAGACGTAAAAGGCAAAAGATTGATTTTCTGCCGACGTTAAACTTATAATGATATAAATTAAAAATAGTTTGCTGGAATAAGAACATATGCTTAATTACAATATATTATTTTTGTACACGCATGGTACAAATTTCCAGAAACTTGTGTGAAAGAAGATGCTTCTCTGTCGAACCTTCTCCGGACAACTTCCAAGTCTGTGCGTCCCCTTCATTTCTATCTATAAGAATACATAAAAAAAATCTATTAAAACATTTTCGTGACTTACCTTGTTAATTGAGACAATAATCAGTGTCCTATGTGGTGTAAAAACTCGTGACATTTCAAATTTTAACAACTTACCTTATTTAACATTTGCCAGGTTATATAATAATTGATTGACACTTGGTAGGTTATAACACTTGGTATATATTTGTACAAAGACGGACGACGATCCCTGCCGAATGATCCCGAGAGTCGTCGAACAATACTTGTGTTATTAGTGAAGGTGTGCGTGTAACGCGTATACTTACGTATTATGTCGACAAAAATTTTGACTGGAGAAGAAGAATCAGAAGGAAAAGAAGAATTTCTTTCTTACCGTTTTTCGACTGACCATGAGACGATATTACGATATCTCTGATATGCGTGAACCGATTTTATTGAATTTGGTCGCATTCGAAAGCTTATATGCGGTTTACATAAGAAAAATGCCTTTGCTAGCGTGATGAGATATTAATGTATAAATGTCAGAATTAGGTTGGAATGCCTCCGCGACGAGTAAAGATACACGGTAGCGACAGTCGACATATATACATATATGTATAGGGTGTTTTTCATGTACTTGGCGTCGAGGCGCTACCGCGTCTCTAGATACAAACACATATTTAAAAATGAAAACACAATATAGGGTGAATTGACCAGTGAATGAACAGCTAAGCGTTTTTTCAGTTTCAAATAACGATAAAAATCTAAAAACATTGTTTGTGATTTTTTACTTGACCGGCGTCTGAAATAAATCATAATAATGTAATCAATGTCTAACATATTAGTGAATGAACAAAATACCCAATAAATGAATACTTTGTACCCAGTGAATGAACAGAAAGAATAATACTTCATTTTCCGACCAGAAAACGCTACAAAAGAAGAAAGGAAGTTTAGGTGAGGGATGTAACATAAGAATATAAAAATATAATCTATATATTATAATGATAGGAACCTGACAAATTTATTTATGTCAGAACACAGTTTACACGATTTAACTGTTTAACTGTCATCGTACGTGTTTTGTTACTAGGTTTCTCGCCGTGAATTGCAGCACCCGAAACCACAAAACAAAAAAATTAATAAGCGACCGAGACGTTCATAGATTCAAAAAATATTAGTATCACCGTTATCTCAATAAATTTTTCTTCATTCTAAATATAAGATCATTGTTTTCAATGAAATAGTATTCTTGTTATACACGAAAAAAGTCAATTTGTTCATTCACTGGTCGATTCACCCTATATTTTATTCGTATATTTTACCAAATAATACGTAAAAGAAATTCTAAATAAAATGAACTATTGGTCTATATTCAACAAAACTGGTAAAAGTACACGTATTTTAGTGACACAAAATTGAGCGTACACCTTGTTAAAATACTATTTACAAACTTACACTATATCCTTTCATTTATTAATACTTAGTCGCATATCCCTTGGCATCAATTACGGCTTGTAAACGACGTGGCATAGAATAAATTAAGTGTTTTATTAAAGAAGGAAGAATGTTTTCCCATTCTTCTCTCAACTTTCGTTTGAAATCTTCTATATTCGTAAAATTGTTATTTGCCATTCTGGATTTTATTTCCCCCCAGACATTCTCGATGGGATTCAGATCAGGTGACTGGGGAGGTGTTTTTAGCATCTTTGGAATATTATACAGCAACCATAATTATTGAACTATATATGATGAATGCTTTGGGTCATTATCTTGTTGAAAGTAATACACCCGCGGCATTTTTAATTTTTCTGCTGAATCTGTTAGATTCTTTTTTAAGATATGTAAATATTTAATTTTGTCCATTATGCCATCTTCCGGTACCATTTGCACCTATACATACATCCCCATATCATAACGGATCCTCCTCCGTGTTTAACCGTTGGACATGTATTTCTATGCTGGTACTCAGTATATGGCTGTCGTCATACGATTTGCTTCCTTCCATCCCGTCCAAAAAAATTGATTTTAGTCTCGTCAGAGAATATAACATTTTCCCGAAAACCTTCCTCAAAATTTACAAACGTTTTTGCAAATTCTATGCGTTTCTGCCCATTTGCTTTGGGGATATACGGTTTCTTTCGTGCGACTCGGCCATTATATCCCTCTTTTCTTAATATTCTGCGAACTGTTCCAACCGAGATGTCTTTATTTATACGTGAGGAAACACCTAATGTTAACTTCCGCACACTTGTACTCGGATTTATTTTAATTTGTCGGCAAATGAATCGTTCATCAGTGTTCGACAATGTTTTTTTTCTTCCTCGGCCAGCTGTATTTCGGACTGTTCCATCGTACCGAAATTTGTTTATAATTTTTTGTACGGTAGAATGTGTTCTGCCGACTATTTTCCCTACTTGACGAAGGGATTTACCTTGCGAATATAATTTCACAATAAGATTTCGTATTGAAATGTAAGTCTGCTTCCTCTTATTAGCCATGCTATTACTATAACCGTAAATCTACGTGTAACAGATAGTTTTTTGTTTCTGGTTCCTGAGCAACCGAACTTTGAGAGACATTTTGCGGGACTTCCTCTTCAATAGTACCAACATTTAACCTATAGATACCTGCGTAATGTAAAGGTTCCTACGTGTACGCTCAATTTTCTGTCATAAAAATACCTGTACTTTTACAATTTCTGTTAAATATAGACCAATAGTCCATTTTATTTAGATTTTTTTACGAAGTATTCAGTAAAATATACGAATAAAATATATATTGTGTTTTCATTTTTTAATATGTGCGTTTGTATTCATTTTTTCGTCAATTTTCATTACCAACCTAGGTGTACGCTCAATTTTGTGAGTAACTGTAGTAGACGTTCAAGAAGCAAACAGAGGAATCGAAGCTGAATAAATTCGTTTATTTTCATTTTTGACTTTACAAAAAAAGAATATACACATTTTTAGCGTTTTTGGGGCATTTCGTTTGATTAATTTTGTCGTTGTCAATACATTTTTATGCTGATGTACCATCACGTATCATGCATGAATATGAACCGCTCTGAAGATGAGGACCTTTATGAAATAGGGCACTTAGTTATTTATAACAAATTATGAAAAAAGTGAAAAAATCCCCCCCCCCCCGCCCAAAAACATGACTCATGTATGAAAGAAGCTAATTCCCTTTATTTCACGAAAAAAGTTCACCTGCAAAAATTGTGAAATCAACTTTGCTAATTCCAATTGTACCTTTAATTCACGAAAACAATTAAAAAACTTCTGACGCGGACAATATGAAACATTTTGTTTTAAGTCGACTTCATATTTTTTTTCTCATACAACGCCCGCTAATTCCTTAAAACCGAAGCTGAAAATCTGAGCACTGAATTGATTTGTGGCCAATAAAGGAATGTCAAGTATAAAAAAGTGACAGAGGAATCAGTGTTCGAGCGGAGAACGAGAATACAATTGGAATTAGCAAAGTTGATTTCACAATCTTTGCGTGAGAAGTTTTTTAATTGTTTTCGTAAATTAAAGGTACAATTGGAATTAGCAAAGTTGATTTCACAATCTTTGCAGGTGAACTTTTTTCGTGAATTAAAGGGAATTAACTTCTTTCATACATGAGTCATGTTTTTTTTTTTTGGGGGGGGGGGGTACATTCTCACGAACGTATCCCAGCAGACAAGTAGGTATCCATTGCAGTCCGATAGAGAATTCCACAAAAACATGAACAAAATTGCCACTTTATGAAGATTATCAAATTTCGTTTCACAGAGACGTATACAGGGTATTTCACTACAGGTGGAATCACCCACCTTACGCGAGAATGGCTGTTATTCGTTCATTTTTTAATATTTTTCTATAACAGAATTACCGAGAGATGCTACATATATGTACTTTTAAAATAAACGAATAGTTGTAAAAAAATATACAGTATATATTCCACAAAATATTCTTGAAAATCGCGTTCTTTTTCGAAAACTGACTAGGCATAACCCCTTAAGGAGACTATGGGCTGTCAGTAACGGTAAAAAAGTAACTTTTGGGGGGAATTAATTGCAAGGAAATAAATACAAATTGTGATTAGTACTTTTTGGTAATGTTTATTTATACTACAAAATTATAATAATTTTTTTTATAATATATTAATAGATATGACAACGCTACATTCGTCTGATGCATAAGCGTTTCATCTGTAGTTTAGCAGTGATTACAAATAACCGGAGGTAAGGATCGACTTGAAATTTTTACGTGATGTTCAAAATATATTCCTTTCTGCACTAAACCTCAACATTAAAGTGTAGAAACTCTACTTTTCCGACTAAAAAAACAGCTATCTGTGTATCCCGGAAATCGAGATTTATCGTAAAAATCGCCTTTTCCTAAGTAGTCGCTATTTCAATAATTTCAGTTGAATTCTCTTTCCCGAAATTCAGGTCGAAATTTCAGTTTCTAGGAGAAACATATTCGAAAGAAACCGTCGTAGCTTCATTTTTAAGCTGAATATCAGCGTAAAACCAGAGACACTTTTTCTAAAACAGTGAATAATCAACCTCGTGTGGCGCCATTATTATACAATATACATGATAATAACAAACATTGTATAAAAGGAGAAGTCTATACTTGTTTTCATCATCTTGTAATTAATTCGGAAAAAATACTTGATATCCGATCGATCAGTCAGATCAGGTAGTCAGCCTAGTCCTCTTAATATCGTGCTTCGTTTACGATAAAATTAACTTCGACTTTTATCAAACTACGCGTGGACCGAAGTACAGTTTCGGAGCCTGAGGGGCACGCGGAGGTAAAAGGGGAATGCGTCGCGCTTTCCGTAGGCCGTTCTACTTACCTCCGCGTTCCCCTCAGGCGCCTAAAACTGTACTTCAGTGCATGCGCGCTCGCTTAAAATTCAAAGTCGATTGTCTCGAAAACGAAGCGTCGTATTAAAAAATCTTATTCTACACTTTCGTCCTATTTGCACCTACAGAATCATCCCCTAAAAGGTTCACCACTTGTAGTGAAACACTCTGTATGTATCCTCGCAAATTTATCCGAGGACGATCCGTGCACCGACAGCTTTATCGCGCGGTGGCATGGATCGCGTTCAAGAGGTCGGTCGCGTCAGCGATGCCTCTAATTAACACAGCCTGTATACGGAGCTGGGCGCTTGCCGCGAAAATTAGTTTTCAAACGGCGGTTAATTGCGTTTCTAAGGAAAACTCGTCAGCCACCGCGGAATATAAGGGTCACGGAAGATGGATGACGGAACAACGTCGCCATTACCGGGAGTCGGGCGATGGCTCGGGTTCGATAAACGTGCAGAGCGCTGAAACCCTGGCTCCTCCATAGATGCGTCTCTGGTTAACGTCTCACTAACGCGATCATGCAAACGCCAGAGGGGATTGTAAACGACTCGCTCTACAAAGTTGCCGTCTCTAGCTCCCACTACTCTCTGCCCTGTATTTCCTCCCCGCTCCTCTCAATCGGCCTCCCACTCCTCCCCGCGTTAATACGTTCATCCTGGTTTCTCTTTTTTAATTCTCCTTTTGTCGAGTATATCCTTTTCTGTCGAGTTCCACCGACTTCTGCTTCTGATTCCATTGCGATGTTTGTTTTTCTGTGGGCTTCTTCTGCCGACGTCTCTTTCTGCGCATCTGACGGTTCAAGCTTGGTGAGCCTCTTTCCCCGACGGTCTACAAAGTTGCTCGCTCAAGACACGCGATATAAGCATGGGTCGTGATACGAGTATCCGTGTCGATAGAAGTAGGCGTTGGAAATTTATCGTCAGCAAGCCTTTAACGTTCAGGAAAGAAATCATTTCAGGGGAGGGGACGTGGAACGATGAGGTTGGCTCGTGAAGAAATGATTGATGATGAAATGTTTTTATATTGGTGGCTTTATATTATTTATAGTGGCGCGCTAATGATGGATTTCTGATCGTCAAGCGACTGGAGGTGTGTGAATGAGAGTAGTAGTGGTATTGGAAAAGTTAACTTTTTAATCACTTGTTGCATTGATATTTTGTGGTGACATCTGTGTGTAACACTTGAGGAGTGAATTTCAAAAGGGCATATTTCCACATAGAAATTTTTTTCAAAACCAACAAAAAACTGACACCTACGCCTATTAAAAAAATCATTTTTCTTCTTATTAATACACAAACATTTTATTCTTCTCTCTGATAGTGGTAATGTATTAAATTTAGCGACATTTTTTTAATAGTTATTTAAAAAAAGTTTGGAACCAACCCTCTTGATGAAAACTACTTGACTGAAAATGCAGTCGAATGTTTTAAGAAAGTGTAGGAATTTATATTAGAAGATTTTGAATTAAACTGTATGGTAAGAGTTTATATTTGAAGATTTATAATTAAATTGTATTGTGATATTTGAAAGGCTCTGTCAAAGACTAAACCGTGTCCGAGTCGACAGACAATCGTACTTCGTAGTCCGAATGCCTCCTTGATTCTTCCTCGCACGGGAAGTCACGCCGTGGACCCATCGTTTACGTTAGGTCTCCAGACGCAACAACGCACAGTGGTCTGGGGATATCTACATTTAGCGGCCAAAATTCTGATCTTTCTGAAACTTGGTGATTAAGGGTTTTTGAGGTCGCTGATAACGAATTTGGCTCCAAAAATTTAAAATTCAAAATGGCGGATTCAATATGGCGTGCATTGTGGTCTGGAAAGCGGTATTTTATAGTCAAAATTAAAAATCATAGCCGTACTAGAAAAAAAAGAGAAAAAAGAATCTGTTCCAACATTATCTTTGACTTAAAAAAAATAAAATATTAAAAATGCACGGGTCCGGGACATAGACTTATATAGACGGAACGTTTGCTGAGGGGGGTTGCAAGGTTCGCGGGAAGGGGAAGGTCATACAGGCAAATCGGGTAACTCCGTTCCTCCTCGGTGCTATTCGGAAATACAATGACGTTATATATATCTATGAGGGATACTTAGTCGAAAAGGTTAGGTATAAAATTTAGGTATAAAATATATGTATATATATATATATATACATATATATCGGTCATATATATATATACATATACATATATATATACAAAATTATAAATTTTGAGTTATATCGCAGCAAATGACCGATATATATGTATATATATATATATACATATATATCGGTCATATATATATATACATATACATATATATATACATATATATCGGTCATTTGCTGCGATATAACTCAAAATTTATAATTTTGGAGGAAACGCGTTCAAAAGTTTTGTTAGACAACGACTGCTTTTTCTATACTAATAATTCAAAAACTGCAAAGTTTTAGTTGTGTCGTTATTGCAGCAAATGAGCGATATAGTAAAAATAAAGATATATTTAAGGATAAGAATAAATAAAAGACACGTATAAATCCATGTATATTTTTATTGTCCTTTGAATAATATTAGTTTATTTAATTTATGTCTATCTGTAATATTTACATTTTGAATTTCGTGCATAAATCTTATTTTCGCATACACTTGTACTATAACACGTAGTAAATTATTTATGTGATTACTAAAAAAGCATTGGTCATTCGCATGTTCCTTTAAAATGTTCAAAATGTTTTTGCCGATTAAATTTTTCATTACATTGTATGTAAAAATATGCATTTTAAAACATTGGAATGTTTTCTGCGTTCTTATGAAAGCAGTTGCAGCAACTTCTACTTCCATACAGATATGTATAAGATCCGCTGATGGATATAACAATGATCCCCTATTTTTTACATTAATGAGATTGCAGCCGGTTTGTGTTGTGCCCGTTAAAGCGCGGATGCATTCACTGCAATGTACCATGCTTTTAATTTTTTTCAACACACATCCTGCAATATAAATAATAATTTCTTTTTTATATTCCGTTATTGAAGACAATAATTGCCCGTATGGTAGATAATCGTGATCCGTTTGTTCAGCTTTGAAAACATCCAACCATTGTTCATTGGAATTTATGGAGACATTGATAGTTTTCATTGGATGTTGTGTGGATGGAACGTTTAATATGGGTATATTTTCTAATGCAATGCAGTTTGAACTATTTCTGTCTCCTATTTCCGTATGTACTATTAATTTTTGAATTGCACTTTTAAATTGTTTTTCGTTCCCCTCGCCCAAAGTCCTCGCTTCCGTTCCGTCTATATAAGTCTATGGTCCGGGACGCCCAAATACCACGAGCGTCATTTCTAAAAGTCTGCATAAAATTGAAGATTGCAGGAGATTGCACTTGAAATTTACATGCTCTTGTTAACAATTGTGTAAGCTTTCATGTAAAATAAGTCCGATGTTAATTTCCCTTAATCATTTTTTTATAAGCCTTCTCAAAGTTTAAATTGATATAAACATTGCACTATTTGTTCATGGGCTAAAAAATGCCTATGACACATAAATAACTGAAATATACTTCCTTACCTATATAACTGTATACCTATATAACTTTATAATATAAACACGTATTTTGATGTTCTATAATGAGCAATTAAAACAATTAGATTCACATACAATTTCATGATTTTGTCTTTGTAATATTATATCTAATCAAATAATCATCTGAAAAGGGAAAGCCATGCGGATTTAGAAGCTCTGGAGGGTTGTCAATTCATAAAAAAAAAATGACATTGTAAAGTTGAAGTTGAGAAATTGAATTTTGGCCACCATCCAGACCACTGTGCAACGTCTCGTTTTCGTACTCGTCACCGTCGGCGTTGTCGCGACAGATTATCGCCCACCGCGCACTTTCTTCAAATCCGATCGAGGTCGGGTGACGTTAAAATTCTCTCTCAAAAGTGTCTTTATCACAGCAGACTGTTTCTTTGCGTGTCAGTGTAATTGGTACACAAATTGAAATTCGATTAAAAATACTACTGGAAGACTGCCGTTATTTTTCATTGTGTCTCCTTGAAAGCACAGATGTTAGTGACATATGTAAGATTAAAGGAAAATCAAATACAATTCTTGGCCGAAACTATTTGAGAAATGATTTATTCAGCGCGTCCTTTCGTAAAGACGACCCTGTGGAGACTGCCCGTCGATCGAAGTTACGGGCCAAAAATGTTTATTCAAACATTGGATAAGCGTCGGAGGCGTCGCTGTTTGGGGGTAGTCGCCGTGGCCATGGCAGCGTAACCGGAAACACGATGCCTCGACCAGCCTTCCCCGATCAGCGTGGAATTATCTTACACATAAATCAGTTATCTACTTTTGTAAAAGCAATAGATAACAAGTTTTGTGTTAGTGAGGAATTGTTAGCAGTTGTACCACTCCGACAAACTACACGGGGAATAGGCATATAGGGGAAGGTGGGCAAGACGGGGCAGTTAAGGTTGGATGACGAATAAAAGACAATTATATGTCTGAAACATTCTTTGGTAATAAGTCTTTCAGTTTAACTGTGAATCAACCTAAGTTTTACAGGTTCCAATAGAATAAATAAAAAAGTTCAGAAAAAGTCGTTTCTCCCCATCTTTCCCCAGGGGTGAGATAAAATGGGGTACCAATGAAAAAACAATATAAATGAAGTATTTTTTTATAAATACTTTATTATACAGTAGCGGACAAAAAAGTTACCACTTTCCCGATTTCTTTATTTTTATTATTTTTAACAGCAACTTAAAGCTCTTTAAGTTGCTGTTAAAAATAATAAAAATAAAGATATTAAACACATACTACAGCTCTGTAGTATGTGTTTAATATACATATTCTGATATAGAATTAAACGCTGCATAAAACCCAGTTAAAGTCGAATTTATTTAACTAACAAACAAAAATGTTATATAAGATTAAACAGAAGCTATAGGGGAAGGTGGGGCAAGACGGGGGGGGGGGGCAAGACGGGGTACCCCCCATATCTCGTGATACAAACGCCCGAATCAAAATTGAGCATACACGTTAGACGTGTCGCTATCGGCACCGTCAGTGACTTGCGAATCAGTGAAACATGTGGACGCGTGACGAAGTTAGATCAGAATTTATAATTTATTGGGACTTCCTTACTTTTTCCTTATTTTTAGCACCCGTGACAGTGATATAATAATATAGAAGATTTCCGGTACATGTATGTGTTTCTGAGGCAGAATTTAGCTGGCTATAAGGTATGTATGTTATTTTATACTTTTGTAAATAATGTTTCGAGCAGTGTTCATATGATTGTCGCGAGACGCGAAGGGGCATGATGGGGTAATGAAAATGAGAGGAACCCCATCATGCCCCTCACAAACCTAAAAATATAAATCAAAGTTTCTTATTATTCCAGGATGTTTAGAAACTACAGACGGAAGACGGACCGAGGAAAATGATACTTCTTTTCTATTAATTAATCCAAACGAACTGATTCCCTTGTGGAAAGGTGGATAAACTGTCAAATATGTGGCAAATGGGCTCATTTCTCCTGTGTTGATGTGGGAGTTGAGGACGACGAATCCATACATGTGCGTCTCCTCTGTCAACCCAATAAATAATTACTTTGTATATATATACTTTATTTATATTATTTTTTAATTGGTACCCCATCTTACCCCACCCGTGGGGCAAAATGGGGAGAAACGACTTTTTCTGACTTTTTTATTTATTCTATTGGAACCTGTTGTAGCGGCTTGATCGCTACTTCGCCTCTATATTTGAAACGCGACTTTTCTGGTAGTTTCAGTACGCTTGGGTTTTCCCTCGTGGGCCTTGGTGAGCCAGGCTATGGCCACGTACACATCTGGCAGCCAGGCTCGCCCAGGTCAGGGTTTTTCCAACGTACGGACGTGCGTTTTCGCGCCGAAATTTGCCGCGCGTTTTCGGCGTCGCTTGAGGGACGCGTCCCTCTGAGAGGGTTGTATAAATATCCTCCAGAGGTGACGCGCACCCTCACTCACCTGGAACTGCCTGCAGAGGCAACGTCTCGCGCTTTCGAGTTAAACCGCCATTTTTAGTGTCTTTTATTTTAATTAACGCATTGTATCACTTTCTCGATATTATTAAAGGAGTGTGGTGTTTTAGACAAGTGTGATTTCCTTTGCACCCCTCACTGTAAAACTTAGGTTGAATCACAGTTAAACTGAAATACTTATTACCAAAGAATGGTTCAGACATAAAATTGATTAGTTGATTATGAAAATCTGTGTTTTATTCATCAACAAACCTTAACTACCCCGTCTTGCCCCACTTTCCCCTACATTTTTACGACCGACAAAAAAGTTACCACTTTCAAATTCCCGCGGATTTGTTTTTCATTTTTCTGGTTTACGCTTCTTCGAGATGCTTAAGAGGTTAAACCCGATTAAAAATGCCTGGTGGAAAGAAAACTGATCCCCAATTGCGAAGTTTAATAGTTCGGTTACGTGATGACGAAGGCTATACTTTTTAACAACTTGCTGAGCATACGAAGATGGATAAAAACACAATTCGTCGCATTTATTGCTGTGAAAAGAATCCATTGGTTGTGGAGCATCGAGGGCGACCAATAAAAACTAATGAAAGGTTAATATTACACATTTCTGTCTTACTTTGGCAACAAAATTTCATTAAAATCGATAAATATTTTTAGTTCGAAAATCTATAGAACTCCTAGTTCGAAAATCTATAGAGAACCCAAAGCTAACAGCCCCAGAAATCCGTGATAAAGTGTTGGTTGAAAAATTTGAAATTAGTGTCCGAACGGTTCAATTGAGACTAGCGGAGAAGGGACTAAATAGCCGAATTGCTGCTAAGAAGCCATTTGTATCCAAGAAAAACATGCATAAAAGGATGAATTTTGCGCGTAAACATCTTGCATGGTCCGCTGCTGACTGGGCAAAGGTCTTATTTAGCGATGAGTCAAAATTTAATTTAATACACAGCGATGGAATTAGATTTGTACGGCGTCCGATTAATGAAAGGTTTAGTCCTCGGTATACCATTGGTACGGTTAAGCATGGTGGAGTTGTATAATGGTGTGGGGGGCATTTAGTCTTTCGGGAGTAGGTCCTATTCACCGAATAAACGGTATAATGGATCTTGTTGCAATTAAACAAGAAACATCGAAAGGAAGAGAAAGGACGCATTTTTCTCCACTAATTAACATCCAAGACAGACATGTGTAAAACGGCAAAACAAATTCTAAGTAAACTTTTCGGAAAATATAAAAATAACCACGATTCTTCTGAAAATATTGAAAACCTGACACATCCTGAAACTGAAGAATTAGGTACCTTTAAAAAAACAATTGGAGTTATCAATCGCAGATACCCTCCAAGAATTTAGTGTTAACCAGGGAGACGATAAATTCCGGACTGTAACAAAGGAATTCCATATTTTTTAGTCCACTGGGAAAAAGACATCCAGTTTAGAACCACTTTTGGACGCTCTATATACAATTATACCAACATCCATTCAAAATGAAAAAAAATTTCTACAGCTGCGGATTTTGTGACAAAAAAAAAGTAGATTAGCTGGCGGGACATTAGACGCATTGTGCTTTTTAAAACAAAACAGTAATGTTTCACCTTGCTCACATTTTGTATTATATAAATAAAATTATCAACTATATTTAATATCTGTTTTTTCATTTACCTACACAAGTTTTGTGTAAGTTAGACCCGAATAAAAATTTCAGGGACCTGGAACGAAATGTTTTTTCGTTTCGTTTCGGTTCAGCTCCGATAATAATAATTTCGTTTCGGTTAATATCGTTCCTGGTGAAAAATATTTCGTTTCCATCAGAACGAAAAACAAATTTTGTTCCGAACCGGTTATTTCATTTGTAAAAAAAACTAGTATAAACTTATTTCAACAATTTTATTGCCTTTGGTACTTATATTATAAAATATTATACGTTATAGTTATGTATTATAGAATATTATATATTACGTCTTAAGAAAAGAATTTAGAGTTTTGATGCTTTCGGTTGCAAGCCGTGCCCACGGCCAAATAAGGGGAACGCTCAATTTAAATTTTTTAACCTGAAGTGTACAGAACGTTATTAGTCGGAATTTTTATTTCGGTTATTACGTTTTCACTCCTGCAACAGGGTTAAAAATTTCGTTTCGTTTCTGTTTCTGTTGCGGAAAAATATTTCGTTCTTTTCGTTTATCGTTTTCGTTTCTGTTCCGTTCCGGGTCCCTGAAAAATTTAGATAAATATTATCAACATTATCGGGAACACTAGACTGCTCGGTAAACGCAGAAATAGGAGATCTAAAAAATAGGGTTTAAACAGCATTTTGTTTTGCAAGTGTTGTTGCCAGTTCAGTCATAATTGTTATCTTTTAACGCTATTCGAAATGCTTCCTAATGCAGATATAATTAATTTTCCATTTAATTTTAAGAAGCGAGGAGTGATCTTTCAGAAGAGTATATTTTCACTTTTGATCTTGAAGCAAATTGCAATGGCTTCGCCTTACTAATGTTAAATTACATTCCCCCGTGGCACAAAACACTACAAAATAGGTTTGATCCCTTTTTGAAAAATTGAAGTGAAAATACAGAAGATCTTATTTCTAAGTTTGTCTGATGACATAGTGAAATCATTTTTTAGTCTGAAACAAAACGGACATATTTCCTATACTCGTCTAGGACTTGGTTTGACTAACTGGAGGCTCACGAGCCGCCGAGGGCCCCTCCGCCTTGCTGCCACGCTGAACGGCGACCACCATACTAAACTCTGACGATGCAGTCGAATTCGTCCGTCTCTACACAGGCATAAATACATTCGATTTGCTGACGCTGTTCCGGCTACGGCCGGCCACAGCCATACGTTTACATATAATTATAATTAATACGACGATGCGAACTGATATATACTTACTTTTACTCGTCTTTTTGAATGTGACCGTTAACATTATGGCCGCGTCATAATGTTGACGTGGGATGGATTGATAGAACATCCACTTCAATTTTAGTTGTTGCTATCCTTAACAGCGAAGATAATGACTTGTCCCCTAATTTTGGCCGATATTTACTTTTTATACGTTTGATAACAGAAAAAGCACTTTCGCATCTGTACGTAAATCCAAACATTGAAGAAATTTTTAATCCAAATCCACCGATTTCGGAAGCTTTTCTTCGGATAATAATTTAAAAAACTCCTATCCATATTCATTCCTGGCGAGTACCAACAGATCTGCTTGCAAATTACACAATTCAATTCGATATTCAATTTCTTGGTCTTTGACCTTACATGCTTTTGGATTATTCAAAATTACAAGTTCATTTTTCATGTGCTTTTTAAATTGTGACGTTTTTAATTCTAATATGTACAGTTGCAATTGGGTTTGAAATCCGTTTATATGCCCAATCAAATCGGAAATATTTTGGCCTTGTTTTTACAATTTAAAATTTAACGTATTCAAATGAAATGTTGTATCTGTTAAAAATGCGAGCACGCATAAAAATTTAGTGGTTTTAAATTTTCTCAGGATATCTTTATTTCCATTGGTTTTCTTTTTTAAAAATGTTAAGATATCGTTTCTCAAATTAAAAAATCGCTCCAAACATTTCCCCGCACTTAACCAATATACATTACTACGTAAATGCAAATCGGTGTACGCAGCATTAACATCTTCCAAAATATTTTGGAATTTGCGGTGGGAGAGAGCCTTAAGCAACCTTTTAGCGATGTTGTTAGCCTTCTAAATAAAGAATTTACGAGGAATTTACTATCACTCTTTTAAATTAACCCCAGTATGAACCTATTTCCTCCTTTAATTAATTTTCTAACTTCGGTTACAAATTGCATCGTTGCATTCAATGTTAAAATTTTACCACACAGTGCCTCTTGATGTATGTTGCAGTGAAAAGTTGGACAAGAATCCGTTCTTTGAACCTACCATGGCTTTCGCACCATCGGTACACAATTGCACCACACTTTGTAAATCCTCCGTATTTTACAATTTGTTCGCGGACTACGTTGTAGAGGAAGATGAGGCACGATGGGTTGCCTCCGTATCTCGTGATACAAACGCACTAATCAAAATTGAGCATATGTGCTAGATGCGTCGTTATCGGCGCCGTACAGTGAGGCACAAAGTGATGAAGTTTGTGCCAAAATCAGAGAACTTTTGATAGAAATGAGATAGAGCGATGATTTTTCTTTTTTAGATTAAACCTGAAATATTGCAGAATAAGGAAAAATTAGAGAGATTATGTTACAAACGTTTTTTAACTTTGAAAATCTATGTTAAACTTGAAATATTACAACAAAATTGTGATTTATCCAATACCATGTACGGTTAGATTTTTTTCTTGACATGTTGTACATCATTTCTTGTAGATTTTGTCAGGCTGATTTCAAATCCATTCGCAAAATTTGTCTACTACCTCAGGATTTTGGAAAAAATCGATTTCAAGTTTAACACAGATTTTTAAAGTTAAAAAACGTTCGTACCATAATCTCTCTAATTTTCCCTTATTCTGCAATATTTCAGCTTTAACCTAAAAAAAATCATCGCCTTATCTGATTTCTATCAAAAGTTCTTTAATTTTGACACAAACTTCATCACTTTGCCCCACTGTGCGCCGTCAGTGAGCAGGGAATCAATGAAACATGTGGACGCGTGATGAAGTTAGATCAGAATTTATAATTTACTAGCAAAATACTCCGCGCTTCGCTTCGGGCATAAGAGATATTGATTGCACCATGAAAACACATTTCACCCCAATTCCCCACCCCCTTGGGGGTTGATTAGGGCAAAATCCTACAGTTGTTTTTTTGACATTTATGTTGGGTAATCTTTGTGAGTAAAGGCCCCCATATACGAGCGAGCCGCTCGTGTATGGGGGGCCTTAAGAATCAAGTTGATATTTAATCAGGTCTAAGAGATTAGGGAAAAGAGGAGAGTCTGAAAAAATACATTCTACTCCTTTTCACCCTCTTTGGGAATGAAATTTCCAAAAATCCTTGCTTAATCAGTGTCTTCGGATCGAGCCCTCGGCCACTTATTCCCGCCGCGGTGCTATTTTGCAAGCGAAAAACGCTCGCCCGGTCGCTGTCTGTCGGTCGCGTCCCGAACTATTATTATTTAAAAATCATTATTTAAAAAAAAACTAAAACCGTTAGAACCTTCCTCTCGTGACGACCAACAAAGTGATGTAATACACTTGTGGCTACAGTTCCTATGTACTGAGAAACCACATTTCAAAGTATGCAACTTCAATTTTATATAATATGTAAGTATAGATTGAGACTTCCTTACTTTTTCCTTATGTTTTGCACCCGTGAGTGTGATATAATAACAAAGAAAATCTCCGGTACATGTATGTGTTTCTGAGGCAGAATTTAGCTAGCTATAAGATACGTATGTTATTTTATACTTTTGTAAATAATGATTCGGGCAGTGTTCATATGATTGTAGTGAGACGAGAAGGGACATGATGGGGTAATGAAAATGAGAGTTACCCCATCATGCCCCTCACAAACCTAGAAATAAAAATCAAATTTTCTCACTGTTCCAGGATGATTAGAAACTACAGACGGAAGACGGACCGAGGAAAATGATTCTTCTTTTCTATTAATTAGTCCAAAATAACTGATTCTCTTATGGAAAGGTGGATAAGCTGCCAAATGTGTGGCAAATGGGCTTTATTTCTCCTGTGTTGATGTGGGAGATGAGGATGACGAAACCATACATGTGTACGCGAAATCGGACACTTTTCGAAGTAACATTTCGGATGTTGCTGAAATTTGAATATGTTGTAGTCTTTAGTGGCATTTAAATGTACCTCAAAGGATTTTTCAAAATTTTGAAAACGGTCGATTTTACAGCTGTTTGATGGTAAGTGCTAACATTTCTTCAGTAAATTATAGCTATGGAAGTAGTAAACAGATGGAGATGAGCTTTACGGTGCTTATAGAGAAGACATTGAGGTTTTAAGAATTATTTCAGTTTAACAATAATTTTTTTTAACCATTTTTGTCCAATTATTTTAAACAAATGCAGTTTTTTAACATCGGGCGCGATTTTAAAAATCTGAAAAAATAGGGGACTATAGTTCTATCCTTCCCCTTGATGGACTAATTTTCAAAAATATGGGCATTTTAAAATTGGCCTTGTGAAAATTGCCGAAATTTGGCGCTGCGTCCAATCACACCGGCTCGACTCGCTGAGCCGTGCGGTGCTCGCAGCGGCCAAGTGCTATTCTTATTCAGTTTTCTCGAATATGGTAAGTATTTGCAAAAAAACTGAAGAAGGAAAACTTTTACTGTTTTTTATACACAACATAATACGGTAGCTAAATTTTTGGTGTTCGCAATATTTTCCTTGAAACGAAGGTGACCCTCAGCTTTTGAAATGGAATGCTATATATTTGATCATCCAATATGAAAGCCACTGTCAAGACAAATTCAACCATATGGTATATTATGACCTCCAAAGATACACATAGTTAGGAATGAAATAAATATATCGAAGTATCTATAGTAGATTGAATTTCTTCTTTCAATCCTGACCATGTGTATCCTTGAAAGGTCATAGTATACCATATGGATGAATTTGTCTTGACAGTGGCTTTCATATTGGATAATCAAATATATAGCATTCCATTTAAAAAGCTGAGGGTCACCTTCGTTTCAAGGAAAATATTGCGAACACCAAAAATTTAGCTACCGTATTATGTTGTGTATAAAAACCAGTAAAAGTTTTCCTTCTACAGTTTTTTACGAATACTTACCATATTCGAGAAAACTGTATATGAATAGGCTCAGCGAGTTGAGCCGGTGTGATTGGACGCAGCGTCAAATTTCGGCAATTTTCACAAGGCCAATTTTAAAATGTCCATATTTTTGAAAATTAGCCCATCAAGGGGACGGATAGAACTATGTTCCCTGATTTTTTCAGATTTTTAAAAAAGGCGCCCGATGTTAAAAAACTGCATTTTGTTTAAAATAATTGCACAAAAATGGTTAAAAAAAATTATTTTTTAAACTGAAATAATTTTTTCTTAAAACCTCAATGTCTTCTCTATAAGCACCGTAAAGCTCATCTCCATCCGGTTACTACTTCCATAGCTATAATTTACTAAAAATATGTTAGCACTTACCTTCAAACAGCTGTAAAATCGACATTTTTCAAAATTTTGAAAAATCCTTTGAGACATATTTAAATATCACTAAAGACTACAGCATATTCAAATTTCAGCAACATTCGAAATGTTACTCCGAAAAGTGTCCGATTTCGCGTGGAACGTCCCTTTAAGTGTATTTATTTTTTTATTTAATTCTCCTTTCCTCTGTGTATAAAAGCCATTATTAACTGCATTATATCTGATGATTTACGAGGAAGATTAAATCCTTCTACCGCTATACTTTGTCCTATAAGTTCTGTTTTTGATATTTGATTTACTGAAAAGCGATCAATAGCTGCCAATTTCGATATTATTTCCGACAAAGTTGGTCGTGTAATAAATTTTTCAATAGTTTCATTGTTGTCTGAACATCGGAATCGTTTGACTGATTTAAAATTAAGATTGCTGGTACTTGGCTTATCCAAATTTTCTACTTTTATCATACCGTGAATACCTTCAAGATGCATTCGAAGACCTATGGTCGCCGATCCTTGGCATAAAAGCTGTTTTTCTCAAAGATTGCAGGTGACAGATTTCTTGTTTTTACTTTTTCGAAAGTATTACCAACAGTCCTTGTAAGTTTTATTCATATTGGGAGGCTAAATTTGACACAAAACGTGCACAGACGAACACAAGAATCTTCCTCTTTAGAATACAAACCTAGACTGACTGTTTGTCGCGCAGGGCCAGTGAGTTGCCAGTACGGCGATTGTCTATTCTTTCTGAAATCTAATTGCTGCCGTGCAAACATTGCGTCACATTATATCGTGCATCGAATGCAAAAGCACCAAACGCATTAAGACCGTCGCGCATTTTAGTGAAGCGCGGCGCTACGAAGAGAAAAGTTTATAAACAATTGCGTAATTCTTCGTATGTATTGCTAACATTTATTACAAATTGTAGATGTGTTTATATGTTCACGATTAGCTAATAACACGCAATTTGAACTAACTGAAAATATATTTCTGAAAACAAATGGGATTTATAATAATTTTCCTACACTTAAGTTTCTCGAGAAATACTGCAGTTTCTTGAGAAATGATTAATAAGGAATTATAAAATTTCTCGAGAAGGGGCACTACCGAGCACTAAGTAAGGTTAGTCCGCTGTTGCTCTCAATGTCTCATATAAGAAATGAATGGAAGCATTTTTTCCATTATAATATTGCTGTGTCTCTACCAAGAAAGTTATACAAAATGATCGTAGGAATTGGAGTAGGCTAGACTTCTTCTGAACGAACCTGCTCAGCTGAAGGCTGAAGGTTTGAAAATTTAGAAGTAAACGAATAACATTACCGGAATAACATCTCACAATAGAAATTTATTTTTCATTTTATTTTCGAAGATCCTAACTACTACACTTACAATCAAGAGTTTGCCCCAGAACCTCGATCATTAGAGAAAGAAAATTACTTCGAAGGATATGCTATACATGATACCAAGCATTCACCAAAAAAATACCTGAAAATATTAGCAGCGTTTCTAAGAGCCTATCTATCCCCTAATAGTTGCAATAATTCCCAGCTGGAAACTCTCGGTACATATTGCCCGTACCTTCTCATAAATAAATTCTGCCGCGGAACGGTAGCATAAATTAACGTCGATCCGCGAAAATTTTTCCGCGACCCGCAGCTTCTGGCGGATTTTTCACCCAGCTCCGCGAGATTTCTCCTCGCGCGCTTGGACGCGGCGCGATTCCTCGTTGGGTTCAACCTGTACGCTTTCTAAACGGCAATTAACGATGATAAGATGCCTGGATGGAATTTTTCGACCCCCCCGAAGAAGCTCCCAAGCGCTGAACGGTCGATATGATACCTCCGGCCGTGCATCGACGTGCATATCGCGCGAGTTTATTACCAGCACTGCATTAACCTTTCGTAGCATAAACGACAGAACCGTTTGCCAGCGATGGGAAGCGCGAAACGCTGATTGCTTTTCGGCCCCGAACACCCCGTTTTCGCCATTTCGAACGCTGGCGTGGCATCGATTGACGGTGGTTAATTAATATGACGGTTACCACTTGCTATACTCCAAGAAATTTAAGAAGGAACTTATTCGCGCATGTAGAATGAGCTCATTGGCTCCGAGGAAGCGTTTGTTTGGGGTATAGCCAATAGTAACTTGTTTCGGCACCAATGGGCGCCAACGTGCGCAGAACCGGTCTAAACTCGTCGGTCGGCAAGTTCCTTCTAAAATGACTTGGAGTATGGTAGAATATAGGTATAGCTGCTAGATGTGGCGTGTGAAGTGAAATCTCTGGGGGTACAAATCACCGAATGTCTTATTTGGCACGTATTATAGGAATCTATAACTGTATACCATTGTTTCCCAAGCATTTTTGGGTCGCGACCTCTTTTATAATATTAGGTAAGGCAAATTTAATAAGTTAAAGAAAACACATTAAAAATAGGTATTTCAAAGTATAATTCTAACTTAATAATATTTAATTATCTTAATACATATATTAAATATACTTAAAGATATTTGATATATTTAATTTTCTTATATAGTGTGATGGTTGTGCTTACATCTGAGTAAGCAGCTTTTTCGTCTTTTCATGTATGAAAAATCAATAATACGTTATCTATAGAATATGGCATTGTAACCATATTAAAATAAGTAAGTGCTAAGAATCGTCAAATAAACATAACCGCGGCGACCCCCCAGAAAACACTTTGCGGGGGTAGTGATCACAGAGTGGAAAGTGGAAACCATTTCTCTTTACACAATTTTTATTAAATTCCTACATATTCCAGGCTGAATGTACTTACATATGTAGTGTACAGGGTGTCCGGTAACTGTTGGTATAGTCGGGAAGGAGAAGATTCTGCATGAAAATATAAGCTGAAAATATGATAATTATTTACAAAGGGTACTTATCGCCGATTTGGATGACCTAGAAATATATTGTTATGATCATCATTTTGAACAATTTTTTCTTATGTTACCGTCGCTCGGCTTTAGTTTCTGAGATTTTCCAAAAAACAACTCTGATCGGTAGTTGGTCGGCGATAGATGCTAAGATATAAAGATGTTTAAAATCTGTCAAAAGTTTTGTCTAACCCCAACCAAATATCCATTTACTTGTGCTTGCTCACGTCGGATCGTGACATATGCTGAAGTACTCTATTAGAATATTGGTAACTTGATGAATGGAGGCACAAAGGTTTTCTTTACATGACAAAAGCTGTGTCCTAACTCAAACCAATTGTTGGTTACTATTTTACACAATTAGGGTCATTAGGCGATTGGCGTTATTTTTTCCCTTTCATATGTATTGTAAGTTAGGTAGAGCAGGTACATGTCTCTTTTACATCTATGTATGAATGCGGAAAAATGTAATAAAGAAGTTTATTTCTCTTTATACATTATAAATTTATGAATGATACCATATTCATCAATCGTAATAATCTTTTTCTGTTTGAAACCTTTACCTACATATTTCTTTCCCACTTCTTATTACCTCTCAATTTGGTTACCTCTTAATTCGTAAGTCTAATTCAATTACTTTGTACTTTACAATTGTACTTCAATTGCAATTGTATAATTGAACGAACTTACCAAGTGAAATTCGATTCTAATTGTATAAGCGCCTCCTTCGAAAAGATCAAATTGTAGTCCCCCTACTTTATGCCAGTATCGTCACATTTTTAACATCCCCTACAGCACATTTTGTTGCAGAAACGTTGCACAAAAGTTGCAGTATATTACAATGTTGCCGTTTGGTTGCAAGTTGCATTGCAATATTACTGCAAAATTGCGGAAACATTGCCGTGCAATATTTCAATGGCCACATTTGTGCAATGTTACAGAAACATTGCGCACATATCGCCGTGTAATATTGCTATGGAAACATTTGTGCATTGTTTCAGGAATATTGCGTACATATTGCCGTGCAATATTACAATGGCCAAGTTTGTGCAATATTTCAGGAATATTGCGCAAACATTGCCGTGAAATATTGCGCCGTGGAAGATTTCAGCAATTAATCCGCAATAAATCCGAATTTCGAGGAGCGATTCCGAATTGTCGACGCGTAGAATACAGTCTAAGATTCCACGGGCTATGAAGAGGGAATATATGCGAACGTGGACATTATCTGACATAAATAATTAATACAATGATTTAATTAACACTGCAGAGTTTAAACAAACTGATAAACAATATTCAGCAACAAAAGAGATTTCTATAAAAGTGATACATGTGCCAATTACTGTCAGTGTCCCTATCATTATCGTTTAATTGATTATATCTATTTAAAACGTTCCGAATTGTCGAGGGAAAATATCTAAGTCCGGATTTATTGCGGATTTATTGCTGATATCTTTCTCATATCTTGCGAGCGCTTGCAAGATATGAGAAAGATATCAGCAATAAATCCGCAATAAATCCGAATTTCGAGGAGCGATTCCGAATTGTCGACGCGTAGAATACAGTCTAAGATTCCACGGGCTACCACGGAGGGAACATATGCGAACGTGGACATTATCTGACGTAAATAATTAATACGATTATTTAATTAACATTATAGATTTTAAACAAACTCATAAACAATATTCAGGAAAAATAGAGATTTGAAAAAAGTGTTACACGTGCCAATTAATGCCAGTGTCCTTACCATGACCGTTTAATCGATTATATCTATTTAAAAAGTTCCGAATTGTCGAGGGAAAATATCTAAGTCCGGATTTATTGCGGATTTATTGCTAATATCTTTCTCATATCTTGCGAGCGCTTGCAAGATATGAGAAAGATATCAGCAATAAATCCGCAATAAATCCGAATTTCGAGGAGCGATTCCGAATTGTCGACGCGTAGAATACAGTCTAAGATTCCACGGGCTACCACGGAGGGAACATATGCGAACGTGGACATTATCTGACGTAAATAATTAATACGATTATTTAATTAACATTATAGATTTTAAACAAACTCATAAACAATATTCAGGAAAAATAGAGATTTGAAAAAAGTGTTACACGTGCCAATTAATGCCAGTGTCCTTACCATGACCGTTTAATCGATTATATCTATTTAAAAAGTTCCGAATTGTCGAGGGAAAATATCTAAGTCCGGATTTATTGCGGATTTATTGCTAATATCTTTCTCATATCTTGCGAGCGCTTGCAAGATATGAGAAAGATATCAGCAATCAATCCGCAATAAATCCGGACTTAGATATTTTCCCTCGACAATTCGGATCGTTTTAATTAGATATAATCAATTAAACGGTAATGGTAGGGACATTGACAGTAAATGGCACGTGTAACACTTGTTTCAAATCTCTATTTCTCCTGAATATTGTTTATGAGTTTGTTTAAACTCTATAATGTTAATTAAATAATCGTATTAATTATTTACGTCAGATAATGTCCACGTTCGCATATGTTCCCTCGGTGGTAGTCTGTGGAATCTTAGACTGTATTCTACGCGTCTACAATTCGGAATCGCTCCTCGAAATTCGGATTTATTGCGGATTTATTGCTGATATCTTTCTCATATCTTGCAAGCGCTCGCAAGATATGAGAAAGATATCAGCAATAAATCCGCAATAAATCCGGACTTAGATATTTTCCCTCGACAATTCGGAACTTTTTAAATAGATATAATCAATTAAACGGTCATGGTAAGGACACTGGCATTAATTGGCACGTGTAACACTTTTTTCAAATCTCTATTTTTCCTGAATATTGTTTATGAGTTTGTTTAAAATCTATAATGTTAATTAAATAATCGTATTAATTATTTACGTCAGATAATGTCCACGTTCGCATATGTTCCCTCCGTGGTAGCCTGTGGAATCTTAGACTGTATTCTGCGCGTCTACAATTCGGAATCGCTCCGCGAAATTCGGATTTATTGCGGATTAATTGCTGAAATCTTGCTCATATCTTGCGAGGGCTTGCAAGATATGAGAAAGATTTCAGCAATCAATCCGCAATAAATCCGGACTTAGATATTTTCCCTCGACAATTCGGAACGTTTTAATTAGATATAATCAATTAAACGGTAATGGTAGGGACACTGACAGTGAATGGCACGTGTAACACTTTTTTTTACAAATATCTTTTGTTGCTGCATATAGTTAATGAATTCGTTTAAACCATATGTGTTAATTGAATAATTGTATTAATTACTTATATCACATATGTCGACAAACAGAATACTGTGTTACATTTCACAGGCAACCTCCAAGGGAATATATGTAAACACGGACAATATGTTATATAAGTAATTAATACAATTAGTTAATTAGCACTATAAGGTTTAAGCAAACTGTTAAACTGTTTACAGCAATAGATCATATTTGAAAGAAGTCTGAGTTGTGAAATGTATAGCCACTAACACTAAAGACTAGAAAATAAAAAATATATAAAACAAATTATGTTAAACGATTGTATTAAAACTGCGCTAAAAACTTAAACAACATTATTTTCTTGTACTACGCAGGATATTTCATAACAGAATATGAATCAACTTAATACAACATCAAGCGTCGGAATGAATTTGTTGTGAAATATTCGGCTCCGTGATTAGGGAGATGTAATGGGGTTTGTCACAAGGAACTTTCGTTTTTTAATAATTTCTGTTTAAAGTGTTGCACGGTAGGACTATAAGTTCGAATACGTAAGTAAACTTCTCAATCAACAGTTGTAGCTGCAGCGGTAAAGTGTTCATCTACGGTTCCACAGGTCGCAGGTTCGAATCTCCGTGGGGTAAAAGAAGTTTTCTATTTATAAAAGATACACTGACCTTATATTACAATGATTCCTGGACATTATTCGTGTCGTCGCGTCCATCAAAGGACACGGTGTAATAAAATTCCATTCTACTGATATTTTTATTTTTGGACCTGCCGCCCGAAACGTTGCGGGACCATTGCTGTCAAATCTCAGAAATGTTGCGCTACCATTGCCTTAAAATCTCAGAAATGTTGCGCTACCATTGCTGTAAAATCTCAGAAATGTTGCGCTACCATTGCTGTAAAATCTCAGAAATGTTGCGCTACCATTGCTGTAAAATCCCCCAAAAATGTTGCAGAAATATATCCTGCAATGTTGCACAGGGCGGACATAGCAATTTACTTGTAACTTTTCGGCAACATTTCGTGCAATATTCCAAGGATTAAACCGCAACGCAACTGAGACATTTCTGCAACAAATGTGCTGTAGGGGATAAAGTAAAACGCGTATGCGGCGTTGGCCGCGATCCTCATTATTTCAAAGTGCTGCCGTAATACCTAGATGGGCTTATCTAGTGTAATAGATAATGGGTCTTCCAGAAAAAAGAGGAAAAGGGTGGGTTTGATCTTTTCGGAGGAGGCGCTTATACAATTCTAATTGAACTTCACTAGGTAAGTTCGTTCAATTACACAATTGGATTTAGCGCCTCCTCCGAAAAGATCAAATCGTAGATGTTTAAAGTCGCATTGTGGCGGTCCAACTGGAAACACTAACTGAAGAGTTAGTCTGAACAATTTTTTGTTCCATATTACACATATTACTTTTCAGTATGGATAAGGCAAATTGGTGCTTATCCGACTAACATTTCTATCATAAAATTTTGTAAATGTTTTCGACTCTTTAATCCAGCCAGCCGTCTTCCTAACAAGGTCTAGATCAACGCCCAGTCTCCTTGCTACTGATGTGGATACGTGACGCGTACTACACGCTGAGAACACAGTTGTATCTACGCTATTAGTTAGAACCTCATTTACCCAGCGGCTCAAAGACTGCGTAGAAATCGCCTTAACTGACTTATTAGTAGATATACAGAGTTTTTACACAGAATTACGAATCTCTGTTGCATTATCCAAATAACACAATAAGATTGAAGCTACACATATTTTCGTGTTGTGAAAAAATGGCCAGGTTAAAGGCGGTTGTATTGCGTTCATCTTCAACGTCTTAATATGCAAAGAAATCGTTATCTCTAATTTATACGCGGATATCCTAATGTTTTCTAACTCAATCAGAGAGAACGTCTGCATCTGGTGACCAGTAATTAGCGTGAGAAAAGTAATTAAGTTTTTGGATATCGTGTACAAATTTAACCCTCCGTTCGCCGGCTGTTTTATAAAATATTCGAGGGCAATCTTCGGATTCCAAGTAAAGTCGTACTTGGACCTTAAGGGACTTAAGTTACAGATACCTTTCAAGAAACATTGAATTCTAAAGTCTTGTGCAACTTCAGTAACAGCTATGAGTGAGATCGCTGCTCGAACATAATCTTTATGCTGCTGTGGGACAGTCCTTCTTCATTTAGCCGTGTAAGGAACGCTAGGACATCTGGAATGGATGGATTACATAGTTCCACTGCATTTTTGCTTTAAAATAGCAACCACCTGTTTAGGCCCAGATCGTAACGTTTTAGCGTAGATTCGCTAATAGATGACATCATAATAGCTAACGGCGGTCCTGGAATTCCTTCCGCAGCTAATGCTTGTCAGATAATCTGCCTGCCATCAGGGTACGGCGCTTCCAAAGTGGGTACGGTTCCCTGTTACAAGAAGATAACAGATTTATATTCGGTATGAACGTGACTGACTCCGCTTCTAGCATTGACTGAAAGAGTGGGTAGCATGGCTGAGCAGACCAGTCTGGTACCACTACTATTTCCTCCGTTTCCTCCGTCTTAATGTTCCGAAGGGTTCTCAGAATTGTACTAATCGGAGGGAGGGCGTAAAAATACAAGTCTTTCCAAGGCAGTGTAAAGACATCAACTGTCTCAGACCCAGGATCTTTCTTCCAAAATATATAGCGATTACATTTATGATTATATCTGCTCGCAAATAAGTTTATGTCCGGTCAACCTAAGATACGAATTATTTCTTTAAAAGCAGTCCTCGTCAATTCGTATTCTGTTTCGGGCTCTAATTTACGCGATTCGGTGTCTCCCTCGAAATTCCCGCGGAAGTTAATATATGAAACAAAAACCCAAATGTCTCGGTTCTCGCACCACTGTCAATTTCCTTTGTAATCTTATTTAAATTCTCAAATTGAATTTCGCCCATTCTATTGATAAACGATATTGGCAAATAATTTATGATATTGCTGTTCGATCGTAATCCAAAACCCATTACATCTTTGTGATTTACATACAACTTCCCATCCTGTGAGCGACGCGTCTGAGTAGATCTCCATATCAAATTCTAAACAGTTGATTTTATTAATGCCAGAGATAATATGTGTCTCTTACCATGTAAAATCTACAACATTCATCCTTAGCGTCATAATAGCCTCGTAATTGCCGTTGTCATTTTCAAGAGGTAAGAACTTTTGTCGCTCAAATTTTTTCGCACAAACCCTGCTGTATTTAAAAGCTGGGTAGCAAGCTACAATTGTGCGAATAAATTGCGCGAAATCTCTTATTTTGCATTGAGATAATTTACGAAAGCGTTGTATCAATATCCTGATCGCTATCCTCTTTTTCCCCGGGCAGTTGCAGGGTCATAAAGGACGACCCAAAGATAAATCCTAAGAATCTGCACCTCTTGCAGTGACCATTTGGCTCCTTACATAGTTTACTATAAAGTCTAAGTTTTTTGATAAATTTGCGAGTCTTGTTCAAATTGCCTGTACATTCCAAAGAGGTGTCTCCAAGAAGTAACAAATTGTGTAAATACAGAACAGAACAATAGTCCAATTGTCTTAACCCACCTACTACAGCTTTCATTAATTTTGTGAGACCCATAGGGGCTGAACTTAACCCAAATGGTAAATAGGTGAATTGGTAGTCTTTCCCACAAAAATCAAATCTTAAAAATTTTCTGTGTGACTGATCAATTAATATTAAATACTATACTAGATACGCGTCCTTCAAATCGGTGATCGACATATAACAATTCTATAACCTTCCAGTTTGAAGTGCTCTGTCTCCACAAACTCATTATACTTAAAATTTAAAATTATCCTAAAAGACTTATCCGGTTTGGAGATTAGAAAAATCTTTGAGAGGAATTAATCCTTTCTCGGTTTGGATGCAACAACCGCGCCTTTAGTAATTAGTTGCATAATTAAATTAGCTACATCTGCCTTATTCGTCCCGGATAATTCTCTGTTTAAGCCAGGCTTAGATTGACGCGGAGCTGACTTAAACGGTTAATAAGGGTTATCTTATAACCCTTGATCCACGACAAAATCTTTAGTTCTGAGGTTAACACCCTCCAATTACTATAAACTGATTATAAACGATCAGCAGTACAGCTTACAGGACCGCTTATCGCCTCTTTGACTATATTTCCTTTGCGAACTCCTGTATGCGCTTTGATGCGTACGCTGTGGCTGCTCCGCATGTCGAGATTCCTGGGCCCGGTACGAAGACGTCGCTATTCGCTTCTGCCTGCCTGACCCCGTCGAATAAGTCCTATTCTGTGGACGAAACGGCGGGCCTTTCGAGTATTTTTAACTCTTCAAGTTGGAGACTTTGATACCTTAAGGCAGCGAAGATCAGGTGGGCAGTCCGAGGACGCTAGGCATCCATGGCGACTTCTACGTGTTGCGTGGAAGAGGTTGCTCGAAGTCAATGAAGCGGCGGGCATGCCACGGACGTGGAAACCTTTAGTAGTGTGCCGTAAAGGTTAAGTTCCACGGCTCGTGACTCGGCGAGTCGGCTCGGCGCGTCCAGGTTCGGCGAGTCGGCTTGGCGAGCGCGAGTCGACGAGTCACGTGCCGTGGAACTTCACCTTAACGGTACGAGCCTGCACGCACGCTACTAGAGGTTTCCATATCCGTGGCATGCCCGCCGCTTCATTGGCTTCCAGCACCCTCTTCCACGCAGCACGTAGAAGAAGTTTTGGGTGCTAGCGTCCTCGGACCGCCCACCTGGATCTCACTGGCTTAATCATTCGACCACCGCTATATCGCCCGCAGATTCTCGTAATAAAGGCGTAGTTGTTATCTTTCCAACTCCCGAAATGCAAGCCCGTAATCCTGTTTGCTTCCTTATAATTCGCTTGTCTCGTGTACGAACGTTCCATTTATTGAGAATTCGACCTCCGCCTTAAGTCTGAGGAAGTGGAAAAAACAGGCAAGTGTTAGGAGGTGAATGTTTTTCTTTTTTAGATTCGATCTCTCCTCCGCGAGGAGAGCCATTTTTTAAATTTCTGCCCAGCGAATGGCGAAGCTTGAGTCGACAGGGGACGCTAAGATCCGGTCCTTTGCCAGACGCTGTCCAATGACGTTTAAAACATCGTTGTTAAGGTCCTTTGCCGGTTCCGCGGCCTCCGCTTTTCCACTCTCCGCTGCGGGTTGCGTCATGAATGACGCTGATATGGCGCCGCCTGCTGTCGACATTTGTATCTGGTCGCCGGAAGTCAGCGACGGCGGCGGAGGTGGTGATGGTAGCGGATGCGGCGCAACCTACATGGAGGAAGCATGCAATGGGCGAAAATGTAAACGGCGGTAGAAAGAGAAAAATATACATGGGGGACGCCCTCTCTCTTTCTAACATAAAAAAAACGCTGGCGCTAGAAAGAGGGGGGGGGGGTCCCCCATGTATATCTTTCTCTATCTATCGCCATCTACATTTTCGCCTATTACATGCTTTCTCCATGTTTATATGCTCTAAGAGCGCAACCAACGCGACACCGGTCCTTACCGGGCTCGATCTTGGCGTCTCTTCATCGCTTTCTGCGTCCTGCGATAGAGATTCTCACTCCAGCCCGATGCGGATCGAAACATATTGTAATAACCTGTAAAACAGGTTAGGGTGTACGTCGCAGGAAACAATCGTATAATAGAGTACAGGTTAGCTCCTGTACTCGCTCACACAGAATAAGTCAGGTGAGTACTTTCGTGCAGGTTACAGCTTGTAGATATTTACATACATCCGTATGTCAATTTTTTCCCACGAAGCGATCTGGTAATGGAGACAAGCTTCGTGCCGAGTTGGATGTCGATCGCCTGCGACGACGCAACTTCCTCTTTTACCCTGGAAGTTCGAGTACAGGTTAGATCCCGTACTCGCTCACGCATAATGGGTCTGGTGAATACTTCTGGTAAGAATATTCTTCAGCTCCTTCTCCCATTCCTTAAGACGTTTCGCCAGCTTTTTCTCTTCGTCCGAAGACAACTCACGGCTTCTTGACCTCTTCCTATCCATTGCGTGTAATCACGTGTGACTCTTTCGGCTCAAAGAAAGAGAATAAGGATCGCGGCCGACGCCGCATGCGTGTTTTATTTTATGTTAAAAATGTGACGATAGAGTAGGGAGACTACGATTTGATCTTGAGGAGGAGGCGCTAAATACAATTACGAATTGCTATGTAAGTTAATTGATTGAGAGATCTGAATTACGAATTACAATATAATTGAATACGATGTAAATGAATTCTTTTGTTATCATAATTCATGGAGTAATTCAATTGTAATTCTGCACAACTCTGTTTATAAGCCCACTCTAAGCCGACAGAAATAGATAATAGCATATAATATTAATAAGAAATCAAGATTTCGTACTCAAAGAATATTCAAAGTGGTTTTTCTCGAAAATAAAGCCTTACATTAAAAAAATTCATTTTATATTTTCGACTTATTTTTTCATGCAGTATCACATTCTTTCCGGTTGTACCACTAGTTACCAAACACCTTGTACCACACTTTGAGTGGCGTCGGCGTTTTCACGTGAGTTAAGCTTTTGTACTAGAGCAGTTCAAGTACTCGGAAAACGCAAGCCGAGTACCCGAATGAAACGACCGACTTAGATAGAATCAAGTAGCTTGAATTTTTAAAGCGGCGCGAAGGAAGCGGGCGGCTCGAACAGAATCAAGCGGATTGAATTATTTCAAGCCGGCCGAAAGAACCGAGGCGGCCGAAAGAACCGAGACAGCCTGAAAGAACTGTGGCGGCCAGAATGTATGTCTGCACATTGAACGTCGAGCCGATAGGTTAGGATAGGCCTTCCCAAGTAGGAGAAATGTACTCCTGAAACACATGTTTCGGTTCTCCCTCCAATGCTGCGCCTTCAGCTAAGGTGGGACGATTCCTACTGTCGTCTCTCTCTGCTTCCTAGTGGCGTTACTGTCTCCTCTGAGAGAGATAATGTTGGAGGGAGAACCGAAACATGTGTTTCAGGAGTACATTTCCCCTACTTGGGAAGGCCTGGGTTAGGAAATAGGTTCAGGCCGCTTAAAAAATTTAAGATACTTGATTCTATCCAAGTCGCCCAGCTTCTTCAAACCGCTCGGTTTAAGGTCGGTTTATACAGCCTCCGAGCCGAGCCTTCCAAGCCGTCTGAGCCTCTATAGTATGTTTATGGCGGCGAGGAGTCGCCGAGCTCGGTGGAAACTCGGAGGCTCCTCGAGTTGGGGTGGAATGACCCAGTCATTTCAAAATGACCAATATTTTGGGGATAATGTTTGGATTAATGTTTGAGATAATGTTTGGATTAATATTTGGGATAATAAGATAATAGAGATATTGAGGGACAATGCAGCCAAAGTATTTGGCCATATTAACTCTTCCTCTGAAAGCTAACGAGAAGACCATCTCTCGCTGCAGAAAGGTGAGATGGTCGAGTTATGATTTTTTTATTATTTTTTATTTTTTATCATTATTTTTGTTTATTTAGTTTATTTATTCACTTTTGTATTCATTTGCCTTACTAATCGCCAGTAGGTAGTTCACTTTTTCTTTCATGTATTCCTTACTTGTTTAGCATAAACAAATTAAACATCAATGAATCTGTAGTTGTATTCACTCATAAATAATTTTAGTTTATTAGTTTTAATAGCCATTTTATATTAGGTCGACCGCGTCTCTCGGATTTACCCTACGTGTTGGGAGCATAAAATCCAGCAGCGTTGCACTTCGACAGGGCACGGACTCGGCCCGTCCGTCTAGTCGTCTCAACGAGTGGCCACAGAGCCCGGGCCCAGCGAGCAACGAGGAGCCTCCGAGTTTCCACCGAGCTCGGCGGCTCCTCGCCGCCATAAACATACTATAGAGGCTCGGACGGCTCGGAGGCTGTATAAACCGACATTTATTCGGGTATTCGGCTCGACTCGGAATCCGGGTTTCAGCTTGATTCGGATTTCAAGCTACCCGAATATTCAAGTACTTGAACAGCTCTATTTTGCACACCACAATAGCCACATACTTATACTACTTACAGAAGCGAAGGCCACATCGAGCCATTTTGGAGCCCGGGCTCCGTGATGTTTACCATAGCCGCGCAATAAAGTGGACGCGCCACGGATAGGGAAAACTCTAAGAGTATAAGTAGTAGCATGCGGTGCACACTCTAGGGGATGTTTCTAAAAGTTAAAGATTACATCCTATGGATGAAAAGGGGGTGAGGTTTCAGGTTGTGGCCTGGCATCGCATATTTATTAGGCTATGCTCACTATGTGAGTATATAAAATGTGGTACAGAGATAGATGGATAGGGGATTTACTCGAAATGGGGAAAGATAGATGCCGATAAAGACCTAACTAGTCACCTGGGGGACCCTGTGAGTATAAACAGGTTTCTGCGTCCGGGGTTACCTTCCAGACATCGAGCAAAAAGACCTTAGACGTTTGGTGGTGGTTTTTAGTGAGTAAGAGTCTCACATTACCCCGATCTCCAATATTTGGAGAAGAAGGGTGTCCATGAGGATTTTCCACCGCACTAAAAAAAAGGCTCGTACCCCTAGGCAGAAATAACTATCCCTCTTAGGAGGATCATGGGGGCCCCCAAGAATCTCAGTCATTCAAGCCTATCGTACGGGAAGGAGGTTGCACCGTACACTACTACAGTTTTCCCTATCCGTGGCGCGCCCATGTTATCATTGGCTTTTGAGCTCCCCTTTCGCGCGGCTATGGTAAACATCATGGAGCCCGGGCTCCCAAATTGCTCGATGTGGCCTTTGCTGACTTACAGTATACTTACACTCGGCCATGGAGTTTTAAGGGTTGAATTTGAAATTAATAAGCTTATACTGAAATTGCGATTTTGGACATTTTTATTATCCCTCCATTAGAAACCAAAAAATCTATTTTTTCAAATTATATAATTCGATCCCCAAAAGTTGCAAAAGCCCCATGCAGAGTTTCCATTTAAATGGAAGCACGTTTTCCCAAACAATTTATTCAATACATTTTTTTTTATTAAATTCAATACTCAGGTATGAATTTCTCAAAATGAACGAAAACTCATTCACCAGTATTCTTCTAATAGAAACTAAAGAAAAATATAGAGTAAGAAAATTAGAGATTATAGAAAATAGCCGATAGAAGAACGTGACACGTCGTATTCTGCCTGAAGGATGTATAAACTGCGTTTCTTAAGCATGCAGAGTCCTCTTATTAATATCTAAGTCATCTTCTCTGGTTGAACGATATCAGAAAAAACGTATCTGCCGGCTGAGTTGCGCTAATTGAAGTTGACAAGCCAATTGACATCGTGATTTATTCAGATAGACATCGAGAGCGCAGTGATTGACGATGGCCACTGGCTCTGTTCCGTGGAAAGCGAATATTTGCGAGGCAATCAAAGCCTCTTAATCAACGATTAATAAGAGAAGAAAAACACTCTGAGCCGCGTTACGAGCCTGACAATTAGAATTGACGGCACATCAAAGCGACCGATGAAATATCATTTCAATTTATCGGCGTATTTATCGTGTATCTATACGACGTTTACGAGCACAGGCTGCGTCCCATGAAAATAAATACTTGTAATAGAGATCAAACCTTCTGACTGTCATGTAACGTTAGAAAACACACTTGCTGAGTGTGTGAACGTGAACTGAAACCGAGGGAACAAATGAAAAGTTGTGTTGACGTGTTTGAATGACTACTCTACAGCAACGTGGAAACAGCAGACTGTTTCATCTTCATTTGCAAGAAATATAATAGATACTGTAATAGATATGGTGAGAACCTTTCTTCGAAGGAACTCTAGGAGGAACAATGATTGCAATGTGCCAGTCACACCTCTAGACAATTCGAATGAAATCCCTTTCTCTCCGCTTGGTCCGAGCACGTTTTGAGGATGTCGAGATTGATGACTGGCTGCAGTTTAACGCCGGGTTGGCTACGACTGTGCCACTTATGACGAAGCAAACAAAGTGGCAGAGCCTGAAATTTATGGCGCTACATGTTTCGGTCACGGGATGCTGTCCCGGGATCCCCTTTGCGAAACTTGCGCGCATGATTTACGAGAGTCCGAAGGAGGTTCGAGATCAGGTGCAGAAAATGGTGAAAAGCGTTCGAAGGGTTTCACGGTGGAAAGTAGTGGTAATAATGTGAGATGGCAAGGCGGTAATATTTCTTCGTAGAAGACTAAGACAATCGACGAAAGGCATACACACATAATTTATGCAGATATGTGGATGTGAAAGATCCCTGAAGATCGTATAGGAAAGCTAGATCAGAAATTAAGGTGTTCAAAACTGATTCTTTGAAGGGGGGAATCCTATTCTTTGGACTAAAAACATAGCAAAATTTGGGGTTTATTTTAAGAAATTCAATTCATTTGAAATTTGGACCATATTTTGGTACATCTTTGAGGAAGCTGCAGTTTTTTTTATTAATTTTTAACCATAAATAGGGTAAGTCCGGGAGAGTCCGGCCAGTGTTGATATTTTAAGACTGACGGAAGTTAAGGTACTGTGTGTCATTGACACAAAAGAAATGAAGGTGCTTGTTGTTTATCTCACATTCACCATTGTCACAAATCCATATTTGAATTATAAGATACAGTTAAGACTGTATGCGAGCCTGAAAGTTTTTAGACCAAGTTACAGTGGTGGTGATATTTGAAAAACAGGTAAGTTTATTTACACTCTTCCGATATTGGCGATATAATATGCATATAACTATAGTGTAACACCTACAATACATATGTATTCGTTTTTATTTTTTTTTTAATAAGGTGGTCGATCGGTCCCTTGATTACCCGTAGTGGGTGGACGGTCTAACCCCGACATGCGGGTGAGATCGACCAGTTGCAGTTTTTCGTTGAAAATGAAAATAAATATTTGAAATTATCGTACACTATAAGTTATATATACTGTAAATTGCTTGGGCTTTGTTTTAATGTGCATTAAACGACAAAAATGTGCAAAACAACGATACTACAATTTCTTTTCCAAAAAGTGGTCGAACTCTCCCAGACTTACAATATAGTAGTTGTTACGTACGCAGACTAATCTCCGACTTTCTAACCATTTCGGGTGTCCGGAATGCACGTGACCCGCCAGGGTCACCGTTTTCTGCAGTGGTGTGATGCAACGGAGTTTTCCCCGAAAACATTATATTCAATGAAGGCACTCATGCCCCCACCACTTTCAAACCAAATTTCCCTGTATAACAAGGGCCACGAATCCACACTCGCGGACTGATTTGAAATCTAATACTCATAGATGAAACAGGCTTATTACTTCAACTTAAACCAGACAGTACGTAGAGTTGCTGATAGGTGTTCTTACTATTAAACTCTTTGAGACCCCCGCATTTCTCAGTGCGTGAAAACCGAGAGGTGGACTTAGGTACCGCTACAAACATAAACTATAACAATTGAAAAGACCGAGTTTATTAGAATATAATTTGTTATTTCTAATTCAGAGTTCTTTACTTGAATCAATTACTATCTGAATTTCCTCTTCGAGATAATCCCACATAGGTACTCCTTTACCGCCCAAGGTGTATCACTTTATATAGTTACGAGGCTAAATTAACATTCCTAGTGGCTCCCGGGGATACCAGACCCCGGATTGTCCACGATTTCCATCTTCCTAGCGGCTTTCGGGAATACCAGACCCCGTTTCGTCCGCTACTAACAAACTCAAACAACCAAATTCAATCCTCGGCCTCGCAGCCGCCATTCTCATTGCCCTCAGCCTCGGTTCGTAACATAGTTATGCATGAGCGACCACGACGCCGCACAAAATTCGCCGGTCGTTGGTGTGCATGATATTTATTCACCACGTAATTTGAAACAGAAAAATGAAACGGCATTTTATTTTATACATATGTAGCTTGAAATTGATGAACCAGCAAAAAACAAAAAAAATTATCGAGCAGTATGGAGAGTTTTCAAACTGAAAGATCTGAACCTTTAATTTTTGCAATCCAGTTTTGCGCCAATTTTCTTACGTAACAAAAGAAGTATAGACCTGAGCGGTACTCTGGTTCATCAAATTGAAGCTACATATATACAAAGTAAAACGCCGTTTCATTTTTTTGATTCAGATTACCTGGAAGGTAAATAACATGCACACCAGCGGACGACGAGTTTTGCGCGGCGTGATGCATAACTCCTATATTTATTATTAAAAATGAGTACAAAAAACTGCAACTTCTTCAAGGATGCATAAAAACATGGTCCAAATTTCAGATGAATTGAAATGGTAGTTTCTTAAAAAAAGTCCTAAATTTTGCTACCCTTTTAGCCCATAAAATAGGATTCGCCTCTGAATGGTCATCAGGAAGAAGGTGGCGTATTGTATTATAGTACTTGAATGTATTGCATCTCTCGTATAGTGTCTTTAAATTTAACAAAGTAATGTAATGAAGGAGGACATAGATAACTTAAAGAAAATTATTCGAAATTTGGTATAATTTTCATTGTAAAAACATAAGAAATCTTAATACGCTGAAATGAATATTTCACCGCCGACTGCGGGGCGCCAACCTCGATTCACTGCGGTCGACCGAAGATTCGTATCTGTTTCAGAAAAACTGCATTCTTTATTCTTTATCGTACCTATCGATATGGAAGTGATACCGATGGATTTCTTATGTTTTTCCAATGAAAATTATACCAAATTTCATGTAAATTAGACTATTTTTAACGAAGTTAGTGTGAGATTATATAAATCGATTTTTCATTTAAGTTCCTTCATTATGCTCCGAATTACGTTGTTCTTGGTGTTAATTTCGCCGGCGAAACATAAGGAATCGATTGGCGTCGGTTTCGCAAAGATCTGATAAGAAATGCAGAACTGAACAATTTCTTCCTTCTTAATGGGTATTCCAACCATTTCGAGGGTCGAAAGTCGCAACACTCGGTGAGTTATCGCCCGAGGGGGAGGGGGAGGGGGGGGGGGGTCCTCGCCATCTGGTATCTCGTCGAACCCCAACGCAGTCGAGCTTAAAGGACCGAGAGTTTGTAGGTATCATTTGGGAAACGATTCTTTCCAAGTACTCATTTCTGTTTCGATTCATATGGCATGCTTGTTTCGGGTTCGAATAGTATCGATACCAAGTCCAGCCAAGATGATGATACCTACAAAGCATCGAACCTTTCGAGTAGGTATCATTTAGGTATCGATACCTTTTGATACCTACGGTACTCATACGTGCTTGAGATGCCACGATACTTCACCGCTAGGTATCGATACTGCTTGAGCGGTATCATTCCCATCACTAGTGATATGTCTCCTATTAGAAAAATAACCCGACTGGTGGCCAAAAGTTTGCGCCGCCTACCGAAACTCAACTTCTTTCTGAACCTAATAGCTGTAAGAAAAACATCCCCTCGCAAGCCATTGCCAGAAGAAGATCGTGTTTGGTTTGGAGTGGTGCTTAGCTGGTAATGATACCAGGTAATGTTAACATTTATTTTGTATCGTTTCATTTACATGTAATATTTTTTAAATACTATTAAAATAACTGGAAGTTTACTATCCTGAAACGTGAAGCTTCTAACTTTTCTTCCTTGCATTCTTAATTTGATTAGATACATTTCGCCTTCACAGCAATACATTCAGGACGAAAATTTATTGCTCCATTTCGTAAGTGATATTGGAGTACAGTTACAGTTTTTGATAAAAAGTTATCAAATATCTTATTTTCACGTCAGTTCCACTTTCAAACACAAATCTGATATTTTAACAAATTTAAAAACTGCGCCCATATCTGCCAAAGAATTCAGTTTCTAATTAAAATCGAAACTTGAAATCTAACGCCCCTAAAATGGCGGCAAAGTGTTTGCAAAATATGTCTCAGTTATACATTCAAGAAGCTTTTATTTCCCACTAAAAATTGAACTATTAATCAATTGAGAGCTATCGAGGTACATACTCCGTCTTTGGAACACATTACATAAATTCATTTTTCTACAGACGAAAACAGTTATCGAAATGTTGCATAGTAATGTATGAGCTATTACAGTTACGAGGCATCAAAGAGAACTTTACGAACACAAATCACGCAATAGCAAATTAATAGGGCCTTCCGTTCTCTTCGACTGATAGATGCGCACCGCAAATGGAATCACTGTATCACGGTCTCGAGCATAACGGAAATAAACGTGGCTAAACGAATAAATCACACCAGACACTCCCATATCGTTTTGCCACTGACATCTTTCTCCCATTGACTGTCATTTTATTGTTGATTGAACCGTCTCAGATTCCGCGCACAGATTAAAACGGAACGCATTAACTGTCGTCGCGGTTTTATCATGGTCCATCCGTTCGTTCATTTAATTCAGGCTACATTAGAGAAGGATCGAGCACGTTCCTATCAATTATGACGTATTTTATTTATTAGCGCCATTTGCCTCTGTCTATTGGCGCGCGTTACAAAATCACGAGTCATCGGTTGAGTGAAAACGCCATTAAGATCCACGGTGATATCGGCGTTAATCGATTTCTGTTGCAAATTTAACCGAGCTCAGCGAAAAAAAGGCCCGTGGATCATGCGAGTTATTAGTTATAAAATATGGTAGTTCAATATTACAACATATTACAGACGCGATGGCTCCGTTCTGCGGTTTAACTTGAGTTTCTACTTCTCAATTTCGTTTGTCCTTTTATTCGTTTCGGGAGGAAAGTTGCGCGAATATTTATGCATGGATTTTTAGATCTATTTTAAATGGTGGTGCTCTATTTTGTGTTGATACCTACCATTACTTGCGTCTTCAGTTATCTGCTTTCGTGAAAGAGGAATCGAAGATCGTGATTGATGAGCTTATAGCAGATTACATCTGAATAAATATATCTGTCAATATTTACTTTATTGCACATTTTAAGTGATAATTAATACATGAAACTGTTTCCCTGCGATTTTATTTCGTTTCCCAAAGTGCGCCACGTCTCCCAAGTTCAAGATAAAATTGACTTAATCTGTTCATGAGTCCATTAGTTCGACATACATCGATTGTCCATTAATACGTCCACTCATCCACCTGTTTCGTTCATCAAATACGCGTTTATTTTCTCACACATAATCTATGGAATGCAATTCATTCGCCGAGATACATATCTACTAAGAACCTAGTTATAATGATCTATCTTCAATACATGCAGAGAAATTTCGCAAACTACCCTTAGCCATTCACCTCAGTATGCACGTCTTTGGCACGTCACTAAACATGCAACTAAATGTATAGTAGGTATGTACACATTTTGTAAGCAACCATCGAACACATACGGTGTTGGTCAGGAAAGGGTTTAAAACTCATATCTTTATATTTCTGCATAACAAACTTAATACTAGGCACCACTGGCCTAGTCTGGAAACCCTCTGTCGCTGGTGTATTCTAGGAAACCACAATCTATGGGATATAAGTTTTAAGATATGATTCTTTTTAATGGAACTATCTTATTTCTATTATCGTTCACAGTTTAAACTTCCGTCCATGAGTCACTAGACATTTATCGTTACTAACGTTGGTAGAAGGACGATTACTCAGTATGAAATGACTTTCATTAGAATATAAAGTTAACACATACTATAATTTTGTTCATATTGTAGAGAATATGTAATTGATACTGTGTGTTAAGAAACTTACCAAAAAGGTAGCGAGTAATCTTATAGTTTATTCTCATAATGTATCTGCCTCGTTTGGATATGAGTGGTGGGACTAATGGTGACATGAAATCTCGAAAGCATGTCCACCTAGATAAGATTTGTGACCATCACAAGATGTCCCCTTCGAAACAAAGTAAGCTTTGCTAGAAATATTTTTTCAGTAACGAATAATTTAGGAGGTAATTGCGTGGTTACTTCAAATGTGACAATCTGTATAGTTGTATTCTCCTAATCTTTTCCACGACTCCTTTCTTCAGGCATGCTTTTCTTAGTTTCCTATCGAAAACTTCTCCATTGGGCGCAGATCAAAAGACCATAACAAGATTTGCACTTCATTCTTGTATTTTAATTACTTTAGATGGGGTTTTCAAGTATGTCGTAAGTAAAATAACTAAAAATAATCAAATTAAATAATCGCACTATTCTAGAAACTTGTATCCATGTTCCAATAATTAATTTGCTCAAAAGAAGCAAGTCGTTAGCTCGTTGGTAAAGCTGCGTACTCCATATTTCTTCATTTTCGATAAATACAAATTTAAGGTAGTTCTTAATCAACTATGCTAATCAAATTAGAGTTGGATAATAAACGATAAATACAAAGTAGTATGATATTATGGAAATAATAATAATATTTTTTAACATCATGTATATATATTTTAAAAAGTGCAATGTTAATATAAATAATTGTAATACGATAATGGAATATTAAATTGGTTAGCGTAGTATATTGCAGCAACAAATCTGACAACGTCGCATTCATTCGGAACGTTTTTTATAACCAAAATATCAGGAAAAATGTTCATATGGATCTGAATCTTCGTTCCCTATTTAAATGTCTAAACATATCGATTGTACGACGTTGCCACGTTCACTGTTCTACGTAATTTCTAAAAAACTTGCACGTAAACCTATTTTTTTATGGGCATTTACGAAGAAACTATGTGGTCAGTTTTGCAGAAATGAATAAATTCATTTCCTGACATTTCGATGTACTTTTGTGCCAATTTTGGTACATTTCATAAATATGGTTTTACTGTTTCAGAAGAAAAACTGAAACTATAACCCTATTTTTTTTTACTTCGCCATATGCCACTGTGTTAAAATGCATCAACTTTAATTAACAATTTCTCGATAACTATATGGTAAATCGACTTTAAACTTTGTACAAGGGTTTCTTGTATTCCAAATTAGTTTCGTACGAAATTTGAAAGAATTCTGTAATTTAGTAGATTATTCAGGAACTACCTTAAAGTCCAATCTATTACAAGAAATATATAAAAAAAAGTTTTATGTTAAACGATTTTATTAAAAATGCACTAAAAACTAAAACATAATTATTTTCTTGTACTGCAATTTCGATGGTGTTTTTTCACTTTAAATAAAATCGTGGAGCAGGGTATCTCACAACAAATTCATTTCGACGCTTGATGCTGTGTTAAATTGATTCATATTCTGTTATGAAAAATTCTGCTCCACGATTTTATTTAAAGTGAAAAAACACAATCGAAATTGCATGTACAAGAAAAGAATTATTTTTTATTTCTTAGTGCATTTTTAATAAAATCCTTTCACATAAAATTTTTTTTATATGTTTTTTAGTGTTTATGGATTTACATTTCGCAGCCCTGACTTCTTTAGAAATATCTTTTATTTGATTTCAAATCACGAAACAACTAGCGACCCGAACGCAGCGGTTTTTTGTCGTTTTCGTAAAGAACGCGAGTGGCTGATTTCAAGTCGATTGGATTTGTGGTTGTGGGTTATATTTATTGATGACTGCGTAATTTTTTCACCCGCTCGGGGTTCATTTTTTTTTTTTAAATATTGTATTGTCATCCCAACTACGCACGCCTGCAAAGTTTCAAGTCAATTGGATAGTTGGAAGTGCGTTAAATTTGAATTGCCAGATTTGAACCATACAAACATACAAACAAACAACAAACAGAGGATCGAAGCTGAATAAAATCGTTTAATAAAAAGGTTGACATGGTCAGTTTTACCAAAAAACCAACAAAGTGTTCGGTGGCTTATAAATGGAAGTGTACATACAGATTCCGGTCTTCAGCCACTCTTCCACTCACAAGGCAAGAACGGTGAGTGGCAAAAATTTTTATTTACGAAAATTAGTAGAAAAATATTTTTTCGAAAATTCCTTCTGACAGATGTACAGGCCTTCAGAAACGGTATAACATTTATTGAAATGCTCTTTCGATATCTTTTGCAATTTTGCGAGTTAGGGTGATCGTTTAATATCACCTAGCAGAAGCTAAATCGCTGTTAAGGAAATAATAATCAACATTTTTGCATTCAATTAGTTTCAAAATAAAGACAAATTATTCATCTATCATGTAGCATAAGTTAGAATCGTTGAAAAAAGTGTAAGTATATACCTAATAATGGCTACTCAAGAAATATTGATTAATTCATGTATATATGTGTTTTCAAGTCATTTTCACATGTGCCTTTATTATTTCTTGCTCTATAAATGTTTTTTATCCATTTTTGTTTTTTTTTATTACAAATATATAGAAATAGGATTTTTAAGATTTTTTATGTTTTACATTCCGGTGTATATATTGGACAAATAAAGTTTATTTCGGTTGCTCCGCACGTTTCGTGAACGCACCTGTAATAAATATACATCGAAACCATTGTTCTCCGGTAGGCGGTATTGAGAACATGCATATACTGTTAAAATAAATACGCTATTTTCATTACGAAAAATATTTTAATCGACTTCATTCCTTCAGTATATCATTAATTAGGTATTTCTAGTACAAATTCTTGTACTCACAGAATTATTAGACTTATCTTCTCCGAATGTGATGTAAAATTGTGGTAGTTCAATAAATTTTTACACTATTAAGATTCTCTAACATACTTCCCTTTCTGTAATTGTCGATCACATGACGCTGCGATTACAGTATATCTTCCTGCATATGTTTAGGTACTAATTCAGTGCATAACCGATCAATTTTAGTGCTTATATTGCGAGATATAGCGAGTGGGGGTATTAGGTACGGTAAGCCTACAAGCGCATAAGCAAAAGGAGCGACTCAGATAAAAGGGGTGGTTTCTCTCTTAAGTTGCAAAAGTGGCGCCAACTGAATACGGCAAAGTTCTTAGCTTGGTCCAATAAACAAACGAGCAAAGTTACATAAAAATCGGCATGTGTCACACACACACACATCTTACTTTGTCAATCAAATTAACTGTATGTAGCAAATACATTCACCATTCTCACTAAACCTGACCACGCAAGCCTAATTCGCTATACATATGAAGTACGCAGCAGCAGCTCCTCAATATTCCAAGTAAACATGGCGTGCGGTTAGTGGAGTGTACCTGACTCTCGACTCGCCCTCATCGCGAATCTCCGCCGCGGTAGAATGATCTTGCAACGTTCCGATCTTCTCGATCAGATGTTGCCTCTTCTCAATGGACTTCCGCCTGAGATTCATCGAAACGCAAAGCCGCGTTCCCGCGTTTCGCAACGCGATTGTGCGGACCAGAGACACGCTTGTAGCAGGCTCGTGTAACGGTTAACGGCCCCACGAAAAGGATGGATCGGCGCTTTTCGTTCGTCGGTGCTTTCTGGCGATATTGCAAGAGCGACGATTGCGTGAAGCGGCCGATGCGGCCGTTATCCGGAATATTTCAGCTCGTCGATCCTCGCCCGTGAATAATGTGCTGTCCCAGCGGCGACGCGGAAGGGAAGGCTGAGGAACAGTTTCAGCGTGGATGTGGAAGTTGTGCGTTTGACGCTGACCGTAAAATCGCGGCATAGATGTCGCGGCGATAAGATTCAGGATTCAGCGTCGCTCAGGGTACTCAGTCGCGCGTCGTTAGTTGTTTTGTTTCTGTGAAACTCAAGTTTGCTCGTACTGGGCATTCCTGGTCTGTGTATACATATACCGTAAACTGGGGTGACTTTGCCCACTTTTGAATTTCAATTATCTTTCATAGCACTCCAAGTGAATTAAATTTCTTTTAAAAAACACTATTATACGGTAGATGGCGTGTAGATTTAAATGGGCTAATTCTTTACTTAAACTTACGCTTTTAAAATGCCAAAAACTTGGTGGGAAAAGTTGTTTTCACTGAAAACATGCCTAAAACTCATTATTGAGTTATGATTAGAGCAATCGTTCTTATTCTTATGGATACATAAGACTATTATTATGAGAACGTTTTTAAAAAAAAATTTATTTAAAAAACCGAAATGTCGTCGCTAAGATTCGTCTCGTCGTAATTAAGTATGTTCGCTTTCGGGACGCCTTTCAACGTTTTCTCTAACAAGGAGAAGGTCAGGATGACAAGTCTCAGAAATTCTTGAAACTTGGTGTACATGAAGGTCTCCACTCGGACATTAATTTCCCAAAGCAGTAAGGCGCGCTTTTCAGAAAAACTCGAGAAAATCAACTTTGAAGAATTTCGAGTTCGATATATGTACTTGATAGAAAGCAATTTTTTTTTTATTTATTTAATTACCTACCCTTTTACATGCACAATTTGTCAAACCCAGGCTAATTAACAGATATTTAAATATTATTTTCAGCTAAAAAACACACATTTTCCATTACGTCTTGCTTGCAAAATTGTACTTTTTATTAAACATAGGAATCTTTAAACAAGAATATTTACAGTAAATGAAAAGTTTCAAGTACTAAATACAATCTGTAAACGTACTGTTATTATATTCTATGCTATTATACCCTATCCTATTCAATTGTTGCTTGCTTTCTATCAAGTACATATGTATATCGAACTCGAAATTCTTCAAAGTTGATTTTCTCGAGTTTTTCTGAAAAGCGCGCCTTACTGCTTTGGGAAATTAATGTCCGAGTGGAGACCTTCATGTACACCAAGTTTCAAGAATTTCTGAGACTTGTCATCCTGACCTTCTCCTTGTAAGTGGTCAAAATATTTTACAACCGTCTCGACACAAACTGCTGCTATCGCGCGAAAAATATTTTGACACCTTCTTTCGTTCAGTTCCGTTTTGTGTCTTCTCATGAAGCCCATGTACCAGTCCTGGCCGGGTGTACTGTTAACGAATTTAACAATATTTTTCCTGGCCCTGCCCAAATAGTCTTTAACTATTAAACGAATATCTATGGCGCAAAGCGGCATCCCCCATTCAGCGCAGGTTACAATTTGGTGGAGAATTTTGGCTTCCTCCGATGCCGAAAGACATGTCTGTGCCCCCAATTTTTTTACGAATAAACACCTGAACTTATTGTCGAGGGTTTTCCGGAGAATCTTATAAACTTCGGCGGCTTTTCTCCCCGCAAACCTTCTTCCGCCATTGCTTTTAACACCAGCTCTAATTTTTCGTCGGAATAATTTCGGTATGACCAACTTGCAAGCTTAGGTTTATAAACTCTCGGCATCTCCTACAAAAAAAAAAAATAAAATATGTGAATCATATAAAATATTTAGCTTTGCGTAATAATTTTGTACGAGATTTTAAGGTTTATTTTCTCTCAACAGCACAAAGTTCGAAGATCACAAAATTCATTTGGAAAAATATTTTGTATGTGTAATTTTTTACTCTTTTACTGAAAAATTACCATATGATTGAATTCACTATTGTTTTTTTCGTTTGACATTGGGGAAATTATTGCTATCGATTACAAAACACCATATGTTCTAATTACTTCACAATAAAATAAAATAAAGTTTTTTCGAAAAGTGGACAATGTCACCCCGGCGGGCAAAGTTACCCCAGTTTACGGTACTAAGCAAGGTGAGGTGTCTATTGCGTATGGACCAAATGGAGACCGTCTACCAAAAGTAGACTGTCGATTCTGGAATCTAGTCGTTAATGTTTAATTGTGCGCTGAATTAATGTAAGTACAATGAAACATAGCTGCTGATTTTGGTAATCTTACTGTTTTCTGTTTCCGCATGTGCATTAGACACTTCACTATTGCTTCGTATACAGACAAGTGGGTAATGGGAGTTATGAAGAAGAACACGATGTTCTAAAGAATGTCTGTCGAAGGCTTCTTATTTTGAAATTTGTAAAATGTTTTTACTGAGAGTCCAAGTATCTCCAAAACGATTCACCCATGATTGTTTGATGATGTTTTGATTAATGTTTCACTATATCATTTTGTGAGCCCTATTACCAAGATAATTTTTAATATCAGTTAAATCTTGATAGGTGCTATACCCGACAGCAATATCGTCAAAGAGGTTAAAACAATTCCACAATAATTAATAATAATTAATAAATAATAAAAAGGATCGACGTAAAAAAAATTCTACAAGTTTAGAGATGCCTCTTTATAGGTATCCCAAAAGAGTTTATTACAATATTAGTTTTTAAAGAAAAAATCATAAATTTCGGGTATCTGTTACACGAGAATCACCCCTTCCCACACAGCACCATAACATTGCAGCAACGTCTCTGCAATATTGCGGTGCAAGATTGCAATGTTGCAGCATAACATTGCAGAGTCGTTGCAGGTTCAGTCCTATGTCCGCCTTCGCAATATTGCGGGTGTGTATTGTTACAATGTTGCAGCAGCATTACAAACATGTACTCCTGCAACGTTCCGGCAATGATTCTGCAACGAAACAGCAAAATTGTGGCAATGATCATGCAACTCTTCAGAAATATTGCGGTGCGAGATTGCAATGTTGCACCGTGTCATTGTAGGGAAGTTGCAGAGGTTCACTCCTATGTCCGCCTTAGCAATATTGCAGGAGTACATTCCCGCAACGTTTCGGAAATTTTACAGCGATGGTCCCCACCGCAACGAAACGGGTAGTGAGGGACGCTCGACATGAATGTGTGCAGAATCGTAGTAGTATAACGCCCGTGTGTCATTTTCTCATAGAAAATATTTTTACCTCAGGGGGATTCGAACCGAGGACCTGTAGAATCGTAGACGAACAATTTACCGCCACAGCTACAACCGCTGATTGATAAGATTGCTTATGTATTTGAACTTATACTCCAACCGTGCAAAACTTTAAACTCAAATTATTCAAAAACGAAGGCTCATTTGACAAACCTATTAGGGATTTTTAACACTGCAGGTGCGGACTTTAACCCGGTGTCATTTTAGGTTAGGTTGGAAAGTAGTCTTTAGACTAAACCTTTGCATTTTTCTTTACATCTCTCTTTTCTCTTGCTTGATTATATAAACGTGTTTGTGCAATAAAGACGTTTAATAATAATAATAATAATAATAATAACTTCACGCATTAAAATATATAGTATCTACTCTATCTAAACAAATTAAATTCATTTTCAAATTTCTTCTGTAATGTAAATTCATGTACAAACAACTCTCACAATAACACTTTGTTCATATCTTCAACGGCCAACGAGAAATTCTAGCATATCCAGTTAAAGGAAACATGCTGTAGAATCTACTCGACGGCATATTTCAAATTTCGTCAAAGTCATAGTTGCTTTAGAATATTGCTGTACTGTTTCTACAATATTTCCACTACAGTATTGCACGGCAATATGTAGGCAATTTTGCTGGGTCGTTGCCACTGAAACATTGCATATCGATGTGCGCGCAATATTGCCGAAATATTGTAGGATCGTTGCCACTGGGACATTGAACGTCGATAAGCGCGCAATATTGCAGAAATATTGTAGGATCGTTGCCACTGGAACATTGCACGTCGATGTGCGCGCAGTATTGCAGAAATATTGTAGGATCGTTGCCAATGGAATATTGCACGGCAACGTTCTTGCAATATTGTAGGATCGTTGCCAATGGAACATTGCACGGCAACGTTCTTGCAATATTGCTGCAATATTGTAGGGTCATTGCCACTCCAATAATGCACGGCAATATTGCAGGAACGTTCCTACAATATTGCAATGCAACCTGCAACAACACAATATTGCAGCAACGTTCCTGCAATACAGCTGCAACGAAGTGTGCTGTATGGGTTAAGGCCGGCTCCTATGCACCAAAGAAACTCACTTTTCCACCGAAGGAACCACGAAGCAAAACACAAATATATAGGAATATTAAAGTAACAGTCAAAAAGTTCTGTCTATCCACAGAAAACTTCCATTCAATTTTCTGAAAGACATGCTTCCAACGAAAGGAAACGTCATTCTCACGTTTCTCACAATCAGTTGCAACTCCGTTTCCCCTGTCCATGTATCTCGGAGACATTCAAAACGGCCGAAGAGGAAAAATCAGCCGCTTATTCAGCTCGTGAAATCTATATCTATATTCCCCGCACTTGTCAAATTGCCACGTTACGAAGATAAAGATGCAGACGGACAATGCAGTCGATGGTTACTTGCACGCAGCAAATATGGTGCAGGTACGCGCGGAGCATGATATATCAGGCATTGAAATCTTCGCAGCGCGCGATGTATCGCGGAGATGCACCGCCCGGATATCGAAGTCACCGGGTTAGGAAACATCTCCGCGGCTTCAGGTACGACCGACGGGATCCTCCCTCGCCGCCGAGGACGCGACAAATCCACGGAGAGAAACTCGCGAGATTTAGCAACGCCTTATTTGGTGTTGTTGCGTATTGATTACGAGAACGTTTCCAGAACCCCTACAGCACATTTGTTGCAGAAATGTCTCAGTTGCGTTGCGGTTTAATCCTTGGAATATTGCACGAAATGTTGCCGAAAAGTTACAAGTAAATTGCTATGTCCGCCCTGTGCAACATTGCAGGATATATTTCTGCAACATTTTTGGGGGATTTTGCAGCAATGGTAGCGCAACATTTCTGAGATTTTACAGCAATGGAAGCGCAACATTTCTGAGATTTTACAGCAATGGTAGCGCAACATTTCTGAGATTTTACAGCAATGGTAGCGCAACATATCTGAGATTTTAAGGCAATGCTAGCGCAACATTTCTGAGATTTTACAGCAATGGTCCCGCAACGTTTCGGGCGGCAGGTCCAAAAATAAAAATATCAGTAGAATGGAATTTTATTACACCGTGTCTTTGATGGACGCGACGACACGAATAATGTGCAGGAATCATTGTAGTATAAGGTCCGTGTACTTTTATAAATAGAAAACTTCTTTTACCCCACGGAGATTCGAACCTGCGACCTTTGGAACCGTAGATGAACACTTTACCGCTGCAGCTACAACTGTTGATTGAGAAGTTTACTTACGTATTCGAACTTATAGTCCTACCGTGCAGCACTTTAAACAGAAATTATTAAAAAACGAAAATTCATTGTGACAAACCCCATTACATCTCCCTAATCACGGAGCCGAATATTTCACAACAAATTCATTCCGACGCTTGATGTTGTATTAAGTTGATTCATATTCTGTTATGAAATATCCTGCGTAGTACAAGAAAATAATGTTGTTTAAGTTTTTAGCGCAGTTTTAATACAATCGTTTAACATAATTTGTTTTATATATTTTTTATTTTCTAGTCTTTAGTGTTAGTGGCTATACATTTCACAGCTCAGACTTCTTTCAAATATGATTTATTGCTGTAAGCAGTTTAACAGTTTGCTTAAACCTTATAGTGCTAATTAACTAATTGTATTAATTACTTATATAACATATTGTCCGTGTTTACATATATTCCCTTGGAGGTTGCCTGTGAAATGTAACACAGTATTCTGTTTGTCGACATATGTAATATAAGTAATTAATACAATTATTCAATTAACACATATGGTTTAAACCAATTCATTAACTATATGCAGCAACAAAAGATATTTGTAAAAAAAAAAGTGTCACACGTGCCATTCACTGTCAGTGTCCCTACCATTACCGTTTAATTGATTATATCTAATTAAAACGTTCCGAATTGTCGAGGGAAAATATCTAAGTCCGGATTTATTGCGGATTGATTGCTGAAATCTTTCTCATATCTTGCAAGCCCTCGCAAGATATGAGCAAGATTTCAGCAATTAATCCGCAATAAATCCGAATTTCGCGGAGCGATTCCGAATTGTAGACGCGCAGAATACAGTCTAAGATTCCACAGGCTACCACGGAGGGAACATATGCGAACGTGGACATTATCTGACGTAAATAATTAATACGATTATTTAATTAACATTATAGAGTTTAAACAAACTCATAAACAATATTCAGAAAAAATAGAGATTTGAAAAAAGTGTTACACGTGCTATTTACTGTCAGTGTCCCTACCATTACCGTTTAATTGATTATATCTGATTAAAACGTTCCGAATTGTTTAGGGAAAATATCTAAGTCCGGATTTATTGCGGATTTATTGCTGATATCTTTCTCATATCTTGCGAGCGCTTGCAAGATATGAGAAAGATATCAGCAATAAATCCGCAATAAATCCGAATTTCGAGAAGCGATTCCGAATTGTCGACGCGTAGAATACAGTCTAAGATTCCACAGACTACCTCCGAGGGAATGTATGCGAACGTGGACGGTATCTGACGTAAATAATTAATACGATTATTTAATTAACATTATAGAGTTTAAACAAACTCATAAACAATATTCAGCAACAAAAGAGATTTCTATAAAAGTGATACACGTGCCAATTACTGTCAGTGTCCCTATCATTATCGTTTAATTGATTATATCTATTTAAAACGTTCCGAATTGTCGAGGGAAAATATCTAAGTCCGGATTTATTGCGGATTTATTGCTGATATCTTTCTCATATCTTGCGAGCGCTTGCAAGATATGAGAAAGATATCAGCAATAAATCCGCAATAAATCCGAATTTCGAGGAGCGACTCCGAATTGTCGACGCGTAGAATACAGTCTAAGATTCCACAGACTACCTCCGAGGGAATGTATGCGAACGTGGACGGTATCTGACATAAATAATTAATACGATTATTTAATTAACATTATAGAGTTTAAACAAACTCATAAACAATATTCAGCAACAAAAGAGATTTCTATAAAAGTGATACACGTGCCAATTACTGTCAGTGTCCCTATCATTATCGTTTAATCGATTATATCTATTTAAAACGTTCCGAATTGTCGAGGGAAAATATCTAAGTCCGGATTTATTGCGGATTGATTGCTGAAATCTTTCTCATATCTTGCAAGCCCTCGCAAGATATGAGAAAGATATCAGCAATAAATCCGCAATAAATCCGAATTTCGAGGAGCGACTCCGAATTGTCGACGCGTAGAATACATTCTAAGATTCCACGGGCTATCAAGAGGGAATATATGCGAACGTGGACATTATCTGACATAAATAATTAATACAATTATTTAATTAACACTGCAGAGTTTAAACAAACTGATAAACAATATTCAGCAACAAAAGAGATTTCTATAAAAGTGATACACGTGCCAATTAATGCCAGTGTCCTTACCATTACCGTTTATATGATTATATCTAATTAAAACGTTCCGAATTGTCGAGGGAAAATATTTAAGTCCGGATTTATTGCTGATTGATTGCTGAAATCTTTCTCATATCTTGCAAGCCCTCGCAAGATATGAGCAAGATTTCAGCAATTAATCCGCAATAAATCCGAATTTCGCGGAGCGATTCCGAATTGTAGACGCGCAGAATACAGTCTAAGATTCCACAGGCTACCACGGAGGGAACATATGCGAACGTGGACATTATGTGACATAAATAATTAATACGATTATTTAATTAACATTATAGAGTTTAAACAAACTCCTAAACAATATTCAGGAAAAATAGAGATTTGAAAAAAGTGTTACACGTGCCATTTACTGGCAGTGTCCCTACCATTACCGTTTAATTGATTATATCTAATTAAAACGTTCCGAATTGTCGAGGGAAAATATCTAAGTCCGGATTTATTGCGGATTGATTGCTGAAATCTTTCTCATATCTTGCAAGCCCTCGCAAGATATGAGAAAGATATCAGCAATAAATCCGCAATAAATCCGAATTTCGAGGAGCGACTCCGAATTGTCGACGCGTAGAATACATTCTAAGATTCCACGGGCTATCAAGAGGGAATATATGCGAACGTGGACATTATCTGACATAAATAATTAATACAATTATTTAATTAACACTGCAGAGTTTAAACAAACTGATAAACAATATTCAGCAACAAAAGAGATTTCTATAAAAGTGATACACGTGCCAATTAATGCCAGTGTCCTTACCATTACCGTTTATATGATTATATCTAATTAAAACGTTCCGAATTGTCGAGGGAAAATATCTAAGTCCGGATTTATTGCGGATTTATTGCTGATATCTTTCTCATATCTTGCGAGGGCTTGCAAGATATGAGAAAGATATCAGCAATAAATCCGCAATAAATCCCGACTTAGATATTTTCCCTCGACAATTCGGAACGTTTTAAATAGATATAATCGATTAAACGATAATGATAGGGACACTGACAGTAATTGGCACGTGTATCACTTTTATAGAAATCTCTTTTGTTGCTGAATATTGTTTATCAGTTTGTTTAAACTCTGCAGTGTTAATTGAATAATTGAATTAATTATTTATGTCAGATAATGTCCACGTTCGCATATATTCCCTCTTGATAGCCCGTGGAATCTTAGACTGTATTCTACGCGTCGACAATTCGGAATCGCTCCTCGAAATTCGGATTTATTGCGGATTAATTGCTGAAATCTTCCACGGCGCAATATTTCACGGCAATGTTTGCGCAATATTCCCGAAATATTGCACAAACTTGGCCACTGTAATATTGCACGGCAATATGTTGCGCAATATTCCTGAAACAATGCACAAATGTTTCCATAGAAATATTACACGGCGATATATGCGCAATGTTTCTGTAACATTGCACAAATGTGGCCATTGAAATATTTCATGGCAATGTTTCCGCAATTTTGCAGTAATATTGCAATGCAACTTGCAACCAAACGGCAACATTGTAATATACTGCAACTTTTGTGCAACGTTTCTGCAACAAAATGTGCTGTAGGGGAAAGAAGTTTCAAAACCAGCTTGGCGATGTAAAACGCGCGGCATATTTCAGAATGGTGATATTTAAACATTTTTAATCTTAGCCTATGGTAAAGGAGACATTTTACAAGTTTTGTTGCCTGTTTTTAATTTTTAATTATTTGTTTAATTTTTATTATTAGTTTTTCATATTTTCAAATTTTTCAATTATTTATTGATTTTTGAGAACCATCGAAATATTATAAATAAAACAGAAATCTATGAATGGTATAGTTTGATCGGTGATAAATGTGCCGACGATTATGAAAGTGGTGTAAATCAACAATCTAAAATAATTGAATTCATCACTTACCTTGTTACATCAACTTACACTATAAAATAAGTGATAAATTCAATTTTTTTTTAATTTTTGGCTTACGCTACTTTGATAATCATCGGCAAAAATATGGAGCAGAATTGAGTTCTTAGCTTTCCGGAAAGTGACTGATCGAAATCGTGAAATCATATATACGTGACAGTGGCTATCAAAGTGTTAAGCATTGTATACAATCGTCTTTTTTAATTATAAGATTCAGATACTTGTACGGGTTTAAAATTAAGTGACATAGAATAATGTTTTAAAACTAAAAAATCCGAACGGTCCCTTCTCCTATTATTTATTCTATTTCACACAGCAGAGAAAATTTGCTGGTTCAGACGTGCTAAATTAATTTCACGACCATTCGTTTAAAAAGGCTGTTTTATCTCACAATTAATAGTCCTTAATCTCACCGATGCAAGTGTACTGCTTTTAACATATTTTGTGCCACGCGAGCCAAAGATATCTAACATTCCCTGGAAACTAAAACTTTCATTGAACATACAAATATTTATTTCAATTACCTACATATTGACTTCTTCTCTTTTGGTCTTACATTTGTCTGTCGATCCTCAAGCTTTAATATCACTATTTCCTTGTAATAGGGTTAGGCTGCAAAACAGCAAAAATACTGAATCTCGCCAATTTGTTGCTTAATTAATGCAATGTTGATTTTGGGTTGTAATAAAGACGAATTAATATTATTATTAATATTATCATTATTACTAGTAGTAGTAATAGTATTATAAATAGATCAAGAGAAAACTGTAAACGCAATTCTAATATTTTCACACATCTCTCATCACCCTCTATTTTTTTTTAACCCGGCGCTGTCTTTGCAAGCTGAAGGAGTCCATTAATGAAGATGTCGCCAAAAGTCGCGATTCACTGGAGTTTACATGGTGAAAACACTACCGACCTCGACGAAAGAGCAGAGCAAGTCGTATCCGAAAACAAGCCTCGCTCTCAGCGTCGTCCCGCCGTCGAACCAATTACACGATCGCCTGTGCTACGGACCCAACGAGATTTCTCCCGATAATCACACTCGGCGCCGCGATCCCCCCTTGATCTCGGGCCCGCAGATTTAATCAACCGCGGACGGACGTCTCCCGGCAGAACTGTCCGCTGAAAAATAACAAAACTGCGAACTTTCTTACGGGCTCATTACACACGTCAATTTAAGCCTGGACGCTGACCTGGTGATCGCGACTTTCGTTTCACCGCCGCGCCGCGAGAAATGTGTATACAGGGTGGTACAGTAAACGTGCTATAATTGAGAGGGTGTGATTCTTTGTAAAGGAAGTAAGTCGAAGTTGTAGTTTAAGTAGTTTGCACACGAGGGAGAGGATTCTGCGAAGTCTGCCACTGCGGGCAGACCTCAGTGTTTGGGCATAGCTTTAATTGAGATATTATTTATGGAATGTAATGATCGGTTGGTAATTCATCGTGAACGGTTCCGTGTATCTTACAATGATAATTCGTCTCCAATGAATTTGCCCAGATCTGATCCATACTGGTGAACGAAAGTATTTGAACTGAACTTTATCTGAAAACTTTTTTTCTGTCTCTTACAGTTTACGAGTTATAGCACAAAATCGAAAAATAGCCGGATTTTCAGAGATCAATTTCACTCCCTTAGAGTGAATTTGGGCAGTAAAAAAGAATTGCCTAATCCTCTATATATCCCCAAAGTTTCGTAATTTTCTGAATTTCCGGTTTGTGGATCTTCCTTTGTTAGTTGGAAGCGTTGATAAGTTGATAAGACTTTGTATCAAATATTTCTAATGAGCTTTATAATATATAGTATAGGTAATGAGGTTTACAATCTTTTGACGACTGGATACAAGTATATAGGTACCCATGAAATATTTTACTTGCACATGATTTAATTTATTTTAATTTTAATTTATTCTATATGTACATACACGTGCGACCGTATTGAAATACAAATAATAGGAAAAAACAAGAAAAATAAAAAAATTGTACAAATATGGGATTAGCTAACCTAGAGACACTTAAACAATAGAAACACTGAAAAAGAAAAATATTTCAAGGAAATATTGACTTTCATTTGGTAAAACAAGATTTTCCAGTCGTCGAAATGTTATAAAACACATTTTCACCAGTTTATGTATTTCATTTTTATATACATATAAGCTAGTGTGATATTGTGAATAAAGATCCACGTGGTGAAAATAGTTACAAACATTCTTATACTACATTGCCTACTGTGTCAATACTTTCGTCCATCACTATAGGTAAAGACTATCATTTCTATCTTTGATCAGAATACTTTGGTAAGTACGGAAAGGCCAATCGGTTCTTAACATTCATTTTGGTATTACAGAACTTATTCAAAGTACCCATGAACTAATTATCCAAGTCTTCCCTGAACTAATTATGTACCTACACTTTGCAGTACATTAATCTTCAACCTTACCCCTTCCACTCCGTGCTATTGCCAAAGTATACTCCCTAGTTAACAGACCTCCGTAAAAAATCAGCAGATGTAGATTTTCATTTCATGCAGTACAAAAATTGTATACCTACTTTTAATTTCGATGTATTCTTTAACCTTTCTTATCAACCCTTTACTGTTTAATTACCTATATCACTATTACTGAACCACCCTATGTATTCAACCTCGCCAACTATGTACTCAAGTTTCACACTCGAGCGTGTGCATAGTAGTGGCACTTGAAAATTCATACGATTCGCAAGTGCACGCGAAACGAATGAATTTTATTCGCCGTCCATTGCTCGGTAACAGCCCTTTTCCAGGTCAGGGAAGAGGATAAATTAACCCGTAATCAACGCTAGTACGTCCAACGATGCTTCTCATTCCGCGACTACGACGTTCATCCACCCCAGGCGAGAAAACGTCAAAATCGGCGAATCATCCGTTCCTGCTCATGAATATTCAACTGCGGATTCCCTCGAAAGACAGAATATCGCGGGCGAGCAAGTGGAAGTGGACTGGCTATCGATAAGATGTACGTGGTGTCTCGCGACTAGTGGTGGGTACCAGGGAATTTATGAGAATTATAGAATTATAGGGTGTTTTAAACGTTTTTGTTAAATTAAACCTTGTTTAGGAGGAAAACGGTTTTGGATATTAACTTTGGGGTACACAACACCCACGTGGTCATATAAACGACGATTTTAGCGCGATGGCTAGAATGTATCACACACAGTTACTCACGAAAGCATCCGCCCACCCTATACGTATAACATATTTTAAAAAATCAAGTAATGTTAAATTCAGAATTACCCATTATAATTTACATTGGGATAAACCTTGATTTTTATATTTTTACTTAGTACTATCTACCAAAGAAATATTCAAAGCAATTTTGCTAGAAGAGTGGAACAAGATAACCCCAATTTCACACAAAATTACTTGAATCTATGCATAATAGATTAAATATTTTACATATAATAAAATCATAGGAATATTAGAAGAATGTTAAGTTATTGTAACTACGTTTGCATAAATTAAATAAACTGTGTACAATTTTTTAATTGAATACACCTAAACAACAGTAATCAAGGTTTATATTAGTGTGAATTATAATTGAGTATTCATACTTTGAGTCGATTTATTATGTAAAATATGTCACATATAAGGTGGACGATGCTTTTGTCAGTAACTGTATTTGTGGCAATCGATGTGTTAGGATAGACTACATGTTACGTCCACGAACAAGTGTATTTTCTTAACATCTGATTTCACTATATTATAATAAGACAATTTAGGATGAAGATCTGCAAACTGTTATTATACACAAGGCGGTCGGCTCACATTCCTTACAGTTGCGTTTCGTCCCCAACCTCTCAAAGAAATCAAATTATCCGTCCGCAAAACTTAATTTTTAAGTTTAAAACCATCTATTATTTAAGAGATTATTATCTCAATTTTCCAGCTCTGGGGCATCTTGTAGGTCTCCATGAACCCGGAGATCTATCTAGAAGCTTAGCTGAGAGCTAAGCTGAGAACTAAGCTGAGAGCTAAGCTCTGAGTTAAATTGAGAGCTAAGCTCAGCTAATTTAAGCTAAGTTAAGCTAAGCTAAACTAAGCTGAACTGAGTTAAGCTAAGCTATCCTTTGCTATGCTATCATATGCTGTTCTGTGCTATGCTATACTATGCTATGCTATGCTATGCTATGCTATGCTGTGCTATGCTATGTCTGGCTGTGCTATAGCGCAGCTTAGCTTAGCTTTTGGTGGAAATGGTTCCATAAGTATTGAAGCTAATTTTTTAAAATTTAGCTTAGATTAACGTAACTTAGCTTGCAATTAGCTTTCAGGTAGAATCCCCACTTGAAAGGTGCCTCTGTGCAATATCTCTGCAACACCATGCAGATATGTTCAGCTGAATATATCTATCTTGGTTGAAGCGTTTAATGCCGGAGTCTGGTCTCGTTATCTATCCACCTCCCTCATTTCTCTCTATCCCTCACGAATCTACGGAATCAACCGACGGGTGCAAGGAGGTGACGGAAAATGATCCAGGGTAGCGTGCGTTGTCCTATATAGAATCGATCGGCCACGCTGGAAATGTTGGAAAACACGCAATTAACGTCCTTGCGCGCCGCGGCTAAGGAACTTAATCACGTAGTTGACTGGGTGCGCCATTGGCTGCTTAAAATTGGATGGAAATGCCGTGGGAAGCGTGGAGGAGCGCAGGGTGGCGAGATTTAATTGCGTCGGTGCAGGCTGTGTACCTGGGGAAATTTATGTGGCCGACGTTACGGGCGATGGAACGTGGAATAACATCGACTAGTGATATCTAAATAATGATGTCGATGAGTTAGATACCTAGTAGCGGTGACTGGATAATTAGTAGTGTTTAGTATTTAAAATGCGAGTGTAGGTGTCCTTTCCCAGCTTCCTCCGTATATTAATTATTAAAAGCGTCTGCGCACCTTCGTGTTCATTTATTGACTATGGAGTCACTTAGCATACCCCGCGTGCGGAAGTCCTTTAACCATATTCGTTAAGCATAATCGCTGGACGCCTATCGGCGTCGCCCGCACAGGCTAGATATATATGGTTATTGGACTAAAGAAAGATAAGTGAACGTGCCCTACATCAGTGTGCTAATCTTAGGAAAGTATCAGAAGTTCCTTGTGTACAAAATGGCGAGTAACTTGAAACGCTGAAAATCGTTTCAGACGAAGGTGCTTTCGTTGTTGATTGGTCGCTCTCGTTGAAGGTGTGCTTGAAAAAATATTTTCTCATTTGGATTTCCGTGTTTCCAACGCCGATGGTTATCTGGGGGCCGCGGATTGTATCGTATTTTCAGTTCTGGTGCACGCGTTTAAACTAGATATGTTTATGCATTCTGTGGCGCACCGCTACGCGAAGGTACTTTCCTTGGACGCCATCACACACTGCGGAATTATTTGTAAATGGCACTTTACCTCGAGTAGGGAAAAATGGTGGTATATGTAGGATTGGACAAAAGGACAGCCGCGAGGCTATTAGTGGTATTTGGATAAAGTGCAAGGCAGGGGGAGGATATTTATTGAGCAGTTATGTGAATGTTACACGCGAAATGGCTTTAGAATTAATTAAACGGTGCCAAAAAATGGATATCCGATTTCTTTCAACAACTTACGAGGCTCACGGTTGGCTTATTTTAATGTCGAGAAAATTGCTACATATTTTTTTTGTGTGATCATTTAGTGTGTAAATTTTGATTGGTTAACTTACGTTCACTTTCAAACTTTTTTAAATTTTTTAACTATTCGCTGGTGTTTAAAAACCACCAAACCAGCATATTATAAGTAGGATATAAATCTTTGAATGGTGTAGTTTTGTCAGTGATAAATATGAAATACAATAGTAGGAAATGAAAATCGAAAAGTCGTGCACACGTGACAGTAGCCGTCAAAGTGTTAAGAATTCCTCGTTTTATGTTTACAGAAGGTGAGTCATTGGTTAGTCCCAGTTTATGCGCAAAATTTATTTGCTCTATAAAATATAGTCTTCGAAATAAAGGCCATGTGTTCTACGGTCTTAATTAACAAAAAATAAAAACAGGTTGATATAAATTTTACAGAAACTTATAGAATTAATTTAACGAATTAATATTGCTTTCTCAATATACCTAGTGAATAAAATTCAGGGTTCTGATTTTGGAGAATGTCTGTGACACAGTTCATGCATTCAATTTTCATGGAATCGACGTTTCACCGCGATCTAACTCGAAGTCATGTCCTTGCATTAGAGAAAATGCACTCGCGACACGCGGTTTGAAGAGAGGAGGGAAATCATAGAACATTTTTGTGTTGAGATTGCGGGAACACCCGCACGTTCCATACAGGCTTTGTATTCAAATTGTAATGATCATTATTAGAAGCTTGAAACGCGTTTGAATTTATCCGCGTTAGCAGGATAAAAGGAGGATGGCGTTCGAGGATATAACGGGTGGCCAGTATAAAACGTTCTACGTTGTGGAATATATTTGATATATTTCATAGTAATGATGTGTAATCAGTTTTCTGTATTTTTGTTATTCTGTTTTTCATTTTAATTATAATTTGTTAGAAAAGAAGGCGGTGTGGAATGAAATAATTGGTGACTAGGGAAGGGATCAATTTCTTTTTATGCAGCCACTTCTGTTAATGACACATAAAACAATAATTATTCAACAAAAAGTATATACGGTGATGAGCGGTAGTGTAAGTTTCATTAATATTAATCTTGGAATTCTACGAGATAATCCTCAGTGATACCATAACATTCATTAATATTAATGTTAAAAAATCAGACTTTTGTCTTATCTTCGACAGCTCGATGCTCTTTTCGCATTCGCAAAGGATATGTTTTGTTTTACCTGAATATTCAGTGGAATGAATTAATGAGACGAAAAAATTAAAGCAAATAGATGAACGAAATAGAATGCTGCCTTCTCTATAATTTCATAGAACCATGGCGATATCAGTTAACTTTACTATATAATAACGTCGAATTGAGAGTTTAATAATTATGATTATAGCACTTGTAGTGATAATTCTAACATGTCTAATAGATAACCACTCAAAAGTGTCGCTGGTGTATAAAATTCATCACAAAACGTCAGTGAAATACCTATCCGATGCAAGTGAAAAAAATTATTTTGGAACAAATGGAGGAAACACCAAAATCAGATGAATGACAAAACAAAAATTATTGTACGATACTGAAGGCGGAAGAAATATCACAACCCAATAAAATAAAATTAACCCTTCGTGGTCACACTTCATTAAAGTTCCGCGATGGTCACACTGCGTCCAATGAACCCATCCGATTTTTAAACAGTTACCATACGAACTGTATCGGTTCAATCGTTTCCCAAAAATTATAATACACACTTTGAACATTGTAGAATATGGAATAGTCGCGTTTTAGTTAGAAATGAAATGACAACATGTACCAACAAAATCTGAAAAGAAAGCCGGGAACTTACCGGTATCAAGCTCCAAAGTTAAAAAGCGGGTCTATTGGACCCAGTGTGTCCATGAAGGGTTATTCACCTCTATATTATAGTTGCGGGCTATCTCAACCATTCTGTATCCTCGAGTGTTCCACAACGCTGTACAGGGTTATTCAAAAAGAATATTGGTGTTTTAGATGCAAATATAGCTTTAGTTATTAAACACGTAGAAATATAAAGTTTGCACCAAAGGAAAGTAGAATTATCTAAGTTTATAATCACTTAACGATAGTCTAATCCTCCCCATACTCGCTCCAATTGACCCTTTCTTATTCTTCCCACAGCAGCCGTAATTCGATTTGTTAGTGTTCGGAGATCTCGCAGCAAAGGTGGCACGTAGTAGATGATGTCTTTTACATAGCCCCACAAAAAGAAATCACGTGGTGATTACCGATTGCGACTTGGCATTCATTCCCTGCGCTGTCTAGCGGCTGAAATAAAATACACTCTTTTTCATCGGAAAACTGTCCAAACTCGGGCAGTCTCCCTATCGTCTGGTACAAACCAAAGATCTTCAAACTTCCAGTTACCAAAGCCATACACCTTCAAAATACCGATATTCTTTCTGAATGGCCCAAAAAGAAACACTTCGAAGACTTTTTCTAAATACCAAATATGAAGAGACTGTCTCAAACATTAAACCCAGATGAATCTCCTGTATACTATAAACCTACTTGCACCAGGACCCCTGAAAATCTAAGATGAGCCGCCTAGTCACGTGCTACTCCGGTCACCCTGTATCCTCCAACGCTAGACGACCACCCCGTTAAAAGCGTGGGTGCGCGAAACCTCGCACAATAACCTCCGACAATCACTGTGTTGATCGTCCACTGATATCACGCACGAGCCACTCTCTCCGCTGCCCCCGTTCCCCCCCGTCTTCTGCCGCCTCTCTTTCGCCGGAGGGGCACGCGATAAAGCGGCTGCATCTACGCGAAAAATCCGCGGATCCCCTCGCCGGGGAGTGACCGCCTGTAACAGGCGTGAATGAATATATTACGCCGGGCCCAGGTGTGTATTAACGGCGTTTTGCCAGGCGTATTCGTATCGTCGAATACCACGGCGGCAAAGTCGTGCGGTTGCCCTAATGGACGGGCATTAGTCGGCTACCACTAAGTATCAGCGGGGTATGCGGATTTTCTCGTTATAATTATTCGGCCGTGTACTTTTTGCCCCAACGATCCGCGAAAGGTCGTGGCAGATATGCGCCGCCACGGACACCTGCGAATCGTTGCGCATTTGCCAGGTGGGGGGGGGGGGGGGATATCTCGGAAGTCTGGGGTACCGTAACGCTGGCTACTATGGAACGGATCTCTTTACGTGTTAAAACACTTACAACATTGGTTGATAGCAACGATGGGAGGGAGTACGTTGTAAATAGTGTTGGAGGCTGATGGGGCAGGTTTGGAGTTTGTACGTGTGTTAAGAGACACAAGAGTGGTAGTATAATTGAACCCTAAGACGATGTTTTGAAGATTCATGGCGATGAAGACTGGTTGGGCTAGTAATGGAATAGGAGTTTGGGAAGTAAGGTTCTTTGGTACTCAGAGTTTTCTGTAGCTTTAATATACATCAGTAGTTGCAGCTTAGGGAATTCAGAAGACTGAACGCTGACGAACCACTTTAGAAGTCCACTATAACCACACAAAACGGTTGTGCGTTGTATCAAGCACCGACTGCGACAGTATCCTGGTACATTTTTTTGTCGTCAATACAAAAGCGACAGCCCAACCACTGTTTTGTGGTTGTGGTGGGGTTCTAAAAGTGGTCCGTCTGAGTTCAGCCTAATTTGGGAAGGAAAGGACGTAGCTAGCTGAAAAGACTCACATTCATCTGGATCAGCCAGATATAATGAGCTGTGGCACATCATAATGACCACTCTGGGGTTACACCCAGAGTTTACCGTTCGAAAGTGTTTAGACGATAGACAAACACACGAACATAAACTTTCTGCTTCATATATTAAGATCATTGGCCTACTGGGTAATTGAAAAGTTCACAAGTACCTATTTACTAATTCTAATTCTTCTCATCCATTTTGTAAAACTATGTATATATGCTTTGTACAAGTTCTTCATGAACCTGAAATAATTCCTGTACACGAAGCACATAAAGAAGTCTGACCCGAAAAATGATGGTTGAAAGTAGTCAGCTGTAGGGTCATTCCTCACAGCGTCTTCAATATATACGAGCTAATAAAAATGATTCAGTTCGTTGTTCGATCGGCCAATTATCCCAATAACGCCCAGGATCTACGATCCATACGATCCGCAGAAGTGCCGTGGCGAAAGCTGCGATTTCCTGCTCCTCGAGCTAGGGCGAAAAGGGGGCGCAGAAAACGTGCATCCGCGTTATTAGATATCCACTCAGTTTTGATCGATACCCCGCAATTTCGAGGCAGCCGCGCGAAGATACGGCCGTAATTCCAGGAATACGGGTGTATCGGGGTATAACGGAACGTGGCTGGAAACGAAATATCGTCGACGAGGGGGATCCACGGGGCAACGGGCCGATATATCGAACAGCTGGGCACGCTAGCCCAAGAGAGACCACGTAGGCATACTACACCTGGGATTCCAGAGAATTCTACCCCATGTTGAAATGCAGCCACTGGAAAACGAGCAATAAAGGTATATCAAGCTTCTTTGATTGATACCGAAGTCATTCTCGCGTTGAGGTAACAGTTCGTCAAAATTTTGATTTTTTCGCGCACTTGTCACATTCAATAGCCGTTTTCTATAGGTTTTCGAGTGCTGAAACGAATTTGCAAACGGTTTGTCGCCATCACCTTCAGTTTTTCAGAAATTCGATTTTGAAAAAAACAACAAGTTTTCAACTTTGAAAGTCTTTTGTGTCGAAACGGTAACAGTTATTCGCTTGTTTTTTCCGTCAAATTGTTCTATGAACCCTCCCGAATACGATGATATAAGATATTGATGCATTATGAACATTTAAATATGTTTAAACAACGATCAAAGGGAAAAAAACACTCGAAATGCACCCATTTTTGCAGATATCTGTCAAGCTATTTCCAAGACATTTTTCTTTCGGGCAGTATCAACAGAAGTGAAAGGTCACGTTCTGTTTTCAATACAGAAACAAATTGGTAGTCAACGGCGGCGCGCGATCTACTGCTGCTCGGCAGTGACTACCGCTGTCGGCGTCGCACGTTTTGCCAAACTATTTCGTTTCTGTATTGAAAACAAAACTTGACATACCACTTCTGTTGATTCTTCCCCAAGGAAATATGTCTGCTGCATCGCATGGAGTAGTCAGATTTTCTCCTAGACCCTTAATTTTGGAAATAAATTGAAATATATCTGCAAAAATAGGTGCATTTCGGGTATTCTTTTCCCTTTGATCGTTGCTTAACCCTTTAGCACCAAACGTATCATATATGACACATTCATTTTTTTTGCCGCTTCGCCTTTTGCATTCGCATTTCGCTGTTTGCAACAGTTTAAATAATACCTACATGTTTAGCGTAGTTTTATTCACTGACGAAAGTTGCGCCTATGTAAATCCTGTATTCTTTGGATTTATGCATTTTTACCTTTGAAAAAAAATAAAAAAATGAAGATAATTTTTTTAATAAAAATATATAAATTCAGACTATTTTTTACGATAAAAACAAAACGGGATATTTTTCCTTCAGCGGGATCTAGGTGCGGGCGATAAAGGGTTAAACATATTTAAATGAACATATGAACTAATATCTTATATCGTTGTATCCGGGAAGGTTCATAGAATACCTAATTTGAAGGTATAAGCAACTTATTACCGTTTCGACGCAACAGATGTTCAAAGTTGAAAGTTTGCAGTTTGTTCAAAATCGAATTTCTCAAAAACTGAGGGTAATGGCGACAAACGGTTTGTGGATTCCTTTTCAGTGCACGAAAACCTATAAGAAACGACTATTGAATGCTACAAGTTCAGATGGCTGACGAACTGTGTAATTAGTGACTGCGAGGTGGCATAAAATAGGAAAGACATTTCCATACCTAGTTGTTTTATTTTAGGGAAGAAAGACTTCAATGCCTATTTATTTTATTGTTGGAAGGAATACTTCAATACTTAGGTGTTTTATTGTAACCAGGCTTCGATGCCTGGTCGATGCGTTGTGTGGAAGATTTCAATGCCTAAGTAGTTGATGCACTGTCGGTCGCGTGTCCTCATTAGCGACCATGTTCCATTCATTGACTGGTTGCATCTACTCCCCCATCAACAGTAACGGATAAGTCGAAATATTTTATCCACTACTACATTCGTGATTTCATGTATTGTCGATTTCATGAATGATGTGAATGAGTGCGTTATTGGTGAGGCTATAGGTGCTGACAGCTCTTAATGCAGTGTAAATATATTATACATTGTGGGACTCGTTATCTTTAATATCACAAGTCCATAAGACTATAACGTCACTGACTAAAGTTTCTAAGGAAAATGTGACAATGAAATTAGTGGAGACACAAGACAATGAGTAACGCAAGTACCTATGTAGGTCGATTTTGTAATTGAGGTACTAAAGGGGTCAGTATTTTCGATAATTCATGTTTCGTCTTAATTTTCTTGTGTATCTGTGTGTTTACTTGGTTTCAAACGAATAAGGCGATCCGGATACACCATTAAAACACTGGCAGGCCGGAAGTCATAAATGAACGCTTGACTGTGTCATAAAACATGGAAAAGTAGTTTCCATCGCGTAAATGTTGCTTCGATTAACCGGATATTCGGTATAATTAGAACTGTTTCAGGTTATATGATGCGTCTTTCTGTGACACAATTTCTTTTCATGGTGAAGACTAATGCGTCTGCGTAAGTTTCTTTTAAGCATCATAAGTGGGTTTAACAGGGAGATTAAAAACCATTGATCTACATATATAATTTGATGTGCAATTAATGTATCTAACAAATTCTGCAATCAAATTGTGGAACGAAATCTTCAGAAGTTAACAAACCAAATTGAAGCTGTTGGTACTAAAGAAACTAAATACGTATTATGTAAGTGTGGATTTGTGATTAGAGTAAATCATACTAAATTGAGGGAGTTGAAATTAATTGAATATCCTTGTTCTTTATCTTTTTGCAAGACGGACGAATTCCAGACGTGATAATTGTTTTCGCAAAAGTTACAAACTGAAGAAAAATTCATTCAGAATTAATTAGTTCGTCATATGAACTTAATAAATTCTCTATAATTGGAACACAAAATTAGAGCGTGGTGTATTACACTACATATTCAATGCTGAATAAAATAATCTTAGTTCAAATCAGTTTCGCTCACAGTTTCCATCATTAGCTTCAGTCAGACAGTTGAAGAAACTTTGATGGGTGTTTGATCGGATAGAGTGGGTCATTTCCATAAAATTCAGTCTCTAAGGTCTCGATTGGGCAACCACGCTAAGATTAAGTGACACATAAATTGCTACCGGTCTTTAGCGAATTACCTCGAAATTAGTCGCTCCCAACAAAATGACGACATATTTATTCAGAGACGTTAAACCTTGTCCCACATAAGGCCGCTCTACGACAGTTTAATTCCAAACGAAAAACGCTACACGATTCTCGACGAAAGACTGAATAATAAATCTTCCACTTCTCCGAAGTTATCTGTCTAAGTAATGGCTGGAACTCGGAGAAAAGGAGAAGAAACTATAGATCTAGTCTTTGAAGCAACGACATAAAGAAATCATATTGCTGAATGTGTTTAAATAATTTGTGTGACAGATATTTTCTACTATGTGACCATCAATTTTCATGGTGTTGACTGAGAAATTGACCATATTTTGGCCTTTTCAAAGCTCATGCTTTTTAATTGATTATCTTACCTCGACCATTTATTCTAATGATGTTTAAATTATTCTGGTTACCCTTTTACATCATCCCCTCTGGTTTCGTTTTGATGAATTATATGGGAGGTGTTGAAACTAGGTACAGTGGTGGTCAAAAGAAAGTTGAAACACACATATTTTTGCATATCTGCATAACTAACTTAATACTAGGCTTGAAGCATCGTGTCATGGGATATAAATTTTAACATATAATAGTTTTCTAATGCAACTATTTTACTCCTGTTATCGTCACAGTTTAAACCTTCTGCTGACCGATACTTACAATTAGCTCAGGGAGAACCTGAAACATTCTTTTCGTTGTAAGCCACAGAAGTGAAATGAAGGATCACTGCGCATATTCATCAGACTCCAATCGATCTTCACGTTTATGATGGTACAGAACGAGACGTGGATGCATGGTGGTAGCGAAATTAACCCTCTGCACTCCATGTATGCCTCCGGGCACACCGAAGATTAAATTAACGTTACACGATGATTTCATTAAGCTTTGTAAAAATCGAGGAATTCGTAATTCATAGGATTAAGTGAATTACTGGTTTCGAAATTATGGGTATACTAAGCAACAGCCGAGTTAAGGGGAGACTTTGGCATACTTGGGTCTCTGGAATATATTTGCGCATCCGTAGTGCAGACTTCACCATCGCTGTGTCTGTAATTTACATCTAGGTACTTGATATTTACATGTACCTATAAAGAGTTTTACAACTTTTTATGAATAAACTTTGGAAGCCTATAAAGGCATCCGAAATCAGAGTGAAAGTCCTTCATTATTGGCAATGTTTCATCAGAGAAATTTCAAAAATTAAGGTTACTGTTTCTTCTAATCAGTGCAATAACGATCTCATATTTATAAAACTTTTCAGATTTGTCTATACACCAACCAATTATGGTCATTAACGCTTTACATTGGTAATGAATAAGTGGTAAAATTTTACGCTTTTCTGCTTCTCCACACAACCCATCTCATCCACAGCTCATCATTTGAATGCAAGGAATTATATCTTCTGCTAACACCCTATATACTCTGCGCCTAAGCACGTCTCGACCTCGCCATGTTATAGTAATCGATAGATAATCCACCAAACCATGTCGCAAAGGGTTAAAACGTGGCAGGAAGAATGCGAGGCAATCGCTAGAAGTCCGACTGCAGCCAGTGCATAAAGCTGCAGCAATGTGTGCATGCAACGAGCAGAGACGCCGAGGATCTCGCGAGCACGGAACTTTCTAATGCCTGCATTAATATTTTTGTGCCTGGGAGCTAGAGTCGTTGCGTCAAAAGGTCGGCCCGCGCTGTTTCTCGTGCGAACGACCGGATACACATCGATTTTAGCAGGGGAGAGAGGGGAGACACAGACGATCGCGTTATTTCGCTGAATAACGCCGCACCAATTACATTCCGCGACGACCTCGTCCCTCAATTACACCCGGCGTTGTTCTCGATTATTTCAGAGTCACAAATCGCTCGTCCCACTGAGAATTCGTCAGCCACGCCTTGGTACACAATCCCTAATGTCTCTTTGATTGAACGAGCTCATTTACGCAGAGAGAGGTTAGCTCTGCGCCCATCCTGCGCGCGCATTCCGTCCCGTTCCAGCGTAATAGCGTTCTTGGCTACGTAGGTACGTTAACGAGGTGGCTGTAGAAACTGAAGAATGAATGATAATTTAATTTGTTTATCATGGAGGGACGTGCGATATGTGGAAGGAATTTCCAGGTAGAATATTGAAATTTGTTTTATGAGTGTGAGCTGAAGGATGTGGAGGATTGATGGAAGAGTTGTTGAGTGTGTTAGAGAATTAATCCCTAGCAGCATGTGTATGTAGTTACTGATGGAATTCTTCTTTTTGGTGGATTGGCGTGGACGTGTGCGAGGTATACGAGTCGGTGTGCACGTGTCATGTAAAAGGAGGTACCTAGGTACATATTGTTTCAGCAGTTTTACCCGTTCTGGTCCTGTTGAATGTCTGGATGCTTCTACGCTGTTCTGTTAATTACTTCTTTTCTTAATTCAACGCTTTAAGAATAGAACACCTTGGAACCTTTTCATACTACAGATTGTAATTAGTAGATAGACAGTTTGAAGGTACAGTAGAACTTACAGTACTGGAATTAATAGAGAGACATAAGCGTTCGGATAAGGGTAAGGGTATTTCACAAACAGTATAACAACAATGTAAAGAATGCTAAGTAACAAACATGTACCTGCTGTCATTGATTTTCTAGCTTCTGAAGTACCTCCCATGTTATTATATACACTCCTCACATTAATTAAAGGATCATCTCTGCCCCTACAGCACATTTGTTGCAGAAATGTCTCAGTTGCGTTGCGGTTTAATCCTTGGAATATTGCACGAAATGTTGCCGAAAAGTTACAAGTAAATTGCTATGTCCGCCCTGTGCAACATTGCAGGATATATTTCTGCAACATTTTTGGGGGATTTTGCAGCAATGGTAGCGCAACATTTCTGAGATTTTACAGCAATGGAAGCGCAACATTTCTGAGATTTTACAGCAATGGTAGCGCAACATTTCTGAGATTTTACAGCAATGGTAGCGCAACATATCTGAGATTTTAAGGCAATGCTAGCGCAACATTTCTGAGATTTTACAGCAATGGTCCCGCAACGTTTCGGGCGGCAGGTCCAAAAATAAAAATATCAGTAGAATGGAATTTTATTACACCGTGTCTTTGATGGACGCGACGACACGAATAATGTGCAGGAATCATTGTAGTATAAGGTCCGTGTACTTTTATAAATAGAAAACTTCTTTTACCCCACGGAGATTCGAACCTGCGACCTTTGGAACCGTAGATGAACACTTTACCGCTGCAGCTACAACTGTTGATTGAGAAGTTTACTTACGTATTCGAACTTATAGTCCTACCGTGCAGCACTTTAAACAGAAATTATTAAAGAACGAAAATTCATTGTGACAAACCCCATTACATCTCCCTAATCACGGAGCCGAATATTTCACAACAAATTCATTCCGACGCTTGATGTTGTATTAAGTTGATTCATATTCTGTTATGAAATATCCTGCGTAGTACAAGAAAATAATGTTGTTTAAGTTTTTAGCGCAGTTTTAATACAATCGTTTAACATAATTTGTTTTATATATTTTTTATTTTCTAGTCTTTAGTGTTAGTGGCTATACATTTCACAGCTCAGACTTCTTTCAAATATGATTTATTGCTGTAAGCAGTTTAACAGTTTGCTTAAACCTTATAGTGCTAATTAACTAATTGTATTAATTACTTATATAACATATTGTCCGTGTTTACATATATTCCCTTGGAGGTTGCCTGTGAAATGTAACACAGTATTCTGTTTGTCGACATATGTAATATAAGTAATTAATACAATTATTCAATTAACACATATGGTTTAAACAAATTCATTAACTATATGCAGCAACAAAAGATATTTGTAAAAAAAAAGTGTCACACGTGCCATTCACTGTCAGTGTCCCTACCATTACCGTTTAATTGATTATATCTAATTAAAACGTTCCGAATTGTCGAGGGAAAATATCTAAGTCCGGATTTATTGCGGATTGATTGCTGAAATCTTTCTCATATCTTGCAAGCCCTCGCAAGATATGAGCAAGATTTCAGCAATTAATCCGCAATAAATCCGAATTTCGCGGAGCGATTCCGAATTGTAGACGCGCAGAATACAGTCTAAGATTCCACAGGCTACCACGGAGGGAACATATGCGAACGTGGACATTATGTGACATAAATAATTAATACGATTATTTAATTAACATTATAGAGTTTAAACAAACTCCTAAACAATATTCAGGAAAAATAGAGATTTGAAAAAAGTGTTACACGTGCCATTTACTGGCAGTGTCCCTACCATTACCGTTTAATTGATTATATCTAATTAAAACGTTCCGAATTATCGAGGGAAAATATCTAAGTCCGGATTTATTGCGGATTGATTGCTGAAATCTTTCTCATATCTTGCAAGCCCTCGCAAGATATGAGAAAGATATCAGCAATAAATCCGCAATAAATCCGAATTTCGAGGAGCGACTCCGAATTGTCGACGCGTAGAATACATTCTAAGATTCCACGGGCTATCAAGAGGGAATATATGCGAACGTGGACATTATCTGACATAAATAATTAATACAATTATTTAATTAACACTGCAGAGTTTAAACAAACTGATAAACAATATTCAGCAACAAAAGAGATTTCTATAAAAGTGATACACGTGCCAATTAATGCCAGTGTCCTTACCATTACCGTTTATATGATTATATCTAATTAAAACGTTCCGAATTGTCGAGGGAAAATATCTAAGTCCGGATTTATTGCGGATTTATTGCTGATATCTTTCTCATATCTTGCGAGGGCTTGCAAGATATGAGAAAGATATCAGCAATAAATCCGCAATAAATCCCGACTTAGATATTTTCCCTCGACAATTCGGAACGTTTTAAATAGATATAATCGATTAAACGATAATGATAGGGACACTGACAGTAATTGGCACGTGTATCACTTTTATAGAAATCTCTTTTGTTGCTGAATATTGTTTATCAGTTTGTTTAAACTCTGCAGTGTTAATTGAATAATTGTATTAATTATTTATGTCAGATAATGTCCACGTTCGCATATATTCCCTCTTGATAGCCCGTGGAATCTTAGACTGTATTCTACGCGTCGACAATTCGGAATCGCTCCTCGAAATTCGGATTTATTGCTGAAATCTTCCACGGCGCAATATTTCACGGCAATGTTTGCGCAATATTCCCGAAATATTGCACAAACTTGGCCACTGTAATATTGCACGGCAATATGTTGCGCAATATTCCTGAAACAATGCACAAATGTTTCCATAGAAATATTACACGGCGATATATGCGCAATGTTTCTGTAACATTGCACAAATGTGGCCATTGAAATATTTCATGGCAATGTTTCCGCAATTTTGCAGTAATATTGCAATGCAACTTGCAACCAAACGGCAACATTGTAATATACTGCAACTTTTGTGCAACGTTTCTGCAACAAAATGTGCTGTAGGGGTGGGAACCCCCAAAATATGGGCAAATTCACATGGTCATAACTCCGGCAAAAATAGTCGTATTGATATTTTGAAAACATGGTTTGAAAGCGTAGAATCTCTACTTTCAGCTGTTTTTTTTCAGATTTTAGCTGTATTACTTTTCAGCAAACTTATAACGATATAAAGAGCATTTGGTCAATTTTAAAAAAAATCTTCAACTTATGAAATTTCCACGGGGAGTATGAAACTTTGTACACAAATTCTATTTACATCAGTCGAAAGCGGCTACTTTCCCGTGTAAAAAAGATTAATAAATTTCTTGTGCGATTTTTTTATGCCGCGTTATTCAACTTTGAAGCAAAAACCGTTTTTTTTTTTTAAATTTAGTTGCGTCTAGCAAACGAAGAAATGATCGTAGAACGTTCATGTAAAAAGCAATAGAAAGATCAGTCTTTCCTTTTTAAAACGTATCTTTGACTTTTTCGATTCGTTTGAAATTTCGGTCTACGATGTCCTTTCGAAAATATGCTTAAAAATTGCAAAAATTCCATTTTTTCTTCAATTCGCTGTATCTCCGCGAGGGATGACCGGAACCTCAATGTCTTAAGCTAATTTTAAAGCAGAGAGTCTGCCTATTCTTCTGAACTCCATCGAAACCCGCTGCGACAATTTTTTACCTGTGGTCTTTAAGTTCGAAATTCAATTGTTATAAATCTTGCACTGTTTATACGTTGATTAAAAAATGCTTACAACAGGATTAAATACTTGAAATACACCTGCTGATATGTCTAAAACCTTCCTTTATACCTTTATTGTGATATTCTATAATGAGTAGGTATAATTTATGTTTAACTTCACATTGAACTTCACGATTTTGTCTTTAGAACGCTGTATCTAATCACAGAATTATCTGAAATGAATAATATTTTAAATTTTGAAGCTTTGAAGTTTTGTCACTTTATAGAAATTTTTTTTCTTCCAAATATTAAACTTGAGAAATTGACTTTTGTCCACAAAAACTGTGTTTCCAGCACCCTGCGTGTTCGTTCGATATGTAGAGTCCGGCGATAATACCTGGACGCCAATCGAACGGGAGAACACAAAGTAACTCCTTGACACTTGATTAAAATAAAGTAGAGTACGGAACTCATATTATAGCCCACAAAATATTGTAGAAACGTAACTAGACAAAAAGTCCGATCACGAATTTGTAACCCTGCCCTACTAAACCAATCATGTTTGTCTAGCATTATATACCCCTTGAGCTCTGCCTCCGTCAACTACAAAGCTGCCATCAAAATGTAGGATGTATTAAACATAGCGTCAGTGGGCTTCAACTGTGTTTCGCCTTGCATTACAACTTTTAACTGTACAATGAAATCGAACGGCAAGAAGGACCGTGCATAGCGGCCTTAAGGTGCCAAAGAGGACAATATGAATTTCGTACTAAAGTGCAGCGAATAGCATTCATTTTGATAATCGTATATGGACGTACTCACGTGCGTATCTATTTCGATAGTAGAGGGCATAGGTGCATGTAACATATCTAATCATAGACATAAATATACCTACTGTCCGGATAATACAACCTTCGAGTGACAGAACATTCGGATAGTAGAAAGTTCGAATGGCAGAACATTCGCATGGTAGAATGTTCTGATAAAACCTGTCCGGATAGCAAAACGTTCAGATAACAGGTGCTGGTGTAAGTCAAAACTTGGATAATTTGAGTTAATAACTGTTTTTAAGTCTTAAAGGCTCCAACTGTTCACTTTCATAGTGAATTGAGCTATGACTGATAGACAAGAACATTTCTCTTTAGCACTTAATTAACCAGAGCAGAGTGTTTCGAAACATGCTGGTGTAAGTCCAACTAATTGTCTTTGCTCTTATCAGCATAACGCAATGAACAGCATAAATTAATATAGGTAACGAACGTGCAGATGCTGGTTGGATGCTGTTCATACGTTGTGCTAACACGCGAAAAACAAGGTTAAATATTAATTTTTTTTAAATTTTTAGGCGCGTTCCCACAACTAAAAATATATATATGTGTAGAGTTCTTTTTTTATAACGAGAAACGCAAAATATTATTTTACGAGAAACACCATGCGAGTGCCTTACGACCACTACGAATCTCGGCCCTCCATATATGTATGTTTATTAAGAATCTTTTCAGTTCTTTTAATGACTTCTATTTAATTGATCCGCAAAGTTTGCAACCTTGGGATTATGAACACCTCATGTAACAAGAACCCTGTTGATCATTCTTAATACTACACAAAAGGAATGGAGCTTACGTGTTTTATCACTGGTGTTAGAGCTAGTAGAAATATGTTGGTTCTATCTGTATGCAGTTTCGTGGACGTCTTTCGACAACTCTGTGGCATCCGCCCTGCCTCTACGTGGTCGTGCTGTCAGTGTTATCGATATTTTCCTCAACAATTGAATTCCACAAGCAAAGGGTAAAAATCGAATCCCGCCTTCATGACTCGAGAAATCGTATCCTAGTTCTTGCTCCGTTGTACACCCATGCAGCGAGCACGATCTCTGGCTAATCTCGCTCCGCTAACCGTTGAATTAGCAACAAAACGAGCCCGCGAGAAGATTGCATGCCTCTTTGAGCGCGCGCGCGGCGCAACGGAAGGTCACCGAGCCAGAGATCTTCCCTCGACAGCGATCATTTCGTTTCAGTTGTGCAGGCTAAGTCATGTGATGGTGGAAATACTCGTGTTTTTGTGTTTTCACAATAGAAAGCAAAATTTCGGCAAAATTATTAATTTAGTTTGAAAGTGTAGGTACCTACGTGATTTGACAAGAATCATTTCCTTTCTCGAGATTGAAGGATTTGTCTTTCCAAGGTTACTCAAGTATCTTCCAGTGGAGTGTTGAGTACTTTCGTTGATTTTGGTAGTAGAACGATTTTGAGTTAGAAGTTCGAATTCGGTTCAAAAGTACGTGATGTGATAAGCACTGTTTCCTTTGATCGCTTCGGATATTTCAAGTGGAATCGCAAATTCCTTGTTGCTTCCAACGCTACGAAATTACTCTTTGAAAATTTCAATTCAGTTTGAAGGAGTCTGCGATATAACCGGGATCAACTCCTTTTTAAATGATTTTACTTAGCTTCCATCCTCTGTATGTTTGGTGTTTATTTGTTTGTTTGTTTGGTGTATGGTTCAAATCTGACAACTTAATTTTCACCCACCTCCACTAATTCAATTGTTCTGAAACTTTCAATACGTGCGTAAAATAATAAATAATAAAAAAAATATATAAAGATTTATATAAAAAATCTACAAACACTAAAAACTAGGAAATAAAAATATATAAAAAAAATTATGTTAAACAATTTTACTAAAAATGCAGTAATAACTAAAAAAATAATAATTTTTTATACTACAATTTCGATGATGTTTTCTCACTTTAAATAAAATCGTGGTGATGTATTAAATTGATTCATATTCTGTTATGAAATATCCCACGCCACGATTTTATTTAAAGGGAGAAAACACCATCGCAATTGTAGTACACGAAAAGAATTATTTTTTAGTTTTTAGTGCGTTTTCAGTAAAATCGTTTAACATAAATCTTTTTTTATATAATTTTTCTCGAGGTCACTCGAGTACCCGAAGTTTCTTAAAGGGTTAGGCCACCTTGGACGGAGAAAAATTGCAGTCAATTTCGGCATTTCTTTTAGAAAGATAATGAATTAAACAGAAAATTCAATATGAAGCCTGTTATTGTACAACTCCTAGAAAATGGCGACTGTAAAGTCGTGATACGCAAGATCTTAAGGAACTACGATTTCCACGGTTTTCAATCTCACGACTACACCGTTTGACTTGGAACAAAAAACCAAAAAGTTTTATTTCCTACATGCCTAAAACTAGAGAAGTACGTAGCGGTTTTGCGATATCTTGAATATATTTTATGCAATTGACACTTTCATAAAAAAAAATCACTTTCTCTCCTCGTGTTAACCATTTCGTGACAAATAAATGTTTCTGGATTTCCCTACGTACTTTTCTAATTCTAGGCATGCAGAAAATAAATCTTTTTAGTTTTTTATTCTAAGTCAAACGGTATAGCCGTGAGATTGAACACCGTGGAAAACGTCGCTCCTCAAGAGCTTACGTATCACGGCTCTACCGTCGCCATTTTGTAGAAAAAAATCGTATTATTTCCGGTAAGAGTTGTATATTAACAGGCTTCATATTAAATTTTCTGTTTATTTCATTATCTTTCTAAAAAAAAATGCCGAAAATGTCTGCAATTTTGCTCCGTCCAATGTGGCCTAATCTCTTCAGCTTTCAAAGTGAACTCGTGCCGCCATTGTTCCTTACACAACAAAGAAACCCCGACAAACAAAACATGTAACTACGAATGATGGGTGATGCAGCAAAGATCGCTTACTTCCCCGAACCCACAAATTTATCGATTACAACGTTACTTAATTTTTTTCAAGTGAAATCTAAAATTACTACAACTTCATTCACCTATGCCAGAAGTGTCTCGTACGAAGATTTTGCTAGCACGTCAATGATTCACAGGTGATATTAATATCTGTGTATTAATCTAAAATAATTATTAGGGGAAAGTGGGGTAAAACGGAACGCTTAACTTCAAGAACATGCAAACGTACAACATCTTTATTTTTATGATTTAGAATCTATTCATTTATGTTAAAAACTATAAATATATGTTTTAGGTATAACTATTACAAATAAAATATAACAAAAATATATATTATACACATAAGAAAATATATTTTACCAGGTAACATAAAAATTACTGAAAATAACCAAATACACATGAATTTTTACATGAATATTGAATATCAACACGTGCATGGAGAACTTTTCAGTTTGCTGCATTTTAAATAAAATCATTTAACTTAAAAAAAATTTTTTGCATATTTTTTTATTATTTACTTTTTATACTCCAAGTCATTTTAGAAGGAACTTATTCGCGCATATAGAATGAGCTCTTCCACTGTTGCGAGGTTTCTGTTCCCCCACTTTCCCACCCCGGCCTCCCTCTCTCCATGCACCGTTCCGATTCTTTTCCATATACCGGGTAACCAAATAAAACGTGTGTTCCATTAAATTCGTGCCATATTACGAATTTAAAAAAGAGACAATCAAATCCGACAAAAAGTCGAAACACGCGATATATACGAAAGTGGCGCCACACGAATGCTTTCGGCGCAGAACGGATGCGCAGCCGAAAAACCATTGGTGGTGGCATAGACAATGAGCGCCAATATGGGCAGAACCGGTCTAAACTCGTCGGTCGGCAAGTTCCTTATAAAATGACTTGGAGTGTAGTGTCTAAGTTTTGATTTGTGGTTATACATATGCTGATTGCGTATCGATTGAATTGATTTGATTTGTGATTACAGGCTGATTTCAAGTCGTTTGGATTTGTGGTTATGGGTTATATTTATCGATGACTAGGTAATTTTTTCACCCCTCCCGTTCTTTTCTTTCATAATTTTGTATTGTCATAATAACTACGCACGCCTGCAAAGTTTCAAGACAATTGGATTGGTGGAATTGGGTTAAATAGGTATTCCGTTTGACCCCACGAGAAGTGTTCCGTTTTGCCCCATATGCAGTGATTTAGTAAACATTTAATATTTACACTTCACCGTGAGGTAAAGAACTTTCTAATACGTCTAAATGTAGCGTAAGAACTACAGAATCCAACGATGTACTCACCGTTAATAATTTTCGAAATTCAAGTGCCGAAAAGTGGTCGAAAGTACAACACAATATTGAAATGTCGATACCGGAAATTTTTCCAACTCTCTTGATGGAAAAATAACATGTGCACGGATCTATGGTCTGTCACAAAATGCTGTGAGGACCTTTTGGTACCATGTCACGCGATACCAACTCATTCGTAACTCTTATCTAAGAGAAACATTAATGTTCCGTTTTACCCAGCCATTCCGTTTTACCCCACTTTCCCCTATATAGTTGGATATACTAAAATATTTTTGACCGGCTTTTACTATACGGTAGTGTGTACGTATGTCAAGTTATGACATTCTGTGTTAATTTTTAAACTTGTCTAAAAAAAAATCTACAATGATTAATTTGCTATTCATTTTTTCACATTTTTATAAATTTTTGGCATAAAAGGCATTGAAAGGTTTGCCACCTCTGACCTATATAATGGACATATCGTGAGCGTACAAGGAAAATCCTCTAGTCCATAACGCTCAGTTTTGAGTACAATCGATTTTTATTTTTCTCAAGAAATGAAAAACGTAGTGGTTGTAAAATAATCTCCTTGTACGCCCACGATGTGTAGTCCGACACCTCAAGTATTTTCAAGTAGAACCAACATTATATCTTCCCTATTTCCTTATCTACATTCAGAAACTCAGTGTTGTGTAATGTGTATACTGGATAATTAATTTGCACTATTGATACTCTATTGTAATATCTCTTCATCTTATTTCATGTCTTTCTGTTTTTTTTCTTTGGTATTTGTTATTTTAATTCTAATTTTAATTTTACCCTATTTCTCCGTTCTTTATTCATGTCTTTTCATGTTATTATAATGTGCCAAAGGGTTGTTATCGCGTAATAAATAGGGTAAATCCGAGAGATGCGGTCGGGCCGGAGAGTTGGTCAAGTCGTTATATTTCAGACTCTGTACGTAAAAATGCGTTAAACTGCGGACCAATTCCTTCTCTAGAAGCCACACGGTTGAATGAATAGCGTCTTTTCGCTTCCTTCTATGTTTTCTGGATTTATAGGCTTTAAAAGGTAAATTGAGGTTACATTTAACCTCTTGTGTCAAACAGCGGTTTGTAAGTTTATTTTCGTTTAATGTTTGGGATAATGAGATAGTAGAGATATTCAGGGACAATGTAGCTAAAGTATTTGGCCATATTAACTCTTCCTCTCAAAATTAACGAGAAGACCATCTCTCGCTGTAGAAAGGAGTGATGGTCGAGTTATGATTTTTTTATTATTTTCGTTTATTTTTTATTTTTTATTATTATTTTATTATTATTATTGTTTACTTAGTTTATTTATTCGCTTTTGTACTTATTTGCCTTGCTAATCGCCAGTAGATAGTTCACTTTTTCTTTGATGCGTTCTTTACTTGTTGAGCGTAAACAAATTAAATATCAATGATTCTGTAGTTGTATTCACACATAAATAATTTTGCTTTATCCTTTGTTAATTTTCCATGAATAAATATGTGAGTGTTCTCAGCCAACGACGAAAACCATTTCTCCCAACACTTCGGGAGAGGTAGTCAGATGTCATGACTTCAGTTTTCAACCCGCTTTACAGTAAATATTGTCTTAAAGCAAATATCGACCAGTTTTTCTGAATCAGCATAAAATTCTGAAAGTATAGGTTTGCTCTGATAAAAGAAGTAATTTCTATATTAATTTTAATAGCCATTTTAATTAGGTCAACTGCGTCTCCCGGATTTACCCTAAATAGAACTAAATTGTTTTTAACAAAATTGGAAAAGGGCGTAATAAAGTGAATCGAACCATATCACGTTCAATATGTGTATATATATATAGCCACGTAATTGGCCTTGATAACGGTATACGATGCGCCTGTAACGGGCTATCCTGATATATTATTGCTTTGTTCTTGGCCACGATATCGGTAAATCGTTTACCGTCACGCCGCCACCAATTACAAACGTTGCACACCCTTATCCAGCTTCATTCTATGCCTGATATCGCGATGGGATCCTCTTGTTTCGCTGGAACGTTGAAGCGACGGGCGAAATTGGCGCGAAATGAGGAGTAAAACGTGTACCAAATGGCACGGAACAACGCGATAACGGGAACGCAACTATTTCTGACGCTCTTGTCCGAGGCGCGATGAAATTTGCAGGTTATAGGGCAGATTATGGTAGTGCCGAGAACTGGATAGCTGATAAAACATAAACACCGCCGGGGCTGTGCAACAAAATTATCGTAATTTTCTGGATAACGAAGTAACGCAATTAACGTCTGCGAAACACGAGGAGAGAGTTTTCAATGCCTGATTGAAACGTTGCGATTGGATCTGAACAATGGGCACTGAAAAGAGGGCAGATATGAGAAGAGTTTGTTTGGAATAGTATTGTTTAAATAATTCAATAATTTATTAAATAATTTTGCGCGTTTGTGATGGAAGGTGGTTTTAATTGGATACTATTCTTATATACAGCTATGAATCTTTGTTGTAATATTTGTGTAGAATTATATTGTTAGATAGTTGATAGATAGAATTGTTATTTTCGTTGAAGATTCTGTAATTCTTGCTGGTTGGAAAAGATCATACAACTAAGTAGTGAGTTTGTGCATAGTGAATCCAGTGAGTAAGTTGACACTTTTGTTCTACAGTTAAGGGGTTATACCTGGTCAGGAGGCCGAAAAGAGGCGATTTTTTTATGAAACCGCGGAAGCATATATTATTACAAAACTTTTTTGTAGAAAAATATTTACATTTATAATAAAATTACATCCGACATTGAAGAAGTCTTTTTAAAAACGGTGAGCAAGAACTACTTTCAAAAACTACTGCACCAATCTTTCTGAAATTTTGTGGGCTTATTTTGTATATAAATATCTACTGAATGACGGAGGGATTTTTTCAATGTATAGTTTCGATTATATTAACGAAAAATGGCTTCATGGTTATCAGTAATGGCTGTTTTTCGTTGATAAAATCAAAACTTTACAATGGAAAAAGCCCTCCGTCATTCAGTAGATTTTGATGTGAAAATTAGGCCCACAAAATTTCAGAAAGATTGATGCAACAGTTTTTGAAATATCTTGTTCACCGATTTTAAAAAGGCTTCTTGGATGTCGTTGTATTTTTATTATAAACGTAAATATTTGTCTACGATAAAATGACCCAATGTTCTTTAAATGTTGCTGTTTTAAGTACAAAAGATTCTGTAAAAATATATGTTTCCGCTATTTCAAAAAATATTCACAAACATTCGCCTCTTTTCGGCCTCCTGACTAGGTATAACCGCTTAATGCCGTTATTCATTGAAGACTGTTAAACACACAGTGGTGTACATAATTACAGTACGTTTTTATGGCTGTTTTGTCACTTTTCTACAGTGTGAAAAGAATCTGGAAAGTTGTGTATCTGCTTAATTTACATTTAGTAGAGTGTTGATTTTAACTTGTAATCAAATTGGGCGGACAGCTCAAGTTTATCATAGAGTAATCTGACACTGAACGCCCTTAATTAATTAATTCACAAAATAAAGATGAACGATTACAGAAAATAATGTGTAATCAACTACACAATTACATTTTAATCGTAATTTTTAAGTTGTAATTAGATTATATTTTGCCCAAATTTGAGACTATCCCCACTTTGAATCGAAAATAAACGGCCCTAAAAGTAATATACCTTTACCTCTGTATTTTAAGCATAACCGAACGTTCTTAATTTCAACGCCACAAATCGAGGTTTCTGATTGCGGAAGAGCGCTCCCTAAAGATTGCCCGAAATGACATAATTAGGAAATGAAACGCTAACTTCTCTGAAAATTGACGTGTAATGATACGGTCAGTTTTATGACTCCCCAAAAGAACCACTTGATCTGCACGCAATTTCGCCATTCGTGATTAATCTTCCATTTTATTTCAACTCGACGAGCAGGTAAAACTTCGGACGTATTTCGTACGCAACTAGGGCTTTCCAGGGCATCGTAGATTAATCACGATCTTCGGTGCGTTATGCATCTCCAATTTCTTCGAGGTAATTACGGTAACGAGGTGTTAATATCAGAAATCATTAGAGATGTGAAACGTTCGTCGAAGTAAACGAGAGAAGCTAAACAGTTTTCTCTATCGAATGATTTTTGTAGTATAATTTCTTTATGTTTTTTCCTCGTAAAGATTTTTTACATACAAATCTATACAAATTTGATATTCTGTGGTTAAAAATAGTCTTTGTGATAGCCTCAGGTAACACCGCCACTCGAACCTAATACAAACAATGTAATTGAAGTGTACCTTCAGAAGCTAAATGTTATCAGCCATATTAATATATCTTTTATTAATGGTGGTTGCCCACGTGTTCATGAACTGCTGCATCGTCGGAGGCCGAATCTTACCTGCTCTTCTTTTTTTTCAGCCAGATTGGCCGACGGAAGAAACGGATGGGCTGGCAGGAGACACGCCTCAGCGGATCCCACGACCACGTCTTGAGGACTCGAGGACTCGTCATGGGACACACGCCAGGACGTGCAAATGCAGCGTTGGCGAACGAACACCCCACTCGTGACACTTGCGTTCGCGAGGCATCCTGGGGTGAACCGAGCGTGCAGTAGAATATGGGAGCAAGGAGATGGGAAAGTGTTTTCGGTGTGTGATCGAAACGATTTTTGCTTGGTGCTGGAGCAGTTTGTGTATCATCTATTTTAATCAGCTGGATTTCTGTTAAGTGTCATATGGGATATTTAACGTTTACTATTCAATATAAAATATTAAGAATTATATAAGAAATATTAAATATTAGATACGAGACTCCTATTGACTATTAAATATTAATTGTAAGGAGGAAATTAAGTACAATCTCTATCAGATGTTAAAGACGATAATTAATATTCGTTATATTAGTTTCTTATGTAATGCTAGGTATTTAGTATTAAGTAGGGAATTAGATAGGAATTCTATTAAATATTACATGGGATATTTAATATTTGTTATTCAAATTTCCTATGTAATATCACATATTAAATGTGGCATTGGGAGCAATAACAGACTAACCGTAGTACTCGGTGAACGGAGAAATAGGCGATCTAAAAAATAGAGTTGCAACCGCATTTTGTTTTGCAGCCGTTGTTGCCAGTGCAGTCGTAATTTTTAACTTCTGATACCATTACTGCTATTAACCCAATTTCACAAGAAATGTGGATTAGTCCGTTTTTCTTTTCAATGCATCAAATAGAAAATTAATTATTACACAGGAGTTTTAAAATTTCTTATTCAAATTTCCTGCTACCACCCATAGCCACGTTCATATATTTTAAGAATCTCTTTTCCTTTTTGTGTTTAGGATAACCCTTACAGTACTTTTCGTCAACGTCAGCACCACTCGATTATTTTTCCATGCTCTTTCTGTATCTGCCATGTTTTTTTTCACTGTCACACAAAAATTCAACACAATAGACCAAGATACAATAAAACAGCGTGCAAAACCTCAAATTAATTTGTCGAACCGTTTTTGAACAAAAAATTCATAAAGAATTACCTATTTCCCGTCCCAACAAGACGCAATCCCCCTCTTAAGGGGATTTGCGAGAAAGAATTAGGAAGATTAGGCCCCTAATTGCGCTGGCGAACACTAACCAGCGCGATCCCACAATGGGGCTGTGGACGTCACACTATATTAAGTGGCAGGGTTTAAATAGCATCCCTATTAAGTAGGACTCGTACCTTCAAATCGACAATTTTTACTAGATGAACAGGGCTATTTTATCCCTTTGTTTCAATTGTTTAGCCCCCTATGATTCTCGATACAACCAACATCTTTATGGTCAATTCTAAATGCACAACATTTAAGGGGTCATTCTGGTTAGCGCGCCGATAAATTCAGCGATTTTCAGGAATTTATTGCGAAGACAGGAATTATAGTAATGGAATAAAACTTTTTTCTATCGATTAAACTACATTTCTACGGTAAATAAAAAATATAAAAGTTATAAAATTATTGCTTCTAAAATGGTTTTGATGGCGATTTTGATGACATGTTTAAAAATTCATGCCTCGCTCGTGCAGGTGATTTCAGCAGTTGAACTTATTTAAAATCAAAAATTCAAACAGATTCTTGATCAGTATGACAGTCGCTATGGCCCGTACTAGAATAAATAATTTATCCTTAAAATTAACAAAATGGTGGGCAAAATACAAGAATCAATGTATTTTAGCTGTGTTTACTGTGCTATTTTCGATTTTAAAAGTAGGTTAGACTCAACAGAAATACTTGGTTTTAGTACCGACCCGAGGTATAGGTGTGCAGAATAATCTGTTCAATTTACCTATAAAGCAATCGGTTCGATAGATTTTGAGATTTTACCTGCACCATGTGAAAAAATGCCGTTCCTAGAAAAACGCGTTCAAAGTTTTTATGTATGGTGGTCGAGGCTCTGCGCTCCCTACAAAATACCTACGTAGAAGCGAAAATAATTAGAATTTTTCAATGAAAATTTAATAGTACATTCTTGAAGATATCTACTTTCGAAAAATGTTATAAAAAAAAATCGATTTTCTCAAATCGTCTAACAAGAATGACCCCTTAATTAATACGCCTGTTTCTACATTCTGATTCTTAACCCGTTAAAAAATTAATTCCCCAAAAAACTATATAATATTATCTCACATACAATGTTTTATTTCCTAACACTAACAAAATAGGTACCAACCTATAAATGACTCGCGGAGCATTCCAGCATTATCTTCAAACGGAAAAGAAGATGCTTTCACAGTAGAAGGGAATCGGTGTCTTAACTAACTCCTCGTTGACCTAATCCTTGATTTATTTATCTTTCGATCCACAATTAATTGCCCTATGAAAGGAACAAAGTTTATGACAGGATAAATGTATTTTGTCCGGCTCAAGTAAGCCAAATAGAAAACTCTAAACTGTATCCCGCATTTTCACTTTAATCGTTCGCACCTGCAGTGGCCGTCGTTTCATTAATTCATCTTGGTTGGTAGTTGATTGCGGCGCTCGCCATTTTTTTATTTGCAAAGCGGTATCCCTTTCTTCGTTAAATAGAACAGTCTCGAGCACCTTGCATTCCCACAGTAACGGTACATTCTCGTGGCTTAACGTCAATTTATTCCAATTGCGAGTTCCGTAAAGCTTTATTGCGAAGCATATCTCCCGCCACGAAAATGGCCCTCGCCTCTGTGACGTGGCGCTAATTTATTCGCACCGAAATTTAATCCCCAGTGGAATGGTTGACCCACAGCACGCCTGCTCTTTCGATTAAAATAAATTAAACAGAAAATTTTAAAGTAACTCGTGTAGATGAGCATCCATAGATCGTGATAACTGAAATACAGAAAATGATTCTTGTGTATAGAGGGAAGTGCAGGCTCGACGTTACTTTAATTGACTGGAAAGCTAACGGTCCGGTTGTCGATAAACTTTGTCGCGACTTGTATGCTTCCGTTGTTTATGCGTACGCTGAGAGCCGCGACAGTGATGGAACTGTTTCGAAACGAAAAGTAATCTTTCGCGTGCCACGTCCATGAAAAGAAGAAAGTGCACGAACCCTTCCTCACCTGCGTAACTGTGTGAGTGCTCGATACCTTTACTCCCTAGTTGCGAATGGTATAAATTAGAAGGCAATCGCCTGTAAATTGCGTTTCCCACCTTGCGCGTCTTGCACCTTGCTCGATATTACAACCGATCCCAGCCGATGATTCATAAGTAATCGTTGTTATCTTGATACCTTAATAACGTTTGAATGATTGGTAGAACGATGGGATTTATGATGAAGCGTGCAGAGGCTCCCATGCGAGCGTAAGAGTGTGTAATTGCTTTGAGAAGTTTTGCTGAACTGTTGAGGGCGTTGTGGTGTGTCAGGAGGTGCAGGGGGAGAGTCAAGGAACAGGAGTGGGATGGGAAAATGTAGGAAGGACTCACAATTATTATTTAACTAATTTTTATCGTTTCGGTGATAAGAGTAGTTGAAATGTAGGTACAGTGCTCGAGTATTTTTAATTGAAAGGAATTTGTTCTGCTTTATTCTTCAGGGTCTGTTTTTCAGATATTTGTTCAGAGACTAGTTCTTCTCGATTAGCATGAAATATAATAAATTAACTCCATATGGTTCATAATTTCAGAGATCAGAAATTGGATGTTTTGTATTTTTTAAAAAAATTCGACACCAGCGAAATGATGACTTAAACTCCTCTTAATTTCACGTCGACTACGTCTTATTCAAATTTTATCAAAATGCCCTGTGTCGATTACAAGAAATCGTCTATTTCGAATGGAATGATTAGCTCCTCTACAGCCCAAGTTTATTTGTTTAGGGCTCAGGGATTTAAATTTTGCATTCACTAATTTTGAATGAATACCTTAACCCGCAAGTCACTAATTACACTGTTTTGTGTAATAATGACACATAAAATATTAACTGTCCCATCCTAGGAAGAGATTTAAAGTGTGCTCGATTGTTATGAAAATTTGTACAAAAATATGATTTGTACAAAAAATGTGACAAGATCTCTTTACAGGAGCTAGTGGTTTCACAATCAATTTCATTAGTCGCCATTCAACTCGAATGGATCCGTCAATTTTTAATCGATACGTCTCTCCATAGAAGCTATCACTATACAACAGGTAGTAATCACTCTGTATCACTAGGAGGAGATTAACCTTGTACTTGACTTTTATAAAAATTCACCAGTAGTAATCTCTCTGTATTACTAGAAATAGATTTAATCCTCCGTTGACACTCTGGGTGTGAGTCACCCATAATCTAATTTTTACGCTCTGTACCTTCTTTATGCTGTTACGTACGCAGACTTATCTTCGACTTTCTAACCCTTTCGGGTGTCCGGAATGCGCGTGACCCGCCAGGGTCATCGTTTCCTGCAGTGGTGTGATGCAACGGAGTTTTCCCCGAAAACAATATATTCAATAAAGACTCTCATGCCCCCACCACTTTCAAACCAAATTTTCCTGTATAAAAAGGGCCACGAATCTACACTCGGGGACTCATTTGAAATCTGATACTCATAGACGAAAGAGGCTTATTACTTCAACTTAAACCAGACTGCACGTAGAGTTGCTGATAGGTGTTGTTACTATTAAACTCTTTGAGACCCCCGCATTTCTCAGTGCGTGAAAACCGAGAGGTGGACTTAGGTACCGCTACAAACATAAACTATAACAATTGAAAAGACCGAGTATATTAGAATATAATTTGCTATTTCTAATTCAGAGTTCTTTATTTGAATCAATCACTATCTGAATTTCCTCTTCGAGTTAATTCCACATAGGTACTCCTTTACCGCTCAAGGTGTACCACTTTATAAAGTTACGAGGCTAAACTAACATTCCTAGTGGCTCCCGGGGATACCAGACCCCGGTTCGTCCACGATTTCCACCTCCCCAGCGGCTCCCGGAGATATCAAACCCCGGTTCGTCCGCTAACAAACTCAAACAACCAAATTCAATCCTCGGCCTCGCAGCCGCCATTCTCATTGCCCTCAGCCTCGGCTCGTAACAATGCAAAGTAAATACGTTTCCTCCAAAGTCTACTTACAAACGATTTTTTTCTCTCAAAATATTATACCGGAACAACAACTCTGAAGTTTTTTAGCTTCTCATATGGAAATTTGTAAAACTTACAATTTTTTGAAAATTTTCTTCGTTTTTTCTCGACATATGATAATCTAGAATTTTTTCACAAAAACTGTGATAAGATTGCAATAAAAAAACTATTGAAATATACTTTAGAGATCTCGTAAATGATTTCTGATTTTTATCATAACGATTGAATTATTTGGATGAGAATGGCAGTCTTTCAAAAATTTCTCTGAGTGTTAGTCACCCAGGTATGACGAAGTTGATCGAAAAAAAGAGGTGTGTCAACGAAGGGTAAAAATGACCCCAATTATTATAAAAGTTCGTAAAAATATAATCATTTAGCCGAAGACTACTTTGAATTTGGAGACATCTCAAACACTCTTCACAAGCTTCAATATCCTCAAACCAAAAGGTACTCGCCAACCACTTCGAAAAGCTCAATCCTTTCTTCCGCAATTATTCTTCCACAGAATCTATCATTACTAATAACTGACAACTATACACATTCGTAAAAGATTAACCATTAAGCCGCGAATTATATTGAATTTCATGAGATGTGATCAAGTATCGTCACAAGAATCAGTGCCCTCACAATACAATTTGAGTACCCACACGTTGTCACTCAATTCGAATCTTGCAATCCTTTCTGCCTCAATATATCTCCCCATAGAATCTATTCCTAGTCTAGAAAGTTTGATGAAACTCGATCGCAACATTCACGAGATCCCTATCGCCTAATAACAACAATTTCGTCGGAACCAATAACGATGATGATCAGGAGCAATCTTACCGTGGACACTCGGCCAATTTTAGTGCGAAAATGCAACGACGGCGAGCAACTAGGTTCTCGAACAACCAACGCTCGTCGAACGATCGACATTTTATTAATAAGACTCCGACCAGTCTCCAATCGGTCCACGATCGATTTCCATGTTGGCTACTTTCGTTTACCACGCTAGGCTATCTGATATAATTGGTCACGAGCTCCCATATCGATAGTATCATATCCCGCAGGTGTTTTCCCGCGAAAAATGCCGAACGATGATCAGTAACAGCTGCGCCTCTGCTGATTTTCTCCTGTTAAAGGGGCTCTCGAACTACATTGTTTAATTTACGATCCCATTCCTCGATAGAAAAAAGGGAAGGGAAGGTGGATAAGCATCGGCTCGAAACAGAAATTTGATTTAATTGAAGCAGCGTTATAGATAAGATTAGAATCGCGGCTCCCCGATCTGGCAACTTGGCTCGGACCGTTATCTTGTGTCTGAAGGGAAAACGCAAGAGTAACATGGAGAATCAAGCTTCCCTAGTAGCCAGGCGTATGGACAGTCTGACAGTCGAGTATGCACGAATTCATTTAATATGGCACGCATGAGAAAGCTTGATAAATTGAGAATACAGACTGTTGTAGAATTGCTTAGCACTACTAATACTTATTGAAGTCATATTAATATAATGATAGGGGTGATTCTTTTAAATCTAATATACCTGGGATAGTTACATGGGCAGCTTTATGAGATTCTAGATGGTATTTACTAGGGTTTCCATGTAAAGGAGTTTAATATATTTTATTTCTTCAAAACAATTTTACTTGCAACACAGAGAAATATTTTCGAAAGAAAAATTGGCATCAAGTGAAGTGGACACACAAATGGAACTGGAATAATATGTTTACATATTAGCTTGTTAAGGCTAAAAGTGGCATAGTGATATTCAAACTAGACAATTGTGATGTTAACTATTTGTATCATACCGTTCAGAAGATTTTAATATTTTCTTAGAATTTCACGAGTGATAATACTGCAATACTTTTTAAGAAAGGTATTATGGAATCCTTCTGAAGAATTAAAAAATATAATTATGTACCTAGACGTAAAGGAATAAACAATAATAAAGTTGAATGAGTTGTGGGATGTTAAGAATACAGTTCAAGATTTAGAGTGTACCTATTCAGTACTTACTACAGTGGATGCAAAATACTTTTCGATGCTGGATATGAGCCAAGGAATTTTAATCCTTGTCAGCATTAAGAAATTGTTTGGATTTTAGTAATACAAGTGATCTAATTTAATTTTTTTTTTAAAAACTCCAAGTCACAGAAACATTAAAAATTATCAATCTGTATTATTTTATTAATCATCTCGAAGAAAGTGGGAACATATATCTGCTTCACGTTCGAAGCGAGCCACTGATAGCGGCATGCGATTTGAATAATTGAATGGAACAGAAATATTTGTTCTACTTTCTGAAGTTCGACAGGATAAAAATCTGAATATTTATTTACCTTTTTTTTCGAGATCGACGCTGTTACATTGAAAGTACCTAAATGCGAAACACAGAGTAGGCGGTCTGCTGTTTGAACACGGGCGAAAGTGGCACATTCTGCAGGAGTCTTTTTCAGGATTAGAAATCCGAGTAAAACTATTTATCATGCTATCGGTGATCGTTAACGATGCGTCGGTGTCGTCTGGGCTGGGATTCCCTAGCCACTCGCACTGCTACCCAAGCATCCTTGATTTATAATTCGACTCTTAATTACATAAACATCTTTTTTACTCCTTCTCATCATGAGGCTTCTGAAAGCCAGAGATTATGGAGATTTACGGTTTTTTTAATCTTTGTACAGCTGACGCTTCAATAATATTGCTTGATTAGTAATTGCCGTTTTTCTCGAGAAATAGAAATATTTTCTCTTTGAGGATACTTTCTTTGCAATTTTTTAAACTTCATCTTTCATTATAATTTTATAGAAATTAGTATCAGATGATTAAATATTGTTAAATATCTTTATCTGAGTTTGTGATTTACTACGCTTTCTGCCTGATATTTTCCCAGTATTTCGAGTATCATTATCTAATTCGTCCATCTAATACAATTGCGTTAGATTTAAAAGGATCACTTTCTGCTTTACATCGCATAATTTTACAATAACAATTCCACTAATAAATTGACTTCTACTCTCTGGCTTAAGTTCGCTAAAAAATCAGCAAAGCTATAACTGTACTGTAAATGTATCAAAGAATGTTGCCACAATATCAAGAAACACATATTCCTATCGTTCCAGTCTTAATAAGTAGGCCTGCACCTTGCAACGCTTTCCTAATGACGAAGCAACGTCGAAAAGGGGTCAAGCTTTCTTTGAATACAGAACACAGAAGCTCTTTCGCCGGGCGTACGGAGAAGTGAACAGAAAAACGACTTGAATTGATTAAGAAAAGGAAGAAACGCATCAAAAACGTGGACACGCTCCCATCTATCCTATTTTGTGCGATACAAATTTATCTACAACGTGTGTTCCACTTTATGATTTGCCCTGGTATTCCATTAGGCAAACAAAACATGTTGCATTTTGTAAAAATAATTGACGATGGCCATACAAAAGCGTGATAGAAATTGCTTGCGAAATAAAACGCATCGTTCGTTTCGAGAACAAGCAAGTGTACGTTTAGGAGGATATTTTTCATCGACGTTTTAGAAAACTGTCTGCATCGAACTTGATGAATCGTTAAGAAATGATTATGAAGAGAAATTTGTGCGTTAACGAATCGAACTCGATCCTAAGTAATTAAAAGAAAAACCAGTTTGGAATTTTGCCTACTGGTATTGATTGGGACTGGCAGCTTTCCATATTACTTCTTCACCATTTTAGATGCAACTAACGCATAGAGACAGCCTTCACGCGAAGAAACAGAAATACATTAAATAGTTGCTGCCGTAGGTTCAGCCCGTCGCTTAGTTTTTATAGCGACTTCATTAACGTGTGTGCTAGTTTCGCATGAGAAAATTGTTGATTAGTTTTCAAATCCTGTACGAACTGTGTGCGGGGGAATAAGTTGCAAGTGAAGAAATCTTCCTTAGGAAGGAAACTGCGCAGATATACGAAAGAGGAAAACGTACAATTTCAAATTTCATGCAATTTTTAACATTGCAGGAGCATTATGGGAAAATATTTCTTTTTTGAAGTGAAATTCTTTTCATTGAATCACTCCTTCGTCAATTGTACCACAAATTGCCCCTTAAATTGTAACATTAACTTTTAAATTATGAAATTTAAAATGTGAACGATGTCCGGAAAGAATACGCGATTGTCCTAAGTTAACAGTGAAATTAATTGAAAAGAAACGCTGCGAATTTTATTAGATTATAAAAATATAAACAATTCGACTTTGCCTGCTACTTTCAAAAGGATTAAGAGACACCGTTCTACTCATTACAAGATTTCAAATTTGTCAGAAAATAATTTTGTGGGAAGCATTTCTATGAAATTTGAAATATGGCAGAAATATATTCGTCGATAAAGTTAGGCGAAACACACGGTACAATAGCACTTTCATGAACCATTTCATCTTTCATTATCCAAAAGACACCAGATTCAGTTTTGGTTGCCAATTAGAAAGCAAAATTGAACTCGGGGTTTGATATTCCGTGAATCGACGCGAAGATGTTGGAGCAAACGTTGCCGCCTGTTTGCCCTTGAGCCCGGCTTGGGTGAAATCCAAAGGCGAGATCTATGATCGTTAAATGGCGTTTGATCCGCGCGGCGGCTTGTATAGCTGTTTACCGCGGTGTCTAATTGCGATGAAAGCGATGATGAAGTGGACACTCGGCCCAGTGAATTACGAGCGACGGGTCAGAGCAAAACGACCGACGGTCGTGGCCGAAGCGATCGTGGGTCGGATAAATCACGAGGTACCTCGGTCCCTGGGTCACGGGGTGCATACTTTGACTGTAGGGCGAATCGATCACGAGGAATCACGTAGAAACAATTAACAGTTCCGTGGATGGGCGTTTCAGAGCAAAAGCTTTCGAACAGCTTCTTGATATCAAATCTTCTCACCTAACGTTATCTGGACATTAAAACATTCGCGCTACAGTAGTGGCGAACAAAAAGATTAAACTGTGAACGCCAAGGAAAAGAAAATAGGTCCACCAGAAGGAATTATAATATCTTATAGATTGAGGATTTCCCAGAATAGACCAGTGATACGAAGATGATACGTTGTTAGTTTAAGTTAGAGATTAGTAAAAGTTCTTTATATGACATTCCATTATTAAGAATCATAACGTCAAAAACTTTTCAGGTGCGAGTGCACCTGACTATTTGCAAATCTCGTTCTAATGGATTCCACTGTAGATTCTATGATAAGCGTAAGTTATTTTCTTTAGATAAATTTTATTAAAGAATTTACTCCAAATGATACACCCGTATAAATTCGTGCTGTGTAAACTGAATTATTGTATACATTTTGTTGTGTATTAGTATGTGTCTTTAATTCCTCGAATGCCCCAATAAGCTTTGCCTTTGGTCTAGCAATGCTTCTGTTGTCCATAGAATATACTTTTGTTTTTATAAGACTCGGAAAAAAATTCCCATTGCATATGGAAACAAGTTTTATTCGTATTTTCGATCTGTTTTTGCATGAAGATTTTTCATGAGCTCTTTCTCGGTTGTATTGCAATTACTGGGACACCCTGTATGAGTTTTAACTTTTTTAACCGACATCGCACGTGCTTTTACTATCTGTATAATTATATAAAAATGAAAATATGTATGTTTGTTAGGTAAAGACTTACAGTTCAATTCTTGGACACCCTAGGCAAAATACTACTAGTCAATTTTGTATCTGTATATCTTGTATTAACTCCTAAACTCTTTAACCAATCTGGACCAAATTTCGCATAATTAGTTTCCAGATCTGGACATTCCGCCCCTTCATTTCACCCCCTTGACGCTTTGTGATAATTAAAGTTTCATCCGGGCAGCGCCGGGTAATTTAAGCTATAAAGTAATATTTACCTCAGTTTATTTGCATAAATATTTTCACGTAATATGACGCTTTTCAAAACACTCGAACATATCGAGATGGCCGCGTAGAGAAAGAACAAGAAATATTTTTTATATATCACCCAGTAGTTTACAAAATCACAATCGAAAGTATCACGCTAAGAACAACATACTACACAATCAGGTATTAGTCATTCGCAGTATATTACGACTATGGTAGCTCTATAACTGTTGGCCTCAAGCGTCCAACGAACGAATATCAATCAATTATAACAGAATACACGTACACCCATTTAGAAACCTTTTCGTTTAATATGCCTAGTGAACGAGTACCTTTTCCACGCAGTTTATGATCGCTGAAAGCATATTTTCAATCCGATTGCGCGCGACACACACACTTATCTTTACGCGCGCGTTTCACCCTCCATTTCCATCTGCATTAAGTGGAACAATAAAACCGTGCATTAGAGCAATTTACGCAGCAGGCTTGTCAAACAGAGCCGAGATAAGCTAGGCCACGGGCAGGTCGTTCGATCTTATGAATGAAAAGGTATCCGCGTGCCGCGACTGCAAATGGTCACACGGCGTTCGTATTGAAATGAGTCGCGGGATCGATGGTCGATAAACGAAAAAAGAACAGCTGATCAACTTGGGTATAATTGCTTGAAATTCTTTCTCCCGCGAATCAAGATTACCAATCGGTCGGATAACGCGGTGGATCTGAGGGATCCCAACGGAACGGTATCTAATAATGGCTGGAACACAGCGTTCAGAGAGCATAACCGATGGAAATTACGTGTTCGCTAGTGGTTCGATAAAAAGCTTGGGTTTGCCACAGTGTTTCACCAGCATAATGAAGACGATTTCCTTCCTATCGCGCTAATGCCCTGGCCGGCTGGTCGTTAAAGGAGCGTTCGGCTTCGTTAAAAGCAATGATTACATCTTAATGAAAGAAGAAACTCGCGTGTACGACAAAGACCTGGACAGAGGAATGGGTGTTAAAGATTTTCCCTCTGTTCCCAACGTGACAAATGGAACGTAAAGCGCAGTGTGTCCGTTTCTTGAATAGAAACGTTCGATTATGGACTTTTTTTAAGAAAGCGAAGAAATTTTCGCTCCTCACTTCGAGGAGGGTGGAACTTTTTTAATTAAGAGTCGCTGAAATGTCAAGTGCCTCGTCCCAGTGAACGAGTCACGATGATCACTTGCTGGAGGGATTAATTTAACTAGTATTCGAATTATCCTGGTGTCAACAATTTCCATTTAGCTGGTTGGCCACTTGTGAATTCGGAGTGACTGTGACTTCAGACTCTTTAGCAAACTGCAGTATCTACTGACCCAATATGAGAATCTTTTTTGTTGGAAAGCCGTGTGTGAAGTGTCATAGGCCGATTATACTTTGGGAATATAATATGTTTTTATTATCTAAGTACAACTGAAGTACAGGACTGAGTAATCTGCCAGAATGGAATGGATGTATGGAATATACTCTGTGGAAATGCTGCCCTAAATCTTAAATAGATTAGCAGTTTGTTGGGAAGCGGATGACCTATGGTCCTTAGTAACCAGATGAGTAAGTCTGGTTCCGCGCAAATTTCTACCTGACATGGAAACTGTGATGATGAGTCAGCTGTTTTAAACCTAGTACATTTTCAAGTAGTTTATGAAATAACAGTCATTTTTTGATTGGGTATTATCTTTTCCCTTCCAAGAAAACAGTTATAAAATGAAGTAGTATCTATTCACTGAAACTTTTATTCCATTCATTTTTGCATAAATGGGGAACTGCTATTTTCTTAGAAGCAGAAAAAAGTTCCAGTTGAGTAGGAACATTTATTCTGCTTTGAAAAAGTAAAAGTTATGACAAGAACTTTTATGAATTGAATACAAAGTAAGTGTTAATGTATATCGTGAAATTCCTTTTCACATGAAACAGTTTTCTGATTCGCAATTCACATTTCGAATGAATTCACATGCCTCGTATCCCCACCTTTTCAACCGTCCGTTGACAGTGTCAAGCGGACACGAGTTCATTTGGACCCATCCTCCACATGGGTTTTCGTCAAAATTGATTTGAAAATGGAATCCATCCTTAATCCAATGCAGGCATATTTAACGCTTTTGGAAGGTCGATTTTCTCAAAAGCAAAGTCCTGATGAAAAATAATTATTTCATAAAAGTTCAAACTATTTTTTGACAACATTCATTTAATTTACTGTTGAAACATATTTGCTGATTAATTCTGCTGATTTTTAGTCAGGTTCCGATTGCCCGGGTTTCGAACGAGTTTTTAAATTCCATTTTCTCTTAAATGGAGCGTTATATGTGAAAATTTCATTCTATATTTTCGACCTACTTTTATATGAGGAATCGTCTTCTCTGTCATTGCACCACGATTCCGATATCATCTTGTACATAATGGTTGAAAATAAACCCCGTGCCCGCGACATGATCGACTGGCAGGCCACCTAAGCCCAAACATTAAACCAGCACCATTCTTAAGAAATGTATGTGTCCAGTAGGGTGGCCCTTATTTTCAACATGCGATTCCTTTTGCTCTCACCCCCTAATATGGTTCCATTTCATAAAACAATATTCCCTGAAAAAGATTATTGCAATCGAAAAACAGGAAAGGGTGTCAACCAGGCCTTAAAGTTTGGAATTCATCAATGATTTGGATGTAAAGAATTTCTCTCTATTATCTAAAAAATGGTTGGAAGCATGAAAAAATTATAAATACAGTAATGGTAGAAAATTGAATGATCTTCTAGTATTATTTGAACAAAATTTCGATTAGGGCTTAACATTTTTGAAAAATTCTTGAAATTCAAACTATTTATGAATTCTAAACTTTAAGGCTTGGTCGGCGACCTTTCTTGCTGTCCGATTGCAATAATTTTTTTCAGAGAATAGTTTTCTATGAAATGGAACCATATTAGAGGGCGAGAGCGAAGAAATACAAAAAAAATTTCGGTACGAAAAAATAAGGCCTACCGTTGTGTCCAGCAGGGCCCGATCTAGCTTTTCCCCGCTCTGGGAAATAATGATTTTTGCCGCCCTTTATATTTAATTATAAATAATTATTTTAAAATATAATTTTTGATAATGAGTGAAATTTTTTGTAGGTATTTGTTGAATACCAAAAGCCTTTTCTTTTGTAAAAAATTTGGTAATTATTGAAAAACAATTTATAAATTCGATACTAAATTCAAACACGTATTGCCTACTTTTCTACCCTTTTTCAAAAACTTTTACTTTTTTATTGATTTAAATGTCCTCTTTCTACCAATTTTGCCGCGCCCAAATTTGCCGCTCTGGGTAGATGCCCTGTTTGCGGGCCCCTAAATCGGACCCTGGTGCCCAGGGTATATACTATTTGCAAGTGACGAAAGTGTCTCGTGTGAAAATGGGGCTTAAGTGACCTATGTGCAGCGGCGTAAAGAAAGGCGGAGAGCAATGTAGAGGAAAAAAGTGCACGGTGACTATTAGTGAGGTATGCCACGGGTACTCAGGTACATCCCGAGGCAGCAAAGTGTGACCACCGTAGCCGCTATCGATTCCACCTCGCGTTTCTTCCGATTGTTCAGACCAGTTCGTGCCTGGTATCGGGACAGGACCGCGCACAATGGGACACCGTTGTGTCGTTACCATGCCTCTTACTCGTCTATTACCGTGGTGGTTGTTATTACTATGATTATTCTTATTGTGAACGGTTCTTATTAACGATCGAAATCTGCGAGCCGCGTTGAGTCATGCTTCCGCCATTGGCGTCGCTGTTTTCGGCGCAAGATACGCGGAAATAGTATTTTACTAGCGTTGACGAAAGTTGTGCCTGGAGATGTACCACTGCAGTGTCCTAGATTTATGTCAAATTAAATTTCAAGGGGTGTTTGTACATTCATCTGTGGTTTGCTTCAAGTGGAATTAGAATTTTTAAAGTTTCACATGGAGGAGGTGCGAGTATGTAGTCTGCCTAGTCTATTCACCAACCGTTCTTTCTATTAATTGGTTAGCACTACTTAGTTCACCAAGATCCCCCTTGCTTCGACAGTTTCCACTCGCATTAATTCACTACTTCAGTTCTTCCAGTAGTTCACTCATCCCTCCACCTAAACTCCCTAGTTTTTTTCTTTCTAGTTGATACTAGTAGTTACTACTGCTAGCACTTAGTAATGTACCCGCTCGAAGGCATCGCTGACACTACATAATTCGTGGCAATGCTACTCACCCCCAGCTTCCCTCGACTATCGACTATTACTGAGAAAGTACGTGAAATAGAAGTGCCACAAATATATCTGGGCAAGAAAACCGGGAGCGATGTTCGTTGGGCGGTAAAATTTATTAATCTAATTGACCAATGTCCGCCGTTCAACGACGATCGTTCTCGAGATCGTCGAACCTCTGGCCATCTAGCACACAACCCGGAACAACGGGGTCCCGAAGTCGTAAAAGCGACGCCAATGGATGATACGGCCAATAATATCGAGCGTATCGCATGCTATGCTTATGGAAACGAACGGATTAGAGAAGATCCACTCATTCCTGCGAGGCCGTACGATCCTCAGGCGTGGCTGAGCAAACACAAAAGGGGCATCGAGATGCAGGATAAACGGGCGCAGAGACAAACCTCCTTCCGGTTCAACGGAGAAACATAAGAAGCCACGATTCCTCGCGATAACTCGACCGATTTAGGTTTATGCACCGTTGAACGCTTAAAGAGGTATTCCTATTTGGCGCGTCGCTCTGTTCGGCGGCCTTTAGGGCTTCGTGCAGAAAAGATTGTAGGAGCAAGGAATTCGAAACTCCCCTTATATATTTGCTAACGTTTCAAGATGGAATAGAAAATTTATCACGGAACCATCTCGTGTATTTGTAAATTTATTAACTTTTTCTCAAAGCGTGTACGAAGAGATGTGTCTCCAGTGCTGCCACAATTAGCATCGTTATATTCGACTAACAGGAAACGATACCCAACTGACAATTTTCCATTTTGGTGAAATTTGATACAGTGGGGTATCCTATAACGAACTCATTCGTTCTAAAACCTTGTACGTTATACCATTCGTTCGTTATAGGATACATATACATACATATAGGTATACGTATTTCAGTATATATAGTATAGTATATGAGGCAGTGAGAGCGACAACGGACTAACCCACATTTTTTTCGAGATTGAGTTAATAGCAATAACGTATTCCAATAGGCTCTACTAATATAACGTAGGAAAAAAATTTTTAATGTGGGTTGGTCCGTTGTCGCTTTCACTCTCTCGTATGTACATTCTTTTATTATTATTAGTAGTAGTATTATTATTTTTATTAAGCGTCTTTATTGCACAATATAAGACTAAAAATAAGAAGTAAAGAGAAATAAGTAAAAAGAAAAAATATAGTGCAAAAGCGATGTTCAGTCGTAAAACCGTTTTGTAACCTAGCCTTAAATCTAACCTTAATTATTAAGGGGAGAAGCTCTTATAACCGGCTTATTTTTGTATCAATTTTTAGGAATTTTCGCAAAGATACAAATGCGCCAATTCTTTCGTAACTTTAAGGGTACCTTATTTAACATTATAAGAAGTAAACAAATTTAAAAAAGTAAAATTATAATAAATACAAAGGAAATAGAGCAGTATTTGAAATAGGTTTTTTTTCGGGATGCATAACGGCGCCGATTGTAGCGTCTCTAATAGTTATGTAAAATGGACCAATAATTTTTTTTTCACTGTATGTGCCAATTGTAAGAAAATGAACCACAAATGGTGTAAAAAAATTGCATATTTTAAAATTGGCGGAACTTTCAACATTTTCGCCAAAAATTCGCATTTTATTTATTTAAAATACAGTGGTTAAAATTAATAATTTGGTTAAACATTGTGGTTCATATTCTGAGGAATATTATAAACTAAAAGTGTGCAAAATTTGAAGTTGTTTGGTCAAATAGTTTTTGAGTTATTCCCGGCACCAATGTTGAAAACGTGGTTTCGAGAAAAACACGTTTAAAATGCGTTTTAGGTATGCTCGGCGTTCGGAGGCGTGCTGACTCACCAAGCTATAGTATCGATAGGGAGTTGAATTTGGGCCTATAACATTTAGAATATATTTTTGAAACGTTTTAAAAGGAGTTTAAGGAAATTGTTTTTTCAATTTTTCGGTTGATTTATAAAGTGTTCTTCTCTTAAAGGGCGACTTAGGTGTGCTAGGCGCTCGGAGGCGCGCTAACTCACCATGCTATAGTATCGATACAGAGGTGAATTTCACCCTATAACTTTGGGAATATATTCTTGAAATATTGTAGAAGCGATTTATGGAAAAATTTTTGTTTCTATTTTCCGTTTGATTTATACGGTCTTCTCCCCTTAAAACGAAATATATGAAACAAGAACATACAGATATGCGTATTATAAATTTAATTTATTACATTTAAATTTTAGAAATTGCACATAGAGATGTGTACGGCCGATTGTATTTTTCCGCGTTCGGTGTTATCTATTTGTTCGTTGTAAGCGTTCTGATTTAATGGGAAAACTGTTTATTATAAGGCCGTTCAATATAGGATACCCCACTGTATATCGGTAGATTATTAGGCAATATTCGACACACATTTTCTTTTGTTTATTGGCATTTTTCTTTAACCTGTTAACCGATAAACACGAATTAACTCATCATTTGAAAATGAGCTTCTGCACTGAGCATGGCGAGAAAACTCGTCACTATCATTAATAAATTGCCCCCCTTGCGAAAGAATCCAAATATCGTTTGTTTTCTATTAACCCTAAAGAGGCAGTACCTATACCTTCTGATGTTTCTTTGCTTCTTTTTTATTTTATCTTTTGTCATTTTTAACACATATGCTTAGTAAATTGAAATAACAAATCATCTGTTTTCTAATAATACTGTTTGAGTAAATTATTTATTCATTTATCGGTAAATCCTTCAGTCTTTAATTTTATCATTTTATTTGTTTCAGAAATAACACTAAGTAACAACATTCATACCTGTTACAGGCGACACGAGTTAACTTGTTTTTTGTCATGTGCCATTACCCAGCGGGGGTACGCTTCCGATTGAAACATGTGCCGGTTAACAGGTTGAGGGGTGAAAATTGCCCTCGAATTTGATTATGGAAAACCTATTTAATTAAGTAGGGCAAATTTTTAGCTATGCTATGTAAGCATTCTTCGTATTCAATATTTTCTTCTACCTCTATTCGTTAGCGAGAAATTTGAGTAAATAAGTTTTCTATCCCCAAGTTGGAGGGGAGTTTTCATACTTTGAACATGAATAACAGTAACTGAAAAAAATATTTATCGTTTTTTTTTAATACTCCAGGAAAATCTCACTTTAAAGATAGGAGGCCTTGCCAAAATAAATCATGAAAATATAATTTAACAAAATGGTAGCCTTATTAGGTCACACTCAACTCGAACTCGATTCGTCGCAGTTCAAAACTCAAAAATACTTGAATTGCCATCTGTAAACTTTCAATCCATGTCGCCTCAGTTATTTGACCTACCTTAACGCCACGAATTAATTAGATGACGCACAGCGACAAAATCGTTGTCGTCCGACTGACCGACAAATACCGACCAATACGACGATAAACAAACAAAAGACCTTCTCGTTGTATTGGTCGATATTTGTCCGTCGGTCGGGCGGCAACGATTTTGTCGCTGTCCGACATTTAATTAGGACGCGACGTAAAATATACAATCCAGCCTAACCTTACAGAAATATAAATTATTACTGCTATAAAACCTTTAGGACCTGGGACTTGTTTCATGGGCATTTTATACCCCAGAGGCCGGGAGGGGAACCCTCAGGACGGGAACTGGGAATCCTGGCATATCTGAGTTAGCTTACCAGTTCTGAGACCTTGCAAGAGGTCAACCTGTCAGCATTTTAAAAGTGTAAAACAAATACTAATCAAAAATATTCATCGTTGAAGTCGATCCATCCGCAAAGCAGATACATTGCGAGTGTTAAAATTTCTTGGAATCCAATGAACGAGTTGACTTAAAATTCTAACACGATATTCTAAGATACATACATATAGTGTCTATCGTAGACAACAACCTTATCGCCTTTCCAATCTTTACATCTGATTCTGATCGCCTGTGATTGATTGAAGTCTATGTCCCACATTTCCAGTGAAAGGGTTGTTGACTCAAGTCAAAGGGGTTACAGACTAAAAATCTAGCGGTCCGTGTCCTAATGATTAGAAATTGAAATTTGTCACTTTGCATTATCCTTCGCGAAGCTTTTACGTAGAATACTCATCGCTGATAAAGATCCCAGCGCACAGTATTTCCTCTCTTGCATTAGTCTAATGATCACTGTACATCTAAATTAGATCAGGGTGAATGCGAGTCGATCCTTAAGTGTCTGGTCAAATAGCATACCTGCGGACAATAAAACGTAACAAGGCGCCTGGTTGACGCTCGTGACAACGTTTACGCCACTTTTTGCCAGCAATTCACCTGGATCCCCGTCTGGCGATGTTTTATCGTGGTACAGGCGCTAAAAGCGTTCGCACGAGTACCATGTACACGATAAAGTGGGAAATTTTATGGATAATAGCCTTTTGCAGAGGGTGGGGCTTGATTTATGAATACAATAAAAAATGGACTGATTCTGTGTGAAAATAAGTGGGAAATGTAGAATAAAAGTTTTTCATTTTCGAAACAGTTGCAGGTGTGAAAGTTAGCTGGTGTGTCTGTCTATTACTCACTACTTCCACTTGCAAGCTAGCGTTCATAATTAATATTCATGGTAGTTTAGGTGAAATAATACAATGAACCTTTGCAGATTATTATGTTCTCTTATTATTCTAAAAGTTGGGTTTGGATTGATCATTGTGATGTAGCAATTCACCTTGCAAAATCATCAGACATATCTCACCCTCTGATTTCTACTTGGGAGTCATATTTAGCCTATTTAGGCCGCTAAGAATAAGGTGATTTTTGGAAATTTTTTTCGAAGAAACTGTTAAGCGAATCGTTTCTAAACTTTTAGGGTAGTTTAGTTCACCTCAAAACAGACTATCCGGAATCAATTTTCTGAAAAAACGAAGTCATTCACAAAAAAACGTTATATATCACTTTCCACTCATTTCTGCATGTAGGATCTCGTTCAGAATCTGCTAGTCGCAGTATTTTACCCGTACCACGAATTACATCTTGCTCCTTATTTTTAGTAGCTGTGATAGTTACCGAAAATCGTGTTATTTAGAGGCACGTAAGTTGTAAGTCTATTTCTAAATATCGCCCTCAGGTGTTTCTTTAGCTATGGTCGAGGTGAATTTGCTTTACACGGAGAAAGCAGCGGCGTAGCGCGCGTTTATTAAAGGCGACGTAGATGGTCACGTCGCGCACTTAATGTCGACCGAAGCGTTTCTTTCTCGGCGTGGATCGTTAGACCAGCGATCGTTCTGTCTTTTTAATTATGGATTGTTCGCCTCGATTCTCTTCTCCTGTCTGCAAATGATACGTTCGTCACGTGGTTATTAAGACATTGTAATTGGAGGGGTGGCATTCAGGACGGATCCAGAGGGGGCGATAGAGGCGATCGTCCATTGTTTATAATGTATAAAGAATTAATATGAATTTAATTATTTAGACTACAGTATCGGATAGAGATATTATAATATAAATTACAATTTTAAAATCTTCAATTTAAAATCTACCAAAGTTTAAATCTTGTTATAGAAGTTTCAAAAATGTACTTATGTATTTTTCACTATTCACATTTTGCTCCCTCAAAGAAAGGCTCCTGAGCAGAGTGGCCAAGTTGGGTGATATTGAAAGTTAAGTTGCACTTGATTTCTTCCAAAAACCGTAAACTGCAATCTGGGCGATTACTAAAAACTGAATTGCCCTTTCACTTTTTGTTCTTTCTTTATTCATTTTCTGTTGGCTTTATCCAACTCTTGTTTCGATCTTATTTCGATTTATTCTAAAACATTCGAACCATCTCAAGATATGTTTTGAAGGTTTAATTCCAACATGTAACAATGTGAAATTGAAAATGAAACAGATCAGGTTAACAATGTTGAAGATATACTATCTTTTTTATATCTGTACTTTTATTATCATCTAATCCAAAGAAACTATAACTCTGATTCAAAAAAATCAATTTGCATTTTGGCGCCATGCGATTTGTTTGGTTGCGCTTTTTCCCTTACGTATTTGCGCCATAGGTTTTTGAAATTTGACCACACTGCTCCTGGATCTGCGTCTGATATCATTGCAGGCATAGCGTTCTCCAGTGCATTTTTGAAATTGTTAAAAACATTGAACTGCGTAGGTTCTAAGTGTAATGGCAATTCGTTGGAATGAAGTTTCCGAATTTGAGTTATTAATTGCTGTCTGTGAAATGCATAGGCCCACATAAAGCCGCGTAGGTGATGAAGTGAAGAATAAACTATTTACGATTACTTTGATATCTTTAGTGAATAGTAGTACAGTCACAGTAAAATAACTACTAGGGAACTGTCAGGGTTTCCAGTTGGAAAATGTTTCTTTGTTTGAAGCATAAAAAATATGATTAACGACATTTAGAATGGAGACAGACTTAAGTTAATAGTAGCTTAAAGTTATACCAAGCTCTTTGCGTTGTAATGCACTGCAATTTCCTTTGTTCGACACATTTTGCGCTACTCTACCAAGTACTTTATATTACTATGTGCAATGAAGACGTGTTATTATTATAATATTGGGCCTGATGGAAAGTTTTGTCGTTTTCGCGCATGCAATGTTCCGCCTGCTATTAACAAACGGGGAATCCTCTAATCTCAACGGGACATTCTTTAGATTATTGTACAGGTCTTAGACTATAAAGTAGAGTGATTTTTTAAGAAATGTAATGACCATTTACCAAAAGTTCTTCGATTGTCGCGGAGCACAGTTTCGCAATACAACAATAGTTGAAATTATATAGAAAAAAAAATATGGATTATGCTGTTTCATAATTATTTAAACATTTCAGTTCAGTTTTCACGTGAAAACCCGAATTTTAAAAAACATTATTCATACTTTTGTTTATAACTTTTTTCTAATTATGTAAACAATTGATAAAACCTGTACGATTTGACACATCTAATTACAAGAAGTAACTTATGTCTTGAAACATTTTTTCTATCTCTTACAGATTGTGTGTTACAAAATAAAATCGAAAAATAGCCGAATCTTCAGGGGTTAATTTCACCCCCTTAGAGTGATTTTGGGCAGGAAGAAAATGCGTTGTAATCAGAAGGAAATCCCCTACATATCCACAAGGTTTCAGAATTTTTTGAATTGTCAGCTTCGGGATCTTCCCTTGTAAAAGGAAATCACAACTGTGAAGAGTTATTCGCACCATTATTTAAATAGGTAGGGGAGACCGGGGCTAGTTGACTAATTTTTGCATTTCTAATTTTTGTAACTAGACTATTAGTATTTTGTTGACTTACTGCATACCAAAATTTTGCAAATTTCATTAGGTATACAGACATAATTTTGAAAATCGTTTTAATTGAGTCCAGATTGTAGCTTTTATTGTATTTAGAGTAGTGAGACGAATAAGTCGACAGACCTTGGCTATGGGGTTAGTTGACAAATATGATGGGGTCAGTTGACTTGACATTTACTCTTCAGTTTTATCCCTTTGCCTGCGAAAGATGTATATATACGCTGTCACAGTACATCAATATAATGTTAGAAACGTATATATACGCTGCCAATTCCATCAATATAGTATACGAAACGCGTACATATGTATACTACGACCAATAAATTTTTTTATTTTTATTCACTCCTTCATAGTGTTATTTTTTTTTATTAATTATCATGGTCTAAGATACTGTAATTATTTTGTACTGGTTTGTTATGGTCTATTTGGAAGGCCTGAGAGTTTGAAGGAAGGATATCGTGTAAAACTGGTAGGGGCGAGTTTGGAAGGATTTGTGGTGGAGGAAGTGGACTTGAGTAGCTAAACTCTTTGCCTCGGCTGCATCTTGAGGATAAAAAAATGCGATTATTAGTAGTATGCCTCTACTTAGTCAAGTAACCCCGCCCGACATTGTTAACATGTTAAGGGTCGTACGTACAAAACCTCCACGCACCGGATAAAATAAAATACCGTAAATTATAGTCAAGGTATCACGTTTCCACAAAATATTCATGAAATAACATCAAGCAATACTTAGTGGACAAAAATTCATAAATAGATTTTTCATTCTCACTGACAGAACATGCAAGTTTTTGTCACGGCGACACATTAAATGGCAAGCTGGTCATTCATATGCTCCAATATTAAGAATCGCAGCATAATTTATTCCATAATACAAGAATTAAAGGGAATTAGTCAAGTAACCTCGTTAGTCAACTAGCCTCGGTCTCCCCTATGTAATTCTGTAACAGATATTCGAATAATCTATTACAAATAACGAATAAGTATTATCCGAATGACATATTCGACTAAATAGAATTTATTCGGATAGTTATCTTAGATATATATTTATTCGAAACACTTGAAATAATGCCCACCTCTGAACAACACACTGCGATTCACTGAGTTTTACTCCCTTGCATCGAAATACCTAAAACTGTGCGATTCTTATCGTCTGTATCCATTATCATACCATTTCCATAGTGATAATAAAATTCCGTAGTTTTAAACAAGTACTGGGTTCAGTCTTTCAAGTATTTCTATTTAAACAAACGGAAATTTCCATGCAAATGTGGTCGGTGAAATACTTAAAACATGGCGAACAGTCCCAGTTAACAATGTTGCACCAAGTTATCGGCCAGCTAATTCCATCACCAATTCGCGGCACTGTCTTCACTGAAAATATCTTGCAGTGTAATAATACGCACTGCATTTCGCCAGATTTTTCTCCCCTGCATCGAATGTTTCGGTTCGAAACATCTAAAAGTGCAAGATTCTTATCAGTTGGTGAATAGTAAGACTCACGTCGTTATCGTGTCTCGTAATTACACCGATCGTGAAAAATGGGAAAGAGCTTGCCTTTCGAGCGTATTTGCGCGGTTGGTCTACGGATTTTATATCGGCCATAAATTGTTGCGGTGCGAAGCATCCACGTAGTGAGTCTCGGCAATACCCCGGCCGACTATCACTCCCGTGAACGTGCGGAGCGTCTTTTTAGCGGCGAATCATGGAGAAACGAATTTCTAGGGTAGTAAAGTGCATAATTTGTGCAGTGGGATTCGGATTACCGAAGTATTCGAGGCTCGTTTCACGGTGGAGCTGACTGTTATGGGCGAAAATGTTGCTGGCTCGAGGATTCATTGCTGGTTTCGTTAGGGGCCTTTCATGGAGTATTTTATGGGGATTATTCGCCAATGTGATGTAAATTATATCAGCGTCCTGTTACTATTTCGTCATTCTTATAAGGGTGATTGTTTCCCAACAGAAATACAGATTTCAGATCTCTGTCGGCAAGAAGAATGTACAGTGGAGAATCGATAATCAGAATTTCGCTTAATCCGAAGTTGTATGTCAGATAAATTAGCACTAGTATCGTTCTTGTCGCGTATAGATTCTTGTTTTTCAGGGTTTTCTTTCCTCGCGGATTAAGTAAGCGTGAGTTTTGTTTAAGGGGCTATACCTGTCCAGGAGGCGAATGTTTGTATTTTTTTTTTTTAAGGAAACGGAAGCATATATTTTTACAGAACTTTTTACATTTAAAAGAGCAATATTTGAAGAACATTTGGTAATTTCTTTGTAGAAGAATATTACCGTTTATAATAAAATTACAACCGACATACAAGAGGCCTTTTTAAAAAATTGTTTTAGGGTGGGCACTGCCCATTCGGAACCATATTATCTAAAATAAGAAAACAAAAAAGATTTCGTTAGTATATTAATGTATCCTCTGATTCACGGAGAGGATTTCCGGAATATTACTAATTTAAAACAAAATAGCGGTTATTTAAAGTTGAAGTTCTGATTTTTTTTAACAAAGCCATCTCCAGAATTTCATTTAACAAAAACTATAAGTTTATACTATTTGGTGTTTTGCCTGCATATTAAGGTATGTTTAAAGTAATACTCAGAATTTTTTTAGCTTTTTGAACTTCTTCAAAAAATTATTTTCCGTCGGGCGATATTGTGGGGGACTGCTATAGTTATCTAAACTGGAAAAACTAAAGTTTATTTTCTTCATTGTGGTTACCACTATGGTCGGCAACACGGAGGTTCCCTAAAAATAAAAAGCTGCAGAATGATAGCAATTTGAAAGAAATTATTGGATGTTTACTAAAAATTTAACTGTTTTCGTCCTGTAAAATTATTTTTTCCCATTTCCCAGTTCATTGGATCCCACGTACCTAGGAGTATCGCAACTCTACCATAGTGAATGAATTACGATTACGACTCTTTCATTGTGTTCGGAAGAAAAGTGTAAAAGAATTCCAGTCATAGAATTTTAATGGTGACCTGGCCACCAGTAACGTCATTTATTTATATAAAATTAATGTGGTATGCAGTGCTCGAATTGAAGCACAAAAGGATATCACGGGACAATCGAGTTTCTTGAAGCTTGAAGATATAATCGCGCCTGGTACTGTTCTAGCGCTCTGCTCTTGTCCTCAGTTTCACTGTCAGCGGAGGCCAGGTCTCGTGCAATACTGCATTCTCGATTAATCGCGCTCTGGTTCGAACTCCGCTGTGACCGCCGGCAGCGGTAATGCTGATTTATCGATAAACACGTTGTCACATTCACTTGAGAATTAAGCGTATCCTCGACCGTTATCGCGCGGCATCAGGGACCGCGCCCATTCACAACAAAAATCGACGTTTCACGTGGGGTGCATCTTGCACTTCTCGTAACACGGTTGCACCGGTGGGAGCGCAACGGGATTACTTGCATGGTTGCCCAAACGTACACAACGTGTTCTGGCTGCAATTATCTTTGCTTAAATTAGCATTATAATGCACAGAAGCTGCAGTAGCTCCGAAGGCAACCACTGGGAAGGATACCTCGTCATCTTTTTCGGGAACCAAAGTTTTAAGCACTGCAGGTTTTTCAACATTTCTCCTGTACTCCACTTGGGATCGATTCTCTATCAATCAAGAAATACATATATTTTACCACTGATAGAAGTATAAGAGCTCACACCTTCTGTCACTACAAAATTAAGTAACACGTCACAAAACAAGAAGTCAATGTATTTTATTTAATCTCTCTTGAATTTGATACATTGGTTTGCTGAACTGTGATACTTGTATGGGATGGCATTTTAAAATTTATAGATCCAGATATTGAATATCGAATTCGTGAATTTACTTTCTCCGAAAAACTGCTTTTCATTGTGTTATATAGTGGACAATGGGTACAAGAATAGAGAAAACTACCTGTTCGTTTGAAAAATGTTTAGTAAGGTAATTTAGAGGGTGCATGAAATTTTAGTCACCGATGTGGCATACTCTTGACATATACTTAATGTGCAATACGTCGAGAAAATCGAGTCCTAGGAAATTGTCGATAAAATCGTGTTAAAAAATTAGTCTTTCCCAGGAGGAAGACGAAAAAACGAAACCACTGTAAATCAGTATCCGTAGGAGTAATTAGACATTAGTGTATACTACGTGCTCATCATAGTTGCACGCGCAATCACAGCAACTTAATTACAGTTTCGTTAGCTTGTAGTACTTGTAACCCCTAGAATATTGTTTTACGTTTGTAAATGCTTAATAGGATGTTTGTCCCACCCTTTAACTACCAAAAGTACACATATCGGTAGCATATTCGTAAGACTGACCAAGTCCATCATTCCATCCTAAAATCGTTAGGGATTAATGGAAGCAATTACTATCTAACTTCTCTTTACAAATCTATATGAGGAAGAACTTCTGTATTTTGCAATAGCTTTCGATCATTGCCTAATTAATTGTAACACATTGAACTTTAAATAAATTAAAAAATATGCCTTTGGTCAGTTTTACCAACACGCCAACGATATAGTGCTCCCGAAAGTATTGAAAAAGCATTCGACACCAATGCACAATTATCAGGAAGCAAACAACGCTCAATTTTGCAACAAAAGTTGTAACAAAACCAGCTCCCCAAATTTGTTCCACCAAACAGTGTATGTATTACAGCATTTCGAGTCATCCCTCGTTATACGTTCGTCCAAGTACCCTCGCCGCGCGCTAAAAACCGGGGAAGGGGAAAGCCATGATTTCCTTGGTCTGCCAATTGATTCTATGCCACTGACCGTGCACAGGTGAGCCAGGAGTCGAGAGCACGGTTCGCTTGTTAATCCCCGGGACGATTGCGATGGTTATTGGTCACGCTCCGACGAGGAAGAAGCGCCTCCAGGTTGAGGTCCTCTCTCCCCCCGCGCGTACATACGTGTTTCCATGATTTTTGCTCCACCAGAGTGTTTTTGTCCTTTTTGTCCGGCTCCTTAGCCGCGGGTCTATCCCGTCTCTTAGCCGCGTCCTTGTTCGTCCTGCTCGGCTTCCTTGTCGCGCTTCCTTCGCTCCCGAGACCTACTTTAAGGAAGATCGAGAGAGTCCGTTTCTCCTTCCTCGTGTCCATCGCTGTTACCTCAGCAAAAGGAGGCCCTCGCTGTTCCAAGGAGGCACCCAATGGCCAGGGGCGTACACTGACGATCGGCCACGGCCGGCTGATATATTTTGTCCTACTAAGCAGCGAAAAGGGTAACCGTGGATTTCATGAGAAAGTAGATGCCTCTCGTGTCCGGCCACTTTCTGTCGAAAGTCCGCGGCCGCTGCACGCCCCGGCGGGAAACACATTGTACGCCTGCCCTTCTTCCCTTTTTTTCCTTCTGCGTAATTGAATCTCCCGCGCGCGGTACAATTAGCCGCGCGTCTGCGCCTACGACAAGTCCGGATGAACTTTCCTCGGTTCTGCCTTTCCTTGCATCTCTTTTTATTGGTGCTTGGAGCTTCGATGCTTTGGTTAACCTTTTCTGATGCTTCATTAGTTTCTTGTATTTTTATATTATTATTAGGAAAAATAGATCGTTATAAACTTCGCAACTTTTTTTTTCAATTTCATCTGGATCTGGTAGAATGCACCCTGAAAATTATTAAAGATTGCAAAGGATTAAGGGGTTCCTTGTGGTCTTTGAGATTTGAGACTCTATTGGCTTTATGACCTTAGATTTTTATAGCTTTGATGACAGTGGAGACTTTCTTTGATTTTCGATCACTTGCGACACAAGTTCTGAGCCTAGTTATGCAGAAAGCTATCAACCCTCAATGTCCTGAGACTGAGTAAATTTAGTTTGAAGATGTTAATGGTTAAAGAAAAGTAGCTTTATTTCTATGGGGTATATTTTATTTCTTGTTAGTGTTTTGCAATGTTTTTAATGGGTTATTTCATAGTGCGTCGGATATTTAATATCATTTTAAATTTTCTGTAGCTTTTGATTTTTGAGTTTAAAATGGAACTATGGCTTGGTAGTTTTAATAATTGTAATATAATGTAAGAGTCGTTCTATAGATTGGTCCAAGTAAGCCCAATAGTCAGTGGCGGGAATAATGTGATGTCACGACGCATTTGAGGGACATTTTGCTTAATTCCGTCTACTTGTAAAATACATCATTTATAAATTATAATATAATGTGAAAGTACGGCATTGTACGTCGACTAAAACCGCAATCTATACATTTCCTAACATTTTGCAGAAATAATGCGAGATACATATTATCTGGAGAAATTCTGATGTTTCGAACTTTATCTATAAATTTTAGAGTCACCTTACATAAAACATTCCTATTCCTTTCCCCAATAACACTATTGAAACTACACAATTATTCTATTCGACTTCGATATCCTCAAACATGTTCACTTGGTCGCTATATTTTTCAAAACATACAACTTCTATCACAGCCTTCCTACTCTTAAATAACCCCGTTTCTAACCACCTTCTGAAGGTGGTCGTTTAGAGTCTGCTACAGACAAACCTATTTGAAATAAAGCAACGAAAATGATGTAGAACAAAACTTCAATCCTTTGTCTACATGTCCGTTACTGTCAATAAATGAAAAATTATTATTTCATATACAAAATTTACGAATGAAAGAAAAGTGTCATTGCCCATGTCTCCCTCGACCATCTTTCCCTTAAAGCTCTGGAAAGATAGACATTCCCCTTTCGCTTAGACTAACAAACGTAACCCCGAATACTTTAAGGTTAAAAACATAGTAAACAATGTACTATCGGAAATACATCTTGAGAATGAAAAATATTCAGCATAAATAACACAAATAAGATGACCAAAATATTGATCAAACATTTTGAAGCACTAGCTTACATTACACAGTGGATTTACAAACCTTTAAAAACGTTCTATTCCAACACTTTGAACTAAGAATGTTACTTTTTTATGACACTTTGTACCCACGTCGAGGCAGCGCAATCAGGCGTTTCCTTCTAAAAAATTCTGTTACTGCCCATCTCTTCCGTATGGCCATCTCACCCTGACTCACCCTATTCCAAAATGCCCAAATCATTCCAATAGTCTCCACTAGAAATTCCAATTGCCGCAATTTGCAGTCACGTAAATTACCATTATGGATAATCCTACAAATAAAACTGTCACCCCCGCATATACATAGAACAAAACGGTCGAAATATCAAGACCCCATTTTAACCGACTTCAAAAAGAAGGAGGTTACTCAATTCGATCCGTATCTTTGTTTTATGTAAGTTAGCCATAACATCCGCATAGGTGCACCGATTTCGATGATTCTTTTTCTACTTGAAACAGTATGAAGGGCCGGTAGTACCATGTTAATTTTCTACCCCACACAATTGCCTATTATAAAAAAAGGCACAAAAAAGAGCGCCAAGTATATAATCTCATTAAAAAGAATCCTATTTATTAATGTGCTACATTTAACTTGACAAAAGTAATGATATACAACAATTGCGCCCAATTATCAGAATGGCTATTTATACAAAGAAAAAAATGTATGAAATAATATTACGCAAATATATTTTTATATAATTCAAAATAATAATGCATACTATGCATATTAAAATGTAAATAACTAAGACAGTTTGTTTGTACTCCGCCCTGGTATTGTTGATAATTCGTAATATTTACAAACTTTTATGCTGGGGCAAAACCGTACGGGGTGAAACCGGGTACCCGGTTTTGGACAAAATGCGTATAACAAAGAAAAGAAAATTGGAAGTTATCAACATTAAACTAAATCTTAATAAGGGACAACAACCAAAGAAAAAGAAAACCATATAATTAAAAAAAAAACGGAAGGATAATGATAACAGTGGTGATGAAGATGGTGAAGACATTTACATTTATGTCCAAGAATCCAATGGTTCATCCAAATTGGATGAAGGTTGGGTACAGTATACAGCTTGTTGTAAGTAGGCTCACGAAGGCTTCACTGGTTGGGGGAGTGAAGAATTGGGCGAATTCCGTTGTCAGGGTAAATCTGGGATACGCGGTCGACTTAATATAAAATGGCTATTAAAATTAATATAGAAATTACTTATTTTTTCAGAACAAACCTATATGTTCAGAATTTTATGCTGATTGAGGAAAACTGGTCGATATTTGCTTTAAGACAATATTTACTGTAAAGCGGGTTGAAAACTGAAGTCATGACACCTGACCACCTCTCCCGAGGTGTTGGGCGAAATGGTTTCCGTCGTTGGCTGAGAACACTCACATATTTATTCATGGAAAATTAACAAAGGATAAAGCAAAATTATTTATCAGTGAATACAACTAAAGATTCATTGATATTAAATTTGTTTACGCTAAATAGGTAAAGAACGCATAAAAGGAAAAGTGAACTACCTACTGGCGATTAGCAAGGCAAAAGAATACAAAAGTGAATAAATAAATTAAATAAACAAAAATAATAATAAATTAATAATATAAAATAAAAAAATTAACGAAAATGATAAAAAAAATCATAACTCGGCCATCTCTCCTTTCTGCAGCGAGAGATAGTCTTCGTTAGCTTTGAGAGGAAGAGTTAATATGACTGTCACGTCCCGGGTGGAGGTCTTTCGGAACATTGACTATGTGGGGTAGAAGTCAGGCGAGAATGCGTAATCCTACACACTGAGGGTTGGTAGATTTCAGGCGCGAAACCTAGATCCAGCATTCGGGGAATTTTTGGGGAAGTCATGCGCGAATCTTAAATCCATCACATTGAGGGTGGAAGGAGATCAGGCGTGAATCTTTGATCCATCACACTGGGGGTGTAAAAGAGGTCAGGCGCGAATCTGGAACCATCACTCTGAGGATTTTGCAGGAAGTCAGGCGCGAATCTGGAATCCAGCACTCTGAGGATAGGCGGATGTCAGGCGCGAATCTTAAATCTAGCACACTGAGGATAGGTGGAGGTCAGGCGCGAATCTTAAATCCAGCACACTGAGGATAGGTGGAGATCAGGCGTGAATCTTAAATCCAACACTCTGAGGATAGGTGGAGATCAGACGTGAATCTTAAATCCAACACTCTAATCGACCAGAGGAGGTTTGAAAGTGAACGCGTACCAGGGTAACACCCGTTAGAGCACGTTATGTTTGTTTTGATTTGGAAATAGGATTTACCGTTGCATATATATATATATATAAAGAAACCACTCGTAATATTTCCGTGAATTACATCTGGACATATGACTGTGCACGGCTCATGCACAAGTATGTTTGTAAACACTCTAAGCCCTCTCGCGTTCACGAACAGAAATCAGCTGTTGCTGCAGCCTGGTTTGACTTGGAATCTTTGTAACCAAAAGGATGCACACAATAATTCCAAGCGTGATTTAAAGCAAGGAGGTTTATTGACTTTAAGCAAAAACTACGTTCACTGTTTATGTGATAGCAAGATTAACACAATAACGCGTCGAACGTTCAGCATTAGCACATGACATTTATATAAACGGTAATTAATCACAATACAAGAATATGAACATGAAACACATGAAAATAAGCCAATGGAATTATATAAAAGCAATAAGCGTTGATAACACAAATAATATAAATGAAAGCAATAAGCTTTAGAATGCGATAAGCGTGATAAGACAATTAATATGAAAAGCAATAAGAATAATAATGCAAAATAATAAATGTTTGCTATAAGCGTTGATAATACAAATAATATAAGTGAAAGCAATAAGCTTTAGAATGCAATAAGCGTGATAAGACAATTAATATGAAAAGCAATAAGGATAATAATGCAAAATAATAAATGTTCGCAATAAGCGTTGATAATACAAGATAATATGAAAAGCAAGAATAATATTACAAAATATACGATGATGGTGATATTAATGGTAATTATAATGATTGTTGAAATGATGATTGTTTCACACTGTTTAAATAATACTTTGTAGCGTTGATTTTCGTCGAAAGAGTTTCGTAGAAAAGAGCTCTGTATAAGAGATTCCGTAGAAAGAGTGCTCCGGCCTCTTGGGCCCTCGTATTTATGTAATTTTACAGGAATGTTGCGGGGGTACGCGCGGTATGGACCTTGACATATTTAAGCAATAAGTCGCAGTAGGACTTCCGGGGTTTTTATAAAAGGTGCGTCTATTATTAAACGTATTTATGTCACGTGCACCAAATATTCGTCGCAATTAGACTTCCAGGGTTTTTATGACTGTGAAAAGCAGATACTCAACCCATCGAATGGATTTTGGGTGTTTTATTAGGAAAGGGGTAATTATGGTCTTGACTTGGAGAGTCTTAGATAAGGTGTGAGACGTGGTCTCGATTTAAGGGGTTTTAAGGGGCGAGGTGTTTGAATTCAAATATGGGGGAGGAGTTTGTGCCTCGTAGGGCGAATAAGTGAATGAGGTTTCGTACCGACCATCTTGAGATGGGGACCGCTAAAGCCGGGGCCACACCTGAATGCGTATACGCTGAGCAGGCTGAGCGCGCATGAATGACGCATGCGGAGGGGTCGAAAGTGCCATTGTATCTTTCTTCACCAACTTCTGTGCTTAACTTAGCCCACTCGGCAGTCGTAAAGATGGTGTGCTACATAGTTAGCTAAATAAACATACAGCTCAACCCTCCGAGTCATCCCGTTTACCAATACAGAGTGATTGTCCACCGACGCGTGTCAAAGAGTTGCCACCTGGTACCCCGTGGCTAGGACAACCCCCTGCAGTGCCTCACCGAATTTGATGGGTTTCGATCCTTCAAACGGTTGGAATACCATTAAAAATTCAGAAATGTTCAAGAGTTCCACATTTCTCATCACATCTTTGCGAAAACGACGTCAATTTATTCCTTATGTTTCGCCGATGAAACTGACACCAAGAACAATGTAATTCAGACCATAATGAAGGAAATTTCAGGAAAAATTGTTTTATATCATTTCAAGCTGAATTCGTTAAAAATAGTCGGATTTATATGAAATTTGGAATGATTTTCATCGGAAAAATATAAGGAATCCATCGGCATCCCTTCCATATCCCGTAGGCGTAGGTACATTGGAAAGGTCTGTGGGACACTCTTCGTTTATTACCACCTTGTCTTGCTTCTTTAAACTACTTGACACCCCCAATTGTAAGGACGACAACAAGTCATGGTGGTGTGAGGGACAGGGATGCACCACTACAGTTGTTTACCCCATGTGGGTGAGCCATTCCTTTGATGGTTTGGGATTTCACCAATATCGGCTGTGAAGAGCCCGAACATCGCGGCGAGCCTGACCTTCCTTTGGTCGAGGTCCCTTCCTCGGTGTTATATGGCAGGCAATCCTTTCGTCTGCACTACTCCAAACACTCTCTGTCCTTCAATCTTTAGCTGTCGCGAACCACGAGACTCTGTCGAAACTGGCGAAGAAGATCGCTAGAAATATACGTTCCACACGTAGGAACGGGGGCATTAGGGAGTTTCAAGTGGCGTTCGGTTCGGGGTTCTATTCAGATCTGGACGCGGCCGAAAAGGAGGCTAATATTTCCACTATCTTTAGGTGGAATCAGACGGGTCGTAGCTCCGCGAGCCGGCACGCCTCGTCTAGCTCGTCAATTTTTCTGGGCGAGCCGAGCCGATCAGTCTCCAATTCGAAGGGAAGACGTCACAGGCGGGATCACGCGCAGTGCAGCGGACACCTCATTTTCTACCTGCGTCCCTCCACGAGGCGTATTGCTGCCCCCGCGAGTAATCTCGTGTGATTTTTTAACACAACAGCGAGTCGGCCTGGCTATATGAATTAAGAACAATGCAGGGTGTAGTGAAGAAAAGAAAGACAAATTATTCAGTACAATAGAGCTTTAAAGTCTATCAAATGTTAATTGCATTATTATTATTATTATTCAAAATGTAATTTTTAAATTTTTGATTATCTGTTTATGTCAATATTAGCAATGGATTAAATTGATTTAGTCTATGCCTTCAATAATTTAAGACATTAAAATTAATTTCTGTAGGCGTTTCGTAAAAATCACCGAAAGTAGGAAACTTTGAAGATTTGTATTTTTTAAACAATTTAGAATCTGCAAAAATGAGGACTTAACCCTCCCTAATTTCATATGGGCTACCATATGTGTATTTCAATATCATGAAAATCCGAGATATCGAGGATTTTAGAAAAGTATCACATTCTGCCTCTATCTTCCACGCTGAACGCAATGCACTCCAAACTCCCTTTGATGTGCGGAAGAAAACCGACAACGGTCGGCTCAGGCCATGTGCCTTCGCCGGCATCCCCGAGTCGGGTCGAATGAGCCGAGTCACCACGAATGACCCGTCCACACTAGCACATGCGTTCACGCTCAGCCTTTCTGACGTAGAAGCATGCGGGCCTAGCTACCGTTTCACCCGTCCACATCAGAATATTCGTGCGCCGTTCAGCCTGCTCAGCGTATACTCATTCAGGTCTGTCCCCGGCTTAAGGTATATCGTCAAGGTGATCAGCGATTGGGGAAAAGGGGTAAGAGTTGAGTTTGAGGGACTTTGGTGGAGTGATTTTGAGATTTATGATAGAGTTTTAGAATAATACTGCGCGAAAAAATAGTGGGACGTCACATGACCAAATAAATTGGTTGCATTGTCCCCCAATATCTCTACTATCTAATTACCTCAAACATTAAACGAAAATAAACTTAGAATTATGTTTTATTAACGATTCTGTACTACCGCTGTTTGACAAAAGATGTTAAATGTAACCTCAATTTACATTTTACAGCCTATAAATCCAAAAAAAACACAGAAGGAAGCGAAATGACGCTATTCATTCAACTGTTTGGCTTCTAGAGAAGGAATTGGTCTGCGCTTTAACGCATTTTCACGTACAGTGTCTGAAATATAGCGACTCGACCAACTTTCCGGCCCGACTGCGTCTCCCGGATTTACCCTAAATAACTAAAAAGTAAAAAATAAAAAAATTAAAGCAGACTTCTAAAAAATAAAAATGCCCTCAAAAGTAATAAATAGGTAATTGTTTTCCTTATTTGATGTACAGCTCTTAATTTTGTTAAGTCGGCGCTAGACTTACACAGTGCAAATGATGAGGCGCATACAAAAATGAAGAGTCGTAGGTTAAATAAGGAAATCAATTATTTATTACTTTTTAGGGCATTTTTATTTTTTTGAAGTCGGTTTTAATTTTTTTAAATTCAAACACAATTATGCCCCACTAGCAGAAAGTACCTAGGGTGAATTGACCAGTGAATGAACACAAAGAATAATACTTCATTTTCCGACCAGAAAACGCTACAAAAGAAGAAAGGAAGTTTAGGTGAGGCACCTAACATAAGAATATAAAAATATAATCTATATATTATAATAATAGGAACCTGACAAATTTATTTATGTCAGAACACAGTTTACACGATATAATGGTTAACTGTCATCGTACGTGTTTTGTTACTAGGTTTCTCGTCGTCAATGGCAGCACCCGAAACCACAAAACAAAAAATTAATAAGCGACCGAGACGTTCATAGATTCAAAAAATAAATATCGCCGTTATCTCAATAAATTTTTCTTCATTCGAAATATAAGATCATTCTTTTCAATGAAATAGTATTCTTGTTATACACGAAACAAGTAAATTTGTTCATTCACTGGTCACTGTTCATTCACTGGTCGATTCACCCTACCCTACAACTCATTCATACCCATCCATCCGTTCATTCTAATCCCCATGTCGCCCAAAAAGCCCTCATCGATGTCGCGACCTCTCCCTTGTAAGGTGATCCCGAACAATAAATCATAGATTCTCGCTAATCGCAGGAAGAGCGATTTGTCAAGTTAACGAGGCGGCTGAGCACTGAAAATTCCCGTTGACGTTGAAATAAAGCCCCGTCGATTCGATGTAACGGCGATAGGCGCGGCCGATTTAGTACAGAACTGCGCGAATATCCAGGGCCCCCTCTCGCGATCAAACGGCGATCCACAGGAAAGAAAGAACCTTTCCGCCGCAATTTCCGTGACCCCGGTACACCATCGCGAGGTCAGATCGATAAATCACTGTCAGGTTTCAGCGATTCGCCCATTGATAACGGGCCGATGCGAACAAGGAAGTCTTTCTGCTGAAAGGCGACCAGACGTTTTCGAGGCTCACCCATAGTCCTCGTAGTTTCCTGTGGGATAGGAGAAATTCCAAGGGTATTCCTCCAGATCCTTGGACCCTGTGCCCTTTCGGACCTATCGAGGATCACAATCGTAGACGAATTTCGACGGCGATTCGATAACAATGGGCGCAGTGTTTGAAAGAACGATGAGTATTTAGTCTATCGGTCGATGTTACTTGAAGGATTTTTTTTTGACAGTCGAAATTGACTGTAGAAAGTGGGGTCTTGAATAGTCGTTCGAATGAGTGGTATTGTTCATCTTTGTTTATGCTTTTTTTGTTAACGGGTGATGATCGTTTTTCGATTGTTGGCTTTTTGTTGGGTTTAGAAAGCTTGAGATGGTATGGTGGAATGATCGATGAGTGAAAGTGAAATGAATCGAGGAAATAAGATAAGTCGAAATGTGAGATAAGGTGCGGGGGAGAGGTGGAATTGAACGGGAAAGTGTGGAAATGGGAATGATAAGGGAACGCATGGTTTTGTTGGGTGTTGGCATAGAGAGGAATTACTTCGAAAATTTTGAAATCCTGCTGGTTGGATGAAAATTTTTTGAATTAATTTTTTGTCGACTGACTCTAGCGCTTTTAATTTGGTCACAATCGTGGCTTAATTTTTTGCAGCTTTGTAAGTGCCAAGCTGAACATTGAAATTTGCATGCCAATAAAATTATTGGTATTAATATTTTTTTAGTGTTCAGATAAATACAATAGATTCTTAGATAACTTATGTCAGAATTTCACGTAATACTTATTATTTACTGTCGATGAATATACCCAAAATTTTAAGAAAATTAGATTGCTGGTTTCATCTACTTAGAATTACAAGACAATCTACTTACTTGTCTAAGTAGGATGCCATAAACTCCCATATAAAAACACATCTATGTAGATATTAAAATGATTCATCTTGGTTCATACAAATTAGGATTGGGACTATTTGTCGTATCTTTCGGTATTCGAATATTCAAATACTTCAGTTGCGTAATTATTTAGCGAATATAATTCGAATATCCAAGTATCAAAATACTATTCGAATATCCAAGAATCTAAATACATACTATTCGAATGTTTAAGTAGACGAATACATCACTATTCGAATAGTATGGTGTGAATTATAAATGAAGTTCTTTACATTCATTTTTTTTACAAGCTTTTATTTAGTTTCAGTTGTGAGTTTGTTAGTTTGAAAGGGTGAAATTTTGTAAGTTAATTTTGACCCACTTCACCATATCTGCTCGACTTGAAACTTTGCACACATACAACATTTTCATTAAAAAGCATGAAATACTTCATAGTAAATTTTGTTTTAAAATAAAGTTTTCTATTAAAATGTAATAAAAGGAGTCAATAATTTTGATACCGGCCGAAATGGCTGCCTAAGAAGAATTCCCTCATATGACTAAAACTAAACGCGTGGAAATATTGTATTGCCATCGGAACTACATATATGTGCAAAGTTTCAAGCCGATCGGATATGTTGAAGTGGGTCAAAATTAGCTTACAAGATTTAAAACTAACGAACTCACAACTGAAACTAAATAAAAGCTTGAAAAAAATGAACATACAGAACTTAGTTTATAATTCACACCATAGAATTTGAATACTGAAATATTCGAATAGTATTCGAATACTTAAATATTCGAATAATAACATTCGAATACTCAAATATGCGAAGTTTAATCGTAGCATTCGAATACTTGTAAAATATTCGAATATTAAATTATTCGAGCCCTTATTCCAGCCCTTATACAAATACTAAAATTGCATGTCTCAAAAACTTCAGATTATTTATCAAAATCTTATCAATGCCAAACTCAAATAAACGGCTTATGTATATTTGTAACTGATAAAACGGTGAAATTTATAGATCACGAAGACTCAGAGCTTTATCCAAAGAGTGGTACAGGATATCGGCGTAGAAATCAAGATCATGAAGATCTTAGGTCACCCTAACCACGATTTAAACGTCCTTCTGTCAGGACAAAATGGAACACGTCAGAGGACCGTAACCTCGCATGAATTCTCGTACAACCGCCCACGCAGCCCGCCCGTCGATATACAATATTTCATCCAAATGTCACAACGGGCAAAACTCGACGCACGCTCATAAATAATAGGTAGTCAATGGAAGCTGTTCGACCAGGGAACGCGCCTATTCGCGTCCTGTCAGCGGCTAAATTTAACCTATTCAGCGTGGAAATCGCGCCTCGGTGAAACCTTGCCTCCTCCACCGTCCCGTCTAAACTTATGGCACTCGAGATCAAGATCACGCTCCATAGCAGCAACAGTCAATCGATGATACATCATAACGTCGCTTGGTTCTAATGAAAAGTCGAGGAACGCGATGAGATAGGTAAATGAGCTTAAAAGAGCGTGAAATGTGACTGCTAGGAGTTAATAGATTCTGATTTCAAAACACGAAGTGTGAGTGTGCTACTTGATAACTGATTTATTGGCACATTGCTCCGTGGACTTGAGAGATTGAAAATTATGTGAGCGAAGAAAGATGAAAAGGTGTTCTTTTTTTGGCATCGGATTCATTCAGATTAACAAGACACAACTAGGTAGTGCAGCGTCGGGTAACGCTCAATTTTCTCAAAATATTTTCTAATGGATTCCGAGATTTTTTACCGAGAGACTCTCAGGAATGTTTTAAGCACTCCTGTCGAATGGTTTCGAAGGTGTTTTATGTTGATGCTTAAACAAATTGACTGAAACGACACGGCACAGCATGGCCATCAGCGTCTACGCTATAATTGAAAATTATAGTCCTGCGCGTATACATGTTTTATTGTGGAAGAAACCCACTCCAAGGCAAGGCAGGACATTATCGTCGAGCACCGTGATAATATTCAAACTGTTAAATCTTTCCAGTATATTCCACTTTGGGTCCGCTGGGGCTTTTTTACCTGGGCCACTTTTGTGATTGACAGCTGGTGTCTTATGTATTCACACATTTCCTATTTCCTTCAATCTGCCTTAAGGCAATGTCGCCCAGCTAATTAGATTTATATGACCCACAGAAATTCGTGTGAAACGGGCCTAACATTTCATATGAGTCCCTTTTGCGAGGGCCTTATCATTCGAGACACTTTTGCTAGTTCAAGGCGGCAACTGATAGCTTCGATATAGTCTCATGCTTTCTGGTTTTTGCATTTTTATGAAACTAACATCATCACTAGTGGCCACACCAGTCGTGAGTCATATGTAAAAGTGTCTCGTGTGAAAAGGCCCTAACACATCCGCGTGGTTCTTCGTTGTAACATCCTTTTCACTCGAGACACTTTCGTAGCTAGCAAATGATATTTTTCGATATATTGATATATTTTCTATATTTGTAACTTTCTTTAACCTTGCGTTGCACCTGCAAAGTGGTTAGCTCTGAAACACCAATTGTGAATTGTAGATTTTCTACTTTTTACTCGACGTGTTTGTGCATAAAATTGAAATGGAATATCAAATTTCAGATTTAAATTTCCTACTAATTAAGCTGAATAATATCCGTACAATATTATAGATTTCACGGTAACATCAATTTGAAGAATTATTCTTCTTTCAAACTAAAATAATTTGTGATGAGCTTCAGAAGCATTTATATAGGGTTTCCACTTTAAACCTCCATTCTCCCAATTTTCAAAGTCCACATACCTATAGTCATAGACAAACGAAAGTCTCAAATGTGCATAATAATAGTACCATGATCTAGCAAATAGAAATTAAATATTAATAAAGAAGAATATATTATAAAAAACAATTTAAACACACATATAAAAATGTACACATTATTATTTTCAATTTTTTTAATCACCACTGATGTTCCTAAAACTAAAAGAATATTCTTAAAGGATATGATACCCTGGAGTTCTTCCCCATAAATCTGTGGCTACTAAACCGCACAGGAAATTTCGCAATGTTATGGCAGCAATAAACGCAGTCCAAGTATGTACCAAGTGAGCTAAGAAAACAAGAGCAAAAACACACTGTCCGGAGAGTTTAATGCTTTCCGTTGAAACTGGTCCTTTTGTAATTTCCCAGTCTATGATCTACTGAACTTAAAAAAGTAGTGTGTGCAATAATAATCACCGAACAGAGGTTTTGCTCATTGGCTCGCATCTCCTTTACTTTATTATAATTTGCTAAATGATGCGTGACGCGAGCTGCTTAAGCTCATTAACGATCGTACATCACAAACTTACAATTAGATCTGCAATTTATTGTCTCGACACTTCAGTCGGTTGAGTTTATATAAAATACTTTTTCGTACTCTTTAATGGATTGTACAAATTACTTTAATAATTTACACGTTTATTAGTATTTCCATCCCTCTCTAACGCTATTTCCCTTTTAAGAACAAAATCATTCCTTTCAACTCAAATTCTGCATTTTCCATAACCAGCATCATTTTTACTTAAATTATTTAATTACTAACCTCAGGCAAAGATGACCCACCTTATAAACCTGGAAGCGCAAGATTCAGTTAACAGAACTAAGAATGCTTCCTCGTGGCACTCCAAACGTGTCATAGAAGAAGAAATCAACAAGTAAGTTTCCCCGTCATTCATTTATCAATATTCTCCACTGTTACGTGCGTAACAAATGGCCAGGTCAGAGAAAGTTTTAGTGAAAAAATCCAGATGTGGACCCAAGTGTTGGCCGGGCATTTTAGTAAATGACTAAGGCGCAGACCTCCCCCGAGCTCGGCGCGCTAATCTGGTGAGGGACTAGGCAGTAACCGTTAGGCACAAGAGCGGTCCTCGAAATCGTGACACCCAAGGATTTTCAACGCCTACGCTGTAATGTCTTTCCGCCGATGCCAATGTCTGGACTTCGTCAACGAAGTACTTTGGATCGTGGGAATGTTTGGGCCTGTCCTCCATCTTGGCCATTCGAGGGTAGAGGGTGAAACCTCTCTACCCAGTATTTTTAAATAAGAGTTCCTTGGCGCGGACAGGCAGTTGACATTCAGACTTCTAGCAAGCAAGTTCACGCGGAGAACATAATTATACGCGCTACCGTAGTCCCTATCCCAGTTGTAAATGACTTAAATGTAATGACATAAAAAAGGCACACCATTTTATTAATAAAAGAATTATATAAACAGACATCTAATTGTTATAATTCGTAACACCACCATAACAAATATATATCGTCGGCTTGTTGGTAAGGCTGACCAAGTTCACTTTTTTTAAAAAATTAGTTGTGGATCTTTTCTAAAAGATAATGCACTGAACAGTTGCTGAAGATCAAAATCTCATTTTTGAAAAAAAGTGGACTTTGTCAATTTTACCAACAAGACGAAGATATACGGAAGAGTGGAGGAATTGCGAGTGTGGGGTAAACCCGAACACGCGATATTCGCTGAATTCGCTTGTCCTGACCTCCCCCGACATTGTTACATGATGTAATTAGCTATGTTTAGTATTAAGGAAACTGCCACGACGGAAGACTGCGCGCAAGCGCGAACATAACTTTTCTTATAATTTTACCCTCGAGTATTTTCAGCCAATAGCGCATTAAACCTATGTATACTACCCAACAAAACATAATTTTTTCGCAGTCGCGTTACGTAATTCTAAATAAAATCACGGGATCATTTTGTATGTATATATACACATGTTCGGAATTGTTTTATTTGAAACTTCTTAACTTCTCTATAATTAATCAAAATTCAATTATGTGTAAAGTAACTCTGATTAGAGTCAATACTTTGGTTTTAATTTAACTTTTCCCTTAAGTGTTCGTAATTCCCTACTGTCCCCTAAATATATCTGTTTATGTCGAAGAATATTGATAAATGAATGAGAGGGAATCTTTTTCTTCAACTTCCACTTGCACATTAACGTCTCTGCGCCCCGCAAAAAATGCTTTCATCTGCCAGACCAGTGTGTAAACGTAGCCCATGGTTAGCCCCTGGCAGTGGCAGCACGATCAATCATGAAAACCGCGGGCCAGTACCGTAAACTCGGCCAAACACTCGTCTATCCAGAGCATTCGTCTTAATAGCGGAGTCGCCGCGGGGATAGGGGCAGGAATATCGTTCGATGCCCTTCTCGAACTGGTTCGAGAGACGTCAACGAGCCGTCTACGAATTCAGGCATCCCGTTTTTTTTTACACTGGGTCCCGTTCCTATGCTTCTTTGTTCCCGTCTCGTTATGAGCTGTTTTTTGGTACGAACTGTTGATTTGCTGGGAGCTGCTGGTTTCATATGCGCTATTCCTTGAACAGCATCTGCTAATTCGTTGCTCTTTTGTGCTAGCGTCTTGCGCAAGGTACTGCGCTTTACAGAAATCTAGTGGCTGCTTCGAAATCCACTCAGATGATACGTAAAGCGATGTTTATGAGATTACAAACCGCTGAATGTGTTCTTAGGTACTTGTTACAGGACTGCACTTATCTGATCACGGCACTACAATGACCCTACAGCACTAATGCCTAATGAATCACGACGGAGAGGTTCCTCAACACTTGATTCATCTGCAAACCACTTTTGTAAACCCTATTAATTTTACGACTTACCTATTACATTTCTGTAAGCAACACTCGGTTAAAAAGTACCTCAAATGCAAGATAAGTAGTGTTCCACCTCACACGGCTGGCGTGTACGTCGCGAAGACTTCTACAATATTTTGTGAATGTGGTGTTAGGACAACGCCATAGGCTCTCACCTATTCGGATCATTTTCATGAAATATCGTTGAGCTAACCGTGAGAAGTTCGACCACTCCCCATCATACGTTTATAGTAATTGAAGCAATATTTTCTCGCCGAATGTATAGTACTGTAGAATATTTATTTAAGGACATATCAGTTTAATCCCCACCACTTAAAAATAATGTATAACTACGATCCTCAACAAGGGAATCTAATGCCATATTTTTAAAGAACTAGAGTGGCATAGCAATCTTAAGAAAATTCTGAATTTTCTCTTTTTAAACCGATCGTCAATCTGGAGAATTAAATAGTATACTTCACATTATGCACATACTGCCCTCTTTAGTTAAAATGTCCTATCTAGCATTTTGAAACAACTGAGAAAACTGTGGTTTTATCATTTACTTTCTACCATACTTATTTTCCTTCATTCAAATTAAAACATGCTGTCATTATTTTGTAATAGCCTAATATAATTTTTTGTAATAGGTGTACCAGCAGGGAATGTTTTATTAACGTGCCAATTCATTAATTGTTTTAGATAAGATATTTTAACCATTTTAAAAGAAGTTAGGTTAAATACATTAAACTGTTTATAAATCTTTACGAAGCACGTAGAGTTTTCTAACTTTACTTAAAAGGTAAAAGACGTGTGGAACTTCAAATATTTCAACATATCTCAAAAAATGAAAAAATGCTAGATAGGACAGTTTAATTAAGGAGGGCAGTATACCTACTCCTTAGTCAGAAATTTTTTTAAATGAATTTTTTTTACTTAAGTTCATAACTCTGCAAACAAGGCAGGATGGCCGCTTAATCACTCGACGCCGGCTAGATTTTTGCGTTGCTACACGCACGACCTGTTTCCGTGAATCGTCTTATCAGGTCGCAGATAAGGCAACGCTGTATCGCGTTCATCCGCGTCGCTTTTATCCAGGCCAATTAAGTCGCAGATAGACGTCCCGCCGACGAGCCCACGATTATTGGACTCGTCGAGGAAATTTATGGGGAGCTCGTTTCGTTGAGCTCTAATTACTCGGCTGCTGTAAGGAGACGCGCGATCGACATCCGACACTGGTTTCATTCGCGTTTACCAATCGTCTGCTGGTCATCTGAAATATGAATGTAGCGAGGCTTAGGCAACGTGGGTATGGCTTTCAACTGACAATGAAGGAACATTTCAGAATGGGGAGTTTGAAAAGTTGTTTTACAATAGTGTGTACAAATAGTCTGCAAGATGGTTTGAAATTAGAGTCGTGGACAACGGGAGTTTGAATTTTACACTTGGGAAGGAAGATCTCAAAATGGGAAATTCGAGAAATTAGTATAGGGACTGAATTGCAATCGCGTGTACAGATGGTCTGCAAAATGGATTTAGCATTTTAGTGAAATTAGTGCCATAGGTAATACACATTTCGTGATATAAAAGTTTTTCAGAAAATCGAATTTTTCATATAATAAGTGCGGGAAATAAGACCCGGCAGGTAATAAGCCCACCTGCCATTTATCCTTGGTAGATCAATCTACAATACTGGTAGTGTCATTTATTCTTTTTATTACATACGAAAATGTCATTCGAAGAGTTTCCGCGCGATTAATATAACATTTTTCGGCTGTAAATTAAAGAAATGTTTCGCCGGCAACTAGCGTTGCTACAATTATACGAATTACGTCAGTTTTTTGGCTTTATATTGTGAGTACTCATTATACAATTACTGTACAACTATAGGTGTGTATAAGTATATAGGTTGGCAACATATTCCCAGAAAATTGATGATTTTGTAAAGTGCACGCTTAACATGTAACCTCGGCAATGAGGAAGTGACAAAACAGATAATAAGGCCCACCAAAATATTAAGTGGGCTTTAAGGTTCAGGACCTAACCAGAGACCCCCTCCAAAACAGGAATGATATTGAGAAGAGCTTCAAAGCACGTGGTACTTCAACCAGAAGAAAAATGACAAGATTGTGTGAACAAGAGCCCATGTGATTCGCCTCCAGAGAAAACGTGGACGGCAACTCTGCAGACAATTGGTTTTCCAAATTATACAGAACTGCATTCAACAGTGATATGCGACAGTGTGTCATGTGTCTCACCTGCATACACGAGGATTACGTTGGGCTCACACCTGAGGAAGAAGATTCCTATGTTTACCCAAATTGTACATATCAAACAGGTGGGCCTTATTACCTGCACTACACGAAACAAAGCCCGTTTACAACATTTTTAAAAACCTATTCATTTTTGTATTTGTTGTGTTCGTACATTGTTACAAATATTACAGTTCATAGTTTAATGTCCACAAATTTCTATAAAAAAAAATTTCCAAGAATATGTACAAGTTTTTTTTAAAAAGATTATAGATCCTTAGGTGGGCTTTATTACCCGCACTTACCTTATATATTTTTGTAGTATAACATGCCGAGAATACCCTGTGAAAGTTTCACACCAAAATTCGTAACGGTATATCTAGATTCTACACTCACATACCTAACTAATTCAAATTCCAAACGCACGTAACCACGATTTTAGAAGAACTAATGAACCTATTAAAAAAATCCTTGAGGCATTTGATTCGTAACTGGACTCGCCATCGCAGCACCCAATAACATAATTTTTTGAAACGCGAGTTTTTTATCTGCATATTTGTACGGAAAATTACCCGCTTTTTGCACTACTTCGTTCAAATTTGCACCAACATCGTAGTTTTGGTCCTTTTTGACCCAACAAGGGGTGCTGCGATGGCCAGTGAAATAAATTTTAGGAAATTGTTTGAATTTTTTATTTTGGACGATCCTGTGAGTAAATTTATTGGCTCTTTTTAGCAGCGCCTGCACTAAGCACCACCTAGAAAATGCATCAAGACCGAAAACATGAAACACGACATTTTTTTGCACCTTAACGTATCAATAAATGCCAAAAATATTTTTTAGGATATGTTATAACCTCTTTTTGTAAAAAATTCATAAAGATCCTCCTCTTAAACTAAAAGAACTCCATTTACAATTAGAGATCTTTCGGAAACAGACATTTCACACAATCAGACTTAATCTTCTCCCACCAGGAACACTTCAAAATCCACTCTAAATTATTTCACAAAGGTTCCTGGACAACTCACCGATATTTCAGACACATCAAACTTGCGTCTAGCAAACTCAACTATTATCCACTCAAATACTCAACTATCCAATAAAACCAGCTTCCCACATTCCAGCAGCCCCATGTACATCCGTCTGAACCCTATCACAATTCCCACATTCTCATTTCCTAAAAATAACCAGCAACTATCCTCCATCGTCGTTGGCTGAATTCCTGTAGAGTTCGATAATTGTTTATCATTAGTAGTGATGCACGCGAGCAGCAATCTGTGATGGCATCCGATGACGCAACGCGCGGATCTAGCCTGCGTCGATCTCGATCCTGGGTCGACAGGAAACGCGACGACGCTCCCTAATGGCGGGACAAAAGAGTGGCGAATAAGTTACAGTTAGGCGGACACGAGACGAGACGAGACGAAACGGCACGGTAAAACTTAATTGCGCCCCTCCGAAAATTGTGGCCCTGGGATCCGTTACCGTCATGGAAGAATCGCATAAACCGGGGGGGCCCCCCTTTTGTCGTGGACGAAGATCGGCAGGGAGGCGTTCGTTTCTTAATCCGACGGTCGAATCTCCGCTTCCCGAATTCTCATGCAAACGGTCCCGTTAGTCTTCGTTCGCGGGACCATCCTGCCGCTCTCTGGATTCTATGCGAATTTCCTCCATTGTTCCAAGGTTCGTTTGAGAGCAGAATATGGAGCGTTGGCAGCATTCACTGCCTGGTTCTTTGCTTGCATTAATTGTGGCTGGGTTCGCTTTCTGTTTGAATAAAGTCGGGGGCTACTGTACATACTGCTGGGGAACGGACGTGGGCCATGTTTTCAGATAATTGGGGTCGGGAGAATCGTACTTAATAAGTGGCTAGCTGGCAGGCGAAAGAGAATGTAATTTCCGGGATTTTTTTTGAAAGAAATTTTTTTTGTGGAAAATCTAATATATATTTGTATACCTATTTGCTTATTTTAAAAGTACACATAATATATTCAGCAACTCTTGGTGAATTTGTCATAGAAAAATATTAAAAAATGAACGAATAGCAGCCACTCTGCCGGAAGGTATTTTTTAACAATGAGCGCGATTTCTCCGAGATGGATCATCTGAAATCGAAAAGTGAAGAAGATTATGTTAATAAAATGCGTTTATCTCGTGCGTTTCTGATGAAAACTCTATTTATAGTTCACGGAAACCGAATAATTCAGGCAACGGAAAATCATGATTTTACGTTAAACGGCCGCCACTTTGTCTGAAATCATAGTTTTGAAGAATCCTTCGTTCATCCACCAGATAAAATCATATATTAACAGAATCTTCTTCATTTTCTGATTTCAAATGATCCTGCTCAGAGAAATCGTGTTCACCGCGCAGCGCCTTTACAAAAACAGCTTCCGCGAGAGTGGCTGTTATTCGTGAATTTTTTTACATTTTCTTATAATCAAATTACTGAGAATTGCTAAATATATGTACTTCTAAAATAAGGAAACAGTTGAAAGAAACATACATCACATCTTTCACAAAAAATTCCCAAAAATGACCTTCTTCTTCGTCTGCTAACTAGGCACGGCCCCATAAAGCTAGATTCTCACTAACCGTCTGGACGGCGGCAGGACGACGGCCGTCCCACTAATGGAATTGGGAAGTATGCATCTGTGTCTCTGTTGGGCTAGTGGGGCGGCTGCCGTCCAGACGATAGTGAGAATCTAGGTTAGGGGGTATACCCGTTTGAATCCTCGGAAAATGTGTACATTTTATGGATTTTTTTACAAGTCAACGGATTGATGAAGATATCCCGTATTTTACTATCTTTACATAGTATTATAAACTACTTAAAAAAAGTTTCGGTTAGAAAACTATTATTTTTCGGAAGTTATGGATACATATCCGAAAGTGTCTCGATTTTAGACGGCTAAACGGTGGCCCTGAAAAAAGCTGTATGTCGTGTCTGAAATTAAAAGCATTAAAATGTTCTTATAAAATATGTTAATAGCTATCGTCCTACGGGGCCGATTTTGAAAATTTTGAGAAATAAAGAAATGGTGAGAAATCAAAGGTAAAGTTAGATTTTTCTAAGAGAAAAGTCCACCTTTTTGCTTTATAAATAATAAACGGGGAATCAGAAGTAAAAAAGCCCTCGTAGGACGATGGGGAATCTTATTACGATTCTGCATGAAAAATTGGAAGTGAATTGGTTGAACTTAGCGCGAGTTTTTAGGGCCACCGTAATGAAAAATATACATAGTTCCGCTGCGATCGGTCGAGGCGCCTCGTCTCGTCGCCTCGTGCTACCTGGGTGGTTCCACTCAAATGCCTATAACTTTGTCAGTCTTCCGAATTTTTACATCGGACTTGATTTTCAATATTCCTAAAACATCGGTTTATGAAAATATGTAAAAATAAAAAATCCGATTTTTCACACTTTCAAACGGTTATACCCCCTTAAGGGGATTAGGCAGTCGTTTTCCGTAAAAAAACACTTTCTTCGTAATGCATTTTTAAAAATATGAAAGCAAATCCAGATGTATCCTTCTACTCAATGTTTATTATTATCATAGAGATTGAAAAAAAAGTTTGTATGAAATATACCTAATATGTACCGTAAGAATGGCAGTGCTGACTGGTAAACGTTTTAACATTCTTCTGTGATTTTCAGGTAATATTGGTCTTAAAAAGTGACGTAATCCAATTTCAAGGCGTGATTCTTGCTTGTGACATCCGTCGTTTCGCGTTGAACCGTTAAAAACTAAAATTAATACAGAATTATTAAGTTGATGGCCGAAAAGCGGCGATTATTTCAAGAAAAATTCAGTCGTGTTTGTGCGCTACTAAAAATCAGGGACTTTTTAATTTTTTTATGAAAATATTGAATTTTGACGGAGGTTTGTCGCGAAATGGCACATGTTTTACACATTTTGTAATTTTTTCAAGTCGATCTAAACCTCGGTTCATTCGCAACTAGCCGAAAACCAAAAGGTAAAAAAGATTCGAGAAAAACGCTTAATCTTTTTAGCGGCCGAATCAAGAATTTTGCGAATTTTAGTACAAAACAAACGGCGTTCTATTTAGAAAAGATAGTACTTTCGGAAAGTGCAGTAAAAAATCGACTTTTCGACTATCTAGTCCCCTTAGGGGAGAGGGTATAGTTGAAAATGGCCAAACAAAATTTCTTACTAAAGTTGATACCTAAGTACATGTCCTCGAACATTCTGACCTAATCAGACTTTTGCGGACAAGTCTGTGTAGATGAAAAATAAATTCACTAAGCTCCCCACGCGTGATACAACTCAAATGAGCTGGGAGAAAAATGTGTATTATACCTAATGATATCAACTCATTTATTTCTTCTTTCTTCTTATAGTTATATTCATGATTATATCGTTATTCGCAAAACATCGTCTCGGAAACTACTGGAGCGATTTTTATAATTTTTGTAATCTTTTTAGAACTAAATTGACAATTTGATCGGTCGATTTAAAAAAAATATTCTACAAAAATATCTAAAAAAATATTCTTGTTTAAAAACGCAAACACTACAAGATTTACTAAACCTGTTGTAAAACTTACACAGTGCTTTAGCGAAATCTTCGATTTAAATGTAGTCGATAATATGACAGAAATGTGAAAAGAAATGTTTTAGAATATAGATATACGCGCATTGTCAGTACATACTGAGAAAAAGGAATCAAAACATATGTAGGTAGCTTTACTCTTATTTTGCTATTTGTATCCTCCCTCTTAAAATGGTTTGATTCGGTGAGATGAGAAATGATGACTTAAACCTCCTCCAATTTCGGGGGGACTATATTATATTTCAATTTTATTTGAATTGGTGGTGTTGGGCGGAAAGAGTGAGATATGAAACGATTTGGTATCTCTGCTGTTCGTGCTGGTTTTGGTAGGTAGGAGAGACCGGGGCAAAGTGAACCTCGGGGTAAAATGAGCTATCTTAATTTATTCTTTAACAATAGAATATATTTACAAAGTTGGATGACGTAATAAATGTGTGTAATACCACAATGATAATTATGCAGATTCAGATATCGAGAAATGGAAATTCATTTAAAAAATTAAAATTGAAGTTTTAGAGACTTCCAATTGGTTTTCTTTTCAATTTAGCTTTTTGGATAAATGAGTCTTAAGGTGAGATCAGACGGCGCGTGAATCGGCGAACTTTGCGCGTGAATCGGCGATTCACGCGCCGTCTGATCGGTCATGGCTCGGCTCGCCCAGGCTCGCCAAGCCAACTTGCCGAGCTACACGAGCCGAGCCAGTTCGCCAAACCACGCGCCGTCTGATCGGTCATGGATCGCCGAATGGGGCTCGCCAAGCCGACTTGCCGAGCTAGACGAGCCGAGCTAACTCGCCAACCCACGCGCCGTCTGATCGGTCATGGATCGCCGAATGGGGCTCGCCAAGCCGACTTGCCGAGCTACACGAGCCGAGCCAGCTCGCCAAGCCACGCGCCGCACAGTGGTCCCAAGCTGGAAAAAATCCTAAATTATGAAAGTCGGATTTTTAGGTATCGATTATTATTTTCTGGTAGCCAATGAACCAATGTATCTTACTATGAAAAAAGAAATATGTTTTTCTCTTTAATACGGAAGTAAAATGCATCTGAAGTAGACCTTTCGTATTCTAGCGGGATTCTGACAGATTTCTAACCAAAGTTTCGACATTTTTCTTTCACTTTTGGGGATATTTATAATCAAATGTATTATGTATTATAAACGGGTATAGTCTCAGCTTATGTATGACGAAAATACTTTTCAAAAATACAGAACCAAAATCATGTTTTCGAGTCTTAAAGTAAGGTACGTATAATTTCAGGTTGCAACTGCTTTCTGTAGGCCTACAAAAAAAGCTACGCGTTCCTACGTTCTCTTGATGATATATTTTGAAAGTAGATACCATCACACAAATGTCCTGCAAAAATCAGTTGCTACTTCTTGCAACTTTAGCTGATATTAATGTTTAAAGTGTGAAAACGCATGAAACTTTGGGGGCACAGCAGGACTCCCGAATAGGTTCACGGCTCTTCGCTGCGCGTTTCGAATGATTTTCTTGCCTATACAAAATTGTTACTCTCATAGGAATACATTCCAACAAAACGATTTATCACCATCCCAATTGTGTGTATTACAAATCATGTGAAATTCATAAAAGAAAATTCGAAACCACGCAATACAAAGAATCGTTAGTAATACCTGTGAATGCTCTCGTAACATGAAAACAGTAAGTATAAATTATAAAAGAGTATTTTTGTTTATTGTTTTAAAGATATGTTTTATCTTATATTGAAATTAATAAATCTTATAATTTACGGCTTGAGTAAACGGCTTGATAGCGGATCACGGTTTATTTAAGATTTATTACTACTTAAAAATATTTGGTCTCGCGTACGTGCGCGTTCGTCGCCTAATCTTCAATTGCAGCAAGCTAATTTTTAAATAACACAAGTTGACGAAACATTAATAAAAAGACTGGCTGTTGTTTTAGAAGTGATTTGCAGCAATTTCGCTATCGATGCAGATAAATTTAATACATTTTCGCAAGAAACAGCTAGATTAGCAATATCGTTGTACCCCTGGTATTACATGCCGGCAACTGTGCATAAAATTTTAATGCACGGCAAGGCCATTATAGAATGTGCTGTTTTGCCTGTGGGTTCACTCTCGGAAGAGGCTCAGGAAAGTAGAAATAAAGATTGTAGATATTATAGACTACATCACACCAGAAAATGCTCTCATTTGGCAACGAATGAGGATATGCTCAACACGCTTCTGATAACTTCGGATCCATATATTAGTCACTTAAGACCAGAACTAAAGCCCAAGTCACTTCCACTTAGCGAAGAAGCACAAACGTTAATAAAAATAGTTCCGTATGTATAGGTTTTGTAAATGTTTTTAAATAAACATAACTGTTGTATATAGAGTAATGTATAGATAATTTACGTATGTTCAAATATTAGTTTATAACGCCTAATTATATTATATATTTAATAAAATTACACATTTCATGTGTAAAAAGTCATATTAAATTATTTCTTTAATATTATATTAAGTTTGATGTTTAAGAAGTAATACGAAACAAAAATAATTAAAAAATATTGAGAAATGCTGAAGTTATGAGTTTTTTCCACTTTCTCCTCTATGCGTCGGACCACTGTGCGCCGTCTGATCGGTCATGGATCGCCGAATGGGGCTCGCCAAACCGACTTCACGAGCCGAGCAAGTTCGCCGATTCACGCGCCGTCTGATCTCACCTTTAAATGTGTTATTTTAACTCCAATTTTTTCTGCGTGTTTATAACAAGCTTATAAACATACATGTATACGCGTTTGAGAAAACATTAATACTAACATTACTAAATAATTAATTTTCCATTGAGTATACATTCGGGGTAAAGTGACCGGGGTAAATTGAACTGCAAATGGCTGCCAAGAACTAATGCGCAAGTGACGTGCGCAATATCTTAACCTGTCAGCTGACTAGAAAACCACGCGGCGTGATGGAACAGAATCTAACCACAAAAAAAATGAAAAATCTACCACAGTTTTTGACAACCACGGTGCAAAAAAAACCAGAAGCTGCCGTGCTACACACGTAATTCCAGCGCAAGGGGTTAATATGTACCTATATCCTTAATTAAAGTTCTTATTTCGTTGCACTTCACTTTACCCCGGATAGTAGCTCACTTTACCCCATATATGGGGTAAAGTGGTCAGTTTTGGCATTTTCTTTTCAAATTGAACTTTAATATACTTTAAGTTTATTTTAAGTATTGCTATTTGTAATTTATCAATAGTAATGTTCAAATTATATTATAAATCTATCTCCACACATATTTACTGAAAGGGAAAAATTTTATTCGACTTCAAACTTTTTTCGTCTCACTTTGCCCCGGTCTCCCCTACATATAACAGTTTGATGTTTTTCGGTGAGAAAGTTGCATTTCTAGGAATTTGAATTTTTTACTTCTTGACTTAGAGGTTATACTTTGACCTAGTTGACAGGAATTGGATTTTTCTTGGAGTTCATTCAAATCATGTTTATCATAGTCAGTGCTGCTATCACAAACATTTGATTAAAATGACGTATATGGATAGGACGGGATTTAAATTGCCACCGACTGCTTTAAACATTCGTGATAATCATTCAACCGTGGACCATTTTTCACTTCGGATATATAGGACAACAGTGTGTCACACGTGATATTATGTATTAAATACTATTTGGTATACCTGTTATATTATTTTTTCAGAAAACGTTGCTTCTTTGCTGTACAAAAGATATTGTAACCCGAGTTTCGCTTCGAGAATACGCGGAATGTTGGAGATCATTGTAAATCTTCATTCTTCACGGACTCGATTGAAAATAAAATGTCAAGGGCTGCATTTACAATTTCATCTTCGATGAAACTTTCATTAAACTGTCAATTACGCATGCATTTTTCTGGTTCCGCGTTTCGCATAGTTGGTTTTTTTCCCGGCGCAAAATATTCTGATTCCACGGGAATTTTCTGCGTTATTCTGCGAGCATAGCACAAGCATAGGTGCTTGGGAATAAAGTAAACGAAAATTTGATTTGCAAGTAGGTAATCGGTGAAACGTGCGCTAATCTTCCTGTATCTTCATCACATTATATTTCAGCTGATTTACGTCTAACTTTCTTCTGGAATGAACAGTATTCAAATTCTGTGCAAATCTTTCTGATCGGTCACGATTTCGTGCGCGAAACCATCGACCACTTCTTTGGCATTTTGTCCACAGTGAAATCTGTGCGAATTCTTTCGTTAGTTGTTTTTAATTATTTATTTCCCTGATTGCAACGTAAGATCTGGTATTCCTGCGTTCGTATGTGGATTTCTACTAATTCCGCTTCGCAATAATGCACACACAGAATGATAGAAAGTGCGAATTTTCTTCATTGTGCAGACTTCAATAAATGGCACTCGAATTCAATTCTTGCTGATACGCAGTTAACTGCTTTGATGTTTCGTTTTTATTTTTATTGTAATGTATTTAGTTCTGCGAAGTTATTTCATTGACTAGAAATACCATCCCACATGAAACATTTTATCTCATTTAAATGAATGCCATTATTTTGTAAGGTACATTTCTGAGCGATCATTCGTTTAGAAGAAGAATTCATATTCATTTTATGCCTGGCTTTCTGTGAAATATTTGGATTTTAAAGGAAGCCATAGTCAACATTGCAGACAAAAATTATATTCTGTACAAAACAAAATCACCTAGGTATTTCTGTCACAAACAAAAAAATTATTGCAATCTCGCCGATATCATCAAATAATCCATAACATTTGTCAAAAGTGAAACTTGTTGAAAATACAAAACTATTTTCCACTCCAAAATCAAACACAAACAAAGAAGCTAAAACCACACATAATTTAGCTCAATAACTTTTCTACATTAGAATATATATTCCTCATATAGGAATATACATTAGGGTAGACCTTAGTTATTCTTGGCAAAAAATAATTTTGAGATTTTTGGCGGGGATACCCCTAGAATTGTGCCATTGGAAGAAAAAAAAATGTGTGCAAAATTTGAAATCGATTGGAGAACAGAAAACGGTGCCGCATCGAATTTGAAAAATGTTTTATTTTTGAAACTCGTTTTTCTCCATTGTCGTATATCGTTAATATACATGTTTATATGTATATGGTTGAATGTGCCTTTTTACGCTCTGCAACAATATAGAAACAAAATATAAGTTCACTCAAAAAAAATCCTGACCTTGAAATCTCCAAAATTAACATTCAAAAAAAATTTTCGTTGGCATCATATTTACTTTGTCAAAGAGTACAACTTTCGTAAAAAAATTTCATATAAGTACAAATAACAGATCAAAGGGAAAAGGACATCCGAAATGTACCAATTTCTGCAGATGTCTCTCAGTTTATTTTAAAAACTAGGGGTCTAGAAGAAAAGCTGACTACTCGACGCGATGCAGCAGACATTTTTCCCCCGGAAAACATCAACAGAAGTGGTAAATCACGTCCTGTTTCAATACAGAAAGCAACAGCCACGGACGGCGTATACACTGCCGTTCAGCGACTAATGCGCGCGACTACCACTGCCGGCGTCGCATGTTTCACCAAACTATTTCGCTCCGGTATTGAAAACAAATCGTGATTTACCCATGGACCTAAGAATTAATTAATTAATTAATTCTTAGGTCCATGGATTTACCACTTTTGTTAATGTTTTCCAAAAGAAAAATGTCTGCTGCATCGCGTGAAGTAGTCAGATTTTCCCCTAGACCCTCAGTTTTTGATATATATAGAAAGATATCTGCAAAAATTGGTGCATTCGGATGTCCTTTTCCATTTGATAGTTGTTTAAATATATTTAAATGTTATAATGCAATAATAACTTATATCTTTGTATTCCGGAGGGTTCATAGAATAATTGGACGGAACAAGCAACCGAATAACTATTACTGTTTGAACACAAATAATGTTCAAAGTTGAAAATTTGCATTTTTTTTTTACAAAATCAAATTTTGCGAAAACTGAAGGTGATAGAGAAAAACGCTTTGCGAATTCGTACTCAAGGCACAAAAATCTACAAGAAACGTGTATTGAATGTTACAAGTGCACATGGCTGTTGAATAGTGTTACAATGAGACTATTGCATGAGTTTGACTGCTCGTTCGGCCGAATCGTTTACTGCTAAATTATTTACTATATTTAATCCAATATTATTATTGGCATCACTTTTCCATTCTAAATGATCCATACTTACAAAATCTGTTGGAACAGTGTGATCTTGTTGAAAGTATCAGTTATATCATTAAAACTTTGAAATCTGTTATTTATAAATATATGAAAAAATTTCTTACACAAAAGTTGTATTGTTTGACAAGCTAAAAATAATGTCAATTTTTGAAATTTCAAGGACATGATTTTTTTTTCAAGTAATCTTACATGTTGATTCTATAATGTTACAAAGTGTACAAAGACAAGTTCAACGATATAAAACAAATATATCAACGATATACTGCAATGGAGAAAAACGAGTTATAAAAATAAAACATTTTTAAATTCGATGCGGCACGGTTTCCCGTTGTCTAATCCACTTCAAATTTTGCACAGAGTATTTTTTCATCCAGTGCCACAATTCTAGGGGGTGTCCCGAGAAAATTTGGAAGTCGAAAAATATGATCCACCCTAATGTACATACACGTACATATTTAAATCTAGAGACGCGGCAGCGTCTCGACGCCAAGTACATGTTTCGACACCCTGTATATGTCGACTGTCGTTATCGCTATCATTTAGTCGTCGCCCAGATAATCCAACCTTACCTGAAACTTATTTCATTAATATCTCATCATCACGCCTGCAATATTTCCTAAATTCAAAGGCATTTTTCTTATGTAATAAGACCAAATTTAATAAAATCGGTCTACGCATGACAGAGATATCGAAATATCGTCTCGTGGATCTGTCAGAATCGGTAAGATTTTCTTCCTTTTTTTTCTTCTTCTTCTTCTCCAAGAAAATTATCACACACCTTCAGCCAAAACGAACTAATACATGTTTCGTTCGTAAATCGCTATCTTCACTATGCAATCTACTCAAAATTTTGACAGCTTTCAGTCAAGTTATAACCTGGCGAGTGTTAAATAAGGTAGGTTGTTAAAATTTGAGATGCCACGTGCTTGTACAAATATGTATCGTTGTACCATTGAATTGCAACCAAAATGCAGTCTCAAACACAAGGTAAGTTGGCCAAATTTGAATTGCGTCCTGTTTATACATCATTAATATAACCCGTAACCACGAATTCAAACGACTTCAAATCAGCCTGTAACCACAAATCAAGTCAATTGAATCGATATGCAATCAGCATATAACCACAAACCAGTATTAATTTTTAATTAAATTTTATTACATTTTTTAATATAAGCGTTTTTAATGTACACTTTGCGGCTTCGCTTGAGTTTTCTGAAATTATATTTTAAGTGTCATAACGATCCGTTGATATTTCCTCAAGTTATTGCAATTTATGTTTAACGAAATATTGACTTTGGACAATGAGAAATATTATGTTCATAATTTTTATCAGGAATATTAATGATTGGATAAACAAACTGTAAATAGAAAAAATGTGTGTTGTGTCGAGCTTTACAACACTATATTTTTTTAAAATACAGATTAACAATATTTAATTTTCCGATCCTTTTTTGCGTTTGGAAAATAGCTTTTCGCATTTTCGAGGGCTAGTCCACTTATTGCATCCGACCTTTCATTATTGTGCTGCACGTTAAAAAACTGCATCGAAATTGATCAATTTGTTCCCGATTGTAAGTGATAAAGTAACTCTGAGGTAAGGTAAGCTAACAGCGGAAATATTTTATACATATACCTACGTACAGAAAAGGGGAGAAGACGAAGAAGCGAAGTGAAAAAGAGATAAAGATAATTTTCATTCGTTTCTTTGAATGAAAGAAATTTATACACGATTTTTTGATACTGCAGAGCGTAGAAGTAATTAATAAAAAACTTCAAAAAAGTAAAAAAAATTACAGCAAGTACATGAAAAAGTCGAGGACGGAAAAGTGTAAATCACAAAAAAAAATAGAAGAAAATATACAATCTTTGTAACAAAACGTGAGATACTCGTAAAAAACTTCAAAAAGTAAAAAAATTACGCCCAGTACATGAAATGGAAAAAAACACAGAAAAAAAATAATAATAATTACAAAGTAAAAAAGATGTGAAATCAAAATGAGCTGCAAGTACATAAAGGTGCTTTCCCGCAGCGTGCAAAGACGACACTGTGTAACAAAATAAAAGACAAAAAAAGATGTCCGCGGCCTAGAAGTCAAATACTTGGCATGGCCAGGCAAATTTAGGCACTGCTCACTTCTATGTGTATGTCCAGCGACATCGAACATTAATGGTGAAATAAAATCCCATTATTCGTTTACGTATGAATGTTAGCACTCTACGTAAATTATTCGAATTCTTCAACTGCTCGTTTTAGCAATTCAGATCTAGAGTTCTCAATTATATTTGTAACTACTTAGCGGCTATTCTCTTTACCATGTCAATTTTGTGCTTGTACCTTTATCGGCTCTTTGTTTCTTTATTAGATTTATCTTTACGTACAATTTGTAGAGTTATTTTCTGATCTTGTTTTTCAGTATGTATAAATTTTTTTCTTCTATCTTTCAAAGGGCTTCCGTTAATTGAATAAATAAATAATACCATAATCTAATCGTTCCATATTCCATAAATAAATTTCCACAGTGACACGCAACATGTTCACTCACACTGCCCTAGGAACAATATTCTTATAGCAGGGGAAACGCCTAATTCGCAGCAAAAATCGAGTAAACGCTCATGAACGATTACTCGAACCACTCATACCTCGACGACAAATGAATCGATAATTTCGAAAAGTAGGTACGTTCTCAAAATAAAAAATCACAGGAACTGACACAAAAATTTACGGCCCAAACAATCAAACTCGATTGTATTATTCTTCCATTATGTATCTTGTGTTCAGCGAAATTTCATTTTAAGGTGGCCAAATTTTCGAAATAAATGATATCGGACAGGGAGTTTGAGGAATTAAGTATTTAAAAACACAAAGTGCAGGGATGGTTATATACAATATTTTATTATACCTAGAACTAGAAAAACAACAACATCATTACAAACAAACTCAAACTCATTACACTTAGGTTTCAAAAATATGAAACAAGAACTTGAATAAAATGACAGGTATATGAAGTATTGAGAGTAAAACCGGACTAACCCAAATTGAAAAATAATCCATTTTTTCTATTTTATATAATTATTACAGCCTATCGGAATACATCATTGCTACTAACCCCAATTTTTCAAAAAATGTGTGTTAGTCAGTTTTTTGCTCTCAATGCTTCATATCACGATCAGAACTCTTTATAACTTGATAAAAATACTTTAAATCTAGTTGTGCGTAAATCTTTTGGCCCCTTTAGAGCACGAAGATTTGTCACCATTCCGAATATATGCCCGTTTCGAAGTTATCAATTCGAATAACCGAACGACGCTGGAACGATTAGCAAAGTTTCCGCGGCGCGATAATTAGACCGATAACCGCGCCGTTGCGAAAGCTTCCTCTGTGGACGTGTCCTTTGCGCAGCTGGTGGATTTTCGTCCCGCTCGGGGAGCCTGAGAACGGAAAATCGGGTGTGCGCGAATGAGAACCGGTGCCAGTGGAAACGCAGGACGTGGCTCACCGGCGTTACGTAAAAGCATTAACGTTAATTTGATAACGATCGCCGGGGGAGCGGAACGAGACCGGTTACACGGGACACCCGGTATAAGCGCAAGGTGGACGGCCTTCGAGATTGGGTGTATTTTACAGTTGCCTGCCGTGTGCCTCCTCTGTGTGCTCCGTGTACGCGGACCGAGTAAAACGCTTTGCTTGGACTTCGATGCTGCTATCCGGACCAGCCAGGTCTCTTTTCTGATCGTGGTTTAATAACGAGTTTTAGTCGAGCCCCCTGCGCGCACCGTTAGCCTTCGGCTAATTGTTGAACAGGTGTAACTGGGGGGGGGGGGGGGCATTCCCATTTAACGCCTGGGCTTTTGAAGTGATGTTTAAGATTATGCTGAGAAAGTTTAGGAGACCAAGGAATTTCGAATTGTAGGAAAAATTTAAAGTGTATTTTTTTCCGTTTAAATCCGATTTGCCAGTAGCCCAGTGTAATATGAATACACTTGAGACATCGGTTTCGTTGTAGAAGAGTGCTCGCAAGAGGAATGTTTGAGGTTCAGGTCGCAGGATTGGTTCAGATTTCGTACGCAGTTAGTGTACAACGTGTGTAATAATGTGTTAAATGCGTTGGGAGCGGTACTAAACATGTTTGGAGGAAAGCAAGGTGAAAGTTTTCCAGGCATTTTCAGTGCCTTCAACTGGCATTCACATTGTAATTTAATTCATTTAACTATTTCTGCGATTAGCTGTTTAAATCGGTGTTATTGTTGCATATAAATCAAGATATAGTGTTTGAAGTGGATATGGTTAGGTGTAATAACATTTCAATAACACAAAAAAGAAATTCTCTCCTTCACCGTGTACCTAAGTAATAAAATCGTTAAATAAGTAAAATGACTTTAGTATAACTACTTATAACTTATAACCTCGTTCATCCAGCGTGTACTTTTACTTACGTTATGTAACCAAATGGTGTCCACCTGTTCAACAGTAATAATAATAATAAAATTTTTTAAACTTTGTGCATTACTTATATATTAACTTTACCTATATTTTGCAATATTCAATAACCATTGATTTAGCATAATAATTATTTGCCATGATCTATGCTATATAAAGAAAGTATCATGAAAGTACCTATAGTCCTATACTATTTATATGTACATTTGTAAGTAGGTGCAGTAGAATCTCTAGTATCCGCACAGCTGTTATCCGAGCGTTCTAACCTAATGCTCTCTCATTCAAACGTACTATTATCCGAACAGTGTGTTTCTTCTCATGATTATATAGATACAGTGGCGGACGAAAGAAAGTTTATAACTTTTAAAATCGCATAACTTTTTTAGAATTGGTCCAAACGACATGAGTTTTTTTTAGAAGGTAGAAGGATTACTTTGCTAAGTGACGTGTTTCGTAGTTTTGAAAAAAATGCAATTTGTCGGAATAGCAGAAAAACATAGAAAGGGCAGTTTTTTCAACTTTTTTTTCTGAGCCTGTAATGAAAATTCAAAAAACCCGTTTGTAAATTTAAGTAAGCTGTATACATGCTGAAAATTTCATCAAAATCGGTTAACGGTGCTCTGAGTTACAAACGTTTAAAGATCGCAGAATAAGGTCGAAAATCGCGAAATTCCCGAAATCAAGCGATTTTCGACCTTATTCTGCGATCTTTAAACGTTTGTAACTCAGAGCACCGTTAACCGATTTTGATGAAATTTTCAGCATGTATACAGCTTACTTAAATTTACAAACGGGTTTTTTGAATTTTCATTACAGGCTCAGAAAAAAAAGTTGAAAAAACTGCCCTTTCTATGTTTTTTTGCTATTCCGACAAATTGCATTTTTTTCAAAACTACGAAACACGTCACTTAGCAAAGTAATCCTTCTACCTTCTAAAAAAAACTCATGTCGTTTGGACCAATTCTAAAAAAGTTATGCGATTTTAAAAGTTATAAACTTTCTTTCGTCCGCCACTGTATGTACGGGACATTCCACGCGAAATCGGACACTTTTCGGAGTAACATTTCGGATGCTGCTGAAATTTGAATATGTTGTAGTCTTTAGTGATATTTAAATGTACCTCAAAGGATTTTTCAAAATTTTGAAAAATGTCGATTTTACAGCTGTTTGAAGGTAAGTGTTAACATTTTTTCAGTAAATTATAGCTCTGGAAGTAGTAAACGAATAAAGACGTTGAGGTTTTAAGAAAAAATTATTTCAGTTTAAAAAATAATTTTTTTTAACCATTTTGTGCAGTTATTTTAAACAAATGCAGTTTTTTTAACATTGGGCGCGATTTTAAAAATCTGAAAATAGGGGAATATAGTTCTATCCTTCCCCTTGGTGCACTAATTTTCAAAAATATGGACATTTTAAAATTGACCTTGTAAAAATTGCCGAAAGTTGGCGCTGCGTCAAATCACACCGGCTCAACTCGCTGAGCTGTGCGGTGCTCACAGCGGCCAAGTGCTATTCTTATACAGTTTTCTCGAATATGGTAAGTATTTGTAAAAAACTGAAGAAGGAAAACTTTTACTGTTTTTTATACACAACATAATACGGTAGCTAAATTTTTGGTGTTCGCAATATTTTCCTTGAAACGAAGGGGACTCTCAGCTTTTTAAATGGAATGCTATATATTTGATTATCCAATATGAAAGCCACTGTCAAGACAAATTCATCCATATGGTATACTATGACCTTTCAAGAATACACATGGTCAGGATTGAAAGAAGAAATTCAATCTACTATAGATACTTCGATATATTTATGTCATTCCTAACCATGTGCATCCATGGAGGTCATAGTATACCATATGGTTGAATTGAATATGGTAATTTTTAAAGGCACTGAAGGAACGAAAAATATAGGAAAATAATGATTTCAAACTTCATATGTCGTTATTTTCTCAAAAAATGTAATTTTTTGTCATTTTTACTGTTAAGTCCACGAGCGAGTTTCATGCCCTTTAACAATCTGGCATTGTATTTTATTTCGGACCAATAGTTTAGGTGCTACAGGTTCCACCGTTTTGGATTAATTTTTTGACGCCTCGACTTTAATGACTCCTCAATGCCGTTTGCAATCATTAAATATAAAACAAAAACTATATTTCTATAGTCTAAGACATTCTTAATACAATGCAACAAATCCCATTAAATTATATGTAGTAGTTTTTCTTTAATTAATTTCTAAAAATCCCCTATTTTTATGGGCTCTAAACCAGAACAGCCCCTAGGACAGTGGCGAGCAACCTTTTGTCCGAAGTGGGCTACAAGTGGAAACCTACTACTCTACGCGGGCCGCAATATTAAATACATTCCGATATCTTTTATAGTTCAAAACATATATGAGCGATGTTTAGGTGGGCCGTCAGTTGCTCATCAGTGCCTCAGGAGACTAACGCAGTCGGTTTCCATGAAATAAACACTTTCTTTGTAACGCATTTGTAAAAAAATGAATGCAAATGCTGGTGTATCATTTTACCCAATGTTTATTATTATCATAGAGATTGAAAAAAAGTTGGTATAAAATACACATATGCTTTAAAAATGGCGGTGCTGACTAGTAAACATTTTAACGTTCTTCGGTGGTTTTTAGGTAGTATTGGTCTTAAAAAGTGACGTAACCCAATTTCAAGGTGTGATTCTTGTTTGTGATTTTCGTAGTTTCGCGCTGAACCAATAAAAATTAAAATTGAAACAGAATTATTCAGTTGGTGTTACAAGTAAAATTCGTTCGTGTATGTGCGTTACTAAAAATCCGTAACTTTTTAATTTTTTAATGAAAATCTCGAATTTATGCAGACCATATCAGAGGTTTGGCGTGAAATGGTACATGTTTTACACATTCTGTAATTCTTTCAAGTTGATCTGAACCTCGGTTCATTCGCAACTACTTGGCTCGGAACCAAGAGAAAAAAGATTCGAGAAAAACACTTGACCTTTTTAGCTGCTAAATCAACAATTTTGCGAATTTTAAATCGACTTTCCGACCGCCTAGTCTCCTCAATCCAGATCGCGGAGGTTCTATTGTGCAATTGATCCATAAGTTACTACTTCCAATATCTGCCAGGGAACAGTTAAATCACTTCTCGAAAGAAGAGAGCTGCTTCCATCATCGTCGAAGCTGCCGTCGAAAAACGCAAGCCAGTGTTCAGCAGCCAGCCATAAATCCCGCTGTCAAATAGAGACGCGTGCCCATCCGCGTCCCATCTCCCTTCCGAAGTTCCGAACGGATCCGTCCTACCGTAAAAATCGCGGCACGCGTCTCCCCACCCCCATCGTTTCAATAGTCAATCAATCTCTGAAATGCCTGCCCGCGTTTTTCTCCCCTCTGTCTTCGGCCTGCTCGTCGCGACGCGGCGCGATGTGGGAGGCACCGGTATCGACGGTCGCACAATACGCCTAGAAAGTGTGTCAGAGGTGTACGTTTCAATTCTCCCTGCGAAGATTTTTCGCGGCGAACGTTGCTCCGCGAGCAGGCCGCGGAACAGGTGATTAATAGCGGTCGCTGTTTCGCAGTAACGAGCATTGAACGCGACGTAATGCGTGGCCGCGCGCATAATCGATTGCCAAAGCAGATATCGGGACCGCGGCTCCCCCGTGGCCGAACGGGAAACCTTGAATATTCATTCGCCTGCCCTGGCGCAGCTTCCTCGACTTGAGTGAAAATCTCGGCCGTGGGAAGCCTCTGGCGGGATCGTCCTTCCCTCGTCTTTCACTGCTCGTTTTCCTTTGGGTTTGTTCCACTGCCGCGCTAGGCGACCCTCGAAACATTTACATTGAATACGGTGCCTCGAAAGATTATAGCGGGGGCGGGGCAATATGTAAGAAATGAAAGGTGTCCATGGTATTAATGTTGATAGTTTAGGAAATGGGCAAATTAATAAATGTAATAAGAAGTAAGTTAAGTATGTTTAAATTGTTCAAATAATTATTGCATCACTGCACCAATATAAGTTCTATCTCTTTGTTTGTTTAGCAAGGTTAATCGATTTAAAAATAAACACGATAAATTATTAATATATGTTAGCAATTTATAGACAATATTTACGAAGATCGCGCTGCGAGTAGGAGGGAGTGAGACAGGGCACGCGGTGTCAAGATGATTTTTTTAGGGAAGAGCGTGTGCGCTACAAGTTGTGGTTTGAATGCAATGTTGTTTGTCTAAAATTAAAATTAACATTTGATTGCATACTGAATCATTCATGTGATATATATATAGTATCGCTTTAAATACCATTTGAGTGAATTGTAGTAAAAATGTTTATGACTTGACGTAACTGTGTAATTTAATTTTCTTGTCGCTTGAATTCCAAGAGAACTGGGGTTGCAGTTGAATGGAGACTGCTGAAAGCGACTACTAGCTTTTATTTCGACGTTCAAGTTAGAAGTTTGACGTATGGCGCGAAGTGCTCGTTGGAGCACTGTCTCATGTCGATTTATAATGTTTGACAAGCGGCGGTAGATAAAGTAAAGTGGCTTGTACGGGCCGCTGTTTACGCCCTGTAATTGCGAAAATTTTACGCTGCTGTCGGCGCTCGAAATGAATGGACAGGGGTGTCGTAACGTCGGTGACGAGGGACAATGGCATTCGCTCGAATTCCTCTTACGAACCGAGGTGACATGATTTTAGCTAATATTGCACTTCCATTTCAATTTCTATTGATTTATCTTCAATTTAATCCAATTGCCATCGATTTCATACTTTAACAATTCAACGATGTAAATATTTGCCGATACAGTTCGTTTTTCTAAGGTTCTGTCTGTGGAAGGTGAGTTCAGGTAAAAATATAAGAGTTACTAGAAATTCTTAGTAGAACAAGAAACAAGTAAAAAAATTAATTAAGATATATTCGTGAATTTCGAATCATAATTAAAATCACTACAATGTTTGTATACATTAATGTTTCTATGAATTTGAATAACTTTCACTTAAACCAATGTTCAAAAAAAATTTTATGTTAAACGATTTTACTAAAAATACATTAAAAACGAGAAAATAATTATTTTCTTGTACTACAATTTCTATGATGATATGTGACTTTAAGTAAAATCATACAAACTGTGATTATCCGTTTTCTTTACAATTGATTCGAACAATTCTACAGGATAATCACAGAGTTTGTATGATTTTATTTAAAGTCACATATCACCATCGAAGTAGTAGTACAAGAAAATAATTATTTTTTCGTTTTTATTGCATTTTTAGTAAAATCGTTCAACGTACATTTTTTCATGTATCTGTTATTTTCTGGTTTGTAGTGTTTATGGATTTTTTTTATATTTTCTTCAGTTTTTATTTTTTCTTTTCATTGTTGACCTTCTTTTATAAAAAAATTGTATTGTCATCACACCCAGGCCTGCCTCCAAAGTTTCAAGACGATTGGACTGGTGGAAGTGGATGAATATTGAGTTGCCAGATTTGAACCATACATCAATCAAACAAACAAACAAAAAAAGACCAAACGTACAAAGGATCGAAGACTAAGTATAATCTTTTCCCTATCTCGTTCTCTGAGGGTACACATCATGCATTTTTGTATCCTAGCCAATTAAAATTGTGTTTGTTAAAGTAAACACTTCAGGTAGAAATTGCTCTGATTAACAACAGTTAGATACAGAGACAGGATTTTATCTACAATTTCGTCAAAAAATTCCGACTAATGCCCCTTGTCAATTTTATCAAGAAGAGTTTGAAAATTTTCCTTTCTGGATGAGACAAACGAACCCTTACGCCATAAAATTCTCAGGAAAAATATTATTTCAATATCGCGAAGGTGCTCGTGAAAACTCCATATACCGGAGTTACCAAAGCATACTGTGTAATCAGTTAATCGTAATTCGATCCATCCATCGTTTTCCTGCCCTTCTTTGGAATATCCTAATTTCCAGTTCTGTTCTAAACTTCAATACCAAACCAATACACCTGACCAATTCTATATACTTAAGGGGTCATTCAACTTTGATCGGTCGAAAATGAAAGTATTTTTAAAGATTATTTCTCAATAAATACAACATATAATGAAATAAATCTTTTTGGAATTTATTAAGCTACTCTTATATTATACAAAACAAATTTAAAAAGATTTTTTAAATTTAAAAATATTTTTTAAATTTGTTTCATATGTTTTTTTATAGTGTCAATGTAACCTCTACAAAAAGAGGTATATCCGTGGGGTAGGTGATTTCCCGGCTTAGGCTTATCCAAAACAAAAAATGTGAAAAGATTCTAAATTTGTATGAGTGTCGCTATCGCCCATAACTCAATGAAAAATTTTTGTCGAAAAATAACCGAGATGTTTCTCGTGGAACATTCGAGGAAACACTCTTTTGGGCAACTTTTTTTCAAACCGGTGCAATTTTGTTATTTCTCGACAAAAATTGTTAATTGTGCTAGGGGCTATAGCGATATTCATACAGATTAAGAATCTTTTGGAATTTTTTGTTTCGGATACGCCTGAGCCGGGAAATCACCTACGCCGTGAACATACCCCCTTTTTAGGTGTCATATTGACGTTGTAAAAAAAACAATAAAAACAAATTGCGAAAATTCTTTTTAATTTTTGTTTGTATAATATAAGAGTAGCTTAATAAAGAGTAAAATGATTTATTTCATTATAAGTTGTATTTACTGAGAAATAAATCTTGAGGAATAGCTTAATTTTTCGACTAATCAAAGTAGAATGACCCCTTAACCAACAAAACCAAATTCTCCAAAAACTGTGTTCTGTAATTACCATCGCAGTGAAACTAATGCCATTCGTCCAAAGTAAGGTGCCTTCTAGAAAGTGCCCTTTTACACTAAACTCCCCCAGATCACAAAATAATATCTCTTTTCGATAATCAGTGCTCCCCACTCTTAGCATCCTGAAAAATAGGATTCCAAGAAAGTCGCACCCACGCTAAAACTTCCTGAAGCATTTTCACCGCGATCATAAACACACGTATCTCGAATGCGCCCGGCAAATTAGCAACTCAAATGGCCGACAATATCGGTAGCGGGTAATGAAGTTCCAACGATCTTGGACGAATTTGTTACCAGAAAGCGGGAAGAAAAAATTAAAGATCGAGGGAACACCTTTACGACTGGAAATTGAGAGCCGCGGCGTTACGAAACGCATCGCCCGACGCACGGGGACCTTCTTCACCAGACGAGTGCATGACGGGGATCGTTCTCACAATTGAATTAATTATCGCGGGCAAGACGGAGACCGATCGAGCCAGATTTCACCGTCGTGTCCTATTAAGATACTAAATCACGCCTGGCACTCCACGTACATGAAACTCGCATTAGCGCTCATAACCAGCTATAAATCTGAGGATCCATCAAACCCTCGCGGAAGGTGCGCGTGACACGTAACGATCGTTGAAATTGTATTTATAATGCGTATCATTGGCTGGCCAGGGGGATTACTTGGAACCCAAGTAAACCGGTACACAGTTGGCACTTTTTGTACAGGGTGCACAAAAGTAGGCGTAAACAGGCCCAACTTGGCCAGCATATATCTGTGGTTGCAAGAAAAAACGACCCAGGCCACAATTTAAAAAAATTTCAGTTTCTGCATTAATTCAACTGTAGAATATTGAATGTATGTTTTTATCAGAAAAAATAGCATGAAAACGAATTTTATACGTTGAAAAAATAATGTAATTTAACCGAAGTCCAATATTGAATTAATACGCATTTGGCAAAACAACGTAAGTCCACAAAATTTAGAGAATACGACGAATCTTTCCTTTTTGTTCGCTTTTTATTTTCTATTTATATTTATCTGCATATACTATAACGTATTTTGTGTAAAATAAAATGAGAAAAATTATATTTCATATTTTTATTTTACTAGAAACAGCACACTATGAAATACCAGTGATAGGGTGAATCCGGGAGGCGCAGCCGGGCTGGAGAGTTGGTCGAAACAGTTAATTCTTAGAGAATTACTTGTTCTAAACCTTAACACATTTTTACATATACATAGTTGTAGAGTCTGAATATAGCCATTCGACCAACTCTCCAGCCCGACTGCGTCTCCCGGATTTATCCTACATAAATGTGTAACTTGTATTTTACAAAAAACAACGCAAAGCACAGAAGAAAAGGAAAGAAGACAAAAAAAGAAAGTAAAAGAAGGAAAAGTAATAATTTCTTTTCTTTTCTTCTTAACGCTATTAAGTCCAGTGGACTTGTGTCGTTCTGCCTAAAGTGTATGTAAATTATTACTATTTTCTTTTTTATTATTTACGTTAATTATACAAATATTGAATATTATGCAAAGTGAAGGAAATATAATTAACATTGCTAATAAGGAGAATTGGTGTTTAAAACTTTCAACGGCAATATCTCGAAAGTGAAAACATGTGACATTGATCGTTTTTCCTTACAACCACATATATTTCGAGAATGAATTTTCGGTGGCCTACGATTTGGATTTAAGTTTTTTAAAATGGTTATGTTTTAAATTTCGTCAGTCGTGATTGATAGATTTGCAATGACCATCATTGAAACTTTTAATCGATTAGTGCATAGTGTTTCATTATCTTTTATCGGGGCATGATGAGGGTGAGTTTATATCGAGGTGAATGTGGTGCAATGACTTGTGAAATATTATTTTCGTAGAACTCAGTTCCATCTTCTGTTTCGTGAAGTAATCTTGTGCCACGGTGATCATTGTCGACTGACAATGTTTGTTGAAAGTGACGAGATGCCTTTTTAAGAGAGTGATTAAGCTGTACGATTTGATATTTGGATAGGATAAACATAGGTGAAGGTGAGAATAGGTGGTTTTGAATACACTCGTTAGCTTCGTGCATTGCGATGTCACGATCTTGGTATATTTTTACTGTTAACGAGGATGTTAAATTGTAAGGGGTGGTCGAAGCTTGTTGCTTAACGTTTTTGCTTTTTCATAGAAGTCAGGGAACAGAGAGCAGCCTGATAATAAAGTTTATTTTGATAGTTAGAAAGTGCAAGAACGTTGTTATTCTTAATTATCTGATGCTGTCGGATAAATAACAAAATTAATGCATAAATTACTTGTTGACAAGAGTTTGGTGGGTTGAGTAAATATATTTTGTACTAAGCTTAACTGTACTAAACGAATACAACTATGTGCCTACTTAACTTTTCGACAACTATTTTATATTCATTACACTAAAAAATTCAAGTACATATACAACAAATTCGTGCTAAAACACTCCACTTGCAATCCAATCCTAAAATCGAACTAACAACCCCACCTCTTTCTTTTAATTATTAAACACTCAGACCGCAATTATAAAGACTCGAAACGCACAGTTTTCTCGTATGAACAGGCCCTAACGCGACGCGACGGCGGAAACCGCGTGCCCCCGTTGGAAGAACGCGAACGGTGGGCAACGCATGATTAACTTTTCGCGCCGCTTCTACGGCTATTCTCGATCTCGACGTAAACGCAATTATCCACCTACTTATTCGAGGTGGCACAGGCGTCGCGGAGCGCATAAATATCCGGCTGGCGGAAAAATCAGGCAGCGAGATGCATGTCGGGCCAGTTGCAACGCAAATGGGGCCCGAGCGTTGCTGGGGCCAATAGCGTGGCGGACAGGCAGGCACGCGTGCTTTATGCACGGGCCCCGCTCGCGCAAGGACACACGGAAAGGGTATGAGTATCCGTGACTATGTTATTAACGATATTCAACGCCACGGGAGTCGATAAAATATTATGTTAATCTCTGTGCGCACGTATTTTAACGCCGCTGACTGCCGAGCCGCATTTGCCAAAAGTTGTAGCAGGGCGTGTATAATGATTCTACTTTTAAACAAACCTGTTCTTAACCAAGTTTTCATTGATTGGAATTCATTGGAAGTTGGTATTAATCCTTTGCAGTTCGACTCTTTGTAGAGTGGAGTTCAATAAACTATATAGTTCGAAGTTACTGTACCATGTATATTTCTATTCTAAAGTTTTGTGTTTCATAAGTGCAGTAATTAAAGAAAGTATTCTCATTTACTTGAAGTGCAAGGGGTTAATATTGATCATAACTGTATAAATTAATATTTGTCGTTAGTTTGTATATAAAAGCGTTGCCCCTATGTAAGTGACGCAGCAAAATGTTGATACGTTCACTGTCTCCCTTTTCACTGTGAAATGCAGTGTACTTAATTGTGACTGTTGGATTGCTTGATGTAAGAATGTTAATTCTAAGCTCTCAACACGGATAGAGTTTTTACTATGCTGCCCTCCTTAGTTAAAATGTCCCATCTAGCATTTATTTTCATTTTTCAAGATATGTTGAAATATTTGAAGTTCTACACGTCTCTTACCTGTTAAGTAAATTTGAAAACCCCACGCGCTTCGTAGAGATATAGAAACAGTCTAATTTATTTATTCTAACTGCTTTACAGATGGTTAAAATATCCTTTCTGAAACATTTAATTACTTCCTACGTTAATGATACATTATTTGCCGGTACACCTATTACAAAAGATTATATTAGCCCGTTAAGAAATAATGACTATATTTTTAAATTGAAAGCAGAGAAACCACGACGGCACAAAGAAAATTACATTTTTAGGACATTTTAACTAAGGACGGCATAATTCATGCTAACATATATATTTTTTAAATTTGCAAGGTACGTAGTTACATTTCAGATCACCAGTGTGAACATACAGTTTGTACTCGCAAAAGTGTCCGCCCACCCCATACGTATAACATATTTTATTTATTTAAGAAATGTTAAATTTAGAACTGCTCGTTATAATTTACATTGGTATAAATCTTGATTAATACATTTTTAGTTAAAACTATCTACTAGTAAAAAATTACCGAATGAAATTTTACTACAAGAATGGAACAAGATAAGCCCCAATTCCACTGAAAATTAGTTGAATCTATGCATAATGGCTTATAATAAGATCGCAAAAATATTAGAAGAATATTCATTCCCTGTAATTACGTTTGTATAAATTAGATACTGAATTTGGGTAAATATTATTTTGCGCGATCTTTGCCATTTCCACGGGTAATACTGCAAGGAAAAATGAAACACACATTTATTACTTGGTCTAAGATGATAATAAGAATATATGTATATTATAGAAATAGAATACACGTGCGCACTAATAGACGCATGCCGACCATAAGGCCGGAATCGGAAGTACACACACTATATCAAAAAACACTAGATGGCATTCCACGCAAAGGTGGAACAAAATAAGAAATAATAATAATAATAATGCTGGAAAAACAACTCCACAAATACTACTTTTTTAAATAAACTGTGTACAATTGCAAACCCAAAGGAAAAGTATATTAATCTGAATTAGAAATGTGAATTATTACTGTGTAGTCGATTTAATATGTAAAATATGTTAGATATAGGGTGGGCCGATACTTTTGTGAGTAGCTGTAGCAAGGCGCGTCTACATTTACCATACAATAGCGACCGAGATGCTTCTATCGAGCCTCGTGAAACATTCGGTGGTTACCGCATTCATTTGGTATCAGTGAGGACTAAACGAGTAAATAGAAGATAATCCCCCAGGGATTGTTACTTGCTTCATGGATGATTACTCCCTAGAACAGCGCTGCACAGGGAGCTGTTTTCGGCGCCTGGCGGCGAGCAACCCACCTGTCCGATTGCTAAGGTTAGAATCGGTGAGGAGAACTGCAGCAGTGTATGTGCATTTGGTATGACTTGAACCTAGCCATATATGCTTATGCTACGAGCCTACGAGCACGCACATACACTACTGCAGTTCTCCTCACTGATTCTAACCTTATCACCGGGACAGGTCGGTTGCTCGCTGCTAGGCGCCTCAAACAGCTCCTTGTGCAGCGCTGCCCTAGAAGTATGCCCACAAGACGAGAACTGCTCATCCCGGAGTGCCTGAGTTGGGTCACTAGTGCCGTGGCAGAAATTAGCAAAAAATATTCATTTTACGCGAAGTTATTTGTCACCAAAGTTGATCTCTAATCCATAATATAAAACAAAACAGTTTGTGATTGCACAGAAATCAAAATTTCTCAAAATCTAGTACATTAATTAACGCGAAATTTTCACAGTATATTCTAAAATATGTACAGTGGTTACCCTATTATAGCTGGGGCTATTCAAAGACAACTAGCTAGCCCGTTTAGTGTTGTATTTTAATTCATGGAACCTGCACCAACGACACAGCGCAATGCTGCAAAAGACATCAAAGAAGAGACCTTAGCTGCACCCATAGCAGGATCTAACAAGCATATCTTCGACGCAATTACCATATAGCCATCGATTAGCTATCGTACAACCGTGAAAGCTGACGCGATGTAGAGACACAACGACTCGTCACTGAAACACAATCTGGCTGCCTCGCCTTAACAGCATCTTTCGCACCCCCACAGTAGAAACACTCCACGATAAGTTGCACGTTTTATCAGCTGATACTTTCGTCCCTAGCCAGTCTCCTGGTTCGGTCGAACCTGGAGAGTTCAGAGGGAGTGCTGATGTCTATCTGGGTACGATAATGCCTCGTTGTTGTTAGCAGTGCGTCAGCTGGGAGCATAGGTTCCAAGCACCGATAACGAGGGCAAATTGCGGCTTATCGAGTATCGAATGATATCTCACAGGCTGCTATACCGAATTTCCCGGTCGGTCGACGAGATTCTCTGATGGTCTTGTTTGATATACGAGATGTTTAAGGACAACGATCGCTATCTTCGAAATTGGAAACTCCGCAGGATGTGGGGAAGATGTTTTCCTCCCAGTGGCTTTTCGCGATTTATTTCTTTTTGTGGTTTCGCTTCGATGAAGGGAACAGCTGTGCGTAACATGGACTTTTCGGAAACAGTGTGCGATATGTCTACCATTAGTGACAGAACTGATACCAATACTATTGAGTTCGATACCAAAGTAATCAATAGGAAATATCGATACGCATCGAAATTTTAGGTACTTGGTATCAATTATCGATACCGATTCATCTTCAACCGATACCATATCAATACAATACTTGTTTGATACTTTACGAAAGTATCGATATTCGTTTGATACTGTACGAAATTATCATTATTTATTTGATAATTCTGTGATCAGATGGTAAACCTGTTATGATATCTATTCGATATCTACTTGAAAATATGTATATAATACCTGCTGCATGCTTGTACGAAAGTATCGGTTACGATTTGCAATTTAGTACTTCACGAAAATATTATTTATTACCAATCATGATTTGATAATATAACTAATAAAGTAGGAGTAGAAATCAATATCGTAAACTACCTATATAATTGAATTGTTATTAATAAATGATGTACATACACATTATTCCTTAATGTGTAGAGATTGGTGCATTATACAATGTTATTAAGAAATAAAATTTTGTTTATTTTATTATTCTGTAATCGATTTCTTTTCTTACTAACTCCCCAGCCTTTGAAAAAACACGTTTAACAGGGACGGAGCTTGCCATAATATAAAAATATTTGTTTACCAACCCGGCTAGAATGAAATATTTTTTTGCATTATGCTTCCAATAAATAAGAGGATTTATTTTTCTGGATAAATAAGTTTCGTTAAAATAGTTATTTAACTGTAATGGTATCTAATGAGCTTATATTTCTCCCTTCGACATAATTATCAAATGAAGCCCAAAAACTGGATTCATCCTTTTTCACAGGTGACATTAATGTTTCCAAATTTCCTATTTCCCTTGTTGGTGAGCCATTTGAAGAATGGGCTGATCTAATAAGATGGTCACGGGCTGTTTTAAAATTGGTGTCGCTGATGAAGAGTAAATCACGAAATCGTAGATCTAAAAGGGCGGCAATGCACAAATTTCTACACATTAAGGAATAATGTATATGTACATCGTTTATTAATAAAACTTCAATTATATAGGTAGTTCATGATATTGATTCCTACTCTTACTTCATTGTTATATCATCAAATCATGATTGGCAATAAATAATATTTTTGTGAAGTATTAAATTGCAAATCACAACCGACACTTTCGTACAAGCATGAAGCAGGTATTATGTACATATTTTCAAGTAGATATCAAATAGATATCGACATTTTCAGATAGGTATCAAATAGACCTCGATAACGTATTTACGTGTAGGTATCAAACTTAGAGCATATAAACATGGAGGAAGCATGCAAGGGGCGAAAATGTAAACGGCGGTAGAAAGAGAAAAATATACATAGGGACACCCTCTCTCTTTCTAGCTCCAGGGGCGACAGCGTCTTTTTATGTTAGAAAGAGAGGGGGTGTCGCCCATGTATATTTTTCTGTTTCTGCCGCCGTCTACATTTTCGCCCATTGCATGCTTCCTCCACGTTTATATCCTCCAAGGTATCAAACAGGTATTGATATTCTCGTATCGATATTTTTGTGTAGGTCTCAAGCAAGTATCGATACATTCGCATATGTAAGTATCAAAGAAGCATCGATTCCTTTTGATACCTTTGACTTTGATACGTATCAATGCCAAATTTAAATTTGTAGAAGGGTATCGATTGGTATCTACAATACTTCGAACCTTCAAACACAAACTGTTCTTCTAATGCCAAGTGCGCGCTCCATTTCTATCTCTACGACACCCTCGCCGCTTTCCTATTCTTTCGTCGCTCGGTCTCTTGGTTCTGTAGTATGCAGCGCACACTTTCACTTTGATACCATTGGTACATGTTAACGAATACACTGTCAGTTTCCTATTAACTTGTCAGTGGTACAGCGTTCGCCAACGAGCGAATACGTCATGAGAAATCGAGGGGCGGCTGATAAACGTGACAGGACCTCTTTCCTCGTGTCCGTAAGTGGTACACGTACCGAAATTTCGGGCCCGCACTTTTCTCTCTGTCTTGTGTAAGCAAATTCCCGAAGTTCGGCGAACGAGCATAAAGCGTTGATGATTGGGTTCGAAAATTTACACTGCTACGTGACCGCAATAGATGACCGAAAAATTCAGCCGTCCGAGAGCGAACTACCCTCCCTCCCTCCCGTGGGTAATTGCACGTTCTCTGGTTACAGGTAATTCGCCAAGTGTCGGGTCGAATTATACGGTTCAATCGATTCGACGCCTTGGCAAAAGTACCGCGACAAGGCCCTCCAACCGATGACACTATCGCATCAGCCCTCGGATCGGCACTCACACGTTGCATGCGCGCGCACGTGAGAACTCCCGTCGATCTTTTGGCCGACGCTTTCGATCGGAAATTTCTCCTCGATATACATACACGTACATTGATGGACAACATGTTTTACTTTTATTTCTTTTCGTTTCATTATTTTACGGAAGAATTCTTTTATATACAAATGTTTACAAGTTATTGGTAGGGGTAACTTGAAAAGTATGGATTTTTCGAGAATTAGTTTTACGCAGTTTTGTAGATATAGAAAAGGATGCAACTTTTGTTTAAACTTTTTTCAATATCTCTCACTGCTCTTGAAATATTTTACGAAACAGAAATTTCTGTATTGTCTTCAAGGGGTGATTTCACCCCCTAAATCAAAACTATATGTAGGACCGATAAAAAATAGGTTTCCGTTACGGACGAACTACTCTACTTGCACACAAAGTTGCATAATTTTCTGAATTTCCGGATTGCCTAACTTCCCTTATAAATTGCATATCCGAGTAACCGTATCGGTGTCACTATGTAAATGAAGAGGTATACAGTTTGAGTGTGAGTAATCGATAACTCCAGACTTGTCTGTCTGTTGCATTTAAATTACTCTGTTGGAGAAGTAGTGGACTATTTATTTCTGCATTTAATAGTTTAAAGGGTCATTCCTGTAATCACGCCCCAAAGTTCGGCAACATTTAGGTTTTTTTTTCTCAGTGAATACAAGTAATAATGGAAAATTTCGGGACTTGAAGTTTGAATGGACGCAATTTTGTTTTTTGACTTACGTAGATAATTCCGGCACCTGCGATAGCGTTACTCATAATGATTACGAAACAGTTTGGTTTTTTATTTCAGATGAGTTTGTGAGCTGAAATCGCTCCCGCCAGGGAGGTAGGTATTTCTATTCAATGGCGCGATTTATACCTCCAAATAAGATTGAAAAACACAATTGAAAGTATATTTAAAAAATTGTATTGTATACATTATAAATAGCTAATAAATGAACAAAAAATTTGACATTTTTATTCATTGTATCCACGGAGAAAAAATAAACTGAATGCTGCCGAATTTTGCGGCGTGATTATAGGAATGACCCTTGCAAAGAAAGAAGAAGTCCGACATATTCCTCCAGTCTTCCAAACTAATGTTAAAATACTCTAAATACATATCACTGGAAATAGGATTGAATATCATGTTTGAATTAAATTAATAAACTTAATAAATTAAGCAAATTTATTATTTCAAAAGATTCTCCCGTAGTGTACTCTTTTAAGATTGTTTATTTTTTTTTATTACTATGGGATTCGAAGAATAGTTTCCTTGCCTTTATCCTTCTCTATTTTATTAGCGTGCGTATGTACATACATGCATATGTTCGCGGGAATTTAATACGGTGACTTATCATTTTGTCTAGCAGTGAATGTAGAACCAGCTCAGAAATATCGTTCCACGAACTACAACCTACATACATAATCAGTTGTTAGTTACTCATAGCGCATTTAAGACTGGGTTAGGTCTGTAATTGTGGGCCGCAAGCGTGACTATTAACACTTTGCCATTGGAAGACGTATTAGTTCGTCATTTTCCAGCTATGTACTACTACTGCGAGGTACCTACTATATAATAAGTACGTTATTGGCGTTATAAAATTAAAATTTGCTTTTCTAATAAATTTTTAATATTGCCAAAAATAATTCTGTAATAATAAGTTGCAATAAGCATACACTTACTCAAAAACGTATCCCTCCACCCAATATGTAACATATTTTACATGTTAAATCGCCTTCATAGTAAAGATTTGCAATTCTAAATCACATTAACAGAAACGTTGATTAATATACTTATTGCTTTGGGTGCATTCAATTGATCAATTGTAAACAGTCCATTTAAAAAGCATTATTATCTGTGGAAGTAGCAAAAAACGTGCAATAAAATATTCGCCAGAATTCAATAGGTATCAAATTTATATAAACGTAATTACAATAAGTTAATATTTTTCGAATATTCCTACTTTAGTCTGCTATGCATAGATTCAACTAATTTCTCGTGAAATTCGGATTTATGTAGTTCCATCCTTCTAGCAAAATTTTATTGAATCATTCTTTGGTAGCTAGTACTAACTAAAAATTTCTTAAATCAGATATATACTAATGGAAATTATAGGCACTGTGTAATTCTGAATGTAACATTATCTTAAATTAATAAAACATGATATACGTAAGTGGTGGGCGGATACTTTTGTGAGTAACTTTATGTACTTACCTACTGAGAAATTAGGTGGATTCACTGTAATTGAAATAATTGCTCCAAATTCGCGCCGTCCTCCATAAATAGACCTAGGGTAGGGTGGGGCTAAAAGTCCGGCGGGTAAAAAGTCCCGAATATAAAATCTCTGTTCGTAAACAATGTATTGAGTTTCGTAATATACTATGTAAAAGGCGAAAAGAAACGGAGGTAACCACAGTGTCACCAGTCGCTTCTGAACGTTCGTTCAGATTACACGACGTCTTTGATATTATACGTGTTAAAAAGTGAAATAAATATGTCGTCTTTATTGTTTTGTACGAAGTAAACCAAAGTTTATCAGCGTATCAGGTAAGTACGTTAACATAGAAATGTTCCTTTAGTAATGTGTACATGATATTGTTTATTTGTAAATGATAATATTTTCTACCGTAAATATCGCATAAACTATAGAGGTACCATTGGGGCAAAAAGTCCCTTATTGGAACTGTTACCTCGCACGAGGACTTATGACCCCTTCACTTGAAATTAGAGAACTATTTGTATTTATTTTTATTTTTTAGAATGCGCCACTACAAAAGACAGTAGTAATTGATTTCATAATCAAATAATACTAAGAAAATGATTTTTGTTTTGTTTAAGCAAGGTACAGTTTAGAATGAAATTATATTTTTTATTATGTACTTTCGTAATGAGATGGCTAAAGTATAAAGAAATGATACCAATGGTTTTAAATAGTATTTTTACTTTACTTAAGAGAAGATTTTTGTTAGTTTTTAGTTCAAAGTGAGTCTCTTATATTTGTATTTTTTGTTAAGGAAATAATGCTTTCCTTTCATATTGTATGCCGAAAAGGATTGGATTAATAAATATTTGTTGATTTAAGAAGAGTTTTTTAGTTATTTAATTTTATATTACACGAAAAGTTGGTTAGAAGATATTACGGACGTTTTACCACAAGCGATGGACTTTTTACCCTGCACATGGGGCAACAAGTCCATTTTGAATTGACGAACATTTTGTAGTATAACTCAACATAAAATAGCAGTATCACCAAACGAACTTCGTGAACGTAAAGCCTAATAGTTATAGTTTTTACAAAATAACACCAGATATCTCTAGATTGTTAATACTAAATTTTACATAAGTTTATACGAAAAACGGGACTATTAGACCCACCCTACCCTACTTGTTTGTTCACTTCTCATTTAACGTGCCGAAAAAAGGGGTACCTTCTCCTTCATACATATATGTGGGTTATGGTCACTGGAACGGCATTTTTAACCGATTCTACGGGGACTGGCGTTCAACGATGTTCAAGAAATCCGACACGCCACTGACGACGATCAAGAAAGGGGAATCCCCAGAAATGCTGCGGTAATCCGACGTGCCTTCCTGCATCATTTATGGCAGCGGTCCCCCTCATCTTCGGGCGATTTCAGAGTAGGTTATTATTCAAAATAAGATGACCTGCTCCCGTGCGTGGCGTCCACGGCTGCTTAACCACTTGTCACAGAAATTCTTTCAATCTGCCACACACAAGGACTTCTTATTTAAAATTCGTCCTTTACACCTCGTCCTTTCCATCTTGAGAGTACTTTGTCGCGTTACACTACTAGGATATTTAAATGGAATAGTCCCATCAGGGATGCTATTATTTGTTGGCGTTTTAAATTTAAGATAAGAAAGATTATATAAATGCATAAATGGTACAGTCAACTCCTCTATAATGCGATTAATTCGTACCACGTTATAAGAAACTTAGAATTACATAGTACAAATCATATTAATTCATACCGCGTTGGACGATACCGCGTTATATGAAAAACAGTTTTCGATTTTTTTGGAATGAAGATGGTACGCTCCGTACTCCTCTACTGATATTGTCACTCCAAACTTCAGAAAACTCTAATAAAAGGTACGTATCTACACGACGACACTTTTGTGCCGAGCTAGAGATACACTCCGTGGCAAAATTAAAAGAACGCTATAATTTCCTGAAAATGTTGGTTATTTTCAAATGACTGTGTCCATATTCTCACATCCTCTCTGTGAGAAATGGTCGCAAAAAATATTTTAAAAAAAACGCCTTTTAACGCTTGAGTTTCTAGTTTTAATCAAGGACTCAATTTTTTTCAGCGGTTATAATACTGATTTATTAAGATGAAGCTCAGGAAACGAAGTTTCAGAAATTCTTATGTGGTTTGAACGTATGTACGGGCCAGAAGATTTTTTTCGGTAAATCCAACGAAAAGCTTTAGAGCAAACATTTCTCTTTAATTTCGTTTTTTGGTTTTGTTGTATGATTTTTATTCACCGAGTTATTCACGATCAAAGCAAAAAAGGTACTTATCGCTTTGTCCACCTATAACTTGCGAACTCATGATCGTACATAAATTTTCATGATTGTTTTAGAAAGCTAAGAAAGTTTCCTTTCAGAACCTTTATTTGCCAATTTAATGAGATTCTTTTTAATCGCATAAAATCCATTTTAATTCCAGTTTTCTAAATTTTTTTCGACCATTTTGCGCAGAGATGCAGCCATTTGATAATGATTAAAATTTTGGGGAAATTGTAGTGTTCGTTTAACCTTTAGAAGGGCTGGGCTGGTCACTATAGTGTCCACTTAAGAATTTGTATACTTTGCCGGCCATTCAGATGATATATATGCGTAAATTTTAAGTAAATAAAATTTACGATTTCAATGAATACATCCTGGCCCTCTAAAGGTTCAGGGGAGAGTCATATTTAGGACGCTGGGAATAAGGTGATTCTTGAGAATTTTTTTCTAAACAACTGTTAATCGGATCTTTTCCAGACTTTCAGGGTATTTTAGTTCACAGGTGGGGTAATCACGAAAACGAGGTAATCAGGAACGCGATGGTTACGGCGTTTTAATAAATAAAACTTGATGTTCCCTCTCCACTAGCTAATAGTTTAGGTCGTATCCAACGCCGGGCAGAAAGTAATAAATACAGAGCACTCATGCTATTCAAGATAAACACATTTTATTATTTTCATCATGTCTCAAGTAATATTTTGTCCATTTTCAATTGCATGTAATTACTGTTGAATTAATGATACAATTGGAATTTTTGTAAGTTGAAATAAAGCACTTTTTTACCATCATTTTGTGACCAAGACGTTGCTTGAATCATGATTCTAACTCCCGAAATAAATTCTTTTTTATTTTTTTGATTTCGTGGGGGTAATGAGATTCGGTAATCTGGAACGTTCGAGATTACCCCTCGTCAATATCAATACCCTTTTTCTTTTTTTGCTTAATTTTAATATTGAATTAATCGTTTTAGATGCTGCGAAATTACGAACAAAAACGAAAACAACGTATAATAGTAGATGTACCATTTGTGGCCACTGCACCATTTGTGGCCACTGTCCTATTTATTCCCATATATTAAGAATTCTTAGGTTACTTTCATTACAATGAATGAAGCTATACATATAAGGGTGGGTTATGTAGGCACAATTTCTACTACTTTCTACTGTTTTATTGTCCCGTTTTATTTAAGAATCATACGTGAATGTGCAAAACTTTGATAACTTTCCACATTCTTGCAAACGGTGCTTAGCATACGACTGGAAAGGAAACAATCAGTTATTGTATTTAACAAGAGCATGGATGAAGTTTTATACATATTTATATTAAAAAACAAATATTTTTGAGATTTAAAAAAGAATTTCAACGATATAACCTAAACTCAACTGGAATTAGGCACTGACCAAGAATGGTACATCGAAAATGGAATTGTACCATTTGTGGCCACGTAATGGCCATAAACAGTCCACGGTACAACCTTTTTAGGTCAGTAGGCATTCTCATTAGCAACTGATCGTAGAATACCTAATTATTGTAAAATTATTATACAATAGTATTGACAATGACGTTAATAGCGAAAAAAATCTTCTAAAGTTTAATTTAATTTTTTCTGAAAAGTAAACTCATTACTTTAACTGCCATAGATAATAATGGGACGTAGAAAGGGAAATTCTACAAAAACAATTTCAATGACGAATTTTCTCCAGATAATCACTGTACAGTTATCGAAAATAATAACTTAAATAATAACGACTGTTTTACATTGAACGAAAAGAACTCTTCGCAGGATATTGTCGAAGTCTCAGAGAAGGAAGCTGACGAAAACAGTAACAATAACACTAGTACAAAAGCCATCACTGGTGATTTGCTTACTACTATCAATGTTGAATCTACAACAAATATTACGATACGTGAAAAGTCATTCGACGATATCTTCAACGAAATTCTTTTATGTCCCGAAAAGCAAATCATACAGCGAAAGCGGAAAGCAGCTGAACATTTGCCTGCTGTAATAACATCGGACAAATGGATAGAGATCTTGCTGGCAAGAAAAAAGAAAAGCAGGACGAAGAAGAGGAGAGAAAGATTAAAAAAGAAAAATGACTAGCAAAAATAGAAGAAAATAGAAAGATTAAAGCCATAAAGTTAGAAAAAAGGAATAAGAAAAAACAGAAAAAGCAAAACCTGTCGCTACCAAAATAAAAAAGTAAAAAGTATATTGGCAGTTAATATTATTTTTGTGCAGCAAGTATTGTATTGTTTGTTCAGTAATAAACTTTTGAAATGAATTAATCGCTACAATTCTTACTGTGGGTCTTTCGTATTACCAATTCTAAAAGTAGCCACAAATGGAAAGCCGGCTGGCCAAAAATGGTACTCTAGTGGTCACAAATGGTGCGAAACAGTCTGGCACGATAATATAATATTTTAAATTATTATGCTTAAAACATTGTTCAACTTAGAATATTTTAAATAGCTGTATATTTTGGATTACACTTATATATTCTTTACTGTTGTGTACGTATTCTTTTTTAAGTTATGTATCAGTGAATGGTACGGAAATACTTCAAGTGGCCACAAATGGTACATCTACCCTACCTAGTTACCATAGATACTCTGGCGGGCGAAAGAAAGTTTCCACCTTCGAAAATCGCATACCTTTTTTAGAATTGGTCCAAATGGCTTGAGTTTCTTTCAGAAGCTAGCAAGATTACTTTGCTAAGTGACGTGCTTCGCCGTTTTAACAAAAATTGCAATTGGTTAAAATACCGAAAATAACAGTAAATGTCGTTTTTTAAATAGCGGATTTCGGTAATTTCGCGATTTTCGACCTTATTCTGCGATCTTTAAGCGTTTGTAGCTCAGAGCAACGTTAAAAATTCGTCACAGTACTTTATAAATGAATAGTTCAAGTATGTCGAGTATAAAGATCCATTTCTTCCTTGAAATAACAAAACCAAGGATTTTCTTATTTCTACTATAATTACATTGTCGATGAACGAACGTAAAAAAAAGTAAAAATTGGCAAATTGGTGGGTCTTCAAAGAAAAAGTTACGATTCTGCCTCAAGCTATTTCGTACTTTTTATAGAAAAAGAGTTGTTCAATTCAATTTATTTATCAATGTCTTAGGTTCGTCGACAATGCAATTATACTAGACATGGGGCCACCATTACAATCGGCAATTTGCAACTCCGGCGCGCGAGTCCCAACGAACGTGTTCATATATCTTCATTTCTACCGAACACTTTGTAACTTAAAAATTAATTTTTTTGTTCGAATGTGAACTAAAATACCCTAAAAGTTCGGAAAAGATCTGCTTAACAGTTTCTTAGAAAAAATCCCAAGAATCACCTCATTCCTAAGCCGTCCTAAATAGAGCTTTCCTCTTAATTTTGACGTGGAATGTAGTTGCAGTGTATTCAGTGTAGCTCTAGCTGCAACTCCCGCGAGGATAGGTTGAATTCAGTGTCGCGGATTGCTCTATGCAGTTTCCAATCTCCCGGAATTTTTTTTGAGTGTCTTATACACTTGATCTATATAAACACAAAAGTGTCGTCGTGTAGACGTACCTATTAACCATAAATAAATATCGCTTCTGTCAATCAGAAACATTTCTTAGTTCATAATATCGAAGCCTTACCCTTTAATGTCTCTTCTGATTCTTCCTTGACCATCAATATGTGTGTTAATATCTGGGTGACTGACATTCGCCGAAAGCGGGACATTTTTTTCGAAGCTTAACCGTATTCTGTCGTTCGACGGAAAGTTACATGGCGAGACGTACCAGAGAGCATCGATGTGGATTCGTGAAAAGTGCCACAGTGACTTTCCTTCCACTCTCCACGCTTATTAGGTTTCACACGGGACACTATAAGTATCTATAAGACGCTATAAGAATTTTCGAAACCGTGAACACTGAAGAGGAATTTATCGATGGATTTGCAGGGGCCAGCTAAGGGAATGTGGAAAATTTACACGACATATGAGGGTTTACGATGCCCCGTGTAAAAGAGAAAGTTCAATTACCTTACGAAGTCGTCGAGAGTCGCCATGAGACGCGCGTCCGTTGGTTTTCCTCAACAATTCATTTCGGAAGACGACCCCGGTTCCCCTTCATTAGCAAGAAAGAGGATTCTGATCATTCGTTTATCTCTAGTGGTATCGAAACAGAATTATACTCGTTCTTGCTCAACCAGTTGCAAAGAAGACATTGAAAGGGGGACACAGGGGTTCCCCGTAAAGAAAGAAATCGAGGATCGATTAAAAATCGCTGGTAAAACAGAGATAGACATTTACAAATAATTTTTAGTGAAAAGATCAAAGGTAGCCGCGATCGATATTTCAAACAGTCGTTGATTTCATCGTTGTCGATACAGGACATCTTCGGGATGATTAATGGCGCATCAGTTCTGCACGCGGAAGAGCTGATCATAATTAATCGATTTATTACGAGGTAGTTGTCTTGAACTCTGTTTTTTTTTTTCGTAAAAATAATAATAATAATATTCCATTATTATACTCAAAAATTGTAATAGCAGAGATAAGTGCTGCATTTATTAGGTAGTAGATGTGTAATTAGTAATTACATGTAATACTGACTGTAAGGGGCGAGGTTCAACAGGAAAAGGTCCGATCATTTTTATAGTGGGAGATTAAGATAACGAGCATTTGGGAACGAAAGTATCGTAAATGTTTGTTTTATGTTGGGAATCTGAAACTCCAACTAAATAAAATGCAATAAGGCAAAAGGATATGAACGTAATTCGTTATTTTCGATTTTTCCCACTTTTTGGACTGCCTTCAGTCTCGTTTTCAGTGGCTCGTTTGCGAAACGAAGTAAATCTCTACGGTCGTTCGTTCAAACGATTATTCATTAGGGCGCTCGTTACACGAATACGCATGCGCTTCGATTAGCTTCTAACGCGGTTTTCCGGTCGTTTGAACAGTTTCCGCCCTGCTGTTTCTGTGCACATGTTTCATATCGAACAAATGGTAATCGAGAACACCTGCTCACAGTTTCTTCAACGAAATCTTAAAATGCACAATTCTGAATCTATTACGGGTTGCGCATGCGCCGAGGTAACGTTCTTCAATCGTAACTAGGTACCTACGTACCCGCGAAATCCACTGGTGCTGTTTTGTGTAACAAGCTGTCCTTTATTTAACTGCAAACAGAATCAATAGTGGAAAATTTCAAAGAAGTCCAACTTCAAATAAACATGCCTTTTTTCAAGTGTAATGATGCAGTTGCATGGTGCAATGAATGAGTTTTGTTGGACACTACGTGTAAAAGTGCGAGGATAGAATATGCAAGAAGTCCATAATTTACAAATTATTCGTTTACACTTTTTTCTCTAGTATAAGAGAAAGTCAAAAACAAGAGTTACCCAGTTTATTCCCACGGAAATACTACTCTCACACTCTACTTCCATTACTTTTCAACATCAACTCAAAACTGAACCAACCCAGAACCAATATTCTGATAGAGACTAAATTAAAAGCTGCATAAAACCCAGTTAACATTAAATTAATTCAACTGACAAACAAGTAACAGTAAACAAGACAGCACTTTTAAAGCCTAAAGTTACCAAAAGTGTTACCTCCTTTGTTGGCCTCAAAAATGTATTGTCCCGTCCAATGCCACGTAAAACTTTTGTTTATTAGTTCAATAAATTCAACTTTAACTGGGTTCTATACAGCTGTAAATTCTCCATCAGCATATGTATATTAAGGGGAATCTTAATTTTTTACTAAAAACGTAGCAAGATTTGGCATTTTATTTTTAAGAAACTAGCTATTCGATTCATTTACCATGTTTTTATGCATCATTAAAGAAGTTGCAGTTTTCTCTTTATTAATTTTAAATAATAAATATAGGAGTTATTCCTCATTGACCATCACGCTCCGCAAACTTCGTCGTCCGCTGCTGTGCATGATATTTATCTTTCAGCTAATCTGAAACAGAAAAGTGAAACGTGGTTTTAGTTTTTACATATGTTTTATACATAAGTTATATATTTCTTTTGTTACATAAAAAAATTGGCGACTTTTGAAAGGAAAAATTAAAGTTTGATTCGATAACTCACCACTTTCCTCAATAAATATTTTTTTTTATTCTGGTGTCATCAAACAGATATCACATTTCATTTTTCTGTTTTATTGTCACATTACCTGGAAGATGAATATGCTTATAGTCAATCATGCATGATTTCTACATTTATTATAAAAAATTATTAACAAAGAAACTGCAACTTCTTCAAAGATACATAAAAACATGCCACAAATTTCAGATTAATCAACTCTCTGATTCTCTAAAACAAAACCCCAATTTTTGGTACGTTTTTAACCCCCAAAATAGGATTTCCCATTAAATATTCCACAGTTCTAAGTTGCTGCTAAAAAATAAGAAAAGTAAAGCAAATCGGAAAAGTGGTAACAGTTTTGTCCGCTACTTTACGTTTTGTTTGCAGTAGTTGCATGTTGCAAGTAACTAAATCTCCCTCGATTACACTAAAAAATAAATACCTATCACAGATCCTTACTCGCACACTTCTCCTCGCCCATACATTTACATTTCAACGTTTCCTTTTTGCGTTCTGCGCCCCCTATCGTTTGTCAGCAGCACGAACCTGTTAAAGGGTTACAAAGACTGGTAGCCACTAGCCGGGAGGTTGCTCGTTTCGGAAATAAATTATCGCCGGAGCTACCGGTGTAAGGTGTAGGGGGGAAAATCACGCGTTCGAACAACAAAGAACCATTAGAAGCGGGAGGGGGGTGCGACATTGTCGGGCAGCGATAAAATACGACACGTGACGCCGTTTTCGACAGACCGCGATAAACTAGCTTGTACATAGATAAGAGCGCTACTAAATCGTCGGCATGTACCCTGATTAGCAACACGTGTCACGGTGTCGATGCATTCGAAAGTAATAATTATAATTGCCACTGCACAGAGTTGCGGCAGCGAAGATGCCGTACGAGGATCGCGACTTTCGATCGGACGGATTGAAATAAAAATTCCTTGCTACTTCTGCTCGAGAGTTGCAATCGAAGAAGCGAGCCTAGCGCGCTGTGCAAATTGTAAATTCTCCTCGTTATGGACTTAATTAACATTCGGCGAACAGCAGAGTGGCGTGCGAACAAGCGCACTCGCGAGTCCGTAATTGTACATAGTTTTTCTCCTTTTCGTGAAAATCCTTAATGCCTTCGATACGAATATGAAATGGGAGCATTAGTTTCTGTTTCTTATGTCGTTTTATTGAATTTGGAATTTTTACATATAGGTGAACGTTGTATCTAAACGGAGAATGTTAGTTAACTGAGTATTAAGTTATAGTGTTTACGGATCTTCGAGTTGTCAATGACAAGCCTAGGGTTTGTCGGTTTTTAAAAACCGGGTTTACAAACCGTCTTTTTTTATAAATATGTAAAATTCGAAAACCGTTTTTTAAATTAAGAAACCCGGTTTTATATACTAGAATTAATATGTAAAATTTAATTAAGTATTTAATTAAAAGCGCTAACATTTTGACTTAATATCGTCTCAGACACAAGCATATTGCAGTAGGTAACAATTTACTGTAAAACTAATCCTCATGAGTTCACATTTTCGGAAGTAAAATACTAAATGAAATGATGACATATAATTTATATTTTGTACGAATTTTAGTTGTTTTAATTTTTTTCATTTAGTTTTGTATGCAGTGCATTTTATTGTGTTATATTTTTGTAAATCCCTAAAGATTAAATAAACTTAAAAATTGTAGGGATTTTAGTTATTTTAATTTTTTTATTTACCTGGTTTTGTATAGATAGAATATATTTTATTTTGTCATATTTTTAAAATTCCATAAATATTAAAAAACTGAAATCTTTTCAAATAAATACAAATATTTATTTTCTATTTTAATAATATTTTTGTGAAAATTCGGAAACTGATTTATCCGGTTTTGGGGAATAGTGGAATTCGAAAACCGGTTCTTTCAAAAGTCGATTTAGGTATAAATAGTGATGGGACTCCGGAGTCGGTTCCCAGCGCTTCGAATCGTTCTCGAATGTCAGGCGACTACTTCGAAGTGCTTCGAACATGATTCGAAGCTTAAAAGTCTTGAAAAGTCTTGGTCGGCTTCGAAGTCTGATCGGCTTCGAATCCGTTCAGACTTCGAAGCCGACCAAGACTTTTCAAAAGCTTCGAATCACGTTCGAAGCGCTTCGAAGTTTTCGTCATATATATGGATTCGAAGCGCTTCGAAGCGCTTCAGACCCCATCACTAGGTATAAACCCTGGACAGGCTCCGGTCTAGGGAGGCGCAAGTAAGGCAACTGCCCAGAGCGGCAAAATTGGTAGAAAAGTGAAACTTTTTGAAAAGACGGTAGAAAAAATAAGTAAGGCTTTTGTTATTCGCCAAATACCTACAAAAATTTCAATCACTGCCAAAAATTATATTTTGAAATAATTATTTATAATCAAATATACCTAAAGGGCAACCAAATTATTTTTTCCCAGAGCGACGGAAGAGCTAGATTCGGCTCAATGAAAGAACATAGTTGCAACGCTGGTTAAGCATTGCAATCGATTTCTTCTGATTACGCGTTCTGAATCCTGCAGAGGCCATCGACCTTTGCACTTTCTGGGTTTGAAAGGAAATGCATGTCGTTCTCACTTCTCGATATCGAATGCAGTGAAATTTCTCATGCATTAGGTCATTCGCAATGTGTTACATTTGAAAATTTCTTTTGAGCGTTTTGAGAATTTGGAACGGATTCTGCATATGGAGGGTTCAGAAGCCAATCAGTGTAAGTCCATTAACATTACAACCGAAATTTACACTGTGCACTAAATAATTTTGACTAGTACCTAATTCGGTGCTCAATATAAGTAAATTATTTTACATTTGCTTTTACTACAATTTATCGCTTAGCATGGCAGTAGTGACTTAATGGATTTATCAACTGAATGTTTTAACACTAAAGAGGTTTCCGAACTACGTAACTGATTTTCAGGGAATGTTGGAATTATGTAGACTGATTAGCTTTTAAACCCTCCATTGAATATTTCGATGGGAAGGGTTTTCTTTCTCAATATTTATAAAAAGTAGATTTATTTTGCGGCACTTATTTTTGAATGCGAGATAATATTGAGCATTTCAAGCTTGTTTAGATGCTTCTTTCTCACACTATTAACATCACAGTTAGTCTTCACATTGTTGGGAAGTAGCTACGCAAGCATCGCAAATAATTCTGGATCGAGGAATGTGGTTAATAGCGATTAAAAATTCACTTCCCGTCACAGGCTCGTATAGCCGGTTGCCAATGACCGAACTTCTTGTTTGCGTTGTAACAAGCGTCGTTGCTTGATTCTATTTTCTGAAAGCGAAGCGATTTCCCTAAATAAGACCACGATTTATAATCAAAGACAGTTAATCAATATCCTGTCATTATAACCATAAAAACACATGCCACGACCCTCGAAGCAACACGCTTACTTATTCCCAATACATTCGCAGATCCACAATTTCAAGCTTATCCAAAACTGCGCCCCCTTTTCCACACCTGCACCACCATTTTCTCCACTTATTCCTGCAACTATCGACAAGCTTCGCAGAATCGACGCCATGTGATCCCACCAAGTAAGAAAAGAAATAAAAAATTCGAACCACGGCTTTAAAATCTGGAAAAGAAGAAAAGCAAGTGAACTTAAATGGGAACAGGAGAGGGAGAAGTAACAAAGAGTCGCGGTGGTGTTCGCCGTTTATGGCCACCATGTTAAGGACGCGAAGAGATGTGCAGAAGAAAAGGGACGAGGGAGGGATTAAGAGGAATTTATAATTAGAGACGGTAAACAGCGAAACGTATCGCCCGCGCGCACGTGGAACGATACAGGCGGCAACAAAACGACGCTGACGACAGACACGGGCCCAGAAATAGGCCGAAACGGGCGAGCATCTTCCAGGCGTCGTATTGTTCCTGAAATCAAATTTACGGCTGCGCGATCGCCGCTTTCGAATAGCCGCTGCCCAACTATGCGAGCAGCATCAAATTAACGACACGATTTCTAAACACTTCTCTCCCGGAGCGCAGCGCGAGCCAACATTGCGGGCGGCGCGGCGCATTAACAAGCGCTCTCACGCGACCGACATATTACAATTTCGCGTTCTAACGATGGTCGACACGCTGCGGGGCCGTTTTTCAGTCGAACGGTGGCTGATGGAAATAATTGTCCCGAAGGTTACACGACGCGAATTCCTCGGATCAGCTGTCATTCGGGCTAATATGCGGAGGGTCACTCCAAGCCGCCATTTGGCGCGTCGCTGGGAGTAGTCTCACAATCAGTAAGGGGGGGCACGAAGGTTGAGTAACCGATTTGGTTAAAATTTTGAATGTAGATAGTGGGCGCGCACCGTGTAGGGGAAGGTGGGGCAAGACGGGGTACCCCCCGTATCTCGTGATACAAACGCACTAATCACAATTCAGCATATGCGTTAGACGCGTCGCTTTCGGCGCCGTCAGTGAGCAGCCAATCAGTGAAACACGTGGACGCGTGACGAAGTTAAATCAGAATTTATAATTTATTGGGACTTCCTTACTTTTTCCTTATTTTTAGCACCCGTGACAGTGATACAATAATATAAAAGATCTCCCGCACATTAATGTGTTTCTGAGGCAGAATTTAGCTGGCTATAAGGTACGTATGTTATTTTATATTTTTGTAAATAATGATTCGGGCAGTGTTCATGTGATTGTAGTGAGACGAGTAGGGGCATGATGGGGTAATGAAAATGAGAGTTACCTCATGACCCTCACAAACCTAGAAATAAGAATCTAGAAACTACAGACGGAAGACGGACCGAGGAAAATAATACTTCTTTTCTATTAATTAGTCCAAAATAACTGAGTCCCTTGTGGAAAGGTGGATAAGCTGCCAAATATGTGGCAAATGTCTGTCAACCCAATAAATAATTACTTTATGTATATATACTCACTTTATTTATATTGTTTTTAATTGGTACCCCATTTTACCCCACCCATGGGGCAAGATGGGGAGAAACGACTTTTTCTGAATTTTTCTATTGGAACCTGTAAAACATAGGTTGATTCACAGTTAAACTGAAAGACTTATTACAAAGAATGCTTCAGAAATAAAATGCATTAGTTGATTAGGAAAATCTGTGTTTTATTCATCATCAAACCTTAACTACCCCGTCTTGCCCCACCTTCCCCTACTTGCCGTCGCACAGTGGTGTATAATGACATTTTTTGTTCAAATCACCCTACAGGTCGTAATTTTTCAGACAACTCGACGTTGTTTTTTTAAATTCTTCGCAATGAAATTCTCTATCGATCTTTCCGGCGGGAATTTTGTATTTCGTTGCTGATTTTTTTATATTTAGCGAAATACAGGGGAGACCGGCGCTGGTTGTCTCAAGGAGTAGGTTGACTAATTCTTAATAATTTTGCACCGACATATGCTCTACTGCGGAAACATTCACTGTAGAAAGAAGTCACTTTTACTATGCCATGCATTTATATCCGACCCCGCGATCGCACGTTTTTTAACAGTTATCAGCGTTTGTCGAAAAATTGACTACGTAAGTAAATATTTTTTCATAAAGATTTGATTTTTTCACGCTCTATATAGTTAAAATAGAATAAATATTAAGGGACTATTTTAAAGTTGGTTTATTAGACGATCTATTGACATAGTATTTTTGTTTATACAGAAATAATTGAAGATTATATAGATTATTGAAGCCAAAATGATCGGTCGGGGCTGATTGAGTACAATAAGGTTTAAATAGTCATTTTGTTATTCATAAAGCGATTTTTATTTTTTGTTTAAAGGGTCAAGCCGGTTAAGCAATGGGAAAACGGCCCCAGCACCAATTTTAGTATTTATGTCTACCAAATAATGCTCTTTGCCTAAAAAACCACTAAGAGATATTTCAGATCTCTACCCCCTTTCGTTAGGGTGATATGGTGATGACAACCCTAAACTTTACACTATGTTATAAATACATTATAATTAATGTTTAAGTTGAAAATATTTTCAGCTTATTATTAAAATATGAAAGAAAGAAATTAATATTTTATAATGAAACAACTCTTGTGACATGGGTTTATTTTATTACCACTGAGATAAGTTACTAATAACATTTTCTTAAGTTGTTAGTAACTTATCTCTTAGATTGTACCTACGTATAGTCAACCAACCTCATACTGTAAGTCAGTGAGGTCCAGGTGGGCGGTCCGAGGACGCTAGCATCCATAGCTTTTTCTACGTGCTGCGTGGAAGAGGGTGCTCGAAGCCAATGAAGCTGCGGACATGCCACGGATATGGAAACCTCTAGTGTGCGTATAGGCTCGTACCCTTAAGGTGAAGCTCCACGGCGCGTGGCTCGTCGACACGCGTTCGCCAAGCCGACTCACCGAACATGGTCGAGCCGAGCCGAACCATGAGCCGTGGAACTTCACCTTTAGGGCCCAAGAGCACACTACTAGAGGTTTCCATATCCGTGACATGCCCGCCGCTTCATTAGCTTCGAGCAACCTCTTTCACGCAGCACGTAGAATACGCTATTATGGATGCTAGCGTCCTCGCACCGCCCACCTGGACTTCCCTGCTGTAAGTCAAGCAACCCCGATCATGGGGCTGGTTGACCAGCATCGAAGGTGTTAGGAAAACATTAAAATACCTTAATTGTTGTCACATTGAGTCAACATTAATAATTTAATCAGCCAAATCATACAAGCCCTATCAAATATAGGTACTAACCGATTTAATGATATTTTGCCCACATAATTTATTAAAAATCAAAAACTGAAAATCTAGCCTACCAGCCTTGGTCTCCCCTACACCATTTTTAGAAGATCTGTACGTACCTGGGGGCCTTTTGGCCGTCGGTTCTGAAATTAAAGTCACATTTTCAAAATTTAAGATGGCGAATTCAATATGTCAAATATAGTTGACTTTTTTTATTCAATATTGATCAGTAAGATTTTTAATGTTTTATATTTTTCTACACCTACATAAACATAAAATCAAATATTTGCTTCTAAATCCTACTCCTCAAACAAGATTGCACATAATAAAATCGGATTTCTAAAGGCAACTAAGTAGGACAAAACGTTATGTGAGTCAGGACTTCCAAAAATATGAAGCATTAAAAATATTTTTCATGAATATTGGATCAGAAAAGTCAACTACTTATAAAAACACGTATGAACACAGACGAACACATTTAAATATTCAAAATCACGTGCACATTTATGAGATTCCTAAAAAATTTTAAAAATACGAATGTCGATCCGCCATTATAAATTTTATAATTTTACAATTTGTGGAACAAATTCAATTGTTGATCTATATAATAGCTAGGTAATTATCTCATATTTATTCGTAATCAGCGTCCTCGAAAATCTATACGCACCAGGTTTTTTCCGAATAAGCCCATTTTCTGAAATTCCGCTACAACATATTGTATTCGCCATCTTCAATTCCGAAAATCTGATTTTAAATTCCGAACTGGCGGCCAAAAAGGCCGATAGATACTGATCTTCTAAAAGTGCTGTATATTTCACTAAATATAAAAATAACAGCAACAAAATTCAAAATTCCGGTCAGACAAATCGATACCTAGAGAATTTAATTACGAAGAATTTAAAAAATGTCGTCAAGTTTACTGATAAACTACGATCTGTAGAGTGATTGGAACAAAAAAATGTCATTATGTACCACTCGTCCTGTAACTGCATAAGCCCATGGTGCATTATAAAATGCATATGCATGGTTGAATTCAGAAAAAATACCCTATATTTTTAGTTATTATGAAAATATAAAAATCGTTAAATATAACGGGAGGTAAATTTTGTTTATGAAAAGAACTTTTCGCAAAGTTTTGTTACCACAAGTTTGCAGCGCTATTGTACCATTAAACTTTTATAGGTACGCGAAAAAGTGGGAACGCCTATTTGACTTTGAGGTTAGTTTTCATACCCTTAAAGGGCGATTAGGCACGAATGAAACATGCCGTTATTCTTGTCTTGAGTCATTCGATAAATCCACAAAGTTGTGGTCCAATCGGCGAGTGAGGATTCGCGGTGTTCCCTTGGCACTAGTTTGAGAGGAAATCGACCTCGCAGGGTTGTCTTTCTCAGACCCTCGATATATGTATGCACTGAGGCCCGGTCGTCTCTATAAGCACAATTAGGCTACTATCCAGGGCGTGAAGTTGACAAGAGGCGCAAAATGGTCTAGGGTAGATGTACAATTTGTGGCCACTTTAAGGATTTCCGTACCATTCACAGATACAATTTACAAAAGAATACGTACACAAAAGTAAAGAATATATAAGTGTAATCCAAAATATACAGATAATTGAAATATTCTACGTCGAACAATGTTTTAAACATAATTATTTAAAAAATCATTATATTATCGTGTCAGACTGTTTTGCACCATTTGTGGCCACTAGAGTACCATTTTTAGCCAGCCGGCTTTCCATTTGTGGCCACTTATAGAATTGGTAATACGAAAGACCCACAGTAAGAATTGTAGTTTTTAATTTATTACAAATGTTCATTACTGAACAAATAATACAATACTTGCTGCACAAAAATAATATTAACTGCCAATATCCTTTTTACTTTTTCTTTTGGTAGCGACAGATTTTGCTTTTTCTGTTTTTTTCTTATTCCTTTTATCTAACTTTATGGCTTTAATCTTTTTATTTCCCTCATTGAAATTGTTTTTGTAGAATTTCTCTTTCTACGTCCCATTATTATCTATGGCAGCTAAAAGTAATGGGTATTTTTCAGAAAAAATTGAATTCAACTTTAGAAGAATTTTTTCGCTAACTATTGTATAATAATTTTACAATAATTAGGTATTGTACGATAAGTTGCTAATGAGAATGCCTACTGACCAAAACTGGTTGTACCGTGGACTGTTTATGGCCATTACGTGGCTACGAATGGTACAATTCCATTTTCGATGTACCATTTTTGGTCAGTGCCTAATTCCAGTAGAGTTTAAGTTATATCGTTGAAATTCTTTTTTAAATCTCAAAAATATTTGTTTTTTTAATATAAATATGTATAAAACTTCATCCATACTCTTGTTAAATACAGTAACTAATTGTTTTCTTACCAGTCGTATGCTAAGCACCATTTGCAAGAATGTGGAAAGTTATCAAAGATTTGCACATTTACGTATGATTATTAAATAAAACGGGACAACAAAATAGTAGAAAGTAGTAGAAATGGTGCCAACATAACCCACCCTTAGACAGCTTCATTCATTGTAATGAAAGTAAACTAAGAATACTTAATATATCGAAATAAATAAGACAGTGGCCACAAATGGTGAAGTGGCCACAAATGGTACATCTACCCTATTCGTTGTTGGCAGTTTTTAAAATAAAACTTTAAATGAAATATTACAAGTTGTTCTATAAATGTTTTATTTTACGAATATAAATTCAGAGTAAGGTGATCAAAAATGTCAAATAAAGGGCGCAATTCGACATGTTCGCCTAGGGCGCGGAAAAGGTTTGGGACGAGCCTGTGTGCAATCGTACTTGTGCGTACGTGAAGGAATAATTAAATGACAATGGTAGCTTGACTGTAATTTACATGGTAATTTCAGACATATGTATATATTGCTACTAATTTTTAATTACACCTGTAATTAATTGGTCACCTTGTTCGCGGTGTCAGCGGGAAAAGACAAAACCACGAATTTGATTGACTCAAGAAATTTTGAGTTGTGTGCATTACAGATTTATCACGTTATTATACAATGTGTGATCTAATTGTGTGCAAAATTTCAATGAAATCGGTGACATGTTGTTTTAAATGTACCTATTCTTTTTTTATTTGAAACGATATTTTGTCTGAAGAAGAGTGGTTGATAATGTGGGATCGGGAACCTTCATGCCATAATAGGGGGTCCGTACTAAGGGACCACGGAAAGTCGGTGTAGCCGTGGTAGTGAACGCTGCTGATCAGGACGCCGAACGGCTGCTCGGGTTCGATTCCCGGCGTCGTGGAGCTCTCTCCTCTTTTCCGAGGCTCCCGAAACACGTAGGAACATTACGTCACCGATTCCTACAATAATTGCAGTAATAGTGTTTGTCTCTTGCTTCACAAAATGTGTGATTCATCTTCATTTTATAGCGATACCTCGTTAAACCGATTTTCTCTTAATCGGGACTGTGCTTAACCACTCGCTTTGACATTAATTATGGTCGAGGCCATATATATTGGCCGGTGAATTCGTTTTCGTGAGCGGCGATCGAGGAGAAATCAACCACCACCATCTGACGATCGCGGATTTGTCAGTTGGAGTTGCTTGGCCCTCGCAGGGTATGGTGGGGTTACGAGAACGCTACTCGGCTCCGCCTGAACCTAGCCGTTTGGCTGTTATTTATTCTTAGCGTAATAGTTGTGTGCGTTACGAAGCTATGCGTAGACCAATACGAGATGAAGCTATCGAGAAAGTATCAATGTTCTAACCAATAAAGCTCCTGAATTTTTTCGTAGCTAACGCACACCTATTCTGATGTGTGTATTTCTACGCTGACAGCTCGGTTCGGTCTACACCCCAGAAGCTTGGCAGTATCCCCACCACTTCTGGCTCACTCTTGTTTTTCGAATGCGAGAGCGAGATGGAACGAGAGCGAGTCAGAAAACGTTGAGAAAAGGAGCACCGAGGCAGGCAAACTGTGTGGTGGGAGAATACCCCTCACGAAACTCACCGGCCAATATATCTGGCTTCGACCTTAGTATCCATCCAGTTCTTTCGATTTTCTAATAAAACCTGCAATTTTAACATAGACGTATAATAGTACAATTCCAGCTAGGGTAAGTTGGCTGGCTCACCTAACATAAAATAGGGCCATCTCACCCGCATTTACCTTGTAATTTCTATCAAGTAGTACCCATGTCACAAAAAAGGAACACTACGAGGTGGTTATATGCAAAACCACTGTATCAATTACGTTCCGCAGAAATTTCACGGAATACTTTTCAAGTACTTAATGATCCACTGGTTTTCTACCTATTTGTACTTCTCTTAAACCGACGACACCTCTGCCAACTGAATACGTACATCTGAAATACTAACATATCGCTTATAAACGTTTAAAATATAATTTTTTTAAATGCACACATGTACAATTCTTCTTCAAGGAGCACGAGCAACGCGATTCGGCTCTCTTATCAGCGAGTTCCAAGAAACGGAAAACCCGACGAAATAATTACCAAGACCGATTAATTTCGCTGCAGCCATCGTTACGCGATCCTCGATCAGCCGCAGGTAATTGCTCGTAAATCACCGCGTTTGCCTCGCGATGCTACGCAAAGATTTTCCACAGGCCCCCAGCTCCCAGGGGAGGAGAGACGGGAAACGTCATCGGCCCCAGCCGACTGGCAACCGTATCGACCGATTTAATTCATCCCATTAGCGCGGCACGAATGGATTTACGCGAAAACACGGCTCACTCGGGACGGGTTAACAGAAGGTCGCGAGTGAACGCTTTTTAATGCCCGGGCAAGGATCCGAGGCGATTATGCGTGTTCCTGTGTGACGGCCAGCGGATCGCCTAGTTGCAACGGTCGGCGTTACCATTGTAATTATCTTGCACTTTCGTAGAAGGCGCCAGAACTTTTATCTGATGGGTAGTTAAGTGGAGTGCTAGGCTGCCAGTACAGCGCCTTGCAAATGGGGTGGAGGAGATCGTGCAGAAGGGATGTTGGAGTAAATTGGTATTGCTCATTGAAGATGAATATCGTGCGTCAAGATTGAACGAGGAATAAGCTAAGTAGGTAGCTACTGAGACATATGTTTGAAGATTAGGAATAATTTTAGCTGAAAAGTTTCTGTTTTTTGATTCCATGTTCTGTACGACGTGGTGTCGTGTTTGAAAACTTAAGGAGGGATTGCGCCTTGTTGGACCGAAAAATAGGCAATTGTTTGTGAATTTTTTATTCAAAAACGGTTCGACAAATTAATTTGTGGTTTGGCAGGCTCTTCTATTTTATATTGACCTATTTTCCCGAATTTTTGTGTGACAATGAAAAAACGTGGCAGATACAGAGTGCTGACTGAGAACTTAATCTATATGAATGATGGCTATCTGTGGCAGTAGATGCATGAAGGAAAATAAAAAAATGTTAAAATAGCAGCCTTCTGAAAAAGTCGAATAGCCTTGATTTGAATCTGAATAAGATTTCGCCTAAAAATGGGGAAAACTTCTTTAAACAAAAAAGGAACGGTAACACATACCTACGGCAATAAATTTTAAAAATTCCCCAAATCTTGCCTTATTTTCTGAATGCTGAACTAGGGAGAAACATTAACATCAGATGATCGGAGGAATTAAGGGAACTTCGAATCATCGAGTGTCTGCCTATAGAGGCTCAACTGTAGAAAGATTTGCTAGCTTCCAGGAGAGCAGAATCGAAGCGATCGAAACGGGAAGCTTTCCAGCGTTGGTAAATCATTTCGACATTCCTCCCATTCATCGTCGAATCCACGGCGAATGTTTACCTATTAGATCAATCTCCGCATTCCCGCAGAGACCAGGACGCACGCAGACTAGCGCATTTGCATCCAGCCTCGTTGCATCGATGATTTCTACCACGGTAACCCATTGCTAGCCGACTCTCCTCCTCCATCGGAGTGGCGGAGGAAAGACGCAAGACGAACTTGTAGCGTCGGGTTCTCTCGCACACACCGGCGGCCGATCGATGTCTGTAACCCTTATCGTTTTTACGCCACAATCGACGACTACGTTACGCCGCCGGCCTGTAATTTATTCGTGGATGCAAATGGGCGAAAGCAACGGCCGCAATGTGCTGTCAATGGTTCGATTCTGAAAGGGTGAAGGGAGAAAACGGCAATGGAAAAGTCCGAGCGGCAATGGAGACCTTCATTCCTTCTGTCCGATTCAATGAAACCACGTGTACCGGTTCGATTCTCGCGTTTCCTAGAGATTTCAACGTTTTCATAATGCTCGACTCTATGCAGAACCAGAGCCACGTATTGTGGAGATAGTAGTGCAAAGTTGGACAGTGTGAATCGTGTAATTTTTGGTAGCGAGTCCGAGTTCAAACAGAACTTTTGTCAGACAACTTTGCAGTTTTCGAGGTAATTTCTGTGTGTAATGAGATTTTCCTTTCGGTAGTGGTGGTTTCGTGTTTGCTGGGAGGAAATCTTCGAGACAAATCTGACCTATTCAGAACACACTCCACTTGTTGGCACACTCACTTGGGTGAGAATCTCGGGCGGGATCTTGATTTCAGGTCGGCTCGGCAAAGCTCGGACGCGATCGGCTCGAAAGCCACCTATTAAAAGGATCATCAAAAGTATATATCATTCATATCAATAATCATAATTTGTATCTTATTTCATTGCTACCAAATAGTCTGTCAATACTGAATATGTCAATATACGTACTTATATAAATACCAAATTCAAAATTTGAGAGGAAAACGATTTTTACATTGACAATATTTTAAAATGTTAATAAAATATACTTCATACTTGAGGTCGAAGCCAGATATATTGGCCGGTGAGTTTCGTGAGGGGTATTCTCCCACCACACAGTTTGCCTGCCTCGGTGCTCCTTTTCTCAACGTTTTCTGACTCGCTCTCGTTCCATCTCGCTCTCGCATTCGGAAAACAAGAGTGAGCCAGAAGTGGTGGGGATAGTGTCAAGCTTCTGGGGTGTAGACCAAACCGAGCTGTCAGCGTAAAAATACACACATCAGAATAGGTGTGCATTAGCTACGAAAAAATTCAGGAGCTTTATTGGTTAGAACATTGATACTTTCTCGATAGCTTCATCTCGTATTGGTCTACGCATAGCTTCGTAACGCACACAACTATTACGCTAAGAATAAATAACAGCCAAACGGCTAGGTTCAGGCGGAGCCGAGCAACTCCAACTGACAAATCCGCGATCGTCAGATGGTGGTGGTTGATTTCTCCTCGATCAAAAAAAAATTTTGCATATTTTTTACTATTTACTTTTTAGTGACTAAGTTTTTATTTATGCTTATATGTTGATTGCATATTGGTTGAATTGATTTGATTTGTGGTTACAGGCTGATTGCAAGTTGTTTGGATTTGTGGTTGTGGGTTATATTTATTGATGACTGAGTCATTTTTTCACGCCTCCCGTTTTTTTCATAATTTTGTATTGTCATCATACTTACGCACACCTGCAAAGTTTCAAGACAATTGGATTGGTGAAATTGATTTAAATAGGTGTTCCGTTTTACCCCACGAAAAGTGTTCCGTTTTACCCCACGAAAAGTGTTCCGTTTTCCCCCACATGCAATGATTTAGTAAACATCTATTATTTACACTTCAGAGTGAGGTAAAGAACTTTTTAATACGTCACAATGTAGACTAAGGTATATAGAATTCAACGATGTACTTACCGTTATTAATTTTCGAAATCCAAGTGCCGAAATGTGGTCGAATGTACAACACAATATTGAAACGTCGATACCGGAAAATTTTCCAACTCTCTTAACGGAAAAATAACGTGTGCACGGGTCTATGCTCTGTCACAAAATGCTATGAGGACCCTTCGGTCCCATGTCACGCAATATCAATTCATTCGCAGCTCTTATCTAAGAGAAACATTGATGTTCCATTTTAAGGCAGCCACATACGGTCCAGTCGGCCTGACAGGTCTGCCTGCGCAGACAGGCCTGTGCAAGTCGGCTGGACCGTGTGGATGCACTACGCCGTGGTCGGGATAGGGATAGTTAGTGACATTCATTGTTGTATAATTTTTAAACTATAAAAGATATCGGAATGGCGCCAAAAAAACATAAAATGAAAAAATTATTCCTTTCTAATGATTTATAATTGAATATATTGTACGCCCATTTAATGTTGTTTTTTCAATTTTTTCAACTTAATTGTTATAAAAAAATTTGAAAACTGTATATTTAGGAGTTTATTTAATGGTCATTAAGCGATTTAAATTGCTTGTTGAGAAAAGTTTTAGTTTCCGATTATAAGGAAAAACCAAATAGTACTATTAGAAATTGTGATGAAATCTACAGTTTAGTTAAACATTAGTATTCATTTATTGAACGGATTTATTCATTTCAGCGTATTAAAAAATTCGTTATTCTTTATCGTATCGATATAGAAGTGATACCGATGGATTCCTTATGTTTTTCCGCTGAAATTCATGCAAAATTTCATGTAAATCGGACTATTTTTAACAAATTAAGCTGGAAATTATATAATTCGATTTTTCATGGAATTTCCTTCATTATTTTCCGAATTATGTAGTTATTGTTGTTAGTTTCGTTGGCGAAACATAAGGAATCGATAGGTGTCGTTTTCGCAAAGATATGATGAGAAATGCGGAAATCCTGGACATTTCTGATTTTTTAATGGATTCCAACACTTTCGAAGATCGAGAGCCATCAAATTCGGTGAAGCAATGGGAAACCTGTCGTCGCCACGCACAGTGGTCTCGAATCCCGAAAACGTGGCCAAAAGGTCGAAAATGAACTTTTAATTTCGGGATTTTTAGCCGTTAGGTTGGGTACAGTGATAATTTGGCCATAAAATACCGGCAAGGAAAACGGCAAAATGTTTATGGTTTGACAGGTAAGTCAATTCAAAGTTAACCTCTGTTATTGAAACGTTTTCTGTGCGCGCCGATACAAACTCGAACACCGATTTTGAAAATCAATAACTCCTGAAAGTTGATCAATTTCCATTGCGAAAAATGGAGACTATTCCAGGAAGTAAGTAGAATATTTGTTTACTCTTAAGTAACCATAACTGTTAGCGTTTAGGTTGCACGATTGCAAAATTACTTGGAGAACCTAGAAGCAAAACTTGGCCCACGTATTTTACAAATGTAGTTGAAAAGTTGTAACTTCCACTGAAATTTTTGTTCTGGCCTATTGCTAATGCTTATACCTTGCAAATTTTTAAAAAATTGACTGCCACTAGGTGCCACCCTGCTCATACGAGAGTAAAATTGCTCTCCTCAACGAGTTTGAACTATTTGACGATTTTGTAACATTTAGAAGACATTTATTGTACATCCTTATGGTACAAAGTTGTACAAGAATGATTTTCTCTGCATCTTATGCATATTTTAAAGATTTCTCGCGGAAGTGTTCGCGAATTAAGACAATGGAGGATGTCTTTTCGAGACTCATGATAGCATCAGACCCATACATTTCCAGCATAAGGAAATTACCAACGAAAAAAATGAGAAATTTATCGCCAGAAACGGTGAATTTGTTACTACAGCCATCCATAAATGCGGTAATAGATACGGATGATTGCTCCGAAATAGACATATTGTCTGATGATGACTCAGATAGCTCGGAAGAAAACTCGGACACTGAAATTTCATTTTCATAATATGTTTATCGATTATTCTTGTTTACTATTTGTATTTGTGTAATATTTATTGTTGTCCGTCATGTTATAATATGTTATTAATATGTTTATCGATTATTCTTGTTTACTATTTGTATTTGTGTAATATTTATTGTTGTCCGCCATGTTGGATTCGTCATTTTGTTTTTTAAAGTTTCAAGTTTAGATTCGTAATCAGCGACCCCCAAAACCCCAGAGTACTGACATTCAAGCAGATCCAACCATTTTTTTTTTTACTATAGTTGTCCGCCATGTTGGATTCGCCATTTTGTTTTTTAAAGTTTCAAGTTTAGATTCGTAATCAGCGACCCCAAAAACTCCAGAGTACCGATTTTTGCCTAAATTGAATAATATTTGACCTTTTGGCCACGTTTTTGGGATTTGAGACCACTGTGCCACGGGATACCAGGCGGCATCTCTTTGACAGGCGTCGCTTGAGAATCACCCTGTAGTATACATTCAGTAGATTTCGGTAGCAGAAAGTTTATTTTTCCTTGCGCAATCCGGAGTGTGCAGGCCTGCCGGAGCAAAATCGAAAAACGATTCGGTCGGCCTGAAGGCCGAACGCCACTTGAGACTCCCCATTCTCCATAATACCAAGCTATATTTCTCTCTATCGTCGCTAGTTTAGACAGAGACTCGTGGCTCGCGACAGCTAAAGATTGAAGGGCAGAGACTGTTTAGAGTGGTGGAGACCAAAGGTTTGCCTGCCATATTGTACCGAGGAAGGGACTTCGGGACCCTCGACCAAAGGAACGTCAGAAAAATTTTTGACTTCCGCATTTCTCATCAGATCTTTGCGAAAACGAAGCCAATTGATTCCTTATGTTTTGCCGATGAAAGTGACACCAAGAATCACGTAATTCGAAAAATAATGAAGGAAATTTCATGAAGAATTCATTCCCATAACCTGAGACTAATTTCGTTAATAATAGTCCGATTTACATGAAATTTGGTATGATTTTCATCGGAAAAATATAAGGAATTCATCGGTATCACTTCCATGTCGATACGATAAAGAATAAATAATTATTTTATTCTGAAATGGCCGGAGCGTGTGGATGTACCATCCGGCCAGCCTGTCAGGCCGGACGGAGCGTGTGGAGGCAGTACGGGCGTCAGGCCGACTTGCACAGTAGGGCTCTTACTTTTCGCGAGTTTCCGGTTACTCGGGTACCCGGTGAACCGGGTCCTACCCAGTTACCCGGGCGTAACCCGGGCCTGCGGGTAATACGGTTACGATTACCCGATACTCGTGTTATACGGGTAATCGACGAAATACCGGTAAAAAATATAATTACTAATGAACAACACAATTAAAAAGATATTGTTGACCTCGTTGTTTAAGCTAAAATGTGTGACCCTACTTAACAAAAAACAATAGTATTAGTTTCAGTTTTTTACTTACATACTACAAGTTTTTGCATAATATACATATAAGTCAAGTGTAATGTTTATCACGATCCACTGCAATAACTGGTTAACTTTATTTCGTCGATTACACAGTTCGACAAAATTTGACTTTTTTCGGACTTGTAACATTCATTAGCCGTTTCTTATAGGTTTTCGATCGCTGAAAACGAATTCGCAAACCATTTGTTGCCATCACCCCCAGTTTTTGAGAAATTCGATTATTATTATTATTATTATTATTATTATTATTATTATTATTATTATTATTATTATTATTATTATTATTATTATAATGCATATTTGCGCAAACAGTAGTGAATAATTATTACTGTCTCGACACAAGAGATGTTCAAAGTTTAAAATTTGCAGTTTTTTTTCAAAATCGAAATCTTCAAAAGCTGAGGACGGTTTTTTGAAACCGTCAAAACGGTTTGCGAATTTATTTTCAGCGGTCGAAAACCTATAAGAAACGGCTATTGAATGTTACAAGTCCAGATGGCTGTCGAACTGTGTTACCCGTATCATACGAGTATCAAGTACCCGTAACTGTATTACCCGCAGACCCGGGTGTCGCCCGGGTAACCGGGTATCACCCGGTTAACCGAGTACCCGGGTCTCCGGGTATCAAGAGCCCTATTGCACAGGTCTGCCTGCGCAGGCAGACCTGTCAGGCCGACTGGACCGTGTGTGGCTGCCTTTACCCACCCGTTCCGTTTTACCCCACTCTCCCCTACATATATGGTTTTTAAGATTGTAGTTAGACTTTTTGATAAATTTTGAATTTCTGACATTCATTTTTTAAACTTTCTCCACAAATACAGTGTGGTACAGTCGAACCTCGATAACTCGAATCTCAAGGAAAGGGACAAATCTTTGGATTATAGAAGTTTCGGATTATCGAGTTTTCGAGTAAGGGAGGTTCAATAAAGGAAAATTCGTCTATTATTTTTTTGTAAAGCTGTAAAACAAGACAAATTCGAGTTTTAAAGTTCAATTGATTATTGTATCATTATAATCAAATATACCTACAACTTATGTACTACATCCACTAGCGGACAAAAAAGTTACCACTTTTTCAATTTGTTCTATTTGTATTATTTTTAGCATACATTTGGGGCTATGGTATGTTTAATATGCCTGTTCTGATGGAGAATTTAAAACTGTATAAAACCCAGTTAAAGCTGAATTTATTTAACTGACAAACAAAAGTGTTATATGACATTGAACGGAGTAACACATTTTTGGGGCCGACAAGAAAGTTACCACGATTAGTAACTTTTTAGGGTGTCCTAAAAGCAAAAGGTGCTCTCACAAAATATTAGATTATTTTTATTATTGTTCTATAGTGATAACTTTTTGTTGGCTTTAAAAATGTGTTGTTTTGTTTAATGTAACGTAGTGTATTTGTTTTGTGGTTCAATAAATACAGCTGTAACCGGGTTTTATATAGCTTTTAAGTCGTTTGCCTCATTCAAACTTAGTGCTCGGTCTTTAATCCTCTTGCGGTTTCCGACGTAATTGGCTTATTCTTATTCTTATCTTATTCTTAGTTTCGTTTATCTTATTTTATTTTATTTTATTTTATTGTATTTTATATTATTTTATTTTGTTTTCTTTCCTTTTCTTGCCTCCCAACGGCTTTTTAGGTTAGGTTGTAGAGCAGCAGTTAATGCTGAACCTCCCCTACTCGCCATTGTAATTTTAATTGTAATAGTGTAATAAAGACATTTAATAATAATAATAATAATTATCTTTCAGAATATGTATATTAAGCACACACTGCAGTTTTGAGTTGTTATTAAAAAGTAATGTAAGTAGAGTGGTTCGAAAAAGTGGTAACTTCTTTGTCTGCTATTATATATAATTATATATAAAAATAATTATAAGCCACATTTTATACTCGAAATATTACTCTTTATTCCCACTCCCACTCCCGCTCCCGCTCCCGCTCCCGCTCCCGCTCCCGCTCCCGCTCCCGCTCCCGCTCCCGCTCCCGCTCCCGCTCCCGCTCCCGCTCCCGCTCCCGCTCCCGCTCCCGCTCCCGCTCCCGCTCCCGCTCCCGCTCCCGCTCCCGCTCCCGCTCCCGCTCCCGCTCCCGCTCCCGCTCCCGCTCCCGCTCCCGCTCCCGCTCCCGCTCCCGCTCCCGCTCCCGCTCCCGCTCCCGCTCCCGCTCCCGCTCCCGCTCCCGCTCCCGCTCCCGCTCCCGCTCCCGCTCCCGCTCCCGCTCCCGCTCCCGCTCCCGCTCCCGCTCCCGCTCCCGCTCCCGCTCCCGCTCCCGCTCCCGCTCCCGCTCCCGCTCCCGCTCCCGCTCCCGCTCCCGCTCCCGCTCCCGCTCCCGCTCCCGCTCCCGCTCCCGCTCCCGCTCCCGCTCCCGCTCCCGCTCCCGCTCCCGCTCCCGCTCCCGCTCCCGCTCCCGCTCCCGCTCCCGCTCCCGCTCCCGCTCCCGCTCCCGCTCCCGCTCCCGCTCCCGCTCCCGCTCCCGCTCCCGCTCCCGCTCCCGCTCCCGCTCCCGCTCCCGCTCCCGCTCCCGCTCCCGCTCCCGCTCCCGCTCCCGCTCCCGCTCCCGCTCCCGCTCCCGCTCCCGCTCCCGCTCCCGCTCCCGCTCCCGCTCCCGCTCCCGCTCCCGCTCCCGCTCCCGCTCCCGCTCCCGCTCCCGCTCCCGCTCCCGCTCCCGCTCCCGCTCCCGCTCCCGCTCCCGCTCCCGCTCCCGCTCCCGCTCCCGCTCCCGCTCCCGCTCCCGCTCCCGCTCCCGCTCCCGCTCCCGCTCCCGCTCCCGCTCCCGCTCCCGCTCCCGCTCCCGCTCCCGCTCCCGCTCCCGCTCCCGCTCCCGCTCCCGCTCCCGCTCCCGCTCCCGCTCCCGCTCCCGCTCCCGCTCCCGCTCCCGCTCCCGCTCCCGCTCCCGCTCCCGCTCCCGCTCCCGCTCCCGCTCCCGCTCCCGCTCCCGCTCCCGCTCCCGCTCCCGCTCCCGCTCCCGCTCCCGCTCCCACTCCCACTCCCACTCCCACTCCCACTCCCACTCCCACTCCCACTCCCACTCCCACTCCCACTCCCACTCCCACTCCCACTCCCACTCCCACTCCCACTCCCACTCCCACTCCCACTCCCACTCCCACTCCCACTCCCACCCCCACCCCCACCCCCACTCCCACTCCCACTCCCATTCTCATTCTCATTCTCATTCTCTTTCTCATTCTCATTTCAGGCTCACGTCGGGCTCGTGCCTCTGACTGCGATCACTATGTCTTCAGCATAGCCCTGTACTATTATACCTTCTTCTCCGAGCCCACGCAGTAGCTCCTGTACCACCACGGTCCACAGCAGTGGGGAGAGAACTCCCCCTTGCGGGCGGCCCCTGTCGTCCAGAGCCCCTATCGTGGTCCCTTCCCAGCATGCCATCACGGATCTAGTCCGCAGCATGTTGCGGATCCACCTTCTGATCCAGTCGTCGACTTTGAAGATGTCTAGGACCTTGCTTATGGCATCCAAAGATGTGTTGTCAAACGCTCCTTCAATGTCCACGAATACACACAGGATCGACTGTTTCTGCTCCAGAGCTCCTTCCACCACCACTACCAGGTAGTGGAGCGCCGTCTCCACGGATCTGCCGGCCTGATACGCGTGTTGAGAGATTTGAACTGGTCTTTCCACTAGCGCATGTTCCCTGATGTGCCTATCCACCAGCTTTTCCAGCGTTTTCAGAAGGAAGGACGTTAGGCTGATAGGTCTGAAGGATATGGCAGAGTCGTTTTGCAGTGCTTCTTCCCTGGTTTGGGTATGAATAGGGGAGAGCGGGGACAAACGTAACGGCGTCATGAAAGTAACACGCCTTCTCCCGCCTTCCACAAAAGTTTCGAAAACGTTTGCTTCATATAGTTACGTGTATTTAGTGTTTCTTTTGTGTCACGGAGTGACGCTGAGCAATACGACGATTCTTATACCGTGGGCAAGCTGATTTCGTTATTTCGATCATTCAGTTAAGTGTCTCCTCTGTTGGTTTTTTGTTAATATTCATAATTAAACTATAGATATTGATGCAGTTATTATTGTTAGAGCGTTCTTAGATAATGTATTTATAAGTTCCTGTATTTGATTTGAATAAGTATTGTATACTTTGTACGTTATAACATTTCTATACTGAAAAACATAGCTGGGGACAAAAGTAACACGTCACTACAGAGAGTAGTTGAATCCAATATTAACAATAGTTTTTAAAAAAGAATTATAAATATTAGTTACTTTTGGGGCCGTTACATGAGATTCCATATTAAATCAACTACACATTATCAAAGAAATATTTGAAGCTGGTTATGCTTTTTTATCGTTACCTACTTAAAATATGTTTATTTAAATGTTTGTTTCTATCGTTTCTAGTAATAAAAAATCCTATCTTGCTTTGGAACAAGTGTTTTTACTTAATTGTTCTCAAAATAATTAATATTACTTTCGTCTCCATGGTATGTTACTTTCGTCCTACCCCTGCAGGACAAAAGTAACAATGACAGTCACTGCGGAAAATTGCTATAACTCTTTGACTACTTATCATGGAAGGCTGAATTTGTGGTCAAATGATAGACCAAGAAACACACTATCTTAAGGCATAATTTTCATTTTTATATCTGTAAGAGGTAATTGGCAGCTAGGCCACATGTAAAAAGTGTTACGTTTGTCCCCGCTCTCCCCTACGACTCTAGCCGTTCTCCATGTTTTGGGTATACACCACAAGGCATGACAGGATCTGAAGATAAGGTCCAGTCGTTTTATCAGGTCCTCCTCCCTTTCTGTAGAAAAGCGGAGAAGATCCCGTCCACTCCCGGATTCCTAAATCTCTTAAATGAGTTTATAGCCCATCTGATTCTGTCTCGGTTTAGGTACCACTCTGGAGGCCATACCTCAGTCCTTCGGTCTTTCTCAGGTTCCAGCTCTTCTGTGAGTTGCCCCTGCTGAAAGAGTCCCGGCCTGAGAAGTGGACTTCTATCAGGTGCTCCAAAATTTGTTGTCGGTTCTCTAGGTACCTCCCGTCCGGGAGTCTGAATCTGTTCAAGTCTGCAGGAGGCCCGGATGCGAAGACCTTTCGAAGCCTGGCCACTAGTGGTAGGGCCTCGGCCTCTTGGCGGAATTCCCTCCAGGTCTTACTTTTTGATGCTTTGATGAGCTTCTTGTAGGATCTATGAGCTTCCCTGTAGTTTTTCTTTTCAATCCTCGCACCAAACCTCATGGCTCTGTTTAGCAGCTTCCACCAGGGTACCCGTCTGCTGCTCTTCCTTTGCTTGGCCGGCATGACGTTTCATACGATTGGGTGATCGCAGCCTGCAGTTCCTCAACCGCCTGCTCGATCCCCCCACCCGTTCTCGAGCGTTCACAGTCCCCCCTCCCCCGAGCCTTTCTTCTAGCTCCTCTATGTAGAGTTGCCAGTCGGTGGCCCTGGGGTTCCTGTAGACTTCCGTGGGTTCGTACTTCGCGTCTCCCGTCAGTTTAAATTCGATTAGCCTGGGGTCTGACAGAGTTACCTCTTCCGCCACTTGCCAATCCTTTATAGCCTGAGCCACCTTCCTGGAGCCAAGCGTGATGTCGATTACCTCCTGTCTCCTGGTGGTAACGAATGTGAGCTTGGAACCTCGATTGAGGATCTCCAGTTATGTGGTCGAGAAGTATTCGAGTAAGCTCGTCCCTCTCTTGTTAATATCGGCACTGCCCCATATGATATGGTGGGCATTGGCGTCGCATCCCACCACCAGTTGCAGTCCCCCATTTTTACATGCCTCCACCAGTACTCTGAGTTCCCTCGATGCCCCCCCATCGAGAATCCCCCCATTCCTCAGAGTCGTACGGTAAGTATGCTGAGCAGACCACGACCTTTTCCATGTTCCCGCCCATTTTTTTTCTCTATTAGGACAGCTGTTAGGTCCCTAGTGCAGATTTCACCAGCTTCAAGACATTTAGTATTTTACTTGCGTAGACGCACGCTCTTGGGCCAGGGTCAACAGGCCCGTGTATTATCGTGCCCAGTTTCGCGTTCAGTCCTCCTACTCGACCCCTGATTAGTCAGAGTTCCCTTTATGAGTACTATAATAATAATAATAATAATAATAACAACAACAACAACAACAACAACAACAACAGCGGCAGCGGCAGCGGCAGCGGCAGCGGCAGCGGCAGCGGCAGCGGCAGCGGCAGCGGCAGCGGCAGCGGCAGCGGCAGCGGCAGCGGCAGCGGCAGCGGCAGCGGCAGCGGCAGCGGCAGCGGCAGCGGCAGCGGCAGCGGCAGCGGCAGCGGCAGCGGCAGCGGCAGCGGCAGCGGCAGCGGCAGCGGCAGCGGCAGCGGCAGCGGCAGCGGCAGCGGCAGCGGCAGCGGCAGCGGCAGCGGCAGCGGCAGCGGCAGCGGCAGCGGCAGCGGCAGCGGCAGCGGCAGCGGCAGCGGCAGCGGCAGCGGCAGCGGCAGCGGCAGCGGCAGCGGCAGCGGCAGCGGCAGCGGCAGCGGCAGCGGCAGCGGCAGCGGCAGCGGCAGCGGCAGCGGCAGCGGCAGCGGCAGCGGCAGCGGCAGCGGCAGCGGCAGCGGCAGCGGCAGCGGCAGCGGCAGCGGCAGCGGCAGCGGCAGCGGCAGCGGCAGCGGCAGCGGCAGCGGCAGCGGCAGCGGCAGCGGCAGCGGCAGCGGCAGCGGCAGCGGCAGCGGCAGCGGCAGCGGCAGCGACAACGACAACGACAATAACAATAACAATAATAATAATAATAATAATAATAATATTTTGAGATATTTCTATGAAATTTCGTAATAGGTACATATTGTGGGATCAGGAACACCCCACACCATAAGAGAGGGCACGGAATAACCAAGACTCGGGGAGTCCGCGGTAGCCGAGGTGGTTAGGCGGCTGGCGAGCACGCAACGAATCTGGAGTTACAAGTTTATTAAGAAAAATATGTATATTTATGAATATATTTGATTAAATATTTGAATAATTGAATAAAATAATGATTTTATGGATAAAGTGAATATTAAATGTAAGAATCAGTATTATTTGCTCTAGTGTGCAAGTACTGGGACGTGTCCTGGTCTTGGGACATTTACCTTATAGGTCGAGTTAAGGAAGATTTATTTTGAGTTGTAGAAGTGTTTACAGCGGAACGAAAGCTTCGAGTTATCGAGGTTCGACTGCACTAATTATAATCAGCAAGCTTCTGTAGCGTGAGTCGTGTACGTGTATCTGAGCATTTTCATGAGAAAGTACAAGATCTTCCATGTTGACCAACGGCACTCGTTTCTGTGTCATCAAGGGAATGCAATTCGATCTTCGATCTGGTTATACACGAGATACATGCATTGTAGACAGATAGTGTTTCAATCGTACATATAAACCTATGCTCCAATAGTTCCTCCCATTGAACGCGAGAGGTAATATGAAAATTTTTAGCACTTAAATGAAATGTAATACTCATTGAATCGAGTAAGAAGCTCTTAGTCGACATGACATTGTCAGAAGTATACAGGGTGTCCCAAAAATGCTGCGGTTCCTTGAAGGGGGTGATTCAGGGGGTGATTGGAAACAACTTTTTCCTTTGCGAAAATGTTCTCCGAGGTTTCGTTAACGAGATATTAACAAAAAGCACCGACCAATCAGAGCCCGAGATTGGAGGCCGAGTTCCCGCGGTAGCGTGGCCGCGCGCCGCGCTGCGACTACGAACAAGCAACTCGGCATGCATCGAAGGAAATTGCAGAGAATGGCAAATGAAAAAGACGTAACAAATAAAATCGAACATTTTGTCATGGTTTGTTTGTCATTTAAAGTGAAAAATGAATAAAGGATAAATGGATGAAAATCATGCGTAACGTAAAAAGACAAATACAAAGGTTTTTTTTAGAAGAATCGAAAATAATAATTACTTGGAGTGAGAGGATAAGGAACACGTAAATTTCCTTTTTTAATAACGTACAAACGAAAAGGTAATGCAACAGGGAACGAGCGAAAAGTGATCGTAGTTCGTTATTGTGATAAAAATCCATAGTTCAATAACGTCCAACACTGTTGTTGATAATGAATAACTCCGTTTAAAAACTGCGAAAAAAATTTACGTACGGAAATTTGGAGAATTATCACCGGAAATTAGCCATAACCTGCGTTAAATTTAAAAAATAATAGTCGCCAATAATGTACCTAAAACTCACCCTTTCGGAAATTCACCTGCAGCTTGAAAGTCTGTGTCACTAGGTCACTGAACCGATCCTGGTCATCGACAGACGCGCCGAATGCACAGCTGATCTCAGGTACACGACGCCATCCAAAGTTAAAGGTCGCAACGTCAAGTGCGTCCGGGTTAATGTACCGAATATTCACTTCACTGCACGGCTACTAACACTGATCACTTAATTTATTTTTCATGGAACGTGTTGTTCCTACGTTATAAAAATTGGTGGAAATGAATTTTTACTTGGCGTTCGGAGCCGTGGGTATTTCCGCGCAAATTCTCACGCTGCAGCACTTGCGTCCTCGTTGTTCGGGGGGTGCAACCAGAACATCGCGTAATACTCTTGAGCAGAGAACATTTCTGCGCCGTGATTGCTTGCTGACTGACAAGATTTTTACGAAGCGACTTCTTCTACCCTCAAATAGTTTCTCTCGTTCCATTATGAGTTGACCCCCCACCAGACCAAGAGGCTTCAGGTAGAAAGAAGCCAGCACATTTTCGAAACACACGTGCTTCGCAGAAGTGCAACGAACGGACTATCGTGCACTTTTACAAAACTCCGCGTTCCGTCCTTTTACTGCTAATGTACCCATTGCTTCGAGGTAGGCAGCAGACACCACGTGTTTCGGTTCGAAAGGGACGGAAGAGAAGAGAAACAGAAAGTCTTCGAGTTGCTATAAAGAAAAAAATCCTGTTTCCAGTTTCCATTTTCCGATACTCTGAGTTCACGTCTGCTACGAGGCGGAACCAACTAAGCCATAAATTACCCAAAACTGTAGGAAACCGTTGTCTACCGTCGACTAGTGGGACAGTACGGTCATAAACCGCGACCCTAGCGAAATGCTCTGCGTCGACGAATTCCGTGCGAGTGAAGCCTTGGGGAGGAGATACTGCTATGAAGAGGACCTCTTTAGGACAGTGGCCGTTTGGGAGGGATGCACGTGGTGTCTGCTGCCTACCTCGAAGCAATGGGTACATTAGCAGTAAAAGGACGGAACGCGGAGTTTTGTAAAAGTGCACGATAGTCCGTTTGTTGCACTTCTGCGAAGCACGTGTGTTTCGAAAATGTGCTGGCTTCTTTCTACCTGAAGCCTCTTGGTCTGGTGGGGGGTCAACTCATAATGGAACGAGAGAAACTATTTGAGGGTAGAAGAAGTCGCTTCGTAAAAATCTTGTCAGTCAGCAAGCAATCACGTCGCAGAAATGTTCTCTGCTCAAGAGTATTACGCGATGTTCTGGTTGCACCCCCCGAACAAGGAGGACGCAAGTGCTGCAGCGTGAGAATTTGCGCGGAAATACCCACGGCTCCGAACGCCAAGTAAAAATTCATTTCCACCAATTTTTATAACGTAGGAACAACACGTTCCATGAAAAATAAATTAAGTGATCAGTGTTAGTAGCCGTGCAGTGAAGTGAATATTCGGTACGTTGACCTGGACGCACCTGACATTGCGACCCTTAACTTTCGGTAGTGTCGTATACCTGGGACCAGCTGTGCACTGAGCTCGTCCATCGATGACCAGGATCGGTTCAGTGACCCTGTGACACAGATTTTCAAGCTGCAGGTGAATTTCCAACAAGGGTGAGTTTTAGTTACTTTATTGGTGATCATTCATTTTTAAATTTAACGCAAACGATGGCTTATTTCCGGCGATAATTCTCCAAATTCCCGTACGAAAATATTTATTCGGGCTTTTTAAACAGACTTATTCGTTATCACCAACAGTGCTGGCCGTTATTGAATTACGGATTTTTATCACAATAACGAACTACTATTATTTTTCGTTAATTTCCTGTTACATTACCTTTTCGTGGCTACGTTATTAACACAAGAAAATTTACGTATTCCTTATCCTCCCACTTCAAATAATTATTATTTTCGAATCTTCTAAAAAAAAAACTGCGTATTCGTCTTTTTACGTTGCACGCGATTTTCATCCATTTATCCTTTATTCATTATTCACTTTAAATGACGAACAAACCATGACAACATGTTCGATTTTATTTGTTACGTCTTTTTCATTTGCCATTCTGTGCAATTTCCTTCGATGCATGCCGAGTTGCTTGTTCGAAGTCGCAGCGCGGCGCGCGGCTACGCTACCGCGGGAACTCGACCGCCAATCTCGGGCTCTGATTGGTCAGTGCTTTTTGTTAATATCTCGTTAACGAAACCTCGGAGAACATTTTCGCAAAGGAAAAAGTTGTTTGCTATCACCCCCCGAATCACCCCCTTTAAGGACCCGCAGCATTTTTGGGACACCCTGTATGCTATTTCCGACTTTGATGATGCGAGTGGTTTATTTGTCTCCATTTGTCACATGTGATGGAAAACAATGTTCATAATATTTTTATCTGACCATAATAATTAAACAAAATGATTCTGAATGTCCCTCCCCCCCCCCAATTTCCCTGCGCATTTTATATCTCCCTTTCACAAAACCCCGGAGTCTGCCAAAAATTCCTCGTCTGCTTTGAACAAATATATTCCACTTGTTGAAGCAAGGAATTATACATATCCACCTTCAAGACCGCATTCATACTTTTGAAGGCCTTTGGCGCAACATCATTACGGGGCCTAGTGGTGGACTGGATCTAAAAATATGGGTTGCCAGGAGGGGGCCCTCCTACAACTATAGGGCTATCATTTATAATAGTAATACAACGTAAATTCGAGTTGTATACATACAGCAATAATATTGAAACTTCTATTATATTTTCAAGCTACTAAAAAGATATTACCATTTTTAACATATTGTTTGATGTTTAACCCCTTCGCGACCGTGGACAAGATATCTCGTTCCACGGTATCTGTCGTACGAATATTGTGTCGCGGGATAACTCGTCCGTGGCATCGTACGGACGACATAATGTCGCGAGATAACTCGTCCGTGGCATCGTACGGACGACATAATGTCGCGGGATAACTCGTCCGTGACATCGTACGAACGACATAATGTTGCGGGATAACTGGTCCGTGGCATCGTACGACAGATACCGTGTAGCAAGATATCTCATCTACGGTCGCGAAGGGGTTAAGGGGGCCTACGGGGACCAGTTGCTATCAGGCAAGCTAACACTCTGGCGAGTCCATCACGGATGATGCCTCAAAGAACAAGTCTATTTCAGTTAATCAAATTCATAGAGATTTTTAACACGTGGCCTCATGGAAGTTGAGGCCCCAGCTTGTTCCTAATTACGCCTGGTGGTAAATGTGGCCCTGTCTTCCTCACAATTATTGCAATATCACTTTACTGCGGTCATCAAAATGAAGAATCCCTCCTAAACCTAAGGAAGTTAATCTTTTTATTTATTTATTTATTCGCAATGAACGGACAAGACCCATTTAGTAACAGAAAGAAGATATTCCAGCCTACATCAACTGAACATCCTGTGATTCGTCACGCTTAATGTTAACACACTGCATATTATACCAAAGAAGTCTATAAAGGATCATCGTCAAACCCTTAAAAATACGTGTACTCTCGTCCAACGACGTAACGTCAATGAACTTGACTGAACGTTTCACTTTCCATCGTTTCGAGGAATTATCGAGAAGAGAGGAGCATGAATAATTCATGCATGCATAGTTCCAAAGAACAACTTGCTTAATGACTATTTTTTTCTCCCCCTCTGGATAACCGGCTATCGGGCTTGTATCTACAGTTATTGTCCCCGTCTGGTTCGCACGAACCACGAGCCTTCTCCCGAGTTCACAGGAACGGCCCGTATAGGTTTCTTCCAGGATATTCGCGAACATTTCAGTGGCAAACACGTAACGTTCTATATATAGAACGCTCGAAACAATGTGGACACCCCGCTAATAATAAATAGGAGCAACATTGTCGATGCTCGCCTGCCTATCTCTGTTTTCATCTTCGCGGTCAGTAACCACCCGCCATCATTCCTTAAAATTTCTAATCCCGTTACGACTTTCTAATCATGTTTTCTGCAAATCATTTTCCGATTATCGCTGACAAGCTTTCAGGATAACCTTGAGGATCCCTTGGTACCGTTTTCTGTTTTTAAATAATTCCCTTGTCGCGAAGTTGTTGGAGAAAGATTGTTTTTGATTCACACGAAATTTGAGAGTTGATATAAATTTTTTGCTACTCATTTCTAACTTTCTCTTCGTTTCTGCAATTATTTTTTTATGTAGTAAAAGATTATTTGGTCTCTCCTTTTAAAATTTGTGAATAGAAGATTGTATACTTCTAATTAGCGATTTTGGAATTTTTATGTTACTAGAAATTGGGTATGCGACTAATTTTTGTTTCATTGATGACCGAACTCGTCACCAGGAAATACGTATGTAATTACCTAGGTTTCACAAGAGTAGTGTTAAAATAGCAGATGCTGTATTAATTTATATCTGACAGGTTTATGTTTTATAATTCATAGAATAATGAATAATGCTTGCTTCCGAAATTCTAGTGACCTAATTTCATAAAATATATATGTGCAAAAAGTATTTGAAGAAATCAACGAAATTCCAAATGATTAAATTCTTTCCAAATTACTCATTACGAACTAGTTTCTGGTCATTATTCATTAAGGGTACTATTTAGGCAGTCGTTTTTGTCGAAAATGAAGAATTTCTTTTTCAGTTAATTACAAAGAAATAAATTGAAAATGAGGCTTCTTTAGCACAATGTTTATGAATATTGTTACGTTTTCGCGTTGGCATAATATAAGTTTAATGTGTAATAACAGAACGTGAACATTAACAAGGATAATAGTAATTAAATAACAGTAATTAATCAGGTAGAGGTGTTCGGGACTACGTCTGCTCGCAATGGCGTCTGTATCTCAAGTGACAGCTTGACAGGCGATCGATCAGATCGCCTTCTTCTCGCTGTCCCTTGTCTTCGTCGCGAGCACCAGCGGGCCATGGATTCCATCCATAGGGTGCTCGCAACACTGCTCCCCCCTCTCGAGAAGCGGTCGTCCCGACCGCTGTAGCTTCTCCGCTGTCTGCAGCCGTACCCTGGTTCGAAAGAGTGGACTAAATGCTGTGTGGCCTCTTCCGACCGTCGCCTCGGCATTTGGTGCCTTTACACGGACGTTCTTTTGGGACACTTTTGCGCGCCACACGCCAGCGCGGCACGCATTTGGCGTGGCGTGCCGGAACGTCGCAGGCCAGAAGATCGTACCCGTCACTACTTAGAGACAGCGAGTTCGGGCTCCCATTTCTACGTCGACTCCACGTGCTTTTTCCAGGAACCACCGCAGTCTTGTATTGTGTACTACCTGTTCCATGTATATTATCGATCTGCGAAACAATCGGCAAGACACGATCGCGATACACGTAGGTTCGCGAAAAGTATACGAATTCCTCGATATACCTGGCTTATAGAGGATATCATAAATGCTTTTACTGTAGGGCACATTGAAACATCTGTTTTTACGAAGCTACATTTGGTTTACCTGAAGGTGCTATAAATTATGGAAATGGTTTATTACTCAGTTATAACGACTGTATTGCGATCTGCATTCTTCTTGCAGACGAAAAGTTTCCACCTCATCGGAAGTTCTTGCTAGCATCTTGTGTGCAGTTAGAAGTGTGGCGCGCCGGAATTCCACGTTCTTGCGTGCGAGTAGAACCGTTGTCAGGCGTGGCGCGTCCAAAAAAGTGTGGCGCGCTAACCTCGACTTCAGAAAAGTTTACATAAGAGACAGAAAAGGTAGTTAGAAAAGGAAAGCGGCACTTGAAACCAAGGGTTTGGCGTGGCGCGTGGAATTTCCGACAGTGCGGAAAATTCTGAGGCGCGCGGCGCGCCTGGCAGCCAAGACTCTTCGAGCCGCTACAGGCGGTAGGAAGTGAAAGAGAATTTTTTCAAACCAAAGAATTAAATATATTTACTTCCAGCTTTGTGGCTTCATTTGTCAATCTTTAGGGAATATGAAAAAAAATTGTATGCAAAAATAGTGGTTATATCCGGAGTTATAGTACTTCAAATAGAGCGCCTTACAAAACTCATATGCGCACTGTTAGCATAAAATCAGTTGTTGTAGTTGTCTCAAATAGATTAATATACGATTAATAGATTAAACTTTATTAACCAAAATCATGATGTTATTTATTTTCATCTGCAACCTAGTAAATTATGTCTGTACCTACCTATCGCAAAGTATTTGCGTAAAATCTAAACATTCGGATAGTTAGTTAAAAAATTAAATATGGATATCTTAATACACGTGAGACCGTATATTTCGATACATGTATACGCGTGAATTTCAGTACACGGGTACACGGATACTACGATCCGTGAATTTCGATGCACGTGTACACGCGTATCGATATGGAAGTGATACCGATGCATTTCTTATGTTTTTCAAATGAAAATTATACCAAATTTCATGTAAATCGAACTATTTTTAACGAAATTTTGGAAATCAATTTATTATGAAGATTCCTTAATTACGATCCGATTTGTGTCGTTTTTGGACCATTTTCATCGGGAAAGCATAAGGAAACGATTCACACCACTTTCGCCAAGATCCGATGAAAAATGTAGAATTTTTGATTCGTCACTTTTTAGGGGGCAACATTGTACGGCCCCCCTGGGCTCGAGGGTCGAAGTCCTTGAAACCCATCGAGGCACGGCTTATCGGTAGGGTTGCCTCTTGAGTCGAGGTTTGCGTGGGACGAAAATTCAAGCGCGCCACACTTTTTTGGACGCGCCACGCCTGACAACGGTTCTACTCGCACGCAAGAACGTGGAAATCCGGCGCGCCACACTTCTAACTACGCACAAGATGCTAGCAAGAACTTCCGATGAGGTGGAAACTTTTCGTCTGCAAGAAGAATGCAGATCGCAATACAGTCGTTATAACTGAGTAATAAACCATTTTCATAATTTATAGCACCTTCAGGTAAACCAAATGTAGCTTCGTAAAAACAGATGTTTCAGTATGCCCTACAGTAAAAGCATTTATGATATCCTCTATAAGCCAGGTATATCGAGGAATTCGTATACTTTTCGCGAACCTACGTGTATCGCGATCGTGTCTTGCCGATTGTTTCGCAGATCGATAATATACATGGAACAGGTAGTACACAATACAAGACTGCGGTGGTTCCTGGAAAAAGCACGTGGAGTCGACGTAGAAATGGGAGCCCGAACTCGCTGTCTCTAAGTAGTGACGGGTACGATCTTCTGGCCTGCGACGTTCCGGCACGCCACGCCAAATGCGTGCCGCGCTGGCGTGTGGCGCGCAAAAGTGTCCCAAAAGAACGTCCGTGTAAAGGCACCAATTCGCCTTCACGCCCAAGGGAAAACCACCCAAAAACCTTGGGCAAGGCGTGGGTACGTGGTTCCCCGTGTCTCTATCTTCCACTTGCGTCTTCGAACTTGCGCACTTCTTTCTTGGACTTCATCTTCTGTGATGGCGCATCCTCTTCCTGGGTAGAGACGGGTACGGGGTCTTGTCATCTCAGGGTCGGGGTTCGCGTGTCTGTCCTGGATTTTGGGGTTTCTGGATGCAGCTTCAAAATTTCTTCTTGTTCGACGACGACATCCCCTGCGTGGGTCCCCGGGCTGTCCGGTCTTGGGATCTGGCCGTCTCCACGTCCTGCGTCTGGATCGCTGTCCCGCTCGCTAAGTTCGCCTGCTGTTGCTGTCGCTCCGGTTTCCCTTGCAGAAATACAAAGCGCTTTAGGGTTCGGTCGTGTCTGTAAAGAGACCGTTGGGGCCGCCCGAGCCGGAAAGCCAACGAGGAAGGCCGAGCACGCGAGCAGGGAATTGCAGCTAGTCACAAGTATGCAAGCGGCCCAGCCCCCACGGCAGCCACCGGACTCGTCCACCCTGATGGGGATTTTCTTCTAATCTCCTCCAGCCCTTGGCTTCGTGATGGCCCCATTCCTCTTCTTGGCTTCTGGTGTTGTCTCAGGGGACCGTCCTGTGCGTCCGGTTAGCGCTCCCGTTTCCGCGACATCCCCTCCAGCCGATCCAAGCAGCGCTTGTCCGTCTGGTGATTGGGGATGCCATTTCCCTCCTGCTGTCCACCCTCTCTCCTTCTTTTTCCTGGGTACCCCGTGAGATCCTCCATCCCGGCCGTGCCAGGGGCTCGCAGGGTCTCCTCCAGGGGGCTAGCGGGGCGCTTTCACGTATGTCCGCACCCCGCTGCGGACTGCCACGCTATTGTGGCACATTCGGGGAATTCGGGAGCGCGTATCCCGACCGCGGTGGTAGTCCCCCGACACCTTGTCCCTCGTCGTGGGGTATCGTGTGCCTGTAACAAACTCAAGAGCGGGGGCCGGGCTACGAAGGCAACCTCCGTAGCCCAGTCCACCTGATTAGCTTAGACTAATCTTCTTTCTTGAGTCTTCCGAGTCCTCGCGTCCTTCTATCTTGAGATTCTGAGTGTTGGTGCTTGACTCTTCACTCTTCTAGGAACCGTCCTTCGTATTTCGCTAGGCGTCGAACATGGACCACCTTGCACTTCTTCCGGGGTGTACGCTGGATCCTGTAGACGACGTCGTTGATCTTGTTCACCACTGTGTAGGGTCCTTCCCAGTCGTTCTGCAGTTTTGGGCACTTCCCTTTCACTCTTCGTGGTTGGAATAACCACACTCGTTCCCCGGGCTGGAACTCCACCGTGTTGACGCGCTTGTCGTACCACGACTTCATTTTCGAATTGTAGATGTCCAGACGGCGTCGAACGAATTCGTGGATCTTCTTCATTTTTCCTCGGATCCATTCGGAGTATCCTCGTTCAACGTCCTCGTCGTCTTCCACCTCTGGGGATAGTCCTCTCCATAATTGTAGAGGTAAACGCAGTTCCTGGCCATATAGGATCATCGCTGGCGTTAGTTGTGTAGCTTCATGTCGTGCTGACCTGTATGCGAGGAGGAACATGGGAATCCATTCGTCCCAATCTCGTTGATGTTTTGAAACAAACATTGCAAGATATTGGAGCAATGTTCTGTTCAAACGTTCTACTAGACCGTCGGATTGAGGATGCAGAGGAGTTGTTCGTGTTTTCCTGATTCCTAGCAGTTTCAGCAATTCCTTGAACACGGAGGATTCGAAGTTCCTTCCTTGGTCCGTGTGTATCTCTAACGGTACACCATGACGACACACTACGTTGTGCAAAAGAGCTCTTGCCACTGTGACAGCTCGCTGGTCTGGCATCGCGATTACTTCCGGCCACCGGGTAAAGTAGTCCGCCACGACCAGCATAAACCTGTTGCCGGCCTGAGACCTCGGGAGCGGACCCACAACGTCCAGGGCAAGTCTCTCGAACGGAGCTCCCACGTTGTATACTCTCAGGTTCCCTGCTCCCCTTTGACGTGGTCCCTTCTTTGCCGCACAGGTGTCACACCGCCGGCACCACTCTTGAACGTCCTGTCGACACGTAGACCAGAAGAACTGTTGGCGGATCTTTGCCAAGGTCTTGTTTACTCCGAAGTGTCCAGCTGCTGGCGCATCATGGAACTCCTTCAGGACTCCTGCAACCTTTTCGTGCGGTACCACCAAAAGCCACGAGGTCGTTGTACCATCGTGGGACTCCCATTTCCTGAAAAGCAAACCTTCGTGAACTTCCAGCGAGTCCCAGATTGACCAGTAATATTTCATTTGCGGGGAGAAACGAGCAACATCTTGCCAATCGGGCTTCTCCCCTTCTCCTTTCTTTTTAAGGATGAAGCCGATCGTTTCATCCTTCTCTTGACTTCGTTTCCACTCGTTCTTGTCTTCTTCACAAAATATCCTGTGAATCTTCTTCGTGGTCTGTATTTCTCCTTCTGCTTCTTTCTTCTCCAGTCGATTGCAATTCTTACAATTTTCTTCGATACACGGTCTTCGGGAGAGTCCATCGGCGTTTCCGTGGGCTTTTCCTTCCCTGTGACGAATTTCGAAGTCGTATTCTTGTAGTCGTTCGATCCAACGGGCTACCTGTCCTTCAGGGTGTTTGAAGGTCAGCAGCCAACGAAGCGCTGCATGATCTGTCCTTATTAGAAATCTTCGTCCGTAGAGGTAATGATGGAAGTGTTCGATGGATTTCACTACTGCTAGTAGCTCCCTCCGGGTGACGCAGTAGTTCCTTTCTGCTTTTCCCAGGGTCTTGGAGAAGTAGGCTACGACCTTTTCCTGTCCTTCGTGTTCCTGTGAGAGGACGCCGCCTATGGCGAAATTAGAGGCGTCCGTGTCCAGGATGAAGTCCTTGTTTATCACTGGGTATGCTAGTATCGGGGTTTCGGTTAATTTCTTCTTCAGCTCTTCGAAAACTCTTTGGCATTCGTCGGTCCATTGGTAGTCTTGTTTGGTCTCGGTGAGGCGATGCAGGGGTTTGGCGATCCTGGAGAAATCCTTTACAAATTTTCGGTAGTACGTGCATAATCCTAGGAAACTTCTTAATTCCGTGATGTTCTTTGGCTGTGGCCATTCCGAAATGGCTTTAATTTTCTCCGGATCTGTTTTAACTCCACTCTCTGTTACGATATGGCCCAGATATTTTACTTCTCGGCAGAAGAAAGAACATTTCTTGGGGCTCATCAATAGTTTAGCTTCACGTAAACGAGAAAACACTGACCGTAGGCGTTCGAGCTCCTGTTCAAAGTCATTCCCGTAGATGATTATATCGTCCAAGTAGACCAAGCAGATTTTCCAGGTCAGACCTTGAAGCACGTTTTCCATCAGTCGCTCGAATGTGGCAGGGGCGTTGCAGAGTCCAAAGGGCATCACTTTGAACTGCCACAGTCCCGTTCCCACAGAAAACGCAGTTTTCTCTCGATCTTCTTCGTCCATAGAGATCTGCCAATATCCGCTCTGCAGATCCACGGTTGAGAACCAGGAAGATCCAGTGAGGGCGTCCAGGGTATCCTCTATACGAGGTAGAGGGTACGAATCCTTTTTGGTAACCTCATTCAGACGACGGAAATCCACGCAGAACCGTATACTTCCATCCTTCTTCTTCACGAGGACGATCGGGGAAGACCACGGGCTCTGCGATTCCTCGATCACGCCCTGAGCTAACATCTTCCTGAGTAACTCTTCTACTTCTGCTCGACGGTGTAGAGGCAACCTCCGTGGTGCCTGCTTTATGGGCTGGCAGTCTCCGGTGTCAACTGTGTGTTTCACCCGGTCGCAGTTCCCAATCTGACTCGAATCCGTGGCGAAAACGTCCTGAAATTCGTACAATAATTCAGCAAATAGTTTCTTTTGTCCTTCTGACAAACCTGATGAGCAACGTGTGTACAGCTCTTCTAAATGCTGTGGGACGACCGTTTCCCCTTCTTCTTCTGATTTCTTCTTCTCGGCAATTAGCTCACCAAAGCGTATCTCCGTTTTGCCGGGAAGGCACAGCACATTCCGGGAAAGGTCGATGTTGCAACGGTGTTTCCTCAGAAACGTCGCTCCCAAGATGCATTTTTCCACCATTTCCACGACGTAGAAGTCTTCTACACTCGACAGCTCTCCAACGCTGACTTCCATGCTCGTTTTACCGAACACTTTCATTTTCTCTCCCGTAGTGGAGCGAATGTCGGTTTCTGTCTTTTGGAAGTCTTTCCTCGGGCACAATTCTTTTTCCAGAAGGTTGATCGGAGAACCTGTATCTAGGATAAGTTTACACGATTTTCCGTTAATTTTTCCACATACGTAAATCTCGTCGGCCGGATTCCCCTGACGCTCAGTCGCCTCCTGCATCGCCACACTCTTGACGACCGGGGGACTGTTCTTTACGGTCCGGCGTCTCCCCCTTACGCCGTCCTCTTCCCGTTTCCCTCGGGTTTCTTCGTAGGAGCGGCTCTTGGCTGGTCGTTCTTGGCCTTGAAACAATCCTTTTGTAGATGGCCCAACTTTCCGCAGAGCCAGCACTTCGGTGTTCTTTGGGTGCATTTTGGGTCCTCCGTTCGTTCCTCGGGTTTTGCAAATCTCCGCTGCTTCGCCGGGCACCTTTCAAAATTGTTGGAGGATTTAGCTTTCCGTTTTTCCGCGTATCGTTCTCGCGATTCGGCCGTGGGGTGGCGAGACATCGTCTCGACGGCCTCGATCTCGAGAGCTCTGGTCACGGCGGCTCTTAAAGACGTAAACCCGCCGAGTCGCAGTTCCCGCTGCATAACCGAGCTCGACAATGCCGTTACGAATTGGGACGCGGCTAACTTGTCGCGGGTTTCCACCGGGCATTCGGCGAAAGCGGACTGTGCTAATCGCTCTATTTTGGTGGCGAGCGAGGAGATGCTCTCATCTCTTCGCTGTCTATGGCTTTGGAAGAGTACATAGTTCAAATTCGACAGGTTTTTTGCCCCGTAGCGGAATTCCAGCGCGGAAACCAATTCTGCGAAGTTCTCGCATTGAGCTGCGGAGAGCGTCGTAAGGACGCTCCTTGCCGTGCCCCCGAGGGCAGCAATCAAGGCTGTAGCCTTTTTTTGGTCATTCCAACCATTCGCGCGCGCGATCGTGTCGAATTGTACCCTGTACTCTTCCCACGAATTATTCCCATAAAAAATTGTCGGTCTCACCGCGTACCCCAAGCTGAGTACGTGTGGTTCCGACACGGGGGTAGCGACGGGCGCACCGACGGGAGTGGGGATATGCGTCGGCGGAACACTATTTACAAGTGCATTCTCCCCACTCCGAAGGCTCGCGCTGCCACTAACCGAACTATGGTTGTTATGAAACGAAGCGGTTACGACCTGAATTCGTTCCTCCATGTTCGATAGGCGCGCTTCTAAGGCCGCCTGTGTTCGCTGGATCTCTGTGTCCCTCTCTTCCCTGCGACGGTCTTCCCTCTGCCAGCGGGCTTCGTCCTCCCTCCTCTGTTCCCTCATCTGGCCCACGATGCTTAACTGCAGGGAGGTGAAGAGTTCCTGGATAGAGGCATCCCCCGTCGCTGTAGGAGAAGGGTTCGTGGAGGCCGCGGATGCGCGAGTGGGCATCCCACTTCTGACACCAATGTTACGTTTTCGCATTGGCATAATATAAGTTTAATGTGTAATAACAGAACGTGAACATTAACAAGGATAATAGTAATTAAATAACAGTAATTAATCAGGTAGAGGTGTTCGGGACTACGTCTGCTCGCAATGGCGTCTGTATCTCAAGTGACAGCTTGACAGGCGATCGATCAGATCGCCTTCTTCTCGCTGTCCCTTGTCTTCGTCGCGAGCACCAGCGGGCCATGGATTCCATCCATAGGGTGCTCGCAACATAGGCTTTAAAAAGAACGTATTTGATTGGCGGAAAATATGCATTATAGATGACTCTACAGATGGGTCATTAAAGAGGCTTTGTAAAAAGATTCGATACTTTCAAAGTAAGGGGCAAGTCCAAAGCTACAACCCATACAGCACACGTTGCAGAGCAAGATTACAATGTTGCACGCAACGTCGCAGCAATATTCCTATATCCGCCTTCTGCAACGTTTCGTGTGCGTTTGCGTGTATGTGTGTTTCTTTTTCTCAAAGAAACTTCTTTTCCCCCCCAAGGGGATTTCTATCCGGTGACCTGTAGCGTCGTAGGCGAACACTTTACCACCGCAGCTACAACCACTGATTTATGTATAAGACTGCTAACGTATTCGAACTTATCATCCTACCGTCCAAAACTTTAAACTCAAAATATTCAAAACCGAAGGCTCATTTTGACAAAGTCCATTACGGTTTTGTAACACTAAACTAGCAGACATAAAAGTTGCCACTTTTTCAATTTGTTCTATTTTTGATATTTTTTAGCATACATTTGGGACTGTGGTATGTTTAATATGCCTATTCTGATGGAGAATTTAAAGCTGTATAAAACCCAGTTAATGCTGAATTTATTTAACTGACTAACAACAGTGTTATATGACATTGAACGTGTTAACACATTTTTGGGGCCGACAAAAAAGTTACCTCGATTAGTAACTTTTTAGATTGTCCTAAAAGCAAAAGATGCCCCCACAAAATGTTAGATTTCTTTTATTAATGTTCAAAAGTGGTAACTTTTAGTTGGCTTTAAAAATGTGTTGTCTTGTTTAATGTTATGTAGGGTTTTTGTTTGTTAGTACAATAAATTCAACTGTAACTGGGTTTTATACAGCTTTTAATTCTCTTTTAGAATATGTATATTAGGCACACACTGCAGTTTTGACTTGATATTAAAAAGTAATATAAGTAGAGTGGTCCGAAAAAATGTAAACTTTTTTGTCCGCAACTGTAGGTATGTACTACAACGCCCACCCCGTGTCATTCTATACATTAAAATATACAGGGTGAGTCAACTAATGCTTAAACTTAATATACCAATCTCCGTTGTTTTTCATGATACGAGAAAATGTCTCGGAAAAAAAGATTGCTAAACAAAAAGGACAACATATTATACATGGTTCAATTTATATTTTTATTGGCTATAACGTTAGAATAATGAAAATACGTCATCCCATTAGAGAAAAACTATCGACGGTCTTGAAATTTCAAGAAATATAACCTTGAGGAAAAAATCTCCTCCGTCAGAATAATTGTCTCTCTGAAGCAAACATTGTTTTAGTTGCAGCAACGTTGCGGCAACATTGCGCTGCAACCATGCAACATAGCAAGGTTGCTGCAACGAAGTGTGCTGTATTTTAACATATCAACGCACACCGTAGAACATACAGAGAGTAGCCAAATTATTATACTCAAAACATTTTCGTCAAAATCTGTGAAAGTCGTGGCTGTAATTAAAGTAACAATGCACGGATGTTATTGTTTCTTCATTTATTGATTAATTACAACATCTGGCAACATGGTGAGTAATTTTTCAACATATAAATCTCATTTGTTTTTAAAAGGGCGGAGAAAATTATTGCAAATAAGCATGGCAGAATACTCCAAATATACAAAAAGTAGCCACAGAGTGCATTGAAAGCATGCCACGCTGAATCCAAGCCATCATGAAAGCTAAAGGCAAAGTGACCCAAAAGTGTAGTAATTGTATTTCTCGTACAATATATTCTTAAATCTATATACCTAAATGTACTTAATTTGTATTCTTAAATATATAGACTAGTATTAAAAATTAATATTATATCATTAAAAACGAGACATATTTTATTCCATTACCAAACCTTTTTGTTCGAGTATACTAATTTGGCCACCCACTGTAATTATTCCTAACATTCACTCAACATTTTATCCATAAAAGAGGAGTCTTCGACAAAAGCTGCCACGATCCAACGAAAGTTTCAAACGCAGCCCCCACCCCGAAATTTCTACACTAAAAGCTACATCTATATCAAAGATACGAAACAAATTATTAGCACCATAAACCCACCAAAGTACTACTTAGACACAGAAAAGCGTCTGTACTTAATAGTACCCGACTAGTATCTTAAGTAAAGTCGACGATACATTACCCAAGACTCTAAGTACCTGTCCAAGCTCCCAGTATCAACGATAAAATTGCTATAAAACCCTGGGTCTCTCCTCGATTTCCCATTCACCCCGAAGAACACGAAAAGATCCATGTCAGGCACAGGCACAAGGGACTCCAACTTTTCGCGTCGAATGCAATGTATGAATTCTAATAACTAAGAAATAATATCCTGAGCACTCTTGCGCGTCTCAGTTCCGCGAATTCTCGACGATCCAGTCTGCCCCCATTTTCCCCTAATTGCAACGATCCTCGCTTTGAGTTTTACGGCCGCTTAATTGCACCAAGGAAAGTGCGACGCAGGTACATCTGTACCATTGGATATTTTAAGCAAATAAACGACAGATGACAGAAACGCCTTTCCTCTTCGGAGACACGTACATACATTCGTATCGCAGTATCGCTTACAGTTACTCGGTAAGTAGTGTTCTCCCCTTCTGTGCGTGTAAAAGATTGCTCAGATCGTTCGTGGAACTTGGATGAATGAAAGGATGAGTTGGAGAGGAAATTGAGACATTGCGGAGGGCACAATGTGCAATGGCATAGTAAATTACTGGCAATAAGTTAAGTCGTGTTAAATATAAAGTTGTTGAGTAATAAGCCAAATTTGCTTATCGATATTTGGTGGAGGGGGCAAACCAATAAAGCGAAGTGAAAATGAAAATTTGTGCAAATATACCTAAGGTAATCTCAGTAGTCTCATTTTTTTGAGTTTTATGGAGTTACAGAAAACAATTGATGGGATAAAGTGTTTCCAATATTGTACTCGCAGTAGTAGCAGAAAGAATACAATGATTAATTACTGGATTTCGTATAATTTATTTTATTCAAACTTAGAAATAATTTATAACCTTTTTTATATGGTAATCCTTTTTCAGTGAATTCTTATGTGTTAAGATTATGTGTTCTTATGTATTCTTATTTCGGAATATTTTTACAAAGAACCCATAAATTTTATTATTTTTCAGTTTATTGATACATGCTTATTGATATTTAATCTATCTTTACAAATTTTGTCAATAGAGATAAATGAAAATCAAACGCAGTTGGCTGCTTTAAAGTAATCGTGAAAAACATGGGGTAACTGCGGCCATGATTAGGCTCGTTCTAGTGATTTGAAGCAAAAAATGTAAAGAGATTCTTGACTTGTATGCCTTTGGCTATAGTCGGTACCAGAAAGATATAAAAATATTGAAAATTAAGCAAATGGCGGCAGTTTGAAAATTAAGTATCGATTTTCGCATATGTTTTCAATTGTAAAAGTCTGTGAAAGTTTAAAAACAAAATATTTTATCATAATTCGGTAGAGACGATAGCCAAAAGCATACAAATAAAGAATCTCTATACATTGTTTGTTTCAGTTCACCAGATCGAGCCTGATCATGGTCGCATGTTTTTTTCTGATTGCTTTAAAGTAGTTAACTGCGTTTGATTTTCATCCTTCCCTATTGACAAAATTTGTAAAGATAGTTTAATCATCGGCGGAACCCGTAGCACCTAAAACATTAATCTAAAATAAAAACAATGCCAGATTATTAAAAGGGCATAAAACTCACTCGTAGACTGACCAGTAAATTTGCAAAAAAATGTCATTTTTTCAGAAAATAAGGACACTTGAATTTTGAAATCACTTTCCCCCTATATGCTTCGTCCTTTCAACGCCTTTAAAAATTACAAATTTTCTATTTTTTTGGGGTTTTTAATATTACTGGTCTGACCACGAGTCAAAAGTATATTCTTCAAAATAAAAAAGTTTCATTCGAATCGGATTTTAAAATTTTCCGAGATACAGGTTCCATCGATTTCAAGAACACTGATACGAGAAAAAGGGTTTGAAAAATCAAGCTATTTTTACAGATTCTTTTCTTCATAGATACAACATATAATGCAATAAATCCTTTTGATATTTATTAAGCTACTCTTATATTACACAAAAGAAAATTAAAAGAATTTTTTTAATTTGTTTTAAAACTTTAAACGCGATTATCTCAAAACAACATTTTTTCAACTAGTGCAGGTTATTGGGAAAAAACTATTTGACCAATTAAACTGAAATTTTTACACGTTATTCAGCACTTTAGTGGCTATGAGCGGGACCAGGATTTTTTTACTGATAAAAAATTAACGAAATGACGGAGGTTTGAAGTTTAAGAGCTGAAATACGGTGAATTTTTTAATCACTTTGCCTTGTAAAAACCTTGTAAAAAGTATGAAATGTTTAATCGAAAAAGGTTTTCGTAGCCCCAGCCATAGCTACTGAAGTGCTGAATAACCTGTAAAAATTTCAGACTAATTGGTCAAATAGTTTTTTTGCAATCACCTGCACCAGTTGAAAAAATGTTGTTTTGAGATAATCGCGTTTAAAGTTTTAAAACAAATTAAAAAATTCTTTTACTTTTTTTGTGTAATATAAGAGTAGCTTAATAAATACCAAAAGTGAGTGAAAAGAATCTTTAAAAATAGCTTCATTTTGCAAACAGTCACAGTGGACTGACCCCTTAAAGTTTTACGCGACCATGCATCTGCCGCTACTCAAATGCCTATAACATCGGGAATTTTACGAATTTCAAAAAATCTTCTTAAACACGTACTCTTAAAAGGTTGAACATTCGAAAAAAGAAATAAAAAAAAATCGATATTTAGACTGGAAGCTCCCCTTAAGTCTGTAACATAAATCTCCAAAGAAACATCACTTTCATTACCCCACACGTAGTACAGTTTCATGAAAACCTAAATCGAATTGAATTTGTTACACATTCAAAGCGGTCGAACGCTTTGGCGAAAAAGGGTACAATGCCCGCGGGCGATGCGATGTCGCGGATCACGACGTGGATTGGGTTCGTGCGAGAAACTTTGCTTGGAGGCGGAATTATGAGCATTTAATTTATGAATATTATTTATGACGTCCCACGTCAGAGTCGATGGAGATGAGAAACTGAGCGACCATTACCCGGCGGCACGAAAGCGTTGAAACCCGCGGAATGTGAAAAATTCCGTTCATAAAGATATCCCTTGTCGCGGGATCGGCAAGATTTGTCGACTTTTTCCCCGCGGACGCTCGTCTCGAATTCAGCGGATTAGGGTACCCGGCGTTCGCGTTAATTGCGTGGTTACGCGTCACGTATTAACATACTGACACGGATCAAGAGGCTTCGGGAAGCGGAAACTCGCCGTGATTACGTAATTATCAAGCATGCGGCTAGTGCTCGCCGCCCTCGTGGAGAAAGCTTGGGATCGCCAGATTTTCCACATTTTTCAGCGCCACGTAACAGCTCTAAAACGTAAACGTAATTGTGGAAGCACTTTCTTTTAAGAAGACATAAGAAATAGCTGGCTGTACAGAGTATTGAACGTATAAAGATAACGCTATCTGCTGGCGGCCTGGGGACTTCAGTGACTAAGGGACGCACTACCATCTCTAGCGCACTACAGATTTCAATGCCTGGTGAGGTCAGGACTGTCGCTGGCACGCCCGGAGATTTCAGTACCTGATGAGAACAGTATTGCTGAACGTCAAGCTTCTTTTCTGTCTATTTAGTGTCTTTGAAAACATGTACCGTAAACCGGGGAACATTGACAGTTAATTAACATGGATTAAATAAGGAAAATCTTCACGCTTGTAGTACAATCATAAAAGATGCAATGTTATAATAGGACACTTAAAGGGGACACCACGGTAATGGCCAGAAAAGTAAAGGTATCTTTGGATCAATAGCAAACTACCTAATGAATGTTTTTTAAACTTTCAGGATTTTTTATTAGATATATAACTTAAGCGAATATCTTTTTTTAAATTTACTTAAAGCAGATTTACAAGCTGTACAGGACGAGTAACTTTGAGCTGCAAAAAATCTGCTGACAGTTTTCTGACGAAACGTTGCTTCTAAAATCACCAAACCAAAATGTTTTAGAAACTATATGCGGATGGCTATGGCACGCCGAGAGATTTCTTTGATTTGTAGTTTCTTTCTATTTCTTCCTTAACGAAAGAGATTTACTAGATCAATTTACTAGAACCAAATTTCACCATTTTTGTCAGAGGTTCGCCATTTCGTAATTTTTTTTAAAATTTTCAAAATCGAACCCGTCGTGCCATAGCCGTGCGCAAATAGTTTCTAAAACCTTTTGGTGTTTTCGTTTACAAAGAACCATGTCAGCGGAAATTTTTTGCAGACTTAAGTTACTGGTCCTGTGCGGCTTATAAATCTGCTTTAAATAAATTTGAAGGAAGATATTCGTATAACTTAAATATCCAATAGAAAGTCCTGAAAAGTTAAAGAAATTCATTACTTATTAGTTTGCTTTTGATATTTCCAAAGATACCTTTACTTTTCGGACCATTACCGTGATGCCCCCCCCCCCCCCCCTTAAGAAGTGTAAAAATATTACAAAAACCTGTCAATGCCCCCCCCCCCCCCCCGCAACCGTTGACGGTCCTCAAATACATAGGCAAATTATTCAACAATTGAGTGAGAATTTGTATAAAGTACCTAATGCGACAAATTTTGATTAATTAAGAATGTATTTTTACAGTACCCACCTAGAGCTATTGGGACTTTTATAATATTACAGTTTTCAGCCCCGTACATATTGTGCTGGTATTCCCCCGACAAAATAAACCTGAAAATTTTCTTTGCTTTCAATCTGGTGTGCTAACCATAATTACAGTCCCATTATGCAAAATTTGACCTCCTAACTCTGGAGTATGGAAGAACTGTTTACAGTCTATTATTTTTATATAGAATTTTAAATGGGAGCGTGAATAACCCTGATGTGGTTACTCTGATTGACTTTAGCATCCCTAATCGTTTCAAGTGTTATATTCCCATTACTGGGTTGAACAAAAACTTACAACTGCATTGATGATATTTACAGATTTTCTTCGTGCTATCTTTTTCCCTCGTGCAAAACCCTGTGTCTCTACTTGTGTTTTATTTACTTGCTGTGTATCTTAAAGGTAGAGTGGTTAGATGTTATATGTTGGACTGCGGGACGTCTAGAAATAAAAAAAAACGTTTGACACGTGCGCGAGAACACCATTTTCTTAGTTTATTGTACGTCATTACAATGTCTTGGATCTATCTTTTTATGCGTTTGTTAATATAAAAATGATAAAAAAAAATACGTCTGATAAAATAATAAAAAAATTAAAAAACTCTTTTCATAACAAAAAAATGAATTAGGTACTATACCCTAAATTGCCTGGGCTTTGCTTTAATTTGCACAAAACGACAAAAATGTGAAAAACAACGCTGCTACAATTTCTTTTCCAAAAAGTAGTCGAACTCTCCCGGACCTACAATAAACGTAAATATTTTTCTACGACAAAATTTCCACATGTTCTTCAAATGTTGCCCTTTTATGTGCAAAAAGTTCTGTAAAAACATATGCTTCCGCTTTTTCAAACAACAATCGCAAAGATTCGCTTCTTTTCGGCCGCCTGACCAAGTACAACCCCTTAACTTGTGATATTGCTCTCAATGTGAAAATGTTAAAAAGGTTGCATGTCCAATCCGGGGCAGTTTCGTCTGGTCACTTCACTTAAAGGGTTCCGCCCGTTAATAAGCATATTATTGTTATAAAAAAAAGCCATCGTGCAGGGAAGTATCAAGCATTCCAGATCCCGAAAAAAAATCTATTTCCAAGTAGAATACTCGAGTTCCGCGTTCCCGAGGCCTGAGCTTCTAGAAAACGACCATCGAAACCACGTTCCTTTCGAAATCTATTTTTACCAAGCCGCGCGTTAACCTGATTATTGAGCCAATTACGTGCCATCCGCTAACAAGAAGCCACGTCCCGAGAAATTCAGCAACATCTAATAATATCTATCGATTCCGCGATCGTCGATCAACGAAGCGCTGGGCAAGAAAATTGGCCGGAGCGATGAGCGTTAAACTACTTATATATCTGGGCACGAGTCAAAAGTCGATCGACACGATCGATTAACGTCCCTACCGTCGCGCGAATCGCGCTGCTATCTCGCCGCGGGAACCGGTCCGCTAGGAAGAAAAGGGGAGGCGCGGAAGGGAAAAACCGTCCGTGTAAGCGGCCTTCAATTTGATACGACAGCGACTCGCGGCTTGATCCCGGGCTGATTAGACCGTTCCTTCGGTGCACCTACTCATTAATGCACGTAGCCACGGGAGGAAGAGGAGTCCGCCGCGCGGAGTCGGGCCGCGTTACTTTAATAGACGTAGCAAAACTAATGGATGACAGGAATAAGAAAGTCGGACTTCTCTCGTCCAGCGCGGCGCGCTCGCAGCCCGCCGCAAAAACACGCCGCTTATCGCCGCCTCCATCTTGTATTCTGTTTTTGCCGCGAATAATTACAACAAACTAGCATACGCCGCGGCCCACGGGGTTCTCCAGTTTCTTGGATCGCGCGGCATGAAAACCGCGGTTCCGATGCACTGCCCCACGTTGGATAAGCTCGTGGAATCTCTCATCTATTTTTTCGCCTTGTTTCGTTCCACCGCTTATCCGACTCTGGAATCACGCGTATCAGACGGCTGGGACGCGTAAAAGCCTCAAACTTGATCGCTTTATTACGATACACCACCTTGCCAGTCGTTAATTAGTGTCCCTCCAACCCGAGACGCGTAAAGGTGGACGCCTCAGCCGCGACGTTTCCCTGGTCTCATGCAATTAGACGCGTTTCGAGATCTGCTTGCGTGCACGGGATTATTACGTCGCGCACGCTTGACGCGCAGATCGATTAGGACGATTTTGTCGTTGAGACTTTTTTGCCTTCGTGGATTGTCAGCGCGCGGTGGTGGAGGATTGGAGGAGCGCTGGAGGAAATGAAGGTTGTGTAATGGCTTATTTGTGGTGTTTTGCGAGGAGGAAGAGTGGAGGATAGGCTTCGATTAGGTTATTTACCGTGGAAATTGCAAAGAATGGGCCTTATGTAGAATAAAGTTCTTATTTTACGGAAATTTGGAAAATTATTTGAAATCAAAATTTGTGTACGAAATTTTTATTTCAAATAATTTTTTGCCCATCTCCAGTTTATGATGGCTTATTTGTGGTGTTTTGCGAGGTAGGAAGAGGGAAGTGGGAGGCCTTGGTTAGATTATTTCTAATGGAAGTTGAAATGTGGCTTTAAATCTTTTGTAATCGTCATTTCAGGTGGGCAGATATCTACTGTTAACAGAGACATGAAGGGAAACTGATTTGGTAACTGTTAATAGTGAAAGTTAAGTACAACTCACGGCTTATATATGGATGACTCGGTGTAATATGCCACAGCTAATTTTGAAACGTGATATCTCACAAGTGTTAGTAGGTACAGGGAAAAATATAAAACTAGATATATGAAAGTATGATTATTTAATGTTGATTGGCTAATAATTACAGATATGTGGCACTTAGTTTAATAATAAAATTAAAATTACGAAACTCTTCAAAAAGTGGCAATTTATCGAAGGTGATAGTAGTGTTCCTTCTCAAGAATTCTTTCTCGAGAATTTCTCGAGAAATTTTATAATTTCTTATTTCCCATTTCTCGATAAATTAGAGTATTTCTCGAGAAACTTACGTGTATGAAAATTATTATAAATCTCTTTTGTTTTCAGAAATTAATTTTCAGTTAGTTCAAATTGTGTGTTACTAGTTAATCGTGAACATATAAACACATCTACAATCTTTAATAAATTTTTTATAAACTTTTCTCTTCGCATCGCCGATGCTCTATATCAGCGCTGCACAAGGAGCTGTTTTCGGCGCCTGGCGGCGAGCAACCCGCCTGTCCCGTTACTAAGGTAGAATCGGTGAGAAAAACTGCATTAGTGTATGTGCGTCCTCGTAGGCTCGTAGCATAAGTACATATGGCTAGGTTCAAGTCATACCAAATGCACATACATTACTGCAGTTCTCCTCACCGAGTCTAACCGTAGCAATCCGACATGTGGGTTGCTCGTCACTAGGCGCCGAAAACAGATCCTTGTGCAGCGCTGAACTACCCAGATAGCACAGGACGTTTTAAAAACGTCCATTTTACGTCCATTTTACGTCTGAACGTCTTGATTTGTAACCAGACGTCTTAAAGACGTAAAATGGACGTTTTTAAAACGTCCTGTGCTATCTGGGAACCAACATCCACTCAAAATGAAAGAAATTTTTCTAGAGCCGCAGATTTTGTCACAGAAAAGAAGTAGATTGGCTGACGCGACATTAGACGCATTGTGCTTATTAAATAACTATTTTAAAACAAACAAGTAATGTTTCGCCTTGCTCACATTCTGCATTAAAAAAATAAATTTATCAATTATATTTAATGTCTGTTTTTTTTATTTACACATGTTTTTCCTAAGTTAGACACGAATAAGAATTTAGATAAATATTATTAACATAATTCCAAATATACAAATTTTGCAATATTTTTTTATTTTCTTGAGAATTCTCGAGAAATAAAATCTGATTTCTCACTTCTCGAGATGCGAAAAATATCGAGAAATCAAGAACACTAGGCGATATGTAATATACGTAAAACCCTGAACGTGGAACTATCGATTCAAAATTAGGGAAAATGAACAATTATTAAATTATTTAAGACAATAGTAATCAAAAACATTCGTAATCTGTGAAACGTTCAAATATTTTTAAAAAAAATAACTATTCCTTCCAAAGTAAACAGTCTCCAATTTTTAGTAGGTACTTATGCAGTCTTCATGGACTTATTTTTGCAACAAGTGGGTAGTTCTTATCCAGTCACATTTAAATCCTTCTTTATCGTAATAATCGAGTTCACATATTGCACAGAAGTCGTCATCTTCTGCAGCAGTCGAATAATCTGGCATCTTATCCCAGACGACCATGAAAGAGAGCATGGAAAATTTATACTCTAGGTAGAGTATAGAATTTAGATCAAGACAGTATTTTATAGCTTACCCGGATTTGTTGAAAATAAGCGGAGATAAAAGCTAAACTAAACGGAATGAGTAGGGAATGCAAGATGCAACACAGATCAGATGCAACACATGCATCTGAAATCTGAAGTTCCATCTTCAAACTTCTATACAACGTTAGTGTTTCCTTGAAGCAAGCTTCTACGCTAATTGTTTACTTACATCCTTCCTCAAACTTCCCAAAAATGTGCAGATAAGTTTTTGCCACTCAGAGATCTTACCTCCACAAGCAGGTACGTTATAATTACACAGTACATAAAAAAATCACCGTAATTTACATTACTATAACGAAGCTGTCAATGCAACAGTGGCCGTGTGATTGGCTCGCTTCGAAGAACCCAATCCCGATAGCGCAACTTTCTTTCGAGCGTCCCGACCCAGAACTCGTGCGCGAAGGTTAATGAAAGGGGCCCAATTTTTTCGACATGTCAGTCGAATGGATTCCACGGTATTCCCTCCTGGCTCTCTGGTTTAATGGTCGGCAAGTTACCCTCATTAACCGATCGTTATTGCAGACTTCGGTTACAATTTCAGTTCGCTTTGCCACAGTGGCGTAACTATTTAGCTTCCTCAATCGGCGCTCTTCCGTCCATCTTCCCGGAGCCTAAATCATTTTTCGATCAGTCCGAAAGCGTAGTATATACGCCCTGTCAGGGCGCGCAGGAGTCGCGAAGCTGAAACATGGGTGGAATTAATAAAGAGGACAGGAGAAAGCGGGAGACACATAGAGAGTGACGTGGTAGGCATTGCGACACAGAATTTCTAGGAAACGAGACGCTGGCGATCGATTAAAGTGATTCTGCCGCAAATTCCACGGTTCGATATCGCTCGGGTATTTACCCTGAATCGAAGGAATTTTCGCGAGCACCGAGGTTTCCCCTCGGAAGCCTGGTAAGAATCTGTTTCTTGCTTACGCCGATGGCAAGATATCCGCAATTAGGCAGCCGCGACCCGTTTCTCGAGGAGCGCAGCCCAGCCTCTTAAAAATCTTTCGTCGTTTCCGCTCCTCCTCTTCCCCACCCTCCCTCCGGGGGATTTTAGCGATGATTCTCCTTCTCTTTCCGTCCTCGCAGGTTGCAGCAAAAACGGCGAGCCGTGGCGAAGCGCGCGACGCGGCCAGTCGACACGAAACCGGAAGTGCCACCGTTCTTTCGCTCCCCGACTGGGATCCGTGTGTTCGGCGAATCCTTATGTCTTAATGAAGCTGCTTTTTGCGGCTCGTTATGTGGAAATATATTTCGGGAGAATTAATTAGAGGAGGGATGGGAAGAGACACCGATGCTCCGTCGAATGTAACAACTGGGGCTCTTCGTGATGAATGGGCATGATGGTCGTGCGTATGGGTCGTTACACGAAAATAAAAATTTCCGTTTGTGTTCTGAGGACACTTGAAAAGATCTTGGAGCATTTATTTGTTGGGAGTTTGATGGACCATTCACGTGCTATCAGTTGGCCAACTGTTGAAGTATCGCTCTGTTTTTAAATGGGCCAACGATTTACAACAATGTTTTCAAGTGGGATCCTTTTTGATGGGATTATACACTTGGCGCTCTTTTTTGTACTTTTTTTTAAAAAAGGTAATTTTGTGGGGATATATTCTACAATGTAACTTTATCTCAGAATTTTTGCAACTTAATTTAACAAATAGTTTTTAAATAACAGCTCATTGAAAATTGGCTGGGTCAAATTGACCCAGTGCGGCAACTATGTTCGAAAAAGGAGGTGTAACAACCGAGGGTTAATATATCACCCACCATATTGTTGAGTTTTGCTCACTGCTAACAACGAATTTGGACTTAGATTTTCAAAATAAATGATTTATTATATTAGATCGTATTATTTATTGTACTATGTGATTCTTGCATCAATAGAGATCTGAATAATTGTTTCTGATCGCGAAGGTAGACAGATACTTCTGAATAAACGGCATAACTTACTGGATACGTAACGAGCCTTTTGAAGCTCGATTAACCAGAGCCTCGTGGAAAGCGCGATCCTCGATAAGGATAAATGGACATTTTTCTCAAACGTGACAATTCAGTAAAATGCTGGCAAATTTATCACCGTACAGTAATTTACGACCCCGTACTTGGTGTCTCTGGTTATCGACGCGTTATGAGTTCAGGCAGCAGACCAGATACATTATTAATTGTTAATGATATTCTTTTTCGTTCCACTGGATGGCGAGATATGTTACAAAATTGTAAATTACAACGCATCGGTCGGTTATTAATAACCCTCTGGCGCTTTCGAAGTAAATGAATTACCTCGTGTCTGTACAATACGTCATATTCTACTTGCATCACTAGTGCGAGCTGCTGCCAGCAAAAAAGTAATGGGATACTAATATCAATGCGTTGCAACATGATTTCGGTTTCGTTATTCTTCCCTGTGAGAATCATTGTGTAATGATATTTTCAGATACTTGAAATTACTGCTCAGAAGTTTATCTTTCCCTGAAGCGTGATGAAAAAAAGTATTATTGGAAGTAACTTTTACTGAATTAAGATTTGTCTTGAATAGCGTATAACTTTCAAACGTTATCCGATGCCGAGTTTTATTTTTCTTTCTGTTTATTCAATATAGGTACGTATTGCAACTTTGTTTCGGTATTATTATCGAGTGACGAATTTTATTATGTGGTAACAAGAGGGAAGTTAAATATGTACCTAATTATTTAATAGTTATATACGTTAAATACTTTTCTATTCTTTTAGTTCTAAATAGTTTAATAAATACCCGTAATATCCAGAAATCAGTAAACATTTGAGTCTGCTTAAACTATCAATTCAACAAAACTCTATAGTTTCCTATACCTAATATTAAAAATTAATTTTTCATGTAAGCAACGTAATAGTATCAAATAAATTGAGGTTGTATTTTATTACATATATAAATTCGAGTAAAATAAAGTCCGTTATCATTTAATACTAATATCTAGCAGATCTGTGTCTGATATATGGCATTCTTATTCTCCTACAAAAATGAATACTGCTGAGTACTCTATCACGAAATAAATGCATACATCTCTTTGAAAACGTAAAAGCATTTCCAACACGATATACAATTAATTCATATTGCAATTTTATCAGTTCTTCAAATTTCTACTTTCAAAGTAGTCATAAAAAGCGAATCACCCAACATTGATTTTGATTATCGGATATTATTGAAAGAAGAACACAAGACATCATTCCTCGCTACAGCAATGGCGCATTATTTACTCGTGCTTCATTGAAATTACATAAAAAATAACTAGCATCATTACAAAAGAGCAACGCGACTTCTTCGTTCCGTCTCCCCGTAACGCAATTACGAAAGGAACAACGTGTACGGCGTGCACGTCGCCCTGATTTCGACACTGTACAAGGCGCGAACCTGCCGTCCACGTTACTTATCAGCAATTTTTTCATGTAATAATCGAGCGTAGTGCCTGACAAAAAAATTGCAATGCGATAAACAGCCTTTAAAGCGTGTCGTGGCCACATTTCGCGAGTACTCGCTTTCTTGTTGGCTCTCTTATCCGATCAGTTTTTGTCCATGTAATAACCGATCGAGAAACACGAAGGAAACTTCCACAACTGATTCGTCGATGCTCCAGTAACAAGATCATTACGAAAGGAACGATCGTCGGTGTTAACCCTTTATGGTACTACGTCCGGAGTATTTGGACACTTACTTTATTTATTCTAGCAATTCCCATGTTCAAAGTATTTGGACCTCGATTTTACTCAAGCGATTCCTATTATCCCTATGTCCAGTGTGTCTAGACATCAATTGGGCCAAGTTATGCAGAAATCTATCAGCCCTCAGTGATCTGAAATTGAGTAACTTTAGTTTGAAGATTTTAATAAATTGGTAAATAAAAGTAACTTTATTTCTTTTGAATATATATATTATTTCTTGCTATTGTTTCACGATGCTTTGTAATGAATTATTCAATAGTGAGTAGTATAATTAATATTATTTTTATTAATATTATTATTTTAATGTTTCTGTAGTTTTTGTGTCTCAGCCCAAAAGGGAAGTATGGCTTAGTTGTTTTAATAAATGTATAATGTTGTTTATGGGTTTGAATTTTTTTACAAAATAATGATCAGAAAATTATGGGATCCGTAATGTATTTAAATATTTTTTTTTTTAGCTCTATGGTCAAAATATTTGAACATCACACTTGTATTCTACGCATCGCTACGCCTGCGTATTTATGAAATATATTACAAAATCCATCTATAGCGTCATACAAAATGTATATTTTGTACTGAACAAACATGTTTTCCAAAGTTTATGATATTAATAAACTTTGTACAAAAGAACAAGTTTCTGTTTCAATTTATTTCTTTATAATTAAATGAGAAAGAAATTCTTCATTTTCGATAACAATCTCAGCATTTCGTCAACGATTTCCAAGAAGACCGTCCATCCCCACCGCGCTTCCCACCCCTCAGCTCGAATATTCGTAGGATCGCAGCACGGGCCCATGCGCGTCAACGCGCACGCGCGCTGACCGTCGACGTCCGATTGGGACGATTACATTAGACCCCGTCGATGGCTATCGCGGTCTGTACGCACGATTAAATTGATTTACGGGTAAACGTTAACCGGGCGGCGTTTATTTGTAGTTCGTAGGTTGGCTGGCTTGCCACGGGAGAGTGGGTGAGCCCGCCGCCAGGAATTCGATGTTATCTGCTGACAGATACGAGATCGACGGTTGCATGACGCGCTTTTTTTCCCATTTACGATCGCCCGTTCTTTCGTTTCCTCGGCTCGATCGTACGTGCTCGCGGAATCGTTGAGCGAGCGGAGCAAGCTATGAGGAGGAGGAGGGAGGGGAGCACAGGCGAAGGAGAGAAAGACAGAGGGAAAGGGTCAGGAGGGAAAAAAACGATACGGAAACAGATACGGGGGTTCAAGGTGGAAGCGAGACGCGAAGAGTGTGGGTGAGGCGTAGGAGAAGGGCGGGGAAGGAAGGGGAGGGTAGGGACATAGAATTCGAGCGATTTGCATCATAAAGAGCGCGAGAAGTCACAGACCATTATCCATCGACACGGCCGGACCGCGCGAAACTGTCCCTAAGACGATATCTCGTTGGCTGACGGCAGATTATGGCCGTAATAACGATAATGGTAAGAAACGGGTGGGGAACGAGGGCGAGAAATGATCGCGAACAGCGGGCGTGTGCGCGGCAAGGCGGGATCCCGCTCGGAACGGGTGGACAGCAGCCCGCTTAATTGAGAATCATGAATGATAAAAGTACGGAATAATCTGTTGGTAGCGTAATAGCTGGGTCACCGGCCTGTCAATCTGCTCGGGAAGGAAGGGTGGAATGCAAAAGGTAGAGTCGCGCCTTGTTTCATAACGATTAATATTAAGCGTCGCGTGGTGTTCTCGCTCCTCGGACGCTGATTCGTCAGAATCACTGGTCGAATTCCCTGAAAATGGCAAATGGAAGATCGCTGTACTGGTACGAAGGATCGATTTGGATAATCTGACGAATAATCTCAAAGTCCCTTCTCAATTTCTTGTTTCACACTTTCGACTGACTTTTGCGCAAGGACTATATCTAATATAAGTACTCTGCTACTGCGTTCTCCTAATTCCTAGCAAGCTCGTGTACTCCAGTCAATTTCCTCGAAAACAAAGCCGTACAGAAAATGTAGGTCCCATAATTTCGACTAGCGCTCGGCACAGTGGCACCTCGAATCTCACAAGGAAAGATTTCCAACTGGGAAATTCAAAAAATTATGAAACTGGGGATATGTAGAGGATATATGTATAGGTATATATTACGCAAATTTTTTGCTGTCCAAGTATATTCTAAGGAGGTGAAATTGCCCCTTGACAAAGCTGTTTTTTCAATTTTTCTTTATACAGTAAATCCTCGTAATGAGCCCGTTTCTACCACGCGTTTAAAGCCCGGCGACTATCCCCACCATTTCTTGGAATACCTCGGACGAGAGTGGGGAAACCCGGGAACGAGCGAGAGGCTCTTTCGTTTCCTCTCACTCGCGCCATTAGCTGCACGGAATTGTATCCACAACGCGCTACGAGTCCGCCGCCAGCCCCGTTCGTCGGGCTCATAACGAGGATTTACTGTAACTCGCGAGCTGTAAGAACTGTATATTAATACTCCTAGTTGAAAGGAATAAACTTTGCCTGAAAACTTTTTTTCTATCTTTTACGCTTCACGAGTTATAACACAAAATCAGAAAACAGCCGAATTTTCCGGAGTCAATTTCACCCTCTTCGAGTGATTTTGGACACTAAAAAAATTGAGTGATACGTAGCTACCTATATATCCTCTAATCAGTGTCCCCAACATTTTCTCACCCTCGGCATACCCTTCCGAGAATCTCGTGGTACACCACAAGCAAATCTATAAAAAACATAGGGTAAAGGACTCAATTACTGACACTTTAAGCGTTGACGCTGACATTATCTTATAGTTTTGTACTTATAAACTAAAAGTATATGTTTTCCTCCGTCCAAGGTAGCCTAACCCCTTAAATATTACAATTACAGCATTTACTTTAACGCCTTGTTTTCTCTTTCGCTATAGTAAGGAAGACATCGTTCGCACTCTCCTAATATCCCCTTAAAATTTTTTATTGTTTTATCCAAATTATCGAAGAAGAAATTAAGTGCTGTTTTTTGTATGGTATAAATAAATGTTTCAAGATTTATTCGTTATTTTACGTAAAAGAGCTGAGGGTGACAGTAATCGGGTAGGTGGCAGTAATTGGGTCTTTTACCCTATAAAAGTTACAAAGTGCATGTACAAACATTACATTTATTTATTTATGGTTTTTTATGTGATAAATTTAACATAGCAATTAACGAACTAACAACATTGTTTTACTTATAACTAATATCTATCAACCCTTCGCGGTCACACGGCGTGTATCGCACCCCGGGAAATTTTTGAGTTCAAATGTCGCGCCTTTACGAATTCAAGATGAATTTAAACCTTAATATTAAAATTTAAAAATTTTGTGCAATTTAAAAAAAATAATCGTCTTTTTCCGCAGCTGTTTTTCCAACTACATATTTAATCATAGGTATCGTACGAGTAGTACGAATGTGAAATTATCAGTCAAAAGTTGAAAGATTCAAAAATACGAAAAGGGCAACTCAAAAATGTTGGGGTGCGGTGAACCTCATGTGACCAAATTGTGAGTATAAGAAGATGTGGCCACGGAAGGTTCACTAGGTATATTAACCTGTAACTATAACTAATATTAACTTTCGACTATAATTAATATGCTAATGTAATACCTGTGTTTGTTTTAATGAACACAATAGTTTAATATTCAGCTCGATATTTAACAGAACAACTCGAAATTCTTGGTCAAGACCCTTCAAGCACGACCGCTTATCATTTTTTATTACAATTAGAATTGGAATCATCGCACCGCGGCACATATCCCCAAAGTTTCACAATTTTTTTAATTTCTGGGGTGGGGATCTTCCCTTGTCAGCCCATCCTGTGCCTGCTACGCTACAAGCTGTCAGGCCATAAGCGTAGCCATCAGCATTGACGAACGAACCGTAACGCAAAACGCACGACACATTTTACGAGGCCGGCAACGCCGAAAGAAAGCCACACTCGGCCCCGCCGTTATAAATTCTAATATAATTATAAAAGAGACGACAAATCACCGGCCATTATGGCTCGCCGGAGAATTTACGACGGGCTGACCTCGCCGTTTGCCCGATTGCCGTAGATTACGAGGGGCAGCAATAATAATAATGGTAAGAAACAGGCGGTCAGAAACCAGAGCGAAACGTTCGCGGAACGCACGGCCGACGCGCGTTTCCATCAAGACATGTCGGCGGCTTAATTGAGAAATAACAGTCGACTTTTTGCTGCTCGATCCCAAGACCCCCTAATTTCACATCTCGCCTTTTGGCTGGACTCTTCCTGATCCATGCGGGGCAGGTTTCAATTAGATCACCACCAGGGACGAGTAAAAACGCGTGTTTCGTTGGCTTTTTCAGATGGGAGCCCAGCCGTGCCGTGACTGATCGTTTCTGGGCCATGAAACCGGAACCCAGTCGATGGACGCTGCCTCTGGACGGACACATGAAACTTCTTGATAGGCATGGATGGAGATGTAAACGTGAGGGCAGAAAGTTGGAAATGTTTTCAAGTACTATAATAGAGAGGATGGACTTTAGGTTAGGTGTAAGTTTTTTCTGGATTAAGGCTCCCCCAAACCAACGCGAATATTCGCGGCACGGAGCGGCAACGGAATATCCGCAGCGGCAGGTAGCGGAATCCGCGTATGTGCTCACACCGGAGCGAATATTTCGCTGCCGCTGTGAATATTCCGTTGCCGCTCGCGCCGTGGACCGTCATCGAAAGATACTACATTGTAACATGCGTGGTAGGAACAAGTCAGAAACGACACAGTAAATCGTACTAATTTATACTTTTCATTCGATCTTCTCGATCCACCGTACCGAACAGACTGACTCCTCTCGAGCGTTCCTCCACGTTCTCTCCCCCCCCCCCCCCCCATTGGGCATTGTTTACGTTAGCGACCTTCTTACAAAGTCATTCAGCCGTCCGTACGTGTTCGTTGGCTTCCGAGCTCTGCCACTCTTGCCAACCGTGTTTATTATTCGATAAAATCCAATGCCGCTAACATGCGCGGCAGGCCTGAATCCCCGATCCTCGACAGCTCGGACGCGTGCCGGAAAATTGTTCAACGACGAAGAAGATTAAAGTTAAAGTTACAGTTACAGTTGGGGTTGAAAAATTTATCCGATGCTGAATTTCAAACGCTCGGGAAAGAAAGAAATTAACTTTATTCGTCGAATAAACAAATAACTTTATTCGATAAATAAAATTGACCCGGGTTAACTTTTATTCGTTATTCGAAATTTGTTTTTAAATAAAAATTTTGCCCATCTCTATTTAGTCTATTGCATATCACAGCGTTGTTTTTGCGGGAGAAAGTCCTGCCCGTGTAAGTACTTACATACGGCACGTAGTCGCGATTGACACCCCTTTTTGATGCCGCGTTCTCTTGTTCTGTTGCGTCCCTAAGAGATCGCCACATCGATAAACGAGATATGGAATCAGGACAAGCCCGATATTTTACCTACAATTGGTAGTGAAAAAATGCCTTGGGGAGCGGAGAAATTTCGCCGCGGAAAAAATGCGTCGGAGAGCGAATCGATATTGCGATGGAAAAAACGTTACGGATCCGCAGTCGCAACGAAAATGTTTCGCGCTGGTCTGAGCAGCCCCGTAAGCCGCTAGGCATAGTAAATTGCCGCGGATCCAACTTGGTAAAATATTCGCGTGTCCGCCGCCGAAAGAAACGCTAAGGATCCGCCGACGCAGCGGAAACGTTCCGCGTTGGTCTGAACAGCCCCATAAGGCCCGGTGCAGACGAGCGGTTTGCGGCAGCTTGCCGCTGCGTTCATTCATGGTGAAGCAATACGTGCGTTCGTCAAAACGAACGCAAACATGCCGCCTAGTAGCCGCAAAACTTTGCGTCCCGTATGAACTGCTTCATAGAAATTTATGTTCTGCTAAAACGCGCGCGGCAGGTTGCCCCGGCGGCATGCTGCCACAAACCGCGCGTCTGCACCGGGCCTAAAGCCGCGTATTCACCTGTGCATTCGCCCCGAATGTGCATCGGGCGCGCACCAATTGGCGAACTGTTCGGCGCGCATTCCGTTCGTCTCGGTTTAGCAATTGTTTCGCGCCAAATGCACATTCGGGGCGAATGCACAGGTGAATACGCGGCTTAAGCCGTCACGCATAGTAAACTACCGCGGATCCATCGCGGCAAAATATTCGCTGCCGCCGCAAATATTCGCGTTGCTTTGGGGGAGCCTTTAGGAGTAGCGAGATGAGATTGTTTACCAGTAAGGGAGAGTGGGATAAAATGGAACGCTTAACTTTGAACGGTGATAACATAAAAGCGGAAGGACAAAAAAACACGGGATTTTAACAGGAGTCTTCAGTGGACCTTAGACTATAAGAAAATCAAAGCGATTCTTACGAAAAATCTTTGGGAACGACGGAAAATGAAATTTACCGGAGGTATTGAAATCTTCGCCTCGCTCAAGTGGTAGGGTACAACGGAACACCCACTTGAAGACCATGTAAACGTAAAAAATTTTTATTTTTATGATTTAAAATGTATTCATTTATGTTAAAAACTATGTTAAGACGCCGTATGGTCCCTTGTATTATATGCGCGATTAACACCTGTGTGGGTCATGAGTGTAGTGTGAGTACTCCTACCGCGGTGATCGAGACGAGCGCGTCTCGCTAGTCTGTCGTACCTCGAAGCGCAACGATTGCTAACGCAGTGTGGGCCTTGTGGGTGCCCATCCCCAATTAATAAAATTAATTCTCGTATGAAGCATGGAATGGACTTATTACCGTAAAACAGCAACGAAACAAACTATGAATATATGTTTTAGGTATAACTATTACAAACAAAATATAACAAAAAAATATATTATACACATAAGAAAAAATATTTTACCAGATAACATACAAATTACTGAAAATAACCAAATACACATGGATTTTTACATAAATAATGAATATCAACACGTGCATGGAGATTTTTTCAATTTTTTGTGCATTTTAAATAAAATTGTTTAACTTAAACATTTGTTTTCATATTTTTTTGATTATTTACTTTTTAGTGTCTAATAGCACATTTGACAAACATGCACTGGCATTGCACTGGCCCAGTTTCGCGCTATGCCGGTTCTGCCTGAGCACAGTGCCAGTGCAGCATGATTTCTAGGGTTTTCTGGCACCGATTACATTGGATTTTACGTGCGAGCAATTTTGTATCGTAATCGGCGACCAAGAACTGCCCTACTGTAGTGCAAATTTCGTATTCGGATGAACAGAATAAACTGGACTAGTGCGACCTTTCTCGCACTGCGACTTTTGGCTGTGCAGTCAGAGCAGATTCCAGTGTAGCCAACTTACAGAAAACTATGCGCGTGAAATGATTTTCAAACCAATTAAGGGGGGACAAATGTATATTTCGTAAATAATATGGGTACAACTATTATTACAATTCCCAGACTTTTACGTTGCGTGCTATATGCTCTCTCTGAACTTGTTCCGAATGGAAACGACCAGAAGCGTCCTTCTTCTCGTGCCGTTCTCTGATTGGCTGGTCTCTGGTGTGGACATAATGCTGCGCAGATTGTGTGGGTGCGCACCAAGCCGCGCAGGTATATTTCCTCATGAAGAAACAGCTCATGAAAGATGAGACGACAGAAAAGTACGACGTTCGTCGTTTGTTTGGAAAAAGGCTCATTGTCAGAGGCATTAGTAGAAAGAACAGACGAGCTATCACGAGTATGCGTGGCGTTCCCCCTTCGCTAAATAGGCGATGCGGTAACTAGTGCTGGCGATACATCCCAATTGTATCGATATTTTATATCGATACATATTGATAGTGAAATTTATACAACTGATATATCGGAGACGAAGTATCGATATCACCGGTATCGATACGTACGTATCGGTCGATGTATTCGTGGTTGAAAAGTATCGATATTTCGATGTATCGATACTGTATCGCCATCACTACCGGTAACTCATTTCAACATCACGCGAGAGAGAAAGATATGTGCGAACTGGTGCGAGAGAGAGAGAGAAGTATAAAGGTCCCAATTGACCGTAAAGCGCAGATGCCGATATCGTGCGAGATATCGATTACGGTCGATTAGGAATCTATACTTCTCTTGCTTGCACATGTCTTTCTCTCTCGCATAACGTTGGCGACAGTTTCAAGCTTTCAATGAGACTTCCATGTATATATGCTCTAAGCGGCAAATGTGTCCATCATTTTGGCCTACAGCGGAAGTCCCACTTTGCGCTCAACGTTGTGGAATCCAATTGGTAGATGTTATTGCTTCGTCCAATTGGAAAAATTACTTGCTCTCTCTATTTCCGGTTTCGATCACTAATGGTGTCGACCAATAGAAAACGGGAACACATTTTCCGATCACTACCTAGAGGATCACTGGCATTCCCTACCAGTGTTCACGAGAAAAGGTCCCGTAGCTAAGGACTACGCTCCCTAACGTATGCGCGATAATGCGCGATGACGTCAAACCAATCAACCAAGATGGTTAACGAAACCAACCTAGCCACGCCAATCACGTCGCTTGGCTTGACTTGACAGCGGCGCCGTTTTGTTTACCATCTTGGTTTTGATTGGTTTGACGTCATCGCGCATCATCGAGCATGTGTTACGGAGCGTAGTCCTTAGCTACGGGGCCTTTTCCCGTGGACACTGTTCCCTACAAACGCTCGCTTCGCAGTAAGTACTTCAGAAATAGTAATTGTTACGCTGAAATTGTTATTTGTTACGTTCTTTCTTTAATAAAATATATTGTTGTTGTGTAAGTTTGTGTGGAAGTCATTCCCCGTAAAAGTTTTCTGTTGAAGAACTTCTCGTTACAGCAATTTATTGGCATTAAACAGGACTGCAACAACGCCGAATATCGTCAAATAGCCAAATAATTATTCGCACTAGAAGTTTTATTGGAATCGAGAAGTAGCAGCAGTGAAGATGAAGTGGAACAAAAATTAATAAAATATTTAAAGGTGGAAAGGCCAAAAATAAGAAATTATATTGAAATTATAAATGAATATTCCGACGATGAAGTATGTTATTGTATTTGATAAATTGATTTCTGTCTATTATAAATATAATAATTAATTTGAATAGATATATGTTAGTTTCAGAAACATTTTAGGCTACAACGTAGTACATAGAGAAAATTAAAGGAGTTTTACGAAAGTTCAGCATTTTTTCATGGTGGACTCACCATTGATCAGGCGTTGTTAGGATTCTTATGGTAAGAAATAATTGAGCAATACGTTTGTTGCGCAAATATATGTAATTGTAACACTATAATATGAAATCAAATTTTACATAGTCTTACTAAAAAATTGTATATATAAATCACATTCAGTTTCTTCATAAATTTTTGTGTGTTAAAGGTTTGAAGGTAACAAAACTTGCATTAGAGATATATCGAGCAGATTTAATATGGCAGAATCTATATTTCATACAAATTGTACAAATGTCATCAACTTTTTGAACGACTTGGCTAAATTGGTTATACAATTCCCATAGACGTTGGAAGATAAAATAAATATTTCCAACGAGTTTGAGAGTGTAAGGATCAAACATATGTATTTTGTGTACGTGTGCGTGTGGGCGCGTGCGCGCGCGCGGATGCGTTAGTATTTAAAGCTACATTTAAAACATTTTTGGAATTATATTTCTATTTATTTGTTGTCTTATTTATAGATAAATGGTTTCCCTGGTATTCTAAGGTGTATTGATGCGACGTACATTTCAATTCGTACACCAGCGCACAAAATAAAATTCACGTACGTTAATCGACACGATACGCCATCTCTCACACTACAAGCAATATGTGATGCAAATAAAATGTTCCTGGACGTTTTTACGGAACCATCAAGTAAATCCCACGACGCGCGTATATTTTCATTATCATTCATCAGCAATATATTGCCCGAAGCGTGTGGAGACGAATGGAATATATTAGGGGATGCTGCCTATCCCCTTAAAAAATATTTAATCACACCGTATAGAGATTATGGAAATTGGACAGAAAGGCAAAGAAACTTCAATTACAAGTTCTCCGCTTGTCGGTTAAAAATCGAAAATGCGTTTGCACTAAAGTACGATTTAGACAACTACATCGCTTGGATTTCAATACAGTCGCGCGCAGCTGTAACTTCATTATTGCGTGCTGCACACTTAAGAATTTATGCATTCAGTGCGGAGATAATTTTGATGATTTAGTAGAGGAAGTAGTAAACGACGAAGACAATTTTGAAGAAGATCTAAATGAAAATAGACGAGATGTTGAAGAAGAAAGAGATGTATTATGTGAAATATTGCAATAATTTAAGATTATGTACTTTGCGTGGAATAATGGTAAGTAGTGTTAACTGTAATATCTAATGTATGCATGTATTCCTTTATTGTATCCAGACTTAGTGCCTATTGTTGCACGTTCAGTGTATTTATTTCTCAACATGTTCGGCTTGGACCAAAGCAACTACGACGCAATTAGTTAGTAATATGTTTGAAAATATTTTCGCTGGTCACTTAATTGGACACGATGATAAAATAACAATGGTCAGCACTTATATTTACGATTCCTTTTAGTCGATAAAAGCACACATTTTAATAAAAAGTTTATGCTTATTTCTTGTTTACGTCATATTTACAGGGACCTAATATGCGAAAATTGTCCACAACCAGATTGTAGGCTTTGTACTTTGTAGTGCTTGCAAAGATATGATCACGTTTGGGTCGCCCACAGATACTGCGCTATTCGTTAATGGATTATTTTTCGATTTGGAGGCTGTGGATGTGCTCAGCCTGTTAGAATGACTAACAAGGAGAGTATTTTAGGTGTCCGCCTCCGATCATTTTGATTTTTGGATATGTTATAGAGGACCGAAAAATAAGAAATACGTGTTTTTTTATTTTTCCCCGTTTTCATATTTGGGGGGTGAAAACTGCGTTCAAAGGTAGGGTTGAAAAATCATTTTTGTGGAATATCTCGAGAACTATTAGAGATAGGGGAATAGTGTCAATGGACGAATTTTGTGTCTTTGAATGCGAAATATGACTGACTCACCAGATTTTCAAAAAGTCCATTTATTTAAAAAAATTTATTTAAACAAATGGACTTTTTGAAAATCTGGTGAGTCAGTCATATTTCGCATTCAAAGACACAAAATTCGTCCATTGACACTATTCCCCTATCTCTAATAGTTCTCGAGATATTCCACAAAAATGATTTTTCAACCCTAACTTTGAACGCAGTTTTCACCCCCCAAATATGAAAACGGGGAAAAATAAAAAAACACGTATTTCTTATTTTTCGGTCCTCTATAACATATCCAAAAATCAAAATGATCGGAGGCGGACACCTAAAATACTCTCCTTGTCAGTAATGAAAATAGGAATTCTATAATTAATATTAGATCTCCATACAAATACCACCAATGGATTGCTGGAGTTTTTGCAATGAAAATTATACCAAACATGATATAATTCTGATCATTATTAATGATTGTAATGAAAAGAGTGTTGTATTTGAATTCTATGTGGTAAGGTAGAGGGTATGATCGGATCGGGACGCGCCCCCACTCCTGACTGAAGGCCTGCGGAAACGGCGGAATTGGAACTGCAGTATGACTGTTATGAATATTCGAGTAGGGGAGGGGGGGGGGGCATGAAGGGGAAGCTAAGCAAACAAGCAAAAAATGGATAATTATACCTTTTATTTAAGTTTTTATGAATCAATATATAATTATAAGTTAATACTTTAACCTTTAGTACATAGATTGAGCAACATTTAAATAAAAATTTGAAGTTATGAAACTTTTAAAAAAATGTAATGAAAAACCATCTTGCCTCTGCCAGGGGGTATGACATGGTACCGAAACGGGGCAACACGGTTCCTCTAAATATTTTCACAAACGATGTAAATATGAATTTCTTCTAAATTATTTTCTTCCTACTCTCCTGCAGGAGTTGTGGGACCATATCTTTTAAATATTCGACAAGTTCTTCCTCATCTGTTTGCGAAAATACACTCTTAATTGTACCTAATAATAAACACTGTTTCAATTTTGGGACATAGCTTTCCAATGTTGTTTGTGGAAGGTAATACTCTCGAGCAGCTTTCTTGTGCCCCATTTTGTTGCTTAAAACTTCATCTACAGATTTTTTCATAACTTCTTTTGACCATTTTCCTCGTTTAGTTTCTTCTTACATATGTGTTCTTACCATTTTCAAATCCGGATTAAATGTAACGAAAATTCGACTTAGATTACAATAGAGAACGATGGCGTTGTTCCACCTTACATGAACAACCATAATAGGGTACCTCATCCTTCCCCGTATCAAGGACCCTATCTTGCCTCAAATCATCGTTTTCCAGAATCTGGTATTATTTGTACAATAAATAAAATAAATATGTCAATTTTTAATATTGTACATTAAAGTAAATAGAATGGAGATTATAATAATGTAACAAAAATAATTGACTTATCGTTTGTAAATATATATTTATTATAAGTCTTTTTAGTACACAAAATAAGATCCACGCAGCATGTGGACGATTTCACAGCTCTAAACCAAAGACGTGCTCCCCCACTCATTTTTATCAATGACCTAATTGTTGGTAAACTACTTAGTAAACTAATCCTTCCAGCTTCTAAAAAAATCACGTCGTTTGGACCAATTTTAAAGATGTTATTCTGTTTTGAAGGGTGTACGAATACTTTTTTCACCTACTGACTGACAGAACTGTACAGCAGGCTTGCAGAAACGGCTGAATTGGGACTGACCGGGCCAGAGCAGGCCTCCTCAGTTAAATTAGGCAGACCGCATAGACACGGACAGACACCGTGCGGAGACGGAACTGAAACGGAACAGATATGTGTGCGTGGACCTTAAAGGCGGATTCCCACATTTCCGATCCGTGACGGTTCAGTGTTGTCAGTGTCAGTAGTAAAAATATCGTTGCCTTGTTTTGGAATTGAGTAATTATTCACACTTGCCCGTGTCAGTACTGGCGCAAAGAGACCATTGACTAAATCGCCACGAAATTGATATGTATGAAGCTGCCTTAATTCGACAGAGTGATCCACTAGCGATGTTTACTGTATTAATTCAGAAACCCCAGAAGATACATTTGGGATATGCTTCAAAGCAGCTCAGCCGAACCCAACCTGTACACCATATTGTAAATATTCTGTTTTCCTATTCTCTTTTCAAGATACGTAATAAATACGTTATACATATGTATAGATACGGGGTATTCAGCAGCGTGTAGTAGAAAATTATTCAAAATGAATGATTCTACCCGACAAAATGTGACAAAAATGAAGGGCAACAATTTGTGGCGGAGGCTTTGTTTCCTACGTTTCAACCTGTTAACCGGCGAAGAAGACTTAAGTCGCCACTGATATTAAAAAAGTGTGGCTTCTGTTTCTTATTACCACTGCAGAAGCAGTAGAGGAGGGGCAATGAATATGAGATAGGGTAGAAATATGAAACACCAAGGTTTTGAAAAAAAAAAATTAAAAATTTTATTTCGACCGTAATAATGAATAAAAGTGATTTCGGCGCACTGGTTCGGTCAATTAAACAAAATAAAAATAAGCTATTTAGCAAAATAGCTTAATAGCTTATTTTTATTTTGTTTAATTGACCGAACCAGTACGCCGAAATCACTTTTACCAAGGTTTTGACCTGTACACAGTATCTAATTAGTAAATTAAGTGTTATGAAGACTGAAACACTCTCCCATAGTAACCGTTATTGCAGGTTATCGTTCTTCTTTTTACTTGACGTTTTGCGTTTCAGCCGTAATAGAAAGATTACAATGATTTGAAGTGTATTGTGTTTTTGATTATAATATAATGAGAGAAAGTGAAGTCGCAAATTGGTAGAAATATGAAATTGTACTTGAAAAAAAAGTTTTTCCAAAAATTTTAAAGGCTAATTGTGTATGCAATAGCTATTATACCAATTATGGGTCAATCATAATAGTGCAGGTCCAGAATGTACAGCTTACATATGCGACTATTACAAAACAAAGTGAATTGTGCGTCTAATTGTTGTAATTGTTTTATTATACGTATTTGACGTTCTGTTATGCTTGTACATCAATAAAACCATATTAATGCTTTAACTCAATTGAGGCATTTGATGGAAAAAGGGCACATACGCTAAAATGTCATTTCAAGAAAATCGATTTCAAAGTTTTCATTATAGTATAACTTAATAAAAAGTAATGGAATTGAATCTAATTTTTTTAGAGATATAGTTACCGTGTCCTTCAAACGTTCTGAAAACATAAATCATGATTTGGAAATGATATGTGTCTTTATTTATAAGTTTCAAGCAAGTGGTTTATGTGCCCTTTTTCCGTAAATGTGGTGAATTAGTAACAAAACTGTTGCTTTGTTTAGTTATTTAAATATAATTTTGTTTAGTTACTTCGTTACACATTTTTTATACATTGTTTAAATAAAAACTACATACTGAAGCACAAAAATAAACAAAAAATGTAATGTTTTAAGTAAGTATTAGTTTCTTCGATTTTTTGCAGCAAACTGTCTTCCAAATCAATTTCTTTTCTAAATTTCCTTCTTTCCTTGCGGATTCAATACTCACCCCACTTTCCATATTTCCCCGCTTACATAAAAAATTCTCTATGAAACAAAAGTACCTACTTATTGCACGACAGCACGGTAGTGCGACCGCTCAGCGATTATGTACCTGCGTGTCGATTGCGCTACGTAATAAAACAGCACCTAATTAATCTGAATGCGAGAGAAGTAGTGCCCTTGATATATATATATATATATAATACCGTGCTGTCGTTATATATATATAACATACGCCTGAGTCGATTTAAACGATTTAAAGAAAAAGGGCACAAAGGCCTTTTTCCATCAAATGCCTCAATTTCATAACTTATTTCCCTCGAAAGTATCTAACACTGTCTCATATAACTATCCGAATTTTTACTCACCCGAGTTTGCCTTCGTTTCGAAAAAATAAAACAATCAAAAGTTCTGTAAAGTCCACACTATTTGTGTTTATGCAGTTACATTCCATATGAATTTCCCCAAACTTTTGCGTTGGATTTTTCTATTTAAATTATTCTGAGACTCCATGCATCAAATAATAAAATAAATATCCCATATTCGTACCCTCTCCTCTATACCTACCTTCTGATGTCTCTTCAACTAAAAATGTTTTGTACTAATAATATTTATTGAGTAAATTATTTATTTATTTATCGCCGAATAGCTCTGTCTTTAGTTTTATCATTCTATTTTGTATCACTAATAACATTAAGGCATATTTATACTTGTTATGGGCAAAACGAGTTAACTCATTTTTAACCATTTGTCATTTGTTAACAGATTAATGTATACCAATTAGGGTCAGAAACGCCTAAAACGCGGCAATTCGACGATCAGCGACATGCTTACCGTAGATCAGTAGGGCTGCGTGTCAATGAACAACATCACGTTGACAGAATTTATCACCACTTCTACGAGTTGAGTGGCTGCTTATGCGCGGTTGTCGTAGAATGCAGAGTTTCGATCACATCGTAGCAGAAACTTCCTTTCAGGACGATCGAGCTTCAGCGAAGAGTGCGCAACTCCATCGAACGAGCATTTCCCTAAGACAAGACCGCCCAAAGTGTGTTACGATAAATTATCATAGAAGCTGTATGATTATATTATCGCGGAAGACGGTCTGCCAGCAATAACTCAGCCGCGAGAGCTCGTTCGAGGAAGTAAATAAATCAGCGACGCATCGAAAGCCAGCCGCCATTCCCCAGCCATATACAGGACCGTTTATAAACCGTAAACACGTCCATGTGAAATTCTCTCCACAAACACCGTCGCCCTGGATACTTATGCCCCAAGGAACTCCTGAGGAGAACGTTTAACGCGCGTTAACGTAAGATATTAACGACGTATTAACGGTGATGACCAATTAAACGGAGGCAGCAGGTTAATTCGTGCGCTCGCGGCCGTTGGCCGCGCAGGGGGAGAAGGAAGATGAAGGGAAGCAGTGGATGTTGGAGAGACGCAGAGCAAAGAACAAAACGGGGTACTGGGCCTCATTTATTTATAAACAGAATTTCTTCCGGGTGAAGCGATTGATCCCAAAATTACACGGGGCCCCGTCCACGTCGCTATCTGACGGTGAAATCGCCGCAGGCGCTGCTCTTTTGCACGATGGAAATGAACGTTCCCCAAAATAATTGCTGATCCACGGCTTTCATCGATCATTGCATCGGATAGCGCCATAGAATCGATTTCTCTGATTTTTATCGCCTATGTTCGACATCCTTCCCTTGGATGTCGGTTTGAAACTTTTCGTTGGGAAAAGATTTATCTTTCTGATGATTTCAGATGCTACGAAAGCGTCCGCTGTTGAGAGAAGAAATTGTTTCGTACTTTACTGGATAAGAAATTCCTTGTTGCCAGCTGGTGTTGTAAGAGGAAATAGTTTTTGGATTTAACTAGGGATAGTTTCAGGCGGGGAATATGTTAACGTCCATTGTTGTTTTACTGCTATATCTGGATTACTTCACAGCATGTCCTGCTGTATTATACCGTTCGTAGTAAGGTTATTACTGTGGTCAGCGATACGTAAGCGGATACACATGGGGTCGTAACACGTGAAATGTGCTCGCAGTGCGCTTAGGTAAATGTACCATTTATCTGTAATGTTTCTCTCTGTGTGAGATTTAGGCCCCATTCGTTTTCTTTTACTGGTAGAGGAATAGCTGTCAGAGGCAATGGTAGGAGTTCTATCTTGGGTTCTGATATTGGTTGATTGCAGGTCTGACGATTGTCAATGCAAGAAGTAGTGAATAATAGTTGCAGAATGAGGTCCTTTTCTTATGAGGTATTTTTGGGACAATTGATTTGTATTTTGTATGTGGTCACGCGTTTCCTGTTGTTTTTACACCAACAGTGGCCTGGGTTAGATGTGCATTAGATTTGGTCGTGGAAGATATGACCGCTCAGGCCTCTGCTCCTTCATCGATTTAATTTATTCTTGTTAAACTGAAAATTTTGTTACACTTACCACACTCTTTAGACATATCTCATGCCAACCATCATTCTACCTTACACTTAAATAATCTCTCAAAGGGACATGCTCAAATACAAAACCATAGAAGCCTTCTAGGGAAATTCAGAATCCTATACAAGATGTTTCAATATTGTAGGAGAATCTGCATTAGGGTAAATCCGGGAGACGCGGTGGGGCTGGAGAGTTACTCGAGTTACTATATTTCAGACTCTGTACGCAAAAATGCGTTAAAGTGCAGACCAATTCCTTCTCTATAAGTGAAACAGTTGAATGAATAGCGTCATTTCGCTTCGTTCCGTGTTTTTCTGGATTTATAGGCTTTAAAAGATAAATTTAAGTTACATTTAACCTGTTTTGTCAAACAGCGGTTGTACAGAATAGTATTTAAAATATACTTCTAAGTTTATTTTCGTTTAATATTTGGGTTAATAAGATAGTAGAGATATTGGGGGACAATGCAGCCAAAGTATTTGACCATATTAACTCTTCCTCTCACAGCTAACGAGAACACCATCTCTCGCTGCAAAAAGGAGAGATGGTCGAGTTATGATTTTTTATTTGTTAATTTTTTATTATTATTTTATTATTATTTTTGTTTATTTAGTTTATTTATTCACTTTTGTATTCATTTTCGTTGCTAATCGCCAGTAGGTAGTTCACTTTTTCTTTGATGTCTTCTTTACTTGTTTAGCGTAAACAAATTAAATATCAATGAATCTCTAGTTGTATTCACTCATAAATAATTTTGCTTTATCCTTAGTTAATTTTCCATAAATAATTATGTGAGTGGTCTCTACCAACGACGAAAACCATTTCTCCCGGGACCTCGGGAAAGGTGGTCAGATGTCATGACTTCAGTTTTCAACGCGATTTACAATACATATTGTCTTAAAGCAACTATCGACCTGTTTTTCTGAATCAGCATAAAATTCTGAACATATAGGTTTGTTCCGATAAAATAAGTAATTTCTATATTAGTTTTAATAGCCATTTTATATTACGTCGACCGCGTCTCCCGGATGTATCCGTTTTATAAACTAACAAGGGGAGGACACGATGTGATAGACATCGATTTTGATGAGGCTTGGCATAAGTAAATAGGTTTCCGAGCGTTTAAGCTTAAGCGTTTAGGCCTTAATAATAGAGATATTTACATGTAAATTATTAAATATTTCATAGTGGCCGCGGGGTTTAATTGTTTACAAATCTCAGAGTATCCTGGCGCCCCCGGGATTCCCCTCTGGAGGTATCACGGTGCCTTTTCAAGATTTCCCCACGTTAAAAAAATTATAAATTTTTTTTTATAAATGATTTTTTTATAAATTTTTTTGAGGAGAAAAAAGAGAAAAGTTGAAGAAAGGGTGGATGTATTAACGAAACCGAAATGTTATACCTAAACCGCCACCAGTCTCCCACCTTTCCATCCAAATTTTAAAACAAATATCAAAGTTGGAGACTGCGTCGAGCAGTCAGTATTATCATCGTCTATGAAGACTCGCCCTAGTACATACATGTGCATATCACGGAACTAGAAATATTTCGTATCCCGTGTGTATTGACATTTAAATTGCGCACGCTATAAGTTGGGCCCTAAAGCCTCGTTCTCATTAGTCAAGCCACTTGAATTCAAGTAACTTCACTTCAAGTTTATGGAGGTAGGATAAGCAGACCAGTAACTGGACGGGGCCCAGTAGATGGACGAATCGTTGGTTAATCGTTAATATTGAAAGAACTAGAGTTTTAATCTATATTATTGTTTTTTTATTTTGTAGAAAAAACATTTGTTGTTTTATAAAACATTAACATATTTATCGAAAAGTTTTCAATGCGGAACAGTCCCACACGATCCGGGACGTGTGGCCATTTTAGGTTAGACATAATCTCACTATATTTGCGGCAGGGCCTATAACCTGTTGCACCGTTTTCTGACAATGAACACTCCATACGTTTTTAGTTTTGATGAAATAAACTATATTTTAACAAAAAATAACTTAATCTAGGTACCTACTATAGCTAATAAGTCTTTTACTCGTCTAGCCACACACTCGTCCATCTGATGATACGGGCTATGAGTACAATTTTCATCATTTTATCCTTAAATACAATAATTTTTTACTAGAAGTTATTTTTTTCTTTCAATTTGTATATTTTTACGTGCAAAGCTTTTGATTTTTTGTTAATACAACAGATATTTCTAAGAAACACCTTGCTGTAAACTTCGGAATCAGCTAAACTGTTCATCTCCTGGCCTGCTTACCCTAGTGTCAATTGCTGCAAGTTTCTTTTAAGGTTACTTCAAGCACGTAGATATCTAAAATAATGGCAAAAAAAGTAGTTTGCTGGAGTGTGTGTAATAAGAAACGAAATTACAAATGAGTTATTAAAAATATTAAAAAAATGATTAAAAGGAAACGGTCATTACTCCAAATATTCTTACAATTAGTCACTGTCTTATGATTATAACCTCACTTTTCAAGAACATTAGGATTAGGCAGTCAGCTCACTTCAAGTGACCTCAAGTTCACACTTTTACCTACGTACGTGCACAAGTTATTTGAATTCAAGCGGCTTGAAGTCAAGCAGCTCGACTAATCCGAACGTGGCATTAAGCTCTGGCTGCCTTCACCTTGGAATCGAGCCTCAGATTACAGAATAGTAAGGAAGTTCACGATATCTTTTAGCATAAGAAATTTTCATGCTACAAATTGTTCTATAATTTGGAGATACGTACTTTGCATAAATGAATTTCAGATTTTTTAACACATACATATTACTATACGTAATATCTTAATCTGACTAATAGAATAAATGCGAAAGTGTGTTTGGAAAAGCAATGTTTGAATCTTTGTTGCTTAATTACGACGCAATTACGCAACGGATCTTTCTGCAATTTTGTATGCACGTAGTTTAGGACCAAAAATAACATACAGGATCCTTTTTATCCCGACTTTTTTACCCTATCTGGACCAGATATTGCATAATTACTCTGTAGAATCGTGCGGAAAATATAGGCTACCATGAAATCAGGATATCCCACCCCTTCCCCCTTATTTCACCTCCTTGACACTCTGTGACAATCAAAGTTTTTCCCGGGCAACGCCGGGTACTTTAAGCTAAGAGGAAAACTGTCTTCCATCATAAACTAAAAGCACAGATTTTATAACCATGGGAAATATTTGTTTATAAAACCAGAACATAATTGCTTTAATATGCTGTAAGTGAGGCAACACATGTCTAATAAATATTATCAGGCAACTTTCAATCGTAGAGTTAGGGATGTATTAGGTGCCATTAAGAATTAAAAATAGCATTACTTAGTATGTTCATCCAAAAATTGATTTTATTAATAATTAATTTCTTTTGGAAATGGAGGATAACCTCTCTTCCTTCTTTAGTCCACCATAGAACATTTGTTTGCCAAAAGGTAATCAATTCTAGAAATTACCCGTGCCATTATTAAAAGGTGTCTGTCAGGGGTGAGGGTTTACGAGCATGTTGTTCCACAAGTCAGAAGGTGGATAACGGTGAATCGAAATTACTGCGCCAAGCCGAATTCTGCCTCACGCCAGTCTTGACTGCGGGCCAACATGTGGGTGTTTTCAATCTTGCAATAATTATTTTACGGCTGTACTTAACGGCTGTTGCTCCGTTGGGAATGTTGGTGAGCATTTTTCTTTCATCCCCAGCGGCGAGCATTTTGTACATCACACCTGTACTAACACAGGGCTGTAAAAAAGGGGGGTCATAAAAACTTGTTTACGTCTGTATACTGGTAGCATAGAAATTTGGACTTTTAAATGCAAATGTAACCTCAGATTTGCTCTATCATATACAGTTTTTCACAATTTGCTTTGGCCTTTTCCGTTGTAATATGCGATTGAATGAAATTAGTAATTAGTGAGTTTATTACTGACTGATGTGGCTGAGCGAAATAGTATTTATAATCCCCTAGAAATTTGTATTAAATTCTAATATTCACCTGCACCAACCGTAATGGCACCTTTAAAGCCATCCGCAGTCGATGGGTTATGAAATTTTTATTCTTTTTCGAATTCGGGCCTAAAAATATATTAAAAGCAGCTAAAGTATGAAAAACAGTTTTCTCATCGGAGACCTGCGTTAATTACCTGCCCATAATGTCCCCATGAATTTTGAGGCCAAGAAGACAACCCGCAAGTGAGCGTCAGAAATTAAGGAATTACTTGCAAGGGCGTGCAGAACCCCCTATTTTTTCACTTGAAAAGCAGAATGCATTGATAGTTGATTTTGGCCCACAATTTGATTCCTACAACTCTCAGAATGAGCTTCTATGTCACTTTTCGACCTGATAATCTGAAGTTCTTATTTTCTTAAGCGTACTGGACACAGAATCCACCAGGTAGACCGCGCGGTATGTGCTAAAGAACGATTATGACTCGGTCCAGGGAGCAGCCATGCGCGTCAGAAAGTCTTTGTCGCAGCTCTTGAAGCTACGGCAGGCCGACTTCTTTTGACGTCGTCCACGTAACTTCCACGAATCCCCCGCAACAGGCGGCAATTACACCAGCCCGGGGCACGAGAAAAAAAGCACGACAAAACTTTCGAAATTGAATCATAACCCAGATGAAGTATGTTCACTGAGAATGAAGTATATTCGATTTGGAAAACAGTAGCGTTCGTTGATCTGCTAAGTGGGCAAGGCGAGTTAAATCGTCATTTGGACGCGCCTTTATTTTGGATGAAACGAGTTAATAATTACATTTTTGTAAGGTAAGGAACGAAAACTAATCCAAACCGAACCCAGAGCTAACCAAGCAGTATGAATGAGTTGATGATTTGTATTGAAATCAATTATACGTACGGCAAAATTTTTCCCAATTCGAGCTTAACTTTTTTATCAATGATTGCATTATTCCGTATCTCCATGAAGCTTACGAGGAGAGGACCAGAACTAGAAACGCGCTTTTGTAATTTGTAATGGGTCATATATCAACTTCTAGGGCTCGACGAGCCTTTCAAGAAACACCCCGTTTTGGCTGCAACCGGTCATTTGCTTTCAAGACGTTCTCGTTTAAAAAATCGGTTATCATAGTTGACACTCGGAATTAATATTGGCCTACGTAATACGGTGGCAATGAGAGTAGATCGATTTTAGGTACAATTGGGACAAATGTTAATTCCGAGTGTCGACTACTATAACCGAGTTTTTAAAACGCAAATATAACGGAAATAAATGATCATTGCGCGTTTCCAGTTATAGCCCTCTCCTCATTAGCACCTTATCGCGCAAGATAATCACTTGAATTTATTTCTTTAACGAGAAAATTTCTACTGTTCTTAATTCACCGAGAGATTCCAAACTTTTGAGTACGAGTGAAGTATCGTGGCGTATACCTATACATATAGAGTTAACTCCAATTTGTCATTTCTGAATACACATTTCAAAACGCACTAGTGATACTTCTTATTGATAAGTGAACCAGTTAACAAGAACCAGTCGCAAGGAATTACAGGCTAGGTTTGTTTTTTATTTAGGGCTGATAAGCTACTGTCGTTGACGCGGGGATTGGTATAAATCGAATGTTAAAATATCGCGATAACGAGAAAATTAGACAGAAAACCATGGTAATTGATCGAGCAAGAAAATTTTGAAATGCAGTGATGGAACTACTTCGTATGGTGAAATCGATTCGCCGTTTCGCAAAGAATCCATTAACTAGTAACATAAAACGAAATGAAACGTGATAATTGAAATAGCAGTTTTGTTCTGGAAAGTAGACACAAAACATTTGTAGACAAACTTGCCACAGTTCCAAATCTATTTGGTAATTTAGGCTGCTTCAAAGAATCTAACTGCATCGCTGGAAACCATTTAAATAAGCTAGACCCGCTTATAACGGAGGAGATAGTCACACATCAAACGAGGGTTTACTATTAAATCAATTCTTTCTGTAGTAACACAACGCCACAAGACCACTGTATTAACACGTTGAATGCCACGCTACTTTCACATGGATTGCCTGTAGCGCCATCGTGAATTTCTTATTCTGTGATACACATTATTTTGAAATATTATCCACAACAGATAAATTGAGGTGTATAATCATGTTTAATGAATTTATCTTACTGAGGGTCACCGATGGCTCTTGTAATGGTGGTAGTCTTGAAAAATTCATAAGTATTGACATTTACTCTAATAATGTGTAAAAGACAAAGTCAGGAATTTTTTTGTTCGTATAAATAAAAATATAGGACTTGGATTTTTTACATAGTTTTAAAGCAATCTTTATTTCGCTAGAAAACAATTTTTGTATGAAAAATGGTACAAAATGGCGACCCGGAGTACTGCAAAAAAGTTGGCCCATGCTCCCGGGAATGACTGGATCATCTAAGACGGAAATTCAAATAAGATATATAAACAAGAATATATTATCTTTGACCTAGCGTAGGATTTTCTCAAAATTCGAATTATTTTGGAAATTATAGCAATTTGAAGAATAGACTTTAATTTTTATTTAAAAATTTGCACTGAAATGCTTGTGAAAAATCAGGTAATTGAAATATTCAAAAAATCCTGTGCTAGGTAAAAGATAATATATTCCTCTTTATATATCTTTTTTTGTGTATATTCTTCTCAGATAATCCAGTCATTCCCGGGAGTGTGGGGCAGTTTTTTGCAGTGGTCCGGAAAGTCATTTTGGTCGCCGCCATTTTTTACAATTACTCATAAAACAAAAAATTCTAGCAAAATAAAGACTGCTTTAAAACTATATAAAAAATCCAATTCCTATACTTTTATTGATACGAACAAAAAATCCCCAACTTTGTTTTTGTTAGTGGCTTCAGGGTGGAATCTCGCTTTAAAAAGTACACCTAATCATACAGAACAATTGTTGAAGGAATGTATGCACATAGCCCGTGTGTGGTGTTTTCCTTTTCGTTTTTTGTTTCTCGCGCCCTTGCATTTTAGTGTATTATTCTACACGTGGCGCTGTTTTCCTGCTTGTTCTTCTGTTCACTGGCCCTGTGTCTTACTTCACTTCGTAAGCTACTTCGCGTTGTGCGTTGCGAACAGTTGCAAGTTACGAGTGTCATAGCATGCGAAGTCGTGTTAGCCCCGTGCAGCTTTCAATTTATATCATAGTCTTAAACTACTTATTTTTCGTCTCCTTCTTGGTATGTACCTTTATGAACAGCTACCTCGGGCAGAGTGTATATATGTACTCTGCAGTGGTGGTTTTATTCCCAATAACTTTCTTCCAAAAATACAAATCCCCGTTTATTGATACACTGTGAAATCCATCTACGGCGCTATAAACGAGGTATGCCGTAATCCCAAGCCTGCACACTTTCAACAAGAGCAAATTAATTAATTCAAAGGTAAACAGAAGCGAAAAGTTTACATTCGCGTTCTTGGTTTTCCACGCATTTTCATTCATCTTCGAGTTCAGTGACCAAAGAAGACTTGATTCGTGGAACAGTAGATCCGCCGTAAATCAGATCGAATTGGGTACCGTTTCGTGGAATTTCTTCTTCTCTCTACTGAATATTCACAGTGCACAGATACGAATTCCCCCATCTCTTATTCCTGTTGCACGGTTTTCGAGTCCGCGAGGAGATCAGAGACTGCAGCCATCACTTTCCGGCACTTTCACACGGCTGTAATAGCCGACGGTGGAAAGAAATTGCGGCAAGTCAAATTACGATAAGCGAGCTTGCGCGGCCTGTTCCGGCAGGCTGGAGGAGCGGATATCGTTTCTTTGACGGTTGAGTTATAACGCGCCTCCCGTCTTCGGGACGGTGTATCGCGATAAGATGGGGAAACAAGGTTGATTTCCACGGCCAAGTTGCAACTGGGTTATTTACTCGCGGTTCCGTTTCCAGATAATCGCCGCTACGCCTTTATAGCCATCACGCTGAACACGTCCATTAGAATATGGATAAGTCAGATAGCTCCTCGTAAAACCGAACGAGAATATCCACGCCGGGCCGGTACGCGCAGCCTCGCCTCGTGCCGTCGCGGATCGGCCGCTAAGAATCGATGGCTCGCTCAGATTCCCCTCGACGGACGATTTCTTCCTTTCCTCGTCGTTTTTTCCTTCGCGGATCCTCGATGGGAATCTTGACAAATTTCCAGGAAACCGTTGCATCGCCGAGATATTCATCGTTTTACGATCCTCGCGTCCACGTTCCGGCCGATACGTTCGTTTATGGTGCTCCTCGGACGATCGCATGATGTGCGATCGATGGATCGGGAAGGTGGGGCTAATTGAAGTGGAAACTGGAGAACGATTGTAATTGTCAGCTGGACGTGTGTTACGGTAATTGAGGAAATTATAGGGGACTCAAAAGGGGAACGTTCGATACAGAAACTAGAAGATTCCATTAGGTCGGAACATATGAAATGTTCGCTTCAACGCTTTAGAATTTACATTCTTTATCGAGATTGTATCGAGGAATATATCGTTCACCTGCAGTATAGTTTACATCAAATTCAGTGTCGATCTGTGCTCCTTCGTTTCGCGCAGCGTTTGTTTCAAATGGTGTGGGAAGTTCCCCAGTATTCTATTTGCAACGGTGCGATGATATGTAGGGGAAAGTGGGGTAAAACGGAACATCGATGTTTTTTTTAGATAAGAGTTGCGAATGAGTTGGTATCGCGTGACATGGGACCAAAGGATTCTCATAGTATTTTGTGACAGACCATAGACCCGTGCACACGTGATTTTTCCGTTGAAAGAGTTGGAAAAATTTCCGGTATCGACGTTTCAATATTGTGTTGTACTTTCGACCACATTTCGGCACTTGAATTTCGAAAATTATTAACGGCTAGTACAGCGTTGGATTCTGTAGTTTTTACGCTACATTTTAACGTATTAAAAAGTTATTTACCTCACGCTGAAGTGTAAATATTAAATGTTTACTAAATGACTGCTTGCGGGGCAAAACGGAACACTTTTCGTGGAGTAAAATGGAACACCTGTTTAACCCAATTCTACCACTCCCATTGTCTTGAAACTTTGCAGGCGTGCGTAGTTATTATGACAATACAAAATTATGAAAAAAAACGGGTGGAATAAAAAAATTATCCAGTCATCAATAAATATAACTCATACCCACAAATCCAAACGACTTGAAATCAGCCTGTAACCACAAATCATTTCAATTCCATCGATATGAAATCAGCATATAACCACAAATCAAAACTTAGACACTAAACAGTAAATAATAAAAAATATGCAAAACATTTTTTTAAGTTAAACAATTTTATTTCAAATGCACCAAAAACTGAAAAATTTTCCGTACACGTGTTGATATTCCTTATTCATGTAAAAATGCATGTGTATTTGGTTATTTTCAGTCATTTTTATGTTACCTGGTAAAATATTTTTTCATATGTGTATAATATATATTTTTGTTATATTTTATTTCTAATGGTTATACCTAAAATATATATTTATAGTTTTTAACATAAATGAATACATTTTAAATCATAAAAATAAAAATTTCATACGTTTACATGGTCTTCAAGTGGGTGTTCCGTTTTATCTTACCACTTGAGCGAGGTGAAGATTTCAATACCTCCGGTAAATTTCATTTTCCGTCGTTCCCAAAGATTTATCTTAACAATGGCTTTGATTTTCTTATAGTCTGGGGTCCACTGAAGACTCCTGTTGAAGTCCCGTGTTTTTATCTCCTTCCGATTTTATGTTATCACCCTCCAAATTTAAGCGTTCCGTATTACCCCACTTTCCCCTAGTTTTGGGGGCAGATAGTGCCAATAAACGTACCACACGTCGTTGGTTTTCGATATCTAATTATCACGGAGGAGACATTATAGGTGTACTTTACACGCGAAAGTGCACGACTGAGAGCACGTAAAGTTATTAGATAAGTAAAAGAGCACTACGAAAGTTTAAACTGTGAAACTGACAATGAGACAGAGAAAATTAAATTTTCTGGTTAAACTACCAATTCCAGAGTAGTATTACCTATATTATAATTTGCAAATGAAGGGAAGTCGATCCAAGAACTTCATCACTATAACCGTCAAAGCAATTTCTTATAACAAAAGTGTAACATCAGCTAATGTCCTAGAACTCTTCTAATAAATTGAATCCTAGAATTTTAAACTCAGTAGTACTAAAAAAGCGCTTTTTGGATTTTTTTATTCGTATTTAAGGATCGAAAGAATCTGCCAACTTTTATAAATAAAATTTATGAACATATAACATTTAAATCCTTTCTTTTCTGTTTTAAGTTAACTTTGTATATTTACACTCTAACTCTGTTATAAAAGTTCAGTTTTAACTGTTATTTTGTATTTGATTAGTAAAAGTTCTGAAGTGTCATATATTTTTTAACAGATGGTTCAAGGTAAAATTTAAAAGATAGAATTGTTTTCTTAATTAACATTATTTAAGGAATTGGAAGCAGGATAAATACAGAAGTGAAAGCAAGTTATTGTATTTATATAATTATTTTATTTTACTAAAAGGAAATTTGAACAAAACCTATGTATCCTATAACGGAAAATTTCCTTGTCACAACATTAATTTTTACAAACCCGAATAAATGTTCCTGCTCAACTGGATATTTTCTTTCTACTTCCATGAAAATAAAAGTTCCCTATTTACGCAAAAATGTATGGAATATAAATTTAAGTAAATAGGTACACTTCATTTTATCGAGTTTCTTGAAACAGAAAAGATAATATTTAAAAAATTACTGGTATTTCATAATTAATTGAAAATTTTAGCAGTTTCATTCGATCTTTGTTGGTATTTCAGGTAACCAATCGGAGCTAGGCATTAACTATATAAACAATTATTTAAATAACGGATCGAATAAAAGTTAAAGTAACTTCATACGAAATTTTTATTTAAATAAAAGTTTTGCCCATCTTTGTAACCAATGTACCTACCTACCTATATCCAAGATATTAACCACATGACATTCTTCATGTGTTCCTTAGAAGACTACACGATGTACAATCAATTAATCACTTGAAAGGTGATCCTAATTGACCACGAGACGAGACAAAAGTTATAATTGTCAACTCGACGTCTGGCACACGTAACTGCGGACGGAATGTTTTAATGATTTGTTCGAGAGCCATTGTACGCCGGTTCCCGTTACGCTAATTACAGTTTGAGTAGTAAAGTTGTGGCCCCGGATTAAGTGGAATTAAAATTCAATATTCCCCGTTCCATTAGACCGCGACGTGCAATCACGAGTTGCTACCGGCTCACGAAAATAATTACCGCCGCCTCGGCTCGTATTTATTAGGAAGACAATATCCGGCATAACGGTGGTTACAATGAATCAAAAAGATCGGCGTGAGCTTCAACAGTGAAACACCTATAACTATAGAATATGTAACTGTACAAGGTGGCACTACAAATTAGGAGCGAGGTCTTCTACTCGAAAGAGCCAAATTGGCAAACGCAAGAGAAAAGTGAATGCGAAGCATAATATGAAGACAAAAGAAACAAAAGGTAGTATTGCTACCTAGTAAGGTTCATAGAAGAAGCCTTGAAAGCTGCTTACCACGCATACAAAGAAAATAAAGAAAGGTATTTTCCTACATGGATGATAGACAAGTGACAGAGGGAAAGATATTACCTTTTTAATAAGTGCACTGATGTGCCTGTAAGATGCAACTGGAATAATTTTTTAATGGAACTATATCAATTTCTGCTTTGTAAATGAATCCCAGCTGTTCTATGTATGTATAGTAATAACATAGGTTTTCTACAGAAACATAACAGTTAATAACAGGTTTTATGCCCGAAAATTACTTTTCAATGTGGCACTATTACAACCTGAAAGATCTCTAAAGCATTTCTTCTGAATCTTGAGTCATTTGTTTACTTCAGATCTACTATTTGAAATAATCTGCTGTAGGTGTTTAAATTTAATTTTCTTAAAATCAATTTATCTGAACTAATTTAATTTGTTATATTTTATGTCTTCCGTTTTTAACACTTTCACTTTCACAATGTGTCTTTTAGCTTCTCCTGTTTTTACATAACTGAGTCCTCAAATTTATTTTATCACAATTGCAAGCAAAATTGATGTGTCTGGAAACGAAGTAGGAATAATTGTGTAACTTGATGACAGCGTTACTTTAAGTCCCCGTTTATATAAACTTGCGTCATTATATCAGCGTGCTGACTTTATCCAACGAGTCATGCTCACTATTAACGGGACACCCTGTACATCACATCGCGATTTTTCTCCGTCACATATCGCTGCGGGTCCCTCGCTCGAGACGGATTAACACCAGCCTCCATCTCGTTCCTCGAATTAAAGCCGCGACGCGCTACCGTATTAAATCATGACTCTTCTCTTTTAGCCCCTGTTTCGATCGTTTTTTCGATAGGGAGATGACGGATTAGACGGTTCTCGCTGATACACATAGAGACCCAGCAGCGGAGCGCGAAGATGCATTCATTAATATGCGCGCGCTTTCGCTAGGGAAACAATTTCTAGTAACGATTTTTCAATTAATCGAATTGTGGTTACAAAAATACCAGTTATTTAAACGCGGAACGTACGTACCTACACAAATCATTATACTCTTTTTATTTCAATTGTCTATATTTTTTTTTTGTAATACCTTTACAGTGGGCGACAAAAGTATGTGGACACTTTTAAAATCGTATAACTTGTTCAAAATTGGTCCAAACAATTTGAGTTTGTTTGAGAAGCTAGAGGGATTAGTTTGCTAAGTGACGTGTTTCGTCGTTTTGAAAAAAGTTGCAATTGGTCGGAATAGCAAATAAAATAGGAAAGATCACTTTCAACTTTTTTGTCTGTGCTCGTAATGAAAATTTAAAAAATGCCTTTTGTAGATTGAAGTAAATTGTATACACGCCTAAAATTTCATCAAAATCGGTTAACGTTGCCCTGAGTTATAAACGCTAAAAGATCGCAGAATAAGGTCGAAAATCGCTGATTTCCGATGGTACAAAAAATATGCGCCAAGTATATAGTCCCATCAAAAAGCATCCCATTTAAAAACATTGTCGTAAATTAATAGCTTTACAAAACTAATGATATACATAAATTGCGCCAATTATCACAATGGCTATTTATACAAAGAAAATAATGTATTAAATAATATTAAGCAGATATATTTTTATACAAATAAATATTTTATTAAATTATACTAGGCGTTGCTAGTTACTATCGACTTACTTAGTTGCATACTTGAATTCCTCTGATTTTTTAGGCTTTGTGGCATTTCTAAACATACGGGCTATTAAAAAAGGTACAGTAGAACCGTGATAATTCGAAGTCAGGCGAACCTATATAGTGAATTCGGATTAACCGGAATTTTCCATGTAAGAAACATCAGTGACCATCTCAGTGCATTTTTTCGTTATTGCCGTATTTCACCATTTAAATTATACCTATACGTAAATTTTCAGAAGATGATACAGATTGCTGCTGTACACATAAAAGTGCTGTGTTCAATGCTGATAATACTTCAGTATGATTAACAATACCAATATCGAATTCAAACCGTTGACACTGATCAGAAACTTAAAATTTGTGTGTACGTGAGTATGCCTAAGAAAAGTTACACTCGAAACAAAACGTTTTGAAAAACAGAAGTCTATCAATACGATTTCGAATTAAGGGGAGAAGCCCATATAAACGGCTTATTTTTGTATCAATTTTTAAGAATTTTTTGCAAAGCTACCAATACTCTCATCCTTTCGGAACTTTAAGGGTACTTTATTTAACATTAGAATAAGTAAACAAATTTATAACAGTAAACTTATAGTAAATACAAAAGAAATAGAGCAGTGTCTAAAATAAATTTTTTTCAACATGCAAAACAGCACCCGTTGTAGCGTCTCTAGTAGTTATGTAAAATAGATCAATCATTTTTTTTCAATTTATGTACCAATTGTAAGAATATGAACAACAAATGGTGTAAAAAATTGCATGTTTCAACAATGGCGGAACTTCAAACACTTTTGCAAAAAAATCGCGTTTTATTTGCTTAAAAACAGTGGTTAAAATTAATAATTTAGTTAAACCTTGCATTTCATATTCTGAGAAATATTATAAACTAAAAGTGTAAATTTTGAAGTTGATTAGTCAAATAGTTTTTGAGTTATCCCCGGCACCAATTTTGAAAACGTGGTTTCGAGAAAAACGCGTTTAAAACGCGTTTTAGGTGCGATTTATTGAGGTTGGCTATTGTATAGGGAGCTGTACGATGTCAAGGGTTAATTCTGCTTCATGCTAACGCAACACGACGTGTGGCAATGCAGACCTCTAAAACATCAAAACAATAGGACTACAAAGTCCGTCCTTTATCCTTCATCCGTCTTACTCACCAGCCTTCTACGGATTGCAATCTGTTTAGAAGCATCGAGATATTTCTCAACTTCGAACTGTGTTCCAAACAGAGGAAAATGGAAGATCCAAACGGAAATATTCAATCCCAATTTAATCAGATTCCTGGATAGGGAGTTACAAAGTCGTATCATTCACTGCCAAAGACGGACAGAAACCAATGGAGTACCTATACTCGAACGAATGACAAATTCTGCTAATATTAAATATACCTATATACCTAAGTAGAAGATACGTAGAAGAGCACCATGAAAATATGAACTATGAGATATAAGATTTTACATTGAATATAGCATTCATTTACAATAAGCGATGAGTTTCAAGGTTAATTTATGAATTTAAAAGCAATATTGTATCAGAATACGTATTTCCTTATTCGCAGTTTGCAAAACAAAGGAAGTCAATGTAAAATACGTAAACCATTTTTTATAAGAAAGTCAACGTACCAGCTAATATTCTAGGATTCGTTTTATGAATCCAACCCGACATTTTAGGTTCGGCATTATAGATGATTTAAAAGTTATAGATCATTTATAATTCAGTTATAAATAAACTATTGTAGAATTAGTTTTTTTTTTAAAAGTTGTTGATCATATTAGGCATTGAGAGCAAAAGCAGACGTTGGTCCGTCGATCCGCAATAGTTATACGAATGTATTCCAATAGGCTATACTACTTAATTATATAAAAAGGGGAAAAAAAAATTTTCAGTGTGGGTTAATTCGTTTTTACTTTCAATGCCTCTTTTATATTAGGTGATAAAATTATTCTTGTTAAAACAATAAATAATATGAATGAATCAAATTCAATTGTTAAATGAAGAATATTTAATTGAATAAATTTTATTGATGATATTAAGATGTTTATACCGTTTGCAGTCCTGTGTCACGCCCGACTTGACATCGATATTTCCACTTAGAAGCTTCGTGTCACGTCCGAAGTGACATTACCAAACACAGAGTTCATTATACACGACCTAAAAATTCGGTATTTGCCACTAATAAACTACTACACTAAACATAAGAATATTCCATTAAAATTTAATACCATCTCATAATCTTACTACACTTAAGGCTTCTTCCAAAAAACACTTCTCTCCTCCCCATTTACCTTACCAATTACTTAAAACATTATCGAGTCCCACTTAAAACTACAAACCACTAATACATATAATCTCGTAAATCTCAATTCTCTTCCACAAATACCACACAATTCCCCCAAACTTACAAAAATTCAACAAACTCCAGATGACCCTAAAATACACCCCCAAAATCGAACTCAACTGTCAGCCATCCTACAGTGGCGAACCCATCCAAAAAAAATGTCCAAGTCCAGAGAGTCCTCCACTAAAACCCACGAATCCAGGAGCCTGTAGAGATTTTTCAAAGACAACGACTTTCGCCGCGTTTCTGTTATCGAACCTCCGCCAACGATAAGAGACAGCCGCGCGCGCCTCCAATAAAATGGTTGCGACATCGAATCAAGGCTTTCCGCGGACGTGCTGGCTCGCTCTACAACGAAGGAAGGAGAAGAGGAGGGGAGGCGGCCGCCAGGCTAAATGCAACATTAGATTGGTCGTGCGTTGGCTACAGGCGTATAATTACGAAACGCGAAAAATTTACAACCGTCACGTACGTACGCAAACGTAATTACGGGCGCAGTGGTGCGCACAGGACGTCAGGATCGGTGCCAGAGCGATAAATGGTCAGCAGAGCTTGTCGCCGGCGTATCACGGTTCTCTGTTCTCGAATGCAAATCAGACCAGGCCGTACAAAAAGCCTGCTTATCTGAGGATCAGAGAGGGAGAGGGGGGGGGTCCAGCTGTTCCCCGGTAATATTCATATTTAGCCAGTGAACAGGTGAGAACACGAATCGATCAGGGCAGATTTATGAAATTGCCGCGGATGACGACTGAGCGCAACTATTCTACCGGGGCAACAGCGACGCGACGGGCGGGGAACAAAGCGTGCGGAGAGATCTCGCGGAGATCTGACCGGAGCGCGGCGATGGAGAGTTTATCGGTCTCATCGGATCGCGAAACAAGCGCGAGTTCGTAAACGAGCATGCCAATTATAAAAAGGAGCGCGCGGATCTAAGTTAAAGCCGTGTTCCACTCGGCTATCATTAGCCGGAACAGCTGTTCCTAAGGTATACCCGCTTTACTTATCGTTTAAATACCATAGCCGCCGCGTTTTGCTCGACGTTTAGCGTCCCATTATCGATATCCTATTATCTTGATGTTTGTTCTTCGTTTTCCGTTCGAACTGTCTTTCTCGATCGTTTCGTTCTCTTTTTGTTTCTCTTCCGCGGGGCTTTCTCGTGTTTTATTTTAGCAGATGGATATCAAATCACGCATATCTTCGAACAGTAAATAGTACCTACTGGAGCGAGACCATCAGTGGTTTATGTAAAAAAGAAACTAACCAATGATGCTTCCTCTAATGATTCCGTCTGCTCTTTCTGCTGACGGTCTTTGTCCTGACGAAGTCCGCAAATTGCCCGTAGCTTTCGTGTTTCTGTGGGTATGCGCGGATGCGCGTCTGGTTATACTACTCTTTAGGTAGAATCTATTGAATGTTATTGGTGTAAGAAACTGTAGTGGGAAATTTGGCGAGCTTCGTGTTAGGGCCTTTGGATTGGTTATCTGTTTGAAGAGTGATGTGTGTGTATTAGAGGGAATATTGTAAATAAATTATATTTTATAACAGATTTTATTCTGATTCAAGGTTGTTTTTTTCTATCTGTGATTGTAGTGTCCCTTATTTTAACAATTGTTTATATCTTGCGAGGCAGAAGTGTTACTTGCATTTGTTTGTTTAATAAAACAGCAATAAGTACCTTCTTTTATTTTCTGATTGATTCTAAGTTCATTGGCGACTATACAAGGTGCCTTAGGCTTTTCCCGCAAAAAAGTGCCAGCATATTCTATGAGTGAATATAAGAGAAAAATGTCATAAACATAGGCTCATAAATGGTTTGCTAAAACAGTATAACAAAAATACGAAATAACAACGGACTAGTTTTTCGTTCGATGTGACCTCAATTAGTAAATACAGCCTGCGCAAACAAGTTAGGTAAATATCGCCAATCTGCTCCTATGCTGTACTGAACGAAAAACCAGTCCGTTGTTATTTCGTATTTTTGTTATAATTTTTTAGTAAAGCATTTATGAGCCTGTGTTTTTATGATATTTTTTCCTTATTTTACTAATTAAATATTCTGGCACCGTTATGCGGGAAAACCCTGGCGCATCATGTATATTTTCGAGTCCCATTGATTATAACTTATAAATTTTAGTGATCGTTTAACTAATTTTTCGAGAATGTTGTTACACAAATTTGCGTCAATTATTACACGCTAAAGATCGTACGAACTTATGCACTATATTTATCTCTTAAAAGATAGGTATTGAGAATATTTTTTACATTCTCAAAATCAAGAGAATCATTTGGGTGTTCTGTTTCTAATGAACCGCCCTGTATCGCATGTAGACCATATCTCATTTCCATCTAATCATGTGGATAACACTTTATATGTGTTTTTTGGAAATATTCATTTTATTATAATTAAGTAGAATATTAAGTGGAATATTCCGATGGAAAATATCCACTATCTTGACTAATTTGAGTAAAACAGGATTGACTAATGAATGACGTGCTTCACTCCACGGAATAATGATAGGTTACGCTATATTTATTTATTCCTTAATATTTCACTTCCGATCGTGCCATGTAGTAATTGCCCCTCGAAAACAGAATATTTTCCCCCCAATTTACGACTAAAATAATTTTAAATGGCATCCTTGATGCACTACGCGATTTAGGATTACATACGCGCAAATTAAAAGCTTTCACTTTTGAATCACCTATACCGATTTTTACCGCATTCTTCGTTTGGGTTTCACATATCCTGACGAAATAGTATCAGTGATAATCATTCGAAACAAATTTCCAGAATACAAAAACTCCCCTCATTCTTTTACAACTAAGCAGCTAACATTCAACCATACTTTTCCTCTCGTATTCGTATCAGGGTTAGGTCCTCTACTTGTCCTCCTAATTGTCAATGTTCACAATTACCTGTCTTACACTTCCAAACAGACAATCTCTATGGTCGATATGAATCAAACATTTAACTCCTGTAACCGGGCATAATAATAGTAATAGCGGTAGTAGTAGTAGTGGTAGTGGTAGTGGTAGTGGTAGTGGTAGTGGTAGTGGTAGTGGTAGTGGTAGTGGTAGTGGTAGTGGTAGTGGTAGTGGTAGTGGTAGTAGTAGTGGTGGTGATTGTGATGGTGGTGGCGATGGTAGTAGTAGCGTTAATAGTAGTAGTGATAATAGTAATAGTATAGTAATACATAGTGGTAATAGTAGTGATGTTGATGTTGATGGCGATGGTAGTAGTAGTAATAGCAGTAGTTGGTGATGGGTGTAGTGATAGTAATAATAACAAAAATAGCAGCAGATGTAGTAGCCATAATCACAGTAGTAGTGACGACAAAGGTAGTAGTACATAGTAGTAGTAGTAATAATAATAATACGTATAATAATTATTACATTACAGCGTCCCTGAAATCACGACCCCCCCCCCCCCCCAACGAGTGTAACAAGTAGCTCCGCTTTTAAAACGCCGTCACAGCTGGTCCAAACTCACGTCGCCAGGATGACAACCTGAGTGACAACCGGTAGCAGTCGACCGTCCACTTTTCCGCGGCAATCACCGCCATCCAGAAATTTCCCCGACAGTTTCGTAAGCGCGTTCGCGATTTGCGACATAGCCGTCAGCATCGGCGCCCGTTTGGGATTAATTATGATTCGCCGAGGCCGGGCGGTTTCGCCGCGATCTGTCGTTGTAGTTTCACTACTGCGCTCGATGACGTATAATTAGCGGTGGACAAAGGATGTAGAGCGGGGCACGAAAAAGCCCCGTGTCCCGTTCGGGGCCCGTGCGCGCGAAAGAAAGTGACCGAGAAGCGTATACGCGGTATCCACCGGCGCGCGTAAAAAGCGGCCCGCCGACAGGTTTTCGATGCTGCGCCCAACCATCAGGGACGGGGGACAATGAAGAGGCCACGTGGAACGAGTTCCCCCTGTATAAACGCACGCACACACCTGCATCGACACTTGTGCGCCCCAGAATCCTTGGCCACTGTCGAATCGTCGGGCGGCTGTTAACAAACGCAGTAAACACTGGGCCGCGAAGTGCGTCCATTATCTGCGCTTAAGGTGATACAACTTAGGTTGCAAAGTAAAGTCGATTTTACCTCTTGTTTTTGAATTCGGTGATAGTTTCTTTATTGCACTTTATTGCTGTGGTAAAAGTACGCTCTGTTCACGGTAAAGTGAAGTGGAAAATGTTAGAAAGTGGTCTTAATAGAAGTTATTTGTTGTTTAAGTTGATTCGGGTGAAAGAAAGTCGTCTTGTGGTTGGTAAGGTTTCATAGGAACGAATAATGAAGGAATCGACTTCAAGTTTTGATAGTTACCTATTCGTAAAATATACTGTTTATAGTGTGATTATGAATTTTGGCATCTCTTCTCGATTTATATTACAAAAACTGACAAAGATAGAATTCTGAAAAGTACATGGGAACCATGATAAAATAAGGTTTTTTTGTTTGAAATTACTTTTCCGTGACATCAATTTGTTTATTATTGCAATTAATACAATTTCGACAACAAATAACTTGACGGTATAACAAATATTTTCCTACGCATTTCGTTTAATTTCACCCTACGAGGGATATATTTCCAATACCTCATAAAATTTCAATAAAAAGAATCTATTATCGAACTCAAAAATAAATTACAAGCGTAACCTGCACAGTGTCTCCATTAACGTCCTGCGAAGCCCTTCGGCGCGGGAAGTTATTGAAATCGACAACGGCTGGATACGCTGTAATGAACGCTTAACAGCTACTAAAATTGCAGGTTGCACGGAAAGGGTGATTTATCGCTGGCCGCCGTGTTTTTTTGGAGCTTTTGCGGCCTTCCATGACGCGTTTGTGACGTCTGTATCTCGTTCAATTTTGAAATTGAAACTTTCGGCGATTTTCGCCTGGTGTGCAAAATAATTAACATTCTTTACTTGATATATGGCGCCACCCCATATAACATATTTTATTTATTTAAGTAGGAAATGTTAAATTCAGTGTTATCTCTTATAATTTACACCAGTATAACACTTGATTAATATATTTTTAGTTGCCATCTACACAAAGAAATATTGAAAGTAATTTTGCTGGAAGAATGGAACCAGATAAACCAGAATTTAACAGAAATTTACTTGAACATTAACTTATTGTAATTACGTTCGTATAAATGAAATTTAATTTATTTGTAATAATGAAGGTTTTTATATTAATGTGAATTAGAATTAGGAATTCTTACTTTGAAGTTGATATAATATGTCAAATATGTTACATGTGGGGTGAATTGATACTTTTGTGAGTAACCATATGTACATTTTCAAATTTTTTAACAAACTATTGTTTCTTTCCTTTTCTTGGTGAAAAGAGGACACGTGAGTGATATTAACGTTTGGTATCCTTCTTATAAGTGTGCCTATATCCCTGCAATATAAATTTTACTTCAACTTTTTTTCTTTTTCGTTAATGAAATTGCATATTTCTTGGTCGAAGATAGAAATTCCTTTGTATCTCCTGCGTGGGATATTACAGAACAATCACGAGGGAGTCTGTGCAACACGAAATGCTTCTGTACCTAATAGTTGTTCTTTGGTAGTTTGAAGTGAATCTAGGCTTGACCGAATGTGAGCCCGAGGCTACCAAAACACCCTTTGATCCGGCCTTGAATTTAGGTAAATTTATACAAGTTCCATAGTATTCAGTTTAGCAATCTAAAATCTGAAGATAGAAGTCACACGTGTTGAAATACAAATTCATAATCCTTCAAATTTGACCGCGGATCTCCTCGAGCTTGCATTAAAATCTTGAGATGCAGTTTTCCTGTAACACTCGTGTTCGTACACCATGCCGCGGGACTTGAAGAAACGCACTACAGTGAATCACGTAGCCGTAAATAGTAGCTACTAGAAGTCCGCAATGAGAAACGTAAAAAAGAGACACATAAAGTGCTCATTACGCGTTGGTGGGATACTTGAATGCGCAAGCATATGAAGTATCGATAAATTATTCATCATGGTCGTTTACAGACTCTCCTATAACGTTTTATCATCGATATGGTTACCAAAGAATGCTCTGCTAAAGTATGGCCATAGGTTTGAAAAACAATCTGTATATTCGTCGCGAGCTACCTACCTATATACATTTCGCGTTGGACCGTCCACTTGCATCGCCATTAAACCGTAAAATGAGTTTAATTATCGGCTGGGAAGCATTTGAAATGTCCATATCCTTGATCGTCCGGCTGGGCCAGTTTCCCATGGAATTCTCTCGGTTGCGCGGGTTTCCGTGGCGAGTCGAAATTCTAGCGTACCGGGGTATCGTATTCATAAGGCACGTATATTAATGGACGTACAGGCACCGTGTGCCACACTGGTGCACGTGCAACACATAAACCACTTCCTTGACAAGACCCAGTTTCGATGTCTCTCGCGTACACGTCGGTGCTTAATTATACCAAAGGGACACTTACACGGGTGCAGGATCTGGGTGGAAAAAAATCAACGCACTTCCTCCTCGTCGTGTGATCAATCGCTGATAACTGACGGCGATTTATAAGTTTTTAAGTAAGCCCTGATATAGAAGCTCCATGGGGCCCCATTCCTCTTTGAATGGGTGTTTAGTGTTGCCTCGACTGCTGATAGAGATTAATTTAGGACTGATATTATTGATTTATTAACCAATATTGCTTCTTTTGGAATGTCGAGGCATTGGAGATTCGCTTGACGCTCAAATCGTCTTTTAGTCTTAATTGGCCGGCAGTCGAATGTTCTGAATATTCCAATATGATGCCGCGTATTGCCTTCTTCAAGGGGTTCTAATTAGGAGAATGTGTTTCAATCAAAGAATTAGTTGCGGATTTATTCCAACGTTTTCCTTTTCAGAATTTTCTGAAGAACAAGGAACATTTATCATTTTTAAGTGTGGCCTGGCGGACGCAGGGTCCATTTGGACCCATCCTAAATGTCAAGTTATCTGTTATTTATTATTAATGCCTATTCTTTCTTGGAGCAAATAAGGAGTTTAGATCATAACAAAATTAAATTCTAATTCAAGCTTCTTCTGAGCTGTATTAATACAATTATGACAAGTTATGGAAAATTAACGTGGGTGGACAAATTTTGGTCAGTAGTAACGTATCTTTAGATGTGAAGCAAGTTAATGGCAATCTTGTTGCAACTTTTCTTTTGCTCTCAGTTACAAATTCTTTGTTACTCCATCTGTTGTCCTCGTGTCACGGAAACCGTACGATTTCCAGAGGTACGTGACACCATTCCTAGTGATTTTCATAGTCCCTGTTTGTGGGTTACCGATCCCTCAGAGGGGATTGAGAACGAGCTAGACATCAGCGATCGTTTACGAATAATTTTCACGCGATCCGACGTTCAGATACCACGCGATTTGAAAAAGCATCCGCTCTAACGCTCGATTAGGCGAGATTAAATTCTAACGGAGCCTCGGAGTTGATCGAGCAACCTTGACAGTCTTTGCAAACGTGGAAACATTGTTAACGTTTCCCTCGATACTTTCACTCTCCTTCCTCCTTTTTCGCGGCAAGTGCATAAGCCAGTTGTAACGAACACGTGCTTTTACGCTTAGGTCTACGATAACGGTAAATCCCCGAGAGATTTCGTTCCCCTTTGATCGATATCGACACCAACGTCGATCCCACGCTGGGACTTCCTTCAGCAGGGTATTTCTTGGAATGTTTAGGCGAAGTTCGTCAATGTGCTCGACTCATCGCTTCGATGGACAAATATCGTGCGCGAATATAGTTGCCTCTCAGCTTAGAAGTGTCGGACTTTGTACATTTTGTGGTATTTAGTTAGTGAAACGGTCTCAGTGATAGCGTCAAAATTGACTAGCTGTTGGTTGGTATGTTCAAGTATGATTTGGAATTAGTATTTATTTTTTACGAATGCATCATCAATGTCAATCACTGACCGAGAGAGGATTTGCAATGGAGCAAGGGAAAACGGATCGCCCAGGGTCAGACACGTTTCCGAACCAATATGACCGAATCATAATTGTTCCGTAACTCTTCATACGTATGTTATCTAAAAAATTGTACTCAGTGAAAGTTACTCAGACGAACGAGAACTTTAAGAACGTGGTAAAGGTAAAATTATTTTAAGGAACATATTATATATAAAATTATAACAAAAGAAATAAAGGAGAGAGTAGAACCTCGTACATTACATAGGAGATGAAGAGATAATTAAATTGAAAAAAATTACTCATCTATTTATTTTGCAAACACCACCGAGCAGCATTTAATCTTCGCAACAAATCCCCCGAACACCTTCGCTATAACCATGATCGCCAATCGAAATTCCATCTCGCGCGAGTGTATTGAAAAAAGAAGAGAAGAGCCACTGCATCGTCTCGATAAGTTCCACAGCGAGCGCGCGTTCTACACGGAAACGCGATCGATCGACGGAGCTGACCTTCGGTGCCGGCTTCCTTGACAGCGAGAAAACTCGCATCTTCATACCGGTTATAAGCTGTCAGGCGGCTAGAAAGAAGAAAGAGGGAGAAAAAAAGCCCTCTGCGTCGAGATCGATGGAGGAAGATTCCGCGCGGTGCGCGCAATACCGTTCGAGGGAACGACGATCGAACTGGTCGGAGGAGCCGTTCGTTGGTGGAAGCGGAGTGGTTGGATCTCTCACGGATCTCGAGTTTGCCCATCTCTCGCCGGAATCGAGGCCTGCGTCAAGGACTGCCAGACAGGACTCTCTCGGATGATCCCTCTCGCGCCAACCGGCCCGAGCTTGAGGCAGCGTGTCCGTGCGGGCCCGTTCGCTTGTATCAGCGCGTGACGCAACCAGATGCCTGATTCTGAAGCGGAGGATCGAGTTTTGCGGACGCTACCGGCTAACGGTCGACCGTTGCACACGTTTGTCTGGGATCTCGGCCGTTTCCAGTGACGTCAGTGCCGGTGAATGGAACCGCGAGATCGCGATGCTTGGAATCAGGACCGAACGGTGGCGCGACTTGCTCGGTGGCTTTTGACTTATTGTACGGCGATCAGGGGAGCAATATCATGGACGGCGGAAGCTACCATCTGATGGAAGTTTTTATTATATGACTCGAAGGGTCATGAGACAATTTTGCCATCTATGATTAGTGTCCGATATTATCGATTCTAGCCTGAAGTAAGATTCCAACGATCTTAAGGGGATAGACACGGGTAATGCAGCGCGCTGCATACCGACACAATCTGGCCCAAAACATGGGTTTGGGAAATTACGTTGTTTGTCCTTATATGAGCAAATTTTGGGCTGGGCGAGGTCTCATTCGAAAGAGGAAGGTTCAATGCAGCCCGCTCTGGTCATGGCTCAACGAGATTGTGTTGATATCTGATAATATGAGTGTCCAAAGTAGAGAAAAAATTGACAAAATACACTCGCAGATTCCAAGTATTTGTAGGTCACTAAAAGAGTTTTATGACTCAAACTATGACCAGAGCGGGCTGCATTGAACCTTCCTCTTTCGAATGAGACCTCGCCCAGCCCAAAATTTGCTCATATAAGGACAAACAACGTAATTTCCCAAACCCATGTTTTGGGCCAGATTGTGTCGGTATGCAGCGCGCTGCATTACCCGTGTCACGTGGGGTGTTTACCTCCTTAAGTATTTTTAGGTCACTAAAAGAGTTTTGTGACTCAGACGGTGAGCAGAGCGCTCCGCATTGAATCTTCCTCTTTCGAATGAGATTTCGCCCAGCCCAAAATCTGCTCATATAAGGACGAAAAAAGAAAATTCAAAAACCCATGTTTCAGGTTAGATTGTCGGTATTACAGCGCGCTGCATTACTCGTGTCTATCCGTGTCACGTGACGTGTCTACCCCCTTAATGGTGAAAATTGAAAACATATATCCTACGGATGGTAATAAAGGAATGTTGGTGACGTACCTTTATCGACGGATATCAAGTTCCGGAAAATTACACAATACCACCACAGACCAGGTATAGAATTCTATACCTGGTCTGTGCTACTACATATACTGCACCCTCAGCATCGTGCAGCTTTCTTTTCTTTCCACTACTCAAACTCTTTAAAAAGTAAAAGCTGCTCTAACAATAAATTTTTCTTTCAGCCCCCTCAAGACATGCGGTTTTTTGAAACTTTTCCGCAAGTAACTTCCCACCATAAACTCACCTTTACCTGCTGCGGGTAATACCACACCACGTCAGTCAGGCCGGTAACTAGGCTCCTGCTTAGAGGGACGGCCAAAAGGAAGGAGGCGGAGTAAAATCCCCCCCCCCCCCTTCCCAGCAGACAAAAAAAAAGACAAGGACAGAGTCACTTTGGCATTGCTTCAGTGAACACCCAAAATCTCTGCCAGTTATCGTATTGTCATAAACGCAGCGCTAAATTTTCGGACTTGCTAATCAAGTCCAACGTTATTTTAGTTATTTTAGAGCTCCGGGTTTAGAGTAGTTTTGCTATATTTCGTAAGTTTCGTAAGTTTTTTTTGTGATTGCAATATAACCTTTCGTGGTAGAAAGCAATGTCACCCGGTTCGCGCGTATTTTCCGTATATTTAGGAAAGTAATACATCGGAATGTATTCTCAAAATCGATAATAAGATTTGCGGTCATACATCAAAGCGCGACCATGCCACAAAATTGGAGCGGCATATCGCAATGAATCATCCTCTAGAATTTTGCGAACTAACTAGATTAAAAATGTGTGATAAAAGAAGAAGGTGTAATAATGATACAGTGAACTACGGTGCAAAAAAAAATAAAAAACAAGATGTGTGTACAGTGCGGCTAATTGATAGTGAGGTGATGGATGCATGTGTGGAATTAGTGACTGTCAACGCGCGCCATTTACGTTAATGGAAGACAGCGGCTTTAGAAAATTATTAAATCCAATCCTCGAAGGATTGTAGAATAAGATCAAGAGACACGGTAGTGTCTCGCGCCAAGTATATATATATATATGCGCAGCGCAAGACACGGAGTGGCTCTATTACGCGACGACTCGCTATCAAGAACCCTGAGATTTCCGAATCTCAATAACGGCTGATCCAATTAGATTTTGAATGGTCTTAATGGATAGCTTGGGTTTTATTTACATGAGAAAAGTGTCTTCGTTTTGTTCCTACGGGCCTTATGAGCTGAGATATTTCGATGTAAAGTTGCAATTTGCTGAATTTTATGTTCTTAAAATTCAGCATCGTCATAGTCATCGTCCTACACTTCTTGGCAAGAGGGGAGTATGAAAGGGTGAGGAAATGTCTCTCAGGCACGTTGTTCATTGGATGCGGGCATCGGCCAATCGCGTAACAAATTGTTGTCACGTGACAGCTAGCCAGAGATATTATAACCTACCAAGTGCTAAGTGTCAAATAAATTGTTGTCACGTGACAGCTAGGCAGAGATATTTTAACCTACCAAGTGCTAAGGGTCAAATAAAGTAAATTGTCGGAATTTGAAATGTCACGAGTTTTTACACTAATAGGAGACTGAATTATTGTCTCAATTAACAAGGTAAGTCGCCAAAATTTTTCAAATAGGTTTCTTATGTAGAGTCGCAGACTTGGAAGTTGTCTGGAGAAGGTTCGACAGAGAAGCATCTTCTTTCGCACAAGTTTCCACAAATTAATATATTGTTTTTATACCAGCAAACAATTTTTACACAGGCTCGAATAAAAATGAAGGGGACGCACAAGCTTGGATAGAAATGAAGGGGATGCACAGGCTTGGAGGTTGTCCAGAGAAGGTTAGACAGACAGAAAAACATCTTGTTTCGCACAAGTTTCTGGAAAGTTGTCAAATAAGGTAAATCGACAAAATTTGTCAAAGTAGCGTAGCATTAAGAATTAAGAAAATTATAGCGTACTGCTTGCAACGTTGAGCAAGTCACATTAGTGAAGAAAGTACGCTGAAAACGCATCTCCCTTGATACTTTTCAATCTCTTTTGGAAAGGTATTCCTAATACTTTATTAAAATCCACAGTAGTTCCTACGCTATTCATTAATTTTATTAGTTTCCCATTAACAATATTTCAATTCAAAAATATAGACATACTAAATTAATTTTATTCCAATACCAATACATTGTACGTTAAAAATATTGAATCTCTTCGTTCATTTTTGCTGAATTACCATTAGCATTTAAATTTCCTGCAACAAGACATTCTGCCATACGCTCTCACCTCCTTCGGACACATTTTGTAGTCTGTACACTTAAAATAGCAAAGGGCCAATCTATTTTTATATGTTCTACGTTAAGTCATAACTAAAATGTGGAATTTTGTATATTTACAGATAATCGAAGCAGAAGCGATAGAGAAAGTAACCCTGCTGCAAATGAGAAAAATAAGCACATTTTCATGTATAATTTTATTCTAGAGTTTTAAGAAATATGTTTATACAATTAATATTGAGTTTTATTATGAATGTGAAAAACTGTATAATTCAGACAACAAAAATAAATCGGACATAATATTATATTAATTAAACGATTTTATTCAGCTTCGATTCTATGTTTGCTTCTTGTATGTTTGCTTCATATCTGAAAACTCAACTATAAACCAATTCGACCAATCCAATTGTCTTGTAGCTTTGCAAGCGTGCGGAGTTTGGATAACCATATAATATATTGTTGAAAAAATAACCCCGAGGGGGTGAAAAAGTTATCCAGTCATCAATAAACACTACAAAATGTGTGAAATCCCCACAAAATTACCTTTTTTAAAAAAGGTACAAAAAAGAGCGCCAAGTATATAATTCCATCATAAAGAATTCCATTTAAAAACATTGTCGTAAATTAATATAAATTTCTTAATATGCTATATTTAACTTTACAAAAGTGATGAGATACAACAATTGCGCCAATTATCACAATGGCTATTTATACAAAAAAAAAAAAATTTACTCCATAATATTTAGCCGACATATTTTTATACAAATCAATATTTTAATACGAATAAATATTTTATTCAAAATACTTGGCGCTGCTCTCTGAATTGGTGTTGCTAAACTGAATAAATATGCATAAATTGCATTAAAATCTTTTTCTTTCTTTCTTGTCTCTGTGGTGTCTTGTCTTGTTTTATTTATTAACCAAGACAATTAACATTTTTTCGGAGAGCAGCGCCAAGTATTTTGAATAAAATATTTATTCGTATTAAAATATTGATTTGTATAAAAATATGTCGGCTTAATATTATGGAGTACATTTTTTTCTTTGTATAAATAGCCATTGTGATAATTGGCGCAATTGTTGTATCTCATCACTTTTGTAAAGTTAAATATAGCATATTAAGAAATTTATATTAATTTACGACAATGTTTTTAAATGGAATTCTTTATGATGGAATTATATACTTGGCGCTCTTTTTTGTACCTTTTTTAAAAAAGTTGTCATCAACGCGGAGAATATTAGGTCAGAAATAACGGCGCGAGCACAAAGTATTCGGCGGGATATTCAGACTGAAATTTTAGGCCGGTTAGTGTGTTTGAAAGTGGATATCGCGACGCGTCTTGAACGATCCTTCCTCGGGTTAAATTTATAATACGTTAGGAACGGTAAATTAGTGTTTTGTACCTTATGCGCGAAAGAAATATTCGGGTCTCACACCGCGTTAAATTTGAAAGAAGATATTAAGCATATAATATCGGCGTATGGACTGAATTTGCGTAATGTGTATTCGGTTACAACAGACAATGCGAGTAATATGGTGAAGTGCGTGAAACTCATGGCCGAGGAAATTGAAGAGGACCATCCCAGAGAATTCGAAGAGGACCGCGACGAAGAGGATGCCACATTGGAGAACCTGCTGATATCAGAAGGCGCGAGTTTAGAAATTAAACGTGTGCGATGCGCTGAAAGATCCGTACGTAGATATTATTCGAAAGGTTAGGGAACTTTGTAAGTTTTTGCGCCTCCCTTCAATGTTGGTGACCTTAAAGGCCCTGGAAGGAAGTAGCAGATCTTGTAAATGCATTAGAACCCGCGAAAATTGCAACCGAAAGGTTACGAGAGGAGCAATTTGTAATGGGCGATTTCAACACCGTCGTATCTAATGTATTATATGAGAGCATGGAAAAACGCGAGCGCGATTTATTTAAGAATTTCGTATTTCGACGTATTTCGTGCGTCAATTTTTATGGATCGGCGATATAATGTACTTTTGAGTGAGGATGATAAAACGGCGGCGAGAGAACAGTTAGTAGTCTTATGGAAAAGATTGCATGATCTTGCAGGAGAGAATGGAGTGAATGTAGCAGCGGGGACATTCCACGCGAAATCGGACACTTTTCGGAGTAACATTTCGGATGTTGCTGAAATTTGAATATGTTGTAGTCTTTAGTGATATTTAAATGTACCTCAAAGGATTTTTCAAAATTTTGAAAAATGTCGATTTTACAGCTGTTTGAAGGTAAGTGCTAACATTTTTTCAGTAAATTATAGCTATGGAAGTAGTAAACGGATGGAGATGAGCTTTACGGTGCTTATAGAGAAGACATTGAGGTTTCAAGAAAAAATTATTTCAGTTTAAAAAATAATTTTTTTTAACCATTTTTGTGCAATTATTTTAAACAAATGCAGTTTTTTAACATCGGGCGCGATTTTAAAAATCTGAAAAAATAGGAGAATATAATTCTATCCTTCCCCTTGATGGACTAATTTTCAAAAATATGAACATTTTAAAATTGGCCTTGTGAAAATTGCCGAAAGTTGGCGCTGCGTCAAATCACACCGGCTCGACTCGCTGAGCCGTGCGGTGCTCGCAGCGGCCAAGTGCTATTCTTATACAGTTTTCTCGAATATGGTAAGTATTTGTAAAAACCTGAAGAAGGAAAACTTTTACTGTTTTTTATACACAACACAATACGGTAACTCAATTTTTGGTGTTCGCAATATTTTCCTTGAAACGAAGGCGACCCTCAGTTTTTTAAATGGAATGCTATATATTTGATTATCCAATATGAAAGCCACTGTCAAGACAAATTCAACCATATGGTATACTATGACCTCCAAGGATACACATGGTTAGGAATGAAATAAATATATCGAAGTATCTATAGTAGATTGAATTTCTTCTTTCCATCCTGACCATGTGTATCCATGAAAGGTCATAGTATACCATATGGATGAATTTGTCTTGACAGTGGCTTTCATATTGGCTAATCAAATATATAGCATTCCATTTAAAAAACTGAGGGTCACCTTCGTTTCAAGTAAAATATTGCGAACACCAAAAATTGAGTTACCGTATTATGTTGTGTATAAAAAACAGTAAAAGTTTTCCTTCTTCAGTTTTTTACAAATACTTACCATATTCGAGAAAACTGTATAAGAATAACACTTGGCCGCTGCGAGCACCGCACGGCTCAGCGAGTCGAGCCGGTGTGATTTGACGCAGCGCCAACTTTCGGCAATTTTCACAAGGCCAATTTTAAAATGTCCATATTTTTGAAAATTAGTCCATCAAGGGGAAGGATAGAATTACATTCCCCTATTTTTTCAGATTTTTAAAATCGCGCCCGATGTTAAAAAACTGCATTTGTTTAAAATAATTACACAAAAATGGTTAAAAAAAATTATTTTTTAAACTGAAATAATTTTTTCTTAAAACCTCAATGTCTTCTCTATAAGCACCGTAAAGCTCATCTCCATCCGTTTACTACTTCCATAGCTATAATTTACTGAAAAAATGTTAGCACTTACCTTCAAACAGTTGTAAAATCGACATTTTTCAAAATTTTGAAAAATCCTTTGAGGCACATTTAAATATCACTAAAGACTACAACATATTCAAATTTCAGCAACATCCGAAATGTTACTCCGAAAAGTGTCCGATTTCGCGTGGAATGTCCCAGCGAGGAGTGTTGATGTGTGCGAGAATGATTGCTACGATATAGAGCAATTATTATTAAAATCCCAAAGCGATACAAATTCCTCCCCCGCGCAAACCGTGATAAATATAAATAATATTTTAAGTTCATATCTTTCGTGGAAGCGCGTTTCCAAAGACACAGATGTTTTAACCCGTGATTGATCATTCAGATCGTTCAGGTATTGAAGAGTTTGCACGTAATGTGCCGACTATCTAGAGACGCGGTAGCGTCTTGACGCCAAGTACATGAAAGACACCCTGTATATGTCGACTGTGGCTACCGCTATCACTTACTCGTCGCCCGGCTAATCCAACCTAACCTGAAACTTATTTCATTAATATCTCATCACGCCTGCAATATTTCCAAAATTTAAAGGCATTTTTCTTATGTAAACCGCATATAAGCTTTCGAATAGGACCAATTTCAATAAAATCGGTCCACGTATGACAGAGATATCATAATATCGTCTCATGGATCAGTCGAAAATTTTAAGTTTTAAGATTTTTCTTCTGATTCTTCTTGTTCAAGGAATTTTTCGTCAGTATAAAGGTGAGATCAGACGGCGCGTGAATCGGCGAACTTTGCGCGTGAATCGGCGATTCACGCGCCGTCTGATCGGTCATGGCTCGGCTCGCCCAGGCTCGCCAAGCCAACTTGCCGAGCTACACGAGCCGAGCCAGTTCGCCAAACCACGCGCCGTCTGATCGGTCATGGATCGCCGAATGGGGCTCGCCAAGCCGACTTGCCGAGCTAGACGAGCCGAGCTAACTCGCCAACCCACGCGCCGTCTGATCGGTCATGGATCGCCGAATGGGGCTCGCCAAGCCGACTTGCCGAGCTAGACGAGCCGAGCTAACTCGCCAACCCACGCGCCGTCTGATCGGTCATGGATCGCCGAATGGGGCTCGCCAAACCGACTTCACGAGCCGAGCAAGTTCGCCGATTCACGCGCCGTCTGATCTCACCTTAATACGTATATACGCGTTACACACACACCTTCAGCCAACACATGTTTCGTTCTTCGTTCGTCGACTCTCGGCATTATTCGGCAGGGATCGTCGTCCGTCATTGTACAACATATACTTACTTATATATATATATGTACTATTTTGAATTGTATAACCTACCAAGTGCTAAGTGTCAAATAAAGTAAGTTGTCCGAATTTGGAATGTCACGAGTTTTTACACTACATAGGAGACTGAATTATTGTTTCAATTAATAAGGTAAGTCGCCAAAATTTTTTTAATAGATTTCTTATGTAGAGTCGCAGACTTGGAAGTTGTCCGGAGATGGTTCGACTGAGAAGCATCTCCTTTCACACAAGTTTCTGGAAATTTGTACCATGCATGTACAAACAATAATATATATATTGTAGTAAAAAATTGCACTGCATTTAAATTGCCATATATTTGTATTTGTATACCAGCAATTTAGAGTTTTTATGTATACTCGAGCTCATTTAAGAAGGAACTTAATTCGCGCATGTAGAATGCGATCATTGGCTCCGAGGGAGCATTTGTTTGTGGTGTAGCCAATAGTAACTTGTTTCGTCGCCAACATGTGCAGAACCGATCTAAACTCGTCGGTCGGCAAGTTCCTTCTTAAATGAGCTTGAGTATAAAGCTTATTATATTATAGAAATGAAGGGGACGCACAGGCTTGGATAGTAGAATTGAAGGGGACGTACAGGCTTGGATGGATAGAAATGAAGAGAATGCACAGGCTTGGAGGTTGTCCGGAGAAGATTAGATAGATAGACAAAGCATCTTGTGTCGCACAAGTTTCTGGAAATTTGTCAAATAAGGTAAATAGACAAAATTTGTCTAAAGACATAGTATTAAGAATTATTAAGAAAGTAGATTATGGTGGACTGCTTGCAATGTAAAGCAAGTCACATTAATGAAGAAAGTACGCTGAAAACACATCTCCCTTGATGCTTTTCAATCTTTTGTGAAATACATTCGTAATACTTTAAAATCCACAGTAGTTGCCACGCTACTCATTAAGTCATTAATTTTTCAGATTCCCATTATCAATATTTCAATTCACCAATAAACATACTAAATTAATTTTATTCCAACACCAATAAATTGTACGTTAAAAATTTTGGATCTGTTCGTTCATTTTCGCTGAATTATTACCATTACCATTTAAATTTCCTGCAACAAGACTTTCTGCCATACACTCTCACCTCCTTCGGACACATTATGTAGTCTCTACACTCACTGTAGCAGAAGGCCACTCTATTTCTACATAAGTAAGTTCTACGTTAAGTTGTATAACTAAAATGTGGCTTTATATATATTTACAGATAATCGAAGCAGAAGATGATGCAGAGTGATCTATGTCAGACTATATACGCACAAATTTTCAGGTAGGGTTTTGCATATTCAATGATCTTAAGGGGGTAGACACGTCACGTGACACGGATAGACACGGGTAATGCAGCGCGCTGTAATACCGACAATCTAACCTAAAACATGGGTTTTTGATTTTTCGTTTTTCGTCCTTATATGAGCAGATTTTGGGCTGAGCGAGATCTCATTCGAAAGAGGAAGATTCAATGCGGAGCGCTCTGCTCACCGTCTGAGTCACAAAACTCTTTTAGTGACCTAAAAATACTTAAGGAGGTAAACACCCCACGTGACACGGGTAATGCAGCGCGCTGCATACCGACACAATCTGGCCCAAAACATGGGTTTGGGAAATTACGTTGTTTGTCCTTATATGAGCAAATTTTGGGCTGGGCGAGGTCTCATTCGAAAGAGGAAGGTTCAATGCAGCCCGCTCTGGTCATAGCTTGAGTCATAAAACTCTTTTAGTGACCTACAAATACTTGGAATCTGCGAGTGTATTTTGTCAATTTTTTCTCTACTTTGGACACTCATATTATCAGATATCAACACAATCTCGTTGAGCCATGACCAGAGCGGGCTGCATTGAACCTTCCTCTTTCGAATGAGACCTCGCCCAGCCCAAAATTTGCTCATATAAGGAAAAACAACGTAATTTCCCAAACCCATGTTTTGGGCCAGATTGTGTCGGTATACAGCGCGCTGCATTACCCGTGTCTACCCCCTTAACATATGAGCACAGACCAGGTATAGAATAGACCTTTCACTCTTTTGTCTTCGGTGTCACCGTTCTGAAGTACCGATATTCTGAAACAACCACTGGTTTTCGAGCGCCCTCTCGGATTTTCGAGCGGAGGGTGCGGGGAACATAATGTATTTCTAGCATTGACACAGGTAAAGCTGCTGGTATCATCGAGAAAAGTATAGAAGCTCTATTATACAGGGTGTCCCACTAACTCGGTTCACCTCAACTATCTATTATTTCAAGTAATAAGCAAAAATATTATTTATAAAAGTTGTCTGGTTGTAAGAAACACAAAACATGGTGAAACTAGTTTCTTTACAGGGATAGAACGGATGTGGAGCTAAATTTTATTTTTTCAAATGGTCTGTCAAATTCAATAGAATAGCGAATTCTGAGTATGAAAGTACTAAAGTACATTAATCCTAAAACTCACTGTTTCTGAGATATTCAACATTGTCCATCCTATTACTTTGATTATGAAACATATTCGAAGCTATGTTCAGTTCATTTCGAATAGTCAACCGTTGAATGCAGAAATAATAAAATAAAACAATAAATACGAACGTGAAAGGACGCTTTTTTACTCTTGAAAGTATAAACATGCCATGTGAAGCGTGTGTAATAAACCAAATGAACAACACTTAATATAAATTCAAACATATTGAAATATTTATTAAAACATGATACAGAAATTAAACAAATAGTTCGAACAATTTTTTGGAAGTATTTGAAGCATTTATAGGGTGCATATTATATCGAACTCGATGCGACTTTGTTTTTCAGCTACCTGTCTTGCCTCTTTGAACTATTTCACACCTTCAAGGGGAAGGGCGACAGCTGGCCATAGTAGTGTAAATGATAGGGATGCACCACTACAGTGGTTCGCGCTATGTCGGTGTGCCATCCTTTCAATGGGACGGACTCAACCAGCGCGAGTGCAGCGAGCCTAAATTTTCTTATGTCGGGGGTCCCGTCCCGAGTCCTGCGGTCTCTTCTTTGAGAAATGATTCGATTTTCCTACTGACACGTGCAGATCGTCCCTCATAAAATTTTCATATTTTTCGGGTGCCTATACTTTCTCTCGCGTGATCGGCGCTTGCACTATTTGAAGAGCAAGCCAAAGGGGTACTTTTCATGTGTCATTTATTCATACTATAAAAAAAAACAATTGGAATAAAATACCGGCAGCAAATAAGATTCATTACACATATAAGAACGAAAGACTTATTTGGCCAAAACAACAAGAGGAGGTTTTGTTTATCACACGTACACACTCTCACGTTCTCTCTCTCTCTCTCTCTTTCTTTCACCTTAGCTGCGCAGTTACTTCAAAGTGAATCTGCCAATGTTAAAACATCAAAACATTGAAGTAATAGAGTTAACGGGATGGGCCACGTAAATGCACGCTCGTAATTTGCGCTTGGGACCCTCCAAAAAGGTCGTTTTTAACGACGAGACGCGCACCCCAGCTACGCAAATGTTTGTCAAAAGTAAAAAGCAGGCCATCACGAGCAAGCGAATACTCGCCACGCGTACCTCATGGCGAGGTCAATCCCCCGTGGTGCCGTACCGAATTTTATGGCTTTCGACCCTCGAAGGGGTTGGAATACCATTAAGAAGTGAGAAATGTCCAGGATTTCCGTATTTCTCGTCAGATCTCTGCGAAAACGGCGCCGATCGATTCCTTATGTTTTGCCGATGAAACTAACACCAAGAACGACGTAATTTGGAGCATAATGAAGGAAATTAGATGAAAAATTGATTTTCATAAACTCCATTTAGCTTCGTTAAAAATAGCCTCATTTACAGGAAATTTGGTATGATTTTCGTCGGAAGAACATAAGGAATCCATTGGTGTCACTTCCAGATCGATACGATAAAGAATAAAGAATTATTTTTTTGAGAAATACGTATGAATCCACGGCCGACCGCAGCGAATTGAGGTCGGCGCCCCGCCGAAGTAACACCAATGCATTCTTTATGTTTTTCTGATGAAAATCATACCAAATGTCATGCAAATCGGACTACTTTTACGCAAGCAATTTATATATTTCCATAAATATATTAGGGTTTCAAATCTATAATGACAAACACATACGTTCTCGGGTTATAGAAAAAAAATGGGGAGTAGAGAATTCTCCATGATTTGAGGCAGGGAAAGTACATAGTTACTACCAAATAAGCTCATCCTTGTCAGGGTCCTCATCCGAACCGCCTGACAAGGAGACTGAACGACGTAAACCGAGAGTGAGTGAAAGTAACTTTTGTTAAAAACATTTTTTCTTAAAACCATTCCAAACTATTTCTCAATGTCTTGATGCTAGAAAACAGGCAAAAGGTCGGAAGCTAAAATCGTTCCAAAATGAGAAGCAAAAATCACATTTAGTATCTTGACCTGCAGGAGTGGGTATCGTTTACACCACTTGGGTTTTCCCCAACTACTTACCCGATGACCGTCTACCCAGATTATTGTTGTCGCGACGCGACCCCCTCAACCATTCTTTGCGCGCTGCCTGACTACTGACTCCTACCACAATCACACACCCCAAAAATCAGTCACACCAAAATCACGTCACACGTCACTCTTTCAAACAGTACTCGCTCCTACAGAACATACCTATCTGCTCATTCTTCACATTCATTGTACAGTGCGTAGAGAAATTATTGGTCGTTGCTCTTAGGGGGTGAATCTACACTTTTGGATTGGCCGACATTTGTAAAAAAAATGTCCGCGAAATTGTCTATAACATTGAAAATTAATGTTAAATTTTTTGGTAAACTTGTTGAAAAGCTACCACTTGGCCGATTTCAATGACCTTCACACATGTTGTCAAAGTCATCGTTCGGAACAACATTTCCCTTTAAACTTTTTGGCGGTCGGCTTTAGTTTACGAAATATTCGCAAAAAACTTTATTTAAAATTAGAATTACCGAGTTTAACACATACATCGGTTAGCTACCATGCTTTACGTGCCCCCCCCCCTCCGCCCTAATCTAGCCTCCATCAATACTAATATCGTCGGCTATGAAACAGATTTATATATATTATGCCGAAAATTTTAAACAAAAAGTTTAAAGGCAAATGTTGTTCAGAATGACGACATTGACAACATATGTGAAGGTCATTGTAATCGGTAGCTTTTCGACAAATTTACCATGTTTTGTTACATCAACGTATTCTACGCGTTGAAAAGGGAAAATGTTTGAACAAAGCCATATGACGCAAAGGAACCCTTTGGTCAGGAAAAATTGTTAAAGATTTCGGAACGATTTGATTGTGTAGAGTTACACGTATATGTAGGCATGGACCCACCACTACTCTGCTGCTTGATACGAGACACATCATAAGATTACCATAATTTATTAATCATTTTTTAATTAGTTATTATAGGTAGTGTTCAAAATGATAAATGAAAGTGTATCCCTGTACACAGAGTATTCGGGGTACACAGTTGAAAAAAATTGAAAAAGTTGAAAAAGTTATATAAACCCATGTCCGCAAATAATTTATTAGGGAATTATAAGATAGCAGAGATTCGTTACATCGTAAGCGAAGTTGTATAATGCTTCTCCGTTGTATGGGTCTGTAGAGTTGCTGATTTATAAAGAAATGAAGAAATTTTTATTTGCCTTTTAAAAATGCTGTATTAATTTGACATCGGGACACCCTGTATTTAAATTCTCACCACTATTATAACTTTCATTCCTACCGCTTATAGCGCTACACTCTTATTTCATGCTTAGCCGTTAACGTTGGATGCGACACGGAAATGGTAATGGGGCTCTAGAGCCCCAAAATCGAGTGACACGGAAGACAATAGAGTGAAAGGTCTATTCTATACCTGGTCTGTGATATGAGCATGTATGATAATTTATAAATAATTAATAAATGTGTCCTATTTTTCAGTGAACGATGCAGACGAAGAGAATTATTTCAACAGCTGATAGAGAAAGTAATCCTGTTACATGAGCAAATAAAATAACCACATTTTATCTATAAAATAATCAATATAATATTTAATTATTTGTTTTAATAAAGATTTACTCGAAGGACCATCCCTTTTGTTGGATAAGGGAAAAAATAAAAGTACAAGTCTACCTCTAGTGAACGTGTTGCGTTTGTATTCAAATCTAGCTTCTATCTGCCTAGCGAGGCGTACATCCTTTTCGCAAGAAAGCTGCGAAGCCCAGTCATTGGCTGTTGAAAAAAACCGGGGTGAAAAAACCGCTATGACTATTGGTCGTCTGAAAACAGTGGGCGAAATCAAGACCGTGGTGGGAAAACATCGCCGGCAAGGGCAACTCGACTTTCCCTAAACGTGCATCTGGCAACACTCAAGGTCAAGTCCCTCTAAATTTTGACGAAGATTCGGGCCTAACCCTGAAGGCTCCTATACACGGTGATGCAAAAGTCCGTGAAACACTGATGCCTGCATCACGGATGCAGGCATCATGATACATGTTACTACGTCTGTAGATCGGTTTCCGTGTTTCAGCATCAGATGCGGCTTGCCTCAAGGAATCAGTAATATATGGCTGGCGCAAAGATGGTTGGCGTCCTTATGTAAGGAAACTTTTTGGCGCCCCCAAATTTTTGTACCTATTTGGTGTACAAAAAAAGAATTGCGTTTACATTTTGTTTATGTGGGAGTTGAATTCCATTATTATTAAGCGTGTGATGTTTATTTTCGAAAATAAGTTAACTTTTGTTAAACAATGTAATCAGAGAAATTCATAAGTGGTCGGATGGCGCTGTGGTTGGTCTGCGTTTCACCAAGAAAATCTAATACGTTACAGAATCAATTCTTTTAGTAACGCAAAAGTAGAAAATTTATTTCTTTCAATGAACCATCTCTTTGCCCATTTTCTTTTGGTTTTCAATTTTTTATTTTTTATAATTAATACACCCCCTATTATTGCTAATAATTTTCCGCATCAAGTCACAAACTGTCAGGAATCAGTAATGTGGAGGCGACTTGAGACTGATGCAAGAGTCGTGATGCCTGGCATCTGTGATGCAGGCATCAGTGTTTCACGGACTCTTGCATCACCGTGTGTAGGAGCCTTGAGAGGAACACATCTGCAACGCAGAAGACCAGGCCAGACCTCAAGTATTTTCTGCCGCAATAAATTTTACAGCCCTGTCCCTGTTACAGGGTCTCCAATTGACGCATCAACAACAGATTTATTGTTATATTGGGAATCGAAGAAAAACGCGGAACCAGAATTGTACAAATTAGCGTGCGTGGTTCAAAGTGTGCCTGCCACACAAGTGAGTGTTGAGAGATTGTTTTCGGGAATGAGACATGTAGTGTCAGATCTGCGTTATAATTTACAAATGCATGTACCTAATCGACGACATAATGGTTGTTAGATGTAATAGCTTATTTAATTCTTAATTAATATTAAGTAGTGTATATAATTTAAGTTGTGTAAGTGTCAGCCATTGTGATAATTGGCGCAATTTATGTATATCATTAGTTTTGTAAAGCTATTCATTTACGACAATGTTTTTAAATGGGATTCATTTTGATGGGTATTAATTTACGACAATGTTTTCAAATGGGATCCTTTTTGATGGGATTATATACTTGGCGCTCTTTTTTGTACCTTTTTTTAAAAAAGGTAATTTTGTGGGGATTTCACACATTTTGTAGTGTTCACTGATGACTGGATAATTTTTTCACCCCCTCGGGGTTATATTTTTTAATTAACAACATATTATATTGTCATCCAAACTATGCACAACTGCAAAGCTACAAGACAATTGGATTGTTGGAATTGGTTTAAATTTGAGTTTTCCGATATGAAGCAAACAGAGGATCGAAGCTGAATAAAAGTTTAATTAAAATTTAATTAATATAATACTATATCACAATAAATTTTTTTCTCTGACGTAGATGACACTGCATCATCTTGTGCTTCGATTCTCTGTAAATATATAAAAGCCACATTTTTTAGTTACAACATAACTTAGAAGTTATAAAAGAAGAGTAGACTTTTCCTATAGTAAATGTAGAGACTACATATTGTGTTCGAAGGAGGTGAGAACGTATGGCAGAAAGTCTTGTTGGAGGAAATTTAAATGCTAATGGTAATTTATTGTTCCGTCCTTAGACGGAATTTGGTATCTGGTGCCTTGAAAGAAATGTTTATTTCAAGGCGCCAGTATTCTTAAACAAGGCGCGACTTTCCAAAGTGAGGCGTCAGGTTTCCTGGCGTGCAAGAGGATTTCAAAGGCCTCATTATACTCAGGTGACAAGGACTTGTAGGGCCCGATGACGGGTCAGAGGTCCTCGTAAACGCCGGCCTCCCACGTCGCTGACTTTCCCACGTCGGATTTTCCCTTTCCCTAATTATTAGGGGAAGGCCTTATTGAACCCTTGGTGGGAGTTATGCCGGATTGCACCAATAAAGACACAGGATTCGGAAATATGAACTGAACTCCACCCACGCGGAGTCCACGTTGTGTCGCGTGCTGTTCCTTTTAGGAGTTGTCCTTAAACCTTTAGAGCGAAAGGTTCAATTTTGTTGACGCTGATCCAACATGCCAACGTCAAGAGGCTCCTTGAAATCGTGCTCAGGTATAGCGGCTAATGACCCACCAATAAGGAAATGTGCGGGGGTTAGGGCTTGTAAATCATTTGGATCCGAGGAGAGAGGTGTTAGTGGACGGGAGTTTAAGATACCTTCAATCTCGATCACATAGCTATTAAATTGTTCAAACGTCACTAACGTGTACTGTTCACAATATTGTATATAATGCCCTTTCTGGCAAACTAGACAAGAATACACGCATTCATTGGGAGCGTTCGATAGACGAGGGCGTCATGCCTACTCTGGAGCAATTGCTAGTATTTTTGGATAAATTTGCTAGAGACGCGGAGCCAGTGAGCTTGTTAGTCTCGAAACCCACAAATACGCAACGCGAGAAATCGCAATTCGGGAAGCATGTGGATCGGCCGCGTCAGGCTTATGTTCAGGTTAAGGAAGGTGTATGTTGTCCAGTCTTATCTTAAACTCCCGTCCACTAACACCTCTCTCCTCGGATCCAAATGATTTACAAGCCCTAACCCCCGCACATTTCCTTATTGGTGGGTCATTAGCCGCTATACCTGAGCACGATTTCAACGATGTGCCATCCAACAGGCTGTCTCTGTGGCAGCACATTCAAAAAATGAAGCAGCATTTTTGGGTTAGATGGCACAAGGAGTATATCAACGAAATTAGAATTCGTAGCAAATGGAAACAGGGATCCAGCGAGATGCTGAGCGTCAACGATCTCGTGTTAATTCGAGATGACGGACTGCCAGCATTGCGTTGGCCACTCGGACGGGTCTTGGAGGTTCACCCTGGAGCAGATGGAGTGACCCGAGTAGCCACAGTCAAGACTACCAGCGGGATCTACAAAAGGAGTGTTAAAAGACTATGCCCCTTACCCATTGAACTCGATTAGTTGAACCCAAGACAGTGAATTTATATAACCAATTTAAGATAGTTTTATGTTTATGGTTTGCTATGTTCTAGTATAATATTTGCTTTGAAACCTCACACTATTATTTCTATCTGTGTATTCCAGTATTTTTACTTTATATGTAGGACTGTCTTGGTTTTTCTAATCGAGTTCAATGGGTAAGGGGCGTAGGAGAGACTTGAAAGTATACACGACAGGAGGTGTTTAGGAAGACGGAAAAGTGAGTCATCACCTACCTGAGCGTGTATACTTTCAAGTCTCTCCTGTTTCGGGTTAACGTGTCATATGTGCGGCCAGAAGTTCTACTAGCCACGGTGCGTATCATTGTTCTAAATTCTGATAATAAAGAAGAACAATGTCGGGGTCTTTTGGAGCCGGGTGCGCAATTCAATTTTATGACAGAGCGCCTAGCCAAAGTCCTTAAATTAAAGCTGTATACCTGTGAAGTATCGGTTTTGGGAGTGGGGCGAAAGGAAGTAGCGTAGAGTACTACGTGAAAACGCGAATTAGGTCTAGATGTTCTGATTTGCGCAAAGTATCAGGCGCGCACCTACGTTCGCTCATAATTGAGTGACGTACGGTCGAAACATTTATTGTAAATGAACAAAGAACATTGGCATTGGAATAAAATTAATGTACTATGTTTATTGGTGAACTGAAATATTGTTAATGGGAAACTAATAAAATTAATGAATAGCGAGGGAACTACTGTGGATTTTAATAAAGTATTAGGAATATCTTTCACAAGAGATTGAAAAGTATCAAGGGAGAAGCGTTTTCAGCGTACTTTCTTCAATAATGTGACTTGCTCTACATTGCAAGCAGTACGCTATAATTTTCTTAATTCTTAATGCTACGCTAATTTGACAAATGTTGTCGATTTACCTTATTTGACAAATTTTCAGAAACTTGTGCGAAACAAGATGCTTCTCTGTCTATTTTACCTTCTCCGGACAATCTCCAAGCCTGTGCATCCCCTTCATTTCTATCGAAGCTTGCGCGTCCCCTTCATTTCTATCCAAGCCTGTGTGTCCCTTTCGTTTCTATCTAAGCCCCTGCGTCCCCTTCATTTCAATAAACTTTACATAAAAACTCTAATGTCAAAATAGTTTGCTGGTATAAAAACAATATATTATTTTGTAGAAACTTGTGCGAAAGAAGATGCTTCTCTGTACAACCTTCTCCGGACAACATTCGAGTTTATGCGTCCCCTCCGTTTCTATAAGCTCTACGTAAATAGTCTATTCAAAAATTTTGGTGCCTTGCCTTGTTAATTGAGACAATAATTCAGTGTCCTGTATGGTGTAAAAACTCGTGACATTTAAAAAATATTAACTAATTTCCTTATTTCACACTTGAGAGGTTATAATTGTTTGACACAAGCTAGGTTACGTTTACCTCGACAGATCTGCTCTCTGCTAGCTGTCATTTGACTACGATTTGTTATGCGATTGGCCGAAAGTGCCGAAACCTTCATCGAATCAGCGACGTGGATATTGGAGACATTTCCTCTCCTTTTCATGTTCCCCTCTTGCCGACACTTGACGATGACGATTCTCAATTCTTCAGAACATAAAATTCGCCAAATTGGAACTTTGCATTGAAATATCTCAGCTCCGAAGGCACGTAGGACTAAAGCGAAGACACTTTTCTTATGTCAATCAAACCCAAGCTATGCATTAAGACCATTCCAAATCTAATCAGATAAGTCGTTATTGAGATTCGATAATCTCAGGGTTTTTGATAGCGGGCCGCGGCGTAATATAGAGACTCTGCTGTGCTCGCGCTGCGCATACATATGTATATCTATATATGTATACTTGGCGCGAGACACTGTCGTGTCTCTGGATATAACAAGTGCAATCTTCCCATTGGATCGAAACGAAGGAAGAACATCGCCCAGCACGTGAAGGATTAAAAACGACGTCAGCGATAATTCCAATTTGGCATGTTCACCACGTAGTGTGTGAGCCTATTTAGTTGTTTTCGAATAAGAAAACGCAAGTTTTCTAGGGGAAACCACCAACATCGTCATCGAGGGACTTCGACGGCGCGTATCAGCTATGGACACCGACTGCAATCACCTTCCCATTGGATCTAAAAGGAGAAAGAACATCGTCCGGCACGTGAAGGATTAAAAACAACGACAGGGATAATTCCAATTTGGCTTGTTCACCACTCATCAAAAGATAAGATCCATTTGTATTATGCACGATTTACATTTGCCACAAATTCGTTTACCAAGAAATTAATATTGATTCGATTACAGATACTAAACAATGGCAACCTACAATCATGAGGGGGCCATCTTTGTCTTACATATGTCAGATGTACCTAGATACTACTCGCATCACAGAAGATACATATCTACTCTGTGTTAAGCAAAAATTGTACTTTATATTTTTGGTTACTTTACATGATTGTATTTTCCGATATACCACTCTCTTTTCTTATACATATCTGTCGTAATGAAAATTGAAGAAGTAACGCTTATACAACAACTGATTTAGAAGATGTAAAATAATGTTTTTCGTATGTTATTGCGAGAGATGTCTATTGAATCATTATTATAAATTTCGCTGTATAATTTGTTAGTTAAGTTTAAGTTAAATATATATTTACATTTTGTTACATTTGTATCTTCTGTTTTTTCCACACTTGGACATACTTTTGAAATAACCACATGAAAAATAAAAAAATATATTTTCAATCATTTTCTTGTGATTTCGATTTTAACAATCATTTATTTTATATTAACTACTTCTATTAAAGTCGATGGGAAATGACGAGCATCTTCTTAAGGGGTAACACCACTCTAGAGGCAGAAAAAGAAGACCTAAATTTCATAATTTATTTTGTGAGTATGATAAACGGAATAGAATTTCTTTTCAGAGGGTTTATTTAACACATATTGAAGTACGAAAAACAATTTTTTTTCTATTGCTATTTTCATGCAAAATGGCGGCAACAGAGCCCGTCGTCGAAAAAAGCTTTTTTGAAAACGCCGCCACGGGAGGACCGATTTCTCGGCAAGTATGAGTCCTGGAACCAAAAATAAAAAAACTTATAATCCATATACAATTGGCTTTGGAAGTACGTAGCCGTTTTTTGATGGAACGTAAACTTTTTTTTTATAAAGAATTTAATGCTCATTTTTACGGCAAAGAATCCATTCATTTCTTAAAAAGTGCACCACTTCCACAAAAATTGATTAAAAAAAATAATCCTACGTACTTCCAAAGCCAATTGTATATAGATTATAAATTTATTTTATTTTTGCTTCCAGGACTCATACATGCCGAGAAATCCGTCCTCCCGTGGCGGCGTTTTCAAAAAAACATTTTTCGACGACGGGCTCTTTTGCCGTCATTTTGCATGAAAATGGCAATAAAAAAAATTGTTTTTCGTACTTCGATATGTGTTAAATAAACCCTCTGAAAAGAAATTCTATTCCGTTTGTCATACTCACAAAATAAATTGTCAAATTTAGGTCTTCTTTTTCTGCCTCTAGAGTGGTGTTACCCCTTAATGTAGTGTTTCAAATACAACAATGCCTCGGTAGATCGGCGCACTTTGCGATCGACAGTGTCAGAGTATTAACATATAACTGCAATAGTCTGCTTTCACAAATCCCGTCACGAGAGAGATAAACAATAAGACCGACAGGGACAGTATGTATACATCATACCTTCCCGGCCTATTCAGCTAGGTCCAACTGAACCGAACCCACCCGAACAGAACCGACCCGGAGCCCCTACCAGTCGGCGGACCTCTCCATACATTTAAGTGGCGACCGATCGACCGACCGGTCTCCGTTCGTCTCACAATGCGGTCCCCGATTCCCGATCGAAGTGCAATTGGTCAGGAGCTTCGGTTCCCCTTTGCAACCTTTCGCTATTATGGTCAGAATTTCTCTCCTCTTTCGTTCCGGTTACTGGTTACTTGACCGATATGTGACCGGTCTGAATTTCGGTTTCTGCTTCGGTCTCGACTCCCTGCAATTTAGGACACATGCGATTTAGAACACATGCAATTTAACGCACATTTTTTTAGTGCACATCAGGATAGCGCACACCAAGATTTCGCGCACAACCATCTACTCATCACCGTCGACTGTTTCACAGCCGATGGTATTAGTAGTGGTTGGGGCTAGACCAGGGCGGGGGGCGCGTGCCCGCTCGCGGGCGCGTAAAGCATGGTAGGGCACCGATGTGACTTAGGGGATGTTCAAAATGAGACTGCGGTTACAAGTATCGCGCGATGGGGTCAATATCGCTATTGTTAACAGGGTAATCATTCTGAACATTTCCCTTTAAACTTTTTGGTGGTCGGCTTTGGTTTACGAAATATGCACAAAAAACTTAACTTAACATTAGAATTACCGAGTTTAACACATACTCACATCGGTTCGCTATCATGCTTTACGCGCGACCCGCCCTAATCTAGCCCCAACTAATACTAATACTGTCGGCTGTGAAATAGGTTTCAATATATTATGCTGAAAGTTTTTTTTATTAATATCTCCAAATCTAAGGCCGACTGCTAAAAAGTTTAAAGGGAAATGTTATTCAGAATGACGACCTTGACAACATATGTGAAGATCATCGAAATCGGCGAAGACCCAGTTCACCGGCAAGTTCACGGTGCTACCCTGCTGTACACTAAATAAAATGTGCGCCAAACTGCATGTATCCTAAATTGTTTGTGTCCTAAACCGTATGTGTCCTAAATTGTATGTGTCCTAAATCGCATGTGTCATAAATTGTATGAGCACTATAAAACGCATGTGTTCTAAATCGCATGTGTCCTAAATTGTATGTGTCCTAAATCGCATGTGTCCTAAATTGTATGTGCACTATAAATCTCATGTGTTCTAAATTGTATGTGCACTATCTTCTGTGCACTATTCTGATGTGTCCTAAATTGCATGTGTAGTTTTGTATTGTGTCGTTTTGACATGGGGCCCATATTTCAGTGCCATATAGGCTCCTGATCCCCGAAATAGGTTTTTAGAGAGAAATCCGGCGTGTCGTTGACAAACCGCACCAAAGCGTAGTTTAACGAAAGCCCGCCCTCACTCTAAACAAGTCACACGTATACAAGCACGCACACATCTTACAGTATTTCAACACATTTCAGAGTAGTTATTGAGTTGGACGCCGTTCATGTATAGAGACCGGTAAGTTCAGTCCTCAAATTATGAGTCGGTAATAAAGTTTGGGCGGTGATATGAACAACCATAAGGTGATAGGTCTATTTTATACCTGGTCTGTGATCCAATGAAGGGCTCCTATAGAGCAATCATTTCTCTTTAATTTCATTTTTTTTTGTTTTGTTGTGTGATTTTTACTGGCCGAGTTATTCGCTATCAAAGCAAAGATGAAACTTTTCACTTTGAACGCCTATAACTTGCAAACGCATGATCATAGAAAATTTTTCATGATTGTTTTGGAAAGCTCAGAAATTATCGTTGGAAAACCTTTAGTTGCCAATTTAGTGAAATTTTTTTGCATCGTATAAAATCCATTTTAAAATGATTCCAAAAATTACATATTTACCATTTTTTGGTAAGCATGATGCCACTTCAAGGAAAATCAGGGAATCATTCAAGTTTCCACGTTTTTTGCGAGTTAATACTACACGTAAACACTGTGCAAAAGGCCGGACCAATCAGATTTTTATTTCCGTATGTCCTCAATGATCAAACATGCGATATGGTTTGAAAAGTTGAAGGAGCACCTGTTTTACGTTATGTTTCTGTGTAAAACCCTTTCTTTTGTTCTCGCTGCTTTGAACGATTGTTACACGTTTTTTTCTTAGTTCAACGTCATTTTAGTAAAAAGAAAAGATTTCAAAAATTTAAGAAGATCATTTTTATCCAATCTCCTCGCAAAGACAAAAACTGTAGTGCAATAACTGGCAATAACAAGACGCTGTGCCGCAGCCTGCCACTCACGCAGCTACCTGCGACTCTAAATTCGAATTGTAGCTCACTTCTTTTTTGCATCAAATTATGCCCCGGCGTCTTGTATCTGACTACGAAATCGCTTGACTTGCGTCTTTGTTGAAGGAGGGCCACAGTCAGCGACAAGTTGTTAATTCTTTTGGTGTGAGTCCGTCAATTGCCAATCGTCTTTATGCTCGATTTTTAAATACTGGGCAGAACTCTTGCAGATCAGGGGAAGGACGCAGACGTGCGGCAAGTTCGCGAGACGACAGGATGATTACCTGCCATGCTCTTCTGGAGACAACCGTCACTTCACGCGTTATTACGGGACAATTTGTGAACCACAGACACAATCCGCCTCATCCGATCTCTAGCAGAACCGTCAGGAATTGATTGAGGGATGTTGGGTTGCGTTCGAGGCGCCCAATGCGAGTCCCGTTGCTCACTCCCATACATCAACGGCAGCGTTTGGCATATGCTCGCCGTGATGTGCACTGGGGTCAGCAGCAATGGACAAATGTCCTTTTTACTGACAAGTCCCGATTTTGCCTCCACGGGAACGATCGACAGGTTCGGCTCTGGCATCGTCGTGATGAACGCCATAATGCCAACCATACAAGGCCGGTCACGGTGTTCAGTGTTGGATCGATTATGATTTGGGCTGGGGTATCACGGTACTCACGTAATCCATTAATTGTCCTCCCACCTGGTGGGTTGACCGCTGCGCGGTACGTGGACGAGATTCTGCGCCCCGGTTTACTCCTTCGGCGTCAACGCATGGGAAACCGCTTCGTACTTATACAGGATAGTGTAAGGGCGCATACTGCTCTCCATACGCTACAATTTTTGCGCCAAAATTGGAAATTAGTGCTCGAACATCCAGCAGTGAGTCCAGATCTGAATCCCATTGAGCATGTTTAGGACATTCTTGGGCGACGTTTGCAACGACAGTACTCGAACTTTGCGAATTTGAGGCAATTAGCACACGCTCCCTGCCAAATTTGAAACAGAATTCCTCAAGTGAAAATTCGGAAATGCATTAACATGCGCAACCGATTAAGGGAAGTAATCGTGCGAAGAGGTGGCAACACCCATTATTAGACCACACACACACACAACGCGCGCGCGTGCCTCCATACACACACGCATCGGAGAGTGAGTTTGGAGTCAGAAAATACTGCGGGAGTGACGAACCGCAAGGTCTCATCCCTCCATGCTGACGCACACACAATGAAGTCTAAATACAATCGCGCATGCGCCAACTCGTGACGCGCTTGGGTGGTGCTAATGCCAGTTATTGAAGTACAGTTTTTGTCATTGCAAAGAGATTGGATAAAAATGTTTTTCTTAAATTTTTAAAATCTTTTCTTTTTACTAAAATGACGTTGAACTAACAAAAAAGACGTGCAACAATCGTTCCAAAGCCGTGAGAACAAAAGAAAAGGTTTTACAGAGAAACATAATGTAAAACAATTTTTCACAGATCCTTCAATTTTTTCAGACCGTATCGCATGTTTGATCATTGAGGACATACGGAAATAAAAATCTGATTGGTCCGGCCTTTTGCACAGTGTTTACGTGTAGTATTAACTCGCAAAAAACGTGGACACTTGAATGATTCCCTGATTTTCCTTGAAGTGGCATCATGCTTACCAAAAAATGGTAAATATGTAATTTTTGGAATCATTTTAAAATGGATTTTATACGATGCAAAAAAATTTCACTAAATTGGCAACTAAAGGTTTTCCAACGATAATTTCTGAGCTTTCCAAAACACTCATGAAAATTTTTCTACGATCATGCGTTGGCAAGGTATAGGCGTTCAAAGTGAAAACTTCCTTTTTTGCTTTGATTGTGAATAACTCGGCCAATAAAAATCATACAACAGAACCAAAAAAAAAAACAGAAATTAAAGAGAAATGTTACACTTTAATTTCTATGTCTCCCAGACTATGTAGTGAATTTTCGATTTCAATTTCGGCGCCAAAACATTACCTTTTTCCTAAGTTTCGCTCGATTCCGCCTAAACTATTGGTCCGATTGAAAAACAATGTAGGAAAGAATTGTATGCAATTTAATTACCTTTAATTTAAGAGTCGTTGCGATCAAATCGGTTAACTCTAACGTGAGATATGGCCAGAAAAGTCAGGTCGTCTTCTTAAAAAATTACCAAAATATTCATCGGGCGATATCTCAAAACCGGATCCATAGGATTTTATCTCGTGTCGATTTTTGAGTTTAGGAGACCAACTTACATAAGAATTTCATAGTGGAGTCTGGATCAAAAATATTTTTTGAATTTTGTAAACTATACCCATACAGCACACTCCATCGCAGGAAGGTTCCATCAATGTAGCAGGAAGGTTCCGGTGCTGCACCGGAAGCTTCCTGCTACATTGATGGAACCTTCCTGCGATGGAGTGTGCTGTATATTCTTCTTTGATGAAGAATCCTATGTCCGCCCTTTTGGAATATTCCACGGAACGTTCCGGACATTTTCTGGCAATGGTCACGGAACCTTCCGGACATTCTCTGGCAATGTTCACGGAACCTTCCGGACATTCTCTGGCAATGTTCACGGAACCTTCCGGACATTCTCTGGCAATGGTCACGGAACCTTCCGGACATTCTCTGGCAATGGTCACAGAACTGTTCGCAGATTTTACAGCGATGTTGTTTCGGCAAAATTTGTGTGACATTACAGAAAGGATAGAAAATGTAAGGGAAATTGATTAAATTACAATAAATATTGGCAATATTCATATATTTTTTTGTACAAGTCGATAATAGCAACGGCAACAATAATAATAACAATAAACAAAAATAATAGTATCGATGTGTATCGATACGGTATCAGTCCTATCTTATAAAAAATATATGTAAATAAAACTACAATTGCAGTTGGTTAATAAACATCAAATATGTTATATTAGTTACTTTAATTTAAAAATAAGATCCTTAATTTGAATAATTCATATCTATTAGTTGCGAAAGATCTGTTTTTATCCCATCCTTATATAGCGTGAATGAAAACATAAGTTCGCCTTAACCTACAAATAGTATATACATGGGTTCTACTTACCCGTGATATGTCAAACCTTCATCTAATTCACTCAGGTCTCCTGCGCCACAAAACACACACGTTCGAACCATTTTTATTACTTAAAAGCCATTAATAAATAAACACGCTCTAACTATTTACGCTTCTGCTTTCTTACGTGCTTTGGCTTTGCAACCTGTCGCGTCGCATGCATTTACATGTGCGTGACGTGACACAACGCCTGAAGCTTCGCCACGCGGGCTTGGGAAGTTCCACCAGAGTCAATATCACTATTATTTTTATTGTTTTTATTATTGTTCTTGTTGTTGTTGTCGTCTTGTAGTTTTATTTACATATATTTTTTATAAGATAGGACTGATACCGTATCGATACACATCGATACTATTATTTTTGTTTATTGTTATTATTATTGTTGCCGTTGCTATTATCGACTTGTACAAAAAAATATATGAATATTGCCAATATTTATTGTAATTTAATCAATTTCCCTTACATTTTCTATCCTTTCTGTAATGTCACACAAATTTTGCCGAAACAACATCGCTGTAAAATCTGCGAACCGTTCTGTGACCATTGCCAGAGAATGTCCGGAAGGTTCCGTGACCATTGCCAGAGAATGTCCGGAAGGTTCCGTGACCATTGCCAGAGAATGTCCGGAAGGTTCCGTGAACATTGCCAGAGAATGTCCGGAAGGTTCCGTGAACATTGCCAGAGAATGTCCGGAAGGTTCCGTGACCATTGCCAGAAAATGTCCGGAAGGTTCCGTGACCATTGCCAGAAAATGTCCGGAACGTTCCGTGGAATATTCCAAAAGGGCGGACATAGGATTCTTCATGGAACATTCCTGCGATGGAGTGTGCTGAGTGTAATTCAGCTCATCGATAGCAGAATACGAAATGTAACGTGACCAAACATTGGACCTTGCATTTAAAGTACAACGCTACATATACCTAACATATCAAAATACATGCAATTATATGTACTTTGCATTCATCCCAATTTCAAGAATAAAGTCTGCGCAACCTGTGTTTGTACATCATTATTTTCTTACTTTGCGCTCTGGATATAGGTACCTCTTGACTTAATTGCCACGAATATACAAGCTACTGTGTATGTGTTTGTATCGTTGCAGTGGAGGGAATAAGCAGGGATCTTCCTTTACAACATTTATTTCTAATACCTATGTATCTATGTACAGTTACATACACTCGTCTATGAAACGCAAATACAATAATAATCTATAGCACGAGAGCCCGATGGTTTTGCTCTTATGAGTCGTTATTGGCGCTTTACAAGGTGTATACCTATCATTCAGGTTCTTATAGTTTAATGACAAATGGTATCCTCGACGGATGCATGAGGATCGTTAGAACGTCCTACGGAAGCGTAAAGATGTTCATTTTTATTGCGTAACGGTCAATTCCTATATGTGTTACGGTATATAGCGTATTGTTCGTTTTGAGATAATACTGACGGGTGCTAACACGCTTTAGCATGATGCGACTTCGTATACAGATAGAAGCGTACGGATGTATATTGATAACATATTTCGCGTTCGTGTTGCTATGCGGCAGTACTTAAATAATTAGCCTCCAATCCCAAGGAAAATCTTCGCCACAAAGTATCAAACTTGTATCCCAAAATGGGCGGACTGAAACGAAATATTTGTCAATTCAATTGTGACCCGTACCGCTCGTAGATCTCACGATCGTTTCAGTTCTCTGGTAAACAAGAATGATCATGCATTTCGAAAGTACCCTATCACGAAACGCAAAGGTACTCCTCGATTAGCCTAAAATACTCGCATTGAATACACACGTACACCTACTAACTGAGTGGGTATCGCCTATCAATGTTTCGTTAAAGTGTCTCACAGATACAGGATCTTTTACTAAGCGAACACACTGAAATGATCTCTTACGGTGAATCTTAAGGTCCCATGGGACGCTCGGTGCTGCTAGGTGGGTCGAATGTGCTTTAAACTCGTACTGGCCTAAGTGTCCACATATCATCGCTTAGGCGAATCGTTAATTAACCGTGACCACTAACACTGCTGGACGACAGTTACACGCTAAGAATAAGCTCAAACTAAATACTATGATATTACGCGTTAAGCTGGCAGAGATCCATGAATACGTGCCGTTAAAGATACTGAAGGAGCAGTTAGCACGTTATTGTGTCGCGTTGGCACCATTAAGTATCGAACATCTTGATCTGTCTATCGTCTAGGGTCTAGACTCTGCGCTATTTAACACGCTCGCTGTGGGAGTTAACACTTTGCACTCTAAGGACAATCCCCAGTTGCTAATTCAGCGCAACAACCCGAATGATGTGGTGAGTGGCCAAGATAACGGTTACTGCAATTGTCTTTCATCGTTGCACTGTAGATTTATGAGTCTGTTGCGTTTTAACGTCTCATAATAGTGTGATATTTTATCGGTTGTCATAAAAGGGCAATTAAAATATGATAAAATAAGCTACGAGTGCAAAGTGTGAATTCGGGACTGACGTGTCTTGTATAATTTTCTAAAAGATCAGAAAGTATGTATCATAAATAATAAAGATCCAGAAATATAGGAGGGCACAAGGTTGGAGTCACAGAATAGTATGTTCAGCTTTCATATGTAGTTTACAACGTGCCAGTGGCGTCTTTATGTCATGGGCACTCTAGGCAGTCGCCAGGGGCCCCGTGATTGTAGGGCAGCGAATGCCAGTTCGACCTATTTGGGAGTCCGGGTTTCATGATGTTTACCATAGAAAACTGAAGTTAGTGTGCGGTGCAGCCTCATACCCGTACGATAGGCGTGAATAACTGAGATTCTTGGGGCCACGTGATCACTGCCACTGGGACTCCTAAAGGTGAAATCTGACGGCACGTGGATCTGCGAGCTGAGGCGGCCCGCCTAGGCCCGCCCAGGCTCACGAATCGGCGATCCATGAGCGTTCTAACGGCGCGTGGACCGACAAGCCATGAGTGTTCTCACTGCACGTGGATCGGCGAGCCACGAGCGTTCTCACGGCATGTGGATGGACCAGCCATAAGCGTTCTCACGGCGCGTGGGCTCGGCGAGTCTCGTGCCAAGCTCGCCGATCCACGTGCCGTCAGATTTCACCTTAAGAAGGCTAGTTATTTCAGCCAAGGGGTACAAGCCTGCACCGCACGCTACTACTTACTTTATTACAGTTTTCCCTATCTGTAGCGCGCCCACGTTATGATTGGCTTTCGAGCTCCCCTTCCGCGCGGCTATGGTAAACATCATGGAGCCCGGACTCCCAAATAGCTCGAACTGGCCTTTGCTATAGTAGGGGCCTCCAAATAAAAAAAGTCTGATTTTAAGTCCTATTCAGGGGCCCAAGTGCATTGCATTGCCCAGGGGCCTACAATGATCTTAAGACGCTTTTGCAACGTGCATAATAATGCACCAAACAGAGCCGATTGTTGATAAATATCCGACCACATGGAGTTGAGAGTTCAGTCTTTTCCAGACACTCGATGCATGCACTCGTATGTAAGCATGAAATCGTAACAGCTGTAAAGCCGAGTGCATCCACCATACGCGCATATCGGACCAACTTTTCCATTGAATTTGCCGAGCATCTTCACCACAATATGCTTGCGAGGAAAAACGTATTCGCGGGCATTCGTCGTCGATCCGTCAATGACGGTGCTAAATAGCCATTTGGCTCCACTGAACGTTCGTGCGCGCCTTGCGTCCCCACCGAAGCGAACTCACGTTCCTCAACGTCTGCCGAGAATTTTGCGCATCCGGTGGATACTCGGCTTATTACACAAATATACAGTAATTTCATATGTACGAATACATTTAGTTATTTCTCATCATTCCTACGATTAGTCACCTAAGTGGCCTTATTCTTAAGTATAAACCCATAATACAGCATTTACAAAAGACAGAACTCTGATTTCCCCGGAAAATTTTAAGTAGGGTCCTCCGCGGATTTTATATTAGATTCGTTGCTGTAGTATGAACGCGTACGGTATATACATGTCCTTCCCTTCAGCGAACGCGGTAAAAAGGAAGAAAAAAATATGAAACTGTTCTACAATAAATGAATGTCAATGAAAAATTGGAAAAGAACTGTCTGGTGAGAGTTTGGAGCTAGGCATCGCGGGTAAATTAATCAAAGATTACCTACTATCAACGGATCTTACGAAAACAGCGACGATCATTATTATTGCTCGTTCTATGCGCGGTTGTAAAGCCTTCCTCGGTGATTATTTAAGCTAACCAGGCGGCGATCACGGTTGTTCAGCCATCTTCCCGTTCGTATAGTCGCCCTAAATTATTATCATACTTTAAATACAAGTGTATAATACAGTCGCTGTATGTACAGAAACCTACCAGTCGAAAGCTAATGGGTATCGGTTATCCAGAAAGGACGCTTCTTAGTCCACATACGGCAAGGGTAAAGCAAGATGCACACAAAAACGAAATAGCAAACCCTGTGTTAAGCAAGAACATTCGCTGCATTTGTTTACATTGTCTCTGCATATGGTATCATCATTGCCACATTATACGCCACACCACCTGTCAGTTTATTTTCGCGTGCATCTTGCCTAACAATTGTTCTTACTCGTTTTCTTTTTTCTTCTTTATAAAAATAGTGTCAGAAGTGATCTCGCGGCTACGCGTTACAATCGTAAAAACGAACATGTGAGAAAGATACGGTCGCTGCGATTTTCTTTTACCAAGTGGCTCTCAACGAGGGGGGGTTTCGAGCGGGGGCGTGCAATGACGCTTTCAACGCGGCTCTCTCGTGTTTATTATAAAAAGTTTACGGCGATAGTTCTCCGCGGTATGTACAGCAAACGTCGGATAACGGATGGACTTTGTGCTTTAATCCTGATGGACGCGAGAAACGCGCTCGATGTTCCTCTGCCACGGTGGAGATCATGAGAGAATGGTTCGTTCGCTGGCACACGCGGGATTGCACATGTAGACATTGATCTATAGGCGTTTATATTAATTCACGCGATCCCTTAGAACTGCCATCTTCATGACAGCCATGTGTGTCCATTGAACTCTATACTAACTGGAGAGTGAACAGAACAATGGCGGCCGATCAGACAAGGAACACAAATTAGTGGGTAGAGCTGTCCCTGTCCCGCGCGGCGTCTATACCGGTCTATACGGTCTATACCCCCACCACACGCAAATTTACTACAGGATAGTAGAGATATAGAGAGGGATAGTAGGAAGAAGAAGGATACATTCACCCACTATTTTCCATTTCTCTCTGACCGCTGTCGCCTCTACTTCTTCCCACTGCTATTCACACTCCAGTTACTATAGAGCTTAATGTGTGTGTCGCGTTTCAACAGCGATCAGCGGAGCTCCGACGCGTCCACGCGTTTCCGCTTCGTCATCGAAACGGCTTGCCTAATTTCTGCTAGCTTCCTCGATCGTTCTCGACAAACGAGCACTCGGGCAAACTTGGCTGTCTATCTACAAATGTGTATGCACGTACGACCCGCATACGGAGTTACCTACGAGGCGTAAGCTAGCTTGCACGAGTTAAGGGATCAGACCGACTGATTCTCTCTCTTAATACTTTCCGAGCGATCGCTTTTGCCGAAAAAACTTTGTAAAAAGCGAACTTTGCCCTGCCTTTGCTTTCAAAACCAACATTCGAGGACTCTCGAAACCAAATTTGCGAGAAATCACGCCGAAGCAACTGAAAATTGTTAAAGTTTCAATTTTCAGCTTATGTTTAGCGATTGTATCGTAGAAGGTTGGAACGAGATGTGTATGCAACACGAAACACACTAACATTAAGAAATGTATCTAATGTGCAAAAAAAAGGATTCGTTCCTCATGAAAGAAGAGTTATGTTCGTTTGGGATAATCGGGTGATTCCTAACCTCGTAAATCGATTGTGTACTGTGCAGCTGGTATGGATTACGCGGAAGTCAATAGTAATTTTCTGTGATGCATAAGAGCTCTGCTCCTTTTACCGTTCCCTTTGGCTTCGATAGGTGTGGTCGTGCGTTTAGGTGCCATGCTTACACCTCGTACGAGCTAATTAATTTCTAATATTCATAGCTATGACAGCGACACAAACAGCAAGATTCCCCTAGATCGATTAGAAAACAGCGTTCGATCAACGGTAGAAGATTCAAACGATATAAACGTTAGGGCAACCAGCTTAATATTTTCTACGCGGTGTAGCAAGAATTTGGTACGAACACTTCTCGCCATGCGAGCACGTAGCTGTCTTGTTGTTTGTTGCTTGTTACGGCGAGACAGGGATTCTCGCCTTCATTAAAATATATCTTCTACGTTGGAGTAATTGCGGTCCCAATATCCCCCGCAGTACAGCCAATCCTCCTGGCCCGTGTACGGATTGATGCCTAATTGGAACCACCTGTAGCGTAAGAAACATTTACATACTGTAAGTACATTGGGTACGTGTATCTAATATAAAGTGACCAGACGTTCCGGATCGTGGCGGGACTGTCCCGTATTTGAGTTGTTTGTCCTGTATTGAAAATTGTCCCGGATAATGTCCCGGAGTGGACATGTAAGCTTTTTAACATTTTTGCAGTGGCACACAGTTACTGTTTCCTCTACTTCACACAGTGTGAAGAATTCTATTAGAACATTTCAAGTAATGCACATTTATTAAAAAGCATTCGCTCTGCGGAAAAATATCTATAAATAATGTATTTATTTAATATTCTTTATATTGATAGTTATTTATATATTTTATATAAATATATTTCTTCTATTCTACGTAGTTACCTTTTTGTTATGAAAAAATTGTTTTTAATTTTGTTTTAATTTATCAGAAGTATGTCTTTATTATATTATTAAGTATACTAAAAAAATGGTATCTGTTGCGGCCGCAAGAAGCGCGCCGCGTCGTGCGTTCAAACGTGTGCCCGCTGACTCATCGCAACAGCTGCTGAGTCAGCTGAGGCCTGTTAAAGGTGAGATCAGACGGCGCGTGAATCGGCGAACTTGCTCGGCTCGTGAAGTCGGTTTGGCGAGCCCCATTCGGCGATCCATGACCGATCAGACGGCGCGTGGCTTGGCGAGCTGGCTCGGCTCGTGTAGCTCGGCAAGTCGGCTTGGCGAGCCCCATTCGGCGATCCATGACCGATCAGACGGCGCGTGGGTTGGCGAGCTAGCTCGGCTCGTCTAGCTCGGCAAGTCGGCTTGGCGAGCCCGACTCGGCGATCAATGACCGATCAGACGGCGCGTGGGTTGGCGAGCTAGCTCGGCTCGTCTAGCTCGGCAAGTCGGCTTGGCGAGCCCGACTCGGCGATCAATGACCGATCAGACGGCGCGTGGGTTGGCGAGCTAGCTCGGCTCGTCTAGCTCGGCAAGTCGGCTTGGCGAGCCCCATTCGGCGATCCATGACTGATCAGACGGCGCGTGGCTTGGCGAGCTGGCTCGGCTCGTGTAGCTCGGCAAGTCGGCTTGGTGAGCCCCATTCGGCGATCCATGACCGATCAGACGGCGCGTGGTTTGGCGAACTGGCTCGGCTCGTGTAGCTCGGCAAGTTGGCTTGGCGAGCCCGGGCGAGCCGAGCCATGACCGATCAGACGGCGCGTGAATCGCCCATTCACGCGCAAAGTTCGCCGATTCACGCGCCGTCTGATCTCACCTTGAGATTGCGTGTTGACGTCAAGGATCTTTTCGGAACGCTCGCCCGGCGACCGTTAGTTCGAAAACACCACCGCTATGACACGCACGTCCAAACGAACCTTCCTGCTTGCTCCCATTGCGCCATTGTGCTACGAAACATTTTTCATGTGACCGTTTTCGCTACGCGTCATTGTAATGTAGTTCTTGTGTCTTCGTGTGTTGTACGAGTGTTTGTGACGTCCAGTGGCAAAGTTGGACCACTGGAAATAAATTGTGTCAGTCCCAAAAGGGTCGTCTTGCTGTTGGATTTTCCTTCCCACCGAACCAATTCAGCGCCGGCATTTTTAAATCCGCTCTTGGCGGAATCATCACGAATGTGTTAATCTTTTTAGTTTGCACGTGCCGCATTCCAATATCAAACATCTGGTCACTTTAGAATCTAACATCACCTAAATAGCACTTAATATCGCCACTCGTAATATCTCGTGAAGTAAGCGCTGACATGAAGTCTGTGAAGTTAGCCCTCCCTTTTTTGGAAACTTAAAAAGTCTTTGTTGTACTAGTTTGGACTAAGTTTGTACCACATTGTACCATTGAGAGTTTTCAAACATTCGAAACCGCTTTCGAAAAAAATTGAAAAAATAAACAATTTTCTATTGGTTTCTATAATTCAATTTTTGTATTTGTATAAAAAGAAGTAAGGGAAATGATATCGCACATGTTTTTCCCATGACGTGAGTTTATGTGATAGCACGTGAGCCCACGCGACATGATATCAGTGTGTTTCCGCTCTTAGGCCGAGCGATGGTAACATATATAGGAAAAAGCTGTTCAGAATCATGGTCCCGACAACATAATTCAAGGTTATCGAAATTGGTGAGGGGCATGCTAATCGAAAAGTTTACCATTCGCACTAATCGAGTCCTACAGGGTGATTCTCTAGCTAGTGTCAGCGATGGCCAAGATCGCTAAGTTTCGGGGCCCAGAGCATTAAAAAAACAACTGATTTTGATTTTCGCGAATATCTCGTTATCTATCAGTTTTGCGACAAAAATAGTTATTATATACCATTTATAGCTTAGGAAGTTCACTACAATAAAGGTTATATGAGTTTTTTTGTAGGACTAACCATTTCTATGTATGTCGGGTTACCAAGTTTCAACTCTCATACTTTTGACAAGGGAAGATCCCGAATCCAGAAATTCAAAAAATTATGAACCTCTGTAAATATGTAAAGCCGGGTCCAGACCTGAATGCGTATAAGCTGAGGAGGCTGACCGCGCACGAATGACGCATGCGGAGGGGTCGAAAGTGGCATTATGTCTTTCTTCACCAACTTCTGTGCTCAACTTAGCCCACTCCGCAGTCGTAAAGATGGTGTGATACCTTTTCTCGCAGCGCATATGTCAGTGCGTCCTTTTGTTTTGATTAGGGTTTATACAAAAACCGACTTTTGAGAAAACCGGTTTTCGAATTCCACTATTCCCAGAAAACCGGTTAAACCGGTTTTCGAATTTTCACAAAAAGTATATAATTAAAATAGTAAATAAATATTCGTACTTATTTTAAAAATGTTCAGTTTCCTTAATATTTATGGAATTGCAAAAATATAACAAAATAAAATATACTCTATCTATACAAAACCAAATAAATAAATAAAAATTAAATTAACTAAAATCCGTACAATTTTTGAGTTCATTTCATATTTATGGATGCACAAAAATATAACACAATCAAATAGACTGCATACAAAACCAAATGAAAAAAAAACTCAACTAAAATCCGCACAAAATATAAATCTTTTACAGTGGTACCAAATTATAAATCTCTATTCCATTTAGTATTTTTCTTCAGAAAATATGAACTCATGAAGATTAGTTTTACAGTAATGACTAAACTGTTACCTACGCTTGTATCCAAGGCGACTTCAAGACAAAATATTAACGTTACTAATTAAATAATTAATTCATTTCTGCATATTAATTCTAGTATATAAAACCGGTTTTTAAAATTCTAAAACCGGTGTTCGAATTTTACAATTTTATAAATAAAAACCGGTTTTTAAACCCGGTTTTTAAAAACCGACAAACCCTAGTTTTGATATTGTAGCATGTGTTTATACTGAAGATATATGGGATCAGTCTCCAATTCGAAGGGAAGACGTCACAGGTGGGATCACGCGCAGTCAGCGGACACCTTATTTTCTACCTGCGTCCCTCCACGAGGCGTATTGCTGCCCCCCGCGAGTAATCTCGTGTGATTTTTTAACACAACAGCGAGTCGACCAGGCTGTATGAATTAAGAACAATGCAGGGTGTAGTGAAGAAAAGAAAGACAAATTATTCAGCAAAATAGAGGTTTAAAGTCTATCATATGGTAATTGCATTATTATTATTCAAAATGTAATTTTTAAATTGTTGATTATCTGTTTATGACAATATTAGCAATGGATTAAATTTATTCACATAGATCCATCCTTCACGATTAAAGAAAAACAAGACGCAAGTCTATACCTTCAATAATTTAGGTCATTAAAATTAATTTCTGTAGGCGGGTTTCGTAAACATCACCGAAAGTAGGGAACTTTGAAAATTTGTATTTTTTAAACAATTTCAAATCTGCAAAAATGAGGACTTAACCCTTCCCTAATTTCATATGGACTACCATATATGTATTTCAATATCATGAAAGGGCATGCGGCCCTGGCTACCGTTTCACCCGTCTAAATCAGAATATTCGTGCGCGCTCAGCCTGCTCAGCTGAATGACTATACTCATAAACTCTGGACCCGGCTTAAGGGAAGTCCTCCTGAGTGCATCGCAATTTCCTTTGCTGCCCAAATTCACTCAAAGAGGGTGCAATTGACCTCCGATTTTGTTTTATTTTGTATTATTACTCACGAACTGTAGCAGATAGAAGAAAAAGTGTTCAGGAAAAAGGTACTTCTTTTAATTAGGACTATCATTTGGTAAATTATAGGCCTTACAGTTACGGTTCGCGAGTTATAACACAAAATCGAAAAAAAAACGTATTTTCAGGGGTCAATTTCACCCCATTACAGTAAATTTGGGCAGCTATCAACATTGCGTTGTACTCTGGAGGACATCCCCTACATATTTAGTTTCATAATTTTTTGAATTTCCGTGTTCGGGATCTTCCCTTGTCAAAAGTATGGGGGTTGAAACCTGGTAACTCGACATATATGAAAATGGTTATTGCTACAAAAAATCTCATAAGACCTTTTTTGTAGAGAATTTCCTAAGCTATAAATTGTATGACTATTTTTGTCGTGAAACGGCTAGATAAGGAGATATTCACGAAAAACAGGTTTTTATCCGATCCTCTTTAAAATTTTTAGCGGCGGACGGATTGATGGGGACTTTTGGCATATTGTTTAAACCGATTAAATAAAAGCCCATACCAAAATTTAGCTAAGTCGGAATTATTCCGAAGACAGATCCTAATTTCACTGGGCTACATACAATGTTGCACTTTCTCATCAGATCTTTGCGAAAGTGGCGTCAATCGATTCGTTATGTTTTTCCGGTGACAATGACCCCCAAATCGACATAATTCGGACAATAATTAAGGAAATGACATGAAAAATTGATTTGCATAACGGAAAATTAGCTTCGTTAACAATAGTCCTATTTACATGATGTTCGGTATGAGTTTCATCGGAAAAACATAAGGAATCCATTGATGTTACTGTCATATCGATTCGATGAAGAATGAAAAAATTCTTAATATGCTGTAGTGAATACCTTTCACATTCGATTACGCGGTGTCGTTTCATCTTCGCCGAATCGCTCAGGCGATGATTCACAGCTTATGCGAAAAATTTAATTCTTTATTCCTCATCCAATCGATATGACAGTGGCACCCACGGATTCCTTAGCTTCTTCCGATGAAAACCATTCCAAATATCATACAAATGGGGCTATTTTTAACCAAGCTAATTTTAGATTATGCAAATCAATTTTCGTGGAATTTCCGTAATAGTATGGTCAGAATTATGTCGTTTCGGGGCCATGTTTATCGGGAAAAAATAAGAAATCGATTGGCATTCAAAATCCTGATTTGTACTTGTTTTGTTTTTTTCCACATGCGATTAAAATTCTTTAGATTTCAAAAGTTCTAACCTGACGTACATAAAACACAAACAATTTTTTTTATCTAAGGCTAATCAGACACAAAAATAGCAATCCCCCTTCAATTGAGACCGATTTGAATTTGAGTTAGCAAAATAAGATGGACTTACCCTATCGACGTTATTCGATATCTTACAGAACAAGTGTACTATTGTGGGAATTGTTAACCTGTGAACCAGAAAGGTTCTCAACCAGAAATTCGCTCTGTGCGTGGACCGACAAATGAGCAGAAGCGAGTTAACTCAACTTGTTCAGAGCAAATTCGTATATGTTTTTCTGTATTTCTGTTATACGCTAGGTAAGTACCGCGGAGGGCGCCGCCTCGTGGTCACTTTTTTGAAAAGTGGGATGATTAATTAGTTAAAGAACAAACTTCAATATGGGGAATAAATCAATATTTGTTACTTGGTGATGTTTGTTTAATAAGCTGAATTTTATCCCTCATCCCTCTCCTGTATACTCCCAATATTTAAAAATAAAAATCCGAGAGACGACGCGAGCGCTTCGCGCCGAAGATACTTACCTAGCCCATACAGTCGAACATCGATAACTCGAAAACCTGTACCTATAAGACGAAAATTTTCTTCATTCCCTTCCGTTCCGCTGTAAACACCTCTACAACTCGAAATAAAACTTCCTTAAGGGGCGATTGTGTCGTGTTGAGCTGAAAAATAAGTAATTTTTAGTAAAGATTTTGTACAAAAACGGTTTAACAAATTAATTTGAGGTTTGGCAGGCTGTTTCACTATATCTTGAACTATTGTTCTGAATTTTGGTGTGACAGTGAAACAAGAACATGGCAGATACAAAGAGAGCGTTGAAAAATAATCGGGTGGCGCTGGCGTGGCGACGAGTACTGTAAGGATTATCCGAAACATAAAAAGGAAAAGAGATTCTTAAACTATATGAATGTGGCTATCGGTGGTAGTAGATGAATTAAGAAAAGTAAAAAATGTTACAATGGCAGCCTTTTGAAGAAGGCGAAGCGTCCTGATTTGAGTCTGAAACAGGTTTTGCCCCAAAATTGGGAAAACTACTTTAAATAAAAAAGGAACGGTAACAGATATAGCGATAAATCTACTACCACCGTTAGCTACATTCACATAGATTAAGAATCTCTTTTCCTTTGTGTGTTTCAGATAAACCTTACAGTACTTTCCATCAACGCCAAGACCACCCGATTATTTTTCAATGCTCTTTTGGTATCTATCATGTTTTTTCACTCTCACACAAAAATTCAAAACAATAGTTCGAGATACAATAAAACAGCCTGCTAAACCTTAAATTAATTTGTCGAACCGTTTTTGTAGAAAAAATTCCCAAAGAATTACCTATTTTTCGGCCCAACAAGGCGCAATCCCCTCTTAACTCGAACTATGTTTTGCATGTTAAATTATATATTTTAATTATATATTTCACCTCTACAACTCGAATTTAGAAGATCTCAAACCTCTATAAATCGAAGTTTGCTTCTAATACATATGTGTTACGAAATTTCGTTGAAAGATCTCAAAATATTGAGGAAAATGTTTTCTCTACATTATTGACGATTAAAAGTCCCATTGATTTACAATACACTAAAAGACTAGCACAAAGCAAAATCACATATTTTTGTAATATGTAATAAAGAGTAATATTTTCAGCATAAATTGTGTCTTATAATTATTTTTATATAGGTATGTAGGTATATATGTAGGACATAACTTGTACGCATATTTGATTATAGGTATACCATAAACAATTGACCATTAAAACTTGAATTTGTCTTGCTATACTGCTTCACAAGTCGAAAAATTAACAATCGTATAAAGCCTCTATAAGTCGAATTTTCGTTTGTTGAACCTCTCTTACTGGAAAACTCGATAAACCGAAACCTTTATAATTCCAAGATATTTTCCGTTCCCTTGAGACTCGAGTTATCGAGGTTCGACTGTAATACAATAATATAGTGATGAAATTGAAGACAAGAATTCCGGAATAAACAATTATATTAAAAATATTTAACTTATTATTAATTATATTAAAAATAATATAAACATGATAGGGGCAATACAAAAATAAAAAGGTAAAGTTGCTTGTTACTGCAATAGAAAATAAAATAGCGAAACGTAAATAAGATAAATAAATATAGTGATAAATCATCGGATCCTACAGTACCTTCGAAGTGGGAATGGAAAATTTTAAATGACGAATTAACTTGTCTTTCCTACAAGCTGACGAAAGAGTGACCCAAAAGTGAGACCTCTTTCGCCTTTTTTTTGGTCCCACGATTTTGAAACTGAATTTTATGCCAAATGATAGCTTATGATGAGAGACATCAATCACACGAAATTTTTAAGTTGAGGGGACAATTAATTTCTGGGGTATGAGAGGTCACAGAAGTGAAAATTCGTTAATGCTTCGATGTACGGACTTTTATGTCAGACCGATAATTTAAAAAATTATTTCCAGGGGTTTTGCTGGCTGCTAACAAAAAATTTGAACTTGGATTTTCAAAATTCACAAAAAAAATCAAAATAAAAAAATATAAATGTCTGTGTAGTGGGTGCTTTTTTTTAATGGGCTGACGCGTTGACGAATTTTCACTTCTTTGACCTCCCATGTCTCAAAAACTAATTGTCACCTCAACTTGAAAATTTCGTGTAATTGATGTCCCTCATCATAAGGTATCGTTTCGCATAAAATTTAGTTCCAAAATCGTGGGACCAAAGAGAGAGGCGATTTCTTGGATCACTCTTTGTCAGTTTCATTATACCTGCTGTATCATCAGGTATTTCTTTATTCCATACCTGGGCGTCCATTCCTGTCCCTTTTTGTGCTTTCGAGCTTTACGCGTCTCCCGTTGCTTATCCTCAAGCCTCGCTTTTTCGATCCCTGCGCCATCGTGATCACCGTTCTCCAATTTCCTGATGTCTGGCCTCAATCTGGAATCCGTCGGGTACACCACTTTCTCCAGTGCTGGTGTCAGTTCGTTTAGCGACATCGCGAACGTTGTGAACTGGTAATACTGAAAGCCGATCCGTAAATGTTAACCACTGAGTGTGTACACCGATCAATTAGCTCCTTTGTTGATTGCAACTAGCGTGCATTGACTTGCCTCTGAACTATTGGGTGGCCTTGGAGCAGCTTCCCAAAGGGTAACAGATCCAGGGATATCGTCGACTGTTGGAATGTCTTCTCCATCTATACTTGCTGATGGATCATCGATAGCGTCCTTAAATAAAACGAAAAGAGATTAGGCATGTGGAGGGCAATGGATGCTGTATTATTTCTGAAATCTACGAAATTATGTGATGAAAAAATGGGTTTTTAATCAATTTTATTTTGTGATTTTTTCAAAAGAAAAGTTTTGCGTACTTCAAACTTTATTAAATGCATTATATTTGGGTACTAGAAACCTTCAAACAAAATTTCTGGATTTATATTTTTTTTGTATATATTTTCAGTGACTTCTTTAAATACGATAACTACATTCACGTGCAGTGTGTTTTCAAAGAGTAAAACAACTGTAATTAATATTTTAAGTACCTGATGGGAAGGCTTAAAAGCTCCGACCTTGAGACTGTGCAGCTTCGCTAAGACTTTCTTATGCCCTGGGCTACCCTGAGGACTCTTTGCTTCACGTTTCACCCTTTCCAGAGCCTCTTCGTACGAAGATGGCTGGCACACTTTCATCCTCTCTGTCCATTTCCCGTAAAGGAACAGCAGCTTCCTCTTTCTAAACAGAAAACGAGCTTCTTCGAACGATTTCTCTTTATCAAAGACAATGTTCCTTTTCATCGACACTTTACATCAAGCTCCACACAGTAGAGGCCATTAACGTAAATTTCTTACTGACGTTCGCGTATTTATTAGCGATTTCAAGAAACTAATTCGAGTAGTTCTATCCGAATATTTAAGTTTGTAACCACTTTGCTTATAAAACAATGTTCATCTCAGATATGTGCTTAAAACATTAATTATAATAATATACAAAGTTAAACTCCTCATTAGCCATTTGAAATATTTGTCTCGAAAATTGCAGCAATTTAACAAATTTTAAAAAGAAAAAAGAAAGTCACGGCAGATCATACGCGCGTTACAAGTTACAACCACAACACTTTCTAGGATCAAACAGTTAAAATTCCGTACATTCACTACTGAAGATTTTCAAGATCTTTAAAGACGCGTTGCTCTCCCCTTCTTTCATCCAAAATGAATAGTCCCAACATAAAAAAAATTTACACTCGACGAAATATTGCTGTAGAGTAAAATCTGCATCTACGTATTAAGGGAATCTCTGCGCAGTTTATGAGCTTCAAATTATTAAAACTCATTCATTTCTCCCCGCTACGAAAAGAGTCAGCGATCATGGTGTCGAATCTCGATCGATGCAGCGCGAAACGGTCGGCTAACGATTCGCGATTGGACTGACGATACCGAGGATCGTTTCTACTCTTACTGATCCAAGTGATCATAAACTGTTACCAGCTTACTCTTGGTCCGTTATAAAGCCTTCGACGCGGTGAAGGTCCTTCCCGTTGCAACTGGCGCTCTTGAACGAGAGTGACGCCTTTAAGTTCGCTCCGCCGCTTTGTTTGATATCTAGCGAGCCGAGTTGCTCCATCCATAATTGGCCCACCAGCACGTTGTGAAGTATGCAGTTGATGTTTTGCCAAGTGTACGCTTCCTTCCATCTACATGCACGATTCGACGTTTAATAACACTTTTCCTCCCACCGCAACTCAGCATAAACTGCCGCTCGCAGAAACTCGAACTTAAGCAGCACATAAGGTACTCACTTGGGCAGTTCGACGGTGACAATGCCTTTCGGATGTATCTCTATCGATTTACCCCAGAATTTCAATTTCGGGTGTATGCTGCCGTGGAAGATGAAGTCCTCGCTATCGGCGTGAAACGCCGACACTGGAGGATGATGGGACACTTGCTCGCAAACTATCCTGGAGGTAGAATATTTGTGTTCTACATTTATAAATTGATGATCGCCTTGCGCGAAGAATCACCATTTTGCTTCGAAAACTTTATCTTAATTTCTTACTTAGGAGGGGTCGATTTATTGGCATAGAGATATTGCCTTTAGCAGCCATTATTGAACGAAAAGTATAAACATAAAGTTTCAATGGAGACCTGTTTATATGCACATGCAGTAATCCCCTGGACTTGTGTAAAATTGACGTAAGTGAAGTATTTAGTGAACCTTTTGAAATCTAGATTATTACTTACGAGGGAAGATACCCAACCCGGAAATTCAAAAAATTATGAAACTTTGGTGATATGTAAAGGATATATAGATATGTATTACGCATTTTTTTTGTGTTATAACTCGTGAACTGTAAGAACTGTAAGTTACCAAATGATAAGCCTAATTGAAATAAGTAATTTTTGTCCAAAAACTTTTTTTCTATCTCTTACAGTTCGTGAGTTATAACACAAAATCGAAAGATATTCGGATTTTCAAGGGTCAATTTCACTTCTTTAGGTAGTGTGAATTTTAGCAGTAAAAAGAAATGCGTAATACAGATCTGTATATCTTCTACATACCCCCAAAGTTTCATAATTTTTTAAATTTCCCGCTTGGGGATCTTTCCTTGTTAGTTCCAACTTTGAGTAGGTATAAATTTAATATAACCCGAACGAGGTTGCACTTCGTACGAGAACTCGACAAAGGGTGAAACACCGCCTCACAAATAAAAACACGACAAATACAAATCAACCTGAATTAGAAGGACATACATCGAGCGATGATCGTATTCCATAAAAAGGGACATTTCTGATTTCAATTTGTTCCAGTGAATTCCCGTACCCTCGTACAATTCTTGTACTCATTGCACAACGCCGTGGTAAGTAATAACAATGGGCAAGAAGTCTTGTAATCTGCACGCTCGAATAGTTACCGGAAGTCCTCGTGCTCAAGTTCGTACGTCTCCCCCAGTATGGGATTGAAGGGTTTGCCAAGCCTCTCCCAGTTCGAGGCCAAAGCGCTGACAGCAAAGGCGGCAACGTACTATAACGTGTCACAACGAACGATATAGATCGTCCTCCTTCCAGATCAATGAATATTTAATGGTTCAAAAGCTAGACTCACCTGTAGCCTCCCGGTGGGAGTCTCTTCCTGAGCCGCTAACTTGAGCAGCTTGGCATACTCCATATACTCGGCAACGCGTTGGAGGAAGGAGAGGGGTTCGTTAAAAATGACTGGCATGGCGATTTTACTAAGGTCCTTACCCAGTGACAGCACTGAGCAGAGATTCACTTCTGAGTGACCAGGAACTGGTAACGTTGTTCTTAAAGAAATAACGATATCCTGCTGTTATGATCTCAGTAACGATCTCTATCGGCGTAAGTAAAATACAGACTACTTGCACTGATGTTGACTATCAATTACACTAAAACAGTCGAATATAATACTTGAAATTCAGCAGAAGAACGAACTGAAGCGTATTAAAGTAATAGGCGAAACGTAATCGATCGCCCTACAAAGGAATTGTTTTGGCAACAGCAGGCAATCGAAATCAATAAATCAACTACAATCTGACAGACCACGGACATCGATTACGTCATTCACAATCAAGCCCAGCAAACAGCGACGATTGTTGACCATCAAACGTACGAGCCAACCCGATTCCAACCCCAGGAAAGTCTCGCGGAACCGTAACACTCGCGATCTCAGCGAGCGCATCGTTATTGTACTTTGCCAGCAGGCATTCGCCTTTATAGAGCAACAATCGTCGAACGCTTAACAAGATCGTCACGAAGACTGAAGTCCGTCGGCCACGGGTATCCTTCAGGTGCTTCTAAGAAGCATCAGCTTCGTCGCGGTTCCGATCGAATAGTCGGCTTTCCCGTTCAAAAATTAGTCCCGTACATCACAGCGACGTGAACGTCACGCACCTGTGCGGCCCTTGTATCCTTTCGTTGGCCATTATACAGGGCTGTCGTGAATATCGCGCGGCCTATTGTCCGGCTGGGTAACGGCCCTTATCGCGGGATGGAACTCGTCACGTCCTTTGATCCACCCTCGCTTGCTGGTGATGTCCCGACGACCAACAACATCCGGCGATTACGTGAACCAAGGGGGCTGACGGGAGCGGGGGGATGGTTGGATCACATTGCTTGGTAGCTTGTTCTCTGACAGGCCTCCCGCGTGTACCCTCCTCGTGGACAAAGCGACCAGCCGCAAAGAACCGACACGGGCAAAGAGGGTGGAAAAGGCAGAAACAGAGATGGGGGAGCGGAAGAGACAAAGACGTCGCCTCGCGTTCTCGAAAAGGTGCACTGACTGTTATCACCGCGACATGGTTCAGAAGCCTGAGTGTAGGAACGTTAGTCAACCTAGGTGTCGATCCAACGGAGCACTTCGGTCGGTCGACATGTGCGTTCGCGCACCGTGTCACAGCGGCTTCTAAGTTTATATCGGATGGCGGAACTCGCGATCAGCTGTACGCCCGGATACTGCACGTTGGGTGTGCGGGCGTGACACAGGAGCCCTGGCGCACCCCCTTGTCTCTATCTGTGTCCTCCTCGCACCCTGCCACCCCCCACGGCCAGGACGGCACAGCTGTCTCTTTCCTGCCGTGCTCTGTCCGCCAGAAAATATCAATAAATCCGAGCATGGTTGGTGTGGGCCATATCTTGCCCATTCCGTTGGACGTGGCGAGCCATTCGTTGCGCCCGGGACCGCGCACGCGCACTGACCCAGCCGCGCGAAACGTCGCTGCTGGTCAGATTTGAATTTTCGCAACAGCCAACCACCGTTTTCCGTTGCAATCGCCCGGTCTCGCCGCTTAATTAATTCGAGCGCTGTGCTGTTTGGAGTGCGACGATTAAACGGGTGGGCAATTTGCGTGGTCCAGTGTGGGGTGGATTTTGTTCGGCGGCTAATTGCATCGTTGCTGTTGGGGGTGTAACGAAATCAGGGGCAGATGGTTCGATAACAGGGCTGATGCACAGTGTAATTGATAAATTGATTACGTTGTTGTTGTCGTGTGATTGTAACTCGATTTCGATCAGTTCTGAGGGAACGCGTAGCAGGCCGTTGTCTCGATGAGGATAAATGGCTCTCTCGCGATCTCGATATTCCGTCCGCGAATATCGCTCGTGCCACGCGCCTATTTTACCGAAAAATAGCACGCGACGAAGCTTTCACTGCAGTTTCAATGAAGTATGCATGGCGCGTGTTGATTGAATTCGTTTCCCGTTTTCATGGTACGGTAGCGATTGGGTGATTATTTTATCAAAAATTCGTTTCGCCTTTCATGGGCGAAGATCCGTTCGCGGATCGGGCAACGTAATCAGATTGCACAATCGTCCGGTGAGATTATGGTTATTATGGATTATGGATTAAGCTTCGGCTGACGGATACATTTTGGTTCTCCTAAATGTCAAACCACATCTGTTACTTATCGTTAGTATTATTCCTCACAGAAAATAAGGATTTTAGAGTGTAACATCAGATTCTAATTACAAGCTTATTCTAGGGTACGAATGCACATCATTATGGGGTAAAAAAATTTAAAAAAGAAATTAAAACTCACTTCAAAAAAATAAAAATGCACTAAAAAGTAAAAAAATAATTTGTTCTCCTATTTAATCTACGACCCTTATATTTTTTAAGTCGGCGCCAGATTTTCACAGTGCAAATGATGAGGCGCCGACGTAAGAAATATCAGAGTCGTAGATTAAATAAGGGAAAAAATTATTTTTTAGTGTTTAGTGCATTTTTCTTTTTTTTTTAAGTTGGCTTTAATTGAATTAAAATTTTTTTATTTTTAAGTTTTTAGTTTTATATATGTTGACACAACATGCTGAGGAGATATGCGCGTACGTACATAAAATAATAATAATTAGGTGATAATAGTTTTTATTATTAACCAGAACTGGTAAAATATTGGGTCAATATTGATGCAGTCGAGGATGGTACCAACGGGGCATCGCCATCTTTCGAATAAAAAAAAAGATCATCAAAATCGGTCCATATGCTGAGGAGTTATGCGGGGAGAAATATAAAAAAAAATACATACGGGTGGAATCTATAACCTCCTCCTTTTTGAGGTCGGTTAAAAAAATGGGCTCAGCAGTGGACTTGAGTTTAAAGCAGGGACTTAATACCGGTATAACGCTCATACCGGTATTTCGGCAATACAGCTATATCGAAACCGATATCATGCCGAAACAGATAAATACCGAAAACAATAGGTTACCGAAAACCGAAATAAATACCGGTATTTTTTCGGTATTCTTTTCGATAACATGATAGGTTCCAATATTTTCCGGTAATACTTTCATAACCCTTATAGAATTGGAACTATTATATGAAAATACCGGTATAACATTATACCATTATATAAAAATATCGGTATATTAGTAAACATTTACGGTTATTTTTTCGGTTTCGTATTCCATTATATCTAAATTTCGAAATATTTTTAATTATGTTTTTACGATATTTTTAATACGATATTTTAAGGGTATTTTTAATTAAATTAAGGGGGGGGAATTTCTTTTTTCTTGGTTAAAAATATCGACACTTTAGGATTTTTTATAAACAAAAATGTAACATTAATTAATTTGAAACTTTGTATACGTGTTTATTATACTTTCATCATGTTACATAAATTTTTCCAGTTCAGTAACTGCACTACAAACTTTAAACGTTTTTTTCTCGAAACAACTTTTTCGTATCTGGTTGACATGATTTAAAAAAAAGTACTGGATCAATCAACTTGAAATATTAACTGCATGTTAAGAAAGAATCCTTTTATCGTTTGACCTACAGGCAACCTTAGTAGCATGTGTTGTTGGCATATAGTTGAGCCACGCGCATAATATTAGTTGGCCAACAGTTAGATTTGGCACTTTGTTTCAGTTTGGGCCAACAACAGAGGGCCACGGTAGGCTTTCCTACTGTTTCCGAATTATTTATATTCTTTCCAAAAGACGTTTTAAAGGTCTCTTAAAGACGTCCAGAAGGCGTCTTAAAGAACTTCAAAAAGACGTTTTAAGCACGTTTTTTTCAGGCTTGGTTTAGGAAAAAAAACGCGGGTGAGGAGAATCGGAACCCAAACTTTCCGGTTGCGAAGCAACCGCTGTTCGCATTTACCCAACACATTTCCTTGTAGACACTTCTAATTTCTAGGTACATACAGAGTATAAATTGTTTATAAAAACTGTGCAGTGACGCGAAATATTCTACAAAGTATCATCATTCGACCTTTAGACTCATTCCTTAAAATTTCACATTCGTCTTAAGACAGACATCCGCATTACGTATTTATAAATAAGAAAAGAAAAATCACCACTTGGAATATAATAACAGGTTTTTGGATGTAGCAAATTTTTCTGGCGTTTGTAAGACGACATTTAATCATCGTTGTGATTTTTTTGTTAATTAACCAACTATAGTAATTGCAGGCCCAACATTCAATATTCGTAGGCAAACTGTCGTAACTTTTTGTTAATTAACCAACCATAATAATTGTAGGCCCAACATTGAATATTCGTTGGCAAACTGTCGTAAGTTTTTTGCCGTAGGCCCTATATTGGGAATTTGTAGGTCAAAACACTAACTATATCCCAACTATTTCCCAACTGTTGGCTACCGTTGGCCAACCAAAAATGCTACTAGGGAAGACGATAGGTTGTATATTTTTTTTGAATTATCAAAAGTTCTGGTAATTTTTTGCAAAAAATCGAACATCTGAATTTAAACAGTTACCATTTCTAGAAAAATAATTTTTTTTATTCATTGTATGTCAAACGATAATTATATGTGTGTAAAATACAATCTCATTAGAATTTTTAATTCCGATGAACTGGAGGGCTGATATCATGTCAACCGTTAATGAAGTAATTGTGCGGAGCGTCCTAGTTCACGGGCAACTGAAACAGTATTTTTAAGTGAACTGAACTGAAAAATTTATGTAACATGATGAAAGTATAACAAACACATATACAAAGTTTCAAATTAATTAATGTTACATTTTTGTTTATAAAAAATCCTAAAGTATCGATATTTTTAACCAAGAAAAAGAAATTCCCCCTTAATTTAATTAAAAATACCCTTAAAATATCGTATTAAAAATATCGTAAAAACATCATTAAAAATATTTCGAAATTTAGATATAATGGAATACGAAACCGAAAAAATAACCGTAAATGTTTACTAATATACCGATATTTTTATATAATGGTAAGTATAATGTTATACCAGTATTTTGATATAATAGTTTCAATTCTATAAGGGTTATGAAAGTATTACCGGAAAATATCGAAACCTACCATGTTACCGAAAAGAATACCGAAAAAATACCGGTATTTATTTCGATTTTCGGTAACCTATTGTTTTCGGTATTTATCTGTTTCGGTACAATATCGGTTTCGGTATTTATCTGTTTCGGTATGATATCGGTTTCGGTATAGCTGTATTGCCGAAATACCGGTATGAGCGTTATACCGGTATTAAGTCCCAGACGAAGATACAATCGAAAAATACCGGTATAATACCGGTATTTTACGTACCGGTAGGAGTCCCTGTTTTTAGGTACCTGATCCATTGTAATAGATTCAACATTAAACTTGCATTTACCGAAAATTAAGAAACACGAAGTTGGTCAGTTTTACCACGAAGCTAACGACATATGTATATGTTCGAGAATAAAACAATTCGAAATGTTTCTTTATTATTAGACAAATGCAATTACCATTAAATTGTAATGACACTAATGCACATAATTGAACTTTATTTGAAATATCTTAAACAGGAAACGAGAACGTTTCTGCACGTCACAAAATCTGTATTTTTGTATTGCCAACTGACAGCGAGTCTCGGGGAACAACAGTGGTATAAATATTTACTAATCATTCACTTCGTTTCATGCAATTAGTGCATAAAGCATGGTATTCGCATAAGTCAACATAAATATGAAAATACGTCTATTCTCCGGCGTTTTCTAAATAAATACACCACTTTCATTCCTGAGGACCATAACAAGGAGACGTTTAATTTACTGAATTCTAAAACACGCGAATACTTTCGTGCATAATTGCACGCAATACACAAGAATCTGAATTACAGATCGTTAACGAGTTCCCTCTTAATCCTTAGATGCCTTTATGTAAGTTTAACTTGTCAGACCATTCCATCCCTCTCTCTTTAAATATTCCCAAATGTCATCATTTATAAACTGTATTGTGATCTGACTGAAATAAATTCACAGCATCTGTGTCTTTTCATAAAAAAAAGTAGATATTCAACCAGGTTATAATTTCTAAGTCATAAATATGGATCAATAGCCAGGGCTGGGGAAGATAGATTTTTGAAATAGATGAATAGAAATAAATATATTTATTTCCTCGAATTATACTGGATTCAACAAATGAACTTTTCCTTGAAATAGTAGTTCCATAAAGAAATAGTAGTAGTACCTATGCGTTTATTTCATATGGCTTTCAGTTTTTGAAAGGGTATATACATACATTTCTGTTTATGATATTATATTATATTTCTGTTTCTTTTTTGCTTCTTTTTTTCGCGCTGTTTTCTTCTGCTTATTATCTCCCTCGTACATTCCGTTACTTCTTCAAATATACATTTTAATATTATCTCATACAAATACTATTGAATTTCATTAAAATATAAGAAAATAGTATTTCAAATAATAATATTTCAAACAATACCTAGTACTTCAAATAATAATATTTCAAACAATACCTAGTATTTCAAATAATAATATTTCAAACAATACCTAGTATTTCAAATAATAATATTTCAAACAATACCTAGTATTTCAAATAATGTCTGACTGTCTGACAACACAAAACATGTGTGTAAACATAAGTACATACCTGCGTTCAGAATTACTTGCAAGAAATAGTTTTCCCAATGTATGTAATTTTAAGAAAGTAACGAGCGACCCTTTCGATCCTCTATTTCCTATTTTCGAATCAATAAATAGCATTTTCAAACAGTATTTTATTTACGCATTAAATGAAAAACCTTTTTTGAAACAATATTTGCTTATGGAAATATGTATTTCAGTTTATAGTAGGTTTTGTCTCAAACTATTTAAAATTTTCCCCAGCCCTGTCAATAGCTACATCTACCATCTACCAAAACCTACGTACATGTACACCACCGGCGAAAAATTCGGAAGTACTAATCGAGCATCATAAAATCCCGTCGTAAGACAAAATGTTCTCTAATTTGATGTTAACACTTTTAGTGGCGATTACAGAGTTCCTCATTCCGATCATACATTATAATATCTTATCACGCAAAAGGAGTAGGTGACATGTACAAGACAAACTTTACTACGATAGATCATTGCCTGTAAATATCAATTCACTAGGTAGCACGCAACAATATACTACATTCCTTATATTTTTCTAACTTGTAACGTAACATAACAATCTATACTTGAAAAAAATATTAATCAAAGGAAACGAAACAAGTGATGGATAATCTAGAAACACTGGGTCAGTCGAGACATCAAAAATCCCCCAGAGTTAACGTCCCTTTATCCAGCTCGTGGCTTACCGAGATTGCCCTCTAATCTGCTCGCAGTCGGCTAATTAACGTGGATTAATGGTGAGGCAGGTATTTACTTAGTTCAATGGCCCTGCGTCTATACGGGCAATGCATCGGGATAAGAATGAACCGAATCTCTATTGATTCACCTGGAAACCAAATCGATATCCGTACGAGGCACAGGGGCTCACTTCGTTTCAGATCGGCCAACTTTCGTCGGATCAACGGAGAGACGAGCGGCCCTCGTCGGTCGTTTCTTCACGCGACGCGTTTCCGCGGCCAAAGAATTCGTCATTCCTGGTTCCGCGACCTGTTCGAACGTCTCTCCCAATTATCGCTTCCAGATTAACGATTCCACGGACGTGAGTAGCACTCTGTACAAATTAAGCCTGCCGAAAGTAATTTGAAAAAAGTGCGTTTAAATGCGTGCAACTATCGTGGAGACACACGTTTCTTCTTTATTATTCAAATATCTCGATGAAGGTGTATGGGTCGGACTTTTTAATTGGAGCTGGGAAAAATGTCAAATTTTTTTGGCTAATCCGTCTGCAGGGGTAGTTTTGTGTCTTTTCGCAGTGATGTGTCGCAATGGCTAACGAGGCAGAGAAAGGAAAGAAGGAAATTAAAGATACCGCGTGGATAAAGGTGGAACCTGAGGGCGAGGAAGAGGGTCATGAGTCGAAGGAGGAAGCTGGGAAGAAGCCTCGCGTGAGGAAGTACCTCACGAAGCACATGAAGCTGTATCCAGAATTGTACAGAAGCGACGTCTCCATACATCCAAGTTACACGACATTTAAGAACTTGCCCTAGTAAGAATGACTTCATTAATCAACACAAATACAGTAGTTTGGTGACACTTACTCTCCCACAACCTCTTCTGCGTCAAACTTGATGTACCTTCCCTTCGTAAATCCTCGCGTGGTCATCGATTACCAATAATATTAATAAACCACGAAAGAGACTTGGTGTTAAAAAAATTTAAGGAAAGCTAAACTGCATCGTCGAATCAATCTTTAATCCTCTGCACTCCAATTTTTTTCTAGTCACCGACCAGAGATTTTTTACTAAACACAACTATGGAAGATGAAGAAATATCATACAGTGATTTCAAACTCACTAATTCGTTTAATTCTACTCATCTCGAATTTGTCCACTGTTGCATGGTTTAGTGATACTAGTGTGTGATTTAAATCTTGGGTGTCCTTGAAAGGAGTTCTTGAAGTGCAAAGGTTTAAGCCTTGTTCTGCCTTGCTGTACTTTATTTAAAGCCTGAATTATTTTGCTACCACTGTGTTTCTTCGCTACCGTTTCGCAGGCATTTCAATAACGTTACGATGTACGAGACTGTTGTGTAACTAGGGCGATGATTTGAATATCTGATTTGTTAAAAGCCACGTCGTCTGTCGGCGTCGCGGGCAAAGGATCAAGCAGCAGATCAAACGCCAGTTGATGCGCGAAGTTATGCATATCGCGATGATGCAGATGTTCGCCATCGATAGCCTCAGAATCGACCGCGACTTCAGCGTTGGGATGCCATCGAAGACATTGATCGTCCCCGATTTGGCAACCGTGAACGAAAGGCGTCACATCAACGAGCTCCTTCGTGACTCATGATGAATAAATTTCGTTGTGCATCAGAACCGATTTTGTACCAACGTGTGAACGAATAAAGCTGCATTTACCTATACGTTGAGTAAGTTGGTCGAGTCTATTTTCGTTCGAAAAGAAGACCTCGCTTTTACGAAGCTCGCGCGCGAGATCGAGGAGGGAAAACAAATTCAGGTCAATCGGAAACAAAGAAATCAAATCTTCTCCGATGTTGAGCGGTTACATTTTTGACGTTTACAAGATCACAACGCAAGGGAACTGACACTTTAGTATTTTTACTCTTGTTATGAAATAGAACGATGTTTCGTAACAAGTACCAGCATGGGCTCCTGTCCGTTTTGTACAGCTGTGGTTCGTCGCCATTGGAAATATGGGGCATGCACGTAAGTTTAAGCGGGATAGAATTCTTTGAAGAGAGGAATATTCTATGGGTTTGATTAATCCCTCAGTGACAGAGTAGTTTGAAGAGTTCGTATCTGTGAAATGATGACACAAGTATGAAATTCGTAATAGCTATTCATCGTTGTGGCTGACTAGCTTAAACCCATAACGGGGGCGAGGATTTTTGCAAATCGTTTGGTGGTTGGGAAGTGATATCTGATACTTTAATGACAATTCATATTTTATTACTTTATAGAGGTGTTCGCTAACTGCTGCGTACTTTTATACGTCGTTAAAAGAGCAATATTTAAAGAAAATTTGGTAATTTTTTCGGCTAAAAATATTTACGTTTATAATAAAATTATAACCGACATCCAAGAAGCCTTTTTAAAAAGTTATTTTGGGGTGAGCGCTGCCATTCGGAACCAGATTATCTAAAATCAAAAAACAAAAAAGATTTCGTTAGTATATTAACGTATCCTCTGATTCGCGGAGGGAACTTACAAAATATTAATTTAAAACAACATCGCGGCTATTTAAAGTTGAAGCCCTGATTTCTGCGCAAAAACTACATAGGTATAACCCCTTAACTTACCCTTCTCTGTTAAAAACAGATTCAAAGATTGAATTTAATCCAGAAATGATAAATCACGTGTTGTGTATGCAGTACTTCGAAGAAAATGATTCATGCACATCGGTCATGAACTATTTCCACGTAATGTTCCTTATTCTTTCAATAACACGAGTATTGAACGAATAAAATGTGGAGTTTCACCTTCAAGCTGGAAGTTCTGAATTAAAAGCTTCAAAAAAATCTTGAAAAAGTGGTTTATTGCAGAGATAATACATGTGAACATTTTTCCAATTTTTTTTTATAATTCTCTAATGGGTGATTTGGTTACCTAATTTGGCAGAATAATGTAGAAACTTTTAATTTAAAACATACATGTATTTTTCACTGATCTTAGGGGCAAGAATTATTGGAACGAAACAGTTTTTATTGTTTTTGTTAAAACCTGAAAAACGTCACATACCTATACATATGTCGTTTCTGAAATAACGGATTCAATTACACTTGTAAAATGTATTGTATCTTATATACATCCTAGTTACATGCTGTTTAAAAGTTATTGCACAATTTACAGATGGATAGTGTTTTCTTAACAGTCTTCCTGGTATACTATTATAGTTACCAATAAATATTTTTAATTCTGTTGATACTCCTTATGTCTATTCAGCAATTCTGCAAAACTTCTATCAAATATATACGAAACGAATACTGTTTTATTCAGTAAATAGAAGTAACTTTCACCCTTCTCTATTCTTGCCCGTCCCCATTTCACCATTTCATTACTTAGAAATACAGGATATTTAAAACTAAATCGTTGATAATCGCTTGTCAAACTTATATTACTTAAATAAGCCATGTCAAAACGAGTGTTTGCACTAACTATGAAGACTGTCACTGAGGAGTTAACCGTTCACTGTTAACGCGTAAACTCTATTTCTCGATAAACGCAGAACGGAGTACAATATTGTCTCTTGTCAGTAACAGATAAACTAGAGTCGATAAGAAGTACAGATAGTGCAATTTTGACCAGGTGAAAAATGGTTACATTCGAAGGGTTTCCGACGAGGAAGTAAAGTCACTGGCGCTGGAGTTGGCTGGTACCAACGTGACGACGACTTTCATCTTCAGCCCTCCTAATCCCAAGCAAGTCCTCGCCATTCGACTTCCTTTTCTGATCATGATCATCAAGAACATGAAGAAGTACTTCACGTTCGAGATAACAGTAAATCTCTCGCGTATACATTCACACTTTCAGCTCGATAACAAGCTTAACGAACAAGCTGACGTTGCTCGAGGAGAAAAAAAAGAAACGTGAATCGTTTTCGCTCTGGTAGATACTCGACGACAAGAACATGCACAGGAGGTTCCGAATGAGCAATTTCCAGAGCGCCACTCGAGTCAAGCCCTTCTGCACGTCGATGCCGATCGGCCTGTCTGGCGGTTGGAATCAGATTCAATTCAACCTGGCGGATTTCACGCGAAGGGCCTACGGCACGAATTACATCGAGACAACACGCATGCAGATCCACGCGAACTGTAGGATCCGACGCATCTACTTCGCGGACAGGTGCACACGATCGACCTATTTCCACTGATAGCGATAACATTGTTACTGGCGCTTTATCGGAGACAGTACTCGACTGGCAAGGAAACCTTCTCCACCCGTAAATTCTGATTTTGATGGAGTTTCGTGTGAGTTTACTTGTAGCATATTAGAGTACCTATGCAAGGAGCAACTCTTTTTTCTGCGGAAATTCACTCTGGCGGGGTGAAATCAGCTCTTAAAGTTCAGGAATAACCGATCGGAAACAGTTACGCTACATGCCGATGTGGGTCACTTTGTACCCGCATGACCTGACCAGTTTCCTTGTGGTTTACTTTGTTTTTATGCAACAACCATGAACTCCGACCACTTGAAATGTCTATATTATTTTAAATATTGAAAAAGAAATAAAGATAAGGTTTAATGTCATCGAGAAGCTCATCGTACGAAAGATTTCAAGGATAAGTAATTTTTTAAAATGGAATGACTTGGTAGCACCAGGTTGCCTTTTTAGATCAGAGGAAGCGGTGTGGAGACAATTTTAAAACTTGAATATCTAAATAGGAAACTGTTGGTTTTGGGATACATGTACCATATTTTTTTTTCTTAGAATCTACAACTCTCTCGAATATTAGATACCTACCACCAAATGTTGAATCATTCAAAAGCATAAAGTTTACTTTGAAATATCCTCCACTCACGATCACAGTATTATCTTCAATTTCTTTCCTAATGCTTAGAAAGGTAGAGGTATTTAGGGTGAGCAGAGTTCATGATCTATTCTCATAATCATCTATGATTAGGGTAAACGATACAGTAGTTGGCCACCTAAGAGCTTCAGTTTAGGTAAACGCTATGGCATAAGTACACTTGAATTTTATAAATGAAGTTTCGTTATACTAGGCGGAAAGAGAAGTATCGAAGATGATTATAACACCAAAGAAACTTTGAGAAATCAATAGTTTCGATGTTATGCTATTATAAAGAAAAATAACTCAAAATTGTAGTTATTGACCGGTCGTGGCATAGTTGTTCACCGGTCCAGATACAATTGTTGACCACTTGCTGAATATGAAAGAAACTGGCGTATTTTTTACTTTAAAATCACTTTTATTAAAACCATCTGTGAATATATCAAAAGATATGTCGAAGATATATTGTCTTGGGGCCGGGTGAGTTTCATGTGCACCCTTCCCGACGTATGCCGTGCACTTCTCCGCGATCTCATTGGCTTCTCATTCGTTTTTCTTTTGCATCTTAGATTTCTCTCTCATTTGCTCTTTCTTTTCTACATCTTTTTCTTCTTCTCTTTGCCTCTTTCTTTTTCTTTTTTGCTTTTTTCTTTTCTTTCGTCAAGCGAATTATGAAAATCAATGATCAATGAAAAAATCAGAAATCATCGGAAGTGCATGCCCGAAACCATATAAAAGCAGGGCCCATTGTCCCGTGCCTCCAAAGATCTTTGTAAATCAATTTTAATCGCGGTCTTTCGGCATAAAAATTACGAGTGGCTAATAACTGTATTACTCTGTATTCGTGGAACCAGTTATTGAACACCCCCAACACAACATAATCACGTTCGACACGACTGGACGTATAACGAATGGTAACATTGGGTCCTTGTCACCTATTACAAACAATGGCATTCACGGCAAAAAAAAATGAACAATGATTATACTGCCATTAAAGAAGTTTTCGGTCTAAAGATGCCCGCTAAGCCCTTACCTTCTTTGAGAGTTGAATCATCGATTGTTGGTTGAAACGAAAGGTAGGACTGTCTTTTCTGATCAAAGTGCATCATTGATACGCAATCGCGCAGGTTCATTAGACTATGGCGGCAAAAATTTGAAGTGGTCAACTTCTGTACTCTGGTCAACAACTGTATCGTTTACCCTATATTGTTCGAAAAATTAGTGCACTCCCCGAGATATTTCAGATTTCCCATGGAGGTAAAGTATTCTAAACAATAGTGTTACCAGCTCGCATTTCTTCATTAAGGGGACAGTACTTTCTTTGCCCGAAAATTGAGCATTCTTTATGAATTGTTTTCTATATATGAAAATGAAAAGCTAGAAAGATGGGGTATGTTGCAAATGAAGGATTGCCGTTTGAAAGTGTTAAAAGAATTTTTATTAAAAAAAATCACCCTCCCTCCCCTCGCTATAGTCGCACAAAGGTAGCCGCGCCGCTTTTTTTTAATAAAAATTCTTTAATCACTTTCAAACAGTGATCTTTCATTTGCAACAAACCCCACCACGTTTTTAGCTTTAAGTTTCATATAGAGAAAAATTTATACAGAACTTTCGGGCAAAGAAAGTACTCTGCCCTCTTAAGGAATACCTAACATCCAAGGGTATAGGCTAAGTAGGCTGCAGCCTACGGCGACAAATTTTGGGAAGCGATAAATTCTGGAGAGCGACAAATTTTCGGGAGCGAAAGAAATTGGAAAAGATTTAAACACAAAGGCTTGAGACCAGGGCCGTCTTAAGAGCATTGCAGGCCCTGGGCAAAGCAATGCGCTGGGGCCCCTGCCCACCCACGGGACTAAAAATGTTAACGATCAATAAAATTATACCTATTTTGTAACAAACCGAATGTTTAAAAATAAAAAAACATACCGTACGGCGAAGATTATTCAACACACACGTTTGCGAATTTTCTTTGCTGCGAATTCATTTATAATTGGATTGAAATATTCTATAGTGAATATTTCATGTTCGACCGTGTGGTGTCGTTTCATCTTCGCCGGTCTTCGCCGAGTCGCTCAGGTAATGATTCACAGCTTATGCGAAAAATTAAATTCTTTCACAGTGCACACGGGGCGTTCCTAACGAGAAATTATCTAACAAGAAGTTGTCGAGATTCTACTGTAGATCGTTTCAGCCAGACAACATGTAATTGCTATACTTTGTAGATTGTTTGTTATTGTTATAATTTTTTTAGGTCTTAAAATCAGACTTTATATTTGGGGGCCCCTAATATCATGGGGCCCCTGGCGACTGCCCAGTGTGCCCATGCCTAAAGACGGCACTGCTTGAGACAACTTTAAAAACAATTCTCTTTCTTTTCGTGTAGCGAATTATTAATGACTCAGATATGAGTTGCCATATTGAATTAATTTTGAAATTATCTCGACTATTTAAAATTAAAATATTTGATGATATTATGCGGAAAGGGCGACTGACGGTTCCTAGCCATCCCGTAAAGTATTAAATCTTCAAACATTCTGTTCAAGTAATTTGGCAATTTAACTCTTCGTGGTCACACCTTCTTATAATCACAAGTTGGTCACACGGGATTCACTGTACCCCAGCGTCATTTTTTGAGTTACCATTTCCGTATTTTTGAATCTTTTAACTTTTCAATAATAATTGTACATTCATACTTATAGAATCATGGTCTAATAGTCTTTTTCTAGAAATGTAAATTTTGATATGATAAAGTTTGTAGTTGAAAATGAGCGATGTTCTACGGTTGTGGGAAAAAAGGGAATTTTTAATTCTGTTTATATTTTTTTTGCAATAAACCCCCTTTGGAAGTCATAACGGTGCGACATTTTAACTCGAACATTGTTTTTGGGGTGCGATACACCCCGTGTGATCACGAAGGGTTAATCATTCAAATACATTTTTGCATAATTATTGCACTTGAGGAAGAAGTTAGTGCACGAAAAAGCACACCCTGTTATACTGTTTAATACTGTACAGTGATATTAATCAACAGACTTTATTCGGAAGACGAGCTACCAGAAGACTTCAAGCTCTTCTTGCCAATTCATCGAAGGAAGTGCGTCCGCGAGAAAGACGTTGAGAAACCAAAAGATACGAAAGTAAAAGAAGAAATTAAAACTGAGGAACCACCACCCTTCGAAATAGGTGAAGCAGAGGATGATGATGAAGAAGCTGAGGAAGCATTAACAGAAGAATCGGTCGAAGGTGATCCTGCTCTTTCAAAACAGGCACCTGAGAAAGTTGTGGCAAAAGCGGAGGACGAAAAAGAGGAGGAGGAAGAGGACGAGGAGGAGGAAGTTGAACAACCAGATGTGGGTGATTATGAGGCTGAGGATGAAGATGCCGCAGAGGATGAAGCTGAACCAGATGCTCCCACAACGCCTCCAGGAGACATGACGGAAGAGGAAACTGAAGCGGACCAACCAACCGCCGATGAGGAAGAAGAAGAAGAAGAAGCAGAAGCACCTGCAGTACAGTAACGAACACATAATGCATAGTGTAAATATTAATTAATAAATAATATTTATTTTTACGTGGTCTGAACAATTTAAAAGATTCGCAACTATACGCGAAGTTGTTTTACATTAAAAATTAAAGATGGAAAACTGAAAAAGAAACATCTGGATAACAGTCAACTAGAAATCCATTGTAAAATTCTTTCACGCGAAGCATATACGTTCCTATTTCTTTAGAAGTTCTTTACATACACAACGTACAGAAAAAACAAGATGTATATAGTTCTTTAGGTTATTGTTTATGATTTGTGTATACCTTTTCTAATCAAAAATATATAATACCGTTCTAAGTTTAGTATTGACTGGAAAGGTCGATTTAAAATGATTTAACATTTTTATAAGAAATAAATCAAAGTCAGTGCCACTCTGTGTATGAATAGCTGATTGGGCATTTATTGTTTATTATTAAGGAACGTCGTAATCATCGTCTTCTCGTTTCCTCTTCATAGAATCTTCCATTTCTAGTTTGATAGGAGGTCCAGTTTGCCCTGATGAGATTTGTATTTTTGGCTTCGTTACTTGTGCCTTCACTGTACCTGAACCTGTATTAGCTAAAAATTCAAAAAGTTATATAAACAGGCAATGAATGTTATAGCTCATTATTGCACCTTAAGTAACTTGTCTTACGTATTTGGTTTTTCAATGTAATGTGGATCGAGGGAACGGAAGGTTGGGAATACAGGACTCGAAAGGGATCTGGGGATTAATGTGTAGCATAAAATTTGTTTTTCCAACCACTTTCAAACATATTTGTACACGTAACTGACCCGATGAGAATTTTAAAACTGGCTTTGGTATCGAAATAGTCTGAGTCCTGGCAACCGTCGCGAGCGTTCCTGGTCTTTTAACAATTGAAAGTCCGGTCTTGTTTCCTTCCATTTTGATCTTAGACTGGCCACCTTGGATATTATTTCCGACTATAGAGTGCAATGGTTTCCCTACTACTTTCTTCGTTGCGTTCTTTAGTTTATAGTTTGTTGCGTTCAAGCAATATCGATCAGGCGGTAACCTCAAGCCATTACTCGGTTTAACGAATGGAAGCGGTATATTATTCTTCGCTCTAGCCACGTCTAATAGTACATCTCTTGGCGGTGGGTTCGTGAAAGTACGTTCGAGCTGCATTTTGACAGCCAATCTGACATCATCCAAGTCAATGAATTTCTTTTTCCCATGATTTGCATAAATTTTACTGTCGTCCAATATACAGGTGACATAACCTATGAAAGATAAATCATATTATATACCTTGCATAATTTTTGTAAAATAACAAATGTATAAGTTCTGTATAAGTTTTTTTTACATTTCCCACAAAACTTGGACAATTTCTAATACTCTCTGTTCCTAAAATACTTACGATACGTAAATTCAAGTAGCTGATTTATAACCTTCGGCTCGTAGTCTGTTATTCCCATATCTTTCATAATTGACATTATAACTTGGGCGTCTTTTGGAATATGTTTCACGTGACTCATTGTCTTTGACTTTTCTGTCATTGTGTAAAACACGTTACTGTTATTGTTATTGTTGCACTACGCACAACAACTGGAGATCACAATTCCACAGATTTTAGGTTAACGTTGCGAAGCATAATTAGACGAGAATAGTGAAGTGGACGTTGCAGTACTACCACACATAGAGAATCTAAATTTGTAGAATTAAAAATAATTTAATTTATAAATTGCAGCAGAAACGACAATGTCATCGATAAATAATTGCTGTCTCTTTGCTTGGTAAGAGAATGGTGTTTATAAATTTAACGAATAATTATAAACTTTGTACACACGCGACATATTTTCTTCGTCATCATTGTGGCAATCGCTACACGAGACTGTGGCACACTTCAGTCGAATTTGCCTAGCGAGTTCGTGGCTTGCCGTCAAACAGTCTTTTGGACTTTTTACCGAAGGAATTTATACCACATGAGAAGCAAGATGAATATTACATCTGCAGGTAAATTACTTATTTCAAGTTTCACTGCATAGTACAAATCTAAATTGTATTACATCAGTATTTACCAGTAAATTTTCACACAAGACTTGGACATTGTTCGTGCAATGATTTGCAAGTCTCGTGGACCATAACCTCTAAATTTGTGTTTCAAGTAGTGGATGCAGTGGTTTATTTAATTTTAAATCGTTTCTAGTGTTTTCACCCACCTTTTAAGTGACTTGGTTAATTCAGTTTAATGAATAAACGTTATTTTCTTCAGCTGGTATCATCTCCCTCCTGGAGGAGCCAATGCCGGAGTTAAAGGTGTTTGCTCTAAAGAAGTTGGATATGATAGTGGACGAATTTTGGCCTGAAATTTCTGAGGCCATAGAGAAAATGTATGTTACTCAAGTATTACTCTTTATGGTACTACAAATTATTTTCGGTAGTTATTTATTTATAAGTCGTTGCGTTTCAGCGAGATTCTTCACGAGGATAAAGCATTTTCTCAACATGACTTGGCTGCATTAGTTGCTAGCAAAGTATATTATCATTTAGGAAGTTTTGAAGATTCTCTTACTTATGCTCTCGGAGCTGGGGAGCTCTTTGACGTTAATGCTCGTAATGAATATGTTGACACTATTATAGGTACTAATATCAGATTCTTTTCATTAATAATGATTGCTTTTATTGGATCACGTGTACATATTCAAATCTTGTTGTAGCTAAATGTATCGACTATTATACGCAACAACGTGTTTTGGAAGCTGAAGGGAAGCTACCACCAGGTAGCAAAGGCATCGATCAGAGATTAGAGGGAATCGTGAACAGAATGTTCCAGCGCTGTTTGGAAGATAATCAATATAGACAAGCTTTAGGTCTTGCTCTCGAAACTAGAAGAATGGATATCTTCGAAGCTGCAATTATGCAATCGGTAAGATAAATCTTAGCTAGTTCGTGAAGCGTGTGGTGTCGAGGTTTCATGTTTGGGTATCGAACTGTTTTTATGTTAGGACGACGTGAGTGGAATGCTATCCTATGCTTTCCAAGTCGTGATGAGTCTTATTCAGAATCGAGGATTCCGCAACACTGTGCTTCGCTGCCTAGTAAACCTCTACCGTAATTTGGGAACTCCGGACTACGTCAACATGTGTCAGTGTTTGATATTCCTCGATGATCCATTAGCCGTTGCCGAGCTCCTAGACAAACTGAGTAAAGGCTCGCAAGATTGTGTTCTAATGGCCTATCAGATTGCATTCGATCTGTATGAATCAGCGACTCAGCAGTTCCTCGGACGTGTTTTGCAAGCTCTTAGAGCAACAGCTCCCATCCCAGGAGCTCTCATAGTTAAACCAATTGTTAAACCAGCCGCGAAGGCTTCTGCCGATACCAATTCCGATTCTACAAGCATGGAAACTGAAAGCAGTACCCCTGTTCCAGAGGATAAATCTCAACGTAGGGTTGAAAGCTTGGTAAGTCCCGTTATTCGGGAAATATAAGCTAAAAACACAGTTTATCAATTTCATTCGTCCACGCAGAATGCCGAAGAACGTGAACAGCAAGAACGAGTGGACGCTTTGTCGAGCATTTTGGGCGGGGAGATTTCGATCGACTTGCACCTACAATTTTTAATTCGTAGTAATCATACCGATATGCTGATATTAAAAAATACCAAAGACGCTATACGTGTGTCTATTTGTCATACTGCCACCGTAATCGCGAATGCGTATATGCACTCTGGAACAACTAGCGATCAATTTTTAAGGTAACAATAAACGTCCTTTTATTCAATTAATCGTTCATTATTCGGTATAATATCCTTCGCAAATGCGATCTCTCAGGGATAACTTGGAATGGCTGGCTCGCGCTACGAATTGGGCCAAGCTAACGGCAACAGCGTCTCTGGGCGTGATTCATAGAGGTCACGAACAGGAAGCTTTAGCGTTAATGCAGTCTTACCTCCCGCGGGATACAGGCGCGGGTGCTGGCTATTCCGAGGGAGGCGGTTTGTACGCGTTGGGACTGATTCACGCAAATCATGGCGCGGCGATCACGGATTACTTACTTGGTCAGCTGAAGGACGCACAGAACGAGGTTCGTACATGATAATTTGCTTACCTCGACTCGTGTAAATATTCTATCGACAATACGCTGTGTAACGTTTAATATGTTGCAGATGGTACGCCACGGTGGATGTTTGGGTTTGGGGCTGGCTGCAATGGGATCGCACAGACAGGACGTATACGAGCAGTTGAAATTCAATCTTTATCAAGACGATGCTGTTACAGGCGAGGCAGCGGGTATTGCTATGGGTATGGTCATGCTGGGGTCCAAATCGACCCAGGCGATAGAAGACATGGTTGCGGTGAGTCAAATGATACAGCTTTCCTTTATACACTAATTTTATTTAGTTACGAGTCTTGAAAGGATAATACTAAATTAAAATGGAAGGAATAGTATTTATTAAGTAATAATATTTTGATGACTGGAACGCGATTTGTTGATTATCAGTTACATTAGTTTACAGTCATTCCTTGATGTAGACTCCGCTATGAAATACTTATGTAAGGTGGTCCCCTAATCTCAGAAATCGACATCAGACGAAATCCTATGGATACGTTTTTGAGATATCGCCCGATGAATATTTTGGTAATTTTTTAAGAAGACGACCTAACGTTTTTGGCCATATCTGGCGTTAGAGTTGACTGATTTGATCGCGACGACTCTTAAATTATAGGTAATTAAATTGCATACAATTCTTTCCTACTGTGTTTTTCAATCGGACCAATAGTTTAGGCGGAATCGAGCGAAACTTAAGAAAAAGGTAATGTTTTGGCGCCGAAATTGAAATCGAATATTCACTACTTAGTCTCGGAGCCATAGAAATTATCATGTGACGTCCAGTTTCTTACTTTTTACGTAGAGTGCACACCTTTACGAAGAAAAAAAGCCCAACTTCATCAAAGTCCATGCAGAAATAAGAAAGTTATGGGCGATAGAGTGGGAGTACCCATTTTCAACTTTTTCCCTATTTTTGCATTTCTTCCTATTTCTTGACGAATTGCGTATTTGTCTTCAATGAAAACCAATTTAAATGTGTTTTATTTTATTTTCGAAAAACAATTCTGGCTTTTTCTGTTTCTTTTGCCCGCATTGAGATCATTTTCTCTTACACGGAAGCAGTCATAGTCACCCATCATTGATTCGTTCCAGAATCCTTGGTAGCGTCTCTCAATACATTTCATCTACCGATGAAATCTTTCGTCATGTTTATCGCTTACATCACCTAGATTTCGTGAGAATAAATCCAAATGCGAGTGGAGAAAATGGATCTTCAAAGACATATTAACGCCTAGATTGAGAGAATAAAGAAGTAAAAAGCATGTTACAGCAAAAGATCGATACAAATGAAATTATTACAAACAGTATTACACACCGAATTTCTTATAGTTCTTGAGCAAATCATTGATGATTTTCACAGAGGCTGGACTTGTATTGTTGCCAAGAAAGCCAGGGACAAACGATCGAAACGAATTGAATGCGGCAGCTTCATTTCGGGATAAATGCAATTCAAACTAATCATTTTCCAGCAACTTTTTGATATGCGGCCTATCGAAAAGGCCTTCCTTAATCCTGACGTCGGAAAGTTTCGGGAAAATGGTCTTCAAATATATGAATGCATCACCTGTTTTTTAATACTTTCATTTGTATTGATCTTCTGCTGTAACATGTTTTATACTCCTTTATTCTCTCAATATAGGCGTTAACATGTCTTTGAAGGTCCATTTCCTCCCCTCGCATTTGGATTTCTTCCCCCTGAATCTTGGTATTGTAAGCGATAAACATGACGTGAGATTTCATCGGCAGATGAAATGTATTGAGAGACGCTACCAAGGATTCAGGGACGACTCAATGATGGGTGACTATGACTGGTTCCGTGTAAGAGAAAATGATCTCAATGCGGGCAGAAGAAACAGAAAAAGCCAGATTTGCTTTTCGAAAATAAAATAAAACACATTTAAATTGGTTTTCATTGAAGACAAATACGCAATTCGTCAAGAAACAGGAAGAAATGCAAAAATAGGGAAAAAGTTGAAAATGGGCACTCCCACTCTATCGCCCATAACTTTCTTATTTCTGCGTGGATTTTGATGAAGTTGGGCTTTTTTCTTCGTAAAGGTGCGCACTCTACGTAAAAAGTAAGAAACTGGACGTCACATGATAATTTCTATGTCTCCGAGACTAAGTAGTGAATTTTCGATTTCAATTTCGGCGCCAAAATATTACCTTTTTCTTAAGTTTCGCTCGATTCCGCCTAAACTATTGGCCCGATTGAAAAACACAGTAGGAAAGAATTGTATGCAATTTAATTACCTTTAATTTAAGAGTACTGTCGCGATCAAATCGGTCAACTCTAACGCGAGATATGGCCAAAAACGTTGGGTCGCCTTCTTAAAAAATTACCAAAATATTCATCGGACGATATCTCAAAAACGTATCCAGAGGATGGACCACCTTACATAACAGTTAAGATTAGGGGACCACCTTACATAAGAATTTCTTAGTGGAGTCTGGATAAAAAATCATTTTTTGGATTTTGTAAACTAGTGTTATTATTAATTACATGTATGTGGATAAGTATTAGTTTTTAAAATTTTTTTGCCCATAATTTTATCCATTTTCTGCTACTTTCTAGTCTTTGAGAAAGTAGTAACTTTGGGGTGACGAAAAATATGTAGATTATAAAAACAGAGGGCATCGTGAAATCTTGGAGGCACCTCCATTTAAAGAAGGTTTATGTTCATCATAACATACGTGCTTTACGAAAAGCACCACTTTTCAGTTTTCTTACGAAAAACAACTCGTTTGTCTTCGTTGTCACGAAAACTATCACGTTTCAGTTTTTCGCGGTGAAAATTAACATGTTTTAGTGATTTTTCACGAGTAGTATCATGTACCTACCATTTTTAGCGACGAAAAGATGCAAAACATTAAAATATCGTAGTTAAATTATTAGATGTTGTTATTATTTATTAAACAATATTTTAAAAAGTTGAAATCTTCGATTCAAAATGCACGTCAATCATTTAAACAGACCACGCGCCCAACAGTGATAGTTTCTGCCGTATAATCCAAATGTGTTATTCTTCGTGGCGATACACTGTAATGTGCTAATTTTCGCCGCAAAATACATAATGTGTTACTCTTCGTGGCGAAGTAGTCTAATATGTTAGTTTTGACGGCGGAAGACCGAACGTGCTAATATTCGTCAGAAACGATGCAATGTGTTTCGTTACGTGGCAAACTGAAAAGTGCTGTTATTCATACGAAGAGTGAAACATGCTACTTTTCGTAACGCACGTCGATAAGATGTCCCCCTCGAAACAGAATAAGTTCTATTTGAAACAGTTTTTCGAATAACGAATAGTTCGCGAGATAATCGCGGGTAAAGATTAAAATGGGACACCCTGTGTATCTAAAATGTATTCAAATTTAACTGCACTGGCATTAAACAACTGCTAGATCTTATATTTATTAAGTAACTTCGATAGTACCCCAAATCAACAATCATTTAATAAACAGATTCGTCTGAACCTCAATCTTCCACTGTTTTGCTCCACAGATTTATTAATATTTAACAAATCAATCGAAGAAACAGTTTAATAAAGGGAATGTGGTCGCTAGTAAGATCATAAACTTTAATACCAAGCTTTAGAAAACAAAGAAAAATTGATTACAACAATAAACATCTACATTATGATACACTTAAACAATGAGGACCTCTTTAACTCAGCGCGTAAGGTGGCCGATTAGCAGTCTTGAAGTCGTACGAGCCTTTTGCACTAGAAAAGGAATAAGTATAAATTAAATTTAACGGCTGTATACAAAGCTGGTACACACCCAAAGTCACGTAAAATTATACAAATTAAAACTTACTTTGAATCGAGATTAGAACCACCCATGTATGCTCGCGGTCCACCATTCTTTCGATTACCAGGGAATCCCTTTGGCTTCGTAACAGATTCACTGTAATATTCGTAGCTGCGTCCATGCGAGCAAGTACCTGTTTAATAAAACGTGCTTTCACCATTACATGCACTAAAAACCCTGTTCAAATTTTGTACTCCGCAAGTTTTCACAGCAACTTTCCATCTCTCATATTTGAAATGAATAGACTCTCATTAGGCCATTTTTATTTAGGGGGGTGGTTGCAAAATTTTCGCCAGCATTCAGGCGCAAAGTTGTTAAAAGTTTAAAAAACTTCAGTCTTACCGAGCATGTCATTAGAGCAACCTGGTTGCTTATTTCCTCCGTTCGCATAGAAATCGGATGTGCCAACCGCGGCATTCATCCCCAAAAGACCAGCACATGTGTGAACAACTTGAACGTTTTTCGCGTGTGAACGATCTACTCTTCCGTTAGGGCCGTTACTTTCGAACATTGGTTTGGCTGGGTCTAGAGCTGTAATTAAAATTTTGAGGAACCTGCTTAATCTTCTTACATCACAATAACAGTTTCACTGCACAAAGTGAAATTCTATTCCTAGAGCACGAACGTCCTCAAAAAACTTTATCTTCTAAAGCAACCCTTTTATAGATGTAGATTTCAATGTTGTTTAAAAACTGATAGAACTTTGGGGACATCTAGGGGTAGGGTGTGTCTTATAATAACTTTTTTTTTAAATTTAAGAATTCGGTCCGAGACGCCCCCTTGTTTATTCCCCTTTGCTGTGATAAATATGTGCAATCAGCTGTTTTTTTTTTTTTAATATGCAATCCTGTATGTAAGCAAATGTGTGATGGAACTGGAGTTGGGACTATCGATTATCGATATATTAACGACAATTTATTGATAGTTAACGATGTATCGTTAATATCATTAAGATATCGTTAAGTGGTGGAAGCACCAAGGTGGCACAAATTTTTCATTTGTCCAGTCCTTGGACTATGGCGGCAAAATATTTATGCATTCCAGCAACCTCTTTTTCAAGTGAACGCTTATTTTCTAAAGGTGGACAAAAGAAAAATACAAAAAAAATGAAAAGAAGTTTATAGTATATCGTAACTTTAAGCTTCCTGAGGCAGCGTACCGAATAATCCGATTGTGCCGAATTTTTGCATACCTACTTCCTTAGCACACCAAAAGGAATAAAATTGTCCCATTTTATCGCACATTCAATTCTAAGGAACACCTTATCTAGGGGGTGTCTTGATCAATATTATACTATTCTATTTGCTGTTTGAATTCGTTTTAAAAGGGTGAAATCAACTCTCTTTGATCGACGTAGGTATTTTTTGCTTCCATTTTAATCTTGCCAAATGGTTGGGCAAAGAAAGCAAATTATGACCAAAAAAATTCACTGTTATATTCATATTTTTCAAACTCGATATTTTCTGTTTCCACTTACCAATAACTTCTGCGACCAAACTAGATCTCGAAACGATTCCCGCCGCCAAGCTCGCGATATGGGCGCCAAGGGAGTGGCCGATTATCTTCATGTTGGTTGGCTTCAGATTTGCTTTTAATCGTAGGAAATTTACGAAGCCGGTTACATATTCAACCACTGTCGGTACACTCTTCGCAACTTTCGAGTAATTTAGGTTTTTGGCTATTGCACTCCAATCGACGACGATAACGTTGCAGTCCAAAACCTTGAGGTATGCTGGAGGCAGATCACATCTTATTTGTCGAGGAAATTTCTGTTGAGAATTGACGATCAGAAATCATTTGCGTTACCATTGCGAATCAGGGTGCAGGAGGCTTTATCACCACTGCTCCTCCAGCCGTGAGTAACCACGATGGTCGGCCTGTTTGCGTTCCAGGCGCTCCTAGTGACGCTGTTGATGTCGTTCGTCGCTATGACTTGTCCAACCGTTGGGTTTCTCCTGAAATGGAGAGTAGATATATTCATTGGTGAAGTTAAGAGTTGATAGATCAGTTAATGAAACTTAATTAAAAGTATAGGTTATTCCAACGTTTGGTACACCCATTCGTTGCATTTGAATATTGCAAATCTTGATCAATGAAGGAAGATTGAAATCATTTGATATATTATTATAGTTTATGATGAATATATATGGATTTAAAAATCAGCCTTAGGGGCCGTACTTAAATTACGTAAGGGTAATTCATTTAACTCGGTTTCGTGAAATATAAAATAAAACTAGTTGTATGGAACATTAATATGAATAGAATTTGTATTTATTGGAACTTGGTGCAAAAAATATTACGCAAGACGCCAGCTCACTCTCCGTTCTCCTTGTAAGAAAACGTAAGAAATTCGGGACCCTCTCCCACTCAAAAAGCCTTACGTAATTTAAGGAGGGCCCCTTAGAGTGCACTGAAGGGTCCTATTTGATGATTGTTTACTGATGCTGTCACTTACATGTTTTGTTCGAGTAGGTATGTTCACAAAATTATCAACATGGTCGCAATTGTGTACTTGATAGCCTAGTGATTTGTTTCTACTACGTGGGAAATAAATCTTCAATATTACGAATAATGATATGGAAATAGTTTGCACTTTTTAGGATATTTCTGCACGATTCCTGATAAGACTGAATATTGAAGGCACCACAGGGTTCAATTTGTTTCGTAGATTCAAACATTCGAAGGAAAAACGCAAGAAATATTTCTTGCTCACTACGCTTCAAATAATCCTTTATCGATTTTCAAAGTGCCTTGCAGCTTTTGCATAAAAGATTTTCATCGAGTCTAAATTCTGACGAACAATATGCTGTCGTTCGATTGAATTTCGTCAGACCCATTCAACTGATGTCACACATTTACTCAAATTAATAATCTTAGCCTCTCGACTTTTGAAAACTACTTGTTTGATTTAAAGAAAATTAAGTCCCATTAATTTTACAATCATTAGGAGATTTCTATTCCTTCACAATATGATTACTAATAATTTATATGTATATCAACATGTACCCCCCCCCCCTCCCCAAACTATCCTTCTCCCATTATTATAAAAGTCAATTTCCACTTGTCTTTCGAAATTCCCAATACCGTTAAGTTACAAAAGCCACACAAACTCTGTTACGTTCTAAAATTTTGAAGGACGAAAAATCAGAGTACTTTGCTTTGAAAGAAAATTAAACAGAATAATTCTAACCGTGTGTAAAGTGTGAAAACGATGGAATTTATGTTGGCAGCCAAGGTACTAATTTCCTCCAAACTCAGTGGTTCATAGTTGAGCTGAACTAGATGCGGCACGCCATCTCCATCAGGGAAGATGGTGTAATTGGACTGCATCAACGCTGTGAGCAGGGTTGGATAGACTGAAAATAAATTTCACCCCTGTTAAAACGTCCCTCCACTTCCCTGTGTGTCGATATTTTGATATATTATTTGTGTACGAACGCATAGCCAAAGCTGTTGGGGCAACCATTTTTGATCCGGTTGATGCGAACCACCACACAGCACAGAATAAACGGACTACTTGGCGTCTGTGCTTTCAGCGTTCCTTCTTTTATAGTTGCATTGGAAACCACGGCCGACCACTTGAGCACTACAACGTTGATAAGATGGAATCACACCGTTAGATTAGCTTCTAGTGTTTGAGGGACAGTGTGATTCTGATGAGTTCTGACGTGTTTGACAACGCGTGGTTTTGAAATTTTTGGCGGCTGCCCACTGACAAATTTGACGCTGGGTTGTGCCTCGATGTTTTAGTGTCGGGAAAATTTATATTCAAACAAGTAAGAGAAAAGTGCGGGTTTCTTCTGAATGGACAGATTGAGAAATTGATTGAAGTCGGGATAATGTTTTCCGTTATATAGAGGCTTGAGGATTTAAAATAAATAAACTGAAGATAAATTGTTAAGTAGTCTGATGATACGTAGAGGTTGGAATTAAATTGGATTTTTACTCTAAATCCGTGATATCTCTGCTTCTTCTTTCTGGTTACGTGTACAGAAACATCGATCGACTGTTGCAAACGCTCTTTGCGCAATAACTGTAATCTCTCGTGTTTTTATACGTTTGTATTTTTTTTATAATTCATTGGCTGCAAATGTGTGAGAAGAGGTGGATGAGTGCGTTTACTTTGCGCGGTAAACGCAAGATATACGTTATTTTTACAGACTTACGGTGGAGAAATTGGGCCTTATGAGTTAAAGCATTGATTGAGTGTTAAAAGAGTATATTACGTAATGCAGGTCATATATTCGTCACGAATATTACTTAAGGAATGGTCCAGTTTGTGCAAACAATTGTGATTAAATTAGAATGAATCACTTTTCACATGCCAGTTGTCGGTCATTTCTAGTTTCACGTTGTGCAACATCCACCTCGCATCTACGGTATTGCGAATTGAAACACACTTCTTGTTGTGCAAGGCTGTGATTAATTGTAAAAAATTTGACCACAATTAAACGTCGACGTCTTCAATAATATTATGCTTAATTGTATAATCCTTTGATCGTGCTTAATTACTTTTGTGGAAAATTACGATAGTCGTTATCTCATCTATCGAGCGTGATCGTACGATGGAAAGATGAGGCGATTCGAAGTTGTATCAAACTTTTATCGAACTTCTACTTGCACGAAAGTAATGTTTCATGATTCGTGATATTTCTATTATAATGAAGCTACTTATTTTTTATACTCGATATATTCTTGTCGGCATGTTGGAAATAGAACCGTATGAGGCCCTTGTATTCGAGTAACTCAAACTTTGATTTGAGAATACCTAGGCTCATCAAATCAAGTTAAATTCGGTCTTTTGGATAGTAATTTAAAGAGATTAGGGAACTCGACTATTTTGCAAAATTGGTAAACCCCATAGTTTTTCTAAAACTATTTTGTAAATCACTTAATCATCTTGTCATCACAAAGTATTGCCTTCTTGTATTCACGAATTCTAGACGTTACTACATCAATATATTGACTGACAGCAATAAAAAGGGTGGCTACTTTATTTTATTTCGAATTCCATTATTAGTAGGGTAAACTGTACAATGATTGACACCCGAAGCGGAAATCCAAATTGGTATGTCTATATTTCCTTGTGAAGTTTTTATATGGTCTTAATTTTCAGGTGTTATCGATGATTATGAATGTCTCAATAAAATAAAACATCTTGAGTACCTACCTATTGAGCCTTTTGTTTGAAAAATATTCAATGAAAAACAAAAAAAGGCATAAAAGTACAATCATTGACATACATAAGTAGTACATTTATTGTCACAGCGTATATCTATAATTATTGGCACTCAAAAACTAAAAATTAATTGTTGACTTTTTAATAATTCATCCTTCATTAATAATTGAAAATAAAAATAAGTAAGGGATCAGGCAAAACAAAGTAAAATTAAGATCTAGTTAGAGTTATCTGGTCCAGGATAATTGCTTAGGAAAGCTATCAACTCTTCCTCGTTGCGGAATGTTTCTCTTTTATTGTAGATCTCCGTATCAAAATTTTAAGAAAACGCTTAAAACTTAGCCCTTTGTCCCACCGCCTTTTTATGGTATTGCCAGATGTAAAATTAGTTCAACTACTGGACTTTGCAGTGTTGTAGTGAATGGAAAATAAGAAATTGTAGAGAAGTACTTTCTAAGCTCATACTTCTTAATATGTATTTGGTTTTTTATCTGGAGTACCAATGATTACTGCAGTGCCAGTATTAGTGCGATTTACCCTAATTCATAGAAGAAGATACAGCTTTTGAAACTTAAACGTACTTCGGTAAAGGACAATTTTCAATTGTCAAAGCTAATGAGTAGGTACTTAATACTGGCATCTACTGCAAATCTTAACCCCCACCCTCTCCTTCGAAAATGACTCCTACTCAAGCAAAGGGAAAAATCTCAAAGGAAATATTCACCATTGAGACTGTGAATAAAAACACATTTCCATTATTCCACGATGGAATAGGCCTGCAAGTCACCGCTGTTAACTTAGCAAAAAGAAAATGTAGGGGCATCGTCGCGGAACTCGATTTTTTACCATAACGCGCAATATTTTGCCAGGAGCTTCCGTGCATAATCTTTGTCCATTTATTTGCAAAATTCTCGGCTTGTCTGCGAAATAACCAACTCCGCGGCGGTCCTCGTATTTCTTCGTGAGACGATTACCTCCGTTGGACACTGAAATCCACTTACTGCCGTTGGAAAAATAGGCGCAGGGCAAACTGCCCGCGCTATGTCAGGGTTGTTTCAACCGTATGAACTTTCGTTTCACCGCGAGCTAGCTGCTGGGTTGCAACATTTTGGACGATGATACGCCATGTTTTTATCTTTCAGATTTTGATGTAAAGCTTGAACGCAGCATTGATTAAAAACTGGTCAGGTGATCGAGGTACTGGAGGAATGTTTAAACCTACTTATGTACCTACTTCTGACGTGTCTGTGATTATATCTGGTTTTAACACTTTGAGTGGCGTAAACTTTTGAAAAATGCTCCTTTAAGTCGGGCAACCTTTTCCAAGGGATTGCTTCTGCCGGGAAAGTTTGGTTTTCAAAGTTTTACATTGCTACATAAGTTCTTGTCACTAGAGTACCTACGTTTTTTATAAATTCGATTTTTGAAAACAGCTTAGGTATTGTGCTTAGGGATTGTCCATAAAATACGTAAGGCTGGGGGGGGGGGGATTTTTTAATCTAATTTTCAATATGAGTATTCTCAAAAGCGATGTTTCATCGCGCACACAACACCGAATTAAATGAATTATATAAATCTTTAAATAAATTTTATAAACAAAAAAATAATGCAAAAAAATCATAAGAGAGGGAGGAGTTGGCATCTAAAATCTTAGGAATTCTTATCTTTGGGGGTAAGAAATCGCCAAATTACCCTTACGTCATTTAAGAACGGCCCCTTATTTCGAATGATGTATTTTCAATCATTATTTTTTATTTTCCCATAAATGTTGAAGTTGTGTTATGCCTCTTTTATAAAAATCTCTGATTTATCATTAAAAAATGAACTTATTGTACTTTTTGGGACCTCGAAATTATTTCAGTTTTTCCCGTCTAAACGGTTTTGTAGTGATCGAAAAAGGTGCTAGATCCGAGGAATATGGCGCATGAGGATTAACTTGGCAATGTAGTTTCGATATTTTTCCGTTGCTATCGCCACGTGTGATCTCGCGTTGTTGTGGAAATACAAGACACTTTCGATTTACAATGGATGATCTTTAATTTTGAAAACACGCTAACATCATATACAGGATTCAAAATCCTTGGCATGCAAACACGTTGACGCCACTTAAACTGTTAATCTTGGTTTGAGCTGGGTGCTTCGAGATAGTAGATAGGTGTACATTGATAATTATAATAGGGTGATAAGCATGGAGCATGATAATACTCAGGATTGATGATAATAATGGAGCATATCGAAGCACGTAAATAGTTTTGTAGCTTTCAGTGGGGTAAAGATGCTTTCGTAATGCAATTATTCTCCAATGGCTGTTGAAGAAGATAAGACACTACGGGGATATGGCAGAAATAGGTAGTCTTTTTTTATGAGTAGTGTTGTTCAGTCGTGTATAGGGTGTTTCAAGAAGAGGGTTCCAAAATTTAAACATGCGTACAGTTTATCTATGTAAGATGTGGGTAAATGGGGAATATATATATATATATATATTTATTACAACAAATGCAGTATCTGTACATTGTAGTTCATAAATTACTTACAAATAAAATACATGCAATTGAGGTATTTGATGGGAAAAGGGTACATACGCCAAAATGCCATTTCAAGAAAATCGATATCAAAGTTTTCATTATAGTATAACTTAATAAAAAGTAATGCAATTAAATCCAATTTCTTTAAGGATGTAGTTACCGTGTCCTTCAAACGTTCTGAAAACTGAAGTCATGATTTGAAAATGATATGCGTCTTTATTTATAAGTTTGAAGCAAGTGGTTTATGTGCCCTTTTTCCGTAAATGTGGTAAATTCGCAACAAAATTGCTTCTTTGTTTAGTTATTTAAATATAAATTTGTTTACTTACTTCGTTACGCATTTTTTATACATTGCTTAAATAAAAAATACAAAATGAAGGACAAAACTAAACAAAAAATGTAATGTTTTACGTAAGTATTAGTTTCTCCGATTTTTTGCAGCAAGCTGTCGTACAAATCAATTTTTTCTTTCGTAAGTTAACTTCTTTCCTTGCGGGTTCGATACTCGCTTCACTTTCCATATTTCCTCGCTTACCCCAAATCCACTATGAAACCAAAGTACTTATTGCACGACGGCACGGTAACGCGACCGCTCAGCGACTATGTACTTGCGTGTCGATCACGCTTCGTAATAAAACAGCATCTAGCTAATCTGAATGCGAGAGAGGTAATGTCCTTGATATATATATAAAACGTAAATATAAAATATTAAACAGTGTAAATATTATTATATAAACTGGTAGCCGGTAATTTGAAAATTGAGACATTTGATGGAAAAGGGGCACATAAGCCTATATGCCCTTTGATGATTTTCCTATGCTCTTTCCTATGCCCTTATACGATTTATATATATATAACATATAACTGAGTCGATTTAAACGATTTATATATATATTTATATATATATAACATATAACTGAGTCGATTTAAACGATTTAAGGAAAATCGTATAAGGGTATAGGAAAGAGCATAGGAAAATCGTTAAAGGGCATAGGAAAGAGCATAGGAAAATCGTTAAAGGGCATATATGTAGGCTTATGTGCCCCTTTTCCATCAAATGTCTCAATTTTCAAATTACCGGCTACCAGTTTACATAATAATATTTACACAGTTTAATATTTTATATTTACGTTTTATTTGGCAGTAGTTAAATTCTTACATTGCATTTCTTAAGAAAATTGAAGATAAGTTTAAAAATTTTGGTATCCGGTTCTGAAAGAAAATAACCAACACACAGTGATAGGTATCTAATACTTGCGTCTGATGAGCAATTTTGACAGAATTAAGCGTACCTCCTCATATTCTGGGCATTGCCAGATAACATTGTTTAAGTCTTGAGATTCTGCTCCGCAATGACCAGCGCTGTTAGATATAAAATTAACACTGGCTAAGGAACCGTTTAAATTGTAATCATTAGAGCGCCATCTATTAACAAAACCTACAAAATCGTGCCTACGTTAATAGGTGTGCTTATTCTATAACCTAATGCCAATCTTATTGCAGCGAACTGAATTCGGTCTAACTTTAACATTAGTTGCTTGGTTTTAGGGTAGTATACAAAACAGTTATACGCCATAATTGGTCTTATGAGGCTGCTAAAGATTAGCAACAAAGTTTCATGTGAGGCCTGTTAAGGCAGGGTCCCACTAGCGCAACCGCGCGCCGCGCACGTTTTTTTCGACGCGCAAGGCCGATTTGTTGCAGAAAGACGTTCCCACTGGTGCAACTGCGCGCCGCGCACGGGTCAGATTTACGAGTTTCTCGGATTTTCGAGGAGTTTGGAGCACTTGAAAGGGTCGACTTTTACGACGATCCGCGCGTCGAAAGCGATCGTGTGCGCGCTATGCAGGGATTTCTCTGCCACGCGCGCACGCGAATGCACGCTGCGCATCGTCGAAAAGACTGGAAAAATGTGTGTGTTTCAACGCAAATGTACTCTTTACTCCTACATATGTATAATTTGCATACGTGTTTTTATGGTCTATTATTTAGTTTATATATTAAAGCAAGCAATGACATGATAATTATTACTGTAAATAGCAACAATTATACTGCTGTGAGAGGTATACTTGTTTCTAGATACATCATAATTGTAATACACTATATATGCAGATACGTGACACTGAATTGTAATTGTATAGTGAGTCCGTTTTAACTGGATGCGGTGGAATATCTCGCAAGGAAATGAAGATATTAAAAAATTGTTGTTACGAAAGTTGCTTCATATGGAGGGCAACATTATGTGGTATAGATAGTTCTTCTACAGGTGGAGGAATGGAGCAGATTTAAAGAGCAACTTGGTTTTTTTAAACGAAACATTATATTTCATTATTCATACCATGCTAACGTTTGTTGGGGCAATTCAACTATGTATACCACTACGTTATTTCGTTATATGAAAGGTCATAAAATCATGAGGCCGCGGGGAATGAAGTGAACAAATCTTGTCCACCTTTTCGACGTAAAAGGTAGACTCGACATTATAATTTTGGGAGGCGCCAAAAGCTTAATTGGCCGAGAATACTGAATACCTTCATTTTATTTGCAACACACTTTCCAGCAATCGGTGACCGCGCCGTAGTAAACCCCTTCAAACATTTCAAGTAGTATGAAGTGTGAAGGCGTTGTTTCGGCTACTGGCACAACCGCCGGCGTTCGCTTTATTTAGATAAAGAAAACAAGATATAGAAAAGGAGGCTAGTTTTTCCACTGTCTCCGACGTGCGCGCCAAGCATTCGCGTGCGCGCCTGGTAGAGCGTCGGCCCATTTCGTGCGCGCGGCCTCATAAATTAGACCCTTTCAAGTGGACGAAAACGTCGTGCGCGGCGCGCGGTTGCACTAGTGGGACCCTGCCTTTAGAATTACCAATTTTAAGGGCCAGGTCGAGGGCGGATGGCTCCACGCTGTCCTGCCTTCGACGGTTTATGACTGGGACTTAGGCTGTGTGTGTTCCTGAATGAGGGTGCTTGAGACTAAACAGTCCTGGCATCAGGCGATGGCTGGCAAACACTTTGGGTCTTCCAACTATCGGGTGTCGAAGGATTGGTTGTTTAGAGTAAGATAAAGATTATGGGAATGAAAGAATAGGGACTCTGTTCCTGGAGTATCTGGCCACGGAGTGGGGAAGGCGATGCCTTCTGGTATGCGAATTGTGATAGACCGCTCAGCCCTTATCCCAAATCTGTCCTGGATCGAGCTTCGTGACTACCCTTAAGGCAGGGTCCCACTAGTGCAACCGCGCGCCGCGCACGACGTTTTCGTCCACTTGAAAGGGTCTAATTTATGAGGCCGCGCGCACGAAATGGGCCGACGCTCTACCAGGCGCGCACGCGAATGCTTGGCGCGCACGTCGGAGACAGTGGAAAAACTAGCCTCCTTTTCTATATCTTGTTTTCTTTATCTAAATAAAGCGAACGCCGGCGGTTGTGCCAGTAGCCGAAACAACGCCTTCACACTTCATACTACTTGAAATGTTTGAAGGGGTTTACTACGGCGCGGTCACCGATTGCTGGAAAGTGTGTTGCAAATAAAATGAAGGTATTCAGTATTCTCGGCCAATTAAGCTTTTGGCGCCTCCCAAAATTATAATGTCGAGTCTACCTTTTACGTCGAAAAGGTGGACAAGATTTGTTCACTTCATTCCCCGCGGCCTCATGATTTTATGACCTTTCATATAACGAAATAACGTAGTGGTATACATAGTTGAATTGCCCCAACAAACGTTAGCATGGTATGAATAATGAAATATAATGTTTCGTTTAAAAAAACCAAGTTGCTCTTTAAATCTGCTCCATTCCTCCACCTGTAGAAGAACTATCTATACCACATAATGTTGCCCTCCATATGAAGCAACTTTCGTAACAACAATTTTTTAATATCTTCATTTCCTTGCGAGATATTCCACCGCATCCAGTTAAAACGGACTCACTATACAATTACAATTCAGTGTCACGTATCTGCATATATAGTGTATTACAATTATGATGTATCTAGAAACAAGTATACCTCTCACAGCAGTATAATTGTTGCTATTTACAGTAATAATTATCATGTCATTGCTTGCTTTAATATATAAACTAAATAATAGACCATAAAAACACGTATGCAAATTATACATATGTAGGAGTAAAGAGTACATTTGCGTTGAAACACACACATTTTTCCAGTCTTTTCGACGATGCGCAGCGTGCATTCGCGTGCGCGCGTGGCAGAGAAATCCCTGCATAGCGCGCACACGATCGCTTTCGACGCGCGGATCGTCGTAAAAGTCGACCCTTTCAAGTGCTCCAAACTCCTCGAAAATCCGAGAAACTCGTAAATCTGACCCGTGCGCGGCGCGCAGTTGCACCAGTGGGAACGTCTTTCTGCAACAAATCGGCCTTGCGCGTCGAAAAAAACGTGCGCGGCGCGCGGTTGCGCTAGTGGGACCCTGCCTTTAGAACCTCATTTCTAACAGGTCCCCTATATAATACCAGAAAGAAACTTCATAATATTTTGAAGCTTGAAACACTTTTTTCTTACATTGTTAACATGAACATTAAAATTCAGGTCAAAGTCAAAATTGATTCCCAAGAACTTGAAAGATTTGCTTGATTTAATGACAGATTCTAATTTAGATTTTGGTTTTGGCAGTATGTGTTTGTTATTAAAGTAGACGAACAGTGTTTTTTTTTGCGGAGATAGATCAAGGCCAATAAATCTGAGATTAGTATTGATAGTTTTAATCGACTCTTCGATTAGTTTCTTACTTTCGTTAATTGAAGTAGAGTTGCAGTAGTCTGCAAATTGTGTGACCTGAACAGTGCTTGGAATGTTTTTGATAACTACAGCTACATAAAAGTCATATAATAGTGCGCTTAATACTCCTCCCTGTAGGAGACCCTTCCATGTTGCTCTTGTAACATAGTCCTCGGTGCCTCTAACAGCCGAAATATTTCCTTCGATAATTTCTGAATGAGCAGAGTGCAGTTGACCCCTCAGTACGGTATGACGAGTACGGCTCGTCATGGGAAAACTGTCTTCAACGGCGGTATGACGAGCACCGCTCGTCATGGGACGTGAAGTGGAGGCGTAGCGAGCAGGGCTTGGGACCAAGGTCTATTGGACACCCGAATTAGAGGCGTGTTGTGCTCTTCTCATATACAACGTGTAGGCCTTGGGAAAGAAATATTGTCGTGAAGAGGGCCTCTTCAAGAGAATGGTCCTTTGGGAGGGATGCAAGTCCGATTGGTTAGATTAGGAGGTGTGGCAATACTTCTTCAGGTTGTGCTATGCAGCAATGCCTTAACAGCAGGGGTCAAGGTTTCAACTAGAGATCCCGGCGTAGAACGTGTATTGAAGATACACGTGTACACGCGTCGTAAAAATATCCGTGTTCAAATCCGTGTACTTCTTAATACACGGATACACGGGTATTGAAATACACGTGTACACGTGTATCGAAATTCACGGATCGTAGTATCCGTGTACCCGTGTACCCGTGTACCCGTGTACCGAAATTCACGGATACACGTGTATCGAAATATACGGTTTCACGTGTATTAAGATATCCATATTTAGTTTTTTAACTAAATATCCGAATGTTTAGATTTTACGCAAATAGTTTGTAATAGGTAGGTACAAACATAATTTAGGGTAATTCCGGGAGACGCATTCGGGCTGGAGACTTGGTCGAAACAGTTGATTTCTAGAGAATTAATTGTTCTGAACCTTAACACATTTTTACATATACATAGATGTAGAGTCTGAATATAGCAACTCGACCAACTCTCCAGCTCGACTGCGTCTCCCGGAATTACCCTACTAGGTTGCAAATGAAAATAAAAAATATCATGATTTTGTTTAATAAAGTTTAATCTATTAATTTTTTATTTTGGTGTAAGAATACTAACGTGTTAACATTCTCTGGGAGTAAACGGTTTCTTTTTTTTGTTACAATGCTTCCAGCACACGAAAAACATCTTTCCGACATTGCCGAGGTTGCTGGAATAGTTAAATATTTTTTGGCAACATGTGAAATGACCGGGTATTTATTTGTCCTAGCCTTCCACCAGTCAAATGGATCCAAGTCGAAGCGTAATTGTGGCTCGGCCATATACGTTTCAAATTGAATGTTAATATCGTTGTTGTCGGTAACTTCGTCATGATGTTTTTTATTTTCATTTGCAACCTAGTAAATTATGCTTGTACCTACCTATCGCAAACTATTTGCGTAAAATCTAAACATTCGGATATTTAGTTAAAAAATTAAATATGGATATCTTAATACACGTGAATCCGTATATTTCGATACACGTGTACCCGTGAATTTCAGTACACGGGTACACGGGTACACGGATACTACGACCCGTGAATTTCGATACACGTGTACACGTGTATTTCAATACCCGTGTATCCGTGTATTAAGAAGTACACGGATTAGAACACGGATGTATGAACTACACGTATACACGTGTACAAGTCGTACACGTGAAATCTGAATCTCTAGTTTCAACCAATGGAATTCAGCCCGCATCTAGGTACTGTTCTGGGCAGAAAATCCTCCACGCTGAGGGGTTAATATTGTCAAAAGCAGACTGTACGTCTAAAAAGGCACCGAGAGTGTTCCTACCTCGATTCCTTGCAATTTCAATGCTAGTTAAGGGGTCTTTCCACTGTGACGTCATGATAAAGTACCGCTGTTTGGATTTTTTTTGTCACAAAAGAATATGTTTACTAAAGTGACGTTTTGCCTATTTATTAATACGTGTTTTGAGAATACAAAATTATTTTTTTCACATTTTTGCAATGTTTGCTTGCGCCAAAATAGGTGGCAAAATAGGTCATACTGAATACAAATCTTTTTATTTTTTTTTGTTTGAGACACACGGGTTTTTCCAAAATCGCGTCCGCAGTCGAGGTGTCTTCTTTTTTACAGCGCATACTACACCCACCTATTTTGGCGCAAGCAAATATTACAAAAATGTGAAAAAAATAATTTTGTATTCTCAAAACACGTATTAATAGATAGGCAAAATGTCACTTTAGTAAACACATTCTTTTTGTGATAAAAAAAATTCCAAACAGCGGTACTTCATCAGGACGTCACAGTGGAAAGACCCCTTCACAGAGTAACTAAATTATATGTACAAGATTTACCTTTTCGAAATCCAGATTGGGATGGATGTTCTGGCTCTCTAACCACCATTCCAATCTGTTTTTTACCATGGATTCAAAGAGCTTACATATGCATGAGGAAAGGAAAATAGGTCTAACACCCCATTTACTATAGTGCATATCAGCCATTATTAGTACTGCCAGTGTTTCAAGAGGAACCAACACTGCGCGTGGTAAGACCATTAGAAACATATTTAAGAATAACGGACAGCTTAAGAAGAAACTATGATGCATTGTCCATTACAAAGGGGCGGTCTTGTAAGCCAGCATCTAAGGCAGTGAGGTCCAGGTGGGCGGTCCGAGGATGCTAGACGTCCACACCGTATTCTACGTGCTGCGTGAAAGAGGTTGCTCGAAGCTAATGAAGCGGCGGGCATGCCACGGATATGGAAACCTCCAGTAGTGTGCTCTTTGGCCATAAAGGTGAAGTTCCACGACTCGTGGCTCGGCGAGTCAGCTCGGCTCGGCTCGGCTCGTCCAGATTTGGTGAGTCGGCTTGGCGAACGCGAGTCGACGAGCCACGCGCCGTGGAACTTCACCTTAAGGGTACGAGCCTATACGCACACTAGAGGTTTCCATACCCGTGGCATGCCCGCAGCTTCATTGGCTTCGAGCACCCACTTCCATGCAGCACGTAGAAGACGCTACGGATGCTAGAGTCCTCGGACCGCCCACCTGGACTTCCCTGATCTAAGGATACGGTAAGTCGATGTATACGTGCCTTCCTGGAAGAATGTGGCAGTGGGAAAGAATATGCACCTCATAGCATTCTGCATGCCGCAACCTCATTAGCCTGGAAGAAGGAGGTTGATATTAAAATAATCAAAGGTCTAACAGGATGGTCAGAGACGTCGAAAGTCTGCCACAGTTTTATAACAGACAAATAATTAGTAATAAGGATTCTTTTGCAAAGGTAATATTAAATAATTAGTTCCTATTCGTTAGTTGAGAGTGTTCATAATTTGTTACAAATCTCTCGTATTTTGGGGGAATAAAGACATATATATATAATTTTTAATAGTGTCTTACATACAACTTTAAGCATCTACATTGTGTTCTATTAATGATCTCCAGAACGAGACATGAAGCATAATTGAAGCATAAAAGAAGATCACGGCCGTCCCACTTAAAAAGGGGAAATCTATACTTACTATTATATAACATTGAAATTGCATACTTTTAAATGCGGTTTCTTAGTAAATAGGTATTAACTGTAGCCACAAGTGTGTTACATCACTTTGTTCGTCTAGACGAGAGGAAGGTTCTAACGTTTTAATTTCTTTTTAAATAATAGTATTTCACGACGCGACCGCCAGGCGGCTACCGGACGACCGCTTCTCGCTTGCGAAATAGCACCGCGACGGGAATAATTCACTCAAAGGGAGTGAAAAGGGGTGAAATGTGTTTTTATGGAATCGTCAATATCTCTTAGGCTCGAAGCGGAGCGCGAGGGTATATGTTGCTAGTGATAATAGAATAATGTAGCCTTTTGAATTGACCGGAACAAGGATACTTGCTGAACAGATAAAAGGAGTTACATGGTTTGGTTGATAGGACGGGCTAAAAATTTTGGAAGAAAGACTGCGTCTCGCTATATTTATAGAATTCTACTATCATAGATTCTATTGTGCAGACAGCACTCGACTTTATTCTAATTAGGCGTCCAGGAGTTACTCTGTACTCTCCCGTTCGATTGGCGTCCAGGTATTGTCGCGGAACTCTCCATACTGAACAGACGTTCAGGAATATTCTCCCGTACTCTCCTCTTTATTTTAACGAGCCATCCAGGAGTTCTTCTGTATCTACTCTCCCGTTCGATTGGCGTCCAGGTATTGTTGCCGAACTTTCCATATCGAACGGGCGTCCAGGAGTATTCTCCCATACTCTCCTCCCTTTTCTAATGAGATGCTCTGTACTCTCTCGACTGATAGGTGTTCAGGTATTATCGCCGTAGTCTCCATATTGGTCGAGCGCACAGTGTAACGAGTATATAGTGAAAAAAATCAATTTTCCATTAAGATACAGTTATTTACACGTAATTGATATGTTCATCATATTTCTACCCCTAAAAAATAATTTTTAACATAAAATAATTATTTAAAATATATTTTTGAACATAATAAAAGTAAAACAAATAATATATATATACATATATTTTTAAATATATTTAAAGACAAATTAATAACAAACATGAAACAATTATAAAAAAATAAAATTAATTTTTTAAATAATTCGTATTGATAATAAATTTTAAATTATTCATTCTTATTATACATCTTCATCACTATGAGTTGAATCGGAAGGAATTCAAAGCACAGTGTTTTTTATAAATAAATATGCGAGCACAGATTTGTCTAGTTTTTTCGTTTTATTATGTGTATTTTTTCTTATGTGGGAGCACTCGGAAGCAGATAAAATTTATACCAAATTAACGGACATAAAAAGATATAATTATAGTAAAAAAAAAATGAAGGAACCGATATGTTTCGTTTTTTTTAATTCTCTCCAGAATTTAGAAGATGCGACAAAATAAGTCATAATTTGAGCCACTGGTACGCATTCATATCTTTAAATGCAAGACTTTGTAATTAATAAAACGAAAAAAGGATATATTTTGCCTTAAAAACAGGTACAGTAATTCGTCGTTAGTGTCCCGTTTTTACCATGCGTTATAATCCCGCTCACTATCCCCACCATTTCTTGGAATCCTTCAGTCGAGAGTGAGAGACTCCGAGATGTGCGAGAGAGAACAAGAGTCGACACGAAGTTGTCGTCGGCACGAAATAGTGTCCGCATCGCGTTATTGTCACGCCGCCAGCCCCGATCGTCGTGATTCTAACGAGGCATTACTGTATTTATAAATGCAACAAAAATGCAGTGAGAAAGTATTTCCTATGTATAGTCTGTCGCAGCTTGCGTTTGGTTATTCGACTTTGAACGTAATTACTAACTTTAAATTCGTTATTTATTTTACTAAGTTATGATGTTCTTATATCGGACGACTGTTTACTATCAATTCCATGAAATGAAATACAAAATTTAAAAACTCAAATTTTTGCTTTTTGAACACATGCCGCGACACTGTGGAGCCTCGAGGAACAGACTCTGGTGCGTTCTCCCTCTAGCAGGCGTTCAGGTATTATCACCGAACTCTCCTACCGGAGTGCCTAAGCTGTCCGAGAGCTGCCGTTGGTCTTACCTCGTCCTCTCTCTCGGAACAGCGAAGAAGGAAATGTCTTTGCGGACTTTCAATTTATACCCAATCGTTGCTATCTGCAGCCGCAGAAATCAACAGACGCGTCGTCAAGCGCGGGCATCGCGAGCCGCGGTTCCGTGTCCGCACGTCTCTGTTCATGGGCGGCTTACAAGCGTGTTGGCGAAGCTTTTCGATTGTTGACGTTTCTCGAATCTTCCTTTTCCACATACTACAATAATAATAAAAGTTAAAAAGCATTTCTCTTTGCTTCCTCACCCCGTGATAATGCTTTAAACGTGTGGAGCTCAGATGGCGTCGCGGGATCGATGGTGGGTCCCCTGGCGGGCGTGTTCGAAATTTTGGGCCGGAAGATTGTGGCGACAATTGCATAGACTAGCGGTACTACATTGTATTCTATTAGTGATCTTCTCGAACGAGACACTCTGTATAACTACGATCGAATTCCGCCTGCCTCCGCCCCGCGGGGGCGATGTGTCGGAATTCGATAGACAGCGACCTTTGAAAAGTCGTTTTAAATTTTAAAGTAGCACACGCAATAGACGACCAAGCACGTTCCGTTCATGTATAATGTATATAAGTGTTGCAACCTCGCTCGCACAAGCTCGCTCACTTTTTCTCCGGTGAATTTACCAATAAAAAATACATTTTTTTACAATAATAAAACACCATAATGTAACTAAGGTCGATATCAAATATATTGGCCAGTGAATTCTTTTTCGCGAACAGCGATCAAGGAGAAATCAGCCACCACCATCTGACGATCGTGCATTTGTGAGTTGCAGTTGCATGGCCCTCGCAGGGTATGGTGGGGTAACGGGGACGCTGCTCGGCTCCGCCTGAACCTAGCCGTTTGGCTGTTATTTATCCTTAACGTAATAGTTGTGTGCGTTACGAAGCTATGCGTAGACCAATACGAGATGAAGCTGTCGAGAAAGAATCAATGTTCTGACCAATAAAGCTCTTGAATTTTTTCGTTGCTAACGCACACCTATTCTGATGTGTGTATTTCTGCGCTGACAGCTCGGTTTGGCCTACACGCCAGAATCTTGGCACTATCCCCACCACTTCTGGCTCACCGTTGTTCTGCAAAGGCAAGCGCGAGATGGAACGAGAGCGAGTCAGAAAACGATGTGAAAAGGAGCACCGAGCCAAACAAACGCTGTGGTGGGAGAATACCCGTCACGAAACTCACCGGCCAATATATCGGGAATCGATCTCAGACGTCCGTATTTTAATATGGTGGAAAGTGGAAAGGCGCAGTAGAATACGAAAATAAGCTGCTGAGTGAGCACACCTTACAATCTTACATCATGACTTAAACAATCACTGCAGAAACCGCGTAAGGTGGATGATCAGCAGTCGGGAAGTCGTACTTGCCAGTTGCCCTCAAAAGAAATAAGTGTAAATTAAACTTAACGGCTGTATATAAAATTGGAATACACCAAAAGTCACTAAAACTTACTTAGGATTGAGAATCGGACCACCCATGTATGCTTGCGGTCCACCACTCTGTGAACCACCAGGGAATCCCCTTGGGTTGGTAACAGATTCACTGTAATACTCGTAGCTGCGCCCATGTGCGCAAATACCTGTATTAAAACATGTCTTCACTATTGCATGCACTAATAACTCTGTTCACATTTTGTGTCGCGCAATTTTTCAAATTAACTTTCCATCTCCCATATTTGAAACGCATAGACTATTATAAGTAATTTTTCTTTAAGGAGATGGTTGGAACATTTCGTCAGCATTTAAGCGCAAGGCTGTTAAAAGTTTCGAAAAACTTCAGTCTTACCAAACGGGTCAGGTGAGCAACCTGGTTGCGTATTTCCTCCGTTCGCATAGAAATCGGATGTGCCAACTGCGGCATTCATCCCCAAAAGACCAGCACATGTGTGAACAACTTGAACGTGATCCGCGTGTGAACTATCTACTCTTCCGGTCTCGTCCTTCCTTTCGAACAGTGGTTTGGCTGGGTCAAGAGCTGTAATTAAAATTTCGAGGAACCTGCTTAATCTTTTCACATTACAATAATAGTTTCACTGCACAAAGGGATATCCTACCCTTAAACGGGATGTTCTATTCCTCTAACACAGAACTTCATTATCTAAAGCAATTCTTTTACAGATATCGATATTAGAAGTTTCTTAAAAGTGATACGTGTAAGGGGTGTCTTGATTATTAATATACTTACTATTCTATTTACTGGGTGAATTCATTTTGAAGAGGTGAAATCAACTTTCGAAATTTTCTGATTCCACTTACCAACAATTTCTGCGACCTGAACATTTTGCGATACGATTCGCGCCACTAAGCTTGCGACGTGGGCGCCAAGAGAGTGACCAATCATTTTCATGTTGTTTGGATCCAGGTTCGCTTTTAATCGTAGGAAATTTACGAAACTGGCTACATGTTCAGCCACTGTCGGTACACTCTTCGCAACTTTATGGTAAAGGATGTCATAGGATATTGCACTCCAGTCGATGACGATGACGTTGCAGTCCAAAACCTTGAGGTATGCTGGAGGCAGATCACATCTTATTTGTCGAGGAAATTTCTGTTGAGAATTGACGATCAGAATTCATTTGCGTTACCATCGCGAACCAGGGTGCAGGAGGCTTTATCACCACTGCTCCTCCAGCCATGAGTAACCATGATGGTAGGTGTGCTCGTGTTCCAGGCGCTCCCTGAGACGCTGTTGGGATCGTCGATCCCTATGACTTGTCCAATCGTTGGGTTTCTCCTGAAATGGAGAGTGTATTCATTGGCGAAGTTAATGGTTGATAGATCAGTTAATAAAACTTAATTGAAAGCATAGGTTATTCCAATGTTTGATACATCCATTCCTTGCATTTGAATATTGCAAATCTTGATCGAGGAAGGAAGATTGAAATCCGTTCATATATTATTATAGTTTATGATGTATACTTACTTCTCGACTTTTGAAAACCACAAGTTTGATTTAAAAGATAATTAAGTTCCATTACTTCCGCAATCATTAGTAGATTTCGATTCCATCAAAATACGACTACTAGTAATTTATATGTACCTATACCAACATGTATCTCTCAAACATTTCCTTCTTCCATTATAATAAAAGTCGATTTCCACTTGTCTTTCAAAATTCCCCATAGGGTAAGTCGGGAAGAGATGGCTCACTTTTTTTTAAAACCGTATATTACGTAATTCACACCGTAAATTTAGTGGTTCGAGCCATCTCACCCGGAATTACCCTACAGTTAAGTTACATAAGTCACACAAACTTTCTTACGCTCTAAAATTTGAAGGGAGTGAAAATCAAAGTAATTTTCTCTGAAAGAGAATTAAACTGAACAATTCTAACCGTGTGTAAAGTGTGAAAAAGATGGACTTTACACTGGCGGCCAATACACTAATGTCCTCTGGAGTCAGTGGATCATAGTCCAGTTTTATTAGATGCGGCACACCATCTCCATCAGGGAACATCGTGTAATTGGCCTGCATCAACGCTGTGAGCAGGGTTGGATAGACTGAAAATAAATTTCACCCCTGTTAAAACGTCCCTCCACTTCCCTGTGTGTCGATATTTTGATAGATTATTTGTGTACGAACCCATAGCCAAAGATATGTGGATAGACATCTTCGATCTGGTTGATGCGAACCACCACACCGCACAGAATAAATGTACTACTTGGCGTCTGTGCTTTCAGCGTCGCTTCTTTTATAGTTTCCTCGGAAACAACGGTCGACCAGTTGAGCATTACAACGTTGATAAGACGGAATCACACCCTTGGATTAGCTACGTGTGTTTGAGAAGCAGTGTGATTCTGATGAACTCTGACATGTCTAACAACGCGCGGTTGCGAAATCTTTGAAGGTTGCCCTTTGGCTACCTTGACGTTGGCTCGTGCCTCAATGTTTTAATGTCGAGAAAATTTATTTTCGAACAAGCAAGAGAAAAGTGCGGGGGGATGATTATTCTGAATGGACAGATTGAGGAATTGATTTGCAGGGGATTGAAGTCGATATAAACTTTTGCGTTGTATAGAGATTTGAGGATTTAAAATAAATAAACTGAAGATAAATTGCTTGATGATACGTAGAGGTTGGAATTAAATTGGATTTTTACCCTGAAACCTTGATGTCTCTGCTTATTCTTTGTGGTCTAGTATACACAAAGATTGTTCCACTGTCTCAAATGCTCTTTGCGCAATAAGCGTAATCTCTCGTGTTTTTATACGTTTGTATTTCTTTTGCAATTCATAGGCTGCAAATGTGTAGGAACAGTTGGGTGAATGTGTTTACTTTACGTCGTAAGATATACGTTTGATTGAACGTTAAAGGAGTATATTACCTATTAGTTCAAACAAAGCCCCGAAATAGTCAAATGCACGCGTACCCGCCAATATTTATTTAAATTGAATTTTCTGGAAAACTTGAAAAAAAATTATTCTATATTTTCAGTTTAGGTATGTAGGTATCTTCGGTTCAAACGATTGTGGCCGTTTGAGATTACGAGGAAGTCAGAATTCCCAAAAGGCCGTGCAACAGAACCGACGGTACATACAATCACCCCCTGCCCTGTTGATTGGTACCCCTTACCACCTGTCCCATCCCACTCTGTATACGTTCGAATATTATTAGCTGCTTCAATTTTCTCCAGCTTGAGATCATTTCGACAGTCCTTAAAACAAAACGTCCTGCCTCGAATGCTTATCGACGCCAGTATTCGAAGAATCAATACAAAATCTTAACATACAAAGCATTTTTATCGAACGATGGAAAACCTTTTTCACAATACCATTCTGCCACAGAATAAACGAGAGGAAAGCATTAAACAAAGCCTTCGAATCTCAGTACCTTTCCGCAACGAAGAAATTATATCCTGAGAATCGAATTGAATTCACAAAGGCAGAGGTTCGCTTGCTCCGTTTGAGGATATTTTTCTACCAAACTAGCTGTTCTTAAAGAGCAGGGAATAAGAAGGTGGATAGGGCTGCTCCTTTGCGACCGAGACCGTGCTCTCTTCAACAGAATGCATCCTTTTAACGAAATATCTGTTATATTTCTCGATCATGCGGCAGAGGTAGTAAGATTCGTTTGTAACCATTACAAAGAACCTTTGCCTCGAGCTCTTCGCTTAATACAATTTCTCCGTACAACAAGGGGGGAGGGCGGCTAGCCTCTAACTTTTTTTGTTAGAAAGTTTCACGTTTCCATTTTTTCTAATTGTTTTCTTCTCTTTTTTACGCAGTATGCCCAAGAGACGCAGCACGAGAAGATCCTTCGTGGACTGGCCGTTGGCATCGCGTTCACCATGTACGGTCGGCTGGAGGAAGCTGATCCATTGGTGACTTCTCTTTCCGCCGATAAAGACCCGATACTAAGAAGAAGCGGCATGTACACGCTGGCGATGGCCTATTGCGGTACAGGAAACAATCAGGCCATCAGGAAACTTCTGCACGTTGCTGTAAGTTCTCATTGTCAATCTGGTCTTCATCCTTTGGCAGCGTTCTTTGTAATGGCTTTTACGCCTCGGTTGCTTCGGATGTTCGCGACCTTCGATAGGAAAATCGATGTCGTCAACGGTACCACGCGCTCTCAGATTTACGCGGGATTAAATTGTCTGCGAGATAACGCGATGACGATTAGAATTACGCGTCATAGAGTGGATTTATTATCGATGCGTAGTAAGTTCTGCGATTAAAAAAAGACGGTGGAAATAAACGGTGTAGTATTGCGTTTTGTTTTGTTATGTTATTGTCTTGCAAGCTAGTGTGTAGAAATGTCGGCTGCTGCTCCGTGATGCAAGGCATTTCAAGTGCTGGGTGTTGCAATAGATGAATTGTGAAATGGTTAGTGGTGGACAGTCACTTTGGGCGATTTAAAATGATTTAGATAGCATTCGGCGCATTGAAGTTTTTAGTATTGATGCAGAAATTCACGTATGCTCTCTAACAAAATAAATGTGTGAAATATTTCAGGTTTATATATAATTTCAGGTTTATATATATGTAAAACATTTTAGAGATGAAAGTAGTACAATATTATTAGTACAATATTATGTACTATAATATTATGGTGCGAAAGATATTTCTAAATTGACATTCATTTAGTGGCCCGTAAAAAAGACACCAATTCAGGATTTGTTTTAGAAAAAAGCATAGGTGGAACTCATATCAGGTTTCATCCAGTAAAAGGTATATTTATTAATTAATCAATTTAAATTTTGATTATAGAATAATAATAAACCCTAACATTGTATCTGATGGCAACAATTCCAAGGGATTTTCAAAATAAATTAAAAGTACCTATGCATTGCAGACCTAATAGAGAATAATTTACAATTTTTATTAACACATGATCATGGGAAGCTCATCTTGAAAATGAATACCGAGCTTGCTTTTGTTTGCAAAGTAAATATTTGTGGTCCTCGGACAGTACGTGCATTCGATGCTTCCCAAAAAATATCCACGTGAAAACATGTGGGTGAAGGTAGCCCCCACCGTGTGAAAAATTAAAAGATCATTGTTGTACTGGTTTGTATTAGTTTTGTACCGGATTGTACCGTTGAGACTTTTCTGAAATTTGGAATTTGCGTAAAGAATTGAGGAAACCATTTTTAATGAAAGCTCTCCTTTTTGAATTTTTTTTTAAAACTTAATTTATTTTTAAATTTCTTTTCGAGCTTTCGTGTTCAATGTCCAAGACAAAATCTTTAAAAATCGCGCGCCTCCCACCCGCAGCAATAAATAATAATAATAACTCCATCAGTTATTATTATTTTTCAGTCAGAATTTGTCTTTTTAGTCTTTTTTATGGGCTGCTAAGTAGATGTAACCCTTTAACTGGTCTCTCGATGATCCAAAAATGTCTTTAATCAGGTTTCTGACGTGAACGACGATGTTCGACGGGCAGCAGTCACTGGCTTGGGATTCCTCCTGTTCAGGTGAGTACCTGCAAAGAATATTCAAGCCCCATAATATCGATACGACCCCGAAGAATGCGAATTCTTCGCGTCCACGCTCCGCCCCCGTTTTATCGGTGTCAATCTAGAAATTCCATACTTGTGGTGTTAGCCTAGATTCACGCCTTTAATAATGTCAACCAAAGTTATTTGCGCACACTTCGAGAGCTGTCCGCAAATATTTCGAGGAAAAGGAGCAGCCAGCCGAAGCTGTGGCGAACTTTTCATATTTATATGTTAATTTCGCCGGGTACCATCGGATTCCATGGTTCCCTGTTAATAATTTATCGCGCCGGGAAACTGGAAATCTCTTCGTTTAATACACTTGCCAGCTTCTTTGCGATCATACAGTGCGAAATAAGAGAGGATTATTCCCGTGAAAGTTTCGCTCGCGGCGTTAAATCCCTTTCGAGCCGATGGTTTCTGGAATTGAAATGAGGAAGTACAATTTCCGGAGCATGGAGGTTCCATTTCATTGGGACAAAAGTCTCTGGCGTGGGGAAGGCAGTGAGGGATATAGGAAATATAGGTGCAAACTTAATGTCGAATGTCGTTGGACTGACGGGGTGTATAGGTTCCTCAGCACTCGAATACCTCTACTTCAACTTAATGACGTAGAGCTTCATTGTTTGAGTTACATCCGCGTTATAGTAAACTAATGCGCAAGTTGTGTCTAATAAGGGGTATTCGGCAACTCGAAAATTCAAACAAATTTGAAACTGCAGAAATTTAGTTCAAGTGATTATAACGGTATTATTTTTTTATTTCGGTATTGAAACGTCCCTAGGTGTGAAAGCACCACCTCAAAGAAATTGTGAGTTTTCATATTATCCGGAATATTTTCGAAACCGTAAAAGATATCGAAAACAAGTTTAATTTAAACTATAAAGATTTAAATATCCTACCATATGACGATAAAGAATTCTGAAAAAATTAATTTTACCCCGTTTTTTTCGAAAATTCTTTATAACTATATTGTAGGATATCAAAAACCATAGAACTTTAAATAGAATCATAGAATTCATAAGGATATTTTGGTACACACGTCCTCTCAGAAATTGGATGTTTCGTTTCCTTGGTGGACACTCTGTTTACGGAGCAACACTTGAGTAGGTAATGGAAGTGGTGAAAAAAAAAGTTAACGAGGGAAAATTTCTTCGAAGTTGCGTGATACAATCACAGTTGCCAGTGCTAAAGATTTATAGGCAGTCAGTTTAAATTGGCACATGTGCCGAGAATGAGGAAAAATGAGGGGAAGCTCGCCATCGATTAGAAAAAGTGTGACTATTTCGAAGTAGATCTCGGTGTTATTAAAAATACAAACGGAAACTAATCCACATTCAGATCTGCTATATTCAATAATCATTAAGCATTCATTTTGAGGTCACATGCTAATTGTTAACACGGTGACCTTTTAGATATTAGTCATTCCGCAGCATGTACGTGCAAGCGTGCAAATAACTAATGGATAATGACATAAACCACTGAATATACGGGGTGTCACGCAACTATTGGTACAAATTGAAAGGTGGTGATTCTACACAAAGATATAAGTCGAAAATGCAGAATAAATTTTTTTTGATTTTTGCTTTCTTTTTGGAAAAAGAAGAGATTGGACATCCAATAGGTGTGTGTTCAACTATTCAGGAATTTTCAGGGTGCCGTAATAAACACAGTATAACTGTGAATAACGTGAGTTATTGGACAAAAGTTAGTGGAAATTGTAGAGAAATATTTTTTCCAATGGGACTTCGTTTTCGACAAAATCAATTTTAAAAATCCACTGAGTGCATGTGGATTTAACTGGGTACACACACATATATATACAGTCGAAATTATAGAACAACTTCATATTTGAATATGTAAGAACTCATTTTATTCGTAGCTGTACTATATTTACTGCTATATTTTGTCAATTCGTGATCTGTTATATGTTTGTTTAATGGATATTCAGTGTTAGCTTTTCTAAAAATGTTACATCTAATTAGAAAATGTTATTTCACATTTTCGTCAGATTTTTTTGAAGACCACCGGTTATTAGAGCCTTTATACTTATTTTCATGGAATCTATTAACCACTTAAGTTTGTATTTATATTTTCAAAATAACCCTAAAACTGAAACTCAGATAATATTGTTTACGTGGTGATATTTCCTGCCTTTCACTGGCGTGCTTCGTATAATCTGTATATTTCGGTCCTTCCAATTTACCCTTTTGAGTAAATGTTAAACATAATGTCAAGGGGTATTTCAAATTATGAATGAAATTACAATCTGTATTTAAATAAAACCACTGAAAAGCGAACGTGTTGGGGTAAATTGTGGGATAAATGCCATGAACCAAATTTTGTTGGTAACAGTGCGTATTAAGGGGTTAGTAGGCCACCTTGGATGAAGCAAAGTTATAGTTATTTTCGGCCATTGGGGGGGGGGGGAGATAACGAAATAAATAAAAAAATCAATGTGAACCTCTTTTCGTACAAAATGGCGGCTTTAGAGCTGTGATATGCTGCATACAATAAATTTTAGGGGGGGGGGGGGTTCCATGGGTTATTCGTATTGAATCCGTCAGATTTGAAGAAAGGAACTTCGCCTTGTAATATCAGATTCAAAATATTTCTATATTTTTTTAAAGTTAGGTATCGTGAAAAAGTAAGGGAGGATTCCCGACGAAGATTAATAAAAATTCCACGAAACTCATCACAGATTTTAATTACATCACAATCCATCAGGTATTCATATGTGGATTCTATTGAATTCAATAACAGTTATCAATTATTATTCATTCAAGAAAGAAAAAAAAGATACGAAGAAATCTACTTTCATATCTTTAAATTCCTCAGTAATCATAAATTTAAACAGTTGCATGAGTTTTCTCGAAGATATCAAAATGATAATAGGACCATATTTTTAAAACTTAACCTACATAAATGATATAACACCTGATCTTGAGATAACACCTATCTGTCAATTTATACTATCAATCCAATCATCTGAGTGAGCACACTCGCGTATGAAACTTACGACAATCATGTGAGTGATTAAATGACAGGTGCTTCGAGTCGCTGATTAGTCGAATGTCAATGAGCGGTCAAGTGTCGAGTGTCAATGTCTAATTGGTCACGTCGTTCGAAGGAACAACGCAGATGAGACTCCCTTATGCCGGCAATCTCTTTGCTTAACGATTTTCGATCGGCGTTCCTTCTGGAAGAGATTTCCAATATTGCTTCGATCATTTTTATATCAGTCTACGTTTCATTGAAACGCGGATTGCTGTTGAATTTCAGTCAAAATTGCGAAGTAGAGCGCAGAGATGTTGCATGCACAGGTAGGTAACAAGTTTTGTATTTTTCTGTTTTAGCATGATTTTCCGTTAACATTTTTTAGAAAGCATTAATGGTCTAACCAAGCTAGGTGTTCCTTTTGAAGTTGACCGTCTGGTGAGTTATCTGGCAATGAAAATTTTGGTTTCTGTATTCCCTGTCAGATCTTCTTGAACTTATCAGCAATGTACTTATTGACAAGATTCTGTTCAAAATGAATCTCAACTGGGCCGCATTCGGTACACTTTTAATTATACACGATTTATAATTAGCATAGGAAATTCGGGAGCGATTCGAATTATGTATAATTAAAAGTAGCCCGAACTATGTCATGTTTAGACTCATTTTCGTCGTAAGAACCTCGCCTATTCATTGGTAGAATTCTCTCGAAGATTTGATATACAACATAAAACTTTAAATTTTCATTAATGTCGGCATGAATTCAAAACGCGATCTGAGCTGGACAAAACTTTTACGGGTACAACGGATTCCTCTGAATGGCCTGATTGACTTGAGGAGTCATTTTTCAAAGCGTTGCATCAATCAAGGTTGTAAAGTTGTAGCATTGAGTACAATTATTTCTTGTCAATCGACGTGTAAAAAAATTAGAGCACGAAGGGTTAACCTGCCTCCATGCTCGAAGTCTCTCAAGTCGCCAACGAATTTCTTTTTCGATAACTCTTCGATGCTGTGCTCTTATTTTTATGGTCCACGGTGCAAACTGGGAGGAACGTTTACCTCCAGGTCGGTGCCCCCTCCGGGCCATTTGGAACGTGCGAAACTTTTTTAATATGTCGACTTATTGCGTATCCGGCGAATTTGATCGACAATCGGCCGTCGAAGGCACGAACAACCTGGACGTCGACCGAGAGATCGATAGTTTTCATCTCTCAGAATTTGACGGATTGAAAGTTCCTTTCATTTCCCCGTTAGTTCGTCCAATACGCCCCACCCTCCCTTCCTACCACAGCGTTCTCGTTCCACGATTTCACGGTGCAGTTTTTCGCGGTCGAGAGCCCCGCCGTTAATCCGCGCCGACGTTTTCTATTAAACAGAGGATGTGGAGGGATCGATCCCACCCACCGGAAGTCGCCTTCGAGTCAACCGATTCCTCGGGCACGGTGACGTAAAGCCGTGATAATTGGCGCCTCTTCTATCCCCTCTATTTCATCCCCATCCTGTTTCACGGGGGGATTAAGACTCGTTGCTTATCCTTGTTTTGCTTGATTTGCTTTTGAAATACTTGTTTTCGCGTCGAACCCTTTGTGGATTTCTTGGAGCCCCAATAGGGTCGATCGTCGCGCAACTCTTGGGGAGTAGGGGGTGGCATTCTTATTTGGCGCTTCGTTTTTTTGTGGTTTTTAGGATTGGATATAAGGGAGATTGCAAGAGTAAGGAATTTAATTTTTTTTTCATATACTTAAATCGTTATACTTATCAAGGAAGTGTAGTTATTCACAAAAGCATCCGCCGAACCCATATATGTAACATATTTTACTTATTTAAGTAATGTTAAATCCAGTATTACCCATTATAATTTACAGCGGTATAAACCTTGATTAATATATTTTTAGTTAGTACCGTGTACCAAAGAAATGCTCAAAGAAATTTTTCTAGAAGATAAGCCCGAATTTCACAGTAAATTAGCTGCATCCATGCGTAATAGATTAAAACTTGCAATAAAATCGCAGGGATATTAACTTATTGCAATTACGTTTATATAAATTATATATTGAATTTGGGCGAATATTTCTTTGCACGATCGTTGCTATTTCCACGGATAATAATACTTTTTCTCATAAGCTGTGTATAATTTTTCAATCGAATGCAAGAAAAACAAAAATATATTGAATCAAGTTGTATGTTACTGTGAATTACATTCGCGAATTCTTACTTTGAAGTCGATTTGATGTGTGAGAAATGTTACACATGGGGCTGTTTCATACGACGATACGTGCATCGCGATTCACGTAGTCGATACGCGCTCGACAATAAGATACACTATCCGCTTAATTTCGTACTTAGGTGTCGATCATTTGTGTTTCAGTGAATAATATCTTCTTGTCTACAAAACACGCGCTTTTTAATCAAGGCATTCCCCAGGCATCTGTCCTTTTCACTTTACAGGTATAATCGGAATGACTTTTATCCCATAATGATGGAAAATTTTGTGTTATAGTAATAATTTTATTATTATCGAATGTAGCATTCTCCACGCCGAATACAATACTCCATGCAATACTGTGACAAGCGAACTGCACAATACTGCATCTACCGTGCGAATGCCACGATTTGTTTCTATGTTTTGTCAGACCGCCCGAGGATACCGAAAACCAGTATGTATCGCGGCAGTGTATCTCACGAGAATCGCCTTTTGAACGCTGCTATCGCTATAGGCAATACATGTACATACATATTATCGGTATCCATCGTACGTGAATTGTGATACACGCATCGTCGTGTCAAAGAGTTCATAATAGGGAGGGCGGATACTTTTGTGGGTAACTGTACCTGTCTTGTGCATTTGAAAACTTACAGTTAGTAGAAGAGATTCTAAAAAATTAAGGACTTCAAAAAAAAACACGATTTTAAAATCGATATGTTTATGCAAGTCAAATTGTTTGAATTAAATTCATTACAAATGTTTTCAGTTCATTTATGATGAATATTAATAATTTAACTAAAGCATTTTGAAAGATTTTGACAGCATTTTAAAATTATTTCAGGTTCTACAGACCTATTTTGTAGGGAATGCAGAGGCTGGGCCTCTATAGATGAAAACTTTGGACGCGTTTTTCTCGAAACGATTCCTTTATAAATTTTACTGCTTATTCCGCACACCCGTGACTCTCGCAAAGACTACAACCAAGTATTTTCATTCAGTCTAACCTACTTTTAAAATCAAAAATAGCAAAAGAAAAAAACCGAAAAACATTTGTCTTGTATTTTGCCCACCGTTTTGCTTACTTTGAAGATAAATCACTAATTATTATAGTCCGAGCGATAGCGACAGACATACCGATCGAGAATCTGTTTGGATTTTTGGGTTCAGATAAGTCTAACAGCTGAAATCGCCTTCACGAGCGAGGCATGAATTTTTAAATATGTCATCAAGGCCGCATTCAAAAGTATTTTGTATTTGCTGTAGAAATGTAGTTGAATAAATAGAAAAAAGTTTCATTCCATTTCTATAAATATGTCCGTTGCAATAAATTCCTGAAAATCGCTGAATTTATCGGCGTTCTAACCGGAATGAGCCATTAAATTTTTTCGTATATATATAAATACCCCTAAATTTTTCAAAAGGTCGACTTCATTTTTGTTTGTGGAAAAAATTCGCAAAAATCAGCTTTGCTAAGCGTCCGGAACCAGGTTCCCCCTTTAATATCGGTATTTCTCTTCGAGACGGCGCGGCGTGGGGCCGATAAAAGATCGCTTCGTGAGCGGCGGTCATTGTTTTCCCGCTGGCGGAAGGATTAGGGATTCTTTCGGAGTTATCGCGCTGTGGAGAGCCCCGTCGCGACGGGCCTCACTGGTTACGCTGTCAAGGGGTTTTTATTGTCTTTTAAACGAAGGAGTCGCGTGTCAAATCACGATTGGAGGATTCGTTAAACCATCATCCACGTTGAATTTGCCTTACTCCGTTTGCCGTTCGAATTAAAGGGCTCCATGGAAAAATATAGAATCTGATTCCTGGGGTGGCTACCGTTTCATTGTAGTTAATGGAACAGAGCTATCTCGCCTTATACATTGCCATTTCATACGTTGAATCGTCAAGGAGTCTGCTAAAGGAAGTTCGATAATTTGAACATTAAAATAATGTAGAGTATTGTGGGGCAAAAGTGCGCAGTTAAAGTTTAGACTTCCCAAAAATCCTTGGTATTACACTGATAGTCATATCATTATGTAGGAAATAACTACTATCCCTTATTATTCGATCGGCAGTGACTTCGTGTAAGGGATCTAGCAGGATAAGCATAGGCAAATGGCCCTCATGCCGATTCTTGAAGTTGTTATTTTTGTAAACAATGCTCCTAGCCTGAAACATTATTATGTAAAGTTTGAGATCGCTACCCCCCATTTACGGGTAATACGGGGGTAAACGCCTTTATCGTTATTATTTTTTTTCTCGGTTACTACTTAAGATATTTAAATGAAACAGAAGCGACAAAATAGCTACATATTAACTGTAAATAATATATTTTTCCAAATTGTAAATCAATTATTACGGGTAGAAAAAAATAATTTATTTCTTTGGCGTAGTTTTTGCAATCGGCGTTTATATAATCAGAAAGATAGCAAAATACGCCTGGCTAAGTACGGATTATACCTTCGATAGGTTCAAACAAATAAACGATTATAGGGTTGTTTGCAAAAACCACCCCCAAAAAATAAATGATTTTTTCTACCCGTAATAATTATTTTGCAATTCGGAAAAATATATGAATTACAGCTAATATGTAGCTATTTTGTCGCTCCTGTTTCATTTAAATATCTTAGGTAGTAACCGAGAAAAAAATAATAACGATAAGGGCGTTTACCTCCGTATTACCCGTAAATGGGGGGTAGCGATCTAAAACTTTATATAATGGTGTTTCAGGCAAGGAGCATTGTTTAACAAGTAACAACTCCAAGAATCGGCAAGAGGGCCGTTTGCCCATGCTTACCCTGCCAGACCCTTTTCGTGTCACAACTTATATAAAATAAATATTTCGAAAAAATGTCAAATGCGAACATTTACCCGGTATGTGGGGCAAAAGTTCGCATGTTATGGGATAAAAGAAAGTAACGAGAATTTTTTACAAAAGTGTTTCATTTTCCTACATAAAATAGTTGTGTTAATATAACAAAACGACTAAAACTTTAAAATTCATTTTTTTAACCAATGTAACAATAATGGCACATAACATTACCCCCACCTTCGTAGTTTGCGCAGGCATCAGTCTTCTGGAGGATTCGTGTATTCTTCTTCACACACAAGACAGATTATTTTTTTTCGTAGACATTGATAGTTCAGCTATTTTGGAACCGATTTGTTTTGTTCCTTTCAAAATTTTTCAGAAGTAGATGGTATTTTTTGGAATTTTTTTGCTTTTCTAATTATTTCTTTGCACGTTCACATTCCGATTTTCTTTTCATAGCTTCATTTACTTCAAGCTGATTTTTAAATGGGAAGTTTGCACTCGAACTCTTGCCCCACTGCATTGTGCGAACTCTTCCCCCACAGCCGCTTTTCCATCGTTTAATCAATCCTGTTATCTGTGAAAAGAACTGAAAATTTCTATCAGTACTTTCGAATAGAAGAATTTCAGCTTTTTCAGATGTCATATTAAAATATTTACTGATCTATTTATAGGAATAATATTGATTCCTAAAAATGAGAATATTACATCAGGACTAACGAATTCAATACTTATCGCATTGTACGATAACAAAACGAAGCACAGCTATAGAATTTGACACTGGTGACTCTATCTGGATTGATAATCGACTGTCACTTACCATTGGCAATTGCCACAACTCAAGCAATGAAATTCGCATGGTGCGAACTTTTACCCGCTGCGAACTTTTATCTACCCTACCTACTTTGCAGAAATGTAGTTTAGGTGTAGAAACACTCGCTCAAACTGATTGTGAGTTTTCATATTATTTGTGTTTAATTTTATACTGTGCAAAGTGTATTACTTATAGAGCGTGAATCCAAAGGTGTATCACAAAATTGTAATCAATAACGTAATCACGTCGGCTCCAATATAGGAAGCAATCTCTAATTTAAATGTTATTCGTCGTTATAAGGCAAATAATTAAGGGGAGGTGCTATCTTGAAGGCATGAAAGTCGTAGGTTTATTTAACAACTTTTGTCTTTTAATGGCATTTATTATACATCTATTGAAGATTAAAAAAAAATTCTGCTAAATAATCACAATTTTTCTTCAAACACTCACCATTTTCATAAAAATGCTTATTTCGAAATATCCCTATGTGCTTCTGTAGTTCGTGGCATGTAGAAAATAAAAATGTTTGGTTCTTTGTTCTCGAATACATCAGATCGGAGAAGCTGTGTAATAAATGCTATTACTAAGATTTTCTATTCATTTCATTATTTAAAAGAAAAAAATCTATATAGACCTATGTTTTACATACGTCCACGGTGGCACCTGCTCTAAAATATTTGACGCAATTTAAATGAAAATTCATAAAAAAATCCTTCGACTAACGACTTCTTTCCAGCAGCCTCAGTCTGAATCTCGAAATCGAGACGTCGAAGTCCCTCAAGTTGAGTGCCTCTCTCTCCAGATTGATGCGTTGCGCGCGCGAATGGAATGTGTTCGAATTCTTCTTTTCGGCGGGTCCAATGAATCTCGATCCAGATAGTAGGATGCAGGGTCGACTAGAAATTTATTAATTGAAAATACTCGATCGATCTCGGTGGTTCTCGGAATAGGACCGTCGCTGAGGATAAATAGTCATGGACCACGCCAGAACGAAAGGGGTCTCTAACGATCCTGTTGCTGGGCGAAAAATCTCGGGCGAACAGATCGAGGATCATGGCTCGAGAGTCAGAGGATGCTTGGAGGGGTGTCGTTCGCTCCCCCTGCCCGTTTCGGAAGTTTCGACCGCTGTGAAAGCAAACTTCTGGCCCCTGGCGAGACACTCAAAGTTGTTTCGAGGGATTTCGGATTTCACGTGTTACCGTCGCGTTTCCGACTTGAGGACTTCCGTGCTGGCGAGTAATCGGAAATTTACCGCATCTCGGGTTCGAAAGACGAAGGGTGAATAAGACATGGGCCGTGGTCGAGCATCGAGACGGTTTTATGTCGCGTATGCACGTAGGCCGTCACGGTATGCGTTGGGCCGTCGTGTTAACCTAGGTGTTCATAAATTTATGGAAACATTACACGTGCTGGCAGGGTGTGAAAGTTTGATGTCGCGGGTCATGGTCTTGGGACCTCTGCCCTTTCGATCTGGCGCGTTTTGATGGACTTGTAATAAACAGTATTTTTATGGTCTCGTTACTGGGGACAGATCAGTTTTTATTTCAAGGGTTGCGGGGAAGTGGGCGTTTGACAGGCGAAAATGCTTTGCATTGATCCTCGGTAATCACACTGGGTCAAAATGATTCCAAATTTAACTTTGTGGTAAAATATCTTTGACACATTATTGAAAATAGTACTACTAGCGACATGTAGTAGTAATTTACTGTCTCCTCTCCAGGTAGAGACGCTTTCTGAGTGAGGAGAATTTTATTTATCAATTTTTTTCTTCATTAAAGTAGTATATCTGAAGAGTATAACCATAAATATTTAGCTAAAAATATTCAAAATTAAAATGGTTATGTTTAGTGAAATCAGATTATATTTCTCGAGAATATAAAGATTCTCGAGTTTATAAAAAATGTTGCTAACATTTATTACAGATGGTAGATGTGTTTACATGTTCACGATTATCTACTTAGTAACACACAACTTGAACAAACTGAAAATTAATTTTTGAAAACAAATGGGATTTATAATAATTTTCATACACTTAAATTTCTCGAGAAATACTCTAATTTATTAAGAAATGGAAAATAAGAAATTATTTCTCTATAAAATTTCTCGAGATATTCTCGCGAAGGAATACTAGTTATGATTTTTTAAGCAAAAGAACTTTTTCTTTCAATTTTTTTTTAAACGCGATACTGTAAATGTTAATTTTCAATACAATGTTCAAACTTTATCTCAGAATTTTTGCGACTTAATTGAAGGGGTCATTCTATTTTGTCGGGACGAAAAATTGAGCTATTTTCAAATTTTTTTTCTCCGTAGATACAACATACAGTAATGCAATAAATCTGTTTGGTATTTTTATTAAGCTACTTACTTTCACATTATACAATAAAAATTAAAAGAATTTTTTAAATTTGTTTTCAAATTTTAAACGCGATTATCTCAAAACGATATTTTTTCAACTGGTGCAGGTGATTTGAAAAAAAAAGTATTTGATTAATTAGTCTGAAATGTTCACATTTTACTCGTCACATCAGTGGGTTCTCTCGGAATCACAATAAACAAAATCTCGGATAAACAAAAAACAGTTAAAAAATTTAAAACAGATATTTTTATAATATAACATTCCGTTTACTGAAAAATAAATTCTAAAAAGTGACAATTTTTCTCGACACCATAGTGAAATGACCCCTTAACAGATAGTTTTTAAGCAACAGCTGATTGAAAATTGGCTTGGGTCGAATCGACCCAGTGAGACAACTACGTTTGGAAAAATAGGTCTGACAAGTGAGGGTTAAAATTTTATTCCTGATAATTTATAGTTGTTTCAAGGAAAATTAAAGGGTTTCAGGAAGAAAGGAAAGTTGGAAAATCAAAGTGGACAATCAACTATTTGTTTATTAAATTAAAAACTGGTTAAATTTCAAAGGTGTTATTACGATTACTATTATTGACACAGATATATTGTCACAATGTTTGCCAATTGTAAGATAAATGGTTCATTGTGTGTCATTGAATTTTGAATTGTTATCGGCCCAAGAGTCGCCTTTCGATTTCCCACGATTTTTCCTGATAGCATTCCACTTGACATTCGAATATTGTGTCAGAGATTGTCAGCAGACCCAAGCTAAGATTTATTTTGTACTTTAATCGAATATTTCACGATAATAGAACTTCGGAACCTTGATAATCCCTTGCAGACGAGACCCAATCACCTTGAATTATCGGGATCTCGGATTAAGCGGGGAACAGACGCACTCTATATCTGAGAAGTCGACTCAGAAGCGAACATTTCGAAGGACAGAAGCTTATCAACGAAAACACTAATGAGAATTGTAATTTCTTCAGTATATCTCGAACGGAGTGAATTATCTATAGATACCTATAGCCCTGATGAACACGGGTCCATATTAACCCATCCTAATTTTAAGCTACATGTGTTACTTATTATTAATATTACTTTTCCATGAAGATAAGGATTTAGATTATAACAAAATCAGAGTCTAATATTATAAGAAGCTTATTTTCAGGTGTGTGAATGAAATTCTTGGTTAAAATAATAATTCATTTTATGGAATTACTGTATCAAAAGTTTATTTCCTGCAGAGACCACCAATCTTTTACGCCAAACTCGTTAATGTATTAGCACGTTTTATTAATTGAAGAAATTAGATGACGTTTGTTAGAAATTGTAAGTAAATCATTAGTGGTGCTTTGAAAAGAACGCAGGACTGATAAAACGAAAAGGTGTGCAAGATTTATGGCGACTTCCTCGTACGAACTCAAAAAGCTTTTAGACGTATTTAGGCAACGTTGGCTTCTGTGTGCTCGATTTTAATCAACGCTGGTAATCGGGGGATAAATGTAAATTAATTTCTCCGAGGACGAGACGAGGATTTTCATCCACTAAATGGGACCCGCGAATCGTGACTAGATTACTCGACGAGCTCACCTATCCTCGTCAAAGTGTGTCGATTGATTCTGATTATGGATCGATGAATTATGGAGGTCATTATTTATGCGCATTACACGGCTGTGTCCTTACGGACGCGAAAAAGATTATAGGGTAAATCCGGGAGACGCGATCGGATCGGAGAGTTGGTCGAGTCGCTATATTTCAGACTCTGTACGTAAAAATGCGCTAAAGTGCAGACCAATTTCTTCTCTAGAAGCCAAACAGTTAAATGAATAGCGTCATTTCGCTTACTTCTGTATTTTTCTGGATTTATAGGCTTTAAAATGTAAATTGGGGTTACATTTAACCTCTTTTGTCAAACAGCGGTTGTACAGAATCGTATTTAAAATATACTTCTAAGTTTATTTCGTTTAATATTTGGGATAATAAGACAGTAGATACATTGAGGGACAATGCAGCAAAAGTATTTGGCCATATTAACTCTTCCTCTCAAAGCTAACGAGAAGACCATCTCTCCCTGCAGAAAGGAGAGATGGTCGAGATAGAATTTTTTTATTATATTTGTTTATTTTTTTATTTTTTATTATTATTGTATTATTATTTTTGTTTATTTAGTTTATTTATTCGTTTATGTATTCATTTGCCTTGTTAATCGCCAGTATATAGTTCACTTTTTGTTTGATGTGTTCTTTACTTCTTTAGCGTAAACAAATTAAATATCAATGAATCTGTAGTTGTGTTCACTCACAAATAATTTTGCTTTATCCTTTGTCCATTTTCCATGGATAATTATGCTAGTGGTCTCTGCCAACGACGAAAAACATTTCTCCCGACACCTCGGGAGAGGTGGTCAGATGTCATGACTCCAGTTTTTAACCCAATTTATAGTAAATATTGTCTTAAAGTAAATATCGATAAGTTTTTCTGAATCAGCATAAAATTCTGAACATATAGGTTTGTTCTGATAAAATAAGTAATGTCTATATTAGTTTTAATATCCATTTTATATTAGGTCGACCGCGTCACCCGGGTTTACCCTACCAATAACACGAACTGGCGCCAATCAAAATGTTTTTCAGTTTACCTTTTCTTCGATCTTTTTTTTAAGTAATTGCATTTTTAAATATGTAATAATTATTCTTAGCTTATAGTCACCTTTATCGCATGGTTAGATAGTTTCAAAACGGGAGTTGCTTATTTTTGAACTATGATTATTTTCCTAACAAAATTGCAAAATTGCCAGTGTCCTCATTTTGTTCATAGTGTTTGAATGAATTTTATGTACGTTGTCTCCTCTTGAGATGTATTTTGTTATAGGCAGAATAATTGAATTGTTCGTGTCCAGCTTTAAATTTGTTTCTTGATGCTTGTAGAAATTACCCCTTTGGGGAAATTAAGTTTTTTACATCGGTAGACCATTGATAGAAATTATTGTTACGTAATGAAATGTAATTGTTGCAATAATCTAGAGCCTCACAATATTTGGACGACTCTCTTTGTTATTTTGTACAGATCCTATAACGAAGATCAAACCAGAAGTGATCGATAATAGAAATGCATGGCGGTGATTAGGTGCAATTATACTCACGCCTGTTTGTACAATCCATAATTTCTTGGATGGGTACAAAAATTCTCCCGGACTCGTCTTCAACTCTGCAATAATTAAACTAATTACAAAATATATTGTGATATAGGAATCATAAAAAGGAAAACAAGATCACTGATAAATATTTAAGTACGTCGATTCATAATAACATAATTTACATTTAGATACAACTTGATAAGAAATCACAAATTATGTGTAGGTAATATTTGTAAGATAATTGAAATTTCTTGCATATTCACATAATCAGATTTCTTCAATTTTACATTGAAATAAATTTTATGCTTTTATATCAAACTCATTTCTATGGAGTAACACATTATAAAAAATTCCCCCAAATTTATACCTTAGAATTTCCCATAGTTTTACATGAGACTTCACAAGTTGTCTTGAATAATTTAGATGATATATGACAAAGGAGAAACCAAATGAGTTCTGATTAATCGTCGTGGCTTATCATGGCACCAGGAAGCCAGGATAATATACTTAAAGTGACGCGATTATCAAACTTCCTCTTCTAGGGAAATCTTCGTTTATTATTACAGTACGTAATGCATCATTCATGTTCACTTTCTGCCAACATCAATGTCAAGCTCGTTTCCTGCACTATTTTGTTCCACCTATTTTCCTACCAAATGTTCCCGAAAGTAGCCAGTGAAAAAGCCTTATGCTCACCACTCTTTTCATTTTTGAAAATAAACAGCTCGAGAAGCTATACTTGTTACGTTCTTCCTTAGTAGAACAATAGAGCATTTTATTGTTATCTGCATAATGGAAATGTTTCACAGCAAGTCATATCGAAATGAATTAATCATTGCTAATAAAGCCAGCGAACAAAAAAGACTTGGATCTCCCCGACTTCTTACATTATTCTTATCATCCTCTTCGATGCTGTGGGCGCTGCACTGAGTGCTATTAGCGGTTTTTGTTGTTTAATCAATTCTTCCAGCACGGTGGGCTCTTACGTACGGACAAAAGTCGTTTTCCCTTCGACTCACTTAAATAATCATCAATTCTCGTGGATGGCAGGTAGCTGTATGCTGCATTCGTGGTAATTGCATCTATTTTGCTACCGCGCTAAAGAAATGCTTCGAAACAAACGTACTAACAAGGAGAGGTTCCCAGGTGTCCGCCTCCGATTGCTTTGAATTTTGGATATGTTTTAGAGGACCGAAAAATAAGATATACGTGTTTTTTTATAGCGGCCCGTTTTCATATTTGGGGGGTGAAACCACCCCCCAAAGTTATAAGATTTTCAGGTGTTCATCTCCGATTGCTTTGGTTTTTGGATATGTTTTAGAGGACCGAAAAATAAGATATACGTGTCTTTTTATTTTGGCCTGCTCCAATGTTTAGGGGGTGAAACCACCCCTCTAATTTTGATACGGGGTACAAAATTGTGTCGAGTAAAACTTCAAATAAATTTCATTTGCGTCATAATCTACTGTATGGATGATGTTCTTGTCGTCAGTCACCCTTATCAGAGGGTAAACTACCCGCAATCCTTTCAATACGTATTTAAGAGGCTTGAAAAGTGTCAAAAATGTCATCAAAAACTTAAAAACCATAAATACAAATTATTTTATGGTGACACATCAGTGGTTTTATGATGCCCTCCCATTGCTGTCTAATCATTGGAGCAGGCCAAAATAAAAAGACACGTATATCTTATTTTTCGGTCCTCTAAAACATATCCAAAAACCAAAGCAATCCGAGATGAACACCTGAAAATCTTATAACTTTGGGGGGTGGTTTCCCCCCCTAAATATGAAAACGGGCCGCTATAAAAAAACACGTATATCTTATTTTTCGGTCCTCTAAAACATATCCAAAAACCAAAGCAATCGGAGATGAACACCTGAAAATCTTATAACTTTGGGGGGTGGTTTCACCCCCTAAATATGAAAACGGGCGGCTATAAAAAAACACGTATATCTTATTTTTCGGTCCTCTAAAACAGGCTTCGGAATTAAGTGAACGCGGCGGCCGATTTTCGGAGGCAACGCCTCCTTTCTCCCGCCGCGCGTCTTGGCCCCCGCGGCGGCCCAGAAGCTTGGAGCGCCTCAGGCCCGTACCATATGAACCGCGCGTGGCGCATTGGGGCGAAACCCGTATCAATAGATTTCCACATCACCCAAGGAGGTACTATTATCGATGCGTTTTTTTTGTCAGTGGTATCCCCTGTAGGCCTATTCCACTGTGTCCAAATACTCCTGTCCGTTCGCTCTGAACGAATGGAGAAGTCTGACCAAAAGACGTTACAGTTTCAGCAGAAGGAAACAGTCTTTTGATCTGATGAAAAGACGTTACATACAATGTCGAAAGACAGAAAACAGTCTCTGAAACTGTAACGTCTTTTCGTCAGACTTCTCCATTCGTTCAGAGCGAACGGACAGGAGTATTGCTTTTGATTTTTAGTGAATTCGGAATTCACGAATCAGATCAAGATGCCCACAGAGCAGAAGTATTATCAAAATTTTGTCAAGGTATGGGAAAACTTTTTTTTCGCCTAAACGTGCGCGAAAATCTAGTTTTCCCATACATATTTAAAATTTTGGTAGTAAAACGCGGTTTTCCAATCCCATTTTTATCGCGCGACACAGTGGAATAGGCCTACAGGGGATACCACTGACAAAAAAAAACGCATCGATAATAGTACCTCCTTGGGTGATGTGGAAATCTATTGATACGGGTTTCGCCCCAATGCGCCACGCGCGGTTCATATGGTACGGGCCTGAGGCGCTCCAAGCTTCTAGGCCGCCGCGGGGGCCAAGACGCGCGGCGGGAGAAAGGAGGCGTTGCCTCCGAAAATCGGCCGCCGCGTTCACTTAATTCCGAAGCCTGCTCTAAAACATATCCAAAATTCAAAGCAATCGGAGGCGGACACCTGGGAACCTCTCCTTGTAAGAAGGAACATTGCCCAACTGTTACACGTCTATTTTCACGAAACACGGCATACAGATTATAGAGCACAGTGATTAGTGACACACGAGCCTACAGCGTATGCTATACACTGTTGGAAAGATCTCACCAAGACGAATCGATTGATACCATTTTTGACTTCGAAATCAGATGGGATTACCTCGAAAAATGGCCTCAAAGTTCGAGATTTTGCGGTTTTGAACAAAAGAAACCGGTAGTAAAAGCCCATCCGGCCCGAGGGACCTCGGGTAGGTATAGTGCCTTTCCGAGCTATAGTGACTTAGGTGTGAAGTGCCTCAGCGGGGTCTTAACCGACACTCTGCTGGGTACTGGCCGCTAAACGTGCTCCTCTATTACCTCTTGCAGGACTGTGTTTAGAGAAGACCAGGACAAAACCGGGGTCCTAACAGAAAATGTCCTGGTCTTCTCTAAATACAGTCCTGCAAGAGGTAATAGAGCGGCACGTTTAGCGACCAGTACCCAGCAGGCGGCAAATGTGCCTCATGACCTTCATTTCAGGACCGTGTTGGGCCTGGGTTTGCCCCACAGGCCACTAATCCATTGGCCATTTCGTATTGGGCTTAAGGGAAGGGGCTCATAGGGCAAACGCAGGCCCAACACGGCCCTGAAATGAAGGTCATGAGGCACATTTGCCGCTCCAGCTTGCTGGAGCATCGCTTAAATCCCTCGGTTTACCCTCAGGTGCTTACCCGAGGTCTCTCGGGCCGGATGGGCTTTTACTACCGGTTTCTTTTGTTTAAGACCGCAAAATCTCGAACTTTGACGCCACTTTTCCAGGTAATCCCATCTGATTTCGAAGTTAAAAATGGTATCAATCGATTCGTCTTGGCGAGATCTTTCCAGCGGTGTATAGCATACGCTGTAGGCTCGTGGGTCGCTAATCCCCTCTGCGGCTGTCCTTTAGGATTATAAATTAATCAATACCTAGCTGGAAACGGATGTTTGAATAAATGACCTCCACTTTTATCCCTTCTTCTAAGTGTGCAAAATCAGTGCAATGTTGTTAAACACTTGCTATTTCAAAAATCGATAACCGAAAGGGAAATGCATCGACCAATAGGACTTTAGCTAAATTATAAATAAATTTGCGATTGGCTGAGGATTCTAGGGAATTTCATGCGCCACCAGGGCATACATCTGTATGCAACTTTCTGCGCATCATGCGCTCAATGCGCGACTCGGAACGCACCCACTATATGATTCTGCTCGGTGAAACGTACATGCTGTTACATCAGGAGGTGGTGACATGAGAGAATAAGTCAGAAAAAGAAACGAAAATTTATGCATTTGTGGCATGTGCCCTTTTCCACTGGGCCCCTCGAATATTTGACACATTTTTTTCGCGGCGGAAATTTATGTTTAGAGGGTTAAATTACCCTACAAAGTTGGGGTTTGGAAAACTTCTGGAAAACAGGGTTCTAATCGAGAACCACTAAAAGAGAAGCAGATATCATGTACGTAGACTAAAAATGTAAAGGGGTTTCGTTGAAATTTTATACGAAACAATTCCACGTGGGTATTTTATTTAAATACAGTGGATCCGCAAATATCTTCCTTGCTTCTGGGTATATAAAAATACTCCCGAGGGAAATGTTACACACATCAGAAGGGCAAATATGATGATAGGATAGCTTCTCTCGGCGTCAGGAAGTTGTCTCTTTTTGGTCGTCGATGGCCTTTTAAATGGAGATATATCTATATGTATATCTTATATCTCCATTTAAAAGGCCATCTATATGTATATCTTTTTTACTTTCTTATGGAGAATAAAGAGACACACTCATACATCAACAAGCAGTATTTATAATAACAGTAATAGTAATAGTGAGTCTTTTCAAAATTTTTCTCCCCTCCTGAAAACTTGTCCTCCTAACGTACGCAGCAAGAAATTAAATAGTCGAGCGTAGAAAATTGGACAAACTGATTATCTCCATCTCGTGCGTTTTTTACAATAAGTGGAAATTCCTGGAAATGGTAGTTCGCGTTCAAATAAATTTTTGGCGACTGAACGCGTGTCACGCGACAGTATATCAGCTGATTATGAGTGCAGTAACGCTTAGTAATGTGCTGCCTGACTATACTAATCAAAAGCTGTGGCGTGCACATAGAGCTGAGTATATCAGCCATCGAGATAATGTCGTCTCAATCGGGCACGCAACGACCAGCTGAAAGTACGAGTTTATGCAATCGTCGCTGTAGGACAGCAGGTAAATTACACGTAATTACAATGCCTCGTTAAAGACGAGAAATCCTTCGTTAAAGAATAAAACGACGATTCAGAGGGAATAGTGGAAGGAAACGTAAAAGACAGAGAGGGTGGAATGAGAAAAATGTAATACGCAGATGGGTGGAAATATGTCTCTGGACGTTACCCGTGGCTGACGGAAGCATCGACGACCATTTTTCACTCGCATACGGTGAAAATAATGAATTTTGAACAGTGTGTAGGTATTCTACGCTCTGCTAGGGATGGCGTTCGATTTCTCTCGATGGCGAACCGTGCGAGGACTATTATCTAGCGATCGATAAAGTTCGCGTACGAAATCCAGGAATATTTATTTTAGCAAGGACATGGTACAAAATTGTCGTTATCGTTAGCTGGCATTGTATTCGAATGGACACAGTGCTTGGAACAGTGCGGAGGAATGACTCTTTAATTTCTCGATATTTACATTGCCGGGGTTTGCAGTGTGTTTCGTGGAATTTCTGTTCATAGTGTTTGGAATACAGATTTAGGAAACTTAGAATAACCATACAAGAATTGAAAAAACTGCGACGTGGAGGGTGGAGCCGATGTCTCGTGTAAAATTCAAAAGGTGGTAAACACGTTTGTTCGTTGGTAGCAAAACCTCTCGAAACTCGAGAGATTTTAAGATGGTTTGCAAGTGCTTTGTGTACTGGGTAATCTTGTGCAATCTTACAAATTTTGTGTTTGAAATTGTGGAAATCTTGGAACTACATATACCTACTTACGTATGTATTGAATATCTTGGGAGTGTTGGCTGTAAATTGATGATTTTTGAAGGCTTGAAAACGTTAGAGGTCTAGGAAGCTTTGGAATTTTTCATAGTATTGAATGTTTCGGAAGTTTCGATGATCTTAAAATTTTGGGGTTTTAAATATTTGTTGTTTTGCCTTTGTGTTATTTCCATTACACTGATCTGTAATAACTAACAAGGAAGATTAAGATTTTCAAGTACGAATATTTTCGAGGCCTACAACTCACTCCTTCACTTCTAAAACTCCACATTCCAGATTTGTTCGAAACATCCGTTCGAAACCACAAAACTTGGTTATCTAGATATCAGAGAATGGACTTTCTCAAATTTTCATCTTTATACACTACATTATGTAATATATGCAATAAATATACAATATAAATGCAACTATATTACTCGTTGTGTGTAGAGTCCAAAGGAAAAAAGATCATAGTACATTACCAATCGAAATTGAGATTTTAGCATTTCGTGTTAGAGAATAGGGAGAGCTAACAAACTGTAGTACCTATAATAAAAGGAAAAAACGGACACTGCCCAGAAAAGGCCAAAAAATATTAATTCCGGGAAGAACTATCAATGTCATTTCTCCAATGGAAGAAAGATCAAAGACCAACTACATAGATGATTTTCAGGTATATAGGCCATTCTTCCACCACCAACATTCTAAACAAATCCCTGTTACAATAACACTGTTGCATGATTTTTTATTTTAGTTAAGCTCGTGCCTTGAAGGTGTGTCGGTGGCAGAGTTTTTGTTCTCGGCTTTGAATTTCTGTTTATGAAAATGAACATTTAATGTTCTTCAAAAGATTCAGAAACCCATTATAAAACAGAAGAATATCTGAATTAGGGAGAGTGGGGGAAGACTTCACAAAGTTTGCTCCTCAAATATAGAAAATTTAATTTTTCTGTGACTGATCGTATTTCCCCCGGACCCTCCAAGTCTTTTTGAATTTAAGTACAACGTATTTGACATAACGATTGTACGAGATGTATAAATGTAATGTAAATAGTCGTCACGTGCTATGAGTCGTCTACTAACGATGACGGAATACGGGTAAAAATTCACCCACCTTCGCGGGTGGACAGTTAAGTAACGAGCAAGCCCGTTAAGGTCAACATACCCTGAAATGGGTAGGTCAGGGTGGATCGAAGGTCGTTAACTTATCACGCATGGGATCAGGAGTTGGTTGGTTCGTTCTAAATTCTCTTATCACGGGCACGTGCGAAGATATGGACAAGTCTGCCACGTAGCCGCCCCTATCGATAATGAAACAATTATTTACGCGGCAAGGACGTTTTCTTATCGGCTTATTTGGCTTCGTGTTATCGCCCCCGCCTTCCTGTTACCTCGGTAATTTTCTCAGCCGCGTACTCTCGAACCAACGTCACGTAAGAATCAAACGTTTTCCTCGTCCGCCATTTCTTCAAAGAAAGCTGGTGACGTAATTAATTAGAAGTTCAAGCCAGTTATCTTCGCTAGATAGACGGATAATTGGTCTTATTCGATACAGTGTACATTTTTAAATAGGCATACCAAGGGTGTAATAAAGACGTTAAAGTGGTGTGTCGAATCTCTTTTAGGCTGTGATTTCAATATTTCTGAAAAATAAGCCTCGTTTATTTTATCCATTTAAAACGTGATTCGTGTGATGTTGATCTGTGAGAGTAAAATATTTATTTATTTAAGTTTCTGCTTGGAATTCATTTGAATACAAAGAAAATTTATAGAGCACAAGGCAGAAACGACGAAGGAGAGAAAAATCAAGAAGATAGGAAGTAAAAGAAATAAGCTCTAAGGTTAGAATACAACTAATTATGATGTCACAAGTACATGCCGGGTATTATTGAGTTTCCATGTCAGTGAGGTCCAGGTGGGCGCACAGTGGTCGAAAATCGAGAAAACCTCCTCGAAACATGAAGGTGGCCTTTGACTTGTACAAAAATGAGTATACTAAGGTTTTCGAGGTCGCTAATTACGAATCTGAAATCAAAAATACAAAAAACAAAGTTGCGGACTCAATTTGGCGGACGCGCATATCGGAAAACATCAAATGTGGTCTAAACTTGGTAGTCTTGAGTTTCCAAGGTCGCTGATTACGCATTTGAGGTAAAAATTTCAAAACAACAAAATGGCGGACCCTATATCGCAGACCGCATATAAAAAACCATCAGATTTGGTCTGAACTTGGTACCAGCAGCCAACAGTTTGTACTTTGACGGCCTCTAAAAAAAAGTTCCGATTTGTTCCACCTCGGGGCTTGTTGGAACTTGTTCGCACAAATGTAGAGCGTCTGAAAAACTGTTTTCCAGTTGCTACTTTTTGCAACTTTGAACCGCATTTAAAAAAAAAACTTGGTATCCTGGCGTTTTCGATTTCGCCATGGCCAGTACCACCGGTTGCGAAGAAAGACTTGCCACCAGAAGTACTATATTTATTACTTCTATAAATATATTTTATAAAATTGAATTGATTTTAATTTCTATCGCGCATTCATCCCAATCCCACTTTTCTATATTCTATTTTCATGAAATAAATGTAAAATTTAGTCAAACTATTCTGTTCCGTTCCATATATGAAGCGGAAATAGTTTTGTCCAGCTAGAAAACTCGTTTTGACTACTTGCGAAGGCTGCTGACTGCTGATACCAAGTTTAGCCCAAATTCGATGTTTTCTGATATGCGATCTGCCATATTGGATCCGCCATTTTGTTTTTTGCAATTTTGACTACAGTTTCTTAATCAGCGACCTCGAAAACCTTAGTATACCCATTTTTGAAAAAATCAAAGGTCTTCTTCATTCACGCAATATATTGTTCAACCTTTCAATATTATTGCGCAACTTTTCAATTTTATTGTGCAATCTTCCAATATGATCCACAGACGGTCAATAATATTGTGCAATATTGAATATTGCGCAATAATATTGAACGTCTACAGACCGCTTTACTGGTTTATGATCTCCAAAAAAATAAAAAATGTAGAATAAAGTTTTTTGATAAGAGTCTTTTTTTGGAAAAATCGAGTTTCCAATAAGTTACGTTTGAAAAATCAGCAGAATTTGTCAGTAGATATTGTATAACTTTGACTGAAACAAGTCGAGGTAAATGTTTAAATTAGGGGACGATTTTCCGATTTCAATGATTTTCACATATGTTGTCAAGGTCATCATTCTGAACAACATTTGCCTCTAAACTGTTTCGCGTTCGGCTTTGGTTTACGAGATATTTGCGACAAAAACTTAATTTAATTATTAAGATAGTTTGTATAAATTTGACTACATTATGGCCCATTTCTATCCATTGAATGAAAATAATAGCGAATAAATTAATGTCTCTAATTGTTGATTATATGATTAATATTTATAAAATATGTGAATAAATATTCTAAACCCAAAAATGGTAAAACTATCGAAAAGCTACCTCCTCACCGATTTCAATGACCGTGACATATGTTGTTAACATTTACCTCTAAACATTTTGGCGGTTCGCCTTAGTTTCAGATATATTAATAAAAAAACTTTCGGCATAATATATTGAAATCAGTTTCATAACCGACGGTATTAGTGTTAGTATTGGTTGGGGCTAGATTAGGGCGGGGCGCGCGTAAAGCATGGTAGCGAACCGATGTGAGTATGTGTTAAACTCGTTAATTCTAGTGTTAATTGTGGGTGACGGGAGAGTGAATTGACTCCTTGCTTTACGCGTCCGCAAGGGGGCACGCGCCCCCCGCAATTACCTAGCCCCGACCAATACTAATACCGTCGACAGTTCTAGTGTTAAGTAAAGTTTTTTTCTGTATATCTCGTAAACCAAAGCCGAGCGCCAACAAGTTTAGAGGGAAATGCTGTTCAGAATGATGATCTTGACAACATACGTCAAGGTCATTGAAATCGGAGAATCCTCCCCTAATGTAAACATTTACCCAAGTCGAAATTATAGATTAACTTTGTTCGAATGTGGTTTTGTTTCCGAGAACATTGATTGAAGGTAGAATCGATTTTCAGTCAAGTAAACTCGCGGATGATGGAGTTGCAAATCCGATTTCCTCGAAAATAAAGGCTCAAGCGAAAAATGCGAAGGCTCGTATAAAAAAATGTTATTTTACAGTTTTCATGTATTTTTGTAGAGAAAACCACTCTACGCCTGGTTGTCACGTGCTTCAGAAGCCACTAACGCGACGAACGATGCACCCTATACGCGCGAACATTGATATTCCTGAAGTTTTAACGAAGTTCTGCCACTTAATGAGGTCCAGCAAGTTTGTGGCAAGTTATGCTATTCGACCACAGTTTGTGGCTTCTGGTTCATCTTGATTCTCGAGAAGTCTTAATAATAAAAGTAATTTATTCGCCGCGGGAAATTTAATCTTGCCCAAGGTGAAAAATGGCGAGGGTATGTGGGGAGCATGGAAGCAATCGGTGAAGACTTTTCGGCTGTTAGCTTTCAAATTTTAAAGCTGGTCTGCGAGATTTTGCTGCGTGCAAATGTACACTACTGTCTGTAAGTCACCAGACACTTACACAGCTGGTTATAAAAACACGATTTTATAATATGAAAACCTACATTATGATATCGAGTTAGCACATATTAATTGTTTACACTGTAGAGAACATGTAGGTACTGCAGTGTGTTACAAATTTTACCAGAAAAGGTAGCAAATGATCTGATTGGATAGCCTCGTTTGGATATGACCATTTTAACTAATAATGTCCTTTTAATTAATTTTTTAGTTTAATATTATTTCTGAACCAATTTCTTTCCAACCTTCTAATACTTCCTACAACTCATTCCTTGATTTTGGTCGTCATGATTTTCTTATTTTTGTATCTAGATCATCCCAAACTTCTACGTTAGGTTCAGGTCACGTAATTGTGGAGGCCATGTTACAGTTTGCATCTCATGTTTTCTTTTCTAAATCTTTTAACTGGTTTATGTATACTTTCGGAGTAAGTTGTAAGTAAAATAAGTAAATGTAACAAAATAGAATAATAATATTACTCCAGAAACTTGTATTCATTTTCCAATAATGGCTACTTTTCTAAAACTGTCCACCAGGTGAGTTGTTTAAAAGCAGCGCTTGTTGCAATCGAAGATTTCCTTACCATTAAATAGTTGGACTGAAATTGTTGGGGTAAATATCCAATACTAGAAGACCGTCGAAATATTTGTGGCAATCTTCGCGAAGCATTTCTCTATAATTTTCCAACTTTTGGTGAAAGCTTCTAGAAGGCAGTTTCCCAGCAGGTGTTCTCTGCCTTCGAACATAAGTTACCTACTCGCGATGAAAGTACTTCCCTCGGGCAACAAGTTTCCCCCCACGAAAACACATCCACGAGGCTCGGTTCACGCATTTTCCACGGGTTTAGCATGTACGCGGAAAGCCCGAGATTTCCTCGGCGAGCTCCTGGGATTTTCACAAAGTCGCCTCAAAAGTTCTCGCGACAGACATCACTCTATTTCCATATTCCCGATCTTTATCGATTTCACGGTGGTAATCGAGTGGCCAGCCACTGTGGAATTTCCATAATCCCTGGCAGATATGCCGATCACGTGGTTATTTCAATATTCTTTTGTGGAAGCACGGATAGAAAAGTGCCTTGTGTTGTTAATGCTTTATCTTCTGTTGTTGCGTATATCTGATTTCGATTTATTATCGAGCTTCAACAGAAGAATTCGATATTGTTTCGTGTTTATGTATTAGCGATAAAATTGTGCCTTTTAAAAATGTTGACTGTATTTTAATAATATATTATGAAGGTTCTCAGAATCAGAGAGCTGGCGAATCTAAGAATTCGATCTTATCTCGAGCTTATTATCGATAAATTGCACGATTTACAGGTCGTTTATATATTTTTAAAATACAGTTATGAATAGTGATGGGATCAAGTATATTGGAAGTAGGTTCGAATCTGACTATATAGTTTCGAACAGTTCACGAGTACTTCGGAAAAAAAACACTACTTTCAAGTAGACTCGAACCTTGACGGGATAGGTTTGAACTCTCTATAAGTACTTTGAGAAACGTCAGCGGTACTTGCAAGTATAATCGAACCCTGATCATTTATAGGTTCGAATCCTTTATGATTACCTACTTCAACCAGGAGTTTTCTATTCGTTGCGAGTGTGCGATTTGTTTTCGGTGAAAATTACCTATGTACAAGTATTCCACATTACATTTAGTTAACTTTATTATCATTAACAATTAATTTATTTGGCAAATACACAAAATACTCTTAACATTTGTAAGGATTGAGGAATAATATTTGATTGACAATTTATTATAGCTTCAACCTAATTCGTTTTTTACTATAACGACATTTCGTGCCTTCGAAAATATTCTTTTTGATGGGACGGAGATTCCCATGGTGCACAGGTAATCACGAGCTAGTTTCGTTAAAATGAGGTACTGAATACTATTTACAGACCAATATAATAATAACCAATGTAGTAATAGCGGATGAACTAGACACGTTCTCGTTTACCTATATTGGCAACTTCGGTATCAAAAGATAAAACTTTCAAGCTTACACCCTAGTTTATGCATGCTATAAATATAAACACTTAAAGAATCAAGTATGATTAATGACATTTTACCAGTATATTTTAGCTGATAATAATCAAACAATGCAGTTTTATCCTGCATTTTTCTATTTTTCTAAAAGCGGGTTTATTGTAGAATATTTCACACTCATTTTATGTACATATTACATTTATTATGAAGTTTAAATCGATATGTATAAATAAACTGATCAATCATGTTTCCTAAAATCGTACAACTGCAATCGTACCAGTACGATTTGAAAACTTAAGTTACATGTTATATGTACAGGTTATGTACAATTTTTTAACTAAAAACTATGCCTAAAACATCAAGCTTCAATATCCAATATTAATTTGCGTTCAATCTAGTACTAAATACGAAATACAACGTAAAATATCTTAAGTGGTACGATATTGGTAAATCTCAGCTATGTAGATTTTTATCTTTCAGGGTTCAAATACTACTTTTACGAGATTCGATTCTTTCAAACGTCGAAGTACTTAGAAGTATATTCTGAACTCTGCCGCTACTTTTTCTGAGGTTCGAAACCGGCTTCTATAACCCAAGTACTTTGGAAGTATATAGAATGAAACGCCAGCTCTTATGAGTAGTATTCGAATCCCATGAAGTGAAACTTTTGTATTGGAATTGACTCGGATTCATCAGTACATATTGAACTTGATCCCATCCCTAGTTATGAAGGTTTTTAGAATCAATGAATAGTTTGGATTGTTAAGAAAGGTCGACGTTGAGTCTGTGAATTCGATATTATTTCGTATTTATTACCGCTATAAGTGTACCAGTCGAAGAACTCGATGTTTTAAAAATTGAGTACCGAAGGCTTTCAAAATTACTGGCAAAAAAGAAATTGTAAGTCCTATGATCACATGAATTGAGTAGTGTAAAAATTACTCGGCCAAAAATATCTATTTTCGATAGACGTGGGAATAAATTTCAGCTGAAACAGTTAAATAGGGGCGACCGGGACAGGTTGTAACCCAGTGGTAAATTGTAACATACGTAAAATCTTAAAACAACAAATCTGGTAACCCACAGCATGCGAGAGCTGCTTGACGATATTAGCACCGTCGGTTTTAGTGACACAAACCAGCGTTATCATATTCATTTTGTGGTAATAATCCAGAATTTTAGTATTTAGAGCATGTATCTAAATGTTGTCTTAGCACTTTATTTCAATTAACCGTCATTAGAAACCGTTTGAATGTTTGTTTCTTTGTCGCAAAGGAATCAGTACACATTGGTTTATTATAATGTGTACGCATTTTAGTGATTTGATGTTTAGTTTCTCGTTTGCTGAGGTAAAACGCAAAAATTCGACCTCGAGGTAAATTGTAACATGTTACTATACTTACACCGCTTCAAATGGTGACAAAGCAAACTATTTGCTGACACACCGGAAAAAGATGCTCTAGACGAACAACAGAACAATCGAGAATTCAAAAAATAGAAAAAAGTATGTAGGCAAAAATAAAGAAAGCACAGAAGAAGATTTGGATAGAATCAGATAAATAAGCAATGATTGCTTAACTGATGTACCTATATCACATGTTTAATAATGATCTGTGTTTTCATTTATATTTTTTAGAAATGTTTATTTGTGTCTATATTTGTATTTAAATAAGTAAAACAGATGTGTTACCCCGGACTGGGGCAAATTGTAACAAAGGTTCAGAATTGTTTAAGATGAAGCTAGATGTCTAAATGTCCAAGATTTTGTCAAGTACTTACACTCAATGTGTTCACCACATATGTAAGTAGCAAGTCACGCAAATTATTTCTTGATTGAGGAAAATACTTTCGAGAACCAACTCTGAAAACTTTTTTGTTACAATTTGCCCCGGGCTCCCCTATACTTAACTCATTTCTGCTATAAGAAAAGGACATTTAACAATTTTACCCCATCAGTCAATAACCAATCAAAAACCTATTAATTATTCATAATCCTATGAAGCATCAACAACAGACGCTCCCCTAGATATATGCAAAGAATCGCCCACGTTTTCCCACAGATATTGCCGTTTGGAAATGTCTGGCGCTATAATTCACGGCGATTCCTCGTTTCAACCCCTTAATGTGATCCCTGACGATCGTTTACCGGAAACGGGAACTCGGGAGCTCGGGAACTTCCGATAGAAAACTTGCTCACGTTAGGATCGCCTCCACGGCTTGTGTCTCGGGTCCTTTCCGTTCGAGAGCCCTCGGGGAAATACAGGGCCGCACGTTTCGTGTCCACCCCCTCATCGATTTCACGTCGCCCGAATTTCTTTTATGTACCCGGGGTCAAACCGTTTCCCAATACACTTCTCGCGGCTGGTCCAACGATCTGCTGTCACGAACGACGATACAGCTGTCGGAAACTGTATTCCTTATTCTCGCTGGTCGTCTGCCGTTCCGCGTAATAAATGGGATAAGAGAGAGAGAGAGAAAGAGAGAGAGAGAGAGAGCACAGGGAACCTGCCATCCCTCTGGCGAAGCTCGGACGATTTCCATGCAGGAAACTAATGAAATATGAACGTTTTTCTTTCATTGATCGCTGCAGGAGACGCTTCTTACTTATTGTGCGCGAACTACTTGCTTTTGGTGTCCATTTGTTTTGGGGAGATTGTACGATAGTATACTGCTGCACACTATTTTTTGGAGATCGGTCACGCGAAAAGTTAAACGAAATTCATGTAAAGTAAATAGTATATCGTCTGATACATAGATAGCATTGTTTTAAATTATCAATTATTAGTTAGAAGAAAATGGCATATTGTTTCAAATTTCAGAATCTGTAAGCCAGTGAATATGCAAAGCAACAAACTTATCGTCGAAAATATATGTCGCAATAAATTAATCCTCGTTGTAAGTTTTCTAAAGTGTATTCAAATTATTGACTTCTTATATGATTTTTAAGAAGATTGTATATGCCTTTTCATGGGTATTTATTTTTCAATTAATGTATACATAATCATATATTCGGCAAAGAATAGTATCGAGCAGTATACTAGAAGAGTATAAATTCAAGGGTTGTGCAATATTGTTGACTTTTGTATCACAGATAGTGGTTAGAGTTTTTGGGAAAAGTGAGAGAAATGAAGGCATGCAATGAGGTGTTTTTAAGTGGTGGAAGTTGGAATCGTGTGATTTGAGTAGAGAGTATGTAGATTGTAGATAGTACTGCCCTCTTTAGTTAAAATGTCCTATCTAACATTTTGAAACAACCGAGAAAACTGAAGTTTTATCATTTACTTTCTACCGTCCTTATTTTCTTTCATTCAAATTAAAACATGTTTCCTTATTTCGGAACAGCCTAATATGATTTTTTGTAATAAGTGTACCGGGAGGTATTGTATTATTAACGTACCAATTAATTAATAGTTTTAGATAGGATGTTTTAACCATTTGGAATAAAGTTAGGTTAAATACATTAGACTGTTTATAAATCTTTACGAAACACGTAGAGTTTTCTAACTTTACTTAAAAGGTAAAAACGTGTGGAACTTCAGATATCTCAACATATCTCAAAAACTGTAGTTTTTGGATTATGGAGTTATTAGATTTTAATTAAATAGTCTGTGGTTAAGTACCAGGTTAGATGTTGGTTGATCGTTGCCAACAGAAGTCATACTTTCGTTGTGTATAAAAAATATTTGGATAAAGTATGAGCCTTTAGTTCTAGTTTTAGAATTTTGACGTAGAAATTCAACAGTTCTATTACTATGTTAGTTAGCTTTGTCACTATTTTTACACAATTCTTATGATTTTTAGTTTTCATTTCTTTGTGAACTGTTTTCACTTAACTCTCGTAATATGAGTGGTTTTCAATTTTTTCAGAACTATTTCCACGCAGTTCTCGTGGTTGTAGTGTTTTATATTTTTATCAAAACTATTTGCGCTTTCGTTCAAGTAAAAGAACTGTGTCTTAGATAAGTTATGAGTCTTGAGTCTTACCAATTGTGGCGCATGTGACTTGTGTACGTCGTACACTTCATTTTAAACTCATGGATAGTTTTATTCCGAAGTGGTTAAGTGTAGGTCCATGTTGTATGATTTTCAATCGGTGATGCTGATTGCATCATTTTTTCCCAGAAATTTCGTATTTTGTCGATAATATACTATTGCTGATTATAATTTGAAGTATATTTTATGATCATGTAGTTGAATTTCAAACGGAACCACAAATTTTGTAAGTATTCAAGTTTCAAAGTAAATAAGCTATAGAAGTCTAGAAACACTACCCACAAAAGTTTTGTGACCTATTCTTTTAGAGTTCAAGTAAATACGGACAATAAATGTTAGATGCATATGTCCATATTAAACAAAATTTTACGTAATTGAAGTCTATAATTTATCAGAAAATTGGATCAGGAAGCAGTATTTTATTGAAATATTTATTAATTCCAATTGTATCCAAAAAGAATTATCAAGAGAAAGTAAAGGAAATTGATAAACACCTATAAAAAGCATTCAAGTGAATTAAAATCTTCAGTGAAGTATTGAACGAAGAATACGAAATTCGTATAATTCAAAGCTGCAAAATACAGAGATAGAATAGCACTAAGTAATGAGATTAACGAAAGCACTGGTTATGGTTTTACCAGCGAATTTACTTTCATACGATGTGGTAATGAAATAACACTTAAGTATATTATGTTTAAGAACTTGTTGCGGCAGAAAAACGGTTTATGGTATTTTTACGTGAAACCTGGTTGAGTTTAAAAGGTTTAATTATGTTATAATGCCGCGTAAAACTGCCGTGGACAAAAGTTTGGCCGCGTTTCCACTCCCTTGAAATAGCCTAGGAACTGGAAATACGGAGAATATTACTTTTTTATCCTCTTTACAGTAATTCTACACAATAGTGGGCGACGCACTGGCCAAATGGGAATAATGTTCCCACTAATGTATTAAAATTGGAAGTTTTTGTCTTCCACTTTACGAGAGCCATCCACGCATAAATTATGAAAATATAGCGGCTCCAGTTCTGTCTCCTCTTTTATGGACGTTTAAAATAATGTATGAAGTCCAAGACTGGCTACGATAAATTCAACTGGGATTTATATTTAATTCTCCATCCTCCTGGAGGGTATTTCTATACGCGGTCCCCAATTCAATTTCGTGAATGCGATCAATGCTATTTTTTTATTGTATTAGCAATTTTATATTGTGAAAAATTTATTTCTGCACTATGAAAGTAGCACAATTGCTCGTATTTGGCAAATCTTTTCATATCTGCGTCGGCGAACATAAAATTCAAATCTTTCGACCTTCGTTTCAGTGGAATAAGTTTCTTTAAAATCTGTGAAATTCTCTTCCATTCGAGAAGATCGTTCATTTTCAGTTGGTGAATTTATCACAGTTGGTCAATTTATCTCAAAGGAAATACAGGAACGGCGAATGACTGAATATAATTCAACTTAAGTTTGTGCAATTCTAAACATTCACAGTTGTAATCACAGTCTACTCTCTCCTCCAAACACACCCTTCAAATATCCACGAGAAAGACAGAAACATGAAAGGAAGTCAACAACCATAATCCCCTGGTATTCATCCTTTTTTACCATAAACAACTTCAATTGAATCTGCTATTTCAGAAATGATATACCTATATGACATTTTCCAACTTTTGAGAAAAATGTTTTATTTCGATAATTCCTGCCCTAAAAAGCAGTGGAAAATATATGTTTTAAATTGAAAGTTTCCACATTGTTCTGACAAATAGATAACGAATTTTTCATTAGACAACTAACAAAAATAAATTGGAGACTGGTTCACATGTATTATTTCTGCAGTAAACCACTTTTTCCATGATTTTTAGAGGGTTTTCTATTCAAAAACTCTACATTTTATTTGTTTGAATAAAGGTGTTACTAAAACAAAAAAGAAAATTACGTGGAAAAATGGTCTGTTCATGAGCAAAAGGTTTTGTTCGTGTGAACAATGAAGTTTCCCTGTACTGCAGAAGCAACACATGTGCTTCCACATACAGTGTTGGTCAAAAGAAAATTTGAAACTCATTTTTTTAAGTGTTATACTGGTGTCACTGGTCTATTCTAGCAACCTAATCGATGGGATGGGAGCTTGTTACCATTTACACTTTAAACTTTCTTCTGACCACTTGATTATATGTGTATCGTTTCTGCACTAAACTAAATCTTAGAGGCGTTCTTAACAGAGAAGAGCAGGTGGAACATGTGTCATTTCTATAAGTACCAACCGATGCGTCTTGGTAATGTGTATAAAGATACCAATGTCTCTAACTCAAAACCGTAAAAAATGTCGCACCTGTGGTTTCTGAAATAACCGATTGAATTGACCTGCTTCCTGAATAAAATATTTCAAAATAGTCACCTCCGTGTCAAGGTACTCATCTAAATCCCAAACCCACGACAACAAACTGGGGGAACCTTTTTCCATCACTTCCCCTTATATCTTGGAATCGAAACAATGCTTTACTTCGCGAACTTAGCATTCGTCGACCTTTTTACCCGAAATTATTTCTCAGTCGTCGGGAATCCAGCGAGAGTAACGCTTTCTGGGAAGTTGATTGCGTGCGTTGCATAATCGTTCGTGCAACGTGTTTTCACGGCTATTACGGCGTTGCATTAGAACGATTCAAGGTGAGGCCGCTTAAGGTCCAAGTTTACGCAAATTCCAAGCCGCGTCACGGCTCCAAAGCCGCCTATTCTCGCGAGAGCAATAATAAAAAGGAAGGGAGAAACTCTGCCGTGTCGATACGACCGATTAAGCAAGGAAATGGAAAACAGCTCGACGTAAATTTGCATTAATGGCACATGTGCGTTCTCGTGGTATCGATTTTCTCCACCGTTGTGTTCTTGCTCTTCGACGATGTTAGACGTTGCTGTCGGCCACTCGTTCTCATAGAATTAGAACATGTGCAGTAGTGAAAGCAATTTCGATTGTTTTTTAAGAGAAATGGCAAATTATGTCAGAGTTGTGAAGTTCTTCTCTAGTAAAGCTATGGTGCCGAGAGTTCCTTAACACTTTGCTGCGAGGTTTTGAAAAATGCGATCACTTCTACCAGGAAAGCTTTAGGTGTACAGAGTACAAAGCGAAACCTTTGCCTCTGTTGTTTTCAAAGTAAACATTTGGGGACTCTCGGACAATAATTTCTCAGGTGTGCACAAGATGCAAGTCCCTCGGAGTGGAAACGCGTCGATGCCAAGCAAAGTGTCAAACAGAATATAAGTCTATAAGTGGTATCAGGCAAGTTTCAGAGGATTATTCTTAATAGTATGCTAAGCGGAGCAAGGATTTCCATATTTTATTTCGACACGAATAGTTGCGATAGAGCTCAAAAACACTTTCAGTTATAATCAGTTCGAAAATTACGATATGTATACAATAGCTATGAGAATGGGAGTAGATTATTTGACAAAGGATATCATTCAGTTGATAATCTTCAATTTTGATGAAATTTTTTCGAATTTGTGGATCGGAAACTTATTTAAGGGAGTAGGTTACCCTCGATAGCTCTAAAAGAGGCATTTTTCAAAACCAAATTGTAAAGTGATGAGTAACAGTAGAGAAAACGTTTTTTCTAGTTTTAATCGTTATTCTATGAGCGGAAAAAATCTAAATATCTCTATGTACATAAAAGTCGTGAGTTAAAACGTAAAGGCGTGTCCGTTTGATGGTGAATATAAAAACTCAAAAACCGCTCTAACGATTTGGATGAAAATTTAATGGGAGATGCAGAAACCCTATGATATGTCGGGAGCAGATTTTTGAGAAAAAAAAATAAAAAAATACCATTTTTATTTTGAAAAATACTATTTTATCGATTTCTTGTATGAAAAATATATTTTATCTCTTTTTTTTTTAAGAATTAATCTCGAAAATCTGCTTCCAACACATCGTAGGGAATTATTTTCTGCATCTCTCATTAAATTTTCATCCACATCGTTGGAGCGGTTTTCGAGATTGTATGTTCACCATTAAACGGTGCATCGCGTACACATCTTTACGTTTTTACTCACAACTGTTCTGCACATAGAGATATTTAGACTTCTATTTTTTGTGTTAAGGCTCAAAGAATAACGATTAAAAGTAGGAAAAAATGTTCTCTTTACTGGTATTTATCACTTTACAATTTGCATATGAAAAAAGGCCTGTTTTTTGGCTATCGAGGGTACCCTACCCCCTTAATTAACTTTCTTCCAAACTAATGGAAATAAAAAAGGAATTTTAATGCGAACAATACTATGTATTTCATCGACACTAACGTGGCCTTAACAAAAATTTGTGGGATTTAATAATAATAATATATAAGTTTTCTGTCCTTAAGTTTTAATAAAAAATGTAGAACAGTGAAAATAGTGCTATTTATCTTAATTTTTACGTTTACACTCTTCATCAGAATTTCAGTAAAATTCGCCTGTACCGAACACACTTGCACAACTGCTATTTCCTCCTTTGTAAATTTTACACTATTCCGTGCAAAAGTGTTACATTGTGATGTTCCTTAAATTCATCTCAATATCTCGCACAATATTATAAAAAAAATCATATGATCCCATTTGAAAAATTCAGTATCGCTTTAATTTCACATCCAGCAAATATTTTCAAAATGTTCTTTATCACTTTATATTATGCACTTAATACAGAGAAATGTTAATTAACAACTGTCACCCGATTAATTTCAGACTGGATATGAAAATCGATAGAAGTACTAGATTCTTTCTTTTATTTAAAATTAAAAAAGAACAAGTACTATTATTTTGATTATCTTCTGTATTAGTATTGTTTAAAAATCTCCATTGGCACTTTCAGCCTTTCCAAGTAAACTGTATTACGGACTGTAAACTGTATTATCTTTTCTTATAATATAAAACTTTGTTACTTAATAAGACTTCAAAATATTAAAATAATCATAATGATTATATAAAATAGTGTGGTACATGTCAAAAATAAGCTTTGACACATTTCGTTAATAAATAACATTTTGGTAAATAAACAATTGTGTTCTTGAAATTCTTACTTTTCTTACATCAGCCTTTTTTGTCTCCAGTCTTCAATTACTACCACTCAACCTTATTTTCCAATAATCTATTCTATTAAAACAGCGAAATTTGTAGGCCGAGGACAGGTGGTCCATTAGTGTGGCTTTTTTTCAACATGCGATTTCTTTTGCTCTTAGCCCCTAGTATGGTTCCATTTCATAAAAGAATAGTCCTTGCAAAAATTCATTGAAATCGGAAAACAGGAGAGGGTGTCGACCAGGCCTTAAATTTTAGAATTCATTCTCTGAAATAGGATGCAAAGTGAATGGTAAACTGCCGATACTCGTGAGCATTCTGCGTTTCCTTCAATTGAAATTAGTCGATGGTACATTGCGACGCATGCCCAATTCCAGCTAGTTCCCATGCAAATAAATATTTCATTGTCGATCCAATCGTGATAATACTTGGGCACTTGAGCGCAGGCTGACATTGCCAGAAAGCTGCCACTGACATTCGCCGCGAATTCGAAGAAAAATAACCGGACATCGAGTGGAGTGGCCTTTGTTTCCCCAGCTTTCTGGGGGCGCTTGAAAATTCTGCCAGCATCTGGACTGGCCGTGCAAACATTATTTCCCGGTTAGAAGGCAAAATTTTTATTCGTGTCCACTTGTGCTGTTGCTTTCGAACTTGGATGGAACAATCCTCGGACGCCTGCGAGCAACGTTTGTGTCTTGAGGGAACTGTCTGCTTCACCCGGTCATTTTTTTTGTAGATAGTATTTTGTGCTGTAAAATAGCTGGCAATTTATGTTGTGTGGAGCTTGTAGTAAGTACTAGAAGAGTATAGGTTTCAGAGGTTTCAGGGGTTGCGCAAGGTTGCTAATTTTTTGTTTGGAAAGGAGTGCTTAGAGTTCGGAGGGAAACGAAAATGAAAGAGTGTAGGGTGACCTACCCAGTGAGTGAACACTTAAGCTGCATGTCTCTTAAAATTGGTATTCAAAAGTGATTATTTAATCCCCTGAATGTTATTGCTATAAGCGAGCTGTTTTATTAATAAAGTCAGACATCCCGGAACACAATTCTAGCAATGCTTGATAGTTACAACTTTCATTCAAAGTCTGACAGAGATTAAATAAAAAATGGGCCAATGGCCAGTGAGTGAACATAAATTTCTAGTGAATGAACAGGGGTACCCCAGTGAGTGAACGGGATAATAGCAGTGGTTAGCTTTCCAATGTATTTAGACGACATTTTGTGTAAATAATTTTTCATTCTCTAATTGCAATAATATTATTGATTTGATACTTCACTAGTCTTATAAGATCATAATTATGCATAGTTGAAATTTGGTTTCTGGGGTGTCAAAAGAAAAAAAGACCGGGTAAGCTGTTCATTCGTTGGTAAAGAAAGAAATGTCCAGTGAATGAACGGCCGTTCAGTCATTGGTATTCACTAGTATCTCCCATCCAATGCATGAACACCTAAGAAACTCGACAAATTCTTAAAAATCCGTTAATTCATACAGTATTTCTCGTTAAAGGAACATAACAATGTAATTATAACATCCAATTTATCATAGAACCATTAAATGCATCTGAAAATACAAATTGTGGATATCACGTAACAAGCCTTGCTTTGAACTTGTGGGACTCCACGAGGACAACTGCTGGATAAACGGAATTAATACCGTATCGGTTACAATTAAACAGAAAAACGCTTTAGCGAAATATCCGTGGATCTCCAGTCTAGATGTCAGTGTCAGTTTCAAAGTGAAGTGGGCTCCATAGGCGTTAATTTTTCGTATTATATCAGCAATGTTCACTCACTGGGCAGGTCACCCTATGTAGAATGTAGTTAGTGGTATTTGGATCATGAAGTTACTATGTGCATAGGTTTTAGTTGGTCCCTAAATAGTTAGGTACAGGATTAGACGTGGGTTGATCGTACTCGACAGAATTCATACTTTCGTTGAGTATAAAAAATTGACGTTTGGATTTAGTAGCCTTTATTTTCTGGAATTCTGGCATAGAAATTTAACAATTTCACGTAGACTTTTCAGTATTTGGACACAATGCTTATGGTTTTCAATTTTTTCATTCCTATATGAACTGTTTCCACGTAATCCTCATCATTTTGAAGGTTTACATTTTTTCAGGATTATTTCTGTGCAATTATTGTAATTTTGATAGCTTGTCTTTTGGTCAAAACTTTTTTCAAAACTATGTTTATACAATTCCTATGCTTTTTTGTATCAAATTTTTATGAAAACTATTTCAACGCGATTCTCATGATTTTATACTATCCTATTTTCCTTAGTCCTATTTTTGCAGGACTCTCATTGCATGAATTTTCTATTATTCCATCGAGATCTTGCATCATGAACTAATTCCCAATAAACTACTAAGTAATTTATTTAACCACATGCATTAAAAGCTTGCATTTTTCTATAAACACAGTACCCAAAGCTTATGGTAAACACAGGAGACGCGGTCGAGCCGGAGATTTGGTCGAGTCGCTATATTTCAGACTCTATACGTAAAAATGCGTTAAAGTGCAGATCAATTCCTTCTCTAGAAGCCAAACAGTTGAATGAATAGTGTCATTTCGCTTCCTTCTGTGTTTTTCTGGATTTGTAGGCTTTAAAAGGTCGATTGAGGTTACATTTAACTTCTTTTGTCAAACAGCGGTTGTACAGAATCGTATTTAAAATATACTTCTAAGTTTATTTTCGTTTAATGTTGGGATAATAAGATAGTGGAGATATTGATGGACAATGCAGCCAAACTATTTGACCATATTAACTCTTCCTCTCAAAGCTAACGAGAAGATCATCTCTCGCTACAGAAAGGAGATGTGGTCGTGTTATGATTTTTTTTATATTATTTTCGTTTATTTTTTTATTTTATATTATTATTTTATTATTATTTTTGTTCATTTAGTTTATTTATTTACGTTTGTATTCATTTGCCTTGCTAATCGCCAGTAGGTAGTCCACTTTTTCTTTATGGTGTTCTTTACTTGTTTAGCGTAAACAAATTAAATATCAATGAAACTCTAGTAGTATTCACCCATAAATAATTTTGCTTTATCCCTTGTTAATTTTCCATGAATAATTATGTGAGTGGTCTCTGCCAACGACGAAAACCATTTCCCGGCACCTCGGGAGAGGTGGTCAGATGTCACGACTTCAGTTTTCAACCCGATTTACAGTAAATATGGTCTTAATGCAAATATCGACCAGTTTTTCTGAATCAGCATAAAATTCTGAATATATAGGTTCGTTCTGATAAAATAAGTAATTTCAATATTAGTTTTAATAGCCATATTATATTAGGTCGACCGTGTCTCCCGGATTTATCCTGTATCCACTCAAACTCAATACAGTCTACATACCCTTTTCAGGATTGCTACTAGTATTTCGCTCCATTTTTAATTAAATGATGCCCGACACGAAATAGTGGAGCATGGAAACAGAAACGCGCGAAACAGGAAGTTGTCATTCCATAGTTTTTATTCCACGAGCGTTCTCACGTGATCGCGTTCACGTGGTTCTTTTGCATTCGCGAGGTCTTAATGTGGTTGAAGTAAATGCCACGGGTCTCGACATTCTTTCAGGCTGCCAGTAGCGAAATGCCAGGGAGTTCACATTCGTATCGACAAAATTCAATGTATGTACGCGAATACCTTCTCCACCCCTTGTAAGACGCATATTCTTTTGTTTCGCAATGCATTTATACCCGTTCATCGTTTATATTTGAATTCCTTTTACCCCGAGGGGACTTTTGGGATTTTTACTAACCGCACATATCTCAAAATTCATTCGCAAGTTATTTTGTCTTATTTGATTACAAATTATTTAACTTTAATAATTATGAAACCGTGGAATGCAAATACCTCTTACTACTTAGCGAATTTGCAATGTAGGCAGTAATATATTCTAACTAAATACAAAGACAAATTTCCAAATTCATCCTATTGCTTTTTGGATAACTATTGGTTGGATATAATAGTCAATTATAAACAATTATAACTCTTAGATATACCTCTGCAGCAATACCTCCGTACTCGCCACAAGAAGGGCATATCTACCGATTTCGTTCTCTCGCAAGTCCCCTATCAACTACCGATTCCTACATACAAGGTATCTCAAAATTGTGGGACCTCCCGAAACATGTAATATCCTGATGCCGAAAGCCATAAAAAAGTCCTTTACCGGTTTGGGATCTGAGGTTTCGTTCCCAAGTTATTAACAGTTGAATACAATGTCCAACAGCTATTTCGATCGATAAGATTCAACAGCCGTTTCTTATAGATTTTTGTGCGACAAAAACGAATCCGCAAACCGTTTGTTGTCATAAAACATTATACAGTGTTTTAGAAAAAGTGTCTTTGATTTTCACTCACTCATATTGAGTTTGAAAATAAAAATACATACACCGGTTTCCTTGGAATATATTTCTCCTAGAACCTGTAACTTCGGCCTGGACCTCGGAAAAAAGAATTGAACCAAAATCATTAAAATAGTGACAAGGAAAAGGCGATTTTTACGATAACTGTGGAGTTTTGGGGTGCACAGATATCTGTTTTCTTTTTTATCTTTGAAACTAGAGCTTTTACACTTTAATGTTGAGGTTCAGGGCAGAAAGGAATACCGTAAACTGGGGGAACAGTGACATGTTTTTGGAACATTTTGCTATATAATATAAAAATTAACATTTTTACATTTGCTTTAAGTAGCCTATCATAACATTGCATCTTTTGTGAATGCACTACAAGTGTCAAAAGGCATCAAATTTTTGTCCTTAACCTTTTTTATTACATGTTAAATATGTGCCAATGATACCCCGTAACCGGGTAACATTGGCAAATCATATATAAATAGCACTAAAAAGTTAAAGTTTTACCACATCTGAACTTACATTAACACTTAAATCTGTTTCTTTTTGTGTTCAATGCATTCTATTTTATATTTTTTTAATTTGTTTATTTTTTATTTTTTTAATTAACATTTTAAAATTTGGTTTAGGTATCCTATTATAATATTGCATCGTTTGTGATCGTACTACATGTGTAAAAATGCATAAATTTTTTTTCCTTTCCCTTTTTAATAGATGTTAAGTAGATGCCAATGTTACCCCGCACTGCCAATGTTCCCCCAGTTTACAGTATATTTTGAGCATGTTGTAAAACTTTTAAATTGATCCGAACCTCCGATTTTTTGCAATCACTGCAAAATCGCAGAAGAAACGCCCACACATCGGACGACTGTAGCGCCGTCACATATTTAAAAATAATTTTTGAATTTGTTTCACTTGGTTTTTACAGCGTCGATATGACACCTAAATAAAGAACTATGTTCGTGGCGCAGGTGATGTCCTGGTTCAGGCTGATCTGAAACAGAAAAGCCGAAAAGTTTCTTAACCTGTACCAGTGTCGCTATCATCTGTGTCAATTAACAATTTTTGTTAAAAAACGTTCCCCTCCATAGATTTATTGTTTGCCGTACAAAACCGCGTGTAGAGAGAGAATTCAAATTTGAGAAAACGTAAGGTCCACGTTCGTAAACAATTACCTCATAAAACAAGCTCAGGTGAGGTCATTGTAAAGTTACCAGGATTCTGTCCTCATAACTTTCAAAAACCGATAAAATAATATTTCATGCTTCACAATGCACCGACTATCGCAGATACCCTCTTTTGAAGCATCAAAACTAACAAACTGAATACCTGTGAAAACAGATGATGTTGAACAATCGCTCGCCTCGAGTACGGCTATGTTTCTTGACTTCGATGTTTCACAATTTCCGTCTCTAGTGTCATGGACGATTCGCATCACGTTACTCTATTCTCACTGCAAGCACACATATTACTTCAGGAAGATATTCCCATTTGGCGTGCTCTTCTTTGGTGCTTCTTACGACATAAAATAAGAAAGATTATAAGAGAAAGAAGTTTCAAATTTTCTGCATATATTTACCCATATGTCAAGAAAGAACATCAACGCTGTATTTTGCTTATATACTGTTAGACAAAACTAAAAGTGAACTTGATTCAGTTATTCGACAAAAGTACCTATTACGGTCCTTCGGGTTTGGTCGACATCAACCTTCTATACATTCACCTGCAAATTTCGTTAATGGTTATTTTTACTGAAGGACCGTTATCTAAAAAGGAAGTTTGGCTTTACACGTAGGTTGGAGTATATACAGGGTCAGCGGTTTATCCTGCAACCCGCGCTCGCGCGAACAGGTAAAATGGCAACAGCGCCTCACAGACGCATTCCTCTACAACCATGCACCGTCCCGGTGTTCGGAGAGCTGCCAGCGACCGCTGGACAGCAGTGATGCCCGAGCTTCTAGAATTTTGGGCTGGTCTCTTTCAAATTAACGTTGCAAAGAGCTATTCAGAATTTCCCGGCCCGGGTTAAAAAATTTGGGGCCTTTTTCGTATAACTTTTGCACTATAAGAGATACCGGAATGCAATTTGTGCCGAAAAATGAGGAAAAATTATTACCTATTAATGATGGATAATTTAACATATTTTACGTCTACTTAATGTTTCTTCTATCAATTTTTTAACTATAATTGTTTAAAAAGCTTTTGCTAACTGTTTATTTGATAATGTATTTAATGCTGTTTTTAAAATTCGTGGTGTTGATAAACAATAGACTAATTGTTTCTGTATCATTACTTTCATAAATTGAGAAATTAAATTGTTATTCAATTATGTGTTACTTCCGCAGACCTCAGAATCTATTGTTCTGGTTTACTTTTTTTTTTTAATGATTTTATCCTTAATGCAGTGCATACCTGGATCAGACGTAAGGGGTAACTAATGGGACGTGTTTTTGATTGTAGCGGTGTTTGATTCTTGTTTCTAGAATTTTTATGTTTGAATGTTTTAGCTACTCAACGCCACGCCTATACCGGCTTCTGTTAATGTCATTTTTTGGAACGATGTGCCATTATTGTGGCTTTACAAGCAGGTGGCGGAAAATCTCTGCGTACAAGGGTATAGTGCCGCGGTCAACCCTGTTGTAGTTAAAATTTTTGAAATCAAGACGGGTACGAGATCAGTCGAACCGATCATAAAAGCGGATCGCGCGGCTCGATTACATGGGCCAGGAAATTCACAATATCTAGCTCTGCGACGCTAAAATTTTCGAAGCTCGGGCATCACTGTTGTCCAGCGGTCGCTGGCAGCTCTCCGCTGGGCCGGTGCATGGTTGTAGTGGAATGCGTCCGTGAGGCGCTGTTGCCATTTTACCAAGTTCGCGCAGGTTGCAGGATAAAACGCTGACCCTGTACTGTTCGACACTATTTTTTCCCGATCAGTCAAGCGAAAAATTAAAAGAAATTTATGTGACGCATATTAGTAAAATAATGCATAAATGATGCGTATGAAAGTTATTAGTTAGAAGAAGATCCCGGCTGTTTTTGGGACTCCAAAAATCCCGGGATTTTTTAGAAATGTGAATTATTTCATGAACACCTAAAAAATATAAAAATAAACAGAATAAATAAACACAGTCATTTCATAATAATAAGGACAATAATAATAATGATTTATTTAAATAATAATATTAAGTCACGTGTAACTAACTAAACTCTATTTATATTAACAATGATATTCTCACTTTCCGTTCTTTCGAAATCGCGCGAATTGCAAATCAAAACTTGTCTGATCACGTAAAGTCGAAACATTGTAGACATGTACTTTAGGTGCATTGCTCTATCTTCGTTCGCATTTCCAAAAATCTTCATAATGGTTTACTGATATTATCTACTTATTGAGACTTTATTATTATTCATTGTTCTACTGTTTTTATGGTTAAAAATGATTTTAGCTTATGTTTCAGACTAATGATAGAAATTTAGTTTGTTTACTTTAAATAAAGAGTTGGAATTTTAGCACATAATACATCATTTTAATTACTGAATTTTTCTATTACCCAATCCCGAGATTAGTCCCAGAATCCCGAGATAGACTTTAAGAAATCCCGTAATCCTGAGATAGTAAATAATGACCGGGATTGAATTCCCTAGTGGTAATACAATGGTACGTCTTTAACACGGCTTGTAACGCGTACATATATCAAACAACGGGGCGAAGAAGGGGATGCGCCGGAAGACCTTACACGCACAAGGCGCGTCTTCGTTGGCAAAGAAGAAAACGCCATACGGCTAATTCACAACAAGATGGCGTATTGTTTCAAATTTAAAAATCAGTAAAAAAGTGACTATTTAAGGGGTCATGCCTATTTGGAGGCGAAAAAGAACGCCATTTTCGGGAACTTTTTGTGAAAAATATGATGTAACTTTCTTACAACTATTTTCTTATTTTAGAAGTATATATATTCAGCAACCCTCAGTAATTTTGTTATAGGAAAATATTAAAAAATGACCGAATAACAGCCACAGCAAATAGTTGTAAAAAATATACATTAGATTTTCCACAAAAAATTCTCGAAAATCACGCCTGCTAACTATGCAGGACCCCTTCCGGGGGTATACCCGTTTGAACGCTCGGAAAATGTGTAAATTTTGTGGATTTTTTTACAAGTCAACGGCTTGACGAAAATTGTAGATATATGCATATCAGGTCATTTCAAAAGCCTTCGCGTATTTCGTAGGATGCAGTGACGTTCTATGCATTTCTTTTCTACTTAAGCCATTCCGAATGTTTGTGTTAGTTTTCGAGCATTAGTTCGGGATCAGCATTCAATCAGTGAAATGAATTGAGAGCGAGTGGTCGTTAATTTTTAGCCCAATAATGTGTGCTTTATGCATTTAACGAATCTGTAAATGCTCCACAAGCTGCTAAGGATATTAATAAATTGTATTTGTTTGTTCCATTTGCTGCTTCATTTGTCAGCTTCACAGATTCATTTACTTATTAATAAAAGTGCGTTTTTTTTACCCAAACCTATTGAATTTTTTTAACTGTCTCATCGACCAGTTAGTAAAACGATGGCAAGAAGTTATTGAAAAAAAGGGAATCTCATCAATGATTAAGCTTATTTTGTTGCATGTTTTTCTTCGTAATAAAGTTCACATAAAAATGAGCAAAGACTTTTGGAATAACCTAATATTCCACAACTTAACCAGGCTTACTTCCGAATTTTAACCCCTTCACAGTGCAGTACGAGTCTCTGTCGGGCAAGCCATCTTTCTTGTATATGTTATCACGAACTGCAATTAATTTATACGGTAAAAGAACTACATACATGGTTTGTCTCACTATGTAAGAGTTACATTTGTCTGACTCTATGATTTCATCGAATTTTGCCATGAAATCTTACGAACGCATCTTCCCAATATTGTCCTACAAGAAATAACATTTAATAAAAAAAAGTCGATCTCCTCGACTCTCCAAATGGAAATACCTCCCCCAAAGCAGGCAAACTCGAGAGTGCAAGGGAAATATCGCCGAGCAGAGAAGTTAGAATAGATCTTGTTTGGGTATGGTGCTCGTGTTCCAAGGGCGTACAGGGCCGTTGTAAAGAGTGGTGGAGGATATTTTTATTTACCGAAACAATATTTGCGGCATCTGCGGGAAGACAATGGAAATTTAAAGCACCCCGCGTCTCACTCTGGCGGGAAGCGCGTCGATAGTCCATTTAAGGGTTGTTTTTCTCGACTTTCGAGCACCGTGGAAATAGACGACCCCCAGCGGAAGTTACTGATTTTGCTCGTGCATTTTAACGAGCAGGACAATGGGACTGGGATCGGGGAAGTTGGAAAACCAAGTTCGATCGCGTATATTCACGAACTCTCAATTAACACTTGGGGGGACACATATTTACGTTTATTTCACGAGCACCGATCTGTAAATTAAAACGGCGATTTTCGTGAAATTATTGAATACGAGGATCGTTTTGGTGAATGGCTTTTTGAAGCACTGTGAAGTTTTCAAATATTGATCGAGGAGAATGTTATGTATTATCATGTTTGTAGAAATTTGGTTTACTTTGAAAAAGAGTAAATGGATGTTTTATATACGTTTTTTTAGGGCGTAGCGATTATTGTTATTACTAGTTGTAATTTTTGTTGAAGGTTTCTAAAGATTGTGGATTATATATTGAAAATTAGTAATTATTACATAACTTGAAATGTTGATGTTTGTTTCAGTTTATTTGTTATGCATATCTTTCAGTTATTTTATTATATTGCGCGTTTTAATTACTACGGTTATTTCAGTCATTTTGGGTACGTCAGTTATTTTAGTTACTCTGCTTCAATCAATATCGGGTATTAATTGTTCAATCACGTCGGCTACTGTAATTATTCTAGTAATTTCAGGTATTTTAAGCCTTTCGATTACTTCGGTCGTTCGATTATTTCGACTGTATTAATTGTTTCAGTTGTTTGAATCATATCAGTTACTTCTCTTGTTTCTTAAATCAGTTAAAATGTGTGGAAGCTGCCATCAACTTTTTCCAATTACTACGTCAAAGAAAGCTTAAATGTTTCTCAAAATTAGAATTACAATTTAAATGACGAATAAGCTTCGGGCGATCCCTTTGATCACTGCAAGAAGTATTTATTTCACACGGCAAATTGTTATACTAACATTCAATCGCCTTTTCAATCATCAGAAGCAACATTCAGACACTAATTAACGTCCAAATCTCTCAGAATTAGAATCACAATTTAAATAACAAGGAAGTTCCTAACGATCCCTTCGGCCACAGTAAAATTTACACAGCGTTGCAAAATTGAGGATCATAAGAACTTTTTTTTTAAAAATGTGTGCTAATTTTATAAGAATTTGCACTTCTAAGCTTAAAAATAATCTCGAAGTTACTCCATCACGTATAGTTTTTTCACAACTTGCTTTGACGTTTTTATGTTGTACCTAATATGCGATTGAATAAAACTAGTAGTGAGAAATTACTTAACTCATAATTAACTGATGTGACTTGGTGATCTCCTTTCTAAAATCTCCTAGAAATTTTAAGTAAATTATTTTATTTATCTGCACCTACCGTTACGACAACTCTAAAGCCACCCCTATTCAATGTGCTACCAAACTCGTATTGTCTTTTTCGAATTCAGCACCCAGAAATGTATTGAAAATGGCTAAAATATTGAAAAAAAGTTTTTCCATCGGAGACCTGTGTTATCTCTTTCAAAAGGAGAATTGCAGTATCAAAATCTGTTCTTCTTTTTAATCATCACTTCAGTAAAATCAACACATTGAAACAGAAACGAATGAAAACCCGAATCACTCTCCCAATTAAAATTACAATTCAAGTCAAGAGTAAGTCCCCGAAGATCCTTTCGTCTGCTGCAATTTGTCATAGCCGATTTCCAGCGTCACCAGAGGAAGTAACGGCTGGTTCCTCTTGAACAGCTGATAATCGCAAATTGCTTCTTAATTACAGCGGTCGATTTAATCGTGGTTGGTGCCCCATGATGGGGCACGGAGGGGATGAGGCGCGTATCGTTGGTAAATAATCACGTCTTACAATTAGTTGCAGAAGTTATCTCTGCTTCGTTGGCCCAACTCGTTGCTGAACGCAGACTCTGATAAAGCTCTCGGGGCTAAATAATGATCGATCTTCGACGGCTGACAAATTCGGTACGAACCGCTGGTCAATTAATCTGTTCGCCCGTAAACGAACGCTGTGCCGTGTAATTTCAGCTGCGACTTCTCGTTCGAAGGATTAATCATTGACACGGGAAGGGATTATTACAGTGGACGCTTTCATTTTATCGAAAAATGGTCTGTAGCACAGCGACAGGCTCAATAGCTTATCGTCCTACACTATCAGTCATATGTATTGAATTAGGTTACTGTAAAATATTTATAAAAACATTGCGTTCGTTAACAATTGTTAAGGGAGTCTCTAGTTGCTGCGATATACATTTTGTATTTGGAAATGGGGCTTTCAATTCCTTCTTATACAATTTCAGATTGCTAAATATTTTGGACTCTAGAATAGCGTTTTCAGTGAACTGTCTGGTAGAGAATCATTAGTAGTGTAACCATTGTCGAGATGCTTAGATTAACCCTCGGTCGGCTTTGCCTGCATCTGTTTCGACCCAAGTTTGCATTTTTTAAATTTATATAAAAAACGATCTTTACAGTTCGAAATATCAATTGCTGCAAGAAGAAATCACGTTCCTAAGTTATACAAAAAGAAAGGAAAGTGCATAGGGATCGAAACTGACCCAGGCGATCTTCTAATCTCGAAGGATTAAAAGTAGTGTCTCAACTTTAATTATAAGTGATTAAGAATAATTATTAGTAGATGTTTCCATCGATCACTTTTATTAGCTATGAATCTGGGCTTCGTTTGCATGATTTTTTGTTTAAGGGGTTTCGTACACCTGAACGGGTGAAAATAAAAATCAACTTTGAGAATTTTTCTCGAATAAATTATTTATTTCAGGACATCGAATTTGCTTTCATTTAGTGGTATCGATCGTGTATTGGGTTTTGTCGATGCTTACGAGTTTTATATAACTATTTACCAGATGCACGCTTAAAAATTGAGCAAAAGAAGGGGCCAATTTAGCGATCTATTTGTGGCATTTACGTAGGAAGATAAATAGATTTTTAATCTCCACGGAAGTGTTCTTAGCAAATGTTTTCTGTTGTCGAAGATAATGGACTGTGTATTAATATCGAGTCAGGAAACATTTTGTTTCAGAAATATACTATCCACGGTATGTAATTGGGTATCCTTCTTTTGAAAATTTCCTTATAACCGATTATTTTATTTAATGCCTTCTCAAGATGCATACTTAAACTTCCTTAATATTCATTTGAAATTGTCTGAACATTGCATGTAACAGAGAAAACTAGAAATCTTGTCCGTGGCTGACCACACCTTGACTTACACTACTGGTCATATTCCCTGCGCTCTGATTTCTGAATATCGCAATAACTTATGGTGTTCCTTCAAAATTAATAATTTCTTTTCAACTATACACGGTGAAATCTCTTCTACGATGCTTGGAAAATATAATTTATAATTGAATATATAATTTACAGTACCTGATATCTATTATTCAGATCCAGGGATCAAGCTGAGGAAACTAGCAAAAAACTGAAATGCCATTAAAGATGTAAAGGCACAATTACTGTAAATATATTTATAATATATTAATAATTTATTTAAAAATAAAACTACAAGACCATTTAAAAGATACCTATAGCAAACCATTTGTACATATTTCCAATAGTTATTTAATGAATCTATCAATAATGAATCTATCACATGAATAGATTGAAACAAACAATATTTACACGAACTATCCATAAGCATTCTATTCGTCAATATTACATTAGTCACATCATCCGTGACTCCTTAAATACTCAGCCATCCTCCAATCCCGACCCCTCAAATTAATCATCAGATGATATATATATATACTGCATATTACTCGTGCACCATCTACACATACCACCGAAGGAAAAATATGTCATGGTACACATTCATAAAGTAATCCCTATGATAATGAAATTTTATTCCGTGGTCTACGGCCTGGGGCTTCCCACGCAATTATTGCAGGCCCGTAAGCTGCCCAATTTTTTAATCTTCCATCCGTTCCGAAAGCAGAGCGAAGTCGACTCTCGAAAAGGAAGAAAAACGTTAGTGAACAGGGAGAATTCATAATTTTTAGATGGACGAAAAAATTTTCTCGTCAAAATTGAATGTACTGACCCCCCCCCCCCCCTCTCCTTCTAATAAAATGAACATGATAATAGAAAATCATACATTTCGAAGTCTTTGTAGCTTCTAAAACAATTTAAGGCGACAGGCAAAACAAACCACAAATAACCCATTGGAAATGTTTGACGTGTGTTTGAAAAAGGCTGTACGACTTCACAACCTAAAATGCTTAGGAAATTAGAACGTATAACACAGAATGTATAAAACGTATATTAGACAGTAGATCACGTGACAGGTTAGAAGACTTAGCAAGACTATTTTTTTTTTTGTTTGAAGTAAACAGGAGTGGCATTAAAATTCCTTTTTCACGAAACAGAATCTCTCTCTCTCTCTCTCTCTCTCTCTCTCTCTCTCTCTCTCTCCCTCTCTCTCTCTCTCTCTCTCTCTCGCCCTCTCCCTCCCTCCCCGCCTGGTACACGATAAGCGAATCCCGATTAAGCTTCTTTTCCTCTTATCCCCCTTTTTACCCTCTTTTTCCCCACTCATCCCATTTCTTTCGCCCTTTACCTTCCGCTTCTTCCCAACCCCGCCGCTCTTCTATGCCTCCTTTCCCCCGTGACACCCGTTTCGCTGGTACGGTCACATCGAACGCGAGTAAATTGATTTTCTGTATCGATAGCCCGGAAAATCGATGCTACCACGAAACTGCTGGATATATTTTTTACGCCAGCCCCCGTATAAATTCGCATTGATCCGTCAAAGCGGCCACGTAATGCAGTTTCCATGTCTGTCTTTGGCGACAATGAATCGACCCTGGAAACCTTCGCGGGCACGTCAAACGATTTACGAACGAAAAAAAAGGAACTTCCGACAGCCCTTTCTGCTCCCCTTTTTAACTGCCCAAACAACCGCCTTGCTGGTTTCGAAGGCGTTGATTTATTTCTGAAAATGCTTGTTTAACGATTATTACCTGAAACTCTTTGTGAGGGGACGATACCCCCCGGACACACCCTTCTAGAATTTTTGCTGCGTCGTATGCTTTCCCGTGGCTTTGAAATATTCAATATTTTAGTGCATCGGGTGCTTCCATTTTCTGCCGAGGAAGGTGGGATTCTTCGGGTAGTTTTAATGACTCTTGGAAGTTAGTTTTACGTAATTTTTATGAGAAATAATTGATAATTGGTGGTGGATATAAGTGGAAGGTGAAAGGGATGTTGTTTCGTTATTATTTAAATATAATTCTTGTTCTCTGCTTTTGTATGTCTTCTCAAGCCTACTACAGGGGTTTCTTTCAAATGTTAAATGTGATATTTTCTTAAAATTTAGCTGTTTACAGAATCATGGAAATGACCAAGTCTCGCAAGGGAAGTTGGGCAATTCGAAAATTAAAAAAATCCGAAACGTTGCAGAAATGTAGTTCAAGTGATGCTAACAACGCAACTGTTTTTTTAATTTCTAAGTTTAAATTTTTTTTAGTTTTTAGTTTTCTAAGGATGAAAACACCCCCTCAAAGAAATTGCGAATTTTCGTATTATCACAAATATCTGCGAAAGCATAAAATATACCGAGAAAAGGTTAATTCAAAGTTTTACGGCTTTCGATATCCTACAATATGGTGATAAAGAATTGTGAAAGAAAAAGGTGGTAGGGATAAATTTGGAAGAAAATGATGTTTTTCTATATTTAGCTTCTTTTTGATATCTTTTGCAGTTTCGTAGATGTTCACGATAATCTAAATATTCATTTTGTCCAGGCGATGTTTCACCCTTTGGACCGTTTCATTGTCGAATAAAAATAGTTAGCATTTGAACTACATTTCTGCAAAGTTTCAGATATTTTTGAATTTTTGAATTGCCGCACTTCCTTTGTCAGTAACAAGATTAAACGGATCACGCGATTACAGTAACTTCTTTTATTGCCCTTTCACGTTGAATCTCTCTGGAGCCCCACTAATTTTTTTTTATCATACGTAAGTGCATACATTTACATAACCCTCATCAATGCTCGCACATATTTCTTCCCCTGCAGACATTTATACATTACGAATTCATAACTGCACGTATTTGTTATCCAAATTTATTCTCGTATTATTCACTTCACGATTTCCATATCCTTCCATAATTCTCATTACTAGCCCAGAATATTCTACGTTACTTCTTATGGCAGTATTAAATCACCATCCTATTAAACAGTAATTATTACACTACACGATTTCCAAATATTCCAACCGCTCCCACCCCCTTTCCTTCAGATCATTAATTCCCTCCAATCCACCCTGTGTCTCCCGTGATAATAAGAGAAGAGGGATTTCGATTTACCTGTTAATCGAAAGAATGAGAGCACGTTGAGGAGCTCGGGGCGAAATTCGACCCAGTCGCATTTTTCATCCCCTTGACAGGAAATAAGCGAACGTCAGTGTTTCCTGTGTCCTGTAACTGTTTAATGACGTTCTAAAGGGTCAATTAACGGGTGAATTTGTCGCCAAACCATGGAACGATCCGAACAGGGTCGTCCCAGACGGATCGTTTCGAAAGAATGGCCGATTATGGGGTGGATAGGTGTGGGAAAGTCCGAACTGTCGCTACGCGTAAAATTTGCACGGGTGCACGTAAATGTAGCATCGATTCGCGAACAGTTTCAAAATGTTGTATGGCCGCGGGCTGTTACATTGGTACGCCATTGTTCGCAGCCTGTTACAAGGGGTGGCGATGTGTAACTCATTCCCTTTTATTGGCCCATCATTATTGGCCTCGAGTGGTTTGGCGGTAGAGGGACTTGCAGGAAAACAGTACCGTGATGGGACAAAAGTTGGACAACTACGGGAGCTGTTTACTTTAATAAATGAAGGATGCGGGGGAAGTACCCATAGGTAGAGTAGAAAATTCGAAATTTTGCAGGAGAAAGCAAATAAACTTTGACACACTATGAATCAGATAAGTTCTTTTCTACTCTTCCCAGTGAAGACATTTCTTCAACGTTGGTTAGATGTTTTTTGTTTTCCCTTTTGAACTACAATAACATTAGGTTTTAATTTCCTTATGCAATTAATTATTTAATTAAAGAATCACTGGACAATCTGTTGATCCTTAAACCTTCAATAACTTGTCATTCACAATCCATTAGTTGTTCCTCTTTACGACTTACCTTGTTTAATTAAAGTACCCACGAAAGCAACGCAATATGATCATAGTCTCATTTTCACATTTTTTGGGCTCTGATGGTTTTTCCCATGCACCCTTCAAATTGTTTAGCCTTCTACATTCGAAATTTCTGCGACGTTGGTAGATATTATTGTCTACATATAAATTAACAGGTACATTTTAATTTCATCTTATAAACATTATACTGTAACATAGTTGAATATGGAACTTTTGCTTATAAAAGTTCGTATTGCACGGATTAAAATTTTGAAAATAAATAAAGTAGTGTTTGTGGTGTAAAAATGAGGCTTAGCTTTGCTGTCAGTTTAGTTGAAAGCTGTAAGAATCTCTACTAATATACATATAAAAATGAAATGTTGTCTGTTTGTTTGTTTGTCATTACATACGTCCTAGATTAAAGCATAAGCTATTTTTTAAGCTTTTTTATTTTGGAAATGTCATAAATATTTTCCGGGTGAAACCGGGTAACGGGCCAGCTAGTAGAATATAAATATTAATTGTCAATTATTTTAATGATTAATTATATTTGAAGGTAAATGTGACAATAACAGTCTGTATTTAGCCCTTACACGGTAAATATTTTCTATAGTTTCATAGTTCATTTATTTTCATTTATTCTGTTGTTTGTTACAATATCGACAACAGAGAGTGCAAATGGAGTTGTCAATGATTTGGACAGCGGTGAGGATTTGTGGAGATTTTTGTGGAGATTGGCAAAGTATTATTGAAGAGGAATGTTTGCAATGTTTCACAGATTTTTCTGCAAAGCCAATGAAAATTTTAACTGTACCTACTATTCGTAACGAGTCTCATGCATCATTCTATAAATAATAAAGTATGTGAAAACATTACAACATGGCAATACAAATAGCAAGAAAATGTATACCTACATACTTATAAATTTCATCTATGTATAAATTTTCAACAAAAAAATTACATTCCTTCAGGGGAATACAATAGTTACATGTGTCTAACCATATAAATTTTTCTCTGTTTCAGGTAAGCGGCCAATACATACAATTGAAGTAGAAACGTAAGTCTTTGTTTCAAATTTTTTATAGAGCTTTAACTCACCAAAACTGTCTATCAATTTTCGTAATTCCATCCTTCATTTCTGTGGTGAAATTTAAACTTAAATAGTGAAATGAAAAATACGTGGTTACAGCTCAATATTAGCAATTTATGGGTATAAAACGTAAAAGTACATTTTCCCCGCTCCCTGTTAACACTCCATTCATTAATTAATATGACTAGAAGGAACATTAATTAATTATTATCAATGTAGAGTACAAAACAGATGTAGTCTGCAGAGTATTAAAATAATATACTCCTTGTACCAAAATAACAATAATCAAATATCACAATTTCATAATTCTGCTGTCACATTAATGTAAGGTGATAGCAGTGCCCGTTTCATCATTTTATCATAAATAACAATTTTGAAGTTAATATTATTCGTGTGGTAGGTGCCATACATGAAAGCTATATTTAAATACAGAATATTCAGTAAATCGTGATATGATCCGCTAGCTGATAAAATCTTCATGGAAAAACAAGTGACAAAATATAGAATTTTTTTTTAATTCTTCGCATTTTTTCTGAGAAAAATGGCTTTGAATATGAAGCCATAATAGTATGGATTTATTTAAGGGGGTGCACCATCTTGTACGCCTAAAAGAATAGGTTTCAAAATTTCTGTTCTTAGGCAATTTTTCAGTGAAATGTCGGGATCTTTTTAGGAGATGTAAGGCAACATTTTAACTTTAATTTCATGTTTTATTTACATCTTAATGTTTGAAAATGGCGGAGTTATACAACATCGTCTACCACCATGTCTGGTCAACTGACCACCAGAACCAAAAGTGATTGGAATATAAAAATAAATAATTCTTTATTGATTTTAAAGAGAAATAGATATTCTTTAATGTAACCTACGATTTTTCAATAATTTTAGAAAATAAAGAAATGGACGCGTGAAGATTTTTGTTTTATTCACTGAACCAGTTCAGATTTGGAGGTTTATAAATATTGAACAAATTAAAATATAATACAAACCGTACGCTACACTGAAGAAATTCTATTTTTCTTTAAGTTCAAATAAGAGTTTTTTATTTTTTATGTTCCAAGCTCTTTTGGTGTTGGGGGCTAGCCAATAAGCAAGACATGACGTTAGACAATGTTGTATTACTCGGGATTTTAAAATTTTAAGATATAAATAATCTATGAAAATAAAGTTAAAATGTTGGCTAATATCTCGTAAAATGATCCTGATATTTCGCTGAAATATTACCCGACAAACAAATTTTAAATTTAACCATTCTTTTAGTCGTACGAGATGGTGTACCTACCCTCTTAACCAAGATTAACATAATCTAGAGTCGAATGCTTTGGTATAGATTTTTTATTATTATTGACATGTTGCAATGCAATACATAAATGAATATAATAACAAAATGACTGCATACGTACTTAAGGGGGTAGGTTACCCTAGATAGCTCTAAAACCGGCCTTTTTTGAAATGCAAGTTGTGAAGGTGTATAAATAACAGTAGAAACAACGTTTTTTTTTAGTTTTAATCGTTATTCTATGTGCTTTAACACAAAAAGAGTAAAGTCTATCTCTATGTGCATAAAAGTTGTGAGTAAAAACTTAAAGGCGTGTACGCGATGCACTGTTTGATGGTGAACATAAAATCTCGAAAACCGCTCCAACGATTTGGATGAAAATTTAATGAGAGATGCAGAAACCCATTCCCTACGATGCGCCGGGAGCAGATTTTCGAGAAGAAAAAAATAATACAATTTTTATGTTGAAAAATACGATTTTATCGATTTCTTGCATGAAAAATATTTTTCATCTTTTTTTAAAGTATTTATCTCGAAAATCTGCTCTCGAGATATCGTAGGGAATGTTTTCTGCATCTCTCATTAAATTTGCATCCAAATCGTTGGAGTGGTTTTCGAGATTTTGTGTTCACCATCAAACGATGTACCGCGTATGCGCCTTCACATTTTTACTCACAACTTTTATGTACATAGAGATATTTAGACTTTTCTTTTTTGTGTTAAAGCTCATAGAATAACGATTAAAACTAGAGAAAAACGTTCCTTCTACTGTTATTTATCACTTTATAATTTGCGTCTGAAATAGGCCTGTTTTAGAGTTATCGAGGGTAGCCTACCCCTTAATAGAAATTACAGAGTAATTTCATTGAGGCATTAATTTATACAAGATATTTCTGAATCAGGCCACACATATATAAGTTAGTCTAGTTTATAAGTTAACAATACTTTGATACAGCAACATATAGTATATATGTACGGAATACCATTGCAAGTTCCATGAAGCACTTTTTATACGAACTGTGGAAAGTGGCATCCACGTTGCAAATGCTTAATTCTATGAAATTAATGCTACCATATTTCCAGTAAAATTCAACTACAATTCTAATCATTCGCTAGTTGTCATCAATTTAGTGTTGACGAGTAAACATACACTAACGCCCCAATACTTGAGACAAATAGTTTTATCCTTATACGATTAGCCATTTTTCTCGAAACCTGTGGGCCAATTAAAAAGATTCATTTCCCATTTTCTACTCATTTTTTCGTGAGAAATCATTTTCTGGTTGATGGTACCACGATCTACTTCAGATTGTATATATTTTCACACATTTAAATTGCACAAATACAGAATAATGGCCTCAACTTTTCAAGATGCTCACAGTAACTGCATTTAAAGGGCTACTCCGACATAAAGGCTTGAAAAAGGACATATATAGGTGAAAATCACCCAAATTTTTGATCACCAAAACTTATATTTGTTAACTAGATTCTCCCAAATATTGATCGAAAAATAACTGAAAGAGTTATCGTTACTTGTAGGAGAAATGTGTGTGTTTCGAGGTTCGCTCGAGAAATTAGAACGAATTTTAAAAATACTTTCAAATTTGAGGTTGAAGTCTCCATTTGAAGAAAATAATTTTTCTTTGTGTTTACGAAATAATTCAGAAAAAGTTGCAATGTCAGGGATTGAAAAAATCTTTTTGATAAAACACAACTCTCCTATTGGCAGCAATAACCCTTTTAAATAATTGTTACTATTTCTCAATAAAAAGACGGGAAATGTCTTGTTAATGAATAAACCTTTTAGTGGACACAAATTTAGTATGTATTTCACCTGTACCATTTTCTAAAAAAAAAAAAGAGCCTAAGTCGTGTCTATGGCAGTCCTTTAGATGTACATGTAACCCCTCAAGCGTGTTTCACTTTATAAAAGTGGTCCACGAAAAAGTGATAATTTTCGTGTAGCCTCCATAACCTTCAGGAGAAACGAATATTAAAAATGGAGCCTTGATAATCCGACTAGGGAATTAATTCGCCGGTGAGTTTCCATTACGCAGAATTCGCTAAACCTCCTCTCTCTTATCATCTTTGTTTGTCGAACGCTGAATTTAATTATCGCCGCGATTCAAGCATTCATTCGTGGTTTTCGCAACGAATAACCTTCCAGAAGATCGATTGTCCCCAAGATCGACCTAATTTTAGGGGTCTAATTACTCGAGGACGGAGACACTAGCAATTGGAAGGAGTTCTCGCGCTCCCCTCGAGCCGGCGTATAACTATTACTAACGAGAGGTGAGGCTTAATTACCGGGGCGTTAATTAAGATTAAGGAAGATTAGACATTAGCCAAGATTGCTGGTGACGAAAAGAATTACTTACTCTGGGGGGGGGGGGATAATCTCTGGAAACTTTGATAATCTTTTAGTAATCCTTCCAAGTTTCTGTGATTAAGTTTTCATTCGTTGTATTCTAATGAGGAAATAGTTGTCACGACATGGGATTTATGAGTACAACCTCCGGACCATTTTTTTTCGGAGGCTTTTTAAAGAGGACTGTGGTCGAAGTACTATGAGATTGTCAGAAGGAATTAGGGAAGGCTACCGAAAAAGTTTATTATACATAGCACTGTTTACATATAATTAGTTCATGCTATGTATAGCAATGCAATAAATGGATAAACATCCTACTCAAATGTTTATGTGGAAATCAAGTATTGTTTTCACAAATTTCGTATATAAAAATATACTGAAGGACGAGGATTGTTTTAAATAACTAATGGTAGAAATATTTGAAAGTTAGTAAAATGTGTGTATATTCTTGGAATTACTATGTGAATTATAGGTTCGATTCCACTGCAATTTATGCGCGGTTTAGTGCGGAGGAAGCAAATTTTTATAACTCGATTTTCTAAAGAACTTTTGAACAGTGTATAATTATTAAGTTATTGGAAATATGCAGGTATTTAGGTTGCGCATTAAGTATGCGCAAAATTTCAACTAAATCGTTGATCCAAACTTCATGCAGGTAATGGTGAGTCACAAGTGTTAATATCAATATATTTCGAATTTGTGACAGTTATTGTGACATGCATCTCGATTTTTTAACGTAAGAATATCGTAGAGTTGTTCCTAGTTTCCTATTTCAAATTGATTCTCTATTTTTCAAATAATTTAAAATTTTTTAAAAAATAAATTCTCTATTTGCACAGAAACAGTCTTACAATAATATCAAATTTCACACTTCTTGTTGCTGTCATTGTTTTATTTTAGTGAATCTTCTCGGCTGTAGAACACGGTCCCTTCTCCTGAACTGTTTAACCGATCGACTTCTGCGTGAAAAACATTCCCAGTGTATCTAAGATTGTATATTTACAAATAATTATAAGCAAAATTAACTTATTCATACTAAGTACAACATATCGCCTAATATACTACCTCTTTCATTCAAGCAAAATTTTGTCCATTTTCACCACGAATCAATCATCCACTTTCATAGACGAGTTAACTTAACACTTTAAACATTCCTTTTACTACCATTCTTCTTACCACGTGAAAACGCCCCGCTTCACGAAGAAACTGGTTAGCATTAACATGGTTGGGCGAAAATTAAATATCCGTTGGTAACAGCACAAAGAGGATTCCTGTAATACATATAAAAGCCAATTGCCGCGAAACTACAGTCATTAAGCTCATTATTCATTTGGTATCTCGAGGAGCACGCAGCCCGCTGCATCGAGTTCACTGAATTATTCAAACAAGTTTCTGAATGTTTCCCCCTCCATCATTCTTCGTCTTCTCACGGTCTTTCGTAATATTCTTCGCAAGTGAATGTATTAACGAGTGCGATGCTGTGTGTGTCACCTTCTCGGATGATAGACTGATAAATTATTACAATTCCTGAAAACTGCTTGTTTCGCAGCATGGTTTATCCAACACGCGTCATTGTTTGAGACTAAGAAACTAATTTTTGTTAAAAGAAAGTAGACGGTTATTGGCTACATTGTTATGTAGAGAATGAGTTGTAAATTATTTATTTTATTGGCTTCCAAGCACAGAAAGTGGTACAGGTGATGAATTAATATTTAGAGATATATATATATACTACTTAGTGTTCGATGATCAGCTGTTTCATGACTGCAAATATTGTGTTAGTTGCTACGTATCTATTCGATAAGGATCCATAGAAATTCTGTCTACAACAATTTATTCATTAGAATACTTTTCATTTCAAAGTTCATATTCATACCTACTTAGTACAAATTACTGACTTAAAATTACTACCCTGTGCACTTTAAAGTATTGTCCGACTATACATATATTCTCGTGTTTGCCAAAGCCGAGTCAAGGGGGCATTTCTTTTTGACACCTTAAAAAAAATCAATTGTATTATTTTTATTTTTCTAATATATATAGGTATATTTGAGAATGTACTGTTAAATTTATTAAGAGAAATTTCAAGTAGGTTGTGGCTTGTTCAGCCCATTTTGTACACCGTGAGTGCTCCGAGTCCCTGGCAATTTTAAACGCGGTTTTCTTGAAATGTATTTCTTGTCACCTGGCTTAGATACAATCTCAACTACTACTTGGCCGATTGCTCTGAAACTTTTTACAGGATAGTTCACATTCTAGTAACTCCCGTCGGAACCAAAATTATATTGTTATTTTGAGTTTGTTATGCTTTTTGTTATTGAAACATTGCCGAAAAAATAATTAAATTTTAGACTTTTCAATCAAAGTATTCGTCACTTTGGCAATTGTTTGAATAATTTATTTCTTATGGTTCCGACCATAACGACAAACATAGTTACTGATTAAGAATCTTTTCAATTTTTTTCCACTTGATATGGCATCATTTCTTCAGATATCCAATTTTATTCTGCAGAATATACAGAATTATTTTATACACAAAAAGGTGCGTTCCTTGGGTTTTAAATATAATGGTTTTTGTACGAAAAAGAAAATCATAAAAATAACCGCATTTTTCGACCTGAAAAAGGTATTAGAAAAACGAGGCTTACGACGAAACATATAATCTAATTAGGACTTAGCACAAGTATTTTCACGTACATTTCGGAAGAATATGTCTAAACCTTTATACCTTATCGAAAACGATTCCACTCAATTTAAAAAAATGGTCTATTTCTGATACCTAAAAGAAAAATTATTTTTACACCTCATCTTTCTCTAAAAAATTCGTTCGCACATTAAAGGACGAAGGAAATAATTCCTCGAAAATATACACCCGTTTTGTGAGCTGTCCGAATGATTCATTTCCTATTCAACCACCACCGCGGAAATCGACCGTGAGTTATTCGTTGGGGGCTGGGGGGCAGATACGACCACGTTCTGGAAATCGAAAATGCATCTTTTTTTCCTCTACAACGGCAAAGTGCTGCTTCGCTTTAATTTACGCAGTCCAGTTCAATTTACTGTGCACACGCCAGCGCCTGTAATAAGATTCGCGTCGTTATTGGGGAATATAGATGGCGGGTAGTAACGCGGACGTGCTTGTTCGAAAATAACGTTCATGGGTAAATTAATGTCGCGATTGCACCGTATACCACTTACACCATTAGCTACCTATACTTATTGACGCAAAAGCAGTTGGATAATTATTGACGATCGTGTTTTAAGTGTATGTTGCACGTTGACCTTTGTCTTGTGGATGCAAGGGTAACTTTGGCCCATTCTGTATATAACATATGAAAATATATGGAAAAAATACTCTCCGTGTCTAACCGTCAAATTTGAAATTTTCAAGTCAAATCTGATCGTTCAACTTTTGTTAGATATTTATGAAAGGTTGATCCCTAATGCTTGATTGGTAAATTTGAAATTTTCAACTGAAACAGACTTCTTGATGTTCTACTCGTGAAAATTTTTCTCACTCCATAATTACGTAATTCGAAATTAGGGGTCTGCCAAAAATTTATATAGATTCCAGTATAAAAGTACCACCAGGTTCGTCTGCTAATAATTCTGTCAAGGGAAATTTAACTTCTATCAGCTACTCATGAAAATTTTATCCTGAATGTGTAATCCCTAAATTTGAGATCCACCCAAAATTGCTCGTTCCATTTTGGTCAAATCAACACAAATTTCCTGCTGTTACGCTCATGAACGTTTATCTCAGTGCATAGTTACATAACTCGAAATAAAACAATAACAAAGAATGCACATAGTAGATCAATACGGAAAATCTCTTTTTGTTATTCCAGTATAAAATTTGTATCTCACAGTTCGTGTAGGTACTAACCACAAAATTACCTTTTTTAAAAAAGGTACAAAAAAGAGCGCCAAGTATATAATTCCATCATAAAGAATTCCATTTAAAAACATTGTCGTAAATTAATATAAATTTCTTAATATGCTATATTTAACTTTACAAAAGTGATGAGATACAACAATTGCGCCAATTATCACAATGGCTATTTATACAAAGAAAAAAATGTACTCCATAATATTAAGCCGACATATTTTTATACAAATCAATATTTTAATACGAATAAATATTTTATTCAAAATACTTGGCGCTGCTCTCCGAAAAAATGTTAATTGTCTTGGTTAATAAATAAAACAAGACAAGACACCACAGAGACAAGAAAGAAAGAAAAAGATTTTAATGCAATTTATGCATATTTATTCAGTTTAGCAACACCAATTCAGAGAGCAGCGCCAAGTATTTTGAATAAAATATTTATTCGTATTAAAATATTGATTTGTATAAAAATATGTCGGCTAAATATTATGGAGTAAATTTTTTTTTTTTGTATAAATAGCCATTGTGATAATTGGCGCAATTGTTGTATCTCATCACTTTTGTAAAGTTAAATATAGCATATTAAGAAATTTATATTAATTTACGACAATGTTTTTAAATGGAATTCTTTATGATGGAATTATATACTTGGCGCTCTTTTTTGTACCTTTTTTAAAAAAGGTAATTTTGTGGGGATTTCACACATTTTGTAGTGTTTATTGATGACTGGATAACTTTTTCACCCCCTCGGGGTTATTTTTTCAACAATATATTATATGGTTATCCAAACTCCGCACGCTTGCAAAGCTACAAGACAATTGGATTGGTCGAATTGGTTTATAGTTGAGTTTTCAGATATGAAGCAAACATACAAGAAGCAAACATAGAATCGAAGCTGAATAAAATCGTTTAATTAATATAATATTATGTCCGATTTATTTTTGTTGTCTGAATTATACAGTTTTTCACATTCATAATAAAACTCAATATTAATTGTATAAACATATTTCTTAAAACTCTAGAATAAAATTATACATGAAAATGTGCTTATTTTTCTCATTTGCAGCAGGGTTACTTTCTCTATCGCTTCTGCTTCGATTATCTGTAAATATACAAAATTCCACATTTTAGTTATGACTTAACGTAGAACATATAAAAATAGATTGGCCGTTTGCTATTTTAAGTGTACAGACTACAAAATGTGTCCGAAGGAGGTGAGAGCGTATGGCAGAATGTCTTGTTGCAGGAAATTTAAATGCTAATGGTAATTCAGCAAAAATGAACGAAGAGATTCAATATTTTTAACGTACAATGTATTGGTATTGGAATAAAATTAATTTAGTATGTCTATATTTTTGAATTGAAATATTGTTAATGGGAAACTAATAAAATTAATGAATAGCGGAAGGAACTACTGTGGATTTTAATAAAGTATTAGGAATACCTTTCCAAAAGAGATTGAAAAGTATCAAGGGAGATGCGTTTTCAGCGTACTTTCTTCACTAATGTGACTTGCTCAACGTTGCAAGCAGTACGCTATAATTTTCTTAATTCTTAATGCTACGCTACTTTGACAAATTTTGTCGATTTACCTTATTTGACAACTTTCCAGAAACTTGTGCGAAACAAGATGTTTTTCTGTCTGTCTAACCTTCTCTGGACAACCTCCAAGCCTGTGCATCCCCTTCATTTCTATCCAAGCTTGTGCGTCCCCTTCATTTTTATTCGAGCCTGTGTAAAAATTGTTTGCTGGTATAAAAACAATATATTAATTTGTGGAAACTTGTGCGAAAGAAGATGCTTCTCTGTCGAACCTTCTCCAGACAACTTCCAAGTCTGCGACTCTACATAAGAAACCTATTTGAAAAATTTTGGCGACTTACCTTGTTAATTGAGACAATAATTCAGTCTCCTATTAGTGTAAAAACTCGTGACATTTCAAATTCCGACAATTTACTTTATTTGACCCTTAGCACTTGGTAGGTTAAAATATCTCTGCCTAGCTGTCACGTGACAACAATTTATTTGACACTTAGCACTTGGTAGGTTATAATATCTCTGGCTAGCTGTCACGTGACAACAATTTGTTACGCGATTGGCCGATGCCCGCATCCAATGAACAACGTGCCTGAGAGACATTTCCTCACCCTTTCATACTCCCCTCTTGCCTAGAAGTGTAGGACGATGACTATGACGATGCTGAATTTTAAGAACATAAAATTCAGCAAATTGCAACTTTACATCGAAATATCTCAGCTCATAAGGCCCGTAGGAACAAAACGAAGACACTTTTCTCATGTAAATCAAACCCAAGCTATCCATTAAGACCATTCAAAATCTAATTGGATCAGCCGTTATTGAGATTCGGAAATCTCAGGGTTCTTGATAGCGAGTCGTCGCGTAATAGAGCCACTCCGTGTCTTGCGCTGCGCATATATATATATATACTTGGCGCGAGACACTACCGTGTCTCTTGATAGTTCTATTAACGAAAATCGATTTATCATACGTAACTTCGAATTGACGATCGGCCAGGAGGTGGATCGGGGAAATTTCGCATCCGACGAGCTAGCACGTTACATTTGAAATTCCGCCGGTCAAAGGGGCCAATAGCTTGAATAGTATCGAGTCCGAATTCGAGGAGTCGCGATTGTGTAACCCGTGGTTAATGCTCCGCCGTAAATAAGGGCGGTAAACGTCATCGATGACCAACGAAATCGGGATTTCATTCATTGAGTTGTTTTAATCGTTGTCACGATTTACAGATACCGCGGTGCTTTGAAAATTTGATGAGTAATCGCTGGCGATTTATAAATGTTCGACTGGTCGATACGATCTGGCGTTATTGGTATCGAGACAATGTTGCGATTAATTCACCCTGTGCCTTATCGGTGTTCGCGAAAATACGACGCAGTGTTTTGTTCTGTGTCCATTATGTGGATGGTTGAGCAAAGAATTTTTAGAACGTCGATATACAAAAACTTAGAAAAATCGAGAAAACAATAATGAATAATTTGGAGGTTTTTTGCCGAAGTTTTATTTTATTGGGATTATTATTTAAAAATGTATTTACTATCAAAATAAAGAAATACAATTTCAAAATATTTATATTATTATATATTATTTTTTTAGACTATCATGTTATATAATTGTATATCTTATAATATAAATATTTTGAAATATATATATGTATATTTCATCTAAATGTAGAAGTTCAGCTAAATGTAGCTCCGCAGATTCCAACACTAAGAAACAAAAAATCTGTTTTCGTTAACAAACTTGTTGTAACCGATTAAATTTCTTAATCTTGCCATTAATTAGATACACATAATAAATATTCCTGCATTCATAGAATTTTTAAACATACCCTTTTCCACTGTGATGTAAAATTGTAATGATTCAATAAACTTTAACATTACCAAAATTCACTAAAATACTTCTTCTGCCCTAGGTGTTGCTCAAGTGACATAGACATAGTATCTCTTCCTACACATGCTAGGCTACCATTTAGTTCAGTTCATTACATACCAGCACTTTCTTCGCGAGATAATACGTACTAGGCGATAGCAACGCACCCTGACCATTTTCGAAACCGTATGTTGCATTACGAATTTCCTTTCGTTCACTGCGAAAATAAATAAAATAAATCAGGCCAAATCGAAATCCATTCCTTCTCAGTCCTAATCTGAAACAGAACACAGGGTTGAGCTTGGAAATCCTGCATTCCTCAAACCCTCCATTACATTAGCATTGCAAATCGGTTAAGAATCAGTTCCCAGTTACATCGATTACCTGGCGAAATGTGATCAATGTTTAGGCCTGGAGCAAACGATTCCGTGCATTCTTCGATGAAACTGCATTCGAACAGATACTTCGAAATACATATGGGTGTTCTGATGGAAACGATTCCTCGAAGCAAGTGATTCTAATTCATCTGGTATTCTTTCCTCGAAATAAATATAGAAAGGGAGCTAAATAAATTTAGGATGGGAGCAAAGTAATTAGAAGTAGGTATGACAGAGTGACTGATAAAACAATGAAAAACTACCACAGTAACAGGTAGTAAAAACATAGTACATAACAAAGAGGAAAGTAGGGCAGCAAATGGCATAAGAAGTGGTGGGTGTAACAATAGCAATTATTTCTTTTCTCGTAAGAGGACTATTAATATCCTTTGCATATCGTTAGTAGCACCCTTTCACATGAAACACATCTATGGCTGTCACTTCCGTTATATCTAGAATTTCAGGTATATTTACTTGGCACACACAGGAATTTTTAGTCACTTTAAACAGAGAACAGTAGAGCGTCCCGTATTCTGTATTCTTGGTATTTTCTATGTGACATTCGTAGCAAGTAAGCGTAGCTTATCTTATATCATCGTCAGTTATTTGTGTTGAAATGAATGTTTAAGACGATAGAAATTTTTATTCTTCACACCTCATCTAATTACAATTTATTTACATACGCAATTCCTCACTTTTGTTTCAAATTGGTAGTAGAAGTGCTATTAGGGTCAATCATAAACAGAATATGTACCGAGTAATACACTTGTTGCTTGCCTTACACACATGTTACCGCACGGATGCACTTGCAGTTTGTACCTATAAATGCTATAGTCAGAACATAAGTAACTGGCTGCTCAAGACCACTGTGAGGAGCCCCCTCCTGAAGTTACAGATCATGTTCTCTTCAAATAGAGATTCACTTAGCTTGTATGAGCAATCAATTATTATTCTCCCCTCTATAGTATTATAGTTAAGAGAATATTTAGCATTCGTAATAGTTCAAAACACTTAATCGTAAAACAGTGCACGCAGGAAATAACACAGAATTATGTTTTTCATCAAATTATACAAATTATTTCCCTTTAAAATTCAATGTGAATACGTCCAGTGGTTGTTAATCCTCGTTTGACGCATACAGGGTCTATTAGAATTCATCATAAATATTAAAATTACATATGAAGATCACAGAGGGAAAACATGATGTCACATTTTCCGTTGTGTATAGGGGATCAGTAAGTTTCAAGCTCAACACGCTCTCAACCAACCCTATATTATCAAAACTGTGATTTTGTTTGCTGTTGAGATTAAATATGTATTTTTGTCACCCTCTGGAACATTTAAAAAATATTGCTTGTTATATCATTTTTTATCGTGGACTTATCAGCTTCTTTTACTAATTATTTTTTAAGTACTCGCTTCTTAGGTTACCCTTAAATTGTTATTTAACTTCTCAAATTGAGTCATACCTTTTCAATGGATAACCAAAATTTTGGTTTGCATAACTTAAAAATATGAAAGTTTTCGTGGGCTGATCACATTATTCCCCTGCTTCACTTGGACTTGCCATGTTGGTCCCCCGTATACCTACTTTTAAAAGGCTCATATCTTTGGACTTCGAAGGTTGTTCCCCTTTTTAACTATGTCTACACTCGTTTTGCCATCATGTGGCACAAAAATCAGAAAATCAACAAAAATGAACTTAAGATGTTTTCCTCGGTGGTCGTCATAGATTAATCATCATTACTATTTTTATATCCGAAAAAAATTGAAATCTTAATATGAATGCCATTTTGAGGCGTGTATATGTGAAATTGTTCGATGTGCGCAAACTATCCGCCATGAAAGGGTTAAACATGGAAAATATCACTATTAAAATTCAATGCCTCCAGTAAACGTATTTTCCTGCACTCGTACAAGGCCGAAGATATTGTGCGAAGTTACAGAACTTTGCCTGTTGTCGGTGGGCAGTTTACGATCGTGTTTTGCCACGAGTTACAGAAAAGCTGTCCCGCGGTCTTTCGCGCGTCTTCGTGCTCCTTGAAATTGTTTCGGTGGCTTCGGAGCAAGGAATTTGGGATTTCGTGGACGCTGGCAGGATCTTAAACCTGCCAAGCTTTTGCAGTAATGACTCTTCAGCTCGAACATCATTATTTGGCTCTTGAAAAAAACGTAATAGAGAAAAGTAAAGAAAAGCTTACAAGAACTTTTGGTTTTGGGTGAAATAAAAGAAGTAGAGAATTACGAAATTAGCGGGATTGGTCGACAAATACAAAGTTCGAACAGGACCCTGAATCCTTAGGAAAACGCTCGTACCATTAGGGACATGAGGTAAAAGTGCCAACATTATATGATTTTACTTACAAGAACATTCCAAAGCCGGAAATTCGAAAAATTCTGAAACTTTGCGAATATGTAGGGAATTTCCTCCTGATTACAACGCAAGTTTTGTTTGCTGCCCAAATTCACCCTAAGGGGGTGTAATTGACTCCTAAAATTCCGGTTATTTTCCGATGTTGTGTTATAACTCGTGAAATGTAAAATATTTTTTCACCAAATGATAGATATAATTAAAAGAAGTAACTTTTGTCTTGAAACTTTTTTACTATTTCTTACAGTCCGCGAGTTATAACAGAAAATCGGAAAATTGCCGAATTTTCGGGGGTTAATTTCACCGCCTTGGAGTGAATTTGGGCAGTAACCAAAAATTGCGTTGTAATCAGGAAAATATTCCGTACATATTCACAACGTTTCAGAATTTTTTGAATTTCCGGGTTCGGGATCTTCCCTTGTTAGCTTCGATCCTCTGTATGTTTGGTGTATAGTTCAAAGCTGGAAACTCAATTTTCACCCACTTCTACTGATCCAATTGTCTTGAAACTTTGCAGGCATGTGTAGTTTGGATGACAATACAATTTAAAAACAAATAAAATAAAAAATAAAAATAATAAAAAAGTAGGTATAAAAAGAAATGTATAAAAAATCCACAAACACTATAAACTAGAAAAAAATATAGAAAAAATCCACAGACACTAAAAACTAGAAAATAAAAAATATATGAAAAAAATTATGTTGAACGATTTTAATAAAAATGCAGTAAAAACTAAAAAATAAGTATTTTCTTGTACTACAAATTTTGATGATGATATGCGACTTTAAATAAAATCATACATACTCTGTGATTATCCTGCAGAATTGTTAAAAATCAATTTTAAAGAAAAGGGATAATCACAGAGTTTGTATGATTTTATTTAATACAGCATCAAGCGTCGAAATGAATTTGTTGTGAGATACCCTGCTCCACGATTTTATTTAAAGTGAAAAAGCACCATCGAAATTGTATTACAAGAAAAGATTTAACATAATCGTTTAACATAATTTTTTTTATATATATTTTTTTATTTCGTTTTAGGAGGAATATAAAAGGAAGGAAATTACGAAGTCAATAGGATTGATCATTATATATACATCTATACATATTTATTGCTCCTTACGGGTTACAATCTCCTTTCTCTCTCTTTTCTCACTTCAACGCTATGCTATAGGTACCTACTTATTATTCTGTAGGTACTTTTAATCTATCTTATTTGTTATCTCCTATTCAGTATTACCTTATTCTTTCTATTTCCTACACTGTCTTATATCCAAATCTTTCTATCCTCTTCCCTTCCTCCCCTCCTATTTCTAATCCTATTTTAATATACCTATTCTCCCTCATCCCTTATCCTCCTTTTCTCTCCTCCCATCTCCTTTCCAGCCCCTCCATTCAACTTTTCTCCGATCCACCATCGTCCATAATTTCCCTTATTCACCTGCATCTCCACGCCTATTTAATACTTGTTCCAGATTGACCATAATAGGTATTAAACTTCGAACAGAACTCTATGGCTCTTCAAAAAATGCTCGTCCTACAGAAAAACAAAGAAAAACTGTGTGTATATCTCTTTGCGTGGAAAGTAAAGAAGGTAAAAAATTAAGAAATGCTCAAGATTTAAGATAAGGAGTCTAGTAGATTGACGCTTTAACAAATTTCGATGTTTACATTAGAGCTGTAGATTCCCGGGAAATCGGGTACCCGTGAGGTACCCGGGAAGAGAACAATTTCCCGGCTAGGTGCTAGCTGTGTAAACTACCCGAGATACTCGAGACACCCGAGATATCACAGAGTACCGTTCCATAATTGATGCCTCACTGAGCGTCATGGCCTTCGGGTCAAAGGCTTCGGCCCCCGGGAAGACAGGAATACCCGTTAAGAAGTGAGAAATCTGCAGTTCCGCATTTCTTCTCAGATCTTTGTGAAACGGACGCCAATGGATTCCTTACGTTTCTCCGATGAAAATAATATCAAGAACGACGTAATTCGGACAGTAATGAAGGAAGTCACATGAAAAAATGATTTGTATAATTTCAAATTAACTTCATTAGAAATAGTCCAATTTACATGAAATTTCGTATGATTTTCATCAGAAAAACATACGGAATCGAATCAAGAGTAAAGAATTATTTTATTTCTGAAACAGGTATGAATCTTCGGGGTCGGCGCCCCGCAGTCGAAGGTAAAATATTCATTACAGTATATTAAGAAGTTCTCTAGTGTTCATTGCATTTATATGAAAGTGGCGCCAATGGATTCCCCGCGTTCTTCCGATTAAAGTTATACTAAATTTCATGTAAATCGGATTACTTTTACATAAGCAATACATATTCCATGAAATTCGGTGAGCATCACGGAGGGTTAACCTCGCCCCGAGGTGCCAGGCGGCATCTCTCTGACAGGCGTCGCTCCAGAATTACCTTGTACTTTGTAAGTTATCGGATATCTCGAATATGTCGAGTTTTTTACCCAGGAATTTTTCTCCTCCCGGGTATCTCACTGGTACCCGGTTCAAAGCTATAGCTCTAGTTTACATCAAGATGTTTCTTAGAAATATCTGTTGTATCAACGAAACATTAAAAGCTTTGCACGTAAAAATGTATAAATTTAAAGAAAAAAAGATAACTGTACGTAAAAAAATTAATGTATCTGAGCATAAAATTATGAAAATTGTACCTATATCCCGTATCACCAGTAGATGGACGGTAGGGCTGGTCGATGGACAGTTTAGAGCAAACAGATGGACGGGTGTCTGGCTAGACGTGTAAAAGGCTTATTAGCTATTGTAAGATAGCTGGATAACTAGATTAATGCATTTTTTGTTAAAATATAGTTTATTTCATCGAAACTAAAAACGTATGCAGTCTTCATTGTCCGAAAACTGTACAACAGGTTATGGGCTCAGAGCGCAAATAAAGTGAGACTATGTCTAGCCTAAAGTGACAAGATGTCCTGGATCGTGTGGAACTGTCCCGGATTGGGCATGTTACCTTTTTAACGTATTAGTAATAGCACAACGAAAAAATATATATACATGTAGTTATTTTTTATATTCTATGTAGTTAATTTTTTGTTATGAAAAAAAAGTGTTTTTAATTTTGTTTTAATTCATCAGAAGTTTGTCTTTATTATATAATTAAATAAACTCAGAAAATGGTGTTCTTACGAATGTTATATGCTTCTTACATGTTCAACATTCCACCAGAAAATCTCTGGCCACTTTAGTCTAGCCAAAACATTGCAACGGAGAAAGAAATATTATGTGCTTATATACAATAATTTATTACTTTCTTTCATTTATTCTAGTCAATAACATAATTTAACAGCGAATTATAAATTTAACTAAGTAGTTTCTTTAACAGATTCAACTATTAAATCCTGTGGACTTTCGTTGTTTCCATTTTCTTCGCTGTTTAGATTTGTTTCTTGTAGTATTAACGTATTACAAACTGTATTTACAGTACTGGATTTTCTTTGTAAATTTCTTTTCATTCTATATTCTTTTTCTTCTTTTCATTTTCACTTCGTCAGGATGTATGGAAAAACTCAGCCTGTGTTTATTTAAAATCCACTGCTTTAAGCGGCCTTCTTCTTCTAAGATTAAAATAGGTTTTGGATCCATTTTACAATGTTCAGAAGCCTTCCTTGATAATTTGGCATGCAATGTTGATTTAGGAATTCTATATGCTTTGGCTGCTTTTCCCACACTCATTCTTCTTCTAATATCTTCTAGCTCTATCTATGTACATCATTATTGTATATTGATATAAGGTATATTTTTTTTGGTTTCTTACCATCTAAATTGAAAAAATAAGGTACCTACATACAAGTAAATGTGTAAACTTTTGAGTTACTAAAAAAAGGGCTTCAAAATGTTCAATTCTATTCTGTCCATCTACTGGGTTTAGATTAGAAAACCCATACCAGTACATCGACAGTCATTTTGATAAGTTCTATTGTTTTATTTTTCTTTCTTCGCGCGCATATTTATAAATTGTTAATATTCCAATACAATCATCTATTACATACCTCTTTATAATACGTCCAAACACGTTTTTTATTAACTTGAAGGCACGAGTACGCTGAGCAATGGCTACTAAGAAGCGAGTGACTAGCACATAATGGCGTAAGAAGACCGTACATATAAATACCTTTTCGCATATAAAAAATTTCAATAAATATATTAATGTTTTATAAAACAACAAACGTTTTTTCTACAAAATAAAAAAAACAATATAGATTGAAACTCTAGTTGTTTCAATATTAACGATTAACAAACGATTCGTCCATCTACTGGCCTGGTTACCCTACCAACACATACAAAGCTCGAATCGGATCCCTTAGCTCTTCATGGAACAGTCGTAAGACAGAAAAATAACGCAAGAAACGTGTGTTCTTTTTTCTGAGAGGAGTAAAAGGAGGAGGAAATTACGAAGTTAACAGGATCGACCGACAAACACAAAGGAGGAACGGCTGGGAAAGAGAAAGAAGCACCCGCCAAAATTGACGTTAACGTCTGTTAGACTTTCAGCGCACCTCCCCTCCTCCCTCGCTGTATGTACCCCAGCTTCAGACGCGAGCACTCGAGCTGCAAGTGCATCTGGCGCTGACTCGAGCTTAAGCTTGGCTCATCCTCGTCCAGCTTTGATCGTACTCGACGCGCTGATTGACGCGCAGAGACGTAATAACACGAACAGCCCTTCTACTCCGCCGCAAACAATCCTCCCACGGTTGAATCGCCCGTATCGAATACCTTGTTTCTCTAGCAACGCATGATACTCGTGTTCCAAAACCTCTTCCCCGCTTCGCAGTATCATTATGCAGCCTTTGTCTTTGTAAACACGCGGAACAAACGCATGTCAGCCACGCAGACAGGGAATAATCGTGTGGGGTTCTAGCTTTCCCGGTGACTCGTGAAATTTACTATTTTGGTGAAAAACGTGCTACGCACACACTTGGGGCCCAACTGCGCTGGGGGTCCAGGCTTGGAAAATTGACTACTTTATGAGTGTAGTTACCCTGAATTTTTTTTGTAGTGATTCAATGGACATTCGCATGTTGGATGTTGAATATACACTGCTGTTCGCAAGTAGAATTATTAAGACTCCTCCTCTGTGTGGAATAATTTTGAAGAACGTTGCAAATTTATTGAACAACTCTATTTTTTTTTTTAGTTTATTTGGTATTTTAACGATATCATTAATCAGGGTCATGATTTTCAAAAGTTTCAACGTTTTTAAAACTCTTACATCGGTGTAAGCCACGAAACAGTCTGAAACTGTTCCAAAACTCTGTATTCTTTCGTTCAAAATATTTCTACGACACCATTTTGAAATCCGATCACTATTCGATGTCACAGCTAAATAGATATGTCATCAAACAGGGTTAAGGCTTTCCAAATCTCAATACCCCCCAAACTTTCAAATCTATTTCAGTCTTCAAATAGTCTCAAACTGACCCAAAGCTGCGTATTCTTAGCTTGTTAAAAAAAATTGCAAGATTTATGATTTTCAAAAGTCTGAATATTTCCCAGATTCTCAAACCCGTTATCGGCGCGAGACAGTCTCAACCTATATCAAAACGCCACATCGTTGATTTTTTTTAAAGAATTCACAAGACAACATCTCCAAATCCTACGATATCACTCCATCATTAATATATTTCAGTTTCAAAGCAATAATTTGCAAAGAAACTTCTCGGACTTCTGCCCCATCCCCAGTGTAAAAAATCCTGCACCATTTCAAGCGAGGGTAAACTCTGTTCCTTGCAGAGAGGCAAGTGTTTTTCTCTGCTCGTTTCGTGCCTTACACGAATCCACTAATTTAATTCCAACTGACGTCAAGATTGAGAGAGAGAGAGAGAGAGAGAGAGAGAGAGAGAGAGAGAGAGAGAGAGAGAGAGAGAGAGAGAGAGAGAGAGAGAGAGAGAGAGAGAGAGAGAGAGAGAGAGAGAGAGATTTACTCACGAAGACTGAAATCAGCGATTATCCCCCACACCGTCGTCGCGAATCTATAACCGCCTGCAGTGCGCAATAAATCACTGGTTCGGAATTGCCGATTCGAACGGAACAATGCGACTAAGAAGAGTTTAAATCGCGCGATCAGATTTCTCGCGGAATTTACGACCTCCAGTTAAATTTGATCTGAATTAAGCAAAACCATAAACGATTCATCTCTCTTCGATTTCAGTATCACTAGAAATCTACTTACTTAGTCACTTTTCCAAGAGGTTGATCAGTTCGAATGCTCGAGATTTAATAACCTTTTACAGTAAAGTAGAGTTTCTAATAAAGGGAAGTAGAATTAGTAGCCTCCCTGTTACTTTCTCTTATTGTATTCGCTGAGAATAGTAGTTGCACTCCCTAGTAGCTTATTTAATTATTGGCATAAGACACTTCTGCGATTCACGACTGGTATTTAGGACATATCCATGCATTTTTTATTTCCGACAATTTTCATTAAAATAACTGAACCGTCATGGAACTGATTCCTGTGAATCCGTCATAAAACGGCTTAATTGGCTGCAAGGGTCATCTTTCGAAACATATGAAATATGAATAAACGTATGAATGGAATCAGACATCTATGCCGCACACATACGACTTAAAATAGAAAGTAGCAAAAAGGAGTAGACACCTAAGTGGTTATCGCTAAATAACTAGATGAATTGAGCATCCCCAAGAGATCAGGGCGACCGCAGTTCCCAAAATTACATGAGGTATGCTAATGTAGTGCAGTTACGTCGCAGCTTTGCACTCTGGTAATCGGAATGGCCTGCTGAGAATTAACTGAGCGGGAATTTCGTGTGTACTCCCTTCAAAATTCATCGCTTTTGGTATTCCTCTAAGGGCAATTTTCGTCGTCGCCGAGTCGGGACAAGTCGAGCTGCCATAGAGTTGTCATAATTGCCAATCCTGTGCAATTAGCTCGGTCTTGTGTCCCTTGTCGGACAAGACAGATTTCAAGGGCAATCTTCTTGAAGCCAGTTGGTTAACCGCTATTCAGGAACCGTTTTAAAGGGTCTGTAATGAATTCGGTAGCCGAACGTATGGATATCCGGGGGAATAGTTGCTAATTTTGGTGACCCGAATGCTCTTTTTGTAATATAGTAAAGGACGTGCAGTATTTTCGGAATACTAGTTTGTTTAAGGCGAATAAAAAATTACAGCAGAGGATGGGAACAAATGAAACTGCATAATATCATAGAGAAAGTAATAAACTTTTATATTTCAAACTCGCAGTAATAATAAAAACAAAATGTAGCTGAATCTTTGGTCTAAATGAAAAATGGCAGGAAGTATCGATTTCGTTAAGGTGCAGGTAATTTGGAATACCGGTATTCTAATTTATCTTCATTTTATAAACTTGAAAATAACATGTAGATAATAAATTTATTTCCTTTTATGATGTAATCAGGCTAAAAAATCACAATATAGGAATAATCTTAGGTAAATATAAATCTCCAGCGTTGGCCCCAACCGAGGCGGCGGAAGCCGTTATGCGTGAAACAAAAGCATCGCTAAGCTTTGGAATATTTCAAATTACCTTCACCTTCGGTATTCCGAATTAGCAACATGGCATTGAAACCTAAAATTTCATGTAACACTTTGTACTCTCGAAATTATCGGTAAACTGAAACGGAACCATAAAAGGAACATTCAAATGAGTAGATTAAGTGTTTAACTCTAAAGTTTTTACATATTTTAGCCATGATTGGAACGATCGAATACTTGCTGCAAAAGATTTGCAGATTGACGTTTTCTTGTTCTGTAGACTAAGGGGTTGTACAGGGTTATCCACTGAAGACTGGCGGCGCTCGCGCGAGTACAAATGAGAACGGCAGCAACGTCACACGCATACTTACTACACAACAATCATATGTCGATACATCCACCATCTATGGGCTGTTGCTAAAAGTATAAGTTTGTGTACATGCCTATAAGAACCTATACTTTTAGCAACAGCCCATAGATGGCAGATGTATCGACATATGATTGTAGTATTAAGTATGCGTGTGACGTTGTTGCCGTTTGCATTTGTACTCGCGCGGGCGCCGCCAGTCTTCAGTGGATAACCCTGTACCTAGTCGGGCGGCCAAACAGAGGTGAATGTTTGTGACTTTTTTTTGAAAAAGCGGAAGCATATATTTTTACAGAACTTTGGCATTTAAAAGACCAACATTTAAAGAACATTTGGTAATTTTTTCGTAGAAAATTATTTATGTTTATAATGAAGTAACAACCAACGTCCAAGAAACGTTTTTAAAAATTTGTGTTTGAGGTGAGCACTGCCATTCGGAACCAGATTATTTAAAATCAAAAAACAAAAAAGAATTTGTTAGTATATTAATGTATCTTCCGATTAACGGACGGAATTTCCGAAATACTAATTTAAAACAAAATGTGATTTTTGCATGAAAAAAATCAGGATTTGAACTTTAAAAGACGCAATTTTGTTTTAAATTAATATTTCGGAAATTCCGTCCGTTAATCGGAAGATACATTAATATACTAACGAATTCTTTTGTGTTTTTTGATTTTAAATAATCAGGTTCCGAATGGCAGTGCTCATCGCAAAACCAAATTTTTAAAAACGGTTCTTGGACGTTGGTTGTTACTTCATTATAAACATAAATAATTTTCTACGAAAAAATTACCAAATGTTCTTTAAATATTGCTCTTTTAAATGCGAAAATTCTGTAAAAATATATGCTTAAGCTTTTTCAAAAAAAATTCACAAACATTCGCCTCTGTTTGGCCGCCTGACCAGATATAACACCTTAAGTTGAAAATGTAAAAATGGCGGTTCATCCACAAATGTCATTAATTAACAGGCCATTAGCCCCTATTATCTACGGCGTTACAAATTAGATAACGTTAGTAGTTTATTAGATACTTCGGTATTCCAAATATGTTGCACTTCCTCTATAGATATTGTAAATGGGTTAATGGTAAATAGAACTAGAACTGGTAAATAGAGGGGGGGGGGGCGGTATTCTTAGTCGCAGGCGGGAAAATAGTGTTTTCTTTTTTTTTTGAATATTTTATGCAAAAGTGTAAATTCAATCAAAACAGTCTTTTCGTATGTTCAGTATTTTTTTTTTCGACATAAAACAAATGTTCCCTATAAAGACATAATTCACGTACTGTGTGAATACATGTTTCGTTGGTGGAACTAATATCAGGATAACCAGTGTTTAATAGGGTTATGCTCGGTGCTGATACTAGAATCAGCACTCTTCGCTGAAAATTTTCTAAATGACAGTCGTACCAATACGGATAATCGAAAATTGCACAAAACTTCTGGATGTTTTTGTTAATAAAGGAAAAAATATTTCATATTTATAGTTGATTCTAGTACCGACGCTGAACATAACTCTATCAAACAATGAAATGTCGAAATATTATTTACAGATCAACTCGTTATCCTAATATTATGTCCATCAACAAAGGACGTTATCACACACTGCGTGTATTATATCTTCATGGGGAACATGTATTTTATGTTGTAAAAATATTGAACAATACATTGAACAGTCCATAACAACATGTCAAAAAAGTGTTTTGATTGAACTTATACTATTCCACAAAAAATTCTTAAAAAAAAATTCGCGCCTGTAAATGAGAAAAAGCCCTTAATAGGTGTTAGGTGTTATGTAGGAATAGGTAACTAGAGGATAGTTATGAAAGTAGATAATAAATATGTAGGTTCTGGGAATAAGTAAATAGTAATTAGGTATAGGGAGATAGTAAATAGGTATTAGGACTATATAAGTAGTAAATAGATCTAGAAATAGGCAAATAGTGAACATATCTAGAAACAGGTACACAATGGCAAATGTAGATCTCTCCTGTGGAAATTCTTACACGTCTGTCGGGATTTAGAGAATGCCTGCCTGAAGAACGATCCACATTTTTTTCAGTAAAAGTAGAACAAAAAGGATACGTCCGTGTACGATAGTGAAGAATTAGAATCAGTTGCTTGGAGAAAATTTGCTTTGAGAGTAGAGAATTTTCTACAACTACATGAAACGTGTTTATGTGTTAATACACACGTATGTACCTATACGTTTCACTTGTTAAATTTTCTTATATTTCCAAGAGTTATTTGAGTATTATTGAAATATCAATCTTTAACCTGACCAGTTAAAAATAAGAGAAGAGAATTTTACACTTAATTTATAAATTTTTACTTTGAGGGTATCGTATGAAGATGCAAATACTTTTTACATAGAAACGGAAGAAAAGAATGGGGAATGTATATTCCCTCTCGAGTAACTAAAAAATCCTCAAATAAATGTAAGGCAATTTTTAACATCACAGATCTACTTCTATCACAATAACAGTAAATAATTTATTCTCTTTTTCTGTAAAACAGAAACAATCCCTTTACAGAAATTACACACGTTTCTCGATTATTTCGAGTAGTCGAGTATCAGTCGTATTGATTTTCGCTGTCTATTTGCGTAAAAAAGTCTGCCAGAGATACGCAGTCGCATGCATATAGATCATTAATCAAGTAATTGCGATCCGACGTTATTAGTTAATGAATTTCACGAGAAATTGTTACACTACCGCGCAAAGCCTCGCTGTCGAGGAACGCAAGTGATAACTCTATTTGTATTGTACTTTCGTTCTGAGGAAAGATAAATGTTGCACCATCTATCACTGAAAACCTGACATCATTAAAAAGGTGAAATTGACCTACATGGTCTGTTGAATAATTATCAATTTCCGGCTATCACTTTGGTATGCAAAACTCTTTTGAATGTCTCATATTTTCTTAAAAATTGATAAATCTTCGATTTTAAGTAGTATGAAACGGGATAAGTCCTCCTGAATGTGAATTTAATATTTTACTTACACCTGATCAATGACAGTAGCATTACATAAATTGGTGAATAGTTAGGCTAGCATTTACTCTGACCTTTGCTTACGCAACTATGGTTTTACACTGCTGTATTTCTCGCTACAGTCAGAACAAAATCGATTAGACGTTCAGGGGGACTCGTGGAAACTACCCCCACCAAACTATTTGCCACCCTGGCTCTTGTCTTTCTGCCGAAATCAGCAGGGACTGAATTTTTCCTTTGATTTCTGTAACATCTCCCATGATATTCGAAGTAACTGATTCTACTCAACCATAAAATATTGAAAAACTACATCCATTGAATCACAAAGTTTCATTGACCACGCATTGCCATGCTTAGAAGTGTGCACAATTTTCTAGGACAGATCCGTTAAGCATTTAAGAGGTTAGACCACCTTGACCAAGTCAAGAAATATCGCATCTTTGGGAATTTATTTCTAAGTGACAAAAACACTTTTATCGATAAAATTTTTTAATGAGGATAGAGACATCTTCGAAAAATATATATAATTTTTTCTTCAAATATTAAAACATTTCGATAACTTTAAATGCATTTTTCTCAAAACCACGTTTTCCGAAACGGTGTACGCTGTAATTTGAGTAAAACTTTATGGATTTTTATACAATTTTTCACAGATGTTCTTAAATGTATTCTCTATTGTCCGATCGTCAATTTTTGTGATTGGTTGAGAAATAACAAAATAGCTATATTTTGAAACAGAAAGCTCATTTTCGTGTGTAAGAAAATGAACTGTATTTACGTATAAGTCAGGTACAAATTAAAATATCGCAAAACTTTACGGCCAAGGTGGTCTAACCCCTTAAGAACCTGTGGGGAAAAATGTATTGAATGTAGAAATCCAGAACATTTTTCCCACTACTTTACAAAATATTAGGTGGGTGCAAAAGTTCATTCCCTCACTGTTATGTGATATTTGGTACACTGCATTCCACATTAGAGATACTCGTTTCGTGCAGGAATACACTGTTGATTGGTTGTAAACCGGCAGGGAAACTGCTACGACCAATCGCGCGTGTCAGATCCGTGGGAGCTGCGGTAGGGCCGTCGGTATGCTCTTATATAGAACATAGTGTATACAGAAATGTCTTTTTTTTACTATACCTACTTGTCCTACTGTCAGTGTTGTCTATCCTGAGTTCAAAATGACGATCACCAGTAGTGATTGAACAGTGACAAACATAAGGTTCTCCTTTACATTTGATTGGGACTAGAAGGGAGTTGTCCATTATGAACTTTGGAAAAAGGTGGAAACAGTCAGTGCCGAACGTTACAGTCAACAGTTTAATGCAGTGGTTCCCAACGTGTGGGTCACGACCCCCTAGGGGCCGCGGTTGTTTTTATTTGACGATTCATAGCACTTTGTTCTTTTAATATGGTTTCAGTGCCATATTTTATTAATGATGTAACACTGATTTTTCATAAATGAGAAAAAGGAAAAGTTGCTTACCCAACTGCAAACACAGCCATCACACTAAATATGATAACTAAATATAATAAATATCTTTAAGTATATTTAAGTGATGCATTAAGACATTTAAATATTATTCAGTTAGAATTATATTCTGAAACAACTAGTTTTAATGTGTTTTCTCTACCTTACTAAATTTACCTTACCTTATATGGAGGGGGGAGGGAGGTTATTTGAATATTATAAAAGAGGGTTGTGATTCCAAAAAGGTTGGGAAACACTGAATCAGTGCGTTTAGGGGGGGCTGTTCCGGTCTAGAACCCGAAAAATAGATAATCTTTAGGAATTAATTAAAGGAAAACTACTATATATAATTTAATGGGACTTTTTACATTGCATTAAGGATGTCTTAAATTATAGAAATATATTTTTTCTTTAATAATTAATAATTTCAGGCGCCACTGGGTAGTCGTGAAGTCTTGAGGCTTCAAAAAATTCATCCAAATCGGTGGGACCTGTATCTCCAAAAGTAATTATCCCATTCGACTGAAACTTTTTTTATTTTGAAGAATATGCTTCTGGCTAGGACGGAGGGGGGGGGCAGAAAAATGCAAAAACTACATTTTTTTCTTAGAAAATTACAACACTAGAAGTTTGAAATCACTTTTCCCTATATTTTTGGTCCTTTCAACGCCTTTAAAAATTATAAATTTTCAATTTCTTTTAAATTCTTCAAAATAAAAAAGTTTCAGTCGAATCGGATACTAACTTTTGAAGATACAGGTCCCACTAATTTTGAGAACAGTGTTTCGTGAAAAAACGCGTTTAAAGTTTTACGTGAGTGCCGAGTGGCCTGGTGTTACCCATGCAAAAAGCAAAAAGGAAAGTTTTGTTCTTGAATATCCGGAAAACAAATGTTTAATTCTTTTAAGCTCAAATAATTCAGAATTTAAGAGTAGGTATCCGTTTTTTTTAACTAATAACTTTTATTGTATATAAAATTGATATCATTGTATAATACTACTATTTCTTATTATCTCATTTTTTTCTACAACCCGGATATTTTTCGAATAAAACCGGAGCCCGGAGATTTGCTTCAGAACCCGAAGTCTCCGGGCAAAAATTAGAAGGGTGACAACCCTGTTTGTACAGTGAAAAGTTGTAATACAAGGCGGAGCGTGTGTCCAAAAATTGTCCGATTTAGTATGTGCGCACTTTGAATTTCCTGGCATGAACGCAATTACAAGTTTTGACTGTACAAGTAAATCGAACGGCAAGGAGGGGCGCATATGGTGGTCTTTAGAGGGGAACACTACTTCGATAGAAATGGGAAGTCCTACCTCAGTCAGCCTATAATCCAGACATCGCTTCTTGCAACTACCATTTGTTTTGGTCGATGCATCATAAAGTTCAAAACTGGATGAAGACTTTATAGTCTCAAAAATGAGCCCTTATTTCGTCGAAGGATTCAAATTTTATCAGAAAAGTGGCAAAAAATCGTAGACAGCCAAGGAAAATACTTTGATTCGGAAAACATTATATAGGTATATTCTCGACAAGCACTGTATTTATCATCCTCCCAAAGCAAAGTTTACGATCGTGTTTTGCCACGAGTGCGGTTACAAAGCCATTATCTGGCAGAAAGGTACATAGGTGGTGCAGAAACTGCAAAATGCCGGGTACAAAGGAAAGTACATTTTGAAACATAGACTTGCTGATTATCGTAACTGTCTAGCACAGAAATAGATCTCCATTAAGTAGAACATCGTTTCAGCATTACGAGTAACCGCCGTTCCCGAAATATTCGCTCCAAAGCGTTAATACTGCCACCTGAAATTGTGTTTTTTTCCAATTCCATAGGACTGTATTTTTAGAAGAAGTTTTGTAAAAGTCCTCTCCGAGCAGGGACCGAGAGGAATTCACGAGACGCGCGAATATGCAAGATGCGGGGAGCGCGATAAAAGTTCTGCTAGGAGGGATGGTGACACAATTAGCGACCAATAACTTCTAAGAAAATGGAGTTAACGCGGAAAAGGAAATTAAATTTTAGCTACGTCCGCCTGACGCTTGGGGGTTACTCGTTGCATCCAGAACTTTGTGTTTTCCATGTCAGTTCAGAAAGTTCTGGCCACTTATAAAATTTAGCGAGCGTAAAATTCCGAAACTTCGAAGAACCGGTTAATTAGCACTAAAAAAAGAAACAAAACGAAATGAAGCATCAGTTACAGGATAGCATTTCTACATATTTTTTAATTTTTATTGTTTTAAAAATGATCACAGTTTCAAAATTCCAAAAAATGATTCAACGTCGCGGTAGCGCAGTTGCAAAGCAATATTATTACAATTAAATTATAGGAAAATACTGTAGGAACATTTTATGTGTCCCACCATTAGTGTGTTTGAATATGTCGGACGTAATATTTTGAGAAAAATTGTGTACGATTCACGGACGATAACGATGCGATTAGTGTCTGGCAACTGTTGCAAGAGAATCAAGCTGGACGGGGAGGGGCTCAGTTTTAGCTGCGCCAGATTGCTGGTACCTACGTACTGAAATTGATGGTATCTGCGAATTTATGTTTCCCAGGTTCCCTCGAACTGCGATGGAGTCGCAGTGTCTGAAAAAAATTCAGAGATTTCGCGAAGAATGACTGCGCACGGTTATTGCCTGGTAGCTGTCGCGAGAAAGTGGAGTTAACGCGAGGAATGAAATTGAATTCTCAAAATATTCTGCGGCTGCTCGCGAGAGACTATTTTTATCTTCTTTTATATGGGATCGTGACTGTGGGTTATACCTATCTAGAAGCGGATTGTACTTGGAAATTTTTGCGTTTCTGTCAAACTCGAATTTATTTATAGGTGTCGGGAATTGATCAGTTGTGAGATTACAGCGAACCTTTTCTTGAGAAGTTAAATATACTTAAATAAATAAAAAATGGTGTCCATTATGGAGTTTGTTTTTGAAGAAAGTATTCACTTCGACTGATTCAATTTGCCTTTGTTTAAAATTACTTATATTTGTTGACGTTTAGACAAATAATAATAATAATAAATCGTCTTCATTCTATTATAATATAAGATACAAACACAGTAGAAATTATTATCACGTAGCTACAGAACGGGCGAGGCTCAGCGAAGCTGTTATTACGCCTAACCCAAATAAAAGTTGATAGAAAAGTTTGTTAAAATAGACATGCAGAAATGGAAATAAAGAAATTAAATGAAATTCTAAAGTAAAATAGCTGATTATATTAGGTTAACAGATGGAAGGAAATAATTTTAGGTTAAAATAAATTGTCGCGTCTCCAAATCTAAAATATTTCTTTGCTGCTTGTTCGATTAGGAGGAAATAATGAAGCACTTGAGAAATGAACTCGACACAGTCAAGCCTTAACGGTACAACAAGACGTTCTCTGAAAACTTCAAATGAATCGGTTAAGTAGTTTCCGAGACATTATGTTTCGAAAAAATCTCAATTACAAGTTTGATAGAAGATACTTCTGTTTTGACCGTGAATTTAGATTTCGCGTAACTCACGTACGTTGACGAATTTCTTGTAGCAATTCGTGACTACGCCTTCAACGGCAAATTAATGGCGGTGGAGAGGGTTGCGATAAATAAATAGAGGCACAAGTATGGATAACATTAACAGTATATTCTAATAGTAAAAGTTGAGGATAAAAGTGTATGTACGCTTGATGCGTCTTGTACTATGGTCTTTGCTAGACCGCCTGACTCAACGAACTCCCGGAATGTGACTGTCTCAGCCACGAGAAAAAGCGCATCTCCCACAGCCTCTGTGCAGGTGGAACCGTCTTACTTCCCTCAAATTATCCGCTGCTTATTGGTGATCACCTAATGTAGGTGTGACCTTTGCCCGCGGTTCGGTCCCCAAGGAAAGAGAAAAAATCTCCCAGGACGACCGTCTATGCGCCCCGTAACCTCGAAGACACTGTCCAGATGCCCAAGTTGCAATGTATGGGCTTAGATTATCTGGCGCCTGCCAGAGTAAACCCTAGGTAATTTACGAGTCCCCTTCTCGGAAACGGAACAACTGCTATATCATCGCAATCACCGATTTCTGATAAAAACAGTTTCAAAAAAGTCTAGGGTAAATCCAGGAGACGCACTCGGGCGGAAGTGTTGGTCGAATCGCTATATTTCAGAATCTGTACTGAAATTCTTTCTCTAGAAGCCAAACAGTTGAATGAATAGCGTCATTTCGCTTCGTTCCGTGTTTTTCTGGATTTATAGGCTTTAAAAGGTAAATTGAGGTTACATTTAACCTCTTTTGTCAAACAGCGGTTGTACAGAATCGTCTTTAATATATACTTCTAAGTTTATTTGCGTTTAATGTTTGGGATAATAAGATAGTAGAGATATTGAAGGACAATGCAGCCAACGTATTTGGCCATATTAACTCTTCGTCTCAAAGCTAACGAGAAGACCATCTCTCGCTGCAGAAAGGAAAGATAGTCGAGTTACGATTTTTTTGATTATTTTCGTTTATTTTTTATTATTTTTGTTTATTAGTTTATTTATTCACTTTTGTATTTAGTTGCCTTGTTAATCGCCTTGTTAATCGGTAGTTGACATTTTCTTTGATGTGTTCCTTACTTGTTTAGCGCAAACAAATTAAATATCAATGAATCTCTAGTTGTATTCATTCATAAATAATTTTCCATGAATAATTATGCGAGTGCTCTCTAACAACGACGAAAACCATTTCTCCCGGCACCTCGGGAGAGGTGGTCAGATGTCTTGACTTCAGTTGTCAACCCGATTTACAGTAAATATTGTCTTAAAGTAAATATCGATTAGTTTTTCTGAATCAGCATGAAATTCTGAAGATATAGGTTTGTTCTGATAAAATAAGTAATTTCTATATTAATTTTGATAGCCATTTTATATTAGGTCGACCGCGTATCCCGGATTTACGCTATGCACAATGTCGCAATGGAGAAACATATAATTGCATAGGCCAATATGAAAAGAATTTCACGATAGAGTGAGAAGAAATATTTCATGTTCAAGTTACTGTTTGGTACCTACAATCCGAAATTCGATCAATCCAAATATTTGAATACTCCTAATTATTCGGTTCTTCGAATCTCAAGTTCGAATTCTCTCGTATTCGAATATTCGTAGCAGCCGCACATTCTATCACTACTATAAAAAGAAATCTCACTGTATGTACCTCAGCGAAGAAATTCTTACACTGCTATGGATCAGAATGGTTCCCATATCCGCTGTGAACGGTCAGCTTACCCATCACCTACGTATTAAACGATCCGATACTTCGTTCATTTCCCAGTGTCCATTACCCCTTGCCCAGAGAAGAACCACAGACTTAACCACAACACCGTGAACCCTTTCTCCCTTCACAGACGTTCGAAGAGCACTTCGTTCAGTTTGGAATAGAATCCTTGGCCCGTGATTTCGTTGGCCGGCGAGCTCTTACGATACAGCCACGACCTGGTGGGAAATGTAGGACGAGCTCGAATTCGCGGGTATTGTTCGTGGGTGATGAAGGGTGGGCGGAAATGGTTTTTCCTACGGTGTTCAGTCGACCTTTCTGCCGATTCGCTGGCACGCGGGAGCTCATCACGCTTCGAGAGACCATTTTCGCGAGCCGAGAGTTAATTAACGTCACGTTGAACGTGGGTGGCGCCCCTTCCGCCCCCACGGCCTTACTTGCTACAACGTGTCTCTTTTAGCAGTCATTATTACTGAAATCCCTGGGAGCCGTTATTTATAGCTGTTTTCTTCGATTTGCTTCGGGCCAGTGTTTGCCGAACACTCAGCTTTCCTCATTGCCCTTCGACCTCATTCCCGCCAATTTTTTCCTCTCACACGTCCCTTGCCACGTCCTCAGTCACTCGCTTCACGGGCCGTCTTTCCCCCCTCGTTAGACGCTCCCTCCAAACGAGAAAGTTATTTATCCGTTTTTTTCTTCCGGGTTCTTTTTTGCACATCGTCTGCTTTTTGTTTGGCACCCACCCTCTGCTGGGACGCAAAATTTGCCGAGAAATACGCGAGTATCTTTGTTTAGGTTTCGAGTTCCTCAAATTTTCCTGGGAAACTGTGTGGCTAAAAGGGGGGAGTTTAAAACGTTTGCGATAGAGGAATTTTTTTGAGTTTTAGTCTTTCGAGGTCTCTAATTATTTTAAGGTATATTCCAACAGGTTTGAATTATATTTGGAGAAATTCAGGAAAATTAAAAGTATTGTTTTTCTTTTAACAAAGATATTCGAGAATATTATGATACAGAATAATAGACACTCTGGACGTAGGAGTTGAATGTAGTAAGGTAATTTTTAACTGAAATTAACGGTTAAATTTTCTGTTCTTGTTAAATAGCAGAGAGTTACAAGTTTTCCAAATATCAGAGGGGTTAAAAATTGTGGAACTACTTGTAACTCTCTACTGGTGGGGATATAACATTTTTTTCTTATATTTTATAGTATTATTTTCATAGTATTCTTGCCCAGTTTGTGCACAATGTTTATTTGGTATATATAAATTCATACAATACATCCCAGTCTTCAAAATAAAAGCTACTGTGATCCAGTGGTAACCCATCTCCCTGCTAATTACTCCTTGGCCCTCAGAGCCAAGAAAACAAATGCCCAGTATTCTGTATACCTTACAAACATTGATGACTCATCCAATCTTCGAACAAATTACACTCAACAAGCGTTTTTCTTCGAACGATTTTGTCTTCCTTCACCAACTGAACATTTCCTTTCACGTCACCTAAGTTAGTTACCGTTCGATCAAATGTACGCCCACGCGATTTGCAGCTAATTTAACTTCTCCTCTGTTTGTCTTTCATTCTGCGTATATTACTTGCTGTTTCTCTTTTCGAGCCACCTCGAAACTCACCTTCTCTTCTTAGGTTATTGATGAAATTTCCATGGCGATGAATGAGGGCGCATTGAAACGAAGCAACTTTGCATTTCTGACGTTTTATGGCGACAGACGGCGAGAATGCGCTGCAGCCTCCTTTAATATCACTACGCACCGATTCTTATCGCTTTTCCTCGAGCATTGTGTCAGTTACGCCGCTCTCCTTGGCTGAGTGAGGGCTTCCCAGTGGAAAATTCCTTTGCTAACTAAAAGTCTTAAATTAAAACTTCAAACGGCGCAGGGTTAGAAAAATGCCCCTTCAAGTCAGGCAAGCCTTTTCGAACGATAACCTGCTTTGCGCTTCGATCATATGCCGATACTGATGAAAATTGACACTTCTATATTGCCTGTTAAATCTTCGCGAGAGTAGTTATACGTGGATGAACGAGGCTTATCCAACGAAAATGATATTTTTAATTATGCGCGATTTGAATTAAAGACCTTGCCGCAAGAGGGGTGCAATTACATTTTTACCAGTTTCGAGTAAACTGAAGAAAAAAACTGTTTATAAAATTATTGCTATGACATAACACTAAGTGAAAAATATACATTTTCACACAATAAGTAGTAGTTATTGAGTTGATAAGTTTTTATTTCTGTTTTTAGCGAATTTTTCGGTCTTGCTCCAAAAAATACAAAATCGGTCGCTTGTTGATAACTATGCACAATAAGGAACACATTTTATTGATTAATTGTTGCGTTATTAACCAAATATGGAAGAAATACCTCGACACTTGTTGTAGACATAAAAAAATAATATTATTCTTGCGCCTGCTCGTCATCATTATCTGTGGAAGTATCTTCATCCTCAATCAACGCACATTTGAGAGTCTTACAAAAGCCTTTTTCAATGGCAAAGTAGCAATGTACAGTGCATCGTGGGGCTCAACCGATAGATTGTACATCACTGGTTTGCTTCAAAAACGAGGCAGATCCGGAACTGCATTCATGTTGTTCAAAACGGTAATGGGTGCAAGTTCAAAATTTGCAATAAATTGCCCATTTGTTTTCGGATTTCCATCAGACTTGCGCCAAACGATATAGATTTTTCTTACGAATATTACACATCATAATTAAAAAACTGTCAAAAGTGGAGTGCACCCCTCTTGTTGCCAGGTAGTGATGGGATCTGAAGCGCTGCGAAGCGCTTCGTACATGATTCGAAGCTCTTGAAAAGTCTTGGTCGGCTGCGAAGTCTGAACGGATTCGAAGTCTGATCGGCTTCGAAGTCTCGAAACTGTTGGTTCGACATTTGGTAGGTACCCCGTGGCGAGGACAACACTCCCCACTGCCTCACCAAATTTTATGGCTTTCGACCCTCGAAGGAGTTTGAATACCATTAAAAAGTGAGAAATGTCTAGGATTTTCGAATTTCTCATCAGATCTGTGCGAAAACTACTCCAATCGATTCCTCATGTTTCACCGATGAAACTAGCACCAAGAATGACGTAATTCGGACCTTAATGAAAAAAATTCCATGAAAAATCGAATTATATCATTTGAAGCGGCCTTCGTTAAAAATAGTCCGATTTACATGAAATTTGATATGATTTTCATCGGAAAAACATAAGGAAACCATCGGTGTCACTTCCATATCCATACGATAAAGAATAAAGAATTATTTTCTTTCTGAAACAGGTATGAATCCTCGGCCAACCGCAGGCTGCGGTCCGCAGCGATTCCAGGTCGGCGCCCCGCTGTCGAGGGTGAAAATGTGAAATATTCATTTCACCGTATTAAGAAGTTCTTTATTCTTTATCGTATCGATATGGAAGTGACATCGATGGATTCCTTATGTTTTTCCAATGAAAATCATATCAAATTTCATGTAAATCGAAATATTTTTAACGAAGGCAGCTTCAAATGATATAATTCGATTTTTCATGGAATCTTCTTCATTATGGTCCAAATTGCGTCGTTCTTGGTGTTAGTTTCATCGGCGAAACATAAGGAATCGATTGACGTCGTTTTAGCAAAGATCTGATGCGAAATTCGGAAATCCTAGACATTTCTCACTTTTTAATGGTATTCAAACCAGGGATTGTAACTCGTACCCTTACCGCGTTCGGTATCTCGTACCGTAGACTAACCCCCCTAACCGGATAACACAAAACGTCTATAACCCGAGTAACCCGGTTAACCCGGTTAACTCGGGTTACAGTGAGGGCGGCTTCTCTTAGCTGCGTCTGGCTGCTACGTTTGACTGCGACGTTCAACCATGTTTCTTCTTTCAACTATTTTATATTTTTCACTTTATTGTATAAAGAAGAGAAAATAATATGAAAGTAATTGTTGTTCTAATATAATTATGAAACACACATTGGAAACACCGTTCCTCGAAGAGGGGGGGACCTTCCCCCCTGTGAATTCGCCGGCGGAGGAGGAACTCTGTTGACCTGTCCCTGTTGACGAAGTAAAGAAGGAAAATGCCATACCTGGGCCCCAAAAATTTCTCAACATGATCTCTCGCCTAACGGGTCAGAAATAAAAAAAAAATATCGGACAAATCGGTCTGCAACTTTTTGAGGTTATTCGATAAACCATTGGCTATCGCAGAAAGCAGAATCGAGTTTTTTAATGAAAATTTCATACTTTTTTTTACACCTTAAACTTGCAAGAACATGTTGATTTCTTATATTCGAACTTTGAGTGTTTTCCATCTTGTTCACTTGTGATATAAGTGGCTAGTTGCGGTTCCCGCAATAGTGGCACTCATACAAACTATCAATCTCTTTGGAATTTTTGTTTTAGATAAGTTTATGATCCTTAACCTGACCCGCCACAGAGGTGTCTCTTGTTCAAGGCGTCATATTGAAGCACAATTTTTGCATAAAAAGTTACCGAAAAATTTGTTTTGTATACTCTTCAAGTAGATGAATATTATGTAAAAAGGTTTGCACGATTATATTTGTTATTCATTCTGTAAAAAATTCATATAGATTGCTCAGTTTTTCGGCCGGATGACCAGAGTATGTACCCCCTTAAGTGTCTGTCTAGACTAGACTGTCTTATGTTACTAGTAACCCGCTACGAGCGGGTTAACCGGCTCTTTCTAGAATTTAGGAAACCGTTCTCTCGCGGTTAATATGGGTTACAGGAACCTTCCTTGGTTAACCGGCTTCGGGTTAAGGTACGGAGCGGGTTACAATCCCTGATTCAAACCCCTTTGAGGGTCGAAAGCCATACAATTTATCCTCGCCACGAGATGCCAGGCGGTATTCTCTAAATACGGGTCCGAAACCTACCGAGGTTTCGAACCAAGAGATTCGAGACTTCGAAGTCCATCAAGACTTCGAAACCGACCAAGACTCTTCAAGACTTTTAAGCTTCGAATCATGTTCGAAGCGCTTCGAAGTAGTCGCCTGACATTCAAGACCGATTCGAAGCGCTGGGAACCGACTCCGGAGTCCCAGCACTACTGCCAGGTCTTGAATTGCTTTCGAATTCAGTAGCCTAATTACATGTTATACATGTGTGACGCGCGGGGTTTTTCACTGTGCCCCCATTTTGCGCCCAATTGTGTGTAGAAATCATCTTACCTCGGGTAAATAATTACTTTAATGCATTAAGGGTATCCGCCGGTCAGAAAATCGAATTTTTTGGCATACTTTCATTCAATGACATCTTAAAAATGTTCAGTTAAAAATTTGGATCGAAATTCATAACGGTACAGGTTTTATAGGCAGTTCAAGGGGATTAATAGTGTGACGGCCTTAAAAATAGGTGTTTCTTTAAGATGGTTTGTGATGCTGGTGTAATAGACCGAAATGTGATTTTCCATTTAATTAATAATACATTTATTGATCTGAAAAAACAATAAATTTTTGTTTTAATCGAATAAACGCATGGAAAAATGGGAAACTCGGACAAAACCGGGTACTTGGGTAAAACCAGGACGTGGTACATTTTCTAAACTGCCTAAAGCTTTCCCGCGTCGTTGCAACGACATATTGCCACGATGTGCATTATTTCATTAACAAAAGGTGATCGTGTTACAAGCGTGCCTACTAAGGTTATATCGTCTTGTGGGTTTTTGAAGGCTCTGATCTAATTTTCTATCATTAAGAAACTTCAAACACTTTTGGCAGTATTCAGGTAGAATGACTTTTTGTGTGAATTATGTTCATTTTTGCATATTATAGTGTAAATAATTAAAAGGTTTGTTTTTACTTCGCCATGGTATTGTTGATAATTCTTAATACTTACCAAATTGTATGCTGTGGTAAAACAGTACGGGGTAAAACGGGGTACCCGGTTTTGTGGCAAAATGTGTATAATAAAAGAACAAACAAGAGAAAGTTATCAAAATCAAAACTAACTCTTAATAAAGGACTACAACTAAAAAGAAAGAAATCACAAAATTAAACAAAGTAGCGAAGGAAGGTGATAACAGTGGTGATGAAAACGGTGAAGACATTTGCATATAGGGTAAATCCGGGAGACGCAGTCGGGCTGGAGAGTTGGTCGAATGGCTATATTCAGACTCTACATCTGTGTATATGTAAAAGTGTGTTAAGGTTTAGAACAATTAATTCTGTAAGAATCAACTGTTTCGACCAACTCTCCAGCCCGACTGCGACTCCCGTATTTATCCTATGTCCAAGAATCATATGGTGCATCGAAATTGAATGAAGGTTGGGCGCAATTTACAGCTAGTTCTAACTGGTTGAGAGACTGAAGAATTGAATGAATTTCGTTGTTATAGGTGCTAGGGCCAGTATCTTAGCATGGTACACGGTTTTACCCAAGTCATGGTGTAAAATTGTAAAAACGTATCATATTTTAAATCATTATATTTTTATATTTTTCCTTCCATTAAAAAAAATTGGATATGTACTATTATTAAAAAAAAATTCTAATGAACCCCAAATGCAATTATTTTTTTACTTATTAATGTCAAAATTCTGATACTTTATTCCTAACGTCCAGATTTTGTCCCTGTCTCCTTCTACGGTTTTTTCGGAACAATTTTTCACACACTATTGCCACTATACAAAAATGCCATTTTTGACCGAATCTAAAAATTCAAACGGGATTCTACTCGTAATTGCACTGGCTTCCGGGCTACCCGCTATTGCGAATTTTTATACACTCAATTTTTTTTGCGAAATATTTTGTGCGAAAAGACCCATGTTTCAGGGACCCTATCGTTTAAACATTTGGTAATCACAATTAAACGCATGTGTAATTAAGGGAGAAGTCCTAATTAGGACGCTAGGAATAAGGTGATTCTTGGGAATTTTTCTTTAGGAAACTGTTAAGTGAATCTTTTCCAAACTTTCTGGGTATTAGTTCACATTCACAAAGTGTTCAGTAGAAATGAAGATATACGAACACGTTTGTTAGGACTCGCGCGCCGGAGTTGCAAATTGGCGCTAGTGGAGACGCCATTTTTTCCCTGAAATAAAGAAAACAAGGATTTTCTTATTTATAGTATAATTACATTGTCGATGAACCTAAGACATTGATAAATAAATTAAATTGAACAACTTTTTTCCCATAAATAGTATAAAATATCTTGGGGCAGAATCGTAACTTTTTCTTTGCAGCCCCATTAATCTGCCAACTTTTAAATTTTTTTTTTCATTTGTCAGGTTCAAGGATAATGTAATTATACTAGAAATAAGAAAATCCTTGATTTTTTTCTTTTATATCTTCATTTCTACCGAACACTTTGTAATGTAACAATGAATTTTTATTGTTTGAATGTGAACTAAAATACCCTGAAAGTCTGGAAAAGATCCGCTTAACAGTTGCTTAGAAAAATTCTCAAGAATGACCTTATCCCTAGCGTCCTAAATACGGCTCCCCCTTAAAGAACATCTTCGGTTTTTTGATTTTCGATAATCCTATCTATAAAGTTATCGCGGCGGTAGTGCAGGCCAGTTATTTTTACAACGATGCAGCACGTAATGCATATCAGAGCCAGGGGTGGGTAAAAATGAAATAAAGAAATTGTTTTATACTCGACATTTGTAGCAGAATAAAGTGCAAAAAGTATTAGATCCATACATTGTAGGTATATTTTCTTCTAGAAAAAAAAAAAATCATAAAAGTCACCTATGTTGTTCGCGCGATCTGGCCGGGGGTTCCCTTAATCCTACATGGAAGTATATCAGAAAACGTAAGCTACACAATTTTAGAAAAATTATACTGAAATTTGCTTACTAAATCATGAAGTTGATCTGCTTCATCATGGTCATCTACCCCAGAAACTACAGAACGATTTTATTTAGATTTCCAATCTACTCAGGATTTTTTCACATTCAACGCCACCTATAACTCAATTTCAGCAGATTACGGAGCTGCCTCCGTTTTGCAGCAAAGTCTTCAATTACGGCCTCGATTGCTGTGATTGATCTCGACCTCAAGGCCTTCCCGGCCACATTCGCCCTGACTTTCATCCCCCCCCCCCCCCCCGTTGCACAAAGCTTGACGCTGAAAGATCGAGTCGCTTGATCTCCGCCTGTAATTTCGGTGATGAGGGCGAGACTGGTTACCGTGAAAAGTCGACGGACAAGAAATATTTGTGAGGCGAGGCCGCTGATGAATCGACGTCTTTCTATTCACAGGCACGCTTTGAGGACGCGACTCCGAAGAGACACGTCCCTCCCCTGGGGATCGCGTTTTTACCGCGGCGGGATTCGCGCGAGTGCGCGCCTCGGAGAGCGAAGAAGAACGTTTTTAAAAGAGCTCTATACTGTTTCTTTGTTTCTCTATTCCTCCCTCCCCCCCTCTCTCTCTCTCTCTCTCTCTCTCTCTCTCTTTCTCGCGTCTTTGCTGCGGCGAGCAATGAACGGCCTTTGAAGTTGCTGCCTACCTATCGTTCGTTTCTCCGTGCATCTGACGGTCCACTGCGCTGAAAATGGAGAAGAAGGGACGCGTGTATGATTAAAGGCTGCGGATCGACAACGTGCGCTGTTTGTCTTGAAGATTCAGGCGAAATCGGGAGGCAGTTCTGCCAGAAACTCGAAAGTTATCAATGAGAGTAGATCGTGAAGGCTTTTGAATTTCGTTGAAATCGGCTAGATGGGCAGAGTTTCGGTACTGTACGGAATTGGAAGTGGGAATGGATTAGAATGATAGGTGGACTTAAATTGATCTGGCAGGTATAGCTAAACAACTCCAACTTGATCAAATGAGAGCGCTTGCGGAATCGAGAGCTGGGGGCCGGTCCTTCCAATCATGAAGCATTCTGCTAAACAGGTATTCACTTTTTGAAATAGACAGTTGAGACAGCCAGTTCCACTACCTTTTCAATTAAGAAATAGAATTTTTACCCCTAATTATTCTTGACGATTAGTGTCTTGGAACGATACAGTTCGCTTATCTACGTTCCAAATAGGAAAGGAAAGAAGCACGAGAACCGCTTGAACGGTTACAGCGGGACCAAAAGAGGTGCAGATTTTACCACTGATTAAAAATTCGTTTTTACCTTTATCCCGCCACGGAGAAACGAAATAATGAGATCCGTGAGTAATCGATAGCAAGGATATCCGAGTGATCATCCGGCTGCCAGAATATCTCGCGTCGAAAGGCCCCATTCGAATTGGCTGACCTACTTCTTCGTCTTCATCGTCTAATGCGAATTGATTTTCGGATATTAAACGTCTAAAGTAACGTACCCGGTCGGCCATCGGTTTCTCTACCCCTTTAAATTAATAATCGGCCGTCAGATTTTCTGTGGTTACACGCCTGCAATTAGCATAGTCGACCGTTGGGACAAAGAGATACCTACGGCGATGCTTGCATTTTGAGCAGCGTGAAAGAACTTCATTTGATTCTATCTTCTTGAATTCCGTGGAAGGTACATAATCCTTGTGGGGAAACGAGGGGTTGGCTGCTGATAAGCAAGGATAAACCCCTTGCCATACGATTTTTATGAAGGTTGTAACCTCTACAATTAACTTACATAAAAAAAAAAGAAGATAGGTACAGTATTCAGTAATTTGTGAATTGTGATTCCCATTCTGCACCTGGCTTTGGTGCGTTTCCACATCGATAGTTTCTGAAAGAATCGAAAGTAGTGTCCCAAATGTTTACTTCAAAAACCAAAAGCTACCTCAGAGTTTTCTTGGAAACTTTGCCGCCTCAACAATCTTCTACTTGCATGGCAGTTAAATTTGGGGTGAGTCTTTCGGGATTAAAAATCTTAATTTCTATATTTTCCATTAGATCTTCATGAAGGATAATGAATCATCCCAAACTCGACCTCACCCACACAAGCTTTAATTACAGGAAACGTACAATTGGCCTGGGTAATTTAGAACTGATTCGAATTACGTGTAACTAATAACAGTCAAAAATAGGTCGTGTTTAGATTCATTTTCATCGGAAACACCTCGCCCATCCAATGTTAGACCTACGTTAAATATCTAATAGAAGATAATAATATGGTACTTAAATTTTCATCAGGCCTGGCTGACCTGAAATTGTATCATATTTCGCCAAATCTTAACCCACTCAAAGTGTTGATACACTAGCAGCAGCTTAGGAATTCTCAAACTGCTTCTGTTTTTTTATTTTTTTTTTTTATCGAATCTATGTACATAACGACGTCTGCTCCAGACGAGTTGAAACGGTTCTGGAAATAACTGTTTCAGACGGTTATGTGACGGTGCTTCACAAAACAGTTATGAAGGACCGATATTCTGAATAACTGTTATAAAAAACCGCAATTCTGACTAAATAGCCGTTATTTTTTCGGTTCTGTATTAGCGCTGGGACTATTAAAATAATTTAATATTCGAATATTTTACAAGTATTCGAATGCTACGAACATTTTACAAAACATCGAATATTTGAGTATTCGAATGTTCTTATTCGAATATTTGAGTATTCTGAATGTTCTTACTCGAATATTTAAGTATTTGATTACTGAAATATTCGAATAGCATGGTGTGAATTATAAATCAAGTTCTTTAGGTACATTGTTTTTACAAGTTTTTATTTAGTTTCAGTTGTGAGTTCGTTAATTTGTCAGGGTGAAATCTTGTAAGCTAATTTTGACCCACTTCAACATATCCGATCGACTTGAAACTTTGCACACATACATAGTTCCGATGACAATACAACATTTTCACTACGAAGCATGAAATACTTCATAGTAAAATTTAAAAAAAAAACTACCTTTTATTAAAATGTACTAAAAAGGAACCAATAATTTTGATACCGGCCCAAATGACTACCTGAGAAGAATTCCCTCATGTGACTAAAAATAAATGATGTATTCGAATATCCATGTATCCAAATACTATTCGAATTATATTCGCCAAATAATTGAGCCACTGAAGTATTCGAATATTCGAATACCGAAAAATTCCACAAATAGTCCCAGCCCTATTCTATATCGGTTCCAAGACGGTTCTGGAATCGACTCTCGTATCGATTTTATAGTAGAAGAAGTGGTGCAAATACAGGCTAGAGTCTAAACATGGGCTAGTTGAAGTATTGGGTCATAGTGAGTGTTTGACTCTATCGCAGAACGTGTAAAAGTACGACTGAGGAACAAAAGGAGCTGTGAGAAACAGATAATGGTGTTTGTTTGTATGCCATTTCTTTGGTTAACTTCTTGTGTGGTAAAACGTCTTAAAAGAACCAACAAATGAATCTTAGAAGATTTCACAGGTATGTTTGTTTTATTTTTTTTTAACAATAATCTGGTGAACTAAGAGTTTAATTTGCTATGAGCACCATATTGTTGACATTGTAAGCTTGTTTTAGCGTCATTTTTATTAATGGACAGCGTCGCGTAGTAATGACTATCAGCGACGTTGAAATTCATCACAGGGGGCACCCAGGTGACGAGGATGCGAATTGCATGTTTTGCGAAGGACTTTTCTCTGAACACTCAGGCGGAGAACTTTTGGTGAAGTGTATTCAGTATTATATGTGGGCATACAATGTCTGCGCAGGTGTTGAAATGGACATATACATCTGTGACTACTGTCACGTCCAGAATTGCCGTTCTGGACGAGAAGGGAGTTCTTGCCCCGTCGCCTTCGACGTAACCGTAAACCCTAACGCCGACCGGTTACGCCGCAATGGAGTAACTGTGCGGGGCGGGTGGATTGACGTTGGAGGATCGAGGAGGAAAAGAAGAGGTGCATTTCATCTTGGGACCGACAGCCAGACTCAACAGTAGGGCTATAGCTGACGGCCCCTGCCCTAGACACACGCGGAAACTAAGAGGAAATAACGTAGAACTTGTACGTATACGAATGAGATTGGAAGTTAGGACTTGTGAGAAATAATTGGGAAGATTAGACCTGTGGTGGCGCTGGCGGACATTAAGTCGCGACCCCGTGTTGGGGCCGGGACGTCACACTACTGTAAATAGACTCCCAGCATTTAAGTTTATTTTTATTAGCATTTTGGACATGTTTTAAACAAATTTAATCTGAAAACATGCAATTTTCACGGTTCGTTTAGATTATTTTAATAGTATTTCATATTTAGACCACACTTTCAAAAACGAAGATTCCTATTGTAATTTTAAATATAGAATTTGAAATAAATATTACTTTTGTTCAGCTTATTTCAACTCTTAACCCCTAGCCATACTTTGACGAGTCCCACAAGTGGTAAAAATTTTGGACCAAGCATGATTATCACGTGTCTGACTAGTGGCATTAAATTCGGGCCAAACATGCACGTTCTGTTCATGAACGCGAAATATTCCTGTTTACAAAGTATTCGATTATGCCGTCCCAAACCTGTTCGGCCGAGATTTTCACCTGCTAATTGGTACGGCAAGGGGTGAACATATAAATTTGAGTGTCGCATCATAAAACCCTCTAACGGGCGTGGCAAAAATCTTTAAATAAAAGTGCTAGCCCATATTTAGATCACTTTCTCTAATTGAAATCGCTAGTATTATGGTTGCAGATTTTTATTTAACAGCATAAGCATAGCTTTTTGAAATAAGTATGCATGTCATTATTTTGTAAAAAGAAAGATGTTCTTTAATGAAACTCATTTTCTTGAAACAGTTAAAAATAATTGACACAGGAAAGTTATCGCATATGTTGTTTTTTTTTACTTTCGACTGATACGCGGCATAAACACGAGTAAAGATATTGGTCGTGATATAGATGGTACTAAAAGTTGAATATAATATATAGTATTTGATGAAGTTTAACTGATTTTTATTTCCTTGGGTATCTGTTACAATCCCTAGTAGCATTTCTGGTTGGCCAACGGTGGTCAACAGTTGGGAATTAGTTGGAATATAGTTAGTGTTTTTGCCTACAAATTCTCAACACAGAGCCTACGGCAAAAAAGTTACGACAATGTACCAACGAATATTCAATGTTGGGCCTACAATTATTATGGTTGGTTAATTAACAAAAAGTTACGACAGTTTGTCTACGAATATTCAATGTTGAGTCTACAATTACTATGGTTGGTTAATTAACAAAAAATTTGCAACGATGATTAAATGTCGTCTTATAAACGTGAGAAAATTTGCTGCGTTCAAAAACCTGTTATTATATTCCAAGTTGTGATTTTTCTTTTCTTATTTATAAATATGTAATGAGGACGTCTGTTTTGAGACGAATGTGAAATTTTAAGGAATGAGTCTAAAAGTCGAATGGTGATATGTTGTAGAATATTTCGCGTCACTGCACAGTTTTTATAAACAATTTATACTCTGTATGTACCTAGAAATTAGAAGTGTTTACAAGGAAATGTGTTGGATAATTGCGAACAGCGGTTGCTTCGTAAGCGGAAAGTATGGGTTCGATTCTCCTCACCCGCAATTTTTTTTTCCTAAACTAGACCTGAAAAGGACGTGCTTAAAACGTCTTTTGAAGTTCATTAAAACGCCTTCTAGACGTCTTTAAAACGTCTTTTGGAAAAATATAAATAATTCGGCAACAGTAGGAAAGCCTACCTTGGCCATCTGGTGTTGGCCCAACCTGAAAAAAGTGGCCAACTAATATTATGTGCGTGGCCTAACTGTATGCCAACAACAAATGCTACGAGAGATGTTTGCCGTGTTTTTTGAAAATAGGTTAAATTTGTCAAAAGTATTCTCCAAATCAAGTTTTAAGCATTAAGCTAGCCATTCTCTTTTATAGAATTCTTTTTTTTTAATTTATGAATATTCTTTGTCGAGATAGTTACTAACCATTAAGCATGAAATATTTTCCATTCCCTTAACAGGAAATTTTATTTACGCCTGGGGTAATAAAAGTTTAATTGCGTCTCCCTTGTAATTATGTAAATTTTCTGGTATCTTTCGCGACAGTTTTATTTCCCTATCTATAGTCAGGAAGTGTATCATTTTTAAAACAAGGACTTTCATATCTAAATGAGTGGGTTACGTAATCGGTCCTAACCATTTCTGAAAATAATTAAAGACTGCGTCTGATTGTGAGTAGGTACACCATGAATACAATGATTATACAGTAATGGGAAAATTCCAATGTTGCTACAATAGGACAAAAACTTCTCTTTTTATTAAAGTAGACTTCTAACGCGATAGGGAAGAAGTTTGAAATTCTTTACAAACAAGTTTTACTTCAGAAAAGAAGATAATTTAAAGTTTTCTTTTGACCCAGGATATCAAACACATTTAAGAGAAACTTAAAAATTGTTTTTGTAAAAACGCGCCTGCAAAATAAAAATCATAAGATAAGCTTCTAACGTGGTGATAAAGAAATCCAAGCAGATGAAGTTATAGGGGAACGTGATAGGGGAGAGGTGGTATAAAAGGGACACTTTTATTTAGCGTCCATTTCTGACAATGTCGTTATAGGTATTTAAAACACAACTACATCAAAAGAAAGCGTGTTTATTTCCCTTCAATAAAAGTATATTGCAAACTCATCAATTGTAATAGAAAATAACAAAACGATTTTCGAAAAAGTGGGAAATGTCCCTTTTACGACTAGGTGGTTTTAAATGGGACAGTATAAGTCATGAAAGGGACACGTTAATAAAAATAAACTTATTAAGTATTACAATTATAATTCTAAATCTTAATGATACAAAACAACGAAATCTACGAAAAAATTAACTCTTTGTAGCATAAATCATTAATATTTTATTATTAATGACACATGGAACAGAAAAAATTCATTATGCCTTTTATTCCGCAAGACTCATTGGCCCATTTACCGCAAATTTTGCATTGGAACCAATCTTCCTTACTGGTAACATAGTTCTCTTTACAAACGCAGCACTGGTTGTTTTTTTAATCATTTGTCAAAAGGCGCGCTCGTTTTCGTAAGCCCATGTCCCTCGAGTCAGAACAGTCATCACAGGAATCCAAATCAAGAATTGAAATCTGACTGCTATTGGAAGATTCCTTGCACTTTCTCTTTTGCTTTGTATTATTTACTTTCTCTTTTGTCTTGATATCTTTCTTCACATCATTTTTCTTTTTCTGATCTAGTTTTGTCAAAAGGCTTGTAAAAATATCTTTGGCATTAGTCATCTCATTTGTAAGGTTTGGATTAGATTTTTTTATTGATTTTTCTGATTTAGACAGTAGGTCGCTCATAGATTGTATAAGCAACCTGTCCTTCTCCGGTGTTGACGTAATGATTGTAGTCGTAGTTTTACGCCTTTTCTGCAAAATTTTAGGAAGGCGAGCTTTTGGGTATGGACGAATGTCCTCGACACTCACTGCACTTGATGTTCCGGGAACTGGTTCATTACATTTGGATGTTGATGGCACAGCAAGGTCAACTTTATTCTTCATACTTTGTGTATCATCGGATACATCAAGAAATTCAATTTGTTCGTTGTTTTCTTGATTAATCGACGAATTTTCTACTACATTATTTGACTGCAAATGTTGTGTTGTCAAGGGATGATCCGTAATTGCCGATGGAAAAAGTCATTTTCAGTGAAAATATTTTTGTTAAGTGGATAGATTCCGGTATTTTTAAATCCTGATACGATGTTATGTACAATCGTTCATTGAAGCTCTGTAGCGTGACTTAAACGGCCCGAAGACAGTTATGTCGAGTGGCTGAAGCCGATGAATGCAGTGTGGAGGGAATGTCAGGATAATTAGAGGATTTTGACGTGCAAATAAGATTACATTTATGGTTATATGTGTCTGGTGATTGTCCAGTGTAATCAGTGCTGGCTCCTTTTCAGTTGGTTTAACGTGCTTTACAAAGTGCTTTAAAGATTCCAGAAAGCAGTCTTCTGTTATCCATCCTGATTGGTTGGCTAAGCCTAAAGAACCCGTAGGCGCATATTGAATCATGTGGGATTTAAAATGAACCCGCGGAAATATAAATACCGGAGGAATACTACCCCCTGCTGCATTTACAAAAGCCAACATTGTGACCAAAGAGCCACGTTCCGCTGAACTAATTTGCCCTACTCGTTTAACGCCTGATTCAGTCACTACTTTGGGTGTATTGGTCACGGTACTACAACCAGTTTCGTCCGCATTCCAAATCATATTTGGAGAAAATTTAAACTTTTGATAACACGTTTCTAAATTCTTAAAAAAATTTGTGACTGTAACCTTATTAAATCCTGTAGTCCTAGCTAAGGAAGCGTTTTCAGGTTCTCTAACACTTAATGTGTGATTTCTTTTTAAAATTTTGTTTAGCCAATTTAGCGTAGCTATTTGATTTTCAATCCATTTTTCAGGAACAATGTTTAGTCTTACAACATACTGATATGCTAATTTCCGAACTTGAACGATTGTTAGCCCACAGCACATTTTGGCTGATGTTTTTAAATAATCCGCTAAAATATTTTCCTGGTCTGTACTAAAAATTCTCCGATGTCCCATGTTAGGACGATATACAAAATCTTTTTCTGGTGATTTCTTGGCTTCTGCAACAAGTCTACCCAAATGCGATTTACTTATATTATAAGCGTTTGCAACAGATCTTAGTGACATTTTTTGTTTAAGAACTTCTTTTACTGCATCCTGCATCTTTTCCGTGCTGGTTCGAGTTCTTTTCTTTGGAGGCATTTTTTACCCTGCAAGAAATAGATATTGAATAAAATAAAACATTCCTAGTTATACTTCTCGACACTATTTTTTGCCGAATATATGATTATGTATACATTAATTGAAAACTAAATGCCCGAGAAAAGACATATAGAGGAAAGCGGGGTAATTCCGGCCACATAAGCAGTAAATGCTATAAAATTTGAACAAGTTACACATTTGTTAGTTTTTTTCAATTTCATTGATAGTTTTGAAGTGTCTAGTTTGTATTAGTGTGACCGAGAAAGCATAAATTTACGTTGTAATGAAATTTAGAGCAATAACACAAAAATAGTCATTTAGCTGGAATTACCCCACACCTCATGTTCAGATATTTGAAGTAGTACACTGAATTGAATTTACATATCATCAAAAACCAAATGTGAGTTTGAAAGTAGAAACATTCCTTTATTTAATGAGATTAATATTAATAATTCATATCTATTCCATGTACTAACTTACCTTGCTTTAATATCGAGCACTGCTATAAAATTACGGTGCGAAATAAACACTCCCGGATTTGTTTGAAACAAAAGACTGTTATCGTCGTGGAAACCCTGATGCTCGCCGCATCATTAACAGGTGGCAGTACCATACAGAGTCAAGTTACGCGGTTTTTATTTAAAGAAATAGGAGTGGCGGGAATTACCACGCTTTCCCTACAATCTTCTTAAAAATCATGTAAGAAGTAAATAAGTCAGTGAAAACAATTTGAATACACGAAATTTACATACAACTGTACCAAATTTATAACTTATAACGAGGGCTAATTTATTGCCACACATTTTTTTGACGATAAAGTTTGTCGCTTTGAATAGGCACTTTATTAATTGTTAAATTTGAGATAATACACCATCAACTAATAATTCATAATTTAAAACAATGTCATCTATGTATCAGATGATACACTAATAACTTTACAGGAAAGTATAATACATATAGTGTCCAGCAGTACGTGTGTACGAGAGGGACAGCCATGAAACGCGATACATCTACTCAAAAAAAATTTTATACTGGAAATGAGCGATCTTTACTCGAGAACTTCAAACTTAAGAAAATTTGGAGGTCTCTTCCATCGAAAAGATCACATAATAGATAAAATATTGAATCCATCCATGCACGCGAGAAGAAGCAAATCGCAGTCCTTCGTTTCGAGAGTCTTACAATTAGAATCTTTCCCTAACAAACTTCTCGTTGGCTTCTTACTAAAACAGACCAAGTCCATCATTCCATCCTAAAATCTTTAAGGAGTAATGGAAGCAATTAGTGAGTTTTTTATAAATCCACACGGATAAGAAGACATGTGTTTTGCAGTAGCTTTCAATTATTACCTGATTTATTGTAATTGAACTTTAAATTTACATTAACCGTAAATTAAGAAATGTGGACTTGGTCGGTTTTACCAACAAGCAAATGTTTGACAACCCAAAAATCTCCTTTCTTCGTAATCATATTGCCACGACCACTTACTTCCTTTGAATCTCGAAAGTGCTCCAGTGACCTAATACCCACACCTAGTAATTACCTGGTGTCCACAGAGTGAACCGTGACAGACGATAGCAATTACGTGCTGTGGGCCACGCAGTTGTGAAGAATTTATTTGGTCGATGCGAGGCTTTGATAGACAAAGGGTGATCACCGTCACGTAGGGGATGGCGCGTGCATACATCCGTTGGCGCAGCGTTGTTGCATACGTACAATCACAAGAGCAAATGTCGTGTCCAACAGCGTCCATATCGCTGATAACTTTTATCCCGGGTATGACCGTGGTAGGGAAAAACGTTGGCATATACTGACGGTCGCCATTCCACGCGTGGGTTCGCGAAAGCAACTTGCTCTTTGCTCAGGGGGCTGGAATAATACCTTTCACTATAGCGCTCGGGGTTACTTGAAACGTGCCAGCTGAGTGAGCTGGTGAGAGATAAACCAATTATCTGCCATTTGGGACCAGTGATGGATGATGGATGCAGGAGGGGTGAGAACTTTGGCAATTCAGGTTAAAATTGTGAAAAATATACTGATGTAAAGGAAGGGAGTAAACGTTGCATGATGCTAAGGGTGGTATTATGTATTTCGGATGGTTATTGGTATGACACAATACAGAGGGATTTTTCATGGATAAACAAATTCAGAGTACAAAATAACGTTTCTGTAAATTGGTTTTGAGTTATCAGAAAGTGACCGTGGAAGTGTGTCAATTTTATTTTTATAATTTGGGAAGCCTCGCTGTAAATTGCAGTTAGCTATTCCTAGTTGCAAATAGCTGTAATGATAGATTACAATGGATAGATTCGAGATAAGGTTGGGTATAAAGCGGAGGTATTTAAACATATGCCAATTATCTGGAACGATTAACAGATGAAACTTAATCGATTCACGCGTATACCATCGAAAATAAATATATACGTCGATCTTCTGACAAGCACTCTGCAGTAATTGTTCGTGAAATGGGACGTGTTTTAACGTTCATTTATGAAACGATCTTTTATATTCGTAAAACGAGATTTTACGTAACAATAGATTTTCTTAGTAATAACTTAGCAACGTTTGTAACTACAGGATACTTGCAAAATGTAAAATGAATCTAATACCTTCACACCTTCAAGCTTAACACTTGAAGACATTCACCTGACCCTTTCGAATGATTGTTAAACGACTTTGCGCGTCAGATTTACGCAAAGTACCCTTCGAATGATTCGTTTAATCATACATGGTTCATTCAAGAATAAATGCAGATTAATTGCACTGCCGCTCATAAGTATTTGCCTACATACTGTTTGCCAGTGAAACAAGCCAATATAAAATTTTATTATTGAAAAGACTTAACAAGTGTTTAGTATAAGCTGTCTGTTTTATGCAAAATTAACTGCCATAAAAATTCAGTATTTCTACTTTTAAGAACAGAGAATATAATCCTCTTATATTTAACTTCTTCCATTTTTCTTATTGCTATCTAGAGACGCGGTAGCGTCTCGACGCCAAGTACATGAAAAACACCCTGTATATGTCGATGTCGCTACCGTGTATCTTTACTCGTCGCGGAGACACTCTAACCTAATTCTGACATTTATACATGAATATCTCATCACGCCTGCAATGTTTTGTAAATTTAAAGACATTTTTCTTATGTAAACCGCATATCGGCTTTCGAACAAGACCAATTTCAATAAAATCGGTCCACACATGACAGAGATATCATAATATCGTTCATGGATCAGTCGAATTTATTAATTTTCGTCTCCTGATTCTCCTTCTCCAAGAAATTTTTCGTCAACATAATACGTATATACGCGTTACACACACACCTTCAGCCAACACATGTTCGTTCTTCTTTCGTCGATTCTCGGGAATATTCGGCAGGGATCGTCGTCCGTCATTGTACATACATATACTTATATATACTATTTTGAATTTTATAACCTACCAAGTGCTAAGTGTCAGAAAAAGTAAATTGTCCGAATTTGGAATGTCACGAGTTTTTACACTACATAGGAGACTGAATTAATGTCTCAATTAATAAGGTAAGTCGCCAAAATTTTTTTAATAGATTTCTTATGTAGAGTCGCAGACTTGGAAGTTGTCCGGAAATGGTTCGACTGAGAAGCATCTCCTTTCACACAAGTTTCTGGAAATTTGTACCATGCATGTACAAAATAAAATACATTGTAGTAAAAAATTGCACTGCATTTAAATTGCCAGATATTTGTATTTGCATATCAGCAATTTAGAGTTTTTATGTATATTATAGAAATGAAGGAGACGCACAGGATTCTGATAAAAATGAAGAGGACGCACAGGCTTGGATAGTAGAATTGGAGGAGACGCATAGGCTTGAATGGATAGAAATGAAGGGAATGCACAGGCGTAAAGGTTGTCCGGAGAAGAATAGATAGATAGACAGAGCATCTTGCTTCGCACAAGTTTCGGGAAAGTAAAATAAGGTAAATCGACAAAATTATAAACATACTAAACTAATTTTATTCCAAAACCAATAAATTGTGTTTTGAAAATATTGGATCTCTTCGTTCATCTTCGCTGAATTATTACCATAGCATTTAAATTTCCGGCAACAAGACATTCTGTCACACGCTTTCATTTCCTTCGGACATCATACGCTCTCATTTCCTTCCGACATCATACGCTCTCATTTCCTTCGGACACATTTGTAATCTACACTTATTATAGCAAAATGCCAATCTATTTCTATATAGTTGCTACACTATTAATTAATTTTACTAGTTTTCCATTATCCTTATACCTTTATACTCTTATATACCCTTATAACCTATCCACAGTAGTTGCCACGCTATTTATTAATTCATTAATTTTTTAGATTCCCATTATTATTACCATTAGAATTTAAATTTCCTGCAACAAGACTTTCTGCCATACGCTCTCACCTCCTTCGGACACATTTTGTAGTCTCTACACTTACTATTACAAAATACCACTCTATTTGTGTACATAATAAGTTCTACGTTAAGTTGTAATAATAACTAAAATAACTAAAATGTGGATTTTATATATATATATATATATATATATATATATATATATATATTATATTATATATTTACAGATAATCGAAGCAGAAGATGATGCAGTATGATCTACGGCAGAGAAAAAAATGATGGAAACATAGCTTCTCGACGTCAAGTACATGCGAAAATTTATTTTATAAATAATAATAAATAATTAGTAAAGGTGCCCTATTTTTCTGTTAATAATGCAGACGAAGAGAATCATTTCAATAGCTGAAAGAGAAAGGAACTCTGCTGCACGAGCAAATTAAATAACCCCATTTTTATGTTTGAAATAATAAAACTTTATTTTTTATTTTATTTTTTCTGTACTCCAGTGCCTCCACCTGCCCCCCTCCCCCCCTCCCTCCTCTCCTCCCCCCCTCCCTCCTCTCCTCCCCCGCCCTCTCCTCCCCCAATGATAATCGGCAGCACTTAGTTTATATAAAAAGTTCATAAAATCTTCCTGCCGTCTGGATCGTCCAGCCCTAGTGCCTCTATCTGAAATGATAAATTTTAAATGAACTAAATAAAAAAGAAAATAAATAAATCACAGACATCATTGATTTCTTTTTTTAGAAAAACACTTACACCTAGGCCAACGGCGTTGCTCCGCTGGTGGCTGATCCCCCCTCTGAATCATTGCTGGTGGGGGTTGAGCCGCCCTTGGGTTCGGTGCCGGTGCCGGTGCCGGTGCCGGTGGGGGTTGAGCCGCCCTTGGGTTCGGTGCCGGTGCCGGTGCCGGTGCCGGTGGGGGTTGAGCCGTCCTCTGGGTCGGCGCGCATTCTTGCCCCCCCATGAAAACGTCCTCGTCGTCATTTGATTCTGGAAAAATAAATTTGATTAATATTATTTAATTTAATTTTTCTGTAAGTTAATCGTTAATCGTTAAGGGGATAGACACGGGGAATGCAGCGCGCTGTATACCGACATAATCTGGCCCAAAACATAGGTTTAGTAGGATACGCTTGATTTCCTTATATGAGCGAATTTTGGGCTGGGCGAGGTCTCATTCGAAAGAGGAAGGTTCAATGTAGCGCGCTGTAGACATGGTTCGACGAGATTTTGTTTGTATGTAATGATATGAGTGATCAAAGTAGAGAAAAAATGGACAAAATACACTCGCAGATTCCAAGTATTTGTAGGTCACTATAAGAGTTTTGTGACTCAAACAATGTCTACAGCGCGCTGCATTGAACCTTCCTCTTTCGAATAAGACCTCACCCAGCCCAAAATTCGCTCATATAAGGAAATCAAGCGTATCCTACTAAACCCATATTTTGGGCCAGATTGTCGGTATTACAGCGCGGTGCATCGCCCGTGTCACGTGACATGTTTACCTCCTTAAGTATTTTTAGGTCACTAAAAGAGTTTTGTGACTAAAACGGTGCAGCTAGTGCTCCGCGTTGAATCTTTTTCTTTCGAATGAAACCTCGTCCAGCTCTAAATCTGCTCATATAAGGACGAAAAACGAAAAATCCCAAATCCATGTTTTAGGTTACATTGTCGGTATTACAGAGCGGAGCATCGCCCATGTCACGTGGCTTGTCTACCCCCTTAATAATATAAAACTTACCAAACAGAAGGGCGTTTTCCTCGGCAAGTTCTTGCGAGGGGTCCTCCTTTGAGACGTACTTTGTTTTCTGCAAAAATGAATAAACCATTAATTAGCCATAAAGCTAAATGACATAGGCAAAGTGCATACCAAAGACTGTCAAAATCTTACAGGTTACATGCACATTCGTTAGTTTTATTATTCGTGACATTAAATAAATTCCCACGAATCAAAGCGGCGAATTGAAAATCCACCGGGAAGTTAAGCTATGCTATACTATGCTGTGCCATGCTATGCTATGCTATGCTGTGCGATGCTATACTATTAAAATATTAGCTTCAATACATTCTTATGGAACCGTTTCCATCAAAAGCTAAGTTATAACATAGCATCGCATAACATAGCTTAGCTGCTACGAGTATATTTATTTGTATTATTTGTATTACTTACATTTTCATTAGGCGTAGACATTTTGTGCGTCGTGGCGTTGTACGAAAAACAAAAGGAAGCTTTAGCTTGCCCAGATGCAAGGTAAACATTCGACGATCAAAGCGCTCGTTTTAGAAAATATCGATCGATACTGCTAATTATCGAAATCTTTCTTCAATACGTTTCGCGTTAAGCGAGGGTATAGAAAATTTGAATTTCGCCCGACGGCGCGCACGGGCACTTGGGTCTAGGCATGATGTAAAGACATTAGGTGTGCTCGTGCGCACCCTTTACAAATTAGCCAATAACGTGCCCTTCCCAAGATCGTTCATATTGGATAGTCAACCAATATGACAGTTGCATTAAAATCTGGTAACGTAACGTAGTCTTGTTCAAACTTCGCACCTTTACAGTTTACGCTACACGAAGTTAGGTAGTACATTATAAACTCCATAATGTAACTAGGCGGCCATATTTTAACATGACGTCCCCAGGACGTCCCCAGGACGTCCCCAGAACGTCCCCCAGGACGTTTTTCCGGACGTTGTGCTGTATGGGTACATCATGGGTCTAGGGTCGCGTGAAACACAAAACGAAGCGGACGACCGGAGCTCATTTTTTCGTATGCTCCATGGTTCAAATCCATATATAGAAATATGCGTTGGGACGTCTTCCCATTACACCGTGGTCCATGGTGTGACCGCACGGACAATTGGCAAGCGTGTTAAGTTATAAGCAAATATATTCAGTTATATTTTGATTGTGTTAGAAATATAAAAAATATTCATCAGCTAAGTTTTAGGTAAGACTGGATTACCCCAATTGAAATTTTCTAATAATTAATCAAGCTAATATATTTATAAATTATTATTTTCAGATCGTGGATATTTAATGATTTAAAATATTTTAATAAAATAATAATCATTTAATCGAGATTGAGTCCACAGATAAGTTTTAGGTAAGACTGGAATACACCATTTGAAATTGTCTAATAAATAATCAAGTTAATATATGCATAAATTATCATTTTCAGATCGTGGACATTAAATTCTTTAAAACCAGCGTGGGATCACCCATTCTATTCTATTATTCTATTACTTTTTCATACTTTCTAACCTCTCTTTGTTTCACATTCACTTTTCCTTTTTTATTCCTCTTTCCTTTAATAATTAATATTCTCTTAGTCTTGGCAGCTTATGCGCCAACCTCTCGGCTGCTTATGCGCCGAAACTCTCGGCTGCTTAGGCGCTGAATTAATGCGAGGCATTCCTAAATTCCATAATAATACACTAGTAATCACAAAGTGTAATTTCAACTGCTGAAGCGTGATATTCAAAATCAATAAAAATAATATTCTTGGTTATAAATCGTTGTTGAATTGTTGAATTACGTAACATACTTATTGGACATTTCTATCTTATATTATTATAAATAATCAATATAAATATAAAATTATAATTCATCATGTCTATAGTTAATAGACTCTTGCCACTCAATTTAAAAATTATGAAAATTATCAATAGAGGCGAATGGTTAACAGATGATCATATTGAATATTTTCACAAATTATTAGAAGCTAATTCTAATTATAAACCACGCGAGACCTGGAGAGTTCAATTGCCTGGTACAATACAACCAGTTCCTGAAAATCAGGATCATATACAGATTTTGCACCAAAGCGAAGATTTTAAAAGCAATGCAGGGGGACACTGGGTTTGTAGCTTCTATAAACATGATGACAGAAGAGTTTATATTTATGATTCTCTTAATTTCTCGAAATTGCATAATCATCATAAAATTATTTTTGAGAAGTTATACCCATTTTTGAACAAACATGACGGTACAATTGACGAAGAATTTATTGAATTTCCACGTGTACAAGCTCAACCTAACACACGGGATTGCGGAGTTTTTGCGATTGCATTTGCGGTCTCGTTATTATTCAAAATATTACCAGACAAAGTAACGTACAATCATGCATTGATGCGTCAACATTTGATCCAAATGTTTCAATCTAATCGTATAGAACATTTTCCATGCATTCAGGATCAACAATTAACACGTTGTATATATGAATATAAATCTGCAATTGGTAATACTATTAATAATAAAGATCCCTCTTGTGGAAATTATCATCCATTTAAAATTGGTCAAAGTAATATTACTAATGAAAAAGAAGAAATATCCCCAGTTGAAAATGCAACAGTAAGTAACAAAGAAGTCACTACACATACCAAAAATATAATTCAGACAGATCAACCATACGCATGTAAAAGGAACGAATACATGTCTAATTATTATAAACGGCAGAAAGAGGAAATTAATTTAAAAAGAAGAGCTGTTTATAAAGCAAAGAAAGGGGAATGTAACATGAAAAAGGGTAAAGATTGTAAAAAAGGGGAGGAAAGCATAAAATTTTATAATTATGAATATTATAACGCACACAAAGAAGGAATAATAAAAAAGAAAAAAGTGCATTATGATGCAAATAAAGAAGTGATATGCGAAAAGCGAAAAAATTATCATGAGTTGAATAGAGAACGTATAATAAAAAAGAAAAAAGTGCATTATGACGCAAATAAAGAAGTGAAATGCGGAAAGCGAAAAAATTATTATCAGCTAAATAAAGAAGGTATAATCAAAAAGGCAAAAGTGCATTATGACGTAAATAATGAAGTGATTTGCGAAAAGAAAAAAAAATATTATCACCTAAATAAAGAAGATATCTCCAAAAAGCGGAAGATACGTTATGTTGAAATACGTAAAAACGATGATTATAATAAAGTAGCAAAACGTCGTGCCGCTCTGCAAATAATAAAAAAGTATCGTTATATTGATGTAACAAATAACAATATAGCAACCAAAAATAACAAAGAAACTTATATTAGAAATCTTTCAAAAATTATTAGCATGCCGTCTGGAGAAGCAAGTAGGTTGGAAGCTGAGCGTATAATAAAATGGTGTTTTCATATTAGGCAAAAGTACATTTTTGAAATGAGGAAACTGTTGAAAGATTGTAAACAAAAAGTGGAAGTTTCCTTAACGCGCGCAGCAGAATGTTTAGAAGTTGAGGACAGGATTAATGCTTTGTGTGGAGAATCCAGACATACGTCTTCTTCAGAATCATATTATGCGGAAAGTTCGTACCATCCTTTCAGCGGTTCTGAATCAATTATACTGAATTCGGCAGGGAAAGCTATAAACGTTCTACCTGTATTGCAATCAAAGAAAACGACAAAAGCATGGCATTGTAGTTATCTTTGTAAAACGAAAGATGTTGAACTTCTGAATAATTTACAGGATTTCTTCAAACGATTGTTAGAATGTTCATTAAAAAAGGTACATAAGTTGAACAACCATATCAGTAGCTGTTCTAATAAAGTGCATGCTGAAAAAGTTGGTCATTCTCATGGTTGTTACATAAACCCTAAACTATGTAAGTCCAATTTTTTAGCCATTGAGATTTTGGCACCTCACTTTCCGGATTTACGACATTTGAAGAGAATGATATACAAAATAGCGAGCATTTATAAAGACCAATTACATAATTTAGACAAAGCCTTAAACGATAATGACCTTGAAACACTTGAACGAATAACACTTCAAGCTCGGAAAGAAGCTAAAGCGTTACAAAAAAATAATACTGACATAAGCCTGAACGAAGAAGAGATTATATCTCGATATTATTTAGCATTTAGAGCTTTCACAAAGCGGTCTATGGACACACCACGCATTCCGTGTGTTTCCTGCGAGAAACTCTGTTTTAAAAGAGAGGTTCTTAAGTTTGATATTTCTAAAAGAACATATAAGGGAAATGTAATGCAAACATTGTTAAATCATATTGGATACAAAGTTGGTGACATGCATTTTATTTGTCGATATTGTCACGATAAAATTCGCAACGATTCCATACCACCAAAATGTATTTTAAATCAGCTTGATGTACGTTCAATTCCAGAAATAGCAGTGTTGAACGATTACGAACGAATTCTCATTCAAAGAGCTAAACCGTTTCAAACGATTGTGAGAATGGATACAGTAATGCGTAAAAATATGCCACATAAACATATGTTTCCAAAAGTAAAGGGGAGAACATTTCACCTTCCTTTGCCGTTACAAGAAAATTTAAAAAAAATCTGTCCTCCGACTGAACCTTTAAATCAAAATCATGAATTATACATATTGGTGCGGGGCGTTCCAACAAAATCTAAAATAGTTTGGGAAAAGTTAGTTGACTTGAAGAAAGTATGGAATGCCTTAGTATGGTTGAAAGCCAATAACCCTCTATACTCAGAAATTGTTTTACCACAATCGCACGATTTATTGCTAAATGCCAAATTACCAGATACAGAATTTCAAGAAGAAGTTGTTACCAATGATAATAATAACGAATCTATCGAGGACGTTGACGGTGAAATACTTAATATCGATGAAAATATCAAACGTGCATTATTGACGCAAATGTCACAATCTGATGCATATTATGATCAGTTTACGATTTATCCAATGTATGACAAAAGGGTTAATGAATCTGCTACCGCACTCTATCAAATGCTTAAAGTTCATGACATTCCGTTGGGCCATCGTGCTGAACAATTAGATGTGAAATGTTTCCCAGATTTATATCCTTATGGAGTGAATGGACAGCATGAAGACAGATTGGTTCGTTTGACTGATCATGAATTCATTAAGTCCAAACTGATGTCCAAGCATTCGCAATTTCGATTGAACATGCAATATATTTTCCATTTATTACACGATACCAATATGCGACAATTGAACGCTGGAATTTATCACAAAATGAACGTCGTAAATCCACGTGATAAATACACAGCTGCTGGTTTTCTTGAGCAACTTTCTAAAGATCAGCTACAAACGAATTTGAACACTATATTTTCCAGATTACGTAATACAGCACAGTATTGGCGAAAACCGAGAAACGATTTGAACTGTATGATACACCATTATGGACCAGCTACATGGTTCCTCACGCTTAGTCCAAGTGAGTGGCTATGGACAGATTTAATAGAATATCTTCGTGAAGTAAACGGCCCATCGGTGGCTAAAATGTCCCCGAACGAACTCATTGCTTCTGATCCCGTTTCAACTGCTCGATTTATAGATAATGCATTCCACGCTATGCTGGATTTCATTTGTTCGCCCGACAATCCGATTGGCAAGGTGACACATTACTTTTGGCGCAGAGAATATCAAAGCAGAGGATCACAACATTTTCATCTTTTAATTTGGATTGAAGATGCTCCTATAATCGATCAATCTTCGAAGGAAGATGTAGCACGATTCATTAGGAAATACGTCACTTGCAGATTGCCATCACCGCATGTGTCGCCAGAATTATATAGTCGTGTAATTGCACATCAAATGCATAAATGCAATAGCTATTGTCTACGCAACAAAAAAACTAAAAATTCCTTCCGTAAAGTATGTAGATTTTCATTTCCACGTCCAGTTACAGATACTTTGGTAATAAGGGATGTAGCTGTTTCTATAGGTGCTAGAAAACAATTGAAAGCAAAAGGTAGACTCTACGATCTTCCACGTTCAACACAGGAAGTCCGTATCAATGATTATAATGCTCCCGTTCTCACGGTTTGGAGAGGTAACATGGATATACAATATATTGGAGAAAAAACAGGGTTGGTAACATGTTACTGTACTAAGTACGTGTCAAAGCCGGAAAAAAGTTACGCTACGGACACTTTGGCAGCAATCAATTCTACTAAGTCATTAGCTAGTCTGCTATGCAACCTTGGAATGCGCATGCTAAATCATAGAGAATGTGGAGCGCCTGAATGCGCTGATACTCTTTTAGGATTATCATTGTATGGCACTGACTCCAGTACTACTATTAGATGGTTAGATGTAAATATACTGAGAAGTAGGAAATTGAAAACTCGCAAAGAGATTGAGGATCTGGAAGGTGAATCCACAGACATATTTTGTCCATCCCTCATAGATGATCACTATCCTAACAGACCCAAGGAATTAGAATCTATGCATCTGTACGATTTTGCTATGTGGTATGACGTTACTAAAATTAGACCGTCTGAAAAAACTGAATACTTTGAAATCCGTGCATCTTTGTTTTTGAAAAAAAGGCAAAGAGGGTATCTTATCAATCATTATAAGTACAATGTTCAAACCCAACCTGAGAATTATTATTTCTCATTATTATTATTATTCCAACCTTGGAGAAACACCGACGAATTGAAAAATGGATTTAACACATATGCGGAAGCTTTTTTGTCGCTAGAATCACAATTGACAGATGCAGTTCAGTATCACGAACGAATAACGGATATTCAAGAAGCGCGTGATCATATAAAGGAAGAAATTGAAAAGAACGTGTTGAATACTGTAGAACAAGAAGAAAATGATCAAGGCGATCACCCCTTAGAGTGTGTCCCCATTGAAACTATTGGTGCCATGAAAGACTTTAAAGACACGGAAAAAAAATTGGACTGTGGTGATCTTCAAGAAATGATTTCGGAATTGAACCATGATCAGAAGCGGATATTTGATAAAGTTACTAAGTCCTTGACGCCTGACGATAACATTCTTAGACTTTATGTCAGTGGAGAAGGTGGCACTGGGAAAAGTTTTTTAATAAAAACTATTAGACAGTGGATCAAGCAGAGTATCGGAAAAGACACAGCAGTAACTGCTCCTACTGGAATCGCAGCTTTTAATATCGAAGGTCTTACCATACACCGATTATTTCAATTACCTGTAGAACATGGACATACAGCCCAGTATAGGCAACTTAGCGATGCAGCCCTTCAAATTGTACGAGATCAATTAAAAAATGTTGCTTTAGTAATCATCGATGAAATATCGATGGTTTCTAACGTAACTTTCCTGTACATACATCTACGACTTACAGAAATATTTGATACTGCAGATTCAGATGATGCCTGGTTCGGAAAAATACCTATTCTGTTATTTGGTGACTTATTACAACTTCCTCCTGTTCACGAAGAACCTGCTTTTATACAATTATCTAATAAGAGTATGGAGAAAAATGTTGGAGGATTAGGTTCTTATAATTTATGGTCTGCCTTGTTTAGCTATGACGAATTGACAATAAACATGCGACAGCAGGGTGATAATATTTACAAAGAGATCTTGTCGAGAATTCGCACTGGAGTAGTGACCGCTTCGGATACAAAGCTTTTAGAAACGAGGAAATTAAATTTCAAAGCGACAAATTGTAATGACCGATTAAAGGAATTAAGTGATTACATGCTTAATGTAGGATCTAATACGGTGTGTTTACTTCCCACATGTGTTCAGTGTGATGTTTTGAACGCTGCAATGCTGAGTCGATTTCCATCCGAAGAAATACATTTGATTGCTCATGATACAACGAATTGTGCACCGTATTTGAAAAAAAAAGTGTCAAAGGTACTAAACAATAATGACGAGGATAGCTCCCGAACGGCGGGACTTGCAAGAGTCGTAATTGTTAAAACAGGAGTGCAAATCATGATTAGAAGAAATATTGATGTTACACTAGGTCTTGTCAACGGTACCATTGCTAAACTTGTTTCAGTTACACGAGGTGTTGATAATGACGTTGAAAAATTAAAAATTATATTACCCACGGGGCAAGAACATGTGATAGAACGGGTAAGTGTTAAATTTGAAGTAATGGATAGAGCGTTCGTTATTAGAAAACAATTTCCGATTTGCCTCAGCTATGGTATTACTATTCACAAAAGCCAAGGACTAAGCTTGGAGAATGCTGTCATAGAAGCAGGTAATTCAATATTTACTTGCGGACAAATTTACGTTGCTCTTTCTCGGGTGACTACATTACAAGGACTGCATCTTATCAATTATGATCCATCTTCCGTAAAGGCACAAGAATCGGCTATAATAGAGTATAATAGATTGCGAAAAAAATATAGACCTGATCTTATGACTATTTCAATTTCTAAAAACCGCGTTCTCAAAGTTCGTGATGCTGTTTGGGCAGTACCTAATTATAATGTATCCGAATGTCAGAATACTGATGATCACATCGTGGATACCATGCAATACTACGTAAGAGGTCTCCCGAATTCTGATGGTGCGTCTTGTTATGCGAATGCCACAATCCAATGTATGTTATATTGTCCAACCATAAGAGAAAACTTATTTTCGATTGAAAAAGATGATCATATTATAAAAGTCTTTATGGACCAATATAAATCGAATCAAAATCCAAATATAATACCATTACAGCAATTTGCAGGAGAAAAATACGCTAACAATCAGCTACATGATGCAGCTGAGTTTATTACCTCTCTTTGTGATCAGGAGATTCTTATTAAGAATGCAGTACAACACGAAATTACAACGGTATTAAGATGTTTAGGTTGTAATTACACAAGTACTACTATCAGTACAAATTGTGTGGTACATCTTGCACTACCCAAGATGTTAAAAAATAAACCATTCGAATTTCAAGATATAATAAAATACAATTTTACAGGATGGAAAAATTTGAAAGATACCTGCAATAATTGTGATAATTCAAACACAATGAAGAAAATCGATATAACTGCTTCCAAACAAATTCTTATTGCAAAATTACATTTGTTCGATCACGATAGTAGTGAAACAACAACGAAAGTGGAAAATTTCTACGTCAAAGCAATGCCTACTACTAAAATACAATTGGTAGATCACTGTTATAAACTTAAGGCAGCGATTTTCCACCATGGTAAAAGTAATGCCGATGGTCATTACACGAGTATGGTAAGGGGTAAGGGCACAACGTGGGTATCCGTTGATGATTTACGAGTAGAAAAACAAGCTTGGCCACGAAATGCTAAAAATGCATACATATTTTTCTTCGAAAGGTGTTAATTGCGTTTGTTAATACACTTCAATGTTAAATACGTCCAGCGCCAAAGGTTGCTTTCAGCGACATAAGCTGCTTCGTGCACCATGTATTGTACACAAAGTACTATACATATAATATTAATACATATAGATTGGCAATCCGGTGCACATCGTTTCTGTTCGTAGTTGTTAAACTTACGTAGAATATAGATAGAATTTATCCTTAATTCTGTCGCGTGATAATTTGTAATTTATAATATTAAAAATTATATAAAGTCAGTCCCTATGCAAATTGTCTTTGTAAAAAGAAGTGAGATCCCCATAAAAAAACTTCAAAAAAGTAAAAAATACGCCAAGTACATGAAAAATCAAATTAATCACAAAAATAGAAGACAATAATAATCCCCATAAAAAACTTCAAAAAAGTAAAAAAATACGCCAAGTACATGAAAAATCAAATAAATCACAAAAAATCGAAGATAATAATAATCACAAAAAAATAGAAAAAGTATACAATACAAAAAAGATGTGAAATCAAAATGAGCTGCCAGTACATAAAGGTGCTTTCCAACTGCGCAAGATGACACAACTACATACACACAGCTAAAATGCTGTGGTCATACATTCCTTTACAATGTATTACATAATATTAAGCAGATATATTTTTATACAAATAAATATTTTAATACGAATAAATATTTTATTCAAAATACTTGGCGCTGCGCAACCGAAAAAATGTTAATTGCCTTAGTATTAATAATTTACAACTCCATTACAATATAAAAAACATATACATACACATATTAGAAACGCAGTCAGATTTATTCTACATATATTTAATTCTAATGCCATACGTAGCATATGCACACGCACGCGCGCGCGCACGCGCCACGCATGCACGTACAAGAAAGAAAGAAAAGGATTAATGCAATTTATACATATTTATTGAGTTTAGCAACACCAATTCGGGGCGCAGCGCCAAGTATTTTGAATAAAATATTTATTCGTATTAAAATATTTATTTGTATAAAAATATATCTGCTTAATATTATGTAATACATTGTAAAGGAATGTATGACCACAGCATTTTAGCTGTGTGTATGTAGTTGTGTCATCTTGCGCAGTTGGAAAGCACCTTTATGTACTGGCAGCTCATTTTGATTTCACATCTTTTTTGTATTGTATACTTTTTCTATTTTTTTGTGATTATTATTATCTTCGATTTTTTGTGATTTATTTGATTTTTCATGTACTTGGCGTATTTTTTTACTTTTTTGAAGTTTTTTATGGGGATTATTATTGTCTTCTATTTTTGTGATTAATTTGATTTTTCATGTACTTGGCGTATTTTTTACTTTTTTGAAGTTTTTTTATGGGGATGTTTTATTAACCTTCTGGAAGAACAATAAAGAATCTAGCTCAGACCATCAGGAAATCTTCACACAATTACTATACACTGTTTACAAAGTATGGAAAGCAAACGCCTCATAGAAACTTCCCACTCTATAAAGACCACTGACACTATGTAGGTACTTACTAGTACATAGTTATACACCACCAATTTTCAACAATCTTACACTAGAACTTTCTTCTTTTTAAAAGACCACTCGTACATAAATCTCGTGTTACATTTCGGTGCTAATCCTTATTCTAATATAAATACATATTCAAAGAATTCCACGCATTTATGACAACAGAGAAATTACACTGTTAAGCAAATACTTACAAGCGTCAGTGTAGATAATTATGTTAACCCTAGAATACTAATGTTTTTCGGTATACGGTCTGTAGCTTGTAATGTGTTCTTTAGTGAATTTTATTTTTTATGAATATTTGAAAACTGTATTTTTTCCACAGTTGTTTTCCTTTTTTATTTGCAAAGTACTGCAGTAGTTCTTGGAAGTGTTAGACGTGCACATAAATATTACGTATATTAGTATTCTAAGGTTAAAAGCAGTCTAACAGCTCTCTTGCTACAGGCTACTATTTTGAAATGGGGACCAAATAGCGACGAATGGTAACATCTTCATGGAACGCCCAGGCATGCGACACGATCACGTGTCGAACCCTAGTAGCTGGTTTATGAAGCGTTATCCGTGTCGATTCTCGCGGCGCGATAACGAATAACGCGCGATCACGCGGGCCTTGTGTTATCAGCGTAGTAATTCTACGTGGTTACTCAAGTACACCCCGCGTATTTCGCTTTTATTTTATTAACATAAGCGTACTTTCTCCCCTCGTTCCTAGCCAAGGCTCATGTTCCCTCAGGGGTTTCCCATTTTGGGAAATTAACACTTCGAGTGGCATAAAATTTAGCTAAATATAGCTTCAAGTCAGCTCGGCCTTTTCTAACGATCACTTCTGGCGGAAATTTTTTGTCCAGCTTCCTGTAGACTTGAACAGCACCAATGAAAATTTTAAGTGCTACCAATGAATAGGCGAGGCTTTTACGATAAAAATGAGTTCAAACACGACCTTATCCGGGATATTTTCAATTTTTCGAAATTTGAATTTTACGTATCTCAATTTCATGGACGTATTTTATGTTACGTGTAATTAGAAATGACCCGAATGTGGTCGAGTTTGGACCAATTTTCGTCAGGGGAATTTCGGCTATCCATTAGTAATGCTTTCATCAAAATCTAATGAAGAATATAGAAATTACTATTTTCATTACTGGATGACTCATCGGAGACTTAGCAATATCCGGGAATACTTGGACAATGCTTTCGATGCTTTCCAGAAAATATCGGCGTGAAATTACGTTAAAACACGTGGGAACACGCCGACGCCACTCAAGGCGTTAATTAGGGGACCATGCTTCTAAATAGAACGTACTCATTTAAATATTTAATCCTCGAACTTCGAAAGACTCGGTTGCACGCACCTTTACACGGAATATTTATAGTTATTTTTCGTACAAATTCACATTCTTTCAACAATAGAGCACTAATAGCCCTCACTCCATACACCTATCTTCTCTAAATTTCAAGTGTAGGAATCGCAATTTCACGTAAGCGTCGCTAGGAATTTTCATTCCTGCTTTAGAATCGTAGCAACTCTTACCAGAATCACTGAATCGTGACAATTTTTCGTTTGCAAAATTTGTGCTGTTTTCGTGGCAGTTGAAAAGGCAAGACTTAGAGGTTCACTGAAGATTTGCAAGGGCTATAATTGTCTATTAACCTGCTGATATACTGAGAAAGTGGAATATATAACCCTTTAGGGACACAAATAAGATACACTTCTAGTAGCTTATGATTCACCTTAATAGCAAAACAAGATATATATTTTCAATATAAGTACTTGTTTATTAATATAAATGGGTATAGTCGAAAATAATTCCGGATGTACCTACTGCGTCGGCGAAGAGTTAAGAATCACAGTTCCAACACTCTGTCGGCTTGCTTTGTGCCTGAAGCTTCTTCGAAACAGAAATATGGATTAAATTGGACTTTACTGTCACTTAATTTAATTTGCTTTTCATAGAAATTCGAATGCTTTACGATTTTTTTCCTATCACCCTCTAACATTCCTTCTTCCATTTTCTAATTTCCGCTTCCTTAGTTTTGCTCTCCATTTTTCACCACCTCCATCCCCAATACCTTATCTTCTCCCCCTCCTCCTCCCTCCGCACAATATTCCCATTTCATCGTTATAGAAGGGAAATGGCGCATTGACAACGTAATCACGTGAATGAAACACAGTTGTTACACTCGTTTCACGGAATTCTGGTTCGGAGAAGCATAAATTTACCATTCAGAGGTATTGATTGTCGTGTTACCTTCCCGCTTCCTCGGCCAAACGGAGCCACAGCCTGACTCGGAGACACGAAGTTCTCGTTTCTCTTGTTAAAAACTGCTATTGCATATACTTACGCAAGAGTTGTGTGTGATTCCCCTCGAACGATCGTAGAAGTACTCGAGCCCCGCTCCGAGGGTGCATATATTCTTTTCAACCTCGAGTCGAAGCGTTATCGAGATCGGTGGGCGACATTCTTCAAGTATTTGCGAAATCTTTCAGATATGAAGCCTTGGCGCACCCATGATATGGATCTTTTGCTATCCACATCGAAGTGGCTTGGAGTACATCGTTTGTTCAGAAAATACATCTAGATTTCCGTCAACTTTCGCTTGTGAGAAAATAATTTGAGGTGGCTTCTTTGAAAATTCTTTTGTTTTTTTTTGCATATCAAACGAAAACTACACGAATCAAATGAATTTCTCCTGCGTAGAAAGGTATTCTCGCTATTTTTCATTCGTAAGCAACGTTTTTAATACAATTTTCGCGTGAGAGGAAATGTAGGAAAATGTTGAAGGTTATTCTTCACAAAGGGTGAGTTTAAAGGTCACTAAAGAATTAATTAATTACATTGTTTACGTGGAAACAAACAATCGAATGGGGACACTTGTAGCAAATGGATGCCAAAGAGGAGCACGTTTATATGTTATTTTTGAATTTCCTGGAAATTATTTGATCGCGCGTGAGCGTCCCCACGACTGAACATACACTAAAGAATATTATATAATAACAGTACTATAGTCGAGCATTATTCTGTAACAATATGGTGAAGATTGGACCAACTTTTGTTGATACTTCTTGAAGCTCGAAATGTGTTTTGGGGTTTCAATTGAAAATCCGTGAGAAATCAAAACTGAAATTATGGGGAAATATTCTAAATATTCTTCTAAATTTTTCTTTTGGCATAGGTAAGTAAAAAAAAGTTTACGTTATCGTCTTAGTGTTTGAAATCAGTGATCAGATACTAATGCGTTTGTGCAAACTTTTGTGCTATTGAACAAGTATTTTCGTTGAATTGGTACAAGAATATAATTAATAGCTTGTTTAATTATTTCCAATATAACTTGTCGATAGTCTCGAAATAAAAGTTTTGAGGACTAGTAACAGAATTGGCGAGTTGGATTGTCTACCTCTGTTATTCAAATATTAAGTAGATATCTAAATATTTGATTGTTGATTATATTGAAATCTATTATCTAAGGAAATTCGATTCATCAATTTGGAATATTTAATAGTTATCACCACTAGTTGCAACTAGTTAATTAGTACCTAGTAGTTGATTTATTCCACCTTCTACCAAATATTTATTTAAAACTTGTGTTTTTACTTGAGTATTCTGCAATCTGATTTTTCCTTTCATAAAAGTGGAATTGTTTGGCTATCCAGCAGAATTGATTAGTGAAACGTTGTTCCTCAATAGTTTAAAGACAATCAAGACTCTCCTTTGCTTCGACAACAATAACGAACGATTCCATCGTTTGTGGGTATAAAGCCTGTAAAGTATCGAGTCCTTTTTGCTTCCGTGAACAAAAATTATTAGCTATTCTCGTTTTACATGAACGTTTTCCCATCGACCTGCTCACGGTCTGTTATTATCCCCTCTTCTCCATTATTTTTCTCTCTGCTACCCTCATTTCTTCCTTCCTAGTTAAATCTGTCTCTCGCTTTCAGCTACTACTTTCCTTTAGATTTCCTCTTTTGACTGTTTCATCCCTCCTCATGCAACCTCCTCGTTTTCTACTTTCCCTTGTAAAATTATACCTGGGATCGCCATGAAGTCTTCGAAGGTGCGTTCTCTGTAGGACTCGTAACAAAATGATTAACACGTTCCGTCACAGTGGAAATGAAAAAAATTGATTGCGATATGTAGTAATACATAGTAGTTGCGCCAAGTTTTTGTTCCCTTTTGATTTCGACACTGAATTGAGAAATACCAGTTTTCTTTGAATGAAACTTTCACCCTCCGATACATATCGTGATACTGAACGTGTTAAAAAACTTCATATCCCTCTTTTGCCTCATATTTTCTCCAAGACTAAATTGACTTAATCAAAAGCAGCAGAGTTATTGGAATATCCTTAAATAATCCCTGTTTATTCAAAATGCGCTGCACAACCGTAATTCCAACAGTCGAACGATGTATTCCAAGACTATCTAGACGAACTCGTTGAAGCTTTTTGCAGTTCGTGTAGAGGAGAGAACTCTGACCTTCCCCTCTACAGTTTTTCTAAATATTCTGTATCCGCAGCTCTACATTTGCTCGAAGCACTTCGGATAGCCATTTAGATAAAAAGTCAAGGTTCAAGAATATTAGAGTCAGGCGTAACGGTTATACCAGTGCCGCGAATAATTACATTTACCCCTCCTTTGAACGGCCATGTTGCTGTTAACGCTTTACCAGCCAGCGTTTTAACGCGAAAATGTGAAATGCACTTTTCGATTAACGAAATAGAGGGTCCACTTTCTTCTAAACGTTTGATCCTTGGAATATTCCGGCGAAATCGAGACCACTCTTTAAATCGTGTTTTCTTAAACTTCCTAATATTTCATGCCCCAAAGGATTACAATTAATATCTGCGAAAAGCTGAGTGAATTATAGATTATTAATTACTGGGTTGCGAAACAAGTATCTTGAAATTGATGATTTGCCTCACAAGTATTATATGTTCTAATTATCCAGTTATCCTGCACTCGGGATCTGTTGCATAGAAATGGATATTAATAGACGGAATCTAATTGCGAATTTCTTAACACATTGCAGCTGGAAGACGTAGAAGCTCGTTTTCCAAGCCAGACTGCTTTCCCTTCCAATTTTTATTTATATCACAGTGGTGGTCGAAAGAAAGGTCACAAACAACAATTTTACATTATGTATATATAAGCAATTTTAACATTAGGCTTTACTAATTATATTGGTATTCCTGGGTTATTATAGAAAATCCTTCGATTCTAAGGAATACACTTTTGAAATTACTTATTGCATCACTCGAATACTTATGTTGCCACTTACACCTCATTTAATATTAATATCCTAAGAAAATACTGTAGCGTGATTGTTCACCAGTTATTCTGTGCTCGATATCTTGGCCAAAATAAGATGGATACCAACCATTTTATTAATCATGTAACTATGTGCAGAGTACGTGGGTTTGGAGGTGATGCAATAAATCTATTCAGTAGTGCAGATACCAGCATAGCTTTCTCGTATTCAATTATGGCCTGTTATTTTACCATCTAACACTGTGAGTGGCGCAGGGTTTCAAAAACTGTCCTGTTCGACCACAAAAGTCTTGTACAAAGCGAGCTCTAAGTTTTGTTTAATAAATATTCGAAGACTGTCGGACAATTATTTTGACACTTTCCAGAAAATATGGGAATATGGCTGGAAATCCCTTGACGCGAAAACACACTGACGCCACTCAAAGTGCTAAACTTTCTTTGTCATGCACCGCCATGGGTGGGCATCATAAAATTGAAGGTTGCAAGGGAAAATCCACAGTGTCCAGCATGCGAAAATTTGCAGGAGAAAGCAACTAAACTTTGAAACACTGTAAAACAGATACTTTTGTATCTGTCCCAATGAAAATATTTTTTAAATCTTGGTTAAACGCCTGTCATGATCCCCTTAAATTATAATAACATTGTTCACACAAATCTTCGATACCTTGCCACTCAGCTAGTTGTTCCCCTTCACGACTTGCCATGTTTAAATTACCTATGAAAACAAGATAATATGATCATAATCTCGTTTTCACATTTTTTGGACGCTGACGGTTTTCCCTCCTTGATTCTTCAATTGTTGTTGACTCCATTGATATTGTTAAGAATGCAAGAGTTTAGGAATAGCAAGTGACCACTCGTAGTTTTGTTAAACACTAAGGACTTTATTCCTAAAGAGTCTGGCCAGGGAACTGGAAAGGCTAGGATGCCTTCTGGCAGGACGAATATGACGAACCGCATAACACTTACCCTAAAAACGTATTTTTTCCTTACACCCAGTAACCAAATCTAACAACAGAAGGGGGCCACTAGCATAGGAATGTTCTTTGTCAGTTGAATCGACGCGCATAATGGATGGTGAAAGTGATGTTAATAAAGTGTCACTGTAAATTAGAACGCGCTATAGGGAGCATAGTGTGCTTCTACAACTTAATTCGAACCTACGAAGTGAAATAGAATCACAAATACGGTTAGTGAATCTCAAGCAGTTCTGGGGAAAGTTATTCATCACGAACATGGTTTGCTTTAACCTTCTACTGTCTCCAGTGTAACCATGTATGTAATTGTTATCAAAGAACGATGTTGTATATTTGTAGCTCCAGTTGTATATTTTTGTCAAGGTTAAGGGAGAAGGTACAGTTCAATAGGACCGAAAAAAATTACTAGAAGAACCTAGAACATTTGCTGGACATTCTGAGTCAACCAGATTTTTTTTCCGAAAAGTCTGGGTGCGTCAAAAATAAATTCAGACTTGGACAAAAAAATGTGTATTATAATGATATCAACACATTTATTTCAGTTTTTCTTCTTATAGTTATATAGTTATATATAGCTGGCCTCACCTTATCCTAGAAAAGAATATGTAGCCATTCGAGTGACAAATGTGGGGAGGATGGCGTTGGTTTAGCAATTGTAACATCATAAGTGGTTTAGCTCTTTTTCGTTCAAGAGTGAGCTGTACAGATTGTTATGTCAGGAAAACCCTATCACGCCATAGTTATTATAATCATGGTTTGTATTGGGCTCTATCCGTTTACCAGTTTCGTAATAATAAATAAGTAATAGCACTTTCCTGTAAAATAGTGCTTTTGTGTCACTACGTACCTTTTTCTCGGAAACTACTGAAGCGATTTTAATAATTCTCCTTAACTTTTTCAGAAATAAATCGACTACAATTTGATCGATCGATTGAAAACATATGTACAATAATTTTAATTCTGAGCGTTTAAAGAGGCAAAAAATACCAGGTTTACTAAATCTGTATTAAAACTCATGCAACGCTTTGCCAAAATCTTCGATCAAAATGTAGTCGATCATATGAGAGAAATGTGAAAAGAAGTTTTTTTAGAATATGTTCACTCCGTACTGAATAAAAGGGGCCGACACATAGGTAGCTTTACTCTTGCCAACAGTATTTAAAGTTTTTAAAGAAATGGAAATACGATTGGATCGAAAAGAGACCCGAAGACCACAGTAGGTGCAAGGAAATGAGAATCTGATTGAGTGGAAAAAGGCTTCAGATACGTAGTAGAGTTAAGTGCTGCATAATGTACACGTGCATGTCGATTATATTCATCTTAATAGCTTAAAAGGTGAATTCCTTCCAGTAAAGAGTTCAGTGCGATAATGGCGGGGTTCAAGCACCCAGGAACAGGCTTTTAATCGCTGGAAATGTTCCCAGTCCACGATGTGTTAATGTAACCATCGGTTTAAGTAAAAGTTCATCTCACAACCGTGTAGCAGGCAATAAGGAAGCAGCATTTCTTGAAATTCTTCAAAATCTTCACATTGAAAAGTCTCAGTGATCCCAGTACTAATGCCAGGCCAGTAAAGCGTTAACGATCGACGGATCCCGTCACCCACGTGGCGATGATAAACATCGTCGACATGCAACGACACCGTGCAGTCGAAGGGAAAATCGTCCCCTTTGTGATTGCAATCGAGTCCCAGGGACCGTGGAAAGGATTTCTTGGGTCGGGGGTGGTTCGCAATCTTCTCGACGATCTCTCAAGCATCTCGATATCACACAGAACACTGGACGCAATACTGACTTCCCAGCCTCTATTCCACGCCCAATGCTCGAAATTCACTTCGTTCTACAGAATTTTCATCGTGCCATCCATTCACACACTCACGCGCAGTAGATAACTTTATTAACGTCTCCTCAACAATGCAAAACGCGACTACTATTTAGGCTTATGAATTATGTACAAACAGTCACTACGCCGTGCTCGATTATTTTGCTTAACCTTTAGAGGGCAAGGCTGGCCACTATAGTCACCACCTAAGAATTTGGATACTTTGCGGGCCATTTTGGTGGTATATATGCATCGATTTTAAGTAACTAAAATTTACAATTTCATTGAAAAAATACCAGTCTTCTAAAGGTTAAACTAGAGCTGGAACTGGTTTTCGAATTTCTCTCTGTTGGAGTATTCAGTGTAATAAAGTAATAATACATTCGAATTAGGGCTGTCCTCGAGTTATCGAATACAGCCCCAAGGTAAGATCTTTACAAGGTAACGCACTTGCAGGATTTTTTTTTCTATTCAAACTAGTACTTTCCAGCGCAATAAAAATATATTAAAAACGTATTTTCTGTGTGTCTGCTAATGAACGCACCAAGGAGTGAAATATTCTTTCGGAGCTTGCCAATATAAGTAGCCTTTCTCCAATAAATCCCAAACTAAATATTTGAAGACTGGGAAATAATTTAAACAGAACCTGTTCACCTTTTAACATAAAATTATATCAGAAGAGGAATGCTACATCAGCTCTAACTCGAATGTATAATAGTATTTGAACACTGGAATATTCAGGGTGTATTCGTAACATTCGAGTACTTATCAAGTATTCGAGATTGAATCATTCAGTTAGTTCTAATGTTAGTTGCAACTGGAATTTGACTTTCGATGTCGGTCCCCTCTCGCGACCACGTTCCATCGACTTCGAAGGGCGCTACTATATCCACGAGGTGATAAATAATTCGAGCAATTTTCTGTTTACAAGCGCTTCTAGCCAGCATACGGGGCAATCGAACGCTCCATCAAGCTTCCAGTCGACGTTATGGCCTCGCCTGAGAAAACGACCGATCACCAGCATCCCAGGGTTCAATTTAAAATTTTATCGTGACCAGCCACTCGTGTAGGCATAATTCGCCGAAATGGTCGAGAGTTCTCCGCGACGGGAAGCTCCTTTTGTGCTTCCCTCGAGCGCATTCGGTTCACGCCCGTACTTGGCTCTTGGCCACTCTCCTTTTCTCGCTTCGAGGCCAAGAACAGGCGCCTGGTATCGACTTCTGCTTTTGTATTCAATTTCATCGAGTTAACACTTTGACAGCCGCCGTCGCGCTGATATGCGCGATTTTAATCCGCGGAGGGCGAGTCATGAGTCCTTGCCTAGTTTATAGCTTCCCCTGCTTTTCTTAGTGGCCGCAGAGTACAGACAATTCAATTATCAGGAGGTTGGGTTAAGACCATAATAGCTATTTTTTCAAAAATTTGCATTTATCGCATGAATTTTGATGGAAAAAGTAAACATGACAGGAACTTACGACTCATCCTTCGGTCACCAAACTTTATTTTCATTACGCAGTTCGCATTCATATTTCTTTGCAATAATATTTCCAGCAGCTTCGTGCGCTTCGTTTTAGCCAATATAGTGGGGAGCTGACAAGATTCGACCCGAGGGAGCTGATAATATCGACGCGCGTTACGAAGAGTAGCACGTTTTATTTTTTCTACATGCAGTTGTCCGTAAGAAAAAAATGAAACGTGCTACTTTTCGTAACGCGCGTTGATATGCCAACCAATAAATGACACTATTAGCAGATAACTCGCGTAACAAATAACAGAGACAAAATTCGACCAAATTTTAAAATAGGCCTCGAATTTCCTTCGGATTGATTCCTGCCTGCTCCCAACTGTAAAAATCAGTCAGTTTATTGTTAGAGAAGTATTTTAGTTCGTCCAGAAGTGTACATGAAGTTTTCGGCTCAAACTTTGCGTATCTGATCGGAACCGTATCTGATCATCCCCTTTATTTCTAATCGATCAAGCATGAACTTAGTACAAGCGGAATGGAACAATCTTATCATCGCATGAGGAATATAAAAATTCGATGGGAACTTACTTGAGGGATTTGATGAAAAGCACTTTTAGGCATCGATTAATTCACGCCTGGCGAATACAGAGTCCATTCGACCCCATTTAAATATCAAATTACATATACCTATTGCTTATCATTAGCCACACTTCTTCAGAAAGATAGGAATTTCAAATCACAAGATTGAACTCTAATACAAAAGCTTATTTTGATTTGTAAATGAATGGAATTGTGGGTCAAAATGGACCCCGCATCTAACGTACGATCAATTTATCCGCCGTCGGAGAATTAAAGCGAGGACGTCAGTCTCTGCGAGAACTTTCGAATGTCGCGCATGCAGTGGGGATTCCTCTTGTCGGCAAGCGATAGAAATTCGACCTTTCGAAACGCATGGGCCGATAACAATTCGCGGAAGTGGCATTAATTATCTTTCGGCGACTCGTGTTTATGGGTGGCCGTTAATGGCCGATTCGCCGTGGATGAGCGACTCCTCAACGCCCCATCACGGCTGATTTAATACCTCTCGTTCCGCACTACTCGTTAAAAGTTAGAGGAGCGTGTTCATTAATGGGGGTGGACATTTCGTGAACAAATTACGGCAATTCTACACGCTAGACCTTAATTTCCTGATAACGCTGAAGAGTTCTCGATGAGCAACAGTTAATGTCAACGAGCCACTCGGCCGTTGTTGGAAAACTGCGCGGCTAACAGTCGAAGCGGACAGTTTCCGTCGCGGCAGGTCTCTTCTTAAACGATCCTCGATCGTCTTGGCGCGTCTTTTCTACTCGACCGTGATCGCTGAGTAATTTTCAGCAATCTTTGCTGGATGATTGAAGCGTCGTTGGCGAAACTGGAGTCCACTTGCCGCTCATTAGGAAGTCCTCCATCCTGATAGCCTGTTCTCCGAACTCCTAAATCGTAGTTTGTGGATATAGTCTTGTTCCCTCGACGTTCTGATTGCCTCTTGCATCATCCACTGAAATATCAAACACTCGCCAGGTTCACTCACAAAATTTTAACCGTTGAAACGTCAGCTGTCGCGGAATTCTTATTTCAAACATCACTATGTTCACTTCCCCTACAGGCAGTTTATAAAAGAGATATCAATTCCTCAGGAGAGGCTCTCGAACTTCTATTGGAAGGTCAAATGTTTATCATGGCGCGCAGTTCACTTGACATTCTTGATTCGAGAATCAAAGTGTTTCGCGCTTTGCAATCTCAATCCGTACCTTGCTTTATGGTCCACTATTTCGTACCAATTGCGGAATGATCGTCGAACTCTAAATGCGAGGAATCTCTCAACTTTCACCTGCCCCTTAATCACCTTCTTCGTAGGAAGCTTCCCGAATTTTCGTTCGATAAATCGAACCTTCATGGTTCATACACACCAGTGACCGTATCTTCAATCCACCGCTCGTGGGATCCACAATTTTATCAATAACGTTCTCCACTCACTATAGTTTAGATTCACGAAATTGATTTCTCGATAATGTTAAACTCTGGTGACGGCAATCCCCGGTGTCCCGGGGCCGAAGGCCTACCTTGACGGCCTCCACGTTTGGTTCCTGTACCTGCAGAGCAGGACCTTCTTGAAGGCCTGTCGGAACACCTTGTTGAAGATGGTGTAGAAGATGGGATTGACCATGGAGCTGGCGTAGCCCAACCATGTGGCCAGGTCGAAGATCTTGTGATCGATCTGCCTCTCACAGTCGGGACAGACGGCCGGGATCAGGTTCAGGACAAAGAATGGCGCCCAGAGGATGACGAAGGTGAAGAAAACTACGCCTAGCACTTTGGTCGCCTTCTGCTCGAGCCTGATGATCCTACCGTGGCGGGAGCTGTTTCGCGATACCACGCTGCTGGTTCTCGAGTGATGGCTACGAACTGGACCCGAGTATCTGTGCAAGCAGGGGGAAGACGAGTTGCTGCTCTGTTTCGAGCTGATGCTCGCTGCACCGTTGTGGGCTCGCATCGTAGCCGCCCGCCTGATGGGAATGGCCCTTGATGGTAATAGGGAGGTCCTTGTGTTCCCTGCAACGTCAAATGATAGGAGGGATTTTTATTAATGATTTGAAAGGTAAAATTCATGGTGTTTTCTGAGTGAAAATTCTTTTCGATATTTTTGAATAAGAATTTCTTGGAGTTTTCTTTATAGAAATTTGGGTGTTTTTGTAATAATACGAACTTTTGGTATTCGCTCAGTGAGAATTATTAGTGATTTATCAACATGAATTCTTTGGTATTTTTTGAGTAGAAATTCGTAGTATTGTTGGATTATAGGACAGATTCTTGGTCTTGTCTTGTGAGTTCACTAATTCACTAATTGATAGAAGTATATCATAACAATTTTTCAACTTACTGGGTTTATTGTAGGGTAATGAAAGCAGGGTTTATCAACAGATTATTATGTTTCATCACTGGAGGTAATACTGAAGTGGGTGCAAATTCTGACATGACTAGCGTGACGACACTACTTCTAATGATTTCAAGCTTATTATATTTAAACTAAAGTATGTCACGCTTCTAACTAATTTTATTTCCCTTATCTTAAACAGTCAAATGTTGTTACCACTTTCAAAGCATACTTAAATCATCGCTATAATGAAATTTCTAGGCAAAACATTCACGTTCAACATTATATTACAAATTGAATAATTCTCAGATAAATGAATTGAATTACTTACTCGCTAATTGTACGATTGTTTAATCATAACCAAAACCTGCCCTCTCTACTCAGAATTAAATTAAAGTAGCACCCACTTCCCCAGTTCCGCGACAACGTCTGCTGTGGTTGAACATAACGCTTAGACATAAACAGTAGACTGTTATGCTTCGTACATTGCCTGTTTACTAGAAATAACACTCAGTTTACTGTGGCCAAAATTGGTTCAGTGTAAGGTCCATATAGAGAGCAACGTATGCTAACGGACTATGAAATTGTAAACCACTTGCAGACCATAAACTGTGTTCAAATCGAAAGCTGCTAATATCCTGTCAGGGACACTTTTAATGAGCGATCAATAATTAATCCTCTCACCTAGTCGCCCATTTTCCATCCATACCATTTCGACGAACGCAGCCTCGCCAAATCACTAGGATTCCCTTACTTCCACCCATTAACCCTTACCTGGTGAATACAGGGTTCGTTTGGACCCATCCTGAATTTCAAGCTACATGTGTTACTTGCTCTTAGTTACTAAAGACTTAGACTAACTAATACTTAGTAGGTATATACTTCTTGAGGAAGATGAGAATTTTACGATAATTACGAAGCTTATTCCGTAGTTCATAAGAATGAACTTATTTATTGGATAAAATGGACCCTGCACGGAAAGAAGAAAGTAGAGGCATGGGTTTTGTTCTGGGCCTGCGAGTGATCTCATGAGTAAGACTTTACCTAGCAGACCCTGCTTTACAAAGAAACGTTCTCAACCCGAAAATTCTGAGTTTAATGGAACTTTGTGTAAATGTAGAGTATATTGGAGTATGCGAGGAACATTTTTTTCTGCGGAAATTCACTCTGAAGGGCTCAGTCCTTAAAGCCGGGAATCTACCTGGGAGCTAAGCTATGCTATGCTGTGTCTGGCTGTGGTTTTTAACATAAAAAAAAAACAGAGCACAACTTAGCTTAACTTTGGTGGAAACGGTTCCATAAGGATGTATTGAAGCTAATTGTAAAAAACTTAGCATAGCATAGCGTACCTTAGTTTACCTTTCAAGTGGATTCCCGGCTTAGAGTTATCGCGTTTTTCGACTTTTTAACATAACTTTATTTCTAGTTTCGTAGTGTGATAGAGTATTAAAAACGGGACAATTATTATATTTAAAGTTTTGTTGTGTCTCGCACCGGTACAAAGTTTTATTATATAGAAAACGGAAAAATAAACGAATAACGCGATACTTTTAAGAGCTGATTTCACTCCTTTAAAGTGAATTTCCGCAGAAAAAAATTGCTCCTTATCCTACTCCAATAGGTTTCCTCCAGAATTTTCGAGTTGAGAACGTTTACGTGTTAGTCACGGGGACGATATGAAAGTAAGACGAAACAACTGTATATCTTTGTGCGGCAAAACTGGCCATATTTCTTAATTTTTGGTAAATGCAAAGCTGAAATTCAGTTTAAGTCGTGTCGTTACAGATCGCTCAAGGATTACAGGAACCTGCAGTGACTACTTCAATCCTCATATCGAACCTTCATGCTCTATCTTCCCATCAATGAGAACAATCAGAATATGTAGAAACCCACCTAAGCTCGATCCTCTTCTTCCACCCCTCCAAGTGACGATCGAGTTGAGCTCGTAGTTTCTACTAGCCTCCATCCTGCCGCTGTTATTTCTACCCAGGAGCCCCGCCTCGAGATTCCTGCCTGTGATCGGTTTCATGGTGTCGCTGGAGACAATTACGATTTCGCTGGAGGGTTGTGGGGGCGGCTTTCTTGACGACTCCCCGAAGTAGGGGCACGTGCACGGGGGTGGCAGCGCGATCTCGCCTTCCTGCCTCTCGACAGGCTTCCTCAGGACGGCGTCCTGGTTTGGCGAGTTCTTCGTGGACGCCGAGACCCGGCAAAAGACGGGCTGCTCGTGGAAGCTGAAGGACCTCTTCCTGGGTGTCTTCGGCGAGGCCGACTCTGCACGCTCGAGGTGGGCCTCGTTGAAGGTCGAGGCCCTTCGACGGTGCTTCCAAGGGGTTGGCGAGCAAGGGTCCTCCTGCGCGGAGAAGCTGGTCCTTGAACCGGAAACGCTGCTGCCGCCACTTTCACCGCTTCTGTAATTTGGGGATGTTAGTGGTTGGTTGCAGGTGGAGCAAGAGGGGAATGAATTTGGGATGGGCTAGAATGCTATGAGATTTGGTACTCGTCTTGAACTGAGGACGGGGTTTTTGTCTCGAACTAAATTGAGCTTTATCTCCCTACTTCTGTTCTTGCCGCGGCGAATGAGACAGACTGCCTATAAGCGAGAGGGCACTCACTGTCAGTGTCTCTCGCTCATTCGCAATACACCGTGTACATCAAAATCTCGCGCACCAGCCACACTCGCACAGTGAACGGGCCAACCAAAGTGAACCATGTAACTTCGCCTGTAGGCGCTCCCCTCACTTAATTAGCTCTTTCAATGTGTGGGTGCGGCTGATGTCCGAGATTTCAGTGCACACGGCGTACATATCTCTCATTCTAGACGACAAGGCAATAAAGGCAAGTCGGAAAGACTGCCTGTCTTGAAAGAAGGTGACGGTTCGAGACTGAAATTGTAGTCATTGATTAAAGTGCTAACTGGGTCATCCTCAACCCGGAAACTTCTCTCTGCTATATTAAAATTCCTTATTAAAGATGATTACAGATGAATTAAATATTGGGTTGAACGGAAAGTTTTTGCGTTCTTTTTTTTATTAGATATTGCCACATTGCCGCATTTAGTTGATTCCTTTTACCACTTATTATAGGTACTCTTACAAAAATTCAGTCAGGAATGCGGTTAACAATTCTCGTTAACTTCTATTAACTTACATTGTATTTTTTTTTGTTTTTGATTATTTTCTATCCAGGTACTATCCCCCCCCCCCCTTGTTCATTTTTGTCTTTCTGCTTTTATGTATTAGTCATCTACTGGTTTTCTCTACTTTCTATGTACCAAGGGCTAAAAAACTCTTATAAAGCATTTCAAGAATACATGTTGGAGCCACATTAAATCTTCATTGAGAGTTCTGTAGTAGTGATGCGTCGATTTATGGCAATTGTGGCATGTAAATCATCCTCGTTTATTGCTTTTGGTCGCTCAGAACGCGGCCCACCATCTAATCCAAAGTTACCTAATCAGAATTTTTTAAACCACATTTATCACATCCGAACTTCAACGGCAGATTCTCCATGCATTTCGCAAATGTTTTTTTTTACTGTTTCTATGACTCTAGTGGCCTCTGAAAGGTCGTAAATTCAGTAGGGTAAACCAACCAGTGAATGACTAAATTGTTGAATGTTTGGACCTTTGAAATTAATACTTTAATGTATTTATGTATAACAACAAAGTTTAAAAAAAGTTTATAAAATGCAAAACGTGTAGAAGCGCAGTAAATGACCACATACTTTTTATAAGAATTGTACTTATTAATGTTTCCATAATACGCGTGACTAAAAATATGGGATATTAAAAATGCAACTACACTCCATTTATTAACATATAATATTTTTATATTTATAATTTACATTTCTTTGCCTAATGGTCATTTACTGGTATGGGGTCAATTACTGGTTGGTTTACCCTACGTATCAAATATGTACTTTACTAACTGACATATTTGGACGAATTGTAGAACAAAGAACTAAATGCAACACTTAATATATAATTATAAACACAGCACGTATTCAGGTAATAAGGCCGTGTAACCCTATAATATCAACTGTCATAATATCACTGCCATTTACTACTTTTGTACTAGCGGAATTTTTTAGTTACCACGAGAAATCAACTTATCTTACTCAACGCGGGAAAATTTTCCAATGACGAGTTAACTCGTCTTCGCTGGTTAACAAGTAACGGGGAGGTTGTGCAGTTATTTTTCTTCTTTTTCTGTTTGGTCTTTTTATTTAAGAACAGTCTTGTGACTTCATTAATAGATTTTCTGGTGTATATTAGGAGGGATATCAGAGTGGCACTGTGCACAACGAGTTAAGGGGAAAAATTATAGATTTTCTGAGAAGATAGTACTGTTGAGCACAGCACATCTGACTCTTATAAATTTTTCAGAATATAACAGCAACATGGAACAAACTATCAATATATTAATTTTCCTGCAAAAAGCAAGATTATTGATGGTATTAACGATAAGCGCTCAATAGAAAAATAAGACTAGTCAACTAGTGTTCCTGTTACAAATACTTATTACATAAAATAAAATAAAATACCCAATAGTAATGGGAAAAAGGAAGCCGAGAAACTGAGCATGTATACCCCTCAACATAATTTTATTCCGGTAATTCAACTCACACTTGAAACTCAGCCACCAGTATTAGCTGTACCCATTACTATAAATATTACTCAGAGTCCACTTGCCCATAAGAAACATACACTAGAACCACAGCTCGTATCTCAAACCTCCAGCCTTACTTTCTTTTAGCCAAAGACTAAAAACCTAACTTTCTTTCCTCTAATGGTGAGGAATCACGCAGCACACTAAATTGTACAACGAATTAGGGTCGAAAGTGGTTCGAAACGAGGTAATCAAGCTCCTAGTTGCCAAGGGAGGACAATTTATAATAGTTTATCGAATCCTGAGGCAGCGTATTAATCTATGGACAGGTTCTCGAAAGGGAGTGCATTTTTAGATTATCCCGGTGTCTCGTCGCACCTTTTGCTTTTTACCCCGGCCACGTGGAACGTAATGGATCGCGGGATCGAAAAAATGCACGAGCCTAGGGTTCTCCCTGCTGGTCGAGGGAAAGGTCAATGGACACTGGGGTCGTTGCTAATAAATCGGACACGTATGAAACGCAGTCGCCATTTTCGACGCGTTCTATCCATTATTGGAGATCACCAGGGCCATTATTCCGTTTTCTGCTCACGAATGGCATCATAGTGTCGAGGGAAAGGTGGTGATTATAGTTCCCAGTTGTGATTGACGTAACATACGCCATTTGCATGTGTCCTTAAATTCAGGGCAATTAGAAATATATCATTTGTATTATAATTCGTTCGTTCTTGCAGCCGTTATTTATTTTTAGCTTCATTTCTAAACAATATAGTGGAGAAATAATGAAAACGAGAATGGTATATCGTATAGTAGAAATGAAAATAATGAAAATATGGAATTGAAAATAATTTTAACTCCGCGTAGATTGTTTGTTTAATCGTAAAGCTGAAAATGAATAACAGCTGTAAGAATGAGCTATCGATTTAACCCTTGAGGACAGGATAGCTCTCTTGCACCACGAAAGGAATTTTTAAATCGCCTAAACTGAATAATAACACGAAATATTTGATGAACGAAAATCTTCCATTTGCTCCCGTATTAATACACGCGACAACTCGAAGACTATTTGCAAAACTCGCCCTGGAATGTTAAGGTCTGCCCGTTGGAGCGTCAACGAACGACGATGATACGAATGATTACCTATCGTTGCAACGGCATCCCTCGACTGACAATGAAACGGAAACACGATGTGGAGTGTCGCGTCGACGATGCTAGCCTGCCGGGTTTTTGATTTTCCCGGGAAGCACTCAAAGTATCTTCAATCGCTGGAACAGGAAGACCATGGTCAACGGCCCTCCCGTGCGTCGCGACAATTGCCACCGCTAACAATTTCCTATTCAACGCGGCTCCAGTTTCAATTTCAAAAGTATTCGGAGTGTTCCCGTATTCGTACAGATAGATCGGGCCATCGAGGCTGAAATGTAGGCCCTACAGACGCAGAGGAGCACTCTTTCCCCTGTGTTCGTCGTATGCATCGATAGTTTCTTAGTTTTATTTATTTATTTATTTTCGATCTATGGGCGGAGTTTTTTTTGTATAATAATGCAGATTTTCCAGCAGGAATTGAAGAATTCACATTTCCCAGTTTATTTAGTCGATATGTCTCGATATCTTCTATTAGGAGGTACTTTCAGTAACGCGCTGAATCTGGGGTAGGATATTGGAGCAAAAGTTTTATACGAATGTGGGGAATTTTGATTTTTTCAGTGGCGAGTTGGAAATGACTGATGTTTGGTAATATTAGAGTGTATAAATAGAGTCGCCCTTATTTTCAACCTGTGATTTCTTTTGCTCTCACCCCTAATATGATTCCATTTCATAAAAAAAATAATACCTGAAAACGTTTATTGCAATCGGACAACAAGAAAGGGTGTCGACCAGGCCTCGAAATTTAGAATTCAGCAATCGTTTGAAATTGAAGAATTTCTAAAAAATGGTAAGCCCTATCGAAATTTTGTTGAAATAATATTAAAAGAGTATTCAAATCTCTACAATTATTGTATATATAATTTTGTCATGTTTCCAAGCATTTTTTAGATAATAGGATTTGAATATAGAAACTTCGCGTATTGCCTATACGCGCGTAGTGCAGACCTTTCTATAGTGAAATGCTATTATCTAAAAAATTGTTGCAAGCACGAAAAAATTATATACGGTATTTGTAGGAAATTGAGAATGCTCTGTTAATATTATTTGGACAAAATTTCGATAGGACTTTCCATTTTTGAGAAATTCTTTAAATCCAAACTATTAATGAATTCTAAATTTTAAGCCCGGGTCGGCACCCTTTGCTGTTGTCCGATTGCAATAAACTATCTCAGGGACTATTTTTTGTTATAAAATGGCACCGTTTTAGAGGGTGAGAGCAAAGAAATACAAAAAAAAATTTCGACACGTATAAATAAGGGCCACCTATTTAGTGTATTAAGGTAAATGAGGGAACTAGTTAGACACTCTGATCGAACGTCGTCTGTTGCTTCTTCTTGAAAAAGCAAAATGGTGGAATGGTTGAGTATGTCCGTATTGAGTTTAGCATAGAGAACTTACGTTTAAGTTGTAAGCTGTTTGAAATAGCGTAACATGGAAATGACTGCTGCAATTATGAATAAATCTTCACCACCGAATTTTCCAACAATAGAATGTGACAACAAAGTTGCTAGATTAGCACGTGTCAAATCATAATATGAGAAAAGTTTTCTGCTTATTTCGAACTTAAATAATCCGAAATGGCAAGTGTCAAGTTTCGTGGAGTCTTCATGTAATTTAGATTCGTTTCCTAAAGTGTGGACGTTCAATTAGAGATTGCATACTCTGCATTATGGCGCATTCCTTCTCGATCACCCCATCTCTGCAATGCGAATGGCTCGAAAGCTTTCCTCTTTCAGCAACACGGTAGACTATTTCAAGAATTTCTTCAATAATGAACTTCCTGGAGGCATTAAAAGCCACGAACTCGACGAAGAATTTCTTATCGATGGTGTTGCACAGTGCGTCGACCAGTGAAGCATTATGAAATAACTTTCTCAGAGGTATGGCAACCGATATGCCTGTTTGTACTCTGTACAATGAATTTCATTCTCCCCTTTAGAGTTAATCTATAATTTTGGCAGATACAAGGCAATTAAAAGGGAACGATTTTTACAAATTCCTTCCAAATATTGTTCAATTAAAGCAGTTTAATGTAGAATGTTTCTAAGAATCACATGCAGTTCCATCAGGAAAATCTATCACCTACATTCTGTAGTAATGAAAATACGTTGCCAGATTTGAAAAAAAAATTAATCACCCCAAATTTTAAAAATGACACAAAAAATTGTACTTATGTCAATATTTTCCCTTTTGGAGACAAATAATATCGCGTTCAGATACTTCTTTTCGCATAGAAAATACTGGAAAAATGTATTTCAGCAACCACAATTATGTGCACAATTTTTATTGTTACACGATTGATAAAGTGAATGATATCCAACCTATTTCGCCCAAGATATTGAGACCTGAATAGGTACCTAATTGAAAAAATCGACATAATATATTCCCAGTGCTGATATTAAGTACGGTATAGGTGCTGCTGAGTTAAATATTTGAGTGATGCAATAAGTTTTATCGTTCTAGTAGTATAAATATTGTTTCTCTAGTCCTACAGAATTCGAGCATATCTCATCAGATTTCAATTCCACTTACGATCTATTTATTCCATCCCATCACTTGTGAACACATATCTCTGAATTGATTAGCACATAACAGATCGTGTGTTAAGTATTCAAGTGATATGCCGAATATTTCCAGTTGTGCAGCTATCGTTTATCTTCCTATTCCTATCGAAATTGCTGAGGAGTGACAGTCTCCTCGTATAATTCGAGGAACCGTAATCGTGTCCTGTGTTGCGTACATACATCTCATTTGGCAAGCAGTTGGTCTACCAGTCCTCTAGTAAACCTGGAACTGATGTAAAATTACGAAACCAAGGCAATAAGCCTGAACAAGGCCAAGATTTCCAGAGATTTCCAAGATTTCCACTTCTCTCTAAAAATCGCACACCTGAAAGGGACTCCATAACTTTCAACAACCAGGGAAATACCACATCAGAAATCATGTAGCAACATTAGAGAACTCATAGAAGACTCGTACAGAACTCATTTAGATACATCTCTCCTGGAGGAAACAAAGCATATCGAAAACTCAACATTTCTCCAAAGAGACCTCGTCTAAGCGAGTACAACACAGGCCGTGTATTGAGAACACTAACATGTTTAAAGCAATGAGTTAAGTGTTATTTTATCTTAAGAATATGCAATAACTGTTGTTGCACAAGTGCGGTACACACTTTGATTTATTTAATTCCCAGTACCTCCATATCTCTTATAAATTAATCAGTGGGCTCCTGCGATCGTGAAAGGTCGTAAGAGAGTGACAGTGTTTTGTGGAGCCTTGCAAACAACCTGTGCTCATCAGATTTTAATTTCATACATAGTCCAACCCATCCCACTACTAGTGAACGTATGTCCCTCGATTAACTCGCACGTAAGTAATTGGCAATACACAAGTGATTTCATAAACATATCCCTAAAAGTGTATTTTTGGTGGTCGAGTTAGGCGAAACACCCTGTATATATCGCGGTTGCGTGGCCCCGAGAGTGGATTGCACTTAGCTGCTGGCATTCAAAGTGCAAAACGGGGCTGCACTTGTCTGGTGGCCGCACTTAAGTAAACTGCTCTTCCCTACCTGAAACTCTCTAATAAAGGAATGCACTTAACCGGCCGGCCTGAACGCGTTCCCACAAAGGATTCGTTGCGCCTTCGCTCGGGATGCCCCGTCACTTTGACGCTCTTTGAAGTCGACCCCTCACTTTCGAAGAACTTCGTTGAGCTTCCTAATTGTCCTGAAAACGGGCCGCGGCTTTTTCCCCCATTTCTGGGGAGATTTCTTGCTCCTCGACCTCCCTCCTCGTCTCTCCCTCTCTTCGTCTTGGAAACAATGATTCAATTAACGCGGTGAAGAGGATTCTTTGACGTTTCTGCGCCCCATTCCTTGACCCTGCGGTCACGTTTTTAATTGCCTTCGTTACTAGTGACACGTACCCCCGAACGGACGGAAACTGTTATTGGATAATCCGCTGAGGGTGTTGGATTACGAGCAAGACAGCAGGATGAATGCCTAGGTTGTCCGTTCACTTGACCTCTCGATGCTATCGTCAAATTTAGGTTTTAATTCTACACTCGAATCTATTTGCTCGAAAATTAGACAGAGATATTTTCCACTATGCAGCACTTACTAAGCTCACGACTGTGCAATAGAATAGAATATAATATAGGTAGTGATTTCAAAATCAATAATGTAATATTTAATTCGATGAGTCACGAATTCTTTTAATTTAAACTTTGGGATGTCTGAGCGGCATAGTTGATCTGCAAAGGGTTCGCCCTGCTGAAGTAACTTGTAGAAATACACTTGAGTGTCCTGCAGGCAAATGAAAGACTTGAGGACTTATTTAGCATTTCTTTTTAGATACTTCAAGTTCCTGAAATACGTAGCAATATGACCAAACAAGTTCAACCCTATAGTCAGCGATGAAAAACAATTCCACATTAATCACTGTCTCTGCAAGCCCTAATACTTACTTTACTACATACCCACTTGTTAGCCTCTCCGTTTTAAAAAAATAAGAATTTTATTCTATGAAGTTCAAAGTTCACTATAAAAAACTATGTACAGAAAATTCTAACGTGGGGGTACAATTGACCCCGTCCAAGAGTGAAATTATTTTTCTTTTTCAAAACACTACAAACCTTCTTTGTCTTGACGAGAGGAGTCGTGTCTACCCCTCATTGTATAGCAACATTTGATCTACTGTGTATCATTATCGCTGATGCGTTAGGGGGAGGAAAGTCCTAGTTCCCACGAGGCTTTCTCCCCCGAGAAAGTACGAGAGAGTGATCCCATCCAGACCAAGGGTCATTTTCACTGACACGATCTTCGTCCCAGCGCGTTAACATAAAGATAACAAAGGGATCCTTCCTTGCGGGTAGTTTGGGATCATCGAACGCAATGTTGCACAATAAGGAATTTTTATCATTCGATTAACAGACACAGCAGGGGTTCGAGTAATTACTGCCTCGTTTACACACTCAACATACTAGTCCGCAGACTTATATATGTACTTGTGCTGCATTAGTTCATGTTTACCATAAATTGAAGACCTCGCAGTAAGAAGGGAGCAGCTCCAAATGTAGTCACTTTTAAAATATTCCTAAGCGTATGTTCAAAGTATTTTGCCCACTTAAAATCTACATATTAACACGGCACTTAGCACTATTACTAAGTAAAAATATATTTTTTCTATAATATGATGAATTTGCAGAATTTGGAACAGCCCCTTTGTGCAGCAAATTGTATAAAAATCCTTATTTCGGGTGAATAATTATATTAAAAACCATTATTGTGTTATAAAGCTATGTATTAGTTCGTGAAAACATATCAGAAAACCTGCATTTATACAATTCTGGAAAAATTGTTGTCAAATATGCTCCTTTCTTTCGCCAAATCCAGATAGAATGCAAGTACTTACTCGTACTAGCATTCTTATAACTTGGGATTGGATTATCAGATCTGTCTCTTTCTTGCATCAATCTATACAGATTTTTTTACATTCAACTCTACTTACATATAACTCATTTTCAACAAATTATGGAGCTGCCTCCTTTTTGCAACAAAGTCTTCAGCTGTAAACTTTCGTTCCAGTAGCTCTCAACATTTCGTGTAGCGTCGGCGCGTTTTCACGTGGAAATCAAGCAAGCAGCTCGCTTTTTACGCTTTGTACAGAATCTTCCCGACGAACACTCGGAAAGGCCTGACCGACTTAAAAGAATTTTTCAAAAACTTGCGTCACTCGAAGTGTCAAAACATCAGTCTACATTCCCCCAGATTAATTAGCATTCAATTTTACACACCCTCAAATCCAGATATTGGACCTGCCATTTTTCTTTCTCCTGACACCAGATAGCCAACGAATCCTTAGCCAGCCCCTCGCCCTTTCTACGAAGGAAAATGGTCCGAACGATTTTGATCTTCGAGGCGTTCTAGAGGAATTCAATTGGACGTCCATCTCGTGGACAGTAGATTCCCGTGTTTCTCCTGGACCTCGATCATCGATCGAGCACAGTGGTCCTTCCACAGCCCTGTCGTGCTCGATCCACCCGTGACAGGACCGTTGCAATCAAACTTGGCACGATTCGATGTCGTCGGCGAGGTCAGGATATTCAAGCCTGCATTTCCTAGTATTAGGATTCTGGCTGGATATCTGATATTACGAGTGTTATGAGGAAAGAAGATTGGAGGTTCGATCCGTCTGACTGAATCGAAACTGATACCAGTGGAACTGAAGCCAAGGACCTTGGTGGAGCCCTGGTGTTTACGGAGAGACTAGTTTTCCAGGCAATTGCAGAGAGGGGAGATCGTTTTCGAGGCGATAAGAGGGTGCCTGATCGATGAAGATGGTCCTACGGATTCGTCGCGAACCGGAGTTTCCTTAACGAATCTGTTGTCGCGTGGTCGAGGTCTCTTGAATGCCTGATCACTGTTGTTGATTGGAGGAGGTAATCGAACGTCTGAAGAGTCGATGACTGTAGTGGAAATGAATTAGGGCGAATGGGACGAAGCGCGGGGAGTTTTTGAGTGAAAACAGTATTGGGAAATACATTAGATTTGGTCATCAATGAATTTTTGGGAATTAGCTGAATCTGGAGCTGTGTTTCTTGTATGTTATTATGCAGGGTTTGATAATGGACAAATATTTTGCTTGGAGATTATTTTTTTATTATGGTGAAGAATGCATTTCGTGGAAGTTGTTGGAAACGAACTTTCAATTTTTATCATTTGGTTGTTTTTAATTGCACTGGAATTCTGGTTATCTACTGGAGTACTTTGTATCAGAAAATTCGTTGAAACGAGAGAGAAAGTGCATGTTTAAAATCTTGTCAAAGTTCATACGTTTTTCCGAGAAAAATTTAAATAGCAAATTACCAGTCAATTATATCAACAAACAATCCCCATCTTTTAGGAATTCGATAAAACAATTCCACACTGTTTTTTTACTTATCCTTTTCTTCAAACTACTTTTCTGAGAAGGGTCTAATCCAGGTATGCACAGGACCCCCAATTCCGGGCGCGAGCTCAGATCCGAGCTCGAGCTGAGCTCGAGCTCGAGCTCCGAGCTCGTTCAGGTAGAAGCGAGTCCAGCAACGGAGTGGAGAGCGGCTGGAGTAGTGGGAGCGGAGCCTCACAGGCTGCCGCAGGGATTTCCAGAGTTTGACGCTCCGAAAATAAGGCACATTTTGGGGAATTTTTAAAAGAAAAGTATTGAGTATTATAATTCCAATCTCTGTACTTTTATTAATTGAATTTTAAAAAATGAGTTCAAATTTTCTTATGCAATAATAATACTTTGGTTCACATTTATAATGGTAGGGTATCCGAATACTTTTGTCGCCCACTCTATATATATATATATGTTATTAAATATCTTCAAATGAAAGTACTCAAATTTACGTATGCGAATTTGTTAAAAGTAACTTTCTGAATATAATATAAAATTCTGCACGTTTTCGTTTGGTCTTGTATGTATATCTATCGTCGGTATGCTTGTAGTTGTAACGGGCATACTGCCTTTGCAGTCATAGAGTTCCCCACCACAACACCTTATACCGAGGAGTGGGGGGTGAGCATTCCACGGTCGAGCTCGAGGGCGCACCGACTGCCCTAGGGCAAACTTAGTGTGCACCCCTGGTCTAATCGAACAAGATATCTTATACCCAGAACTTAAAACTCTCATAATTCAAAACTTCATGCCCTAAAATCTATTTGAGGCAAGGTACCTCTCGATTTCTGCAAATAATTAACGACGACGTCCATTTCAACCATTATTCCCCCCCCCCCCCCACATCACCCTCAGTCCCCCAAATAATTAATAATTTTCCATGAACATTAAACTTCTCCAAGTCTGACAGACTCCACACCCCAATGTCGAATATCAAAATAACATTCATCGATCGAAGTACGAACTCCTCCTTCCACTCCCAGTTTTTTGTTCGCTAAATGGCAAAGCACTGCATGTTAATCGATAAACAGCATATTTCCACTGATTCTTAATGAACAGCTTTCTTCGACAGTCAGTCACCATTCGAAAGCCAGTGGTTCCGCTATTTTTATTCGCGGAAAGGAGGTTTCGTTGTCGAACGACCTAATAAAAAATAACTGGTGGCTCGTGTTGCTAATTAGGGGCTGCTCGAGCTGTGCTCTCACGAAACCCGATTCTGAGTGAGACGACGCTATTGTTACTCCCAGATATAATTCTAATACACGACCCATTTTGCGGCGAGCTACTGGTGTCCCGATAATGTTGAAACGAGCAAGGGGTTGGAGGAAATCTCGTCGACGATAACGATAAACAACGTAACGAGGCAATGTCGTAGTTGGTAGGAGATTTGGAAATATCCAGGGCTAGTTCGCGTAACGTGGGGTTTTTATGCGCTGAGGGCAGTGGCAGAGGGTGCCAGTAGCCTTCTTCGGCACGCTTTGCGCCGCTGCTCTCGGAAAGCTTTCGACATTTCGAGCACGTTTGCCAAGTGCTTCCTCGGGGGCCTTGGATTCACTGGCGAAGCTCGATCGCTCGCAATGCAAAATTGAAACGACGAGAGAGCGAAAAGCTGAAGGTGAGATTTCTTAGGGGTTGAGTGAAATATTCGCCGATGTTATTTCTGTTTCAACGAGTGAATCTTGTTTTGAGGGGATTCTTCAGAATTGTATTTTAACAGTTGAGTTCCTATTATTGGCGGTAACAACCCGGGCGGTAGATGTGACGAAATAAGCTACTTGGCGTGTGAAATGTAAATGCGAATTAGTGACAAAGCTTCTTCGTATTGAATAATTGAATAATGCAGCCACGTAACATGCATTGGAAAATTGATGACTTTAAATCGCACGTGCTAATTCTTCCACTTAGTGGTGTGCTACTTTCCATCTACTTAATCAGCAAATTGTTTATTTCTAATTAAACCTTTGGCCTGAATTGTGCCTTTGGAATTCGAATGGTTGGATGTTGCAAAATAATGTTTCACACGTAACAGGGCAACCCAAATTAGCCACTTTGCAAATATTTCTCAGCAAATCTTAGGAAAAAATACTAATATATTCTTGTAATTATATACTTCAAGAAATCAAGAGATACAAAAGCTCGCAACAAAGCTTAATAATAATAATAATTTCTACTAACAAGTACAAATAAATACATAAAAAAAAGAGTTTGAAAAAGTATTACTTCTCATGGTTTTCAAGATGACAACTTCGAATCCTCTAAAAAAAGAAGAAACAAATATCCATATAACCTCTCAATGAATAGCCATATAACTCTCGGAAGAAGGAGGAAAGAACCCTTCTTTCAAAACCTGCGCCACTTTCACATTCACACGCGCGTTCAAATTTTTTCGCACCATTTCCCTTGCAACGAAAGCGCGAGATCAGCCCTCGCAGCTAAAAAAACGAGTAAGAGACTTTGCAGCAATAAGGGAACACGTCCGAACGTATTAGAAAATTAATCAAATCAGTGTTAGCAAAATATTTTTAAACATATGTTCAAAATATCTTACCCACTTGAAATCTACATATTATAACGTAGCATTTAACACTATTACTATTTTCAAAATTTGGAGCTACCCCCTCTTTGCAACAAATTCTATAAAACTGCACTTATCTTGAATAAATAATTACATAAACCCTCATAGGTCACAGTGGGTCAATGAAATTACTTCCGATACTGTATACTCAATGCCAGTGGTAGCTTATTTCCTTATCTTCAACGAAAAATGCGATTTTTCACAGAGAACAGTTGTTCGGTAGAAATAAAAGATTACTCAACCTCATCTGACCAAACAATTATATTTTTTAATAACGCATTTTTCTCTCAAAGTATACCTCGAAACCTTTCGATTGCTGTATAATTAAACCCTCGTATCATTTTCTAAAAGAAACTGCGATTAAAAGGGGGAAAAACATATTTTTCAGAACTCTCACATCTTGATCTCTTTATTTTCAAGATATCTCAAGTACCAAACGATTTGCGACTGAATCCCTTTTATATATTCTTTTTTCATTATTGTCTTATGAATTGATCAAAATAAGTAACATTAAAAACTGTGCAGTACATCCAGAGATATAGGCTAAAGGACGATTTGGGTTACGTTAACCCATGTGTGCCTGTAGCGGAAGTAATTTATAGTGTGACCTTTGGGGGTTAAACACCATTATTATGTTATAAAGCTATGTATTAATAGGTACATGGAAACATATCAGAAAATATTAATCTACACAATTTTAGAAAAATTATAGTGAAATCATGAGATAGTCTCACACTTCATCTGCGTGATCATCGTCATTTTTGGTAACTACCAGAAACAATACAATGATTTTCACATTCAGTTAACTCACTCTTTAATCCTTTATAACATTCAATTTCGTTAGGGGGGAACAAAGCTTGTCTCTGAATGCATGACGTCCTTGTATTTGGCCGTTTTCATTGGTAGTGGCGAGGGGTAGGTAACAAACCGTGACTCAACTGACAAGAGACACTACCGACATGTCTGGCGCAGATTTTTTGCTCCTTGAAATAAGTTGTTAAGCACAAAAATCTAAAAGACGAGTATTTTTTCATTGTTGCTCAATCTCAAGATTAAAGGGTGATTTAAGGGGGGAGGCCTACCTAGAACGGTCAAAACAACATGCTTCATTGGGAATTTTTTTTTTAAAAACCGATTGACTTTTATTATTAAACAGTTGTCTACTCGAAAGAGTACATCTTACGGATATTTCAATATTTTTTATGGTAAAAAGTATTGAAAAGTTTGTGAGTTATAGGCGATGCCCGTGATGTCCTTCTTTCAGGATCATCCAAAATTGAAAATTCCAATTTTTTTTTTTAAATAATATATGCAATTATCTAGGCTCTATTGGGCCCGATTTTAGAAACATTAATATCAGACAAAATGACGGCTGTGCTAAGTTGAAGCATCGATATTTGGCAAAAAATCGCTCGTTTTTCGAGTGTAAGAAATCGAGGCCAAAAAGGAAAAGTTCCCGGTAGCGCTGAGATGTTTAACCCTAAAAGAAGCCTGCAAAGGCGGGAACAAATCGGTTCATTAGTTTTTGAGTTATGTGTGTCACCGACTTTGAAAACATAATTTTGAGGAAAACGCGTTTAAAGTTTTTGGTTTGAGCGCTACACCGAGGAACATCTACCTATTACACGCGTATTCTGTCAATTTTGGTGGGATTAACTTGACACTTTTAGGGAATATTTTCAAGATGTATTTCAAGATAATATAAAAATCGAAAACTCGATTCTTCGAAAATTTCTAGGTAAGCCTCCCCCCTTAAGGGCCTTTATACTTTCAGGTTTCTCTAGTATTCCACTCTTCCAGTTACCACTTTTGCAAATGTTACCACAAAGATCACTTTATAATATGCCTCCCTTTTAAAATGCATATTATTTGTTGGACATTTGACTTTGTAGTGACAGAACACTTCATTTGGGAAATGCCGATTTTCAAAGAATGTGGTGCTGTTTCACACTTAAAATTGAAAATGGACAAAAATAAAAAAAAATACGCGTCTCTTAGACTTTGAGCGTAACAGCATATTTCAAGGAGAAAAAAATCAGCGACGAGCCCCTCGATGTACATCTACCTGTGTCTCTTGTGAGAGTTCCGGCACGAACATCTCTTTGGATAGAGAAAGTATCAAAAACAAGCGTAGCAGTAGGAACACTAACTTTAACCCTTAACTGGTATCCTGGTGTCGGTCATATCCCCATGTACGCGAAGTTTGCTGCAAAATTTTTGGTTGTCTAAGTTTGTAAACTGAACGTCTACTTAATTTTATAATAATAGTTTAACTTTATATGTTTCTATTATTTTATAGATTCCCTAAGAACAAAATATTCATAGAGGTTGATCTACTTTATAAATTTCTGTGCCCCTTTTTATTTGGGGTCTGTCACGACCCCAGTATACCAGTTACGTTTGAAAAAAAAACCAGTATAGCAGTTAAGGGTTAATAGTGCCAACATCCTTCACATACGATGCTGCCTATAATTGAATTTCAGCAAATTATGGAGGTGGCTCCTTTTTGCAGCAAGTCTTCAATTTAATCTCCGAGGCATGCGTGGTAATGGAAGCTCTTCGTATATGATCCCCGTCAAACGCCCGCGCTTCTTTTTCACTTTTAATTAGCGCCGCTGGTTCATCCCTTAAAGGGCAGCTGAAATTAATCCACCGTTCATATCGTTTCTACTTTTCCTGGCGGTTGCTGCGAGAGCGTAACAAATAGCCAATTTCCGACGCTGGGAAACGGGGCCAGAAGCGTCGACCTGTTACACGACGACATTTTATAACGTCTTCCCCGCGGAGTGAAGGGTGTTTAAAGGCTCTCGCCTCGCTACGTGCTCACAGACACGTTGGCACGAGGGCGGGACAGGCCATCCCATCAGTCTAGGGCTTAATTCTTCTCGAGCGCGTGCTTCTGTCGAGAAATGACGAGCAATCGGCTCAGAGAATAAATTGTAACCCGCTTGCAACTCCCACGCGGATGGTTCCTTTGAACGGTTCCGTGGCCTCGATCCTCTATTCTTATTTGTGTACGTCTGCTTCGGGTAAATATGCCTCTGCATGGATTCGAATTCATCGACGCGCATTCCTTGGGTCACGAGATTCGACAATTTTTATTTTGGAACTTAGGTACGTTGCAGTTCTCGGTTCAGTGCGTAAAGGAAGCTAACTGTGAACTATGGAAATGTTCTGTCTATTTTTAGTTAAATAAAGAGCACTTTTTCATATTGTGTTGTAGCTGGCAATGGTTTCTTTTCACTTCGAGTATACTTCAGCATATTTCAAATATCCTTTAGATAGAACTAATCTGTAACGGTTAATCATAGAAATATAGCAGTTCTGTCAAGATTTTCCCAATGTCGCCCTCCTTGTCCCTTATTTTATATCGACGTGGAATTGAAAAATACGTTCGCCTGTTCGGAGATAGTTTCATTTCTAATAAACGTGAAACAAATTGCAAGCAAAAAATTAAGATCGTGTTAAGTTCTGCTAAACGAAAAGCTAAAAATGGAGGATAATCCAGACGGTCTTACACCTTCATCTGCAACGAAACCATTCCCATTATGCATAGGAACCAACATAACGGGGCTAAATTCCTTAAAATTGTTACACCAGTGGGAAGCCTAATTCTCCATGGTTCACAAGATGCGCATATTTCATCATCTTGGAACAGCCTCTCACCCGAAGAGTTAAGGGAGCTATCTCACGCTCCATACTTCATGGAGAAACGTTGAGAATCTGCATACCCTGAACGCTTGAGGGAGTGTGAACTTCCAATATTATCGGAAAAGCTTTCCATAGAGAATCCAGAAGTGGTTGCAGCTGAATACAACACCTTGATATATGGAAGTTAATTCGTATCTTGATCGACACTTTTGAAGAACGATCGACGCTGTTGCCCCATCCTATTCTGCTGGCCCTGAAAGCCGTTTCACACGAAACACTCTTGTGACACTCTTTGCTTGGTAGAAGTGATCTCCACTCCAAATTAGTTGCCCGTCGGTGAACACAAGATATCTTTAGTCAATGATGTGCTTGTTAAAATTCAAAAATAATGTGGCGGCGTAAGTTCAAAGTCAATACTTAATTTCATTCTATAAATTCCGAATTGGACCATTCTTCACAGCTTCGATGCCCCTGGTGGGTATACTTGTAGTGCAAACAATTAGAAAAAAATAGAAAAAGCTAGAAACCGAGTGAGTACAAATACGCCATTAGTTAAAAGACTGAGCACACCTATTAGTGAAAAAAATTCTTAAATTTTCGCTATTTATCATGAAATGACCTTTTTGCCAAAATACCCACTTTATTTTTATTACTATCTACTTTATATAATTTTTACATTTTCGTTCCTACTTTTTGCACATTTTGTTCATATTTTTGCGGAAAAATATCTTTTAAAAAGCCACATAAGTAACTACAACTTGAAAAATCATTATTATCATTACTATTCAGAGATCAAATATTAAATGTTGCACCCTACATTTTGTATTCGAATGCAGAGTGCAAATTGTCGAGCGGTAGTGTACATTGAAAAGACGAGTAATGACCCACAAAAGTGGGTTGTGAGAAAAGCCCATTACCCTTCGCCGTCTTTCGTTAGCCGTCCATCTTGGTCATTTGGCAAATCCCTCTACTTATTTGCACTGTACGCGCTGTGTCTGCTGAAGGCTCAGGTATAATTCAGGAGAATCCACCTGAATTTCTCGTTTAGTCAGTTGTCGGGCCTGGTCGAACGGTAACGAATAGCCAATCTCCTTGGCGAGAATAACGTCCCACCTACACCGTGACTTCCCGTTTTCGCGACAGGCGGCGAGACCACTTACGTGCCACCGGGACTAGATTAGGAGATGACGGTGGCGTCGACCTGGAATTGGAACGGAAGTCCTGGAACTTGGTGTAACGATCTAAAATGCCACCTCTTCCGGGAAACGGTATCCAAAAATTGAACACACCCGTCGCCCTCCTTTGGATCGTATTTCACTTCTAAAGGAAAAGTCAGACTGCCTCCTCATTGACATAAAACAGTGCTTTGGTCGGGGGTAAGATAAATTTTTAGTGTTTTGTGTAGCCGACTGTGGTAAATGTGATTGATGCTTGGAATTTGAGATAATGAGGCATTAGTAGGGAAACCTTTAAAACACATTGTGATGTTAGTCATGTATAACTGACACCATTAATTTTGGAGTAATTCATATTCATCAGCCGGATGTAATGGTGCACAGGAGTCTCTCTTAGGTGCCTAAGCCATGATATTTGTTCAAATATTTCGTTACACTTTACCACTGTATCGACGAACTCCGCCTGAAGCGACGCTTCTACTAAAACAGCTGTAGCAGTCCCTGATCAAATAGATACTTTTCGAAATTCTCTCCAAAGTTAAACTTCTCTCTCAAAGTAAAAATACTTTGCCACTTTCCCTACACGTATATACGTACGAGCAAGGACGCGCCTTCGCGTTTGAAGTAATCTCGCGCTAAGGACCAACATGACCAGCTCGTACTTCTTCGTGGACTCTACTTTCTTTTACATATACATAAACCCACTAACTAATACTCACTAACCAAATATGCCATCGTAAGCTTCTTTATGCTATTAAAAAATTCCCACGGGACCACCGAACCAATATGACTGCCCTCACATTTCCTCTAGTCAGTAGTCACGTCAATCCAGTCCCTTTATTCTCTGCCAACATCCTCAAGCTTTCAGCGCGCCTCCACATCCATTTACCCAAGGTGCAGCCGCGCGCATAATCCCAGGGGTTGATTAAACCGAACATCCCCGATGCGTTCCAATTCATAATTGATCGGATCTGGCAACATAACTTCAACCGAAACGTTGCCGCAACCTACACGCCGCGGCGTCGAGTGGAAACGAAACGCAGCCATAGCCGTGCAGGGGCTCGAATTCGAGGTAGCCCGACGTGATATCGATAATACGCGTTCACCTTGGCTCCGCGATTGCGTCGCGGCCGCGTGTATTCGATCGAACTAATAATTCCGACGCAATCTCGTTTATGGAACAGGCAAGAGACAGCTGAGGGAATCTACGTTGATCTCTCGGCGCGGAATTAATGCAGCGGGAATCGATGTTTCGCGCGTTAGGAAATTAAACCGGACTCTCAAGTAATCCCGTGGTTGCGCGAAGCAGTGGAATCCCTCTTAAAAATTCAGACCGTTCCCCGTGTCTGCGTCTTACCAACGACACTGCCTTCTGTCTTCATCTTTACCTCGTTACTCGGCTGGGATCTTCGTTTGCACTTATACTCCGTGGAAAGTAATGGGAACGACGAAACGCTGAGGCGCGGATTACGTCCTGGGCCGGGGGATGGGATTCTGTTAACCTGTCGGTACAAATTCCAGGTTCCTGCGAGAAATCCTGCCCCCGGATTTACAATTTTACGTGTACTATTTCACCGAGAAGGGGCCTTTAATGCCGGAATTGCGGAAAGAGAAAGAGGAGTCTGGAGAAGTGGGTGGGATTCGAGCTGTTAAACTTCTTCACTTTCAGTGCTACTATTTATGTTACGGAGAATTCACTCTTTTTAGGTAATAATACGTTTTTTCAATTTTAGAAGGGGGTTGAAAATGTTTGAGATCTAATTTTTATGGAGTATTTAATATTTGAAATTCAAATTTGCAGAGGAATTAAAGAATCGTGGTTTTGAGACATTTAGAGAAAACACAAAAGAAAAGTACAGTGGTATATGTTTTAAATGACACCATATATTTTGTCCACAGAAATTCCTCCCGACACTTCGCGTGTAAACATACTACACAGAATACAATCCACAGCTCACCTCAATAAACTTGCACACAGAATATTCGAGAAAATCCATCTATTCAAAAATCCAAAAACGTATAATGTAACCCAAGAAAAATGTAATGTAACTTTCCCAATACTTTATTACTCTCGAACAGCAACGAAAATGAAATCATAATTACCCAACATCCACCACCTAAGAAACATCACTAAAATCATTCCACCAGCATAAAAAAACTCAACATCGTTCCTCCAAGAAGTTCAAAGATATCGAAACTTTCCTATCCACATCTCCTTAAAATTTCCCACCGCAAGCAGAGCTTTAACCAACACTCGCGAAATGAGGGCGCCCACCTCGATCCCCGAGTTCTGTCGAAAGTTATCAACGAGTATCGCGAGTATATATTTCTGTGGAGCGAGGCGGCCAATAAAACGGGCTTCGATTCGAGATATCGACATCCCGCGACCAATTTCCCGACGGCACGTCGCGTTGGTTTCGTGCACGCGAATGGCTGGCAGGAGAAACGCTGGAAACATTCCGCGCGCTCATAAATCTGTCGCGGGTTTCGAGGCTTCTTCAGCGCTGGCGGATCCTCCGATGGGATTTCCACGGTGTTCGGAAATCGAGGCAGCAAAACGTCATCGTGATGGCGGTGAAAATGATACCATCTGGAGCTAGTCTCCTATGATAGGTGTTTTTTTTTTGTGACTGAACAAGTGTACGACAGGCGATTCCTGATCACGCAGGAGGTTCCATGACGAGTCGATCGACTTTTGCGCTTCATGTCGAGGGATTTTGATGCAACTACAGTATGATGTAGTCCATAGGAAATGAGGGAGGAGGGGGGGAGTAAGTCATCACTTTGCTGGTTCTGAGGTTGTTTGGAAAATGCAGCGTTGTCAGAATCTATAAGTAAATGTTTCCTTTTCGGGCTTAAATTGGTCTATTGATAGTGCATGTTGGGTATAATAGTGTGTCAGACTTGTCGGGTGCACTAGTCAAAATTTTGCGAAGGATAAGGTTCAAAAATTTGTTTTTTCCCAGTGTCAAGCTGTAATACTGTTGTATTGTGTTCAACTGTAAACCATGTAGTAATTTTATGTGTATATAGAGGGTGTTGACAAACAAAAGGTGGTTGGAAGCATTTCAATTGAATTAAATGAAATAGTTTCTTCAAACGCGACGAAGAGGTGCAAATAGGTCAATTACATGATTTAAGTTGGAAATTGCTGTTTATTCCGAAAATATCATTTTGTTGATTTCTGCTAACTACTAAGCATTTTTTACTATTTCAGTGAGTACTACAAGCTCGAAATTTTTTTGATTACCTTTTCGAAATACTCTGCATACGTTTTTCCCTTTTTTTTTTTATTTCTGTAATCTACAATGGTCAAACTTTTAAACTTAATTTTTTATCTAAATATTGAGCACTGCACCTATTGCGTTTGACACATTATTGTAAATAGTAGGTATGTGCCAATTATATACAAAATTTGAACGAAATCAGTGACTCGTACACTTCCTGACATATTTTCAAAATCATAAAACCAAATTTCTCAATTAATTCTCTCGGACGATTTTCGTGGATTATCGTTCAGATAAATGCCTCGACAAATATGGATTTCGTTGAAGAAAATACTAGATAGGTAGCTGTTTACAGCTGTTGAATGAGCAGTTTGTATTAACTCGATTATACTAAAATATAAGTAATAAGCAACGCCGTTTCATTTTAATCATTGGTTAAGATACTTTAGTGAACGGTGACAGCATTTTTAATTCGTATATAGAATAGGAATTGAAAGGAAAATCTTGGCTGCTCTTAATAAATTCAAAGGGAGCTGAGTTCTTTGAGCGCCAGTTACATAAAGCAAAACTTTCTTCAATAAGCAATCCCTACTTTCTGGGAACTTTGTCCCCTAACTTGCGACATTTTTCATGTAGAAAACCGGTTGCAAGGTCGAAGGGAGTCAGCACTTGAGCCAGGCATAACTCTATGTCAGAAATATAAATGGCTTGAAGTGAGATAAGCTACTAAGCCACCAGGAATCCAATTTAATAAGGAGGGAAATTTAGATGACCAACGGTTCATTTCTTCCGTATAAAATACTCTGTACGTAATTTTGACTTCAAACTCAAATACATTGAGTTTATTACAATTATGTAAATACAGGCCACACATATTTGTTCACGAAAGACTGCCACGTTTGTTCGACCACGTAATGCGTGTAGGTTTACTTTTTATATTAAATTATAAACCAATGGATGGACCAGTCCAATCTGTGGGTTTGAACATGTCGCACCAGAATGGAACGCTGGAGCGCAAGTTTAGAGTATACGCTCCAAACCTGCATGCCAGATTGTAGGTCTGGAGTGTACAATCCAAAATGTGTCGGTGTAAATCAAAAGTGACAAGTTCGGGAGTGGAGCGTGGTATTTCCATTGAGCTGGAAAATTTTACACAATGCACCAGCCAACATTATCAAGTTCGTGCTGTATTCAGTTCTTATTTGTCTCTCGTTAGTGTAAAGAGCAATTAACAATACAACAATACACTGATACGAAATTAAAAACGAAAGCCGTCACGTCGAAACAGAGGTTGAGTTGGCTGTGTAAAATGCTTTGTATAAACCCGGCCCTGTAATCCAAACATGTGAGTGTATTCCTACTCTATACCGAGCATTTACAGTAACAGTTTTGACCTGCGTGTTTGGAGTCTACGCTCCAAAAATATCGGAAAACCGTACGTGTAAACTGGCCTATTTAATCTAGGCATCAAGAAACAAAAGCAAGGTAGCGACGTTCACAATGATTTATTCTTCTTTATTTAAATAAACATACATGTGATTCACTGTATGTTTCTATGGCGATTCACCTCTTTTTTAATTCAATCTAAAAAGCATTTAACTGTAACAGTTATGATCTTCAAGTTTATCGGTCAGGTGTGCGTTCTGGACACTTCAAAGAGAACGTGGTGTAAGGTAGCTGGATATTGAGATATTAAAGTGCTGGCAACATAAAAAGATCCGCCACTAGAAAACTAATATAAAACAAATCCTTCGAATCCACACTTCATAAAAATACCCTAATTCCAGTACCTCAGCACATCGCTACTAAACGGCTAAGCTTAACATTGACAAAATTCTGACATGACACATCTATGTATCATCAGTAGGACATAAGACGATAAAAATACATAGTTTTTACATACTTGATGTAATCAAGATATAATCCAGAACTTGACCCAGACCTTTTCTAACTAGAGGAATTGAAGACGATTCAAAAGATAAAACTGAGGCCCTTGACACAGCGAATAACGTGCTGACTTCGTCCCACGAAGTAATGCAAGGAGCAGCCCGTGGAAGAGGTGGTTCAGAGAGGTGGTGGAGGGACCGCAAGAAAAAAGTTGGGGGTCGAAAATGTATTTCACCAAATCGCTCAATAACTATTCGATGTAGGAAAAACATCTTTTTTCAATCGTGTTTTTAGTAGAAACGATTGTCCATAAAAAAACAATACATGTCGAATAGTTTTCTACGAACAACTTTTCATAAAGGTTTCATCAAAATCGGCGTGTATGGGTTAGAGACTTAAGTGTCACCCGAACCAAATTCATTAGAATTGGTACACGCCCACTCTTCGACTCGTAGTCGGCGAGTGGACCTAACCCAGTTCCCGAAACCCTTATCGTCCAAGTCACAACTAAACACCCCCCTCCCCCCTTCGAAATTCCTGTCACAAGATCATTCGATTACCGCGCAATCAGGGCTGAACCTTACCCATGGCGAAAGCTGCATCGGTGCGACTGATGCGGCTGGTGGTGGTCATGATGTTGCATCGAGTGCTGGGGGGTAGATCTCGGCGTGGCGGTGGGCGTGGGGCTTCCTGGGCTGCCGATGCCCTCGAGGCCTCTCGAGAGCTTGAGCATCTCGGCGCCGAAAGCGTGAAGGGCGGACATGGCCGACGGCGGTGGCTCGGTTTCCGGCAGCCAAAGTTCGTGGGTGTCCAGGTTCGTCAGTTCCGTGTCGGTGGAAGTGCCGGAGGTGTGCTGAGGGGTGCCCCCGCTACCTGCCGAGCCTTTGCTAAGCAGAAACCGCTTCCAGGTGCCACGTCTGTCGAGTCCTGAGGACACGCCGTCGCGGACAATCAGATTACGCTTGCGTGGCGATCGAGTCCATGGGGGAGGGAGGTGATTTTTTCCCTTTCTGGGTGATGTCTAAGGATTGGGGAGATAGGCTGTGGGATAGTTGGGTGTCGAGTGGTGAACGTTTGGAATGTTTAGAGCAAGTATTGCGCCTGGCAGAGATTCAGTGGTTAATCTGAAGACTGGTTAAGTGGTTTGCGGAGGTATTCTTGAGGGTACGGGGTGCTGGAACTGTGGTCTGCCACTTGTTATAGGGTTGAACTATTTGGTTAGAGTTTTAAATACATTAATGGGTTTAGAGTACTAATGGCGGAGATGTGTGTGAAATATGTGGTTGGTATCTTGACTTAAAGAGAGAAGTTCAGGGTGCTACTTTTCGCCGGGTGCTACCTGCACGCAGGTTTGATACTCTTTGTATATTGCTGGCTGGAAGAAATTGAGGTGCAGTCTTCGGCTGCTTTGGGGGTGGTTTAGGTTATACTTTTAGGGCACTTTGAAGATTGTTTCGAGACCAAGGTTCTGTGCTTTGAAGGATTAAGGTTGTTTGATAAATGCAATTTTCGAGGAATTTACACAAGTTTGGTCGATTTCAGATCCTTGGAGGTTTCCGTAGCTTCCAGGAACTCGGAGAATCCACGAGTATTCTGGACTCCTGGTTTTCAAAGAATATATTGTGCTTTAAAACTGATAATTTCGTGGTTCAGTTTTGGGCGATTCAAGTGTTTCTGAGTTTATTGTTTCAAGAAGTGACCCTGAATTCAGAGTCATCAAAAAGTACAAGATGTAAGAAGTTCAGAATTATTCTAAATCTCTGGTCTTCGAAGAAGTGATAGGAGGATGAAACTGATAATATTGGGGTCTACGAGATCATGGTTTCGAAAATCTGTCTTTAAAAGTCATGAGATTTGTGAAATTCAGAATTAGTATAGAATTCTGTTTCGTAATACTAGTTACCAAAGCAATGATAATGATAAACTTTTCGAAGAACTCATTAAAATATGTGTAACATCAGTTTTGACGATCCTTCGTGTAGGTCACCACTTTACTACACACTTACTTACTGTCCTCCTTCTTAATTGCAATTGGAACTAGCAACGCCTCTACTGTAATAACATATTATGAATTTATCTTCAGTACACTTCAAGTTCTCTAAGTCTGCCATTTAAAACCTGCAGTTAGCAAATATTGAGCTGTCCATTTCACAGACAAAGTGGAGAAACTAGGACACCATGGTAGGTAACGAAATTGCAAATGCACAGTCGCGCAATTTGTTCGGTATATTATCGTGTCATTATGAAACGAATGAAAGTTCAAAGAGCTTAAAACAGTGTCGAGCGGAACTCAGGACATGTTTCCTTTGCTACTTATTTAGCACTTGGCTTCACTTTGAAACTCGTTCCCTCTCTTTACTGATTACACTTCAAATGGTCAAGGTAGGTGACGGCCTTCGGTGTTACTTCTCTGAGCTGTTTATATAAATTCGTTCCTGCTCATACATTTATTTTCCGTTCCACAGCTGAAATTTCCTGAAACGAACAACCTATCTCAATTTACGCGAAACCCCACAGCGTTAGTCTTGAATAATCAACGTTGTTATTCATCTGTGCCCCAATGAGTTGCAAACTTGTTTTTCTTTCCTTTACAGGAAGGAAAATTAACAGCACTCCAGATTATGTGTTTTTCGCGATAGTATCAAATAATTGAGAAAAATTAGTTTTATTACGGCAAAAATGAAAATTACAACATTTTTAGAAACTGTTGGTTAATTGGCAGTTATTGATTTATTTCATTTTTGCTCTTCGAATTTTAAGGAAGTATGTTTTCCATCGAGATGTCACTCGAAGGGACTAATAATGACGAAATAGGGGAAGAGGCTTTTGAAAATATTTATCTAGATATAAAAGACCATGAATCAGTACCAACCTAACACATGGTGTTATAGAAATTCTTACACAACGAGATACGTTCCCTTTTCTTCTTCTATTATCACTACGCAACGCCCTTTTTTCATAGAGACTCATATTCAGCAGAACTAATAATGAAAAAGTTTATGCATTTCTTCTTCTTGTACCCCAACTCGAATACCTTCCTTCGTAACACAAATTTAATTATCTTGAAAATATGGCTTTCCGTCAGGCCCTCGCTGTTTTTCACATTAAACGTTTGGTAAACGTTTCTTGGGAAGCATAGATTCTACGTTGTCGCGGGATAAAGGTATCCACTGGGGAGGTTTGCCATCCTTCCGGGGCCAACATTTCCGCGGGAACATAGCTTCATAGCTGAAACTGAACCCGTTAAGTGTTGGACCAAACTGCATGCTAACCTAGCTTCCGCCATGATGCGCTTGTTCCTTAAGTTTCGATATTTACGTGCCCCTATTACAATCTCTAATGAATGATCAGAATTCGCCAACTACTTGGTTGTAATTCGAAAACGTTTTGTTCGCCACAAAACAATTGGCCCATATTTTGGGGCTCAGGGGACAGAGCGACTAGACTTCCTGCTACCTTCCACCTTCTGGGAATTACTTACAAGGGTTGCAAAAAAATATGCGATTCACACTTGGCCATGTGCGTAGACATTCATCGATTTGCGAGATATTTAAAAATAAACACCATTTCCCAAAAATTCGAAGACAAAATGTATGAATATTTTTTTTATTTCTCTTGTGAGTATTGAAATAAATGATTTTCAAATTTAAAGAAATAATTGTGAAATACTATCGACGGCGATTACTATTTAGATAACAGAATGCTTCAACGCTACTGATTTTGCACAAACCCACTTCGCCCTGCTTTGATTTATGTTTTCCAAGTATACGCCTCGTTCTTTGGCCTCCGTGCCGCCTTTCTGTATCGATTAATTTCGGCCGAACGATTATTCGGAAGCAGACTTTTTAACGTACCGTGTCACGTCCGCTATCTTTGCATAATGGGCTCCCATTTGCATGTGTCCGTGGTGGGCAAGTCGCTAGCCAGCGACATTGCGACGTTTTCTCATCGTGACGGCATGCGGGCGTCGCCAGATGCCAAACGAACAGATAAGGGACCTCGTAGGCCCTGATGGGCGAGAAAACCGATCGTTTTCAATCCTTCGTGCCTCGACGTCTATAAGGAGGACGTGCACGCGGAGGGAGAGGGGGTTGACCCAGTCCTCTTTTTCACAAGCCGTTGAATTAATAAGGTGTTTCATGAATGAAAACTTCTACTGCCTGCATAAAATCGTAGAATAAACTTGTCCAGCGAATTAGGAGAGCTCAAAGATTCAACGGATCCTGAAGGTTTTCACATTCTGCATGGTTCAACATATCGCACGGGCTGTGAACAACTTCTCGCGACATTCACACACAAACCCCACTTGGTTCACTGGAGACCAGCCAACAAATTTTTCTTCTAAATTGACTCTAGCCTGGAAATTCGAAGTCATTTTTTTTTCAATACTGTGTTCATACTTTTTATCCTCTCAGTGTGTAAAGCATAATTGTGCCGATGATTAAGATAGTGGTATAATAGTAAAAAGAATCCAAAAAATTGAGATTCCTCTTATGTTACGTTATATTGATTTATATTTCAATATTATGAAAAAATTGTTGCAAAACAGCCGTCAATTAAGCAATGACATGATAATGTCACTTTCATAATGAGCCGCGACAATTTCACGTTCATTTCGATAGTAGTGTGAGTTCATTTGTTCTCTCTAAGTAATTTGCAAGAAATGAAATAATTACATATTTTTGTATTATATATTACCATTACATATGGGGCAAGAAAAGAAAAACAGGAACGCGAAATATACCCTACTTTACAAAAATGGTAAAGTTGTTAGTGGCAAAGTATTTGGAAATAAAAATTGCATTTGTTTGACAAAATGTTTGAATTTATTAAGGAGTTACATCCACCTAAAGTTCAGGATTTTTTCGGGGGAAAAGTATAAGTGAAAAACATATGCAATGTTTTTCTACTAAAAGATACATCTTGTAACTATATTATTCTAAATTTTCATGAGATATTATTATTAACTAAAGGACATATCTGCTTGGATGTGAGTCGTCTTTTTTTAAGCATTAGCTGGTGGACATGCCTTAGGCCAAACGATGCATCTGAAAGTAAAAATTCAATTAGATTTTAAACTAAGTAACTTACAGAAGTCCCTGACGTTCTCCGAACTTTAATATTGTATTTTGGTAAAAAAGGGCGATCGTTTAAAGTTGAAATATCGAATTTCGTGGAAATGTTTTTTCTTTTTTTCAAGAAGCCTCTGGAAGTATTTCCATTATTGTAAATTTCTATGCAAAATTTAAAAATATGAGAACGTCAGGTACTTCTGAAAGTTATTTATTTTTAAAATCTGTTTAAGTTTTTTATTTCAGATGCATCATCATCCATGTTTAACCTAGGGAATGTCCACCAACTAATGCTTAAAAAAAGTCACGACTCATATCCCAGCCGATATCTCCATCAATTAATAATAATATCTCATGAAAAATTAGAATATCATAGTTAAAAGATGTATCTTTTAATAGAAAAATATTGTGTATGATTTTCACTTATACTTTTCCCCCCAAAAATATTCCTGAACTTGTATGCTTTTTCCGGACCTCTAGGTGGATGCAACCCCTTAAGTTGCGAAGACCAAAAAACTACTTTTCAGCACTTTTGGAATTTGGGAGACATTCAAAGGTTTAAAAAACTCGTGTTCGTACAAGTGAGTCATAAACTTTTAAAATCATAGATAAGTTTAACATTAGAAGAGCATGTATGCTGTGAGCATATATATATTTTGTTCGATAATGGAAAAATATTTTTTAATATGCCCAAACGCAACAGCCTAAATATCTCGGCGCAAAGAATACACCGCTTTCATAATCACTGACACAATTATAAACAACGTTAGATATTGAGTTTCTGGTTGAAGGTCTCTTTTTATAATACAGATTTCAAACAGATCTCCATTAATCCAAGTCTGCGGAATTATCTGTGAAAGGTACGACGAGTAAGTTTTTAAAATCAGTGGAATATACAGTGAATTTGGATTGAGAGATGTAAAGCTGCACATAGACTTGCACAGCACGTAAGTCGTTAAGGATAATCAAAGATTCGACGAGTTGAAGTTCGACGTTCATTGGTTCAACTGTGGAGCTTTTGTTTCACCTTTCGCGGCACGTGGATCGTTCTGAGCGGCGGGGAGGGGACTCGCAGTTGTCGCTTCCCAGGAACGATTAAGCGCGCATTGTTCGGGGGCTGGTGATTTTACCAACCTTAGGATCGCGAGAACGACGGAGAAGGTGGTTGAATTGTGGAACGATCACGAAGCTCCTTGTAATTGCTGTGGCTGGCTGTGGATCAGACACACGGGGGGTAGAGCGCCTCGATCGACGGCAAAAAGCTGGCCGAACGATGTGAAATATAACGGCCTCGCGATAAATCACTGGCAAATTTCAGGGAGCAGGGAACGTTCAGTGAATAAAATGCTTTTAGTTTCCTTCTTCTTTTCTGCTGGTAGGAAGGAAGGTATTTTCCCTGATTTGTAACCAGTATGCAATTTCCATGTAATTGGTGGAATCGTAGTTCGTTGGAACGTCTTCTTTAATCCATTACTGGGTTGTGCTAGGATAACATCTTAAAGGGTTAGTTTCGTGTCTGAGGTTAGGTAATAAAGTCAATCTTTTCTTGCGTTTTCTCTGCGATTAGAGTTTCCAAAGTATACCTCTGAAATATTCTAAAAAAATTTCGAAGATTTGGCGAAAATATGGATCTTTGAATAAAAATATTTCTTTCTGATATTCTTTTTTTTTTCATTTTTAAAATGGATACTTTGGTTGTGATCTGAATTTCTATATTGGTTATATTCCTGAGTTATTAAATTCACTAATTTCTTGAATATAGGTGTGTTGTATTTCTTAATTTTGGAGGATTTCTGATACCGGACTCATGAATTGTAAGTCGCTCAAAGGACGTTTTTCTCAAACTCGTGAACCCAATATCTCGAATGTCCATATTGAGAATATACAGAAATGAACTCAATATATCAAAAACTCTCCACGTGATGCAAAAAAAAGTTACAAAAGGTGTAGTGAAAAATACTGTTGCCATTCAAGTTCCCTACATTTTTTTATTTTTGCTTTCTATGAATTCATTTCTATAGGTGCTAAAAATACACTCATATAAAACAAGAATCGCATTCATTTTTGTGTTTCTGATTACTGGACAAACTATAATCATGGTCACTACTTGTAATACCATTTTCGAGACAGCGCAGAAATTTCTATCTATACTATTATAATAAAGCTACAGCGTTTATTTGTATGTACATAAAAATCTCAAAAAGTACTGAACCAATCATTACGAAATTTGAACTACAGCATCCGTGAACAACAGTAACGGACATATGCTGTTTAATCACGTAAAATTTAATTAGCTGTGTAATTATGTACATAAAGAAGTCATGACGCGGCCGCCTGCGATGTATACTACGCGACGCAACCGCCAGGCGGCGATCGGGCCGAGCGCTTCTCGCAGGTGGAATACAGCAGTCATGCCCATAAGAGAGCAGGGCAGATCGTGTGTCGCCACTCTGGATCGAGTACCACCACTTTCCGATAACAAAAATTTATATTTTCGGGTTAATTATCGTAAAAATGTCAGAACCAAAACCTTTCTAAAATATCCGCTGCTGCTAGACGTTCTTGTTTTTTAAGAAGAAGCGAAAGTAGCGAGCAGCATCGAAATAGACTCCTAAAAATGAGAACAAGGGCAGATTTTCTTTAGATGTCACTATGTCCCGCGTGTGATTAAATTTGTCGAGATCATTCGCCCGAGCTCGACGTATGCAACACTAATGTCAGAAAAAATCATCTTACCAAGGATGATTTTTTCCGAACTATGAGGAAATTAATATGAATCAGTGACGCTACTAATTCGGGCGAAGCCGACACGGGCCATGCTAGTAACTTATATACTAGGGTAAGTGTGGGTATTACTGCGGACATTTAAGGTAGGTTAACTTTAGACACCTCGATACGGCATTCAAATGAATGAAAGTTCCTCCTTCTTTTTTTAACAGAAAGGTGGGAGCTTAATAATTCCATAAAAAATACGAGGGCGGGGTAATACGCACAGTTACTTGAAAACACATAGATTTCTCGATCAATGTCATTGCAGGAGTTACTGGGGACATGCATGCATTACTGCGTGCCAGTTACTAACGAAATACCAGTTACTGCGCATGTATTACTGCGGTTTGATGTCAGGCGAAACATAACCTTAGTACAAATATCACTTGCAGATAGAAAAATGATTTAACTTTCTTTATTTACTAAAATTAGTAGGAATGAGTTATAATTTAAATCTTAGTAATTAGTAGTGCATAGTAAGTGAATACGGTCGGAAGAAAGGTTAGATTGCGCAGTCGTCAGTCCGTAGTAATACATGCACATGGTGTAAAGAACTGCACCTAATACTGCGGTTAAAAATAAAAATTAAAGCTATAATGTAGACGACTGATTTATTGTTTTTCTGAAAAAAAAATAACTCTTATTCTATCGAGCAATAACGCTACATTACATGTATTACTGCTAATAAAAAAATATAAATGTTTTTCAAGTAGGTGTTCATGACCGCCATATCGGGAATCGACCGAAGTTTCGCCTTGATGAATTTCAAACTATGATAAAAGAATTAATAATAACTTTGCTGTACATATTTATTAATAATTATGTGTAATAGAGTTTAAAATAATTTTATCAAAAATTTTTAAGAGATTATGTACTTTCGAACATTAAATATGATCTGTTTTAGAATATCCGCAGTAATCGGGGCATCCGCAGTAATACCCACACTTACCCTAGTGCTGTGACTTATATACATATAAAAAAATCGTACCATATCTTAACCAAAAATCGTTCATTTTGCCTTCTTAATAAAGAGGGTAATTAGTAGGGCCAGATTAAAAGATCATTCAATAACTATACTACCTGTATTCCGTCATTATGTCATGCAGTTACTGAATTTAATTCTTGAAATTTTTGTACCTACATAATTACTGTTCAATATGATAATTAGCTCCGTACCGCCGTGTTAATTCGTATCCTGCCTACGACTCTGTATAATTTGAAATTATATTACAAAACGCAGCATCTGGTCAATTAGCATATTTTAGTTACCGATTCTAATTGCCTGTAATTAAATGTATGCAGTACAGTGTAAATCGATTTGGTAATTACTTTTAACTGGCTATGCTTCAATGTCCTCTGACTATTTTATTGATCACATCACGCAACCTAATTAACCTGCACACACTGCAGTTTAATAACAACACACAAATGAAACAAAATATTTCTCCGAAATTCCATTCTCTGGAACAAAACAACAATTGAAACATTTCCTTAACATTAGGATACAATAGAAATTAAATAGAATCGAAAGGGAATAGAAGTAACAGTGTTCCATCCATAATTTTATTTACCCCACATTTTCTTTTCAAAATTACGTCTGCTTCCTGCCATTATAGAAATATAATCTAATAGCCTAATAATTATTCGACGAAGGAAAATTCTTGTATTTCAATGATTTTTGACGTCTCAATGCATTTTAGCAAAGATTATGTACTAGGTACTGTTTATATTTGGTAACAAATCTCCATGCCACGAAGTGCACAAATCCCGAGGAATCTTCGAGTCTAACAATTCTCTACGAGTCTTTTTGCCTTCCGTTTTACGGACACTTTCGGCGCGCGTTGCGCAGCCACGAAACGCCCACGATTAATTTGCAAGTTAAATTGGCCGACGCAAATCCTTGAGTCGAAAGAGGCGTCGGTTCGCGCCCCAATTTGCCAGTGCATCGGCTGCACAGAAGTTTTGACAGTGTTCTTTGCCATTCGCTGGTCGACCTTGTGGAAAAAATGCTGATTTTATTGGCTGAAAGTACTGGATCTCGTAAAATCTTTGAAAAGTGACTAAGATTCATTGTAAACAGAATATTTTTAAACGAATATAACTTCATACATCTATATTTTTCTCGTTTACAGAGATTTTTCTTCATCTGCATTCGGACCCCAGACGCTACATTCAAGATAATATATTCCAGTTTATATATCTCTTTTGTATTTCCTTCATTCATTTTCTTTTGCATTGCCCCGGAAAAACATTTTGTTTAACGCCATTTTGTACAATTTTCCATAAAAAAAAATTTCTAGCAAAATAAAGATTGCTTTAAAACTATGTAAAAAATGCACCCAATATTTTTATTTATACGAACAAAAAATCCCAAACTTTTTAGTGGTTTCTGGGTGGGGTCCCCCCTTAAATATGTACTGATTTGGCGCACTAATGTACAAATGGCGGCACGAGATGGGCAACTCAATCGTAGTACAAAGAACATCACAACAATTCAAACGAAAAAGTGAATTTTTCTAAACGACCAGTTTTTAGCTAGATTTGTCAACCCTTATTTATCCCCCCCCCCCCCCAAAACGCACTACCTACTTACAGGACAAAATAATAAATCCGGCATTCGTAAAATTAATAATCTTTGGGAACATTACGCCAATTGCGATACTCCACTCTAATTCAATCTGAGGGGGAAAGAAATCGGTGTTTTACAAAACTTTTTAAAAAAAATTATATTTTTCTAATCTCAAACAAAGTTCATTATCTTGTCACTTAAATGCTGAAACTCTACTTCTGAAATATTTCACACAGAGATCGGACTAAATTGAATTTGGGAAATCGAATAGAACATAAAGGAGTCACGGGAACCCATAAATTCCGCTCTCGCAAATAAACGCAGCGAACTAAATTTTTTTGTTTACACTTTCTTCTTTTAAGAGAGAGTCGCGGAAAATATTTCATTATTGGTATAACTCTATATTTCCTTGCTATCGAAATGTATTACTTTGGTATAATAGGATCCTCCTGCATAAGTAAATAAACAAATAGATAAATAAGTCCTCCCTACCCCCATGGTTATAATTAATCATCAACCTGAACTGCCAATTTTCCTCGTCGCGCCGTTTTGATCCCCCTTTTCGTCACCGTGGAGCCTCAGTCCGTGGCTTCGAAATCTGAAAAGGAATCAGTTCCTTTTCAGCAGGGGCAGCCGCCACGCTGCAGTGGCGAACAAAGGAGCCGTCCAACCTATAGAACTCTTAATCGCAATCTCCGGCGAATCGGGGCTAGCCAAAGCTGGGAAACGTAGCCAGATTACACCGAAATTCTCTATAACACTCTTTCTTAGCGTGGTTGGGTCGTCAGATAGGGTCGACGGAGGCCTTGTTCGCGTGTATTTCCTGTTCGACTCGTGGTCTGATCTTCATTCCACTTCTGATCCTCGATTAGAAATGCTTCCAAGCAATTCCCCACCACTGATTTCGGCTTTGAGATGACTGAAAGACGAAGCTAGCTGCGATTGCATCCTTTCACGCGTTACCTTGTTTTTATATCCGTTTCTGCTTCGGATTTACTCGGAGAAAGTGAGCCATGGTGTTTTTTCGTTCTTCATATTTTATTCGTTTAGCAGTTTCCGAAATACTGTTTGGATGTGTGCTTTGGTTGGTACAAGGCGTTCCTTGATCATTTTAAGAGCCACTATATGATATTTCTAGAATTATTAAGCAATTCGGATTTGAACATAAATTTAGTAATTACGGTGTGCAATTGTGTCGAATTTCTTTTATTGCAATGAGACGCGCGTGGGTTGCCTCAATATTTCGGCGAATGTTCAACTCCTACTGTAGCTAGATAAATTTTTGTTGCTATTTCTCTGTGAAGCTTATCTACGAAATCCTTCAGTTCGTACAGCTTAATGGAATTAGATTGAGTTTACTGAAAACGAGCAACTCTGCTTGCACGGAGAGCGGCTCGACAATTCGCCTTGTTAACTGCAGACGAGCGTGAGCTTGCGCATCAGAAATGTCGAGCTAACGGAACAATGCACGAAAGTAACTTTTGACCTTTCATTCTTTTACGAGAAACGCCAGGAACGCGGGAAAAACGCCTTGTTTGTCGGAGATAATGCCAGCACGCGGACAAAGGAAACGGAAACTGTGTCTAGCGTTAAAAAGATACGACAAGCTGTTGGTAACATACTGTCAGGCAAGCGCCTAAATGTGTCGCGGACAATAGGGACATATCATTAGTAAAAGTATAGGATTTCTGACGAACCTGAATTCTTAAATATTTTCAGTGAAACAGTTACATTATTCTTTCTGTATTATACTGAATATTTATTTTCTGTCTTTCTTTCCGAAAGCTTTACTCGTTTACCTATATTCAAACATCCTTTCGTTTCATTCGTATTAGCTTTGCTTGCTCTTAGAATTCAGTTTGCCTTTTAGTAACTGCACTGTTCTCTCTTATGTCACTTGTCATGAACTTGTAAATGTATGCAAGCGCGAGCATCGATCTTCACATCTAATTTGCAACGATGGAGATTTTAATTCACCACTAATTCACTACTTTGCAGTTCATTTCATTCGAATTTCAACTCCTTCAGCATTGAAATCTTCAATGTATTGTATTGAACGTTTAATTTGTGAATTAATCGACGTGTCACTTTAATCGACACACTCGCTAGGAAAAGAACGCGATTCATTTTCGAAATTCTGCTTTTAATTTGTACAGTTAGGAGGCGTTTACAAAGTTTTGCATCTTTGACAAGTATTACTATTAACAAAATAGAAGTAATTCTCTATAAGAAATTGTATCACATTACGATTCGTTAATCTCCGGGAGGAAGCATCACGGTTCTGTCGTTCGACCAGGCGATAATTCGATAATCTGGCAAACCTCGAAATTTGATTACATCTGCGAATCTTTTGGGAATACACTCTGAAGCAACGAGGGGATCGTCTGTCCCCTTCTGCACACATTATGTTTAACTAACCTCGAATCACACTGCCTCACCTACACAGCAATTAATTCGTTTATTTGATAATATCTCGTGGTTCAATCCCATTGTACACCAATGAAACCAAAGCATAAAATCGATAAAAGGCCCATAATGTTATAATGAGCTTTCAATAACGGAATGTAGTATTTTTCATAAAGTACCTACTCCTGAGTAAATATAAAAATAAAAAATTAATGGCTAGATGACGCATAGAAAGAGTGAAACTGTGAAAGGTTGAATCATCTGTTAAATAAGATAGTTGAATTATGTTAAAAGTAATATAAGAAATATTACGCAAATCTCAGAAACTTATACTGGACACATCTTAATAGTAGTTAAAGAAAATGAGTACAAATTATTGATATATATCTATAGGTACTGATGAAAGTCCAAGAAGATATTTCATGAATATTCGGAAAATGGACTGAAAAGTATTTAAAATATTCCAAACTCTTTATAAACAATTTCAGAAAATTAAATCACAACCCTCTACTTGGGAATTTATTTCTTGAATAATATGCTTCCCTTTCCTTATTGTTTCCAGATTTGAAAATTACCAATCTCATTGACCTTAAGTGTCACTAAAATTTACACATTTTACACTACTTGCACCTCCTAATCTATATTTCTCAGTAAACGAAGGCATCCCATTTTCCAGTTAACCAATTAAATGTCCGTCGTAAATTTAAAATACTATACAACGAAAACATAAACGAAGGCAATTTCTGCATTAGTTCTACAAAAGTTGTATAGCTAATGAAATCCCTCTTCAAAAAATCAAATTACAATGGTCTCCCTCTTGAGAGTTTCGTTCCTGGCATTTTCTTATCGGTTACAAACTTCAAGATTATTGATCTCATTGGCTCATAATAGACTTCCCCTTCAAAATTAAGCGAAGTTGAAGAAATTCTTTCAGCGGCAATATCTGGGTACTGTACATTTATTGCGCGATATTTGTATGCGCATTTCATTGAATCATCCAATATTTATAAGAACCAGCTGCGTTTGTAGGGGGTAATCGGTTCGCAGTTCGGGCTATAGAGAGTCATCAAAAGGAATCGTAGCACTTGCAAGTAACGGCTATTTTACATCCATTGCTTGTAGCATAGGCCATGTGCTTTTCAAGTCAAATGTTTTTTCAATAGCGAATGCTTCGCTACGTGCAAGCAGAAAAAACTTGAATCTTATTCTTTACAGAAATTTACTCTAAGCTTCGTGTTTGAAAACGATATTCTCGACTGCGATTAATTCTATGGATTGGAAGATCAATAGTCAAGATCAAACTTCCAACGAACAGCGTAGCGCGATCGCCATTTACGTAGCTATTATGAAGGAAATGGCTCTCATCGTGCTGCTCATTCGCGAACGTAGAGGTTATCTAGCGCGTTTTTCTTTTCTTTAGCATTTTTGGTGAATGAGCTATCAAATGAGACATTAAGAAGAAAAACGGACTATCCCATCATTTTTGCGAAATTGAGTTAGTAGCAGTAATGTATTCCAATAGGCTATACTAATCATATAATAGAATAGGATTTTTTACAATTTAAATTCATATGGCGCAACAAAGTCACTGGTTGCATAGAAACACTTATTAAAATTAAATGGAAAATTAATTATGTCTTCATTAGGAAGCATTTCGAATAGTATGAGAAGCTAAAAATTATGACTACATTGGCAACAGCGCCTGCAAAACAAAATGCTGTTGAAACCATATTTTGTAGAATCGGCTATTTCTCACTTTACCCAGTACTAAATAGGGTTAGTCCGTTGTTACTTTGAATGCCTCAAATTAGATCACTAAACACCAATTTCATAATTACTTCCACACCGGTTGCTTCTATTCTAAAATTGACCGCCATGTTTGGACAACAGATCGCGCTCATGTTGGCGACGTTTTCCTGATATCGGTGCGCCTGTGGGGCTTCATTTTCGTTTTTTCACTCGACATTCATTTCTTCGCTCGAGTTCCCGTGTCAGAATCGGTTTTCAGGACCAGAGTCGCGACAAAGGGACCGGGCAATTTCTGCCGTGTCGATCGATGGCCAGGATTATTGGGTTTCGCAAAGCTGCACAGCCAAGACGCGGTTTTCCAAGAGGGATACTTTTCTTCAGGGGCTTCTTCAACCGTGCCCACGCTTTCACCAGCGGATCGATGCGATGGAAATGAAACGTTTGCGCTGGATAATAGCGTGGCTGGTGATCGAGAATCGTATTCGACTTTACCATATGTCATGTCGCGTGTCGTCCACGCGTCGTTAAAGCTCTCACAGTAATGAAACATCATCCGTTTTTCGCTTGTTTATTTATTTACGCGCATTTGGTGATTGATGGCCGCTCAAGTATCAGTGTTATGGTTTTTATCAGTCATTTCCGCGTGTTTTCGGGTGGAAGCTAGGACACGATGGAATTAATTAAGGATGAAGCAGGTCGTTTGATTTGTCAGCGTGGTTTATTTCAATTCGACGGTGTTCAGCGTTGAAATGTGTACGTTCTAGGTTTATCGAACTGGAACACTTTGAAAATCTTCAAATTTTAGAAAGCCTTCATGACCCTTTTATCAAGCAATGTGGAGACCTACTCAAATAACAGGATGGTAGAAAGGAAGATGAAGGAAGAAAAAGCTATAAATACACTATAAAAAAGATATATTGTTTAGAATAGTCTTAAACGGTGTTTGTCAGCATTTCAGTAGCACAGTCGTCAAGGGACCTGACCATGAAATAGTAAACCCAAAAGATGCTTCCTCGTGACAGAACCCTAAAAATTAGCATCCCAGAACTCTTAGATTTGCAAGCACTCTGAAGGTTCTGGTCTTTCCAATGACACTTTTCCGTAAACCAATATGAAGACCTACTCGAAAGACAGGGTGGGGTGATGAGAGCTAGACAAAGGGAAGAGGGGAGATTCAGAGATGCACAATAATAGGCATCCTCGGGGATTCAATCAGAAATGTAACAGGTCAGTGTACCTGGTAATACACTAACCTCCCGGGGGTGGACCCTGCGGGCCACCAAGCCATCCAGAGGACCAACCTGCTGCTGCTCCCCCGATATTCTGTCGTTGCTCCGCCAGCAATCTGACCGTCAACGCGTACGTAAGCAGCATCACGCCCAGCGGTATGTAAAAGCAGATTATGCTGCCGATCAACTTGTAAAGGGGGTCTGGTATCTGGCATGAACCGTCCACCAGCACGGAGTCGTCCTCCTGCAACACGGCCAAACAAGATTATGCATTTAACGTCTCGTTCTCTGCGACTTCTGTTGCGGTGTTGTACGCGGGGCACAGGACTTTCTCCTCCGCGTCTTAAGAGATTAATGTGTTTTTCATTTGTAAACCGAGGATCGATACCATAGTGCTAAGGATTTTTGTATCTATAACATTGATTCCTAAAACTGGAAGGCCATATAATGGTACTACGATTTTTCGTGTCTAAAACTGAGAGATCATTGCATAGTATTATATATCTTCATGTCTACAACTAGAGATAAATCACTTGCTAACTATACCACCCAAACTCACTGGTGTTTTCATTTCTAATCTATCCTGCAGTTTTTCTCCTATCATCAAGCTCACAGTGGATTTCCTTCTCTGTTCCAGGACACCGGAACAGTGCCCTAGCGTGGTGTCTCTGTTGGCAGAGAGCTACAACCCCCACGTGCGATATGGCGCAGCGATGGCCCTGGGTATTGCGTGTGCTGGCACAGGATTGAAAGAGGCGATTGCTCTGCTAGACCCCATGACCAACGACCCTGTGAATTTCGTTCGCCAAGGCGCCCTGATCGCCTCCGCGATGATTCTGATTCAGCAGACGGAATCGACCTGTCCGCGCGTTAAGGACTTCAGGGCCCTGTACGCCAAGGTCGTCGTGGATAAGCACGAGGACGTCATGGCGAAATTTGGCGCCATTCTTGCGCAGGGTATCATCGACGCTGGTGAGTTGCTCTCCTCTTATTGTTAAACGACTCTTTGGCTTCTTGATAACGTTGGTCCATGTCTTGATCTGGACACAACAGTCCCTCGTAGTTATCGCAGGCCTTGTTACGAAGATGGAAGTGAAATTGAAGCTCCTTTGCACTAGGGTCGGGCAAAAACTGTTTGAATTACAAAATGAAAAAGAATATTTGAAATAATTTTGATAGGAAATAGCCATTTGTGGTACCACTTGGGAAAGAAACATTCTAGCTGAAAAGCATAAAAAGCGTTAGGAAAGTTATTAAAAAATAGTGCAAATGTAACAATGCTGCTATTACATATTTAGCAACAATCTTGTGATAATTCATTTTTGCTCGATACCAGTCTTCGCAATAATTGCTTCGAAGGCGGATTATCTGTGTTAAATAAAGATGAAACGGAATACCCAATTAGATTAATCATTGTCACATTTGCACACGTTTTTCACTTCGTCTATGCGATTGCAATAATTACAGTTTCTCTACAAGTCGATTGATCTTGCTCATTTAGAAGGCGTTATTAAAAGGGTTTTGAAAAGTGCTTAGCTATTACTAACATTCTGGAAGCCATCCATATTTATCAACCCTCACAATTCAAAGATACCTCCATCCTCAATACGACCACTAATAAGGGACACTACAGAGATGTCGGGCGCTGATTTTTGTCTCCTTCAAATATGTTGTTACACATAAAGATCTAAGACACGAGTATTTTTTTATTTTGGTAAAATCTCAATTTTAACGGGTGAAACAGAATTTTCATCGAAAATCATTTTCCGAATAAAGTATTCTGCCACTATAAACGTCAAATATCCATTAAATGGCGTACATTTAAAAGAGATACATATTATAAAGTGATATATGTGTTAACAAATGCAAAAATGGCAACCGGGAGAATGGGAGACTAGGAAAACCTGAAAATAACTTTGCATTTTCTTGTGCATGAAATGAAGCAGGTAAACAATATATGGTGTTATCTAATTACAGTTGTCCTGTGGTGCAAGTTTTATTTGCTAAAGTATCAATTATATAAGCTCTTTTATAGCAATGCACCGCAACCTGTGATAAAACTATATTTTGAATTCTTTCTTCCACTCATTCAGGAAATTATGAAACACGAATGTTACAAGTAAATGTTAATTGCCTTATAAATACATACGCACTGGCTCTTCTTCACCAACTGAATATACTTTATAATGATATATACTTATATCATTACTTACGTTGCAGAAGAAAACACTTAATTCGGAAAATGCCAATTTTCCAACTTTGAATCGACAGTGCCCTTTGTGAGCTTATTATCAAAGCCACCGATAGAGTCTGGCCTAGATCAGCAACGTCGATTGTTGCACACTTGCGCATTTGCACAGGACAATGACAATTGTTCCAGGTGGCCGTAACGTGACAGTGTCCTTGCAATCGAGGACAGGCCACACCAACATGCTCGCGGTGGTCGGTGCCCTGGTGTTCACCCAATACTGGTACTGGTTCCCTCTGGCCCATTGTTTGGCACTCGCCTTCACCCCGACCTGCCTGATTGCCCTGAACTCCCAGCTGAAAATGCCGAAGCTGGAGATCCGCTCCAACGCCCGTCCAAGTGTCTACGCTTATCCGGCACCCCTGGAGGAGAAGAAGCGCGAGGAAAGGGAGAAAGTAACGACGGCCGTCCTCAGCATCGCAGCAAAGGCGCGTCGCCGTGAATCTGAGCGGCGCGCTCGCGACTCCCAGGAGAAGATGGAAGTGGTTAGTTTCAGCGCCTTCGAGTGATTTTATGATCATTAAAGGCGGATTCACACATATCAGTTCCGTGATAGATCAGCGCCTTCAGTGTCAGTAGTAAATAATATCGTCTCCCTGTTTTGGAATGTAGCAGTTCAGACTTGTCCGCACCAGTTACTGGTGCAAAAAGATCACTGACACCGATGGCGCTAAACTGTCACGAAGCTGATACGTTTAAATCTCTTTTCATTGGTCTACGGATCGGAAAGATATCGAATTATGCATAATTAAAACTAGCCCGAATACGGTCGTGGTTGGATTCGTTTTCGTCGACAAAAACCTATCTTGCCCAATGCTAATGCTCGCGTGGCGATTTAATAGTCAATATAGAAGTTTAAATTTCTCGGTTGAAGAATCCTCAGTTATTCTCGTCACCGCTGTTGCACCGTAGAAATGTGCAGTCTGGGTTGTCACAGTTTCTCACACCTCGTAATCGTGAAGACAGTCGCCTCTGAGCGCCATGATCGATCGCCTAGCCGTCGTCGCGACGACTAAGGTCGAGCTGGCACTTCCTCCTAATTTCCGTCGCTTAATTTTTCATCACAGGACCCGCCCGAAACGAAGGACGTTATAGAATTGCTGCCGAAGGAGAGGGAAGAGAAGAAGAAGGAGAAGGAGACGGTAGAGTCTCTGGCAAAGGAGAAGGAGGAGAGGAAAAAGGAGAAGGAGAAGGAGATGAAGGAGGCCAAGGAGGCCAAGGAAGCTAAGGAAGCGAAGGAGGCGAAAGAGGCTAAGGAAGCGAAAGAAGCGAAGGAAGCAAAGGAGGCGAAGGAGGCAAAGGAGGCGAAGGAAGCAAAGGACGCAAAGGAGGCGAAGGAAGTGAAAGACGTGAAGGAGAAGGTAGAGAAGAAGGGCAAGGACGAAACCGAGAAAGGAGAGAAGGAGAAGAAGGAGGCTGAACCGAACTTCGAGGTCCTCCAGAATCCTGCACGTGTGTTACGACAGCAGGTGAAGGTGATACAACTCGTCGAGGGCAGCCATTACGTACCCGTCAAAGACATACAGATCGGTGGTATCGTCATGGTGAAGCACATACAATCGGACACGGAGGAGGAACTCGTGGAGCCAGTGGCTGGTAAGCCAATATTCCTTCTTAGAATCTATATGTACATTTGTACTGTGCGTGCAGCAGGTATGAGTAACAAGTAGGATAGGTGGGACTAGTTTCAGTCTCTGAGCTCCAAGTGTTTTGTGTATTGTGCGAAAAAGTCCTAAGGTGAGAGGTTACCTATCGAGGAAGAATCAATTTTAATACACTTAATATCATCGTTTACTTATTTATATTATTCTTTAATCATCGACGGGGCCTCGTTCGTCACAAGTAGGATAACAGAGTTTATATACACTTTACTCAGAATTGATACTATATTTTAAATCGATTGATTATCTTGAAAACAAAGCCTTGTTCGATAAAAAGCTGTTCTAAAATTTGGATTTATTTCTGCATGAGGATTAATTTCAGCTACAATTTCTACCGTATTTACCGTTGCATTTTGCCAATTCTTAGTCAAACATACAAATACTTCAGTAATTTTCTGAAGCGTAGAATCACCCTTTTCTTGGTGTTCCCCGAATTTTGCGCCACGCTGCATGTAGGTGTATGTATTAATACATCAGGTATCTCTAAATAGAAACACCACATTGACGTCTTAATGTTCAAAAACAGCGCATATGCGTCTCTGGGCATTTAAACCCCGCCATTCTGGTGCGCTCTACCGTTTACTTGCTGCTCTCACGCCCTCGCTATATGCCTTTCTTTCGTTGTACCTCTGACGACTGACACGGCCAGCGAACGCGCTTGCATCGCGTGTAGAGTTATCGACCTGTTGTGTTCGATTATTACCATTCTGTTACAGCTTTCGGCCCGAAACCCGACGAGGAGAAGGAAGCAGACCCACCAGAGCCCTTCGAGTACACCGAGGACTAGGAACCGTCCGTCACTTAACCTTTAATCGTGGCTCTATCATTGTAAGGCGAGCCACTCGTATAGTTCCCAACTTGTAGGAGGAAGAAAGGAGAAGAAACTCTATCGCTACATTCTACAGCGATACATTCTTTTTTTAATTTCATATCGTTGACCCGCTATCGAGAGATCGACGCTCTCTATCGTCTATCGTCGAACCGCTGCTCCCCGATTTTCATCCAACTTTCAATAAATATATGATTTTGCTCTGATCGTTATAGTGTCTGATTTACTCGAAAACTGTCCGCTTCTTTTGAATAACCGTAAATCCTTTAGTCCTTTAACATTTCGACCGGCGTGAGTATTTTCTCACGCCAAGGGATTTACATACTGTGCTCACGATTTTCACATCGATGTGTTCTGAAAATCATCAGAAATATTTTTCGAGTACCCTTAAATGTTAGCTTAGAATAAGTGAAGTAGAACTTTCTCTGTAGAAGCGATCGCGCAGATTGGTCTTAGCGATTTGAAAGGGCATTTCTCAAAGTTGTGCCACTCGAACTTTTAAACAGTACGATGATGTTCATTATGTATCGATAGGATTTTTTTCAAGAATTACTGGATCAGTACTCTGTGAAAGGTAAGAGTGAATGTACTATTTATTGTAAGGGCTAGGTCACACATGCGACTGTAAGTCGTACGACAGTCGTGCGCAAATCCTGTGACAGTCGGCCCGATATTAACGCCATGTCCTAATTAGATGTCGCACAGCGACAAAATTGTTATCGTTCGACCAACCGACCAACACGATTATAAACAAACAAAGGATTTTCTATGAACTTGTCCAAATTGGTAAAGCGTGCAATGCAGCAACTTCGTATATGTCGATCGTTTAGTTTGAATTTCAAACCAGTTTGTTTTTTGTCGTATTGCACGCACGATGTCGCAAACAGTAATGGATAATTTCGACAAAGACATCTTGTAAACTAACCGCAAAAGCGGTTGCAAACAGTACTCTACAGCCGGCCGTATATGGACACCGTCACATTGTGGTACGACCGACTGAAATCGGTCGGTTGGACGATAACTATTTTGTCGCTGCGCGACATCTAATTAGGACATAGCGTGAGACTCAACTGTTTTGTCGCTGAGTACGCGCAGACAGCCGACATTCTGTCGTTGCGTTGATACAGGGTGCACAGCGATTAATTGCGATAAACGTAATCGAAACTTAAAATAAAGTATGGTCTTAAGTATTTTCTTTATTACTTACCTTAAAGTTACCGCTAATCTTTCTTCTGGAAGGATTGCGAGTCGCATTTTTGTGTTTTAGCGAGTAATATAGGGCCTCAACAAGTTCAAAATTTCGTCATAACTTTCTAGGCTCATTCTAAAATAAGCAAACAATTTTTCTGGATATTTTTTTAATGTTTCAAATATAGTATAAAATTTTCCTTTTTGAATCTTTCACTGTATAATGGATGAATTCAGTATCTCCGTTTTCTTTTTTTCTTCCATATGATTTTAAGTCGAATAGCAAGCGCACAAAACGCGGCTATAGAAAAGTAATCCATGTCTACTTCATTTCAACGTCACAGACCTACTGATTTTCAGAACGACAGAACGACACTTTTGTCGTTTGTGTATCCACACCCATATACAATGCATTGACGACCGACAGTCGGCCGACATAAAAATCCGAAGCAGTCGCAGGTACCCGCCGACTGAACGATTGATCGTTGTCCTGTCGTCTCTGTATGCGCGCCTCCATATGTTCTGTAGGCCCTAGCATAAACGACACGACTGTCGTGCGACTTACAGTCGTATAAGTAGCCTAGACCTTATACACGAAAGAGTGGAAGTGCTTATTCGACTTTGAGGTTAGTTTTCACCCCTTTAAAGAGCGATAGGGCCGTAATGAAACACACCGTTGTTCTAGTCTTGAGTCACTCTATAAACCCACAAAGTTGCGTTCCAATCGGTGAGTGCGGATTCGCGGTCTTCCCATGTAAGAACTCGGTTTGGCCTACACGTTAGGAACTTGGCGTATTCCCCACCACTCTTGTTCTGCGAAAGCGAGAGCGAGTCAGAAAACGTTGATAAAGGAGCATCGAGGCAGGCAAGCGAAAACTCACGAAACTCACCGACCTTATATAGGGTAAACGATACAGGTATTGACCAGGCACAGAAGTTGACCACTTCAAATTTCTGCCGCGATAGTCTAATGAACCTGCGCGTTTCTGCATTAATGATGCACTTTGATCAGAAAAGACAGTCCTACCTTTCGTTTTAACCAAAAATCGATTTCAGTACAAACGTTCCGCCGTGAAATCGTCGGAAAGGAAAACGCGTAATTTCCACTCTCAAAGAAGGTAAGGGCTTAGCGGGCATTTTTAGAGGGGCAACTTCTTTAATGACTGTATAATCATTTTTTAATTTTGTTTGCCGTGAATGCCATTGATCAAAATAGGTGACAAGGGCCCAGTGTTAAGTATCGTTATACGTCCAGTCGTGTCGAACGTAATTATGTTGTGTTTCGGGGGGTGTTCAATAACTGGTATGGCGAATGCACAGTAATAGAGTTATGGACCACTCGTAATTTCTGTGCTGAAAGACAGCGATGAAAATTGATTTAGATCTTTGGAGGTACGGGGCAATGACCTGTTTTTATATGGTTTCGGATACCGTTAACTGGAGGAACATTGGCAGTAGGTACGGAGTAACATTGACATTTATTTAACATCTATTAAAAAGGAAAAGGAAAAAAATTTGATGCATTTTCACACTTGTAGTACAATCACAAACGATGCAATGTTATGATAGGATACTTCAAGTAAATGTAAAAATGTTAATTTTTATTATATAGCTGATTGATATTATATAGCAAAATGTTAGAAAAACGTGCCAACGTTCCCCCAGTTTACGGTATGCTCCTCTGATGACTTCTAATTTTTCATTGGTCCGGAGGTGGGTACGATAATTCGGAGATCAAAGGCGCTTGACGAAAGAAAAAAAGAAAAGAAAAAAGCAAAACAAGAAAAGAAAGGGGCAAACAGATGCAAAGAGAAGAAGAAGAAAAAGAAGAGCAGATGAGAAGGAAATGTAAGAAATTAAAAGAAGACGTATGAGAAGACAATGAGACCGCGGCGAAGTGCACGGCATACATCGTGAAGGGTGCACATGAAACTCACCCTGCCCCAAGACAATATGTCTTTGATATGTCAAACAAAATATGTGATTTTCTTTTATATTCAGCAAGTGGTCAACAATTGTACCTGGACCGGTCAATAACTACAATTTTGAGTTATGTTTCTTTATAATAGCATAACATCGAAAGTACTGATTTCTGAAAGTTTCTTTGGTGTTATAATCATCTTCAATACTTCTCTTTCCACCTGGTATAACGAAACTTCATTTATAAAATTCAATTTACTTATTCCATAACGTTTACCTAAACTTACGAAGCACTTAGGTGGTCAGCTACTGTAGCGTTTACCCTATCCTCTACAAATCCCCAGTTTCATGATTGTTTGAATTTCCGAGTCGCAGATCTTCCCTTGTGAGTGCCATCGTTTTTTTTCTCGCTTTATCGGTTATAGTAAATTGTAAAATTGATTAGATAATTCATGAAATTAGACCATTATATAAATGGGATACAAAATAATATATAAGGTGATAAGATAACCATACAGTGGCGATAATAGGTAATAATATCACCTGGCTGTGTAATGAATAAGAAAAGGTGAAATTTAACCGGCTCAACCAATGGGAGGCTTACAGTGTGTTTCTTTCCTTCTTTGGATGCGGATGTCTCCAGGTCCGTACTTACTACTAAGTACATCTTCTATCTTCTTTTTCTATATATATATAACATTCATTTTCTGTTTATTTGTTTGTTCGTAATACAAATTTTCACCGATGCGCGGATTTCGTTCGAATTTAGCACATATGATCTACTCGTCCAGACGGAGGTCACTGTATAGGTTTCGTTGACCACAACCACTTTTACGCTCTGTTATTGAATTAGAAATGAATACTTGCGTAGCGTTTCGATACAAAAATTCGTTTGATGATGTTTTTATAAAGGAATATGTGCCGTGTTGTTTGGCTTTGCAGAATTTGCAACGTGATTCGCACCACAAAGTCTGCAACGGAAATATAGGTAGGTAGTTAAAAATCCTACAGACCTAAATCATATCTTTAGAAATTGTGAGATTGCACGGCACAATCGACGCGTCGAAAATACCCAGCAATTTGAATGTGAACATAAGGTAAATGTCCCAATTTCTGCTCATGTCCTCATTTCTGCTCATTTCGTATTTTTCTTATTATTATTAGCGTTACATTTGTATTATAGTTGCAACAAAATAATTCTGAATTATTTGAATATTTACGCGCGTGTTGCACGAGGTTGGGGCTAAACAAATACAGCATAAGCAACAAAAAGCTTTTAAAACGAGAGACTCATGATGTGTCGATCGTATTCTTGCTGATTATGCTAAGGAACAGCGTCACTATTGGTATTCGATAATTGGGCAGAAAATAGTTTTTGTAGTAAAAGTTCTTATTTAATAACAAAAACAGATCCTGTATTGTGCTCTGGATTTCGATTTTTTTACTATTTTTAATTGTTTTAAATAGAAAATAGGTGAGTATGTTTAGGGTCAAGGGAATCACCGTCATGTCCGCATTTCTATTCACCACACTTATAGTAACATAACCTCACAATTCAATGTATGCTGTAACCCCTATTTCTATTCGAAGGCACTTTATTTTTTGTTTATCATTATTTTATGCTTTACTGTTGTGTTATAAAACCTCTCCATAAAAGATGTAACTTATTTTAACGTGAAAAGGCAACATATTATGTGAGCAGAAATTGGTACAAATGGTGAGTAGAAATACGTACATCGCTATTTTTCGTGAGCAGAAATATGGACATTTAGAGCATCGTATTTAATTACAAATTACTAATAGTTAAACATTTTGAAATATCTTTCATAAATAATTTTTGAATTGGTTGATTTATTATTAAAAAATTAATCAATTACTCTGCTACTTTTGATCACAAACAAATTTTTTACATTTTCTTTATGATAAGTAACCTCTTAAATGAGCAAAAATTGGGACATTCACCTCATTGACTTGGTGCCTTCTTTCCTCCCAATCATTACGAACCACGTAGCATAATACATGTAATCTAATATACTAAACTAGCTGGCCCGTTAACTGGTTTCACCTGGAAATTATTTATTATGATGTTTTCCAACAAAGACCTAGCAAAAATAGCCTATAATCTAATATATGACGTAAATATGTAATGTATATTCCAAATTTCAGTGACATCTGTTCAGCCGTTTAGACGTGAAAGAACGAGAAAGAAACAAACAAACGGACAACGTTTCACTTTTATATATGTACCTAAGTATTAGTAAGGAGTAGGGATAGAGATAGAGATTAGTCAACCTCACTCTGGCTATGCTGTAATTATTATTGAACGTTATACTTCTATACTATTAAATTGAGTCAAATATTGTTACATCTATATTATTTTATGCTACAGTGGGGGACAAAAGTATGTGGACATCCTTTAAAATCGTATAACTTGTTTAAAATTGGTCCAAACAATTTTAAAGAGTGTACACGTGCTTTTGTCCTCACGTGCAGCGTACACGTGCGGCTGACGCGATGTGACTGGCCCAGGGACACGCCCAGACACGACACAACGATACGTTGGAGAATAAATTGATAAAATTATTACTGAAATCATACTAGGACGTAACAGCTATAAAGGCGGTTTTCCACGGAGCATGAGTCTGCGAGCCTTGCAGGCTCGTCAAATCTACAGGGTCATCGTTTAATCCTGCAACCCGCGCGCGCGCGAACTTGTAAAATGGCAACACCGCCTCATGGACGCATTCCACTACAACCATGCACCGGGCCAGCGGAAAGCTGCCAGCGACCGAGTGATGCCCGAGCTTCGAAAATTTTAGCGTCGCAAAGAGCTAGGTATTGGGAATTTCCCGGCCCAGGTAATCGAGCCGCGTGCTCCGCTTTTATGATCGGCTTACCACTCGTACCCCAGATTACTGTAATGAGGTTTGAAAATAATGTCAACTGATCTCGTACCCGTCTCAATTTCAAAAATTTTAGCTACGACAGGGTTGACCGCAGCGCTATACCCTTATACGGAGAGATTTTTCGCCACTTGCTCGTAAAAGCGACAATAATGGCACATCGTTCCAAAAAATGACATTAACGGAAGCCGATATAGGCGTGGCGTTGAGTATCTAAAACATTCAAACACAAAAATTCTAGAAAAAAAATTCAGACACCGCTACAGTCAAAGACACGTTCCATTAGTTACCCCTTACGTCTTATCTAGGTATGCACCGCATTAAGGATAAAATCATAAAGAAGAAAACCAGAACAATAGATTCTGAGGTCTGCAGAACTAACACATAATTGAATAAAAATTTAATTTCTCAATTTATGAAAGTAAGGATACAGAAACAACTAGCCTATTGTTTATCAACATCACGAGTTTTAAAACCAGCGTTAAATACATTATCAAATAAACAGTTTGCAAAAGCTTTTTAAACAATTATGGTTAAAAAATTGATAAAAGAAAAATTAAGTAAACGTAAAATATGTTAAATTATCCATCATTAAGAGGGAATAATTTTTCCTCATTTCTCGGCGCTAATTGCATTCCGATATCTTTTATAGTTCAAAAGTTATACGAAAAAGGCCCTAAATATTTCAACCCGGGCCGGGAAATTCTGAATAGTTCTTTGCAACGTTAATTTGAAAGAGACCAGCCCAAAATTCTCGAAGCTCGGGCATCACTGCTGTCCAGCGATCGCTAGCAGCTCTCCAAACGCCGCGCCGGGACGGTGCATGGTTGTAGTGGAATGCGTCCGTGAGGCGCTGTTTCCATTTTCCAAGTTCGCGCGCGCGCGGGTTGCAGGATTAAACGATGACCCTGTATTTAGGTCAGGCCTGCCCCATCGGGTGCAAATACCTCCTGAATTCCTGGGACCCGGGCAACAGCCAAGCGCGGAACTGGCTACGTTGCTAACCACAGCATAGGTTGCGGGAGAACTGCATGAGTGTGCGGCCATCCTAACAGGCTCGCACTCTCATGCAGTTTTCTCGCAAATCTCGCAACGGGTAGCAATGGAACAGTCCCGCACTCGACTGTTACCTGGGTCCCAGAAATTCAGGAGGTATTTGCACCCGATGGGGCAGGCCTGATCTAGGTGAATTCCCAGAGCGCGACGCGGCGAGTTTCGCGCCACATGGGAATTCACCTCTTGACAAGCGCGAGTCGCCGAATCGTAGGTGTTTTGATGACTATCCCAAACTAATCATTACTACACCACAGTAGGATGCAGTTCTTAAAATTCGGCCAAAATGTAATTTCTAAATTCTTAATATTGTTTCGGTTACTACTCGTAATGAAGCCGGGTATCCATGTTGTCATGAAAGACCATTTACGCAGAGGTCATTTAAAACAAATGATTATCAATATGTGGACGTGTTCTATCTTCTTCGCCACGCTGTTTACAGAGATCATTAATAGCACCATAAAGGTGTGTCTAGACCGGGAAACAATCGCCGGCAACTTGTATCCAGCGTATCGCCAAGAGCTTCGCGGGAGAACCGACAATTTGTGTCTGGGAATTCGTCCTTTAAAGGTTAAGCCCCGTTACGCGCTGTCGACCGGTCGCCGTCGACCACGAGGTCCACAGGGATATATGTATCATTAGGGGTCTGCATGCTATCATCTTACAAAAGCTCGTTAGAATCCAATACGACTACTTAGGGTCCTTCTTTTATAAGTGGTTTGAATGGAATCCAGGACGAATAGTCTCGTGGTGTTCTGCCTTCGAGAGCTTTATAACTAGGACTTAGGCTGTGTGTGGCCTTGGAAGGGGTGCGTGAGACTAAACAGTCCTAGTGCTAGGCGATGGCTTATGACCACGTTGAGTCTCCCAGCTATCGGGTGCTATAGGATTTCAATGTTACTTGTTTTAATGAAAAGAGAGAGTTGGTAAATGACAAACGGCCCGACGCCGTACTGCTAAAGAATAGAGACTCTATTTCTGGAGGCAGGACTGGCGGTGCGTGGAATACATACAGGGGCGCTTGATGTCAAGGGCGCCAATGACAAGGACACATCGGATGCAAAAGGAGAATTTTTTAATCTTCATTAAGCGGCTCTTTCGATAAGCCCAGGTAGGTATATTGTTTATAAATATCATTAGTCGCATCAGTGGTGTTCTGTGCTTTTTGTGTAAGGCACCTCTGTAATCAGGCACAAAAAGAGATTTTTTTAACTTTTATTAAACAGGCCTTTTAAGAAGCCCTGATTTGGGGGCGCCATATAAATTCTTGCATAAGGGCGCCAAGCACTATCGCCGGCCTTGTCTAGACGATCTGACTACGGACTGTGGAAAGTGAGGATGTCTTCCTTAGTTCTTATCAAAGGCACTTAAGTACTCCAGAACCTTGGAACTGAGCGGCCATTCTAAAGTATTGCTAACATACAGGGTATTCGGCTACATGCGGGAGACAATTTAAGGGGTGATTCTGGACGATAAAATAATACGAAAATCAAGAATAAGAAAATTGCCGTTAATGTTTCGTTTGGTAATTATAAGCGTTTAAGAATTTGGTATATTGCGCCTAAAAGCGGGCAACCAGGTTTAGGACATACAGGGCCATCATTTAATCTTGCAAAACGCGCTCACGCGAGCAGGTAAACTGACAACAGCGTCTCACGGACACATTCCACTACAGTCATCCACCCGCCCGGCGTTCAGAGTCTTGCCAGCGACCGCTGGACAGCAGCGATGCCCCAGCTTCAAGAATTTTAGGATAGTCTTTTTCAAATTAACGTCGCAAAGAGCTATTCGGAATTTCCCGGCTCAGGTAAGCGAGCCGCGCGTTCCGCTTTTATGATCGGTGAACCACTCGCACCCCAGATTACTGTAATGAGGTTTGAAAACAATGTCGACTGGTCTCATACCCGTCTCAATTTAAAAAATTTTAGCTACGGCAGAGTAAACCGCGGCGCTATACCCCTGTACGGAGAGATTTTTCGTCACTTGAATGTAAAAGCCACAATAATGGCGCATCGTTCCAAGAAATGACATTAACAGAAGCTGTACAGCAGAGATGGGCAAAAAATTATTTGAAATAAAATTTTCGTACACAAATTTTTATTTCAAATAATTTTTTGTCCATCTCTGTGGTATAGGCGTGGCATTGAGTAGCTAAAAGATTAAAACATTCAGACACAAAAATTCTAGAAAAAAGATTCAAACATCGCTGTAATCAAAGACACGTCCCATTAGTTACCCGTTACGTCCGATGTATGCATGTACTGCATTAAAGATAAAATCATAAAAAAGAAAACCAAAACAATAGATTCTTAGGTGTGCAGAACTAACACATAATTGAATAAAAATTTAATTTCTCAATTTATGCAAGTAATGATACAGATACGACTAACCTATTGTTTATCAACCAAAGAATTTTAAAAAGACCATTAAATACAGTATCAAATAACAGTTTGCAAAAGCTTTTCACAGTACTTATGGCTCAAATATTGCAAAAAAATTAAGTAAACGTAAAATATGTTAAATTATCCACGATTAGAAGGGGATAATTTTTCTCAATTTTTCAGCGTAAATTGCATTCCGATATCTTTTATATTTCAAAAGTTATACGAAAAAGTTACCAAATTAATTTGAAAAGTTAATTTGAAAAGACCATCCTAAAATTTTCGAAATACGGGCACCACTGCTGCCCAGCGGTCGCTAGCAGCTGTCTGAACGCCGGGCCGGTGCATGGTTGTAGTGCAGTGCTACCCTGATGGGTGGTCCGAGAGTACGAGCATTCATCGCGTTTTCCAAAGCTCACGTGGAAGGGGGCGCTCGAAACCAATGACGTGCGGGCATGTAACGGATGCGGAAAACTCTAATAGTGTGCGTGTAGGCTCGTACTCTGAAATTAGCACGTAACCGTTACATACTTATTTCCTTGCGATTAAATTGATTTGATTCGTGGTTATAGGCAGATTTCAAGTCGTTTGGATTTGTGGTTATAGATTATATTTATTGATGACTGGGTAATTTGTTAAATCCCTGGGGCGATTTCTTTTTTATTCATAATTTTGTATCGTCATCCAAACTACATATGCTTGCAAAGTTTCAAGTCTATTGGATAGTTGGAGGTGGGTTAAAATTGAGTTTCTAGATTTGAACTAAGCAAATATACATACAAACAAACTACACGCACACTACTAGAGTTTTCCCCATCCATTACATGTCCGCAACGTCATTGGTTTCGAGTGCCCCCTTCCACGCGAGGTTTGGAAAACGCGATGAATGCTCCTACTCTCGGACCGCCCAACGGGGCAATGCTGTTGTAGTGGAATGCGTCCGTGAGACGCTGTTTCCGTTTTACCTGTTCGCACGAGCGCGGGTTACAAGAGTAAATGCTGACCCTGTACTTAGGTCCCGTACAGTGTGCATGCGGAAGGAGTCATTCGAGGGGTACCGCAGTGGTAGTCAAAGCCACTGTGGTACGGGGTCATTCGCCGCCTCAGAGAGGCTGCAACAAAATTTAGGACACTCGACATGGTAACACGATGCTGCAACACTTCATCTAAAGTGTAATATCCACCGTATTCTATTGGTTCATCGATACACACGCGAACAAAACACACACAACGTCTAGAATCACCCCTTACATTTTCTTCTATATGTAGCCGAATACACTGTATATGTAATTAGTTTATACTTTAATTGAAAAATCTTCCGAACCTCAGCTGCAGCTTGTTGTAATTCTTATAGTTACAAATGTTTGAATTAAGTAGTATTATTGTATATCTAAATTCTTTGTACACATTATATGGAGACGAGTCTAATTTGCAACAAAGAGTGCAATTTTCATTATTTTCAAGCACTTTTAGATATTAGATTTCTAATATATTTTTAGATGCTTTGTTTCCCAAATGCAAACGCACGCGGTACTGTGAGATAGCTACAGTATGCTATATAATATCTTATTTTTCCATTTAAAATGCCCCAATTTTGTTAATAACTCACTGTATTGATGTTTAGAACACCAATGAATGGACAATTTAAATATTGACCAAGTTTTCGGAAATGCGTCCCACTCGCCAAGCTGTAACGTCTCGTGTTGATAGTTCCTAGAGTTTCCTAGAGTTTGTCCCCTAGAGCATGTATGCACAGGACCCCCAATTCCGGGCGCGAGCGCAAATTCGAGCTCGTTTTTGACAAGTGAGTCCGCCAACGAAGTGGGAATCGGCTACCGCAGGGGTTTCCAGAGTATGACGCTCCGAAAATAAGACACATATTGGGGAATTTTTAAAAGAAAATTATTGAGTATTATAATTCCAATCTCTGTACTTTTATTAACTGAAATTTGAAAGTGTTCAAATTTCGGTATGCAATAATAGTAATTTGGTTCAAAGTTATAATGGTAGTAGTAAGAGGGGTTTGAAGAAAAATTTCTTGCCGACGAGCATGGTTTTGGCTGTCGTAATCATCTGAAACAAAAAACGTACAATTTTTCTTAATCTATATGAATGTGGTTATCGTATGAACTTTAGTTCATATTGAATGAATAATGTTAAAAAACACAAAAATGGTTGTATTTCAAATGAAATCATTAATTTTTTAGAAAAGCATTTGTTAGTTTTCTGTATTGTAAAATTGGATTTTTGCAGATAATTACTTAATTATAGTTCACACGATAACCACACTCATATAGATTAAGAAAAATTTTGCGCTTCTGTTTCCGATGACTACGAAAGCCAAAATCATCTTCGCCAGCAACAAACTTCTTTAAACCCTTCTTACAGCTATCATTATAACTTTAAACAAAATAATTATTATTGCATACAGAAATTGAAACATTTTTCAAATCTTAATTAACCCTCCCTATCCTGTGCCTGAGTCAATTTTAACCCACCGCTTAAAATCGCTGACGCACACAGTGACGGAGGTGTGTATGTCAGTCGCGGCCAAGCGATCATTTAGTGGTCGGGGGTACCATAAAAGTAGAATTATGGTCCGAATTATATCGTTTTTCAGGCCAATTTGATCGAGATGTTGAGGAATCGATTGACATCACTTTCGCAAAGATCCGATTAGAAATGCAGAGCTGTAGATTCGTCATAAAGGCGGCCGGACGCCGCACAGTGGTCGGGATAGGGATAGTTAGTGAAATTCGTGTTGTATAACTTTTAAACTATAAAAGATATCGGAATGGCGCGAAAAAACATAAAATAAAAAAATTATTTCATTCTAATGATTTATAATTGAATATGTTGTACGTTCATTTAATGTTTTTTTTTTCAATTTTTTCAACTTAATTGTTATAAAAAAAAATTTGAAAACTGTTTATTTAGTAGTTTTTTTAATGCTCTTTAAGCGTTTAAATCGCTTTTGGGGAAAGTTTTAGTTTCCGATTATAAGGAAAAACCAAATAGTACTATTAGAAATTGTGACGAAATCTACAGTTTAGTTAAACATTATTATTAATTTATTTTTAATTTATTCAACGGATTTATTCATTTCAGCGTATTAAGATATTCTTTATTCTTTATTGTATCAATATGGAAGTGATACCGATGGATTCCTTATGCTTTTCCTATGAAAATCATCAATATTTCACGTAAATCGGATTATTTTTAACAAATTCAGCTTGAAATTATATAATTCGACTTTTCATGAAATTTCCTTCATTATGGTCCTAATTATGTCGTGGTGTTACTTTCATCGGCGAAACATAAGGAATCAATAGACGTCATTTTCGTAAAGATCTGATGAGAAATGCGGAAATCCTGGACATTTCTGACTTTGTAATGGTATTCCAACCCATTCCAAGGTCGAGAGCCATCAAATTCGGTGAGGTACTGGGGATCCTGTCCTCGCGACAGGGTACCAGGCGGCATCTCTTTGACCGGCGTCGCTGGAGAATCACCCTGTAGTATACATTCAGTAGATTTCGGTAGCAGAAAGTTTATTTTTTCTTGCGCAATCCGGAGTGTGCGGGCCTGCCGGAGCAAAATCGAAAAACGATTCGGTTAGCCTGAGGCCGAACGCCACTTGAGACTCCCTATTCTTCACAATGCCAAGCTATATTTCTCGCGATCGTCACTAGTTTAGACAGAGACTCGTGGCTCGCGACAACTAAAGATTTAAGGACAGAGAGTGTTTAGAGTGCTGGAGACCAAAGGTTTGCCTGCCATGTGATACCGAGGAAGGGACCTCGGGACCCTCGACCAAAGGAACGTCAGAAAAATTTTTGACTTCCGCATTTCTCATCAGATCTTTGCGAAAACGAAGCCAATTGATTCCTTATGTGTTGCCGATGAAAGTGACACCAAGAATGACGTAATTCGGAAAATAATGAAGGAAATTTCATGAAGAATTCATTCCCATAACCTGAAACTAATTTCGTTAATAATAGTCCGATTTACATGAAATTTGGTATGATTTTCATCGGAAAACATAAGGAATCCATCGGCATCACTTCCATATCGATACGATAAAGAATAAATAATTATTTTTTTCTGAAATGGCCGGAGCGTGTGGATGTACCATCCGGCCAGCCTGTCAGACCGGGCGGAGTGTGTGGAGGCAGTACGGACGTCAGGCCGACTTGCACAGGCCTGCCTGCGCAGGCAGACCTGTCAGGCCGACTGGACCGTGTGTGGCTGCCTTTAGGGACTCTTCCCTCTCCGTGGGCATAGGACCGACCAATCCTATCCGCCAGTCGGCTCACCGAACCCCGTAACACCCCTCGAGCCTCCACCAAGATCTGAACCGTAGGCCCGGCAGTAACATCGTCCAACAGGTCCCTTGTCCTGGCGAGCCGACCAGCGGATGTTTAGTTAATGCTGTCGTAAGGGAATACAATACGTCAACTGCCGTTGAGAATGGCATGACTGGAAAATGTCACCAGCCAACTCGGTATCACCCTCCAGCCAGGCCAAAGTCTTCCAAGAAATATACGTTCATAAATTCTATCTAATGACTCCCTCAAAAGCGGCATTGTCCTCTGCGATCGCAGCGCATCCCCAACACGTGCCCTTAACACTCACTGATTTTTAAATCTATCCATTATACCAAGATAATGAAGATATAAAGTAAAAAACCAAATCTTGTGTTCTATTTGATACATGTTATTTTATTATACTTTAAAATATATTTTAAAATAAATTCTAAAATAAATTTTAAAATACCGCCATAATCGTAAGAGTTGTTAAGAGTGGTTAAGAATGAAATGGTGTATATCTCTTTCTCTCGTAGGATTTAGATCAAACATAGCGGACAGTGGCTCGTGTCCAGACTCTTATTATACTGTCCCTAATTCATTACTGCTTAGTGTGCCACGTTGTATGGCCCCACCGGTTTCAAGCGCCGAAGTCCACGAAACTCAGCGAGACGCATGATTGCTGGCGAGCATCGTGTTTGATGACTCTAGCTAGAGAATCACTCTGCATAAATGCTAAGAAACGATCGTGTGAAGCGCATAATACCGCACATTCTAGGGCCTAGAATATTAGCTGCGTATTATGATGTTCTTAACAAGAGCATAGCATTAATGAATTAAAAAATAAATTAATTGACCAACTAGTTAAAATGAGTAAACTGTGCATGAATTTAATGACGCCTAATTTAATTGCACTTAAAAACTGAATTACTAACTGCAATTAAAAGAATACTTTGTGACGTGCCACGTGAAGCCGCGCACGTAACTGCTTGCGCGCATCGTCGAAAGCATCAGAAAGAATATGTAGAATAAGTCCGGGAGAATCCGGCCAGTGTTGATATTTTAAGACTGGCGCAAGATAGGGCACTGTGTGTCATTGACACAAAAGATATAAATGCGCTCATTGTTGATCTTGCATTGACCATTGTCACAAATCCATATTTAAATTATAGGAAACACTTAAATGGTTATGCGAATCTGAAAGTTTCTAAACCAAGTTTCAGTGCTGGTGATATTTGAAAGACGGGTAAGTTTATTTACACTATTCCGATATTGGGGTATATAATATGCATACAACTACAGTGTCATTCCAACAATACGTATGTATTCGTTTTTAATTTATTTTGACAAGGTGGTCGATCACTTCCTTAATTATGGACTAATCCGACCACATTATTGCGGGACAGTCCGACCACATTAATTAAATATATAGTATGTCCGTTGTATCTAAAAAAGTGCAACTATCTCGAAAAATATGAATGGTACGAAAAATTCTTTTAGACGAAAGTTGTAGGATGTCGAGGGAGACATAGGATTCTCGTATTTTTTATTTCTTATTCTTGTATTTGACATCGAAACGTTTTCTAAACACTATCTACATGTGTCTTTTTTACTGTAAATCTCTCTTCAGATTCAGGGAGCGAAAATTCCATTCTACAATATAGTGATATGTCGTTAAAAGACTGGGACGAAAACGAATGCGTGGGATACGGAGAAAACAATTTCGAAATCTCAAAAAGCGATGATTGGATTAAATGTGTGCGTTGAAGCCGTTGGTTTCGTGATACTAGATGCTCCAAGTATGAGAGTGTTTGCGATTTACGTGAAAAACTGAAGAAAAAATAATATATCAATTAACTTCTTCGTGTATTACACTTTTTGTAAGCTACACTTTTTGTTATTTTTCAAGGTCGGTCTCACCCGTAGTGGGTGGCCGGTCTAACCCCGACATGCGGATGAGACCGACCAGTGGCAGTGCCAATCTTTTTGGTTGAAAATGAATATAAATATATGAATTTATCGCATAATATAATTTATGTAAACTCTAAAATGCTTGGGCTTTGCTTTAATTTCTACAAAACGGCAAAAATGTGAAAAACAACGATGCTACAATTTCTATTCCAAAAAGTGGTCGAACTATCCCGGACTTACAATACATACAGTCTTCCGATTATTAAGAAGCCTTTGGGCCCCGATTATCGGAAAAGACCTACCCACCCCATTGTTTTGCCTTCTCACTGGGAGCGAAGACCTTCGGGTCCTAGTAGACCGCCCGTTGATAGCGGCGAGGTAATAAAACCGACGGGCCAGATAACATGGTTATGAAGCAACATTTCAATGAGTAAATGCCTAAACTCTGGGATCAGCTACAGTGACTCGCAGCCATAATCGTACATACTTTAAAATCGCATAACTTTTTTAGAATTCGTCCAAATGACTTGAGTTTTTTTTAGAAGCTAGAAGGATTAGTTTGCCAACTGATGTGTTTCGTCGTTTTGAAAAAAATGCAATTGGTCGGAATAGCGAAAAAAAATAGTAAAGGTCGTTTTTAAATCTTTTTTTTGTGGGCCTGTAATGAAAATTCAAAAACCCGTTTGTAGATTGAAGTAAGTTGTATACATGCTGAAAATTTCATCAAAATCGGTAAACGTTGCTCTGAGCTACAAATGTTCAAAAATCGCAGAATAAAAATAAGAATAATAAGAATAATTATTCTGCGATCTTTGAACGTTTGTAGCTCAGAGCAACGTTAACCGATTTTGATGAAATTTTCATCATGTATACAACTTACTTCAATCTACAAACGGGTTTTTTGAATTTTCATTACAGGCCCACAAAAAAAAGTTTTAAAAACGACCTTTCCTATTTTTTTCGCTATTCCGACCAATTGCATTTTTTTTTAAAACGACGAAACACATGTAAGGAAATTCGAAGTAGGCAAGCGATTGAAACAGGCCATGTGCATTTCCTCAAGAGTCACCCCCTCTCGGAGGGAAAGACCTTAAGGACTAGAGTCATAAAAAGGGAAAGCGTTGGCGGGACGGTCGACGGCGTCCTGTCGATGACATCCAGTCGAGTACGGAACGATCTCTGGGAAAGTCTTGAATAAAGCGTACAGTTTTTAACGAAAATACTCTTTACTTTACTTCTGGCAAACACACGGAACCCTTTGCGTCATCCTGCGCGCCCCTCCCGCGTAATTTGCTTACATATCAGAAGTGGGATATACCGAAGTTTATCGTGTGATGGTTTTGTGAAAGTATTGGACAAAAGACAGTGAAGTGCATAGACACATATCAGATATACCAAAAAAAAAAAAAAGAAACAACTGTGTATATACTAATTATTACGTTAAGTGTTCCGTTAAGTGTATTATAGTAAATTTTATTAGTAATTACGGTATTTAAGAAACTCTGAATATGAATCACGAGTCACGTGACCGTGAGCAGGAAGGTGCCGACGGTGGTGTGAACATTGGCGATTTGGAGACGCGTCTCGGTAAACTGGAGAGTTTAATGACAGAATTTCTCCAACGGACGCAGTCGGAGTCGCAACCTCCAACGTACGCGTCCCGACGGCGGAAGACACGGTCGCGTTCGCCAAGTATCGAACGCCGTTCACGCGATGTTCGCTCAAAATCGCGTAGTCCGCGAAGGCGCGAAACTAAGTCGCGAAGCCCTGTACGATTGGAATCACAACCACGGAGTGTATCCAATAGCAATCAGCACGAACGGGAACAATCATTACGAGAATCCACGGCAAGTGCGAAATTGTCGACACACGCACGACCCGGAGATGAGAATCTACTTCTAACTTACGATCCAGCGAAGGAAGATCTGTCTATAGAAAATTGGTTGAGGCACGTAGACGATTTAGCGCATCGTTTTGAATGGGACGACCGGAGCGTGATGCGCTTAATTGCAACAATGCTGGGTAGACATGCTCACCAATGGTACGACACCCAGATGCGAGTGGGTACTTGTACGTGGGCCGCAACAAAGGTGCATTTAGTGACTCGATGTCGAAGAAGGATGCCGTTCTCCAGATTATTGAGGGAAGCTGATTTATACGAATCAAAGCCAGGCCAGTCGTTAGGTGATTATTGCTTCCAAAAAATTAACCTGATTAGACGACTGGATATCAGTTTAACTGACGAAAAAATCGTGGATATGGTAATCTTTGGAATAACGGACGAAAATATTGCTCGTGCTGTGCGATCGGCAAAGCACATGGATCCAAACGATTTGTACGCGGCCATGAGTACAATGGGTGCGATGCCAGGTAAAGAGGACAAGAGGGGAAAATCCGAACGGGCGGTCAGTCGGCAACCGTTTTAACGAACGCAGGATCATGAAAGGGCGAAAGCAACGGCGACAACAATTACCTGCTTTAACTGCGGCAAAGTGGGATATCGGGCGAGAGAGTGTAGGAGGCCAAAAATCGAGTGTACCCTGTGTAAAAGATTGGGACACAAAAAGGAGGATTGCACACAGGAGGTAAATATTTTAAATCACGCGCATGAAGATTTTAATATTTACCAAATTTATATCCGCATTAACGGAAAGAGGGTAGAAAGTTTAATTGATACTGGTAGTGCACGGACAATAGTACATACTACCATAATTAAAAAATACGGCATTCGCACGAAACCGGTAGAAAACACGGTATTTAAAGGATTTTTGGGACAGGCAACCATAGTCAATACAATAGCACCGGTTACAATTACCGTACAAAATGTAAAAGCAGACGTAGATTCATTTGTTGTACCAGATAATTATACAGCTTACGACGTCATTCTGGGACGTGATTTCTTACAACAGGATCATATAATCATGCTAAAGAAGGGAATGCAAATTGTTTTTAATGATTTAAGGCGGTGTAAAAACCCGCAGATTGTGGACGTTTGCGTAGTGGACACAAATTTAAATTTAAATTTTGGAAACATTAAGAAGCGAGAGCGAAATGCATTAATCGCGTTAATGGAGGAATTTCGTGATTGCGTATCATCATCCATGAAAGATTTGGGAAGAACGAATATCACCGAAATAGAAATTAAATGCTTTACCGAAGAACCAATTGCATATCAACCGTACCGCCTTTCAGAATCAGAAAAAGAAATTGTTCGAAAAATTATTAGAGATCTCTTAGATAATGGAATAATTAGGGATTCTGAGTCACCAAATGCAAGTCCGATTATTTTGGTGAAGAAGAAAACGGGAGAAATAAGGTTGTGTATAGATTACCGTAGGTTAAATGCGATTACGATTAAAGATAAATACCCGTTACCACTTATCGATGATCAAATTGATAAATTGGGTGGATATTGCTATTTTACGGGGTTAGATCTGGCATCAGGATATTATCAAGTTCCGGTTGCTGAAAATTCAATACAAAAGACAGCATTTATTACACCTGAAGGCCACTACGAGTTTTTACGAATGCCATTCGGACTGACTAATGCACCTGCCGTCTTCCAGCGGTTGATGAATAAAGATTTCGGTCCATTCAAGGGCAATATAGCGTTTCCTTATTTGGATGACATTATAATCCCGTCAAAAACCATCGAAGAGGGTATGGATCGACTTCGGAAAGTTTTGGAAACTCTACGAGCACATGAGCTTACGTTGAAATTGGAGAAATGCTCGTTCTTTAAAGAAAACCTTGAATACCTGGGTCGAGAAATAAGCAAGGAGGGAGTAAGGCCTGGTCAACGAAAGATTGACGCCGTACGAAATATGCCTGAGCCGAGGACAGTAAAGCAGGTACGACAATTTTTAAGATTGGCCAGTTACTTTAGAAAATTCGTCAAGAATTTCGCAACGCTGGTCGAACCTCTAACGCGTCTAACGCGTAAAGACGTACCATGGCAGTGGAGAGAGTTGCAGCGGAAAAGTTTTCAGGAAGTAAAAAACAAATTAATTACACGACCTATACTATGTATTTTTGATTCGACGAAGCCTACCGAATTACATACGGACGCGAGCTCGTTAGGCGTTGGAGCCATGATCGTTCAACAACAGGAAGGTGGGAACATGGCGGTAGTTGCTTATTTTAGCAAGCAAACAACAGCAGACCAAAGATGCTACCATGCATATGAACTCGAAACGATGGCGGTTGTTTTGGCGTTACGATATTTTCGAGTGTATTTATTAGGTATCGAATTCAAGGGTGGTGACAGATTGCAACGCATTGCGAACCACCTTCTCGAAAAAGGATTTGTTGCCACGAGTGGGAAGATGGTGGTTGGAAGTACAGGAGTTCACTTTTGAAATTGTATACAGACCAGGCACGAAAATGGCACATGTGGATGCACTTAGCCGAAACCCTCAACCGACTACGCTCGAAGTCTCTTATGTAGATATCACTGAAGCTAACTGGACCATTGCCGCACAGATGCAGGGCGAACAGTTATCAAGAATTAGGACAATCTTAATTACAAATGATAAATCTACAGAAACGAAACATTATTTTCAAGAATACTGCATGCAGAAAGATAAATTATGTCGTCGTTTATCAGACCAAACAACAGCTTGGGTTGTTCCAAAAAAAGCAAGATTACAAATATGTAGATTGTGTCATGATGACGCTGGACATCTTAGCACGGATAAAACATTAGAAAGGATGCAACGAAACTATTGGTTTTCGGGAATGCGACGCTTTATCAATAAATATGTGAAAGCATGCTTGAGTTGTGCATATTATAAGCACACGGCTGGAAAAAAACAATGCACACTAAATCCAATAGAAAAAATATCCATACCTTTCCACACTATTCATATTGATCACGTTGGACCCTTTGAAACCAGTAAGAAAGGAAATAAATACATACTCGTAATAGTAGATGCATTCATTAAATTTACTATAGTAGAACCAGTCAAGGATACAAAAACTAGACATACCGAGAAGGTTTTGATGAATCTTATGTATTTATTTGGTGTACCCACAAGGATTATCAGCGATCGTGGAACCAGTTTTACATCGCGCAGATTTACCATACTATGCAACACCTATGGAATCAAACACATTTTGAATGCAGTGGCAACTCCAAGAGCCAATGGGCAATGCGAGCGATATAACAAAACAATTGTTGATGCACTTGCTACGACAGCAGCAGGTCAAGATCCCCGTAACTGGGATACTCAAGTCAAAAGAGTGCAGAGTGCTATCAATTCGATGCACAATAAAGGCATAAACACTACACCGATGAAGGCACTAATCGGATGTAATACCAAAACAATAGCAGACGGGCCGGTATTGAGCGCCAGACGCGAAGAAATGGATAAAGTAGATTTAACTGCTTTAAGAGCAGAGATAAAAAAAACATATCACTCAGGAGCAGAAAACGCAGAAGGAGCGATATGACCGGACAAGGAAGGAAGGTCGTAAATACAACGAAGATGAGCTTGTACTAGTACGGATAACCAGTGATCCGTCTACGGGAAACAGCAAGAAGCTGTTGCCCAAATATAAGGGGCCCTTTCGCATTCGAGCCGTGTTACCAAACGATCGTTATGACGTAGAGGATCTACGTGAAGGGGTGAAACGGCTACGAACAGTCGTTGCAGCTGATAAATTAAAACCCTGGATTTCCATTCAAGGGGATGATCACTAAAAAAATAAACTCAATAAGAGGGCGTAAGAGATTGCACGTATATCTCGAACGCGAGGCAAAGTGCAGAAAGTGCAGGTGGCACGTACAATTCGACCACCACCGTTCGGAGCAACGGCTCCTACAAAAGGGGCAACGGCCCTTACCTGATAACGACGGAAGACCAACGGGTCTTTACGCAACAAAAGACGCAAGGTGTGTTACCACACGACGGTGTCGACAAGGTTAAGCCCAGATACAACGGTATCTATCAAACATCGAACCAGACGGACACAACGGTGTCCCAGGCAGGGTGATGTCTCACGAAGAGTATAAAGTATATTCTCTATTTAAGGGATACAACGGTATCTATATGGCGTCGAACCAGACAGACACAACGGTGTCTTAGGCAGGGTGACGTCCAACGAGGAGTACAAAGAGTACTCCAATCCAAAAGGGGTACAACGGAATCCATAGCTGATTGTAAACAATACAACGGTATTGTGCTATGATGACACATGTAATTTTATTTTTTCCAAACCATAACACCTGTAAAGTCTGAGGACAGACATAACGTCAGTATGGCCGAATGTAAGGAAATTCGAAGTAGGCAAGCGTTTGAAACAGGCCATGTGCATTTCCTCAAGAGTCACCCCCTCTCGGAGGGAAAGACCTTAAGGACTAGAGTCATATAAAGGGAAAGCGTTGGCGGGACGGTCGACGGCGTCCTGTCGATGACGGCCAGTCGAGTACGGAACGATCTCTGGGAAAGTCTTGAATAAAGCGTACAGTTTTTAACGAAAATACTCTTTACTTTAATTCTGGCAAACACACAGAACCCTTTGCGTCATCCTGCGCGCCCCTCCCGCGTAATTTGCTTACACACATCAGTTGGCAAACTAATTTTTCTAGCTTCTAAAAAAAACTCAAGTCATTTGAACGAATTCTAAAAAAGTTATGCGATTTTAAAGTGTGTACGATTATGGCTACGAGTCACTGTATGTAAGAACTGGCAAAATTAAAAAATAGTTGGTCGTCTAAATTTTACAATTAAAGTATTTATTTGACGTGGATATAATGTTTGTCAGCAAAGTCGTTCTCGATTTGAGTTCTGTAGAAGGCTGATTTTTCTTTACCATGGAAAGTCCCCTCTTGTGCTTCGTGCTGTCAATCACGCGTCTCGCTGAATTTCGTTGTCTTTGGCGCTCGAAACCAGCGGGTCTATACAATGTTGCGCACTAAGCAGAGACGAATCTGCAGTTCTAGGTTTCTAATCAGGTCTTTGTGAAAGTGACGTCAATCGATTCCTCAGGTTTTCTCGATCAAATTGGCCCCAACAATGATATAATTCAAACCATAATTAAGAAAATTACATGAAAAATTGTTTCGCTACTGTAATATAGATACGATAAAAAATACTTAAAGGAATTCAGATTCTGTATTACCGATGACACAAAGCCTCTCGCCGGTTATTCGAGCTTCTAAGATAAAGATACAATGAAAGATGAAAAATTTTTCGAAACCCAAGATGAAAGGCCTCCGAATAAACAAAGTATCTTTGGCTATCGGATGAATTCCCGACAAATAAACTGCTTCATCCGTGGCGCTTCGAATAAAGATAACTCGGGTGATTGTTATTCGACAAGAGAAAAAGATAGTCGCTTTTTTTGAAAAGTTACTTAAATAATTTTTTTGTAAATAATGCCCGTCTCTGTTTCTCCGTCCCACCACCAACCATCTCATTACCGAAGACGGTTACATGTAATTTTCAGTTTACACACGGTTTCGTATCAGTTCTTAAGTTAATAAATTATCTTAATTTAAAATATAGTAATTGAATTTATTGCAACTATAATAAATATTATAAATTGGCACTACAATTGCCAAAGAGCCACACGCCGTCGGAACGCGCCTTCAGACAACTGCTTAGATTATCCAACAAAATGGATGTAAAAGGAATGAAATTCGTCGGAATGATGTTGCTGTCCCTAGTTATGCACGTGATCAGATATGCGTGTCATTTACTGGCAGATATGGTATCTTATCCCCCGCATACGAATGATTAATACCGCTGTGTCGTGTAGAAAAGTATCATAAGGTAAATAGAGTCAAGGGTCGATTATCTGACTTCGTGGTACATTTCAGATCCATTCTGGCCATTTCCCAACTTACATGCATATTTCAACGATCGTGTGGATGCATTGAACGAGTTATTTCTTTCGTTCATTTCTGATTAACATTTTGACAGCGCAGGGTTTTGAAACATCCCCATGAAATCAGTCACGCCTTTCCGAGCTACAGCGGCTACCAGAAAAAGTTTTGTCCATTCAACCCGAACTCTGAGTTTGGTTTGTTTCCCAGGTAAACACCCGGGGACTCGAGGACAATACTTTTGATTCTATCAGAAAATATCTACGTGGAAGCACACTGTAACTCTTCACAGGATGCAAATCGCAAAGCGTAAAAACACGACGCCACTCAAAGTGGTAAAAATTAAGCGGATGCGCCTGTGTGTTCCGACAGACAGACAGATTTTGTGCATAAATTCATAAGCGAAGGGCGTGTGTGCGTGTGGTTATATGAAAGGATTGTGTAGAGTGTAGAACTGTAGACTGTAGAGTGTATACGAAGTTAATTGAAGGAAAATATACGAGAGGACTGCGTAGTAGAAGCACGTATGTAGACCCCTCTGAATTTGTGGGTCCCGCTGGGGTTGGCGATAAGATAAGCGTGGCAAAATCTGGACCGGTCCCCACACAGTTTTACGCACACACATCAGTTCCATGACGGTTCAGTCCCATCAGTGTCAACTGTCAATAGTCTGTTTCTTTTAATGTAATTAAAGCAAAACCTACACGATGAGACTTATCATGTTATTCGCCGCTGCGGGCCGCGCAGTCCCGACTACCAGTCAGCCGGATCCCCCACCATTAGCAGCTATATGCGGCCCGGGAACCAGTAATGCCCATTAAGCTTTATACTAACTGGAGTGTGAACAGCAGTGGGACGAAGTAGAGGCGACAGAGGTCAGAGAGAAATGGAAAATAGTGGGTGAATGTATCCTTCTTCTTCCTACTCTCCCTCTCTATATCTCTACTATCCTATAGTAAATTTGCGTGTGGTGAGGGTATAGACCGTATAGACCGGTATATACGCCGTGCAGGACAGGGACAGCTCTACCCACTAACTTGTGTTCTCTGTCTAATCGACCGCCATTGCTCTGTTCACTCTCCAGTTAGTATAGAGCTCAATGGTGATGCCAGAATCGTGGGATACGGGACGAGACGCTTACCCCCACTATGACCTACCGTCGTCTCCCACTATGCCCTACCGGCGTCTCCCACTTTCTTCCCACCGCACTGCACACAAGCATATTTTTACTCCTGTCTGTGTGAGCTGCCTGTTGGGCTGCCGATCACACGGACAGGGGTAGGGATCCCAATTCCCTCAATTCTGGCATCACTGCCGGGAACCACCAGTAAGTACAGTGTAGTGTAGGAGTTAAAAGAGTATAGTGGGGCCGTTCTCCTGCGGCCGAGCAGAGCAGGCAAGTTGGGGAACGGGCCGCGGATTTCCCAGCCGTGGCCTACGTCTCCTGTGGAGCTAGTTGGTGACCAACATCGTGCGAGAGAGAAAGACATCGTGTGAACTGGTGCAACCGACAGAGGTATAAGAGCCCAATCGCATGCGGTGCGCATGCGCCGATATCGTCGACGGACATTTGCCGTTGCCACATTTATATACCACGGCGCATGCGCGTTGCGGGCGATTGGGCTTTTACCTCTCTCGCTCGCATAATGTTGATAACAGTTTCCAACTCTCAATGAGACCTCCACGTACATACATACGAGCTCTAAAGTCGTGACTCGGCCGTGAGTCGGTCGTGCGTGCAAGAAAGTATGGCCGTCGGCGTTCTTTTAATTCGATTCGAAAAACATACTATTGCTGTTACTCTGTATGATACTCGTCGGAGTGCGATCACATATTTCTTGAGGCGAATGAGAATGTATCGCAAATGAAACGCGGTCGAGGTGGCGCTCTGATCGTAGTGTTCAAATTGGCGATCTGAGGATGCGCATCTCTTAAATTTTCCCTTATTCTGTAATCTTTTAGTTTTAATTTAAAAAAAAATCATCGCTCTATCTCATTTCTATCAAAAGTTCTTTGATTTTGAAACAACCTTCGTCACTTTGCCCCACTGTGCGGCGGGCTCATAGTGGGTTGTCGACATGATTCTCTCTTTCTAACCCGACGGCAACTTTGTGCCTGACTCTTTCGTTTTCTCTCGCTCGTTGTTCGGTTCTCTCATTCGCGCCCGCAGGTTTCCAAGAAATGGTGAGGATAGTCGCCGGGCTGTCAACGGGAGGTAAAAACGGGCTCATATCGGGGATTTACTGTGTAGCGGCCATCATCACGACCTAATACGAACATTTGGCGTGCAGATGGTTGGCGTGGTTTGTGACACGCGCACCAGCAAAACTATTTTTGAGTAAGCCGCTTTCCGTTCCTTTCGTGATTGAATTTTGAACAAAGCATGTTTTCCTTCGAGACTTTCGTTTACGGCCTCAATAATTGTTGCGGGTATCATAAACCTCAAGTTTCCGAAGGGCCCGCTATGCGTGTCCGGGTGGCCCGCAACCGGCCACGTCACGCGCCTCGGGGCCTGGGGGAAACCCGCTGCATTGCCAGGAGTATTTCTCCCGCCAAATCTCACCCCCGTTACGGTGAAGCGAGCCAAAGACGCGGGAAATAGGTGGCGCGATTTTGGCTAGAAAAAGTACCGATTGGTTGACACCGGTATCGGGCCAACCAATTAGGAGGTACTCTGGTCGCACGCCTCTTGCCCGGAATTTGTGCGTCCGGCAGACGCCAGTCATCATAGACACCTCACCAAGGGCCAACGTCTTGACATTTTATATTCTTAAATAAAGACTCAATTTGTAACTTGTGTGTTCAATAAGGAAACAGAGCAATTCTCCCATTCCTTTACCTGTATCAGGAAATAAAAATATCATATATTATAAAATACAAAGTAGAATAACTATATACTACAATCTCGTTATAAAATCTTAATTCGTTCGTATTTATTAATAAAGATTTTTCTTTATTGCAAAAGATGTTTAAAAAATCACATTCCTTTTCCACTCGCGAATGAGAATACCACCTCAAGCCCGTAATGTGTTGAGAAAGTGTTGAAATTTTCTTCTTTTTAATCGGTCAAGCCTGGTCGGTTTTATACCATGCCAAAAGACGAACTGAGAAATCATCCAGGGCATGAAAACAGTGGATATTTGAACGAGACAGCAATCGAAAAGAAAATTACACATCGAGCAGGAATATCGAACAAGAAATCTGAGAAACGCGCCGACGATTCAGAGTTAAATAAAACCTTGAAAGAAACATTAAAGCGTAAAATTCAGCCAGAAGACCTTCTGCAGGACAGATACACAAATATTTAAAATCTATTCCATCCGACAAGAAATGGCGGCTAAAGCACAACTGCTTGTGGTTTTGCACGAGCACAATAAACCATAGATATCTTTCCATGAAACTTTGTGAATCCATATTTTCAGTACTTACATACTCATTCAATCAGTGTATATATTTATAATTTTTCAAGACAGTGGTAGTCGAAAGAAAGTTTAAAACTCATATTTTTTAGTATCTGCATAACTAAGTTGACACTAGGCTTTAAGTATTATATCTGGCAACCACTAATCTATGGGATATAGAGCTTAAGTTATTATATTTTCTAATAGAACTCTTTTATTTTCGTTATTGTTTGCAGTTCAAACTTTTTTTGACATTTTTTTTGTTTCCATAAAGCCTCTTATGGCTTATTGATTAGGCTCGATTCAGACTATCCGTTCGATCTCAATCAAAATCACATCCGTGAGCGCCCACACCATCAAGCCGGGAGTGTGTGGACGCTCAGGGATGTGAATTTGATCGAGACCGGACCGTGACCGGACCGATAGTCTGAATCGAGCCTTAATCAGTAACGGTGATGTTAATGTCTTTCCTTATCGTTAAATCACGTCGCACAGTGGTTCATAATAGCTAAAAAGCGGCAAACGCCTTAAAACATACTTCAATTTAGTCAGAAGTCGGTGCTCGGGGGGTTTTAGGGTCGCTGATTACGAATCTGAAATTCAAAGTTTTAAAACAAAATGGCGAATCCAATATGGCCGACGCGTATATCAGAAACATATCGTCGGTGATAATGCAAAACCGCGTATGAGCAGTTTGTGAATACCGCGGATCTGCATTTTACCGATTTTACAGGATTAAGAGAAAACTTAATATTTTGGCCATTTTAAGGGATTTATTTGACTGAACTTTTTGGGGACAGTTTTAGCACTGCTTGTAATAAATACTAACATCAATGGTATGACTTTTAGAAAAAACGAAACAGCGCTTGGCAACCGTGGGCGCGAAATCTCAATATTGTTACTTTTGCAAATCCGCGATATTTACAAACACCTTATACGCGGTTTTGCATTATCACCAAAAATATCTTTAGTGTAATCTTGGTATCCTACAGTTTTCAAGGTCGCTGATTACAAATCTGAAGTCAAAATTGCAAGAAACCAAATGACGGATCTATTATCACTGGTATAATCGTTGTTTTTGAGTGAATTTTTGGGAAAATTGATTGTTTTTCGATTTTGTACTAAAACGATATAATTAGAATGTCGAATTTAATGCGACGACGTTAATTACAATTTTTTTTTTAAATATTTTGAAAATTTTATTTTTTCCGATTCTAGTGAAAAAAACTAAACCTTTCTGCGGTTAGTAGGTCACGTAGTTTAAGTATATTGTCGAAAATAATAAAAAAAACTATGGATTATAAGCATTGTTTGAAATAACGAATGCTGCTTTATTCATATATCTACTAATTACACTTGGAACTTTAGATTGATATATTTTAAAAAACCACAAATTTCCGCAAATTTTCTCAATTGGATATCATAGGTACTTGACATGTTACTTTATATCAAGAAACTTGGTACAGAGTGACACTCGGTGATACTCATCACTGTTTGCCTTCCGTTTTATTAAAACATGACTTAGATTTATGTCACATTGAGAAGGGAATTACAAGGACAAATTCAATGATATTTTACTTTATTTCTGTGGAAAGTTTATGTTCATAACACCTACTTTAATGGTAAACTGTTTCACATATGAATCTTTTCAGATAAATTTTCTCTGACACATTAAACATGCTTCCATTTTCAAGATATTAAGGAGATGAAATTTCGTCAACTTTGGCGACCTATATCTCAATAACCAATCAATAAACTTTATTTAAGAAATTCAAGCGACATTTGATGCACTGATATATGTTATATATAACATATATAACACATCTGCTATAATAGCAAAAAGCTATACTTTGAAAATTGAATTTTGGCCAGCTTTCGGTGATTTTAGAACCATTGTGCATCTGTTGCTTGTTAACTTCATGATCGATAGCAGCGACAATTTTGCATAGATCACAAAGTTTGAAAGCTTGTGAAGATGTAAAGTATTTCCTATTAAAAATAAAGGCAATTTGCTGCTAATTGCATTTGTTTATTTCTCGTAATCTGTTGTTACACATTGGCATTGAACTTCTTCTACAATTTGTTACTTATGTTATTAACACTATTTACGCTATTGGCACTGCTCAAGTATTCACATTGAGGACTACAAGTACTAAACTGTTGACATTCTCTATATTCTTTTTAATATTCACACTTCGCACACTGTTGGCACTGCTAATGCTACTGACGCTACCTACACTATATCGAGGCGCGTTACGAAGAATAACACATTTAATTTTTTCTTACAGACAACTGCATGTAGAAAAAATGAAACGTGCTATTTTTCGTAGCGCACGTCGATATCTACATTATTCATACTACTGCCATGTCATTCCAATGACATCTCTTTATTCTATTACAACGAGGCAATCGCTTGTTTTCGAAGATGTCTAACCTCGACATGCAGGTGAGACCGACCAGTTGCAGTGCCAATGTTTCTGGTTAAAAATGAAAATAAATATTTGAAATTATCGCACGCTATAATTTATATATACCCTAAATTGCTTGGGCTTTTCTTTAATTTGCACAAAACGACAAAAGTGTGAAAAACAACGATGCTACAATTTCTTTTCCAAAAAGTGGTCGAACTCTCTCGGACTTACAATATCTGTCGGCAGTATGGGAGTACAAGTAACTATAAAACGAAAGACGTCGACCGCCAATTGAACTATGATTTTCCACAAGCTGCCTGTACTCCAAAATTCCTTGGTCCTTCCTGCATCCCCTAGCGTCACGCAAGCAATTATTCTCTGCTACTGCAAAGTTGCAAATCAGACGACCCTCAGCCTGTCGGTCGAGCTTCCTCCGTGAGTTAGCCGTTGCAGACCGAATGATCTTTCCGCTTCGCGTGAGAATACGCCACAATTCCTTGCAAAAACGCCGCCTCCTTTAGTCGCGTGCATCGCCAGAATACGTTCCCTTCCACTTCGAGACCAGGCTTTCTGTACGCGGAAATTACAATGGCGTGAAGATTGATGACTGAACGTCAGATAGACATAGGCGAGTTATCAAAATCTATATGCTCTATTGAAGCTACTGGTTTCTGGCGTACTATGTACGATTCCTTGCGAATTGAGTACAGAGCGACCATTTGTTCCACGCTGATACGTCAGGGTGCGAAGAGCTTGAAGACGAGTCAACTTGGTAGTGGAAGTATAATCTCAAAGTTTACAGCTTTGAGGCTTTCGGTTTTCGCTACAAGGAGTCTGGAAACCTTATCTTCACAAAAAAATGTGAAACCTCTTGTTCCAAAACATTAAAGCTGTGCAGTGTATACTTTGGAATTTTCCTAACTTTTACGACCTCGCTATATAATCCCTTCCAGCTACTATAGAGTTGGGATCACCTCTCAACAATGGTGTTAAAGTTCGATATTTCGAGCGAAGAAAGCTGGTAACAAAATGGTGTCTACTTGGAGGGTCTTCCGTAGATATTTGAAAAAAAACTGAAGTAGTGGGCAGTCCTCGTATCAGTGCAGGTTCTTATTGGATCTATACGTTGCAGTAAAAATCAAATTTTTGGAGTTCTGTAAATGGGCACGCGTGTGACAAAGCAGGCAAGGTTCACAGTCAAATGTGGCCTTGAAATAAGGGATAAAAGATACATTCAGCGTTTTAACACGTTGACTACCAGTCATCACTGCATCAAACGTACCTATAACATTTTCTTAGAACACGTGCAATAAGGAAACATTTAGATTTGCAAGCTTTTAATTTATGTTATTGCCATTACAAATGATGGAGAATATTGAGGGCACCATTATACAATGGAATATTCTTATTTCTGACGATATGCATCTAAATGGACGCGCGTGAATGAAGAACGTGGGATAATTACACGGCTGTGTATGGTTTTGGCGTGTTTTCACGTCGATAGTTTCTGAACAGCTTCGAAAGGTACCTATTGCTTACACTACACAGGTTTTCGTCGGCGACTTAGCTACTCGTTTCTTTTATTTGAAAGCTCGGAACCACGAAGTTTAAGACCACTTTTCGAGATGATCCTACTTGATTTCGAAGTTTAAATGGTTTTGGTACTTTCTCTGTACGATTATGACAAAAGAGACGGCACTGATTGTGAACTTGATTTCACCACTATCTATAGGCGAGTACTTACGTACAAATCTTAATTATGACTCGTTTTGCAATATTAAAAAACGGTTTGAAAAGTTGCAGCTGGTAGTGAAGTATCCGGAATCGTAGAAATCAGACGAAAGAAGCTTCTCGTTTGAGCATCTTCCTCTACTTATTCCTAACACAATAAACAAGCAAATAATGGTGAAAAGATTTCAGTTTTTCATTCGTGAAAGGCGTGTGAAAATGAAGATTCCCATTTCCGCGCTTCGGCCTTCTGGTACGCGTTAAAGCTTGCTTGCAGGTCGCGTAGAAGACGTGCGAGGTATCTTCGTCCCTTCGTACGAAAAAAACACCTGATTTCTACTTCGCAAGAGGAGCTTTCAGGTATCTTTATGAATTGAAATTTACTTGGGCGAAGACAGTTTGAATTCCACGGGAATGCAAAATCGAAATTCGTTGGAATATTGACTTCGAGTGTTCCCTTGAAAAATTCAGCGACCAAATTGGCACGTGCATTTTCGCATCGAAATTGCATGAATTTAAATATTTCAACTGCTTCGCGCTGCATCTTCTTGATTTTCGATTTGCAGTTTTCCATTGGGACGATTTCTTATTATTTCATCTTATTAATGGATTCGACTCTTTTTTTGTATTAGGTTCGACTCATTTATTATTCTTACAGTGGCTTTCATGTGATCAAACTTACTCCTAAAACTGTTTACATTTGTGGCATTAAAAACTACAAACGAAGGTTCGTAGCTCTCATGTTATTACGTAACAAGTAAGAAATTTGTTTGACGTTAATCAGTTTTAAGGTATCGCTTATTTTATGTTCATTTAGATTACGAGTAGGTAGTAGTAATAAATAACCACAATAACGGCAATAATAATAATAATAATATTAATGTTAATAATAACAGTAATAGTAGTATTAGTAGGTTTGGTAATGGTTTTTTAGTAGTGGTGCAGAATATTAATCCTGATAGTCGTACTCGTAGTACCTTTGTAGTGATAAGACTGGTAGTCACATTAGGAGTAATAGTAGTAAGTAATATTAGTAGTCGTAACAGTGGTAATGATACTGATAGTCGTAGTACTACTTAGTAATAACATAATAAATTTTTGTTACAGATTATAATAATAATACTGGTAGATATCATAATAGTAGTAGTGATATGTATTAGTAGCCATAATAGTAGTAGAAATACTGGTAATCGTAATGGTAGTAATAACATAATAAATTTTTGTTACAAGTGGTATTACAAATCTGTAAGAACTTTACAACTATAATAAAAATTTATATTCCTCACACCATTATGTTTCACACAATGACCACTCTGAAACGGATCGATCCCGCGCATTTCAAAGATTTAGATGCGCCTTTAGAGGCTCGTTTTCTGCTTGCCTTTAGTTCCTGCAATTTAAGGCGGAAACGCGAGTAAGAAGAAAGAAGCATACGTTTCGTGCCGCACGGAAAGTTCACGAAATGCCTAACAACGGTTTCACAGACGAGGTTTCGGAAACTTGAAAATACCGGATATGCTACCAACCCATTTCTCCTACTTGCTCGTATCTGAATCTCAAGCCTGTAATAAATGCGTACTATACACCAATTTCTCTTAACTACTGATTGCCAGATTATTATCATTTTCCAGATATCTGTTCTTGAAAGGAACAGGTTACACTTGATAGCCATAAAACGGCTCCATATCAGAACTACACAGTACAATATTACACATGCAATTTAGCACACATCAGAATAGCGCACAGCAAGTTTTCAAACACAAGATAGTACAGATATCATAGTGCACATACAATGTAGAACACATGCAATTTAACGCACATTTCTTTAGTGCACATCAGGATAGCGCAAGATTTCGTACACACTCATCTTCTCGTCGCCGTCGACTGTTTCACAGCCGATGGTATCAGTTTTGATTGGGCCTAGACTATGGCGGTGGCGCGTGCCCGCTTGCGGGCGCGTAAGGCATGGTAGCGATCCGATGTGACCTTGGGGGATGTTCAAAATGAGACCGCGGTTACAAGTATCGCGCGATGGGGTCAATATCGCTATTGTTAACAACGCCATCATTCTCAACATTTCCCTTTAAACTTTTTGGTGGTCGGCTTTGGTTTACGAGATATTCGCAAAAAACGTAAATTAACAATAGAACCGAGTTATTACCGAGTTTAACACTTACTCACATCGGTTCGCTAACATGCTTTACGCGCCCGCGAGCGGGCGCGCACCCCCCGCCCTAATCTAGCCCGAACCAATACTAATACCGTCGGCTGTGAAACTGATTTCAATATATTAGGCCGAAAGATTTTTTATTAATATCTACGAATCTAAGGCCGACCACCAAAAAGTTTAACGGGAAATGTTATTCAGAATGACGACTTTGACATCATATGTGAAGGTCATCGAAGTCGGCGAAGGCCCAGTTCATCGACAAGTTTACCGAGCTATCATTTTGTACACTAAATAAAATGTGTATTAAGCTGCACGTATTTTAAATTGTACGTGTACTATCTTGTGTGTGAAACCGTGCTAAGCACTAGAAAAAATTGTGCATTAAATTGTATGTGCACTACTTTCTGTGTACTATCTTGTATATAAAATCTTGCTGTGCGTTAAACTGTATGTGTCCTTAAATGCATGTATCCTAAATTATGTGTCCTAAATCACATGTGTCCTAAATTGTATGTGCACTATCATCTGTGCACTATTCTAATGTGTGCCAAATTGCATGTGTAATATTTTACTGTGTAGTTTTCATATGGAACCCCTAAAACAAGCCTCTTTTCAAACGCAAAGTATAAAGTGATAAATAACAGCAGAGAGAACGTTTTTTCTAGTTTTAATCGTTATTCCATGAGCTTTAACATAAAAAAAGAAAAGTCTAAATATCTCTATGTACATAAAAGGTTTGAGTAAAAACGTAAAGGCGCGTACGCGGTGCACCGTTTGAGGGTCAATGTAAAATCTCGAAAATCGCTCGATTTGGATGAAATTCAATGAGAGATGCAGAAAACCGTTCCCTACGATTTGACGGGAGCAGATTTTCCAGATAAATTCTTAAAAAACAAGATAACAAATATTTATCATGCAAGAAATCGATAAAATCTTATTTTTCAATATAAAAATTGTATTATTTTTTTCCAAAATCTGCTCCCGTCGCATCGTAGGAAATGGTTTTCTGCATGTCTCATTAAATTTTCATACAAATCGAGCGGTTTTCGAGATTTTATATTCACCATCAAACGGTGTACCGCGGACACGCCTTTGCGTTTTTACTCAAAACTTTTAGACTGTTCCTTTTTTATGTTAACGCTGACAGAATAACGATTAAAACTAAAAAAACGTTCACTCTACTGTTATTTCAGTTTACGTAATTCTACTTTTATTACAGAAAACGGCCTGTTTTAGGGCTTCGAGGATAACCTACCCTCTTAACCCGCCGGCAGGCGCGCGCGTATACTCAGTACACGGAGGTCAGTTTTTGGCTAAAAAAAAACGTTTGACCGTGATGTGTTGTATCCAGCACCCCTATGTATTCTTGCAGCTGACATTTTTGTATAATGCTACGTACTTGTCAGGTTCTAATTCAGTTTGGAAGTGTTTCTGATTGAATGAAAACGAAAGTATGCCGTGTATCCTGTCGGCGAGCGCGCTTTCACCCCCTAAACATGCAAACAGGACAAAATAAAAAGATACCTTTTCTTATTTCTTGGTCCTCTAATACATACCCAAAAATCAAAGCAATCGGAGACGAACACCTGAAAATTATATAACTTTGGGGGTTGGTTTCACCCCTAAATATGAAAGCGGGCCGCTATAAAGAAACGCATATATCTTATTTTTCGGTCCTACAAAACATATCCAAAAACCAGAACAATCAGAGGCGAACACCTGAAAACATTTGAGGGGTGGTTTCACCCCCTAAGTATGCAAACAGGCTAAAATAAAAAAATACGTATATCGTATTTTTTCGGTCCTCTAAAACATATCCAAAGACCAAAGCAATTGGAGACGTACCCCTGGGAAACTTGTGACTATACGGGCGCGCTCGCCGGCAGGATACGCGGCATACCTACTTTCGTTTTCATTCAATCTGAGACACTTCCAAAGTGAATTTGAACCTGACAAGTACGTAGCATTATGCAAAAATGTCCGCTGCAAGAATACATAAGGGTGCTGGATACAATACATCACGGTAAAACGGTTTTTGAGCCAAAACAGACCCCCGTCTGCGGAGTACACAACGGGCTTGCTCGTGTAAAACTTTTGGGCGCGCGCGCCGGCGGGTTAAGACAGCACTCCTTAATTTCTAGTCACCGAACACAACATTACTACTATTTACTATTTTTATTCATTTTTCTTTTACTAAAGCCACAACTATAGTAGATAACAATAGTATACTACCTTTAATAATAAAAACGTTAAAAAACCGGGCAACCCCAGAGGAAAACTCGGATATCGTGTGATACATTTTAGGGTAACAATGTCTCAGCTTGTAACACGTAGTACCATTCACATCATCGAGGTTCTTTACTACACTGTGCCTTGCAGAAACCCAGCCTTGCCATAAAAACGTTAGGGGCTAAAATCAGTAGTGATTTCTCTTAAGTCAACCTAGCTGTATATTCAGCATACTTTTTGGTCATTGGGACTTTAACAGTCTGAGTTGGCGACGGTGTGTTTTCGCGCTGAGGGATTTGCATCTTGTGCATGATGCATTTCACAGCGATATCTTCTGGAAACCATCAAAAGTACTTTGAAAACGAACCAAACTCGGAGTTTGCATTTCAAAACCCTGCGCCACTCAAAATGTTAGGGTCCTGGAGTGTCTAAGAACACCGCTCTTTGATATTATATATCAAGTATAACTCAGAAAGTATAAATTTTGCAGGACTCGCAGTTTAAAATTTCCATTTGATTAACAGTGGAATATTGGTTATAAATTTGAAATTGACATTCTCGTGTTAACCCAATATCAATTCCAAGCAGCGATAGACCAAATAAGTGCAGCTTTCTAATGCATGATGAAGGACATATTTAAGGTAAAGGCACCAGTAGCTGACCACTTTTCAGAAAAACGTGAAAAATATGCTATTTAGTAGTGACGATCTTTTGAAGAAAGTGCAGTTGACGTGCCAAGATATCTACTTACAAATTACAATTAGTGACTAGAATCTAAAACACTCAAGTGTGAAGTACCTACATTATGAACAGTATTGGCGAATGTTTATTTAAATCAAGATGAGTAGTATGTTCCTATATCGTTATTTCCTTAATGATTTTGGTAAAAACAGGTGTATGGTTCAGGTAAAAAAATTCGTAGGTTATTAACCCTTTATGACTGAACTCTTCACTTGTTAAACTCTCATAAGGTTCTATATTTGATAAATACACCATTTTCGTTATACTGACCTAAAAAAAACGTGGTTTGTGAGGTGGTCAAGTAATGACTCTTGTCATTCTAATTGTTTCTAGAAGTTGACAGGTATAGTCAATTACTGACTATGTAGGGGAAATCAGGACAAAACCAGATATCTGGGTAAAACCGGGACGTGCTATTATTTTTAAAACGGCCTTAAATTTTTCCGCGTCGTTGCAGCGACATGTTGTCGAGATATGCATTATTTCATCAACAAAAGATGATCGTGTGACAAGCGTGCTTACTAAAATTATACTGACTTGTGTGTTTTTGAAGGCTCTGATCTAATTTTCGATAGTTAAGAAACTTCAACACTTTTGACAGTGTTCAGGTAAGTACCTTTTTGTGTGAATTATGTTAATTGTTGCATATTAAAGTGTAAATAACTAAGACAGTTTGTTTATACTTCGCCCTGGTATTGTTGATAATTCTTAATATTTACAAAATGGTATGCTGGGGCAAAACCGTACGGGGTAAAACCGGATATCCAGTTTTGGATAAAATGTGTATAACAAAGAAACGAAAAAAAGGAAGTTATCAACATTAAACTAAATCTTAATAAAGGACTACAACTAAAGAGAAAGAAAACCACGGAGTTAAACAAAATACGGAGGGATAATGATAACAGTGGTGATGAAGACGGTGAAGACATTTGCATTTATGTCCAAGAATCCTATGGTTCATCCAAATTGAATGAGGGTTGGGTGCAATGTTGTAAGTGGGCTCACGAAGGCTGCACTGGTTGGGGAACTGAAGAATTGAACGAATTCCGTTGTTATAGGTACTAGGGCCAGTTTTTAGTATGGTACCCGGTTTTACCCAAGCCATGGGGTAAGACTGTAAAAACGAACCATATTTTAAATCTTAATTTGTTCCTATTTGTTATTGTATTCAAACAAATGGATATATACTATTATTTAATAAAGTGTTTATTCTAATAAATCCTAATTTAAATTTCTTTTTTTACATTAATAATGTCAAAGTTATGAGCTTTTATCCTTAACGTCCCGGTTTTGCCCCTACTTTCCCTATATATTTCCTATATATTGTGAGTGGTTTTTGGTCGTTGATTCCGAATCCGACATAGGACTTATAAAATTAATTTATTTAAACAATTTGTCTAACAAATTATATTGTAAAAAAAGTTTTAGTATTAATAAAAAATTTTCGGAGACTTATATATGTTTGTTTAGTTATTTTTCCTGCAGAACATGATTCTATAAGTACCAAAATATGTAATTTTGCAATCATTTGTTTAAACAAATTGTGTAAAAAAATTAATTTTACAAATCCTACGTCGGATTCGGAATCAGCGACCTCAAAAATCATTAACATATATACAACTTTTTCGTGCATTTACCCAGTTTCTTTTAATTTCACTTTCCTTTTTAGTTCTAACTTGTTCGAAATTATTCACAATAAACTATGCTAAGACGATTACCTACATCATTGACTTAATTCTCTTTCTAGTGTAGGTAGTCAATTACTGACCAAAATAGGGCCAACTACTAGTATTTTCATTTTCAAAGATGGTCAACTTCTGAAGCAGTTACTGAACTTTAAAAAATGGTTCTACAATTTTTATAACATAATTTTGCTTAAAAAAATCGTTTTCATTAAATAATTTAAAAACCTTAAAGATTATCTTTAGGTAGCGACTGTTACTATTTAATGACACAACAAGTAATTACTATTGTTTACTTGAAGGATTTCTCTTAACTGGTCAACTACTGGTGGCTTTACCTTAGTATTTTGTACCCACGTGGTGTTGTTTTACATACCATTTGGTTGAGTCTCAGATTAATCAGTATCGTTCAGGAGTTGAAAATGGCTATGATATCGGTTTCGGTTCTCGAAACTGTTATAAGAGCGGAAATAATCTTGGAACAGTTACGAGTGAAAAAGATTCTGGCTTATATTGGTTCAAGTTGTACAGAACCGTTAGTATTATATTATTATTATTTTATTTTATATCAACGGTTCAAAATCCTTTATTACATAGTTATGACGGACAGTAAATTAGAAATACGGAAAAAGCAATAACAGAAAGTAAAATAAATTAAGTACAGCGGAGTGATGAGAAAGCAGAGTATTACATTCTGCATATCGCTAGATTAACCGTACATTAAAATGAATATAAAGAGTAATTAAAGAAGTCGAGTGTGTCGCAGAGAAACGGTTAGCGATTAGACACAGACGGTTGAAACAGTTGTTGTAGCGATAGAGAGTGCGATGCTGCTCAAGTGCAAAACGAGTATGGCTTCTGAGACGTCGCGAAGGAGTCTGAAAATTTAGGATATGTAGGATGTCAGGACAGGCGATACTAGGATTTGTTGCGCTATATATAAATAGCAGATCGGCAGAAATACGGCGGCTTTCAAGTGGCAATCACCCGAGACGAAACCAGTCTAAGAAACTTGTGTTGTACGCTTTGAATTAACGATATATGCTTTTTGTAATACTCTAATATAGAACGGACCAAAGACTTATAGAGTGTCACGAGAGTAGGTTTGGAAAAGTGTTTGGAACAGCGGTAAATGACAGACAAATCATTAGAAAAAAGAATACCTACTAAGATTATGTATGGTGTTAACGGAAGATAATCACGTATTGTTAAGAGAGTATGGTAAATAACTTTAGTATTACTCCGGCAAAAACGAATAATATGGCGCTTAGATACATTAAAATAAAGCTTACTTTTGGAGCACCAAGAGGTAAGTCTATCCAAGTCTAGTTGTAACAGTACCGCGTCTTCAACGCTCGTGACAGATCGATAAATCTTAAGGTCGTCAGCATAGAGAGTAAACCTACTACTCAGAAATACACCAGAAATGTCATTAATAAACAGAATAAAGTCGAAGTGGACCCAAATGAGATCCCCGAGGAACGCCAGGGCAGACAGCAATCTCCTTAGACAGGCATTCGTTGAATCTCAAGATCTGAGTTCCATCGGTTATTTAACTGGACAACCAATCAAGAAGATTACCATGTACACCGAGAGCGCAAAGCTTAGAAAAAAGTATGGAGTGGTTGACAGAGTCCAAAACTTTGCGCAGGCCGGCGTAAACAGCATCAACCTGTAATCCTTCCTCGACCCGGTCGGATGAGAATCGTTGGTACGGAAGGAGATTCATGACGGTAGACCGTCCAGAGTCAAAACCATGTTGCTGATTAATGATAAGGTTTTTGCAAAAGAACGAAAATTTTGCCGTTGTAATATTCTCGAAAAGCCTAGGCATAACATTCTGCAAGCTAATTGGTCTGTATGAAGTAGCCAGTGTCTTGATATCACCTTTAAGTACAGGGCAGACGAGACATGTTTTCCAAGCAGAAGGAGATGGGTCGGAATTTAAAGATTTGTTGAAAAGAATCCAGAGAATACGAGATATGATCAAATTGCAGAATTTAAATTAAGTTGGAGGGATGCCGTCAGATCCAGGACCATTGTTAACGTCCAAAGAGTTAATGAGATAAAAGACTTCACCGATATCAATGTGAAGGCTAGATATCAATTGCGTTATCATAGTTAACTGACGGACGAAGATTGGTGTCAGAGGAGTACGTAGATCGAAAGAATCGGCAAAGGTGTCGACAATGGTCTGATCGGTATCGTTATGATGGTTATTGTAGGAAATATAGGCGGGAAGGGATGATTCATTTTTAAGTTTGCGAGCAAAATTCCAGAAAGTTCTTGGTCGTGTTTGAAGCGTAACTTCAGACTTTGCAACATGAACAGCCCAACAGTTTTGGGATAAATCTTTGCACTTCGATCTAATGTAAGACTAGAAAAAACAAGGTAGGGTAAATGACCCAATTACTGACACATTAAGCGTTGACGCTGACATTATCTTATAGTTTTGTACTTATAGACTAAAAGTATATGTTGTTCTTGTTATTTATTATTGTTTAATATGTTTACTTGATGAAAAAAAATTGGTGGATCTTAAAACTTCGATTCTTATGTATAAATTCATCAATTTCAAATATATATTACGGGATCTATTACTGACACCCTTCGAATGTATTTGACTGAGTTACTGACACCCCAATTACTGCCAGCTAACCTAATACTGTTTATTTGTCATTTTAAGGTTACGTCATGACATGTACATGAGCAACTACTGCTATGACAATAATACCAAAATGCTTGAAACGCTTGTACCAATCACTGTCACCCAATTAATAAGTAAAAAGACTTAATGAATCGTTGAATTCGAATCGTTATTACTTTCTGTGATGCTTATATTATTTAAAATATTATATTTTGTTATGTTAACAGCTTAAATATTACAAATACAGCATTTTCTTTGACGCCTTGTTTTCTCTTTCGCCAGTAAGAAAGTCACCATTTCCATTCTCCTAATATCCGCTTAAAATTTGTTATCGTTTTATTCAAATTAACGAAGAAGAAATGAAGTACTTTTTTTTGCATCGTATAAATAACAGTTTGAATTGTATGCAAAATTTTTTTTATGCATGATTTTATAAGATTTATTCGTTATTTTACGTAAAATAGCTTAAGGTGACAGTAATTGGGTAGGTGGCAGTAATTGGTCCTTTACCCTAGTCAGGTAACGCATTTGTGAGCTTAAAACGGCAGTGAGCAATTTTCTTCAGTCTAATCAAGGATGCTATCTTAGTAGTATATTGGTTCCACAACAGTTATATGTATATCGGTTATACAGTTAGTTCCGAGAGTTCTCGGAACCGATACATACCTACATTACTGTTATAAAACCGATATATAACTACCTATTATGGAACCGATATAACATCCGAAATCGATATAGTCAGAATATCGGCTCTTCATAACTGTTTCAGTCGGGACCGATATATAACAGTTTGAAACAGTTATTTTTGCAACCGTTTCAATGGCCCAGTACGTATTTTCACATCGTGACGTCCACTGAAAGGAGCTTTCGAGGTTTTCGTGCAACGTGTCTCACCTTCGAATACATTAGACTGAGAGGCAGGCTCATGGCTATACTGAGGATCCACACGAAGATGATCTTCAAAGTGACCCTCCGTCTGGTCTTGTTGCGACCGAACTTCATGGGGTAACGTAGACTCAAGTATCGGTCTACGCTGATGGTGCACAGATGCATTATGCTCGCTGTGCAGAACAACACATCCAGACAGATCCATACGAGGCAGTAGACGGACGGCAGGGGAAAGTATCCTAAAACAAAGAGACGCACTGTGAGGGTGATAGAGTGAGTTTTGGAAAAACATTACTTGAAATACAGAATTAACATAGTATAATATTTCTGATAGTGAATCATTCGTATCACTTTATTATCTCTATTAACCCTTCGTGGACACATTTCCTTCTAATTACAAGTTAGTCCCATGGGGTTCACTGTACCCAAAGTCATTTCTGACTTACCATTTTCGTATTTTTGAATCTTTTAACTTTTGAGTAATAATTGTACATTCGTAATACCCATACAATCGTGCTCTAACAGTCGTTTTATAGAAATGTAATTTTTGATACGTTGAAATTTGTATTTGAAAAAATAGTTGTGGATAAATACTTTTTTAGCTTGAAATTCACCAAATTTTTAACTTTTATTATTAAGGTCTGAAAATTTACAGAAATATTGACAAAGAGTTAATAAAAAATAACTTCTAGTCAAATCCGATTACGTATTCTTTGAGTAATTGGTTGTAAATTATTTTATGCAAATAATGTCCGAGCCTGAGTGATTCCTGGACAAAACCGTCTAATTAATATTTTGAAATAATGAATTACATGAATTAAAAAGCTAATTTTATCTTATTATAGGGGTCCATATGTAAGTCTTTTCTCAGTAGCTTTACGTATGGGTCAATTCTACCGAAGGAAATAGTATATTGCGAACATACTTATTTGTTTTTACGCGGATCACAGCGTTGCAATCGCGAAGTATGTAATCTTATTTTAACTTTTGACAGGGAAGTACGTAAATATCTGGCGAATGATTGAGCGTTTTAAATTGCAGCATTTATCACGACTCTGATTAACACTTCGACTGGTGTTGTGCTTTCACGTCGATATTCTTTGGAAACCATCAAAAGTATTGTCCGGGAGTCTCCAAATCTTTACTTACCGTAAACTGGGGTGACTTTACCCGCCGGGGTGACATTGCCCACTTTTTTACTCTGACTGAAAAATTACCATATGATTGAATTCGCTATTTTTTTTGCGGTTGCCCTTGGAGAAATTATTGCTATCGATTACAAAGCACCATATGTTCTAATTACTTCACAATAAAATAAAATAAAGTCTTTCCGAAAAGTGGGCAATGTCACCCCGGGCGGGCAAAGTCACCCCAGTTTACGGTACACGAAAAGCTTCTCTTATCCATTGGTAGTAGTGCTACGTAGATTTATTAGATACTACAGTTTATATTTCCATTAATGTCGACCGTGTTCAAAGCGCGTGACGATTCGGACAAAATATTCCCAGCAAAAGCGACACTCGAAATGGCCTGACTGATGTGAAGGGGCATTTTTCAAAAACTTGCGCCACGCAAGTGTTAAAGCGACTGCAATTTGAAGATCGAAGGGGATTCTCCGCATGACATCGTGGGATTTTGCATTCCGCGCGCTACAGCCACTTCCTGCTCAAATGGAAGCATGGTTAGTCAGCGTCGACCCCCGGCCCCTGTTACTCAACCTACCCCGATACTTGTCACTTTTCGTGTTACTTTATTTTCTCGTGGCACGTGAAGTATCGCAAGCAAAAAGAGGTCAACGGGTCACCTCGAAACGAAAAAAATCGACAAGTCGGGAGATCGAGCTGATATCTTCTGCCTTTTTATAGCTTTCGTTTTCTTAATGTGACGTGTAATGCGATTGAATACATTGTTGCACACTTACAATTAGATTTAATGTAATTCTTGAATAATACACATATGTACATATGGAGTACGTTGATTTGTATCGATCGTATCTCGAACCATAACACTATTAGTATTATAAGATTTATAAGTTTAGAAAGAAAATCTTTTTTGTTCTCAATTTTCAGTGAAAATTTCGAAGTTATCTTTCTTTCTTTCCTAAAAGATTAAATTGTACAGGGGCTTTCATTTCAAACAGACTTTAATATTAGTATTAAGTTCGCATGGATTCATAGAATGATTTGACGGAAGAAGCAAACGAATAACTATCACTGTTTGAGCACAAAAGATGTTCAAAGTTGAAAATTTACATTTTTTTTTTTCAAAATCGAGTTTCCCGAAAACTGAGGGTGATGGGGACAATCAGTTTGCGGATTCGTTTTCAGTGCACAAAAATCTATAAGGGAGGGCTATTGAATATTACAGAACAGAAAAAAAGTTCAATTTTCTTAGACATTGTGATCGAATATTCGAAATTCAATCGGCGAGGTGGAAGTGCAACGAGAATACAAGTAAAGTTGTAATTTAGGCGATCGTTGCCCCATTAATTGCCGATGCCCTCCTCCCACCGTCTCCTGGTGTTTACGTTTGCCCGTTAAACGAATGGCGCGGTGCAAATTTGCCAGCGACCCTCGGTAATCGTTTTTCTTTTGTTCGTTTCGCCGTTGCCGGTGTTTGGTGCTTGTGGTGCGGGGTCTGCGCTATCGTTAAAATTAAACGTGGCCCCCTTCGAATTGAAGACGACCGCGGCCCAGCTTGTAACGACAACGCGCGTCGCTGTAAAAGGAAAGTTGCCCGTGCGTCAAATTTATCGGTAACCCTGCATTTACAGACAATCGACAAATTGAGCAGTAATAATAAAAATAAACGACGGTGTTCAGCTTGGATTATGTAGATGTCGGACAGGGCAACTTGTGGAGCCCCCTTAACGATGTAACGTTTAGGAATCGAACCCTATCAGGGTTGCCATCTCTCCGGTTTTCACCCGGAGACTTCGAATTTTCAAGCAAATCGCCGGGCTCCGGTTTTATGGAACAAATCTCCGGATTGTAGAAAAAATTGCGATAATAAGAAACTGTTGTATTACACAATGGTATTAATTTTATATACAATAAAAGTTATTAATTAAAAAACAAATATTTTTAAATTCTGAATTCGTTGAAGTTTAAAAGAATTGCACATTTGTTTTCTGCATATTCGAGAACAGAACTTCTTCCATCTCAGGGTTTATATTCGAATCTCCGGATTGTGTGGCATTTCGTGATTTATCATATGGTGGCAACTCTGGGCCACAGTCCAGTGTCAGTGGGTTAGTCTTGTGTGTGTAGGCAATTCTGTGCTTTTAGTTTTGCACTATATAAAATCACTTCCGACTGATTGAGAGGTATCTTCTTGCTGTTTAGGTTGTTTACAGCGTTGACATTCACTTGTTTAACATAGCGTGCTGCTTGTCTATTGCTTGCAATAGGTATAACGCAGAAACAGTCGTGGATACAATGCACAGTGGTTTGAACTCCCAGAAACGTGACAAAAATCCGAAAAATTAAAATTAGTAAATTGAATGTATTTTGTTATAAATCGATAGTAGACTATATGCTACAACTGTTTTATGTGTTATTCTTTTCTTTTATAACCTTGGTCATATATCATTATTATTTGCATTTAGTTTTACACATTTAAAGTGAGTTTTTAAAGTGTTATATTTATTGCATATGATGAAATTGGAAAATGATACTAATTAAGCTAATACCAGAAGGGGTTAATAACAAAATACATCAAAAGTCATTTTTCAACTTCATGGCTGCTGGTAACGCTAGAGTGAAATTCAATTTCTGTACGTTGTTAGAGTTTTGGGTTAACTCCCAGCACTTCCTAGTGTAAATTTTTGTGAGGTTATAATATACCTATATAATATGTCTACCAACATCGGACTTTAATAATCCGAAAAGGAAATTTGACACTTTTTACCACTTTCAGAAATATTACATTTTTTTCACGTAGGTTATGCTTAGGTTGTACAGAATGTGGCATTTAAATGGAACCACCTAAATATCTTCGTTACTAGTAGTCGTATGAAAAAGCTTCCGAGGACAAAGTTATACTGCTTAGAAGGGCACGTGCGATGGCACATGATTTTTTTTAAAAATCATTTAATTATAAAATTTCAAGGTTAGCGTTGTTTTTCTAAATGGTACTATATATTTTTTAATATGTTAATCGATTAATCTGACTATCCTCCATAAAAAAGTATTAACCTATTTGTGTCGAGAAACCATTAGTTTAGCAAATATTTTAACTTTAATATTGAAAAACCTATCGTACGAAAGACACGCAAAGATGCGAAGCATGTGCATGACGATATATTAAATTATTTACTCTTATCTTCTGACCCAATAATTTCAAATCTTCGGCCACTACCCAGAAAAAGTTGAAATCTTTCCCAGTGGAAGTTATGGAAATGCTGGAATCCCCACATGCAATTTGATAATTTCTCAAACAAAAACACAACGATGGTACATATATAATGATGAATCTTAATTTATAAAATTATTCGACACTTATGTTTAATAATTAATAAATAATTTAAACAATTTAATATAATTTTTGTCTTAAGTTTTTGAATCATTTGCAATGATTTATATTGAACACTGATTACAATAATATCTTTTTTTTTCAATTACAGTAAGGAATTAGTGACATGTTTTGGTGAATTCAAACCAGTGGTTGTTTTTTTAAATGATACCACATATTTTTAATACACAAATCAACCCATCTTGATATTCCCTCATGTTTTGTTTTTTTTGTCATTTTGACTCCAGATTCGTGCTCAGCCACCTCGAAAACTCTAAAATACCAAGTTTAGACCAAATCTGACATTTTTCTAGTATACGCGTCCGCCATATTGGACCCGCCATTCTGACTTCAGATTCGTAATCAGCGCTCTCGAAAACTTTAGTATACTCATTTTTGTAAATATCAAAGATCACCTTCATATTTTTGCCATATTTCTGGGATTTCAAACCACAGTGCAATGGCCGCCGCTAAAGTGCATAGTGCGTGGAAGGTTAATGATAGGCGGCGTTCAGATAAAAAACAGTAAGGGATTTGAGCGAGTGGAATCGGCGTGGATGACTGGTAGGATATTGATTGTGACAGGCAGATTATATTAGAGATTGAAGAAGTAAAGACATAATTTATGATTTCTAAACTGTTGCATATGTAAGAGAGTTTATTGGTTTGCGAGAGAATCATTGGTACTGACGAGACGTGAGGGTGGTCGGCAGCGGGATAATAATGCAAATGACACTGTTTCTCAAATATTACTCCGAACCGCGTCAAACTTTTATTCGGTTTCTTCTTCGTCTCGCAATAGTCAAGTTACAGAATATAATAGCCACCCCACGCCGCAACGCGTATTTGTACATATCGGCGACGATGACCAAGGTTTTTCATTCACCTTGAACATCTCGGAACGCTGGCGAATGAGGCTACACTTCGCGCTTGAACTTAATACAAACGCTGCTGAAGCTGCTGAAATTGTTTCTTCAGCTTGGGGTGGAAAATTCTACCGCACGCGTCATCAGATTTAGCTCCAAGTGATTAAGACATATTTAGGTCATTAGGATTAGTGCCTATAAAAATCAACGAAATAAGTATCTATTGACAGAGCAACTAAAACATTTCGAGTTTTACTAATTTTTTGTAAATTCAGAGTAGGCAGAATAAATTATACGACGAAATAAAGGAGACTCGACTGATGGCGGGATGAATAATCAAATGAATTACTTCACACGAGAAATTTTAATCTGGCCGTCCGAATCTGTCACGGACTGTTCACTGGGAAAGAAATCTAATTTTTCGCTTCGCGTCTTCGAATTCGTTTTAATGCCTCGCAAAAAGCTCCATTCTGCTTGTCACGTCTATCTTTCCACGACTCCGCGGACTAGTGGGAATGACCACCGACAAAATTTAAATCGAAAAAGACCCGTCAGCCTCGTAAGCGTTTCACAGGATTCGCTTATTCCTGACGGTGATTCTCGGTGGTCGAAAGGTGTGGACTAGAGATCCCGGCGTAGAACGTGTATTGAAGATACACGTGTACACGCGTACACGTGTCGTAAAAATATCCGTGTTCAAATCCGTGTACTTCTTAATACACGGATACACGGGTATTGAAATACACGTGTACACGTGTATCGAAATTCACGGATCGTAGTATCCGTGTACCCGTGTACCGAAATTCACGGATACACGTGTATCGAAATATACGGTTTCACGTGTATTAAGATATCCATATTTAGTTTTTTAACTAAATATCCGAATGTTTAGATTTTACGCAAATAGTTTGTAATAGGTAGGTACAAACATAATTTATGGTAATTCCGGGAGACGCATTCGGGCTGGAGACTTGGTCGAAACAGTTGATTTCTAGAGAATTAATTGTTCTGAACCTTAACACATTTTTACATATACATAGATGTAGAGTCTGAATATAGGAACTCGACCAACTCTCCAGCTCGACTGCGTCTCCCGGAATTACCCTACTAGGTTGCAGATGAAAATAAAAAATATCATGATTTTGTTTAATAAAGTTTAATCTATTAATTTTTTATTTTGGTGTAAGAATACTAACGTGTTAACATTCTCTGGGAGTAAACGGTTTCTTTTTTTTGTTACAATGCTTCCAGAACACGAAAAACATCTTTCCGACATTGCCGAGGTTGCTGGAATAGTTAAATATTTTTTGGCAACATGTGAAATCACCGGGTATTTATTTGTCCTAGCCTTCCACCAGTCAAATGGATCCAAGTCGAAGCGTAATTGTGGCTCGGCCATATACGTTTCAAATTGAATGTTAATATCGTTGTTGTCGGTAACTTCGTCATGATGTTTTTTATTTTCATTTGCAACCTAGTAAATTATGTTTGTACCTACCTATCGCAAACTATTTGCGTAAAATCTAAACATTCGGATATTTAGTTAAAAAATTAAATATGGATATCTTAATACACGTGAATCCGTATATTTCGATACACGTGTACCCGTGAATTTCAGTACACGGGTACACGGGTACACGGATACTACGACCCGTGAATTTCTGTACACGTGTATTTCAATACCCGTGTATCCGTGTATTAAGAAGTACACGGATTAGAACACGGATGTATGAACTACACGTATACACGTGTACAAGTCGTACACGTGAAATCTGAATCTCTAGTGTGGACGTCTATTTCGGATGTCTCAGGCGGTTCGCCGGTCAACTTTGAAGTGGAAATCAAATAAGTAATTCATGATTCGATTCATGAGTTCACGTGATTTCGTCGATTCACGTGTCGCCAAGTGGCCCTGTCACGAAGTCCTTTCTATACTTGAAAAGATGAACGTTTCACTCGTCGATTTTAGAATTCCAATACCAGAAAATTGTTATTAACTTCTTAACTCTAAGTATTTTCAATACGAATTTTTCATGTCTTGAATAATCTTTTAAATAAATATTGCTAGTCAGGGTAGGTACCAATGACTTTTCCTCTTACTGTCTAAATCTTATCACGAAAATTTTGAATATTTTTGATTGGCTTCCTTCGTACCCTATTCCGCAAAAATTATGCGTTATGTCGCTATATATCAACGGAACATATCGAAGTGACCATCATCGATTTTGTTGCGACTTTGGTAGAAAGTAGTTCCTACAAACATATTTGACGCGTATTTCTTTTTATCGACTGGCATTCATGTTGAACGGGTGAAAGCCCCCAAAGTTAGAGGGAAGAAACATATTTGGTCAAATACCTTGGAAAATACTAGAGCTAGGAGAACGGTATTAATGGCAAAATTGTGTAGTTTCTAATAAAGAATGCAGTTGTGCAAATAGATTAAAAAAATCCGGCTGTTAAATAATACATTAAAAATAACATTATTTTTGGAATCATTTGGAATTATTTAGACTATTCTCCTAGGTCTAGTAGTTTCCAAGATATTCGACCAAACCTGTTTCTCACTTTCAACTATGAGGGCTGTTTTCACCCCTTCGATATGATAGTCAGCCGATAATAAAATGCGTGTCAAATATGTTTGTAGGAACTACTTTTTACCAAAGTTGCATCAAAATCGGCGATTGTCATGTCCATATGTTCTCTTGCAAGCAAATATGAATATAAATTCAACGATTTAAAGATATCCATAATTTCAAGACTTTTTAACAATTAAAGAATCAATATAATATAGAGCCTCTTACTGTGCCAAAGTGACACCAGAATAAAATATGAAATGCTCGATTCTTCCTATGTACAGTAATAATTTACAAAGCAGCACGCCTTACAGATTTCGATGACCTTCAGATGTGAGGGGGGAGGGAGAGAGAGAGAGAGAGAGCATAAATCCAATTCAAAATTAATATTTGTAATTGTTGGGGCGTGTTATTATACTTATGTTATCTTCATATTCATTTTCTCTATTTTTAACAAAACTGGCAATAGTTATAAAAAAACGGCAATACTATTTTTCCCACTATATATAAAATTTTCGACATTATGCCAAATTCCCTTATTTATATTCACAAACATTATAATACTATTTTAATGACCAAATATCTGAGAAATCCTCATTTCTAAATATGTCGACACTTATCTATCTTATCAAATAAATTTAAATAAAAAAAATTGTAAAAACAAGCCTTTATTAAAATGTTCTAAAAAAAGAAAATAATTTTGATACCGACCTAAATGACTGCCTTAGAAGAATTCCCACATATGATCAACAACAAAAGCGTGGAGCGGAAATATTGAAATGTCCTTTAATATAAGTATTTATGCTCCACGCTTTTATTGTTGGTCATATGTGATAATTTTTCTAAGACAGTCATTTAGGCCGGTATCGAAATTATTTTCTTCTTTAGTACATTTTAATAAAAACTTGTTTTTAAAATTTTTTTATGCTTTTTAGTATATGTGCCAAATTTCAAGTCGATCGGACATGTGGAAGTGGATCAAAATTAGATTACAAGATTTCATCCTCACAAACTAACTAACAAACAAACTTACAAGTGAAGGTAAATAAAAAAAACTTGTTAAAGGGAAGGGATTTCAATAAAAGGGTATTCATGGGACTATGGTGCCAACGAACCAGAAGTATATCTGGCCAACAGGCAAGGTAAAAATTCAAGAACAATATTTCTCTGGCTGGAACGCGAAGATTTCTCCTGTGTCAAAGCCTACCGCTCGGGCACCACCATCTCCGCGCGTAACATAGGTTTACTTCGGATTTGATAAGTGTCCTAAACTTATGGGTGGGAGTGTATATGCAAAATGGAATGTTATTTCAATAAACATAGGTCAATGCAGAGACGCGGCAACGTCTCGACGCCAAGTACATGAATCGACACCCTGTATATGTCGACTGTCGCTACCGCTATCATTTTCTCGCCCCCGGGCTATTCCAACCTAACCTGAAACTTATTTCATTAATTATCTCATCACGCCTGCAATATTTTCTAAATTTAAAGGCATTTTTCTCATGTAAACCACATATAAGCTTTCGAATAAGACCAATTTCAATAAAATCGGTCCACGCATGACAGAGATATCGTAATATCGTCTCATGGATCTGTCGAAAACGGTAAGATTTTTTTTCTTCTTCTGATTCTCCAGTCAAAATTTTCGTCAACATAATACGTATATACGTGTTACACGCGCACCTTCAGCCGAAACGAACATGTTTCGTTCGTCAATCGCTATCTTCACTATGCAATCTACTCCAAATTTTGATAGCTTACAGTCACGTTATAACCTGCGAGTGTTAAATAAGGTAAGTTTTCAAAATCTGAGGTGCCACGTGTTTTTACAAATATATATCGTTGTACCATTGAATTGCAAGCAAAATGCAGTCTCAAACACAAGGTAAGTTGCCGAAATTTGAATTGCGACATGTTTGTATATCATCAAACTGTTTTTTATTTGTAACTAAACTGATGATTTTATGTATATATAATACATACATACTTTGTAAAAAGAAGTGAGATCCCCATAAAAAAACTTGAAAAAAAGTAAAAAAATACGCCAAATATATGATAAAATGGAGAACGGAAAGGAGTAAATCACAAAAGAAATAGAAGAAAATATACATTGTAAAAAAAGATGTGAAATCAAATCGAGCTGCAAGTACATAAAGGTGCTTTCCCACAGCGTACAAAGGCGACACTGTGTAACACAATAAAAGACAAGAAAAGATGTTCGCGGCCTGAAAGTCAAATATTTGGCGTGGCCAGGCAAGGTCAAGGTGTCGCTGTATAAGAATTATTTAAAAAGGCAAAATAATGAAAGTGTACTCATAATGTCTGAGTTTTAAATGGATAAATTATCTGAATACTTGCGAAGGGGAGGTATGGGTATTGATGATCTGAGAATACCTTGCCTAGCCACGCCAAGTATTTGACTTCCAGGCCGCGGACATCTTATTTATCCTTTAAAATTAACCGTGTTACGGCGCGGCGGTCTAATGTTACACGCGCGTTTTACATAACCTAAATCTGTTGGTAGTATAGTGTAGTGACCAGGTGTTTATTCACAACTTTGAACGGCTGCTCTTTCTCATCGCCCAAATTTGCAGACTCCTGAGTACAGGGGTCTCAAATTTATAGTTTCTTTCCCTCAAACGAACTACACAAACCGAAATGAATCAACCAACCCAAGCATCTACTCCTCTTAACCTAAACAAAAAGTCATACGCTCACGTAACCTCAAATAACTCATTCCCCACAAAAGAACAAGCAATTGTCATTGACTCACTAGAGGGAATCACTATTGAAGAATATGTAGAAGCAGTGGGTAAACTACCAAGCCCAAATGATATTAGATTTGTTTCCAGAATTTTAAATAAACGTATATGTGCATGTCTACAAAAGAAGTGGCGGATAAACTAACCGACACATACAAACAAATCACAGTCAATTGAAACCAACTAGGACTAAGACCACTAATGGCGAAGCAAGAAAGAATTGTGCTGTCCAATGTATGTCCAATTATTCTCCACGGAATAATAGAAGAACAATTGAAACAACTTAATATAAGCATCGTATCTAAAATCCTGTTCCTAAAAGCTAGCATATCAGATCCAGGTTTTTCTCATATCCTAAGCTTTAGAAGACAGGTGTATATTAAACCAGATGATCTACATCTGTTACCGTAAACTGGGGTGACGTTGCCCGCCCGGGGTGACATTGCCCACTTTTCGGAAAGACTTTATTTTATTTTATTGTGAAGTAATTAGAACATATGGTGCTTTGTAATCGATAGCAATAATTTCTTTAAGGTCAAAAGAAAAAAAAATAGCGAATTCAATCATATACTAATTTTTCAGTCAGAGTAAAAAAGTGGGCAATGTCACCCCGGCGGGTAAAGTCACCCCAGTTTACGGTACCTGAAGCAATTCAAATCCAGTACGAGGACATCAATTATTGGATATATCCATCTACGAACTCAATTATGTGCTTTGTATGCAATAAGGTAGGCCATACTGCAAACCACTGCCCAAATAACAAAACATATCTAGTCAATGAAGATATGGAACTTGTAACGCAATTCCCATTCAGGGAAAATGAAAACAACCTCGGTACGCTAACTCAACATAACACCATTGACAACTCACAAGATAGTTTAATGGATATCGACTTAACACCAGTGTCAAAAAAGAGACCCCTGCCATCTGTAACTAACTCAAATCCCATTGAGTTATGAACACCCAATATATCATACTTAGATACTGATGAAAGTGATGATAATAAGACCAAAACAGAACAGCAATACATAGTTAGTACTGGAAATAAAAATCACCTTAAAATTAAAAAGAAAGTTAAACGCAGTAAGTTCAACGACAAATTAGCAAAAACAATACACGAACTACTAGCTCCAGCTAAACAGGAAATTGAAAACAATCCCAACTATATTTAATTAACTATATACAATTCAAATTGTTTTTGGAAAACGCTTTTGGTTCAGCCAACCCGGGTGAAATAGCCAATAAATACACTGAAGACATCAACGACCTTGTCACTATGATGAGAAACATCTATCCCTTCTTATTAGAAAGAAGCATTAAAAACAGGTTCGGTACAATTATTAACAAATTCCAAAATAAAAATCCCTGAAAGAGACGATAATGACAATAGTAACCCTCCAATCTCGACACTCCACGACAAAACGTTGAACAAACCTCATCTAACCCCGCAATTAACATAAATCAAGAAACTAACCAAATAATCAATCCATTATTCCAAACACAAACCAACCACAACAATGTCACTCCAAATAATTCAGTGGAACCTAAATGTCTTCTTCAGTCGACTAGAACACTTACAACTGCTCACTGACAAACTACAACCAGAAATAATCTGCCTACAAGAAACCAATTTCAAAAACCTCAACTTCGGCAAGATCAAAAACTATAACACTTTCTTCAAAAACCGTATTACCAACCATGCAAGCGGAGGGGTAGCCACATACATAAAAAATACTATCCACAGCCAAAAAGTTAAGGTCTCATTCAGCTTAGAAGCCATAGTCACTAAAATAGCATCTCCTATAAACCTACACATATGCAATATCTACATACCAAACAGCCAACAACTAGACGAAACCGAAATCACCCATCTAATAAATCAACCACCGAAACCATGCATCATCCTTGGTGACTTCAACAGCCACAACCTTCTCTGAGGTTCATACAAAACCGATACGTGTGGAGCTATCATGCAAAAAGTGATAAATTCTACTAACTCAAAATACTAAACACTAACGACCCCACCAATTTCAGCACAGCATCTGGTCGCTTTAGTGCAATAGATCTATCACTCTGTAACTCTTCAATTGCTCCAAATATCACGTGGAATGTAGAAGACCACTTCCCAATCAAGATAAAATATCATCTGGGCTCCAACACCAAAACCCACAAACGCCCAAGATGGAAATTTCAAGAAGCTAACTAGACGACATTCCGTGAATCAATATCAAATGCACTCCCCCAGCTCACAAATTCAAACCCGATAAAACCCGATCAAATCAACTCAACAATACAAAACCTTATAGGAATTATTATAAAAGCTGCTGACGCAGCTATTCCATGAACAAAAAACTATACCAATCCTAAAGCTAAACACAATCCATGGTGGAATGAACAATGCCAACAAGCCAACCAAAACTCCAAGCATGCTTTTAACAGATACAAAAAACACAACACCCTCGAAAATCTCATCAGTATCAAAAATAACCCAAAGAACCATAAAATATAGCAAAGGACAATCATGGAGAGAATACCTGTCATCCTTAAACTCTTACGCTCCAATCACAACAGTTTGGAAAAAAATAAAGACAATCAAAGGCTCAAATCTTCAATACTCAATCCTCCGGATACAAATCACGCAACACTCGATATATCTGCTCTAAATATGCCTCTTCAAGCCGATGAATTAAAATACTTCCTTACTAAATGCATGAACACCAGCCCTGGACCTGTCCCTACAGCACACTTTGTTGCAGGAACGTTGCACAAACGTTGCAGTACATTGCAATGTTGCCGTTTGGTTGCTGGTTCCATTGCAATATAACTGCAAAATTGTGGAAACATTGCCGTGCAATATTTCAATGACCATGTGTTTGTGTGTAATGTTTCAGGAATATTGCGCACACATTGCCGTGCAATATCGCAATGGTCAAGTTTGTGAAATATTTCGGGAATATTGCGCACACATTACCGTGTAGTATTGCAATAGCCACGTTTGTGGAATGTATCGGGAATATTGCGCATATATTGCGGTTTAACCCACGTGGAACATTTCAGCAACGAATTCGCAATGAATACGGAATTACGCGGAACGATCCCGAATTCTCGGCACGCATAAGACAGTCTAAGATTACACAGGCGATCACCGAGGGAATATATGCGAACGCGGACATTATCTGACATAAATAACTAATACAGTTATTTAATTAATATTATAGAGTTTAAACAAACTCATGGACTATATACAGCAACAAAAGAGATTTGCAAATAAGTGTTACATGTGCGAATTACTGCCAGTGTCCCTCCTATTGCCATTAAATTCATTATAGATGATAAAAACGTCGAGTGAAAATGTGTAAGTCCGTATTCTGTGATCATCGTTTGGGAGCGGCGCTCGCAACTTATGAGCAAGATTTCCGCAATAAATCCGATATCACGATTGGACACACAAAACTCACGCACCGGTACGTCCTCGACAGAGAAGAACCCCCATCCTGCGATCTATGCAAAGTGCAACTGTCAGTGGAACACATCATCCTACACTGTGGGATGTACTACCCATGTAGACAAAACTGCAACTTGAAGCCCACCCTAAAGGACAATTTAAACGACAAATGAGCAATACAAAGACTATTAGATTACCTAAAACATACCAAACTGTACAACCAACTGTAGGTCAGACCTTAGGTCGCTAATAATCCGTACTAGTGGTTGATGCGACGTTAAATAATCAAAGAAAAAAAGTAACCTTTTTAACAACTGTGTAAGCATGTAGAACAAATATAAAATAAAGCTTTCATTATTTAATATTGGCAAAATAATCAAGAAGCGTGATGCACAAGTTAAAGTGAATCGGTTGAAACAGCGAATCCCATCGTTTCTCTCAACTATCATAACTGCGTTTCATAACTGTAAAATCATCCTGAAATTAAGTCTTATATGTTACAACTGAATTCGAATGAAAGTAAAATTGCAACATAAAAAGTCATGCATAAAAAATTTGTTTTAGGACAAAAACGAATAATTTGTATCTAAGAATCAATAAAATGATCAGCGTTTATGCTGGTTCGTGACTAAGAAACCATTCCCATAAGGCATTTTATTACACAGAAACTAAACTCAAATAGGCAATAAGATGAAATTGTTAGAATAATTTAATGTGCAAGTCCTTCTATACTCTCAACAAGTTCAAATATTCCACGCTGTTGTCATTGTAGTCTTTAATTCTATTGCGTTCTAATATCGTTTACTTCCGGCATAAACTTTTTGGACGATAATAGTCCGCACTCTACATGTTTCCGTGTTTCCCCATCAGATTTTTGCCGGAAGAACATGATAGCCACCCTAAATCATCAATTTTATAATCTCAAAGCCACGCCACAGTTGCTCGATTATACTTATAGTGTGGACGGCAGCATTATCATGCTGGAATGTCAACGTTACTTCTGCACTTTCCCTTACAAATGGCAGTAAGTGATTTTCTAATATACTAATATATTTTTCGCTATTCATCCGGGTTATCTAATACCACGTTCTGTTATATTTACGATACCTTGGCCCCAACGAAATTGACAAAATATCGATAGAAAGCATTATTTATATAAGTGGTTATATCATCTTCTTTCATCTTCTTTCTTTTATTGTCATGTGCCAGAAAATATAATGCATAGGCCGGTATTCATAGTCGCTACTTATTCTTAAGCAAATGCTTAAGCATGCGGCATTCTGTACTAGCCTAGTAGCTAGTAAAGGATGCCGAATGTTTAAGTATTTGCTTAAGAATAAGTATCGACTATGAATACCGGCCATAATGTGTTGTAGAAGAATTAAATATTGCACTTTTCTGGGGAAACATTGTTTCTCGATAATAATATGAGGTTACACATAGCATAAATGGTTGTACTTCATCTTAATTGCAATATGCAAGAATCGGAAATTTTGGGATGGTTTCACAGTTATGAAACACAGTGTATCATTTTCTATTAATTTCTCTCATCCGTTATCGCCTTTCAGAACGTGGCCACTCGCGCCCCTTCACAGGGGACGCTTTCAAATCAGCAAAGTCAATCGTGCTGCGAGGAACTTTGTTACTGCCATTTCACGCACGCGAAAAGTCATAAATGTCATGGCAGTTGAATCCGTTGGCCTTGCGGGTCGAAATATTATCCTTGTCGCATGGAAATATTCTCAGTAATGAAACGGGGGGTCGTGAGGAAGGGGAGGGGGGAGCGAGAGATGCGGGCCACCTCGGCGCGAACACGTGTAGGGGTTGCAGCGTGAGGCTGTTACGAGGAGACAGCACGCGAAAGTTACTTTCGCACGATGAGAAAATTGGACGCAAAGGCTCTATCGCGCCACTGTGCTGGCGCGCTCTTCTTGCAAGGCCAACATCGACCGTTGGTAATTAAAGTTGGCCCGCTTGCTCACGTGAAAAACGCCCCCGCTGCAGTGTATAATATGTGCGCCCAGGAAATAGAACCACCTGGATCCCCGGGTGCTTGGCAAAAACTGACTGGCTGCATTTTAGGAATTGAACTTTTCGTTTGTAACCATTATGCAGAGTGTACCGAAATGTTTCGACCAAATTATTGCAGCGTTTCCAGGAGTACAAGTGAGAAACCGAAGATGCGTTATGTGTTAACCTTTAGACGGTCCGAGTGGCTACTGTAGTGGTCACGTTATAATTTGGGTATTTTGCGGCAGTTTAAATAAAACATTTACAATTTCAATGAAAAAAATTCCGGCCCTCTAAAGGTTAAGCAAAGTTTTAGAGGATGTAACAAATTATTCTGTTGTTAAAAGAATGTGCTGCAAGTGTTGACCTTAACCTTGAAATTCAGGGTGAAATTTTTCTGTTCTCTAACGTATTCTATTCACTGAGAGAACAAGAAGTGTCAAGGGAGTAATATTTCAAATAGTAATCCAAACAAATGGATATGGGTATTAATAGGAACAGGGCACCGTGGTATTTTTTATCCCCCTAAAAGACGTTTTTAACGGAACTCTACTGATCAAGAATCGTGAAATCAACTGTACATATCGCAGCAAATAATGTTGGATGGCCAGGCTTTAGAACTGATAATAAGAATTCTCTCAATCTAGTGTTCAAAGTGTAGTCCGCATTGTGTCAAAATTTGAAGTCATTGACCGCACGGTTTTTGAAAAAATTGAAATTAAAAATCGTTAAAAATGATAAAAACAGTTCTAAAACACGTTGCAATGAAAAGCTTAAACATTCCTGTGAAATTCTTCAAAACAAAATCTGACATGAACCGTACTGGTTTATTAGATAATTGAATAAATAGGCAGCAATGTTCTTGTATTATTGGAACTGCCTAAAGGAACTGTTTGAAACGTGGCAACGCTGTACGCTGGGTAATGATGTATACATACAGGGTGTCCCAAAAATGTCGGAGTTCCTTGGAAGGGGTAATTCAGGGGGTGATTTGAAACAACTTTTTCCTTAGCGAAAATATTGTCCGAAGCTTCCTTAAGGAGATATTAACAAAAAAAACCCGACCAATCAGAGCGCGCGCCTTCCGCTCGAGCTCTCGCGGTAGCGTTGGCTACGCGGTAGGCGACTGCGCTTGTACTACGAACGTACGAACAAGCAAGTTAGCATGTATCGAAGGAAACCACGTTACACTTTTTTTTAAAGCAGAATCTTAAATAAGAATCATTTGAAGTGACAAGAAGTACGTAAATTTCGTTTTTAAATAAGGCATAAACGAAAATGTACGACATGTGATCGTAATTCGTTATTGAGGTAAGAATCCGTAGTTTAATAACGGCCATCACAACTAAATTTAAAAAATAATATTAGGTGTACGAATAAATTCTTTCCGACTGGATTTACATAACCAGTACAAAGCTACTGAATTTCTATCGCGGTGGTATTCATAAGCTGCCAGAAAAATGGCAAAAAGTCATTAACAATAATGGAAATTATTTCGATGATTGAGTTGTTTTCATATTTTTTTCAATCGAACTGTTATTGTACCCTAAAATCGAAAATAATTTATTTCTACACCTAATAATCACCAATAAATTAAATAAAACTCACCCATTCGGACATTCCTTTCCTTCCTTTTCGGAAACCTGTGTCACTGGGTCACTGAACCGATCCTGATTTATGGTAGGGTAGCGCCTAGTGCTCAGCTGATCGCAGGTATTCGCAGGACACCACCCGAAGGTAAGGGTCGCAAAGTCAAGTGCGTCCGGGTTGATGTACCGAATATTCACTTCACTGCACTGATAGTAACACTGATCATTTAATTTATTGTTCCTGCGTTATAAAAATTGGTGGCCGCGAAAGGGGCCGCGCGTACACCCAGAACATCGCGTAATACTCTTCGGCTGAGTACATTTCTGGGACGAGATTACTAGCTGACTGACAGGATTTTTTCCGCAAGCAACTTCCTCTACCCCCAAGTAGTTTCTCTCGTTCCATTATGAGTTTACTCCCACCAGGACAAGAGGCTTTAAGTAAAAAGAAGCCAGCACATTTTCGAAACACACGTGTTTTGCAGAAGTGCAACGAACGAACCATCCTACACTTTCACAAAAGCCCGCGCTCCGTCCTTTTACTGCCAATGTACCCATTGCTTAGAGATAGACAGCAGACACCACGTGTTTCGGTTCGAAAGGGTCCGAAGAGACGAGAAACAGAAAGTCCTCGAATTGTTATAAAGAAGAAAAGGCATATCATTCCTGTTTCCGTTTCCCGATGCCCTGAGTTCACGTTTGCTACGAGGAGGAACCAGTTAAGCCATAAATTACCCAAAACTGTAGTAAATCGTTCTCTATCAGCCTGATTAATTTTGCAGAACTAGAAATTAAAGAGTATTATCCAACATCAATACGCCTCGCGAAGAGATACAGGAAGAGAAGGGGCAGTCCGCTGACTGCGCGTAGTCCCGCCTGCTTCGTCCTACTTTCAAATTAAAGACGGATCCCTTATCTTTCGTGTCTAAACGCGCGCTCGAATTTCAAAACAAAAGCACGCGTCGACGTATTCCGTGCGAAAGATGGTGGGCCTTGGGGAGGAGATATTGCTGTGAAGAGAGCCTCTTCAGGACAGTGGCCATTTGGGAGGGATGCAGGCCTGATTAGTTAGTTTGAGGCCAATCGGACCTCAAGGCCCAGCATCTCTCGCACGGAATACGTCGACGCGTGCTTTTGTTTTGAAATTCGAGCGCGTGTTTAGAGACGAGAGATAAGCAGGTCTGATTGGTTAGTTTGGGGCCAATCGGACCTCAAGGCCCACCATCTCTCGCACGGAATACGTCGACGCGTGCTTTTGTTTTGAAATTCGAGCGCGCGTTTAGACACGAAAGATAAGGGATCCGTCTTTAATTTGAAAGTAGGACGAAGCAGGCGGGACTACGCGCAGTCAGCGGACTGCCCCTTCTCTTCCTGTATCTCTTCGCGAGGCGTATTGATGTTGGATAATACTCTTTAATTTCTAGTTCTGCAAAATTAATCAGGCTGATAGAGAACGATTTACTACAGTTTTGGGTAATTTATGGCTTAACTGGTTCCTCCTCGTAGCAAACGTGAACTCAGGGCATCGGGAAACGGAAACAGGAATGATATGCCTTTTCTTCTTTATAACAATTCGAGGACTTTCTGTTTCTAGTCTCTTCGGACCCTTTCGAACCGAAACACGTGGTGTCTGCTGTCTATCTCTAAGCAATGGGTACATTGGCAGTAAAAGGACGGAGCGCGGGCTTTTGTGAAAGTGTAGGATGGTTCGTTCGTTGCACTTCTGCAAAACACGTGTGTTTCGAAAATGTGCTGGCTTCTTTTTACTTAAAGCCTCTTGTCCTGGTGGGAGTAAACTCATAATGGAACGAGAGAAACTACTTGGGGGTAGAGGAAGTTGCTTGGGGAAAAAATCCTGTCAGTCAGCTAGTAATCTCGTCCCAGAAATGTACTCAGCCGAAGAGTATTACGCGATGTTCTGGGTGTACGCGCGGCCCCTTTCGCGGCCACCAATTTTTATAACGCAGGAACAATAAATTAAATGATCAGTGTTACTATCAGTGCAGTGAAGTGAATATTCGGTACATCAACCCGGACGCACTTGACTTTGCGACCCTTACCTTCGGGTGTTGTCCTGCGAATACCTGCGATCAGCTGAGCACTAGGCGCTACCCTACCATAAATCAGGATCGGTTCAGTGACCCAGTGACACAGGTTTCCGAAAAGGAAGGAAAGGAATGTCCGAATGGGTGAGTTTTATTTAATTTATTGGTGATTATTAGGTGCAGAAATAAATTCTTTTCGATTTTAGGGTACAATAACAGTTCGATTTAAAAAATATGAAAACAACTCAATCATCAAAATAATTTCCATTATTGTTAATTACTTTTTGCCATTTTTCTGGCAGCTTATGAATACCACCGCGATAGAAATTCAGTAGTTTTGTACTGGTTATGTAAATCCAGTCGGAAAGAATTTATTCGTACACCTAATATTATTTTTTAAATTTAGTTGTGATGGCCGTTATTAAACTACGGATTTTTACCTCAATAACGAATTACGATCACATGTCGTACATTTTCGTTTATGCCTTATTTAAAAACGAAATTTACGTACTTCTTGTCACTTCAAATGATTCTTATTTAAGATTCTGCTTTAAAAAAAAGTGTAACGCGGTTTCCTTCGATGCATGCTAACTTGCTTGTTCGTACGTTCGTAGTACAAGCGCAGTCGCCTACCGCGTAGCCAACGCTACCCCGAGAACTCGAGCGGAAGGCGCGCGCTCTGATTGGTCGGGGTTTTTTGTTAATATCTCCTTAACGAAGCTTCGGACAATATTTTCGCTAAGGAAAAAGTTGTTTCAAATCACCCCCTGAATTACCCCTTCCAAGGAACTCCGACATTTTTGGGACACCCTGTATATGTGGGGCAGATGTCCTTATTACGGTGGCCTGTTCCTATCAGTGTGTTTTTATTGTTTTTTTTATATTTTGTTAAAAAAAAGTTACGAACGCGCAAGAGGTCGCCACAAGTGTGAGATGAAAAGAAAAAAAAAATGGACGGGAAGCGACGTTGCCGCATTTCACACACATATTTTACGCTACTTTTAATGAAAGTATTGTGGTTCTAACTGCATTAATCATACTCTTTGTTTAATTGAATTAAAAAAGAAAATATGTAGTAATAATTTTATTAGGAATAGACACGTAAATAACATTTTTGTTTACATAATTTGTTTTTATCTCAGATTGGTATCACTGTAAAGCTCCCAGGTATAAGAGCTCCCTCTCGTCGTCTGCCCCGCAAGTGAGGTATCGAAGCTCCTTAAGGCCCTCGTACAGTAGCGGGCATGCTCGCCGCGGACGCCACGGACTGAAGGCTCGGCGAGCATGTTCGCTAGTGCGTGCAATCGACGAGAGGATAAAATGCTTGGCTCGTGAGATGTTCGCTGAAAATTGCTTGGGAGCTGAGTGTACAGCTACACAATTGCGGCTCGTCAAATATGTTCTGTACATAGACTATCTAGTGTGTGGACAATCACGAGCATATCGGCGAGCTTCATGCGAGCATGCTTTACAGATTATCGTAACTCACAAAAGAGTGTACATACATACAGATCTGATATGTCACGCTTGGCAGCTACGTCCAAAACAAGCTACGTAGTTATCACTGAGCTAACTTTTTATACGAAGACTGAAATTTGTAATAGCTGATTTACTCATTCAGTAACTAAGGTCATCCTCTCCTTACCAAATACCTAACGATTTGTAGTATGCAGGGTGGGGCAATAACTTCGATCATCCGAAATCAGCTCCGTTATTTTTAGAGATGTTAAGAACTTTATTTACAAAAATTGTACAGTCCAGGAATCTATAACGTCTAATATTTTTTTTTGCGATATTCTGAAACCTCTTCCCAATTTAATTTCTTACTAAATTCTTTTCCTTTTAAAATTCTACACTAAAAACACGCAATTACTTAGTACTTACAAGAGTTGGCAAGAAATCAACCGCTTATGAAGCGTATGCAGAGCACGTGTCTTTCTTTGTACTATTTCACCAGGCGCCCAAATTACAGCAGAAAGGGAAGTAAGCAAATGGTGTGTGTACAGGGTGTTAAAAAAGTATTGTTCACCGCTTGAAGGGGTAAATCCACACCCGCAGATGGGTGGAGATTTGCAAAAGAAATTTGCTGCAAAATTGTTTATAACATTGAAAATTAATATTAAATTTTTTTACATCAACATATTCTACTCGGTGGAAGGAGAAAAAGTTTGAAAGGAGCCGAAGGGTAGTGCCCTGGGATAGGTAGATCGTGGGCTCTACGCAGACACAACATGGCGTTTAAAGGGACAGAAGACCGCACAAGGTGCATAGTACTGACAAACGGCAAACTGGTGGTGGTTGGCCCATGCATCTACGTACGACCCTACACATTAGGGTGGACCTCAGTTACTCATGTCGAAAAATAATTTTTAGATTTTTGACGGGGACATCCCCAGGATTATGGTATTTGGAAAAATATAATGTGTGCAAATTTTGAAATTGATCGGAGAAGGAGAAACCGTGCCTCATCGAATTTGACATTTTTTATTTTTGTAACTCTTTTTTCTCCGTTGTAGTATATCGTTAATATACATTTTTATATATCGTAAAAATTTGTCCTTTTACGCTCTGTAATAATATAGATTCAAAGTATAAGATTACTAAAAAAAATCATGATCTTGAAATCTCAAAAATGAACCATCAAAAAATACTTTTTTTCGTTGGCCTTATATTTACGTTGTCAAGCAGTATAACTTTCGTCTAAAATTATTTTTCATATAAATATAAATAACAGATTAAAGGGAAAACAACACCCGAAATGCACAAATTTCTGCAGATATTGTTCAATTTATTTGAAAAATTAGGGCTCTAGAAGAAAATCTGACCAATCCACACGATGCAACAAGCATTTTTCCCCCGGAAAACATCAACAAAAGTGATAAGTTACGTTTTGTTTTCAATACAGAAGATAACAGTGGTTGGCGTATCCATTGCCGCTCAACGACAGAATCACTTAAACGCGCGCGACTACCACTGTCAGCGCCATACGTTTTGCCAAACTATTTCGCTCTGGTATTGAAAACGAAATGTGACCTACCACCTTTGTTGATATTTTCCGACGGAAAAATATCTGCTACATCGTGTGGAGTAGTCAGATTTTCTTCTGGACGCTTAGTTTTAAAAATAAATTGAAAGATATCTGCAAACATTGGTGTGTTTCGGGTGCATTTTCCCTTTAATTATGGTTTAAATATATTTCAATGGTAATAATGCAATAATAACTTATATCGTTGTGTTCGCGAGGGTTCATAGAATAATTTAACGGAATAAGCAACCGGATAACTATTACTATTTCGACACACAAGATGTTCAAATTTGAAAATTTGCATTTCCTTTTTAAAAACCACTTTTTCGAAAACTGAGGGTGATGGCGAAAAACGGTTTGTGAATTCGTATTCAACGCACAAAAATCTATAAAAAATGGGTATTGAATGTTACAAGTCCAGATGGCTGTTGAATAGTTACAATTAAACTCTTGCATGAGTTTGACTGCTCGTTCGACCGAATCGTTTACTGCTAAATTATTAACTATATTTAATCCAATATTATAATTGGGATCATTTTCCTATTCTAGAGAATCCATATTTATAAAATCTGTTGGGACAGTGTAGTCGTAATGAATGTATCGGTTATTTTATTAAAATTTTGAAATCTGTTATTTATAAATATATGAAAAAATTTCTTAGACAAAAGTTGTACTGTTTGACAAGGTAAAAATAATGCCAACGAAAGAAGCTTTTCCTGAAGGTAAATTTACGAGATTTCAAGGTTATGATTTGTTTTTAAGTAATCTTATACTTTGATTCCATATTGTTACAGAGCGTAAAAGACAAATTCAATGATCTATAAACATGTATATTAGCGATATACTACAATGGAAAAAAACGAGTTACAAAAATAAAAAAACTTAAAATGCGATGAGGCACAGTTTCCCGTCCTCCGATCGATTTCAAATTTTGCACACTTTATTTTTTCCCCTAATGATACAATCCTGGGGTGTGTCCTGAAAAAATTTGAAAGTCGAAAAATAAGGTCCACCCTACTACACATTTAAATGGTTGCGAAATCTTTAACCATTTTTCCCCACAAAGCGGTTCGTTTGTGACATGTTGCTCCTTTTAAACCTTTTCTCCTTCCACCTAGCAGAATATGTTGATGAAATAAAAAATTTAACATTAATTTTCAATGTTATAAACAATTTTGCAGCAAATTTTTTTGCAAATTTTCACCGATCCGGGGGTGTAGATTCGTCCCTCCAAAAGGTGAACAATACTCTTTTAGCATCCTTTAGTAAGGTTATTATCTCTATGTTACACATGTGACATAGGTGTAGAAAGGGTTAAGACAACCGAGTGATACCATATCCAAAATGATCCTTACTATTTGGGCATACACAATTAGAAAGTTTCCCACAGTACGAGGTGATCAATTCTACTTTTCAGTCTTTTGCAAGTCATAAAATGTACCACAAAAATGCAAGGTTGCCATCTTGCACTTGCCTATCCGATTACCACAGGAACGTATCAATTCTCCGAAAACAAGTTACAGCATCACCCTCACAATGCCCCTGAGTAAAGTGTCAAATGGAATATCTGCTTGCGAATTGGTGCATCCTGGATTGATGTCCCCAAGAAAAATATACCTCGTGGTCCAGGAAGAGGCGAGGAAAATCTAGTTTTAATTACACGGACGTGATCGATACCTCGCGGCGAATCCGTTCGCGTCGGTTTATGATCCACCCTTGACGGAACGATTTCTCTACCAACGACGAATATAAATCCCCCCTAGTGCGTCACGCAAAATACTGAAAGATATATCGTCGTTTCAGTTGAAAACGACACTGTTCCTTCCGCTCTCGACCTATTCTTTTTTCTCATCGTTCTCTCTGGGTTTTCGTTTCTCTCTTTCGAACGGGCCGAGCTGAAAACGAATACGCGGTTCGATCGATTATCCGGGGAATACAATGTGTTGGAACAGTCGACCATGAAGTTTTGATGGAAAGTTGCGGGAGTGAAGGATTTATTGTTACAAACGATCGTGTAAATTGACGTGGATCACAGCTTCATAAATATCATCCTCGACGGCCACGGGATTCCCGCTGTCGCGTGTGCTGAATTTTAAATATGCCGCGTGGTTATTAATAATCGCTGCGGCCAGCCAGCATGGAATATAGAGCGAATCAAAATGATGAATCCTCATCGGCGCCAGGCACATAGGGGACCATTGTAAATCGGGAAAAATTCAGTACAGGATTAAGCAGTGTTTTCTTTTGAGTGGACATTGGATTTCCGTAGTGGGAAATGTTGCGTTCTTTTTATTCTGGGATCAAAGGGAGTTGGAACGTTAAAAGGTACAGTCACAATGAAGTCCAGTTAACCGAACATTCAGATTTTTTTTAAATTGTGCAGGTTTGTAGAGAACCCTAATATAAGTATCACACCATTTTTCGTTTGTTCCTATCTTCAGTTCTTCAGTGTTGTGAAAACACACCCCAAAGGTTAATGAGTGTTTTCCTATTTTCCAGTATATCGTGAAAACAATAGTAGATACAAAAAAACGTTATAAAGAAAATTTAATGTTTTTTCTGGCGCATAAAACTATGTAATCGAATTGTTTAAAATTTGTAGTGGGGAACGTTTTCCTGTTTCAATTGCAAATTTTAAACAATTTGATTACATATAATAAGCGGTTAAATTTCCATTCTAATAATTATTTTTATATCTGCTATAGTTTTCAAGATATTTATATAGGAAAGTAGGAAATTACACATTAGCATTTAAGGGGTATTTTCACCCTGAAGAACCGAAAAGGGGCACAAATGAAAAGTTGCTTGATACTTCTATTGAGGTCCACCACAATCCTGCACAATTTAAAAAAAAAAGGAATGTTCGGATAACCTGACGTCCCTTTCAGTAGGATGGGATTTAACCCTCAAACCCCACACTGGGTCCCCGAAACTCAGGCCGTTTGGAAAATTCGTGGCCGCTACTAAACGATAAACGGTGAAGAGCTGTTGTGGTGGGGAAAAAAACTGTGATCCCTCCTACGGATTCCGCACCATGAGACCCCTGGTTTATCTGAAGAAGAAAAGTGACATCGTGAAAGAGGTAGTCTATGGATCACGGAGACCCAGTGTTGTGTCCACGTCCGTATTTTCGAAAAAGTGGAGTTAACAGTTGCTACAGAACATTATTGTTTGTGCAGTGATTTATTGTTCCAACAGCATTTCTACGCTGTGTAAAGAAGAACACATACTTTTTCAATCGATAGAAAGTGTTTAAAATGCGATCAGCCGGTGTGTTGGGAATATGTGGCGAAAATATGTTGCGACTGTTCTTAGTTTAAACTTTAAATGAATGATTTCATAGTGATTTATACTGTTTTTATAAAATAAATTATCATTTCAACCATTTCATTGTATAATTTCACAGAGAATATTCGTTCGGAAGAAGTAAAATATCACTCGACTTCACCTCTCAAAATAATTATAGTCTTTGGAACCCATCATAATGACATATATATTTCCTTAAAGTATGACTCAAAACCTTTCGATTGATGTAGAATAAAATCCCCGTACCTTTTTTATAACAAAAACTGCGATTAAAAGAAGAAACGGAACTTTTAGAGCACGGACGTCTTTTTTCAAAATATTTTGAGCATCAAAAGATTTTTTACCAAACTATCAATATATTCCATTTCCTTATTGTCTGACGAATTGATTAAAAAAATTGTTTAAATCGGTGCAGCAAATCCTGATATATAGAGGAAAGAAAATTTTGGGTCACGCGGACCCAGTGTGGTCGAAGCGTTAGAAGAATATAGTGTGGTGTTTGAGGGTTAAAATTAGTTAATTATAGAACAATGGTAAAGTGTTCTCTTCACGGTTTGTTTTAACGCAAGTTGTTTTTAAAAGCAGGTAATATGAAACGAATTCTTCGGGCAATCGTGTATACTATACTCCAAGTCATTTTAGAAGGAACTTGCCAACCGAGTTCAGACCGGTTCTGTCCATGTTGGCGCTCATTGGTGCCGAAACAAGTTACTATTGGCTATATCCTGTTGCGTGGCCGTCTGGGAAGATGCTGTTTCTCTTGGGGAATTCAGCGAGGGTCGACGCCCGTGGAACGCTAAGGCGTTCTGCTCCTAGGACGCGGATTATTCAAGAAATAAATGTAATGAAAACGAATAATAAATAAAAGGATAACGCAATAAAAGAACAATTGGAACTCAACACTAGAAACTTTAATTAACAAAATAGCTATAGCTATCTCAATTTCCGGAGGTTTTCTTCAACACGACTGCTCGCTACTGCTTTTAAGGCTCGAGTGACGCTTCCAGAAGGTCCTTCGCTTTACCTCTTGTTAATTACAAAGATGGCTTAGTTACCAAAAGCCAATCGCAAATTTACTAATTAGCTAGCTAAATTCCTATTCGTTGATCCGATTCTTTTCGGTTATCAATTTTTACAAAATCAAGCGTTTTACATCATTGCGCTGGAATTGCACACCTAGGAGAAGGGAGGGAGGAGAAGTTCATTTATTCAAACACCCGTATCCAAGTGGGTATCGATTAGTATCGATTAGTTTATAATCTTGAAGTTCCCTTATTAAAAGAATCTCTAACTATTTTCAAACTCCTCGGGCTTGTACGAACTTCACCTTGTCTTCCTTTCCTATTACATTCGTGTGTTCCGATTCAAACTTCGCGTTTCTGAAGTTTATACTACACGCCGCTAGGCGGGAGTTCGCAACACTTCCCTCCTTATACAAAAGGTGTTTTCCATTGGGAACACCTTTCCAATTGTACCTCTATGCTAAATTGAGCTTGCGCTCCTTATATAAGATGTTTGTATTGCTAAACTAGCATCAATTTCCAATATGACAACATGAATAATTATTTATATGTAAATAAACATCTCTCAGTGAAGCATTCCTGAGCCTCCCCTTCCCGCTTTCCCCACAGTAGCCGAGCTACTCGGTCCACCCGGGTTCCCGCGAAGAATGTGAGTCGAAAGATGCTACAGGTTGCTTATCTGTTACAACTGATTACAATGGGTTACAAATTTGTCTCCGTGACATAACATTCACATTTCAAGATTACAAGGTTTTGATCCGCGAACGAATGAAGTAACCTAGCTTAACACATACATGCAAATGGCAAAGTGGTAGCAATAATGGTATGATAACAAGGTAGATTATGGGGAATTTAATCTTATGCATGCCAATTTCAACTTGTTCGTATGAACTATCTTAGTTTTACCAGCTCCTATGGCTATTTCCGCGTTTAAATCATCGAACATCCTAACAATTTTGTAAGGTCCCAACCAGCTAGAATCAAATTTCGAAGTTTTTGGTTCTTTATATAGATGTATATCGTCACCTACAGAGAATTTACAGGAATTGACTCTTTTGTCATAATCTAATTTGCATTTCTACTTTGCCCCTTTCAAATTTGTCGCTGCCACAGCCTGGGTTGTGTTTATCTTTAAAAATAAGTCATGCAAACGATCAACAAACGTTCATGGAATTTGTTTAACAACTGCCGGGGAATATAGCCTTTACGCCAAATACAAATTCACGTGGAAGAATTTATGAATACCTAATGGCCACCGATGGTGAATTCATAAAATTCTTTATGGAAGAATTGGAGCCTAGATGTAAGTGGAGCTATAACTTCATTGGCGTGAGCCGTAATTGCATATTCTAAGCTATTTGATTCCTGTTTTAGAAGAGATTCCACAAAATTCCAACTAACATACTCGATATTATTGTTGTATTTGGAAGTGCTAACTGTTTTGACATTCAAGGTATCCATAAGGTGTTTAAAGGAAATTATTGAAGATTTAAGATGGTCCTGGCTTACTGATTTTTCTGGACGTGACTTTACAAAAGATGAAGGTAAGAAATTTTATGTTGACAAAACCAATTGTTCCTATGACATTGGTGTTATATTATTTAATCTGTTTCGAGTGAAAATTCATTATAAATTAACAAATCTTTAGTGGCTTGAGATGACTTCATATTAGAGGGAGAGGAGGAAAAAGAAAGCGAATAAAATTATCCTTGCACATATGGAGGTAATCCCTAGAGTAAATAATATTAATAAGAAAAGAACAATGAATGGCATTAATGAAATCGTCTTTGTCGTTAAAACTCTATTATTACTTTGTTCAACTAGGTCACCATTTCCTGAGGCCACATCAACGGAGGATCGTGTCATATCAACTGCGCGCTTGGTCACAAATAAAAGCCGGCATCTTTCAGCCTCTAAATTTGGCTCGTCAGCCCCTAACCAGACACAAGCCGCGGACCGCAGGTCGCGTACCTGGACGGGGTGCTTACAGCCTATCCGATGTTCCAGGTCAGACGAGCCTGAGCCCTGAGGTACGTGGGCAGCCCCTAGCGGGTTCTGTGGCGGGGTGCCTTTTAAATCAGCCTTTCCGATGTCCAACAGACAGCCGGGTCGAAGCTCATCCACACGACCTCTCAAGAACGATCCTCCAACCACTACATTCTTAGTTGGGACTCTGCCTCGTTTAGATATTTCTGTCGTAAGAGAAGGTGACATCTCTTCGTCTGCAGTAAAGTAAGCGTCGCTGTCAATTGAACTGTCGTCTGAGTGCTCAATCTCAATGAAGACCTCAGGTGGACCGTTAAAATTTGTTTCATGGGCAAGGAAGATGGTAACTATTACCTTTCCATTATTTTCCCATATTCTATTACAGTCTGTATTCTCTACTTTTCAGAATCTGCAAGTGGCAAATCGTCGGCGCCTACGACAACCCTTTGCAGACGCTTAGAAGAGGAGATGTCTGTAGAGTCCGTCTTAGTACAGTTAGATGTGCGATTTATGGTTTTTAAGTCTGTTCAAAATACTTTACATCTGTGAGAACGGATTTTGAAGATGAAAAGGTCTTGAATAGTCAACCAATTCTGACTCTGACTCTATCTTTCTGGCAATAATAATAGCAGTTTCGAGATCAGGTAAAATTTTTTTCTCTCCTGTCTATTCGAATAGAATCGCGTGATTTAATTCCAAAGGTCCTTAATAAAACTGATTATTGCCGTGTTCCTTAATAAGTCGTTAACACCAACAACTTGTTCTGTATTATACGCGTCCCTGGTGGTCTCTAATACACTATTTAGCATTTCATTGATTCGCGCTCCGAAAATCTTTACCGTTTCATTTTTACCCTGGTGCAAATTCATTAATTCAGTATTCAAACTATGGACATTAAATGACTGCGCGAGAATCCTTTTTTAGGAAATCAACCAATTCGTTTAAAGTTTCAGGCTCTTGTCGATTCGACAACGCTAAATTGGCGTGTCCCTCGATCCTACCCCGAATTAGGAAATGACTCTTCCGATCATCAGGCTTTACCTTGACGTTAATTAAGTTGCATTGTTAATAAATTGGATTAACGAGTCGGACTCCCCATCAAACTTTGGAATTGAATCCCTCACCAGTTCTAACGAGAAATAAGATTTAGGAACAGAATTCGCTAATTCAGATGATTTTGTGCAGGAACTACACTCAAGCAAGGTGACCCATTATTTAGTTCGGACAAATTAATGACAGTTGGATCCAGTCGTGTCGGCAAAAGTTTAGTTCGCGCAACTGTGACTCATCACCGGGAATTTCTAAATTAGCAGCAACAACCGTGGCTGGGCAGGGCAAAATATTTAATGTTTGAGATTATGAGAACGTAATAGGGTGCTCTATTTGCATTGTTTCAGCAAATACATCCTCGATTTCGGGTACCCGTACGCTACTCGAATGTAATTGTCGTCCCTTTCGTTTTGGCAATTCCTTACTTCTACGCGGCATTTTCGCAGTGTAAATACAGAACTCTTATTAACTAATAACTAACACAACGTGACGATAATTACAACACTAATTTAACAATAGAACCATAAGTTGGATATTTTAATTTAACTTCAATCTCTCACGCAATTGCAGACGAGTGCTCGATGCCGCCTTCGTTGTCTGGTTGATCTCAGCGAAGAAGGTCCTCTGGCCGAGTGCGTGTGGCTTCAGGGAAAACTGGTACGGTCGTCCGAAGTCACTTCCCTCTGGCATTCGCCCGTGTTCCTGGGGAAACCGTCCAAAAACCCAAGACAAAGGGACTGCACAAACTGGCCAACGACTGCTCCTTTAAATCCTGCGTTCACGAGCCGGCGAATTTGAAGAATCCCACCGCTGTCACCAAATTGTTGCGTGGCCGTCTGGGAAGATGCTGTTTCTCTTGGGGAATTCAGCGAGGGTCGACGCCCGTGGAACGCTAAGGCGTTCTGCTCCTAGGACGCGGATTATTCAAGAAATAAATGTAATGAAAACGAATAATAAATAAAAGGATAACGCAATAAAAGAACAATTGGAACTCAACACTAGAAACTTTAATTAACAAAATAGCTATAGCTATCTCAATTTCCGGAGGTTTTCTTCAACACGACTGCTCGCTACTGCTTTTAAGGCTCGAGTGACGCTTCCAGAAGGTCCTTCGCTTTACCTCTTGTTAATTACAAAGATGGCTTAGTTACCAAAAGCCAATCGCAAATTTACTAATTAGCTAGCTAAATTCCTATTCGTTGATCCGATTCTTTTCGGTTATCAATTTTTACAAAATCAAGCGTTTTACATCATTGCGCTGGAATTGCACACCTAGGAGAAGGGAGGGAGGAGAAGTTCATTTATTCAAACACCCGTATCCAAGTGGGTATCGATTAGTATCGATTAGTTTATAATCTTGAAGTTCCCTTATTAAAAGAATCTCTAACTATTTTCAAACTCCTCGGGCTTGTACGAACTTCACCTTGTCTTCCTTTCCTATTACATTCGTGTGTTCCGATTCAAACTTCGCGTTTCTGAAGTTTATACTACACGCCGCTAGGCGGGAGTTCGCAACAATCCCAAACAACGCTTCCTCGGAACCAATGAGCTCATTCTATATGTGCGAATAAGTTCCTTCTAAAATGACTTGGAGTATAGATCCCTAGACACAATAGACGACGATACTGACAATTGAGCATCCGTCGGGCATCCATCATTGAAAGAGGACTGTTTATATATTTCGTCGGGGTGTAAAAGTTTATAAAAAGTGCATCAAACAGTTAAATATTATAGTGAAGGTATGTTACATAGTATTACTTTGATATAATTTATCATTAAATATGTGTGTTCTTGAGTATTCGACAATAGTTTAGCAATAAAGTTACTTTCTTCTTAGTGTAATTCTTGACTTCTTGTCGGAACATGTGTGTACGTAATATGGAACATACCGAGTAACATAGATGAAGTTGATAATGACGATGACGACGATGATGCGGAATGCTTATTTTGCGATGGAAATTATAAAAATAATAATAATGAAACGTAGACCCAATGTATTCGCTGCTTTCAATGACCACACGAAGAATGTTGGGCTTCCGACGTATTATTCACGTGCCCAAGATGTGGGAGACGCAGAAAGCAGGAATAAATTCCAAAAATGCTGTATATTTATTTATTTGTATCTTCTACTTAATAAATCTTTAGTTTTAGTAAAAAAAAGTAAAGATTTTTGAGTTTTCTTTAAAAATTTCCTAGGTGTTCCATATTAGGACTCATTCTTCGAACGGCCGATTTTCCGTGTTTTCATTTCTTTTATTATAATTGAAAACAATTGGATTATTTTATACTTGACTATGTACATATGATTATGAATTAGTTTCTTCGCCCCCTCATGTCAGTTTTATTAAAAAAAAAAAAAAAACAAATTCCCCTAGGCTAGATGTCCCTATTACTGCCACTTAATATATTTTACTTAATAAAAATGTAACGTATAAAGAATACTGTACAACAATAATATTAATAATAATAAGAATAGTTCGAATTTAATAATAATATTATTGTTGTACACTATTCTTTATACGTTACATTTTTATTAAGCAAAATAAATAATGTGGAAGTAATAGGGACATCTATCTTACTTTTGACAAGCTTTTAAAATCAGATGTTCCATATTATATGCCTTTACCCTAATAGAATTTATTATAACATTACTTCGGAAATTGAATTTTATCTATTTATTAAGAAACTATTTTCATGTGTAAACGTGTCCCTCCTTCCCAAGTTAAAATTAACACCTTGGCTACCACTTTAAAAAGTGTCCCTTCAAAAGTGCGCCTTGAACATGAGATAACACTAGTAAAACTTTAAACTTCAATGTTGTATGCACATGGCATGTTTGTGACAAATGGATAGGAGAGACCTTTCCGATGAATTTTTACTTCCGAATTCCGTAAACCAATTGTACGTTACGTATAATTAAAAATAGTTCGAATGGGGCCGAATTTAGACTCATTTTCATGAGAAAAATCTCAGCAATTCATTGGTAATACCTTCGCACGTATTCAATGAAAAATATAAAAATTTTAAATTCCTTTCGTGGATGTTCCATTTGCACACAAACCCATTTATCGCGGTCGACTGCCCGAGAGCAAAGGGTCGCTGAGGTGGCCAGTACAAAGCGAACTTTGAGCTCAGTTTGTTACCAAACCAAACATTATAGTACCCTTGGGCAATACCTTCAACGTTTTCCAAGAATTATTTTATTTTTTCATTTTATTTAGATAGTTAATGGGGAGTACCCATTAGTTATTTACAACCATAATCATAATGCAAGGAGACAGTACGTGTATAAACAGAAAAAGAGAGGAAAATAGTTAATACATGCGGAACAGAAACGACGAAACATTGACGTTATGAGCTACCAAATTATAATAAGCTGATAGTGTGCGTTTTAAGCCTTGAAATGGATCCCCTAAACAGGTTTCGGTGTGAAATTACGCCGGAAGCGCGTACAGTATGCAAATCCCAAGGTGTGAAAACACGTCGACGTCAGTCCATGTAGTTAGGCAAATTTCTTGAGACTTTATAGAAGAGAAGAGACGTTGATCTGTGAGACTGTTTAAGATTTTAAAGAAGTTACACATTATTTAACAGTTTTATTACTCTTTCTACGATGTTAGATTTAATTATAACAAACATTTTTATCTCGCTGAATCTTGTTCGGTATACATTTTAGCTTGCGTTCACCCGATTCTGTTTACACCCACTCGAACTTGAATGAATGATTGAACATAATTCTGAATTGTAGAGAGCGCCTTCATTATTCTCTATCACCTCTCTGCGTCCCTCGGCGCCTTCCTTTCCTTATCCATTTCTTCTACGTTCGCGTTGTGTCGCCGTGAACAGAAGTCCTCGAGTGGCGTGAAATCGACCATCACGTGTAAAAGAAGTTTGGAGCATGGGAACACTGGCGAACGACCATGACTTTGGTCTCCGTCGGATCTCGTTGCTCGTAGGCCGTTGCATATTGCAACAGACGGTGCACCGTCGCGCGGCTGCATTATTAAGAAGTTGGTGTGACGGTAACGGCGACATCGTTCCCGTCGCCGCAGCTGTGGCCGACGGAAACTTTCGTCGTCGAAGGGAATCTAATAAGCGGGGACAAGTAAATTAGGCGGGCCAACTTTTAACTAAGTAACTCCGTTCTCAACGCAGTGACGCTCTTTTTCTGTCTCTCTGCCCGGTACTAACGATCCGTCTGGAGTCTGTGGTCGTGGTTAATCTCTTCAACAACATTGAATTCTATTTTTATATACCTATTAGATCGCCGCATAAGTTCTGTCCGCTACGTCGCTTATATCTACTACATATGAGTAACGTAAACTTGCCTACATTGTACCCCTTAAGAACAAATTCTTATTACATGAAAAATAACAGGGAAACTGAAACAAAATTAGTGGTACTCTTTATTAATAGAATAAACAGGTTTATAATCTCAAACAACAAAAAATAATCAACATCTATTCATAAAAACGATTTATTTTTAATATGGAAAAAGTTTACGATTAATGTTCCTAAATCGTATCATACTTATCCTAATTCGTACTTTCAAACTTAATTACTACAATCATCACATACAATATTCAAAAGTACTTATTTCTATCTATTCCCGTACAAAGCTCCTGTACCCACATTTTGCACTTTTTTCCTGTCTACTTTCTTGTGACAATTTACAAAACCAGCTTTCATTTTCATCTTTCTCCTTCTTCTTTTCTTTCTTTTGTATATTGGTTTTGGTGGTATTCTTCTTCTTACGAGTTTTCTTTGCTGTTCTCATTTTTCTAGTTATGATTTTCTTTTTAGCTTCATCCAATTTTTTTACTAGATTGTTTTTGTATGTTCGTCCCAGTACGATTTAAGCTAACTACTCGGTGGTACGAAATGACCACATAGGGCAATTTCAATTCAAATATATGGCGCTAAAATATAGGGCAGTGTTCGTTGATGTCAAAACAAGAAATAAACTTGAAAATAGGCGTAGTTTCACATAGAAATTTATTTCACTGATTCTCACAAATAGTAATTGTACAAAAGTTTTAGTGAAAAGCACATGAAAAACTTACCTACTTTATATTTTTTTTTTTGTGAATTGATGGTGTGGTGACTTGGTAATGGTTCTCCGAATTGGCGTTGCTAAACTGAATGAATATGTATAAATTGCATTAAAATCTTTTTCTTTCTTTCTTGTTTGAATGTTATGATCTGGTCTTGTTTTATTTATTAACCAAGACAATTAACTTTTTTTTTCAGAGAGCAGCGCCAAGTATTTTCAATAAAATATTTATTGGTATTAAAATATTTATTTGTATAAAAATATATCTGCTTAATACTATTTAATACATTTTTTTCTTTGAATAAATAGCCATTGTGATAATTGGCGCAATTTATGTATATCATTAGTTTTGTAAAGCTATTAATTTAAGATAATGTTTTTAAATGGGATTCTTTTTGATGCGTATTAATTTACGACAATGTTTTTAAATGGGATCCTTTTTGATGGGATTATATATACAATGTAACATCTAGACATTTGCCTAGATGTCCGCGGCCTGGAAGTCAAATACTTGGCGTGGCCAGGAAAGGTCAAGGCGTCGATGAATAAGAATTATTTAAAAACGCAAAATAATGAAAGTGTATTTGTATTGACAGCGTTTTAAATTGACAAATTATGTGAAAGTTTGTGAGAGGAAAGGTATCGGTGTCGATGAATGATCTTAGAATTATTTTAAAACACTATGTAATGAAAATCCAGTCATATTGTCTGAGTTTAGATGAATAAATTATTTGAAATCCTGCGAGGGAGGAGGTACGGGTATTGATGGTCTGAAAATACCTTGCCTGACCACACCAAGTATTTGACTTCCAGGCCGTGGACATCTAGGCAAATGTCTAGATGTTACATTTTATCTGTACACATTATATGAGTAACCAGCGGCCTTAGCCGTGATGAAAACACCGGTTCTCGTTAGATCACCGAAGTTAAAATATCACGGGGCGGGTACTGGGGAAGGATGGGTGGTGACCACCTTTCTCCCGGTGCGCCGCTGCTGCTGGGACCCGAAGAAGAGAGAGGAGGGAAAAAGATATATGAGACTATAGTTCGTTGGGCAATATAAGCGAAATGCTTGAAACGCCATCCTGTTTAACAGGAAAAACAATAAACCAACCAACCATTATATGAGTAATGGAATGTATGAACACAGCATTTTCGCTGTGTATATGTAGTTGTGTCATCTTAAGCGCAGTTGGAAAGCACATTTATGTACGTGCCGCTCATTTTGATTTCACATCTTTTTTTACAATATATATTTTCTTGTATTTTTTTGTGATTTACTCTTTTCCGTCCTCGATTTTGTCATGTACTTGGGGTAATTTTTTTAGTTTTTTTCAATTTTTTATGGGAATCTCAGTTCTTTTTTCAAAGATAATTTGTATAGGGAATGACTTCACATAATTTTTCATTTTTAAATATCCACGATTTGAAAATAATAATTTATGAATATATTAGTTTGATTAATTGCTAGAAAATTTCACATGGTATAATCCAGTCTTACCTAATAAATCTTTTACAAACACGTTGTATTTCAAATTTGGCCAACGTACCTTGAGTTTGAGACCGCATTTTGGTTGCAATTCAATGGTACAAGGATACATATTTGTAAAAACACGTGGCATCTGAAATTTTGACAACTTTTCTTATTTGGTTATAACTTGATGGTAAGTTGTCAAAATTTGGAGTGGATTGCATAGTGAAGATAGCGATTGACGAACGAAACAAGTGTTAGTTTCTTTTGGCTGAAGGTGTGCGTGTAACGCGTATATACGTATTATACTGACGATACTGATGAATATTTTCTTGGAGAAGAAAATCTTACCGTTTCTAACAGATCCATGAGACGATATTACGATATCTCTTTTATGTGTGGACCGGTTTTATTGAATTTGGTCTTATTCGAAAGTTTATATGCGGTTTACATGAGAAAAGTGTCTTTAAATTTAGGAAATATTGCTGGCGTGGTGAGATATTAAAGAAATAAGTTCTCTATAAAACAAATTCATTTCTCACAATACTACCACAGTGTAACGTTGCACGCAATTAATGTAATGGCAAATGTATATTCCGCGGTGTTTTATGAAACATCAGTGTTGCGGAAGAACGCGTTATGCAATATTACTACTATCATTATTTAACCGTCGCATAAAGCAATAATAAGACATCCTGTTACACTCTGATGAAATATTAATAGAAATATTTTCCACGTCACGGATGAAACGTAATTGCTTCGCAGCCATCTGCAATTAGTTGAATTATTTCGCAGTAGAATAGCGTATGAATCCGCGAATCGATTTACTTTTATCTGACAAATGATTATCCTTCAAAGTATGAAATATTTCTTATTATTATACAAAATTCATTGAGCATACAAATGGTTAGTAAGATTGTGTACCTACCTTGTGTACTTCTTTACAAGCTATTAACCATTCACCTGTGTAAGGACTATGATCTTTTGAACAACTTTGAGATTTTTCGTTAAAAGAAGTGAAAGCATTTTTTGCATATTTTTTATTAATGTTTTGCATTTGCTAATCTTTCGACGATATTGTCATGGATTGTTACTGGGAAATTCAATCACGAATATTTATTAACAATTTCGGTGTTTATTTTATATTTCATATGTATTGCTCGTTTCGTATTAAATTGTACCTAATAACAATAGAAATATTGGAATGTGTAGAATCAAGAATTTCTATTCCTACGAAATGCGATACAATTTTGGGAAGTTAAACAATGTCAGCGACCGATCCTGAAGAGACTAGAAAAATAAGAAAATTAAATTTGTTTTGTACTATAAGTTCGTCCATAGCTCTCCTCCAATCTCGAGATCCAATAGCCATAGCAGAGGTGTTAGATTTATTAACCACAGCACTATTCAAATTTCAAAGCAGTGTACCCGAGAATATTAATAACGCGATTCAGCTACTTATCCAATCTTGAAAAATAATAATTATCGAACTATGGGAACAAGAATATTAAACTTCTATTTCTAACGGATAACACACAATTTCGAAAAGTGAAAATGTATTAAGAACAGACTGATGGAGTCAGAAAGAGAAGAAAATAAAGATTCAAGTTTGTCCATAGCTCTTCTTCAATTCCATAATATAATATCCGTAGCAGAGATGTTCGTAAATTTATTAACTACACCGGCATTAAAATTCTGAAGCAGTGGACCAAAGTATATTAAAACGATGCAGCTATTTATCCGATATTAAAGTCGCGAGTTGCCGCGTTAAAGTGGTTCGCCGCGCCATAATACACCTCGAGAACAGAAAATGATTGCCAGAGACGAACGGAATAACGGAGGACGCGAAAATCCGATTTACGTGGCGCCGCGGCGAAAATCACGGCGTTGGCCCTCGCGGCAGATGAATTTCGCGGCCCTATACCGAAATGACAGCGGTTAATGCACGAAGGAGCGGGGAATTAACAGAGCTGCACGTGTCGAACGGAATTACCACGCCTCGGAGAAGCTACATATTCATGGCTCTGGTTTATCGTTGTTTACATACGATACTGCAGGGCATATTATTAACGAATGCTGCTTCGCCTCAGGATCCTCCGTTGTTCGAAATTCCTTCCTCGAAATATCTCCACCGAGCGTTCCATTTGCATTCGAAAATACAACTTTCAAGGTTTGCTTAAAGAACGAGTTGTTACGTACATACGGAGACTCCGCGTTATCGTTTGTTTTAACCCTCTTGGGGGGTTCTGGAATGCACACGCCTGGATGCATATGCGCCCACGCGACAACGCGACGCAAACAGATCTTTGCCACGGAAGACTTTCTGGCGAAAAACCAAGAAAAACCAAGTGGCGTATCCCCACTTCGTAGATGATAGAATCTGTATGAATATCGGGTTCCATTACCTTTCGAGCATCTTTCAAAACCATACAGTGCGTAATTTACTGTTAAGCATTACTCAGTTTCATCTCCTAAAAGCGACTATCGCATATCTCAGTTCATCGGAATCAAGAGCTGGACTTGGCTTACGCGACAAAGTGACACTCTAATATTTGTAAAAGTCCTACAAATAACTTGAATATACTTAAGTTTTGGTATCTTGGAGTTCTTCGTTTGAAAGCAAAATCAAGCTTTGATTTTCAGCTCAGTAGTAAGCCCACAACGATATACTTTAACCGCTCCGGATGTATCAAACTAAAACGTTACGAGACCACATTAACATCCTTAAGTGACTCCCGGTGTTAATCAGGCACTGGTTCGCCCAGGTACCGGTTCGTCCACGCTTTCCCGGTGTAACCAGGCACTGTTATGGTTTCTCCTTGAACTCACGTTCCTAGTGGCTCCCGGTGTTAGCCAGGCACCGGTTCGCCCGCAACTAACAAACTCAATAAAGCAACTTCACTCCTCAGTTTCGCAGTCGTCCTTCTCGACCTTAGCTCTCGGCTCATAACAGGGTAAAGAAAGGTGGGGTGTGACTATAAATTTGCTGACAATGTTGAAATGAAATGTTGTTTTGATGATTTTGAAGAACATCTACAATGACCTTGAACAGTTTATAGTAGTAATTGGATCACGGGGTGGATTAATGTTATCGTAGTTGTTATACATATTTTGGGAGGGATCTATTTCGAGTTAAAGGGTAAAGTGGCGAGGTGAACCCCCCGTTGTGCCTCACCGAATTTTATGGCTTTCGACCATTACGTGAGAAATGTCCAGAATTTCCGCATTTCTCATCAGATTCTTGTAAAAACGACGCCAATTGATCCCTTATGTTTCACCGATGAATCTGACACCAAGAACGACGTGATTCGGACCATAATGAAAAATTGGTTTTTATCATTTCAAGTTGATTTCGTTAATAATATTCCGATTTACATGAAATTTGGTATGATTGATTGAAAAAACATAAAGAATCCAGCACTTCCATATCGATACGATAAAAAATAAAGAATTATTTTATTTGTGAAACAGGTATGAATCCTCGGTCGACCGTAGCGATGCGAGGTTGGCGCCCCGCAGTAGAGGGTGAAATATTCATTTCTGTGTATTACGAAATTCGTTATTCTTTATTCTTCATCGTGTCGATATGGAAATGACACCATTGGATTCCCGGCGTTTTCCCGGTTAAAATCATACCAAATGTCATGCAAATCAAACTAGTTATACATAAGGAATACAAAATGCTTGTGTAATTATAATTCTGAAAGACTAAAAAGCATCAAATAAATTATTTTCTATTAAATTATTACTATATAAATTATTACTTTCAGTTGATTCTAGGTGCGAATAAGTCAATTTCGTGCGTACCAAGGGTCTTTATTATCTCTTCGTATGCTTGCATGGATAATTTCCATTCGGTATCTACACTCGTCATTCTCTTCGGATGGTATGTATGATGCGACAATCCATAGTTTCCTTGCTTCGCAGCATTGCGAGAATTCACGTGCTAATTCGGTCAACCGTGAAAATTATACACCGCCTGCCCTATTTATACCATATTGCGGTTGTAGGTATTATCCTCGCGTAATAGGACCTCACAGCTAGACAATTATGATACAAAACTCTTAAGAGCAAAAGGGGCTGCTAGAAGTTTTAAGAAATTTCTATGAAAACCTCCTTATGATTCATGCCAAAATCCATAAAAGGCACCTACTAGTACCATTACAGTGAGCTCCTCATCCTACTGGGGATGCATCTGAACTTATTTCAACGTTAAATTGGTTTATTTTTAGATGGTGTTTATCGTCATGTTATTTTTTCACCATATGAGATCGTCTTGTAACTTATTTTGAATAACCATTCTTGTTTCATAGTTGTTATCGTTACTTAAAAGTGATCAATATTTGAATCGTTCTGCTCTTTTACAGTATACCTAGCTATAAACTTATGCTGGGCAACCCGCAGTTAACAGACCCAAGAACAAATTCTGTAATTTTGCATTGACTACGTACTTTGAAGTGCTCCAGGAGTTCTTGGATTTGGCACTTTCTCTTATGGGTTAATTTTATCTGTTTGAATCTAGGATAAAGCTTAAATACTTACATATTTGTCTATTTAGGTATGATTGAGCTCTTACCATAATTTATAACAGAACCTAACTATTCTAATAGTAAGATGGGTTGCTTTATATTATAGTTATATCACTCAAACGGATGGCCCATGCATAGCAAATCGTCAAGGTAAATGACAAACAATAATCCCCTTCCCCTCAGCCCACTCATTACAGGTTTCATTATTTTGGCACAAATGTAAGAACTTGTCCATGAGCCAAAAGGTAGACAAGTGAAATGATATAGCTTCCCTTCAAAACGGTATCGTAAAATTATTTTACTCTTTTTACATACCGGAATGAGGATGTATGTATCTTTTAAATCTGGTGAACTCATGAAGGCACCTGGTATAAGAAATTGCCTGGCAGATCTGAAATCTTTCATTTTTAAATACACTGGCTCCATATAGTTATTTAATTTGTATAAATTGAGAATAAGCCTATTTTAGTTGTATGGTTTTTAACTACAAAATAAAAGGACAGAAACTGTCCTGAAACCACTTCCCGTAAAGGTTACCGGTGGGACGGTGGAGGAGCTGTATTGCCAGCTCATGATGGCAGTCCAGGGCCGCCGAGTAAATGAGTGCGAGTTCGTGAGTATAACAGGCTTTATTAGGCTTGGTACCGCGTATACAAAGATCCCGGCTAGGTCCAGCTGGCTAACAGTGTGATCGCGGCTTAAGTTAATTCTTGGGCTAACGCGTTCGCGGTCGCGGCGCTAGACTTGATATCGAGTCGGCGAGTACGTGAGGAGGGGGAGAGGGGGTATTTTGTCATACTAGCACCCTAGCTGTGATCTCCACCAATGATCCTAACCGAGAATCCTTGGGCCCGCTCGCCCAGTAGGTAAAACCCGCGAGAAAAACGGAGGCTATAGGAAGTCCTCCGGGGCAGACAAAGCTTGTCCCTAAGATTTACGGGGGGTATCGGCATGCGTTCAGATGTAGGCGAATTCGCTGTCGTACTCTGGGAGCCGTGGAGATAAGAGGAGTGAAAAGTACACAAAGACGCAGCTTGGATATAGAAGAGCTCTTTGGGAGAGTGCTAGCCGTCTGCCGGATGCTCGTAGTAGTCTCTGACTCTTGGGCCCGCCGCGCTGACCTATATGCGGTGCCGCGCTATCTTCGCCAGCGTGAGCGCTGCTCGGTGCGTGCCCACCTCGCGGCTGCGCTCGGTAGCGGTGGGCCGCATTGGGCGCGAGTGGTGGGGGAAATATCGTCGTCCCACCGATATAACTCGTTAAAGTCCCTCACCGCCTTTGTACGGTTCAGTGGCTTCTTTCCTTGAAAGTTGTTTCATTTTGTCTTGTAAATCAGAATTGTTTTTCTCTGACCTTGAGGGCACGCACGGGAAATGATTCTGCTGAGAGGTAGAGGAAAATTAATAAAATACGAGGCGTGACGGAAGAGTAATGAGACTCTGTTTTTAGAAAACTCTGTTGTGACGAAGTACTGTCACCGCCGCAAGACCCTGCGGCAAGGGTACCGAAGTAGGGTCCACGTAGGGTTGCCGGGAAAGACCCTGCATCAGCAGAGTGGGAGCATATGCGTAGTGGAGAGGGATTACTTACATCAGTGGCGGTATGTGTGCGTAATGGGAAAGGAACCGGCGCCAGCCCGAAACCTATGCCAAGTGACGCCAACGCGAAGCCAAAGCAAGTGACGTCATAGCCACCCAGCGTCGACAACCTAATTCAGCGCTGTCCAACTTGCCTCCTGGGAGGCAAAAGCCGTACCCACCATCGTCCGCTTTTGCCATAACGCAAAGACACCGCCGAGTCAAAGTAACAGTGAACGTCGACGTCATTCGTGGCGTCTGAGCTTCCTTGTCTACGGAACTGTCACGGTCTCCTTTTTAGCGTCGCGAGATTTCTTTGACAACAAGTCACGCTGCTCGAAAGAAAGGTTGGAAGGGGAAGCTGGCGCGTGAGGGGCCCTTACGCTGGATAACGCTGGCCTATTTCCCTTAGTCTGGCGCTGGCGTCGGTACGTTTTTCATCACGTACACATACCGCCACTGCTGTAAGTGTTCCCTCTCCACTACGCGCCTGCTCCCACTCCGCTGCTGCAGGATCTTTCCCGGCAACCCTGGGTCCACGCGTCGAACGCGTGGCGGCCACACGCACCGGACCGCTCTCGCAGGCGAAATTGCGTCGCACCGCCGCCGACAGCAGAAACTGGTGCACACACCGGTCGCGGAACGTCCGCGTGCGCTCCACCGCGCTCGCCGACGAAGATACGACGGGGCTTACATATAACAGCCCCGACAATCCGAATAGATAGCTCTAGTACTTACCGCATTACTGCCAGATACCGTAGAACAGGGACGCTCACCACTTTTGTCTGTAATCAAGGTGTGCCAGTGTCGGCCTTAAGGCACGGTTAAACATGTGCAATGCGCGTTGCAGAACACCATTACAAGGGTCGATTTTTATGGTTCGGCGCGCAACGTAGGACCTCGTACCGTAGGAAATTTTAAGTGTTCGGCGCGCAAATGCGCGCTGTTGCACATGTTTAACTCTGCCTTTAGCCACGACTGTGCCAATCAGTGATGCCAGAATCGTAGGTTTTTGCCCACAGGTGCCATCCTCACTCCACCAACAAGCGTACCCCCTCCTAGCGCCTGTACCTCACTGCAAAAGTATACCCGTCCCTCTATCCGTGTGCCATACGCGCTGCCTAGCCAGTGCTCTCCGGCGGGAATTGGTTTCACCGACATCGAAGTACTTGGTTCACAAGCAAAAAGTCCAGAGTTAAAATCCGGATGCGGATATTCTACATTTTTTCTTTAATTATTCTTTAATTTTTCGTCCTATATTTTTAGAAGACTAAAGACTTGAAAACTATTAATTTACAAAGCATAAGTTTTAAATCAGGTAGCCAAATGTATGCCCTATCAAACATAATTTATTAAAAATCGAAACCTGAAAAACTAATCTATCAGCCCCGGTCTCCCCGTCTAAGGTCGTGTTCTGATTTATTGGCCGATGAGTTTTATGAGGGGGATTCTCCCACCACACCGCTTGCCTGCCTCGGTGCTCCTTTTCTCTACGTTCTCACTCTCTCTCTCTGGCTACGCCTGGTCGTCGCGCGATGGGGATTGGTGTCCGTCAAGCGAAGCCGAGCAGCGTTTTCGTTACCCCACCATACCCTTCGGGGGCCCAGCAACTTTAACTGCCAATCCACGATCGTCAGGTGGTTATGGCTGATTTCTCCTCGCGCGCTGCTCGCGAAACCGAACTCACCGGCTAATATATCTGAACACGACCTTAGATTATAGTCTTAAGAATATGCGTGCAAAATTTTATTCAAACTCGTCCACTAATTTCTGAGATTTTTTCGGTACCGCAAATGCTCAGCACATGCTGAGGTCTTGAGAGAAGGGGCTGCTATGGTACCATTTCTTAAGATATTAAATCTCTTTTTAAAGAGAATGCAGCTTAATTTATACACAACACGATGTATATCTTGATTTTTAAATATGACGTTTCTTTATATGAAAAATAAATAAAGAATGATCCTATTTTCCGATCTATCAAGGGTATGTATCCCTTTAGGTCTATCGTCTTGTCTCTAAGGTTATGTATTTAGGTTTCAAAACAGCAGGAATGCTGAACCAGGATTATTATTATTATCATTATTATAAACAATATAATGTTTCAACGAAACCGTATTGTACTACTATCACGTCTAATGCACACAGTTGCAATGACGTCTTCTCATAGAGGCTTCTGCCTGGTCCTGACGTCCATACGCGGTAGGATCGAGGAATAAGCAACAAGCAGATCGTATTCAGACGTTCGCGTTGTGTAGTTGTCGAAGAGTAAGTGATCGGTGATTTATAACGTCGGAGCAGTCGTCCATTCGGCAATCTATTTCTGGATTTCCTAGTACAAATATCCCATGGGTCGGTAACCGCACGCTGCTGTGGGTATTCAACGGAGCGAGAACATTCTGGGAGGCGGTGAGGTATCGAGATCGATATATGTATTGGACTGTGTTCCTGTGGCTAAACGCCAGCATGCTATCCTTGTCGGCGGGCATTCTTTCTTTTTACGAGACGAATGAGTTCGAATGAATCCGGGAGAGGATCCAGACGATTACCTTTCGCTATATTTAGGCTCGAACTGGGATCATAATTCTCTTCTACCCTCATTTCTTCTTAAGTTCGCCGATGCACCTGCAGGAGATTCAACCAAGGAAGCTGCATTATTACTTGCCCCTTTTTTTGCTTCTTGTGCGGTATGGATGGAAATTTCCAGAGGGTGGCTTGGGATAATGGAAATGGAATTTTTTGTTGCATTAATTTTTTGTTACAAGGTTTTGCTATATTTGACATTTAGGTTTTGGTGCCTAACAATTTTTGAGTTTGAAGAATTGTGTTTTAAATCTTTTTCTTTGATTGTACAAAGGGCAGAATTTATGAGACTATGGAACAAATAGGAAATATACTAAGAGTAGTCTCCGTTTGTCACGAAGTGAATCCAAATCGATTGGTTCATGGTTGGAAAGAAAATGAAAAGGAACAAAATGTGTTCTTTGGAATTGGTTTTTGTGCATGCTTTTAATTGGGCATGATCTTTTGGTAGCATTTTTATGCAGCTTTTTAAGTACTCCTAAGTATGTGTAAAGTAGGGGAGAGGTGCTATAAAAGGGCCAGGGTTTAAATGGGACAAATCATATTGCCAAAATTCTAAATGCATTACGTAGATATACAAGTTATTTTTCTGTTGAAGGCAACACTAAGGTCGGCATCAGATATATTGGCCGGTGAGTTTCGTGAGGGGTATTCGTCTACCACACAGTTTGCCTGCCTCGGTGCTCCTTTTCTCAACGTTTTCTGACTCGCTCTCGTTCCATCTCGCTCTCGCCTTCGCAGAGCAAGAGTGAACAGGAAATGGAGGGAATGGTGCCAAGCTTCTGGCGTGTAGGCCAAACCGAGCTGTCAGCGTAGAAATACACACATCAGAATAGGTGTGCATTAGCTCCAAAAAAATGCAGGAGTTTTATTGGTCAGAACATTGATTCTTTCTCGATAGCTTCATCTCGTATCCCACACAACTTTTACGGTAAGAATAAATAACAGCCAAACGGCTAGGTTCAGGCGGAATCGAGCAGCGTTCTCGTTACCCTACCATACCCTGCAAGGGCCACGTAACTCCAATTGACAAATCCACGATCGTCAGATGGCTGATTTCTCCTCGATCGCTGCTCGCGAAAACGAACTCGCCGGCCAATATATCTGATAGCGACTTTAGTGCCTAGTCGTTTCACGCAAACTTCACCGAGGTTTCACTCGCAACAGATCAATAATCCGCGGTTGATGTTTTTCTCATATAAAAAGAAAAGTTTCTTTAGCTCTTTGGGGCGGTTTGTGAAATAAAGTTATATGTGTACTAATTGTAAGTGTGAAAGTCTTATATCATTCAAAGAGCCACTATTCACCGGAAACGAGAATATACTGTATTATATAACAGGTAAGGTTGATTGATTATTTTCTTTGTTTTGAAGTTATTTTATAATATGCTCATTTGTAGATTTAAATGGAACAACATAACGAGTCTTAAATGAGACGTCCGTTTCCTTTCCAGTAGCAGTAAGATTTCAGTTGCTGATTCAGATGGGCTTACCAAAACGAGCGAGACTATTAATAAATCATTCTACAAAAATAACGAGTGCTGTGTTTCTAAAGAAAACGTTGCTACTGCAGTAAAGAAGATTGGCTCCAATGTAAAATTTTCGAAAAATGCACCAATGAGTCATGTGGAATAAAGCATGTATTCAATTTTTTTTAGTTCTATGTGCTATTAATGATATTTTAACAGTTGATCTTATTTTTGTCCTCCTTTTGTTTATTTTCATTAACGTGTCCCTATCATGACGTCTAATGTTCCATTTAAGACTATGTAGTCCCGAAAGGAATATGTTCGATTTATTTGAAAATCGAAGATTTTGTTATTTTTTGTTATTATGAATGTAGGATCACGGAAAAAGGAAGCCTCGGAAACGGGACTCAAACCCCGTGATGTTCATATTTGTTGCTGGCCCGCCGCCTTAGCCACCTCGGCTGCCGTCGACTCCCCAGGTCTTAGTTATTCCGCGTCCTCCTCTTATCCCATGAGGGTCCTGATCCCCACATTAATAAGTTTGGAATATATTTTTATTGTTCGTCAATAAACATACATCCTATTAATGGACTTGTGTTTTAAGGGGACATTCTACCGTCTCGGCCGAAAATTCGGCCACTTTTCGGTGATTGTTTTTATAATGAAATACACACTTAACGTTTTCGTATTTTCGGGGGCATATTTCTACCACTCTTGAAATACAAGAAAAAATCTTCGTTGTTTGTTTATTTCATTTGTTTAGGTAAATATTTCGCAGCGAAGTTGGCATCTTCAGAATTTGACTCCTTGCTGGCTGTAGCAATATCTGACGACTGGATCATGGGAAATAAAAGAACCAAACATCTTTCTAATTCACCGGAGTATGGTTGTCTTGTATACCGCGGAAGAACAATCTTGGACAAAAAATATTAAATTGACGATCGATCATAGTTGAAAGTACCAAACATGGCATTTCTTTTCTACGTAATCGATATAAAAAAGTGGGAAAATATTGAAAAGGTTAACATATTCGCGGTAAGCTGGATAGCCATAGTCCTGCAAATTAAAAATGTGTTTAGTTTTTTTATTTCCGATAATCCAGTCGCCCGAAATTGCAAACGCCAGCAAGGGGTCAAATTCTGAAGACGCCAACTTCACTGCGAAATATTTATGTATACAAACGAAATAAACAAAGAATAAATTTTTTTTCTTGTATTTCAAGAGTGGTAGAACATAACCCCCAAAATACGAAAGCGTTAAGTGTTTATTTCATTATAAAAACCATGACCGTGACCGAATTTTCGGCCGAGAGGGTACAATGTCCCCTTAAATACCTACCTATCATGATATTCTCAGAAATGGACGATAAATAAAATTCTCTCTTTTATAGTTCCTCTCCCCAATATAAGTGTATTTAAAACATGGAATTTGAAACTATACACACTACTTCAGCACTTTCAGTGGCGTCGGCATGTGTTCGCGCTAAGGGATTTGAGTCCTGTACAATGTACATGTACATACTACTGACGTGGTACGTGGTTAAAGAATGTATGACTCCGTTTAACACATCACATGCTGCCGGTCAACGGTCTACGCGCACTGCTGCTGTATCAGGCGAAAAATATTAATTCCGAGTGTCGACTATGATAACTGATTTTTCTTGAATAACTCGTGGAGCCCTACAATTTGATACATGGCTCATAACAAAATTTTATTTACTGTTCTAGTCCTCTCCTCGTAAGAAACGAAATAGAAGTTTCTTTTTGCCCATTCCAGACTAAATGATAAATGTTCAGATTGTTAAACGAATTTCTAATTTTAGTTCCAGTTAACTAGATAATGAAAGATGTATAAAAAACGTTTACCCATGATATAGTACATAAAACACAGGTATATATACGGCACACGAGTTAGAATGTACGAACTCGATCTTGTAATAAACTAGTCTAACCAACAAACTCCTAAAAACTATACCACTTCTAAGCTGCAAAATATAAACTGACACATCTACGTTTCAGTGGTAAAGATGCGAAACCGCGGAAACATAAATAACTTTAAAACTTTACCACAGTATACGTTGTGGACCAATATGTAAACTCAACATTTAGCTCAGATTCGCAAAATTTGCGGTTTTGCGACTTTACCATTGGAACGATAATACATAACAATTCTAGGTTCAAAACCCAATATCAAATATCCCGCAGTCACATACATACTAAAAAAACCCTCCCCCCCCCCCATACATTAATCTAAGACCATATTCCCCCAGGACAAATGAGCCATTACGCCAGCTCCCTCCCGAAAGAGATTTCATTAGGGCCTACAATCTCCAGCAAACCCTGGTACGAGAACAGCATGGCCGATGTCCGACGTTTAATAACAGGATCGTGTTGGAATAATTTCCTGATGCCGAGGAAATATTCCGTGGAGCGTTTAATCTGAAACGAATCCCCTGAAAGCCCTCGCGTAGACCCCTGACCGGTCACGAACGTTCCTCGGTTCGTGGTGTTCCGCGTAAATGGGAACGGAAACAACAATAACGGAACGCCGTTCCGAGAAACCTCTCGCCCTCCGTACAGAAAAACTACAGAAACGAATAGCAGGAAGAGCCAAGCATTTTTTCGAATCGTACTTGCGTGCACGCGAATCAACGGTTCGCGGAAATCACGTGTCGTGGACGCCTCTCCGGTGATGCCTGTGCGATTAGGATTACGTTGAATATTGCCGCGTAATTGCACCGATTGCGTCCAATGGTACGCGCCTCCGACGTTGGCGAATTCGATACTACCATTTTGGAGTCGATGGTGGGTATGTACCTATCTCTGGTTATCTGACTGAGACCAGCGGCGTAGTCGAATGGAAAACCACGGTAGGATTTGCGGAAGCGCGTTCTGTGTGAGGAATACGCCTGGAATGTATAGGTATGCTGTTTTCTTATGTCCATTTTGGACGTGAAAATATACTGTTGGGTGGAAGGGAAGGGAAAGGGCTGTAAAGAACTGCCATGTACTTAAAATTCAAACAGAGTAAAACTGTTTTTTTTTTCGAATTAAACCATGTAGGTACTTGATTATCCAAGTAATACCGTAAACTGAGGGAATATTGGCAGTACGGGATAATATTAGTAGTTAAGTACTTAACATATACGTATTAATAAAGGAAAATACCAAAATTGTATGCACTTACACACGTGTAGTACAATCACAAACGATGCGATGTTATAATAGGATACATAAAGCAAATGTATAAATGTTACCTAATTAAAAAAATAAAATAAAAAGGTATGAAAGGGGAATGCATTGAACATAAATAGAAACACATTTAAGTGTTAATGTAGCTATTCATAGGGGAAAGTGGGATAAAACGGAACGGGTGGGTAAAACGGAACATCAATATTTCTCTTAGATAAGAGTTGCGAATGAGTTAGTATCGCGTGACATGAGACCAAAGGGTCCTCAAAACATTTTGCAACAAACTTTTCAGTTAAAAGAGTTGGAAAAATTTCCGGTATCGACGTTTCAATATTGTGTTGTACTTTCCACTACTTTTCGGCACTTGAATTTAAAAAATTATTAACGGTGAGTACATCGTTGGATTCTGTAGTTCTTACGCTACATTTTGACGTATTAAAAAGTTATTTATCTCACGCTGAAGTGTAAATATTAAATGTTTACTAAATGACTGCATGTGGGGCAAAACGGAACACTTTTCGTGGGGTAAAACGGAACACCTATTTAATCCAATTCCACCAATCCAATTGTCTTGAAACTTCGGTGCGTAGTTATTATGGCAATACAAAATTATGAAAGAAAAAAACGGGAGGGGTGAAAAAATTACCTAGTCATCGATAAATATAACCCATAACCACAAATTCAAACGACTTGAAATCAGCCTGTAACCACAAATCAAATAAATTCAATTGATATGCAATCGCATATAACCACAAATCAAAAGACACTAAAAAGTAAATAATAAAAAAATATGAAACTTTTTTTTAAGTTAAACAATTTTATTAAAAATGCACTAAAAACTGAAAAATTCTCCATGCACGTGTTGATTCATTATTCATGTAAAAATCCATATGTATTCGGTTATATTCAGTAATTTTTATGTTATCTGGTAAATAATTTTTCCTATGTGTATAATGTATATTTTTGTTATATTTTATATGTAATAATTATACCTAAAACATATATTTATAGTTTTTAACATAAATGAATACATTTTAAATCATCAAAATAAAGATGTACGTTTACCTGGTGTTCAAGTGGGTGTTCCGTTTTACCCCACCACTTGAGCGAGGCGAAGATTTCAATACTTCCGGTAAATTTAATTTTCCGTCGATCCCAAAGATTTTTCTTAACAATGACTTTGATTTTCTTATAGTCTAAGGTCTACTGAAGAATCCCATTGAAGTTCCGTGTCTTTTTCTCTTTCCGATTTTATGTTATCATCCTCCAAAGTTAAGCGTTCCGTTTTACCCCACTTTCCCCTACTACTATTTAGCTATTAATGCTATTTATATGGGGTGCCAATATTGCCCCAGTTTATGGTACTTCAAGTTGAATATTCGAACAAGGTTGATAAAATTCGATCTTTTCGAATGACTTCAGTGTCTTAAATGTTTGAACGGCTTACTTGTATTCAAGTTGCCTAATTTCAAATGAATAACTTGTATCTTTCCGAGCTATTCGGTCGATATCGAGTTATTTTTCCTTCAACCTTCTTCGTCGAATCACAGCCTGAATAATTATTACGAATACAATGAATAAGATTTCACACTACAAACCAAAGAAGATGCAACCACGATGACCAATAATGATACGCGTGCTGTTGAAGCTTCATCGATGATGCTTGATTCTAATAACAGTCGCGGTCTCATTATTTTATTACCCCCTCTGCCCATGACGAGCTGTCAACGGGGGCATTGTTAACGAGCCTGTCGTGTTTTCGTTGAATCGTGTGTGTGGAGGGGGGGGGGGGCGTTATAAGCGTAACAATTTCAATTTCAGGGAAAGCCATGGAAACCCATGTTCAACCGAAGCCGCAAAACAGCGCGAGTGTTACAAATCGGAAGTGTTCTCAGCGAGCAACCGCTGTCACGTGCAAGTAGGGTGGTAGCTTCCCTTTAATTGCGTGACACAGCTAGCACTTTCATTAACTCGCGTTTCTGCGCTCATCCGTTGCCTGTTCTCAGCAATTGAATTCTTTGCAAACACTGTCAACCGGTGTTCTGAGGCGGAGAAATAGAATATTTTTAAAAAAAGTACAAAAAAAAAACGCCAAGTATATAATCTCATCGAAAAGAATCCCATTTAAAAACATTGTCGTAAATTAAAATAAATTTATTATTGTGCTATATTTAACTTTACAAAAGTATTGATATACAACAATTAAGCCAATTATCACAATGGCTATTTATACAAAGAAAAAAATGTATGAAATAATATTAAGCAGATATATTTTTATACAATTCAATATACTTAACGCTGCCGAATTGCTGTTGCTAAACTGAATAAAAATATATATATATTGCATAAAAATATTTTTCTTTCTTTCTTGTCTCAGTGGTGCCTTGTCTTGTTTTAGTTTATTTGTTAACCAAGACAATTAACATTTTTTCAGTTTCACAGCGCCAAGTATTTTGAATTGTATAAAAATATATAAAAAAATTTAGTTACAACTAAACGTAGAATATGTAGAAATAGAGTGGCCCTTTTCTATAGTGAGTGTAGATACTACAAAATGTGTCTGAAGGAAGTGAGAGCGCAGAAAGTCTTGTTGGAGGAAATTTAAATGCTAATGGTAATTTAACGAAAATGAACAAAGAGATCCAATATTTTTAACGCACAATTTATTGGTGTTGGAATAAAATTAATTTAGTATGTTTATTAATATGTATGTTTATTAGTATGTAAACTAATACAATTTATGAATAGCATGGGAACTACTGTAGATTTTAATAAAGTATTATGAATATCTTTCACAAAAGATTGGAAAGTATCGAGGAAGATATATTTTCACCGTACTTTCTTCACTAATGTGACTTACTCTACATCAGGCCTTCCCAAGTAGGGGAAATGTACTCCTGAAACACATGTTTCAATTCTCCCTTCAACACTACCTCTCTTAGAGGAGACAGTAACGGCGTTAGGAAGCAGAGAGACAGGTCAGTAGGAATCGTCCCACCTTAGCTGAAGGCGCAGCGTTGGAGGGAGAACCAAAACATGTGTTTCAGGAGTATATTTCCCCTACTTGGGAAGGACTGCTCTACATTACAAACAGTACGCCATAATTTTCATAATTCTTAATGCTACGCTAAATTGAAAAATTTTGTCAGTTTACCTTATTTGACAAATTTCCAGAAACTTGTGCGAAACAAGATGCTTCTCATTCTATCTATCCTTCTCCGGACAACCCTCAAGCCTGTGCATCCCCTTCATTTCTATCCAAGCTTGTATATTCCCTTCATTTATATCTAAGCCTGTGCGTTCCCTTCATTTTTATCCAAGTCTGTGCGTCCCCTTTATTTCTATCCAAGCCCGTGCGACCCCTTCAATTTTATCCAAGCCCGCGCGTCTCCTTCATGTCTATAAGCTTTACATAAAAACTCTAATGTAAAAATAGTTTGCTGGTATAATTATCCGAAGGAAGATGCTTCTCTGTAGTACCGTCTCCGGACAACTTTCAAGTTTGTGCATCCCCTCCGTTTCTATAAGCTCTACATAAATAGTCTATTAAAACATTTTTGCCACTTACCTTGTTAATTGAGAAAATAATTCAGTCTTCTGTATGGTATGAAAACTCGTGACATTTAAAAAATTTGGACAAGTTTCCTTGTTTGACACTTGGAAGGTTTGTTTGACACTAGCTAGGTTACGTTTACCTCGACAGATGTGTTCTCTGTCTGGCTGTCACCTGACAATAATTTGTCTCGCGATTAGCCGAAACCTTCATCCAATGAAACGACGTCTCTGAGAGACATTTGGTGCCTTTACACGGACGTTCTTTTGGGACACTTTTGCGCGCCACACGCCAGCGCGGCACGCATTTGGCGTGGCGTGCCGGAACGTCGCAGGCCAGAAGATCGTACCCGTCACTACTTAGAGACAGCGAGTTCGGGCTCCCATTTCTACGTCGACTCCACGTGCTTTTTCCAGGAACCAGCGCAGTCTTGTATTGTGTACTACCTGTTCCATGTATATTATCGATCTGCGAAACAATCGGCAAGACACGATCGCGATACACGTAGGTTCGCGAAAAGTATACGAATTCCTCGATATACCTGGCTTATAGAGGATATCATAAATGCTTTTACTGTAGGGCACACTGAAACATCTGTTTTTACGAAGCTACATTTGGTTTACCTGAAGGTGCTATAAATTATGGAAATGGTTTATTACTCAGTTATAACGACTGTATTGCGATCTGCATTCTTCTTGCAGACGAAAAGTTTCCACCTCATCGGAAGTTCTTGCTAGCATCTTGTGCGCAGTTAGAAGTGTGGCGCGCCGGAATTCCACGTTCTTGCGTGCGAGTAGAACCGTTGTCAGGCGTGGCGCGTCCAAAAAAGTGTGGCGCGCTTGAATTTTCGTCCCACGCAAACCTCGACTCAAGAGGCAACCCTACCGATAAGCCGTGCCTCGATGGGTTTCAAGGACTTCGACCCTCGAGCCCAGGGGGGCTTTACAATGTTGCCCCCTAAAAAGTGACGAATCAAAAATTCTACATTTTTCATCTGATCTTGGCGAAAGTGGTGTGAATCGTTTCCTTATGTTTTCCCGATGAAAATGGTCTAAAAACGACACAAATCGGCTCGTAATTAAGGAATCTTCATAATAAATTGATTTCCAAAATTTCGTTAAAAATAGTTCGATTTACACGAAATTTGGTATAATTTTAATTTGAAAAACATAAGAAATGCATCGGTATCACTTCCATATCGATACGCGTGTACACGTGCATAGAAATTCACGGATCGTAGTATCCGTGTACCCGTGTACTGAAATTCACGCGTATACATGTATCGAAATATACGGTTTCACGTGTATTAAGATATCCATATTTAATTTTTTAACTAACTATCCGAATGTTTAGATTTTACGCAAATACTTTGCGATAGGTAGGTACAGACATAATTTACTAGGTTGCAGATGAAAATAAATAACATCATGATTTTGGTTAATAAAGTTTAATCTATTAATCGTATATTAATCTATTTGAGACAACTACAACAACTGATTTTATGCTAACAGTGCGCATATGAGTTTTGTAAGGCGCTCTATTTGAAGCACTATAACTCCGGATATAACCACTATTTTTGCATACAATTTTTTTTCATATTCCCTAAAGATTGACAAATGAAGCCACAAAGCTGGAAGTAAATATATTTAATTCTTTGGTTTGAAAAAATTCTCTTTCACTTCCTACCGCCTGTAGCGGCTCGAAGAGTCTTGGCTGCCAGGCGCGCCGCGCGCCTCAGAATTTTCCGCACTGTCGGAAATTCCACGCGCCACGCCAAACCCTTGGTTTCAAGTGCCGCTTTCCTTTTCTAACTACCTTTTCTGTCTCTTATGTAAACTTTTCTGAAGTCGAGGTTAGCGCGCCACACTTTTTTGGACGCGCCACGCCTGACAACGGTTCTACTCGCACGCAAGAACGTGGAATTCCGGCGCGCCACACTTCTAACTGCGCACAAGATGCTAGCAAGAACTTCCGATGAGGTGGAAACTTTTCGTCTGCAAGAAGAATGCAGATCGCAATACAGTCGTTATAATTGAGTAATAAACCATTTCCATAATTTATAGCACCTTCAGGTAAACCAAATGTAGCTTCGTAAAAACAGATGTTTCAGTGTGCCCTACAGTAAAAGCATTTATGATATCCTCTATAAGCCAGGTATATCGAGGAATTCGTATACTTTTCGCGAACCTACGTGTATCGCGATCGTGTCTTGCCGATTGTTTCGCAGATCGATAATATACATGGAACAGGTAGTACACAATACAAGACTGCGCTGGTTCCTGGAAAAAGCACGTGGAGTCGACGTAGAAATGGGAGCCCGAACTCGCTGTCTCTAAGTAGTGACGGGTACGATCTTCTGGCCTGCGACGTTCCGGCACGCCACGCCAAATGCGTGCCGCGCTGGCGTGTGGCGCGCAAAAGTGTCCCAAAAGAACGTCCGTGTAAAGGCACCAATTTCCTCACCCTTTCACGCTCCCCTCTTGGCTACACTTGACGACGGAGAAAATATCTTAACATAAAATTCGGCAAATTGCAACTTTACATCGAAATATCTCAGTTCATAAGGCACGTAGAAACAAAGCGAAGACACTTTTCTTATGTAAATCAAATACAAACTATCCATTAAGGCCATTCAAAATCTAATCAGATCAGCCGTTATTGAGAATCGGTAATTTCAGGGTTTTTCATAGCGGGTCGCGGCATAATATAGACACTGTGTGTCTCGCGCTGCGCATATACCTATATATACTTGGCGCGAAACACTACCGTGTCTCTTGATACAGGGTGTTTTTTTAATAATGCTAACAAGGAGAGGTTCCCAGGTGACCGCATCCGACTGCTTCGCTTTTTGGATATATTTTAGAGTATCGATAAATAAGATACTATACATGTTCTTTTGCAGCGACCCGGTTTAATATTTAGGGGGTGAAACCACCCCTCAAATTTCATAAGGGGTACAAAATTGGGTTGAATAAGACTGATATAATTTTAATTTGCGTCATAACTTACTGCGTGGATAATGTTCTTGTCGTCAGCCACTGTTATTAGGGGGTAAACTACCCGTAATCGATTAATTGCACATTTGAGAGACTTGAAACTGGTAAAAAATTCACAAAATTCTTAAAGAAAACCTTAAACATAATTTATTTTATGATGACACACTAGTGGTTTTATGGCCTCCTATCGCTACTGACAATGAGTGGTGAACCACCTCTTATGTAGTTTACCCCCTAATAACGGTGACGGGCGACAAGAACATCATCCATAAAGCCAGTTATGACACAAAATGACATTTATATAAAGTTTTGTTCACCATAACTTTGTACCCCTCATGAATTTTGAGGGGTGGTTTCACCCCCTAAACATGCAAATGGACAAAATAGAAAGACATACATTTCTTATTTTTCGGTCTTCTAAAACATATCCAAAAACCACAGCAATCGGAGGCGGACACCTGAGAACCTCTCCTTGTAAGTAAAAATGTTTGAGACAAAAGTTGCTATATGTTTAATATTTATTTCAGTTCAATTATATACAGGGTGGTTTACAAATTGGTCCCCACGAAATTTGAGTTGGTTCTGACGGTTTAACAAACAAAGGTTTTAAACAGAAGTTCATTAATATCAAATGAAGTATTTATTGGCGTAAAAAAAATTTTGAAAGTATCTTTCTTGGGTAAGAAATTGGAGTTACGTTGTGTTTTTTAAATGGCACTATATTTCTTCTTGACATATTCTTATAAGTACCACATAAAAAAAGGTTATCCACTTTGAAAGTGTATATGTAGTTCTCACTAAACTAAATAAGAACTAATGCCTAACGCGTTTATACGCGTTAAATATAAACATTACAGATAAATATAGTAATTATCAGTCAACGTCATTTATCTCCATTCAAACATTTCGTCTTGCGACACACTTTTCTTTTAATTCTTCCATACACCAACCCTTCATCCAACTCCAAATTATATCCCGCTTCGATTTGCATCTCAGCATATTCACCTCCATTTACCTCTGTCTTTGCGGAGCTGCCTCTCGTTTCAGAAATTTTGCTGCTCTGCCTGCTAACGAGGTATATACATATGGCGAAAGTGACGTTCCAAGCCAGTTTTCAAGTACAATCGTATGTCTCTCGATGCCAGCTTTAATGTTTATCCCCGCGCAAATTAAAATGCTCACCGTGGATAAACGCTCGCCGAAAGCTTTCAGCACGGAATATAATTATGCCTGTAACGAAGCTCCGTAGAATGTGAACGATGATCATCGAAACGCTCGACTGAAAGGAAGAACGTTATAGACTGTCTAACGAGCGCACGGCGCCTGGTTCCTTGGCAAAAAATTGCGCAATAAAAATTATAACGTTCGTAATACGCTAACGGTGGTTGCAATAAACTCGACGTCGTCATCAGAGCGTGCGGACATGTAATACCTCTAAAAGTCCTTTTCCGCGATTTAAGTTAATAAACAGCCACGAACGCTACACCCTCCCCCGCTGCGTTTCCGTGAAATTCCTATTAAACCATCGTGCCTGCGAGGAACTCGCATTTGCATTTCGAACGATGTTTAACCTAATGGGATTTTTTCTTGAAAACATACGCGTTGCACGAGACGAATTCCTGATCGAATTTTTAGCAACTTTAAATTAGATATGAGCCGCGCACGCACTTTTTCCCATGGTAAAGTAATGGTGTTTATGAGAACTATTATACTTCGTTGACAGCATGGCGATTAGTTACTCAAGTTTATCATAGTTGTTCTAAAGTTAATTTTTGGGATAATGGTTGGAGAGCTGTCAAGCTGGTTGCATGTAAAAGGGGTGACTCAACCCTTATGACTTCCTGTGGGGAACTCAGCAAAATGGTCCTGTAGGTATGCTAAATATATCGACGCTCTCTGTATAATTGTGAAAAATAAGGAAATTTGTATGTTATTATATATTAATGGTTGACCGTCTGAGATGCCTACGCTATTGCTTTGGCGCTCGTCGGTCAGATCGCTCTATCCCACTCGATCTTGATGTGTTTTGTTCGCTCTCTTCGTCGCGCGATGCGACAATGTATGTGCCTACTTCAGCCAATAACAAAAATATGCGTGCCCCGTCTTTAAAAGTGTGCCCAAATAGGTGACTCGCGACCAATCTTCACACCGGCGGAATGCATCGCCCGAGACCGCCTGCTAGGGAACTTCTTTTGGCCCGGCAATAGTATCTCTGCAAGATGCAAGAAAATATCCCTAAGAGTCAACCTTTGAGTCTTATGGGCCCTTTAAGGTTGAGTTTCCTAGCCGCGGCCAAACTTCGGCCGCGCAGCATCCAGAGTCCCACCAGTGTTACCAGATCGAGGACGGGTGCCCTAGAGAATTTCCCCCACCTCGTATGCACACTACGCCGGAGCTGCGTGTGTTCATGCACCGAGCTCGCGGGCACGTAGCTCCGGCGTAGTGTGCATGCGAGGTGGGGGAAATTCTCGAGCGCACCCGTCCTCGTTCTGTCATCACTTGAGTCCCACTTTGGTTCGAGCGCACTTGAAAGGGTCTACGACCGAGGATTTATACCTGCTTCCGAAATAAAATAATTTTTTATTCTTTATCGTTTCGATATGGAAGTGACACCAATCGATTTCTTATGTTTTTCCAATGAAAATCATATGAAATTTCCTGTAAATCGGACTATTATTAACGAAGACAACTTGAAACGATATAAATTTATCTTTCATGGAATTTCCTTCATATGGTCCAAATTACGTCGTTCGTGGTGTCAGTTTCATCGGCGAAACATAAGGAATCCATTGACGTGGTTTTTGAAAAGATCTGATAGGAAATGCGTAAATCCTGGACATTTCCGACTTTATAATGATATTCGAACCCTTTCAAGGGTCGACACTCATAAAATTCGGTGAGGCACTGCGAGGGTTTGACCTCGTCACGGGGTACCATGCGGCATCTAAAGAGATGTGTCAAAGGATAGACGCCGCTGGAGAATCGCCCTGTATGTAGTAGTAGAGTGAAATACAACCTGCTATGACATCCAACTAAATAAATTCTACACAAAGAAGGCTTGAAGCTATTATAAAATCAAAACGCAATCCCACAAATTATTAAAACATTAAATATTTAGGTAATTTATTTCCATAGTTTATTGATCCTTCATTTACTGTACGAATACTTACTGCACGTCTATTTCTGTACGTTTATCTGCTTTTATTCATATTTTTTTAAATGTTAAGGGGAATAAAAATTTGTTTATACAAGATCTATTCTACAAACATTTAAGAATATTTATTAATCATCTTTTTCTGTTAGAATGTAGTACTGACATGGATATACAAATTTTTACATTAAATTGTCGCTGTACGAATATTTTTGACACTGACTGTATATAAGTACCGAGGTCTCCAATGAGTTAGGTAAACGAGGCGGTTAATGGCAGTACAGTATTGTCTCCCTATATGCTCGATTTGGTGCACCCGATACGGGCTTGTCGCTGTCCCCACCACTTCTGTCTCACTCTTGTCCGGCGAAAGTGAGAGCGAGATGGAACAAAAGCGAGGGAGAGCCATTGAAAGCGAGCGAGGACGGTACGAGACAGACGACGCGTGGATGTTTTGTCTCACTCCGTCTTTCGAGCGCCGTGACACTCCGTCCTGTGCATGCGCGACGGGCGTGCGCGATGGTTGCAAGCATTTACGGATGCACGGGAACCACTTCGCCAAATCTTGACGCAGGCCCGGCTCAAGTCTTTTTTGCGCCCTAGGTGAATTTGTTCAATTGAGCCCTTTATTATAATACATTTATTTGAGATTATTTATGACTTTAATCTGCAAAATTAGGTAGCTACTAGGGCGTAAGGTTGACAAGAGGTGCAAAATGGTCTTTTCATTGTTGGCATTGTTGAAAATAAATTTTTAAATGAAATACTACAACAGTTTTAAACTACGGATAAAAATTCAGAGTAAGGTCACCAATAATCTCAATTAAATGTATTATAATAAATAGCGGAATTTGGCAAGTTCGCCTAGGGCACAAGAAAGACTCGTGCCGTGTCTGGCTATCTGATCGTCGCGCGCATGCGTCGAGCAGTCACGATTCTATCTGAGCGCTCGCGCCGTCGCGCATACCCGCCACGCATGCAAAGCGTTCCATCTCGCTCCCCCCCTTCGGCCAGAAAGAAGCGAGAAACGAAGACTCGGAATTAGGGCTCAGTATACGATACAGGCTCAACGCCGGTCCCGACCAGCGAGCATATAGGAAGACAATACTGTACCTACGTCCGGGTCCGAACCCATCGTACGTACTACCTACCGACAGAGCAATATACACATTAACTCATTGTGAGACTGAAGAATGCTTAAAATTATTAAAGACGGCACTACCTTCTTGACTGCCCTTTAGAAATGCTGGCAAACAGATGTTGTCGAAACGTTTTTGGGAAAATACGAAATTACCGGTCGAAACAACGAATAAATTCTTGCTTTTGTCCCAACGCACAGTGGGCGTCAATCCCAAGAATAGAGAAAAAATTCAACATGCCACTTTTTCCACTCAAAATGTCGAATTTTATGAAGCTACTTTATAAAACACTAGTACTGCATATGAATAAATCGATAAAAAATTTAAAACATCTTCGTTTGTATTGCAATGAGAATATTTCGATCGTACAATCTTTTCTTTACTTTTTAAAACCTTTATTTCTGCCATCGTGAATCCCTTCACCCAATGGGCCGATTGGAAAGTTGCCCAAATATTGTATAATTCAAAATACTTGGCGCTGCTCTCTGAAAAAATGTTAATTGCCTTGGTTAATAAATAAAACCAGACCCGACACCACTGAAACAAGAAAGAAAGAAAAATATTTTAATGGAATTTATACATATTTATTCAGGTTAGCAACACCAATACGGAGAGCAGCGCCAAGTATTTTGAATCAAATATTTATTCGTATTAAAATATTTATTTGTATAAAAATATATCTGCTTAATATTATTTAATACATTATTTTCTTTGTATAAATAGCCATTGTGATAATTGGCGCAATTTATGTATATCATTAGTTTTGTAAAGCTATTAATTTACGACAATGTTTTTAAATAGGATTCTTTTTGATGGGTATGAATTTACGAAAATGTTTTCAAATGGGATCTTTTTTGATGGGATTATATACTTGGCGCTCTTTTTTGTACCTTTTTTTAAAAAAGGTAATTTTGTTGGGTGTATACTACTCTAAGGAAATAGTGTCCGCATCGCGTTAGTGTCCCGCCGCCAGCCCCGATCGTCGTGATTATAACGAGGCATTACTGTATCTCGATTTGTCCTCGTTAAACATATTTCTGAAAAAATTACTATAACTAAACAAAGTGCAAACATGTGCAAAATTTTTTTGTATGATAATATTGGGGACTGTTCCAGGAATAGTTTCCAACACAAACCCCAAGACGTGTTTTACCTTTTTCGAAAAAAGTCAGATTAAAGTTTGCATACATAATTCAGCAATTTATTAGATGTGTAACTTCAAGACAATAAAACTAAATTTAAATTAAGTAAAAAAATCGTTTCATAATCAAAATAAAGAGTATGTTGTACCTTCAGTTAAATGATCCATTGAAAATTATTTTTATTTATGCTTAATGTTAATACTGTAGGTGGCCTTGAGATATAAGACAAAACTAAATATGTACATCAAGGAAATGCGTTAAATAAATTCTCTCAATACTAACGTGTTTTCTGAGTGTTGGGGACTTTTATTTTGTTTTCTTTCGAGTGTTTATATACAAATAAAGAGTCTGGATTGCGGTCATGTTAAAAATCATCGCAAAAAATATTGATTTTTAGATTTTTGTCCATTGAGTAACGCACTGTGCGCCGCCGTACTTGCACGCCCCCGCACTGGTCTAGTCCCAACCGGTGGCCGATCGAGATGAAACTCGGTGGATATTACGAGGTGTGTGGACACACCCCAAATATGAAATTTTAGTTTCGACAATTAATGCGTTCAAAAGATACAGATGTAATTGTGCATAAAAGGGTACACCTTACCGATTTTTTTTAATCACTGTACCACAGCCCCCTCCCCCCTTAACGATATTTCTGTTGACTTTTATTGACACAACGCATTCCACTTTCCAACTTGTCTCGGGTATTAGTATTTGTTGGGGCTAGATTAGTGGGGGGGGGGGGGGGGGGGCACGCGCCTGCTCGCGGGGGCGTAAATCATGGTACCGAACCGATGTAAGTTTGGCGATGCTAAAAATGAGACTGTGGTTACAAAATTTCAAAAGTGGAAAATGAGAAGACGGAAGGACTCTCGGACAGAGAGGCCTACACGAACGTCCAAAGAAATTTCCAGAAAAAATTAACAATTTCTTATTAATACTTCAGAAACTAATAAATACCCGAAGCTACAATTTTAGATTTAGGGTTCACACTCACTTCCCACCCCTCCCCCAAACCTCATCTCAATCGGCCATCGGTCCCTTTCGGAAGTATATCCAAACATATTAAAATGATACTACACTAATAACCTATAATTTGACGCAACAAGCAACCGAATAACTATTAGCGGTTCGACACAAAAGATGTTCAAAGTTGAAAATTTGCAGTTTTTTCAAAATCGAATTTCTCAAAAACTGAGGGTGCTGGTGACAAACGGTTTGCGGATTCGTTTTCAGCGCACGAAAACCTATAAGAAACGGCTTGTGAATGTTACAAGTCCAGGTGACTATCAAACTGTGTAATTTGCCAATGTATAATTTTATATTTCTCTATTTGTTGTTTGCAGCCCAGTTCTACTTAAAATTTCTTAATTTCAGACAAACATTTTCATAAGTTTTTGTGCGCCTGATAGCACAAATTTCTTCATATTCTCTGCTCTCTAGGGATAAGGAGAGGACAACGCCGATTAGATTTTATGCTTGTAGCCTAAGTAGGTACACTTGAATTTTTCAAAATTAAAACAAAAGGTTCCATCGATTCTTTAAATAGGTATGTGTTAGCATAAGTATTTCTGCCTGCGGTACCTACTATGCTTGTTGCGATGAGAAAAAAATTATGCGTCGGAAATATTCCCACATGACGAAAATATCTTCCTTCGTTCAGTGTGCGCGACAGAATTCGAAGAGAATCCCCACGGGAGAACAATATTTTTACCTCCCGTGGAATGCTTCAAATGACACTGAACCAGATAGGATAATCTTGCATTTGACAGCGACAAGAAGTCTATCTGCTTGAGTTGGCGGTGGCCCGTCTCAGCGAGCATGACAAAAAGAGGGCATAAAGTTCGCACAGGATAGCAGAGAATCCCCATTCTAATGGAACCCATATTTTTCGTTGGCTTTTTCCTCCGTTAATACATCGCTTTGTGCACAATTGCGATTCCTCCGTGAAGTGTAATCACGGGAACGTGACAATTAGAAAAATAACGCGCCTACGAAATTGCTTTTTCTCGAAGTATGAGATTAAATTAAGGTAGTTCCTAACCAACTATGTTAGTCAAATTAGAGTTGGGTAATAAACGATAAATATAAAGTAGTATGATACTATAGAAATAGTAATAATAATTTTTAACATCATGTATATATATTTTAAAAAGTTCATTGTTAATATAAATACTTGTAATACGGATATAGAATACTAAATTGGTTACCGTAGTGAATTGGAGCAGCAGATCTGACAACGTTCATATGAATTTGAATAGTCGTTCGCTATTTAAATTTCTGAACATATCGATTGTGCGACGTTGCCACGTTAACTGCTCTACGTAATTTCTAAAAAATTTACACTTAAACCTATTTTTTTGGGCAATTAGGAAGAAACCATCTGGTCAGTTTCGAAGAAATTAATAAACTCATTTCGTGACATTTCGATGTACTTTTGTGCTAATTTTGGTACACTTCTTGAATATAGTTTTCCTGTTTCAGAAGAAAAATTGAAACTATAACCCTGTTTCTTTCGACTCTGCCATATGCCACTGTGTTAAAATGCATCAACTTTAATTAATAATTTAAAAATCAGTGCAGACTCCCTTATGTGGTCTATAAGCAGACCCTCTTTCTAGCACACTGCTTATGTAGGCAACGCGAAAATGGACTTACAAGTTTGACGTACTTTGATATCCTACAATATGGTGATAAAGAATTTTGAAAAAAGTGGTACTTGGGATAATTTTGAAAAAAATTAGGCGTTTAGAAAATTTATTGACACCATATTGTAGAATATCAATAATTATAAAACTTTGAGTTAAACTTTCTTCGATATCGTTTACAGTTTCACAGATAATCACGGTAATATGAAAACTCACAATTTCTATAATCGGGTGTTTTCACCCCTAGGGCCGTTTCATTACAAAAATAAACGTTCCGTTATTAGCATCACTTCTACCTTTCTACAAAGCTTAATTTTATTTTTAATTTTCTTAGTTACCGAACATCCCTTGTTAGCTGCTACCTATATAATTTTCAACCACCGTTTTGACGGCTACATTCGCGTATCGCGTTACACAGGAAATTTCTTATTGTCGTTGCAGAGCCATGGAAGTTTATTTTACGACGATGTATAAAAACCTCGCAATCACGTTGCGGAGAACCTTAATCGGAATATCAGGATTTCAGACTTCCCAGTACAAGGGGTGCACAGTAATATTCGATGTGTAGAGTTGTGGACCACGAAAACGATATAAAAACTGTGGTTCGCGATAAATTGGAAATGCATCCGCGTATCCAACTTCGGCAATGAATATGCAACTCGAGAGGATCGTAACTGTTAGTGTTATGTTGAATCGAAAATATGAATATTTCCCATCACTTTCTTAATATGCAGTTGATGCTTTCTAAAGGTGTACCCGTGTGCATACATATAATATGTATGTATTCCGCAAGACAGGTCAGTAAAAACTGTTTTTTTTTTACGGATTTTCAGGGAATACATAACGCAACCTTTTGCGAACGTAAGTCCTGCTGAAAAAATGATACGCAAATGTGGGATAAAATTTTTTGAGCTTTTGGTTTTGGGGTATTTTATTTTGAAAATTCGTACGGGATGACGTAGTTAACTCAGTTTAATGGCGTTCATGTTAGGGTTACCATATTTCTTCACCAGCAAACCGGGACATGTGTATAAAAAAAGGACAACGATTTTTCTTAAAAAGAGTGTTTTTTCTTCGATATACTACAATTAGTGGTTACAAAATAGCATTGTACAATGAAAATTTTTTTCAAAAATACAAAATACTTTCATTTACAAGCAGCGAATATGTAAAATTCTGATTGGGTAATTCACAATTACTTATTTTCACAATATTTCAACATATCGCAGATACCCGTAATTTTTCAACCCTGGGCATTCAAGCTTCTCAAAAGCTTTAAAAATATTTTCGATAACACGGCGAATTCAGCATCCACACCTTTTAATCAGCGATTATTGAAAATTCCTCGTGAAACTCGTGGAAACGTAACTCTGCAAGTTTCTGTGCCCGGGGACGGCGGGCGATTAATTAAATCTCGCTAATCTCACGTCTGCATTGCTGAGCGGTATTTAAAGTCAAACGGCTGTCTACTCGCCAAAAGATAAATTTGCAGTGCGCGTGAAATTGACGCTGACAGTACCAGAACGGGCTATCGGGGACGTTGAAGAAGCGGAGGACCGCGCGGTTTCGTTATTCAGTGACACGCTGTAAGGAGGCAGCTAAACAGGCAAGATTGGAGCGGCACGGTGACATTTAGAATTCAGAAAATAATGACACCAATTTCCCTCGGGAAGGGGCGGGCAGAAAATTTTCAAGGGCCGTGGGATATAACCGTCCGTAAATTCTTAAACGATAAAGATGGATGACGAGCATAGCTGCATTGAAAATTGTATTTTCCACGAAATGGACCTGGATAATGGTGATCCACGCATCACGTTGTACACACCAAAGGGTGGGCACACCGCGTCGACTTGCTTCCGCGGGAGAACAGAGAATTCGTGGACGGTCGCCTGGGAAAGTCACGATGATCCTTTACCTTGATAGACAAAGGCTTCCTAGTATATGGATATAAAGAGACGGCGGAAAAATGTGAAACAAAAATGTGATAAGGGTGGTGGATGGAAATTTATTGATTTATCTAGCGGTTAAATGTGTTGGGCGGAATACTTGTAATCTTAGACAGTCCTGACAGTTATTTTGTTCCTAGTGGTGGTATAGAGGGTTAGTGGTGCATCAGGTTGTTTACAGTCTGGAAATTGAATTTTTGAAGACCATCACGAATGCTCCTTGTGGAATGGTAGGCTTAAACGTGATCTTCGTGGCCCTTTAAATTCTTATCGTTTATGAATTTATGATTTGAAAGTTTGTAGGGGATGTGAGTTTCTATACGTGGCATGATGTCACATGCAATACATAAGCGCAATAGAGACAGTAAAAGATACGAGGAGTTTGAAAAGAGTCGTTTTTTACTGGAACAATGTTATGGAATAAAAATTTTATGTAAATTCTTAGATACACGTTGCTCAGGTGGGAACGTGGCTAATGGAGAGGTTCCGATCTAAAAATCGATTATTTTTTATATCATTTTTCTAATGTTCGACCTTTCAGGAATATGTGTTTAAAAGGATATGTTGAAATTCGTAAAATTCCCAAAGTTATGGGCATTTAAGTAGCGGCAAATGCATGGGTAACACTCGGACACTCTAAGTCCACTCCGAAAACGAAAATTTTTAGAAATAATCTACTTGCTCCCCTCTGGTTGGATGTCTATCTTGAAGTATCATAAATCATATGTCGCGATTCCACGTGCGCAACATATGAAATGGAAGGCACTCGAAATAACTTAAGAAGTTTCAGGAAAGCGACACTTTTAAAGTTTTCTAAAGCATTCACGAGTGTACGTAGTGTGGATAGGTTTGAAATACGATAAAGTACGCAATTATATTATAATTATTTTAGAACAAGCATGCTGCTTGAATCGTTAAGTGCACAGATTTATGATTATTTTTCTCTGGTGATTGTAGATTATAAGAAACAATGAACACTAAATTGACCATTATAGATGTATATTATTAAGGAAACTTTTTAAACGATTTTATTTAACTTCACTCCTCCGACTATTTAAATCTTGTCCGTTTGTTTGGTGCAAATCTTGTAACTTAATTTTTACTCACTTCCACAAATCCTATCCACTTGAAACTTTGTATTTAATTATGGTGCCAATACAAAAATTTGTAAAACTCATCCCCGAGTGGGTGAGAAAATTGCATATCCTACAATTTCAACTCATTTTCACAAAACCAATTAACTTGAAATTTGATAAAGATAAAAATTAATTGTTTGTTAAAAATTAAATGTAACTTGTAAATGTTCAGGTACACCTATTTCTTTCGAAAGTTTTCAAATGAAAATTTGTAGAATTGTTCAAATCAATTGTAAGAAGGATAATCGCAGAGTTTGTATGATTTCATTTAAAGCCACATGTCACCACTGAAATTATAGGGCAAGAAAATAATTATTTTTTACTTTTCAGTGCATTATTGATCTACTTAAATAAAATCATTTCACCTAAAAATTTTGTTCTATATATTTTTTAAAACAATAGTCGTGTACAAACTGGGCCTTCCATTTTCTTTCATTTACTTTCTTAACTTCTATCTAACATTTTCAATTTTTATCACCCCCCCCCCCTCCCCCGAAGGATTTATAGAAATCTTTCTCTTTGCCTTTAACGAACAAATTCATTGAAAAATTTCTATAAACCTGCACCAAAAGATATACTGCAATGTTTATGAAAATAATTATAGTAATCGATCGTAGTAGGTAACACTCCTCCTTTCTTTCGCATTATTCTTTATCATGCTGTTCATTTGTAAGTCATTGCACGGAAATCGAACGAAGTCGATTGTTGCGGGTGCCTCTTATGCAGATAAAAAGAGATCCCCGGTAGACAATCGTCGCGCGAATGGAGAAAAATGGTGAGTAAAGCTGTCGCCGAATCAACACCTGCGCCACCCCCTGTTTCCGCCAGTTCGCTCGAGTCCTACTTGAAACTTGGCAGGGACTCTCTGGCGACAGCTTTGCAACCTCGCTTAAACTTGCAACGAAAACTTTGTACTTAACGCTGGGAACGACGTCGAAGGGAATGGAGATGCATTTGTTGCAACGGGTGACTGGTGCAGCTCGACCACGTTACAGGTACGAATCTTGTGCCAGGTTCGTGTCAGCGCTGGTTAATTAAAGAATACGGGTACGTTATGTCTGATTTATTAGGTTGGCACATTAACGACCGTTGTAAAAATTTGAAAGTAGCGGTTTACTTAATCTGATGGCCGTGGAAGTAATCCTCGATTTTTGGTTGGTGGAAGAATTACTCGAAGGGGGATGAAGTTATTTCGATTTAAGGGGTTCGACCACCTTTAGATCGGGTCAAGAAATACCGCATCTTTGGGAATTTATCTCTAATTGACAAAAACACATTTCGATTAAAATGTTTCAATAAAGATAGGGGGATCTTTGAATAATATATGCAATTTTTTCAAGTTTTTTTAAAACAAATATCAACAGACTTCTGAAATAAAATTTGAACAATGATATATTAAACAAAACTAAGTTGTCTATCATCCGACGAAGAATTTTTTTCAATTGGTTGCAGAATAAAAAAATTGCGGCACTTTCAAGCAAAAAGTTCATTTGCGTGTAAGAATGGCGAATTGAAAAATTACAATATCGAAAAAATCCTACGTCAGCCGATAGACAACTTACAGTTCGTAATGGTCCAATTTATGTCTTTTCCGACACATAGAATTTTAGTAAGGGAAAAACAAAATTATTTACGCGAAACAAGATGGGGAATGTTGTAAAAAAGTAAATAAAGAGGAAGGAGCATAGGGCGACAAATTGGAAGTTATTTACTTGCAATGATGATACTTTTGAAATAAATGCACGAAATGCAACAATCCGACTGCCATTTTCTAGATAAAAGTAAATATTTTTACTGTATGAAAAAATGTTACTTACAAAAGGTTAATTAAGAATCATAGAAATCGATAATTTAACAATGCACATGTTCAAGAAAATGTATTTAGAATAATTATACTCTAACTTAGGTGTTAAAACAAAACGTAGAGGAGACCGGGGCAAGTTGACTAATTTTTAACATTTCTAATTTTTATTTGTAGACCATTGGTATTTTTTGCCTGGATGCAATCGTTTTAATTGAATCTAGATTGTAGTTTTTATTGTATTTACAGTAGTGAAACGAATAAGTCAACAAACCCTGGCTGTGGGGGTAGTTGTTTTCTTCACTCCTTCACAGTGTTATTTCTTTTTATTAATTATCATGGTGCTAGATACTAATTATTAGTATGTATTAGCAATTAGTAGTAATTATTTTGTACTTGTTTGTTATTATCTATTTGAAAGGCCTGAGAGTTTGAAGGGAGGATATGGTGTAAAACTGATAGGGGTGAGTTTGGACGGATTTGTGGTGGAGGAAGTGGACTTGAGTAGCTAAACTCTTTGCCTCGGCTGCATCTTGAGGATAAAAAATGCGATTATTAGTAGTATTCCTATACTTAGTCAAGTAACCCCGCCCGACATTGTTAACATGTTAAGGGCCGTACGTACAAAAGCTCCACGCCCCGGATAAAATAAAATACCGTAAATTATAGTCAATGTACCACGTTTCCACAAAATATTCATGAAAAAACATCAAGCAGTACTTACAAGGAGAGTATTTTAGGTGTCCGCCTCTGATCATTTTGATTTTTGGATATGTTATAGAGGACCGAAAAATAAGAAATACGTGTTTTTTTATTTTTCCCCGTTTTCATATTTGGGGGGGGGGGGGGGGTGAAAACTGCGTTCAAAGTTAGGGTTGAAAAATCATTTTTGTGGAATATCTCGAGAACTATTAGAGATAGGGGAATAGTGTCAATGGACGAATTTTGTGTCTTTGAATGCGAAATATGACTGACTCACCAGATTTAAAAAAAGTCCATTTGTTATAATAAATTTATTTAAACAAATGGACTTTTTGAAAATCTGGTGAGTCAGTCATATTTCGCATTCAAAGACACAAAATTCGTCCATTGACACTATTCCCCTATCTCTAATAGTTCTCGAGATATTCCACAAAAATGATTTTTCAACCCTAACTTTGAACGCAGTTTTCACCCCCCAAAATATGAAAACGGGGAAAAATAAAAAAACACGTATTTCTTATTTTTCGGTCCTCCATAACATATCCAAAAATCAAAATGATCGGAGGCGGACACCTAAAATACTCTCCTTGTTAGTGGACAAAAATTCATAAATGGTCGAAACAAAAATATTTAGTTCCCGCCGGGGTCATTCCACGCCAACTCGATCACTTTTTTCCTTCGATGTCTCGGATTTTGTTCAACCTTGAATATGTTATAGTCCTTGTGAAAACAGGGTGGGTTTAATTCATCATTTTGTCGATATCGAGTTTGTTTAAAAAATATAGGACGTTGAATTTTGCGATTTTTGCCTATTTTCGTGGAAATGGATTGTACTTATGAATTTTTACCTCGGAAACTATTTGTCAGATTTAGTTGGTTCTTACGGCATTTTAACGAGGAAAGATCGGCCTTTCTGAATATTTTTGTTGCCGGTTAAAAAATCATTTTTACAATAATGAAAATTATAAATAAAGTTTAATTTTCAAGTATGAACATATATTCTGCAATCTCCCAACTTTATCTCAGAAATTTTGCGACTTAATATCAGATAGTTTTTAAACAGAAGCTGATTGAAAATTGTCTTGGACCGAATCGACCCGATGTGACAACCAGGGGTTGAACTTTTTTATCACAAAAAAAATTTCATATCATTACTAGGGTTTATTGACCGATCAAACGAGCCCGCCGAAGGCGGGCGAAGTTCGATCGGAATTATATGAAGCGTCTCGTTCGAAGATGATTACTTGTAGTACTGTCAAGTATGTGGAAAAATACACAACGTTTAGAGTTTAAATAAAACAATATTTTTTGGCACGCGAGACTCACCTGTCACGTGCGCGCCCTAGCAACCTCATATTTTTTTTTTTTTTTTTTTTTTTTTAAGTTATCACAGAAAAGAACAAGATGATTACGGGATTAGTTACTTAAGGGTACATTTTTGTTTGGGAGGGTGGTAATCATCTTCGAACGAGACGCTTCATATAATTCCGATCGAACTTCGCCCGCCTTCGGCGGGCTCATTTGATCGGTCAATTATACTACGCGTCTCGTTCTCGATGATTACTTGTAGAAATTTAGCGTCTGTGATAACATTTTTCTAATTTTATTTCTCATATAAACTGCGTTTATTTAAAAAAAAGAGAAAAAACCTCTTTATTAACTCTAATTCGAAATACAATATTATTGAGGACAGTTAGTTAATACGGCACGAGCAAAAAAATCATTTGATTTCTGAATTGGTCTATTATAGAAAAGTGCAAATGTATTAGATTTGCCGGACCATCCCGCCGTTCTTCTTATAGTGGTTACGTCCACTCCCTTTCTGTACGCTGACGAGACAGACGCATGTTTTGCACTGTATGCACTAAATTTACTGATATCAATTCCTGCTTTATTTAATAGTGATTTTATCCAATGACCGATCGTTTGCGCTCCTATTTGCCCGTGTGGTCGAATTGTCGACACAAAAAGATTTTTTGTACCTGACCTTAACTTTTCAGTCATTTCTAAGTATCGTATAATAACTGAAGCTACGCAAACTTTTTGTCTTTCTCTGAAGAAGGGTATATTTAGTACTGGTTGCATCTTTCCCGGCCTCGAGGTTTTTAACAAATCTGGAATTTTAATCTGCACACCTGCAGATGATTTTTGAATATTATCAATATCAATTACAGCTAACGTTTGTAGTCTATGTGCTGTGACAAGGACCAGCAACGTAGCTGCTATCTCAGAAATCTCTTTCAGTTTTAAATTTTTGAGGCAATCAGTTCTTTCAATATAAGATAAAACTTCTTCGGTATCCCACGTAGTGTCGTATTTAGGTTTAGGAGGTCTTCTTTTAAAACATCCACGTAAATATCTATATATAAGTGCATCTTTGGAGAGGTCATTCTTTGATATCAGTGAGATTGCAGATCTCGTTGAATTTAATGACCCGTAACTGGCACCTTCTCCAAATTTTAAGGTTAAAAAAGCTATTACGTCAGTGTTACAAGGGCTAAAAATATTAATACCCCTTTCATCTGCGAACTTTAACCATTTTTTCAAGCATCCCTCATACTGTTTTATGGTTGATTGAGTCACTGAGTCTACCATTACATCTACTGCTTCCTCTGAAGCCCCTTTGTTCAAGAAAGCTTGCCTGATAATTTTCCTGCCACTAATGAAAGATTTTGTGCCAACGGATGTTTCGTTTGTCTGGAAGGAGAAAGTAATAAGTCCGGTGATGGTTTCAGTATCAGTGGGGGTTTTGTAAATAGCGATACCAACAACGGGTACCATGGTTGAGTAGGCCATAATGGCGCAACCATGATTCCTGATGCTTTATCATTAATAATTTTTCGCAAAGTTGGTAATATGAGAGCGAAAGGAGGGAATGCATAAAATTTTTCCTTTTTCCACGAAATTGTAAAAGCGTCCACTATCTCAGCTTCCGGATCTTGATATCTTGCGCAAAATCTTTCACATTTTTTATTAATTCTGGACGCGAATAAATCAATAGTGACAGGGCCGAACATATTTAAAATTTTTTCAAATGCCCTCTGAGATAATTCCCATTCCGTGTCTAGATTTTTAATTCTAGACGCAGCATCGGCCTGTATGTTTTCCCTTGAAGGAATGTAAGAAGCAACTAACCAGATCTTACGACTCTCACACCATTGCCAAATCTGTCTTGCTAATTCACTCAAATGTTTGAATTTAATGCCTCCCGCTTTATTAATGTAAGCAATTGCGGTCATATTATCTATACGAAGTAAAATCTCGCAGTTATATGCGTTTTCGGCAAAACATTTTAAAGCAAAAAAGGAGGCCAATAACTCAAGGTAATTGATGTGAGATTTTTTGTCTTCCTGGTTCCAAAACCCATGGGTAACAACTCCATCTGCTTCAGCACCCCATCCTGTTCTAGATGCGTCTGAGCTTATAACTAACCTATAATTTTGCGTTTTAATTGGATTAACACCTATCATTACATTTTTCCTCCACCAGTGAAAATCTTCCATAACACCTTCACTAATCTTTATATAACCTTCAAAGCTATTATTATTTATAAGTAACGCTAGCCATTTTTCTCTTTCCGGTCTTTTGGAATAAATTTTACTATATTCGACTCCAGGGCAAACTGCTATTAATACCCCAAGTATATGGGCAAACTCTCGAATCTTATACACTTTACCTTTTTTAACACCGTCTAATAACTTACATATTTGATCTTTCCTTGAACTAGTCAACTCTATAGAGTAATTCTCTGAATCTAGAATAAAACCGAGATATTTACATCTCTTACTAGGTGTCATAACACTCTTTTTATAATTTACTATAAAACCAAGTTTTATCAATAGTTTTATAGTCTTTTCTAAATTTATTTTACAAGAATCATAACTATCGCCAACACATAAAATATCATCTAGATATATGATTGATAAATATCCCTGAGAACGAAGTACATTAACTACAGGTTTCATAATTTTTGTAAAGATGTACGGACTCGTACATAATCCGAAAGGAAGACACCTAAACTGAAATAACTTCCCTTCAAATCTAAATCTTAAATATTTCCTATCGTTCTCACATATAGGGAGTATAAAGTAAGCGTCTTTTAAATCTAATGTACACATATATGTACCCCTAGACAATAAATTTCTAGCCGATCTTAAATCTTCCAATTTAAAATGTATAGGCTTTATAAATGTATTTTACTTTTTAAGGTTAATTATAAACCTATAAGAGCCATCTGGCTTTGGGACCAGGAAGTATGTTGATATGAATTGATCTTTACAATCTTTACATTCTTCAATAGCCTGTTTTAAAATTAACTCATTTATTTCTTTTTTAATTCCCTCCTTCTCATTAGAAGACCATATGGGTTCTTTCTGTTCCGCATTCTGAACAGGATCTTTGTCAAACGGAATGCTATATCCCTTTACACATTGAAGAATGAATTTATCATCGGTTATACTTTTCCATTCTTTTATGAAAAAACCGAAGTCTACCAGCTATGGTCATTACCGAAGTTATTTCTTGTTCGACATCTGCTTCTTCTCGTTGTTGCTGGTTCTCTGGAAAGGCCGCATAGTTGTCGTTCTGGGCTTGTATCTCACATTTGTGAATTGTTTTTTGGGAAAATGTCCGCCTACCTGCATGTACCTTGCAGGTAGGCTCCGCCAGTTTCCCTGTGTCACAGTTTTCTGCTGTGTCTTTTTTACACCTTGTTTTTCGGGAGCCTTGAGCGTAATGGAAGCTTTTTCAATTGCTTTTGCATCCTTAACCTATTCTGTTATTTTTTGACCATAGAGCCACTCATCTGCCACGCTAGCGTCTAATGTTGGCCTAATATCTTTATCCAAGGTAGGTGTGATAAAAGATTTTCTCGTGAGAGACTGTTGATGATAAACATCACATAAAATTTTTCCTGTGTCCCAGAGATGCTTCATTAATTGAACATAATCAATTGCTTCATCCGGATTAGACGTACCCATTGATATTGCTGCGCCTAGCGATATGATAGCTGACCCAACGCAATTTTGTGTATCAGTGAAGTGTTGGTCTCGTTTTTTGGCAATTTCAGTCAGATGACGTTTTACTTCTAAGTTAATTTTTGGTGCTTGCGCAGGGAATTCGACGTCTCTTGGATATTTCTTTAAAACCTCTTTCTTATCTTCTTCTGATAAGCCTTTTGACATCCATACTTTCCACCACTTTACAATACCTGTATCTATTCTTAGAGCCGGTTCTGTAGAAGGAATTTTTTCCCCAAACATTTCCAACAGCTCCACATCAAGATCACCATTTTTGGATTCGTCTGCGTTAGTATTATCGGTTGAACAAATCCGATCATTTTTATCCTCGGGAGACTGATTTTGTCTTTGCGGGGATATTTCGTACGCAAGGGGAATACCTTCGCCTACAATTTCCTTAGTGGATAATAGATTTTCATCTAAAAGAAAGTTTTGTACTATATTAATACATATTGCGTAGGTATACGTGTAAATTTTGTTCGTATGGAACTTTACACAATTATTTCTTTGTTCGTATGGAACTGGGTATCATTCTTGTTGAACTAACCCTAAAGTACGATGCTTCGTGTGGAAGATCGCACTGTATTTATGAAATCATAAGGAAGGTAATTACCTTCAACAGGATTTACAGAATCTTGTGTAACATTTTTTGAGGAATTTTGGCTTTTCATAAATTCCATCCAACCCTTTGTTAGGTTATCTAGCTGTTCTTGCATAATTTTTAACTTTTTAGAAGTTTTGCTAGATTCTCTTTCACGTTCTCTTGAACGTGAACGAGAAAGATGTATTTTCTTCGACTTTCCCATCTTGTTTGAATTCTTTTAATAATTAATAAATTACTGTAATATTCTAAACGTGTATTATTCTTTCACACAACAAAACAATATGAGGTTGCTAGGGCGCGCACGTGACAGGTGAGTCTCGCGTGCCAAAAAATATTGTTTTATTTAAACTCTAAACGTTGTGTATTTTTCCACATACTTGACAGTACTACAAGTAATCATCGAGAACGAGACGCGTAGTATAATCGGTTTTTAAAATCCGGGTTTATACAACCGGCTTTTATTTATAAATTTGTAAAATTCGAAAACCGGTTTTTAAATTTAAAAACCCGCTTTTATATACTAGAATTAATATGCAGAAATGAATTAATTATTTAATTAAAAACCTTAACATTTTCACTTGAAATCACCTTGGACACAAGTATACTGCAGTAGGTAACAGTTTACCGTACAACTAAGCTTCATGAGTTGATATTTTCTGAAAAAAATACTAAATGGAATAAAGATTTATAATTTTAGTTACTTTATTTACTTTATCATTGGGTTTTGCTTGCAATCTATGTTATTATGTTATATTTTTGTACATGCATAAATATTAAATGAACTCAAAAATTTCGTACACATTTGTACGGATTTTAGTTATTTCAATTTTTTTATATTTATTTGGTTTTCTATAGATGGAGTAGATTATATTTTGTTATATTTTTATAATTCCATAATATTAAGGAAACTGAAAATTTTTCAAATAAGTACAAATATATATTTAAAATTTTAATTATATTTTTTGTGTAAATTTGAAAACCGGTTTATCCGATTTTTTAATAATAGTGGAATTCGAAAACCGGTTTTTTCAAAAGTCGGTTTTTGTATGAACCCTAATCATTACCTACTTATTCCATATTTTTAAATTCCAAATTTCTATATTCTTCACAACCATGCAAATCAAGTACATTTCAATCAATTTCATCCATATCTTGCGACCTAAAAAACAATTGAAAGAATTGAAGATCTCTAAAATTAAAAAATTTGACTCTCCCAAAAGTCAGGAGAATGATGTACACACTCTCTATGCATGTTTGTGGAAATGCTGTAGTTAAGGGAGGCATGCGTGTGTGATAGTCATCGAGAGACAGACATAGGCTCGATGTCCTCTGGGGACATGATCGCGGTAAGTGGCGGGAGAAAGAGAGAAGGGATGCGTGTTGCGTAGCGCAGGGTTAGCAACCCATGGCCCATGGGCCGCAGGAACTCCTACACTCAGGGTGGTGAGGAAACTGACTACCAGCGGTAGTAGGACGAGAGTGCGGACTACTACCCACATCCACGCATGCGCGCGATGACGCCACGCACCGTCGAACCAATCAACGCAGAGATGAAAATGATGGAAAATTCGCCGACTCCAGCGCCAAGCCAAGCCAGGCCATCAGCATCGCCGCGGAGCGGTTGTCGACGCTGGTTGGCTGCGGCCTCACTTGCCTTGGCTAGATGGTTTGGCTTGGCGCTGGTGTCGGCGAATTTTCCATCAGTTTCATCTTGGCGTTGATTGGTTCGACGGTGCGTGGTGTCATCGCGCGCATGTGTGGATGTGGGTAGTAGTCCCCACTCTCGTCCTACTACCGCTGGTAGTCAGTTTCCTCGCAACCCTGCCTACACTACACTGTACTGGTGGTTCGCGGGCCGCATGCAGCTGCTGATGGTGGGGGAGCCGGCTGACTGGTTGTGGGGACTGTGCGGCCCGCTGCGGCGAACAAGTTGCTTAGCCCTGGCGTAGCGGACGAACGGTAGCAGGCAGTCGTAAAGCATGCGCGAAAGATGGCACTTGATTGTACCATTTTTGTATCATTCAACTCTTTGTTCTTTATTCTTATTAAATCATTCAATTATTTGTATACTTCTCGTTGAATTGGTCTTATCCACTTCCACATGTATATACCTGCAAATAGATTATCCGAATCCCTTCACTATTTTTTACCAAAATATTTCCTAAGTGTCTAGTGAAATAGTTTCTAAGTACTATATTTCACCGACAATTCATATACCGACGGTTAAAATATTCAGAAGACGCGCGTCCCTTAACGAAGCAGTATTCGTTGAAAAATGGCGCGCGAACGTGGAAAATAGCTTCCTCGGCGGAAAATAACTTCACAGATAAACTTGAATCAGCCGTAACTGAGATTACAGAAGTTATTCTAGAAGTTGAGGAAGGATGGGGGTGGGGGCAATAAGGACAAGAATCCTCCGAGGGGTGGGATTCTGCGCAGCCAAAACACAATTTGGAAGAGTTTCAGAATTGTAATAAGCACATCGCTTGGTCGCGAAAAGTGCACGTGGACCTCCATTTTCTGGAAAACAGCAAAAGACTTTGTCGATGCATCTACTATCGCCTCCTTAATATTTTACCCAACACTTTCCATATTATTTTTAATCAATATAATACAGTTTCAGAGGTCCCATCAATATTGAGCTTTTTATCTGTTGGTTATTCTATGAGTCTTCATTTAAAAATGAAGAATTCGATTCAGTGGTCCCGTTAATGAAAAGAAGCGACGTGTTTTGAAGCAAAACTTTTGAAATTCTGAGGTGGAAAATGGAAAGATATGACACGATTGGTAAGTATATTCCTTGTACAAATTAGACTAAGTAGTTGATGGTTATTTATTAATTGGGTGGATTTCTGGGTATCAGTTCTTATTCATAAAGAGTTATGTGTTACTGTTTGTTAATTTCAATTTATTAATTTGTGGATACTTTTTATGGTTAAATCAGCTATATACGATTTCAAATTGTCTGATTTATGCTTTTAGTCTTGTCTTTTAGCGAACAACTGTTCCTATTGTTACGCATTATAACAATTAGATGTCCGTTTATATAATTCTTTTATTAATAAAATGGTGTCCCTTTTTTATGTCATGACATTTAAGTCATTTACAATTGGGATAGGGACTACGGTAGCGCGAATAATTATGTTCTCCGCGTGAACTTGCTTGCTAGAAGTCTGAATGTCAACTGATCTTGAATCTTGTTGAACTAAATAAACGCAAAAAAAATATGTATTCGCTGCAAAGAACTACTTAAACGAATAGCGATATTTCTGAGAATAAAAACGACTTTAAGAACCTGCATACCTAATATTATCAATGATACTTAATGTCAGAATTTCAAACCACGATTTCATATAATTACACACACAATGAAGCAATTCATTCAACATAACTTACTAAAATAAACATACTTTCCTTATTTCTTCCATTTTGACTTCAGTTGTTTGCCTTCCCCGCTTTCAAAGCACATTTCAACCACGCTGGTCTCCTCTTTCAGAAAGTTTAATTAGTTTTGAAAAATACCGCACTTGGTACTCCTCAGGCTTCATACAGACTTATCGAGTTCTCTGAAAATTCCTGAGCGGCGTTCATATCGGCGACACAAACCTTATCGAATGGAATTATAGAACCGTACCACCGCTTGCATACTTCCATTTATTTTCCGTCGAGACTCGATAAATGGAATGGAATGTTATTTCCTTGGCTTTGTGGTTTTCTTCCTTGATGCACTTCCTTGTCACTTCGTCTAAGAGAATATGGAACGCAGTGACCCTTCATAAAGGCAGTGATCCATTCCTTGGACACCAAGCCAGTAGTCCAAGAATTTTTACGACCACACGTATTTCCCATGAAAGATGGACTGCCAACTTTCATTCCACACCTCGTCACGTCTCGAATTGCTCCTTCGAGAACCGCCCGAGTGCTTGTGAAAAGTGAACGCACCGACCACCATTATCCCTGACAGGACGCTGTGTAATTATCAAAAACTTATTTCGTCATAAAACGTCGTTTTGCTGATTTCCATACTACCATGCGTATACTTGGAGGTAAAGCTATAGCCAATTCGTAAATTTCAGAGTTAAGTAGCGGCACCAATTGAAGAGTCCTTATAGAGAATATAGTAAATGCCAAAAATCAAATTTTCCAGGGGAGGGAAAAAACTTCCTTGACTTTAAATTATTTACGAAATTTGATTTGTTTTAATTGTTAACTATGCCTAAGTATACAATAACTCAAATGCATCACAAAATTTTCTATTTTTTGCATTAATATAGTCCAAATTCATGAAAAAATGAATTGTATTTGTAGAAAACACTGTATGCCTAAACTAAGAAGTTGTAGAGAAAATTGAATGTGCCATCTCTTAGTGGCAGAGAAAACTGTATGTGCCATTCATTTAAATTTTTAAGCACTGTAACTACCAATCCTGTTTGTCCCCAGGTAAATTGGCTCTTAAATTGTTTTGTATAGAAGTGGCCTTGGACGTAACTGCGGTACCATCTTTTACCTCTATTCGTAACTTATTTACAAAGGGAATTTACATTAAAATTCTGTACTGTAGCATTACCATCGACATGTAGAATATTTTCCGATAATTTTTTTTTAATTTGGGCACTTACAGTGCATTCTACAAGGACACTTATTGAGGTAGAAAGGCACAAAGCTCTATATCGACCCCCCTCTTTGGATACCGTGTATTTTTCATTGGGATTAAGGGGGTTTCTACTTTGGACGACTCAAAAAATCGATTTCATTTTTTTGGGGGGCTTCATCTTAATATTTGTAATCCTAGGAATGGCTCATCGAAGGCGTTTTGGTGAAAACTTGAAATTTGCTGAGTTACAGAGGTTTGAATGAACAATAGTACGGGCTATCAAAGCGGCTCAGGTAAACTTTAAACACTGTAACGAGTTTAGTCGGTGGGACGACGATCTTGCCCCCCACCACTCGTCCTACCGAGGTAGCGAGTACTGCGGTAAGCCAAAGGTCTTGCCCCGCATCACTCGTCCGCGGTTACGGAGAGCGGGCGCGAAAGAGTCACGCACCGAATGACGCTGTTGCTACCGAAAGTATGCGAATGAGGACATATAGGCCGGTGCAACGGCCTATTTGACAGAGAGCGCCTAGTATAAGCATCAGTTCTTGTGCGACGACAGGCTGAATCACTGCGACTTTTTGAACACTCCTCCTCCTCCTTGGTTCCCAGAAGGACAGCGTGAGCCAGTCTTTGGACGCAAGTCGACATTCGCTATCGATCTCCCGAATAGATTCACCCCCAACACACATATCCGTTACGTGTCAGTTCCGTCCCGGCGTTTCAGTGGTAAAAAAAACAGGGGCGTAGAGGGTCTCTTCTTCTTACCACTGGCACGCCGGAACGGAACTGACACGGAACGGATATGTGTGTTTGGACCTTTAAGGTAAGATTTCCACGACGCGATCGGCCGCCGCGGCGAACACACCTCAGGTACCGCGTTAACCCATTCGAGACCGATTGCACACCGTGTGTGCAATTGATTTCCGAGGCTATAAGATCGGTTGCACACCGTGTGTGCAATAATAATAATGAGCAATTATCAGTTATTCTGAGTAAAGTAATCGTCGAGATAAGACTTTTTTTTTTAATTAATAGTATCTGTAAAGTATAGAAAAACAAAATTTGGCAGTGGTTTTGTTGCGTACCAAAAAAAAACAAAACATTTTGTTTGGATTTTCGAAATCTTCCTTTTTAGAAAATATCAATGATGGAACCCATACATATATCTAATTCCATTTTTTAAATCTATCACCAACAGCAATAGTTACATTACTTTATTACCTTTAGACATTTTTTTAAAAATTTATTTCTCGTTTATATTATTTTCTTCATTATTCAACTTATTTTTTTGACTTTTTACTATTTCTTAAAAATTTTCTTTGCATTATATTCTGTTCTTCATTATGGAAAGCAAAATAACGATTTTATATTATCTAACTATTTTTTAAATAAATGTTTATTAATTTTACTGATGTATTTTTATTTCACCTTACATTACACACATGGTGTTCAATCCGCTCCTCGCAATAAAAATTTTCTGAGGAGCGAGCTGCACACACGGTGTGCAATCATCTTATTTATGCGAATTCACTTACGAATTGGGTGATTTCTATAGTAAACACGTTTTTTTTTTATTAAAAATGAACAGTATAAAGAAAAAAAAATTTTTCGCTCCTGGGGACCGTGTTCGAAAAAAATCGCCGTCTCGAATGGGTTAAGGGAACCAGCTCGGTTCGAGCACTTGAAAGGGTCTATTATAATGGTCGGCATACCTGTTTCAGAAAACACAGATTGTTTATTCTTTATCGCATCGATATGGAAGTGACACCGATGGCTTCCTTAAGTTTTTCCAATGAAAATATCATGTAACCAAATATCCTGTAAATCGCTCTATTTTTAAAGCAGTATGTTTAAAATCATGTAAATCAATTTTTTTTCTTATTTTCTTCATTATGGTCCGAATTGCGCCGTTCTCGGTGTTTTCTTCATCGGAGAAACACAAGGACTCGATTACGGTCGTTTATGCAAAGATCTGATGAGAAATTTGGAAATTGTTCATTTCTCACTTCTTTCTGGGTATTATAATGATGTCCAACCGCTTCGAGGATCGAAAGTCATAAACACTCAGTGAGATTCCGCGGAATATTACCTTCGCCACGGGCTACCAGGCGGCATCAGGTTTGTGCAGTTGACACCCCCAAATGCGAATTTTTGGGAAAAATCGATGGCATTCGTTTGTCCACGTTTGTCTAACAAAAATTTTGGTTCTTCCACCCTTTAACAAAAAGTTAGAAAGAAATAAAAAAAATTCACCACCACCCCCATGCAAACTTTTTAATGATTTGCCGATGAAAAATGATTGCCCACGATCTGTCCACGTTTGTCCATCCAAAATTTTCGTTTGTCCACTCTCCAAAAAACTTCTGATCAAATTACGAAAATTCATCACCAGCACACCCACGAACTATGAATATTTTCCACTTCTTTTTAAGTGGTTTATTATTGTCCGCAATTAGTTCACATTTGTTCACCCAAAGTTTTCGTTTGTCTGCCCTCCAGAATCGAATTATTAATAAAAATAGAGAAAAAGTAGAATTTATTTCCATGGTATATTTATGAAATTCTTTTGGTTTTATTGTAATTATTGACGAATTGACGATATTTTTTTTAAATAACGTCGATCCTTCGTATGAGTTATATGTTAACTCTTCCTTTATGAATTTTCTTCATAATGTTCGGTATTTTGAGTGCAAAAAATGGGGTGTTAAATTTTTCCCCTATTTCTTGGGATTCAAGCCCACTGTGCGACATAGAATACAGGTAATTATTCCATGATTGGTAAATATTGCAAAATCTTTTTTCGCAGTTGCAAGGATAAATATATGTTGACTATAAAACAAAAATGATATTTGCTTGGAAGTTCCTGGATGGTACCTAATTAAAAAGGCGATAGTAATTGCTGATATTTTTCTACGGATTTCTGCTGGAACAAAACTATATATAACTAATTATTTGCTACTGCTTATCGGAAACGGATACTACTCATTTCGGCCCCCAAAAAAAATTTTCTCTTATATCACCAAAATTCAAAAGCCTCGATTTAAAATTTTGAACAAAATAAAAACATACAACCTTTGACACGTGTTTACACACGGATCAGAAGTAGGCGCCATGATATTTTTCTCTTTTTTAGGAGGTTATATTATTAGTTTACAAGAAATATATAAAAAAAAACATAATCCCATAACTTTTGGATTTCAACTAGTTTCCCTATTTCTTGGGATTCTGTCCCATTGGGGCGATGGATCGCGCAACAATCACGGCTGGACTTGTCAGTTTGGAGGAATCAAGCTGTTGTTCGCCGCGGCTAGTCGCCCGCTAGGAGATTCCGTCACAACGACGGAAAACAGACACCCGTCGCATTGTGTTGCGTCTCGAGTAGTCTAGGTAGCTGCCGATACAGACGTACTGACACAGCGGGCAGAAAAAGCGTCTAGGAAAACAGATGTATGCTCCTCCATAAGGGCAGCGCTTAGGATTTGGTCGTCTTAGAAATCCTACCTTTAGTAGTCTTAGCTCTCGCGTTTATTGTTGGTGCCGCGCAAGATTTATATATATCGCCGTATGTTCCACAATTATTTATTAATCAGTGTGAAAATTTGTGAAAAACTTCCATGTATATTAAGGAAAATTTTGTCCCTGCAAGTTTTACCCCATAAAAAAACTTCAAAAAAGTAAAAAAATACGCCAAGTACATGATAAAATCGAGGACGGGAAGGAGTAAATCACAAAAAAGTAGAAGAAAAAATTCATTGTAAAAAAAGATGTGAAATCAAATTGAGCCGCAAGTACATAATGGTACTTTCCCGCAGCGTACAAAGGCGACACTGTGTAACACAATAAAAGACTAAACAAGATGTCCGCGGCCTGGAAGTCAAATACTTGGTGTGGCCAGGCAAGATCAAGGTGTCGCTGAATAAGAATTATTTAAAAAAGCAAAATAATGAAAGTGTATTCATATTGTCAGAGTTTTAAATTGACAAATTATGTGAAAGCTTGTGAGAGGAAAGGTATCGGTGTGGATGAATGATCTTACAATTATTTTAAAACGCAATATAATGAAAATGTACTCATATTGTCTGAGTTTTAAATGGACAAATTATCTGAAAGCCTGCGAGGGGGAGGTATGGGTATTGATGATCTGAGAATACCTTGCCTGGCCACGCCAAGTATTTGATTTCCAGGCTGCGGACATCGTTTGGTCTTTTATTGTGTTACACAGTGTCGCCTTTGTACGCTGCGGGAAAGCACCTTTATGTACTTGCGGCTGAATTTGATTTCACATCTTTTTTTTACAATGAATATTTTCTTCTATTTTTTTGCGATTTACTCCTTCCCGTCCACGATTTTATCATGTACTTGGCGTATTTTTTTACTTTTTTTAAGTTTTTTATGGGGATCTCACTTCTTTTTACAAAGCATGTATGTATTATATATACATAAAATCCTCAGTTTAGTTACAAATAAAAAACAGTTTGATGATATACAAACATGTCGCAATTCAAATTTCGGCAACTTACCTTGTGTTTGAGACTGCATTTTGCTTGCAATTCAATGGTACAACGATACATATTTGTAAAAACACGTGGCATCTCAGATTTTGAAAACTTACCGTATTTAACACTCGCCAGGTTATAACCTGACTGTAAGCTGTCAAAATTTGGAGTAGATTGCATAGTGAAGATAGCGATTGACGAACGAAACATGTATTAGTTCGTTTTGGCTGAAGGTGCGCGTGTAACGCGTATATACGTATTATGTTGACAAAAATTTTGACTGGAGAAACAGAAGAAGAAAAAAAAATCTTACCGTTTCGACAGATCTATGAGACGATATTACGATATCTCTGTCATGCGTGGACCGATTCTATTCAAATTGGTCTTATTCGAAAGCTTGTATGCGGTTTACATAAGAAAAATGGCTTTAAATTTAGAAAATATTGCAGGCGTGATGAGATAATTAAGTAAATAAGTTTCAAGTTAGGTTGGAATAGCCCGGGGACGAGTAAATGATAGCGGTAACGACAGTCGACATATACAGGGTGTCGATTCATGTACTTGGCATCGAGACGAACGTGTTGTTCCTACGTTATAAAAATTTGTGGAAAAGTGAAAATTCATTTGTGAAAATGTGAAAATTCATTTCCACAAATTTTTATAACGTAGGAACAACACGTTCCATGAAAAATAAATGAAGTGATTAGTGTTAGTAGCCGTGCCGTGAAGTGAATATTCGGTACATTAATCCGAACGCACTTGACATTGCGACCCTTTACTTTGGGTGGTGTCGTATGTACCTGCGATCAGCCGAGCACTGGGCGCTACTCTACCATAAAGCTTTTTGTCAAACGATGACCAGGATTGGTACAGTGACCCAGTGACACAGGTTTCCGAAAAGGAAGGAAAGGAATGTCCGAATGAGTGAGTTTTATTTAATTTCTTGGTGATTATTAGGTGTAGAAATAAATTCTTTCCGATTGTAGGGTACAATAACAGTTTGATTTAAAAAATATGAAAATAACTCAATCATCGAAATAATTTCCATTATTGTTAAAAAATATGAAAATAACTCAATCATCGAAATAATTTCCATTATTGTTAAATACCTTTTGCCATTTTTATGGCAGCTTACGAATACCACTGCGATAGAAATTCGGTAGCTTTGTACCTACTGATTATGTAAATCCAATCGGAAAGAATTTATTCATACACCTAATATTATTTTTTAAATTTAGTTGCGTTGGCCGTTATTAAACTACGGATTTTTACCTCAATAAGGAATTACGATCACTTGTTGCACATGTTCTGTTACATTACCTTTTCGTTTATGCGTTATTTGAAAACGAAATTTACGTATTTCTTGTCCTCTCGCTTCAAATAATTATTATTTAAGATTCTGCTTTAAAAAAAGACTGTAACGCGGTTTTCTTCGATGCATGTCGACTTGCTTGTTCGTACGTTCGTAATACAAGCGCAGTCGCCTACCGCGGGAGCTCGGGCGGAAGGCGCGCGCTCTGATTGGTCGGTGTTTTTGGTTAATATCTCGTTAACGAAATCTCGGAGAGCATTTTCGTAAAGGAAAAAGTTGTTTGCAATCACCCGCTGAGTCACCCCCTTCAAGGAACCGCAGCATTTTTGGAACACCCTGTATATCACAGAAACTAGAGCTACCACTGGGGCAAAAAGTCCCTCAGACTGAAAATATATATTTTATCATTTGTTTTCATAATAAGATGGCCAAACTATAAAGAGATGATGCCAAAGTCTTCAAATAGTGTTTTTGTTTGAATTGAGCGATTTGTTTTAGTTTTTAGTTCAAAGTGAGCGTTTAAGTTATATTTTTATTTTTTGGTAAAAAAGTCGTGCTTTCCTTTTAATATTGTATACCAAAAAGAATAGGTTTAATAAATATTTGTTGATATGAAAAGAGTTGCTTACTTATTTAGTTTAATATTACACGAAAAGACATTAGGTACTTTCTACCCTATGCAACGGACTTTTTGCCCCGCCCGTGGGGCAAGAAGTCCATTTTGCATTGACAAACATTTAGTGATATAACTAAACAGAAAATAACAGTATCAACAAACGAACTTCGTGAACGTAAAGCATAATAGTTATAGTTTATGCAAAATAACACCAGATATCTTTAGATTGTTAATACTAAATTTTACATAGGTTTACACGAAAAACGGGACTTTTAGCCCCAGCCTGCCCTACCAAATAATCGTTATAGTCGTGCTCTTCATAATCTATTGTGGGCACGTTTGCGAGTAATTACCAAAAAAATTCTTGCAAAGTATCAAATTGTCGAAGTTATTAATCGTTGAAAATAGCCCTGTATGGCGCGCCGTTACAGGTGATGTACATACATCGATTCAGGTGAGTCAATCATCTGAGAGCAAAATGCTTTAGCGTGAGTACTTTGTACACCAAAATCTACAGAGTGGAACTTTGCTCAGCTTGAACAAAAATTGTGGAAGTTGCACATGATTTAATTTTTCCCCACATTTGTGCGGAAAAAAATCGCCTTTAATCAATTATAAAATGTTTTACAAACATCCAATGTTGATGCCGGAATTCCACTCTGTAGAGGAAGGAATTCTACACATCCAGTAAAAATTTCAAGTGAAAATATTCATTGGTTCAAGAGTTATGAAGTACGCCGTGTCTGAAAATAGTGTTTCGAGAAAAACGGCTTCAAAGTTAAGTCCCCTTATGCCAATACAGCTCTGCCAGGCCGTTCTCGACATTGCACTCAATTACGTTTGATGCTATAACTTCTACAATTATTTTAATTTCTTCATGAATTTTTGTTTAAAATGTTCATAAAGGATAAGTCTTTCAGAATCAGTAAAACAAATGGATTCTTTAAAGCTGAAATAGTCCACTGCCCCCTTAATAAAAATCAGAAAGTAAGCAAAAGCAGTAAGCAAATCAAAATGTCCACTGGATCTTTACCTTTTTATCGTAAGAAGTTTGCTAATTATGGTTTCGACAAAACAAGCGACACGAAAACTTTAAATCAGTCTCGAGACCAGACCAAAGGTGTTCAAGGGATCTTACACGGTTCATCGACGCGATAACATTCCCGTCAGGCATTATGTGCATTTCCCCCCTCCCCCGCCCCCAACGCAGTGAATGTAACGGTGCTACTAAATACTTGCGCTCCGCCTGACTAATGCGCCACAGTTATCACTGCAGAACTATGTATTCGACCACGCAGCTCACGGCTGACTAATGCTCGACGCTTACTACTCCCTGACAAACGTTATCCTCGCGTTCCTACCACTGACTTACAGACACCACGCTGGAACTCTCAATGTATGTAACTGGATTTACAAGACGGTCGCTAGATTCAGTATTTATAGAGCATCAGTTTATACAACTGAAGAAGTCAAAACTCTTGTCCTGCCATAAAAATAACATGTACAGGGTGTATAAAAAGTAACGGTCACTGTTTTCAAGGGTAAATATAGACCTCTAGATCACTGGACATTCGTAAAAAACTTGCCGCAAAATTGTTTATAACAATGAAAATTAATGTTAGAGTTTTTTTTACATCAACGTGCTCTGCCTCAGTAGAAGAAAATAGTGAGACACACTTTAATTTTTGTGTACACGAAAAACTCAATATTAAATATTGAGCCATTGGAAAGGTTTGAATCAATTTAAAAAGTTAAATGACAATTTAACCCTTAATTAGTCACATGTGGTCTATTTGACCGCAGCCGTCAATCTAGCTCGATTTCTGACAATACTAATGATGGATTTTTTTGCGATTTCGAGTAGCTGCATTTCTTGGTGACCTCGCGCCGAATCAGTCGCGTGCCAAACAGAAATGCGCTCAAGTACGCCGCAAATGTTTCTTACGTTCGTACACAGCTGGGTCTGCCAGACCCATACTTCAATTTTGGACGTTTCTTATTTGACAAATATGCACGAACTAAAGCGGCTCAATAGTGGAATATGTAGTGGCACTATCCTACTCCTCTCCTTCCTTCCGGTGTTGACACCCTTGCTTTACCTGGACAGGTATGGCAGACATTCTACAAATGTGCTGGGCTGACAGAAAAATAAAATTGAAAAATAAAGGAACATTAATGATTTGTTTATTTAATTTTACTCGGTATAATCCAACGTATAATAAATAAAAACATTCCATCAAAAATAATGAGAAATTAAAGAAATATCAGAAGTTTAAGTTTGGGGTCAAATAGACCCCATGCGACTAATTATGTAACAAAAACTGCGACTAATTAAGGGTTAAGGGTCATCATAAAAAGTGATTATTTGAAAATAATTATTAACGTCGGAAAAAGTTAATGAGTCCACAAACTTTTGCAAAAAATGTGACAATTAATATTTTTGAAATGTTCAAAATTGTGATAAGAACGCATATCCTAAAACCAAATAAAAACACAGTTTTGGTAATGTGGGATTGATTGAGAGTCTATTACCTCTAAAATTGCTCCCCTATAAACGACGGAAAATGTGACTTATCATGTGTTTACCCTATGATCTTCATATGCAATACATATATTTAATATTAGAATTGAAACCTTATGACATGTATAGGTATAACAAAGTCAAATTTTCAATTCGCCGATTTTCAGCCATCGTCCATAGTGATGGCTACTACATTTACCAATTTTGGCATTCGTCCTATTAATTTTTTTCTTTAATGAATTCAAAGAATTGATTTTGGGCGCCGAAACACATTTAGTACACATTTTCGATAAATAAAGTCCATTGAATGGCTAGATGAACTGTTTACGTAACAAATGTTTAAAGCTGAATATACAGGGTGTTTCACCGAACTTATTTTACCGAAATATTTCTGCTGTATGTAAAATTTCATAAAATATTTCCCAGAATAGTTGCATAGTTTTATGGGGGTCTGCATATAGTACCAATAATGTTATTCTGTTGGAAGTGATTACTGAGATATGATGGTCAACATTGTCTTTTTAAATGAAATGCAATACTTTATTTATCAGTATCCGATAGCCATTTTAAAGACGAATTCAACGTCCTACAACAATAAATGCATCTCATTAACTCCGCCCAACAGAATAAAACTATTGTTACTATACGCATACCGCCAAAAAATGAAACAAATTTTGTAAGTAACATTTTTAGGAAATTTTGAATATAGCAGAAATTTTTCACGTGGATTAAATTGCTAAAACACCCTGTATAGATGTAGGCCAAAGTGAGGTAATAAGACTGGTGACAAATTTGTAAACAGGTCTTGTACAGGTACAGCATGTATCCGGAAACTTATAGTGAACATCCTGTGCATATAGGGTAAGTCCGGGAGAGTTCGGCCACCGGGAGAGTCCGGTCGGTGTTGATATTTTAAGACTGACGCAAGATAGGGCACTGTGTGTCATTGACACAAAAGAAATGAATACGCTTGTTGTTGATCTTGCAATGACCATTGTCACAAATCCATATTTTAATTATAGGAAACACTTAAAACTTTATGCGAGTCTGAAAGTTTTTAGACCAAGTTACAGTGCTAGTGATATTTGAAAAACAGGTAAGTATAGGGGAAGTAGGGGCAAAACCAGGACGTTAAGGATAAAGGTTCATAACTTTGACATTATTAATGTAAAAAAGAAATTGAAATTAGGATTCAGTAGAATAAACTCTTTATTAAATAATAGTATATATCCATTTTTTTTAAATACAATAACAAATACAAAAAAATTACAATTTAAAATATAGTTCGTTTTTACGGTTTTACCACATGACCTGGGTAAAACCGGGTACCATACTAAAAACTGGCCCTAGCACATATAACAACAGAATTCTTCCAATTCTTCAGTCCCCCAACCAGTGCAACCTTCGTGAGCCCACTTACAACATTGCACCCAACCTTCATTCAATTTGCATGAACCATAGGATTCTTGGACATAAATGAAAATGTCTTCACTTCATCACCACTGTTATTATTATCCTTCCGTATTTTGTTTAATTTTGTGGTTTTCTTTTTCTTTAGTTGTAGTCCTTTATTAAGATTTAGATTAATGTTGATAACTTCCTCTTTTTCGTTTGTTTATTATACACATTTTATCCAAAACCGGGTATCTGGTTTTACCCCGTACGCTTTTGCCCCAACATACAATTTTGTAAATATTACGAATTATCAACAATACCAGGGCGAAGTACAAACAAACTGTCTTAGTTATTTACACTTTAATAAGCAACAATTAACATAATTCACACAAAAAGGTACTTACCTGAACACTGTCAAAAGTGTTGAAGTTTCTTAACTATCGAATATTAAATCAGAACCTCCAAAAGCACACAAGTCGGTATAGTTTTAGTAAGCACACTTGTAACACGATCATCCTTTCTTGATAAAATAATGCATATCCCAACAATACGTCGCTGCAATGACGCGGGAAAATTTAAGGCCGTTTTAAAAATAATAGCACGTCCCGGGTTTACCCAGGTACCCGGTTTTGTCCTAATTTCCCATATTTATACTATTCCAATATTGGGGGATATAATGTGCATAAAACTACATTGTCACCCCAACAATACGTATGTATTCGTGTTTAATTTATTTTGACAAGGTAGTCGATCACCCCCTTGATTATGGGATAGTCTGACCACATGTGTTTTTCTTACTGTAAACCCATCTTCAGATGCAGGGAGCAAAAATTCAATTCTACAAGATAGTGATATGTCGTTCAAAGACTGGGGCGACAACGAATGAGTGGGATGCGGAGAAAACTTTCGAAATCTCGAAAAGCGACGATTGGATTAAATGTGTGCGCTGAAGCCATTGCTTTTATGATACTAGATGCTCCAAGTACAAGAATGTTTGCGATTTACATGGAAAACTGAAGAAGAAATAACATATCAATTAACTTCTTCGTGTATTATACTTTTTATAAGCTACACTTTTTGTTATTTTTCAAGGTCGGTCTCACCCGTAGTGGGTGGACGGTCTAACCCCGACATGCGGGTGAGACCAACCAGTTACAGTGACAATGTCTTTGGTTGAAAATAAAATTAAATTATCGCACACTATAATTTATGTATACTCTAAACTGTTTGGGCTTTGCTTTATTTGCACAAAACGACAAAAATGTGAAAAGTAACGATATATTGTAAGTCCGCGATAGTTCGACCACTTTTTGGAAAAGAAATTGTAGCATTGTTTTTGTCCTTTTGTGCAAATTAAAACAAATGATATATATACATCCTATGAATCGTTTATACTAACAAAGATGGGTTGCGGGTCAAAATTGATCCACCTTCCCCGCCGGACGGTTAATGGTGATTACGGTAAAGTGTAAAGAACGAATGATTGTATAAATTATGTAATATGGGATATTTTGTAACGATAGGTAATTTCGCAAATTACAAAAACATCACTTGCCCTTTTCAACTTTTATTCGAAATTTTTATTTAGTTGCCATAATTGATGATTACTGATTACAATATTTTCGTTCTTGCTAAGGGCCTTTTGATATATTCAAATATTTCATATTATCGTATTCAATCGTTTTTTAATTCCGTAAAAACACTAAAATTGCTTATTATACAGAAATAATTACTATCAATACGATGCTACATTTTTCACGAATATTCCCCCTCTAATCCACCCAAGATTCAGAAATCTGTTAATTATTTACTCTCCTATACCCACATCATCGAAGCCCGGATAGGAATTAGTGCTAAAAGTCTTGGGAATTTTTAGTCGCATATTGCGCTGTATAGATTCAACCAGCTTGTTCTACGATGCTACAACGATGATAGATAAAGTGAAAGTTCGCTCCAGGGTCGCAGTTTCATCTCTCGAAGGCGAAACTTGGACGGTGTCACTTTCTATCGATTGAACAGTCACAAACCATTCTCTCGAGTCGCGGACCACGCAATACGGTCGGTTGTGCAAACGAGGGAAACTTCTGAAAGTGGCAGTATTAATGCTCCAATGGTTTAATCTTCCCGAGTCCCGTCTCAGTTCTTAGCGTTCATTCGCCGTGTTCTACTGGGCCAGGTTTCGAGTTCATCGTGTTTCAGAGACGCTCATTTCGCTGCTGACCACTTTGAATGCGTGGCTGTTCAAAGGCGGACAGAAGTTTCGCGAGATGTTTGTGCCAGGCCGGCTCGACTACTGAATGTAATAAGGCTCCTCGTCCGTAACAGGTGTGTGTGTGTGTGTGGGGGGGGGGGGGTGTAAATATGGTGCATGGCTGTATGAAATTATTAAATTACTTGTAGCAGTCAAAGTAGTCCTCTTTCTTTTTTAATTCGTGTTTTAACACTTCAACTGGCGTCGGCGCGTTTTCGCGCCGAGGAATTTCCACCCTGCGCACGGTTTGCAAGTTTTAATGTCGATCTATTACTTTGAAAACAAACCAAGTTCGGTGTTCACTTTGAAGTTGAGCCACCAATGATCATCTGGTAATAAAAAGTGTAATTTTTATGTTCTCTATTAAGTTTTCGTGAAAGTATAAGATTAAAGTATTGTTGAATTGTCATTAAATCTGCGAAAAAAAGAGCTGTCACACTAAGCCGTTCATGACAAAATTTACACAACCATGAAAAGGACAGTAATTTTGATTTGTTCTTGTTTATAACACACACAGAGCTGATATTTACATGGCACTTCGTGCGATACTTGAAGACGTTCGGGCTGAACTTTTGAACATCGATATTAGCCCTTGTTGGCCCTTGTTGAGTTGGCCCTTTTTTCAACCTGGCGAGTTTTTTTGCTCTCACCCGCTAATATGGATCCAGTCGATAAAAAAATAGTCCCCGAAAAAGATTGTTGCTATCGGACAACAGGAAAGGGTGCCGACCAGGCCTTAAAGTTTAGAATTCATCAATGATTTGAATTTGAAGAATTTCTCAAATGTGGTAAACCTTACAGAAATTTTGTTCAAATAATGTTAAAAGAGCATTTAATTTACTACAATTACTGTATATATAATTATTTCATGCTTCCGATCATTTTTTTAGATAATAGGGGTTGTAGTATAGAGAGGTCCGCACTTCGCGCGTCCCACCTGTACGGCACGGCGTGACGTATTGTCTACCATTTTAAAAACATTGTCGTAAATTAATAGCTTTACAAAACTAATGATATACATAAATTGCGCCAATTATCACAATGGCTATTTATACAAAGAAAATAATGTACTAAATAATACAGTAATTCGTCGTTATTGTCCCGTTTTTACCATGCGTAATAGTCCCGCTCACTATCCTCATCATTTCTTGGAATCCTTCAGTCGAGAGTGAGAGAATCCGAGACGTGCGAGAGAGAACCAAAGAGTCGATACGAAGTTGTCGTCGGCACGAAATAGTGTCCGCGTCGCGTTATTGTCCCGCCGCCAGCCCCGTTCGTCGGGACTATTACGACGAATTACTGTATTAAGCAGATATATATTTATACATATAACTATCTTAATACGAATAAATATTTTATTCAAAATACTTGGCGCTGCTCTCCGAATTGGTGTTGCTAAACTGAATAAATATGTATAAATTGCATTAAAATCTTTTTCTTTCGTTCTTGTTTCAGTGCTATCTGGTCTTGTTTTATTTATTAACCAATACAATTAACATTTTTTTCAGAGAGCAGCGACAAGTATTTTGAATAAAATATTTATTCGTATAAAAATATATCTGCTTAATACTATTTAATACTTTTTTTTCTTTGAATAAATAGCCATTGTGATAATTGGCGCAATTTATGTATATCATTAGTTTTGTAAAGCTATTAATTTACGACAATGTTTTTAAATGGGATTCTTTTTGATGAGTATTAATTTACGACAATGTTTTTAAATGGGATCCTTTTTGATGGGATTATATACTTGGCGCTCTTTTCGGTACCTTTTTTAAAATTCTATATATACTTGGTGCGAGACGCACCAATATTGAACCGCTATTATCTAAAAAATGGTTGAAAGCACGACAAAATTATATGTGCTGTAATTGTAGAACATTGAATGCTCTTTTAATATTAATTGAACAAAATTTCGATAGGGTTTACCATGTTTGAGAAATTCTTTAAATCCAAACAATTGATGAATTCTAAACTTTAAGCCTTGGTCGGCACACTCTCCTGTTGTCCGATTGCAATAAACTTTTTCAAGCACTACTTTTTTATCAAGTGGCACCGTTCTAGAGGGTGAGAGCAAAGAAATACAAAAAAAATCGGCATGTATAAACAAGGGCCACCCTAATATGTACCTACTTGAAACAGTTTATTCAGACTTTATTGCTAGTATAGTGTGAAGAAAGAATTAGGTGCATTCTCCACAGATTGGAATAGAATTTTGTGTAGTAAGTGTGTGGTAATCTAAGTAAGTAATCTTCGCAAGAACAAAAGTGTTAAACCAGCGCTATCTGCATCAGAATACACCTTTACATAGGGGAAAGTGGGGTAAAACGGAACGCTTAACTTTGGAGGGTGATAACATAAAATCGGAAGGAGAAAAAGACACGGGACTTCAATAGGAGTCCTCAGTGGACCTTAGACTATAAGAAAATCAAAGCTATTGTTAAGAAAAATCTTTGGGAACCACGGAAAATGAAATTTACCGGAGGTACTGAAATCTTCGCCTCGCTCAAGTGGTGGGGTAAAACGGAACACCCACTTGAAGACCATGTAAACGTACAACATCTTTATTTTTATGATTTAAAATGTATTCATTTATGTTAAAAACTATAAATATATGATTTAGGTATAGCTATTACAAATAAAATATAACAAAAATATATATATTATACACATAAGAAAAAATATGTTACCAGATAACATAAAAATGACTGAAAATAACCATATACACATCGATTTTAACATGAATAATGAATATCAACACGTACATGGAGAATTTTTCAGTTTTTAGTGTATTTTAAATAAAATTATTTAACTTAAAAATTCTTTTGCATATTGTTTTATTATTTACTTTTTAGTGTCTAAGTTTTGATTTGTGGTTATATGCTGATTGCATATCGATTGAATTGATTTGATTTGTGGTTACAGGCTTGTGGTTATGGGTTATATTTATTGATGACTGGGTAATTTTTTGACCCCTCCCGTTTTTTCCTTCGTAATTTTGTATTGTCATAATAACTATGCACGCCTGCAAAGTTTCAAGATAATTGGATTGGTGGAATTGGGTTAAATAGGTGTTCCGTTTTACCCCACGAACAGTGTTCCGCTTTGCCCCACATGCAGTGATTTAGTAAACATTTAATATTCACACTTCAGCGTGAGGTAAAGAACTTTTTAATACGTCAAAATGTAGCGTAAGAACTACAGAATCCGACGATGTACTTACCGTTAATAATTTTCGAAATTCAAGTGCCGAAAACTGGTGAAAATTACAACACAATGTTGAAATGTCGATACCGGAAATTTTTCCAACTCTTCTAAACGGAAAAATAACGTGTGCACGGGTCTATGGTCTGTCACAAAATGCTGTGAGGACCCTTTGGTCCGCAGTCACGCGATATCAACTCATTCGCGACTCTTATCTAAGAGAAACATTGATGTTCCGTTTTACCCACCCGTTCCGATTCACCCCACTTTTCTCTACCACTCATAACCCACAGACGTGTTCGTTTAAAAAGAAACGCTAAAAAGTTGTTCAGTATCACCCACATAGCGAAGGCATCCTGTTGGCCAACAATTCCTCAACTTACCACTGAACTAGACCTGGCAGAGATAGGCAGTAAATCTAGATCAGTTACAAGTCGGTTAAGTACTGTGAGTGGTGTACGTACTGACTCCGCAAATTTCCATCCGCTGCTTCCGTCAATCTTCTTCCAAGTAGCCATTTTCCCGCTCGATTTTCCTGCCAACTTTCATTTAGTATTTCGTTCTTCCCCCTCAGCGAGATGGCGTTATTATACAAGCGCGCCGTTTGTCCCACAGTGGGTGGGGGGTGACTTCTTTTGCAATATAAAATGTATTTCGAGGGTCCACGGAAAAACACATCGATACCGTACGCCGAGGTCGTATGGAAAACTGTTTTCCTTCGATCACCCCAGTGACTGTATTTCTGTTACTGGGGCACGTGCACCGCCCTGTACACGTGTAGAAACTGAAATAACCAGTGGAACCGTGACAAGAACACGGTCGAATATCTGGTGCACACAATACATTCGGGGATAAGATGGAACAGGAGATGGCGGGGGTGGTACTAAAACTCCCACGGTGCACGAAGTCTTACAATATTTGACTTAAAGATTTAAAAGTCTATGGCTCAGAGTCAGGGATATGCGTTGCATAGTGATGGGATCGGGTAGATTGTAAGTAGAATGGAAATCTGATGAGATGTGCTGGAATTCTATGGAAATAGGAATACGAATAATAATTATAGAAAGAATAACAATAGGATAAATCCGGGAGACGCAGTCGGGCCGGAGAGTTGGTCGAGTTGCTATATTTCAGACTCTGTACGTAAAAATGCGTTAAAGTGCAGACCAATTCCTTCTCTAGAAGCCAATCTGTTGAATGAATAGCGTCATTTCGCTTACTTCTGTGTTTATCTGGATTTACAGGCTTTAAAAGGTAAATTGAGGTTACATTTAACCTCTTTTGTCAAACAGCAGTTGTACAGAATCGTATTTGACATATACAGTCGGTGTAGAAAGTATTCATACAGCGACCAATATTAAGGTAAAACTTTGTATATCCATGTCAATAATAAATTTTAACGGACAACAATGATTAATCAATATTCTTTGATGTTTGTAAAATCGATTTTGTATAAACAAATTTTATTCCCTTCAACATTTACAAAGATAAAAACAAAAACAGATAAACATTGCAGAAATGACCGCGCAAAAAGTATTCGTACAGTTGAATAAAGAATTAATAAACTATGGAAATAAACTAAATATTTAATGTTTTAATAACTTCTGTGATTGCCTTTTGATTTTATAATGGCTTCGAGCCTACTTGGTATGTAATTTACTAAGTTGGATGTTATAGCAGGCTGTATTTTACTCTACTCTTCTGGCGGAGTGGCTTTTAAACTTTCTTTAAATGTAATATTATGATTACGTATTTTTTTATTTAAATAATCCCATAGATGTTGTACGGGATTGATAGGTGGTGATTATAGCGGTGTTTAAAAATATTTTGGTGGGCTATATAAAACCCTCTGCCTAGTATTATGTGCAGTATGCTTTGGATCATTGGCATGGGTAAATATAAAATAGTCATTAAGTCCCATTTTATTTGTACTAGCATGGATGTACTTGTTCATGAAGTCAGTATATATTCTATGATTCATAATACCATCGATGAAATGTAGAAATTCCATTCCAGCTGCATTTATACAACCCCAGACAAATATAGACCCCCCCCCCCACACTATTTCATCATAGGTCGAAAATTTTTCTTTCCTAACGTCAGTATTCTTTTTTTTCCATACTGTGAAGTGTGTTTTGGACTCAAATATTTCGAATTCACTAACGCCAATAAATTCGAAATATTTGGGTCCAAAACACACTTCACAGTATGGAGAAAAAAGAATAATGAAGTGAGGAAAGAAAATTTGCGACGTATGATGAAATACTGCGGGAGGTTCTGTATTTGTCTGGGGCTGTATGAGCGCAGCTGGAGTGAAATTTCTACATTTCATCGATGGTATAATGAATCATAAAGTTCATACTAACATCCTGAACAAGCACATCCACGCTAGTGCAAATAAAATGGGACTTAATGACAATTTTATATTTACCCATGACAATGATCCAAAGCATGCTGCATATAATACTAGGCAGAGGGTTTTATATAACCCACCAAAATATTTTAAAACATCGCTATAATCACCACATATCAATCCCATACAGCATCTATGGGATTATTTGGACAAAACAATACGCAATCATAAAATTACACCTACAAAAAGTTTAAAAGCCACGCCGCCCAAAGAGTAGAGTAAAATACAGCCTGCTATAACATCCAACTTAGTAAATTCCATACCAAGTAGGCGCGAAAGTATTATACAATCAAAAAGCAATTCCACAAATTATTAAAATATAAAATATTTAGTTTATTTCCATAATTTATTAATTCTTTATTCAACTGTACGAATACTTTTTGCGCGTTCATTTCTGCAATGTTTTTCTGTTTTTATTAATATCTTTGATAATATTAAAGGGGATAAAATTTTGTTTATACAAAATCTATTCTGCAAACATCAAAGAATATTGATTAATCATTGTTTTCCATTAAAATTTATTACTGACATGGATATACAAAGTTTTACCTTAACATTGGTCACTGTACGAATACTTTCTACACTGACTGTACTTCTAAATTTATTTTCGTTTAATGTTTGGGATAATAAGATAGTAGAGATATTGAGGGATAATGCAGCCAAAGTATTTGGCCATATTAACTTTTCCTCTGAAAGCTAACGAGAAGACTATATCTCGCTGCAGAAAGGAGAGATGGTCGAGTTATAATTTTTTTATTATTTTCGTTTATTTTTTATTTTTTATTATTATTTTTGTTTATTTAGTTTATTTATTCACTTTTGTATTCATTTGCCTTGCTAATCGCTAGTAGGTATTTCACTTTTCCTTTTATGTGTTCTTTACTTGTTTAACGTAAAGAAATAAAATATCAATGAATCCCTAGTTGTATTCACTCATAAATAATTTTGCTTTATTCTTTGTGAATTTTCCATGAATAATTATGTGAGTGGTCTCTGCCAACGACGAAAACCATTTCTCCCGGCACCTCAGCGGAGGTGGTCAGATGTCATCACTTTAATTTTCAACCCGATTTACAGTAAATATTGTATTAAAGTAAATATCGGCCAGTTTTTCTAAATCCGCATAAAATTCTGAACATATAGGTTTGTTCAGATAAAATATGTAATTTCTATATTAATTTTAATAGCCATTTTATATTAGGTCGACCGCGTCTCCCAGATTTACCCTAATAACAAAATTCTGAAAATATTGCATCAGTTGAAGATTTAATATGTTATTACTAGTATTCTTAGTTAGTATTGGCAAAATATTTTGCTCAATATATTGGCTAAAGTAAGTTGAATGTCACCCATCTTATTAACCGTGGAGCTATGATGATTGTACATTTCCATTTAGTAGTGTATGTGTATATTAAATATTGAAGCGTAATAGGATGCTTTAAATCAGTCGGGTATCCATTATTGAAAGAGAAGCGTTTATATATTTCGTGGTAGGTAATAGTAAAAAAAAGTAAAAAAAGTTTCTTGAAAGTCCATCAAACAGTTCAATATTGTAGTGAAGGTAAGTTACAAAGTAATATTTTGGTATGAATTATCATTAAATATGTTTGTTCTTGATTATTCAACAATAGTTTACCGGTAAAGTTGTTTTCTTCTTACTATAATTCTTATTTTCTCATCGGAACATGTGCGTACGTAATATGGAACATACCGAGTGCGTGCAATATGGAACATGTTCCATATTGCGCGCGTGTTCCATATTGTATGCGTGTTCCATAATACGATTATATAATCTGTTATAAACACTTTATTATTTTTTATAAGGATGGAAGTCACAGCATTCAAGGTTAAGGGAAAATCCTGGGACAAAGAAAGCATGACAATTTCAGTTGTGGCTGTTCGAGAAAAGCGAATGGGATACCAAGCTGCATCGAAAAAATATGGAGTACCAAAAAACACTCTACGTAGATATGTTTTAAGTATATCTTTTTAATCCGAAAAGATCTACTACTCGCAAAACAGGCACTGCTGGTATTCTAAGTTCATTTCATAAAAAAGACCTTGAAGAAAGCTTAAGGGAAGAGGTCACTGAAAAAATCGCGATTTCGACCATTTTCAAGAATTTGTTTTTGCATTTTTGGCAAGTCTGAACCCTTGTTCAACGGTACACAACATGGTTTGACATTCAGTGTTGCCTTTCTACCAGAAAAACCTATTTTTTTAAAACCTTGCGAAAGAGCCGAAAACTAAAACTTTTGTTTTTCGATATATTTCTCTATTATTTAGCTCTTTGAGTATATTCAATCGCTGGCTATTGTTTTGGGAAATCTAAATTAACTGCGTGGCCTTGACATTGTTTATTTTCACCAATGGCCAAAATGCGTTTCACGATTCTAAAACGCACGCGTGATCTGTAACAGAATCCATTTGACTGCGCCTACTAAACTACGAACGCTTTCTTACAAAGTACAGTATGTGACTGAGTTCGTATATGTAACGCGGCCGATAACTCAGCCATGTACAGTAGGTAATTCTCTAAGCGGACCCAAAAGGGTCAGTGACTGCCGACAGAGGTCAGTTTCTCCAGGCGCTAGACATCATACTTTTTGAAATCTTACAAAACTCCGGTTTACGTGAGAATACAGAGTGAGATTTTACGGTGCAGTGAAATTAGCTTGTATAGTACGGACCTCCTAGGACCTAATGGACTTCATTATCCGAAAATAGCGCAAGAGTAAGAGTAGAATGAAGCGTGCTATTCGTTTAGCAAAACAAGCGGCGGTAGCTGCTAAATTGAAGAGAAATGAGCCTGCAAAAGATGATTCTTCATCTAGTGCTCATTTCGATAATGGGAAAGAGAAGGCGACTAGTAGTAAGAAACTGGAATACTTCAGAAATAATGAAGAAAAACCTGTTTCTGAAGTGAAGGATAAATTTTATATAGTGCACAGCTCGACAATTCAAGAGTTGATTAAAAACTGGACTTGCAGTGTTTGCCACTCAAAAATGATTATTCTGGATAGTGACGTACAGGTAAGGTGACCATCCTTCTCAAACATATCGGAATAGTCCCAAATTTTCATCATTTTCCTTTTGTCCCATTTAGTTCCGAATTATAAACATTTTTTCCCATTTATTTTTACAATGTAACTCTGCCCCGATTAGTTTCCTAACTATAGAAAATTCCTTACACATATTTTTGTGTTTATAAAAAAAGCTCTTTATCCCTCCTTGACCAATCATCCTGAATTCTGAATTTGGAAAACTGGTCACTTTACATATAGGGATTCATAAGTAAATTGATTGCAAGATGTACCAGTTGTGAGGAAATTAGTGGGCAAACTTACACCAGCCCCAGAATAAGCACCGATGAAAGCACAAAAAGACCACCTTTCTTGATAAATAGGAAAATGGTGGATGCTTTTGTCTCTGCGGGAGCTGGTTACGCTGCAATGGAACGATTTGGAATGGAAACCAGTATCAATGTGCTTTCACCAACAACGTGAAAAATACACCTTGAAAAAATCCAAGCTGTAAATAATGAATTCAAGGTAAGTGTTCTCCGGAAGTCGTACCAAATTGTGAGAAACATGCACTCTGTTGATGAAGGTGAAGTGCTCGATACGCAGATGTCATTCGATGGTTCATGGCACAAGAGAGGACATACTTCCCTCTGCTGTCAAAGTATTGCTACATGTGTGCAATACGAGCAATTGAATTCGAAGCAGATTCACCAGAATTTGTCGAATGGAAGAAAGTGCATGTGGAAATAGGAGAATGTCAGGTAAGTTTTGTGTATGGATATAATTTTGATATATCCATAAAAAAAGAAAAGTATGTATTTGTATTTATATATGTATATGCACGCATTTATTCTTTTAGGTAAATTTTGAAGGATCCTCCGGAATGATGGAGATCGCAGCTGCTGAAGCAATGTGGAAGAGATCCGTGGAACATTGTAACATGCGATACACCACAATGTTATCAGATGGCGATGCAAAGACCCACACCCATCTTCAAAGTTTGCAAGTGTACGGTCCTGACATTGACATCCGGAAAGAAGAATATGTAAAGCACATTGCGAAGCGCATGGGTACTGGCCTTAGAAATGTTGTCAAAGAGTGGCGAGCCAAAAATGTGATACATGGTGGCAAGGGTGAAGGCACACTCAAGGAGTCTAACACTGACAAATTGACAACATATTACAGGTTATAAAGCGATTGCACAAAACATATATTTTATCAATTTGATATTTTCTGTCGGGTTGCAAAATTTACTTCTAATGTTAGAGAAATGCAATTGTAAAAAATATGCCAAATGTAAAGGCCATGGAGAATGCTGTGATGACTATTTTAGATCACTGTAGCTCTACAGACAGCAAATCTAACCATGCCAGATGTCCTAAGGGTAAGCAATCGTGGTGCTTTAACAATCGAGCAAAAAGTACTAGACGGAAACCAATAAGCCACACACACATGTCACTCAAGCTGTCTGAAGATGTCGCCACCAAAGTGAAACCCCTATATGAAAGACTGTCAAATGAAAATTTTATGGCAAGGTGCTGTAAGCGAGGCACTCAAAATGCAAATGAATCTCTCCATGCAAAAGTGTGGAGATTCTGCCTGAAGACAACATTTGTATCGAAGGCAAGGCTTGAAGTAGCTGTGGCGCGTGCTGTTTCAGAATTTAATATGGGTTGTGTAGGCTCATTGACAATGAGGAAACAAACAGCTGGGGAAGTTGTGTCTGAAACAGCTGTAAGTATAGCTAGAGACAGGGACAAGAGAAGAGAAACCTGCAGTGCACAACAGCAATCCACTACAAGAAAGCGCTTTAAGAAGAAACAAAACACAAAGAAAATTGCTGCTGATAGGAAAAGACGCAAGATTGATGAGGATGTATACCAACCAGATGGATTTTAGACTATACAAAAAGGAAGTCTGGAATTTACTCTTCAGATTTAAAATGCAATTATCTCAAAACTTACTTTTTTAATATATTTAATGTTCCTTGCGCAAAACTGTTGGTCTGATTCTCTTACAGCTTGGCGTACTTCAAGAGTAACATGAGACCAAAAAAATTGTGTATCGGCATGAAGAAATCTGCAAAATTCTTTGTGCTGTGGTTGCTTTTTCTCAAAATTTTGGTCAAATTTTGCACATTTGACATTTAATAAATTCAATAATTTTTAGCTTAAAAAGTATGAGATGTAGAAACTTCTCGATACACAATTTTTTTACTTTACTATGGACCCTTCTTCGCTGGAAAACCTGGAGGCTGTGGCATCGCATACTTTGCGCAAGAACATTTTTGAAGTTATGCTTGATTTTTGTAACGTAATGTAAATTCTATGAAAAGCAATGATTAAAACTGTGTCCAGACTGGCATAAGGGCTTTACTTCAAATCTACTTCCTTCCCTTAAGAGGAATTCCGCATGTCCCACATATTTTCGGATTTCAAAATTACAGTGACCTCTTCCCTTAAATCAAGCCAATAAAAGGAATGAAAAGACTAATTCCAGAAAAAAATTGTGTGCCAAAAATAGGCTGAAAAAGAAAAAAAAATACTGTTAGTTCTTCTGACATAGACGATGTCGATGATGACGATGACGACGATGATGCGGAATGCTTATTTTGCGGTGCTAATTATAAAAATGATGAGAATGGGGAAAAGTGGACCCAATGTATTCGCTGTTTTCAATGGGCATACGAAGAATGTGGGGCTTCCGAGTAGATATTCTAGGCCGGTTCTAATCCATGGTGCAACGAGGGGTGAGGCTGGGCGAGGGGTACCGCTCCGTTGGCGAGGGGGAGGTGGGTGGGGGGAACGCGACCCGTGGAAGCGGGGATGAGTCAGTGGAGGGGGTAGCCGGCCCATGGAGAGTCTGGAGGGGGAACGCGCGCTCGCTCCACACACACACGCGCGCGCGCGCGCGAGAGGTGGGGGGGGGGGTACCACCGATAACTCGTCACGCGTCGTAGGAAGCGATCCGCAACCCTCTTATCGCCCCAAGGTCAGATCGCACCCCGATAGCGGCGACGTTTGAAGAAGGAGCGCGAGAGAGAGGTACGATATTTTCGTAGATGTCTCTGTCTCTGTTCCTCTCCCGGTCGGAAAAAAACATACGGCGGCACGACGCGTAGAAGATGTAAGGTGAATGGCGCGATAAGCGCGCCAGAAACATATCACCGTAACGATGGAAGGTTGATTTCCGAGAATAATACGCAGCATCGGTGCGCGTCTGATCGCGCTAATGAGTGCAGGTAAACTTTTGAGAAGAAGACGCATATGCGTAAAAGCGCCATATGACTTAAGGTACAATTTTAGGTATTATTCCATTGGGATGCAAGGGGGGAGAGTTGAGGTAGGGATGTTCGTATATATAAAGCAGCTCGCATTTTCGATAGGACAAAGTCGCGAATGGTAAGGCGTCGGAAAGAGTCCTTTATTTCAAGTGATTGCGTACGCGTAAAGAAAAAGAACATGGAAACGTTCAAGAACGCGTTTTTGACGTTGTCTCGGATGTCCGAGCTTTTGAGGACCGCCGCGGAATTCACACATCGTTGCGTATCAGCGAGGCGAACGCGTGCCGGTGTGGGAGCAGCAGCAGATGGTGTCGTTGCTCGCGCGAACGCAAACATTGCGCGCGATAGTGCTAGGACGGTTATCGCGAGTAGGGTGTGGGCTAGTCGCTCGAACGACGTCACCCAAGGTCGTGTGGGAGGACCTTGAAAACGCGTTTGAGAAGCGTTTGTCGACCGGGGCGGTGATAAACGTGGGGGCCGTCGGTTCATGCAAATTCTTTGAGAATGCCCGTCGAGCGGTGATTTCGCGCGAAACGAACGCTATTACGCAGCACCACAGCGTATCCGCGAACACCGTGCTAAACGCAGAATTCGTGTTGCGAGACGAGATGGACATAAAGAGTTTCGCGACGCGTAATCACGTACTCTATATGACGTCGAACGTTCGCGAGTGGTACGCCAAACAAGTAGTTGCTCCGACGTTGATCGCGATGGAGAAGTTTCAGGAGCGCGAGAGCGGCTGGACCTTGCGGGCAGTGCAAAATCTCCTGATCAACGTAAACAAACACAATCCATTGCGCGCCGGGTGCAATGTGCCCAACGTGAAAAGAGCGGCGGTGAACGTTCGGTGCAACGACAACACCGTGTTTTTTGTGGTCCGTCGACGCCTGTCTGTTTTCGGCTACTGCACGCGGGGAGAGGATGACGTCGTATCCACATTATTCGACGGTGCTCCGTACGGATGGCTTGAGGCTCCTCATATCCGTGGATGAGGCACGGAAATTCGAGGTGACCAACGACGTTCACGTGAACATCTACCTGTGGTCCGACAAAGATGGCTGCGTACCGCTACGCGTGTCCGGCAACAAGCGGGATGGGAGACACGCGAACGTGCTGCTGATCCAAGAACCCAAGGATTCGCAGTGGTACCATTTCGCGTGCATTCGCATTCTCCCTCGCTTGATTTCCGGACAACTCAGCAAACACGGGCATCATGTATGCGTTTGTGATAGGTAAGCAAATAAGAGTAATAATTACAGAAAAGAAGTTCGAGCGATAAGGAAGATGCGTTTACGTTGTTTTTTCCTTATACGTTTCAGGTGCCTCAACGTTTTCTCGTCAGCGGAGCGATTGCAGCGGCACGCTGTGGATTGTCTGCGCTTGAACGAGTGCGCGGTGCAATTGCCGTCCGAAGAGGAGAAACTGTTGCGGTCCTAGCATCACGAACGCAAGGAACGCGTGCCGTTTGTCGTCTACGCGGACTTTGAATACTTGCTGGAGGACATCGAGCAGCCAGCGAGGGATCGTCGCCACACGTACGCGTATCAACGCCACAGAGCTCACAGCGTGGGATACTACGTACATTGTTCCTACGACCAGGCTCTGTGCGGATGTCGTGCGTATCGCAGCGACACGGATTGTGTGTAGTGGTTCGTGCGTGAACTGCCGGAATTCGCGAACGTCGCGTACTCGTGTTTACGCGTCAAGAAACCAATGGCACCGTTAACGCGTCAACAATGGCGGAGTTTTCACGAGGCGATAGCGTGTTACGTGTGCGGAGGACCCTTCGATCGAGGTGAGGACGATAGAAAAGTGCGCGATCATTGTCACTCGACGGGCGAGTACACGGGCACGGCGCATAGATCGTGCAACTTGCGCTACCAACGTTGATGCACGATTCCCGTGGTGTTCCAGAACCTGTCCGGCTACGACGCGCACTTCGTTATCAAGGAGTTGGCAGACGCGTTCGAGGGAAAGATCAGCCTCCTACCGATAACGAAAGAACGATACATATCGTTTGCCAAGGACGTGGAGGACCTCAAAGGCGAGCGCAAGGACTGGTGACGAACGGTGAAGTTCCGATTCGTCGATTTGTTCAAGTGCTTGGCAACGAGTCTGCAGAAACTCGCGTCGAATCTCGGGAAAGACAGACTGACGATTCTTCAACGCGAGTTCAAACATCTCCCTGACGAACAAGTCGATCTACTCATCAGAAAGGGAATTTTTCCGTACGATTACGTGACGTTGTACGAGAAATTGAACCACACGCGACTACTGTACTTCGCGCGTGTCTTAGTGAGCCCGACTGAAATGCAGACGGGTCAACGGGAGTCGTAAATTCCCGCTACGGTAATTCCGACACTAAGAAACTGCGAATACCCGAACGACGTTTTACCGTGATTAGGGTAAATAAAATGATATTGCATATAACAATAACAAAGGTTCAATATATTGGATCACAAGTAAGTTAATGAATATGGATACAGTTGAAGTTGAACCACACGTGAGCAAGTGTATAAACTATCCTCATCTCCGGAGGACAACGAGACCTCAACCAGTCTTTTTTAACGTCTAACTCCCCAACGGAGTCGTTCCTGTTAACCACCAGAAAACCTCCCTCCCAGGCTGATTACTTGGTGGGCCCCACGATCAATGCACTTCCTATTGGTCGTTGCATTGCCAAAGGAACGGCCCACCCAACCCCATAGAGAGGGAAAACTCTGGAAACCGTACTTAAACTAATAATGAAGTATGGGTAAACAGCCCGTCTCCGAAACGTCGTCAAAGACGCCCAACGTTGGAACAGGACGTCTGGCCAATATCACCGAACCCCGGGACCGCCAGAGTCGACTACATAAAGGGTCATTGTAGCTCACGTCACTCGCCACCCTCCAACGGTCCCAAGTGTCAGGCGAGTACCGGCGATAGACCCAACGTCTGCCAGGCAGTCTCATAAATTAACGGATTAACCTTCCTTCGAGTCCTTTCCCGAGCTAATTATAAAAGACCCGGACTTATCCTATGTGGCCCTCGGCCGATGGTACTACACAAAAAAGCTAAACTAAGAATATACAATGGAGGTAAACTAAATACTTAAATGTAACGCGTAACAACTACCGCCTCGTGACACGTTCTACAATCGGTTGAACGATAGTGGTGTGTCGGAGTCCGATTATGCGCACACGACGAACGTGTGGAACAGTTTTCGTATACAGACATTGGGCGAGTACAGCGATTTATACTTGTAGGCGGACGTGCTGTTACTCGCGGACGTGTTCGAAAACTTTCGTATAGACTCTATCGCGAGCTACGAACTGGAATCCCGCGTATTACTGTACGTTACCGGCGTTCACATGGGACGCGATGTAGAGATACACGCGCGTCGAATTGGAACTGCTCATCGACGTGGACATGTTGTTGTTCGTGGAGCGTGGTATACGCGGTGCCCTGAGACAGTGCTCCCACAGGTACGCGCTCGCCAACAACAAGTACCTGCCGACATCGATGTACGACGCGTCGCAACCATCGACGTACTTGATGTACTTCGATGTGAACAACCTGTACGGATGGGCGATGTCGCAGGCGATGCTGTACGGCGGATTCCGATGGCTGGACGAGGCGGCGGTGGTCGCTTTGGACGTGAACTCGTCGTTACCGAAGGACGATGGGGACGAGGGCTACCTGCTGGAAATGGATCTGGCTTATCCGCGGGACATTCACGATGAGCACGCGGACCTTCCGTTCTGTCCTGTGTGCGAGCAAGCACCCGTCGGTAAGGAAACCAAACTGATCGCCACGCTCCGCGACAAAGAACGATACGTGATTCACTATCGTTACCTGAAGCAGTGCATTCGACACGGACTTCGCGTATCGCGCCGTACGGTTCAATGAGAAACCGTGGTTGCGCGACTACATCAACTTGAACACGAACTTGAGGATGCGAGCTACCATCGATTTTCAGAAAAACACTGTGCAAACTAATGAACAATGCGGTATACGGGAAAACGATGGAGAACGTTCGAAATTGAGTGGACATGCGACTCGTGACGCGGTGGGACAGACGTTACGGTGCCGAATCCTTGATCGCGAAACCGAATTTCCATAGTCGCGCGATATTTTCGGAGCACTTAGTCGCTATCGAACTGCGCAAACTATGAGTGAAATTCGATAAACCCATACACGTGGGTATGAGCGTGTTGGACGTGTCTAAGGTGTGTCTATACGAATTTCACTACGACTATCTGCACGCAAAGTTCGGCGATGGGTGCAAGGTTTTGTACACGGACACGGACAGTTTAATGTATCTGGTGCGGTACGAGGACGCTTACGAGCAGATAAAAAGTGACGTCAGTGTGCGATTCGACACGAGCAATTACGCGGTGGACAACCCGTACGGTATGCGGCGCGTAAACAAGAAGGTGCCGGGCTTGATGAATAACGAGAACAACCGTGCTTTGATGACAGAGTTCGTGAGACTGCGGTCGAAGATGTACGCGACTTGAGTGTGCGACGCGTCGGCGGGAACGACCGAGACAAAAAAAAGTGAAGGGTGTGAAGAGGAGTGTGGTCGCGAACGAGATACGTTTCGAGGGCTACGTGCGGTGTCTTCGCAAGCACGCAGAAACGACGATTCGAGGGAACCATATCCGCGCGCGATTACACAACGTCTATTATTATTATTATTATTATTATACGGGAAAACCCATAGTATACGAATTACAAAACAGTGCAGTTAACAGAGTCCAAAACACATATAAAAAGAACAATATTGAGTTTGTAATAAATAAATAAGTGAAACTTAAATGGATAACCTAGGTGTCGCATATGCTAATAATGTCGGGGGTTGTTACTTTACATACCTATGTAACGACGTCTTGAACGAATTAAGAGACCCCAAAAAAGGGTCAACATCACTAAAGATTTCGTTGGCTACACTCATCGCTCTATTGATTGGATCAATCGCATAGTAGTGATATTTGGGAAGTTTCGAAGAAAAGAGCGGCCTAAATCGCATGTGCCTCATTGGGGCATTATAAGTAACCAAGTCAAGCAGATCAGGGCAGTCTATATAACCATTAATAACACTATATAGAAAGACCATGTCAGCAGCATGCCTACGGTCATCCAGAGTGGCGATGCCAAACATTGACAGTCCGAGTCGATAATCATGAACATCCCTATCCATTGGGCTGCCTAGAGTACGTTAGGCGAACCTTAAGAATTTATGCTGTACTCTTTAAATGGAATTAACATACTTGGCATGCCTAGGGCTCCAGATGACCGAGGCATATTCAACATGTGGGCTAATGAGGGCTACATATAACAGTCTAAGGGACTCCTTACTTTTAAAATTCCTGGCAAATCTAGAGACAAAACCTAAGGTCCGCATCGCCTTGCTGATACAGTGATCATAGCGAGGCCTAAAATCAAAGCACGACGTAATGCAGCACTGAGATCCATAACTTTAGTGACATCATTAAGGGTAACATCGTTTAGTTTATAAGAGTGCTTCACCAAAGACCTGCTACGTGAGGCCCTTAGTACCACACATTTCGCAGTATTAAGCCGCATCTTATTATCAGTACACCATTGCTCCAACCGGTGCAGATCATCTTGCATAATAATTGCATCCTCGACACCACGGATAACTCTGAAGACTTTCAGATCATCCGCATACAGCAGAAGGTTTGTGTTAGAGAGTACGTCTGCAAGGTCATTAATAAATATGTTGAACAGCAAGCGGCCAAGATGCGAGCCTTGAGGAACACCCGAGGTGACACTTATGGAGGAAGAAAGAGAATTTGATACCTTCACTAACTAGTCTCGCCCCGATAAATAACTTCCAACCCAGGTTAAAAGGGGTCCACAAAAACCTCAGCTTGAGAGTGTCAGGAGCAACACCGAATGGTCGACAGTTTCAAAGGCCTTCTGGAAATCAGTGTACCCAGTGTCAACCTACAGACCCTTATCAAGGGCCCCAGAAACATAACTATGATACACGGCTAGATTCGTAGCCGTTGACCGTTTCGGAATGAAGCCATGCTGTTCAACGTATAGAAAGCTTGTGAGCTGCGAAGATAAAAAATCGGTGACAATCTCCTCAAAAACTTTAGGCATCACGGAAAGTTTACTAATGGGCCGATAATTGCGAACATCTGAAAGATCCCCAACCTTAAATACTGGGGTTACAAGGCTAGCTTTCCAAACGGAGGGAAAGACATCGCTAGGTAAAGAAGCATTAAAAATGTTCCAAAGGGGCCTCGAAAGAATACAGCTGCATTGCTTGATGAGCAGGGGAGGAATGCCATCAGCCCCCGGATCCTTATTGATGTCCAGGGCATTAAGTTTGGCGAAAATATGACCAATGGTAATAGAGAGTGACTCTAGATGCAAGCTATTAAAAGAAGAGTGGAAAGTGCTCAAGCCTGGGGACTGTCCTGTCGGAGATGTATATACGGACCGAAAGTAGATAGCAAACAGATTCGCAATCGCAGAGTGAGATGATGCAGAGGAACTCCCGTATTGCATATTACTAGGCAATCCATGATTACCACGCTTGGCATTTACAAAGTTCCAAAAACTTTTCACGTTATTCCGTACAGTACATTCAACGGTGTCAACATAAGCGCTATAATCCTTTTTCGTAAGAAATTTATACTGGGCACGGAGATTGGAGAAATTCAAATAGTCACCACGAGAATTGGAGGTTTTATAGGCTTTATGTGCAATCTTTTTATCATAAATAAGTTTCTTGAGTCGCGATGAAAACCAGCGTGGATAGGACGAGCGTTTAAGCAATTTAACCGGAATAAAGGCGTCAATTGCCGCATGAAGGTGCGCGTAAAGATGTTCAACGGCAGCCTCCGGGTGAATCCCCCCCAGTCACCAAATCTCAGTCCACGGCATTTAAGTAATTTACCATTCCACGATAATCACCATTTTTGAAGTCCTTGTATGCAATTGCATTTTGGCTGTGGGTCGTAGATGGGAGTAAATACCGCAGACAAACTTTTAACGGCGGATGATACGGATCAGGAATAATGATATATTCAGATACCTTATCAACTGTTGGATTGTTGGTAACAATTACGTTCCTAAGAACAAAAATGAATTTGGTTACGTGTGAGAACCACGGTCTAAAACAGTAAACCAGAGGCCAGCGGACCCATGGGTCTGCCGACTTTTGTTTATACCTAACTGTCAGGGTAAGAGACATAACGCAGGCCTGTCCCTTTATCTGAAGTGGCAAACGGACTTTTCAAATTGCCTAAAGGCAAAGTTGCGCTTTCTCTTCACTTCGAGTCTAGCTTTCCGTCAGATACGACGTCCTTCCAAGCTTAGTAAATAAAGCAGAGTTCATAAAAGTATATTCTGTAATTACTGTTTATTTTATTACCCATTTCCAATATCAACAACTATATCGGTGTCACTAACAAAGATTAAATCCAATATATTATCGAATGCATTTACAATAGTGTTCACCTGAGCAAGATTACAAAGATTATAACCATCCTGTAAGAGGTCAATGGAAGTTGACTCCTGGGAAGAAGTCTCGGGTTTTTTTGGAATACAGCGTACAAGGAACACAGGACCAGTCAGCATGGGGGAGATTATAATCACCCAAAATGCAAAAACCATCGTCACTATAAGATTAAAGAATCTCCGCAACACAACCAACATGGTTGTCATACAGCAGCGGCTGCGATGCCGGCGGGAGATATAACGCACCAACAATAACATGCCCTGTTTGCAAACCCACGCGTACAAAGACCTGTTCGAGATCAGCCCGATTAGGAACGATTTGAGAGCAGGACAATGTGTTCCTTATAGCTACCAAAACACCGCCAGCTCTTAAGAAACTACTAGTGAGGGGAGATCTATCCACCCGAAAAATATTAAAGTCATCCAGACCTAGCTCCGAAGATGAGATTGATGCGTTCAGCCAGGTTTCTACGAATACAATGATGTCATACCGAGTAGCAGAACACAGAATGACGGATTTTAAATCTAAAACTTTTGTTCTCAACCCTCGAACATTCTGATAATAAACTTCGGGATAAGTTATTAGTTTTTGGAGGCAGGGTCCCTGGTTCTCCTAATCGGCACGATGTTCGGCACGCCATGAATGTACCGGATAGTCTTGCTGGTGTCCCCTCCACCCTGGACCTCCCGTAATTTGGCTCTGAGATTAGCGATTGTCGGATGTTGCATCCTAGTCTTATCATCTGTGATGTTGCACGACCCAGAGTACCGGGACTTATTCTTCAGTATATTCTTGACGGCTTCAGGAGACTTGAGTTCCACACAGAGTGGTCTGGATGATGATATTGATGATGAATCCTTCCGCTTGCCTAGCCTCCGCACCCTTATGTCAGTATAATCCATAGGCAGGATCTGATTTAAAATTCCCCTGACACTCTCGGAGTCAGTGTCCGGCCAGGCATTAGGGAGTTCCGGCAAACCATGGACGATGACATTCCCCGCTCTAGCTTGTCTATCGCTCGTCTCGGCGATAACTTCTTCCACGCCTCCAGGAATTGATGTCGACCGATCGCCCGTGAACAAAGAGTTCTCTTCGAGAATTCGGACTCGATTGGAGAGATCACTCATGGTAGCTTGGATTTCTCCTAGCTCGTATCTAATACTAGCAACAATCTCAGTATGAAATTCATTAAATTTCTTATCAAACAGGGCACTCATTACTACACTTATTTCTTCGATCGTTGGATAGGAAGGTGACGGAGACTCCATGACGTCAACAACAACAGCTGATCCAGGCAATCCACGGCCACAGTTTATAAGTTTACCGTTATCACAGAGGTGGCCCGTACGGGCAAGACACGATGCGCCAGCGTGGGATATAATACCACGATCAGCACAGGACACAGGATTAACGACATTTGAACTGCAGCCCTTGCATTTCTTAGCTGGGGGGGCCACGATATCACCAAGGAGACGCAAGAACAGAAATCTTTAAGGCAGATACAAAGAACTGACGGATTAGAAGTACTGCGAATTGAATTAAATCGTGGAATCAGTCACAGAATGATGACACCGCTAAAGGCACAGGCGTAAATGATTAACACTCTATGCAGCTTAGCCGACAGACAAGCAAAATAAGGCAGAACTTTTACAAAATAGCACTTTAAACTCAGAAGAGACTGCGAAGGTTTCAACGGAATCGGAGACACAACTAAACACGTGTTACGTCAACAGAGGACAGTGTCAGACTATTCCGTGAACGAACTGAAGACCGCGCCCAGTCCGTACGACGATAAGCGGTACCTGAATTCCCGAATGCGAGGACGTCGACAACAACAACAGTGATACGTGTATGGATACCGCATAGTGTTTCTCTCTCTCTGTGTGCGTGTGTGTGTGTGTGCATGAACATATGTATATACGATTCATTAATGTCGTGTACGATGTTTTTGTTCTCATGTATTCAAGTATGCATTGTATGATCGTAGAGGGGGTTTTTAGTGGGTATGCCAGAAATGGAGGGTCCCACATAACCCCCGACGTAACCGTTGGCGGGGTATGCGTAATGCATTTTCCCCCTCTTTAAAAAAAAAAAGTATACAACGGATGGACGTAGCGTGGGCAAGGACACACTTGGTCGTAAGTGCTTCCAGTGGATAAGGTATGAAATAGATCAAGTATACCTACGTAGAATATAAATCGCGGAAGCGCATGTAAATACTGTACACACGTGTGTGTGTGTGTGTGTGTGTGTGTGTGTGTGTGTGTGTGTGTGTGTGTGTGTGTGTGTGTGTGTGTGTGTGTGTGTGTGTGTGTGTGTGAAAGTATTACTTTTGGTTTGTCGTAATATACGTATCTATACTAGTAAGTAAGTAAACAGTCAATGAAATAATGTACAAGTATCGTGATATATTGGTGCTTTACTTTTTTTTTTAAATACAAAGAATAAAATACATGATATAACTGTATATTTAATGGAATACAAAACCGCTGTTGCGTCACAGAACATCCTTTTTCTGTATCCACGAGTTCTTGGACGAGTCGAATCCCAACCATTTCACGTACACCCGGTTTCCCTTGCGACGAATAATCTTCTCGATCAGATAGACGTCCAGATTCGTGACCGAATGCAGTTTGTGCTCGTAGAATCCACCCGAGATCGGCTCTCCCGCGGAATCGCGTAGAACGTACGTCACAGGTTGCGTTCGTTGTACCCCGGTGATTACGAACACCTCGATCGACCAGTTCGGCGTGTATCCCTTCTCGAAGATCGTCTTGAACTTGCTCACGCGTACTTTGTCGCCGACGTGGAATTTCGCCGGTCGTCGTCGTCGTCATCGTCGGGGTTGCTCGACATTCGATGACGATACGACGAACGGTAAACGAGTGGCTGAGGTCACGTCGACGGGTCGCGCGTTGATCGTGCGATGTTTACGATGATTGTAGGGGCGCACGAGCGTCCGTAGCAGATCCAACCAGCGATAGGAGGCGTTCAAGGAGAATCATTTCCACATCAGATTCTTCAGTGTACGATTGAAACGCTCGACGATCGACGCTTTCATCACGCTGTACGTCGAGTAGTGGTTGATTCCGCGAGTCTTCGTCAATCGTTGAAACTCCGCGTTGCAGAACTCCTTTCCCATGTCGGTTTGTAGGTTTCGTGGCCATCTGACGCTTCGTCGGAGCACGGTCGCCAACGCCTCGGTCACGTCGTGTCCGCTTTTCGTTTTCACCGGCACGGCTCACGCGTACTTGCTGAACGTATCGATGATCGTGAGTATGTAGTTGTAGCCACGATTGTGAATCGCGTACGCTCGCATTTCCACCATATCCGCCTGCCACAGATCGTCGTAGCCTCGAGTAACCACGCGTCTCCGCGGGAAATTTCGTCGCGCGGGAGCGTGCAGTGCATCGACCAATTGTATTCGCTCCTTACTCGTACCCATAGCGGTGATGACGACGGCGGCGAAAGTAACGTTCCACGACCAGCTGCAGATACTGTATCAGGCACTCGAAGCACGTACGGTGATGGCGGGGTGTGTTGTCGTCGCCAAAGTCGTTGCTCATCGTCGCGTTTCTCTGTACTTACACGACCGGTGTCGTACGGTCGTCGAGTCTATCCTGCAAGTGCTGGAAGCACGTTGCATCGTGATATTTAACGACTTTTCCAGGTCACGGATACGTTTGTCCACCGCCGTATTTATCGCAGTCGTCAAAGCGTCCAGTCGCTTCATCGTCACTGCATACATGTCTGTGTACTCTTGCAATCCGTACGCCAACACGACGCTCGACAATGATCGCGCACTTTCCTATCGTCCTCACCTCGATCGAAGGGTCCTCCGCACACGTGACACGCTATCGCCTCGTGAAAACTCCGCCATTGTTGACGCGTTAACGGTGCCATTGGTTTCCTGATGCGTAAACACGAGTACGCGACGTTGGCGAATTCTGGCAGTTCACGCACGAACCACTGCACATAATCCGTGTCGCTGCGATACGCACGATATCCGCACATCCCTACCTCAACTCTCCCCCCTTGCATCCCAATGGAATAATACCTAAAATTGTACCTTAAGTCATATGGCGCTTTTACGCATATGCGTCTTCTTCTCGAAAGTTTGCCTGCACTCATTAGCGCGATCAGACGCGCACCGATGCTGCGTATTATTTTCGGAAATCAACCTTCCATCGTTACAGTGATATGTTTCTGGCGCGCTTATCGCGCCATTCACCTTACATCTTCTACGCGTCGTGCCGCCGTATGTTTTTTTCCGACCGGGAGAGGAACAGACACAGAGATATATACGAAAATATCGTACCTCTCTCTTGCGCTCCTTTTTCAAACGTCGCCGCTATCGGAGGGCGATCTTCCTTGGAGCGATAAGAGGGTTGCGGATCGCTTCCTACGACGCGTGACGAGTCATCGGTGGTACCCCCCCCCCACCTCTCGCGCGCGTTCCCCCACCACCTGCTCGCAAGTCCCGTTTCCCCTTCAGACTCTCCATGGGCCGGCTTCCCCCTCCACTGACTCATCCCCGCTTCCACGGGTCGCGTTCCCCCCACCCGCCTCCCCTTCGCCTAAGGTGCGGTACCCCTCGCCCCGCCTCACCTCTCATTGCACCATGGATTAGAATCGGCCTTGGATATCTACTCTTCCGATTTATTATTCACGTGCCCAACGTGTAGGAGACGCAGAAAGCAGAAATAAACTATAAAAATAATGGACATTTGTTTAGTTGTATTTGCTCTTTAATAAATCTACATTTTTAGTAAAAAAAAGTAAATATTTTTCAGTTTTCTTTACAAATTTCCTAGGTGTTCCATATTAGATACCATTTTTTCGAACGGCCGGTTTTGACTTATTTCAGTTTTATTACTAGAATTGCAAAAGAATTGAATTTTTTGACATTTGACTATGTAGATATGATTATGCATCAGTTCCTTCGTCCACTCATGTCAGTTTTATTAAAAAAAACAAACTCCCTTACGTTTGACAAACTTTTGAAATCAGGTGTTCCATATTACCTACCTTTACCCTATATACCCCTTCGATCAAATTCTCAATTTACCACTTAAATTAACAACTCCATGGAATTCCATTACTTACTTCCAGTGTCCAAAATGTACAAATGAATCCATAATTTTGGAAAGGGGCCAAGTCCGACTTTTTGCGATATTCGTTTTTTTTTGCATTTGCCGTTTCTTCAAGCCTTGGATTGTCATTTCCTTCTGAAAGGTGACAAATCTTCGAGCTCTAATTGGGCCAAAGATTTATGTCCCTTTAGATTTCAAGGATTTTTATGAAGCTCTAACAAGTTGACTTATAATAACCCGTAAAAGATTTTCAGAACAGGACTTCTCATCCTTTTTACCTGTTCTTTTCGAAGACTAACAAGGAGAGTATTTTAGGTGTCCGCCTCCTAGCATTTTGATTTTTGGATATGTTATAGAGGACCGAAAAATAAGAAATACGTGTTTTTTTATTTTTCCCCGTTTTCATATTTGGGGGGTGAAAACTGCGTTCAAAGTTAGGGTTGAAAAATCATTTTTGTGGAATATCTCGAGAACTATTAGAGATAGGGGAATAGTGTCAAAATAAATTTATTTAAACAAATGGACTTTTTGAAAATCTGGTGAGTCAGTCATATTTCGCATTCAAAGACACAAAATTCGCCCATTGACACTATTCCCCTATCTCTAATAGTTCTCGAGATATTCCACAAAAATGATTTTTCAACCCTAACTTTGAACGCAGTTTTCACCCCCAAATATGAAAACGGGGAAAAATAAAAAAACACATATTTCTTATTTTTTGGTCCTCTATAACATATCCAAAAATCAAAATGATCGGAGGCGGACACCTAAAATACTCTCCTTGTAAGTATAATGACTTTATGTTTGTTTGTATTGAGTTCCTACCACGGTGTAAGAAAGATAGGTGGACCGACTCTATCCCCACTCCTGTGATCTTAAAGAAAAAATTACTTGTCCCTCCTGCAGAGGGTATTAGTGTAACATATGAACAATATCACGTTTACTTCCTTATGTTTCTTTCACCGTGGTTTCTTTTTGTTAAAATATAGGTTTGGTTTATTGCAACTCTAATAATTGCACTGTAAGAGAATTCACGGAGGAAGAAAGGCCTTCTATAACTCTTAAAGAATTTAAAAATATTTTTAAAGAAAAGAATATGTCACACAAGCAGGCCCACATTGGAAATTTAAAAAAGAAATTAGATCATTTAATCAAATTTACAGAATGGGAGTGTGATGAAATTACTGCATACATTATTATTTAACCTTAAGAATGCGACAAGTAGCTAGAATAAAAAATAGAGAGCATTCCAAGAGCAAAGAAAAAAGAAAACAGCTAAACTGTACAACAAATAAATAAATATTTATATAATTGTAACAAAGTCTTAATGTGTGTTTATTATAATATTATCCTAAGTATAATTTATCCTCATAAAATAAGCATTTTACATAACGATAAATATTTGTTTGGTGGTTAACCGACTCTTATTTTCTCAGTTTAATTAATTTTAATAGTTAAAATATTTTACTTTATAAAACTTTTTATTGAAGGTGCATGAAGTCATTACAAATTTTGAAACCCACTTGGTATTAAGCACGTCGTTATGGCACGGTGTAAAATAAACATAAGGAAGTAAACGTGATATTGTTCACATGTTACACTAAATCCTCTGCGGGAGGGACAAGTAACTTTTTCTTTAAGATCACAGCAGTTTTGTGGTGGGGGTAGCGTAGTCGGTCCACCTATCTTTCTTACACCGTGGTTCCTACGCATTGATTTTTCAGTTCTAAGTAAAATAAAATGTTTTACATAACCATCCCCCACTTTATGCTCTTAAATAATTCTTCAAGCTTCCTGTTCGATATCATGTATCTCGAAAAGGGGAGAAGACCAGATAACACAAAATGAAATTCGACCACCTCAATAATTTCTAAAATCAATGGAATGTTATTGAACGCAAGATACCTACCTAATCGAAATATAATACAGTTTTGTTTCGTTTCCTGTTAAATTAGGTTTCGAGGACTTTTTTCAAGTATTGTGACGACCTGTTCAAATAGCCCGCAGGAACTTCATTAAAAAAAGATGGAAACTTCCCTGTTCCAACGAGAATAATAAATAAGCGCAGAAGAGTAACTGCCTCCGATACCAGCGGAAAATTTTAATTACAGTTTCATTAGGCGTTCTTTCATTTAACCGTGGGGCTCGTCAGGAAGAAACCATCGATGAAGCTTCTTAAAATTGGCACAGTTAGCGCTACTTTAATCCGCGCGGTCTGAATGAGATTACAGCCATGACGCGGCAAAAAGCGACTGGATAGAAACGGGACATTAAATTCTACCGCGATTAATATGCTGGTGTCTGACAATGAGTGGAATCAGCGCTACCTCGTTTCCGGTGGCTCGACTTCTTGTTAATCGTCGATGCGTCGCAAATGGGAAGGAACCTACGCTTCCAATCTCTTTTTTCCTTTGGTGGGGTCTGGTGTGTTTTGAGTGGCAGTGATCTAAAAAAAAAGGCGTTTGTGGATGGAACTGATGAAGCTGTTAAATTTATACACTCCCGTCCATATGTCACTGAACGCTTCATATTTATTTATTTATTTATTATTAAGACAAGCTCTTGGTATACAAATTGTACAGTTATAATTATTATACCCATAAGGCATTATCTATACAAATTTTCGCCGAAGTAACAGCTCTCATTTAATCGGTAACAGCAATTTCATGCACAGCAGTTTGAAAGGACGCTTGTGACTTATTAAAGAAATCTAATTCGGAACTATATTTATTCGCTAGATTGGATATTCTGTTAGAGGTTCAATATATGTTATCTTTAATGTTAAAAGCGTGGGTTTGAATAAAGGGAAAGACTTTATTTTTCGTTCTGACGTATTTAGGCAAATTTTCCGGTTAAAATTTTGAAGTGAAAAGTCAAATCAGCCACTACTCCTTTTTGTGATGTGTAACAATTTTAATCCGATTCATTATTGACGTATAGTCGTGATCTCTGATGGACATAGACCAACCAGTTTTATATGATGCACAATGTAGCAATTTATGTTGTACCCTGTCAAGCAACGTTCTATATTTCGCAAAATTTGAAGACCATATTATGACGGGTACATACTCAAGAAGCGGAATTACAAGAGAGAAGTACATCCTTCTGAACGTAAAAGGATTAGAAAAATGTTTTATATATATTGAAAACCGTAGTAGATATAAAACAATTGTTAAGATGAATATTTAATGGTACTTTATGCTCTAGGTATAAATCTGTGTAATGAAATTATTCACAATTTGGAGTTTAAATGAAGAAATGTTCTCCATCACAAAAGTTTATTGCACAGTTTTGTAGAGCCTAGAAAACCATTCAATTTCCATTGCAATAATTTTTGCCCCTGTCTGCCTAGCTTAAGGGGGTTTTCTACTTCGGGAACGTATATGTTAAGAGTTTTTTAATAATTTTTTTCTAGATGAGATATATTGTTTGCCACTCAAACGTATAGAGGTTATTAAAGTACATTTATTGAACTTTTAAAAAACGGGTTTTGTTTCTAAATATTCGTGCCAGAAATCGTACAGTATTGCGTCGATATTGAGCGTTCGGTCTGTGTGCTCCCCTACCCATTTACCATCCTACAGGATGAACGGATGATCAGCAATCACAAATTAAAATTGATTTACAATCTACATAAGTGTATTAATCGCCTGAACCACGGATATAGAATTTGAACAATAATTCTCAAAATGACGGCGATTCAAAGCAAAGTAATGCGAATTTTACGAAATTTGTACCCTTTCAACCCCCGAAAAAAATAGAAAATGTGATCGGAGGTGAATTAGTTGTGGTTCATGTGAAAACTATACATATGTATATTTTTTAACCATCTATCTTACAAACTTCAAGACAATCGCGTCATTACTTTTTTCTAAATAATGATAGAAGTTTACAAAAGCTTTGCTTTTAGAAAAACGGGTTGTAACCGGTAGGGCGGTGGAGGTACCGTATCGTCAGCCCAGCACAGACAATTAATTCAAGTCTAAATCTATATACTTAATATCCCGGTGTAGATATTAGTGTGTAGTCGGCTTACGGAGGGATTGCTCCTTGTTTGGCCAAAAAATATGTAATTCTTTATGAATTTTTTGTTGAAAAACGATTCGACAAATTAATTTGGAGTTTGACAGGCTTTTTTATTGTATCTTAAACTATTGTTCTGAATTTTTGTGTGACAGTGAAGAAAAACATGGCTGATACAGAGAGAAAGAGAGAAAGAGAGAGAGAGAGAGAGAGAGAGAGCGAGAGAGAGAGAGTGTATTACAATAAGTGTATTAATAAGTAGAAAAAACATTATTTACGTTGGAAATTCTGTTTACTAAAAAAAAAATCCTAAGAAATGACTATTTCTCTTGACTTCACAGTGGACTGACCCCTTAAGCTAAACCTTAGAGCCCTTAAGATAAGATTCCCAAGACGTGATCCGCCGCCGCGGCGGCCAAATCCTAAGCATCGCTCTTATGGAGAAGCATTCATCTGTTTTCCTAGACACGTTTTCCGACCGCTGTATCAATGCGTCTGCCTCGGCAGCTATCTAGGCTACTCGAGACCCAACACAATGCGATGCGTGTCTGTTTTCCGCCATTATGGTGGAAACTCCTGGTGGGCGGCTAGCCGCGGCGGCTAAAAGCTCGACTCCTCCAAACTGACAAGTCTAGCGGCGACCGCTGCGCGATCCATCGCCACAATGGGACAGAATCCCAAGAAATAGGGAAACTAGTCGAAATCCAAAAGTTATGGGATTATGTTTTTTTATATATTTCTTGTAAACTAATAATATGACCTCCTAAAAAAGGGAAAAATATCATGGCGGCTACTTCTGATTTGTGTGTAAACACGTATCAAAGTTTTGTATGTTTTTATTTTGTGCAAAATTTTAAATCAAGGCTTTTGAATTTCGATGATATGAAAGAAAAATATTTTTGGGAACCGAAATGAGTAGTATCGTTTCCGATAAGCAGTGGCAAATAATTAGTTACATATAGTTGTTTCCACCAGAAATCCGTAGAAAAAATATCAGCAATTAGTATCGGCTTTTTAATTTGGTACCATCCAGGATCTTCCAAGCGAATATTATTTTTGTTTTATAGTCAACATATATTTGTCCTTGTAACTGCGAAAACAAGATTTTGCAACATTTGCCAATCATGGAGCAATTACCTGTATTTTATATCGCACAGTGGGTCTGAATCCCAAGAAATAGGAGAAAAATTTATCATCTCATTTTTTGCACTCAAAATACCGGACATTATGAAGGAAATTCATAAAGGAAGATTTAACATTTAACTCATACGAAGGTTTGACGTTATTTAAAAAACAAAAGACGCCAATTCGTCAATAATTCCAATAAAACTAAAAGAATTTCATAAATATACCATGGAAATAAACCCTACTTTTTCGCTATTTTTATTAATAATTCGATTCTGGAGTGTGGACAAACGAAAACTTTGGGTGAACGAACATGAACCAATTGTGGACAATACTAACCCACTTAAAAAGCAGTGGGAAATGTTCATAGTTCGTGGGTGTGTTGATGACGAATTTTTTTAATTTGATCAGAACTTTTTTTAAAGGGTGGACAAACGAAAATTTTGGTTGGACAATACGCGGACAGATCATGGGCAATCATTTACCACCGGCAAATCATTAAACAGTTTGCATGGGGGGTGCTGGCGATTTTTTTTTATTTCTTTATAACTTTGTAACAAAATTTTTGCTGGACAAATGTGAACAAACGATGGACAAACGAATGCCATCCATTCTTTCTAAAAATGCGCATTTGGCGGTGCCAACTGCACAAACCTGATGCCCCCTGGTACCCCGTGGCGAAGGTAAAATTCCGCGGAACCTCACTGAGTGTTTATGGCTTTCGATCTTCGAAACGGTTGGACATCATTATAATACCCAGGAAGAAGTGAGAAATTCACAAGTTCCCCATTTCTCGTCAAAGTTTTGCAAAAATGACGGTAATCGATTTCTCGTGTTTCTCCGATGAAGAAAACACCAAGAATGGCGCAATTCGGATCATAATGAAGATAATAAGAAGAAAAATTGATTTACATGATTTCAAACATACTGCTTTAAAAATAGTGCGATTTACGTGATATTTTCATTGGAAAAACTTAAGGAAGCCATCAGTGTCACTTCCATATCGATATGATAAAGAATAAACAATCTGGTTTTTTTGAAACAGGTATGTCGACCGTTATAATAGATCCTTTCAAGTGCTCGAACCGAACTGGGTCCCTTAACACGGTACCTGAGGTCTGTTCGCCGCGGCGACAGACCGCGATTCACCGCCGCGATCCGCCGCGGCGGCCGATTGCGTCTTGGATATCCTACCTTAATAAGGGAAGATCCCGAACTCGGAAATTCAAAAAATTCTGTGAAACGTTGTGAATGTGTAGGGGATTTCATCCTGATTATAAAGCAGTTTTTGTTTGGTGCCCAAATTCACTGGAATGGGGTGAAATTAACTCCTGAATATTCGGTTATTTTCCGATTTTGTGTTCTAATTCGCGAACTATAAGAGATAGAAAAAAAGTTTCAAGACAAAAGTTACTTCTTTTAATTAGATCTATCATTTGGCAAAACACTATTTTACAGTTCACAAGTTATAACACAAAATCGGAAAATAACCGGATTGTCGGTGGTTAATTACACCCCCTCAGAGTGAATTTGGGCTGCAAACAAAAATTGCTTTGTAATCAGGAGGAAATCCCCTACATTTTCATAGTTTCAAAATTTTTAAGTATTAAAAATTTTAAGTATTAAAAAGTATTAAATATCTATAAGTAGCGCATTATACGCTGCTGCTGACTGTTGGTGTCGCGTCAGATTTATATATATCGCCATATCTTCCACAATTATTTATTAATCAATGTGAAAATTTGTGAAAATCTTCCCTTTCTATAAAGGGAAAACTTGGTCGCTGCAAGTTATATGTATCTCAAAATTGCTTCGATACTTTTTATTGGCGAACATGGAAAAACTTGGGTTCTGCCTAGTATTACTTTTTACTTAAATATTATTACATTTCTTAAGATAAGGGTTTTGTGCATACATATTACGGCTTCACTAGAGTATTCTGAAGTTATGATTTAAGTCTCATAACGATCCGTTAATATTTACCCAAGTTATCGCATTTTATGTTTAAAGAAATATTGACTTTGGACGATGAAGAATGATTTGTTTATAATTTTTAGTTGGAATAGTAATTATTGGATAAACCTGTAAATAGAAAACTGTGTGTCGTGGCGAACTTTACAACACAATATTTTGAAAAATACAGTTTAACAACATTTAATTTTCTAATCTTTTTTAGCGTTTAGACAATAATTTCTAATATTTTCGAACGCTAATCCCCTTACTGCATCCGACCCTTCCCTTAACCTAATACAAAAATTGAAAATAATAGTTACTACATGCTGAATGTAAAATTATTTCCTTCGGATAATATTCTAGAATTCCTGTCCAAATTGTGCGGAAACAATGAACAATATCCTATATTGTAACATCAGCAATAAACAATATCCAATTATAGTATCCTATAAAAAGGAAATGTTCTCAGTATTGTGATATTGAGTAAAGAATAGTAACGATAAAAACGATATTTAACAATGCATCGCGCCAATCAAATAACGACAAGCGTTTCTACGGAATTAGCGATCCGTTGTGTTCAGCAAGTGGTTCAGAATGTATTGGTCAGACAGTAGTAAGCAGTATGCAACGCTCGACGGTCAGTGGTAGCACAATAGATTAATCGACCATTAGCAGACAGACGACTACACTCGTCAGCAAGCTGGCGAGCTGCTTTTGTGGGTTGATGTGATGATCAGTGCACCGTTTCACAAATATTTCCTAAAATGATTCAAACCTCTGTACGTCATCGAATTGAAATGGAAAGTATTATTAAAATATTTTTTAGAATCTTATTTTATGATGCAGTGCGTGTACCCTTGTTATAGGGTATACGGATCAGGGTATGTAAAGTATAATGAATGTGTCACAGAAAAAAGATGGTAGCGGGAAATGTTGTTAGATACATCAAACTGAAATGTCTTGAGAAATGCAGTTTTCAGACAGATTCGCCTCTTTGCATGTCGAGGAGATTGCAAACATATTTTCTCTTTTCAAATACAATTACAGCCAGTCTCCGAAGTAACCTAATCACAAAACATCAATCAGATTGACAGAAGTATCTCATCTTTTATAATATTTGAAATTTATGTGGATGATTGCTTATGCATTTTAATATGCATGTTTAGTAAGCATAACTGTACCTTCATGTTAAAAAAGAGTGCTTCTTGAATGTGATATTAACCAGAAAAATCGTAGAGGCATATAGGTGTAATTATTTGTCTCGGTTTTTATAGCCGATTCTATACACTTGGATCAGCGAGGAATTGTTAAAAGAATGTGGCGTCAAAATATTTTTATTGCTACATATTCTACTCACTGAGAGGATGAAAACTGTGAAAAATCTTATGTAAATTATCAATATTTTATTCTAAAACAAATCTTTATGATTCCTGTGTTGCAATATTTAAATATGGAACTTTTGTAAATTAGCGATTTGCAATATAAAACACAAATATTATATGTGAGCTGAAGCCTTAAAGTCACACAGCGTTATAGAGAATTCTTAATTATTATAGGAACAATTTTCCATATAATGAACAAAAAAATGATTTCTTATTAATGAGTAAAACACGTTACAATAAAAAAATTGGCTTTAATTTATAGGTCAAGATCACTTTTGCGGCACAATGTCAAAGAATGACAAATTACTTTTTTTACATCCTGTACATTTTTCTATTTTTAATATCATAGTTTCTGAAGTGTAGAATTATGAAAGGTTTAGAGATTCTTCTTGGTACATATAATTAGATGGTCTACATTGTCGCAAAGATACATTAGATACTATAGACACAAATCTATAGATAAAATAGAAAACATACTATATTTCATTTGAAATTCTATCTTCCATATAACAAGCTAATTTATCTACTAAATATTATAAATATGCAAGCAAAAAGAAAAAAATAATTCGATCTGAAAACCCTTATCTGAACCTTTAAATCGGATAAAAAATTATTTATGCAACCGAACTTCTAGCTTTCAGAACATTGTATAAACTGTTACATCACCACAACCTTTAATCGAGCCTATCTATTACTTTCGTACGATTTCAATATCCTAACCTTTCAGGTTTATTCGTCCACTTTTATTCCTGTAAAAGACTGCATATCCTAATGACTACACAGTTTGTTCTAACTACAATTACAATTTGCAAAGCAAGGCGTAACAGAAAGAAAATACTATTTCCATCATTAAGAATCATATTTTAACGCCTATTACACATGAAAAAACGAAACTCTTCGAGGAACAATATTTACGCAGCAAAATTTTCCTAGATCAACGACTGATGATATTCATAATTGCTTCTATTAACTGTTTCGCGAGCAACTCCCCCTTGCAAGCCCCTATCGAAATCTTCCATTATTCGCAGCGTGAGCGGTGGTAAACGTAGGCGATAAGTTCGATCCGAGTAGAAGAAAGTCGATAAAAATCAGCCATTATCCAGGGAAGTGCATGATGGCGGGAGAAAAGGTTGTGTGTCTCGACAGAGTTCCAAGTCACTTCGCGAGATTAATCATTATTATCGAGAAAAGTGTCAGTTTGAACGGTCGGTGACACGCTATTGTCGTCAATGGATCATTAATAATCGCTTCTCTTTGCACACAATCACATAGCTCTTTGGGAGACTTGCGCTCAGGAGACCGATTGAAGACTGCAGAAAACAAGGAGGCAGTTCCGAATGTATTAACTATTGTGAAATTAATAAAAACAATGTTAACAAAATATTTTTAGAAATCAAATGCATCGCAAAAAACTGTGATCAGTTGTTGGTTTGGGTTAAATGCCTGGCCACGCCAAGTATATGACTTCCAGGCTGCGAACACCTAAGAAAATATCTAGATGTTAAATTTTATCTTCACATTATTAAAATGTCCGAGATTATTACAAAGCACCTTCATGCACTTGCAGCTCATTTTGATTTCACATCTTTTCTTTATATTGGAATTATTATTATCTTCTATTTTTTTATGATTTATTTTATAATACTCTTTTCCGTCCTCGATTTTTCCATGTACTTGGCGTAATTTGTTTACTTTTTGAATTTTTTTATGGGGATCCCCCTCCTTTTTACGAAAATAATTTGCATAGGGAATGTGTTTAGATAATTTTTCATATTATAAATTAGAAAGGTTCACCATCAACAAACCATGTGCACCGCATTGCCAATCTAAATGTATTATGTACATGTATAGTACTTTGTGTAGGGGAGGGTCGGGTAAAATGGAACGCTTAACTTTGGAGAGTGATGACTTCAAATCGGAAAGAAAAAACGACACGGGACTTCAACAGGAGTCTTAAGTAGACTATAAGAAAATCAACGCCTTTGTTAAGAAAAATATTTAGCAACAAAGGAAAATGAGATTTACCAGAGGTATTGAAATCTTCGCCTCGCTCAAGTGGTGGGGTAAAACGGAACACCCACTTGAAGACCATGTAAACGTACAAAATCTTTATTTTTATGATTTAAAATGTATTCATTTATGTTAAAAACTATAAATATATGTTTTAGGTGTAATTATTACAAACAAAATATAACAAAAATATATATTATACACATAAGAAAAAATATTTTACCAGATAACATAAAAATGACTGAAAATAACCAAATACACATGGATTTTTACATGAATAACGAATATCAACACGTGCATGGAGAATTTTTCAGTTTCTGGTGCATTTTAAATAAAATTGTTTAACTTAAAAATAATTTTTGCATATTCTTTTATTATTTACTTTTTAGTGTCTAAGTTTTGATTTGTGGTTATATGCTGATTGCATATCGATTGAATCAATTTGATTTATGGTTACAGGCTGATTTCAAGTCGTTAGGAGTTGTAGTTATGGGTTATATTTATTTATTTCTTTTCTATTATAGATATTTTTTTCGGGGTTGTAAGACCTGATTCACCTTGCGGGACGTGTGTAGCCGGACGATATTATTACCCGCCAAACTAATATTAGGTGACTGTTTTAATATTACTCAAATGTACCAGAAGTAGGCTCTGATCCGCACGATGATTAAATAGTGAATTTCGCGGTTCGTGCTTGTGGTCCGACCCCGACCAAACAGACGAATTCTGCCCTTGTCTAGCTTTCCGATGTTAAAGGTAGACAAGACATCGGAATTTGGTAGGTGCCAAAATGCCTGATTGAGCCCGCTTTCCTTGAAGAGGAGGAACCTTCCCTCTGCGATTTCGGTGGTGGAGGAGGAACCCTCTCCCTCTTGGTGACGTAGCGGAGGAAAAACCGGACATCTGGCTACCAAACCGCGCCTAGTTGATCGGTCGAAGCGTCTCCCCAGGGTCGCGGTTTATGACCATATTGATGTGAGCTGATGCGTCGCCTGTTTTTGGGGGCGTAAATCTCCGACGGCGCAACGTCACGTTGTCTGTAGTGTCTTTAAACCACAAGAACTCACTTGAATTTTCAGGAATTAATTATGCAGGTTGTAATTAAATAATCGTGACACAGCATATAACAACAATACTGGTGAACTATATTTTGATCAGTAACAATGCGTGTACGAAATATAATGAGTCTTTCTAATGTTACCCATGTGGGTCTTGGTTTTTGACTGACTGCCCTTTACTGGGTTGCGTCTATCTCGGAATACTCCTAAAGGGTGGAGTTACAGGTTGTGTTCCGATTCACGCATTATGCGCATAGACCGCAGCGTCTGCGCTGCGCGCATAAACCGCGTTCCGTTTCCAGCAGCGCATGAACCGCAGTAACGACACGGAACGGGTTTCGATGCGTCTGATACTCGTGAGGTTACGCGGGAATGTTCAAACTTACTTACAAATAGCTATGCAGTTGGATGGATTACGGTTAATTTAATTCGAGACTTTTGGACGGTGGTCGAAGCACGCTTCCTAACTACATCGGTTACTTCGTCCTAAGGATCGGGGACCGACTCCTAACGAAATTTGATGGCTTTATTGCTGGATTTTCTCAACCCGAGTTTTTCTATTCTTATCGAACAGCGATAATTATTGAAAGCGAAGAACATATTTTATGAGTTTTACAGGACGAATTGCTGCTTACCCAGCGTAATTTGGTAAACAGATGTGTAAAGGAAAAATGAAGTTATTTATTATCTGCGTCCGGGGTAAATTCAAGGTTTTGAAGGCTATTGAATAGAACCGCAGACTCTCGTACGTCTTCTGGTTTAGAGTATAGCTGTAAAGTTAGCATTATAAGAGCACGTTCGAAAAACTTAGCAGTAAAAGCCTTTAAGAAATAAAAATGCGCGTGTTGTTCGCTTCGAAATTGAGTCCGTTACGTTGGTTGCAATTCACACAGCGAGTGCAGAGATGGCAGTACCAATTTCGTAGAATTCCCTAGAATCCTCCAACTTCTAGCTCATAATGCGTGCAGCAAGTGCAGAAAATAAAAGCATGGGCAGTTAATGCGCATATTACGCGCATGCGTATTGTCGCTTCACGTGTGCTTCTGTATTCTATTTTTTTATACCTATGAATTGATAGTTTGAAGTGTTTAGTTTTTATTAGTATGACCGAGAAAGCATAAATTTACGTTGTAACAAAGTTGGAAGAGTATCTTTATCTTTGTGCTAATTAGCTTTATACTCTGTACACTAAAGGATTCTCCCGTTAAAATAATAATGATAATATTTTCTGTCACTTCGAGGAGCGGATTACGAAGTTGTGGAGTGTAATTATTCGTGATTAAAAAATCAAAGTATCCATTTATAACGTCATTTTCTGAGTACATTTCATCGAAATAGTAAGTTTTAGCTTAATTTGTATATGTTTACCAAATTCGTGCGCTTCTACAATTACTACTATCAATTACATTCTAATTGATTTTAGCTTCAATTTTCAGGTTTACAGATCTATGCGCTTCATAAGGTTATGGCTGGACAAAATAAGTCTACACAACTGGTTAAACAGAGTAATTGTGTATTTGTTAAAATTGTAAGGACACATGCCCTAAATAAACACCCTACAAAGAAATAAGCAAATGTTTGTAAATCACCATTTCTCGTCCTAATGGAAATTTTGATTTCCTAACCACGCATAATTACGTTTCTCGATTTCATAGAGATACCGTTCCCGCGTACAATAATATTTTGGATGAATGTTAAGTTATAAAAAATTGACAAATGTAGCGTAAAAGAACGGAATATCCAATAAACATTTATTGTCATGTAGCATATCTGTAGGTTATCTTTTCTGTCACTTCGAGTAGCGGACCACAGAATGTGGTGTATGTTTTTCAAAGCGTACGTAAAGAGACAAATACGCATGCGTGCATGAACTGCACGCTTCATGCGCTAGAGGTAGGAGAATTCTAGGGAATGTTGTGCGCCACCAACGCAACCAATGCACGCATAGAATGAAACGGAACGGTTTTCTCTGCAGTCTATGCGCATAATGCGTGAATCGGAACACAACCACAGTAACGCAGTGGTACAAATCAGGTCTCTTATTGGTTACAAACAGTTTGGGGGTGGGTGAAGGAAAAACTATGAGAAAAAGACATCTCGATCAGGGTGTTGGTGCGTTGGTGAGCGGGTAGATGCGAAGCTGTCTGTTTATTTCCGTGACGATTCCCAGACCCGTGATCTTCACTTGAGCTAATCGTCTGCGTTTACGGTCTGAACTAAATCTTATGGGTCTCCAACAGTCCCAGGTCATTAAGGAGCGGACTGACAGACTACGTGTTTGCTAGAAGAAAGTTTGAAGACACAAGGCACCCTTGTGCTGCCTTAGTGGTCAGGTTACATGCTAACGCTCAACACATATTGTCCCGCGAGTAAGCAGTAATTTGAAGTCACCGTAGACCACCTGCTGCCAAAGCAATTAACGGATTTTCTCAAAGCAAGGACGGTTGAGGTGTCCAAAGAAATGGAACGACGTCGATTGCCGCCTATTAGATATCTGGCAGGCAAATTTTCCCCACAACGCTTCGAAGGTAAGCAATTGCCTGGTAATAAAGAATCGTTGAATTTCTGCCTCGCTCTGAGTCACCCTTTCGTTCCCGTAAGAAGGAACATTGATGACGGGGTACTTTTTCACCCCTCCGGTTTTCTTTTCATAATTTTAATAATAATTTTGTATTGTCATCATAACTACGTATGCCTACAAAGTTTCAATACAATTGGATTGGTGGAAGTGGGTTAAATAGGAGTTCCGTTTTACCCCACGCAAAGTGTTCCACTTTGCCCCAGATGCAGTAATTTAGTAAACATTTAATATTCATAAATAAATAAATAGAAATAGAGTGACATTTTTTTGCTAGAGTAAGTGTAATTACTAGTTCCAGTAATAAAATATAATTTATTTACAAAATGTATAATTCTTTATTGAAACAAGAAACATTAATTAAATTCATGCATTATCGAAGGTGTCCATGTATCAAAATAACTGAATAAGTATGTATACGAAATATTTCCTGCAAAATTATGCGTACATACATAGCCTGGCGTAGGTCACAGCATTATTTTACGCTTCGATTATCGACATATACATAAATCCTCAGTTTATTTACAAATAAAAAACAGTTTGATGATATACAAACATGACGCAATTCAAATTTGGACATCTTACCTCGTGTTTGAGACTGCATTTTGCTTGCAATTCAATGGTACAACGATACATATTTGTAAAAACACGTGGCATCTCAAATTTTGAAAACTTTCCTTATTTAACACTCGCCAGATTATAACTTGACTGTATGCTGTCAAAATTTGGAGTAGATTGCATAGTGAAGATAGCGATTGACGAACGAAACATGTATTAGTTCGTTTTGGCTGAAGGCGTGCGTGTAACGCGTATATACGTATTATGTTGACGAAAATTTTGACTAGAGAATCAGAAGAAGAAAAAAAATTACCGTTTTCGACAGATCCATGAGACGATATTACGATATCTCTGTCATGCGTGGACCGATTTTATTCAAATTGGTCTTATTCGAAAGCTTATATGCGGTTTACATAAGAAAAATGCCTTTAAATTTAGAGCATATTGCAAACGTGATGAGATAATTAATGGAATAAATTTCAGGTTAGGTTGCAATAGCCAGTTTACGAGTATATTATAGCGGTAGCGACAGTCGACATATACAGAGTGTCGAAACATGTATTTGGAGTCGAGACGCCACACAGTGGGTCGAGTATACTACATGCTAGCTGGACAAAATTATTTTTTCGCGGTATTGGGTTTATATGGGGTTCAAATTGTTAGAAAACAAATATAATTGGTATCAGTTTATTATTTCACTAAAAATATCAATAAAATACAAATATGACTAATTCAATGAAGGAAAAAGAACAGAACGACAGTATTGTACTTTAACTATAATTATCAGTTATAACATTATGTCTATTCCTGTAATTTCTGAGTTTTCTGTGGAATTTTAAAAAAAGTTCGAACCACAGTTGACTCACCTAACATAAAATGGCTATTAAAACAGTGTTTTCTATATGTTCCACGTCGTTCCACGCAACAAGGGTTGAATGTACGGAAAGTAGAGACTTTCTAGTTTCTTTTAATCACATGATCGATCTGCAAAAATTTGCAAAACAATGTTTTGTGAATTGTTTTCGAGTGCGACGCTCGGCAGAAGAGATAGCTCAGTTGTTATATTTCAGAAAAAGAGCGCCAAGTATATAATTCCATCATAAAGAATTCCATTTAAAAACATTGTCGTAAATTAATATAAATTTCTTAATATGCTATATTTAACTTTACAAAAGTGATGAGATACAACAATGGCGCCAATTATCACAATGGCTATTTATACAAAGAAAGAAATGTATTAAGCTCAATAATATTAAGCCGACATATTTTTATACAAATCAATATTTTAATACGAATAAATATTTTATTCAAAATACTTGGCGCTGCTCTCCGAAAAAATGTTAATTGTCTTGGTTAATAAATAGAACAAGACAAGACACCACAGAGACAAGAAAGAAAGAAAAAGATTTTAATGCAATTTATGCATATTTATTCAGTTTAGCAACACCAATTTAGAGAGCAGCGCCAAGTATTTTGAATAAAATATTTATTCGTATTAAAATATTGATTTGTATAAAAATATGTCGGCTTAATATTATTGAGCTTAATACATTTCTTTCTTTGTATAAATAGCCATTGTGATAATTGGCGCCATTGTTGTATCTCATCACTTTTGTAAAGTTAAATATAGCATATTAAGAAATTTATATTAATTTACGACAATGTTTTTAAATGGAATTCTTTATGATGGAATTATATACTTGGCGCTCTTTTTCTGAAATATAACAACTGAGCTATCTCTTCTGCCGAGCGTCGCACTCGAAAACAATTCACAAAACATTGTTTTGCAAATTTTTGCAGATCGATCATGTGATTAAAAGAAACTAGAAAGTCTCTACTTTCCGTACATTCAACCCTTGTTGCGTGGAACGACGTGGAACATATAGAAAACACTGTTTTAATAGCCATTTTATGTTAGGTGAGTCAACTGTGGTTCGAACTTTTTTTAAAATTCCACAGAAAACTCAGAAATTACAGGAATAGACATAATGTTATAACTGATAATTATAGTTAAAGTACAATACTGTCGTTCTGTTCTTTTTCCTTCATTGAATTAGTCATATTTGTATTTTATTGATATTTTTAGTGAAATAATAAACTGATACCAATTATATTTGTTTTCTAACAATTTGAACCCCATATAAACCCAATACCGCGAAAAAATAATTTTGTCCAGCTAGCATGTAGTATACTCGACCCACTGTGCGCCACCGCGTCTCTAGATATGTGTCTGTGAGGGATGCAAAGCATGAATATATGAAAAATCGTAGTAGTATGAAGCCCGCGTGTCGTCTGTTTCTCATAGAAATTTCTCTTTCCCCAGGGGGGATTCGAACCCACGCGACCTGTAGCATCGTAGACGAACACTTTCTCGCCGCTGCTACAATAGCTGATTTATAAGATTGTTTACGTATTCGAACTTATACACGTACCATGCAAAACTTTAAACTCAAATTATTCAAAAAAGAAGGCTCATTTGACAAACCTCATTAGGGTTTTGTAACACTATAGGTGCATACTACAACGTTCACCCGGTACTAATTAATGTTAGGTTGGAAAACAGTCTTTAGACTGAACCTCGCCTTTGCATTTGTCTTTTCTTCTCTCTTTTCTCTCGCCTGATTGTATACACGTGTTTGTGCAATAAGGACGTTTACTACTACTACTACTAATAATAATTTCACACATTAAAATATATAGCAGCTACTCTACCTGAAAAATTAAATTGATCTTCAAATCTCTTGTATAGTTTCATGTACAATCAACTCTCGCGATAACACTTTTTTTATATCTTCAACGGTCAACGAGACATTCCAACGTATCCAGTTACATGAAACAGTCTGTAGAATCCACTCGACATCATGTACATACTTCGGAAAATGTTGTCAAGGTCATAGTTGCTTCAGAATATTGTTGTAATGTTTCCACAATTTTTCACTACAGTATCGCAGGGCAATGTGTGCGCAATTTTGCTGGGGCGTTGCCACTGGAACATTGCACGTCGATATGCGCGCAATATTGCAGAAATATTGTAAGATCGTTGCCACTGGAACGTTGCACCGCAACGTTGCCGCAACGTTGCTGCAACGAAGTGTGCTGTATGGGTGGTAACGTGCAACCGTAAGAGATGCAGAAATTAACTGGCTCAAAATATTAACATTCCAACGTCATCCAATGGTTTCGTATATTCACAAATACTTTCTCATCTACATACATTAGATTTGTTGTCAAAGACGTTAATTTCACCCAGGATACCGTTCATGCAAATTCGACGGTTGCGACATGCACAGCATGAAATCTTTAGGCAAATTATTAATGTTCCAGTCTCAGTGGTGAATTATTTGCCAAGTAGCATTGATGATGATCATTGTGTCAATGTTCATATTAAGAGAAAAAAACACATAAATCACGTTATTTAATTGGTTCGGTGAAAAAACGAAACATAAAAAATTGGCTAGAATATTTTATTGAAACTCCCCTCTACAGGCTGTACGACGTTACAGTTTATGAATCATTTTTTCATAATGAGAATGTTAATCAAATTCCTACACATGAAGTTAGTGAAGACATACCAATCGAAGATAGTCTCACAGCACAATACCAAACACTCTTATAGAATGATGAAAAGTACCTTTGTATTGCGCCAGAGGAATAAAACTTATTCATATTAACAAAAATTAATGGTTTTGATATTTCATAAGAAGTTTCACTTTTAATGCGCGAGAGAAAATTACACATTTTTATCTTAAATCTCCCAAAAATTACACATTTCTTATCTTAAATCTCCCAAAATTACACATTTTTTATCTTAAATCTCCCAAAAATTATACATTGTTTATCTCAAACTTCTCAAGAATTACAACTTTTTTATTTAAAATCTCCCTCTAACCACCTAATCCAAAGCAAGTACCTACTGATCATAGTTCTTTTGCGAATATCTCAAAAACTAAAACCGAGCGACGGCAACATATATAAGAAAGAGTTGTTTAAAATTATGCCCCTCAGAACATATTCCAAGGTCATCGAAATCGGTGAGGACTGTCGTTTTGTAAATAATTACCTTTTGTTCATAACTATGTAAACAATTATACATTTTTATTAATAGTTCCTCATACGATTATTGGCAAATAACAAATAATTAAATTTTCGTACGTAGAAAAAATATGGCTCAGCCGCAGCGTTATACGTTAATTTTAATGTTACAATTCAAACATTTTGAGTATATTGTTTGCAGTTACACACAAATGATACCCTTATACACCTAAGAAATTGTGCTTTTATTAAAACATATTCACTGATACTTGCAAAATAGTCAATGGCGAGGGCAACCCCTTGCAGTGTCTAATCGAATTTTATGGCCTTCGACCCTCGCAGGGTTTGGAAGACGATTAAAAATTGAGAAATGTTCAAGATTTCCGCATTTTTCATCCGATATTTGTGAAAAAGACGCCAATCGATTCCTTCTGTTTCGCTGATGAAACTGACAGAAAAAACGACGTAATTCGGATCATAGTGAAGGAAATTCCATAAAAAATTAATTGATATCATTTCGAGTTAATTTCGTTAATAATAGTCCGATTTACGTGAAATTTGGTATGCCTTTTGCATCGAAAAAACATTAAAAAAAGGCATCCATCGGTGTTATTTCCATATCGATACTATAAAGAATAAAGAATTATTTTATTTATTCGAGGGTAAAAATGTAAAATATTCATTTCAGTGTATTAAGAAATTTTTTTATTCTTTATCGTATCGATATGGAAGTGACACTAATGGATTCCTTATGTTTTTTTTATCAAAATTATACCAAATTTCGTGTAAATTTGACTATTATTAACGAAATCAACTTGAAATTATATAAATCAATTTTTCATGAAATTTCCTTCATTGTGGTCCAAATTACGTCGTTTTTTGTGTTAGTATCATCGGCGAAACATAAGAAATAGATTAGCGTCGTTTTCGCAATTATCTGATGAGAAATGCGGAAATCCTGGACATTTCTCACCTTTTAATGGTATTCCAATCTCTTCGATGGTCGAAAGCCATAAAACGTTCACGTCGCCACGGGGTATCAGGCGGTATTTCCTTGACAGTCATAGCGAAAGAATTACCCTGTAGAACCGGCGAAGCTGATCGTCGCGTCTGAATCGAAAGCATTGGAGACAGATCCAAGATGTCAAACGAGACTTACAGCCAGTGAAGACCATTTGGAATGGATTAAGAAGGATTAAAGCAAGATACACGGAATTAAGACATTCGGCAGAGAATTTGACAAATTTGGATCAATTTGACAGGGATCAAGCAACCTTCGAAGATATACAAAGGGATCTAGTAAGCTAGATCGAGCAAAATCGATTTGGTCGACGGAAATTAAAACCGCTCCAAGCAAGGTGTGATAAAGATTCATTTGATTTCTATGTACCAATGCCAATTGAAGGAAACTACAGAAAATTTGAACTATTACAATTGGATTTACACAGAACGATTCATAAATGCAACGCAAAAATGTAATTTGAACGTAGGTCGTACTTAGGTACTATAGTTTGTTAGTTATGGAAGGTAATCGTAATATAATCAAAGATAATTTAAATCCTATTTAAATTAATGACTTTTGAGATCATATAAAAGCTGTTATGTTTACCGCAGAGATTAATAATGAATTTTATCTTCAAATAATATTTTTTCACATTTTTAGTGTGTAGATTCGCCCCCTGTAATATTCTATCGCATTTATGAACCACCTTCTATAAATATTGAAGCTAGTCATGGTAGTTGCAAGAAGATTTGAGTCATTCAAGCCACGTTAAAGGCGGATTAACATGATTGAAACCGAGTGGCAAAAAGTGAAACTTATTTACAACACCTGGGGCAGACCTAGAACGTTTCAGAGGTGAAAGGCGTTGAAACACATTTAAGTGTACTTAAACAGCTCGTGTTCTGTGTTAAAGTGGAAATTCCAGAGATGTATTAAGAAGGATGTAATATGATTAGGAGAAAATTGAACTGGAAAGGAATTTAACCAAATGGAACCTAGAGGTGCACAGTTTTAAGAGCTGAATCGATTTGAAAAAATTGGAAATATTTTATTTAAAACGTTCGTGACTAAATAAATCAACATAAAATAAAAGTAAATTTGAAGAGTTTCCGCGTTGATCGAATCCTTTCGAAAGCTACTAGAACTAGTCGAAATAAATATTTACATTTATTGATCAAGTGTACGGGTAATTACACAAGATATACCAGATAAAATATGAAATAAAGTAGGTACAGGCAATCGATGGAGACACACGTAAATTAATACATATAAAAAAAAATAGCACGAAATATCTCTAAGGATTAAATTTCTAGTGTATCTACACTATTAATCGTCTTACTAGCTGAGTTGAAGATTTGATAGCACCACTGTGTGGAAAATTCGTCTTTATCCATTGCACTACATTAAACCCTCGACGTTCAAGAACTGATAATGATAAGCACGATATAGTCATGCATCACTAAAATTTTCCAGTTATGTATTTATCATTGCATCGGCATAAAAGCCGTCTCAATGTATTCCTCAGATTTTCCTGATTAAAATGAAACCAAACACAATGTTATTCGGACTATTTTTAACAATACTCAAGAAGAATGCTTTCTATCATTCCGTAAATAAATTTTACATACCGTACCATTAAAAATAAGGTAAACTTGCCGATGAACTGGGACCTCGCCGATTTCGATGACCTTCACATATGTTGTCAAGGTCGTCATTCTGAACAACATTAGATTCGGAGATATTATTAAGAAACTTTCGGCATAATACACCTATTGAAATATGTTTCAAAGCCGATGGTATTAGTATTGCTTGGGGCTAGATGGGCGTAAAGCATGGCAGAGAACCGATCTGACTTTGGGGATGTTCAAAATGAGACTGGGGTTAGCAGTATCGCACGATGGGGTCAATATTGCTATTGTTGTCAAGGTCATCATTCTGAACAATTCCTTTTAAACTTTTTGGTGGTCGGCTTTGGTTTACGAGGTATTCGTAAAAAACCAAACTTAACATTAGAATTACCGAATTTAACACATACTCACATCGGTTCGCTGCCATGCTTCACGCGCCCCCGGCCTCAATCTAGCCCCAACCAATACTAATACCGTCGGCTTTGAAACAGATTTCGGTAAACTTGCCGATGAACTGGGACCGCCAAAAAGTTTAAAGGATTCTGTACATGAAGAAAGAGTAGATGAGCGGTGGTCCTATGCTGACGCTCTGCTTTCGTAAATGGTAATGCAGTAACATGAGCTCGTTCGTTGATTTTGTACGCAGGATAGATACTGAGGAGAATTATTCTTTCGGCGTTACACGATATTATACGTGGTGAAAAGTAAAAAAAAGAAACAAAAAATGTCTCAATTAACAACGTAAGTCGCTAAAATTTTTTAATAGACTATTTATGTAGAGCTTATAGAAACGAAGGGGACGCACAGACTTGGAAGTTGTCCGGAGAAGGTTCGACAGAGAAGCATCTTCTTTCGTACAAGTTTCTGGAAATTTGTACCACGCATGTACAAAATAATATATTGTAACAAATTGCATTTAAATTGCCCGATATTTTTATTTCAGCAAATTATTTTTAATTACGAGTTTCTATGTAAAGCTTATAGAAATGAAGGGGACGCAAAGGCTTGGATACAAATGAAGGGGATGCACAGGCTTGGAGGTTGTCCGGAGAAGGTAAGATTCTTTCAGCCAAGCTTCTGGGGCAAATAATTTAAATCGACAAAATTTGTCAAAATACATAGCATTAAAAGTTAAGAAATTTATGGTCGACTCCTTACAATGTAGAGCAAGTCACATTGATGAAGGAAGTACGCTGAAAACGCATCTCCCTTGATAGTTTTCAATCTTTTGTGAAAGATATTCGTAATACTTCATTAAAATCCACAGTAGTTCCCCTGCTATTCATTAATTTTATTAGTTTCCCATTGACAATATTTCAATTCGCCAATAAACATACTAAATTAACGTTATTTCAACGCCTATAAATTGTGCGTTAAAAATATTGGATCTCTCTGTTCATTTTCGCTGAATAACCATTAGCATTTAAATTTCCTGCAACAAGAGGTTGCAACACCCCGCAGCGCCAAGTATTTTGAATAAAAAATTTATTTCCATAAAAATATTGTAAGTCCGGGAGTGTTCGACCACTTTTTGGAAAAGAAATTGTAGTATCGTTGTTTTTCACATTTTTGTCGGTTTATGCACATTAAAGCAAAGCACTTTAGAGTATATAAAAATTATAGTGTGCGATAATTTCAAATATTTATTTTCATTTTTAATGAAAAACATTGGCACTGCAACTGGTCGGTCTCACCCGCATGTCGGGGTTAGACCGTCCACCCACTACAGGTAATTAAGGGAGCGATCGACCACCTTATCGAAAAAAATTAAAAACGAATACATACGTGTTGTTGGTGTTACATTGTAGTTATATGCATATTATATCCCCAATATCGGAAGAGTGTAAATAAACTTACCTGTTTGTCAAATATTACCACCACTGTAACTTGGTCTAAAATCTTTCAGCCTCACATAAAGTCTTAACTGTATCTTATAATTCAAATATGGATTTGTGACAATGGTCAATGTGAGATAAACAACAAGCGCCTTCATTTCTTTTGTGTCACTGACACACAGTGCCCTATCTTGAGTCAGTCTTAAAATATCAACACTGGCTGGACTCTCCCGGTGGTCGAACCCCTTACTAGGGGTTCAGTAGCAAATGCTACTGCATTTGTTGTTGGCATATAGTTGGGCCACGCGCATAATATTAGTTGGCCAACAGTTAGATTTGGCACTTTTTTCAGGTTAGGCCAACAACAGAGGGCCACGGTAAGCTTTCCTACTGTTGCCGAATTATTTATATTCTTTGCAGAAGACGTCTTAAAGATTTCTTAAAGACGTCCAGAAGGCGTCTTAAAGAATTTCAAAAAGACGTTTTAAGCACGTCTTTTTCAGGCCTGAAATCGAACCCAAACTTTCCGCTTGCGAAGCAACTGCTATTTGCATTTACCCAACACATTTCCTTGTAAACATTTCTAATTCCTAGGTACATATAGAGTATAAATTGTGTATAAAAACTGTGCAGTGACGCGAAATATTCTACAAAATATCATCATTCGACCTTTAGACTCATTCCTTAAAATTTCACATTCGTCTTAAGACAGACGTCCTCATTACGTATTTATAAATAAGAAACGAAAAATCACAACTTGGAATATAATAACAGGTTTTTGGATTTAGCAAATTTTTCTGACGTTTGTAAGACGACATTTAATCATCGTTGTGAATTTTTTGTTAATTAACCAACCATAGTAATTGCAAGCCCAACATTCAATATTCGTAGGCAAACTGTCGTAACTTTTTGTTAATTAACCAACCATAATAATTGTAGGCCCAACATTGAATATTCGTAGGCTAACTGTCGTAACTCTTTGTTAATTAACCAACCATAATAGTTGCAGGCCCAACATTGAATATTCGTTGGCAAACTGTCGTAAGTTTTTTGCCGTAGGCCTTATATTGGGAAAGTGTAGGGCAAAACACTAACTATATCCCAACTAATTCCCAACTGTTGGCTACCGTTGGCCAACCAAAAATGCTACTAGGGACTCTCCCGGACTTACCCTATATCTGCTTAATATTACTATTTTCTTTGTTTCTTCCAATGATGAATCTTTTATTCAATTTAAATCCTATTGTTTGTACAAATAGCCATTATTATAATTAGCGCCATTTTTGTATACCATTAGTATTGTGAAGATATTAATTTATGACAATGTTTTTACATGGGATATTTTTCTGGGATTATTAATTTACCATTCTTTGCGCGTGTACACATGATGCTCTTTTTGCACCTTTTTTTAAAAAAGATAATTTTGTCGATACTTTTGCAAACGTCTTGCGCGACAATACGTCTAGACATATTTCGCAGAAATATTACGTGTAGCTTCGTTTTTCAGTGCAGAGGTAAATCCAATTATCGAAGCTTTAAATAGTAACCACCTGTACTCTAACGGGCGTAACCCTGGTGCGCGATATTGCTTAACCTTCCCTGGTGGCCATGTGCTACGAAACTTGGTTTTGTGCCTAAATTCCCATATCTCCTTGTGCTACGAAACTGACTTTTGTGTCTCAATGCCCAGCTCTCCTTGTGCTACGAAACACGCTTCCGTGCCTATTGTTCCCGTACAATCCCACATTGTCATTGTTCCCAAACACCGCCACCTGGGACGTGACAACTGAACATTTTTCTCTATCACCAGGAGTCATAGCCACCAAGAGACAGCAGTATTAGATAAAATATGCAAAACAAATTTATTATCTTTAATCATGTACAAAAACATCCTAAAAAGTTTTTTAATACTATGACATTTACTTTTTTTTTAAATAAAATCCTAACAATGACCTGTTTTCGGAGTAATTTAGTGGGCTGTATTCTAAAGAGGGTATTCTGGTCTGACGGGTAAAAAAATTTTTTTGAATTTCCTACTGGTACATTATATGGGTAATACGTGTGCAAAAGGGTTTTTCTAATTCGTAATATTTGCAGAGCTACAGGGTGTAGAATAGGTAAGTAGATATCTATACGGCGCGTTCACTGAGCGGGACGGGCGACGCATAACAGTTTTGTTCCTGCAAGTGTATTTCGGCAAAGTTTCGGCGGACTGTTCATTTTGGGCGGTAGATGGGGGGTTGTGCATTTTTGTGCCTTTTAGAACACAAAAATCGACTATTTGGTTAAAAAGAGACCGTTACTCTCCTAGGTCACAACTTAGTTTGACTTCGAGCGCTGAGTAAACTTTAAACGCGATTTTCTCGAAACCACGTTTGTAAAATCGGTGACCATGATATTTCAAGACCGACTGGACCAACTCAGTCCAAGTTTTGCATATATTATCGGCACACGCGTGGCTATCGTCCCTACCAGAATTATGAGAAAATGTTTGGTTTTAAACTTTCACAGCCCTTTAAAGTTGAAAAAATGTGCGAGAATCGAAACTTAATTTTCAAACCCCCGCCATTTGCTTAATTTTCAATATTTTTTTATCATTCTGGTAGGGACGATAGCCAAAGGCATACAAATAAAGAATCTCTTTACATTTTTTGCTTCTAATCACTAGAACGAGCCCAATCATGATCACCGTGACCACATGTTATTTTTTTCACCATTACCATACTTTATAGCAGTGAACTGCGTTTGATTTTAATTTTTTTATATTGATAAAATTTGTAAAGATAGCTAAAATATTAATAAGCATGTAGCAATAAACTAAATAATAACAAAATTTATGGGTTCTTTGTAAAAAATTCCAAAATAACGCGACGAAAACGCTTCGTCAGACCAAAAATTCACAAAGAATTACCTATTTTTCGGCTCAACAAGGCGCAATCCCCCATACGGGGTTATACCTCGTAATGCGGCCGAAAAGAGGCGAATGTTTGTGAATTTTTTTTGAAAAAGCGAAAGCATATATTCTTACAGAACTCTTTGCACGTAAACGAGCAACATTTAGAGAACGTTTGGTAATTTTTTGGTACACAAATATTTACGTTTGTAATAAAATAAGAACCCACACCCAAAAAGCCTTTTTAAAAATTTGATTTTGCAATGAGCACTCCCGTTCGGAACCAGATTGTCCCAAATTAAAAAACAAAAAAGATTTCGTTATTATATTAATGTATCCTCTGATTAACGGATGGAATTTCCGAAATATTCATTTAAACAAAAGGGCGGCTATTTAAAGTTGAAATCCTGATTTTGTCGTGCAAAAATCACGCGAAAAAATCAGGACTTCAACTTTAAATAGCCGCATTTTGTTTTAAATTAGCATGTCCAAAATTCCCTTCATTAATTAGAGAATATATTAATATACTAACGAAATCTTTTTTCTTTTTGGATTTTAGATAATCTGGTTATGAATGACAGTGCTCACCGCAAAAACAAATTTTTAAAAAGGCTTCATACATGTGGGTTGTAACTTTATTATAAACTTAAATATTTTTCTACGGAAAATTTACCAAATGTTCTTTAAATGTTGCTCCTTTAAGTGCAAAAAGTTCTGTAAAAATATACGCATCCGCTTTTTCAAAAAAATCCAAAAACATGAGTACCTGACTAGGTACCCCTTAAGGATTTAAATTTAGTGTATTTTAAAACAAGTATTTGCGAAGTGACCTTGAATAGACATTAAACTGAACCTCATTCAAGTGAGTTAGAATAATTAATATGATCTTTAATGAATGTAAAAGGAAGCAGTTGGCGTTAGAGCATGAGTAAATACTATCGAATGAAGTCAAATCAAAGAAGAAAGTGAATCTAGATAGACAGCAACGTTTGAGCAGCTCTGGATGGATCCAGCTCTGTCCAACATCGTCTGATTTGATTGAAAGGCGAGTGAAGATAAATCGAGAAGAGTTGTTGCAAGTCCGGGCATTCTGGGGCGGGTCGAAGCGAATCAGAGGGGATTAAATGCAGTTTAGGGAGATCGTTGCGCGTTCGAGCAGATTGCCGGGTAATCGATTCAAATCGAGTTACAGTAGATTCGGGAACATCGAAACGTGACGTTTTCAAAGCAACCGAGTTCCACGACATCGTCGACGGATTCCATTTGTTTTAGAAATACCACGACGATGATGGTGGATCATACGTGCATATTGGGTGCAAGAAATATTTCTTTCCGCACATTGTACAATAGAAAATATTGCAATTTTGTTATTACACATACACGTAGTTAAAAATGAAAGAAACACTATCACTAATTTTAAGATAATTTAAAAGGACCCTCCGGTTATAAATAATAAAAAATCAAAATTACTGTCTTTTATCTAAGTTAAAGTCTTTTTCAATGTTGTATAAATTTTGTTATGAACGTTTAGTGTGACAGCTGTTTTTTCGCGGATTTAATGACAATTCAACAATAATGTAATGTATGTTTCGTTTAACGAATGTAATAATTTGATTTTATATTTAACCACTGAATGTGAGTTGGATGTTTGGGGTTATATGATCCCTCTCTAGTAGAGTAAAATGATTCCAGGAATCCCAGCGGGTGCGTCGAAAAAACTTGAGTCTGTGAAGCTGATCTCATTTTCTTATGTTTGTTAGTTAATTTTAAGTATTTATACTCATTGATTATATACCAAAAATTATATAAGATTTGATTATTTTTTAAAAATTGTTTTAAATTATTATGGTCGCTGTTTGGGAATGTGGTAGTTCCGCTAACCACTACACTCACTCTCACCGCAGCACTTCCTTGACAGCGGAAGTCGTGACGGATCTACAATCGATGAGCCAATTAGTGCGCCGCTTCGATCGGTTACTAAGGTCGAACCCAAATATTTTGGCCGGTGAATTTGTTTTCGCGAACAGCGATGGAGGAGAAATCAGCCACCCACAATCTGAAGATCGTGGATTTGTCAGTTGGAGTTGCGTGGCCCCCGAAGGGTGTGGCAGGGTAACGGAAACGCTGCTCGGCTCCGCCTGAACCTAGCCGTCTGGCTGCTATTTATTCTTAGCGTAATAGTTGTGTGCGTTACGAAGCTATGCGTAGACCAATACGAGATGAAGTTATCGAGAAAGAATCACTGTTCTGACCAATAAAGCTCCAGAGTTTTTTCAGAGCCAACGCACACTTTTTCTGATGTGTGTATTTCTACGCTGACAGCTCGGTTTGGCCTACACGCCAGAAGCTTGGCACCATCTCCATCACTTCTGGCTTATTCTTGTTCTGCAAAGGCAAGAGCGAGATGAAACGAGAGCGAGTCAGAAAACGTTGAGAAAAGGAACACCGTGGCAGGCAAACTGTGTGGTGAGAGAATACCCCTCACGAAACTCACAGGCCAATATATCTGGCATCGACCTTAGTATTGTTGTATAAAGCTCGGGCCTTCATAGCTTTACACCTTAACCTTAAAGACTCAGCCTTTAAGGCTAATATCATATGAAGCTTCATTACTATTAAATTTGAGCCTCGAAGCTGGAGGCTCATTTTGAACCGATTTTTTTTCAATCGTCAAGGGAACTGAAGTACATAACGCTGACGATAACGATCATTTTCATTTAGATTCGTGTTGAGGTACGGTTAAAGAAAGAATATAGTGAGCAGAAACATTATAAAAGTTATAAAAAGAGCACATAATAAACTGAAATTAATATAATAGTGGTTGTGTCGTTATTTTATAAGTTGTATGGCAAAGTGTTATAGTTTTATTGCAAATAAGTTTAATTGGAAAAAGATACTAGTGCACGCTCTTGTATTATTAATTATTAATATATTAGTAAAGTACAAGTGTAGAGATCAAACTAAAATCATTCACCAGGTCCTTCAGTGAAAATTCCGATAATGAAAATGGGATAACGTCAATAAGGATCAGACACAGAAATTTGTGGAAATGGAATAGTTTTGAAGAGAAAGAAGATACCCTAGTGGCACGAAATATTGGTTAAATATTTTTTCCAAATATTAAAAAAATATTTTTTTAGCCACACTTTTTAATATGAAAAAAATGTTGATTCCAAATATTATATACACGTACTGAAAATGTGAAATAAAGGTTTAGAAATTAAAATATTCGGAAAAAAATGTTTTCTTTCTACCATTCAATAAATATTTACTTTATATTTGAAAAAGAATGTTTTTTTTCATAATATAAAATGAATATTTCCCGTACATTCGGAAAAAATGTTGTGTTTCAAACAGTAAATAAATATTTACTTTATACTTGGAAAAAGAATATTTTTTTCATAATATAAAATGAATATTTCCAGCATATTTGGAAAATATATTTGCTTCTTAATCTAGAATAAATATTGTATGTATGTTTAAATATCAAAAAGATATTGAACCTCTTTTTAATATTGGATGTATGTGCATTCAATATTTTGTGCTACTAGGGTAAAATACAATGCCGCAGTTTCAAATGTGTTTTTTCTTTTAAAACGTTACACAGTATTTTCAAAAAAAAATTATAGGAAACACGAGTTAAATACTGTACAAGAAATTCAAAAAGATGGGAAATCGAAAACTCATAATGAAGTACAAAAATTATTGATGGAGTTCATAATTCATGGAAGTCATTCAATGCGTATTGTGGAAGAAGATGCGTTTGTTAAACTCATGAGCGGATTAAACCCAGATTATAAACTTCCTAGGTAGTAGGTATACCATGAATCAGACAATTCAGAATACATTTAAAGAAGAAAAGAACAGAATTATTCAACATTTTAGAGAATTAAGCCATAAAGTGACATTAACATTTTACTTTTGGACCTCGGTAAGAAACAAACCATATATGGTTATCAATACTCATCTTACGATGAATGGCACAATACAGTCACTACTAATTGATTTTGACAGTATTCCATACTCTCATAAAGTTGAAAACATTATGCAAAAAATGAAGCAAGTAATTAAAGAATTTCATCTTACAAACAAACTTATAGAACTGACCACGGATAATGCAGCAGATAATTATAAATGTTTATCATTATTAAAAGCATTCAATAAAGATTACAGAAATGTGACTCATATTCCATGTATTGTTCATGTTTTGACTGTAGCAGTACAAAGTGGTTTAAAGGAAATTTAGGACGAAGTTGATAAAAATAAAAATATAAAATATCAGAACTCGTTCATTTTATTACGTTTTCTGGTAAAAGGAAAAAAATATTTGAAGAGAATTGCGTCTTATTACATGTAAAACATTTAGAACTAGTTAAAGATATGCCAGTTCGCTGGAACTCAACATACCTAATGTTAGAACGTGCTATTAAAATGGAAGAAGTTCTAAATTATTTATGCGAGGAAGCAATATCGAATACATAACGAAATATCTTAGTGTCTTTAATGACGCTACTCTTATTTTATCAAAATCGAAGTACCCCAGTATATGTTACCTTTTTTAAAAAATGGTACAGAAAAGAGCGCCAAGTATATAATTCCATCAAAAAGGATCCCATTTAAAAACATTGTCGTAAATTAATACCCATCAAAAAGAATCCCATTTAAAAACATTGTCGTAAATTAATACCCATCAAAAAGAATCCCATTCAAAAACATTGTCGTAAATTAATAGCTTTACAAAACTAATGATATACATAAATTGCGCCAATTATCAGAATGGCTATTTATTCAAAGAAAAAAATGTATTAAATATTATTAAGCAGATATATTTTTATACAAATAAATATTTTAATACGAATAAATATTTTATTCAAAATACTTGGCGCTGCTCTCTGAAAAAAATGTTAATTGTCTTGGTTAATAAATAAAACAAGACCAGATAGCACTGAACCAAGAACGAAAGAAAAAGATTTTAATGCAATTTATACACATTTATTCAGTTTAGCAATACCAATTCGGAGAGCAGCGCCAAGTATTTTAAATAAAATATTTATTCGTATTAAAATATTTATTTGTATAAAAATATATCTGTTTAATATTATTTAATACATCTTTTTCTTTGCATAAATAGGCATTGTGATAATTGGCGCAATTTATGTATATCATTAGTTTTGTAAAGCTATTAATTTACGATAATGGTTTTAAATAGGATTCTTTTTGATGGGTATTAATTTACGACAATGTGTTTAAATGGGATCCTTTTTGATGGGATTATATACTTGGCGCTCTTTTCCGTACCTTTTTTTAAAAAAGGTAATTTTGTGGGGATTAACCCCTGGGAGTTATTTTTTTTTAATTAACAATATATTATATTGTCATCCAAACTATGCACACCTGCAAAATTACAAGACAGTTGGATTGGTGGAATTGGTTTAAATTAGAGTTTTCAGATATGAAGCAGATATACAAGAAGCAAACAAAGGACTGACGTTGAATAAAATCGTTTAATAAAATCGGTTATTTAATATAATACTATGTCCCATCTATTTTTTTCTCTGAATTGTACAGTTCTCCATATTCAAAATTAAATTGGATTTTAATTATATATACATATTTCTTAAAAAATAATACATGAAAGTGTGCTTGTTTTTTTTTTATTTGCTCGTACAGTGGGTCAATTTCTCTTTCGCTTCTGCTTCCATTATCTGTAAATATATTAAAACCACATATTTTAGTTACAACTTAATGTTAAACATGTAGATATAGAATGGCCCTTTGCTATACTAATTGTAAGTGTAGAGACTGTAAAATGTGTCCGAAGAAAGTGAGAGCACAGAAAGTCCTATTGGAGGAACTTTAAATGCTAATGGTAATTTAGCGAAAATGAACAAAGAGATCCAATATTTTTAACGTACAATTTATTGGTGTTGGAATAAAATTAATGTACTATGTTTATTGGTGAACTGAAATATTGTTAATGGGAAACTAATAAAATTAATGAATAGCGAGGGAACTAGTGTGGATTTTAATAAAGTATTAGGAATATCTTTCACAAAAGGTTGAAAAGTATCAAGGGAGATGCGTTTTCCGCGTACTTTCTTAATTCTTAATGCTACGCTAATTTGACAAATTTGGTCGATTTACCTTATTTGACAAATTTCCAGAAACTTGTGCGTAACAAGATGCTTCTCTGTCTATCTAACCTTCTCCGGATAATCTCCGAGCCTGTGCATCCCCTTCATTTCTATCGAAGCTTGTGCGTCCCTTTCATTTCTATCCAAGCCTGTGTATCCCTTTCGTTTCTATCTAAGCCCCTGCGTCCCCTTCATTTCTATGAACTTTACATAGAAACTCTAATGAAAAAATAGTTTGCTGGTATAAAAAAATTACTGTTATTTTGTGCATAATCAATCGTTTCATGATCGTTAGATGTCTGACACGTAAGGAAACATCGTTTCGTTCCGAAAAATAAGGATTTAGTTAATTTCATAAGCAAAAATAACACTGATGCATTATTGTATGATAATTTCAAGAGTAAGTGTCATTTTACCATCACTTACCTGCAGTTTGAACTTTCTATTTATTTTCTAAAGCATATATATTGCATAATCAAGCGATCGTCCACAACTAGCACAAAAAATTTCACGAATAATGCGCTACTGGAACAAAATGCTCTCTCACTCTATTACACTAATTTCAATTGACTAATTATTTTACCACAACATAAACTAGAATATCAACGCTGTCTGTTAGTTCTTTATCCATCTAAAATGAGTCAGACAATTTCGAGTTACAGATAAATGAAAAAATATCACGGAGTAACCTGTACCACGAACTTACCTGAGTTTACCCTACATTTTTAAATATGTTAAAATCCATTTAGAAGAAAGTGCTACCAAATTGGGGTTATTGGAAAACTCTTATTTTCAGAAAGACCATGGCTGCAATCATACGGCTAGAATTGTGCAAGAATGGTTATTCTATAATACACCGCATAGGTTACACACGCCTCCATAAATTCTGGACGTTAATATTTGTAAACCTGTTGAAATCGACAGGGGTATAAAAAAGTACGGCATAACATCGAAAAAACGTACCAAAACAAAAGATTTTAAAAGTATGTAATTCTATCGAATCTAAAATATCTGAAAAATTCGCGCACAGCATGCGACACCGTCTGAAAACCGTAATTAAAGCCAAAGTTGGCCCAAATAAATATTAATATAAAATAAGGTGCGTATAATTAATGCTGTTCAAATACTTTTGTGACCCTCTTGCAGTACATCTTTGCAATAAATGTTTCATAACTTCTACAAATATTATCCGATACATTTCAAATTTGGTATATACAATCTCGATAGTTGTGTCTTATAGTAGTTACAACATTATTTTCAGAACTCAAGTCTAACATGTATATTTTTATTGTCTACAGTTTTAATAATGGGCGTTCGAATACATTCGTGATTCAATGTAGGTGCACACAATATAATCAAATTTACATTCATTAATTAACCATAATTTTGTTTTATTTTTTCCAAAAAGTTCATACAATTATTTATTTTCTACTCTTCCTTTGTCTTTTCATTTTCAAAAATTTTTTATTTTTTCTACTTACAAATTTTTTAATTTTTGTGGCCCAAATAATTTTAACATTTTACATGTCAGTACTACAAACCTGAAAAATACTTGGTTTAATGTCAAAATACATAATCTGTAAAAAATCAAATATTTCTTACATGTTTTTACCCTTTTCAACTCTGGTCCATATTACCACCGCAATTTCTGAAACCACGTGTTTTAAAATAGTTGAATTTTCACGGTAAAGAGCTATTGATAGTATTAATACATTACCTCAGATTTATGAACAACCATTTCCTCCTCTTGTTTATACAATTTTTACATTTTTAATATGTGTTTATCTTGAAACATTTGGATCATTTACACTTTTTCCCCTATCTGCAAAACAGTCGACAAAAACAGTAAAGTCTTGAACCAAATATTTTCCGCAGAAGATAAATTCGCTGGTCTCGATTGATCAAGGATTAACGCGCCGGCGAACTGTCTATTGCGCTTTAAATCTTTTCATACTTTCCTGGTAAGTTAAAGCGTCGTTCCCTTAATTATCCCAGCGATTATCGGTTTATCCACGATTCATTGTGTGCCTCCGAGATTTACCTGGCAATTCGACTTTGTGGAACTCGGTTATATCTCGACCGATTGCATGAAGATTAAAAACTAGCCAAGAATCTGGTCAAATATTTACGAGGAAAGTTCCTCGCCAAACCTTCGAAGACCCGATACCTTCATGCTAAGCAAAGCTTGCGAATAAAATAGCGAAAGTTCTCAGTTTGCCACCAAAAGTTAAACTTCTCTGAGTAGTTTCAGAATGTGACGACGGGATAATTTATCTATTACATATTGATAAATTATGTATTTAACTCAGATTCCCTTTCAACTAAATTCAAAAATATTCACTTCAATTTAATTGTTTCGTCCTTGGACGAAATATTTTGTCTGGCGTTCCAGACAAGGCTGTTTAGTATCCTTCGAGCCGCCAGTGTTTCTAACTCGAGCACTTATCAATATCTTTGTATCTTAGAGGGAAGATCCCCAACTCGGAAATTCAAAGCATTATAAAACTTTAGGGATATGTAGTGGATATATAAAAATTGCGTATATCTACTATGTATTACGCAATTTTTTTTGGCTGCCACTCTAAGAGCTTGTGCACCTTTTTTATGGCACCTTCTTGTGCACCACTCTAAGTGGGTGAAATTTTATTGATGCCTGAAAATCTGGCTATTTTCCCATTTCCGCCCCCACAGTGTCTACGCTCTTTCGTTCTGAGATCTTCAAAATAGTCGTCCTTCAACTCCCTTAGAATCGTTTCTGTAGTTGTAGCGCATTTTAATACACTTAGTGATAGAAGATACTGTGTCCACAGTTTTTCCAAATTCTCCTATTCATTTCAAAGTGCCTGTCGCCATTAATTTGTCGCCGGGAAGCGTTATGCTAATACGTATGTATGTACAATAATCAATAATCTATGGTCGAGGCCATATATATTGGCCGGTGAATTCGTTTTCGTGAGCGGCGATCGAGGAGAAATCAACCACCACCATCTGACGATCGCGGATTTGTCAGTTGGAGTTCCGTGGTCGTCGCAGGGTATGGTGGGGTAACGGAAACGCTGCTCGGCTCCGCCCGAACCTAGCCGGTTGGCTGTTATTTATTCTTAGCGTAATAGTTTTGTGCGTTACGAAGCTATGCGTAGACCAATACGAGATGAAGCTATCGAGAAAGTATCAATGTTCTAACCAATAAAGCTCCTAAATTTTTTCGTAGCTAACGTACACCTATTCTGATGTGTATATTTCTACGCTGACAGCTCGGTTTGGTCTACACCCCAGAAGCTTGGCACTATCCCCACCACTTCTGGCTCACTCTTGTTTTTCGAAGGCGAGAGCGAGATGGAACGAGAGCGAGTCAGAAAACGTTGAGAAAAGGAGCACCGAGGCAGGCAAACTGTGTGGTGGGAGAATACCCCTCACGAAACTCACCGGCCAATATATCTGGCTTCGACCTTAGTTATAAACATTACACGTGCCGGAAACGAAATAATAATACATTTTATATATGTAATATATTATATTAAACTATTAAAAATATAATTAAAAATTAATTTAACCTCATATGATGAAGATTTGGCTACTGCATTAACGTTGGCTTTGGATTGATACGCATCCTGTGCTCTCTTCATTGAAAAATATTGTCAGATATATATGGTGGATGTGCATCTTTAATGTCTAATTAGCGTTGTGAACAATATTATTAGTATCAGAGATAAATTTAGTTTTTAAATGTGATTATTGACACGATGAAGTATGTCTGTGTTAAGGGGTGTCCCTAACTTGACGGCCCGAAAAGAATGCGATACTTGGGATTTTTTTTTAAAAGAATGTCTCGAATTATATTAATTAAAAACTTTTTTCCTATATTTATACATATTTAGATACATATTTAGATAACGTTTAAAAAAAATCATTTAAAAAAAACTACTACTTGTAGTAGTTTTACGCTGTCATTTGTTTTTACTTTTACTAAATTCTATTTAGTTCAAACGATAGCCACACTCATATAGATTATACAAATTTATAAATTTTCTATTTTACACAACTACAGCGACTGATTTTATGCTAAACATGCGCATATGATTTTTGTAAGGCGCTCTAATTAAAGCACTATAACTTCTGATATAACCACTATTTTTGCATACAAATTGTTTTTTCATATTCTCTAAAGATTGATAAATAAAGCCACAGAGCTGGACGTAAATATATTTAATGGTTTTGTTTTAAAAAATTCCCAAAGCTCGCATAATTTTTCGTCCGGCAAGGTAGGGAGACCCCATAAGTGAAGAAAGCAGAGGCGTACTGAGGCATTTAACACTAGAGTATTGTTGCGTTGCAGTTTGTGCGCTTCAGACTATTAAGTATGGCATGCAGAGTTTATAACCAGTTGCGTCTGCATCTATTCATGTAACGTTCTATCGTGCTCGCTTGTTATAGTCGTTTGGACGTGACTAGTGTACATGGGTTTGCATGGGGACCTCAAGATGATCCTCGGAATCGAAATAGTAAAATGATAAAAAAATAATCGACTGTGTATCAGGTCTAACTTAGAAATTATGGCTGATACAACGACATATCCATGGCTTATGTACTACCTATTCCCTATTGCATGCCAACTTTTAGCGTTTTCGAGAAAAACAGTTTCAAAAGAGCAAGGGTACTTTATAATTAAAGAAATACAGTTTTCCGCAATTTGACGAAACGTCGACCTACAATATTTGCGCAATAAGCCATCGATATGTGCTAGAAGTGCGTGGGTATTGTGATTCTTCAAATTACAAAGTAAAAAACATATTCTCCGTTTACTGATGGCTCAAAGTAAAACACAAAAATAAAATGGAACAGATTTGCTCCTAACAGGGTTGAACTGTGATTAATTATGATCACTATTGAGGACCTTGTAGCAAGAGGGGAGCAATTCCATTTTTTTCAGTTTTTGAGTTATGACTTGTAATATACGTAAAACAATTCTACATCGTTTAGTACACATTTGATGCAAATGCGATTACAAATGAGCGATTTACTGCAAATTTTGAACATGCACCCATTACAGTTTTGTGAAATATTTTTGTTTTGGGCAGCTCAAGATTTGAGAAATTCGCCAGACTTATAGATAAGTAAAAACTTATCACTCAATAACTACTACTTATTGTGTGAAAATATGTATTTTTCAATTCTCTTTTTAATGTTAAGTCAAAGCAATACTTTTATAAAAAGTCGAAATTGGTAAAGATGGAGCTGCACCCCTCTTGATGCAAGGTCCTCTTGTGTGTCTATAATGAAATTTGGCAGGGCAAACATGTTGAAAGAGAAAGGACAATTTTCTTGGTTACTGTGTTTGATTTTTGTAAAAATTCAACGAGAAGCTCAAAAGAATGTTATGGAATGCCGTTTAAAATTAGCAAGTTGAATGATTTTGATAAGCCAAGCTATCTGCGACCTTTTGTATCCATGAGATGTAGTTATCATAAATATCTTTATTAATATACACGTTAAAATATTATTTTCTACTGACTTTGAAAATCGTTTTAGTACATTATATCTTTAATGGAGGTAGCAACATACACTGATAAAAAACATACTTAAAAACGAAAATGATCCTAATATCTTCTCTACACCACTCAATACGAAACAAAAACATTTCCTTCGCACAATTTTTCTCGCATAAATTTCACTGAAATAATGAAAGTATTATAGGAAAAATATTTCAGATAAAAGAGTTAGGCGGGGCACCCTGCGTTTTAACATAATTTAACAGTGATTGATGTAGAGTTCATCGATCATTATTAAAAAGCAGGAAGCGATTCCAAGCACTCCACATCCGCTTCTCATCCAAAGATCGGCTAACCTCAAAGAAATCAACTTATAAAAGGAATGAAGAAGCATGCTATTCACAAGCCTCAGTTTCGCAACTTGAAAAACTGTTGCGTCTATACTACGATTAGGAAAACACAGATACAGCTTCCGGCTACACACGTAACTGCATACTTGAGCGGTATACTTCTACAAATTTATTACACTTGAACAGTGTACGCTTAAACAATATGACGATGGACGACGACGACGTACTCGTTTTACCTTCCTTCGCTGTAGTTTTGAAGGGAGAAAGCAACGTAAAAAACTTAGCTTGTGGTATAAAGACTGGGTAAATAGAAGGTAAAGCTTTCACACACCAATCTATTAAATCAACTAATAATTTATCCTCGTGATTGATGTGACTACTTGCGAATGGATGAAGAAACATATTTATGATTTTTATCACTTGTCATCCCTTTGATTAGAAGGAAGGACACAATCACGAGAAAGGTATAACTCTGAAAGACTCCTTCCGACTTGCACAAATCTGTGCTTCTTCTACACACGCTCAAGTATACTTGCGCGCACACGACCTGTGCAAGTATACAGTTTAAAAGTTCAAACATTTTCATGTCGCTTGTACAATCGAAATACTTATGCAATATTACCTAACATACACCCGCTCATGTTGACGTGCGTTACGAGAAGTAACACGTTACAATTTTCTTACGAAAAACAGCAAGTTTTGCAAAGATAAATATGCAATTTTTGGGATCATTTTAAAATGGATTGAATACGATAAAAAATCTCATTAACTTGGCTATTAAAGGTTCCGAAAGGAATTTTTCTTAGCTTTCTAAAACACTACATGAAGATTTGTCTACGATTATGAGTTCGTAAGTTATAGGTGTTCAAAGTGAAAAGTACCATTTTTGCTTTGATCGTGAATAACTCGGTCAATAAAAATCACACAACAAAACGAAATTAAAGAGAAATGTTTGCTCTATAAGAACTATTCATTGGATTTACCGGGAAAAAACTTTTTGGCCCGTGCATACGTTAAAGCTAGGCAACAATTTCTGAAATCTCGTTTCCTGCACTTCATCTTGATAAAACAGTATCATGATAAATGAAAAAATTGAGCCCTTGATCCAAAAACTAAAAACTTCAATCATTAAAATGCTTTTTTAAAATATTTTTTGCGATCATTGTTCGCGGAGATACTGCCATTTGAAAATGACCAAAATTTTTTAGGAAATTATAGCGTTCCTTTAATTTTTCCAAGAGTGCATATACCGCTCAAGTATGCAGTTGCATGTGTAGCCAGCATTAGGAACAAGTGGCGCTTGAAACGCGCGTAACAGAGTCCCCGCGCGTGGTTCCCGATTTACGGTGGCCCTGTTCTGTCTTAAGGTGGCCGTTCCAATGGGCGGCTACAGCCGCCAGCGACTGCGGCCGGCGACTGCGGCTGTAGCCGCGTACACTGGTCCAATGGAAAGCATTCATCTCAACTCCAATGGGCGACTACGACTGCTACGGCCGCGCCAGGATTGCTATAGTCTGTGCGCGTCTGGTTCATGAGCAGCCTAGGCTACTCGAGACACAACACAATGCCACGAGTGTCTGTTTTCCGCCATAACGGCAGAATCTCCTAGTCGCACAGCGGCTGCCGCTCTACTCCTCCAGAAGCAGTCTAGCGACTCTAGCCGCTCTGCGATTCATCGTCACATTCGGACAGATTATCCAGAAATAAGGAAAGAATTCAGAGTCCATAACTTATGGAATTATGTTTTTTTATATACATATTTCTTGTAAACTAATAATATGAGCTCTTATAAAAAAGGTAAAAATGTCATGACGGCTACATCTGATCTGCGTGTAAACACATGTCAAATTTTTTGTTTTGTGCAGAATTTTAAATCGTGTCTTTTAAAGTTTGTTAAAGTAAAGTTAAAGGGGCCAGAAATGATTAGTATCGATTCTGCAAAGTAATAGCAAATAATTCGTTATATACAGTTATTTTTCCACAAGAAACCCATTGAAAAAATATCAATAATTGTCGGCTCTTTAGTTACCTTCCGCGAACTTGTGTAATCAACATATATTTGTCCTTGCAACTGCGAAAACAAGATTTGACAATATTTTCCAATAATGGAGTAATCACCTGTATTCTATATCGTACAGTGGGCCTGAATCGTAAGAAATAGGGGAAAAATGCAACATTCCATATTTCGCGTTGAAAATGCAGAATATTACTGAGCAAGTTCATAAAAAAAGTGTTAATATACAACTCATAACAAAGTTTGACGTTATTTAAAAAAATAACGTCAACAATTTCAATAAAACTAAAAAAATTGGATAAATATACATACTATGGAAAGTGCAGAAATATCTGCAAACCTGTATCCATGTTATTCTGGTATATATATGTATATTATGTTCTGATGTATAATACCTTCTGATTTTTAAACTGCGTTTCTATTTTTGTCACCGGCTATTTTTATATCGTATGTAATAGGATTATTTTGAGCGTCACAAATCAATTGTTCTTGTAAATCTATCTTATATATGGAATTAGATGGCGTACGAAAACGTGTTGTAATTTTCCGGGCGAACTGGATTAGCGTAACCCACTGTGGTCTCCGAGGGTTAATGAATTACTAATAAAAGATGATTTTTATCGCAAATAACTGATCATTAATTTAAACAAAACTATATTCGGCTACTTCCCTTACTATTCGACTTTTCCTTATAACTTGAAAACCGAATGTTTCCCCAACGTGCGACTTAAAACACTAATAAAGTACCAAAAAAAAACAGTTTTCAATTTTTTATCACGTTGAGTTAAAAAATAGAAAAAACAAATTAATAGATGTAAAAAATATTAAATTATACATCACTAGAAAGGAATAGGTTTATCCTATTTTTTGTCACAAATTTCATTCCGATATCTTAAAAGAAACACCCAAATCTCATTGACTTCTTCAATCCGGCAGATAAACACAGCACGATGTACATATAAAAAAAGGCTAGTCTTTCACTGTCCTCGAGACCTCATACAACAATAGACCCTTCTTTCAAGTGCTCGAAAAGGGCCTGTGCGGCGCGTCGTTGCACTGGTGGGGGCCATGGCGTCGACGCTTAGATATAGGAAATACCATTTTCGACGACGCCAGTTGCAGTCGCTTTAAGGTAGGCTATCACTACGCCTCGCTTCGCCTAGCCTCTCTTTCTCAAAATATTCTCGAGGAAGAATCCGCGGATCGGAGTCCCGCCGAGGCAAGGCGAGGCACAGTGTGAGTCAAATTGTCAAACCACAAACGAAAAGCATAGGAAGAATAAAATGGGCCGAGGCGAGGCGAGGCGTAGTGAGAGTCTACTTTTACGTTGCACAGGGGAGCAAAGAGTAACAGTAGATGTAATAATTTAAATATCGAATAGTAATAAAGGAAGATTTTATCTACGGTAAATCCAGTACATATTGCAACAGTGGATGTAATGAGTCCCAAAACGAGGCGTAAATCGTTGTCAGGTAGAAATACGCTTCGTTAGACCTGAATGCAAGCGACCCAACGTCGGGGCACGAAACAGTTGCCCTCGTTGCGTCGCGTGCCGCCATAGTTTGACGTCCACGAGTTGCAGTTGTTTCATTCTGCACTTTGGCACATCCCCAACCTTCCCGATGTTTCGCGCCGAATTCGCATTGTCCCAGCGTCGAACCCGTGACGCGTAATTTTCTGCCAAATTGGAATTCGTGGAAGCTCGGCTACCGCCCGTGGCAGGGTTAATTGATAGGCTCCATTCTCGCGTCGAAATTAATTGTAAATATTTTTGCTTCCGCGCGGCCCATTCCTGTCTCCGTGGTCGAATATTTGCGGGAATAACTTTTTCATTGCTGACACCGGAAAACGCGGTATACAATGGCCCCTGATGGGGCTTATGCAGGAACTATTTGTTAAATTTGTGGCTTTTTTCTCGGCAATTTGAGTGGTAACCTCTCGTGTTTGATGGTGTGACAAGCTTTTTATCGGCCTTGGGCTGCATTCTAGGCACCTAAATAATTACACCAACGTACATTTATCTACGCATAACGAATTCAGCATTTGATATTCCACCGACGCTTCGAAATTACTTTAGTTGCATCAACCTTGTATGCATGTATGTGCAGCTAAAAAGACCCAGAATTTCGTTTCATTCTCCATCGTAAATAATATTTATGAATCCTGAAATTAGTATAGATAAGGAAGAGGATTAAAGTTTCCCATTCCACAAGACATTTATCGCAATTTCATTACGATCCACAAAAAGTATATACTTTTTTATAGTCCTATAGAGCACACAGACCCCAGTCAACCATTGTATGTGTAGTGTGCACCGTCATTTAGCTATGATTTCGATGTCACAACAATAAATGTACCCATACCCAATTTATATGATTAGTTCTGGGATACCACATAGGCACCATGGGGATGTTGCCCGTTCCTAAAAAGGGCCACCTTCGTCATTGTGGCTAATGTGGTTATTCAGAAGGAATCATGTGAACTTCGTGAGCGTTCTATCTCATGCAGAGATGTAGTGGTTAACCTGAGGCTGTTTCAAGTGGTTTTTGAAGCAATATTCTTGAGGATACAAGCTATCAATAACAACGCAACAAACGAACAATTTTATAGACATTAAAATGTGGTATCATAATATCCAGTGCAAAATAATAGTAGACAACCCAGCATGATCATTTAGAAACTAGTATTTATGTAGAATTAAGTATAAAAGCTGTAACCAGTATTAGAAGTGTATATATTATCATATTTAGCAATGTAATTGGTTGTGGTCGCTAATGGCTAACAAGCAGATGCAACATTAAATAAATTTAAAAAAAAAGCTACTGAACATTTGCTTTGCCACTTGTTCAGCTATACACATTCTAGTACCCTACGACACTAATGAACAAAAAGTATGCTCAAAACATTTCTGGCCTTCTGTCTTATCTACAACATACTTAAAGGAACTGTATACCAGCATGCTGTTACATCACTGTACGGAGGGTTCAGAAACCAATTAGTGTGAGTTCAACTTTCCCTGAAAATGAGTTACGTAGTTCAAAAACCTCTTTATTGTCAACACTTACAGTTGATAAATCAATTAAGTTACTACTTTCATACGTAAGCAATAGATGGCGGTACTTATATTGACCACAGAATTACTATATTGAGTTCCACTTAAAAGTAGACTCGTTCCGCGCAACGATGTCTCTGAGAAGGCTGGTGATTTGTAGGAAACCACCAGAGAAAGCGCTACGACTAATCGCATGCGCACGCAGTAGTCGAAGCTGCGCCAATTGGTTGCAAATCGGTGGCGGCGTAGGTCTACTCGTATATGGAATGGAGTTTAGGCAAAATTATTCAGAAGACAAACAGTCGGTTTTAATGCTAATGAACTTACATTAATTGACTTCGGAATCCCCCAATGTTCGATAACCATTGCTGTTACGTCACTATAGGAGAGAGTTGCCTAAATCGCACTTACCGCTGAAGATATTTTATTTTATTAAGGGCGGCCCAATAACTTTGCTCACCTGGAATATATCCGTTACTTTTAAAGATATGGAAAAATTTTATTTACGAATAGTGTTGCAAGCACCGGGTATAGGTCTGTGCATGGCCTGCTGGTACTCGCAGCCGAAGAGGAAAGAAGGTCGGCCCCCTCCTCGAGAGGACGATCGGGATGCGGTGAGAAGACTGTCTGGTACCGAACACCAAAGCGTTCGGACGCACGCGTAGCTTGTATCATTATAAATCTATAACTATAACCCCTGTCGTGTGTACTAGAATATAGCAGAGTTGTGCAATGTGTACTTGTGTGTGTTATTATCTATCCTTTGCGTTGGGGTGGTCGACGATGGAAACACCCCGGCGCAACAATATGAAAGTTACGCTCTTATACACATGCTCTTATGGGAGAAGCGATAAAATTTCTATAAAGTCTTACACAGAGTCGTTGAGAATAATAAGAAAGTTCTAAAAAATGTTGTAATGAAAAGCTTAAATATTTCTGTGAAATTCTGAAAAAGAAAATCGATTTAGTTGCGACCTACAGCGGGGGGAGCATGCGGCACGTGCCGGGGTCCTGGGCGTCACTCGGACCATGTGGCCAGTGAGTATACGAACATTCGAAGAGCGGGAGTTCCGCCAGGGCTGACCGCGTCACCCGGTGTGGCCATATCCCTTTCCCCAGCACTACCACGGGGTCAGAGAGCCTCCCTTCAACGGTCGGGGCCGAGTAGGGAGAGGCGCCTTGCCATCTGGCCCGGGGGACCACACCATCTACCCTGCACGGCCCGGGAAGACAGGCCTCCTCCCAAAGGGGGAGGAAATGGCTTTGGATGGCCGCCTCCTCATGGTACGCATTAACCCGCCAGGATTCTACCCCGTTTCTCGGGTACGCGTCCGTTTATTATAGGCTCGGGTCAGCTTGCGAGCGGACCGTATTCACGGAGGTGAGCATCGACGAGGGTGGGTGATCCCTACCTAAAACGCACGCGTAGGTGCGCCGGAGTCATTATGCGTTGTGCAAACCATGCTCTCCGGCCTTGACGATACCACCCCGTCGCTAAATGAATTCGCGGTATATAGAACCGTGTCTCGACGCCGCTCTACCAGATCTCCCATTCACCCGGTAAGCTTGCTTTTACTCGTCGTCCTGAACCTGGAGTCGCCGGGCCCACTTCACGTCCTCGTGACAGCTTGTTTACCCTCATTGTGCTAGCTGTCCCTTTGTCTCTCCCCATTGACTCGATGCCCTGGCACTCCCCCCTTTTATTCCTGTTTCCTGAGACTTCCCACAGCTATCCTACACTGCAACTCTACCCCATTGTTATTCCATAAGTTAAAGCATTAGAAGGAAAGGGTTCCCGTAGGAAGAGGGCCACGGGGACGACCCCCCCCCCCCCATTTTAGGTTAGATCAGGTGTGATATATTGTTGCAAGATCTGGTAGTGAGGCACGGTCCAGAATGGGGCGGTCACCACCCGCTCCTAGCGGCACTTCGCATTCCTGAAAAGGTGTGTAAAAGCCGGTACGCCGGTATCGCTAAGTGCTTGGAATGCTGAATTCATTCTTTCTCTCTCTTTTCTCCGCTACCCTTCCGCGGAACTGGACCGAATGTGCCAAGGTTCGGTCACCACCGAACCACGGTTCGGATAGCTGCCTCACTATCCTGCCTCTCTATTAGAGATGTGGGGGGCTGCCCCCCCCCCCCCCTCGCCGGTGAACCACGCCGAAGGGTAACGGTCCCCTTCGAATCGCGGCTCCAGCCTCCTTCTTGATCTACGGGTCACTGATTGAGAAGGGGCCAGCGTGTAGGTCCTCCCATTTTGGCGGAGATGAGCCTTAGGTATACTTCTATGGATTCATCTCCTCCAGGAATCTCGAGATCTTGTTCACACACAGCTTACTTATATCCTTTGCTCTTATAATTTCCATACCGAATATCCTTCTACGGGTTTCCATTGTACGTGGATACTCGCACAGAACATGCACCGAGCTAAACTCCCTGCTAAACTCGCATAGCGAGCACATTTCTATTTTGCTAGCCATGATCCTATGTGGGTGAGTATTCAGTGGCGCGTGCCCGCTTAGAAAGCCCACCATATTTCTTGCTTTAAATCTTTCCATTCCTATCAATTCTCTAGCCATGTCCCTTTTCGCTTCGGGGCCCATCAACAGCTTCGCCGTCGGACTATCGGGGGGATCGTCTCGTCCGCCTCAGGGGCCATGCTTCACCCTGCCCTGGCTAGTCAATATGCCCTCTTGTTGTTCCAACCTCGTTTAACGAATTTCTGCATTCCATTGTCAACTTGGACACATACATACTCCTGCTCAGCGCTTTGATAGAAGCCTGGCTATCCGTGCATATAGTTGTGTCGATTTCCTCTGGTCATCCCAACGGGCTCCCTACCGCCTACAGCCCTCCTCCGATCTCTCTCTTCCTCCTCCTCCGCGTCGAACTCTTTTTTAATGCTTTGAACGCATTCTATGATGGCGACGATTTCCGCCTGAAACACCGTCGCCTATTTGCCCCACCTCTTTACTCTCCACTTCCTTGCATCGTTCTCCTTACACCATCCTGAACCTGCCAGCTCGACCTTACTTTTCGATCCGTCTGTGAACCAAACCGAGTCGTATCTACTCCTGATTCTTTCCTCGTTCCAATCCTTCCTATCGGCGATCACCACTTCGATATCCCTGTCAAACACATACCTCTTCACTATCAGGTTCCTGGGCATGGTCTTCATTCTATTCAGCTCCTCGCCTCCTTCCTCCTCCAGTATCCAACTGTGACTCGTCTTATTGCCTCCTGTCCATTAGTCCCAGCTCTGCAGCCTCAACATCGTCCTCATTGCGAGCTCCTTGACCCTTTTCTTCAATGGTGGCAGGTCCGCTAGAATTTCCTGCGCCCTGGTATCAGTCCCTAGGTCGGCCCGATTGCCCTGCACATGATGTTCAGGTTGCTATTGGCCGTGCGAGCCTGTTTGCGGACGCAATCTTCCCATGTTAACGTCTCGTTGATCGTGATCCCTAGGTCCTCACCTTCTTGGATAGCTCCAGCCACCTGATAGCTCTAGTCTCCTGTTATTGTTGGCTAGCCAGATCAACTCCATTTTGCCCGGATTCAGCGATAGTCCATTGTTCGTGCACCATCCTTCTAGTGCATTCAGTGCTCTCTGCAGCGTTATCTCAGCCACCCCTATGTCCTTGCTCGAGGCCATGAAGACCACGTCGTCCGCGCACGCCGACGTGGTAACTCCGCAATTCTCGATGGCGTACAACAGATCATCTACCATCAGGCTCCATAAGAGTGGCGATAAGATCCCGCTTTGTGGACATTCTCTACTGACCATCTCCGACACGGTAGCCTCTCCCGTGCTAGTTTGGACCTTCCTCGTGATCAGCATTTGCTTGAACCATCCAACTATGGTGTCGCCGATCGCGAACTTCCTTAGCGCATTAGGATGACCTCCGTAGGGGTTCTGTTGAACGCCCCCTCGATGTCTACGAAGCATGCCAGCGTCACTACTTTTTCATTTTTGGCTACCTCAACCTTTTTCACAAAGTGGTGAACCGCCAATTCTACCGATCGTCCCGTCCTGAATGCATGCTGGGACCGGTGCAAGGGTCTTTTCTCCAGCCACTCGTCCTTTATGTACCTATCCACTAGCCTCTACATCGTCGTCACGACATTTGACAGCAGACAAATCGATCGGAACGGCTTGGGTGTCGTGTAGTCCATCTTACCCGCCTTCGAGATGAGCACCACTTTCGTGGTTTCCCATGCCTCTGGTAGTCGAGCCGATGCCAGGCTGAACCTCATCATGTTGACCATGGTGCCGCTTATCGACGGATGGGTTTCGTTCAGCAGCTTCGGGAAGCTCTTATCAACTCCCAGTGACTTGTAGGCCTCAAAGGATCCCACTGCCCATTTGACTCTTTACTGGTTTATTAGATCAGGGTTGACTAACTGGTGGCCCGTGAGCCACCAGGGGCACTTGCGCCTTGCTGAACGTCTCTCTCCATACTACCAGACTGTCACGATCGCAGTCGACAAGAGAAGGAAAGAAGGAGGAATTCGACTGCGATCGTCAGAGTCTGGTAGATACGGAGGGGGCCGTTCAGTGTGGCAGCAAGGCGCAGGTACCCCTGGTGGCTCGCGGGCTACTAGTTAGTCAAGCCTGAATTAGATAATTGAATAAATAGGCAGCAATGTTATCTCATTCTTAGAACTGCCTGAAGGAACTGTTTGAACATGTACATGTTCTTATACCCTGTACCTATTAGTGTGTTTTTATTGTTTTTTGTTTTCAAAAAAGTTACGAACGCGCAATAGGACGCCACAACTAAGCATAGGCTTACTCCTCTCGTCGTCTGCCCCACAAGTGAGGTATCGTACATCCTTAGGAGTCATCGAGCACTCTCCGTGTGAGATGCTCAACGGCAGTATGTAAAGCTGAATCCATGTGACTCGACGAGCCACGCGCCGTGGGAATTCACCTTAAGGGTACGTCTAGGCTTAAGCTGAGCCCCAACCCGAACACCACTTCAAGCACCGTAATGTCACGTTCCTACCGGTCAAACTCATATTTCTAACGATTTTCGCCTGTTTAGTCAGTCTCGTAGCTCGCAACAGCTAAGAATTAAAAAACTGATTGTGTTTAGAGTTGTGCAGACCGAAGGTTTGCCTGCCATGTAACACCGAGGAAGAGACCTCGGGACCCTAAACAAACAGAAAGTCAAGCTCACCGCGATGCTGAAGCTGTTTCTAGCCTACATCAGTAATGGCCCGTCGCATCAAAGGAGTGGCACACCCATGTAGCGTGAACAACTGTAGTAATGTATCCTTATCCCTTACACCACCATGAGTTGCTGTCGTCCTTGCCATTGTGGATGTCAGGTAGTTACAAGAAGCAAAACAAGTTGGTCATAAACGTAGAGTGTCCCATAGACATTTCGAAGTCTACGCTTTTAAATCTCGTAGAGAGCCAGCGAAGTACAGATCAGGGATGCCAGAAGTGAGGACGACAGTGACGGGTTATGACGTAATAGAGCAGCGCTGTCCAGCATAGGGGCCCCTCACGCGCCTGCTTCCCCTTCCAACATTTCTTTCGAGCAGCGTGACTTGTTGTCAAGGAAACCTCGCGACGCTAAAAAAGAGAACGTGACAGTTCCGTAGACAAGGAAACTCAGACGCCACGCGCGATCCCGACCAACGGTCGATGTTCATGTACCACACATAACCGTAAAGACCAGTCCAGACTGACAGACATTGTTTATAGACATTCTACATACATTATAAGCTGACACCTAGACGATGTCGCGAGAGAATGTATCTAGACTGCAAACGCATGTAACGTAATGTGCACGGATTGTCTGCGGAGGCATGTCTACAGAAAATTTTTTGTTATCCTGGACTGGCTCTTAGTGACGCGCGCGACAACAGCAAGCCAATGATTATCATTTCCCGCGAATACTTTCTTATCAATCTTTTATTTATTAATAAATAATCCTCAGAAGTGACAGTTCAAAATCTGTAATTCACGCGGGAAACGATCAGATTAGTTATTTTGACTCGACGGCGGCTTCGCGCTATGGTGACCGTGGACGGTGGTGGGGGATAGGTTTTGTCTCTCAAGAGCCAAGTTGGACGGCGCTGTAGTAGGCAGTAGTAACGGGGGAATCCGCAAATAGTGTGCACAAGTTGTATAGTACATCAATACTATTATATAAAAGTGAAGTTGCATACTTTGAAATGCGGTTTTTCAAAAATATGACCTGTAGCCACAAGTGTGCACGTCTTGACGAGAGAAAGGTTCTAATGTTTTTATTTTTTTTTAAATAATAGTAGTTCGCGACGCGACCGCCTGGTGGCGACCATAGCGAGCCCTTTTCGCTTGCGAAATAGCACCGCGGCGAAAATAAGTGACCGATGTCTCGATCCATAGGCACCCACTAAGGAAGGACTTTTGGAAATTCCATCCCCAAAGAGGCTGACAAGGGGTAAAATATATTTTCTCGGATTCCCTAATATCTCTTAGGCCCGATTAGATATCAGCTTGGTTCTTACAAAAATTACCCACATAAATGTTAAAAAAACAATTTCAGGATTTTGCCTTAATCAACCCCCAAGAGGAGTGAAAAGGGGTGAAATGTGTTTCATGGAGTCCTCAATATTATTATTATTACGTCTTTATTGCGTCTATATATGTACATGCACATAGCTTATATTTACAGGCAGGTACTGTGTCCACAGTACCAATATAGTTACAACCGTGCAAAAGGTGAGGTTCAGCGTGAACGCTGCTGTATACCTAACCATTAACATAAAACTAGAGTATAGATTGAAATTAAAGCTAAGAATATTGATGAAGAATGAAAGTTGTGGCAGCACATTTAAAGGAGAAAGCAGATTGAATACAGCGAACATCAGCAGGAAGAGAGTTATAAAATGATGCAGAAATGTAAGAGAAAGAAGCCTGAAATTTCGCGGTGCGATGAGAAGGGATAGACAGTGCTGATTGGAAACGAGTGGAAAGTGCAGAATCAGAGTGAAATGATAAGTTGGAAGGAAGAAGACAATAGAGATAAGGAGGAGTACAGCTGGAAAGGATTTTATGAACAAGACAACACAAATGGAGGATCCACCTCTGACGCATATTGAGCCAGCCGGAATCAACAAATAGCGGGGATACATGATCAAACTTCCTACGACAATATGAAAAACGAAGACAATAATTCTGTACACGTTGGATACATTGAGCCACGTGAGATGAAAGACAGGGACCATAAACCACATCACAAAAGTCAAACAGAGAGATTACTAGAGACTGGGATAGGGAAAGCTTTTGGGAAGCGGAAAGAATGTTTCTTGACGGAAAAAGGATACGAAGCCGAGCATAAGCCGATCTACAAAGTTTCATAACATGCTGCTCAAAACTCCATTTAGAATCAAGAGTCACCCCCAGATTTGTAATATATTCAGATGGGATAACAGCGGATGAGCCAAACGCGATAGATACATTCTGTGGTAGTTTGCTAAGGGATACCGAGGATCCCACGATTAAAACAGAAGTTTTAGGTGGATTTAATTTGAGTCCATACGATGAAGACCATTCACGGACCTTGTCCAGATCAGATTCTAGCTTGCGAATAGTCTCATTAATATCCGTACTAAGCACATCAGATGTCAACACTAACTGGAGGTCATCAGCGTACATATAAGGTTGACTAAACTCACACACTCGAAGTAGGTCCGTAACATAAATATTAAATAAGAAGGGCCCAAGTATAGAACCCTGAGGTACACCACGCGTCACAGAGCGTACCGTAGAGAATCGCGGCATGTTAGAATCGGTATAAGTCATGACCTGCTGCGTGCGGCCAAGACGATAAAGGCGGAACCATTCAAGAGAGATAGTGGAGAAGCCAATGTAGTGTAATTTCGCCAGCAACAGCTCATGACTCACCGTATCAAACGCCTTGGAGAAATCTAGTGAGGCCAAAAACGAGAGCTGACGATTATCCGTAGCTCTAAGCACAGAATCAGACAAGTGAAGTAAGGCAGTGGTAACACTGAAGCCGTGACGATAGCCAGACTGGAAAGCCGGTAGGATACCCATACTATTAATGTAGTGGTGTATTTGTGAAAAACAAATCTTTTCAAAAAGCTTAGCGAGGAAAGGAGAGAGGGAACTCGGGCGCAGGGAATCAAGAGTAGTATGATTAGAGGTTTTAGGAATAGGTGTAACTATACTATGCTTCCATATCGTTGGGAATGCGCCTGAAGATAGGGAAGCATTGTATATATGTAGGATGGGTTCAAGACAAGATGGGATGTAGAGTAGGAACATTGTACCAGAAATATCAAAAGGACCACTAGACTTAAGTTTAATATTCTTAAGTGCAGAGTATATCTCGCTGACTGTAAAGGGAGCAAAAGAGAAACTATGAGACAATGAGTCGGATAAGTATTTAGTTAGGATTTCAGGAGAGATATCAGTTGCTGGTTGGAAATGGTTGTTAATTGAAGTAGGATCGGATACAGGAAGGGAATCAAGTCTAGACCACTTACAACGATGAAAACCGGCCAGTGAAAGGTTCCTCCAAAATTGCCTTATTGTATGTTTATTGGATGGCAGGCTGCTAAAGTAACCACGTTTTTCACTCCTTATAACGGCAGTACAGTGGTTGCGTAGGTGTTGATACCTAGACCAGTGTGTCGGATTACCAGACGCCCGAAATCTGGCCAACGCACGGTTCCTCAACTAATATCTCATAGGCCTGAAGCGAAGCGCGGGGGTATTTTGCTAGTATATGTATAGCTATGGTTGCCAGAAGTAAAGACCGTCAGGGATGAGTTATGATGTATCGGGTCCTTACTTGTGGCAACCCTGGTACAAATAAAATCCGCGCTCAGTTCTGACCCGGGTTCCAAAAGCTGAGAAGCTCTTGTGCTCCCGATTGAACACGTCTAAGAACAAAAGTATAAGCGCACATGTGGAAAACTGGCATTAGGCGAGTTCGGTTCGAGGCTCGACTCAGGTGGACGCACCCGAAAGACGTCGCTATAACGTTGAACAGATGCAAAGGTCGCAAGCAGGAAATAATTGGGCCCCTTGAGGAAGCGGCCGAGCCATAAGTAATTTTTCTCAATTACCGGTCACAAAGCGTCTCGAGGAGGCCGTCGCAATAGGAGAAGTTGGCCGGCGATAATTACCTCCGTCCCTTATATCACGAAAAGTAGGCGCCAGTAGACGTAAAGTGATTTATATCATTAATTCCTCCAAGGTGGGGGAAAGGTATCGAGGCTGTGGACAAATTTCATTATCCATCCGGGACCGTCTATATTTAACGCCCTCTGCATTTGCATTTAGACTGAGTCGCCAAGGATATTCCGTAAAGGATACGGATTTAATTTCCCCACGAATCGTCGATTTTATTCTTGGATCGACGAAAACTCGCGTCGACCATAACGTCGTTAAACACCTGCAATTAAAGCGACTTTCAGATCTCTCTCTCTTGTAAATTTGAAATTCCGAATGGCGGCGTAATTTTGTTCCTCAAAGATTGTTGATGCATCAATTGGACACCCTTTGCCGGGGCTCCCTGTAGCACGGACAAGGTTGTAAAATTTATTGCGGCAGGCAATACTTGAGGTCTGGCCTGGTCGTCTGTGTTGCAGATGTGTACCTCTCAGGGTTAGGCCCGAATCTTCGTCAAAATTAAGAGGGACTTGACCTTGAGTGTTGCCAGATGCACGTTTAGGGAAAGTCGAGTTACCCTCACCGGCGATGTTTTCCCACCACGGTCTTTATTTTGCCCACTGTTTTCGGGCGACCAATAGCAATAGCGATTTTCTCACCCCGGTTTTTTCGACAGCCAATGACTGGGCTTAGTAGCCTTCTTGCGAAAAGAATGTACGCCTCGCGGGCAGATAGAAGCTAGATTTTGAATACAACACAACACGTTCACTAGAGCTAGACTTGTACTTTGATTTTCTCCCTTATCCAACAGAAGGGATGGTCCTTCGAGTGAGTTTTGATAGTCGGCACGTTACGTGCAAACTCTTCAATGCCTGAACGATCTGAATGATCAATCACGGGTTAAGAACAAAGATAAACGAGCCTAGCTTCCGCGTTGCCGGGGTATCTAAGAATTCTCCCTTTGTAAGAATGATTATTGCGGAATGTAGGAAATGTGAGGAAGATGTAGAATTTTGCAAAGTATTTAGGATTCTTTGAAATCTTCCTACTCCAGAATTTGGCTTGCACTTTCAGGTTAAAATAAATCGACGTCCAGTGTTTCCGAGCGAATCTGCTGGTATTAAACATGGCACGTGAGAAGATATAGATAAAGGATTGTTCTCTGCCTGAAAAACCGTTTGTCGAAACGACGAAACAGCTAGCTAAATTCAATTTCCCAGACCTTGAACGTATCGACGAGCGTTTCAGCGATTCGTTGAATGGGGTCCCGGAGACTGTCATCGTAAATATAACGTATAAAGCACGAGCGTGTACGAATCACGGGCAATTGACGCCAATCGATCCGTTCTGTATGGGGTGAAAATGTAGCTAGCTAAACCGTGATACGTCGACAGGCAGTACCGTAAGATTGATCTTCTGAGCTTACAAGGGAATTCGATTTGTCGTGTATACTTTATCGTACATATGTGTAATTTTCAGTTACAGGTTATTGAATTCAAGTTTTCATTGGTTGCCAATATGTAAAAACGTTTGAAGTAAGGATGTTTTGCTGTATTTAAGAAAGAAGAATGGTCTACGTGCCTTACGAGAAAGTGGTCCTTGAAAGACTAGTAATTGTAGCATTACATGTATAACACTGTACTGCAATATAATAGTATATGAAAAATGTGTTATTTTTATTTTTTTAATAATTTTTACGAAATATGTTCTTCATATTCTAAGGCAGAGATAATATCTGTGTTGCTTTCATCGGTGGAATAATCATTCGTTTGATTTTGCTTCATCATCCAAAGGGGTCATTCTACATTAAATCGACTTATTTTTGTACTTGATGAATAGGAATTCCGATGAAACTGAAATATGAGTTATTCCAAGTGAAATTAAGGTGTGTTTAAGTGATTAATTTCTTGGTTTTGCATTTGTTAAAAAACTATGGGGCCTCTAAGTTTGCAGTTCTTGCCTATCCTTGAAGGCAAGCTTCATAAGAATTTATAAACTTCTGCGTCCTGTATTTTGTAAACAAATTCAAAACCAAGTAAATGGTGACTTAAACCCTCCCTTATTTTACGTGTACTATGCTATATTCCATTGTCATCGAAATCCCTCGACAGCAAGAGCAAGAAATGATCGATGTGTTGTATAGTAACCAGCATAGTAGGTAACTTGGAAAGCAGAGTTATCTTAGGAAAACTTTTTTTAAGAAAAAGAAGAAACATAAAAACAATGTAATGAAATAATAATCTGAGAGGAGAAATAGTGAAATAAAAATTGAGAAGTGAAAGATACCGGATAAATATCTAAGTAGAGGAAAATGAGTACCTATGTAACGAGTAATGGTTTGCTGAGACACGAATCGTAGTCTGCCGTGATACTTGTACCAAGCTCATGAAAGCCTCTAGAAGACTTATTATAGAAGTTACTGTGAAATTTATCGCCGAACTCATTGAGAGATCCATTAGGGGACTTACTGAGAGATTCATCGTACAGTCGACCGTGATACTGTAATCTGACTCGATTTGCTTCGAAACTGTTACGTCTACCTAAAGAACTATTAAGGCCAAGACTTGTAGATACATGTTACTGTTCAGAGAAATTTTATTCCATTAATCATTGACGCATGACATCTTCATAGGATGTATATCATAACATGTGGGGCCCACTGTATGACGATCAGGAGGTACAAAAACAATGAAAAAATTCATATAAACATGTACGCTATTTTATTTTTTTTCACGGTTTGAAGTTTAAACCAGGACGGCCGGCTCTATTGTGTGTATGGGTCTGTATCAACGCGTGCCTCCTGCGTGTGCGTGCGAACGTACGCTACCGCGCACACAGCTGAGTCGTCTATAAACTGAACGCTCCGGAATTTGGACCGCTAATATTCAACTCTTAATATCTCGAGAACGAAGCCTCGGATCCCAAAACGGTGAAGGACTATTCGATGTCTTGTTGCATCAAGATATTGCATGTTCAGGATTGTCCATCAAATTTTAGTACATCCTGTATACTTCAGAAGTCCACATTCAATTGAACCGTTAATCTTTCATTACGGAAAACAAATCCAATTACAAACAGTTTAGTAGAATTAATTACAAATGCTATCTCTGTTTACCATTATGTACACTAAAATATCGAAATGGCTACAATTCGGGACCGAGGTCAAATAGGACACACGTTTATATGAATTTTCTTCACTGTGTTTGTGTCCCCCGTCCCCCACTGACGCGGGTCCCACATATTATGATACACCCTTGTATATTTACAGGAGAACAAAAGTTCCATTTATACTGCTGCTGTCCTCCTCCAATCTATTTGGCAGAAACTCATTTTTACTCATGCATAAGTGCAATGATAATGAAGAAACACTTCTAGAATTTCCTACCTTTATTATCCGTCCTGATTTCATGCTTTCATTTTCTCATCCATTTACAAGTAAATGAATACTGTTTTAGGTGAAATGCACTCGCGTAAAGCAGTAGATTTAATTTCGCTTCGACTTAAACATCGGGGAAATATAATACCTACGCGATTTCATTAATCAAAAGACACGTCGACGAACTTAAGTACTTGAAGACGATTCTTTCTCTTTTGCTCCAATAAAATTTAGTAGTTTCTTATAATCACCCTTGATCGAGTCATTTTCACAAAAGACTTTTCAACAGGAAGTAATCACAGGAAAATTGTACTCACGGCTCTCCCTTGACGCGAAATCGCCCTCGTACAATTATTCCTAGCGGGGTTACTTTCGTAGAACTATTTCTCAGGAGAAAAGCCGCGGGAAATTCGCGATAACAGCGATCCTTTTCCGTCGACAGTTCTGCACGACGATCAAATTCCCCTCTTCCGCTTTCCTTCTTCCTTTCTACGTCTCTCGAGCGCGAATCGCGTTCAGTCATTTTTCACTGCACGACTCGAATCCTTCCGTTTCTTTGGGAAATGATCCTCGGGAACGAAATAGCACGAGCGAGCATGTGCCAAAGGAAGCTCTGTGACGGGTAAATATTTTACCTTGCTCGCTGGCGAGTACTTCAATCGAATTAATGGATCCCACCAGTGAAATCGTTCCTTTTGACTGGTGGACAAGAAGGAGCTTTCGCGTGACGCTAAACGAGCAGAAAGCGACGTTTGTGTGCCCAAATACGGGGTTTATGAAGAGTTCCCGTGTCCCGCCAATTCCCTTCCTTTCATTCAATTATTTAGTTCCAAGATGAATTAAAAAGAATACTTATGAAATGTCAAAGAAGATTTTGATGCAACTTTGTTGGTTTATAGGGGATAGTATAAATATTATTGTGTTAGGTATACAGTAGTAGAGTATGTATGGTATAGAAAAGAGTGGGGATAGTTGAACCATGGAGATAGTAGAACCACTGAGGATATTTCGTTTTCTTCTAATAATTTTTTGGTTGCTATGTTAGATATACCCAAATAGCACAAAGCCATTTTAAAAACGTCTTAAGGGGTTAGCTACCGTCAGCAAGGACAGAAAAATCGATTTTTAGATTTCATCATTTTCTCAAAGTATATCATCCTGAAAATGTTTTCTGTAAGTTTCAAGTTGATCCGATTAAAATTGTGGCAGATATACGACTTAGAGTGCACGCGCCGCGAAGCGTACCGCCGACCGCTTGAAACTTTAAACGCGTTTTTCTCGAAACGGGATTTTCGATTGCGGTGACCACTATTTCTCCAAAACCGCTTCACCAATCTTTCTGAGACTTTGTAGGTTTCTTCTAGACATTCAAATCTAGTCTTTAATCGAAGTATTTATTTTTCCAATGCATAGTTTTTATTTTATGGATGAAAAATGAGCGTTTTTTTCTACGAAAATCGATCATTTCAATTAAAACATCTGCCATTTTGTCCCAGATTAATATTTTGTAAAACGGATCGATTAAAGACTAGATAAACCATTGTACTAACTAAATCTTCTTCGTGTTTTTATTTCGCGTAGCCCAGTTCCGAATAATGTTGGTCACCGCAAAACGTGTTTTTAAAAACAGCTTCCGGGAAATCAGTTGTAATTGTGCAATAAATAAATATTTTAATACCAAAACGTAATATAATAACCTGTTAAACTGTCCTCCACCTGAATACAGAAACCACTGCATAAAAATATGCATGTACTTTCTGAAATAAATTCCCAAAGGATCGATTCTTTTTCTACCTCCTGACGGGAGCTAACCCCTTAAAGACGTCTGAAGCCAGAAGTTCAAGACGTCTTTAAGACGTCTGTAAACTTCGTTTTCACTTTCTTATACGGATTTTCATCTTAAAAATGTCTTTAAGACGTCTTACAGACAATCTTTAAGATGTTTTTACTTAGACGTCTTAAAGACGCCTTTCGGCCGATTGTTTCACCTTCAGTAATCTTCTAGTTATGTTCCACATAACTGCCAAATGATAACATCCAACTAGTCGACGAGTGCCAGATAATAGCATCTAATTGGTCGTTCATTGATCGGGACTTTAGTCGGAGGTGAAGATATCAGGCATTTATCAGGTCTGGGTTCGGAAGAAAAAATTTGGCGGTAACGAGAGACAATCGAAACCCAGGACTTTCCGTTTACGAAGCTACTGTTATTCGCACCTACCCAACACACTTCCTTATAAACAGTTCTAAATTCTAGGTATATATATAATATTAATTGTTTATAAAAAATACGCATTACAACGAAATATTCCACAGAATATTATTATTAAATGTATTTATTGCACCATTACAATTACAATATAACAATAATAGTCAACAGGCGAGGTTCAGCATAAGTGCTGCTCTACAACCTAACCTAATATATCATCATTTGACCTAGAGTGAATCCAGACACTGACATATAATTGTATTAATGAAAAATTGATGAAACAAATGTACGATAATTGTGTTACTATATGTTTAATATTCCATATAAATAAATTCATCTTAAAGATATTTTTTTACAGATGGAACTATTATACAAGTTATGCGCTGCATAAGGGCGCCAGCCGAAGGAGGCGCGAAAAAACTATATCGCACAATAAAACATAAATCCGCATAAACAAAATGTAAATACGGCATAAATGTGGATAAGGGCGCCAACCATCCTTGCGCCGACCCTGCCTTAAGGTGGCTTTTTACGGACGTCATAAAAATGTCTTTAACACGTCCGTAAGATATCTTAAAGACATCATTATCACGAATCAGGACATTCAGACTTTCAGATGTAAAATGGACGCCTTTAAGACGTTGTTTGATGTCTGGTTATGGTTAGTTCTATGCATAACCTAACCACACATGCGTTTGTAGAGGCGTAGAGTGTTTGTAACTATTTATACTTGCGATAAAAACTTTTGCGAACAAAGATTGTCGTCATTGGCAAGTGGTTCTAAATTACATCAAATTTATTTTTGGCGTAAGTATATTCATATTCTGGTATTTACATACTAACCTTTTTGATTCAAAATACGTTTTATTATGTTGAGAATTTTCATAATTTGTTCATGAACCACTGTTGGGGAATACTTAAACCACTCTTTGATTCAGATTTTCTCCATTTTTTACAGGCTGTTTAAATATGGTGTCAACTTATAAGAGAAAAACAAATCGTCATGGATAGTCCAGAAAAAATTGGTCGAAGAAAAGCAAAAGAAGAAAAATGGTTTGAAAAAACCTGCCAAGAAATTATTTGGATTGGAAAATGAAACAAAAACAAAAAATTTCATATTGGTTTTCACTGTGATTACACGGCACGATTTGTTCAGGGTAATAAACTTATATTTTTGAATTCGAAAATCGTTATTTATTATATATAATTGTAGACTTTTTAGCCGCCAAATATGTATAAAAATGTATTGTTTTAGTAAAATAGTAATCACGATACCTTAAGCAGAATTTTTGTAATTTATTTGATCCTCCGCAAGTACAGACTTTATTCCAACTGTTAGTGGTTCTATTCACTCCCCGGGATGAGGCATTGATGTAATTGTTCATACAATCTAAAATGAACCGCATTACATTTCAAAAAGATTCTGCAAATAATAAAAGAATGTTTGATTTTTCATTTTATTTTAAAAAAGCGTAACGAATTAAAAAGTTTCATAGAGAAATAACGATAAACAAAGAACTTGGTCCAATTATCTCCACTCTCCCTTAATTATAATAGTAGAGTTTAGTGTAGATATCAGTATCCCATAGATGTATATCATAAAGATATTATTCCATAGGTAAATACACTATAGATATTAGATGCTGCAGGAAAGTGTACCATAGGCAGAGTATCCCACCATAAAATGAACCTATAGGTATTAGTATCCTACAATAGAATTTGGCTACCAAAAAATATCCATAGGACATGTGTTATTTTAACTGTGGTAATTCAAGTTTAAAGGATGGACCTCAGGAGGGTAATTTCACAATCTGAAATCAATTGGCACTACGCAACAATTTTCCGTCAGCGTAGTTTTTTTTAGGCACCTCTAAGAATCATCCGTGCATCATCAAAATCTGCGTCAAAAATTTCGCTGATGTTCCCTGTTAGTGTTTTCAGTGCAGCGCATTATTTTTATATTTAGAACACAACTACCTTGGCGCGCAATGTGCAAGTGGTTTTCTCAGTGCATAAAATACAACTGACTTGTTCACGATCGATAACGAGTCGGAAATATCTTACAGATAAGTAAACTATGGAGTGGAAACACTGATTACTTAATTCGTAAAATTTCAATTTAAAAAATTATAACCGTATGTTTGACATTTAATTCCTTAAACGCATTCACTTGATAAATAGAAAAATGAGTCTCGCGCACCCAATAGTTCAACCTTTTGAGTAACAGAACGAAATATATACGAATGTATAGGAGCTACAGAAGGGGTGAAAGTTTTAAAATTCTTAACCTCATAAATCACACAGATCTGTGAAACATTTTAACTATAGCCAAACACGACTATTTAGTTAAACTACCTTCGTCCTACATATCCATACAAGAATAGAAAAATACTATCTGGTAACAACCACCACCCGCTGCAACAGGCTCCCTCCGTCTTCCTGGTGTCGCTTCCCCAACAACACAACCCCGCCTGAAAGCCAACCAGCCAACATTCCAGATTTATTCATATTTATGCGCGCCCCCGGGTTTTAAACGCGCCCCGTGCATTCACGGGCAACTTTGAAATGTAAATGACGGAAGGTGGAATTCGGTCCTCGAGACACGTTCCGCCTGGATTGTTTGTAAACGTCAAAGGAATCCCGCGATTAATTTTCATGCCCCCGCCACTTTCTTCCTCCTACTACTCCTCCTCCCCCTCCCCAGCCGCCTTTTTCCCCAGACTCTGGCCAGATTCGATTGGAGTCACGTGATGTTGTCATACATTTCGAATTAAGCAGAAGTTGATATGCATGCAGCTGTGGAGCTGTTGTGGTTTAATATGGAAATCGAAGCTTTCTTTCGTGGAGCTACTGGTGTTATGGGAATGCCCGAAGTTTAACCACGTGATATATGGGATCTTGAAAAGAAAGATTGATGGGGTGTGATCGCTGATAACAGAAATTGATGTTTTCTTTACCTAGTGGCATGTTAATTACAGCAGAGCGTTTTGTGGAAGTTTCATATTTGATGATACAGGTCAATTATTATACAGGGTCAGCATTTTATCTTGGGTTGGAATGGTTTTCGTCGTTGGCAGAGACAACTCAGTAATTCATGGAAAATTAACAAAGGATGGAGCAAAATTATTTATCAATGAATAGATTATTTATCAGTCTATAGATTCATTGATATTTAATTTATTTACGCTATACAAGTAAAGAACACATCAAGGAAAAAGTTAACTACCTACTGGCGATTACACAAGGCAAATGAATACAAAAGTGAATAAATAGACTAAATAAAAAAAAATAATAATGAAATAATAAAAATATAAAAAATAAACAAAAATAATAAAAAAATAAAAAATGAACAAAAAATATAAAAAAACAAAAAAAAATAAAAAAAAACAAAAATAATAAAAAAAATTAACAAAAATAATAAAAAAAATCATAACTTGACCATCTCTCCTTTCTGCAGTGAGAGATGGTCTTTTCGTTAGCTTTAAGAGGAAGAGTTAGTATGGCTAAATATTTTGGCTTCATTGTCCCTCAATATCTCTACTATCCTATTATCCCAAACATTCAACGAAAATGAACTTAGATGTATATTTTAAATATATTTTTGTAAATCGCTGTTTGACAAAAGAGGTTGAATGTAACTTTAATTTACGTTTCAAAGCCTATAAATCCAGAAAAACACAGAAGGAAGCGAAATTACGCTATTCATTCAACTGTTTGGCTCTAGAGAAGTAATTGGTCTGTACCTAATGCATTTTTACGTATAGAGACTGAAATATGTATAGCGACTCGACCGACTCTCCGGCCCGACAGCGTCTCGTGGATTTACCCTAAATGGGCTTTAAGGCTCAGGAAGTAACCAGAGACCCCTTCCAAGGCAGGAAGGATATTGAGAAAAGCTCCAAAGCACGTGCCACATTAACCAGAAGAAAAAAGACAAGATTGTGTGAACAAGAGCCTATGCCATCTATCTCGAGAGAAAACGTGGACGGCAACTCTGCAGACAAATTATGGTTTTGCAAATTATGTAGAACTGCATTCCAGAGTAATATGCGACAGTGTGTCACGTGTCTCATCTAGATACACAAGGATTGAAGAAGAAGATGTCTTTGCCCGTTTACAACGTTTTTAAAAACCTCTTCATTTTCGTATTTGTTGTGTTCGTAGATTGTCACAAATATTACAGTTTATAGTTTAATGTTCACAGATTTATATAAAAAAAATGTTTTCAAGAATATGTACAAGTTTTTTTTTAAACAGATTATACATCCTTAGGTGGGCTTGATTACCCGCACTTACCTCATGACACGAGATACTTTAATAATCTGCATTTACAACTAGTTACAATAGTTAAACAAAAATGAAGACAAAATCATCGAAAATTTAAATTTTTAAAAATCTTCGGTGGACCATTTTTCCCTAAGTATCCGCTAGGGATGGCCATATGTGTCCAGGGCAGATGGCTAGAGTTAGTGTGGTATTTTTCTTTCTTTTCCTTTGCAGTTATTTTTATTATTCTCTAGCTTAAAGCACCCGGTGTTACCCGGGCAAAGCTTTGATTGTCACAGAGTGTCAAGTGGGCGAAATAAAGGGGAATGGGTGGGATGTCTAGATTTCATGGTAGTCCATATTCACCGCAGGGTTCTAGAGAGAAATTATGTAAAATTTGGTCTAAATCGATTAAGAAAATCGGGATAAAAAGTATCCTATATATTATCCCTAGTCCTAGAATACGTGTATACAAAATTTCAGTAAGATTCGTTGCGTAGTTGCGACGTGATTGAGTAATAAACATCAAAACACACTTTCGCATTCATTATATTAGTAGGATATTGTTTTTATCTTTTTGTACCTTACTGTAGGAGGTAAAAATTAAAGTCGACACACCGAATGTACAGTGAGTAATAATACCATATATATTTATTACGGATGTTCAAATAACAAATGGCAACACTTAGTGCATGTCTCATGTACCCAAATACTTGCAAATCTTACATTCTAGTCAAACTTCTGTTAGTGGTGTTCGATAGTAGTTCTCGCCACACCCATGGCAATCATTGGTAACGTTACCGTTGATAAACCTAACCATATCGTTGCTACAAAAATATGACCACCTAACCCTGCTAAAAGTTGACCGTCTCTTCTAAGTTTGCAGATGAGATGGCCATGCTAACTATCATGCCTTACAAGGAAACATATCGAACCCGAAAATTCTGATTTTAATGAAACTCCGTACGATTGTAGAGCATGTCGGAGTATGTAAGAAACGATTTTTTTCTGCGGAAACACTCTGAGGGGGTGAAATCAGCCCCCGAAATTTTCAGTGATTTTTCGTTTTTCGAGTATAACTTTGTAACGGTGCGAGGTAGAAGAAAACCGTAAATGGACAAAATGTTCAGTGTTTGATGCCGTATAACGCGCTGCACAAGAAATGTTTGTACGTCCACAATTTATAAATAAATTAAAATTTTCGTTATTTTACAAACATTTCTTTTGCAGCGCGTTATACGGCATCAAACACTGAACATTTTGTCCATTTACGGTTTTCTTACGTACTTACGTACTTACGTTTTCTTAATTTTATGTACGTACGCGTATATTTCCTCAGCATGTTGTGTCAATCTAAAAAAAATAAAAATGCACTAAAAAGTGAAAAATAATTTTTCCCCTTATTTAATCTACGATTTACATATTTTTTAAGTCGGGTCCTTATCATTTGCACTGTGTAAATCTGGCGCCGACTGAAAAAATATATGAGTCGTAGATTAAATAAGGGGAAAAATTACTTTTCACTTTTTAGTGCATTTTTATTGTTTTTGAAGTCGGACAGAAATTAATTTTTTTACAATTTTTTTCACTGAATGGTTTATTAAAGTTTGCCTCAATGTGAACAGAATAACTTGGACGAATACAATGCTCCCTAATAAATAAAGGAGTTTCTGAAATCTTATAAACTACATATTTTTTATACATTTGAAAGCTCTACTGGCCGTTACACGAGATTCTATACAGCTGATTTTGATTTCACACTTACGTTTTTTGTGAGTGTTTTTATCATCAATTTGATTCGGTGTATGTAAACTAACGCATTTAATAATAATAATAATAATAATTCTTTATTGTACCTGTAGACCTTAAGAATAATAACAAGAAGATAACATGGAATAATAAATGCATAGTAATTACGTACTATATGAAAATACGAAACAGACAATAGTAGAGATAGAAATTAGATAGCATATGATAACGTAAAGTGCAAAAGGCGATATCCAGCTATCAGCTGTTATTACCCGAACCGCTGGATATTAAATAACAGTGTATAGCCAGTGCTGCACAAGGAGCTGCTTTCGGCGCCTAGCGGTGAGCAACCCACTTGTTTCGTTGTTAAGGTTAGAATCTGTGAGGAGTACTGCAGTAGTGTATATGTGTGCTCGTAGGCTCGTAGCATAAGTATATATGGCTAGGTTCAAGTCATACCAAATGCACATACACTACTGCAGTTCTCCTCACCGATTCTAACCTTAGCAATCGGATAGGTGGGTTGCTCGTCGCTAGGCGCCGAAAACAGCTCCTTGTGCAGCGCTGGTGTATACAGAAAATAGATGTATTTGATAAGAGAAGGGAATGTGAATTTTGAGAAATGACAATTCAATTTTCTTGTCTTATAATTCTTATTTTCGAATAGCACATGAGCTTCTATGTATTTGTCTAAATCTAAATATATATACTTATAATCTAGGTGCGAATTTAGTGGGTCCCAGCTTAAATATCAAACTACGCATATTACGTACTATTGGTATTACCTACTTCTACAAGGAACCGAGGATTTTACATCATGACAGGATGAGGTTGTAATAGAAAAGCTTATCCAGAGGTATCTATGAATTAAATTGTGGCTCAAGAAGGACGCTGCATCTGCCATTGAATCGAATTATTCGTCGTCCAAAGGTTAAGTCGAAAATTGTTTGTATTACGGCTCAGAAAATGCATTTTTTTATAAGTTTTTAAGGTTGTATTACGAAGTAAGGACAGATTCGCTTGCATCAGAAATGTAGATTGAGTTTCCTAAAACGACCTTTAGAGTCGGAAATATTAATTGCCATAAGGAAAGCATCACGTTTCTAAGTGATAAAATGAACCGAGAGTTATTTTTCATGAAGTCGATTGATTCATATCTATTTTGCTAAAACGGGTGCAAAATGCACGAAGATACTTCTTAGTAGGTATACAATGAAGGTTTAGTGAAACATGGTAGGCTTTGAAGAAAGGCACAATATAGGGTATAAATATAATTATAATTCGTATCACAGTAAATGTGATAAAGGGTAGGGGAGAGTTGGGTAAAACGGAACGGGTAGATAATACGGAACATCAATGTCTCTCTTAGATAACAGTTGCAAATGAGTTGGTATCGCGTGACATGGGACCAAGGGGTCCTCACAGCATTTTGTGACAGACCATAGACCCATGCACACGTTACCTTTCCGTTAAGAAAGTTGGAATAATTTCCGGTATCGACATTTCAATATTGTGTTGTACTTTCGACCACTTTTCGGCACTTGAATACTGAAAATTATTACCGGTAAGTACATCGTTGGATTCTGTAGTTCTTACGCTACATTTTGACTTATTAAAAAGTTATTTACCTCACGCTGAAGTGTAAATATTCAATGTTTACTAAATCACTGCATGTGGGGCAAAACGGAACACTTTTCGTGGGGTAAAACGGAACACCTATTTAAAACAATTCCATCAATCCAATTGTCTTGAAACTTTGCAAGCATTCGTAGTTATTATGATAATACAAAATTATGAAGAAAAAACGGGTGGGTGAAAAAATTACCCAGTCATCAATAAATATAACCCATAACCAAAAATCCAAACGACTTGAAATCAGCCTATAACCACAAATCAAATTAATTTAATCGATATGCAATCAGCATCTAACCACAAATCAAAACTTAGGCAGTAAAAAGTAAGTAATAAAAAAAATATGCAAACAATTTTTTTTAAGGTAAACAATTTTATTTAAACTGCGCCAAAAACTGAAAAATTCTCCATGCACCCAAATGTTCCCAAAGATTTTTCTTAACAATGGCTTTGATTTTCTTATAGTCTAAGGTTCACTGAAGACTCCTGTTCAAGTCCCGTGTCTTTTTCTCCTTCCGATTTTATGTTATCACCCTCCGAAGCTAATCGTTCCGTTTTACCCCACTCTCCCCTATATTGGTGACGAGTATTGAATTTTCTTCTTTAACTCAATAGTCCATTAATCTTCTCTCATATTTCTTCTTTAATTGGGATAGTTTATTATTATAAACATAAGCGAATCATGTTTTAGTTGCACATAATCGAAGACCTAACCCCAAAATTGTATTAAATTCATAATCTTTTTATAAAATGCAAAGTCTGTGTAGGGAACCTTTCCATAGCATTCCTCGAGTTCTATATTTTTGTGTGATGTTGCAAGTGCTTTATTACGCAAACTGAAAAATCTTAATTTCTGTATATTTTTGTTGGAACCGTATTCTGTTTGTCATAGAAAATGCGATGTCGAGAAGATAACAGATTCTTTTACAATAAGAATATTAGGAAGTATTTGAAACATTAGACATTTTGAAAGCCCTGAGAATGAACGAATATTTGAGCGAAGAAAATTATTGTGGTATTTGATCGATCTCCTGTTGTGTTTAAATAAATAAATGCCTAAACGAGTAAAATCTTGCTTCTATAAACCTCTAAGAATCTGTAAAAATAACGATAAGAGACTAGAAAAGTAGAAGAACGTTTAAGAATTGAAAAACGTATTCGAAATTGTTTTAAAAAAGCCGCACAAATTTTTTGTTCACTACATTTTCACAAAATACATCCAAACTCTTCTTCCAAGCTTGAAATTCAAAAATTTTAAAGGGATACTGGCCATGTGATAGCATTATAATTACACATGAATAATGAATAATATTAATCGGTCACTTTTAAACAACCGACCTATTTCTAGTCGATTAATTAGTAAATGCTAACAACAACCAATTACCAATTGACATTTGTACTGTGTGCGCGCCGTTTGCCACAAAACTGACCGCAATTATCAACGTCCACGAGATGTCTGCTGTTAACTGTCCTATATACAGACGATGTCCTATATGCACACGCAGGCATTTGCCAAGCTGGAATGTGCTATGAAGCCAATAGAATGACCACAAGAACCGCTCCGTAATTAACACGCGATTATCGCCGTTTAAGGCCACCCTCTCAGGGAATTAATTAACTATGAGGAAAACAATTGGAGGGTTACAGAGATCAGAGAATCCTCGAAGCATATATGTAGTAGGTATGATTTTAGTAAGACAACTGAATGGTAGCGTAAAAACCGTCAAAAAGAAACTGCAAAGGAATAGGTGCTTTCAGTGGAAATAAAGTAAATGAAGTGACTCCAAGTTAGTCTTAGTAACAGCATTCTTTTTCGCGGTGAATATTACCCCTTGTGTATTAAATTATATACACATACATACATATATTACATACCTACGCGCTTTCTTCATACCGTGATGGGAAAAACCTAGGCGTAAGTAGGTAATTTAACACGGCAATTTAACTTTCTGTGAGTTATTTTTAATGAAACGAAATACTCCCGCTTTAACAGTAACAAGTTGTATTTGTAATAAGGAAAACTGAGGGACGGAATCTGAATTTTGATTGAATCAACAACATAAGTAAGTATTAACTGATGTAGTTTTATCTGTTGGTATGATTTCTAGGTTTAACGAAGACGTATTATTATTATTGAGAATTCAGTGCACATGTGGAAAAGGTTTATGCTCTTAAACCGAATTAGGACTGTTTTATTGTCGAATCAAAAACTAGTTTCGTTATTAGCATTCTCTTGAGCTACATTCCCGCAGTTTCAGATTTTTTCCAATTTTCAGGGTTGCCGAACTTCCCTTGTCAGTGACTAAATATAACTGAGATATACAGGGTGTTCCAAAAATGCTGCGGTTCCTTGATGGGGGTGACTCAGGGGGTGATTGCAAACAACTTTTTCCTTTACGCAAATGCTCTCCGAGATTTCGTTAACGAGATATTAACCAAAAACACCGACCAATCAGAGCGCGCGCCTTCCGTCCGAGCTCCCGCGGTAGGCGACTGCGCTTGTACTTACTACGAACGTACGAACAAGCAAGTCGGCGTGCACCGAAGAACACCGCGTTATAGTTTCTGTTTAAAACAGAATCTTAAATAATAATCATTTGAAGCGAGAGGACAAGAAATACGTAAATTTCGTTTTCAAATACCTAACGCATAAACGAAAAGGTAATGTAACAGAAAATGTACAAGGGATCGTAATTCCTTATTGTCCGAAATTACAACCGCCAACAAGGGGCGAAATTCTGAAGACGCCAACTTCACTGCGAAATATTTATCTAAACAAATGAATTAAACAAACAACAAAGATTTTTTCTTGTATTTCAAGAGTGGTAGATTTCCCCCAAAATACGAAAACGTTATGTGTTTATTTCATTATAAAAACCATCACCGGCAGGTGGTCCAATTTTCGACGGAGAGGGTAGATTGTCCCCTTAATGGAGCTCTGCTTTTATCTAATAATCTTCGATTCGCTTCACTTTGTCACAAAGTTCCTTTGGTCGTAAGTTTTCGATCCCTTTAATTTTCAGAGGAGTAATTAACGCAATTATTAACGTTTGCCCTGGAACTTACACCCACTATTTAATGTGTACCTTTGAGATTCCAACAAGGAAATGCGTTTAAGGCCAGGTGCAGATGAGCGGTTCGCGGCCTGACTTGTCGAGATGCGGGTTCGACCAGTTCGACGTTGTCGTGGCCGAGATTGCGTGCCTGGCTCGCGTGGAGGATTGTCATTCATTTTTCCAAGGGACTCCGCGTAATTGGATCGGGAAGTGTTGTCTAGTTGCGCGATTCCATCGACATATAATGGGCTGCATACAGCGCCAAGAGTTTCGGGTGATAATTGGGGAGTTAATAAATCATTGTGCAAAAGCACGGAGCAGATAAGTTAGAAACCGAATTTTTAATGATATGCAATTAAATCGAGTATAATGAAGTGGGTGTATTTAAATCTTCTTTATCTTTAACTCACCAACCAGCAATTACACACCGTATTAAATTATTTTCCACAACATAGTGGGGATTGTTTGATGATCGTGGTTATTATGTGATGCGAATATTTTTGTAATATGTGCTGATATTTTCAGAGGGGTATAAATCTTTCCATTTCCCATGTAAAGTTTTATCTACCGAAAATAAAATTGTATCTTCTCAAGAGCAAGTGTTTATGTTACTGAGAAGCATCGACTGAAGTTCCACTCAATTTGTTTTCCCAACAAACTTTCAAATGTAAAATTTCCAATTACTATGAATAATTCTCTTATGACGATGACGTAAATGAGCATTAAATATTACAGGAAATTTTTACAACGCAGATCATTCTTATTGCTTATTGAATTCAATCATTTTCTTTCTAGATAAAGATGCATATTTGCTCGTAGGTACCACTCGAATAAATACAAGAACGATTTGACCCATACCTACTAATATACGAAAAAAGTATAAGAGTGAAATGTTGTCTTTTTGTTTGTCCTTCTTTCATGCCTAAACGGCTGAACGGATTTTAATGAAATTTTGCATATACATTACATACGTCCTAGATTAGATTATAGGCCGTTTTTAAGCTTTCTTAGTTTGGAAACATCATAAGTGATTCCGGGGTGAAACCGGGTACCGTGTCACCTAGTATTAAATAAAACGTCAAATATAATTTACGAATTCACGTACTATGACAGTTATATTTCTGTTCAATTCAACATATATATATATATACTTTTTAATGAAGAGGTATTTCTACTTCCAAGTACCAATCGAATAAATAGAAAAACGATTTAATACAAACTAGAAAAAACACCAAATACAATTTACGGATCCACCTATGATAGTAATATTCCTCTTCCATTCAACCCTACCGAATTTAAAGCATCAATTCTAATTTCCTCTTCCTTGAATTTAAAGCATCAATTCTAATTTCCTCTTCCCCGAATCGCCTCGTCAGTCCAATCATACCATAAATTAGCGAAACGACCGACAGAACGCTTTTACCAACATCAAAATCACTGGTAATGTATTCGGTACATTGTACGTGGCCCGCATGCCGCCGTTCGATTCACAATTAACTGCCCATCCTTGTGATCTCCGTTGTTTCCAGGAGAGGGAAGTTTGGCCAGGATACACAGAATGTTCTGCTGAGATATCGAGACTTTCGTCCCACGACCTTATCAGGATCTAAATGAGACTCGATACAAATGCTACATACCTGTCCTAAATTAGCAACTAATGTGCACTACTAGATTCCATAAAATACACTTGTCATAAAAAAGGGTGCCAAAGAAAAAAAATTTTCAAGATTTCCTCCTGAAGTGCTGTTTATAGGGGAAATTAGGATAAAACCGGGTAGCTGGGTAAAACCGGGACGTGCTATTATTTTTAAAACCGCCTTAAATTTTCCCGCGTCGTTGCAGCGACATATTGTCGGGATATGCATTACTTCATCAACAAAAGATAATTGTGTTACAAGCGTGCTTACTAAAGTTATACCGACTTGTGTGTTTTTGAAGGCTCTGATCTAATTTTCGATAGTTAAAAAACTTCACTATTGATAGTGTTCAGGTAAGTACTTTTTTGTGTGAGTTACGTTAATTGTTGGATATTAAAGTGTAAATAACTAATACAGTTTGTTTGTACTTCGCCTTGGTATTGTTGATAATTCGTAATATTTACAAAATTGTATGCTGGGGTAAAACCGTACGGGGTAAAACCGGGTACCCAGTTTTGGACAAAATGTGTATAACGAAGAAACGAAAAAGAGGAAGTTATCAACATTAAACTAAATCTTAATAAAGGACTACAGCTAAAGAGAAAGAATACCAGAAAATTAAAAAAAATTGCGGATGGATAATGATAACAGTGGTGATGAAGACGGTGAAGACATTTGCGTTTATGTCCAAGAATCCTATGTCATCCAAATTGAATGAAAGTTGAGTGCAGTGTTGTAAGTGGGCTCACGACGGCTGCACTGGTTAGGGGGCTGAAGAATTGGAAAAATACCGTTGTAATAGGTACTAGGGCCAGTTTTTAGTATGGTATCCGGTTTTACCCAGACCATGGGGTAAAACCGTAAAAACAAACTATATTTTAAATCGTAATTTTGTTGTATTTGTTATTGTATTTAAAAAAATTGATATATACTATTATTTAATAAAGAGTTTATTTTAATAAATCCCAATTTCAATTTCTTTTTTACATTAATAAGGTCAAAGTTATGAGCTTTTATCCTTAACGTCCCGGTTTTGGCCCTACTTCCTCTCCTATGTATATTAATCATGGTAACTCCATGTGTTTTACCAGTAATTATCAATAATTTCTTTCAATTTCACATATTTACAGCAGAAGTAAATTTCATCCCATGCTGCAGTTAAGACTGAGGATTCATGTAGCCCATAGAATTTTATAAAAAAATTAGTAAATATTACATCTTCACTATTAGAACCGTACCTACATTAATTGCTAAAATCAATCGGTAAATGTATAACAATTTATTACATACAAGGATTTTAATGTAAGAAGTAGTTTTGAGAAAAATATTTAACACATATTTTTTGTTATCCGCAATCGTATATGTTGAAGGGTGAAAACAGCCCCTAAAGTTAAGCCTCGAAAATAATTTTCTAGAATATCTCGTGAACTATTAAGCCTAGTATAATTTTTTTTAAATTATGTGTGCTTTTAAAGATACATCCAGCCCCCTCTAGGCTCTTAAAAAATTAAATTTTGTTTAAACAATATATTACAAATATTAACACTGCTGTCAACTTTTCTTGCAAAATGTTAACCAATTTTCACGTAAATTTATATAGGTATGTAAACTATGGTTCGAAATAGAAAATACGGATATTTGGAGTTTTTGATGTTTGGTCATACAATAATAGTTATTGTATATTTACTTTACTCCCACTTTTTGAGAGATAGAGTTTACAAGCATGTGCCGTAAAAGGTATCCCACTTTCATGATATCTTGAGTCATTAAGCTATATTATATTTTGCCAGTTGTCCCTTGAATGGTTGCCACAGATATACAGGGTCAATGTTTTATCTTACATGCGCGTGAACTTGCTAAAATGGCAACAGCGCCTCACGGACGCATTCCACTACAACCATGCACCGGCCCAGCGGAGAGCTGCCAGCGACCGCTGGACAGCAGTGATGCTCGAATTTCAACAATTTTAGCGTCGCAAAGAGCTGATTATTGGAGATATCCCGGCCCAGGTAATCGAGCCGCGCGCTTCGCTTTTATGATCGGTTTCCCACTCGCACCCCAGATTACTGTACCTAATGAGGTTTGAAAATAATCTCGACTGATCTCGGACACGTCTCAGTTTCAAAAATTTTAGCTACGACAGGGTTGACCGCGGCGCTATACCCTTGTACGGAGAGATTTTTCGCCACCTGCGTGTAAAAGCCACAATAGTGGCGCATCGTTCCTGTTCAGGATCCGAAAGGCCACGGGGTTTATGATGCGGACGTGCTCTCTTCGCTATTTTTGAGTTAAGAATTTCATTAGCGCGATTATCGTTGCTGTTAAGCATCTGGCATCGTAAACAGGGGAAAACTCCAAATCCCAGTTAGGACGGGTACCCTTGGAGTCTCTCCTGGCGCTGAATAGCGATTGACGTGTCATAAACCCCCTGGACAGATCGCGCACGTGAGGGTCGTTTCTGTCCGCTGGACCTTGGGGCCCGTCCCAGGGTCTCGGTACGGTGTCTCCCCACTGCATTTTTTTTATGCGGAAAGATGGGCAGAGTGTGGACAGAATTCGGGAAAACGCCCAACGTGTCACCTTAAGGACACTAATTGTTACACGAATATTTCCACTCTGATCGGACCTCCGCAGTAGAAGTTGGCAATGGGTCGAACCGAGGTCTCGCTAGAGGGTTCGCGGAGGAGGAAGAACAGAACTCAAGCCAGAAAACCAGAAAAAGGTTCTCGACTCCTGTCGGCCTTGAAAAACGGCCATATGCCTTTAACATATCGACTTAGACTCTTGTCGACCATAGTGACGGTGAATTCTAATGAATATGGTTGTTTTTAAAATCGAGCGTTGTTACTGAACCAGCACTTATCCACATAACAATTACGCTCAAAACAGTTCCAAAAAATGACATTAATAGAAGCCTGTATGGGCATGGCGTTGAGTAGCTAAACCATTTAGACACAAAAATTCTAGAAAAAAATTTAAACACCGCTACAATCAAAGACTCGTCGTATTAGTTACCCCTTATGTCTGATTTAGGTATGCACTGCTTCAAGAATAAAATCATAAAAAAGAAAACCAGAACAATAGATTCTGAGGACTGCAGAACTAACACATAATTGAATAAAAATTTAATTTCTCAATTTATGAAAGTAAATGATACAGAAACAACTAGCCTATTGTTTATCAACATCGCGAATTTTAAAAACAGCATTAAATACAGTATCAAATAAAAAGTTTGCAAAACCTTTTTACACCAAATATGGTTAAAAAATTGATAGAAGAAAAATTAAGTAAATGTAAAATGTGTTAAATTATCCATCATTAAGAGGGAATATTTTTTCCTCGTTTTTCGGAGTAATTTGCATTCCGATATCTTTTATAGTTCAAAAGTTATACGAAAAAGGCCCCAAATTTTTCAACCTTGGCCATGAAATTCTGAATAGCTCTTTGCGACGTTATTTGAAAGAGACCATCCCAAATTTCTCGAAGCTTGGACATCACTGCAGTGTCCAGCGGTCGCTGACAGCTCTCCGAACGCCGGGATGCGGCATGGTTGTAGTGGAATGTGGCCGTGAGGCGCTGTTGCTATTTTATCTGTTCGCGCGAGCGCGGGTTGCAGGATAAAACGTTGACCCTGTAACAGTGGCGCCGTACTAATATTTCCCGTAACGGGGGTATGGAAGGCCTGCACCGCGCTCGTCTGGTTCAGGGTCATAAGACCTGTAGTCAAAGTACAATTGAACGAGAACTGTACCAAATATTAAGACAGTCAAACCCAAAATGGTTTTACTCTACATCACAGTTGAGACATATAAATTTATCTGAAAATTAGTTAACATTTTGCAAGAAAAATTGACAAATAGTGTTAATTTTTAATATATTGTTATTATTGTTAAAATAAATTTTCTAAAAACTGAGCAGGAGCTGGATTCATCTTTAAAAAAGATTTGTTCTCTGTCTACTACAATCCCCGGCAATAAATTTGGAACCAAGCGCAAAGATACGATACTAACGAGAAACACAAATATATTCCGACGTGCGTTACGAAAAGTAGCACGTTTCAATTTTCTTACGAAAAGTAGCACGTTTGTCTTCGTTGTCACGAAAACTATCACGTTTCGGTTTTCGCTACCAAAACCAGCACGTTTCAGCGGTTTGCCACGAAAAGTAGCATGTTCCGTTTGTAGCAACGAAAAGCAACACACTTGGATGGTTAGCTACGACAAATAGCATGTTTCGTCTTTCGCTGTGAAATTAACACGCTTGATGAAAAGAAGCAAATTTGAATGGTTGGCTACAAAAAAATTTATACTGCAGCAACTGACACGATTTTAATTTTTCACAGTAGTACAGGACAAGCGAAACCAGCAAATATCGCGATGTTTGTGTTTACCACGCGTTCGCAATTCCCCCACTCTCCCTTACTTAAATTATGTAGATTAAAATTTTCATATGTGTTGTCTTTTGGAGATTAGATAGAATTATTATCTATTAAACAATATTTTCAACAGTTGAATTCTTTTAAACTGACCACGCACTGAAACGTGATAGTTTCTACAGTTTGCAGGATAATCCAAAACGTGGTATTATTCGTGACCAAACCGCATATATTAGTTTTCGCCGCAAATTCCCAAATAGGCTATTTTTCGAGGCGAAACAGTATAACCCGTTAGTTTTCGCCGCAATAGTACGAAATGTACTATTCTTCGTGGCGAGGCAGTCAAATGTGTTGGTCTTCGCGGCGGAAGACCAAACGTGCTAATATTCGTTAGAAACTGAAACGTGGTACTTTTCTTAACGCACGTCAATTTTAGGTATACATATATAAGATGCAACGACACACATATGAAACGCATGGTAATATTAAATTGGTCTATTTTAAAGTAAAAACACCGAAAATAATTAAGAAATTCGTTTATTATGTAATAAAAAATATAGAAGAAACAATACGCTGTTTGAAAATTCTGAAAAAGTATGGAACATTATGAATTTACAAAGAAATTAACAATAATTTTCGATGCCAAAACGTGTACACAAGCTGTGATACGCACACGCCCCTACAGCACATATGTTGCAGAAATGTCTCAGTTACATTGCAATTTAATATCTGAAATATTGCATGGAATGTTGTCGAAACGTTACAAGTAAATTGCTATGTTCGCCCCTGTGCAACATTGCAGGAGATATTTCTGCAACATTGCTTCGGGTTTTTACAGCAATGGTCAGGCAACATTTCTGAGATTTTACAGCAATGGTCAGGCAACATTTCTGAGATTTTACAGCAATGGTCAGGCAACATTTCTGAGATTTTACAGCAATGGTCAGGCAACATTTCTGAGATTTTACAGCAATGGTCGCGCAACATTTCTGATATTTTACAGCAATGGTCCAGCAAGGTTTCGGGCAATAGGGCCAAAAAATAGCGGTATTTTATATACATATATTCCGGATGTGGCTGTGAGGGGACCCAAATGTGTGCAGAATCGTAATAGCATGACGTACGTATGTCTTTTATAAATAGAAAATACTTTTACCCCCGGGGAGATTCGAACCCGCGCGACCTGTAGCACTGTAGACGAACACTTTACCGCTGCAACTATAATCGTTGATTAGGAAAATTGCTTCCGTATTCGAACTTATATTTCTACCGTGCAACACTTTAAACCCAAATTATTCAAAAACGAAGATTTGTTCTGCAAACCCCATTACATCTCCCTAATTGTGGAGCGGATATCTCACAACAAATTCATTTCGACACTTGATGTTGTATTAAGTTGATTCATATTCTGTTATGAAATATCCTGCGTTGTACAAAAAATAATGTTTTTTAGTTTTTAACGCATTTTTAATACAATCACTTAACATAATTTTTTTTTATAAATTTTTTTATTTTCTAGTTTTTAGTGCTAGTGGATTTACATTTCACAGTTCAGAGTTCTTTGCAAATATCTTTTATTGCTGTATACAGTTTAACAGTTTGCTTAAACCTTATAGTCCTCGCTGCACAAAATACTTAAATAAATTATCGTTAATTTCTTTGCAAATTCATAATGTTCCATAATTATTTCAAAGCAACAATTTGTTTTTTCTATATTTTTTATAGTCATAATAAACGAAATTCTTAATTATTTTTTGTATTTTTACTTTAAGGGGGTAGACTACTGTGACGGCGTGAAAAAATAGGTAATCTTTTGATGCAAATTGTAAATGAAGTAATCAGTCGATTAATTTGCGGGTTTTAATTAGTTTTGGCATATTGTAAAACATTAAAAACCATTATAAAAATTAAGAAAATATATATAGATACGAGGTGGCTCCTATTGGATGATCTTTCTTAAGGGGTTATACCTAGTCCAGAGGCCGAAAGGAGGCGAATGTTTGTGAATTTTTTTGACAAAGGTGGAAACATATATTATTACAGAACTTGTTGCACTTAAAAGAGCAACATTTAAAGAACATTTGGTAATTTTTTCGTAGGAAAATATTTACGTTTATAATAAAGGGACATTCCACGCGAAATCGGACACTTTTCGGAGTAACATTTCGGATGTTGCTGAAATTTGAATATGTTGTAGTCTTTAGTGATGTTTAAATGTACCTCAAAGGATTTTTCAAAATTTTGAAAAATGTCGATTTTACAGCTGTTTGAAGGTAAGTGCTAACATTTTTTCAGTAAATTATAGCTATGGAAGTAGTAAACGGATGGAGATGAGCTTTACGGTGCGTATAGAGAAGACATTGAGGTTTCAAGAAAAAATTATTTCAGTTTAGAAAATAATTTTTTTTAACCATTTTTGTGCAATTATTTTAAACAAATGCAGTTTTTTAACATCGGGCGCGATTTTAAAAATCTGAAAAAATAGGGGAATATAGTTCTATCCTTTCCCTTGATGGACTAATTTTCAAAAATATGGACATTTTAAAATTGGCCTTGTGAAAATTGCCGAAAGTTGGCGCTGCGTCAAATCACACCGGCTCGACTCGCTGAGCCGTGCGGTGCTCGCAGCGGCCAAGTGCTATTCTTATACAGTTTTCTCGAATATGGTAAGTATTTGTAAAAAACTGAAGCAGGAAAACTTTTACTGTTTTTTATACACAACATAATACGGTAACTCAATTGTTGGTGTTCGCAATATTTTCCTTGAAACGAAGGTGACCCTCAGTTTTTTAAATGGAATGCTATATATTTGATTATCCAATATGAAAGCTACTGTCAAGACAAATTCATCCATATGGTATACTATGACCTTTCAAGGATACACATGGTCAGGATTGAAAGAAGAAATTCAATCTACTATAGATACTTCGATATATTTATTTCATTATTTCATTTTTGTGATTTTAAATAATGTGGTTGCGAATGGCAGTGCTATTTTCTTATATGTTTGTGTGTGACAACTATACACGCAATTACAAAAAACAAATAAATTGGAATTTTGGTTTTTGCATTATGAAAGAAGTTATTATAGCATGAGAATGTATCGCAATGCAACTCATTTACGATACATTCTAATTAAACGAGACGTTTGTCCAACCAAAATTTTCGTTTGTTCGCCATTAAGAAAGAAGTTATGCCCAAACTAAAAAGTTTGTCATTAGTACACCCATGAACATTTTCCATTGATTTTTACGTGGGATATGATTGTCCACGCAGGGTGGACAAACAAAAACAGTTTCTACTTTATAAAACTTTACACTTGGGTGCGCCAGCTTTACAGTCCTCATAGTGAATGGATTAACTGTAAATCAATATTTTAAAATTGATCTTTTCTATATTATTCAATTTCTTAATTTCGATGTTTATAACTATAAGGTTACACACATTATACTTGTGCTGTAACACGGACTTTTAAGTCTCTGCAACTCGTGCATGTGGTCATAGAAAATTCTGTTTACATTCTCAGAGTCAGTTGAGTTCTTGCGATTAGTAGAATGAAGTTCATGTGCATCCACGTGCTACACCCGCACACGTAAATCAAAGACTGGTAGGGGTAGCTAATCTTTCCAGTGAACGAGAAAATTTATGGTGATGGTGGTTATTCGATCTTCGATGATAGATTTTCAATGCGTCCCTCTCTGCCGGGTAATGTATACGGGAAAGATACGACAGTCGCTCTTACTACCTTGTCGATGTTGAATATTCATAGTTCATCTATGGTATTGTTCTCTAGATTATCCTCGGATCAGGGGTCTTTACCTTGATAAGCTGCCTCGTGATTGATCCGATTTATCGAGTTGCAACTCATCAAAGTTCTATACCCGTGCCTCGATCGAGTTACGAACGGTACCTTTCCTACTTTGTTACAAGAAAATTGTTGCAGCACCCATTATGGATGAGATATCATGTCAATTCTGCTTGTAAGTGATTTATTGTACACGACATATCAACGGGGAGATAACATGTTACCCCAATGGGTGGGACAATCATTTGTTTGAACTTATTTCATCGTCCAAAGGGGTCGTTCTACGTTAAATTGATTGGTTCTTGCACTTGTAGAAAGGAGATTTCGATAAAAGTCAAATATGGGCATTCCGCGTGAAACTAGTGGTGGGAGGAGGGGTTAACTCATCATTTTATCGACGTCGAACTTGTTTAAGAAATACATTACGTCGAAGTTAAAATTTTTATAAGGCCTCATTCGCTCGCGGATTTTGAATGGCTGAAATTGCACTCATGGAGTCACAAAAGATAGCAAATTTTTTGTTGCGTTCTTTAAATCTAAGTTCAATAGCGTCTTTTAAAGCGGTAAGTTCACAGAAAAAGATGGTGTCTCCGTGGAGGAATTTAACTTTTACCATATAATAGTACGTCCGAACATAATTATTGCATATCCAGTGCCAATTTGTGTTTTGGCACCACCTGTGACTCAATTTTTGTTATGCGAAATTTATTGTTAAATACCGCGTGAACTATCGAATATCTACGCGATTAGCATATCATTGATACAACTTTCTCCAGTTCGCTATTTACCTTCAAAAACATCAAAATTTCTTTGACGGCAGATTTTCGTGTAACAGGCCTCGAAATTTATGACCTTTTTTTAAAAGAACTCTTGTTAATATTGCATTAAACTCTTTTGGGATGTAAGGAGGCATCTTTAAACCTTGTAGAATTTTTTTTATGTCGATCCTTCTTATGATTTATTAATTATTCTCGAATCGTGTTAACCTCTTCGACGATATTGGCGTCAGGTGTAGCATCTCTCACAGTCATCTGATTGCAAAAAAAAACAAAATTTCTTAAAGTTAAATAATAATTTACGCTCTCACTGGACTTAAAATGTTAAGTTTAGATTTTATTTATTAATAGGTCCTTTTTTCGTCAATATAAAGAATAATATGAAAAATTTGTTTAAGAAAAAACTTACTTTTTCCTTCAAACGCTATAACTTTCAATTTTTCAATTTTTTTTCTTTAATTTAACTTTACGAAACTTCTATTTTTTTTTTGCAACCAGATGACTGTGTTACATCGTCGAAGAGATGGACAAGATTCTGCAATAATTAATAAATAATAAGAAGCATCGACATAAAAAAATATTTTCTGCAAGTTTAAAGACGCCTCCTTATAGGATAAGTCCGGTATAGTTCAACCACTGGGAGAGTCCGGCCAGTGCTGATATTTTAAGGCTGACACAAAAGAGAGTGCTGTGTGTCATTGGCACAAAAAAAATGAATGCGCTTGTTGTTGATCTCGCATTGACTCTTGTCACAAATCCATATTCAAATTACAAGATACATTTAAGACTTTACGCGAATCTGAAAGTTTTTACCACGTTAGAGTGTTGGTAATATTTGAAAGACAGGTAAGTTTATTTACACTATTCCGATATTGGGGGATATAATATGCATAAAACTACAGTGCAACCCCAACAATACGTATGAATTCGTTTTTAATTTATTTTGACAAGGTGGTCGATCACTCCCTTGATTATGGGATAGTCCGACCACATTAATGCGGGACAGTCCGACCACATTAGTTAAATATACAGTGTGTCCATTGTATCTGAAAAAGTGCAACTATCTCGAAAAATATGAACGATACGAAAAATTCTTTCAGACGAAAATTGTAGGATGTCGAGGGGGATATAGCATGCTCGTATTTTTTAGTTCTTACTCTTGTAACTGACATCGAAACGTTTTCTAAACACTACCCACATGTGCCTTTTTCACTGTAAACCCATCTTCAGATTCAGGGAGCGAAAATTCCATTCTACAAGATAATAATATGTCGTTGAAAGAATGGGACAAAAACGAATGCGTGGGATGCGGAGAATAATATTTCAAAATCTTGAAAAGCTACAATTGGATTAAATGTGTACGCTGCAGTCGTTGGTTTCGTGATACTAGATGTTCCAAGTACAAGAATGTTTGCGATTCACATGGAAAACCGAAGAAGAAATAACATATCAATTAATTTCTTCGTGTATTATACTTTTTATAAGCTACACTTTTTGTTATTTTTCAAGGTCGGTCTCACCCGTAGTGGGTGGACGGTCTAACCCCGACATGCTGATGAATCCGACCAGTTGCAGTGACAATGTTTTTGGTTGAAAATGAAAATAGATATTTGAAATTATCGCACACTATAATTTATGTATACTCTAAACTGTTTGCGCTTTGCTTTCATTTGCACAAAACTACAAATATGTGAAAAACAATGATGTTACAATTTCTTTTCCAAAAAGTGGTCGAACTATCCGGGACTTACAATATCCCAAAAAAGTGAAATCCAATATGAACAACAGTTTTTTTTAAAATTTTTTTTAAAATATTATTATTATTATTATTATTAAACGTCTTTATTGCAAAACACAGCAGAAAGCAACGAAAAGAAAGTAAACAAAGACAAGAGCAAAGGCGAAGTTCAGTCAGGGACTGTTTTTCAACTTAACCTAAACATTAGTTACTTTTGGGGCTGTTAGACGACAATCCCCTTAAGTTTGGACTGCAACTCTTCACATGGTCTCTTCTTAAGTGCCTAATATCAAACAATCATATTCCACGAGATGTCATGTCATCTAGGAGTCACTATCCACGATCTAAATCGTCCCGAGCATAAGTTTGTTCCAGTTTCTACGGTATCCTTGAAACAACGGCTGGGAGCACGCGTAACACGCAGCCCTTAATCAAAGTTATTACGATTCGTAAAAACTTTATTCGCACAAGGTCGAGGCATGAAGGAACATGGCAAGCCCTCGAGGCACAGCGCTGTCGAAAGCGAATTTCCCGGGACCAAGGATGGCCTTTATTAAATTTTTTATTTCCCTCCCCCTTGGTGAGGGGTGTTAGAAGAAACGCGCGCGCATATACGCACATGACAAGATCAACACTGAATCACCCTGTGGGCAAAGATGTTTCATGTAGCTGCACGCTTCAGCGTCGCTTCCTCTTTCGCGAGATATTCATCATCGTCGCATTATTAACGCGATCGTCTTTGTGCAGAAGCTTAAGCTTGGCTAGAGCTTCTTCTTGGGACTTGTGAAATGTTGGTTACGATCCCACCGATGGGATTAAATTATCCCGTGTAATAAACAGGAAACGAAGTTACTATTTACAACGATTTACGATGAGTCACCTTTTCGAACTTTTCGAGTTTCTACATTGACAAACATAAGGTTGAAATGTTGGAAGATTTTAAAAATATATGCATATGTACTTTAGCATTTTTGGGAAATGATATGTTTTCTTCTAGAATAGTGTAAAGGCGTCATTCTGGAACGAATTGGTTATTTCTTGCACTCGACGTTAAGGAATTTGGATGAAACTGAAATATAGGTTAAGTCGCGGTGAGATGGTCATAGTTTCGTTTAGAGTCTGCTCAGCTAACCTATTTGAAATAAAGCAACGGAAATGATGTAGAACAAAACTTCAATCCTTTGTCTACATGTCCGTTAATATCAATAAACGAAAAATTATTATTTAATATAGAAAATTTTACAAATGAAAAAAAGTGTCATTGCCCATATCTCCCTTAATGTCCGGGAAAGATAGTCATATGTACCTTTCAGGCTAACAAGTTGTGGTCCTTAACTGGTTATGTCAAATTCTTTCTAGTTTTCATCCACCTTCGTTTTTGCCCGCTCAAAACTTTTTTGGACTCTTGCTGTGAGTCTTCTAATCCACATGTATGACACACGGTGTCAAACTCTGTGCAATTATCATGGGCCTAATAACCACATGACTTACATCTTAGCCAATCTTGTTCTTTTTGGTTTCGAAATAATTTTCTCCGAATTTAACCAAAATATGTGAAATTACATCAAATACAACTATGGCCAGCTCTCCTGGACAACAATTGACCATCTTTCCCTTAAAGCCCTGGTAAGAGAGCTATTCCACTTTCGCTTAGACTAACAAACGTAATCCCGAATACTTTAAGGTTAAAAACACTGTAAACAATGCACTATCGAAAATACATCTTGAGAATTAAAAATATTCAACATAAATAACACAAACAAGATGATCAAAGTATTGCTCAAACATTTTGAAGCACTAGCTTAAATTTCACAGTGTATTTACAAACCTTTAAAAACGTTCTATTCCAACACTTTGAACTAAGAATGTTACTTTTCTATGACACTTTGTACCCACTTCTAAAAAATACTGTCACTGCCCAGCTCTTCCGTATGACCATATCACCCTGACTTACCCTAATATAGTTCACGTGAAATTAGGGGGTATTTGAGTCACCATTTTGCTTCTTTTGAATTTGTTTATCAAATATAGGGCCGTGCTCGCAGCGTCGAACTGAAATCAAACCAAAACTCCTTCATTCTTGCGACGCTGTCAGTTCGTTCAGAGTGAACTGATAATAACGGTTCATATAGTTTTAGATGCAATGTTTCTTCCTCTATCTAACGCTATAAAAACCATCTCTCTATCTCTTTCCGTTTGCGAGCAGTAACGGGTTTGCATATTTGGTTGCACACTTATATAGTGCGGGGAAAGACGTAGTTCTACATCAAAACTTTTGATCATTGAAGGCCTGTGTTATGAGACATTAAACGCAATAATCAAGTTACTATGTACTTATGATACAAATAACGTGTGATTACATTCACAGAATAACGAGCCTTCGAGTCTTCAAAATCTTCCAAATCAATAAAAACCCACATCAAACTGTGGAAATCCTTCCTTGAAGAAATAATTATACGAACATAAAATAAAAATCTGTAACTCAGAATCAGCATCATATCAAACATATATGTACTCGTATCAGCACTATCGACAGTTTTTCTTATTTTCACATTTGGAATTCCTCACTGTAATACCTTCCACAATCCAAATATTACGGAACACCCTACATAATAAATAGTTATTCATCGTCGAACGCAAAACACCTACTCAATTACATGAATCATTACACAAAGCACCGTTTAACATCGACGTTCCCGCCACTAACACTTGGAATCCCTTACACTTGTTTCAGTCTGACCACGCGTACACACAACGCTCTGTAACAATCAGAGAGAATAGCGTCCTGGAAAATTGTTTCTTGTTACAGTAATTTCCCTCGTATTCCGCGAACGCTTTCCTTGCAGCGTCTTAGAGCCGAAGGACGCAAGCGACGGTCGTAAAACCGTAGCAGAAATAGTAACAAACAGGCGTGCATCGCGGGACAGTGCGGGGAGAGTAAGTATGACAACGGATACGGAGAAAAAGAATGAACGATGGCGAAAGAATAGCACAAGAGGAGAAACGGTTACAAATAAGAGAGAATTGTCTACAGCTTATGAAAGTGTTTCAGAACATTGTGGTCGCGCTGTTTTATCGTAGAATGTATATGCCGTACCATAAATGCAAACAATATTCCACGGAGATCTTTTCCCTCGTCATACGTTATTCAAATGCTTAGCTGGATGTTCGTGGCATTGAAAGGGGCAAACAAATACCGCTGCACGGATGTTTTGATTGGTCTTCGTGTAGTTTGATCTCGCGGAGATTGACGCGGTAGGTTCGGGAGGCCACTTTGTTTAGCACATTTACGCACGAAGTTATAAATACCTACGCTTCTATATGTGCACACCACGGTAATGATTTTTGTTTGTTGCAAAGGTTTTTGAGATGAGCCTCCGTGGTTTCAGAGAATCTGAACGCATATTTTTCAGAATAATGTGGATGTGGTATTGCGGTAATAGAGGTGGTTGGGACTGCTAGAAATCGGTTTTATCTGCAATTATTGTTAAGACTTGAGTAGCCTATTGTCGTTTCATCATTGTTGTACTTATGTTCCATACGACTTATGCTTGTTTCGGATGTGATATAACAGTAGTATAACAAGGCGAGATCTAAAGGTGCCTTTACACGGACGTTCTTTTGGGACACTTTTGCGAGCCACAAGCCAGCGCGGCACGCATTTGGCGTGGCGTGTCGGAACGTCGCAGGCCAGAAGATCGTACCCGTCACTACAGGGTCATCGTTTAATCCTGCGACCCGCGCGCGCGCGAACTTGGAAAATGGCAACAGCGCCTCACGGACGCATTCCACTACAACCATGCACCGTCCCGGCGCGCCGCGGCGTTTGGAGAGCTGCTAGCGATCGCTGGACAGCAGTGATGCCCGAGCTTCGAGAATTTTGGGCTGGTCTCTTTCAAATTAACGTTGCAAAGAACTATTCAGAATTTCCCGGCCCGGGTTGAAATATTTGGGGCCTTTTTCGTATAACTTTTGAACTATAAAAGATATCGGAATGCAATTAGCGCCGAGAAATGAGGAAAAATTATTCCCTCTTAATGATGGATAATTTAACATATTTTACGTTTGCTTAATTTTTCTTTTATCAATTTTTTAACCATAATTGTTTAAAAAGCTTTTGCAAACTGTTTATTTGATAATGTATTTAATGCTGTTTTTAAAACTCGTGATGTTGATAAACAATAGGCTAGTTGTTTCTGTATCCTTACTTTCATAAATTGAGAAATTAAATTTTTATTCAATTATGTGTTAGTTCTGCAGACCTCAGAATCTATTGTTCTGGTTTCCTTCTTTATGATTTTATCCTTAATGCGATGCATACCTAGATAAGACGTAAGGGGTAACTAATGGAACGTGTCTTTGACTTTAGCGGTGTCTGAATTTTTTTTCTAGAATTTTTGTGTTTGAATGTTTTAGAAACTCAACGCCACGCCTATACCGGCTTCCGTTAATGTCATTTTTTGGAACGATGTGCCATTATTGTCGCTTTTACAAGCAAGTGGCGAAAAATCTCTCCGTATAAGGGTATAGCGCTGCGGTCAACCCTGTCGTAGCTAAAATTTTTGAAATTGAGACGGGTACGAGATCAGTTGACATTATTTTCAAACCTCATTACAGTAATCTGGGGTACGAGTGGTAAGCCGATCATAAAAGCGGAGCACGCGGCTCGATTACCTGGGCCGGGAAATTCCCAATACCTAGCTCTTTGCGACGCTAAAATTTTCGAAGCTCGGGCATCACTGCTGTCCAGCGGTCGCTGGCAGCTCTCCGCTGGGCCGGTGCATGGTTGTAGTGGAATGCGTCCATGAGGCGGTGTTGCCATTTTACAAGTTCGCGCGCGCGCGGGTTGCAGGATTAAACGATGACCCTGTACTTAGAGACAGCGAGTTCGGGCTCCCATTTCTACGTCGACTCCACATGCTTTTTCCAGGAACCAGCGCAGTCTTGTATTGTGTACTACCTGTTTGATTTTCTTATAGTCTAAGGTCCAGTTAAGACTCCTGTTGAAATCCCGTGTCTATTCCTTCAAATTTTATGTTATCACTATCCAAATTTAAGCGTTCCATTTTACCGTACTCTCCCCTCCTGAATTCGTTAGTTCTGATGTAATATTCGCATTTTTAGGAATCAATATTATTCCTATAAATTGTTCAGTAAATATTTTAATTAATATGTCGTCTAAAAGAGCTGAAATTCTTCTATTCAAAAGTACTAATAGAAGTTTTCAGTTTTTCTCACAGATAACAGGATTGATTAAACAATGGAAAAGTAGCTGTAGAGGCAAGAGTTCGAACGCAAACTCCCCATTTAAAAATCAGCATGGTGTAATTGAAGCAATGAAAAGAAAATCTGAGTGCGAACGTGCAAAGAAATAACTAAAAAATCCACAAAATAACGTCTACTTCTGAAAAAATTTGAAAGAAACAAAACAAATCGGTTCCAAAAAAAGAATAGCCATCAACGTCTACAAAAAAATTAATTTGTCCTGCGCGCGAAGAAGAATACAGTGATCCTCCAGATGACTGATGCCTGCTCAAGCTACGAAAGTGGAGGTAACTTTATTTGCGATTACTGTTACCCTGATTTAAAAAAAATGAGTCGTAAACTATTAGTTGTTTTGCTGTATTATCATAAGTATTCTATGTATGAAAATAAGTCACTTTTTTGGAAATTTCTTATTGCGTTCTTTTACCCCACAACATGCGAACTTTTGCCCCACATATTGGGTAAAAGTGCTCATTTGATACTTTCTGGAAATATTTATTTTATATAAGTTGTGACGGGGATAGTAGTTATTTCTTACACAATGATATGATTATCAGTGTAATACCAAGGATTTTAAGGAAATCTAAACTTTAAGTGCGAATTTTTACCTCACTCTACTCCACTTGTTTTTCCAAAGCTAAGACGTAATTTTCTATTTCGAGCATCTACGCCTTTGCATCTCAGTTATCACAATCACGTATCAGTAACACATAATCTAGCCGGGGTCAGTTTAGTCATTAAGAAGTGCCCTCCATGTTACGTGTGTATATCCATATGATGCATAGTATATTCAAGTTTAGCAGGGCAGTTGGCGGTCAGAATTGTACTGATCAACGTGGCTTGCTGCATTGCTCTTCGTAATAAAAGGCAATAATGGTGTCTACGTGTGTAACTTTAGCCGTGGGTGCTTTAAGTTTACTGATATTATATTTGCTGAAGTCGTACACCTATTGGAAGAGGCGAGGAATCCCGTCCGCTAAAGGAGTAATACCATTGCTGGGTCATACGTTACCCTTACTGACTGTGAGGTCAAGTTATTTAGACCTGATTAGGAAGCTGTATGAAGATTTCAAGACCCGTAGCATGGTTGGATTCTACAAGTTCACAAGTCCGGTATTATTAATCCGTGAACCACAGTTGGTGAAGACTGTCTTGCAGACCAACTTTTCAAGCTTCCACGACAATTCAGCGGCGGTTGTGCCAGACGCGGATCCTCTATTAGCCACGAATCCGTTTTTCTGTAACGGTGATGCTTGGGTGTCAGGAACAAAGCGATTGACCTGGGCGTTTTCCAGCATGAGGCTGAAAATCCTTTTCGTGGCTGTCAGTGGAGTGTGCAAGAAATTTGAAGATTTTTTGAACAGGCGGCTGAAGTCGAGTGGCAAGTACGAGGTCGAGCTAAAATATCTGTTCTCAAAATTTACGGGCGAAGTTGTGGCAAATGCTGGTTTCGGCGTCGAAGGATACTGCTTCGACGATGAATCGCGCCCAATGGCTTTCGACAGAATCGGCGACGCGATTTTCATGCCAAATGCCATAAACGTGATATTACAATCTATTGTATTTTTCATGCCCACTCTTAATAAGATATTGAGAATCAGTATTTTCCCGAAGAGTCTGGACAAGTTCTTCAGAGATTTAGTCGACGAGAGTCTCGAGGCCAGAAAGAAGGACCCCACGCCGAGGAACGACTTCCTTCAGCTAATGGCGGACATTGAAAAGACAAATGGAGAGAAACTGGACAAAAATGTTCTCACTGCCCACATGGCGTCTCTCTACGCCGATGGGTTCGAGACATCCAGTATCACTCTCAGTTTCATTGGCTATCATTTGGCAGCGCACAAAGATGTCCAGGAAAAATTGAGGGCAGAAGTGCAGTCCACGATCGCCAATCACGGCGGCCAATTGACGTTCGAAGGATTAAAAGAAATGAAGTACATGGATCAAGTGATGAACGAGTCGCAAAGATGTTGTACCGCTCTGGGCATCATGAGCAAACTCTGTACGACGGAGTTCGAGCTGGAGGGGTCGGATGGGCTGCGTTGCCGTGTGAAACCGGGCACGGAGATCGCTATACCCGTGTGGGATTTGCATCACGACCCCGATCACTGGCCTGATCCGGAAGTTTTCGATCCAGATCGATTCAGCGATGACAGGAAGCAGGACATTAAAAAAATGACCTTCCTTCCTTTCGGGGAGGGACCAAGGATGTGCGTTGGAATGAGGATGGCCCTGCTTCAATTAAAAGCTTGTTTGGCTAGCTTGTTGAATAATTACAGACTAGAACTGTCCCCAAAGACCCAGCTGCCTTTGAAATTGTCACCGGCATATTTCCTAGCAGCTCCGATCGGAGGCTTGTGGGTGTATATCTTCAAACTTTGAGTGATATTTGTCACGGTCGTCATACTTATTCTATGCATGTAACATAGCGAGAATATTGCCCTTTTAATATTCACACACGGTTTACGTTGTCACGTGAAATGCGCGGTCTTATATGAAAATAAATGATACGACGATATCGTTATCAGCTCCCCACTCTGCTCAGACCAGTAAACATATCAGTGCTGTCCAAGATCGCGTACGCGTAAGCTCAGGGTTCTCCCACTGTCGTCCGCATTGCCAGGGATACCACGCGACGCTAAACAGGCGACCAGGACAGACCAGCCACTGGCCTGGCTAGCCCGTCATGGGAGCCTTCGTAGCGTCGTGCGGTCTCCTTGACAGCGAAAAGCACGGTGTAGGAAAGAAAGATAGGAAGGAAGAGCAGGCGCATGAGGGTCCCCTACGCTGGACAGCGCTGGTCTAGCTTATCGTCACATTAAGATTTAACTTTGTTCGTGATAAATAGAATGTGTTGTTGATATAGCAAATCGCTTTCTCATCCTGAAAGTGAAGACGCATCACTTATGGTGCTTATATGTGCGCACTTGTTTCAGTGCTTGTTGACATCGCTATCGCGCCGCGACTATTTTTAACCGACTTCAAAAAGAAACACGTTCTCAGTCCGAGGTGTATGAATGTAGGGTAAATCCGGGAGACGCGGTTAGGCGGGAGAGTTGGTCGTGTCACTATATTTCAGACTCTGTACGTAAAAATGCGTTAAAGTGCAGACCAATTCCTTCTCTAGAAGCCAAACAGATGAATGAATAGCGTCATTTCGCTTCCTTCTGTGTTTTTCTGGATTTATAGGCTTTAAAATGTAAATTGAGGTTACATTTAACCTCTTTTGTCAAACAGCGGTTGTACAGAATTGTATTTAAAATAAAATTATAAGTTTATTTTCGTTTAATGTTTGGGATAATAAGATAGTAGAAATATTGAGGGATAATGTAGCCAAAGTACTTGGCCATATTACCTCATCCTCTCAAAGCTAACGGGAAGACTATCTCTCGCTGCAGAAAGGAGAGATGGTCGAGTTATGATTTTTTTATTATTTTCGTTTATTTTTTAATTTTGTATTCTTATTTTATTATTATTTTTGTTTATTTAGTTTATTTATTCACTTTTGTATTCATTTGCCTTCCTAATTGCTAGTAGATAGTTCACTTTTCCTTGTATGTGTTCTTTACTTGTTTAGCGTAAACAAATTAAGTATCAATGAATCTCAGTTGTATTCACTCATAAATAATTTTGCTTTATCCTTTGTTAATTTTCCATGAATAATTATGTGAGTTGTCTCTGCCAACAACGAAAACCATTTCTCCCGGCACCTCGGCACAGGTGGTGAGATGTGATGACTTCAGTTTTCAACCCGATTTACAGTATATATTGTCTTAAAGCGAATATCGACTAGTATATCTGAATCGGCATAAAATTCTGAACATATAGGTTTGTTATGATAAAATTAGTAATTTCTATATTAGTTTTAATAGCCATTTTATATTAGGTCGACCGCGTCTCCCGTATTTAACCTATGTATGTTGTATGTATTATATGTATTTGTCTGCGAATTTCTCCGTAACTACTGAACCGATTTTCGTGAAACTTATTGCATTTAGTTTAGCTCCAATCGACTTAGGTCATGCACAAAATAATTATCAAAATCGGTTAAGTAGTATTGAAATTACATCAAAAATAAGAAATCTGTTTTATTAACCGACTTCATTATTTAAATAAATATAGTTGTATAACCTGTATAACTAAAAAGTACAAAACAAAAAAATTAAAATCGACTTAAAAAAAAATGCGCTAAAAAGTAAAAATAATTTGGTTCCTTATTTAATCTATGACTCTCAATTTTTTTCAAATCGGCGTCAGATTTACACAGTGCAAATTATGAGGTGCTGATATAAAAAGAATGGAGAAACGTAGATTAAATAAAGAACACAATTATTTTTTATTTTATAGTCGATTTTTATTTATTTTTTGTTTAAGTCGGTTTTAATTTTTTTAAAATTGTATTATCCACTGTAAATTGTGCACGTACCAGCATCGTAACGTGTATATGTGGTGTCGCATATTATATGCGTTGTTCGTGCAATGCAGTTTTATCAACGTATCGGGTCCATATCAAAACTACACAGTACAAAACTACACATGTAATTTAGGACACATCAGAATAGTGCACAGAAAGTAGTGCACATGCAATTTAAAGCACATTAAAATTATAGTGTACATACAATTTAGGACACATGCGATTTAGGACACATACAATTTAGGACACATGTGATTTAGGACACATGCAATTTAGGACACATGCGATTTAAAACACAATCGAATTTGTAGTGCACATACAATGTAGGACACGTGCGATTTAGGACACATGTGATTTAGGACACATGCAATTTAGGACACATGCGATTTAAAACACAATCGAATTTGTAGTGCACATACAATGTAGGACACGTGCGATTTAGGACACATACAATTTAGGACACATGCGATTTAGGACACATACAATTTAGAACACATGTGATTTAAAACACATGCGTTTTATAGTGCACATACAATTTAGGACAGATGCGATTTAGGACACATACAATTTAGGACACATGCGATTTAGGACACATGCAGTTTGACGCACATTTTATTTAGTGTACAACAGGATAGCGTGGTAAACTTGCCGGTGAACTGGGCCTTCGCCGATTTCAATGATCTTCACATATGTTGTGAAGGTCGTCATTCTGAATAACATTTTCCTTTAAACTTTTTGGCGGTCAGCCTTAGATTCGGAGATATTAATAAAAAAACTTTCGGCATAATATATTGCAATCTGTTTCACAGCCGACGGTATTAGTATTGGTTGGGGCTAGATTAGGGCGGGGGGGGGGGGCGCGCGCCCGCTTGCGGGCGCGTAAAGAATAGTAGCGAACCGCTGTGAGTATGTGTTAAACTCGGTAATTCTAATAAGTTTTTTGCGCATATCTCGTAAACCAAAGCCAACCATCAAAAAGTTTAAAGGGAAATGTTCAGAATGATTACCATGTTAACAATAGCGATATTGCCCCCATCGCGTGATAACCGCAGTCTCTTTTTGAGCATCCCCAAAGTCACATCGGTTCGCTACCATGCTTTACGCGCCCGCGAGCGGGCGCGCGCCCCCGCCCTTATCTAGTCCAAACCAATACTAATACCATCGGCTGTGAAACAGTCGACGGCGACGAGTAGATGGTTGTGCGCGAAATCTTGGTGTGCGTTATCCTGATGTGCACTAAAAAAATGTGCGTTTAATTGCATGTGTTCTAAATTGTATGTGTCCTAAATCGCATGTGTCCTAAATTGAATGTGCACTATAAAACGCATGTGCTTTATATCTCATGTGTCCTAAATTGTGTGTGTCCTGAATCGCATGTGTCCTAAATTGTATGTGTCCTACTTCGCATGTGTCCTAAATTGTATGTGCACTACAAATTCGATTGTGTTTTAAATCGCATGTGTCCTAAATTGCATGTGTCCTAAATCACATGTGTCGTAAATTGTATGTGTCCTAAATCGCATGTGTCCTAAATTGTATGTGTCCTAAATCGCATGTGTCCTAAATTGTATGTACACTATAATTTTAATGTGCTTTAAATTGCATGTGCACTACTTTTTGTGCACTATTCTGATGTGTCCTAAATTGCATGTGTAGTTTTGTACTGTGTAGTTTTGATATGGAGCCAACGTATCAATGTCGTCGGGACATGCGTTCTTTAGTTTGTCAAAGAACTAAAAAATTTGGCGGATTTTTAACCGACTTCAAAAAGGAGGAGGTTGTATGTAGATTCGATCCGTATGTATTTTGATAATCTCTTAAATAGTTTTCGACTTGGTTGATTTATTTTTAAAAATTTAATCAATTACTCTGCAATTGTTTATCACAAACAAATTTTTTACACCTTCTTGATGACGAGTAACCTCTTAAATGAACAGAAATTGGGACATTCACCTTAGAAGAATTAGTTTGCTATGTGACATGTTTCACCGTGTTAGAAAAAATTGCAATTGATCGGAATAGCGAAGAAAATAGTGAAGGTTGATTTTTAAACATTTTTTTGTGAGCCTGCAATGAAAATTCAAAAAACCGTTTGTAGATTTACGTAAGTTGTATACATGCTGGCAATTTCATCAAAACCGGGTAACGCTGCTCTGAGCTACAAATGTTTAAAGATCGCAGAATAATGTCGAAAATCGCTGATTTAAAAATTAAAAATGACTAAAAAGTAAACAATAATTTTTTCCCTTGTTTAATCTAAGACTTTCAGTTTTTTATGTCGGCGCCTCATCATTTGTGCAGTGTGTAAATTTGATGCCGGCTTAAAAAAAATTAATAGTCGTAGATTAAACAAGGGAAACAATTAATTTTTACTTTTTAGTGCATTTTTATGTTTTTTGAAGTCGGTTTTAATTTTTTTTCTTAGTTTCAGTGTACAGTTAATAGTATGTAATAAAGATGCATCAAAGCAATATCTACATTAGTTTACTATTGTGTTCCATTATTTAAAAATTCTCTCATTCACACAAAGACGTTTTCCATATTAACTTAAATAACAGAAAACAGTGTGATTGATGTGACCCAACAACGATCGACCTCAAAATTTAAAATGGCGGTCGTCGTGGTTACGTGTCCTCATAGAACTTGAGTGCAATATGCATATTACCATTCGAAAGACTACCTACATGAAAAATTTCTAAGAATATATTCTAGTATAAGAATACAAAATTTCATAGCACGGCATTAGGTACAGAAAAATTATTATTTCATGCAGCAACGCGTTAAAACCTCTTGTATCAAAACTAATCAAAAACTTGAAATCTTCTATGTCTGAAGTACCTAATCAACTTTTGAAAGAATCTCTACATCATTTTCTTGCTACTGTTATTTGTATTTACATCCTCTTGTAAAACCGAGAATGATCTCGTCGAAATGTAAATATCCTATAATCTAAAACTTCCCTCATGTTTTGAATGAATCAATTCCCACATCAGAGGAATCTATCGTAGCCGAAGTAAGCTGCCAAAAATCGACTAAAAAATTTAGAATAGCGCCCACCCTGTCTGCGTGCCCTCATAATTATATGCATATGATCATTCGGAAGATTACCTTGACTCGCGAAGCAACGATTTATCTTTCACGACCGACCATGTGGTACAGCTCGAAGCACGTAAAAGTTCGACCCCACAGAAGAGGAGCAGCATTGTTAAAACATTCAGTCGGAAATAACTTGGGAAGTGGGTGAAAAATGGTGGACTCGTGGAATCGGAGGCGCTACAAATTGGCCACTTACATTTCCGACAATTTCACCGGCATTACTCTTCCGAATGTCTATGGGCATCTCAGCAATTTCTGCGAGGTCGGCGGACGTGCCGGTACGTCTCCTGTTCCTTACCCTCTCAACCATTGAAAACGTCCATCCACCTTGCACCTTTACAGTGCCATTTAGGGACGAGGATACTGTTTCCCTTCCCGCTGTTTAAAGTGAAATCGGTGACGCTGTAAGGCGAGCAAATTTGAAACGATACCACTTCGAAGTTACGCCAAACAGCTGGAAATGGTTCAAATTATCGTTGCGTTCGTACAGAACATAATTATTCAGTGCAGAGTCCATTGGGCAGGTGTAACGATAGATGTTCAGTAAGTGGACTTGCAATTGGTATTGCGTAACTAGTGAAATTTCGATGAAAGTTCGACTAATGATTTCAGAATATTCGAATTTCAGATTAAAAGGGGAAAATTCTTGTTCGATCGACATTCCATAACAGAAGAAAGGTGTATAGATACTAGAGTGGTTCTTGGCTATAGCAGACGAAATTTTTTTGTCCATTTTTGTCGAATTAAAGAATATTATATGGAAAAGAACCCTGAAGTTTCACACGTAAAATTCTACAAGAACAAATACTGCAAGTCTTGCAGATAGTAAAGTTGTATAGGTATTAACTGCTCTTTTTTTTGCTGATCCTGATGCAACTATATCTTTGACGGAATTTTTAGACAAAAGTTACTTATGTATCTTCATAACATTAGGTACATTTTGTATTGGTCTGCTATCATTAAACCACTTTTGTTCCACTGTTCAATGTCCACTTTTCAAACTCCACAACAAAGTGGAGATGAAGACAAACAGCCACTGGACTTTGTTCTGACTAGGGTAGGTCGGGGAGTGATGGCTCACTTTTTTTTAAAACAGTACATTTTAAGTTTAATCGATATCCAAAGTAAAAAAATATATTTGCAAATGTAACTACATATGAAATCTCGAGGTAAAATACAAAAATGGTCGTAGATTCTTTCGCACAAAAATAAATTGCATTCCACGGAAAGGGCCATCTAATCCGGATTATCGGGGTGAGATGACTCATGATTCAAGGTGTCATGTCTCAGGTAAAAATTACATGTTTCTAAGATAATAGGAGGTAAATTTATTTTGCAGGTAAGTTTGATTTTGTCAATGCCGAACCGCATTTATTATCTTATTCGAAGTAATGACAAGTACACTGACTATTAATATAGAAGTATAGGAGAAAATGTTAATTTTGATTTTATTCATCTAAAAAGCATGTGGCTTTATAGACATTTCGCAGTTAATTTCTGAATAAATTCTAAATGTTCCTTCTATTATCCCAACCGATCTATATGCTGTTTCTTAATTCTCCCAAAATGGTCTGATGCACAAACTTATCAATAGTATGGGATAAATATAAGATTTTGCCAATCAACATGGTGGCTTTATGGAAATTCGGGCAGTGTTACATAAGGAACACGTTATTCTGCTTGTTGTTCTTCATTCAAGAAAGCGTAATCTGAAATGGCGTTCGGATTGTACGGGTAGATACCAGTTGCCCTACAAGCTGATACCTCATTCTCCACAGTAGTTGACTTCCACCAAGCATCTGATAATAATTGCCCGAATACCATCCCGTTGATTTTTCTGGTTGGATTGGTCTGTATATGCAAGTCACCAAACTTTAGCGTAATTAGAATTTAAAGTTTTGAAAAATTCTCTGTCTAGATTTTAAAAATAGAAAAAATTGGGTTGTGTGACCGGAGCAGGCACAATAATACTATTTCAGGTTGGTTCGCATATTCTAACATTTCGTGAGAGTTACAGTGAGTTATGTTGGAATAATGTATAGATATTACTGATGCGATGAAGTATATTGGAAGTAGATTTGAATCTGACTGAATAGTTTCGAACTGTTCATAATTACTTCGTAAAAGAGAAACAATACTTTTTAAGAAAGACCCGAATCTCGGCGAAATAAGTTCGAATTCTTTATAAGTACTTTCAAAAACGTTAGCGATACTTTTGGGACATTCCACGCGAAATCGGACACTTTTCGGAGTAACATTTCGGATGTTGCTGAAATTTGAATATGTTGTAGTCTTTAGTGATATTTAAATGTACCTCAAAGGATTTTTCAAAATTTTGAAAAATGTCGATTTTACAGCTGTTTGAAGGTAAGTGCTAACATTTTTTCAGTAAATTATAGCTATGGAAGTAGTAAACGGATGGAGATGAGCTTTACGGTGCTTATAGAGAAGACATTGAGGTTTTAAGAAAAAATTATTTCAGTTTAGAAAATAATTTTTTTTAACCATTTTTGTGCAATTATTTTAAACAAATGCAGTTTTTTAACATCGGGCGCGATTTTAAAAATCTGAAAAAATAGGGGAATATAGTTCTATCCTTTCCCTGGATGGACTAATTTTCAAAAATATGGACATTTTAAAATTGGCCTTGTGAAAATAGCCGAAAGTTGGCGCTGCGTCAAATCACACCGGCTCGACTGGCTGAGCCGTGCGGTGCTCGCAGCGGCCAAGTGCTATTCTTATACAGTTTTCTCGAATATGGTAAGTATTTGTAAAAAAACTGAAGAAGGAAAGCTTTTACTGTTTTTTATACACAACATAATACGGTAACTCAATTTTTGGTGTTCGCAATATTTTCCTTGAAACGAAGGTGACCCTCAGTTTTTTAAATGGAATGCTATATATTTGATTATCCAATATGAAAGCCACTGTCAAGACAAATTCAACCATATGGTATACTATGACCTCCAAGGATACACATGGTTAGGAATGAAATAAATATATCGAAGTATCTATAGTAGATTGAATTTCTTCTTTCAATCCTGACCATGTGTATCCTTGAAAGGTCATAGTATACCATATGGATGAATTTGTCTTGACAGTCGCTTTCATATTGGATAATCAAATATACAGCATTCCATTTAAAAAACTGTGGGTCACCTTCGTTTCAAGGAAAATATTGCGAACACCAAAAATTGAGTTACCGTATTATGTTGTGTATAAAAAACAGTAAAAGTTTTCCTTCTTCAGGTTTTTACAAATACTTACCATATTCGAGAAAACTGTATAAGAATAGCACTTGGCCGCTGCGAGCACCGCACGGCTCAGCGAGTTGAGCCGGTGTGATTTGACGCAGCGCCAACTTTCGGCAATTTTCACAAGGCCAATTTTAAAATGTCCATATTTTTGAAAATTAGTCCATCAAGGGAAAGGATAGAACTATATTCCCCTATTTTTTCAGATTTTTTAAATCGCGCCCGATGTTAAAAAACTGCATTTGTTTAAAATAATTACACAAAAATGGTTAAAAAAAATTATTTTTTAAACTGAAATAATTTTTTCTTAAAACCTCAATGTCTTCTCTATAAGCACCGTAAAGCTCATCTCCATCCGTTTACTACTTCCATAGCTATAATTTACTGAAAAAATGTTAGCACTTACCTTCAAACAGTTGTAAAATCGACATTTTTCAAAATTTTGAAAAATCCTTTGAGGCACATTTAAATATCACTAAAGACTACAACATATTCAAATTTCAGCAACATCCGAAATGTTACTCCGAAAAGTGTCCGATTTCGCGTGGAATGTCCCTTTTGCGTATAATCGAACCCTGAACAAGTAAATTCGAACCTTTTTTGAGTACTTTAACCACCAGTTTTTTATACTGTGCAATTGTGTGATTTGTCTTTTGTCTTTCAGGGTGCGAATACTACTTTTACGAGATTCGATTCTTTTAAACGTCAAATACTTGCAAGTACATTCTCAGACACTGCAGATATTTTTTCTAAGATTCGAGACCAGCTTGTATAATCCAAGTACTTTGGAAGTACATGGATTAAACTTCATCTCTTATGCGTAGTACCTATTCGAATCCCATGATGCGAAACTTTTTTTTTATTGCGAGTTTAAGGTCACATGCTCCTTCTAAGGTTATTAGTGACCGCCGTAGAAATCGGTGAGGTATGATGTATCTAAATAAGGCTGTAGAGTGTCATTTAGGATGGTTAGAACTTTTTCACATGTCTTCTTTTTGTAACAGATTTAGTGAATTTTGTAGATTATACTTTGCTTTTTTCCTACTGTACTTAGGACAAGTGGTTAAGATCGAGAGACACGGCAGTGTCTCGCGCCAAGTATATACATACATATAGTTATGTGCGCAGCGCGAGACACTCTGTGTCTATGTAACGCCGCAACACGCTATCAAGAACCCTTCGCTTATCGAATCTCAATAACGGCTGATCCGATTAGATTTTGAATGGTCTTAATGGATAGCTCGGGTTTGATTTACATAAGAAAAGTGTCTTCGTTTTGTTCCTACGTGCCGTATGAGCTAAGGTATTTTGATGTAAAGTTGCAATTTGTTGAATTTTATGTTAATATATTTTCTCCGTCATCAAGTGTAGGCAAGAGGGGAACATGAAAAGGAGAGGAAATGTCTCCAACAGGCACGGCGTACATTCGATAAAGGTTTCGGCAAATCGCGTAACAAATTTTTGTCACATAACAGCCAGACAGAGAACACATCTGTCGAGCTAAAAGTAACCTAGGTAGTGTATAATAAGGAAACTAGTCCAAATTTTTGAAATGTCACGAGTTTTTACATCAAATAGGACACTGAATTATTGTGCCAATTAACAAAGTAAGTCGCCAAAATTTTTAAATAGCCTATTTATGTAGAGCTTATATACTCCAAGTCATTTTAGAAGGAACTTGCCGACCGACGAGTTTAGACCGGTTCTGCGCATGTTGGCACTCATTGGTGCCGAAACAAGTTATTATTGGCTATACCCCAAACAAACGCTTCCTCGGAGCCAATGAGCTCATTCTACATGCGCGAATAAGTTCCTTCTAAAATGACGGAGTATAGAAATGAAGTGGACGCACGGGCTTGGATAAAATTGAAGGGGACACACAGGCTTGGATAGAAATGAAGGGGGCGTACAAGCTTGGATAGAAATGAAAGCGATGCACAGGCTTGGAGGTTGTCTGGAGAAGGTTAAATAGACAGAGAAGAATCTTGTTTCGCACAAGTTTCTGGAAATTTGTCAAATAAGGTAAATAGACAAAATTTGTCAAATTAACCTAGTATTAAGAAAGTTAAGGCGTACTGCTTGCAATGTAGAGCAAGTCACATTAGTGAAGAAAGTACGCTGAAAACGTATCTCCCTCGAAACTTTTCAATCTTTTGTGAAAGATAATCGTAAAACTTTATTACAATCGATAGTAGTTCCCACGCTATGCATTCATTTTATTAGTTTCCCATTACCAATATTTCAATTCACCAATAAACATACTAAATTAATTTTATTCCAACGCCAATAAATTGTGCTTTAAAAATATTGGATCTCTTCATTCATTTCCGCTAATTTACCATTAGCATTTAAATTTCCTGCAACAAGACTTTCTGCCATACGCTCTTACCTCCTTCGGACAGATTTTGTAGTCTCTACACTTACTATAGCAAAGGGCCACTCTATTTCTATATAAGTTCTACGTTAAGAGGTAATTAAAATGTGGATTATATATATTTACAAATAATCGAAGCAGAAGATGATGCAGTGTGATCTACATCAGAGAAACAAAATTTGTTGTGACATAGTATTATATTAATTAAACGATTTTATTCAGTTTCGAACCTCTGTTTGCTTCTTGTGTTTGCTTCATATCTGAAAACTCAAATTTAAACCAATTCCACTAATCCAATTATCTTGTAGCTTTGCAGGCGTGCGTACTTTGATTGACAATATAATATGTTGTTAATTAAACAAAAATAACATTGAGGGGGTGAAAAAATTATCTAGTCATTAAGAAACACTACAAAATGTGTGAAATCCCAACAAAATTACCTTTTTTAAAAAAGGTACAAAAAAGAGCGCCAAATAAATAATCCCATAGAAAAGAATCCCATTTAAAAACTTTGTCGTAAATTAATAGCTTTACACAACTAATGATATACAAAAATTGCGCCAATTACAACAATGGCTATTTATACAAAGAAAAAAATGTATTAAATAATATTAAGCAGATATATTTTTATAGAAATAAATATTTTAATACGAAATATTTTATTCAAAATACTAGGCGCTTCGCCCGTGATTGATGTTGCTAAACTGAATAAATATATATAAATTGCATTAATCTGTTTCTTTCTTTTTTGTCTCAATGGTCTTTTGTCTTGTTTTATTTATTCACCAAGCAATTAACATTTTTTTTGTTTTCGCAGCGCCAAGTATTTTGAATAAAATGTGTATTTGTATTAAAATATTTATTTCTATAAAAATATATCTGCTTAATATTATTTTTTCTTTGTATAAATCCATTGTTGTAATTGGCGGAATTTTTTTATATAATTAATTTTATAAAGCTATTAATTTACGACAATGTTTTTAAATGGGATTCTTTTTTAAGGGATTATATACTTGGCGCTGTTTTTTGTAGCTTTTTTTTTTAAAAATGTAATTTTGTGGGGATATGACTAATAGAGTTTTGTACGCCGCGGCCCACAGTATTTCGCGTAATGCTCAAAAGTCGGGAAGCTAAAGTATTCAATCCACAAATTCTTGTATCTTAAAATGTCAATAAAGGTTTTAATGTTACCCATAATTTTTACTGAATTTACCAATTTGTTGTCAAACATGATGCTCGAAATTTATTCCAATTTTCGGTGCGTTTCTTTAAACACATGTTATTTGCCGAATTTCTATCTAATTAATTTGATTTTTATAAGTTATGTTTAGTATTATATGAACTTCTCAGCTGCCGAAAAACTTTTTTCCAACATCAATAATTTGTCCCAATTTTTTATGTTAAATGTTTATCATCTTTGACTTGAGTTTTAAAAAACGTACCAAAAAGTTCCTCCCTGATATTTTGTATATTAATTGAGGGAACATTAAACTTTATATTAGCGTCAATTTCAATTGCTCGAATTTGCCCCGAACGGAAAAAATATCCGAAATCATTAAGACATTCACCACTCAGGCGCGTGTTACGCCCGGTGGACATAATAAAATACTTGTCAGTAGATGATTCAAATTATTGCGAATCGTCAAATACAAACCCAGACACATGTTCCGAGTCCGATTCTGATGTAATATGACAAACATATTTTTTCATTTAATTATTATTTACATTATTTAATTTTTTTATTAATGTTTTCATTTTGATGTTATTTTTTATGTTTTACGTACTACGTAATGAAAATCCCAAACCAAATACAGGAAAAATTTTGAATGTGTACGAAGTTATGATACTTGTCTCCAAAATCCATTCTATGTAAAACGGTTTTCAGGTATTTCTGAGAAACAGATGATAAAAATTTCCAACAAAAGTGAGTCAGTATTCAGTTGGCAACAAATCGCAAAAGCAATATTTAATAAAAAAACTTTTTATTCAATAAAAGATCTAGATCACCTCATTTTTTTAATGGAATTGCATATTTTTTATACATCCATCGATGCACCTTTTTATTTTCTTTAAAAAAGTATTAGGGTACTTAGGTCGATAACTGATTAGTTCAGAAGCTATGAGTTTTGTCCCGAACGCCCATATACGCGAAACTGTGCGGCCGCAGTAATCGCAGGTGTTTGGTTCGGATTTGGTGATCAGGTGACAGTGTGTCCAGTTCGTGTGACCTATTCTTACTCGTGTCACTGTAACTTGGTCTTTTCTGTTTAGACACATAGCCGGGCTGATATCACTTATATTCTTGCGGATTTGATGTTGAGTGGTAGGTCTTGAATTTATCCATTTGCCGTTCCAAGATTCTGCGGTAGCTTTTATAAAGAACTTTTGAAAATCCTTGTAGAATACAGGTCCCAGAATTGTAGTGGATGCGTTGGGGTTGAAGTGTACTTGCTCGGCTGCTGCGTCGGCTTCTTCATTTCCCTTGATGCCAACGTGTGAGAGGATTCAGGAATACAGAATATTTTTTTGGCACATCTGAGTCTTGAAATCACTTCAATGATGTGCTGGATTATTGTGTTTTCAGTTTAGATGTTTTGTAAAGCCGACACGACGCTTTTGAAATCAGTGAAAATAATAAAATCGTCGTGTGTCGTATCTTCTATGTACTTTAGGGCTTGTAGAATGGCGATTCCTCCACTGCCGAACATTGTAAAAGCTTCTGGAAGTTTGAAGAGCAACTTATGTTCAGGGGTGCGCACTGCGCATCCGGTTCCCTCCTTTGAGTTTGAGGCGTCAGTAAACAGTTGTTTGTGACCTGGATATTCGGTTGTTAGTTCACTATATACGGTTTTGAAGATGCTCGGGTCAGTATTTTTGCCTGCGTTTTGGAATTTGTCGATTATACGGGAGGTTTCTATCGTCCATGGTGGTTTTTGGTATTGTCTTCTGGACATAGTAAGAGGCAGGTCGATCTGTAAGTTCTCTAAATATTTTTCCAGTCGGGAGCTCAAGGGTCTCGGTAATTTAGGTTTTTTTGGCAAAATCATTTAGAGATGTGTTTGTAGTAATTAGGTCGTGGATGAGGTTCGATGGTGTCCCAGTTCTGGATGCTGCGTATGACAGGTTCATTTGTTTTCTTCTGATATCGAGTGGTGGAAGATTTGCTTCGCATAATATTGCAGTAGTCGGACTGATGCGGAAGCCTCCAGTTGCCATCCTAGCTTCAGCATTATGTATAGGTGACAGTATTTTTAAGATGTGTGGTTTATCCGACCCATATACAGTTGATCCATAATCCGACTCGGATAAGATTAGTGCCTTGTATGTTTTTATTAGAACTTGGAATTCGGCTTACCAGTTTTTAGATGCAATGACTTTCATGATGTTTAACCTTCGGAGCACTCAATTTTAGAATTTCTGAGGAATGGGGTCCAAGTATGTTTTCTGTCTAACGTCAGACCAAGAATATTTGGTATGTCAGTTACAATAAGTTAGTGGTGGCCCAGGTGTAACTGCAGCTGATATTTTTCAATCGACCTATTATTCGAAAATATGGTTGCCGTGGTTTTGTTTTTAGAAAATTTAAAACCAATCTGTAGGGCGAAATTTTGAAATTTGTCCCAGCAATCTGGCAGAACTTGTTAATAAGGACTGTACAGTCGTCGGTGAATACGGTGTATTTAACTGATTTAGGGAGCGTTTTGTTAATATCGTTAATTGCCACCAGGATTAACGTGACGCTTAAAACTGATCCTTGCGGTGATGTGAAACTTTTGTATTGGAATTGAATCGGATTTGTGAGTACATATGTATTGAACTTGATCCCATCCTTAATCTCGTTCCCTGAGTAATATAATTCGATTATATCTGATTATAAATGTCCCGATTATATATGAGGTATTGAGAACAATGACTGACTAACCCACATTGGAAAGATTATTTTTTCCCTATTTTATATGATTAGTACAGCCTATGGGAATACGTTATTGCTACTAACTCAATTTCGAAAGAAATGTGGTTAGTCCGTTGTTGCTCTCAATGCCTCATATAGTCTGTGTGTGGTGTTTCATTTGTTTCTGTTTCTCGCGTTGTTGCATTTTTTAGTTGATTGTTCTGTTCGTATCCACAAATAGTGGATAATTTGGGATGGCCCATTTTTTTATGGACAGATTTATGCGGAGAACAACTGCTTCTTTGCAAACATTGTGTTTAAACATGTGCCAAAAATCGCTGGATTATTTGTTTGCAATGAAGACGGATAAGGCGAAAACCATTCACACATATATTAAGAATATTTTTAGTTTTTTTATTTCAGACGATCCTGTCACGAGTTCTGATGGCCCCTGCCAAGAGCTCTAATTTCTACAGTCATACAATGAATGCTGTATATCTAATGCAAAAATTAATAAAATTCAAACAATAATTTATTTCTTTGATCTTCAAATATCTAATAGGTACTGTATGTTGTTCAGATTTTTTTCTTTCATTCATGAAAATCACGTATTTATCAAGCGATTTGACCGGAGGGTTCCACTAAATGAGTACCCTACTCTATTAGATGGGTAAACCGATCTCTTTGTAATATCTATGTGTGTGTCCCACTTTTGTAAAAAATAGCCCTTGAAAATAAAAAAATACAGTTTGTTTAGCCTTCACAAATAAAAAGATTTCGAAAAGCATTAAAACTTTCAAAAGTAGAAAACAATTGAAGACTTGGATGCAATAAGGGGACTAGCGCTCGAAAATGCGAAAAAGAATTGTTCAAACGCTAAGAAAAATTGGAAAATTAAATTTTGTTAAATTGGATTTTAAAAAATTTAGTGTTGTAAAACTCGTCACGACACACATTTTTTCTATTTACAGTGTTTGATCAAATCATTAGTATTCGTGATAAAAATTATAAACAAAAAAAATTTGTTCGACCAAAGTCAATACCTTTTTAAACATTAATTGCGATAACTTGAGTAAATATTAACGGATCGTTATGAGACTTTAAACATGAATCTCTGAAAACTCTAGCCAAGCCGCAAAATGTATGCACAAACTCCTTAAGTTATTATATAAATGTTAGGGTGTGTCCGGGAGAGTTCGACCACCGGGAGATTCCGGCCAGTGTTGATATTTTGAGACTGACGCAAGAAAGGGCACTGTGTGTCATTGACGCAAAAGAAATGAAGGCGCTTGTGGTTTATCTCGCATTGACCATTGTCACAAATCCGTATTTGAAGCAAGAGACACGGTAGTGCCTCGCGCCAAGTATATATAGATATATGCGCAGCGCGAGCACAGAGTGCCTATATTACGCCGCGACTCGTTATCAAAAACCCTAAGATTATCAAATCTCAATAACGGCTGATCCGATTAGATTTTGAATGGTCTTAATGGATAGCTTGCGTTTGATTTACATCAGAAAAGTGTCTTCGCTTTAGTCCTACGTGCCTTATGAGCTGAGATATTTCAATGCAAAGTTCCAATTTGGCGTATTTTATGTTCTGAAGAATTAAGAATCGTCATCGTCAAGTGTGGGCAAGAGGGGAACATCAAAGGGAGAGGAAATGTCTCCAATACCCACGTCGTTGATTCGATGAAGGTTTCGGCACTTTCGGCCAATCGCGTAACAAATCGTTGTCACGTGACAGCTGGCAAAGAGCAGATCTGTCGAGGTAAACGTAACGTAGCTAGTGTCGAACAATTACAACCTGTCAAGTTTGAAATGATGAAACTAGTTAAAATTTTTTAAATGACACAAGTTATTACACCATACAGGACACTGAATTATTGTCTCAATTTACAAGGTAAGTCACGAAAATTTTTTAATAGACTATTTATGTAGACCTTATAGAAACGGAGGGGACGCACAAACTTGAAAGTTGTCCGGAGAATGTTCGACAGAGAAGCATCTTCTTTCGCACAAGTTTCTACAAAATAATATATTGCTTTTATACCAGCAAACTATTTTTACATTAGAGTTTTTATGTAAAGCTTATAGAAATGAAAGAGACGCAGGGGCTTAGATAGAAACGAAAAGGACGCACAGGCTTGGATAGAAATGAAGGGGACGCACAAGCTTCGATAAAAATCAAGGGGATGCACAGGCTTGGAGATTGTCCGGAAAAGGTTAGATAGACAGAGAAGCAACTCGTTTCGTACAAGTTTTTAGAAATTTGTCAAATAAGGTAAATTGACAAAATTTGTCAAATTAGCGTAGCATTAAGAATTAAGAAAATTATAGCGTACTGCATGCAATGTAGAACAAGTCACTTTATTGAAGAAAGTACGCTGAAAACGCATGTCCCTTAATACTTTTCAATTTCTTGTGAAAGATATTCCTAATACTTTATTAAAATCCACAGTAGTTCCCTCGCTATTCATTAATTTTACTAGTTTCCCATTACCAATATTTCAATTCACCACTAAACATATTAAATTAATTTTATTCCAACACCAATAAATAGTGCGTTAAAAGTATTGGATCTCTTTGTTCATTTTCGCTAAATTACCATTAGCATTTAAAGTTCCTCCAACAAGACTTTCTACGCTCTCAGTTTCTTCGGACACATTTTACAGTCTCTACACTTAGTATAGCAAAGGGTCATTCTATATCGGCACGTTTTACGTTAAGTTGTAACTGAAATATGTGGTTTTAATATATTTACAGATAATGGAAGCAGAAGCAAAAGAGAAATTGACCCCACTGTACGAGCAAATGAAAAAAAAAACAAGCACACTTTCATGTATAATTCAATTTTAGAGTTTTAAGAAATATCTATATATAATTAAAATCGAATTTCATTATGAATATGGAAAACTGTACAATTTAGAGAAAAAAAAAATAAATGGGACATAGTATTATATTAAATACACGATTTTATTAAACGATTTTATTCAGCGTCAGTCCTCTGTTTGCTTCTTGTATGTTTGCTTCATATCTGAAAACTCAAATTTAAACCAATTCCACCAATGCAATTGCCTTGTAGCTTTGCAGGTGTGCATAGTTTGAATGACAATATAACATATTGTTAATTAAAAAAAATAACTCCCAGGGGGTGAAAAAATTATCCAGTCATCAATAAACACTACAAAATGTGTGAAATCCCCACAAAATTACCATTTTTAAAAAAGGTACAGAAAAGAGCGCCAAGTATATAATCCCATCAAAAAGTATACAAAAGTATACATTTAAAAACATTGTCGTAAATTAATAGCTTTACAAAACTAATGATATACATAAATTGCGCCAATTATCACAATGGCTATTTATGCAAAGAAAAAAATGTATTAAATAGTATTAAACAGATATATTTTTATACAAATAAATATTTTAATACGAATAAATATTTTATTCAAAATACTTGGCGCGGCTCTCCGAATTGGTGTTGCTAAACTGAATAAATATGTATAAATTGCATTAAAATCTTTTTCTTTCTCTCTTGTTTCAGTGCTTTCTGGTCTTGTTTTATTTATTAAACAAGACAATTAACATTTTTTTCAGAAAGCAGCGCCAAGTATTTTGAATAAAATATTTATTCGTATTCAAATATTTATATGTATAAAAATATATCTGTTTAATATTATTTAATACATTTTTTCTTTGCATGAATAGCCATTGTGATAATTGGCCCAATTTATTATAAGATACAGTTAAGACTTTATGCAAGGCTGAAAGTTTTTAGACCAAGTTACAGTGGTGGTGATATTTGAAAAACAGGTAAGTTTACTTACACCCTTCCGATATTGGGGATATAATATGCATGCAACTACAGTGTAACACCAACAATACGTATGCATTCGTTTTTAATTTTTTTTGATAAGTTGGTCGATCGCTCCCTTGATTACTCATAGTGGGTGGACGGTTTAACCCCAACATGCGGGTGAGACCGACCAGTTGCAGTGCCAATGTTTTTCGTTGAAAATGAAAATAAATATTTGAGTTATCGCACTCTATAATTTATATACAATTTATATATACTCTAAATTGCTTGGGCTTAGCTTTAATGTACATAAAACGACAAAACTGTGAAAAACAACGATACTACAATTTCTTTTCCAAAAAGTGGTCGAACTCTCCCGGACATACAATAAGACCGAGTCACCTCAATCGCAGGGCCATCTCATTCGAAATTACCCTACATTAAAACAACGTTCAAGTAAATCGAATAGATTGAAAAAGAGGTCGGTGCAACAGTATGTTTCATCGCAGAAACCAATTTCCGGAAAAGAAAGTATTTCCAGTGCTTTTGGCAGATCTTTAATTTACATATATCTACATTACCACGTTAAGTGAAAACAGAAAGTAATACTTCAATCGCAAGTTCAAACCATCCTGCGCCAGTACTAATTCAACTACCACTCAACTACACTCTCACTTTGACTTTCTCTTAAAATCATGTTTAAAAATTCCATTGAACAGAATTTCTTTATTTCGAAGCGTTAAGTTTTCTAATACAGTAAGGCTTCCAAATCCGACAATTCAAATTGGGAAACACTAAAACAACACAATGTTCCACCCGTCATTGTAAACAATTCAACCATAAAAGACTCAGGTAGTTACCACAGACCGTGTTTACATTTCTACGCAAAACCACCTTTTATTTTCTATTTACATAGTTAAGACGTAAGCTAATGTTATTCCAGGGGTCGGAAACGCGTAATAAAGCAAAGTGAGCAGGTATCCCTGACTTGTTACGAAGTTAAGTCAATTAAGCGGACTTTAACCGTGACCCAGCATTTGGAAGGCCACAAAGGTACCAACTTTGACACCCCTGGCCCTTAAAGTTCAGAACAGAGCTTTATGCGACACAGCTTAGGTCACGCAGAATTTTATAGGACCAACGAGAGATAGATAATTGATTGGAAGTTTAAGCATGGCCGGTTATGAAAAATGTATCAAAATTCAGAGAGCCTCGTTGACAACGAAAACAATTAGGCTGAACAAGTTATTTAGATACGTGTAGTCAGGTGGTCGTTCACATTTCTTCAAATTTCTTTCAAGTGGTAATGGCAAGTTTATATATGTCGCAAGACAATTGCAAAATCAGCCTTTCTGTAAAAAGGCCTGGCCTTTTTACAAAATTTTCACCCCAATTAAGCTGAGGAATCAATGCTTTTTTGTAATAGTTTCATATAATTAATATATAATAAATATATAAGAATATTACAAAAGGGCTATGATTATTAAGCTTAATTCAGATAAAAACGGCTCTGCGGTATATCGGGGAGAGATGGCCCCCTTTTTGAAACAACCGTAAATTTAGTGGTTTTATAAAGGATAAAAATATATTTGCAAAAAGAAATACATTTGGATAAATAATATGAAATTGTATTAAAAAACTAATCATACATTTAAAAAAAATAAAATTGCAGTCTATGCTAAAGGCCATCGCATCCGGATTGTCCTAATACATATTATGATGTTAATAAGACGAAAAATTATTTCTTTTTCTTGTACAGAACTTTCCCACACTGACTGCATAAGTTCAAAAATTTTGGGCATCCTTCATGAAACCATTTTTTACAGCTCGTACAGCGAACCCAGTCATCGGGTTTCGATATACAGCTGTACCGTTTACCACAACCCACCCATTTTGCTACTTTGGACTTTTTCTACGTTTTTCAACAATGCCTCGTTTGTTCATAACTTCCTACGCTGATTATATCTTCGTTTATATTCCATTGGCATGTAAAAACATTTACTAGCTATTATGCATGATTTTATGATGGGCCAACTAACCCGAGAGTCAAGGAGCGTTGACTCGCTCGTTTTTTCAATAATGATACGACAATATCTCATCACATGAACGTAAATTTAACCTCTAAACATTATATTAACGCGCTGCATTCAGAAAATGTCATTACTTTTTCGTAAAATGTCAGTAAATTATAATTTAAAGAACTCGTAGAAAATTTTCGAGAATAGTCCATTTTTACATTCCAAGTAACTTACGTGATTTCACAGTTAAAAGCAAACAGACAACACTAAAACCAACTGAAAATCGCAACGTTCTAGAACATAAACGTGATCGAGCCATCTCACCCGGAATTACGCTATAAACTTTGATCAGTCTGTAGAAATCATCACAAATTATTGTTTTATATGTAAACTACCAATGAAAAGAAAGTGAATGACATATATCTGTAGTTCTGCAGGAAAGAAATAGATAGGTACAGATATGTCATTGACTGATAAATATGCTAAAAAAAATATAACAAAAGTCAAGTGAAACAACGGTGTTTAATTATTTTACCACAAAACCAGTGTAATATTGCAGATAGTGGAGGATAACATACTTTCAATTGTACAAAAATAAATCGATCCTTCTCCAAACAAGAGTTTCGAAAGTATACAGAATCGATTTGACCGGGACTGTTCCGATAGAACAAAGACAACTACATTTTTTCCACATTTTCATTTATCAATATTCAAAATAGTCCCCCTCTGAGTTTATATACCGTTGGCAGCGGTTCAAAAGTGATTCGAAAGTGTGGCAAGTTCCTCGACTGGTATAGCCTTTCGAGTACGCGTCACGGCCTTGAATGGCGTCTACGTCGTCAAAGTAACATCCTTTCAGTGGCATTTAGAGTTCCGGGAAAAGAAAGAAGTCGCATGGAGCCAAATCCGGCGAATACGGCGAGTGTTTCAACTTTCAACGCCGTGACTTGCCGCTCGCCTCAGATTATTGCATGTTTCGAGATAGTTCGTCGTGCGCGTCGTGATTTGCGCAATTTTGGTTACATACACAGTCTCGCAAACCCTGCAGGTTTCCGCAGCTCCCATTTAAAATATGTGGGACCCAAAGATTGCGCGGGATCCCGCGGGATTGCGGGATCCTTTCTGGCGGGATTGCAACCCCTAGTCGGCACCTTTTCCTGTTGTCCGAACGCAATAAGCTTTTTCGGAGACAATTTTTTTTATGAAATGGAACCATATTAGGGGGAGGGTGTGATTTTTGTTCATTATCCTTCTTTTACGATATTATATTTATGTGTAATTATTTTCCGTAATTTTCATGTTATCCAGTAAAATATTTTTTCTTATATGTATAATATATATTTTTGTTATATTGTATTTGTGATAGTTATACCTAAAGCATATATTTATAGTTTTGAACATAAATGAATACATTTTAAATCATAAAAATAAAGATTTTTTACGTTTACATGGTCTTTAAGTGGGTGTTCCGTTTTACCCTACCACTTGAGCGAGGCGAAGATTTCAATACCTCCGGTAAATCTCATTTTCCTTCATTCCCAAAGTGTTTTCTTAACAATGGCTTTGATTTTCTTATAGTCTGAGGTTCACTGAAGACTCCTGTTGAAGTCCCGTGTCTTCTTCTCCTTCCGATTTTATGTTATCACCCTCCAAAGTTAAGCGTTCCGTTTTACCCTACTCTCCCCTATATGAAACATCGTGTAGAAAAGCGCTGTTCAGCCTATATTGTAGAAAGTGAAAGTTTTATTATTCAAACAGCCACAGTGCATTCTCCGTAATTTTAGCAAAAGAAGCGAGGAACGCGTCTTACAATATAGTCAGACAGTTAAAAAATGTAAGTTTCCAATCCTCTAGAACCCTGTTGCGAGGAGAGACATACATATAGGACTCGCCACTCACGGTTGTGTGAGGTGGTAGTGATGCTTTGAGGAATGTTATAATATGTATGTACATATATTAACATGATGAATGCATAACTTGGCCTGCAATGAAAAACCTTTTTACAATATTTTAGCTGGTTTTGATATATTTTTTGGTGTTAAATTCGAAGAACAGAACAAAAATTTCATACCACATCTAAATATTATTCTAAATACTAGAAGTTACTAGAAATTTCTAGGAGGCTATAAATACTGGGTTGCGAAGCCATATCAGTTAGTTGAGTTCAGTAATATTTCACTACTAATTTCATGCAAGCGTATATTACAACGTGAAAACATCTAAGCAAATTGTGAAAAAGTTGTGCGTAATGGAACAAGTCCGAGGTAATTTTTACATTTAGAAGCCCAAACTCCTATAAAACCAACATATATTTTGCAGCCCTGTGTAATTATATAGTGATTATTATTGAGCCTTACGGGCGTACTGTAGTGTAACTGCCCATTTTCAAGGCCATTTTTAGGAATTTGTTTAACAAAAACTTTTAGTTTACACTGTCAGAATTTTTTGATCCAGTTGTTGCACATATACATAGATAAAGGCGTTGGCACAAACATCTTCAAAATAATTCTTTTCCGACGGGCTTTGGCGTGGAAACTGTTCGAGACATACAAAATGGAAGAACTAAGATTTATTTTCTTTATTATGTTTGTTGCTATGGTTGGAACCACGGACGAGTCTGTATATTATTAACATTAATTCTACGGAACAAAAACAGCTAAAATCAGCAAAAATCGAACATTTTTTTCAAACTGTTGTCATTCTGCAAATTTTTGTTGTTAGGGGGCCTCTGTGGTACCAACCATATCGACAAACATAATAAAGAAGCTAAACCCCAATTTTTCCATTTTGGGGGACTGGAACACTTCCAACGCCAACGCCCGTCGGAAAAGAACGATTATATCTACGTATACACGTGTATATGTGCGATAAAAAAAAGTTAACAAAACCTAAATATGGTAATATTAAAGTATGTATTGAAGTATCAAACATTCCTTAATATACAGATATAACGCCAGATAGTATAACCTTATAGTTTTTATTAAATAAATTCTCAGAGATGACGTTGAAAAACGGGCAGTTGCACTAGAGTACCTACCCCGTTAAACACATTTGTCGCAGAATTTGAATTTACTATCTGCAGTTAGCAGGATTCTGATAGACTTTGAGGTCTTTCCACATGAGATATTTCTGTAAGTTACGACTAGCATCTGGAGTATACGTATATAGACGGCAGAAATACATAACCTTAGTTTGGAAAAGTTATAAAGAACCAAGAACCATTTGAATTTTTCCAAATTACCAGTCGCGAGCTACAAATGTGCCTCGTGTAATATTTTTATTACTCTTCTTACCGTTCTTGCGAATTTCTCGAATTCCGGTTTGAATCGCAGAATCGAAGGTTCAAGCAGCACTTCAAACGCAAGGTACCATATGGAACGCTATAGCGTGGTGATTTGATGCAGACGCGGTTTAGTTATAAATGAGATCTAGACGCCAGTGGCATAAGTCCAAGAACGTCTATTCCGAGGTTTCCGACGTTCTGGAACCTACACGACCTTTATTGACTCTTTTCCTCTGCATCATCTTTCATCGGCTACTTATAGCGGGATTGCACGAACAGCATGGATTTTCAATGGGATCAAACGCAAGGTCTTCGATTCCTCGGTTCGTTTCTGTGAGGTTGCACCACTTTCTACCTCGACCCGCAGATATCAAATTTTCAAGAAGGTTTCCCAGCACAACAATAGGGATTTCCTATATAGGGTGTCCAGCAATGAGTAGCACAGGCACGAAGGGGGTACTTTTACATGCAGACAGCAGTCGGATGTGTGAAATAAAATTTCTCACAAACGCGTTGGTTGTGGAGAAAATCGAATTTGAAAATTCTACGAGAAAAATATATATTTCAGCAACATTCACACCGTCCGTGAGTAATAGATACTCTTTCCACGAATGTTGATAATATGAACAGACGCGGTCGCGTCTGGAAGCTAATTCCCCTTCCTCCACTAACCATAGGCACACTGAGCGACCATGTCTCTATACACGAATGCTAGCGAAATGGGTACGACCCCGCAGCTCTTTTGCCCTTATAATTAGCGAATAATTATTTTTTTTTAACCCCTTTGTCGTTTAGCTTAATGTATCAAGCTGTTTTTCAAAAAGATAAAAGAATTATTCTGAATTAATAGTTATCAAAATGATACTTTTTTTAATGCTGCCAAAAGTCATCCTTTCCTGTTTGAGAACACCTTTAATGTTTTATTTTTTTTTCTATTCGTTCGTAACGAATCATTTCTCGATATAAATTGTATATTTACGAAACTCGTGATACGACTAGCGACCCGAACGCAGCGGCTTTTTGCCTTTTTCGTAAAACCGCGAGTGACTGATTTCAAGTCGTTTGGATTTGTGGTTATGGGTCATATTTATTGATTATTGCTGACTGGGTACAATTTTCACCCCGTCGGGTTTATTTGGTTTTTAAAATATTGTATTGTCATCCGAACTACGCATGCTTGCAAAGTTTTAAGACAATTGGATTAGTGAAATTGGTTTAAATTTGAGTTTTCAGAATGAAGTTAACGTACAAGAAGTAAACAGAGGATTGAAGCTGAATAAAATCGTTTAAAAAAGTATGATTTATTTTAATTTTTGACGTTGTAAAAAATATACAAATTTTTAGAGTTTTTGGGCCATTTTGTTTGATTAATTTTGTTGTTGTCAATGCACTTCTATGCTAATGTACCATTACGTATCATGTATGATTATGAACCGCTTTGAGGATAAAGACCGTTATGGAATACGGCATTTAGTAATTTATAATAAATTATGAAAAAAGTGATAACCTCCCCCCCCCCCCCATAAACATAACTCATCTATGAAAGAAAGTAATTCCCTTTAATTCACGAAAAAAATTAAACAAGTTCACATACAAAGATTGTGAAATCCAATTTGCTAATTCCAATTGTATTCTCGTTCTCCGCTCGAACACTGATTCCTCTGTCACTTTTTATACTTGACTTTCCTTTATTGGCCATCAATCAATTCAGAGCTCTGATTTTCAGAATTAGTGGGTGAGAGGCCTATATTTGACACAAAAACTTTTATGAGAGGGACATCTTCTGTCAAAAACGTCGTATGCAGATCATTTTACGATGGAAGATAATACAAACGTGGTAGAGACTAATTTAAACGAATCAAAGTCGGTAATAGATTAAGAGAGATGGGGAGAATGTGAAACATTGTGTTTTATTTTTTTTTCTTATACAGCACCCGCTAATTCCTTAAAACCGAAGCTGAAAATCTGAGCTCTGAATTGATTTACAGTGGATAAAAAAAGTATTGGCACACCCACTTTTTTTAAATATCTTGATATATTGAAGTGGTATATTGATACAAAATATGTCCTTTAATGTCTTCTAATATACCGAAGTAATGTATTTTTTTAGAACTCGGAATAATTTAATTGACGCAAGTAACAAAAGAAAAACGAGAATTCCATACTCAAAAAAGGATTGGCACACTTGAGATATAATTATTAAATACACAATTATTTGAATTGTTAAACACGATAAGTGTTTAATATTTTCTATGCATGCCTTCGGCATTAATTATAGCTTGCAATCGATTTGGCATCGATTCGACAAGTTTTTTGGTACTTTCTAGAGGAATTTTTGACCACTCTTCTAATAGCGCCTTCTTTAAGTCATTTTTATATTTTATTTTCCTTTCTCGAATTTTTAAATCTAATATAAGCCAAAGGTTTTCTATGGGGTTAACATCCAGTGATTGGGGTGGTGTTGGAAGCTGTTTAGGTACGTTATAAAGAAGCCACTCTCGTGTTCTGTGGGCCGTGTGCTTTGGGTCATTATCTTGCTGGAACCGAAATGTTTCTTTTATGCCTAATTTTGTTGCACTCTCTAGTAAATTGTTCCGCAATATATCGATATACATCAGAGCATTCATATTTCCTTCAATAAATGCAAAATTTCCCACCCCATTATATGACATACAACCCCAAACCATTAGCTGCCCGCCGCCATGTTTCACGGTTGGCCGAATATTCTGTTTTTCCAGTTCGGTTTTCGGTCTCCTCCACACAAACTTTTTCCCATCGGAGCCGGAAATGTTGAATTTACTCTCATCCGAGAATATACAATTTTTCCAAAATTCCATTGGCTTATTTACATAAGCTTTAGCAAAGCCGAGCCGTTTCAGTCTATTAATGTCATTTATGAACGGTTTTTTTCTCGCCGTTCTGCCGTAAATTGTAGCAGAGTGTAAAACATTTCGGATTGTTTGAGCAGTAACTGTCGTTCCCGAAGATGTTGCAATATTGACAGACAAATTCTGAGCACTCATAAACGGATTTTTTACGACTTCTCTTATGATATGTCGTCGTTCTCTTACTATTAATACTTTCGGCCGCCCCGATCGTGGCCTGTTTTCCGTAGTAGCAGTCTCTTCATACTTCTTTATCACATGTCTCACTGCAGAGAAACTTAACTTTAACGCTTTTCCGATTTTCCGATAACTCTCGCCACGTTTACGCAGGAAAATAATTTCATGTCGCACGAAAGAAGACAATTCGCTTTTCTTAGCAACCATGGTTTCTCTATGAAGTGTAAGCACAGACTAACTGGTCGAATTGAGCGAAGTGCATCATGTAAACAATGTGTGTTTACATTTGTACTCTTACCATTGTATTTAAGATACGCAAAAACAAGTAATTGTGGACTTTTTATTACAGTCACAAGTGTGTCAATACTTTTTTGAGTAAAGAATTTTAGTTTTTCTTTTTTTACTTCGTTAAGCTACATTATTCAGAGTTCTGAAAAAATACACTACTTATGTATGCTAGAAGACATTAAAGGACATATTTTGCATTAATATATTACTTAAATATATCAAAATATTTAAAAAAAAGTAGGTGTGCCAATACTTTTTTTACCCACTGTATGGCCAATAAAGGAATGTCAAGTATAAAAAGTGACAGAGGAATCAGTGTTCGAGCGGAGAACGAGAATACAATTGGAATTAGCAAAGTTGATTTCACAATCTTTGCACGTGAACTTCTTCAATTTTTTCGTAAATTAAAGGGAATTAACTTCTTTCATACATGAGTCGTGTTTACGGGGGGATCTGGTATTATTGTATTTTTAATAGTTACTGATAAAAGTTGTAACCCCAATCGTCGTCCCCTCCAGTAATTACTATTTTTTTATAATAATAATACTTATGGCCCTTTGATATTAAAATTTTAATAAGAAATTATGATGTTGAGTAGAACAGAAGCGTAGAAAAAACAGGAAAAGTGTATAAACCAGGAAAGCAGAGAAAACACAAAAGTTAAAGAACTTTTCCATTTCCCTCGATGTATGCCTGATTCAACGGAACGGTAACAGTGAACCATCAAACCACATGCTCCATATACCTATGCTATAAATATCCGAATTAAATGATGGAGGTATCTAGGTACCTCTATAGTAACTAAATGAAAAATTCTTCTCCTGTTGGAGAGGTTTCGCAGTGATCAGGTCTGGAATACGATACAATCATTCCGCGCAGAACGCTTTGATTCTCTCGATCGGGCGCCCAATGGAGTGGAAAGGATTTAACATTGAGTCGCGGCAAATCGTTCGACGACGTTAAGACACGGTTGTAATTTGTAGCGCTTGTGAACAGACTCTAAGTGTTCATCGAGAATCACGCTATTCTTCTCGACAAATTACAGATAAATCTCTCTGGCAAGGATGTCTAAGATCGACTGACTTCCGTCGCGAACCCTCATGCCTCGAGAGATCCAGGAACGTGCCGAGGGTCGACGGCGACGTCGACTCAAAACTGTGGAAATCGAGTTTGTCGCTGCCATCGTGCAGCTTTATCATAAACAGGGCAGAACTAGAGAGACGTTTAGCAGGAAGGAGCAGCAAGGATGACAAGCTCGAATGTTACCTAGAGTCACGTAATTGCAAGTTTCCGAGAAAGTTGAAGCACTTGGGCGGTGTAGTGTGAGCTATCGATTCGACAGTTCTCCAAGTGTCTAGGAGCAAGATTTTGGAATCCGTTGATGAGAATTTGATAAAATTTATAGAGTTAAGGAATAATAGATCCTTGGAATGAGGATTAAAGAAAATGGCAAGTGGAGGGCATGTTGTGGGAAGTTGATATATTGCTTTAGATATATTAGTTTATAGCAGAAATAAGGGGTGTCAAAAATTCAGAGATACGTTTCGAATTTTATAGAGGTTTTAGAAAGTGGATATAGTAGGGAAAACGGAACGAATGGGTAACACGGAACATTAATGTTTTTCAATAATATAAATTGAATTTCGACCGTAAAAATTGATCTAATTAGAAGAGATGATTTCAGCGCACTGGTTAGGTCTATTAAATAATTAAATGAAAGCTATTTTGCAAGTTACCGGTTAACCGACTCGCGCGTCGTACGTTCCCAGTAGGGTCATTCCACGCGAAATCGGACGATTTTCGGAGTAATATTTCGGATGTTGCTGAAATTTGAATATGTTGTAGTCTTTAGTGATATTTAAATGTACCTCGGAGGATTTTTCAAAATTTTGAAAAATGTCGATTTTACAGCTGTTTGAAGATAAGTACTAACATTTTTAAAGTAAATTACAGCTATGGAAGTAGTAAACCGATGGAGATGAGCTTTACGGTGCTTATAGAGAAGACATTGAGGTTTTAAGAAAAAATTATTTCAGCTTAAAAAATAATTTTTTTTAACCATTTTTGTGCAATTATTCTAAACAAATGCAGTTTTTTAACATCGGGCGCGATTTAAAAAATCTGAAAAAATAGGGGAATATAGTTCTATCCTTTCCCTTGATGGACTAATTTTCAAAAATATGGACATTTTAAAATTGGCCTTGTGAAAATTGCCGAAAGTTGGCGCTGCGTCAAATCACACCGGCTCAACTCGCTGAGCCGTGCGGTGCTCGCAGCGGCCAAGTGCTATTCTTATACAGTTTTCTCGAATATGGTAAGTATTTGTAAAAACCTGAAGAAGGAAAACTTTTACTGTTTTTTATACACAACATAATACGGTAACTCAATTTTTGGTGTTCGCAATATTTTCCTTGAAACGAAGGTGACCCACAGTTTTTTAAATGGAATGCTGTATATTTGATTATCCAATATGAAAGCGACTGTCAAGACAAATTCATCCATATGGTATACTATGACCTTTCAAGGATACACATGGTCAGGATTGAAAGAAGAAATTCAATCTACTATAGATACTTCGATATATTTATTTCATTCCTAACCATGTGTATCCTTGGAGGTCATAGTATACCATATGGTTGAATTTGTCTTGACAGTGGCTTTCATATTGGATAATCAAATATATAGCATTCCATTTAAAAAACTGAGGGTCACCTTCGTTTCAAGGAAAATATTGCGAACACCAAAAATTGAGTTACCGTATTATGTTGTGTATAAAAAAACAGTAAAAGTTTTCCTTTCTCAGTTTTTTACAAATACTTACCATATTCGAGAAAACTGTATAAGAATAGCACTTGGCCGCTGCGAGCACTGCACGGCTTAGCGAATTGAGCCGGTGTGAGTTGACGCAGCGCCTACTTTCGGCAATTTTCACAAGGCCAATTTTAAAATGTCCATATGTTTGAAAATTAGTCCATTAAGGGGAAGGATAGAACTATATTCCTCTATTTTTTCAGATTTTTGAATTTGCGCCCGATGTTAAAAAACTGCATTTGTTTAGAATAATTGCACAAAAATGGTTAAAAAAAATTATTTTTTAAGCTGAAATAATTTTTTCTTAAAACCTCAATGTCTTCTCTATAAGCACCGTAAAGCTCATCTCCATCGGTTTACTACTTCCATAGCTGTAATTTACTTTAAAAATGTTAGTACTTATCTTCAAACAGCTGTAAAATCGACATTTCTCAAAATTTTGAAAAATCCTTTGAGGTACATTTAAATATCACTAAAGACTACAACATATTCAAATTTCAGCAACATCCGAAATGTTACTCCGAAAAGTGTCCGATTTCGCGGGGAATGTCCCAGCAATGAACGTGATATTTGTTTAAATTTAAAATTTTCAGTATAAAATCATACCCAGTATTATTTCTTTTTATCTAACTTTCCTTGAGAATGATCATAATCATTGACCAAAACTTTGGAATTTGATCAAAATTCTCAAAATTGCAAAATAGCTTTCATTTAATTATTTAATAGACCGAAGCAGTGCGCCGAAATTATCTCTTCTAATTAATCTTTTTCTTCAAAAATGGCAATCCAAGTAGAGGTTAATGACCCTAAAGAGGCGAAGAAATATGGCAGATTTGCTTTTTGTTTACAATCTCATAAGCAATCACATCAATTGCCCTCAAATCTTCGTGCAATTCATATTCTACAGTGAGTAACGAAAATATTCGGACACTTTTTAAAACCGCATAACTTTTTTAAAATTAATTAAAACGACATGAGTTTTTTTTAAGAAACTACAATGATTAGTTTGCTATGTGACGTGTTTCGTCGTTTTGCAATAAAAATGCACTTGGTCGGTCTTGGGATATCGTTGATTTCGGGAATTTCGGGATTTTCGACCTTATTCTGCGATCTTTCAGAGTTTATACCTCAGAGCAACGTTAACCGATTGTGATGAAATTTTAGGCAAGTATACAACTTACTCCAATCTATAAACGGGTTTTTTGAATTTTCATTACAAGCTCACAAAAAAAGGTTAAATAACCACCTTTTGCTATTTTTTTTAGTATTCCGACCAAGCATATTTTTTTCGAAAGGACGAAACACGTCACTTAGCAAACTAATCCTTCTAGCCTCTTAAAAAAACTCCAGTCGTTTGGATTAATTTGAAAAAAGTTATACGATTTTAAAAAGTGCCCGAATATTTTCGTTACTCATTGTTTTTTTCTAAACTCGGTATCAGAAATATTCGCCGATGAATTCGTTTTCGGGAACAGCAATCGAGGAGAAATTAGCCACCACCATCTGACGATCGTGGATTTGTCAGTTGAGTTGCGGGACCATCGCAGGGTATAGTGGGGTAAGGGGGACGCTGCTCTGCTCCACCTGAACCTAACCGTTTGGCTGTTATTTATTTTTACTTAATACAAGATGAAGCTATCGAGAAAGAATCAATGTTCTAACCAATAAAGCTCCTGAATTTGTTTGGAGCTAACGCACATTTATTCTGATGGGTGTATTTCTACGCTGACAACTCGGTTTGGCCTACACGCCAGAAGCTTGGCACTATCCCCACCACTTCTGGCTCACTCTTGTTCTGCGAAGGCGAGAGCGAGTCAGAAAACGTTGAGAAAAGGAGCACCGAGGCAGGCAAACTGTGTGGTGGGAGAATACCCCTCACGAAACTCAGTGGCCAATATATCTGATACCGACTTTAGTAGCAATATGAGGCATCACACTGTGTACGGTAGCTACAATTGCATTGTCAGAATGTGTATGTTCGAAAAGAAATCCTGCCATAATTTTCATATCTTCGCTATCCCCTTATCTACATTCGGAAAGTCAGTTTTGTGTATACTGGATGATCAATTTGCAATATTGATATTGCTACTGTATTCTAATATTTGCTCATCAATTGTATTAATGCGTATTTGTTATTTTAATTTTAACATTAATTTTACCTTATTTGTCCGTTCTCTACTTATATATTTTCATGTTATTATCTATAATGTGTCAAAGAGTTGTTATCCTGTAATAAATAAATAAAAATAAATAAAATAATAGCTGCGAATGAGTTGCTATCATGTGACGTGGATGAAACGGCCCTCAAAATAGCTCGCGATCGACCGCAAAACCGTGCACAGGTTATTTTGTGATCTACAGAGTTGGAAAATTTTCCGGTGTCGTAGTTCCAACAGTGTGTCGGCGTTTGGACCATTTTTTAAACTTGTATTTAGAAAATTTATCATGGTAAGTACCTACATTACTGGATTCTATAGTCTTTACACTGTTTCTTGACGTTTTACCCGGTTATTATTTAAATATTAAATGTTTACTAAATTACCTCATGTGGGGTAAAACGGTTACGTATTTATTTTTATCTTTTTTTGCAATTTTATATTTATACGAGCGTCCTCCTTCTCGGCTTCACCCCAGATATTATCATGACTGATTCATAATCTGTAAACTCGAGAGCCCTGAATGATCGAGCCCTCGGCCACTTATTCCCGCCGTGATACTATTTCGAAAGCTAGCAGATCCCGCCCCGTCGCCGCCTAACGGTCGCGTCACGATCTACTATTATTTAAAAATCATTATTTAAAAAAGTAAAACATTAGAACCTTCCTCTCGCCAAGACGAACAAAGTGATGCAACACACTTGTGGATACAGTTCTTATTTACTGAGAAATCGCATTTCAAAGTATGCAACTTAAATTTTATATAATAGTATAAAGAAAAAAAAACTTCCCAAAAGTAAAAAAATTACGCCAAGTATATGAAAAAGTCGAGGATGGAAAAGAGTATTATCAAATAAATCACAAAAAAATAGAAGAAAATATACAATATAAAAAAAAATGTGAAGTCAGTATTAGCTGCAAGTCCGCAAAGGTGCTTTCCAACTGCGCTTAAGATGACACAATTACATATACACAGCTAAAATGCTGTGTTCATACATTCTATTACTCATATCGCGGACATTTTAATAATATGAAGGTAAAATGTAACATCCGATCTAGACATTTGCCTAGATGTCCGCGGCCCGGAAGTCAAATACTTGGTGTGGCCAGGCAAGGTATTCTCAGTTCATCGATACCCACACCTTCCCTTCCCCAAGCTTTCAGATAATTTGTCAAATTAAACCTCTGACAAGATGAGTACATTTTCATTATATTCCGTTTTAAAATAATTCCAATATCATTCATTGACACCGATACCTTTCCTCCCACAAGCTTTCACATAATTTGTCAATTTAAAACTCTGACAATATGAGTACACTTTCATTATTTTGCGTTTTTAAATCATTTTTATTCATCGACACCTTCACGTTGCCTGGCCGTGCCAAGTATTTGACTTCCAGGCCGCAGACCTACGCAAATGTCTAGATGTTACATTTTATCTTCACATTATTAAAATGTCCCCGATATGAGTAATGAAATGTATGAACACAGCACTTTAGCTGTTTATATATAGTTGGGTCATCTTAAGCGCAGTTAGAAAGCACCTTTATGTACTTGCCGCCCATTTTGATTCCACATCTTTTTTTTATATTGTATATTTTCTTCAATTATTTTTGTGATTTACTCTTTTCCGTCCCCGACTTTTTCATGTACGTGGCGTAATTTTTTTACTTTTGTGAAGTTTTTTATAGGGATCTGACTTCTTTTTAACTGTGTTACGTACGCAGACTTATCTTCGACTTTTTTACCCTTTCGGGTGTCCGGAATGCGCGTAACCCGCCGGGGTCATCGTTTCCTGCAGTGGTGTGATGCAACGGAGTTTTCCCCGAAAACATTATATTCAATGAAGGCACTCATGCCCCCACCACTTTCAAACCAAATTTCCCTGTATAAAAAAGGCCACGAATCCACACTCGTGGGCTCATTTGAAATCTAATACTCATAGACAAAAGAGGCTTATTACTTCAACTTAAACCAGACAGCACGTCGAGTTGCTGATAGGTGTTGTCACTATTAAACTCTTTGAGACCCCCGCATTTCTCAGTACGTGAAAACCGAGAGGTGGACTTAGGTACTGCACCAAACATAAACTATAACAATTGTAAAAGACCGAGTATATTAGAATATAATTTGTTATTTCTAATTCAGAGTTATTTATCTGAATCAATCACTATCTAAATTTCCTTTTCGAGATAATCCCACGTAGGTACTCCTTTACCGCTCAAGGTGTACCACTTTATAAAGTTACGACGCTAAACTAACATTCCTAATGGCTCCCGGGGATACCAGACCCCGGTTCGTCCACGATTTCCACCTTCCTAACGGCTCCCGGGGATACCAGACCCCGGTTCGTCCGCTGCTAACAAACTAAAACAACCAAATTCAATCCTCGATCTCGCAGTCGCAATTCTCATTGCCCTTAGCCTCGGCTCGTAACAACCGACTTCAAAAAGAAGGAGGTTATAGATTCGACCCGTTTGTATTTTTTTTTTATGTTTGTCCCCTCATAACTCCTCAGCATATGGACCGATTTTAATGATCTTTTTTTATTCGAAACAGGGCGAAGCCCCTGTGGTCCCACCCTACACTGCATCAACATTGGCCCAATATTTTGCCACTTATTGTTAATAATAAAGACTATTGTCACCTAATTATTATTATTATTTTAGATACGCACGCGCAGATCTCCTCAGCATGTTATGTCAATATATATAAAACTAAAAAGTTAAAAATAAAAAAATTTAAATAAAAATTAAAACCGACTTCAAAAAAATAAAATTGCACTAAAAAGTATTGTATTGTATTGTATTGTTTATTTTATTGTATTAAGGTTTATAACCTAGTACAATCTTTGCTCACTTTCGCACGTTTGATACATTGCTCTTCTTTCTATCTTATTCCCGATGTCTATCTTACTATACATTACTATGTTATTTACGTATGCTGCTATAATCTTTTTACATTTTCTTTTATCGTAACTTGTATACTTTAACGTTATACTTTATCTTAACCTATTATATATTAGATTACATTATATTTTGTCTGTATTTTCTATCTTAAATCCTAAACTCTATTCTATCAGTCTTTTGTACTTTTTAAGTTTTCTTTGGTACTTTGTACTTTGTGTTGATTTTGCTCCTGCTTCTACTCCTCTAGGCAGAACGCTCTTAACTTCAAGCTTCCCTTTATAAAGTTTGTCAACTCCCATACTCGTTTCTCATTGCTCGCTTTTACCAGCTCTATCCACTCCCTGTTCTTCATTGTCTTTGGTCTAATTTCTGAATATATGGGGCACTTACATATTATGTGATCTCTATTTTCTATTTCTCCTCTATTACATATTCGACATGGCAGAGCTTCCTCTATTCTGTGTCTTATCCCAGCTTCTGTTGTTGTCCATCCTATTTTTCCCGCTAATCTCACCTGTGCCATAACCCGCTTAGTTGATAGTGGAATGTTCATGTTCAGATATTCAGCTCTTTCGAAAGTTTCCTCATTTTTGATATTCTTGTATGCCTCATTATATGTAAATGTTGATATTCTGCTTCTATCCTCCTCCATTGACTTCTTTGTCATTTTTTCCCAATATTTTTTGTTGAATTTCTTCCTGTTCTATTGTTTCGGTCCGATTAAAAGTAACGTAGCCATATTGTTGCAGTATGTTTCTTATTTGCGTGACCCAATTTCTCTTTATGTCAGGTGTTTTCCTATCCAACGTTTTTAGTTTTTCCCAGCATCTTCTGAGGAATCTTTCCTCTTTCATCTGTGATATCTTTCTCCAATATCCTAATGCTCTCTTCATTACTTCTACTTCCAGTTTGATTCTTCCTGTTTCTGTTCTCGCCACATACCCTCGTCTGTACCTGGGTACACCTAACATTCTTTTTATAAAATCCGTTTGTACCTTCTTTATTTCAGCTAAGTGTTTTAATCCCCAGGTTCCTGCACTGTACATTAGCGTCGCCTTTACTATTGACTTAAATAATCTTTCTGCCGGCTCCCATTTATTGGATCTCGCATTTAATAGCGGCTTCCAGATTGTACCTATGGCTATCCTTGCTCTTGTTACAAAATGTTTCGCCGCCGCGTAGAATCTACCAGATTGCGTGAAAGGTACCCCTAGATATACACATATGTATTCTTTTACTTCTTCTATTTCTATATTGCTGTACATTATCTTTCTTGTCCTTTTTTTCTTGTTGAACCTTCTGTACACTAACAGTTTTGTTTTGTCGGTGTTTACCTCGAGCCTGTTTTCTCTCCAATACTTATGTAATGTGTTCACCTTTTCCTGCAAATCAATTAGGTTGTCCGCTATTATTACCATGTCCGCAAATAGTAGTAATTCCATTTTCTCTTCTATTTTCTTGTGTTCATTACGTTTAAAATATTTGTCGATGTCGTAGAGCATTAATGAAAAACTTAGACTTAGACTGTCATCTTGGAGCACCCCTTTTGTTATTCTTATGTTATTTGTATATTCTTTATTGTTAATTTTTAATCGAGTGTTAGCATTGTCGTACAGACTATTTAGCACTCTTATTATTTGCGAGCTTATACCTGCCATGTGTAGTTTTCTCCAGAGAATTTTCTCTGCGATTTTAGATTGCATGACGAATATATTGTGCTCGCATGATCTGTTTTCTCTGAATCCAGTCTGACCTTCCGGTAGTATATGTATTATTGCTTTCACACCATTTATTTATTCTTTTTCCTAATATTGCTGTAAATACCTTTGTTACAGTATTAACAAGCTATTGCTATACCCCTGTAGTTGTTTGGGTCTAGCTTATTCCCTTTCTTATATATCATTATTGTGTTAGTATTTCTCCAACTTGCAGGGGTTTCGCCCCTTTGTAGTACAAAGTTCATAAGGTTTAGCAACTGATTTTTCATTTTATGCGGTAGATATCTAAGAAACTCGTTAGTGATGCCATCTGGTCCTGGGGCTTTGTTTGTCCTAAGTTTTCGTAAGATTGCGTTCAATTCTGTGCCCTGGATTTCTTCATGAAGATATGGATGCCTAGCGTCCATCAGGTGGTAAAGTTGACTCGTGCTTACTTTATATATTTCCTTATAATACCTCTCCCATTCATTTATGTCTATCTTGCATTTTGGATAAGTTTTGGCGTTTAATTTCTTTACCAGTTTCCAAAAATTTGTTGCATCTTTTACATTTGTTATATTTACCTGTAATTTTCTATAGTGCTCTTTTTTGTGTGTTTTACGGTGGTTCGATATTGCTTTCTCGCTTTAACACAATTTTCCCTCTCCTGTATTTCCCATTTGTTCCTGAATGCTTTTACTGTTTCTTTTAGATTCTTTTTAGCTTTGTAGCATTCTTCATTGTTCCACGGCTTGTTTATTTTTGTTTTTGCTCTATTAATTTTCCTCCATGTTGTCATTCCAAGCATATCTGCTACAACATTTATTTTTGATGTTATTAGGGTGTGCAGGTAATCCACTGCTGGATTCACTTCTGATTCTATTGTTTGATTTTCTAGTGCTTCTATGTATTTGTCATAATTATCGTTGTTCCAGATTAATTTTCTTTCTATTTTTACGTCCCCTTCTTCCATGCTTCCTGTTTTCTCTGTAGTTTTCAGACTTATCTTTATTGGTAAGTGGTCCGATGTTCCCATTTCTATTACTTTGAAGTCCTCAAGGTTTTGCAGAATATTTATGTCCACTCATGCCATATCGATTGTACTACAACCTGTTGTGTCAATACATGTGTATTTCCCATCTTTATCCGTTTTGCTTCTACCATTTAGTACAATCATTCCTGCTTCTTCCATGGTTTCACATAGTATTCTCCCTGCTTTGTTTCTTGTTCTGTCCTTTGCTTGTCTGTTGTGTGTAAATTCTGTTGATTCTGTGATAACTTCTTCTATCTGGTTGCTTTCCCCTATCCTTGCATTAAAATACCCCCCTATCAGTATTGGCGCTGATGTTGTTTCTTTGATTTCCATTACTATTTCTCTCAGTGTTCTTATTGTCTGTTCATTCCCTTTATCTATAAAAGTATTGCATATTATATATTCTTTCCAGTTAATCTTAATTTTTATGCATATCCATGACTCGGTAATTGATATTTTTTCCATTAATTCTATTAAATCTTCTCTATACAAAATACACATACCTCCCCTGGTTCTTCCCATTGATTTTATTTTAATTGCTTTGCTTACTATACATTTATATTTCTTCAGAAATCCTGGTAGCTTTATTGTTTCTTCCATTCTAAATGTCTCGCACAGGCATATTATTGGGCTTCCTTGTATATTTTCCTTGTAGTCTTCTCCATTTAGGTTATGTAGATTTCCCATACCCCGTATGTTCCAGAACATTATCCCTATTAGCTTTTCTTCTCTTTCTGCGTTTCTATTCTTGTTTTTTCTCACCTCGAAATAAGTAGTCCTTCACTAATCCTTTGTCCTCTTTCCATACCATTAATTCGTTGTCTACGTAGATCTTTTGGTACCCTATTTTTACTCTTTTTCCCAATTCCTTTGCCCTGATGCATATTTTCCTATTTCTCTTTGTATCTCTCTCTATACTTTTGTTAAGTCGTCGTCCACATAGATTTTTTCTCCCTTCAGCATTTGTTTAGATTCCCAATCTGCTAGTTTGACCCTTATCATTTTATTACTGTTACCTACGTTTATTACCTACGTGTACTCTACTTTTGCTTCTACTCTTAGTTTTGTTTTTATAAAATTCTCCACTTCCTCTGTTTTTCCCTCTACATATATCTAGTCCCTTGATGATGATATTGTTATTTTTTTCTTTCCTTCTCCTGTCCTTCTCTACTTCTTCTAGTGATTTAAGTTTTCTTTCAAAATTTTTCTTTTCTTCGGTCCAAATTAAGTCTTTCTGTTTCATGTCTTCCTTTATTTCTGTGATATCCTTAATTATACAGATTACTTCTGTGTAATCTTTCCTTACTTCCTTTAATTCATCCTTTAGTTATTTTATTTCTTCCGTCATCCAGTCCATCTTTTTTATCAATTTGTTTAGGATTTGTGATAAGCTTTGATCTGTTGTCTCCTCCTGACATGTTGAAGTTTTGTCTTTTGAGGTTAGCGTCATCTGTTTTTCGTCTTCTAATGCTTTCTTGCTAATTGTTAGTGATGGGATCAAGTATATTGAAAGTAGGTTCGAATCTGACTGTATAGTTTCGAACAGTTCAGAAGTACTTCGGAAAAAAAAACACTACTTTCAAGTAGACTCGAACCTTGACGGGATAGGTTTGAACTCTCTATAAGTACTTTGAGAAACGTCAGCGGTACTTGCAAGTATAATCGAACCCAGATCAATAGATTCGAATCCTTTATAATTACCTACTTTAACCAGGAGTTTTCTATTCGGTGCGAGTGTGTGATTTGTTTTCGGTGAAAATTATCTATGTACAAGTATTCCACATTACATTTAGTTAACTTTATTATCATTAACAATTAATTTATTTGGCAAATACACAAAATACTCTTAACATTTGTAAGGATTGAGGAATAATATTTGATTGACAATTTATTATAGCTTCAACCTATTTCGTTTTTTACAATAACGACATTTCGTGCCTTCGAAAATATTCTTTTTGATGGGACGGAGATTCCCATGGTGCACAGGTAATCACGAGCTAGTTTCGTTAAAATGAGGTACTGAATACTATTTACAGACCAATATAATAATAACCAATGTAGTAATAGCGGACTAGACACGTTCTCGTTTACCTATATTGGCAACTTCGGTATCAAAGGATGACCATAATGAAATATGGGCGTCATTTTTGTCCGAATCATTTAAGTCTTGGGAAATATCCGTACTTGTTGATACATCGTCATTCAAAACGAACTTAGCTGCTTCCTCGATTAAAGCATCGCGTGCACAAGCAATATTTTCATTTGTAGAAAAACTTGTAGTTTTGAAACGAGGATCTAATAAAGTAGCTATTGCATAAAAATTATTATTTTCAACATCACTTAGATAATATTCCATATAATAAATCAACTTTTGACGCAAAATCTGATCTAAACCAATATTATTATTTTGGTCTGTAAATAGTATTCTGTACCCCATTTTAACGAACGTAGCTCATTATTACTTATGCACCATGGGGACGTCCGTCCCATCAGAAAGATTATTGTCGAAGGCAGGAAATGTCATTAGTAAAAAACGAAATAGATTGAAGCTAAAAATTGTCGATCAAATATTATTCCTCAATAGTTACAAATGTTAACAGTGTTTTGTGTATTTGTCAAGTAAATTAATTGTTATTGATAATACTGATATTTTCTTTATAATTAAATTCACTATCGTATCAGCCTTCGATCATAAATTTTAGGTGTCTTAGGTTTTCGTTATTAACATTTTTAGGCTTAAAATTACTCCTTTTTTTTAGCATTTTTGTGTTCAAACGTGCACCAAACATCGTCATTTTACGTTCTGTACCTTCTAATAGGCTGATACGATAGCGATTAATATAACATATAAGAGTATCTTTGGTTCCTGTATTTGCGACAATCCTACGTCGAGTTATACTGCCTACCGTCGACGCTGCTTTATATTATAGCAGAGCAAGGAGCGCCACGTAGAAATCGAACGACTACTGGAAAATTAATTTTTTTTTATCCTATCCTTGAATAACGAATAAGTAAAACCCATAAAGTTTTTTTACTGTAAGTTGTATACTTTTTTACAAAAAAATCCTAAACATCACCTATTTTTTTAGAGATTTGTTGAGAATGTTCCCTTAAAAGTATTGTTTTTCTTTTTCAAACCACTCGTGAATCGTGAACTGTTCGAAACTATCCGGTCATCAAACTATCTGGTCACATAAATCGTACCTCATCAATTTCTCAATAATTAGTGAGTAGAACCGACATGTAATGGTAAAAACATAAAGTAAATGCAAAATGAGAAACAGAAATAAAACCTTCAAGCTTACACCCTAGTTTATGCGTGCTATAAATATAAACATTTAAAAGAATCAAGTATGATTGATGTTATTTTACCATTATATTTTAGCTGATAATAATCAAATAATGCAGTTTTATCCTGCATTTTTCTATTTTTCTAAAAGCGGGTTTATTGTAGAATATTTCACACTCATTTTATGTACATATTACATTTATTATGAAGTTTAAATAGATATGTATAAATAAACTGATCAATCATGTTTCCTAAAATCGTACAACTGCAATCGTACCAGTACGATTTGAAAACTTAAGTTATATGTTATATGTACAGGTTATGTACAATTTTTTAACTAAAAACTATGCCTAAAACATAAGGCTTCAATATCCAATATTAATTTGCGTTCAATCTAGTACCAAATACGAAATACAACGAAAAATATATTAAGTGGTACGATATTGGTAAATCTCAGCTATGTAGATTTTTATCTTTCAGGGATCAAATACTACTTTTACGAGATTCGATTCTTTCAAACGTCGAAGTACTTAGAAGTACATTCTGAACTCTGCCGCTACTTTTTCTGAGGTTCGAAACCGGCTTCTATAACCCAAGTACTTTGGAAGTATATAGAATGAAACGCCAGCTCTTATGAGTAGTATTCAAATCCCATGAAGTGAAACTTTTGTATTGGAATTGACTCGGATTCATCAGTACATATTGAACTTGATCCCATCCCTACTAATTGTTGCACTTTTCACTGGCCTGCCTCTAATGGTTTTTCCTTCACTTGACATTTCTACAAGTTTTATCTTCGGTTTTAGGGTTAATTCGGGCTATTAATTCTAAATATTATACCGCAACTGTATCCATGCACTTTACGCATTTACGCCCTCTCTCGGAATCCTGCACTAAAAAGTAAAAAATAATTGTTTCCCTTATTTAATCTACGACTCTCAAATGATGAGGCACCGACTCAAAAAATATGAGAGTCGGAGATTCACTAAGGGAACCAATTATTTTTTACTTTTTAGTGCAATTTTATTTTTCTGAAGTCGGTTTTAATTTTTTTTTAAATTTTGTTATTTTTACCTTTTTAGTGCCGTAATGATATTATGTTTGGATTTTAATCCGATTTATAATGGTCCGTAAAGACTTTTATAATATGATCAGCTTTTTCAGTCTAAAATAAGTTTCCTCTTTTGGATGAACAATATAACATGCATTGGATTGTGGCATTTGCATAACAAGACACACCATCAAAATTCGGGAGACCTCTTACGTAGTATTGAATGGTATCCATGATGTGATGAGTAGTAATCTGACATTCAGATACATAATAATTAGGTACTATCCAAACAGCATCACGAACATTGCGAACGCGGTTTTTAGATATTGAAACAGTCATAAGATCAGGTCTATATTTTTTTCGCAATCTACTGTACTGTATTATAGCCGATTCTTGTGCCTTTACGGAAGATGGATCATAAGATGGATTGATAAGATGCAGTCCTTTTAATGTGGTCACTCGAGAAAAAGCAACGTAAATTTGTCCGCAAGTAAATATTGAATTACCTGCTTCTATGACAGCATTCTGCAAGCTTCGTCCTTGAATTTTCTGAATAGTTATACCATAGCTGAGGCAAATCGGAAATTGTTTTCTAATAACAAACGCTCTATCCATTCCTTCAAAAACACTTACACATTTTATCATATGTTCTTGCCTCGTGGGTAATATAATTATCAATTTTTCAACGTCATTATCAACACCTCGTGTAACTGAAGCAAGTTTAGCATTGTTAAATGCAATGCAACTTGTTACAATATATTATTTTGTACATGCATGGTACAAATTTCCCGAAATTTATGCGAAAGAAGATGTTTCTTTGTCGAAACTTCTCCGGACAAGTTCCAAGTCTGTGACTCTGCATAAAAAGTGTATTAAAAAATTTTAGCGACTTACCTTGTTAATTGACACAATAATTCAGTGTCATATACGGTGTAAAAACACGTGATTGAAAAAAATTATTTGACATTTGGCAGGTTATAATTCAATAGTATAGATATGTGTACAATGACGAACGACGATCCCTACCGAATGATCCCGAGAGTCGACAAACGAAACATGTGTTAGTTTCTTTTGCCTGAAGGTATGCGTGTAACGCGTATATACGTATTATGTTGATAAAAATTTGGATTGAAGAAAAATCTTAATCTTAACCATTTTCATATGATACATAACATGATATTACGATATCTCTGTCAACACGTGGACCAATTTTATGGAATTTGGTCTTATTCGAACGCTTATATGCGGTTTGCACGAGAAAAATGTCTTTATAATTTAGAAAATATTGCAGACGTGATGAGATATTAATGAAATAAGTTTCAGGTAAGGTTGCAATAACCGGTTTACAAATAAATGATAGCGGTAGCGGCAGTCGACATGTACAGGATGTCGAAACATGTACTTGGCGTCGAGACGCTACCGCGCCTCTAGATAGATTTGGGTATCGTCAACAATTTTCGTGTTATTTATTTTAGTTGTATCTAGAAGATATATTTATAGGCTTTTTACATAAATTAATACTTTTTAAATCATAAAATTAAAAATTTTGTGCTTCTACGCGGTTTTAGATGGGTGTTCTGTTTTATCCCACCATTTGATCGAGGCAAATACATATTTCAACATCTATCCACGGAAAATCTTATTTTCCTTCATTGCTAAATATTTTTCTTAACCAAGTCCTTGATTTTCTTGTATGTACGTAGTCCAAAGTCTACTTAAGACTCATAATGAAGTCTCATGTCATTTTTCATCGGATTTTTTGTGGTCACACCCCAAAATTAGTATCGCAAGCACGAGGTGCCTCAAGCATTTTAAAATGCCCTTGGGATTTTTCATACGCTTTAGTATGTCGATGCATTTCTTTGCAGTAGAGAAAGTGAACCAAGAGAAATTCAAAATTCCCGTTGAGATTTTATCATGGAGTTTGAAAGCGGATGTATTCATTTGCAATAGAAATGGAAGACCTCGAAGAATTTTGAGATCCTCGTTGGATTTTCGATAAATTTTAAAAAGTAGATGTATGTTCGTACTGACACACACGTGAAAATTTTGTTTATTTCTTTCGGGGTTGTAAAGCCCGATTCCCTATGGATACGCGTGATGCCGGTTGATCGTATCACCCGCCAAATTAATCTTAGGTGACTGTTTTACTAGGTAATCGATGTGATCGAAGTAGAATCTGATCCGCACGCTGATCAAGAAGCGAGATGTTTTTGCTTGTGGTCCGAACGATGACCCATAACAAGCTTCAGAACGTTGCTCGTAGAGAGCTGTATGAAATCTAACTTGTCTACCTTTTTCGATGTCAAAGGTAGACAAGCCAGCGAAAATTGGGAGGCGCCAAAATGCCTGATTGGTTCCGCTTTCCTTGAAGAGGAGGAACCTTCCCTCTACGATTTCGGTGGAGGAGGAGGAATATTCCCTCTGTGATTTCGGTGGTGGAGGAATCCTCTCCCTCGTGGTGACGTAGCGCAGGAAAAACCGGGCATCTGGCTACCAAACCCTCGCCAAGTTGACCGGTCGAAGAGTCGCGCTCAGGGTCGCGGTTTATGAGCGTATTATCCCGCGAGTCAGCAATCGTCGGTGGTATATACTAATTTGAAGTTACCGTATACCACCCGCTGACAGAGCAATAAAAGGATTTTCTCAGAGCGATGACGGTCGAAGTGTCCAAAGAAAAAAATGGCACGATGTCGATTGCCGCCTATTAGACATCTGGCAGGCAAATGTTCCCCAAATCGCGTCGAAGGAAAGCAGTTGCCTAGTAATAATAAACCGTTAAATTTCCGCTTCGCTCTGAGCCCCCCTTTGTTCCCGTAAGACGGAACATGCTCCCCCCTTTGAGAGACTCCGTCGATCAAATACATATGCCATATCTGAATGAAAATATGATACACTTAAAACTATGACGCTTATTAAAGTCTTTATTCATGCGATGAGTTGTCCAGCCTCGTTGTGGACCGGAAGCGGCGCCAGTTGCTTCACGTTGCGACTGTAAACACCGCGGGCTGTCCGCACGGTGACAGTCCGTATGATGTCGTCCTTCCCGGGATGAATACTCTCGATACGGCCGAGATGCCACTGTAGCGGTGGAAGCTGATCATCCCTCATGACCACAATGGTGCCCTCCTTGATCGTATGGGAGCCCTTGGACCATTTGTGGCGCACGTTCAGGTGGTTAATATACTCCTTATGCCATCTGGACCAGAAGTCCTGTTTAACTTTCTGGATGTGTTGCCAATTTGACAACCGGTTCGTCGCTGTTGCCTTGAAATCGGTCTCCGGTAGACTCGTTAAAGAATTACCAATTAAGAAATGACCAGGGGTTAAGGCTATAGGATCATTGGAATCACAGGAAAGGGGTGTTAGAGGACGAGAGTTTAAAATCGCTTCGACCTCAATAACGAACGTATTGAATTGTTCGAACGTAAACAGTTCTTCGCCAACAACGCGTTTTACGTGGTGTTTGAACGATTTTACTGCAGCCTCCCAAAGTCCGCCAAAGTGAGGCGATAGAGCTGGCATGAAGTGCCACGATATTCCCTTGTCTACGAGGAAATGTTGTACCCTTTCGTCTTTCAGGAGGTCTTCATGAATTTCTCGCAATTCATTATTTGCACCGATGAAATTCGAACCGTTGTCCGAATACATATTACGGCACATCCCTCGACGCGCGATTAGCCGTTTTAACGCCGCGATGAATGCTTCGGTCGTCATGTCGCTGACGACTTCGAGATGGACGGCCTTTGTTGCGAGGCATATAAAGACTGCAACGTAGACCTTTATCCGGGTGCGGTTACGGAAACGTCGCTCCTTAATATAGAACGGACCGCAGTAATCCACACCGCAATTGTGAAACGGTCGAGTTTCGGTGACTCGAGCGGCAGGTAGATTGCCCATGACGTAGTCGGTGACAGGTGGATTAACGTGGAAGCATCTAATACATTGCCGGACAATTTTTCGCGTCGTGTTTTTTCCGTCGATCGGCCAGTACGTTTGACGAACGGCGTACAGAGTCGAGTTGATACCTGCATGGCGATGCTGTAAATGAGCTTCGCGAATGACAAGCTCAGTGATACGGTGTCCTTTCGGTAGGAGAATCGGATGTTTTTGTTCGTACGACAAGGTGGAGTTTTGTAATCGCCCTCCGACCCGTAATATTCCTTTATCGTCGATGAAGGGGTGTAACGGCAAGAACTTACTCTTTGGATGTAGTCCTGTTCCGGTCTTAATATGGTGGAGGTCTTGTGTGAAAGCGGATGATTGCACAAGTTGTACCACACGATCATTCGCTGCGTATAATTCTTCTACGGTCAGAGGTCCCTTGAACTGATGAGGTAGTCTGAACCGCAGACAATATGCGATGATTCGTCGAAGGCGAGACAAACTTGAATAACGATTCAAGATCTCGTCACTGCTGATCGTAGTGATTACAAAGCAGGTGAGACGCTTTATTTCCGGAACCTCTTCAACGATTTCAAACCTTGACTCTGGCCAAGCTGATTCGATGCTTGAGAGCCATTGCGGTCCGTGCCGCCAGTTGGAATCACGAAGAAATTGTACCGGTGGTTGTCCTCGCGAGAGTAGATCTGCCGGATTGTCGCAAGAGCTAACGTGACACCATGCGGTGATGTCGGTCTTTGTTTGAATTTCGGACACTCTATTCGCGACGAATGTTTTCAGAGTGCACGGCTCTTTATGTAACCAGTTTAGCACGATGGTAGAATCGGTCCAAAAGATAGCTCTGTCGATTTCGCGTTTGATGGCCTCTCGAACAGTGGCATATAACGAAGCCAGGAGAACTGCACCGCACAATTCTAAACGGGCGAGACTTATTGTTTTCAGCGGTGCGACGCGCGATTTCGCGCACAGTAGATTTGCGTTTATTTTACCGCATTTGTCGATCGAGCGTATGTACAAACATGCTCCATATGCCCGTTCACTCGCGTCACAGAACCCATGAAGTTCGATCCTCTGGGTTGCGCGCTGAGTAACGTTTCGACCGAAGGATACATTATGGAGATGTTTAAAATCGTTTACGAATGTTATCCACTCGGTGTGAAGGCTGGTTGGCAACGATTCGTCCCAGTCCAGTTTAAGATGCCAAAGACGCTGCATCAAGATTTTTGCGACGACAGTAACAGGAGCAAGTAACCCTAACGGATCGAAAATTCTCGCGATGGCTGAAAGAATCGTCCGTTTCGTGACCTTCGTGGCAACGTGTGGGTCAACGGTGTACGTAACCGTATCATTTCGCGCGTCCCATGATACCCCAAGCGTCTTGACCGTTGAATCGCCAAAGAATTTAGGATGGATCTGTTCTTTCGTTAACCCATCGAGAAGTTCAGGCTCGTTGGAGACCCATTGTCGGATGTTGAGTCCTCCTCGCTGAAGCAGAGCGATGATCTCGTCGCGTAGATCCTTGGCTTCCGCGTATGTGTTGGCCCCGGTTAAGAGGTCGTCGACGTACATGTCCTGCTTCAAAACGGATGCTGCCCTTGGAAATGAATCCTCTTCGTCGTCCGCAAGCTGATGGACACATCTTATGGCGAGATACGGTGCTGAAGACAGTCCGAACGTGACTGTGTTCAATTCGAATGTAGCGATTTCGTTCCGTTCGTCTCTCCACAAGATGCGTTGATAACGACGATCCTCTGGCCGAATGAGGAATTGGCGGTACATTTTTTCGATGTCCCCTGTCAGCACGTATACGTACATGCGGAACCGCAGGAGTAAAGAAAAAATGTCATCCTGGATGGTCGGACCGATCATCAGCGCGTCGTTTAATGAAAGGCCACTGCTCGATTTCGCAGAGCCATCGAATACCACTCGAACCTTTGTAGTCGTGCTCGAGGGTTTTATGACCGCATGATGAGGCAGGTAAAAAACGTCTGAATCGCGTGTTTCCACCTTGCTCATGTGACCAAGCGAGATATATTCTTGTATAACGGACGAATATTCACTTTGTAACGATTTATCACGATGAAGCTTACGTTCTAACGATAGAAACCGATTGTACGCTCGTGAACGAGAATCTCCGATGGATTGTTTCTTCAGATTAAACGGTAACGCGACGATATAGCGTCCTGTTTTGTCCCGTTGGACGTGGGCGGTGAAGTGATCTTCGCAGGCGCGTTCCTCGGATGATAGGTATCGCTGCTGTGGCCCTTCTTCGATGTCCCAAAATTTCGAAAGATCGAAATTGACGCTGGTTGCAAACGTCTTGCGCTGTATGCGCGACGACGTTGACAACACGCTCCCCCCGATGATCCATCCTAGCTGCGATTTTTGCAGGATGAGATCTGGCCCGTTACGAGGGGAAAGATCGATTTGCCCAACGCTAAAGCTCGCGAGCGAAGGGCCGGTGCCTATCAGCATATCGACGGGTGCTGGGCGATGGAAATTCGGATCCGCTAATTTCAGATTTGCCGGAATCTTGAATCTCGTGCGATCGATTTGAGTGTCCGGTAACGGTTGCGAAATCCGCGGAATCACAAAAAATGTTAAATGCCGTTGAAAATCCGATAACCGTGACCTTACGGTGGTCGAAACGAGTTTGTTCGTCACGGTGTTCAATGCATTTAACGCTTCGATGGCCACGGAAGTCCTTTTATACCGAAGATGTAATTTTGATGCGAATTCTTCGGTGACATAATTCGCGTCGGAGCATGTGTCGACTAACGTTCGACACTCGATTGGTCGCTGTTCGTAATCTAGCGCGTGAACGATCGCGGTAGGCATGATCTCGTCGGTCGATGCATTAACGATTAGTATGGTTTTTCGGCGGTCGCGTTTCCGAGGGTTACATTTTCGCGATTTTGTACGCAACGACTCCGGTCAAGATTCATTTTGCGCTTCTGAATGAAGCCTAGTGTTGTGTGCCTTATTGCACACACGACATTTTCCGGCCTGACACTCGTCGGTTTTGTGATCTGAGCGTAAACAATTCATACAAAGATTTGCCTTACGCGCGGCTTCGATGCGTTTTTCGATCGACAATTCAAGAAACTTTGTACATTGATACGCTGCGTGATTGGCTGTATTACAAATCTTGCAATTAGTATATCGCTTTGTGGCGAATGTTTGTCGCGCTTTTCGCGATGGTGGCGATTTCTGTGAACGAGTGGGTTTCGCCCGATGGGTGTCTGACGTATCGTTTTGACGTTGCACTACTGAATCCGTTTTGCATGCGTCTGGCAAGTCCCGACTTGTATTCCCGCGCGATGTGGAATACTCTTCGCTTTGATGCGCGGCGATGTGCAAATGCTTGATTACAGTCGCGACCTTCGGAACCTCCATATCGGACAAGGTTCGTTCCCACGCCTTTCGAGATTCATCCGCCATACTGGACACCACGATACTCAGTAAAAGATCGTTTGCGATGTCTTCCCACGATCTCCCGAGCGCTTGCAGCGACCGAATGTGCAGCTGCATGTGATTGGCCAAATCGCGGTTTGATTCCGAAGAATCGTCTGGCATCGCGGGTGTATGGGCGAGAAGTGAGGCGTGACGCAAAACGAGAGCGCGTTTGTTATCGTAAATTTCTAAGAGGTGTTCCCATGCAGCCTCATAGTTATCGTCCGTGATGGTGTACGCCTCGATCGCGGATTCTGCCTTTCCGGACAGCGAAGCGCGTAAATAATTCAGCTTTTGCATGTTGCTGAGACCGGGTATTGCATGGATCGTCGTTTTGAATCCATCCCTGAACGTGACCCATTTTTCGATTCGACCGTCAAACTTCTGTAAGTCGAGCTTTGGAAGTTTCACCGAAAGCGGAAACGATGATGCGGCTGACGGTGCGGGCGAATCTCTTGATACGATTTCGATGTTCGGTCGCGGATTCAGAATCGCGGAATCTACGGACGAATTGATTATGACTGTTGATGACGCCAATATTTCGTCATATTGATCCGTTACTTCCTCACGCTCTGCTTCCGCTTGTTCGTAATTATCAATGAGGCCTAGTTCGTCTTGAATCTTGTTGAAGGTTTCGAATTGATTACGAAGCCGTTCGATGCGTTCGCGAAGCTTGACAAGATTCTTTGCAGAATCTTGATACGAATCGAGGTACTTGTTGAAGCAAGTGATTTGCGATTTAAACGTTCGCCGTTGCAGCTTCAAATTGGTTATACGCGCTTTGTCCACTTCTTCCGCCATTTTAGTCGAAGAGAAATGGATATGATAGGAATTAGCGGAAGGATAGATCACGTGTTCTTAACTGAATGGTAATTCCTCAATAACGAGCTTACCGCAACCGAAGTCCTTGTGCTGGTGGAATCGTCTCTGGACCGGATGACGCCGTTGACGAATGTGTTGTCCACCTCAAGGCTGGTTGTTCAGCTTCCACAATGATTGACGCTTTTCCGTCCGGAATGAATTCTACTGCCCGTGGTAGAATTACGGAATACACTTGTAGGAAGTTTGAAAGTCTTTGCGCACTGCACTTCCACGGTCGTGGATCCGGCTCGAAGGACCAAAATGTTCGTACTGACACACACGTGAAAATTTTGTTTATTTCTTTCGGGGTTGTAAAGCCCGATTCCCTATGGATACGCGTGATGCCGGTTGATCGTATCACCCGCCAAATTAATCTTAGGTGACTGTTTTACTAGGTAATCGATGTGATCGAAGTAGAATCTGATCCGCACGCTGATCAAGAAGCGAGATGTTTTTGCTTGTGGTCCGAACGATGACCCATAACAAGCTTCAGAACGTTGCTCGTAGAGAGCTGTATGAAATCTAACTTGTCTACCTTTTTCGATGTCAAAGGTAGACAAGCCAGCGAAAATTGGGAGGCGCCAAAATGCCTGATTGGTTCCGCTTTCCTTGAAGAGGAGGAACCTTCCCTCTACGATTTCGGTGGAGGAGGAGGAATATTCCCTCTGTGATTTCGGTGGTGGAGGAATCCTCTCCCTCGTGGTGACGTAGCGCAGGAAAAACCGGGCATCTGGCTACCAAACCCTCGCCAAGTTGACCGGTCGAAGAGTCGCGCTCAGGGTCGCGGTTTATGAGCGTATTATCCCGCGAGTCAGCAATCGTCGGTGGTATATACTAATTTGAAGTTACCGTATACCACCCGCTGACAGAGCAATAAAAGGATTTTCTCAGAGCGATGACGGTCGAAGTGTCCAAAGAAAAAAATGGCACGATGTCGATTGCCGCCTATTAGACATCTGGCAGGCAAATGTTCCCCAAATCGCGTCGAAGGAAAGCAGTTGCCTAGTAATAATAAACCGTTAAATTTCCGCTTCGCTCTGAGCCCCCCTTTGTTCCCGTAAGACGGAACAATGTATTCGTTTAAAGTATAAATACTGGGATCAGAGAATTTTCAAACCTACCATAAGATTTTAGCGATATGTATAGTTTAGCATTACTGTTGGGAATATATGAAAAGATAGTTTTTTGAGTAGCATCGAATCTTTTCAACATGAAAAGCGCTTATTATTTGAAAACCTACTGTCATAGCTATATCAACTTAATTCGTTACTCAATTGTGTACACGTGTATACGTGATTTTAACATATTGATGGAGAGTTCTACTACAAACACATGTACATTCTGTAGGTAAGTTAATTAATCAGATCTGGCCACTAAAATACAGTCATTGCAACAAAAAATTCTCTTCCTTCATTAAGTACTATTTCCTAGATATCTACTTATGCAATACTTTACATAAACAAGTAAGTAATTTGTCTTTAAATTATTTCGTTCGTCTTCTCGTATTCAAATAAATAGGGGAGACCGTGGGAAAATTGATGCAGAGGCAGGTTGATACAGACGAATTATCTCGACACTGTATATATGTAGCTCCTTGTGTGTGAGATATGTGAAGCTTCTTGATCAATTCTTTACTGCGATCTAGCGTACGCCTGTGTACCTTGACTTTAGCAATCCATTTCTAACCGTTTTCGTTTCTATAGAGAAAAAGTAAATAGTTGTGTTCACTTTACAATCCGTCTTGAGACGAGATAGAGAATTTTATCACTCAAATTAATTGGGCATCACATTGAGTCCTTTGAAGGTAAAGTAATTACGTTTTGTTATTTTCTTTCTACGCTTTACATTTTTTTATGAAGATGTTTCTATAATGACTTCCTGTGGGGTAAGTTGATACGTTTTCTCTAAGGCATGTGGATACTCATGGGAAGTGTATCAATTTTTCCCGACTTCTTTTAATTGGATTCTTCCTTTCGTTTCTAGGAAAATGGTACAAAATTATGCCAGAAAAACGAATCGCGGAAAAATACCACAAAATATTTTTCAAAAAGCGTGTGTTGGTGTAGAAAAGAAGTCAATGTCGTTACGCTAAAGCGCGAGAATATACGGAATAGATAAAATAGCTTTATTAAGGTACATTAATAAAAAGAAGCAAGCACCTCATGTTAAAGTGGGAGATTCGCAACATCCATCCTTTACTCATTAAACGGATATTTTTTCAGATGTATCAACATGCCCCATAGCAATATTAACTTGCCCCGCAGTGGGGTAAGTTGATACATTGTATCTTCGTCCAAATAACATTTTCTCATTCATTTTGTATGTATTTTCTCAACATTTCATTTACTATATATTAAAGCGGAAGGACCAAAGTATACCTTAGCATATTTGTCATTAAGTAATTAATTCAAACAAAAATGAAAAAAATTGAAAACTGAGAAACGTATCAACTTGCCCCGGTCTCCCCTACACAGTGAAATGATCTCGCAACTATAATTCTTGTTACTCAAAGAATATATTACATTTTTAAAAACCGTTCCTTTCATACTGTATAATGTATGTGTATCAATCATAATAGAAACCTGTGAGGAGAATAGTGCCTGACCCTAGTTTTTCAGTCGCACCTGTTATTAAGATAAATAATCATCGATTCATATTTTCTCGTTCCCGAGAACAATCGAGCTTTCTAATCCCGTACATAATTCATCAACCTCCACCAATCCCATTGAAACATTAAATACCACACCTCAGTACACTTCACAGAGGCAAACAATTGATTTCTCTACATAATAGCTACGAGAAATAATAGGGGCACAATAGACACATCAAAACTTGTTCAATTATTCCCAAACCGCTATCCTTCGCTTCACGTCCAATAACCAATCAGAAGTAACACATCACATTCAAATGTACATTATTTCCCCTTCTAACTTTAAGCTGCACAGAGATGAGAGGGGACAAAAGGGCGAACGCAATATTATTGAAAAGTTCTACAGTATTGGTCAAAAGAAAGTTTAAACTGCAAACGATAACAAAAGGATAACAGTTGTATTAGGAAGTATGTATTGTATCTTAAACTTTGTATCGCATAGATGGGGGGTTGGCAAAATAGGCCAGTAATACCAACATAATAGGTGCCTACCTATTATTAAAGCCTAGGCAGTATTAAGTTACTTATGCAGATATGCAAAAATATGAGTTTTAAACTTTCCTTTGGCCACCACTATAATGCTTCACTATAACATCACGATGTGTCTTTTCAATCAAATGTGGAATTGAATTGCACGAGTGCTGGGAATGTGATAGTGGGCAAGGATAACGCCACACGAAATCACGATAAACGTGACATCCGACATCAAACTCACCAGCTTGTCTCTGCATAATTAATTTTATGCGGTGAGCAGCTCCGCCGAACAACACCTAAATTGTTTGGAACGAAAACAGTCAGCTTGTTTAGCACCATCAGCCTCATTCCTAGCGGATTGTCCTCCATGTTTCGCCGTTAATTAACATTAATAATTAAAATTCTTGTGGGAAATTTGAAATTGAATTGCAATTCGAATGTTCAATATATTCCACTCACTGTTCAGATAATATTTCCATCGATTTCTTCTAAATAATAGACCTCGAACTGTGGCTGGATTTTTTTTTTATAACTTACCCTTCGAAATTCGAGAATGAAGTAGAGATCTTAGACAGAAGATGCAGTGTCGATTCTTATTTAGAAAATAATCTGATGGAAATTAGTATTAAATTGTAAAAAGATACACGTTGTGAATGGAAATCTTAACAATTTAATTTTTTGAGGTTCATTTTGTAATTTGGGATATTGACTTGACTTTGACATAAACGATCGTATTTTTCAGAATAAAAATATTCATAAGAATCGCGTATTAGGAGATGTTAAAGAAATATTCTCGTGTTATACGTGTAAACTCAAAATTGCTCAATTGACCAAAGTGGTCGACGTGAGCTGTTAATGCAGTCGAAGAACTTTCACTTCCGCTTTAATCCCAATGTAATAACCTCGATCGCTGATTAAAGGGCCGCCTTAAAAGCGGATTACAGTTATAATCCTTCCCTTCGAGACTTGACGTACCTATTTAACAGCTTAATACATTAAGTATCACTCTGTATTCGGCAAGAGCTCTATTGCACCGATTAATGGATCCTTGAACATCTCAATGGGGCACCTTTATCTTATGTTCGCGCGAGAGTTGCTGCTAAAGTGTTTGAATGTGTGAGTTATAATAAAGGTGATCTAAATAATGACAATCTTTATAATCACAGATCTTGGCCTATATATGGGAAACAAGTGAAACACGTATTTACATTAATTTTTAAATACTCCTGTAGTATGTTAAGAAGTTTTATGAAATTTAAATTCTACTTTATTGTTAGAGAATTCTCTATATACTCTACTCTAATACTCTAGGTCCCTGGGGCATGTAACAATGGAGCCAAAGAAGTAAAGCCTTGTAAGAGATGATGAAGAGCACATTTGGTAATTTGTCGGTGATTTACTCCACGGGTTATTGTTTACAAAAGCACAATATCTTTCATCATCCCCAGTATTGGAAGCAGTACAATCTACAGGGTGTCCCAGAATAGAGGGGCAATCCGGAACATGATGCAAGAACACATCAAAAAGATCTTTACTGTTTTGGGATCCGAGGCTTCCTTCTCAAGATATTAACAGTTGAATATTCGTGATGCAACTTCCGGGCCGCGCAGTTTAAGGCTCGATTCAGACTATCGGTCCGATCACGGTCCGGTCTCGATCAAATTCACATCCGTGAGCGCCCACACTATCAACCCGGACGAGTGTGGACGCTCAGGGATGTGAATTTGATCGAGACCGGACCGTGATCGGACCGATAGTCTGAATCAGATCTAAAGCCGTATCAGTTGAGCGTGTGATAGCGCGCGTAGATATAGGTTCACACAACAGTAGAGCAGACTACGCTGGTTCAAACTAGAAAAATGGGTCTTAGCGCCACTAACCAATTGTCACGGTTTGAACCACCGTTGTCGGTTCGATTGTTGCGTGAACCTGTACCTACGCGCGACTCTTGCGCGTGCGCTTTAGAGGTCACTGTTCCCCCTCAACTGTTTCGACGTCAAACCGCCCGGCCCGAAAGTTGCACCGCTAATATTCAATTGTTAACATCTCGAGAACGAAGCCTCAGATTCTAAAACGGTAAAGGATTTTTTTATGTCTTCTTGCATCAGGATATTGCATGTTCTGGATCAGGCCTGAGATTTAAGTGAACGCAGCGGCGGATTTTCGGAGGCAACGCCTCCTTTCTCCCGCTGCGCGTCTGGGCCCCGCGGCGGCCGAGGAGCTTGAAGCGCCTCAGGCCCGTACCATATGAACCTCGCGTAGCGCATTGGGGCGCCCCCCGTATCAATAGGTTTCCACATCACCCATGGGGGTACTATCATCGATGCGTTTTTTTTTATAGTGGTATCCCCTATAGGCCTGTTCCACTGTGTCACGCGATAAAAAATGGATTGGAAAAATGCGTTTTACTATCAAAATTTCAAATATGTTTGGGAAAGCTAGATTTTCGCGCACGTTTAGACGTGCTAGGCAAATCTAAAATATTAACGGGGAGGCTGGACGACGATGTACATATTAAAGTTGAAAGCGAGGAATCGTTTAGCCATGTGCGCTGTTCGGTCTTAATGCTACGCATTTTTGAGAACGAACATTCGCACAAATATGTCGATCCGAACATGGAGAAAATTCGGAGCGCGAAATCCCTAAGTTTTGGGGTATGTCGATTCTTCCAGTGTTTTAAAGAATTCGGCTCCTTTTTCTTCCCTCGTTTTCAAAGAAATGTCGTGCTGAAGATCGCACAGTTCTTCTTGATACTCGAGGGCATGTGAGGGGATTCTCAAAGAGAATTAGATCATTTCTCAGCGAGTCGAAGTCGGTGAAACGCTCATCGGACTGATCTATCACCAATCGAAGAATGTGCAAATGATTATCAAAATCACACTCGTTGCCGAATTCTTCGAAAATTAAGCTACATGAGGGAAAAAAGAAAAATTGTTTTTCTTCTAACAGGAGATGATTTTGATAAACTACCATCCTCCTACGAAAAGAATCGACGTGGCTGCACAACTGCGAAATAGTTTGGCCGGGATTTTGCAGTTTTAAATTTAAGGTGTGCAAATGTTTGGTAAGATCCACTATAAGTGAGAGTTCGCAAAGGAAACTCGCATCTGTTAATAAAGGGAAATATTCTTCTGCCTTTGAATTTGGATTTTCCTGCAAGAAATGGAAGATCTCATTTCTTATAGCCAAGAATTGCCTTAAACATTTCGCTGCACTGAGCCAGCATACTTCACAATGCAAAGAGACATCAGTGTAAGCATCGTTATGTGTTTCAAGAAATTCTATAAATTTCCTGTGAGATAGAAATTTATTTCCGCCCTTGATAGAATTGATTCGTTGCGTAACCTTCTTCATGGCGGAAGATAATTTTATATCTTTCCCACATAACGCTTCCTGATGAATAATGCAGTGCATCATTGGGAATTTGAAACCGCGTTTTCTAAACTGCCCGTTCAGTCCTATTTAAAAAAACTATAAAAAAAACGCATCGATGATAGTACCCCCATGGGTGATATGGAAACCCATTGATACGGGGGGCGCCCCAATGCATAAGAAATTGAATTTTCTTTAGAAATAGATAAAGTAGATCCCTCTGAAAGCTTGCGAATCAACCAGAAAAGATCACAAGTGACATAGCAAATCCTCGAACCCGTACATTTTTCCCAGAAACCTACTTTTAAAAAGAAATCATGTGAAATCTTCAAATTAAATACCTAGTCTAGATAAAAAAAGCCACGTCATGGAACACTTGGTTTGAAAAAAATTAGATATTTCCTAAAATATACCCCCCTGAAAGCTTGAGAATCGAGCAGAATACACGTAACAAAAGCAATAGTGATCGAATATTTGCTCCCCAAAAAATCAAACACTTCCTAAAAAAAATCCCTCTAAAAGTCTCAAAATTGACCGAACAATCGCTCGTCATCGAAAACCATCCCCAGAACAGGTGGAACGACCTGCCAAAAGAACAACAAGCTTACCTCGTACGAGTGTGAGGATCCCTAGTGGCATCACCAGAACGGCAACCATCAGGTCCGTGATCGCCAGGCTCATCAGGAAATAATTGGTGACGTTCTGGAGCCGTCTCTCCTTAGTGATGGCAAGGCACACCAAAATGTTGCCGGCAGCGGTGCCCAGCACGAGGACGAGGGCCAGCATCGCCCACCAGTTGTTCAAGCCGTCGGTCTCGATGCCCAACTGCGTTCCATTCACCGATTTATCCTCGTAATCGCTGTCGTTCAGTATCCCAGACACCGTGAACCGCGCTATGCCGCAGCCAGAGCCATTCGTGTCGCTCGCCACGGCGAGCAACAAAAGGTCCTCGTAACAGGTGTCAACGACGGCCTCGTAAGGATCCGTGCGATCGATCCTCTGAATCGACGAGCCGATCATCTCTCAAAGAAACGGCTGATCTCCAGGTAGCTTGCTCTAACAGCAACCAAGCCCAGCCTTCCTCATCTGTGACGACGAACGTTCACGTTACAACTTCCGATTCATTCCCTTGATCACGCACGATGCTCCGCGTTTCTTCTTCTGTGCCTTCAAGGTGGTTGAACGATTCGCTTACCGACAGTCTTTTACGCGCACTGCTGAGGAACTATGATTATCATTCATCCATTTAACTAGGGTTAGGGTAGGTTTTTAATGGAAGATATTGGTAGAGTGGGATGTGATTAAACGTTTAAGTGATGCAAAGTGGAGTAGTGAAATAGTGAAGTGCGGTTGAAAGGAAACGAAAGAAGTTAAAGGAGACGAGGTTCTTGTTATGACAGAGGGGCATGAATGGATGTCGACTCTTTCGTGGCCTTATTTCAAACATAGTTTGAAGACTGTAGCGGTTTCAATTGAATTTGATAATCCTTCTATTCGCGGAACGAGGGTTTTGGAAAACTTTAGAAAGTTTGGAAGAAAGGCTCTTTGAGACCCTTGGGATATCGTTAATATTGAATTTAGCGGGTGTTATTACACACACACACAGATGCTTTTGAAGAAAATTCAATGCCAATGGGGATGGACTTGATGGGTATTGCAAAGGAATTTTAATTCGTAGTTTATTCAGAAAACCTCGTTCACCACTATGACGTAAAAAAGAAAATCTTTTCGACGATTTAAATAATAATTTTGAATTTTCCGTGGTTCCAAACACTAATTCATCTTATTGCACACAACAACCATTGCAGTTTAGAATGAGAAGGGGAGGAATAAATTAAAAACAAGGTGAATTACTGACTAATTCAATTGATACAAGTAATCACGCAAAAGACAAAATTATATATTCAACACCTAGCCTAGCTGACTCAGTTGGGGAAGTAGGGGCAAAACCGGGACATTAAGGATAAAAGCTCATAACTTTGACATTATTAATGTAAAAAAGAAATTGAAATTTGGATTCATTAGAATAAACCCTTTATTACATAATAGTATATATCCATTTTTCTAATACAATAACAAATTCAAAAAAATTACGATTTAAAATATGGTCCGTTTTTACGGTTTTACCCCATGGCCTGGATAAAAGCGGGTACCATACTAAAAACTGGACCTAGCACTTATAACAACGGAATTCGTCCAATTCTTTAGTCCCTCAACCAGTACAGCTTTTGTGAGGCCACTTACAACAAGCTGTACACTGCACCCAACCTTCATTCAATTTGGATGAACCATAGGATTCTTGGACATAAATGCAAATGTCTTCACCGTCTTTATCACCACTGTTATCATTATTCTTCCATATTTTGCTTAATTTTTCGGTATTCTTTCTCTTTAGTTGTAGTCCTTTATTAAGACTTAGTTTAATGTTGGTAACTTCCTCTTTTTCGCTTCTTTGTTACACACATTTTGTCCAAAACCGGGTACCCAGTTTTACCCCGTACAGTTTTGCCCCAGCATACAATTTTGTAAATATTACGAATTATCAACAATACATTGATGGAGTAGAAACCACTGCTTCTGTTGCAATGATTCAAGGATTCGTACCACAGAACAAACTGCACAGATTCCTGGATAGAGACGAACGAAATAGAGATAGAGGCAATAAAACAAGAATTCCTATAAACGTACGACCTATTCGACCTCGTTTCCAAGCTATCTCTACGTGCTTATCGTTCCATCGACCACTGAAAATGACAACCTTTCATCCGAATGAAGTCCAGCGAATGTCTGACCAGTGATCCTGCCATTAGTTTACTTATCAGAGCCCCATCTATTCAGATTCCCAGATATCGAGTATCACTCAGCAGCTCGGTGGAGTAGGTTACACGAAGTTTGCGAAGATACCATCATAAAAGCACATTTTTCGATTATCTTGATCACAGAAACGTCCCCGACGCGACAAAAATTTTCATGGCCGCGTTCATTCACCCTCCATCGATCCTCCCGCCAAATACCACTCACTATTTGGCAATGAACTTACATACGAACTCGTTGAAATATTTACGCGTCGAAAGGACATTGAGCAACTTTGATCTACGCTATACGCTAGCCTGTAAATATTGGCTTTTCAAGGTCATTCGACTTTTTCGTCATTTTGATTTTTATTTCTGTGCTTGAGTGATGAAGAACGTCTACTTGCGTCTTTATTCTTTCTGCTTTAAATGGAACGGATAGACTAAAGGTGAAGGGGAATGGAAAAGGAAATAGCCAAGAATAATGCTTAATGACCTTCGCCAGACTATATTTTCTACATAGAGACATCGTTTTCTTTAGTCAAGGCTTTACAGGTATCTAATTTCCTTGTAGCTTCGTATGTTCAAATCAGAATGGCTTCTACACCACTTCCTATATTTGAATCGATGGTCAGTTAGATTTCTCATTCCAATATGATGGAAATCAGCTGTCGTGGAGGTGAGAAACTTTTGAAACATAGTTTGCATTAATTGTACTGTTGGATGCAAGAATGGCCTCGGGACACTCAGGCCCATTCTGCATAAAACGTATAATTAAATTCCTCAATCTTTTCTACATATGCCCCTTGAATTTCATCGCCATAGCTTTAACCCTTAAGCAGGCGTACTGGCAAAATCACAGAACTGGGCGCGTGGGGTCCGCAGTCACACCATCTTCTGTTAAAGAGATTCAATACCACACTTGCTGGCAGGCGGCGAGAGGGGTAAGTCTATGGTTGTGTTCCGATTCACGCATTATGCGCATAGACCGCAGCTTCTGCGCTGCGCGCATGAACCGCGTTCCGTTTCCAGCAGCGCATGAACCGCAGTAACGAAACGGAACGGGTTTCGATGCGTCTGATACTCGTGAGGTTACGCGGGAATGTTCAAACTTACTTACAAATAGCTATGCAGTTGGATGGATTACGGTTAATTTAATTCGAGACTTTTGGACGGTGGTCGAAGCACGCTTCCTAACTACATCGGTTACTTCGTCCTAAGGATCGGAGACCGACTCCTAACAAAATTTGCTGGCTTTATTGCTGGATTTTCTCAACCCGAGTTTTTCTATTCTTATCGAACAGCGATAATTATTGAAAGCGAAGAACATATTTTATGAGTTTTACAGGACGAATTGCTGCTTACCCAGCGTAATTTGGTAAACAGATGTGTAAAGGAAAAATGAAGTTATTTATTATCCGCGTCCGGGGTAAATTCAAGGCTTTGAAGGCTATTGAATAGAACCGCAGGCTCTCGTACGTCTTCTGGTTTAGAGTATAGCTGTAAAGTTAGCATTATAAGAGCACGCTCGAAAAACTTAGCAGTAAAAGCCTTTAAGAAATAAAAATGCGCGCTACGTATTTGCTTCCTTCCTCATCTTTCGATTCGACCCTGCCTAAAACCTTCTAGGGATGTGTTGTTCGCTTCGAAATTGAGTCCGTTACGTTGGTTGCAATTCATACAGCGAGTGCAGAGATGGCAGTACCAATTTCGTAGAATTCCCTAGAATCCTCCAACTTCTAGCTCATAATGCGTGCAGCAAGTGCAGAAAATAAAAGCATGGGCAGTCAATGCGCATATTACGCGCATGCGTATTGTCGCTTCACGTGTGCTTCTGTATTCTATTTTTTTATACCTATGAATTGATAGTTTGAAGTGTTTAGTTTTTATTAGTATGACCGGGAAAGCATAAATTTACGTTGTAACAAAGTTGGAAGATTTTTTTATAGTATCTTTATCTTTGTACTAATTAGCTTTATACTCTGTACACTAAAGGATTCTCCCGTTAAAATAATAATAATAATAATAATAATAATAATAATAATAATAATAATATTTTCTGTCACTTCGAGGAGCGGATTACGAAGTTGTGGAGTGTAATTATTCGTGATTAAAAAATCAAAGTATCCATTCATAACGTCATTTTCTGAGTACATTTCATCGAAATAGTAAGTTTTAGCTTAATTTGTATATGTTTACCAAATTCGTGCGCTTCTACAATTATTACTATCAATTACATTCTAATTGATTTTAGCTTCAATTTTCAGGTTTACAGATCTATGCGCTTCATAAGGTTATGACTGGACAAAATAAGTCTACACAACTCGTTAAACAGAGTAATTGTGTATTTGTTAAAATTGTAAGGACACATGCCCTAAATAAACACCCTACAAAGAAATAAGCAAATGTTTGTAAATCACCATTTCTCGTCCTAATGGAAATTTTGATTTCCTAACCACGCATAATTACGTTTCTCGATTTCATAGAGATACCGTTCCCGCGTACAATAATATTTTGGATGAATGTTAAGTTATAAAAAATTGACAAATGTGGCGTAAAAGAACGAAATATCCAATAAACATTTATTGTCATGTAGCATATATGTAGGTTATATTTTCTGTCACTTCCAGTAGCGGACCACAGAATGTGGTGTATGTTTTTCAAAGCGTACGTAAAGAGACAAATACGCATGCGCGCATGAACTGCACGCTTCATGCGCTAGAGGTAGGAGAATTCTAGGGAATGCTGTGCGTCACCAACGCAACCAATGCACGCATAGAATGAAACGGAACGGTTTTCTCTGCAGTCTATGCGCATAATGCGTGAATCGGAATACAACCTTTGCTTATACATGGGAGCTCTGCAGTGATACCAATCTTAGATAAAACAAAATGATGTAAACAACAATGCTATTTACATATCTATTCCTAATAAAATGATTACTACATATTTTGTTTTGGAATTCAATTAAAAGAAAGTATATTTAATGCAGCTAGAAACACAATATTTTCATTAAAATTAGCGTAAAATATGTAAGTGAAATGCAGCAACGTCGCTTTGCGTCCATTTTTTCCCCCTTCCATCTCACACTTGTGGCGTCCTTTTGCGCGTTCGTACCAGTTCGCAACAAATTACTAAATACATGTGTACAGCTTGGTAGTGTTTCTAACAATTTTTGCTGTATGCTTTGTACAAGTGTACATTGTATCAAGAGATACGGTAGTGTCTCCCGCCAAATATATATAGATATATGTGGAGCGCGAGCACAGAGTGTCTGTATTACGCCGCAACCCGCGGCGTAATATAGACTATATCTACATGTTTTACGTTAAGTTATAACTAAAATATGTGGTTTTAATATATTTACAGATAATGGAAGCAGAAGCGAAAGAGAAATTAACCCCACTGTACGAACAAATGGAAAAAAATCAAGCACACTTTCATGTATAATTCAATTTTAGAGTTTTAAGAAATATGTATATGTAATTAAAATCGAATTTTATTATGAAATATATATCTGTAGAGTGATTTGTGAGCGTAAAGTGTGCCGCCATACAGTGGGTCAAACAAGTATTGGCACACCCAGTTTTCTTGGAATATCTTTAAACTATAAAGTAATCTATCAATATTAACTATGTTTATTAGTGTCTTTTGACACACATAAATAGTATGTTTACTAAGAATTCTCAGTTATTTGGTATAAGGAAGTAAAGTAAAGAAAATGAGAAATCCATAGTCAAATAAGTATTGGCACACGTACGGTTTAACTATAAGAATAAGTGTTACTCGCTTTCGTACGCGACAAATTCGGTTCTAGGAACGTAAACATAAACAGAATTCACTGTTGCTTTTCTCAGTTAACACAATCAGTTTGTGTTTACACTTTGAACAAGAATCATGTCTACGAAGAAGAGCGAGTTATCATTGTGCGTGCGAAAGGAAATTCTTTCATCACATAAAAGTGGTGAGAGTTACCGAAAAATCGGTAATTCATTAAATTTAAGTTTCTCGACAGTGAGAAATATAATAAAAAAAATTTAAGGAAACTGGTAGCGTCGAGAACAAACCGCGATCAGGTCGTCCGCAAGTACTTACAACTAGAAAACGAAGAGACATCATCAAAGAAGCGATAAAAAATCCTTTTGTAAGTGCCAAAAGTTTATCTGTTGACATCGCAACATATTCGGGAAAAGAAGTGAGTGCCGAAACAGTCCGAAATGTTTTACATTCTGCGGAAATTTATGGTAGAGCAGCGAGAAAAAAACCGTTCATTAATGAGAAGAATAGGGAGAAACGCTTCGGTTTTGCAAAAATATATATAAATAAGACAATGGAATTTTGGAAGACGGTTATTTTCTAGGATGAGAGCAAGTTTAATCTTTTCGGCTCTGATGGAAAAAGATTTGTATGGAGGAAACCGAATACCGAATTAAATCAAAAGAATATTATTCCTACAGTGAAACACGGCGGTGGTCACGTTATGGTATGGGGCTGTATGTCATACCATGGAGTAGGGAATTTGGTTTTTATTGACGGCATAATGAATGCAGACGTCTATATCGACGTGTTGCGAAATAATTTATTAACGAGTGCAACAAAAATGGGCATAAACGGAAAATTTATTTTCCAACAAGACAATGACCCGAAGCTCACGGCAAGGAAAACAAGAGAATGGTTACTATACAATGTACCAAAACAACTCCCTACACCACCTCAATCGCCGGATATTAATCCGATAGAAAATCTTTGGCATATTTTAGATTTAAAAATCCGTAAAAGGAAAATAAAAAATAAAAATTACCTAAAAGCGACACTTTTAGAAGAGTGGTCTAACATTTCACCGGAAATTACGCAAAAACTGTTCGAATCGATACCTAATCGATTACAGGCTGTAATTAAGGCCAAAGGCATGCACACCAAATATTAGGTAAGTTCAATATTGTTCATATTGTTTATTATTGTGCATTCCTCAATTACATCGTATGTGTGCCAATACTTATTTGACTATGGATTTTTCGATTTCTTTACTTTACTTCCTTATACCAAATAACTGAGGATTCTCAGTAAACATACTATTTATGTGTGTCAAAAGACACTAATAAACATAGTTAATATTAATAAATTACTTTATAGTTTAAAGATATTCCAAGCAAACTGGGTGTGCCAATACTTTTTTGACCCACTGTATCTATATATTCCTACTGTTCGAAAGACCTTATTAAGATGAATCGAGTGACATTAATTTGAACTTAAAATTTATCTGACATCACTTGAAAAATAGCTTTAAAAATACTCATTATATTAAGCTTTTTCTATTCCCATCTTTGCTGTATAAAATCTTGTATCATTGTGCAAGAAGAGTACATATTCTCCATTTTTAAATGGGGCCCGGGCAGTGGCGTGTCTGTCTGTTTAAGGGGTTACGCCACCCTGAGGCGCTCGAAACTGCACTAAATTAGACGAATTTTTTTTCTGATACCATGAGGTTCAAAATTATTTATTTTCTTCTTATGTGTAGAGCATGTATTAGTGCATATGTTCTAAATACTGTACAAAAATATTAAAAAACGACTGAGTTATTTGTCCTCCCGCGAAGCACGTCCGCCGTTACACGCGTGACTGATATAACAAATTATAACGTCCAGGTTCATCTGACATGAAAAACATGATGATTCTCGTGTTCCTTTATAAAATACCTACAATGTAGCATACGGATTTGAGAAGTATTACCATTATCAGAAAAGTATTATCATTGGTTTGGTACCGGGATAATACTGTTATCTTTGGTTTCGTATCAGGATAATATTTTCCTAAACATATTTTGAAAAATAAGGAAATTTGTATGTTATTATATATTAATGTTTGACCGTCCGAGATGCCTACGCTATTGCTTTGGCGCTCGTCGGTCAGATCGCTCTATCCCACTCGATCTCGATGTGTTTTGTTCGATCTCTTCGTCGCGCGGTGCGACAATGTATGTGCCTACTTCAGCCAATAACAAAAATACGTGTGCCCCGTCTTTAAAAGCGTGCCCAAATAGGTGACTCGCGACCAATCGTCACACCGGCGGACTGCATCGCCCGAGACCGCCTGCTAGGGATCTTCTTTCGGCCAGGCAATAGTAGCTATTCCACTACAAATTAAATGGTGCGCATTAATTAATTCATCGCCTTGTATAAAATTCCGACTGTTTGATGTCATATTTGTAAAATTTGACAGATTATTTAACGGCCGAAACATTAATGCAGTTTTTCAAAACTTATGTGACACCAGTTCTGTCCCATCCTGTCCTAATCCGATTACAGAGCTTTCTAACCTAGATGGCGTTCTCACAGTATTTGCCAATTATCCATCATTCATCATCCAACAGAAATCGCGCCGAACTCTGTTCACCATGCTTCATAATCACTATTGCTCCTAAGAAACTATCCTTTCGTCTACCTACGGTATCACAGCTTTTACTTCCATCGATTTCCTCGCGATCGGTGTTCTTTCATTTATGTTCCTGTCAATACTTTCGAAAAATCGAATCAATACCGCCCCATGAGAGAGCAAAACGCTCTGGATACTGAAAGCTTGGGATCTATCAATACACTTCAGAAATATCAGGCGACGCGATGAGACGATAGCAACAAGCGTTCCTCGATTTCCAGCGGGGGAAATAGTGGATCAAGCCGCGAGGGGCGGGTTATCCTCCGTTGCCACGCGCAGGCCTGCTGCATCATGCAACCCCTGCATTTATATCGCTGCCAAGGCGGTAGCAAAATCGACGAGGAGGGAAATGCTCTGGGCAAAGTGCACCTACTGGCCCCGAAAGTATCGCGCCCGATGTTATCAGTTTTCAAGAACCTTTCATTCTCCAAGGAGCGGGTCACGTGCTGGCAGAACATGGCGAGCTTCCTAATGGCGTTATTTGAAATATCATTCTGAGTAACGTGTTACTTTATCTTGCTGCTGTGTCGTTTTTCATATCATGTGGATATCATGTTACTCCATTTTGAGGAATAATGTTTTAAGTAATAATAGTGTGCCCGGCATTATGAAACAGTAGCCAGAAATATTTTGTTTGGTTAGTGCATAAGTAAACGCTCTAAACGTAAGTAAAGTAGAATATTTTTATTTTATACTATATTATTTCGATAATTATTATCGCCTAGTGGACAAAAATGATGTACATTATAGGGTAACTCGGGGTAATATGCCACCGCAGATAATTTGCCACTTCTCAATAATTTTTTAAATAATGCACAGCTACCGTTCCATTTACACTAATTTCGTTCAATTTAGTGTAACTGCTAAGACGACAATAGATTTTAGCTTTTACCTTCTTTCATTTTCAGTAAATCCTAGTAAGTTATAAAAGTATAAAAGTAAATCCTGGTAAGTTATTCATATTGTAACTAGAATGCCGATTATACGTTTGTGCGAACAGTTATACCAAAAATCAATAGATTATGATAAAGTATACTAACCAACGAATTTTATAATCTCTCGCACATCCGTTAAAACTAAGTATGTACTATGTGGAGAGATTTTCAATCCTTCTTTTTATGACCATGTGGAGTAATATGCCACATGTTTGTCGGTATAATATGCCACAAACTCATATCTTTATAACTTGTTCTATTTAATGCTATCGAGTTGTTTTTTCGTATTAGAACCATGTTTAAGAAGTATGTACGAACTTCAAACCGTGCTGCTTGGTCAGACGAAAGTTTAAAGGAAGCCATTCGAATGGTGAAGGAGGCTCGTATTACAATGTAGAACAAATTTTGAGAATGTAGATATTCCCTATGACGATTTGACTGATGCAGAAAATGACAACTACCGTGCAATATTTGAACTATATTATTACGATAAAAAAGTACCTAAATGTGACTGGGTAAAAACCACTTGTTGCAGAAAGTGGGTTCGTGAAGACTGCGAAGAGATTGTGGACTGTCTAGTTTGTAAGAAATAGCTAGTTTTTCAAATATATTTTACGTTTCACTGAGTTCAAATATTTGTTGTTAGTTACTAATAGCTTGAATAGTTTAAATATTGTTTATTCTCAAAAATTTGAGCATAGCTTGTGGCATATTACCTCAGTCCTTGAGGCATATTTACCCACCACTCGGGCAATATGTCACTTTCGAGGACTTTTGTATTTGTACGTTTCTCATTGAATTAAAAATGTTACATATCTCTACTTATTAGTCAATACACAAAATTATTTACACTTTCATATAGTTTTATCTTTTCCCCGGTATCTACTTATACTTGCGAGATATCACGTTTCAAAGGTAACTGTGGTATATTACCCCGAGTTACCCTAAGGAGACTATAGATTTTCCTAGGCTAACGAAATCAACATTTAATTTGTCTAAAAACGTAGATCGACACACGTAGAGCACACGTACGACAGTGTATTCCTCTTCTATTCCACTAAGGGAGATCAGGTGCAAAAGGAACTACAACGGTTTTTTAGACTTATGGCGAGGTATTTTATCTGAAAGGGTATATCAAAATGAGTTTACGAGATTAAAACGTGGTGATTTTGACGTTAGCGAGAAGCATCGTTCTGTACGTCCTCGGGAAATGCAAACAAACGATTCAGGTAATATTGGGAGAAAACCCTGCACAGTCGTCTTATGAGCTTTGAAGACAGTTAAAGGCCGATCATTTGACCGTAATTCGACGCTTGCATGCAATGGAAAAGGTGCAAAAGGAAGACATAATGACGAAAAACAAAATTACTTATGCACCCACCTAATACACAGTGGGAGTAATGTGATTACAAAAGGACAAGACGAATGTCAACAATATATCGTTTTGCGGGCTATGCCTTTGGCGACAATTCGCTTGTAGTTTGATTGTAATCGGTTGAGTTTTATGTAAAGTGCTCACTTTGAAAGAGGTCATGGTTATAACCGCTCGGCGGGCAATGTTCGCTCGATGTGCGATCGGAATTTTGAACAACAAATTGTAATTTAATTTTTTAAGAAACTCAAGAGGAATGATGCAGAAATACTGGAAACGTTTGATCTGGGGACCTTCCTAAACTTAAAAGCCATCTCAACGATTTGGAGACGTAATAAGAATTTAGATATCTTTCGAACATTTCCTTTCCTGTTTTTCTGCACGAAAATCGCGAATGAATGCTCAGTGCATAAAATCGGCCAGAGATTATCTTAAGGATGTATCGGATGTACAATATGAGACACAAGTATATGAAATTTGAAATACTTGAATATCTACGTCTTATGCATAGTAAATCTAGAAATAAAGAACTCGAACTACAGTTGGAATCTTATTTTTACTCCTAGAAAGGAAAATGCCCTGAATTCACAATTTTCTCAAGTTATAATTTATTTCGTTAAAACGATGTAGTGAAAACAATTGAAACTCAACAGATATGCTTATCTATCCATATACTACACGTAAAAAAAATTGGAAACATTGGCACTATATCTTCAATATTTGTTCAACTGTTTTATCTGTCAAGATCGTCTCTTTACATAAGAGTAAGTGTAAAAACAGTGAAAATTAAAACTCAGCAATGGTTTAGTGAATTCGCTTAAAATTTTTGCAGCACATCAGGAAGATTAAAAAGAACAATCTCACAAATTTTCATCAACTTCCGATACATCCTTAAAGGAGACCCTCAGTGATTCTTTTTATTTAGAAGAATAATTGATTTAAAAAATATTTATCGCTTCTTTATAACCACACCTTGTATGCTTGAATTTGGGTCCTCCTTTAGGTGTCTCTTGTAAATTACTTCCTGTATCTAAACTTTTGTAAGATTGATATTGGTCTTAAATTTAAGGGCAGGTACCTGCTTCCTGCTTAAAATATGAAAAACAAATTACATTTTTTCAGCCAACACATTAAAGGGGGATTGCGCCTTGTTTGGCCGAAAAATAGGTAATTCTTTGTGATTTTTTTCTATAAAAACGGTTCGAAAAATTAATTTGAGGTTTGGTAAGCTGTATTATTATATCTTGAACTATTGTTCTGAATTTTTGTATGTCAGTGAAAAAGAAACATAGCAGATACAAAAAGAGCGTTGAAAAATAATCGGGTGGTTCTGGCGTTGACGAAAAGTACTGTAAACTTTATCCGAAACACAAAAAAGAAAAGAGATTCTTAATCTATATGAATGAGGCTATCGGTGGTAGTAGATTTATTGCCGCATTTGTTACCGTTCCTTTTTTATTTAAAGAAGTTTTCCCGATTTTGGGACAAAACCTGTTTCAGCCTCAAATCAGAACGCTTCGCCTTCTTCAAAAGGCTGCCATTTTAACATTTTTTTATTTTTCTTAATGCATCTACTACCACCGATAGCCACATTCATATAGATTAAGAATCTCTTTTCCTTTTTATGTTTTGGATAACTCTTACAGTACATTTAGTCAACGTCAGCACCACCTGATTATTTTTCAACGCTCTCTTTCTATCTGTCATGTTCTTTTTCACTGTCACACCAAAATTCAGAACAATAGTTTAAGATACGATAATATAGCCTGCCAAACCTCAAATTAATATGTCGAACCGTTTTTGTACAAAAAAATTCGCAAGTAATTACCTATTTTTCAGCCCAACAAGGCACAATCCCCCCTTAAGAATGACCAGGTAAAATTTTAGAATGAAATTCCTAACGGTACAGATTTTGCAGGCAGCTAAAGGGGACCAACAGTGTGACGCCGTTAAAAATAGTTGCTTTTTAAAGATGGATTGTGGCGCAGGTGTGATAGATAGATATGTGATTTTTCCTGTAATTAAAACCACACTTATTGCACTAAAAAAAGAATAAGTACAGTAACTCGTCGTTAGTGTCCCGTTTTTACCATGCGTTATAATCACGCTCACTATCCCCACCATTTCTTGGAATCCTTCAGTCGAGAGTAAGAGACTCCGAGACGTGCGAGAGAGAACAAAAGAGTCGACACGAAGTTGTCGTCGGCACGAAATAGTGTCCGCATCGCGTTATTGTCACGCCGCCAGCCCCGATCGTCGTGATTCTAACGAGGCATTACTGTATTTGTTTTAAGCGAATGAACACATAGAAAATAAGCCGCACACAAGTAAGTCCTCGTCACTAGACGAACGCGCTTGACGTTAAAAAGTACATTTTTTTTCGAAACACCCATTTGCGCACTATCGAGACTGTAAAAAATGCAATTGTTTACCGGATCTAACAATTCAAACGGGTTACTATTCGTAATTACACTGACTTTCGCATTACTATACTATTATGAATTTTCAGCACCCAATTTTATTTACGGACACTTTAGTGCGAAAGAACTCATTTTCCGGGACTTTTTCGTTTAAACATATGGCAATCATTGTTCAATTTTTTTTATAACAATGAGAGGCAATAAGCAAACATGTGCAGTTAAGGACTTTCTTTGTTTTTTTTTTATTTTAGAGGATCCTGTCTGGAGTTATCATGACGATAGTCCAAGTCTTTTTTTTACAACGTCGCAATATACGATGGATATCAGACGATGGAATGGGCAAGAAAGAAATAAAAACAATTATAAGTGCTTTACATTTGTAGCAGAATATATGCAAAAACTTTTAGCACCTTATATTGTATACGTTTTTCCAGAATGAATCATAAATATCATCTATGTTTTCGCGCGATTTGTCCGGGAACGGGAAGTGTCCTTAAGAAAATATAAAAATATTTCCCCGAAACTTATAAGATCTGCTGAACTCCATGTAATGAACGTGTATTCATTCCCGATGCTGATAAATACTCCATCAAAGACGGAAACACGTGGCTTCAGTAGCAATGCGTATTTATAACTTCACGAACTTCGTCGTCCAAATACACAAAATTATCTAGCAAATCGCAGCAAGTAATACATGTATCTGAGTACCTAACCCAAATCGACAGTTTGTGTGGTGAATTGACAAAATTATTTATGTTTGTAAACCACGTAGGTATGTACATGATGTAAAAAAATTATATGTCATGGATCACACAGGTGATTTTACACCTATGGGCCAGAGGAGATCTATTAAAAATAAAATTGATCTTGACTACGAATTTCAATGTCCAATTCTTTTTATTTTAATGTATTCTATTCATTGGGAGGATAAAAAGCGTCAAAGGAACCATATTTATCGCACATTGTTTGAAAGATTCTTTGGAACATAGTTCCCTTGACACTTTTCTCGTTTCAGTGAGTGAAACACGTTATAATAAGAAAAAATTTACCCCGACTTTCAAGGCGAAGGTCAATTTTGCGGTAAATTTTTTTAACATGTCTATGCCGATCCAGAGGTATAGAATCACCTGCGTAAATTATAACATATAATTTCTTTGCACCTTGTGGGTTCACTATTACAGTACCTTGCACTTTAATCCATGTTTCTGGTAAATTTGTATTACCTGCCACTTTCATATTTTTCTACTCCACTGTTTCTCAAAGTGGGCGCTATCGTCGCCTTGGGGGCGTTTGAATTATTTAGGTCGGCATTAGGCATTAAGGGGGCGATTAGGATTTTAATAACATGAAGTTACACATGATTATTCAACGAAGTTCATTAAGTGTGTAAAACTGTAAACGCATACGCAGATTTTCTCATATCATTAGAATATTTTTTATATCAATTACAGCAATAATATTCGACTGACTGCATGTTTAGAACGCTCGGAATGTGACGAAGCGATCTTAAACTTTAGGAAATAAACGCGTAAAATGATTAACATTGGTCATCCTGTATACATATGGTAGGGGATGGTTGGAATAATTTGATAAAACTAAGGTGATGAAAACGTTTGAGGGATACTGTTCTACTTGACGAAAGAATTCTACCAAAAGTTTCATTATTAAAAGAAAATTTATACGATTACATACAGTATAACACCTGCAAAAGATAAATCAAATGTGCATAACAAAGTTTCTTCGTGCGAGCCTTGTGTGTGCACCTAATCAGAAAGTAGCAAAATTTATCAATGCAGTACAGCTGCTTATGAAATGAATCCTAGTGTAAAGTAACTCGAAATTGTAGAATAACTTTCCGTGAATGTGGTTCTGTTTTCGAGAAAATTGAATGAAAGGTGGGATAACTTTTTAGCCAAGTGCACGCGCATTCGATGAATTTTGGAACTTTATTTTTACGAAAACAGAGCCTCATTTGGAATCAAGGATAGAATTTTTTATCAAGGATAGATTTCATCAGTAGTTGCGCTATATTTACTGCTGCCCTCCAAATTTTCAAAATCAATTTCCCCGAAAACGAAGCCTCGTACGAGGAAACATTATTTTCCACTTTTGTTTTTTTTTGCACAAGTCATCAACTCCTTCTCCATTATAGGGGAGACCGGGGCTAGATTTACAGGGGTCGGTTACAAGGCAGTTTAAACTTTTGACGCTGGAACTATCATTTTGAATATAAAGTGGCTGATGTGTGTCAACCATACACACCCGTTTATGGTGTTTTTTTTTGTAGTCGGTTCACGTGTTATTACGTTATCACAGTTTTTGTGTTTTCGGTAGCAACGGCAACTTCTCCCTTTATACTTCAATGTTTTTTACCGAACTGTCAGATAAATTTATGTACCTAAGTTAATATTACCACGTTTGAATTAATGTTCCCTTAGCTACAGATTCATAACAATTGCAAAAGAATACACCAAGCCAGTGCATTTCATGTACAATGGTGTCGACCGGGGCTAATTGTTACACAAGAAAGGGGGCTTATTGTTACATAGGAGAAGGAATATGTTGTTACAGACGAAAAGCACAGCATGCTGTTACATTGTATTTAGTAATTAATTTATTAATTTAACCCTTTAGTTATCACACGCCACTGTAGTAGCTTCACAGTACCTAAATGATAATTTTTGGGGACTCGGAAATATTAACAAACACACCCATAAGAAGGCTACACGGGAAAGAACTGTTCAAAGAAAGAAAAAAATCAAAAACCGAAACCTAAAAAGATTTTACTAAAATACTTTAAAAATGAAAATTATCACATCAAAATAAAAAAACATATAGTAAAGAAAAGGCAGATGAGAAATAAAGGCACTGTAAATTAGACAATCATTCTGCGAAGATGAAGAATGCTTTTGCTTGCACTGTCACTCTCCTTTTCATAGTCAAAGAAAGGCTCCGAAAACTGAATTCAGTGCATAAGCTGCAAAAAGTGAGTACACGAGAAGTGTGCAAAAACTAAAAATCCCTTTTATGTGTGCATTAATTGTGAGTCCTCGTATGAAATGAACAACGATAATCACCTTTTATAGTGGAATTCATTCGATAGTTTTTTATTCTTTTTAACTTATATTATTCATATTTTTTCTTTTGTATTTACTGTAATGCATTTTTACAATTAATACATTTATTTTTGTCGAAGAAAATATAATTATATTACTCATAATTAATCTATCTTCCAAAATTTAATAGTGTACCAAGTTGCCCCTTACTGTGTAACAACTAGCTCCTACTCGGGGCACTTTGGTACAACATGTCTTGACCTCCAAATAGCTTTTTTCAAAATCATGGTTTTCGTTTAATTACATGAGATACCGGTCATCGGTAGAGAAAAGTGCGAAAGAGCTTTAAGTGCGAAGTACTGAATATGGATTGTAATAAATAAATAGAAAAAGGAAAATGTAACAACTAGCCCCGAGCTCCTCTACCATCACTTTGTTCGAAGCCCGTATATGAAGACCACGACAGATCAAGGCAACAGGACGCCCTTCGTTTACGAGTGAGAAGCTTACCATCATTTCACAAATAATTGAATGATATCGGAGCTTTAACGATCGAACACAGTCGATTACAACAGCGCGAAGAAAGAGACGAATGTAAGGATATTTTTATTGTCTGGTTTCAGCGATCGCAGCGTTAGGGCTCTAACGATTTAATCTCTCTTTCCATTATTCAGGCTCAGAGGAAGTGGCGCGTAAGTGGCGTTGTTTCGCCCAGCTGCAAGTTTGTGAAACGCGATTTTCTTCGCTCGGGGAAACGTTCGACGTAATTCGACTCCATATATAGAATCCTGCATACGATCACGCGAACGTTTCCTTTGATGTCTCGCAATTTTAAGACGAACGGAGAAAAATACAGAAAATACAGAAATTTTAGTTGAGGCAAAGTATTCTCTTTCCTAAATCGTAGCATCTTGATCTGCTTCGAATCAAAGGTATTCGAGTTTTGGTTTGTATACAGAGAGTTCGCTAATTTGTGGTAGAAATCTTCTATACTGACAGCGAGAGGTTTCCAGGTTTCGACCTTCGATTGCTATGGTTTATGGATATGTTTTAGAAGACCGAAAAATAAGTTATACGTGTCTTTTTATTTTAGGCCGTTTTCATGTTTAGGAGGTGAAACCACACCTCAAAGTTGATAAAGGGTACAAAATTGTGATAAATAAAACTTGATAGAAAAATATGAGTCATAACTTGCTGTCTGGATGATGTTCTTGTCGTCAGTCACCATTATTAGGGGTAAACTGCTCGTAATCGTTTAACTGCGCATTTGAAAGACTTGAAATGTAAAGGAAAATTCATAAAATTTTTGAAAAAACCTTACACATAAATTATTTTACGATGACACATCAGTGGTTTTATGACCTCCCATCGCTACGGACAGTGAGAGGTAAACCACCCCTTGGGTAGTTTCTTATTTTTCGACCCTCTAAAACATATCCAGAAACCAAAGCCATCAAGGTCGAACATCTGAAAATCTTATAACCTTGAGGGGTTATTTAAACGCCCTAAATATGAAAACGGGCCCAAATAAAAAGACACGTATTTCTTATTTTTCGGCCCTCGAAAACATGTCCAAAAACCAAAGCAATCAGAGGCAGACACCTGGGAACCTCACCGTATGAGTGAACCACGAGAAATAGGACACCTAACTATCTCTCTTAGATTTGGAGATACCTACAAGACAACGTTATAGAACAGTGGCGAGCAACCTTTTGTTCGAAGTGGGGCACAAGTGAAAACCTACTACTCTACGCGGGCTGCAATATTAAATACATTCCGATATCTTTTATAGTTCAAAACATATATGGGCGATGTTCAGGTAGGCCGCAGGTCTGCGGCTGGCGGGCCAAATGTGGTCCGCGGGCCGCCAGTTGCTCATCACTGTTATAGAGTCAAAAATATACGGTAGTGTTTAAAAAATAATCTATCGACGAGCTTCATATGGCATAGAAGTTGGCGCCAATTGAGACATTAGTTGCCCTCTTGAACAATGCAACTTTGCACTATAGGTAACGGTTTCTTCTGAAACAAAGTTCTATCCAAGATGGGTTCGACCACCATTCCTTTGGAAATTATAAAGAAGAATTGTGTTAAATGTGCTTCTACCATTTGAATGCATATGCATATCGTTGGCTTGTTGGTAAAACTCACCAATTTCATATTTTTTCATTTTCGTAATAATTGAAAGCTATTGCAAAACACATAATCTACTGCACAAATACTTAGAAAGTAATTGCTTCCATTAATCCTTAAGGATTTTAGGAAGGATTGGATCAGTTTGACCGATAAACCAACAATATAAGGTAGATAGTATCTACTGATTAAACTCAGAGAAGAATGTCCAATTGATATGGATCGAAAAAGCGATACACTACTTCTAATTATTTTTTATTTGCCAGGACAAACACGACACACGTGTAAACTGTCTGTACTGATCTCATTGCTTGAGATCAATCACACCAGTAATTCAAAGAAAACCCCTGTGTAACCCCTACTTTGAAAAAATATTCGCAGTGAAGTAACAAAGAATATAGAAACAGCTTAATTAGCCACCATTTCTACATCATTCCTATGTCACAAAATCTATGTGTAAGGAAGTCAACAAAACACCTCTGCTTTATAAATCCCTAACAAAAGTTACCGGCCCTGATAAGGTAAATGTCCCAATTTCTGCTCATTTCGTATTTTTCTTGTTATTATTAGTGTTACGTTTGTACTATAGTTGCAACAAAATAATTCTAAATTATTTTAACGTTTACGCGCGTGTTGCACGTGGTTGGGGCTAAACAAGCACAGCATAAGCAACGAAAAACTTTTAAAAGGAGAGGCTCAGGATATTTCGATCGTATTCTAGCTGGTTGTGCTAAGGAATAGCGTCATTATTGGTATTCGATAATTGGGCAGAAAACAGTTTTTGCAGTAAAAGTTCGTATTTAATAACAAAAAGAGATACTGTATTGTGCTCTGGATTTCGATTTTTTTACTATTTTTAATTTTTTTAAGTTGAAAATAGGTGAGTAGGTTTACGGTCAAGTGAAACACCGTCATGTCCGCATTTCTACTCACCGCACTTATAGTACCATAACCTGACACTTCAATGTATGCTATAACCCCTATTTCTATTTGAAGGCACTTTATTTTTTTGTTTATCATTATTTGATGCTTTACTATTGTGTTATAAAACCTCTCCAGAAAAGATGTAACTTATTTTAACGTGAAAAGGCAACATATTATGTGAGCAGAAATTGGTACAAATGGTATGTAGAAATACGTACATCGCTATTTTTCGTGAGCAGAAATATGGACATTTAGAGCATTGTATTTAATTACAAATGACTAATAGTTAAACATCTTGAAATATCTTTCATAACTAATTTTTGAATTGGTTGATTTATTATTAAAGAATTAATCAATTACTCTGCAAATTTTGATCACAAACCAATTTTTTACACCTCCTTTATGATGAGTAACCTCTTAAATGAGCACAAATTGAGACATTCACCTTATCTTCCACACTTTAACTTGAATTCTTCTCCAGTATTTCATGCGTGCACAGGATGAATAGTCTAACACCAAGATAAGAATAAGACTCGTTCCAGAAGGGTTCACAATTGGACACGCGTGTGCCTTTCGCATTCCATGAATACCGAAGAGACATCGAGACTGTAGCTTTCTTCGACTGGTGGAATTTGATTACGTCGAAAATGACAGGTACGAGGAAACCATTTTCCGCGAGGCGTTGATCATCTATAATTAATTCGATGAAAAGAAAAGGTGAAAGACAGGCAATCCCAACAGTCACAGCAACGAAATTTTAATTAAATCGTTCGAACGATGACGCGAAGATGAACGTCGACGGGTCATTACATTCGAGGTACTGCGTTTAAACCATAAAGCCCGCTTGATCACGCTTGTTCGTTAACGAACACGTGACATTTTCATGGCTCCCCCCGTCGTTCGATTTACCCCAATGACGCGCTTGAATTTTTGATCGGCCCACGCGCGGACATTCCATCGTCAGACTTTTAACCGCGAAATGACGCCTGACTGATTGAAATCGACGTATCGATGGATAAGCTTAATTGTCTGTTTATGGACGCGTCGCGATTTATCGATTCGAAGCAGTGTGGTGTGATCCCTATTCCAGCTCTACTGATGAGTAACCACATTGCGTGGAAATTCTAACTCCGTGAAATTATTAGGTATAAATATTTTATTGGAAATGAATATTCTTATTAATAATGGACAATTTTGTTACGAGCGATGAATTTATTCATCCGAAATGTAGAATTTTATGGGGTTGCAGAACATTTGATTAGAAATAGAAGATTTCATGTAATTGTTAGATAGCTCTGGAATATGGTGGATGCGAATTGACAGTTGGTTGAATATACCAAAACTGTGGTATATTTTACGTTAATTGTATATTGGCCGAAAAGGGCATTAATAGCAATTCAGAATTTGTGAGATGAAAAATACAAACGTATTCTAATGCTCAAAATAAAGATGCAAAGCGATAATAACGTGGATTTGCAAAATTTTGTATTTTACTCTTTGTTTAAAATATGTACTGCACAAAATGTGTTGGAATATAAATCTTCGTTTTGTAAATGAAAAGAATCCAATATAAATGAAGGAAGGTGAAAACCAGGAAAAATAAATTACTTTGCGCTAAAGGTGGTTCAATTATCCGCAACTTTTTGTATAATGCAGACGTAAAGCACCCGGCGATTAACTGTTAATTTGTGAAATCAATTATACAACTTATTAACTTACTGAAAACGTGAAAAATTCTATTCATGTTATCTCAGAAACTTTGAAAACAGCAAAAGAAGCAATGCATTTTCGTAAAGTTCCATTTTCTCCCAATTCTAAGGAAATTTTCCTCTTGCAAGTTGAAAAACGTTCAAATGTAAGCATCACTCTGCACTAAAGTTAATAGAAGTTGTGTAAAAACAAACATTCAAATGTGTTTTAATTTATCTAGTGGACACTTTTTAATAACCCTATCATTCACTGGTGTGACGTGAAAACATGAAGCTCGACTCTTGTTAAGGATAATCGTACTTTCTTCGCGGAACGACGTGTACCTGAGCAATTTTCCTGCATGGTTTCGTGTTGCAGATGAAAATAAACGAGGCCAATTTATTATCGTCTCGGTCAGGGAGCGAAGACCCACTCGGCCGGATTAATTTATTAGCGCGCAATCTGGAATTTGAATATTCACGACGAGGCCACAAAAAATACCGCCGCCTTGCTCGAGGGCCAAATATCCTGGCGAACGCAGTGTCGCTAGCAGGCACATTGAATCGTAACAATCGCGTTTTCTGAAGAATAGGAAAAAGGATTCTCCGCGTCGCGTCGGCTTCTGAGGAATAAGGAATATTGGTTTATCAAGCATGAAAGATTGAGATTAGAACAATGTGTAGTGAGCGAAGTGATAGAAACTAATGGCCTCGTAGAATTCTGCAATGTGGAATATTATTTTATTAAGCATGAGAAATTGAAATTAAACGAATGGATAATGAACCAGTAATAAAAAATAATGGCCTCATAGAATTCTGGAATGGGACATTAGTTTATAGAAAAGGAGAAAGTAAAATTAAAAGATTGCATAATGCGCAAATAATAGAGAATAATGGCCTCGTAGAACGATCAAATAGGAAATAATACTTTACTTTAAAAACTGATTTTTAAAAACTATATCGAAGATGTGGAATAAAGTTTCTTCTCACAACCCTACACACAAATCAACAAACTACAGAAAAGCTTTGTCAGCTACCACAACTTACATTTTAGGAATAAACGAATAGCAAATGAAGGAACCGACTCTATTATTTCCCAGTCTACGTGTAGAATTCGATATCCCAAGGAGCAATACAAATTTAACAAAAAAACCTGCCTGCTACTAACAACTAGATGCACCCCAACTAATTAATAACCCAACCACGGGTCGAGTTTCGCGCGAAATAATAGATTATCATTCGGTGAGAGGGCTGAATAGCGCCTTCTTCCTGCACCTCCGCCGTTCCCTCCACCCCACTTCCACCATTCTTTCATCCGTTCAATCCGCAGGTAATTATCCTGCAGCAAAAACGCGACTAGGTGCTCTTGCAGCTCTCCAACCTCCAATTCATAGGCGATCAGATTTTTTTTAAACCGAAGCCCTCCACCAGCCACAGAATTAAATCTACAACTACACTACGTTCAGGAACGATGAAAATGAAATAATCACGGGACAAGGGGTAACTACACAATTGCACGATTCTTTAACGACGAAGAACCGATGTCTCTTTATCACAAGTTGCCAGCTCTTCACCCAGCGTGAACTATTTACCAAAACCCTGGAGTGAACAGTTGCACAGAGGATCACAAACACACACAGAGCTGAGCCCCCAAAAGATCTCGGTGAAACCGCCGGACAAGCCGACACACGAAACTACAAGGAAACATGCTTTCCCATCCGACCCCGAAACTTGAACGAACTACTTTTGGGGTTTGCCGTGGAACGCGAACCACGTGCTGCACGATAGATGCCCGAGCGGCCCGATTTGCTTTAGATTCGCGGACGACTATTCCACCGCTGCTGCATGCGTCTGGAAGCGTAGGGGCAGCAGAGTCCGCGGCGAGCACGCGCGGAATTTCGCGAGGAAGCGACAGGAGCCGCGCAACAGCCAGCGATCTACTGAGGCGACGTTATCGCGGACTACTAGCCCACTGGCCCCCATTCCTAGCTGCGCCCCTTCTTTCCGGCGGCGCGTATCACCCCCTGTGCTTGCGTCCAACCCCAACGGCGACCCTCTTGCTGCGTTGAACCGCGCACGATAGAGCGGGACGCGCAAGCGCGCCGCGCCGCGTCGCGTCGACGGACTGCCCACCGACGTGTTCGCGCCAGACCACGGACACCTGTTCGTGCCTCCGTTCTCGGAAGTTTGTCTGTCGCTTTCCACCCGCTTCTTGGCAGAACAGCGATAAGGGTGGGAAGGGGAGCAGGTTTTTGGGTGACTGGGTCGACGTCGGGGGTGGAAGAAGAATATTGAGTTTGTAGAGTGATTTGTGACCGAAGAGCGTGCAGGGATTGCTATATTGTGGTTCGCGGAGGTATGGGAACTATTTAACTTACGACATACTCGAGTGCTGTGTAAAGCGGGATTTCTGAGGCTGTGAATCTTGAAATTTTTTTTTGTTACGTATCATGGAGCTGCGATTATATGGTTATATCCAACAACTTTTTATTTGTTTCGACCCGACCCCGCTGCGACATTAAATTACTTGTTCCAGCTCCGCTTCATACTCCGAGTGAAACGTTTGCACGTGGCAACGCCAGCGATCAATTTCGCAGTTTTTAAACAATGCCGGTATTTGTTTGCCTTTTCGCCGCGCGTGCTCATGTTAAAAATAATATAATATTTCTTCAATGATGAAAAATTGAGAATTAGCATTTAAACAAATTTTATTTATCTGTTTTTATATAAAAAAAAAATCAAATAAAAAAATCTGGAGTAGTACAAATTTTCCGTGCTCCGGCTCTGCTCCCGCTCCGGACAAAACCACTTTGCTACACTGCTTCGCGCTTCAGCTCTGAACTCCGCTCCAACGCTCTGGCTATATCTGTACAATTATATTTCCGGAGAGTGTTAAAGTACGAGGCGTATCCATAGGTAAAGTAAGTTCCGCTAACAAATGCTGTTAACGTGCGTACGCGTGCTGAGTTCCTTTACCAATTGGCAAGTCACAGATACCATTTTGTGACAGTCAGATCGTGTTGACATGTTGTTCCGTGTATTTAACATGTTCGAGGCAATCGAGCCGGCTGCCGGCACCACTTGTGATATGCGAACTGTTGCCCGTTTCCTGAATGCGAGAAATTTAAAACCGGCAGACACTCGTTGTCAACTTTGTGAGGAATACTTATGGAGAAAATACCACGAGTAATTTAATGATAAGGAGATGGATTAGAAACTTCAATTTCCATTTTTATTGACAGCCAATCGGACCTTACTTTCTGGATGCGCCTTGTATTAATACGATCGCTGCGAGTGTTAGCTCTAATGATTCGTTGTAGGGGTAATTTAGGACTGATATGGCCTGTACAATTTTATAAAAAATCCGACCCTACGCCAAAAGGAAAATGTAGATATTTTGATGAACACAAAATTTCGTAACAAATACTATGTTGTATATAAAGTTTGTATAATGAGTAGGAGAAAGGTGGGATAGTTGATCAGCGGACATAGGGTAAACCCGGGTGACGCGGTCGACCTAATATAAAATGGATATTAAAACTAATATAGACATTACTTATTTTATCAGAACAAACCTATATCTTCAGAATTTTATGCTCATTCAGAAAAATTGGTCGATATTTGATTTAAGACAATATTTACTGTAAATCGGGTTGAAAACTGAACTCATGACATCTGACCACCTCTCCCGAGGTATCAGGAGAAACGGTTTTCGTCGTTGGCAGAGACCACTGACATAATTATCCATGGAAAATGGACAAAGGATAAAGTAAAATTATTTATGAGTAAATACAACTACAGAGTCATTGATATTTAATTTGTCTACGCTAAACAAGTATGTAAACAACGCATCAAACAAAAAGTGAACTACCTACTGGCGATTAACAAGGCAAATTAATACAAAAATGAATAAATAAACTAAATAAACGAAAATAATAATACAATAATAATAAAAAATGAAAAAAATAAACAAAAATAATAAAAAATCATATCTCGACCATCTCTCCTTTCGAAGTATATTTTAAATACGATTCTGTACAACCGCTGTTTGACAAAAGAGGTTAAATGTAACCCCAATTTATATTTTAACACGTTGACTGCCCACGAAATCTGGCGGTGCTATACTCGACGCCAAAAATTTTTTGTTTATGAGCCCGTACACGCTCCGACCGCTCCGATCAGTGTACATAAACAACGCATCAAACAAAAAGTGAACTACCTACTGGCGATTAACAAGGCAAATTAATACAAAACTGAATAAATAAACTAAATAAACGAAAATAATAATACAATAATAATAAAAAATGAAAAAAATTAACAAAAATAATAAAAAATCATATCTCGACCATCTCTCCTTTCGAAGTATATTTTAAATACGATTCTGTACAACCGCTGTTTGACAAAAGAGGTTAAATGTAACCCCAATTTATATTTTAACGCGTTGACTGCCCACGAAATCTGGCGGTGCTATACTTGACGCCAAAATTTTTTTGTTTATGAGCCCGTACACGCTCCGACCGCTCCGATCAGTGTAGTCGGCGTCGGTCACAGAACAAAAAACACGCCGATCGGTGTAGTCGGTAGTCAACGTGTTAAAGCCTATACATCCAGAAAAACACAGAAGGAAGCAAAATGACGCTATTCATTCAACTGTTTGTCTTCTAGAGAAGGAATTGGTCTGCACTTTAACGCATTTTTACGTACAGAGCCTGAAATATAGCGACTCGACCAACTCTCCGACCCGACCGCGTCTCTCGGATTTATCCTACATAATCACATCAGTTTTTTAATTAATATATTGGCAAATTGTGCCTGCTGTCACGTTATCGTGGTAATATTTGCATTATTACAATACTTGACCTTGCAGTTTTCTTTCGGGAGCCTAGAATAATGTTGTTAGAAACTTCGATCTTATTTGCAGTCAAAAAATTAATACTTCGGTCACCTTGTTCTTCCTCCTTTTTGAGTAAATGTTGGGGTTTCAACAATTTAAAATATATTAAGTAAAAACAGCAATTTTTGGTTTATTAATGCTATTTATTGATTCATCTAAAGATGTAAGGTAAGTTCAATTTTTAATCTGTTTCAAATCGAGTGCATTGAGGGACACTTGATCGGTGTGTGAGGTAGGATACTTGAACAGCTGAAAATGACCCAACGAAAACCATAGAACGGCTAATGAAACAGAAAAATGCGGCAAAAAAGTGGGATGGAAAATCTTTTCATCATTATCATTTTAATCAGATGATGTCTACTTGCAAGTGAAATGTCATTTATTTAAGAATGCATTTATGTTGTTTTATGTCATAGACTTTAATTTTTTGGTTTTATTTTTTCAGTAATTCTTTCAAGTTAGTTTATTTTCATTTTATTTTTTCCCTTATTTAATGTTATTGTCAAAGATAATAAATAGTAGTAAATAGGTTTCTTTTTGCCTTTCGGCCTCAAAATGGAGTTCCATGTGTTATGTGTGTAAGTGTTTCTGGAACTGTTAACTCAAGATTGTACTTTCGTTTTGACATCTTCCTTTTTCTTGTTCTTCTTTTCTTCTTTTTTCAGAACCATACGCATCCACTCTGCTTCTTTTTCTTCTCCCTTTAGTATCCCTCTGATCGTTGAGTTTTCTCTTTTCAAATCCTTACAGTTTTGTAGCATGTGACCCAGCGTTTCTCTAGCCCCATTACATAGTCTGCATACTGTCTCTTTTTCTTCCTTTCAGTACTTGCTTCCCCGCTCTTCGTTCCCACATCTGAACCTTGCAATCATTCATTGGTCTCTGCCTCTGTAGTTTCTGTTTAGGTAATTTGCTTTCTCGTTATCCCTGAGTTTTGTATAATGTGCGTTGTATCTGCCTCCTAGTATTCTGTCGTATTGCCATTGCACCTGCCCTACCCTCTCTTTTTGCGCTAGTTCCTCAGAAAACTCTATTCTTCTCCTTCTTTCTATTTCTATTTCTTGGATATCCATCATTTTTTGTCTGTAGTATGAGTCTCTCATTTCGTCCCATTTCGACTTTTTCTCTGCTTGCTTCGCGTCTATTTCCCTCCAGCATTCGTGTACTATTTTATACTTATTCAGAAGTTTTGCTTTCGCCTCATATTTTGTTGCTCTTTTCCCCACTTTTATCCTTACTTTGGCCGTTTTTGTTTCCTCCAAAATGAGATATACTGGTGTATCGAAGTTCAAACCTAAAGTCCACCTTATACATTTCTCCTGTATTTTCTCTGCGTTTTCTGCTTCCATCCATCCCAAAATTTCTGACGCGTACAGGAAAATACTTTTCAGTATGCTTCTGAATATTCTCATTTTGATCTCAAAATTGTTGCCAAACATTCTTTGCCCTATTCCCCATATCTGCGCCATTGTTATTCTTGCTATCTTTATGACCTCCCTTATATGCATTTCTCTGCCCCTATTTTTCTGGAAATTATACCCTAAGTATTTGAACTTCTTTGCTTCTTCCAGACTGTGCCCATGCCAGATTCATTCTTCTCTCTTCTTCTTTCCTCTTACTTTATGGAAAATCAGCACCTTTGATTTCTCTGCGTTCAGTTGCAACCCTTTCCTTTCAAGGTATTTTCCGAATCTTCGTATCATGTCCTTAAGATCCTTTGGTTCATTTGCTAGTAGCGGTACATCCTCTGCATATGCTAGAATCCAGATTTTTTCTTTTTCTTCTCTAACTCCTCTTGCTGGGTTTTTCCTCATGGTTTCCTCCAAATCCGCTACATATATTGTAAATTACGTTGGACTCAGTGGGCATCCCTGTCTTACTCCTTTTGTTGTCCAAAATTTGGATAACATATCTCCATTTGCTTTTATAGTATTTCTTGTTTCTTTGTAAATTTCTCCGATTCTCACCCTCAAGCGTTTACTTATTTCCTTTGTCTTCATGATATTTTGAAGTTTTACTCTATCCACTTTGTCAAATGCAACGCTTAGGTCCACGAAAAAGGTATACAGCTTTCCCCCTTTTTTCTGTATGTCTCTGTTAGCCACATATATCAGAATAAAAATGTTATTTGTTGTCGACCTACCGCTCTTGAATCCTGGGTGCGTTTCTGGTATTATGTGGCTCTTTTGCAATTCCTCTTTTAATCTTTTTTCCAGGACCACATCATATATTTTTTTTGTACGCTGTGTTCAGGATCGTTATCCTCCAATAGTTGCTCACCTTTTCTCCATCTCCTTTTCTGAATATTGGTAAAAACACCCCTTCTTTCCATCTCTCCGGGAATTCTTCTCCCTTCCAAACTTTATTGAAAATTTCTGTGATACTTTTTTTTACTATTTTCACGTTATCGTAGATCATTTTCTATTTTGTCTTCCCCTGCTGCTTTCTTCTTTTTAATTGTCTGATTTGTTCTTTTACTTCTGCTTCTGTTATGTCCTCTTCCTCTTCTCATTCCGTGTTGTCAATTTCGTCCAACTCTCCTACTTCTTTTTTACAGTCGACGCCTTCTAGCAATGTTTTAAAATGATCCTTCCATTCGTTTAAATCTATTTTACTGAAAATTCCTATTCTTTTCTTTCTTTGTTTTTTATATATTCCCATATTTGATTTTCTCCCTTTAATTGCATTATCTCATTTTCTGTATTTTCTTGTAATTCCCTTCTTCTTTCTTCGCACACTTTTTTGTACTCCCTTCTTTTCTTCTGGTAGTCCTCTTTGTCTCCTTTACCCCTTCTTCAGTTCCTCAATGCTTTTTTGGCTTCTCTTTTCTTTTCTGCACAATTAGAATTCCACCACTTAAAGCTGCCCAATTTCCTTTTTTTATTTTTACTTGTTCTTTCCCTACTGCATTATTTATTTTTCCTACAATTTCTTCTACCATTTCATTTATCTCCGTCCTATTAAAGTTTATTTTATTTAATTCCATTTGAAACTCTCTCTTCCCTTCCTCTGTCCAGACTCTTCTCTCTCTCTACAACTCTCCTTCTGATTTCCCTGTCGTTCTCTCCTTTTATTTCCCCTATATAGTTCTGCAATCAGAGGCATATGGTCTGACTCAACTCTTTCTTCCACTGTGAAGTTCTTGATTTAAAAAATAATAACTATTTTTTAGAAAGTTAATGTGTTATTTATTCTTGAAGTTAACTTATCAAGTCCCCCTAACCTTTTGATCAAGTCTACCCTTCAGTGGGAGATACTTGTGCATAAAGTCACTGCCAGTAAATGTTTAAATTCAGTCATTAAAATTAGTTTTCAGCTCTCAAATTTGTAGAAGTACCTACCTATATTGAGAATACTCTAAAAATCACAAATTAAATAATTCAATACAAACAAAGCAAACCATTATTATCATTTTAATATAAAAGCTAAACTATGATCAACTATCCCACCTCTTCCGTACTTACTACATTTGTATGTCTGCACATATATGTACGTACATGTAGAGGTTGGGGAACCTGAATATATACGTATGCATGAATATTTCTATTGTTTCTAAAATTAGGAAAAGGTGACTCTGATAAAAGTTTTTCAGGTTAAATATGGGGAAATATGGTATTATAATAATTATTTTTCTGAAGAGGAGATTCCCGCATAATGCCTCCAAAAATAGCTCATTTTTAGAAATTAAAACAAGAAAAAATGCGACAGGTAATTTAATGAGAGTTTCAGCATTTTATTAAGGATGTCTTTAACTACAGAAATATATTTTTTCTTTCTTAATTCCACATTGCATATGGCATTAAAGTGTCGTTGAATTCGAGACCCCAAACGAATTCTCAAAAGACGGTGGTATGTCCAGCTCCTAAACGGTTGGTCTGAAATAAAAATCAATGCCGGATTATTAACATTAAACGTATCACAGCCGGTTTTAAAATTCGATTCAAAATTCTGCATTAACTTTTGTTTCTTTCGTCCATTTGACTTTACAACAATCTATTTCCTAACCTGCAATCATTTGTATATATGTACAAAGTACAGGTCTGTTTAGTGTGAAAGGGCACCAAATTTCATACGGTGGCCAACTTTTGAAAATTAGAAAAAAAATTTTGACCAAATGGCAGTACTTCAAATTGAAAGTTATGTTTACTCTATTTTCTCCTTCCTCTCAACGCATACATAAAATACAGTTCTGGGGTAACTGCCGTGTGGTTCATCACAATCCTCTTTCCAAAAGGCATAACCTTTCCCACTCCGTGGCCAGATCCTCCAGGAACAGAGTTTCTACATATTCTTTAGCAATAATGCGTCGCGCCGCTGACATCAACAAATACACCAAAGAAACTTGCTATTGAAGAGAAGAAATTTATTGTTTTATGATACAGAAATTTAGAATTTATAGAGTTATTTATAGTCTTATAATAAAGTATAATTTTTATAGTCATAATAATATTTATTATAGTTATAATAAACATTTGTATTCATTTAAGCCTACTTATTTTTATTATGTATCATTATGTACATGTTGGTTAAAGGTACAATATCCCTTGGTCAAAGGAACAACAGGCTGTTGTCCCCGTTGACCAATTTTCTATTTTTCTTTAAACTGTTGTAAAATGATAGTAAAAAATATATTAAAATTTGTTAAAAATATGTGTTAGTGAAAACCTTGAAAATTTATATGATCCCTTTTTCGAAATTTTTGGAGCCAAATTGAGATGGAAAAAATTCAAAACCTTCAAAGTGGTCAAAAGTGTGACACCTTCCCCTACAATTTATTTGACTTACCGCTAGTCTGCTATTCTGGGACCATCCTTCCGTCTCATCGAAAAACTGCTATTTACACATTCACCATTACCTACATAGAAATTTCACATCACTTTTACATTTTGTACATTGAAAATTGAAAACAGTCGAGCGAAGCCGGCTTTGTGAGCGTGGGGTGGGCGGCTTTGCCTACGCATCCGCTACTATTCAATTGCCTATAACTTCGGGAATTTCAAAATCTCCATTTAAACACGTATTCTTAAATGGTTGAAGATTTTAAAAATAGAATGAAATTTTAAAATTTCTGGACCGGAATCTCCCCTTAAGGAGGTATACAGGTTTGAACCCTCGGAAAATGTGTACATTTTATGGATTTTTACAAGTCAACGGTTTGATGAAGATTTCCCGTTTTTTTTTACTATCTTTACATAGTATTGTTGCGCCGGAACGTCCACTTCGACGCAAAGGAATAGAGACTAACTACACGCGAGTGCACATTGCACTACTCTGCTATACAGGGTGTCCCAAAAATGCTGCGGGTCCTTGAAGGGGGTGATTCAGGGGGTGATTGGAAACAACTTTTTCCTTTGCGAAAATGTTCTCCGAGGTTTCGTTAACGAGATATTAACAAAAAGCATCGACCAATCAGAGCCCGAGATTGGAGGCCGAGTTCCCGCGGTAGCGTGGCCGCGCGCCGCGCTGCGACTACGAACAAGCAACTCGGCATGCATCGAAGGAAATTGCAGAGAATGGCAAATGAAAAAGACGTAACAAATAAAATCGAACATTTTGTCATGGTTTGTTTGTCATTTAAAGTGAAAAATGAATAAAGGATAAATGGATGAAAATCATGCGTAACGTAAAAAGACAAATACAAAGGTTTTTTTTAGAAGAATCGAAAATAATAATTACTTGGAGTGAGAGGATAAGGAACACGTAAATTTCCTTTTTTAATAACGTACAAACGAAAAGGTAATCCAACAGGGAACGAGCGAAAAGTGATCGTAGTTCGTTATTGTGATAAAAATCCATAGTTCAATAACGTCCAACACTGTTGTTGATAATGAATAACTCCGTTTAAAAACTGCGAAAAAAATTTACGTACGGAAATTTGGAGAATTATCACCGGAAATTAGCCATAACCTGCGTTAAATTTAAAAAATAATAGTCGCCAATAATGTACCTAAAACTCACCCTTTCGGAAATTCACCTGCAGCTTGAAAATCTGTGTCACTAGGTCACTGAACCGATCCTGGTCATCGACAGACGCGCCGAATGCACAGCTGATCTCAGGTACACGACGCCATCCAAAGTTAAAGGTCGCAACGTCAAGTGCGTCCGGGTTAATGTACCGAATATTCACTTCACTGCACGGCTACTAACACTGATCACTTAATTTATTTTTCATGGAACGTGTTGTTCCTACGTTATAAAAATTGGTGGAAATGAATTTTTACTTGGCGTTCGGAGCCGTGGGTATTTCCGCGCAAATTCTCACGCTGCAGCACTTGCGTCCTCGTTGTTCGGGGGGTGCAACCAGAACATCGCGTAATACTCTTGAGCAGAGAACATTTCTGCGGTGTGATTGCTTGCTGACTGACAAGATTTTTACGAAGCGACTTCTTCTACCCTCAAATAGTTTCTCTCGTTCCATTATAAGTTGACCCCCCACCAGACCAAGAGGCTTCAGGTAGAAAGAAGCCAGCACATTTTCGAAACACACGTGCTTCGCAGAAGTGCAACGAACGGACTATCGTGCACTTTTACAAAACTCCGCGTTCCGTCCTTTTACTGCTAATGTACCCATTGCTTCGAGGTAGGCAGCAGACACCACGTGCATCCCTCCCAAACGGCCACTGTCCTAAAGAGGTCCGCACGGAATTCGTCGACGCAGAGCATTTCGCTAGGGTCGCGGTTTATGACCGTACTGTCCCACTAGTCGACGGTAGACAACGGTTTCCTACAGTTTTGGGTAATTTATGGCTTAGTTGGTTCCGCCTCGTAGCAAACGTGAACTCAGAGTATCGGAAAATGGAAACTGGAAACAGGATTTTTTTCTTTATAGCAACTCGAAGACTTTCTGTTTCTCTTCTCTTCCGTCCCTTTCGAACCGAAACACGTGGTGTCTGCTGCCTACCTCGAAGCAATGGGTACATTAGCAGTAAAAGGACGGAACGCGGAGTTTTGTAAAAGTGCACGATAGTCCGTTCGTTGCACTTCTGCGAAGCACGTGTGTTTCGAAAATGTGCTGGCTTCTTTCTACCTGAAGCCTCTTGGTCTGGTGGGGGGTCAACTCATAATGGAACGAGAGAAACTATTTGAGGGTAGAAGAAGTCGCTTCGTAAAAATCTTGTCAGTCAGCAAGCAATCACGTCGCAGAAATGTTCTCTGCTCAAGAGTATTACGCGATGTTCTGGTTGCACCCCCCGAACAACGAGGACGCAAGTGCTGCAGCGTGAGAATTTGCGCGGAAATACCCACGGCTCCGAACGCCAAGTAAAAATTCATTTCCACCAATTTTTATAACGTAGGAACAACACGTTCCATGAAAAATGAATTAAGTGATCAGTGTTAGTAGCCGTGCAGTGAAGTGAATATTCGGTACGTTGACCTGGACGCACCTGACATTGCGACCCTTAACTTTCGGTAGTGTCGTATACCTGGGACCAGCTGTGCACTGAGCTCGTCCATCGATGACCAGGATCGGTTCAGTGACCCTGTGACACAGATTTTCAAGCTGCAGGTGAATTTCCAACAAGGTTGAGTTTTAGTTACTTTATTGGTGATCATTCATTTTTAAATTTAACGCAAACGATGGCTTACTTCCGGCGATAATTCTCCAAATTCCCGTACGAAAATATTTATTCGGGCTTTTTAAACAGACTTATTCGTTATCACCAACAGTGCTGGCCGTTATTGAATTACGGATTTTTATCACAATAACGAACTACTATTATTTTTCGTTAATTTCCTGTTACATTACCTTTTCGTGGCTACGTTATTAACACAAGAAAATTTACGTATTCCTTATCCTCCCACTTCAAATAATTATTATTTTCGAATCTTCTAAAAAAAACTGCGTATTCGTCTTTTTACGTTGCACGCGATTTTCATCCATTTATCCTTTATTCATTATTCACTTTAAATGACGAACAAACCATGACAACATGTTCGATTTTATTTGTTACGTCTTTTTCATTTGCCATTCTGTGCAATTTCCTTCGATGCATGCCGAGTTGCTTGTTCGCAGTCGCAGCGCGGCGCGCGGCCACGCTACCGCGGGAACTCGGCCGCCAATCTCGGGCTCTGATTGGTCGGTGCTTTTTGTTAATATCTCGTTAACGAAACCTCGGAGAACATTTTCGCAAAGGAAAAAGTTGTTTGTTATCACCCCCCGAATCACCCCCTTTAAGGACCCGCAGCATTTTTGGGACACCCTGTATAGTGTTATACAGATCTACTGTGCTCCGATGGAAAGATGAAACTCGAAATGTCAGGGGGGCGAGAGGGGTTCTTCGCTCCCACTGCCACACTCTCTCGCGCGACACTCCTCAAATCCCCACTCTTAGGTTCTAAGCGGCACACGCTGCATAGTCGTATGATGCCCGTATCTACGGGGGATTACCGAATATTCCACAAAAGTCAGTTATTACCGAATATGTGACAAATAAGGAAATTTATAGGTATATTATACCTATAGTGGTTAACACTATGAGTCGTCTACGCAATTTATTTAATACTGATCATATTATATTTAGTCATGATGGAGTATATCCTACGCTATTGCTTTTCGTCCGATCCGCGGATATACAGTGGCGGACGAAAGAAAGTTTATAACTTTTAAAATCGCATAACTTTTTTAGAATTGGTCCAAACGACATGAGTTTTTTTTAGAAGGTAGAAGGATTACTTTGCTAAGTGACGTGTTTCGTAGTTTTGAAAAAAATGCAATTTGTCGGAATAGCAAAAAAACATAGAAAGGGCAGTTTTTTCAACTTTTTTTTCTGAGCCTGTAATGAAAATTCAAAAAACCCGTTTGTAAATTTAAGTAAGCTGTATACATGCTGAAAATTTCATCAAAATCAGTTAACGGTGCTCTGAGTTACAAACGTTTAAAGATCGCAGAATAAGGTCGAAAATCGCTTGATTTCGGGAATTTCGCATTTTCGACCTTATTCTGCGATCTTGAGGAAGCGCCAAGTATTTTGAATAAAATATTTATTCGTATTAAAATATTTATTTGTATAAAAATACATCTTCTTAATATTATTTAATACATTTTTCCATTGTACCATTGTGATTTTTTCTTTGTATAAATAGCCATTGTGATAATTGGCGCAATTGTTGTATATCATTATTTTTGTAAAGTTAAATATAGAACATTAATAAATTTATATTAATTTACGACAATGTTTTTAAATGGGATTCTTTTTGATGTTATTAATTTACGACAATGTTTTTAAATGGGATTCTTTTTGATGGGTATTAATTTACGACAATGTTTTTAAATGGGAGTCTTTTTGATGGTATATATATACTTGGCGCTCTTTTTTGTACCTTTTGTAAAAAGGTAATTTTGTGATAGGTAGTATATTACGTGACAAGGGAGAGAAGAAAGCGATTCCGACGAGCGTGAAGTTTGCGGCCCGAGCGCAGTGAGGCGAAATCGCGTCTCTCCCTTGTCACGTACAATATTTTTTTCAACACCTGCATGAAAGGTGTGTTTTTGAAAGCCTGCTGAGCGATTCGCAAAAAAATATGCATGTTCGATTGCTCGTTTATTCTGTCGAAATTAATAAATGCGTGTAATAACTGCTTCCGAAAATGTTTCCAATTTGTGGTTATCTCGCCACTCCATAAATTTTTGGTATATCCTCTGGTATTTTACTTTCGATTTTGATGGCAGCAAATTTTCTTCGATGGCTTTTGCAGCTTCTGCTATATCGGGGGGCGTGTGGTATCCCGTGTTGCTATCACTGTCATTATTATTCATTTTACCGTTTAATTGTATCTTTTAATGAAAAATGGTGCTGTGACAGTTGTAATATCATGATAAAACACGCATAATAGATAACGATTAGTCGAACAACTACATCTTCATACCATAGGGTAACGTCAAACTCCAGGGAGGAATGTAAAAAATTATGCGAATACGCATGCGCGTAAAGTCTTTTTCCCTTGGGAGAAAAGTAGAAAACGCGATGTCGCGTCCTGGGTGGTGAGGTTCAGGGAAGTGACCTGGTTTGGGTGGATATCGAAGATTTAGGCACGAAACCCTATTTCGCTGCGCTGAGGGGTAGTGAAGGCTTAGGCACGAAACCCAGTTTCGCAACGCTGAGGGGTAGCGAAGCCTTTGGAACGAAACCCTGTTTCGCTTGCTCTAAGGGTAGCAGGGATTAGGCACGAAACCCTGTTTCGCGACGCTGAGGGGTAGCGAAGCTTTTGGAACGAAACCCTGTTTCGCTTGCTCTAAGGGTAGCAGGGATTAGGCACGAAACCCTGTTTCGCGACGCTGAGGGGTAGCGAAACCTTTGGAACGAAACCCTGTTTCGCTTGCTCTAAGGGTAGCTGGGATTAGTCACGAAACCCTGTTTCGCGACGCTGAGGGGTAGCGAAGCCTTTGGAACGAAACCCTGTTTCGCTTGCTCTAAGGGGTAACAGGGATTAGCACGAAACCCTATTTCGCAACTTTAGTCGACCAGGGAAGGTTGGGAAGTAACCGCTCACCCTAGGGACACCCGTTAGGGTATTCGTGGTTTATTCTTAGGCTTTGGTAATTGGCTTAACTACTGCATGGCAAAAGAAACACCCGTATGGTAGTTCTTCTAAATAGACGTAGTTACGGCCATGCGGGACTCTAAGTGAAAGAAAGTTGTAAACACTGATAAGAGATCCCGAGGTTCGCGAGGGAAGAACAGCCGTTGCAAGGCCGGTTAGGATTTCTGGTATTCGGTGGCCAATTGCGAGAATTCAAGCGTTTAAGTAATAGAACCGTTATTTATTGGCTGCGAGCGAATAAGCAATGCACTATTGGCGCAACAGCAGTTTACAATAATGCTTGGATATCAAGCATGAGCACAAAACATTTATATAATATAAGCATAAGATGAATTAGTATTAAAGACAACAAGTTAATATTAAGCGATAGGGTTAAGCAATGATATAATTAAGTGGTAATGTAAGCAATAGACACAATATAAAACGATAACGTAGCAATATGTTAATAACAAAAGAAAATAAAGTAAAGCTAAGAGCGTAAGCAAAGGAACACGATATAATGCGATAGGATTAGTAATTACAAAATAAAGAGCGCTTACAGTAGTAGCGGAGGGTTGTGATCCTCTGTGGGGGCGTTGCACTGAAGCGAATACTTTAGTAAGAGATTGAATTTTAGAATGATTAGTGAAAGTCGGCTTGTTGTACTAACTGAACTGTGTCCGCGGTCCAGCGGCGCTGGTATTTATACAAAGCGATGGAATGTTGGTATGTGGGGGGGAATTTGCGGTATGCGCGATGATTCATCTTTAAAATATGTGTTATGTAATCGGCGCGTGTTGATGACTCATGCGTAAGGTATGTGTCGTTATGGTGTATTTCGGGGGTCTTTCGGGGCTTTGAAAACGGAATACTCCACCTGTTGGATGGTTTGGAGGATTTTGATTGGGGGGTTTGAAATGTGGAGGTTTGTATAGGTTAGTTGTAGGGAGGGGTCTCGAGTTAAACGAGTTTTGGCGAGGGACTTGTCTAAGGTTTGAATGTGGGAAGAGTTCGCGCCTCGAAGGCCGAAGAGGGGAAGGGGATTTCGAATTTGATCATCTGGAGATGGGGACCGCTAAGGTATATCGTCCAGACAACCCGGTGGTTGGGAAAGGGTTAAGAATTGAGGTTTCATAGGTAGTTGTGTGGTTCTGAGAGAATTTATATGGAAGATGTTGATTAGGACCGCGCGAAAAATAGTGGGACGTCACAGCGAATACGTCTGAAATTGGTAATTTTGCTCCCGCTCAGCAGGGGTAAAAAAACACACATTTTCATGCAGGTGTTGAAAAAAGATTTTTCTTCTTCTGATTCTCCTAGGAATTTTTCGTCATTACGTATACAGCGTGTCCCAGAATTGATGTACATCCCGGAACATGCAATATCCTGATGGAAAAAGACATCGAAAAGTCCTTAACCGTTTTGGGATCCGGGGTTTCGTTTTCGAGATATTAAGAAAAAAACCCGACCAATCAGAGCGCGAGCCTTCCGCTGGAGCTCCCGCGCTAGCGTGGCCGCGCGCCGGGCCGCGCCGCGACTACGAACAAGCAGGCGCGGCATGCATCGAAGGAAATTGCGTAGAATGGCAAATGAAATAGACTTAACAAAAAAATCTAACCTTTTGCCATGGTTTGTTTGCCATTTAAAGTGAATAATGAGTAAAGGATAAATGGATGAAAATCATGTGTAACGTAAAAGGACGAATACACAGTTGTTTTTTTAGAAGATTGGAAAATAATAATTATTTGGAGTGAGAGGATAAAGAACATGTAAATTTCCTTTTTTAATAACGTACAAACGAAAAGGTAATGCAACAGGGAACGAGTGAAAAGTGATCGTAGTTCGTTATTGTGATAAAAATCCGTAGTTCAATAACGGCCAACACTGTTGTTGATAATGAATAAGTGCGTTTAAAAACTGCGAAGAAAAATTTACATACGGAAATTTGGAGAGTTATCACCGGAAATAAGCCATAGCCTGCGTTAAATTTAAAAAATATTAGTCGCCAATAATGTAATTAAAACTCACCCTTTCGGAAATTCACCTGCAGCTTGAAAACCTGTGTCACTAGGTCACCGAACAGATCCTGGTCGTCGACAGACGCACCGAGTGCACAGCTGTTCTAAGGTACACGACACCATGCAAAGTTAAGGGTCGCAACGTCAAGTGCGTCCGGATTAATGCACCGAATTCACTGCACTGCACGCCTACTAACACTGATCACTTAATTTATTTTTCATACAACGCGTTGTTCTTACGTTATAAAAATTGGTGGAAATGAATTTTTACTTGGCGTTTGGAGCCGTGAGTATTCCCGCGCAAATTGTCACGCTGCAGCACTTGCGTCCCCGTTATTCGGGGGGTACACCGAGAACATCGCGTAATACTCTTGAGCAGAGAACATTTCTGCGACGTGATTGCTTACTGACTGACAAGATTTTTTCCAAGCGACTTCTTCTACCCCCAAATAGATTCTCTCGTTCCATTATGAGTTGACCCCCACCAGGCCAAGAGGCTTCAGGTAAAAAGAAACACACGTGTTTCGCAGAAGTGCAACGAACGGGCTATCGCGCTCTTTTACAAAAGTCCGCGTTCCGTCCTTTTACTGCCAATGTACCCATTGCTTCGAGGTAGGCAGCAGACACCACGTGTTTCGGTTCGAAAGGGTCCGAAGAGAAGAGAAACAGAAAGTCTTCGAGTTGCTATAAAGAAGAAAATCCTGTTTCCTGTTTCCCTTTTCCGATACCCTGAGTTCACGTCTGCTACGAGGCGGAACCAATTAAGCCATGAATTACCCAAAACTGTAGGAAACCGTTGTCTACCGTCGACTAGCGGGACAATACGGTCATAAACCGCGACCCTAGCGAAATGCTCTGGCCGATCAGCCTGATTAATTTTTGGAAACTAGCAATTTAAAAGTATTATTTAACATCAACACGGCTCGCGAAGAGACACAGGAAGAAAGAGAGCATGTAGTTCGCTGACTGCGCGTTGTCCCGCCTGCTTCGTCCTACCTTCAAATTAAAGACGGATCCCTTATCTCTCGAGTATAAACACGCGCTCGAATTTCAAAACAAAAGCACGCGTCGACGTATTCCGTGCGAGAGACGATGGGCTTGAAGTCCGATTGGCCCTACATCCCTCCCAAACGGCCACTGTTCTGAAGAGGCCCTCTTCACAGCAATATCTCCTCCCCAAGGCCCACCTTCTCTCGCACAGAATACGTCGACGCGTGCTTTAGTTTTGAAATTCGAGCGCGTGTTTAGACACGAGAGATAAGCAGGCCCGATTGGGTAGTTTGGGACCAATCGAACTTCAAGCCTACCTTCTCTCGCACCGAATACGTCGACGCGTGCTTGTGTTTTGAAATTCGAGCGCGTGTTTAGACACGAGAGATAAGCAGGCCCGATTGGGTAGTTTGGGACCAATCGAACTTCAAGCCTACCTTCTCTCGCACCGAATACGTCGACGCGTGCTTTAGTTTTGAAATTCGAGCGCGTGTTTAGACAAGAGAGATAAGCAGGCCCGATTGGTTAGTTCGGGACCAATCGAACTTTAAGCCTACCTTCTCTCGCACGGAATACGTCATCGCGTATTGTCCCTGAATTGAGGGACAATCCGGGGAATGCATTATCCTGATGCCGGAAGACATCGAAAAGTCCTTTACCGTTTCACTTCGAGGTCCCGATTATAAAAATCCGAAAAAGTACTACCACATTCGCTGATATGTTTTTTGTAAATTAAGCTTATTTCTAGAGTAACGCAGCTGATATTAACGTCGCAGTAAGCTCTTGAAGACAATGGGGCGCCCCGTCTCAGGTAAAGCAACCGCGCGCGATTACAGTCAGCTAACCGTACCGCTACGACCCCAGGTCTTCAGTCAGGTCAAAAAACAATTCGACAGAAGGATTGCAGGAGAATGACACTGTTCTTTATAATAATCAGATTTGTAAGTTCCAGCTTGTCCTTATCTTGATTTCTCCTGACCCATCCTTAACCTCTCCTGATGGAAAAAGCCCACCACCTTCTCGTGGTTTCCATTGAGCAACGACATTTTTCAACAAATAATCGCAGTTTTTAAACGCACTTATTCATTATCAACAACAGTGTTGGCCGTTATTGAACTACGGATTTTTATCACAATGACGAACTACGATCACTTTTCACTCGTTCCCTGTTGCATTACCTTTTCGTTTGTACGTTATTAAAAAAGGAAATTTACATGTTCTTTATCCTCTCACTCCAAATAATTATTATTTTCCAATCTTCTAAAAAAACAACTGTGTATTCGTCCTTTTACGTTACACATGATTTTCATCCATTTATCCTTTACTCATTATTCACTTTAAATGGCAAACAAACCATGGCAAAAGGTTAGATTTTTTTGTTAAGTCTTTTTCATTTGCCATTCTACGCAATTTCCTTCGATGCATGCCGCGCCTGCTTGTTCGTAGTCGCGGCGCGGCCCGGCGCGCGGCCACGCTAGCGCGGGAGCTCCAGCGGAAGGCTCGCGCTCTGATTGGTCGGGGTTTTTTCTTAATATCTCGAAAACGAAACCCCGGATCCCAAAACGGTTAAGGACTTTTCGATGTCTTTTTCTATCAGGATATTGCATGTTCCGGGATGTACATCAATTCTTGGACACGCTGTATATATCGTCGTCAATACGTATACACGTTACACGCACACCTTCAGTCAAAGCGAAACTAACACATGTTTCGTTCGTCTACGTATGTACGCGTTACGCGCACACCTTCAGTCAAAACGAAACTAACACATGTTTCGTTCTTCTTTCGTCGACTCTCGGGATTATTCGGCAGGGATCGTCGTCCGTCATTGTACAAACTATTTTTTAAATACATTGAACTTTATAACCTACCAATTTTAACCTCCAAGTGTCAAATAATGTAAGTGGTCCAAATTTGAGATGTCAGGAGTTTTTACACTAAACAGGAGACGGAATTATTGTCTCAATTAACAAGGTAAGTCGCCAAATTCATTTAATAGATTTTTTATGTAGAGTCGCAGACTTGGAAGTTGTCCGGAGAAGGTTCGACAGAGAAGCACCTTCTTTCGCATAAGTTTCTAGAAATTTGTACCATGCTTGTACAAAATAATATATTGTAGTAAAAAATTGCATTGAATTTAAATTGCCAGATATTTGTATTTGTATACCAGCAATTTAGAGTTTTTATTTTATGTAAAGGTTATACACAAAGTACTATACACATAATACATATAGATCGGCAATGCGGTGCACATGGTTTCTTTTCGTAGTTGTTGAACTTACGTAGAATTTATCCTTAATTCTGTCCCGCGATAATTTGTAAGTTATAATAAGCAAATTATCTTTGTAAAAAGAAGTGAGATCCCCCCAAAAAACTTTAAAAAATTAAAAAAATTACGCCAAGTACATGAAATCAAATAAATCACAAAAAAAGAAAATACTAATAAATACAAAGTAAAAAAAGATGTGAAATCAGAATGAGCTGCAAGTACATAAAGGTGCTTCCCCGCAGCGTGCAAAGGCGACACTGTGTAAGACAATAAAAGACAAAAAAAGATGTCCGCGGCCTGGAAGTCAAATACTTGGCGTGGCCAGGCAAGGTCAAGGTGTCGCAGAATAATTATTTAAAAAGATTTAAAAAGAGAAAATAATGAAAATGTATTTATATTGTCAGAGTTTAAAATTGACAAATTATGTGAAAGGTTGTGAGAGGGTTGTGAAAGGTATCGGTGTCGATGAGTGATCATACAATTATTTTTAAACGCAATATAATGAAAATGTACTCATATTGTCTGAGTTTTAAATGGACAAATTATCTGAAAGCCTGCGAGGGGGAGGTATGGGTATTGATTGATGATCTGAGAATATCTTGCCTGGCCACGCCAAGTATTTGACTTCCAGGCCGCGGACATCTTTTTTTGTCTTTTATTGTCTTACACAGTGTCGCCTTTGCACGCTGCGGGAAAGCACCTTTATGTACTTGCAGCTCATTCTGATTTCACATCTTTTTTTACTTTGTATTTATTAGTATTTTCCTTTTTTGTGATATTGATTACAGATTTATAAACGTAGACCGACACGTCCGGTCGCGATGCCGTATATTGGAAGCAGTCCTCTTGTCGGCCCCTCGATCGTCCTCTTGAAGAGGGCCGACCTTCTTTTCTCTTCGGCTGCGAACACCAGCAGGTCATGCACGGGTCTATACCCGCTGCTCGCAACAGTATTATGCACTACTTAAAAAAAAGTTTCAGTTAAAAAACTATTGTTTTTCAGAAGTTATTGATACATATCCGAAAAACTGTCGATTTTAGACGGCTAAACGGTGGTCCTGAAAAAAACTGTATGTCGTGTATGAAATCGAAAACACTAAAATTTTCTTATAAATTATGTTAATAATTATCGTCCTACGATGCCGATTTTGAAATTTTTGAAAAATAAAGAAATGGTGAGAAATCAAAGGTAAAGTTAGATTTTTCTAAGAGAAAAGTCCACCCTTTTTCTTTATAAATAATAAACGGAGGATCGGAATAATAAAATCCCTCGTAGGACGATGTGTAATCTTATTACGATTCTGTATGGAAAAATTGTAAGTGAATTGGTTGAACGTAGCGCGAGTTTTTAGGGCCACCGTAATGAAAAATATAGTTCCGCTGCAATCGGTCGAGCCACCGCGCCGCGCCGTCCCGTGCTACCTGGGATGTTTCACTCAAATGCCTAAAACTTCGTCAATTTTCCGAATATTTACATCAGACTTGTTTTATACTATTTCTAAAACATCACTCTATGAAAATATGTAAAACAGTCTACCGTAATGAAAAATGTAGTTCCGCTGTGATCGGTCGAGTCGCCGCGCCTCGCCACCCCGTGCTACCTGGGTAGTTCCATTCAAATGCCCATAACTTGGCCAGTCTTCCGAATTTTTCCATTGGACTTGATTTATAATATTCCTAGAACATCAATCTATTGTATGAAAAATGGAAAAAAAATCCAATTTTGGAAACTTTCAAACGGTTATACCCCGTTAAGATTATGCTCTACGCATGTTCATTTCCGCCTATTTCATGTAGGGATTGCAATACCGGTAAATCGGTTTAACGGTTTCTCAGTAGATTCTGAGAAATACCCTCAAATTTTTACCGGTAATTCGCCAAATTTTTACTGGTTGTTCAATAAATTATGTATAACAATATAGCGCATCTAAGCGTTCATTAATTCCATCGATATCTACTACGTTTTCAGTGAAAAAAAACTTCAATTACTAATAAAGACGAAAACCGACGTATCTCATGAAGAACCATCTCTGATCCAAAAGAAAACTAAAAATCTGAATTAAGTCATCAAAAAATGGTACAAAAATTACGTAACGATCAGGAGACCAAAGTTTGGGCAAATTATGTTTCTTGCGTGCTTATTTGTTAAAAAGAACTGTTGAATAAACAATATTGAATTGTGTATGTAAGTTAAGATTCTTTTCATTGTTTCCGTGGTGACGATTCATATTATAATAAGTATTGTCAATAGTTATACAAATATATCTATTTTGTATTATATCAATTTATTATTTTATTTCCAGAATAGTTTCATTTACATAGATTTTTTATAATGCTCGATTCGAGTTTAAAAAATGTTTTTTCTTTGTACTGTTTACTCTTATATTTTCACTGCCTTAAAAAATACCGGTAAACCGGTTTTGATTGAAATTTTTACCGAATTACTGGTAATTGAAAAAGTCGGTATATTTGCAATCCCTAATTCCATGACAAGGTATACAGGGTGTCCCAAAAATGCTGCGGGTCCTTGAAGGGGGTGATTCAGGGGGTGATTGGAAACAACTTTTTCCTTTGCGAAAATGTTCTCCGAGGTTTCGTTAACGAGATATTAACAAAAAGCATCGACCAATCAGAGCCCGAGATTGGAGGCCGAGTTCCCGCGGTAGCGTGGCCGCGCGCCGCGCTGCGACTACGAACAAGCAACTCGGCATGCATCGAAGGAAATTGCAGAGAATGGCAAATGAAAAAGACGTAACAAATAAAATCGAACATTTTGTCATGGTTTGTTTGTCATTTAAAGTGAAAAATGAATAAAGGATAAATGGATGAAAATCATGCGTAACGTAAAAAGACAAATACAAAGGTTTTTTTTAGAAGAATCGAAAATAATAATTACTTGGAGTGAGAGGATAAGGAACACGTAAATTTCCTTTTTTAATAACGTACAAACGAAAAGGTAATCCAACAGGGAACGAGCGAAAAGTGATCGTAGTTCGTTATTGTGATAAAAATCCATAGTTCAATAACGTCCAACACTGTTGTTGATAATGAATAACTCCGTTTAAAAACTGCGAAAAAAATTTACGTACGGAAATTTGGAGAATTATCACCGGAAATTAGCCATAACCTGCGTTAAATTTAAAAAATAATAGTCGCCAATAATGTACCTAAAACTCACCCTTTCGGAAATTCACCTGCAGCTTGAAAATCTGTGTCACTAGGTCACTGAACCGATCCTGGTCATCGACAGACGCGCCGAATGCACAGCTGATCTCAGGTACACGACGCCATCCAAAGTTAAAGGTCGCAACGTCAAGTGCGTCCGGGTTAATGTACCGAATATTCACTTCACTGCACGGCTACTAACACTGATCACTTAATTTATTTTTCATGGAACGTGTTGTTCCTACGTTATAAAAATTGGTGGAAATGAATTTTTACTTGGCGTTCGGAGCCGTGGGTATTTCCGCGCAAATTCTCACGCTGCAGCACTTGCGTCCTCGTTGTTCGGGGGGTGCAACCAGAACATCGCGTAATACTCTTGAGCAGAGAACATTTCTGCGGTGTGATTGCTTGCTGACTGACAAGATTTTTACGAAGCGACTTCTTCTACCCTCAAATAGTTTCTCTCGTTCCATTATAAGTTGACCCCCCACCAGACCAAGAGGCTTCAGGTAGAAAGAAGCCAGCACATTTTCGAAACACACGTGCTTCGCAGAAGTGCAACGAACGGACTATCGTGCACTTTTACAAAACTCCGCGTTCCGTCCTTTTACTGCTAATGTACCCATTGCTTCGAGGTAGGCAGCAGACACCACGTGTTTCGGTTCGAAAGGGACGGAAGAGAAGAGAAACAGAAAGTCTTCGAGTTGCTATAAAGAAAAAAATCCTGTTTCCAGTTTCCATTTTCCGATACTCTGAGTTCACGTCTGCTACGAGGCGGAACCAACTAAGCCATAAATTACCCAAAACTGTAGGAAACCGTTGTCTACCGTCGACTAGTGGGACAGTACGGTCATAAACCGCGACCCTAGCGAAATGCTCTGCGTCGACGAATTCCGTGCGAGTGAAGCCTTGGGGAGGAGATACTGCTGTGAAGAGGACCTCTTTAGGACAGTGGCCGTTTGGGAGGGATGCACGTGGTGTCTGCTGCCTACCTCGAAGCAATGGGTACATTAGCAGTAAAAGGACGGAACGCGGAGTTTTGTAAAAGTGCACGATAGTCCGTTCGTTGCACTTCTGCGAAGCACGTGTGTTTCGAAAATGTGCTGGCTTCTTTCTACCTGAAGCCTCTTGGTCTGGTGGGGGGTCAACTCATAATGGAACGAGAGAAACTATTTGAGGGTAGAAGAAGTCGCTTCGTAAAAATCTTGTCAGTCAGCAAGCAATCACGTCGCAGAAATGTTCTCTGCTCAAGAGTATTACGCGATGTTCTGGTTGCACCCCCCGAACAACGAGGACGCAAGTGCTGCAGCGTGAGAATTTGCGCGGAAATACCCACGGCTCCGAACGCCAAGTAAAAATTCATTTCCACCAATTTTTATAACGTAGGAACAACACGTTCCATGAAAAATGAATTAAGTGATCAGTGTTAGTAGCCGTGCAGTGAAGTGAATATTCGGTACGTTGACCTGGACGCACCTGACATTGCGACCCTTAACTTTCGGTAGTGTCGTATACCTGGGACCAGCTGTGCACTGAGCTCGTCCATCGATGACCAGGATCGGTTCAGTGACCCTGTGACACAGATTTTCAAGCTGCAGGTGAATTTCCAACAAGGGTGAGTTTTAGTTACTTTATTGGTGATCATTCATTTTTAAATTTAACGCAAACGATGGCTTACTTCCGGCGATAATTCTCCAAATTCCCGTACGAAAATATTTATTCGGGCTTTTTAAACAGACTTATTCGTTATCACCAACAGTGCTGGCCGTTATTGAATTACGGATTTTTATCACAATAACGAACTACTATTATTTTTCGTTAATTTCCTGTTACATTACCTTTTCGTGGCTACGTTATTAACACAAGAAAATTTACGTATTCCTTATCCTCCCACTTCAAATAATTATTATTTTCGAATCTTCTAAAAAAAACTGCGTATTCGTCTTTTTACGTTGCACGCGATTTTCATCCATTTATCCTTTATTCATTATTCACTTTAAATGACGAACAAACCATGACAACATGTTCGATTTTATTTGTTACGTCTTTTTCATTTGCCATTCTGTGCAATTTCCTTCGATGCATGCCGAGTTGCTTGTTCGCAGTCGCAGCGCGGCGCGCGGCCACGCTACCGCGGGAACTCGGCCGCCAATCTCGGGCTCTGATTGGTCGGTGCTTTTTGTTAATATCTCGTTAACGAAACCTCGGAGAACATTTTCGCAAAGGAAAAAGTTGTTTGTTATCACCCCCCGAATCACCCCCTTTAAGGACCCGCAGCATTTTTGGGACACCCTGTACATATTTTATATAAAACATCTCGTAATCAGTCGTAATGTATGTAAATAAGTAGTACATAAATATATTTCATTGCATGTTTCCTTAATTACCCTGAAATTGAAGTATTACGAAAACACATGGTTTAATGGAAAACAAAAACAAGTGAAAACCTTGAAAATAGAAGAAATAGAATCTTAAAAAAAATTCTGTTCCCACTTTTCCCCTTTTAAATTGGGCGTATTTGACATTAACTGCTTTTTTATAAGTTCGAAAGTAACCAAAATATGCATGAACAAATACTATTTTTATCCTATCAATACGGAAGTTACGCGAATCCTGGCATTCTCCCGATTAAAAGACACCGAATTTCATGTAAGTCGGACTATTCTTAAACGATTTTATGCAGCTTCGATTCTCTGTTTTTTGTATATTCGTTCGTATGTGTGTTCGTATGTTTGTTAGTATGTTTGTTCGTATTTTTTTTTGCATAAGAGAGTCCGAATAAATTACGCAGTCATTAATAAATATAACCCATAACCACAAATCCAAACGACTTGAAATTAGCCACTCGCGTTCTTTAGGAAAACGATAAAAAGTCACTGCGTTCGTGTCGCTAGTCACATCGCGATTTGAAATTAAATAAAAGATACCTATTTGTAAAGAAGTCTGAACTGCGAAATGTAAATCCATGAACACTAAAAACTAGAAAATAAGAAATGTATACAGAACAAATTTTATGTTAAACGATTTTATTAAAAATGCACTAAGAACTAAAAAATAATTCGTTTCTTGTACTACAATTTCGATGGCGTTTTTTATTTTAAACAAAATCGTGGAGCAGGATGTTTCATAACAGAATATGAATCAATTTAATACAGCATCAAGCGTCGAAATGAATTTATTGTGAGATACCCCGCTCCACGATTTTATTTAATGCGAAAAAACACCATCGAAATTGCAGTACAAGAAACGAATTAATTTTCACTGCATTTTAAATAAGACCGTTTAAATTTTTTTTTATTTAATAATGATAGCCTTAAATTGTGTAAATTAATTTTGTATGCAATATCGTTAATTATGGCCTCAATTTACATGATAATTGGTGTCTATTAATCACGAAAACACAAAAATCTATTGGTGTCACTTTTGCGAAGATCAGATGAGAAATGCGGAACTTGACATTTTCACTGCTTAAGGGGGTAGACACATCACGTGACACGGGTAATGCAGCGCGCTGTAATACCGACAATTTGACCCAAAACATGGGTTTGGGAAATTACGTTTTTGTCCTTATATGAGTAGATTTCGCGCTGGGTGATGTCTCATTTGAAAGAGAAAGATTCAGGGTAGCGCGCGCTGGTCATGGTTCGACGAGATTGTATTGATATCTAATAATATGAGTGTTCAAAGTAGAGCAAAAATCGACAAAATACACCCGCAAGAATGCAAGTATTTTTAGGTCACTAAAAGAGTTTTGTGACTCAAACGATAACCAGAGCGCGCTGTACTGAACCTTTCTCTTTCGAATAAGACCTCGCCCAGCCCAAAATCTGTTTATATAAGGACAAACAACGTAATTTCCCAAACCCATGTTTCGGGTCAGATTGTCGGTATTATAGCGTGTTGCATTACCCGTATCACGTGGTAGACACGGGTAATGCAGCGCGCTGTAATACCGACAATCTAACCTAAAACATGGATTTTTGATTTTTCGTTTTTCGTCCTTATATGAGCAGATTTTGGGCTGGGCGAGATCTCATTCGAAAGAGGAAGATTCAATGCGGAGCGCTCTGCTCACCGTCTGAGTCACAAAACTCTTTTAGTGACCTAAAAATACTTAAGGAGGTAAACACCCCACGTGACACGGGTAATGCAGCGCGCTGCATACCGACACAATCTGGCCCAAAACATGGGTTTGGGAAATTACGTTGTTTGTCCTTATATGAGCAAATTTTGGGCTGGGCGAGGTCTCATTCGAAAGAGGAAGGTTCAATGCAGCCCGCTCTGGTCATAGTTTGAGTCATAAAACTCTTTTAGTGACCTACAAATACTTGGAATCTGCGAGTGTATTTTGTCAATTTTTTCTCTACTTTAGACACTCATATTATCAGATATAAACACAATCTCGTTGAGCCATGACCAGAGCGGGCTGCATTGAACCTTCCTCTTTCGAATGAGAGGAGCGGATTTTCTGTCCTCGAAGTGACAGAAAATATAACCTATACGTTATACCCGATTTCCTAAAGACACCGTTGTGGCGTAATAATAATGTTTCGGAAAGATGATAAAAAGTTCACAAATGTAGCGCAAAAGAACGAAATAGCCGCTAAACATTTATTGTCATATAGTATATACATAGGTTATATTTTCTGTCACTTGGAGGAACGAATTTTCTGTCCTCGAAGTGACAGAAAATATAACCTATACGTTATACCCGATTTTCTAAAGATATCGTTGCGGCGTAATAATAATGTTTTGGAAAGATGATAAAAAGTTCACAAATGTAGCGCTAAAGAACGAAATAGCCGCTCAACAATTGAATTCCCCATGATTAAATTAATTCAATAATAGCGCTTTAAATAAAAATTGGCTCGGGTTATTTAAGTATTGCCCATCTTTGGTATTTTGCCATATAATTGAGGCAGTGAGAATAACGACGGACTAACCCACATTCTTTTCGAAATTGAGTTAGTAGCAATAACGTATTCCAATAGGCTCTACTAATCATATCGATGGCTTAGTACACACATATTGTATGTCCACTTTTTATGAAATTTGAGTTTTTATATGCAACAAATAGTGCTTGACTGTTTCTTTATGCTGTATAAAAATCACATTTTTATCTTTTCTATAAATTTATCAAAAATAATATTTTTGTTTATTGTATGTCCATGCCAGAGGACGAAAATATTCTTGGAAAATGTGACAATAAATAAATTTTTTTAAAAAAGTCTTCCTATATCTATCGCGAAGAAAAAAGATGTTCTGTATCTTCCAACGGAATTATTCCTCGATACTACAAGGCATTTATCAATAGCATACCATTAGCAAAATCACAACGTAATGTAATTCCAACACCCATGGACATTGACAAAAATGAAAACTACGAAAATGACAACTGCGAAAATGAAAGGGAATAATTACTTTTGTATTCCTGTTACTTTCAAAATAAATATAATATTGAAGTGAGATTATTTCCAGTTATTATTCCTTTCGTTCATTTTTATACAATATCATTCAGTATACTATGTCCTCCTCTGTACTTGGTTACATATAGCATGTCCATCTTCGAAGTTTGTTATGGAATTATTATTATAATTTTGCAGATTCTAACTTATACTACTAATTACATATTTTCAGTGATACCTATATTACATATATATAATAATACAATAATGCAAAAAGTATTTATTTAATTATAAAGTACCATTGAATGTTTGAACCTGTTTTTCTCAAAACACGCTAACAGTGGACATACAATATGTGTGCGCTGAGCCATCAATGTACAATAGGAAAAATTTATTTGCAGGTTATTCCGTTGTTGCTCTAACTGTCTCAATTACCTTAACATAAATACGACAGCGATTTCAAGTGATGTACGCGTTACGGTAAAAGCTTTAGTAAATGTATTCATTCCCAGCAGTTCCTAGTCAATGTATGCCTAAAATGCATATAACCTAACCTACAATCGTCCGAAAATGCATACATTGACTGCATCACGCTTTTACTGTGGCTCGTGTATCCAGCTAACGCCTCAGTTTTGCTATGATTCCACGTTGGCAGTCTTCCCGAGTAGGCGCCATCTCGTATCCACTAGCTCGACTAAATTTGTCACGTGACTTGCTCTGTATTATCGCCAATATGGCGGAATTCGTATTTGGGAATGCAGTCACGATTTTTCGTTTTTCGTCCTTATATGAGCATATTTTGGGCTGGGCGAGGTCTCACTCGAAAGAGGAAGGTGCAATGCGGAGCGCTCTGCTCACCGTTTGAGTCACAAATCTCTTTTAGTGACCTAACAATGCTTAGATTCAGCTGGTGTATTTTGTCGACTTTTGCTCTACTTTGGACACTCATATTATTACATATCAACACAATTTCGTTGAACCATGAGCAGAGCGCTCCGCGTTGAACCTTCCTCTTTCGAATGAGACCTCGCCCAGCCCAAAATATGCTCATAAAAGGACGAAAAACGAAAAATCCCGAACCCATGTTTCGGGCCAGATTGTGTCGGTATACAGCGCGCTGCATTACCCGTGTCTACCCCCTTAAGGATTCTCCGTCACCGGCGCTGATGGTATATTGGCGCCATGTACTATCAGAATCGGTGGAAGTCCAAGCTAGACGTTAAATGTAGGAAAGACATAGTTGCCGAGACGTATTGAGAGTCAAATCGGGGTGTTGCCGCATTTTCCCTATTACTATTTTGTAGTCAGGGAGACTTGAATGAATCACAGCGACGCGGCTGGAGAACCGAGATGGGCAAAGATAAAAAAAATTTTAAAATATTAAAACCGACTTCTGTTAACGCCAAACGAGTTTCGTGGCGTTTTTAATATTTGACAAAGTCCATATGCTTCAAACTTAATACTTTATTAGAAACGAATGAAATTGGTAATAATGATGGAATTATAGTGGAGAAAGAAAGTTCGATGATACAAGAAAGTTCGCGGGTTGTCACCCTATGACCACGTTTTTACAAGTGAGTCCCGTTCCCGGACAATCCCCTTCAACGTGTCTTAGGGACTCTTGCCCTCTCCGTGGGGCATAGGATCAACCAATCCTATCCGCTGGTCGACTTACCAAACCCCGCGACACCCCCGAGCCTCCCCAAAGATCCGAACCGTAGGCCCGGCAATAACATCGCCCTTGTCCTGGCAAGCCGACCAGCGGCTGTTTAGTCAATGCTGTTGTGAGGGTATACGATACGTCAATTGCCGCTGAAAATGGCATGACTGGAAAATGTCACCAGGCAACTCGGTATCACTTTTCAGCCAGGCCAGAGTCTTCTAGTAAATATACAAGCACAGATTCTCTCTAACGACTCCCTCAAAAGCGGCATTGTCCTCTGCGATCGCAGCGTATTCCCAACACGTGTCCTTAACAACTTCAAGAAATAAAAATGCGCTAAGAAGTAAAAAAATAATTTAGTTCCTTATTTAATCCACGACTCTCATTTTTTTATGTCGACGCCTCATCACTTGCACTGTGTCAATCTGGCGCCGACTTAAAAAAATTGAGATTCGTAGATTAAATAAGAAACAAAATTATTTTTTATAGCGCATTTTTATTTTTTTAAGTCGTTTTAATTTTTTTTAAAATTTTTTTGTTTTGTACTTTTTAGTTATTTAAGTTATATAAGTACATTTATTTAAATAATATAATATTTATTATATATATATACTATAATATTATATTTATTATATTTATTATATTTATATTATACTCCGTCCTTTGCCTGCCCGTGCATACAATGTATTATAATGAAACAGATTTCTTATTTTTTTTATGTAACTTCAAAACTATTTGACCGATTTTAATAATTCTTCTGCGTGACCTAAGTGGATTGAAGCGAAACTAAATGCAATAAGTTACACCAAAATCAGTTCAGTAGTTACGGGTATATTCGCGGACAAATATAATACGTATGACATACATACAGTATTGTCTCTCTGAGGGCTCGCTGGTCGGGACCGGCGTTGAGCCCGTATCGTGAACAAAGCCCTAATTCCCAGTGTTCGTTTCTCGCTTCATTCTGGCCGAAGGAGGGAGCAAAATGGAACACTTTGCGTGCGCGAAGGGTACGAGCGCTGCGATGCAATCGTGACTGCCCGACGCATGCGTGCCACGGTCAGATGGCCAGGCACGGCACGAGTCTGTTTTGCGCCCTAGGCGAACTTGTCTTAATTAGCCCTTTATTATAATACATGTATTTGAGTTTATTGATGAGCTTATTCTGAATTTTTATTTGTAGTTTAAAATAGTTGCAGTACAATTTGTAATATTTTATTTTAAACTTTATTTTCAACAATTCCAGCAATGAAAATACCATTTTACACCTCTTGTCAACCTTACGCCTTAGCCTAGGTGCCCCTGTACAATCCAGACCCAGGTGTATTCCACCCCCCTCCCCCCCCCGTAGTATAAAATAGCATGAGTAATTAATCCAGCGTTGCTAATTGGTTAGTCACCCCGAAAGTTTAAGGGACGGGGAAATATGGTCGAAACGGAGGCAGTTCTTCTGAATTCCAGCAAAACAAGAGGTGGCGAACCTTGTATGACGGGGTATTTCGATGATAGTTTTCCGAAACGATCTAGTAACGTATGAATGGTATCTTATAAAAGAGTATCAAGAGACACGGTAATGTCTCGCGCCAAGTATCAATAGATATATGCGCAGCGTGAGGCACAGAGTATATCTATTACGCCACGACTTGCTCTCAAGAACCCTGAGTTTTTCAAATCTCAATAACGGCTGATCCGACTAGATTTTGAATGGTCTTAATGGATAGCTTGGGTTTGATTCACATAAGAAAAGTGTCATCGTTTTGATCCTACGTGCCTTTTGAGCTGAGATATTTCGATGTAAAGTTGCAATTTTCCAAATATCATGTTTTTAAGAATTAAGAGTCGTCATCGTCAAGTGTAGGCAAGAGGAGAGCATGAAAGGGCGAGGAAACGTAGCCACCAGGCTCGTCGTTCATTGGATGCGGGTTTCGGCGTAACAAATTGTTGTCGCGTGATAGCTAGACAGAAAGCAGATCTGTTGAGATAAACGAAACCTAGTTAGTGTCAAACAATTATAACCTGTCAACCCCTACAGCACATTTGTTGCAGAAATGTCTCAGTTACGTTGCGGTTTAATATTTAGAACATTGCACACAATGTTGCTGAAACGTTACAAGTAAATTACTATGTCCGTCCCTATGCAACATTGCTTCAGGATTTGACAGCAATGGTCAGGCAAGATTTCTCAGATTTTACAGCAATGGTCAGGCTACATTTCTGAGATTTTACAGCAATGGACAGGCAAGGTTTCGGACAGTAGGGCCAAAAATAAAAATATCGGTAGGAAAGGTGGGTAATATTATATACCGTGTCTGTTTCGACCGTACGTCACTCAATTATGAGCGAACGTAGGTGCGCGTCTGATACGTTGCTCAGATCAGAACAACGCTTCCCGGCGGCAAATTAATGGCGACGGGAACTGTAACTGGCTGGGAAAATTTGAAAGAACTGTAACAACAGTATCTCCTAGCACTAACTTTAATAATCCTGATTACAACAACAACAACTCAACCCGCGGATATATACAGGGCAATATAAAGGTCTTGAACAGTAGATAAAATTGAGCCTTTCGCTCTAATGGTTTTTGGACAACTAAACTAAAAGGAACAGCACGCGGCACAACGTGGACTCCGCGTGGGTGGAGTTCAGTTCATCTTTTCGAATCCTGTGTCTTTATTGGTGCAATCCGGCATAGCTCCCACCAAGGGTTCAATAAGGCGTTCCCCTAATAATTAGGGAAAGGGAAAATCCGACGTGGGAAAGTCAGCGACGTGGGAGGCCGGCGTTTACGAGGACCTCTGACCCGTCATCGGGCCCTACAGGTCCTTGTCGCCTGAGTATAATGAGGCCTTTGAAATCCTCTTGCACGCCAGGAAACCTGGCGCCTCAATTTGGAAAGTCGCGCCTTGTTTAAGAATACTGGCGCCTTGAAATAAACATTTCTTTCAAGGCACCAGATACCAAATTCCGTCTAAGGACGGAACAGTGTCTTTAATGGACGCGACGGCATGAATGTGTGCAGAATTCTAGTAGCATAACGTTAAAGTGTTTTTTTATAACTAGAACATTTTCCTACCCAAATGAGATTCGAACCCATGACCTCGAGCACCGTAGACGAACACTTTCCCGCTGCAGCTACAACCGTTGATTGAGAAAATTGCTTACGTATTCTAACTTATACTCCTAACGTGCAACTCGCCCTAGTAGCATTTGTTGTTAAATTTGGCACTTTGTTCAGGTTGGGCCAACAACAGATGGCCAAGGTACGATTTCCTACTGTTGCCGAATTATTTATATTCTTTCTAAAAGACGTCTTAAAGACGTCCAGAAGGCGTCTTAAAGAACTTCAAAAGACGTTTTAGCACGTCCTTTTCAGGCCTGGTTTAGGAAAACAAATCGCAGGGGAAGACAATCGAACCCAAACTTCCCGCTTGCGAAGCAACCGCTGTTGGCACTTACCCAACACATTTCCTTGCAAACATTTCTAATTTCTAGTTACATACTGGTATTAATTGTTTATAAAAACTGTGCAGTGACGCGAAATATTCTACAAAATATCATCTTTCGACTTTTAGACTCATTCCTTAAAACACAACTTGGAATATAATAACAGGTTTCTGGATGTAGTAAATTTTCTGACCTTTGTAAAACGACATTAATTCATCGTTGTAAATTTTTTGTTAATTAACCAAACATAGCAATTGTAGGCCCGACATTGAATGTGTGTAGGCAAACTGTCGTAACTTTTTGTTAATTAACGAACCATAATAATTGTAGGCCCAACATTGAATATTCATTGGTACACTGTCGTAACTTTTTTGCCGTTGGCTCTATCTTGAGAATTTGTAGGCAAAAACACTAACTATATCCCATCTAATTCCCAACTGTTGACTACCATTGACCAACCAGAAATGCTACTACGGAAGTCACATTAGTAAAGAAAGCACGCTGAAAACGCATCTCCCTTGATACTTTTCAATCTTTTGTGAAATATATTCGTAATACTTTATTAAAATCCACAGTAGTTCCCATGGTATTCATTAATTTTATTAGATTCTCATTATCAATACTTCAATTCACCAATAAACATACTAAATTAATTTTATTCCAACACCAATAAAATGTGCGTTAAAAATATTGGATCTCTTCTTTCGTTTTCGCTGAATTACCATTAGCATTTAAATTTCCTGCAATAAGACTTTCTACCATACGCTCTCACCTCCTTCAGACACATTTTTTAGTCTCTACACTTACTATAGCAAAGGGGCACTCTATTTCTATATGAGTTCTACGGTAAGTTGTAACTAAACTGTGGATTATATATATTTACAGATAATCGAAGCAGAAGATGATGCAGTGTGGTCTACGTCAGAGAAAAAAAATTATTGTAACATAGCATTATATTAATTAAACGATTTTATTCAGCTTCGATCCTCTGTTTGCTTCTTGTATGTTTGGTTCATATCTGAAAACTCAAATTTAAACCAATTCCTCCAATCCAATTGTCTTGAAGCTTTCCAGGCGTACGTAGTTTGGATGACATTACAATATATTTAAAAAAAAAAATAACCTCGGCGAGGGGGGGGGGGGCGGTGAAAAAAATTATCCAGTCATCAACAAACACTACAAAATGTGTGAAATCCCAACAATATTACCATTTTTTAAAAAAAAAGATACAAAAAGGTGCTCCAAGTATATAATCACATCAAAAAGAATCCCATTTAAAAACATTGTTGTAAATTAATATTTTTACAAAACTAATGCTATAAACAAATGGCGCCAATTATCACAATGGCTATTTATACAAAGAAAACAATGTATTAAATTATATTAACCAGATGTATTTTTATACAAATCAATATTTTAATGCGAATAAATATTTTATTCAAAATACTTAGCGCTGCGAAACCAAATAAATGTTAATTGTCTTGGTTAAAATATATAAAATAAAACAAGACAAGACACCACTGAGACCAGAAAGGAAGAAGTAGATTTTAATGCAATCTATACATACTTATTCAGTTTACCAACATCAATTTGCAGAGCAGCGCCAAGTGTTTTGAATAAAATATTTATTCGTATTAAAATATTGATTTTTATAAAAATATATCTGGTTAATATTATTTAATACATATTTTTCTTTGTATAAATAACCATTGTGATAATTGGCGCAATTTGTGTATATCATTAGTTTCGTAAAGATATTAATTTACGACAATGTTTTTAAATGGGATTCTTTTTGCTTGGATTATATATTTGGCGCACTATTTTGTACCTTTTTTTAGAAAAAAAAAATGTGAGGAAAAGTTGGTACCCTATTTTGGTATCTCGCAAAATAGTCAAGTACCCCAGGGGATGTTGAGCATACTTTTTAGATGAATGGGAACAAATAGACACAGTGCTATAATATGTTTTCATGAAAATATTTGCATGGTTTCCGTATTCGAGAATATTGATTTATACACCAATTCAGTAGATCTCAGGTTAGTCACTACATATGTATATCTCTGCAGGGTAGCATGCTTCTCACCCCCCCCCCCCCCCCACTTCCGCAAAAATAATCGAAGCAACACTTTTCCTAGAAGAAATCTCTTTAGGAGTTTCAGAATTGAATTAATACATGCTCATCATCGACCCCTTGCGGTAAAAAAGATTGAAGTTCCTTTAAAAAAAATCCCTCTGAACGCTTTGAATCGACAAGAATCGATCGAGCACGCTGTCGCCAAAGGCAAAGTACCTATGAAGGTTCAGTCGCAACTACCAATCAGCACCATAGAGCTTTGATTGAATTTCTAAAATGCGACGTAAACTTCGTGCTTGCGTATTCTATATTTTTATTGTGATTTTAATTTTGTAGTTAATAAATAAATGAATTATTACGAATGTCATTGATTCAAGTTGTAACGGTCTAAGTAAATTTTCGGAACTTTCGAGGGGCGTATTCGAATTCCTGCAATGTGAACGTCTTAGGAATTCTGATTGAATTGGGATTCCTGATTTTGCAACCTGAGTCCATACTAGCTATACGGAATGTGATTAATAATTACACGTCATTTACCATCTTGTAGAGGGTAAATCGTAGGTACTGCGTACCACTATGCAAAATTCTTTGCTTTGTTCTATGAAAGTGTACCATACATTTTATTGAAGAAGCTCAAAATTTACGTTAAAATCGATGTCAATGAAGGGCGTATCTAGGTGTTCCAGTAGACTTCGACACCCAATAAAATTAAAGCAGGGGAGGAGGAATCTCGCGTTTCTAACGGGGCAAACGACAGGGAAAAAAATATAAATAGCGTTATGCGTGTCAGGGCAAGGCTTGCTCGCCGAACAGAAGATGATAAAATGTGATGTACTAGGCAAACTAGTGGAACATTTCGTTAATGCAGCGCTAACCGCGGAAAAGCAAAGAAGGTAGGAAATGAAACGCGTGATGCAGGAAGTTACAGACGGTCGACAAAGAGGTCGTACGACCTCGCCGGGCTTTCGAAACGTGCTAGGTTTTATATTCTGTGAAACTCTTCATATCCGTTATATTCTCACGCTATTCCTGGCCATAATTATTCTCCACCCTTTAAAACTTCGAACGCGGGAACGTGAATCGAATGGAAAGAAGAAAAACACCGTAGTTCCTGCTCCCAGACCCCGTATTATTTAACGAACAATTTTTTCGTTCGTTTATTTTGATAAGCTTGGCGAGGAATTAAAGCATTTACCTCAATTGCAGAATTTGTTTTTGATTTTTGTAACTTTGGGGTTATAAAATTTACACTTTATAACCAATTCAAGTCCTCCTCATTGTCTTCATTAGTTTATTGACGCGAAGGAATATTGTTTACGGAACTCTGAAAGGCAAGCTTAAGAATTTATAAGCAGTTGTATTGGACAATACATAATTATAGAGCAGTAGCGATATCGTGAGAGTTGTTTGTACATGAAATTAAAGAAAAGATTTGAAGATCAGTTTAATTTTTTTGGCTAGAGTAGGTACCCAGTCAGCCACGTCCGTTTTCGCAGATTTAGCTCAACGCCTGAGTACAAATGTCTATGACAGAAAGACTACAGATTTGATACAGGATTTGTTATATTCGATGATGAAAGCAGACTGACAGCAGAAAGCCCACAGATTGTGCTGCCTCAACCTGCGAACAGATTGGCGGCAGGGTCTGCTGATACAATTTAATGCTGGAAATCGAGCAGACTCGGCGCACCACGATCTGACGTTAGATAGGTAGCAGAAATCGAGCAGATTCTGTTGACATAGCCTGCCATTTCATCTATCTATATCTATACACTATTATATAAAATTAAAGTTGCATATTTTGAAATGCGATTTCTCAGTAAATAAGAACTGTACCCACAAGTGTGCTACATCACTTTGTTCGTCTTGGCGAGAGGAAGATTCTAACGTTTTATTTTTTTTTAAATAATGATTTTTAAATAATAGTAGTTAACGACGCGACCGCGAAGCGGCGACCGGGCTCGTATTTCGCGCTTGCGAAATAGCACTGCGGTGGGAATAAGTGGCCGAGGGCTCGATCATTCAGGGCTTTCGAGTACCGCTCGCATTTTCCGGCTTTTCACAGCAGAGTATATATTTGGTATACCCGTGTCTAAGATGACTGAATAAATAGCTATCATTAATTATTTTATCTTTTATATTTGCAAGAGAAGAGATAAACACGCGCTCGAATTTCAAAACAAAAGCACGCGTCGGCGTATTCCGTGCGAGAGAAGGAGTTAGTTAATTAATCCCAAATTAACCAATCTGCCCTGCACCCCTCTCAAACGGCCATTGTCCTCAAGAGACCCTCTTCACAGCAATATCACCACCCCAAGGCCCACCTTCTTGCATGCTTTTGTTTTGAAATTCGAGCGCGTGTTTATACTCGAGAGATAAGGGATCTGTTTCGAATTTGTAGGCAGGCTGACGCAGGCGGGACCACGCGTAGCCAGCGGACTACCCCTTTACTTCCTGTGTCTCTCCGCGAGGCGTATTGATGTTGTTACGTGAGGGCGTTAATTTTTGAGCGACCGAGCGGTTGAGTCTAATTTTCTCACGCAACGCTTAACGAATTTTAAAGAGAGTTTATAATTTTAATATAATTAGCGTTATTACGCAAAAATCAGGATTGTTTTGGGGGTGCGGCTTTCGTCTACAACCCATACAGGTTGTCCAATCAGGATGTGGTACTTTAGAGGAGACTGGTTCGAAACAAAATGAGACGAGAATTCAGTAAAATAAAATACCATGTATTACAAAATATATAGATATATATATATATAGGAGTTTTCAAAGGTGGAACAAAATGGTGAAAATTACATGGATTTGAACCAATGACTGATCAACAATAATTGATCGAAGGAAAACCCCACAACCCACTAAGTGGTTGGATCAATAATCGTGTGTATCGTTAATTTTACACATTAATTAATGTGGTTACAATTTTATATTACGCGAAACAAGCCAATTTTTAAAACGCGTCACCCGCCGAAGGGAAAGTAGCAGCTAATTGAGGGAAAACCCATAACCCACTAGGTGGTTGAATCAGCTGCTGCCTCCGTACAATATCATGACAGATCGAATCACTCACCAACTCTGTACAAGAGATTGCTATTTCGTACTTTCAAGTCCTCTCTCTCTCTCTCTCTCTCTCTCTCTCTCTGTATGACCTGGAGGGTCCCGCGTCCGAGATGATAAAGCGCAGGAGTGTCGCACAACACACACGCACAATGTCGATAGTCAGTTTACAATAAAGCCCGAAGATATTAATGTTTAATTAAATATACGGTTTGAAACAAATAGGAATTTAAATTGTTGAAAAACGCAAGAATATACAAGTCTCTACCGGGACTGAGTCCTTCCACGATCACTGGAATGCACTGGAACTCCGGTTCAAGACTATTTTAGAGAATAGTTATGTCCCTCGGACAGATCGACCACGCACTATGCGACTTAACAGCCGACTGCCTTAAATAGTGAAAAATAGGTAATATTGAATAAGATGAGATATAATTATATACAGTCTCTACGAGGGAACTGAGTCTTTCCGTTGTCACAAGATCACTCGGAACTCCAGCTCGAACGCCTATTATACAATATGGCAATATGTCCCTCGGACAGAACGACCGCGCACTACGCGACTTGCTAGCCGTCTGCCACGAGCGTTCGCAGGGTAGGCCCGAGCAAGTCGGGACTTTGAAACAAAGAGCGCCAAATTGCTGACTCTGCACCTCATGCACACGGGCCCAACCGTCATCGCCTCGGACCGTTCCCAGCCTCACGGGCTTGAGTTTATCGCATTCGACGTTCTAAGAACGCCGACGGTGTTGGAAGATTTTCGCATGGAAGAACGCAGTGGCGTAACGACTTACATTTAATTATTATTATAATTCAGGTTGTAGATCATTGACAATTGATCGAGGGAAACTCCCATAACACGCAATAGTTGAATCAGTTGTCAATGACGGTGTGATGGAAATTTAGAAGAAAGAAAAATATAAATGGTTTACTACAATGCTTAAGTTTCCGAAGGCTTATCACAGCGTGCATTCTAAGAACGTCGACGGCGTTGGGAGACTGCTGACAATAATCTTCCCTGGGAATATGCCGTGGCGTGACAGGCGTGAAGCTGAATTAAATTACAACTATTAAGAGTATTCACAGATAATCGACAATTGATTGAGGGAAGTTCCCATAACACGTGATGGTTGAACCAATGGTCGACATCTGTGTAGCGAAAAATATGATATGAATATAGCAAAAATTTTGAGATGAATTTAAAAGTAACCGGCACGTAACAATGTTGAATAACAAAATGAATTTTTAGTTTCGACCGTAATAATTCATAGTAAATTTTAATTTCGGCGCAATGGTTCGGTCAATTTGAACTGATCAATAAAACAGCTATTTTGCAAATTATATCTTAGACACTTTCGACGTTTCGATCTGGATTTAGATCATCCTCAGGAAAGAATTATAAATTATATTGCTATTGCTATTAATATTCGATTAATATTCAATCACAGTGTCATGGCACTACGTGTGAATCGCGAGTCGGTTGGAGAAAGACTGACATATACGTGAACAAAACGTTTGCTTACAGAAAGGTGAATACAAGGTAATTACTGTTGACATATTTAAACTCCATGAATTTCAAAATTAAAAAATATACCTTTTGCAGTAACAGAGCATTCATGCCATGTGTTGTGTTATACACTTTAAAGATGTTAACCAGTAGATAAAGAATAATTTTTTTTTCCTCATACCTTTGAAGTTTCGCCATTCTTTTTTAACAAAATGAATTTTTAGTTTCGACCGTAATAATTGATAGTAAATTTTAATTTCGGCGCAATGGTTCGGTCAATTTGAACTGATAAATAAAACAGCTATTTTGCAAATTATATCATAGACACTTTCGACGTTTCGATCTGGATTTAGATCATCCTCAGGAAAGAATTATAAATTATATTGCTATTGCTATTAATATTCGATTAATATTCAATCACAGTGTCATGGCACTACGTGTGAATCGCGAGTCGGTTGGAGAAAGACTGACATATACGTGAACAAAACGTTTGCTTACAGAAAGGTGAATACAAGGTAATTACTGTTGACATATTTAAACTCCATGAATTTCAAAATTAAAAAATATACCTTTTGCAGTAACAGAGCATTCATGCCATGTGTTGTGTTATACACTTTAAAGATGTTAACCAGTAGATAAAGAATAATTTTTTTTTCCTCATACCTTTGAAGTTTCGCCATTCTTTTTTAACAAAATGAATTTTTAGTTTCGACCGTAATAATTGATAGTAAATTTTAATTTCGGCGCAATGGTTCGGTCAATTTGAACTGATAAATAAAACAGCTATTTTGCAAATTATATCTTAGACACTTTCGACGTTTCGATCTGGATTTAGATCATCCTCAGGAAAGAATTATAAATTATATTGCTATTGCTATTAATATTCGATTAATATTCAATCACAGTGTCATGGCACTACGTGTGAATCGCGAGTCGGTTGGAGAAAGACTGACATATACGTGAACAAAACGTCTGCTTACAGAAAGGTGAATACAAGGTAATTACTGTTGACATATTTAAACTCCTTGAATTTCAAAATTAAAAAATATACCTTTTGCAGTAACAGAGCATTCATGCCATGTGTTGTGTTGTACACTTTAAAGATGTTAACCAGTAGATAAAGAATAATTTTTTTTTTCCTCATACCTTTGAAGTTTCGCCATTCTTTTTTAACAAAATGAATTTTTAGTTTCGACCGTAATAATTGATAGTAAATTTTAATTTCGGCGCAATGGTTCGGTCAATTTGAACTGATAAATAAAACAGCTATTTTGCAAATTATATCTTATACACTTTCGACGTTTCGATCTGGATTTAGATCATCCTCAGGAAAGAATTATAAATTATATTGCTATTGCTATTAATATTCGATTAATATTCAATCACAGTGTCATGGCACTACGTGTGAATCGCGAGTCGGTTGGAGAAAGACTGACATATACGTGAACAAAACGTCTGCTTACAGAAAGGTGAATACAAGGTAATTACTGTTGACATATTTAAACTCCTTGAATTTCAAAATTAAAAAATATAACGTCGAAAGTGTATAAGATATAATTTGCAAAATAGCTGTTTTATTTATCAGTTCAAATTGACCGAACCATTGCGCCGAAATTAAAATTTACTATCAATTATTACGGTCGAAACTAAAAATTCATTTTGTTAAAAAAGAATGGCGAAACTTCAAAGGTATGAGGAAAAAAAAATTATTCTTTATCTACTGGTTAACATCTTTAAAGTGTATAACACAACACATGGCATGAATGCTCTGTTACTGCAAAAGGTATATTTTTTAATTTTGAAATTCATGGAGTTTAAATATGTCAACAGTAATTACCTTGTATTCACCTTTCTGTAAGCAAACGTTTTGTTCACGTATATGTCAGTCTTTCTCCAACCGACTCGCGATTCACACGTAGTGCCATGACACTGTGATTGAATATTAATCGAATATTAATAGCAATAGCAATATAATTTATAATTCTTTCCTGAGGATGATCTAAATCCAGATCGAAACGTCGAAAGTGTATAAGATATAATTTGCAAAATAGCTGATTTATTTATCAGTTCAAATTGACCGAACCATTGCGCCGAAATTAAAATTTACTATGAATTATTACGGTCGAAACTAAAAATTCATTTTGTTAAAAAAGAATGGCGAAACTTCAAAGGTATGAGGAAAAAAAAAATTATTCTTTATCTACTGGTTAACATCTTTAAAGTGTACAACACAACACATGGCATGAATGCTCTGTTCCTGCAAAAGGTATATTTTTTAATTTTGAAATTCAAGGAGTTTAAATATGTCAACAGTAATTACCTTGTATTCACCTTTCTGTAAGCAGACGTTTTGTTCACGTATATGTCAGTCTTTCTCCAACCGACTCGCGATTCACACGTAGTGCCATGACACTGTGATTGAATATCAATCGAATATTAATAGCAATAGCAATATAATTTATAATTCTTTCCTGAGGATGATCTAAATCCAGATCGAAACGTCGAAAGTGTATAAGATATAATTTGCAAAATAGCTGTTTTATTTATCAGTTCAAATTGACCGAACCATTGCGCCGAAATTAAAATTTACTATTGATGTTGAATAATACTTTTTAAATTCTAGTTCCCCAAAATTAATCAGGCTGATCGGCCACAGCATTTCGCCAGAGTCGCAGTTTATTATCGGCGGTAAAGAACGATTTCCTACAGTTTTCGGTAAATTATGGCTTTGTTTATTCCGCCTCGCAGCAGACGTGAACTCAGGGTATTGGAAAAGGGATACAGGAAACAGGATTTTGTTCTTTATAGCATGTCGAAGACTTTCAGTTTCTCTTCTCTTCGGACCCTTACGAACCGAAACACGTGGTATCTGCTTTCTATCTCGAGCAATGGGCACATTGGCAGCAAAAGGACGGAGCGCGGGCTTTTGTGAAAGTGTACGATGGTTCGTTCGTTGCACTTCTGCAAAACACGTGTTTTCGGAAATGTGATGGCTTCTTTTTACGTAAAACCTCTTGTCCTGGTAGGGGTTAACTAATTGTGGAACGAGAGAAGCTACTTGGGGGCTGAAGAAGTTGCTTGGAAAAATCTTGTCAGTCAGCTAGCAATCACATCGCAGAAATGTTCTCTGCTCAAAAGTATTACGCGATGTTCTGGATGTACCCCCCGAACAACGGAGACGCAAGTGCTGCCGCGCGAGTATTTGCAACGGAATACCCACGGCTCCTAACGCCAAGTGAAAATTCATTTCCATAAATTTTTATAACGTAGGAACAACACGTTCCATGAAACATAAATGAAGTGATTAGTGTTAGTAGCCGTGCAGTAGAGCTGTTCGAGTACTCGGAACAAGCGAGCCGGGATATACTCGGTTCGAATAACCGATCCGAGCCAAGCGCTCGAAAGAACCGAGCGGCTCGATTAAAGCGAGCGGTTCGATTAAAAAGCGAGCGGCTCGATTAAAAAGCGAGTAGATTGCATAGTGAAGGTAGCGATTGACGAACGAAACATGTGGATCATTCGTGCCACCCGATTGTTTCCAGCCGCTCGCTTCATTCGAGTACTCGGCTCGGCTCGGAAACCGAGTCCCGGCTCGACTCGAATTTCGAGCTACTCGAATATTCGAGTACTCGAACAACTCTACCGTGCAGTGAAGTAAAAATATTCGGGACATTAATCCGAACGCACTTGACGTTGCGACCCTTTACTTTGGGTGGTGACGTATGTACCTGCGATCAGCTGAACACTGGGCGCTACCCTACCATAAATCTTTTCGTCCAACGATGACCAGGATTGGTACAGTGACCCAGTGACACAGGTTTCCGAAAAGGAAAGAAAGGAATGTCCGAATGAGTGAGTTTTATTTAATTTCTTGGTGATTATTAGGTGTAGAAATAAATTCTTTCCGATTGTAGGGTACAATAACAGTTTGATTTAAAAAATATGAAAATAACTCAATCATCGAAATAATTTCCATTATTGTTAATTACCTTTTGCCATTTTTATGGCAGCTTACGAATAGCACTGCGATAGAAATTCGGTAGCTTTGTACCTACTGATTATGTAAATCCAATCGGAAATAATTTATTCATACACCTAATATTATTTTTTAAATTTAGTTGCGTTGGCCGTTATTAAACTACGGATTTTTACCTCAATAAGGAATTACGATCACTTGTTGTACATTTTCTGTTACATTACCTTTTCGTTTATGCGTTATTTGAAAACGAATTTTACGTATTTCTTGTCCTCGTCGCTTCAAATATCTAATTATTATTTAAGATTTTGCTTTAAAAAAAAAGTGTAACGCGGTGTTCTTCGATGCATGCCGACTTGCTTGTTCGTACGTTCGTAGTACGAGCGCAGTCGCCTACCGCGTAGCCAACACTACCGCGGGAGCTCGGGCGGAAAGCACGCGCTCTGATTGGTCGGTGTTTTTGGTTAATATCCCGTTAACGAAATCTCGGAGAGCATTTTCGTAAAGGAAAAAGCTGTTTGCAATCACCCCTCGAGTCACCCCCTTCAAGGAACCGCAGCATTTTTTGGAACACCCTGTATACTTTAATGTGTGAAATTATTATTCGCTATCGCTACTCATTATTATTATTATTATTATTATTATTATTATTATTATTATTTTTGTTGTTATTATTATTATTATTATTATTATTATTATTATTATTATTATTTTTGTTGTTATTATTATTATTATTATTATTATTATTATTATTATTATTATTTTTATTATTAAACGTCTTTATTGCACAAACATGTATATACAACCAAGCAAGAGAAAAGAAAGAAAAAAGATAAAAGCAAAGGTTCAGTCTAAAGACTGTTTTCCAACCTAACCTAAAATGACATCGGATGAAAGGTGTTCCTCGCGTTGATATTTTGTTTCGCTCCGTCTTTTTAACACCTGAAACTCCGTCCTTTGCGTGCGCACTTGTCATGAGCACTCATCGTAAATACGAAAACGGCTTCCGCGAAAGCTTGACGCAAGCCCAGCTCAAGTCTTTTTTACGCCTTACGCGAATTTGTCCAATTGCGACCTTTATTATAATACATTTATTTGAGATTATTTATGACTTTACTCTGAAAAAATAGGCACCTGCCTAGGGCGTAAAGTTGACAAGGGGTGCAAAATGGTATTTTCATTGTTGGCATTGTTGAACATAAACTTGTAAATGAAATATTACAAATTCTACTATAATTGTTTTAAACTATAAATAAAAATTGGGAGTAATGTCATCAATAATCTCAAATAAATGTATTATAATAAATGGTGCCGTTGACCAAGTTCGCCTAGGCTGCAGAAAAGGCTCGTGGCGCGCATGCGTTGAGTAGTCACGATGTTATCTGAACCATCTCCAACTCCCCCGCCCCTCTTTGGCCAGAAAGAAGCGAGAAAGGATCGCTCAGAATAAAGGTCCACGCACACATATCCGTTCCGTTTCAGTTCCGTGTCAGTTGCGTGGTCGTAAAAGGTATCGGTTGCTTGTTTTGGAATGGAGCAGCGCACACTTATCAGTTCCGTGACATTCGACGGTCTCTCCGTACCCGTCAGTTCCGGACCGTGGGAATCAGTGTTAAAAAATAACGTAGGCGTGCTTTACAATGGAGCAGCGCACACTTGTCCGTGTCAGGACTGTCAGCAGATGTCAGTGTAGAACCTCTATCCGTTCGGTGAAACTAGAATTTGGTTGCCAACGATATTTGGCCATTTGGACTGACACAGTCCTGCAATCACGGAAAGGTCGACCTTTTTCTATGACCGTGAAAGGTTCTCGGGTCGACGCTCTCGCACCTCGCGCTTCAGGGCTCCTAGACCCTAGAGTCATAAAGACAAGGACAGCAATAGGTCACTCAGTAATGAAAATAGGAATTCTATAATTAATATTAGATCTCCATACAAATACCACCAATGGATTGCTGGAGTTTTTGCAATGAAAATTATACCAAACATGATATAATTCTGATCATTATTAATGATTGTAATGAAAAGAGTGTTGTATTTGAATTCTATGTGGTAAGGTAGAGGGTATGATCGGATCGGGACGCGCCCCCACTCCTGACTGAAGGCCTGAGAAAACGGCGGAATTGGAACTGCAGTATGACTGTTATGAATATTCGAGTAGGGGAAGGGGGCGGGGCATGATGGGGAAGCTAAGCAAACAAGCAAAAAATGGATAATTATACCTTTTATTTAAGTTTTTATGAGTCAATATATAATTATAAGTTAATACTTGAACCTTTAGTACATAGATTGAGCAACATTTAAATAAAAATTTGAAGTTATGAAACTTTTAGAAAAATGTAATGAAAAACCATCTTGCCTCTGCCAGGGTGTATGACGTGGTACCGAAACGAGGCAACACGGTTCCTCTAAATATTTTCACAAACGATGTAAATATGAATTTCTTCTAAATTATTTTCTTCCTACTCTCCTGCAGGAGTTGTGGGACCATATATTTTAAATATTCGACAAGTTCTTCCTCATCTGTTTGCGAAAATACACTCTTAATTGGACCTAATGATAAACCCTGTTTCAGTTTTTGGACATAGTTTTCCAATGTTGTTTGTGGAAGGTAATAGTCTCGAGCAGCTTTCTTGTACCCCATTTTGTTGCTTAAAACTTCATCTACAGATTTCTTCATAACTTCTTTTGACCATTTTCCTCGTTTAGTTTCTTCTTACATATATGTTCTTACCATTTTCAAATCCGGATTAAATGTAACGAAAATTCGACTTAAATTATAATAGAGAACGATGGCGTTGTTCCACCTCACATGAACAACCATAATAGGGTACCCCATCCTTCCCCGTATCAAGGACCCTATCTTGCCTCAAATCATCGTTTTCCAGCACCTGATGTTATTTGTACAATAAATAAAAAAAATATTGCAATTTTTAATATTGTACATTAAGGTAAATAGAATGGAGATTATAATAATGTAACAAAAATAATTGACTTATCGTTTGTAAATATATATTTATTATAAGTCTTTTTAGTACACAAAATAAGATCCACGCAGCATGTGGACGACTTCACAGCTCTAAACCAAAGACGTGCTCCCCCACCCATTTTTATCAATGACCTAATTGTTGGTAAACTACTTAGTAAACTAATCCTTCCAGCTTCTAAAAAAAAATCACGTCGTTTGGACCAATTTTAAAGATGTTATTCTGTTTTGAAGAGTGTACGAATACTTTTTTCACCTACTGACTGACAGAACTGTACAGCAGGCTTGCAGAAAAGGCTGAATTGGGACTGTTTGAGATTCATCTAGTTCCTCTCATCACCGCACCCACGCTCACAGCAGCACCTCCTGGGCAGCTGAACACCAGGCTGATCTACAATCGATCAGCCAATCACAACTCATCGACAATCGATCCACCAATCAACGCTCACCACGTCCATGCATCAACCAACCAGATTTCCCCACGTCGGTCGATACTCGAGAAGGTTCGAGACGCCGCGTACCATTCATCCATCTTCGCTTTCACTCTTGTTCACGTAGCGTGCTAGAAAGGACGTATCGCGTGGGCTTTACTATTTTCTCAACTCGTGAATTTCTCAGAACTCAGTACATCGCACAAACACTCAATCACGCGCTCACTCAGTGCTCCGTTCTCACTACAAGCAAATTGTATCGATTGTACTCAACCGTGTGTGATCACGCGTGCTCACCACGTGTGGGACAATCGTCTACGGGCTCATCTCGCGTACAAAACGTGTGCTAAGTTGTGTGAGGAGGCTCAGAGACGCTCATTAATACACAATAAAACTGACAAACCTTTAGTGCAAGTGCCGTGATTCATTTCGCGTTTCTTACTGTCGCCTAACATCACTTCCACACCAGCGTGCTCATCCATAACCTTCAAACTCTCAAACAGGGACTGACCGGGCAGGCCTCCTCAGTGAAATTAGGGAGACCGCATAGACACGGACGGACACCGTGCGGAGACAGAACTGAAACGGAACGGATATGTGTGCGTGGACCTTTAGGGCTCCGTTCACAATGACGGCTCAACGCCGGTCCCGACCATCAGCAAGGAAATACTGTATTGTGTTACAAATCCCGGCTGTACTTCAGAAAAGGACCGGTGGCCGATCGAGATGAGGTTCGGGGAGAGGAGTGGGGAGGTGGTATGAACCCCAAATTTAAAATTGCAGCTTCGGAAATTTATTAGTTTCCGAAATATTAATAAAAAATTGTTAATTTTTTTGAAAATTTTTTGGACGTTGGTGCAGTCATCCTTCTCCCTAACATGAGAACTGTACTCCCTCCGCGCTGGTCTGGCCATAACCAATACTAATGCCCTGGACAAGTTGGAAAGTGGAATGCGTTGTGTCAGTATAAGTCAACAGAAATATGTATTGTTAGGAGGGGTGACCGTGGTAAAGTGAGTAAAAAGGTATATTAAAAATTTTTTGATCATCGTCGCCCTCTATACCAGAAACTACAGAATGATTTTCACCTTTAGCTAACTCATAGTAGGTTTTTCTCACATTAAATGCTAACTCAATTTCAGCAAATTATGGAGCTGCCTCCTTCTCGCAGCAAAGTCTCCAATTGGAATCTACACATAAATTCTGTATGAATCAGGGTTTTGATAATTTATTACTTTTAAAAGTGGTTTAAATTCATTTGCAATAAGACATAACATTGTTTTACTTACAATAATGTGGTTCTTATAAAAGTGGTAAAATAATATAGTTCCATGTGTCTACATGTTAACAATATTTTTAAATAGGGTGAAATGCAAACCATTAAATGTCTCGAAACAAAAAAAGTAAACTCATACTTTTTTTTTTGAGGGGGAAAATGCTTTATGCATACCCCGGCGGTTGTGCCGGGGTTATGTGGGACTCGCCGCCAAAAGGCGGGATACCCACTAAAAACCCCCTCATAGGTGAAACACCTCCTCATACTCACCCAAAAAGAGGGTGACAGGATTAAAAGCCCAAAAAATGGGGACCATATGCGAGCCACGCGCGCGGGATAAAAATAAAAAGGATACAAGGAACGGGGCCGGATAAATACGCGGATGGTGAGTAACAATAAAAATAAGACGGAGACGGTTAGATACGCGGAGGTGTATAAAATAAAAATATTCTTCTTAAAAAAATTATTCTTTATCGTATGGATATGGAACTGACATCGATGGATTCCTTATGTTTTTCCAATGAAAATCATATCAATTTCATGTAAATCGGACTATTTTTAACGAAGGCAGCTTCAAATGATATAATTCGATTTTTCATGGAATTTCCTTCATTATGGTCCGAATTACGTCGTTCTTGGTGTTAATTTCATCGGCGAAACATAAGGAATCGATTGGCGTCGTTTTAGCAAAGATCTGATGAGAAATTCGGAAATCCTAGTGTTATAAAGTGTTTTATCGGATCAGCGCTGAGAAGGTTACAGATCTAAGAAACATTCACGGACTCACGCGACGGGTCTAGTAGCAAGCGAGCGTTTATTGTCTTAACGGCACACAGAAATTATTTATTAGTATTCAGCGGAACACAGGTAGTTTAAATTACTAGAATAATAAGAGTTGTGTTTTACACGATAGAAAGTATTAACGTTAGAATTCAAACTTCTGTACAAGGTCATATAGCGTTAAATACACACAGAGTTACACTTAATTGAATTAGTTTATATTAATTTAATTGCAGTTGAATTTAGTAGAAATGTTAAGCGCAGAACCTTTTAGAGTATCTTGCGAAGCAGGGTCGCGAAGCGTACAAAATACCGAAGCAAAGTCGGAATAGCGCAAGCAGAGTGCGTAAGCGTAAGGAGTTAATTACCGTGCGGTGCCCAAAACTGGATCAGAAAAAGGTCCTTCCGCGAAATCACCGTCAATTTCTAGGAAGGCAGAACCTTCCCCTTCCATCGATCGCGAGTCGATGGAAGGGGGCCAGATCCGCGCTTCACATGAGTCAGCGGGACGTTACCGTTATCTAATTACCGGTGGGCCTGGGAGATGGCGTAAACATGCCGAATTTCTCGAACACCTAGACATTTCTCAATTTTTAATGGTATTCAAACGCCTTCGAGTGTCGAAAGCCATAAAATTTGTCCTCGCCACGGGGTGCCAGGCGGCATTCTGTAAATACGGGTCCGAAACCTACCGAGGTTTCGAACCAAGAGATTCGAGACTTCGAAGCCGACCAAGACTTTTAAGCTTCGAATCATGTTCGAAGCGTTTCGAAGTAGTCGCCTGACATTCGAGAACGATTCGAAGCGCTAGGAACCGACTCCGGAGTCCCATCACTAGGTGGAATGCATTCTTCCCAATGTACTTCTCGATCAGGCCCTTAATGGCGTACTCCCGCGCCTTAGCAAGGGCGGGGAGGACGCTAATGGGCCTGTACGCAGAGGAGGAGCCGGGGTCTTTCCCCGGCTTGGGTATTAAGACCACCCGCGCCCTCTTCCACGAGGGCGGGATGGCCCCCCTGCGCAGCGTGTCCCTCACAAGGTCACGAAAGTGGTCGTGGTGCGTCCTAAGGACGCACGCTCCCACCTGTGAGGGGACCGCATCGAGCCCGGGAGCCTTGGCGGACTCGATCCTAGAGACCGCCCCAGCTATGAGTGCCTCATCGACGGCGTCAATGACGTCCTCGTCGGAGGCTCTGGAAACCCAGCTCATAACTGAGCCAGGAGTAGGTCTCGGAGGTCGCGGCGCCGGAGGGGAGGTAACAAACAGCTCACTAATGATGCACCGTACCTGGCTAGGGGTCATGACCGTCCTGGGGGAGCGGCCCTCCAAGGTTGCCATAACAACCTTGTAACGCTTCCCCCAGGGATTCGAGTCGACCGTCGAGTATAACTCGACCCAGTGGGCCTCTTTGGCCTTCCAGATACGGCGCTGCACCTCCTTCTTAGAAAGGACGTAAGCCGTCCGAGCCTCATCGGCATCGGAGGCGCCCTTCTTCCTCCGGCGCTGAAACCACCTCCTGGCTCTCAGGGACGCTCTTCTGGCTTCCGCGATCTCCTGCGACCACCAGAAGTTGGGCTTACGCGTCCCTCGGGGGGGGGGGGGGGGGGCGGACTTCCGGGGCAGGACAGACTCAGACACCTTGAGCAGCAAGGCCTGCATACCGGCCGCCAATCCCACCGGATCCAGGGGGAAGGGGGGCTGTCGGTCGGCATCCCGGTTCTCGTCTGCCAGGCGGAGAGCCTGGTACACCTCCAGGACGACCCTAGGGTCGAAATCCCTGGTCGAGAACCGGGCCCACTCAGGGGGAGGGGGGGGGGCCCAAACCTCCTAGGTTCCGCTAAGGTGTGGGCGACCTGTGGTCGGAGTACGTGAAGGAGGACAGAACCGTACTCTTGCTGATGCGGCGGGCGGTCACCCGGTCCGACGATAGCACGTCGATAAACGAGGAGCCCCTATTATGGTGGTAAAAGGTGGCCCGGTCCTTCACTCTGGTCGGGACTAGCCCAAACCTCGCGAAGGCGTCCATGCAGGCCGCTCCTCGTCTATCTAGGGTGCTACCACCCCAGGCCGGGGACTTGGCGTTAAAATCGCCCGCCACAATAACACCCCCAGCAAGGGTTATGGCCTCCGTCAGAATGCCCTCCAAAACCCCCAGGTATGCCCCAAATTCGGGGAGTTTCCCCCGGGGGGAGGGGGGGCAGTAGCAACTGACTATCGCTAGAGCACCAAGAATTGCCACCGCCACCCTCTCCGCCGAAAGGGCTGGGGCACTAATAGGAAATTTCCCATTGAACCCCGTCACCCACACCGACGGGTCGTTGAACCACCCTTCCGATTGACGGAAGGACTCCGAAACGACGACCACGTCGGCGCTCAGGACAGAAGCATTATGCTCCAAAATGTCCTGAGCGAGGCGGGACCTGTTGAGGTTTATCTGAACCAGTTTAATTGACATTAAACTGGCCAGAGGCACCCCCCCCCCCCTTTGACGACCGGCCCTCCGCCCCGACTTTCTCTTATTAGCCGGGCAGCCCAGCGAGGCCGCCACATGGGCCGCCCTGGCCCCGGTAGTGCCGTCCTTGGTGCATATGACGCACCTCGGACGGCTGGGGCACATTGCAATCTGGTGCCCGCTGACCCCGCACGTCCTGCACAGCTCCTCCCCTTGCTTAACGGTCTGGCACACCTTAGCCAAATGGCCAAGCTGTTGGCACAGATAATACCTGCTAAGCTTGGGGAGAACCCGGCAACGGACGATCGTCAGCCCCGACCTGAAGCGGAGGCCAGATGTAGTGGCGCTAACCACATTGGTCGGTACATCGACGACCGCCGTTTGGGTGACCAGCTGGTCGGGGCGAAGCATTTTCAGCCACAGGGCCAGCGGGTCCGACTTCAGGGCGACCCCCAGGTCGGCGAGGACTTCCGGGCCCTCGACCATTGGGTCAATCCCCCTAATAGAGCACTCCGGTGCCGACTCCCCCAACCTGGACCTAATGGAAGCGGCCAGGTCCCGGGCGTGCGCCTTCTTATCTAGCTCCAACAGGACGTGTCCGAGCCGAGTCGTCTTTACTCCGACCACGCCCTGGAGCACCTCCCTACCCTGAGCCAGGAGCGACCTGTACGTCTCCAGGTAGGTGGAAGAAGGGGCAACCCTGACCAGAACCGCCTCCGGCCTCTTTCTGGGGGGCCTAGGTTTCAGGCCCGGAGCCGAGCCTGCCCTCGCGATGGAGGGGGGGTTTTGGGCCCCCTCCGCCAGGGGACCAGGCCGTATAGGGGCCGCCCTCGGGTCCTGCGGGAGGGGCTTCTGGGCCCGGAGATCCTCCGCGCGCTTACGCCGCTTCTCCCTCCGGACCTGGCCCTTGGTGGGTTTAGTCACCCAACCCTCCTGGTCGGGGGCGGGGGCAGCGGTCGCGGGAGGACCCCGACCGCCCCGCAGGGAGGAATCAAGGCTGCCAGGGCTAGGGGACGCACCCGCAGCCGCGGAGGGAGCACCACGCCCCCGGGGAGCCCGCCCGGGAAGGGGGGCTCCGGGACCAGAGTCAGCGACTGCGTCCCTGAAAAGTACCCTCTTGGTCCCAAGGGCCTCCCCCGGGGGGTTACTCCCCCGAGAGCCTCCAGCAGCCCCGGCAGGCTTGCCAGAGGATGAGCCCTTAGAGGGGTCCTGGGGGTTCCTCCTCCTAGCCTGCCTACGCGGCACCGGCCGTGGCCCAACCTCCTGGGGGGCTTTTGGGGTCGCCACGCGGCGGGAGGGGGGCCCTCGCTGGAATCCCAACGGGGGGGGGGGGCGATCACCGGCTCACCCGGGGGGGGGGGGGGCTTTCCGACAGGGCTTCCAAGAACAGCCTCCTCTTGGTCTTCCCACCCGAGTCCGCCGGAGACGCCCGGGGCCTCTTTTTCTCCTTCTTCCCGCCCGGTGTCATGGGGGGGGGGGATCTCGGGGTCCGTCTGGACCGAGGAGTCCCTCCTCTCCATCTCCCGGACAGCCTGTGGGTGGGGAGGCGGGACCTGGACCAACGGTCTCAGGGCCTCCTCCTTGTCCGACGCCCAGCGTTGGATGGCCTGAGTGGCCATTACCTCGGCCACCGAGGCCGCCGCCCTCTCGCATCCAGCGGACATCGACTCCGCGACCCTGAGGACACCCCGGGTAGAGGAGACCTTTTTGGTCCTGAGGGCCAAGGCGAGGTCCGCACAGGTCTTGTTGAGACCATTTAAAAGTGTGGTTACCTCGGCCAGCAGCCCATCCGCCTTGGCCTCCGGGGTGCCCTCGGGCACGCGGGACTTGCCGCATACGTCGGCTTTCCTCTTGGGAACCCGAGAGACAGTGAACTCGTATGTGGGGGGGGGGGGGGGGACAAGTCCCTCCCTCGATCTTCGCGGGGCGTCCTCCACTCGGGTGGCCGAGCTCGCCCTGAGTTTGCCCCACCCGACGAGTCACCAGGGAGCCTCGTGAGGGAGACCACAGGGAACCGTCCCTTACTCCTCGACTCCCGGGTGCCCGAGTTCTGGGGACCCTGGGTGGGGTCCTCCTTACGCCTATCCCCCTCCTGCCTCGAAATCGGAGGGGGGGTCCACTGGGCCTCGAAGTGGGCGGGGACCTCGCGATAGATCTCCCAGTGAAGACTCCCCGGGGGGGGGGGGACATCGCCGGGGGGCATCTCCGGGGGTGTGCGCTGGAGGGGCCAGCCCTTCTTACCCCCACCCCACGGTTGGGGGGGGGGGTCTCGGGGATAATAACCTCCTCCAGGTCCACCAGCATGGGTTCCCCCGCGCTGGGGCCCACCGTCCGTGTACGCTGACGCTGACGCTGGAAGAGATCGTCGATACGCCCTACTTTTGGCTTCAATGTGGGGTTGGGGTTGACACCCCCACCCGGCACATCCAGCCACCCCTTTGCGTCCAAATCGTCATCCGGGGACGTTATGGCAGGTCGAGCAGCTGTCGCTTCTACCGGGGCGTGCAATGGCACAACTGTGCCCGCCCCGGGGACACCGGCCCGCTGCTTCGGCTTGGTGTCATCGGGCTTATTACTTACGCCCTTCTCGCTGCCGACGGGGCGAGAAGGGGGCGGTATTCTACCAACATTCGCCGTGGTTACATCCGAGGTACGGCTTGAATTTGGCATATACCATAAGTGTCTTAAGGGGGTAGACACGTCACGTGACACGGATAGACACGGGTAATGCAGCGCGCTGTAATACCGACAATCTAACCTGAAACATGGGTTTTTGATTTTTCGTTTTTCGTCCTTATATGAGCAGATTTTGGGCTGGGCGAGATCTCATTCGAAAGAGGAAGATTCAATGCGGAGCGCTCTGCTCACCGTCTGAGTCACAAAACTCTTTTAGTGACCTAAAAATACTTAAGGAGGTAAACACCCCACGTGACACGGGTAATGCAGCGCGCTGCATACCGACACAATCTGGCCCAAAACATGGGTTTGGGAAATTACGTTGTTTGTCCTTATATGAGCAAATTTTGGGCTGGGCGAGGTCTCATTCGAAAGAGGAAGGTTCAATGCAGCCCGCTCTGGTCATAGTTTGAGTCATAAAACTCTTTTAGTGACCTACAAATACTTGGAATCTGCGAGTGTATTTTGTCAATTTTTTCTCTACTTTGGACACTCATATTATCAGATATCAACACAATCTCGTTGAGCCATGACCAGAGCGGGCTGCATTGAACCTTCCTCTTTCGAATGAGACCTCGCCCAGCCCAAAACTTGCTCATATAAGGACAAACAACGTAATTTCCCAAACCCATGTTTTGGGCCAGATTGTGTCGGTATACAGCGCGCTGCATTACCCGTGTCTACCACCTTAAGGGTGACGACCCTACTGCCCGGCGGATTTCTCCTAAACTCGGGCCCAGCTGGAGTGGCCGAGGCCGAATGCCTAAACGGGGGGACCCCAAGCGGCTATTGGGTCCTATCAACGTGTAACCCATCCTCCCGGCCCAAAACCGGGGGTCCAGGGAAGAATCCCCGACCGATTCCCCCCCCCCCCCCTCCTCCCAGACATAACCTCCCAGGGCTCGCGGAGGGCCCCACCCGCCCCATGCCAGAGCTGCTACAAAGGGAGAGGAGAAGGTGAGGGGAGACACGATGTTAATCCCGACCTATGGGTTCCCGATACTGTGGGTTCACCGACAGGGGGGTTAGGCTAGGCCCAAACCCGGACCTGGCGTTTAGGGCCCTCCACGGGGGCGGCGATCTGATTTCGCCGCCCCCTATTAGCGGTCGATCAACTCCGGGGGGGGGGGGGGCACGCATGGGCCGCCCAGTGTTTTTCCTGGCGGCCCCGCGTGGCCAGCCACACGTCAGCCTCCCAACCGTTCGGTCCGGTGTTACTCCGTTTTTGGACCGGGCGGGGGGTTGTTCGACCGCGGGGCCATGAGGTGGGTGGTGTCGGGGGACACCATTCACCCTAGCAGCAGCGGCCCCAACGGGCGGCGCGGGCGTATGGCCTGCTCGCGTCGCCGAGTAGAAACTGGGGGAGGATATCTCCCCCAGGGATGGCCGCGGCACTGTTATGCCGGGGTTAGGGGCGGTGTTGTTGCATGCGCAGGAGGGGGGGGGGGTAAACGAACGCATCGCTAGTTTGATCTCGTGCAAGTCCTCCCCCTCAGGCGCGCGACGCTGCCCCCGAGGAGGCCATCTTGGTGGTTTTAGTGAGTTCGAGTCCCACATAACCCCCCGCCCGCCCCCGCGGGGATTTTCACCAAGTAAAAAAAAAAAAAGGCCCAAACCCGGAGGGTCACAGGGGGGGGGGGGATTAGCACGACGGGGTTGGCCGACCCTTAGCCAGCAGGGCAGCATCCACCGCCGGCCGCTTGGCATGGAACTAGTTCCATACGAAACGTCCGGGGGCGGACATAGCCGCTCTCCCAGAGCCTCCTCTCCACGCTCAAGGCGGTCGGCCCTGGAGTAAACTCATATTACTTTAAAAAGAAACGGCTTATCGTATTCTCCTACAATAACAAGTAGAAATCATACGAATTTCGTTGAGATCCTTGCCCTCAAAAAATTAATTGTATTACAGATATACGATCGAATATTTGCACTTACTTATTTGTACCTTAAGGGGTTCTTTATAGTGTCACAGGTGAAAAAACTTAATTTTTCGGGAATCAAAAAAATAAACAAGTCTCTATTATGCGAATCATTTTGCACATTCGTAGATTTATTCTATCACCTTTTAAGGCTATAAAAAAAAATTATAAGTAAAAATATCTATTTATAGCGGAATAGGAGCATTGTGAAGAGAACAATATCCTTCCGGATGTCCGACATGATATCAGCAATTGTAGTTATCTCAAACACAATATTCAAAAAGATTGGTAATCTGTAGAGATGTAGCTATCATCTAAATCAACACGATAAAAAATATTGAGAAACAAAGAAGTGGCGACGTCCTAAATTTTTTTAATCAATTTTAGGTAAAAAATTGTGGTTTTGTTGACCGTTGTAATTCCATTTTGCAAATATTTGCAAAATTCTAGTTGAAACGATAAAGTAACGTCTACTGAGTATACCTACCTAATACGAGAGAGTAGGGTACAATGGAACGCTTAATTTTGGAGGGTGATAACATCAAATCGGAAGGAAAGAAAGACACGGGACTTTAACAGGACCTTAACTGGACCTTAAACTATAAGAAAATCAAAGCCTTCGTTAAGAAAAATATTTGGCAACAAAGGAAAATAAGATTTACCGGAGGTATTGAAATCTTCGCCTCGCTCAAGTGGTAGGGTCAAGCGGAACACCCACTTGAAGACCATGTAAACGTACAAAATCTTTATTTTTATGATTTAAAAAGTATTTACTTATGTAAAAAATGTTGGAGATAGAGCAACATGCATTGCGGACGCGCCGGCAGTCATGGAAACGCTACCTTGCTGTCGACCGACAGCGATCTCTGGTTCGGTCTACTACCCATCTGTCGCGACACGCGTGTACTGTGCGCTCCAACGTTTTACCTCTTGTATTATCATATGTTGTCACATTATACACGTTGAAAGCTACGCCGCGTACTTTTCTCTTCACCCGACCTATATAACTCTAACAAAAAACTATAAATATATGTTTTAGGTATAACTATTACAAATAAAATATAACAAAAATATATGTTACACACACAAAAAAAATATTTTACCAGATAACATAAAAATTTCTGAAAATAATCAAATAGACATGAATAATGAAATATCAATATGTGCATGGAGAATTTTTTAGTTTTTAGTGCATTTTAAATAAAATTGTTTACGTCCAAAGCCGAGATGGTGTGATTGGTGATTGATTCCGGAACATAAAGAGGGATCTTGCCTCATCGCCTCCGGTGTAACCGTAATTCCTAAAAAGGGCCGGGCAACGCTTTTTGGAGTACTGTGCGGGGCAGGTGTAGATTTGCAGGTGTGCAATTTTAAAGATGGAGAAAGAAAAGAAGATGTGGCGTTTCCGTTTTGTGGCCGTCAGCCAGTCTCATCAGTAGGGCTATAACTGACGGCCCCTGCCCCAGACACACGGAGACTAAAGGCTTGTATAGACCGGGCGATAATCGCCGGCAACGTTGTTGCCGGAGTTGCTGGCGAGTCGGTGGGATAACCGACTTGTCTCCAACGACTTGTATCTGGCGACATTTATCCGCCGACTTGTGTCCGGCAATTTGTGTCTGGCGACTCGTCCTTTAAAGGTTAAAAAGATACGAATATACCTGGGAAAGTCGCCGGATACAGGTATCCCGAGTGTCTAGTGCCTGCATTCCTGTTTCCCGTTCCGAATGAGAAACATCGCCGACTCTGTGGCAATATACCACACACTATGTACAGGGTCATCGTTTAATCCTGCAACCCGCGCGCGCGCGAACATGTAAAATGGCAACACCACCTCACGGACGCATTCCACTACAACCATGCACCGTACCGGCATTCGGAGAGCTGCTAGCGACCGCTGGACAGCAGTGATGCCCGAGCTTCGAGAATTTTGGACTGGTCTCTTTCAAATTAACGTTGCAAAGAACTATTCAGAATTTCGCGGCCAGGGTTGAAAATTTTGGGGCCTTTTCGTATAACCTTTGAACTATAAGAGATATCAGAATGCAATTTGCGCCGCAAAATGAGGAAAAATTATTCCCTCTTAATGATGGATAATTTAACATATTATATTTAATTGTTTAAAAAGCTTTTGCAAACTGTTTATTTGATAATGTCTTTAACGCTGTTTTTAAAATTCGGGGTATTGATAAACAATAGGCTAGTTGTTCCTATATCATTACTTTAATAAATTGAGAACTAAATTTTTTTATTCAATTATATGTTAGTTCTGCAGATCTCAGAATCTATTGTTCTGGTTTTCTTTTTTATGATTTTATCCTTAATGCGGTGCCTAGATCAGACGTAAGGGGTAACTAATGGGACGTGTCATTGATTGTAGCGGTGTTTGAATTTTTTTCTAGAATTTTTGTGTTTGAATGTTTTAGCTACTCAACACCACGCCTATACCGGCTTCCGTTAATGTCATTTTTTGGAACGATGTGCCATTATTGTGGCTTTTACAAGCAAGTGGCGAAAAATCTCTCCGAACAAGGGTATAGCGCTGCGGTCAACCCTTTCGTAGCTAAAATTTTTAAAACTGAAACGGGTACGAGATCAGTTGACATTATTTTCAAACCTCATTACAGTAATCTGGGGTACGAGTGGTAAACCGATGATAAAAGCGGAACGCGTGGCTCGATTACCAGGGCCGGGAAATTCCCAATACCTAGCTCTTTTCAACGCTAAAATTTTCGAAGCTCGGGCATCACTCTTGTCCAGTGGTCGCTGGCAGCTTTCCGCTGGGCCGGTGCATGGTTGTAGTAGAATGCGTCCGTGAGGCGGTGTTGCCATTTTACAAGTTCGCGCGCGCGCGGGTTGTAGGATTAAACGATGACCCTGTATATTGAAGTACATCCTATAGTAAATGTATACGTTAAAAATTTAATATATCTATAAATATATATACAGCTGACCCGCGGTAATCCGGCCCCTGTGTAATCCGGTACCCCCTATAATCCGACATGCCTATAACAGTACATACAAAGCACATTTATTACGGCAAATCTTCGTCCATGCATGCTTAAATATGTTGTGACTTGTTCGCGGGACCGTGACTTTTGCTCGACGCGTATTGTCTCAGTTTGATTGTAAATGTGATCGCGGGCGTTCATATATTGCTGTCGCATCGTACAACGCATATCTACACGTGTCGCAATGGCTTCGCAAACCCAAAACGGAAGCACAAAACATTAACAATTAAAGAAAAAAATGAGATTCTGGACCGTCTAAATCGTAATGAAACTTTTAGTAGCTTGCCAACTGAATGCGGCGTAGGACGTTCGACAATTTATGATATTAAAAAGAACCGCGAGAACATTCAAAAGTTCGTGTCAACCACTGACTGTGGGCCAGGCAAGAGGCAGACACTCAAGAAAGCTGAAAATCCAGAGGTTGTAGAAGCTTTGTACATGTGGTTTCTTCAGGAAAGAAACAGGCATACGCCTATTTCTGGGCCCATATTGGCCATGAAAGCAAAGTTTTTTTACAAGGAGTTAAAAAAAAAAGACGACTTTGTAGCTAGCAAGGGATGGTTCGAACGCTTTAAAAGTCGTCATGGAATACGTTTGATGACTGTAACAGGAGAAAAACTCTCTAATGATGCATTCTGCATAGAGCCATTTAAATTGAGATTTTTACAAAAAGTAAAAGATTTAGATCTTTGCCCTTCACAGGTATACAATGCAGATGAGTCAGGGCTTTTTTGGCGTGTAATACCTAGCAAAACGTTTGTTTCACATAATGAGAAATCTGTACCTGGACGTAAGGTGAGCAAAGAACGTGTAACCATATTACCTTGTGCTAATGCTTCGGGCACGCACGGGCTAAAGATGGTGGTCATTGGAAAATCAAAGAATCCACGATCATTCAAAAACATTGATTTACCTGTACACTATTATGGACAAAAAAGCGCGTGGATGACAAAAGACCTTTTTAAAAAATGGTTTGATGAATGCTTCGTGCCAGAAGTTAGGAAATGGTTGAAAGATCATAATCTACATCAAAAGGCGTTACTGCTTCTTGATAATGCTCCCGGTCATTCGTCCGAAGAAGAACTAACAACAGAGGATAAATGTATCACTGCGATGTTTCTTCCACCAAACTGCACTGCACTGATCTAACCAATGGATCAGCATATCATTCAGTTTGTCAAGCAAGACTACAAGAAAAAACTGCTGCTGACGGCCATATCAAAAGACCAACCTATAGAAAAAATATTAAAAGAATTAAACATGAAAGACTTGGTTTTCTCCCTTTGTGAATCTTGGAATGCATTGCCCCCATCAGCCATTACATCGTCATGGAAAAACTTATGGCCAGAAATTGTCACCACTCCCGGCACCGCTCCTCAAATCAGTGTTATTTCGGAAGTCATAGAGCAAGTTGCTACCGAAACGCAGATTAGTTCGGAAAATTTGGAAATCTGGTATCGTGGAATGGATGAAGAAGAAAGTGTGTTCCATCAAATGTCTGATGAGGAGATTGTCAACCAAGTTTCTATTGCAATAATAAATCAAGACGATGCTGACGAAGTCATCGCAACTACTCTACAAGTATCAGCTAAAGATGCGATTAACGCATTTGAGCTGGGTATGCAATGGGCTGAAGAGAATGGTGTATCGTACAACGAACTTTTACTTCTGAGGAGACTGATAGACAAGTCCTTACTCTCGCGTTTAGCCAATGTAAAACAAAAGAAAATTGCTGAATATTTGCATGCACCATAAATTTATTTGTTTATCCATTTTCAAATTAAGATCATACATAGTATGTACCTTGGAAATACTTACATATGTTGTATGTAATTGATTGACATCAATATGTTTAGTTATTATTTTTTGCAAGTACTATAGCGTTAATGACGTTAATTTTATAATAAACCCTATGCTATCTATAGTGTTGTTTAGTTTACTAAGTCCCGTATCGTATATTATGTAGTACATATAGATTTGATCTTACCATTCTTATAAGTATGTAATTTGTCGGATTACAAGGTACTCCTTTTCAAAAAAGTTCTGGACTACAAGGGGTCGGTGGCAGTACTCTATAGTCCGACAAATTCGATCATCCGACACCGCCTTGCAAAACGTTTGTCGGATTACCGCGGGTCTACTGTATAATAAATTTATATAAATTAATATATATATTAATTTATATAAATTTATATTTATTTATTTATATTTATATATGTATGTATGTATATATATAAATATACATATATAATATATATATAATATATATACGAACACTCCCTTGAAGAGGCTTTCTTCACAGCAATACATATCTCCTTTTCGAGGCCCACCTTCTTTCGCACGGAATAGGTCAACGCGTACTTTTGTTTGCAATTGAAGCGCGTGCTTTTACTCGAATTTACTGGGAAGAGGGCGCAGGTCTATATCTGGTACATTTAGGTAAAAACTGAAGGGACTGGCTTATGTACCACATCTGGTTCCCAAAAATTAATCAGGTTGATCGGCCAGAGTGTTCCGCCAAGATGCGGTTTATGACCGTATTGTCCCACGAGTAGCGGTTGACAACGGTACCTGCGCGTCCGAAGTCACCGTGTATACCACCCAGTATCGACATCTGGGAGACACATGTTTCCCAACGAATATTTCGAGAACAAGCAATTGCCTAGTCGTAAGGAAATTAAGAAATTTCGCTTCAAAAATACTAAATGGCCAGCTGTAAAAGATAACTGAATTCGGACGCGCAGGTACCGTTGTCAACCGCTGACTCACGGAACAATACGGTCATAAACCGCAACCCTGTCGAAACATTCTGACCGATCAGCTTGATTAATATTTGAGAACCAGATGTGGTACACAAGCCAGCCCTTTCAGTTTTTACCTAAATGTGTCAGATATAGCAGTTAAAAAGTATTATCCAACATCAAAACGTTTTGCGGAGAGAGAGAGAGAGAGAGAGAGAGAGAGAGAGAGAGAGAGAGAGAGAGAGAGCTAAATTCAGGAGCTGTTCAAAATCAGATTTTGTCATTCGTACAAAATTGATAAAACTACCTCCGTCGTTTAATAGCAACTGTGACATTAAATGATCACCATAATGTTCTCCATTTCTCAAAAACATCTTTTTCCCCCAATGTCTTTTACTTTTGGTCGATGATATTACAACCAACGCGGCGCCAACGCCCATAGCTATCGACGGATCCATGGCTACTAAATAGAGTTTGGAATGTACGCCGAAAGGTCTGGGACCTGGGTCATAGGTGGGGGACACAAGTTGCCGAGTCGCCGGACACAGCCGCTCGGTAAAAGTCGCTGGCGAGAAAGTTGCCGGCGATTATCACCCGGTCTATACGAGCCTTTAGATGAGATAACTTGGAACTTGTATGTATACGAACGAGTGTGAAGGATAGGACTTGCGAGAAGAGTAGACCTCTAGCAGCATTGGCGGGGACTGACCGGCGTAACCCATGGTGGGGCGGGACATCACACTTACAAATTTTTATTGTGTATTTTTTTATTTTTTACTTTTTAGGGAGGTATTTATAGTCGTTGTTTAAGACTAAGATCGTTTTAAGGGGGTAGACACGTCACGTGACACGGATAGACACGGGTAATGCAGCGCGCTGTAATACCGACAATCTAACCTAAAACATGGATTTTTGATTTTTCGTTTTTCGTCCTTATATGAGCAGATTTTGGGCTGGGCGAGATCTCATTCGAAAGAGGAAGATTCAATGCGGAGCGCTCTGCTCACCGTCTGAGTCACAAAACTCTTTTAGTGACCTAAAAATACTTAAGGAGGTAAACACCCCACGTGACACGGGTAATGCAGCGCGCTGCATACCGACACAATCTGGCCCAAAACATGGGTTTGGGAAATTACGTTGTTTGTCCTTATATGAGCAAATTTTGGGCTGGGCGAGGTCTCATTCGAAAGAGGAAGGTTCAATGCAGCCCGCTCTGGTCATAGTTTGAGTCATAAAACTCTTTTAGTGACCTACAAATACTTGGAATCTGCGAGTGTATTTTGTCAATTTTTTCTCTACTTTAGACACTCATATTATCAGATATCAACACAATCTCGTTGAGCCATGACCAGAGCGGGCTGCATTGAACCTTCCTCTTTCGAATGAGACCTCGCTCAGCCCAAAATTTGCTCATATAAGGACAAACAACGTAATTTCCCAAACCCATGTTTTGGGCCAGATTGTGTCGGTATACAGCGCGCTGCATTACCCGTGTCTACCCCCTTAAGTATTCGCTTAAGTCCCCGTCTAATTTCATAGTCGGCAAATAAACATAGCTTTAAGCATTTACTCAAATAATTACTTTGTCAAGCAATCCTTATTGAATCATGTTTCATAGTCAGTTCTTAAGATAATTTTAAAAACGTAAGTATTCATAACCCTGATAACCAGATGTCTGCAATCTGACGTCAGATTGGCAGCAGGGTCTGCCGTGAGAGCGCAGAGCCTGACGTCAGATCCGTAGTCATCTGTGTCCGCATTAGGCTGCGGTCTGAGGTACAGAGCCTAACATCAGGGCCTGACGTCAGATGGGCAGCAGATTCACATCAGATCCTGCCGTTCGCCTGACACGTATAACAGCGCCATCTGAGGGTCAGAATTGGCAAACAATTCCCTACGCGTGACGTCACACGGCTGTCCCTACAGGTGTATCCCTACCCTTACATGACTATCAAGCAGATTCTGCAGTTTATTAAATAATTCATTCTATTTATTTTAAAAATTAATTATTCTTTGTTTATTAATACAGGATTGACAATTACAATTATTATAGAACATTATATAGAACATTCAATATTTACATTTATAAATCTATATACAATGCGTCCCGTAACCAGTGCTACCTATTAGGTGCGATATTAGAAAATTCCCTGTATTTTAGACTTCCTTTTTGTGTGGAAGCATCATGTTTCCTGTTGTGTTATCGCTGAAAACAAACACAATATTAGGAGAAAATTAAACGTAACGTATGAATAAACAGGATACATGGGATACTTACTTCAGCTACATCTCCACACAGTACACACCCTAGGCGATCATGCAGGCTCCTGCGAACATTAACATTTAGAAGAAAACATGTGTTAAATTATTATCTACTAAACAAGACGCTAAACATTCGCACTTCCAGCATAACCATACTTTTCTGTCTTGCAGATAATGTAAATCTTGATTTCCACGACGTAAATAATTGGAAATTATTCATTTTCATAATTACCTTTGTCTTCTGCATACATCGAGATGATTTGTCCGGATATTGATGTTTGAAATTACTTGGAATATTTTTCGGGCGCACGTCTCCAAGCAGAACGGATGGTTTAAACGAAGAGTATGTAGGTAGGTAGATGTACCACGTTAGAGAATAAATAAATGTGGTATAATGTGCTACGCTCGGATTGGCTGCACCATAGTGCCGAAACTCGTAATTGGTCAAGGCTCTACGTCCAGTTTGCGTTCGTTTTCGAGGTATGAGATGGCAGTCACTGTCAGTGGCAGTCAGTACCGACAAAATTGAAGAATATTCGAAGTAATTTCAAACATCAATATCCAGACAAATCATCTCGACGTATCCAGAAGGCAAAGGTAATTATGAAATTGAATAATTTCCAATTATCTACGTCGCGAAAATCGAGATTTACATTATCTGCAAGACAGAAAAGTATGGTTATGCTGGAAGTGCGAATGTTTAGCATCTTGTTTAGTAGATAATAATTTAACGCATGTTTTCTTATAAATGTTAATGTTCGCAGGAGCATGCATGATCGCCTAGGGTGTGTACTGTGTGGAGATGTAGCTGAAGTAAGTATCCCATGTATCCTGTTTATTCATACGTTACGTTTAATTTTCTCCTAATATTGTGTTTGTTTTCAGCGATAACACAACAGGAAACATGATGCTTCCACACAAAAAGGAAGTCTAAAATACAGGGAATATTCTAATATCGCACCTAATAGGTAGCACTGGTTACGGGACGCATTGTATATAGATTTATAAATGTAAATATTGAATGTTCTATATAATGTTCTATAATAATTGTAATTGTCAATCCTGTATTAATAAACAAAGAATAATTAATTTTTAAAATAAATAGAATGAATTATTTAATAAACTGCAGAATCTGCTTGATAGTTTTGTAAGGGTAGGGATACACCTGTAGGGACAGCCGTGTGACGTCACGCGTAGGGAATTGTTTGCCAATTCTGACCCTCAGATGGCGCTGTTATACGTGTCAGGCGAACGGCAGGATCTGATGTGAATCTGCTGCCCATCTGACGTCAGGTCCTGATGTCAGGCTCTGTACCTCAGACCGCAGCCTAATGCGGACACAGATGACTACGGATCTGACGTCAGGCTCTGCGCTTCAGATCTGGTTATCAGGGAATCGAGTAACAACTTCTTATTCGAGTCTAAAGCGATCTTATTCTCGCAAAGTGAGGTTAGATTTTTAAGTCAACGTTTTAGTTGACTTAAGACCATGTTATTAGGCGTGAAGATGATGAAGTACGCGTGTTAGCTGATGATACCATGTGTCACTCAAAAGTATTTTTTTTTTGCGAAAAAAATGGAATCAATGAATGTCGAAAGTGATATTAAAAGTATTGACAGTATGAGCGACACTGAAGATATTAATGATTTACTGTATGATCGTGTGAGGGTTACTAAACGATACATTCGTGATGGACAAAAAGCCATTTGAATTTTATAATCAGGAAGAATTTCACAGAGACTGCGTGGGTCGCAAAAATGCCGTTGCGTTACAGAGAGTACGAAACGCATGGTGCCTATACTCACGACGTCTTCTACGTCTCTGCCAGTCTGTGGCACGGTAGCGAGACCGCCACAATAGATGGAATAGTTCGTGGGGAGGGTACGCGGCGCGACAAAAGAAACACAAGATGTATTTTCAATGTCATTCCTGATTGGGTAATTCCACTTGGCTACAATGGAAAGCTACCGACAGTTGCCGAATATAATATAAGATTTGCTGAAGCATTTGCTTGACTAAGCAAGCCTTCCCACACAGCACCATAACATTGCAGCAACGTCTCTGCAATATTGCGGTGCAAGATTGCAATGTTGCAGCATAACATTGCAGAGTCGTTGCAGGTTCAGTCCTATGTCCGCCTTCGCAATATTGCGGGTGTGTATTGTTACAATGTTGCAGCAGCATTACAAACATGTACTCCTGCAACGTTCCGGCAATGATTCTGCAACGAAACAGCAAAATTGTGGCAATGATCATGCAACTCTTCAGAAATATTGCGGTGCGAGATTGCAATGTTGCACCGTGTCATTGTAGGGAAGTTGCAGAGGTTCACTCCTATGTCCGCCTTAGCAATATTGCAGGAGTACATTCCCGCAACGTTTCGGAAATTTTACAGCGATGGTCCCCACCGCAACGAAACGGGTAGTGAGGGACGCTACGACATGAATGTGTGCAGAATCGTAGTAGTATAACGCCCGTGTGTCATTTTCTCATAGAAAATATTTTTACCTCAGGGGGATTCGAACCGAGGACCTGTAGAATCGTAGACGAACAATTTACCGCCACAGCTACAACCGCTGATTGATAAGATTGCTTATGTATTTGAACTTATACTCCAACCGTGCAAAACTTTAAACTCAAATTATTCAAAAACGAAGGCTCATTTGACAAACCTATTAGGGATTTTTAACACTGCAGGTGCGGACTTTAACCCGGTGTCATTTTAGGTTAGGTTGGAAAGTAGTCTTTAGACTAAACCTTTGCATTTTTCTTTACATCTCTCTTTTCTCTTGCTTGATTATATAAACGTGTTTGTGCAATAAAGACGTTTAATAATAATAATAATAATAATAATAACTTCACGCATTAAAATATATAGTATCTACTCTATCTAAACAAATTAAATTCATTTTCAAATTTCTTCTGTAATGTAAATTCATGTACAAACAACTCTCACAATAACACTTTGTTCATATCTTCAACGGCCAACGAGAAATTCTAGCATATCCAGTTAAAGGAAATATGCTGTAGAATCTACTCGACGGCATATTTCAAATTTCGTCAAAGTCATAGTTGCTTTAGAATATTGCTGTACTGTTTCTACAATATTTCCACTACAGTATTGCACGGCAATATGTAGGCAATTTTGCTGGGTCGTTGCCACTGAAACATTGCATATCGATGTGCGCGCAATATTGCCGAAATATTGTAGGATCGTTGCCACTGGGACATTGAACGTCGATAAGCGCGCAATATTGCAGAAATATTGTAGGATCGTTGCCACTGGAACATTGCACGTCGATGTGCGCGCAGTATTGCAGAAATATTGTAGGATCGTTGCCAATGGAATATTGCACGGCAACGTTCTTGCAATATTGTAGGATCGTTGCCAATGGAACATTGCACGGCAACGTTCTTGCAATATTGCTGCAATATTGTAGGGTCATTGCCACTCCAATAATGCACGGCAATATTGCAGGAACGTTCCTACAATATTGCAATGCAACCTGCAACAACACAATATTGCAGCAACGTTCCTGCAATACAGCTGCAACGAAGTGTGCTGTATGGGTTAGGTACCATTTTCTTGACTAAACAAATCTTAAGTTCGGACTATGAATACATGACGTCTTAAGCTTATCTTATTCGAATAAGGCCGACTTTGTCAAGACATTCTTAAGCACATGCTTAAGCAAAGACTATGAATACCGCCCTTAGTCTCTAAGGTTTGATTTGTGGTTTTATGTTGATTTCATCATTCATATTGATTGAATTGATTTGATTTGTGGTTACAGGGTGATTTCAATTCGTTTGGATTTGTGGTTATGAGTTATATTTATTGATAACCGGGTAATTTTTTCACCGCCCCCCCATTTTTTCATAAGTTTGTATTCCCATCATAACTACGCATGCCTGCAACATTAGAAGACCATTGGATTGGGGGAAGTGGGTTAAAATCGAGTTTCCTGGTTTGAACCAACCAAACACACAAACAAACATGCTTACGGGCTACAAACAAACAAACAAACGGAGGATCGAAGCTGAATAAAATCATGTAATAATTAAAATAAAAAATAAACACGTGCTAAAAGACGTTTTCATTATTCCCCATAGATAATAAAAGTGTTCCGTTTCGCCCCACATGCGGTAATTTAGTAAACATTTAATATTTACAATTCAACGGGCGGTAAAGAACTGGATAAAACGTCAATATCTAGCGTAAGGACTGTGTATAGTATACAATGGTGTTCTTGCCGTTATAAATTTTCTAAATCCAAGTGAAAAAAAGTGGTCAAACTACAACACAATATCGAAATTTCGATACCGCAAATGTTCCCAACACTGTTTGTTGTAATTTTACTATCGCAATTGAATATAAAGAAAATACCTTAATTATAACAGGGAAGGCGTATCAGGTTGTGTTGATAACAAATAAACTTAACATTCACTAATTGATCGCTGCAATATCTGCAGATTAGCAAGCTTATTCAGTCGGATACAAGATTCATACAAAAGTATAACTGGAGTAACCAAAAAAACAAAAGGTAACTAGTGGTGCGTGACCAGCGCGCGAGAAATCAAAGAAACAACTAACTGTAAACCTGAACGGTCGGTAACACAGGCTTATGTTAAAGCGATCCTTAACATTGTTAATCGAAAAGTAACGGGTGCACAGCTCTATAGTCTGCCACGATATGCTGTGAGGACTGTTTGGTCCCATGTCACCTGATACTAATTCATCCGCAGCTCTCATCTAAGAGAAACATTGATGTTCCGTTTTACCAACCCGTTCCGCTTGACCCTACTCTCCCCTATATTTGAAGTGGGACGAAATTTTTGGTTTTTTGATAATCAGGTCTGGCATCCGGAAGGATATTGTTCTTTTCACGATGCTCCCATTCCAATATAAATGGATACTTTCACTTACAATTTTCTTTTATCGTCTTAAAAGGTGATACAATGAAACTTTGAACGTGCAAAATGATACGTGCAATAGATACTTGTTTCATTTTTTAATTCTCGAAAAATTAAGTTTTCTTTCAGCCGTCACACTAGGAAAATCCCTTAAGGGGACTAGGCAGTCGAAAAATCGATTTTTTTTTATTGCATTTTTGGGAAGTACTATCCTTTCTGAATAAAATACCGTTTGGTTTATATTAAAATTCACTCTGCTGGAGCTCATTAAGCGAGGTATACAGGGTGTCCCAAAAATGCTGCGGTTCCTTGAAGGGGGTGATTGCAAACAACTTTTTCCTTTACGAAAATGCTCTCCGAGATTTCGTTAACGAGATATTAACAAAAAACACCGACCAATTAGAGCGCGCGCCTTCCGCCCGAGCTCCCGCGGTAGCGTTGGCTACGCGGTAGGCGACTGCGCTTGTACTACGAACGTACGAACAAGCAAGTCAGGCCTGCATCGAAGGAAACCGCGTTACAGTTTTTTTTTAAAGCAGAATCTTAAATAATAATTATTTGAAGCGAGAGGACAAGAAATACGTAAATTCCGTTTTCAAATAACGCATAAACGAAAAGGTAATGTAACAGAAAATGTACAACAAGTGATCGTACTTCCCTATTGAAGTAAAAATCCGTAATTTAATATCGGTCAACGCAACTAAATTTAAAAAATAATATTAGGTGTATGAATAAATTCTTTCCGACTGGAACGCACTTGACGTTGCGACCCTTTACTTTGGGCGGTGTCGTATGTACCTGCGATCAGCTGAGTACTGGGCGCTACCCTACCATAAATCTTTTCGTCCAAGGATGACCAGGATCGGTACAGTGACCCAGTGACACAGGTTTCCGAAAAGGAAGGAAAGGAGTGTCCAAATAAGTGAGTTTTATTTAATTTCTTGGTGATTATTAAGTGTAAAAATAAATTCTTTCCGATTGTAAGATACAATAACAGTTTGATTTAAAAAATATGAAAACAACTCAATCATCGAAATAATTTCCATTATTGTTAATTACCTTTTGCCATTTTTCTGGCAGCTTACGAATACCACTGCGATAGAAATTCGGTAGCTTTATACCTACTGATTATGTAAATCCAGTCGGAAAGAATTTATTCATACACCTAATATTATTTTTTAAATTTAGTTGCGTTGACCGTTATTAAACTACAGATTTTTACATTACCTTTTCGTTTATGCGTTATTTGAAAACGGAATTTACGTATTTCTTGTCCTCTCACTTCAAATAATTATTACTTAAGATTCTGCTTCAAAAAACAAAAAAATTGTAACGCGGTTTCCTTCGATGCATGCCGACTTGCTTGTTCGTACGTTCGTAGTACAAGCGCAGTCGCCTACCGCATAGCCAACGCTACCGCGGGAGCTCGGGCGGAGGGCGCGCGCTCTGATTGGTCGGTGTTTTTTGTTAATATCTCGTTAACGAAATCTCGGAGAGCATTTTCGTAAAGGAAAAAGTTGTTTGCAATCATCCCCTGAATCACCCCCTTCAAGGAACCGCAGCATTTTTGGGACACCCTGTATAAATGTAAAAGTATTTTAAGACGTAGAAAAACTTTAAACGCGTTTTCCTCGAAATCTTTTTTTCTCTTGCTTTTTTCCTGATTGTGAACGAATGGAGGTTCAGATCGACTCGAAAAAATTACAGGATGTGTAAAACATATGCCATTTCGGACCAAACCTCTGATATGATCCGTAAAACTTCGAAATTTTCATAAAAAAATTAAGAAGTCACCGGATTTTGGTAGCGTCAAAACAAGAACGAATTTTTCTCGGAAAAATCGCCGTTTTTCAGCCACCAATTGCATAATTTTTATTTAATTTTTGTTTTTATAGGTTTGGTCCGGAACTATGAATCCAAGAAACAAGAATCACACCTTTGAAATCGAATTGCGTTACATTTTAAGACCGATATTAAGGGAAAACGACGGAAAAACGTTAAAATGTTTACACGTCTGCAGCGCCATTTTTTAAGTACATATATATTTCTTACCAATTTTTTTTTCAATCTGTATGGTATTTTTTTACAAATAAATAAGTAACAGAGTCCATTTCTCACTAAAAACGACTGCCTAGTCCCCTTAATGGCCGGAAGCGCGGAACGAAAACTTTATTGCGCAGATGGAGGAAAATACCTTACTTTAGAAATTAAACGTTGCGTCTAATAGCTTAAACTTAATCAATTTTCCATTTATATAAATAGAGGGGTAGCATAACATCAACCAGCTTCATAGGTCTGGACCTGGTACTGTCGTGATCGACACGACGCGTGTTAAACTTGAGGTTCATATGAGATACGGAGATGGCAGGCGTGTGAAAAACTTAGGGTCCGCACGAGAAGCGGAGTTGGTCGTCAGGAGATTAAAATTATAGTTGAGCAATTGTACGCAAAATTGGATAAATTTCTCACACCAGTTAAATCTACTTTAGCTCGTGCAGGGCTGCCTATGTGAATACACAATTACATGGCGAGCTTGTTGCTATTTACCCCAACTAGTCACAGAATATGAAGATGGCAAGCGTTGGAAAGAGGAAAGAAACCATTTCTATCATATAAAAAAAATACAAACGTGTCAAATCTATAACCTCCTTTTTGAAGTACGTTAAAAATTGCATGAATAATGTTGTTAAAGTAACTGTATTGTAACGGTGATAAGATTTCTATTTACAGAGACTGTTTTCTTTAGAATAGCAAAAAATTTAAAACCTCAATGGTCCATATTTTTTCAACAAATTCGAAAGGATGTTTTCTCGGGTGTTCCCTGAGAAAATTCTCGGTTATTTTTCGACAAAAATTATTAATTGAGCTACGAGCGATAGCGACGCTCATACAGATTAAATATCTTTTCAAATTTTTGGTTTCAGATAAGCCTGAGCCGGGAAATCACCTGCGCCACGAGCATACCTCTTTTTTTAGGTGCTATATTGACGCTATAAAAAACATTTAAAGCAAAGTAAAATTATCTTCTTAATATTTTTCGGTTTAATATGTTACGAGCCGAAGCTGAGGGCAATGAGATTGTCGACTGCAAGGCCGAGGATTGAGTTTGTTTATTAGAGTTTGGTAATAACGGACGAACCGGTGCTTGGCTGACACCGGGAGCCGTTATAAGGAGGTTGGTTTTCGTGGACGAACCTGTGCCTGGCTAATACTGGGAGCCACTAGGAAGGTAAGTGTTTACGTACGAACCGGGGTCCGGCGTCCCCGAGTGCCACTAGAAAGGTGGAAGTCGAGGACGAACCGGGGTCTGGTATCACCGGAAGCCACTAGGAAATGTTAATTTAGCCTCGTAACTTTATAATGTGATACACCTTGAGCGGTAAAGGTGTATCTATGTGGGTTTATCTCGAGGAGAAAATTCAGATGATGATTGATTCAAATAAATGAACTCTGAATAAGAAATAACTAATTATATTCTACAAGCTCGGTTCTTACAATTGTGTAAGTGTTTAATTGTCGCGGTACCTAAGTCCACCTCTCGATTTTTACGTACTGAGAAATCCGGGGGTCTCAAAAAGTTTACCAATTACACCTCTCAGCAACAATGCGAGTTGTATGGCTTGAGTTGAATTAATACTTGAAGAAGAATTGTGGAGTAGTAGACTTTTGAGTCGCGCGGTTCGCGACGCGACGTCTTCCACGCTGCTGAGCGTCTTTTGTCTGACGACGCTCGCTTCAAAGCAGACCGAGCATAATGCGTATTATTTTTATACTACGCCTGTAATACCTTATTACCTTTTTTAAAAAAAGGTACAAAAAAGAGCTCCAAATATATAATCCCATTAAAAAGGATCCCATTTAAAAACATTGTCGTAAATTAATACTCGTCAAAAAGAATCCCACTTAAAAACATTGTCGTAAATTAATAGCCATCAAAAAGAATCCCATATAAAAACATTGTCGTAAATTAATAGCTTTACAAAACTAATGATATACATAAATTGCGCCAATTATCACAATGGCTATGTATACAAAGAAAATAATGTATTAAATAATATTAAGCAGATATATATTTACTCAAATAAATATTGTAATACGAATAAATATTTTATTCAAAATACTTGGCGCTGCTCTCCGAATTGGTGTTGCTAAACTGAATAAATATGTACAGTTAGTAAAAAAGTATTTGTACACTTTTTAAAATAGCATAACTTTCGTAGAATTGATCCAAACGACGTGAGTTTTTTTGAGAAGCTAGAGGGATTAGTTTGCTAAATGGTGTGTTTCGTCGTTTTGAAAAAAATGCAATTGGTCGGAATAGCGATAAAAATAGTCAAGGTCGTTTTTTAAACTTTTTTTGTGAGCCTATAATGAAAATTCAAAAAACCCGTTTGTAGATTTAAGTAAGTTATATACGTGTCTAAAATTTCAACAAATTCGGTTAACGTTGTTCTGCGCTATATACGCTTAAAGATCGTAGAATATGGTCGAAAATCGCGGAAATTCCCGAAATCAGCGATTTTCGACCTTATTCTGCGATCTTTAAGCGTTCATAACTCACAGCAACTGTTGTGTCGGAGCGTTTAAATACAGCACGGTTTGTAACACCGGCGACGGGCAGCGCCGCCCGCAGGAAAGCCGGCGGATCGATCGATACGTCGATCACTTTTGCTTGCGACAAGCACGCTGATAGAAGCGTATACTTTGTACACCTTTTTGGAAGTTGAATATAATTGTTAAATAATTACCTTGGGAACGGGAGAGCACTTATATGTCACATACACGACAGCAACGTTAACCGATTTTGATGAAATTTTAGGCACGTATATAACTTACTTAAATCTACAAACAGGATTTTTGGATTTTCATTATAGGCTCACAAAAAAAGTTTAAAAAACGACCTTGACTATTTTTATCGCTATTCCGACCAATTGCATTTTCTTCAAAACGACGAGACTCATCATTTAGCAAATTAATCCCTCTAGGTTCTCAAAAAAACTCACGTCGTTTGGACCAATTCTACGAAACTTATGCGATTTTAAAAAGTGTACAAATACTTTTTTTACTAACTGTATAAATTGCATTAAAATATTTTTCTTTCTTTCTTGTTTCAGTGGTGTCGGGTCTAGTTTTATTTATTAACCAAGCAATTAACATTTTTTTCAGAGAGCAGCGCCAAGTATTTTGTATAAAATTTATTCGTATTAAAATATTTATTTGTTTAAAAATATATCTGCTTAATACTATTTAATACATTTTTTTTAATACATAGCCATTGTGATAATTGGCGCAATTTATGTATATCATTAGTTTTGTAAAACTATTAATTTACGACAATGTTCTTAAATGGGATTCTTTTTGATGGGATATTTTATACTTGGCGCTCTTTTTTGTACCTTTTTTTAAAATTTATATATACTTGGCGCGAGACACTACCGTGTCTCTTGATGTATACGTTAAGAATATCCATTAAATGTGCGAATTAGAGAACTGTGTGAGTTAAAAACCCAACAAGAATGTTACTGGATTTCACAAGCCTCTTTCGCCTAAACGTATTATACTTTAAATGAGCCCCTGAGTGTGGATTCGTGACTCCACTTCGGCTAGAAAGTAGTGGGGGCATGAATGACTTCATTTAAATATTAGGTTTTCGGGGAAAACTCGGTTACGTCACATTGCAGGAAACGGTGATCTCGCCGGGTCGCATGCATTCCGGACACCCGAAAGGGTTAAAAAGTCAAAGATAGGTCTGCGTACGGAGAAAATATAAAAGAAGCTTAACAAATACCAAAAAGATTTGTTTCATTATATGTGGTATTTATTCAGAATTTTTTTTTTAAAATAGCTTAATTTTTTTTGCCGATCAAAGTAGAACGATCCCTTAAAGTAAGTTGCACAAACAGCTTCCGCGGGTCGCAAGTAAGTAAATGGCGGACCGCGGGTTGCTCGCCAATGCACTGAAGTATGGTAAAAACTAGGACAAAACCGGGTACCTGGGTAAAACCGGGACATGCTATTATTTTTTAAATTGCCTTAAATTTTCCCGCGCCGTTGACGTTGCAGCGACATATTATCGGGATGTGCACTATTTCATCAACAAAAAATGATCGTGTTATAAGCTAAGGTTATACCGACTTGTGTGTTTTTGAAAGCTCTTATCTAATTTTCGATCATTAAGAAACTTCAACCACTTTTGACAGTGTAGAGGTAGATATTTTTTAGTGTGAATTATGTTAATTGTTGTATATTACAGTGTAAATAATTAATAGGTTTGTTTTTACTTTGCCATGGTATTGTTGTTAATTCGTAATAATTACAAAATTGTATGCTGGGGCAAAACCGTACGGGGTAAAACCGGGTACCCGATTTTGGACAAAATGTGTATAGCAATGAAACGAAAAAGAGAAAGTTATCAAAATTAAAACTAAATCTTAATAAAGAACTGCAACTAAAGAAAAAGAAAACCATAAAATTAAACAAAATACCGAAGGATAATGATAACAGTGGTGATGAAAACGGTGAAGACATTTACATTTATGTCCAAGAATCACATCGTTCATTGAAATTGAATGAAGGTTGGGTGCAGTTTACAGTTGTTCTAACTGCTTGGGGGACTGAAGAATTGGATGAGTTTCGTTGTTATAGGTGCTAGGGCTAGTATCCAGTATGGTACCCGGTTTTACTTATGTAATGGGGTAAAACTGTAAAAACGGGCTGGGCCGCTCCGAAAATCAGCTTCATTATTGTAGCGCCTTGACGAATCAAAGCATTGATTTGCTATGCGTAATGTCGTGATGTGTGCCCTTCTCCCTCTGCTTCATCAATCCGTGTGCATATTCGTTGTTGCCTTTACGAATTATGAGTACAATTTCCTAGCACACAACTAACATAAACTGGCTATTAATACTAAAACTGGTATAATTTATTTTATCAGAATAACTGTCCCGGTCCTACCCTGCTACTTTTTATCTGTCTTTACAATTTACGTATAATGTACTTGATATAACGATTGCATAAGACGTACAAATATATTGCAAATATTCATCACATCCTATGAGTTATCTATTATCGAAGACGGAATATGGGTTAAAATTATCCACCTTCGTCGCCGCGGCGGACAGTTAAATACATTCTATTTACCATTGCAAGCGATCCCACCGTATACAGCGATAAATAAACAAGCTTCAAAATCGATATAATCTTGCCAGTGTCATTACTTCATTATTCAATATACATTTTCCTTTATTTCCGCTTCATCACTCTGCCACCTTAATCGAACAATAATACTACAGAGAGAATAAATCATCAACATCTGTGATTTTGGGGCCCACCATTGGTCTAAATAAAATTGCGTCGTTTCATCGATTACGAAGCGCCTCAAACATAAATTCAAAGGATTCGACACCGTGGCTTTCTCGAGACGTTAATACCTACGACTGGAACATGACAGTACCAATACTCTTGAAAGACCAAGTTGTCATTTGATTCGTGCAATTTCACCGTTATCAAGATTCGCATTAGCGTGATTATACTCTCGAATACACTAGGCTAGTTCCCTACTTTTACGTGGGCCTGTTTGTACTATCGAAGGGGCGCGAGTGCTTTTATCCTAATTAGATCGGCTTAGTGAAGAAATAAAGTCACTGAGTTAGTGGAGAAACTCAAAGACAGTGGCTCTATGTCTCTAATGGAAAAGTGGCCACCTAACTTGTTGCTCCAGACTCGTTTGTCTAGTGATAGAGTAGTTTAATTGGAAATTGTAATACGTGGTTGGAAATGATTTAAAATGGAGAAAAAAGGCTTCTAGCTTTTTGAAAACTGATAGTGTGCTTTTGCTAGAATCAATGAACCATCGGTAACGACTAAAATAGTGTATTTTGGTTACAGGTGCAGATTTTACTGAATTTCTTCTTCCTGGTATAGGTATGTATCTTTGATGGTGTTCATAACTTTTTTCAACATCTCACAGTTGTGTTCGCAATTTAAAAGTTCCGAGCAGAGATAAGGTGACGATTCAAACTCTTCTGGTACTTATTGTATATATTGTAAGTCCGGAATAGTTCCACCACTTTTTGGAAAAAAAATTGTAGCATCGTTGTTTTTCATATGGTTGTCGTTTTGTGCAAAAGTAAAGCCCAATTTAGAGTATACATAAATTATTATGTACGATAATTTCAAATATTTATTTTCATTTTCCACCCAATAACATTGGCACTGCAACTGGTCGGTCTCACCCGCATGTCGGGGTTAGGGCGTCCACTGGTGAGACCGACCTCGAAAAATAACAAAAAGTGTAGCTTACAAAAAATATAATACACGATTAAAATTGTAATCGTCTCCGGTGGTGAGGCGGTTACCGGTGGGACGGAGAAGGGATTTGGTGCCGACTCAATCGGTGTGTCCGGGTTCGGCGAATGAGTAGATGCTGGGTAACAAGCAGAGTTGGGCAAAGATAACATCTAAATAACATCTAGATAATAGGTACTTTACATTTATTCGTTATTCGAAGATCGAATAAGTTGATTTATTCGAAGTGCCTGTCATCTCGAATTTCGAATAACGGTTCAACTTTCATCCTATCTTTATTCTAACAAGTCGAATAACCGGCCTGAGCCTTTGCGGCCTGACCCGCGCGCGGTCACCTACCGGTCAAATTCTACAGAATCTGAATTTATTTATTTTTCATCATATCTGGCGTTCTCCCGATTAATTGCACAGAAAATAATTTAAATCGGACTATTTTTAACGAAACGGGCTTTGAACTCTGCAAAAAGATTTCTCACGTAATATCCTTAATTATGGTCCGTATTATATCATTTTTGGGGCCATTTTCATCGGGAAGACACGAGGAATCGATTGGTAATGCTTTCATCAACACTTATCAAAAAACATGAACATTTGATGTGACCCGTCGGTTTTATTGCTCTCGGCTGTCAACGTGGGGTCTACCAGGGCCCGAAGGTACTCGCTCCCAGCGAGAAAGCAAAACTGTGGGGTGGGTAGGTTTTTCCCGATAATCCAAGCCCAAAGGCTTTTTAACAATCTAAAGATTGTACATACATTTTCTTTCTGATGCTTTCGCCTACAATTATTATGGTAGGTTAATTAACAAGAAACGACAGTTTGCCAACGAATATTCAGTGTTGGGCCCACAATTATTATGGTTGGTTAGTTAACAAAAAAATTACGACGATGATTAAATGTCGTCTTACAAACGTCAGAAAATTTGCTACATCCAGAAACCCGAACGATATAATGTTGCGGGATAACTCGTCCGTGGCATCGTACAACAGATACGGTGTAGTGAGATATCTCGTCCACGGTCACGAAGGGGTTAATACGCGTAACTAAAAATATGAGATATTAAAAGTGCAACTACACTCCATTTATAAACATATAATATTTTTAAATTTATAATTGACATTTCTTTGCTTAATGGTCATTCACTGGTATGCGGTCAATTACTGGTTGGTATACCCTATGCATTACAAACACCTGAGCTCTATGTGAAACTGTATGGCTGGCACCCAATGTCACCGAGAATGCACAACAATTTTATACATGGAAGAACGATAATTTTCCAGATAATTGGCCAGTTGTCAGAGGCAGCTGCTGAAACCACGAATAAACACTTCTGTTTATATAGACAAAATGTTGCAAGAAGTTTTTTAAGAGAAGCCTGCAACAGAGACGTATTAAACCGGTAATAACTGGTATAATAATAATTAACTTCGGACCTATTAATAACTAGCTCCCGACTTAAAGTACAAAAATACAATCCATTTTCTCGTGACGCGTTGCAGCTTTTAATCCCAGAGGAAGGCGAGACAGACAAGAAACTTCCTTAAATGTTTATTTTTGTTATATTTCATTGTTAACTATATTAAATGCTGATACCATTTCCTCATATGTAACCCTTGTATTTCTTGATATATGTGTAACTCTGAAGACAAAAATCTCAATACGAGAATGACACAATATAATAAATCATGTAAATATATCGACTTATTTTTAAATTTTTTTACGTCCTGTGCATATTTTTGTAAAATTCAATGAAATAACTACATTGCGTCACTTCTAAGTACATTTGGCTGCATTAAATCGAAAAACATCATTTTGGCCAGCTTTTAGGGCCAACAACTCCACTGCGGGATGGAGCAAGACGGGGTGTCAGCGCGTCGTCTGTCTCGTGCTGTTCTTCGCTCGCGTTCGACTAAACCTAGGTATCTTTTAACGTTTAAATTCTGTACTTTTGCGTACCCCCTACCCACGCTCACTGCGGTTACGCAATCGGTCCGAAGGTAATCTCAGGTACGGACATCCTTTGTCTACTCGACGCTATATGTATTGTTTGGATGTTGCTTTTAGTTTCGAAGTTATAAGACGAAACTTTAGCTCCCATTTTCGTCACTATTTTCGTAACGCTCGACTTTTCATGCATGTCCCCAGTACCGTACCGATTTTAAAGACGTATTCACGTAAAAAATAGATGAATTGGTCAACTAGTTAAAATTAATGAACTGTGCATGATTTTAATCACGCCTAATTTAATTGCACTTACAAACTGAATTAATAATTATAATTAAGAGAATACTTTTGGACGTGCAACATGAATTTCGCGGCCGCGCATGGTAGGATCGAATGAGATGGGTCACATAATTGGCGCGTATGGGGATAGCGAGTGTGAGGAAGAGACAGAGATAGAAGGAGAAGGACAAGGAGAATCGGCAAAAGGAATTTACCAATTGTGCCAAGCAGTAATTACATACAGGGTACCATGAGTTCCATTATACATCTTTAATATTTTTCTTCAACCATTGTTCATAGAGAGAGATAACAGACGATTCGTACATTCTTTTCAGTTAATATTAGGATTATTTGATCGGTGTAGAAGTTCTTTCCCTTTATTGATACAAAGTGTTTATTAAAACTATAAATATATTTCATATTTTTTTAATGAAAGCATTTTCCTTGAATATTTATAATTTTTTTTCACTTTTCGGATACAAGTTCAATTAGATAAACTGGTAAATTTTTTAATTCTAACAAACTTTACATATTGTTGATCAATTTGTGGACTGTACTGAGGATACATTTAAAATTATTTTAAAATCAAATACTTAAAATGATACATTTTGGTATTGTTAATCAATTCGCTTTTTTATGTAGTATAAAAATATGTGAAGAAAAACAATACACAACGCTATTTGAAAAACACAAAATACCTCTAATTTGTTATGCAACAAAGATACTTTCAAAGTTTTGCTTATGGGAATAAATTCTTCATGTTACGTATGGAGACTGAATGCAGGTGTCGCCCACGCCGTGACGGGGAGTGATATAGCTAGAAAACGAGAGAAAAGTTCAAAATTAGTAAATTGGTGGAACTTCGAAGGAAAAATTACGATTCTGCCTCAAAATTCTCATACTATTTATGGAAAATAGTAGTTTACTTTAATTTATTTATAAATGTTTTATGTTCATTGACTATAGTTGGTAATTGTTTAGCTGTATACCCCGAGACTAATCAATTAAACCAATAGTTTTTCGTATATTCGACCCACAAAATTGAAAAAAGTGGTCTTGAGAAAAGAGCGTTTAAAGCTTTCGGTATAAAGAAATAACAGTTATTGGAAACTTACAGCACTCTGATACTAATCTGCTATTCCAGGTCCAGGTCATTCCTCGTAGAACTCAATTGTTCAATTTGGCGAAGTTTGCGAGCTCTTTGAACCTCCTTGGAGCTGCTTAGGCCTCGGCGCTCCTTCCTCGTAACTCCCTGAGCGACGTGGTTTCGGCAAATAATTTAGACTCATGTCTAATATTGATATCCACAACCATATATTTTTACCGCTCGAAGTGTATAAAATTTTCATTTACAGTTACGAGGCATAACTAACATTTCCTGCGACTCCCTGATTTCGCATTGGGTTCGTCCGCACTCCTAACCAACAAACTGATGAACTATATTCCTTGGGAAACACCCCTCTCGCCGGCCTCTGGCGTTGCTGCGGCCCTGGCTCGTAACAATATTAATGAAATTGTTTCAAAACTTTTTGCACCTTCAAATACCTATGACAGCAAATTGAAATATCGTGGTGACCAATAATAATTCCTTTTAGGGTTGCCGATCTGAGATCGATCTTTCAAAGATCGATCTTTTTTGTCACGATTTTCGATTTTTTAAATCGATTCTCAAGACAGGGATCGATTCGAAGATCGTATCGCAACCATGGACCTGAAGGACAGTGCCTTGTTGAGGGGGGTGTACTCGAAAGACGCGAGGGGAATCGCCTGTGTCAGCCATCTTGTTATGATATACTAGTAGTGCACTCTATAGCCCAGTTTGAGTATTAGAAGTAGCGTGGCTTCATGGTCAAGGCCAGTCAAAGCCCATAGGACGCTACGGCAAGGACCCAGTTCCTGGTCGCTTGCGGATTAATTATGTTGTGCTGCATCCTTGATTCCACGAGATATATATATATATATATATGTATATATATTATATTATATTATTTTAATTACTACAATTTCGAGATTACGTAAGTAGTATTAAAACCCCAAGTAAAATAGTGAGAGTACTACGTATATTTGAAGCATAAACATTGTGATAGAAATATTAATTGTTATTAGGTGTGGTGGTAGCCGAAATTAAAAATGAGTAAGTTTGCGTATATACAGGCCACAGTTTTGCGTCGACTGAATATACATAATTTATTTATAAATCTAATAGAACATTGTAATAACCAATCACCCCTGGACAATCATAGGATACATATTATCAAATGTGTTATACAATTTTATGTAAACGTAAGGTGCTATTATATTTCTAAAAATATTCCACATGTATTGAGTAGGAGACAGTATTATAATAAACTATTATTATTTTCTGGAAATTAAATATAACGTATTTTTATTCACCCTATGTATTACAATTCGTATAAATCTGTATTATTTATAAATACGGTCAATTTATGAAACCTGTGTAATGCAACTGTAATGTTTCAAAGTTTACCACGATATGACATAGATGGCACCACTAGTGAATCATATGTAGGCCGTGCGTTCTCCCTCCATGCGGACTGTGCAGGAGTGGGGAGTCGGACGGTCGGCGGTTCGGCACGAACGCTATGGCGACAGAGAGCCTGGTAAGACCGTCCACAAGTTAGGACTTCACAAAATAGTTTTAGCGTTAATGCCTTTATAAATAAACTAAACTCAACTGGAACTCGGGATTTATTCGTTACCGCCTAGTACCACGTATCAGCGGAAGTAGGTCCGCAGTGTATACATATAAACACTTAAAATCCCTACATTGGTGACCCCGACGTGATTTCATTAACCACGTGGAAGCTGCAATTGATTTTGCAAAGTCTTTACAAGAAGTCCTTCCAAGGCTCGGCATTTGGTGGCCAAAGAGATCTTCAGAGAACGTGAGGAGGTTCCTGTTCCTGCCACGAGACTGGGGCAACAGAAAATTCCTTGCACCAACAGGACGTTTTCGCATGGGGCTAAGTCGTCCCACCTGCACTGGTGTCTTCAACCTTCGTCGATGCTGCCAGGGTGCACCAATATGCTGAAGAATCTTTTGGATTGCGGTAAGCGAGCTTGGCAATAAATGCATCAAATATTGTGTATGGCATTGGTCTTGTGTCTATGGTGATCGCTGTAGCGTTCTATTCGTTTGAAATCGCGCGCGTTTGCAAGGAAATGAAGAATTCCGACGTTGCCGGTTTGGCGGGGAATTCTCAGAATTGCGTGCGTTTGATCTAGAATCTTTTGTTGCCGAACTGCTGGCAACAGCGTATTCTGCGAATCGTCGTCCTCACCCGCTGTGTGCCCCTGCGTCGCGCATCAAGGACAACTTTGTTGTGAATTTCGTTAACCGAAAAGGCTGAGCCTGGATTACAGGATATACTTATATATATTTCTTTGCGTGTTCATAGTTTGTAGATTCACATATTAGTAGAATAGTTAATGTTATTAAATTATTTTTCAATATTATTTATATATATTTATACTATTCTAAGTTTCTGTATTATAGTAATTTTATCAACGTATTTTAATATGTCTGTGAACGATAATGATGTTGACCCGAACCCGGCGACCAATCAGTCGCGGGTAGATCACTACAGAATTCCGAAAATCCCACGATTTTTTAGTGCGGAACCTGGGCTTTGGTTTGCCCAGGTGGAAGCGTCTTTAGATAGCGCAAATATTACTTCTGAAAAGACTAAGGCAGATATAGTAATTGCTGAGTTGGATCAAGATGTAGCAGTAGCTTTAAAAGATTTAATACTTGCGAAACCTCGGCCAACGAATACGTTCGAGTTATTAAAGAAACGTATTATTTCAATTTTTGCGCCTTCCGAAGAAACTAACTTAAGAAAATTATTAAAAGGTCAGGTGATTACTGATGGGAAGCCGTCCCTGATTTTAAATAGATTGCGCGCATTAAATGACGGAAAATGCGAAGATGTAGTAATAAGATCAATTTTCCTTGATCATCTACATGCGAATACACGAGCCATTTTATCAGCAAGTGGTATTTTAGACTTGGATAAGCTTGCGGATATGGCGGATAAAATCGCAGAGACTGCTGCAAGTCCAGAATCAGTTGTAATATCTTCCGTCGGTTCGCCATTAACAACAAACGTCGGCTCTGTAGTAACCTCAAACGACGGTTTACCAAAGGCTACAAGTGCTGATTTTGAAAAATTATGTAATCAGGTGAAGCATTTAGCAGATGAAATAAAATCACTTAAAACCTCGGTTAAGAAATCGGAACGAAGAGGTAGATCGCGTAATGCGCGTTCTCAGTCGCAGTCAAATAGCAATCAAACGCCAGCTAACGAGAACAAATCAAAAAAGTTGTGCGTAGCTCACTCGAAATACCCGAATAACCCTACATCGTGTAAGCCATGGTGCGAGAAATATGCGACATGGAAGGCGGAAAACTAAAACGACCCTCTGTTTCGGAGACATTCGTTGAGGGTCAGGCAACTTCCAGACGTCTCCACATTCGCGATCGTGTGTCAGGTCAGTCATTTCTGGTAGACACAGGCGCCGATATATCATTACTCCCTGCCAATCCAAAAATTCGCGGTCAACCGAGTCAATTAAAGCTGTTCGCCGCGAATAACACCCATATAGACACGTTTGGTGAATCGTTTCGAAATTTGGATTTTGGGTTAAGACGTCCGGTTAAGTGGAATTTCACTATAGCTAATGTTCCTTATGCCATTTTGGGAGCAGATCTGCTTACGCATTACGGGCTTCTGGTGGATTTGCGCAGGCGATGTATATTCGATGCGGACACGGGCGTTTCAATTTCTGCTGTATTTAAAACGGTCCCCAAAATATCGATTGGTACGGTGGATCCTCTATCTACTTATGCTAAGGTTCTGGCAGATTTTCCAGAGATAACAAGAGCATCAAGTTTAACTCCTCCGGAGTCAGGAAGTGTTTATCATTACATTTCCACAACGGGTTCTCCGGTTTCGACGCGTTCGCGAAGGTTAAGCCCGGAAAAATTGAAGGCAGCAAAGGCTGAATTCAAGGCTTTGGTTGAAGCCGGTATTTGTCGTCCTTCTGCGAGTCCTTGGGCGAGCCCAATTCACATGATTTTAAAAAAGGATGGGACATGGAGGATCGCCGGAGATTTCCGAGGGTTAAATGCGATAACAATACCCGACAGGTATCCTACACCACATCTTCATGATTGTGCAGCGAATTTGGCCGGAAAATCGGTATTCTCATCATTAGATTTATTTAGGGCATACAACCAGATTCCGATGGCGCCCGAAGATATTAAAAAGACTGCGGTTATCACGCCTTTTGGGCTGTTTGAATTCATATATATGACATACGGCCTCAGGAACGCGAGTCAAACGTTTCAGCGTTATGTTGATCGCGCTCTTGGTGATCTAGACTTCGTTTTTGTTTATATTGATGATATATTGATTGCGTCGTCGTCCAAAGAGGAACACGAGAGCCATTTGAGGACAGTGTTCGAGAGGTTAAAGCAATTTCATTTACGTTTGAACACTAGCAAATGTGTTTTGGGTGCCTCTGAGATTGAGTTCCTTGGTTATTTGATAAACAAGGATGGTATTCGACCGACTTCTGATAAAGTCGAAGCAATTAAAAAGTTTTCAAAACCAGAAACTATCGCGGAATTGCGAAGATTTTTGGGAATGGTCAATTTTTATCGGCAATCTGTTCCTCAGGCGGCGAGTGATCAGTAGGGATGGGATCAAGTTCAATATGTACTGATGAATCCGAGTCAATTCCAATACAAAAGTTTCACTTCATGGGATTCGAATACTACTCATAAGAGCTGGCGTTTCATTCTATATACTTCCAAAGTACTTGGGTTATAGAAGCCGGTTTCGAACCTCAGAAAAAGTAGCGGCAGAGTTCAGAATGTACTTCTAAGTACTTCGACGTTTGAAAGAATCGAATCTCGTAAAAGTAGTATTTGATCCCTGAAAGATAAAAATCTACATAGCTGAGATTTACCAATATCGTACCACTTAATATATTTTTCGTTGTATTTCGTATTTGGTACTAGATTGAACGCAAATTAATATTGGATATTGAAGCTTGATGTTTTAGGCATAGTTTTTAGTTAAAGAATTGTACATAACCTGTACATATAACATATAACTTAAGTTTTCAAATCGTACTGGTACGATTGCAGTTGTACGATTTTAGGAAACATGATTGATCAGTTTATTTATACATATCTATTTAAACTTCATAATAAATGTAATATGTACATAAAATGAGTGTGAAATATTCTACAATAAACCCGCTTTTAGAAAAATAGAAAAATGCAGGATAAAACTGCATTGTTTGATTATTATCAGCTAAAATATAATGGTAAAATGTCATCAATCATACTTGATTCTTTTAAATGTTTATATTTATAGCACGCACAAACTAGGGTGTAAGCTTGAAGGTTTTATTTCTGTTTCTCATTTTGCATTTACTTTATGTTTTTACCATTACATGTCGGTTCTACTCACTAATTATTGAGAAATTGATGAGGTACGATTTATGTGACCAGATAGTTTGATGACCGGATAGTTTCGAACAGTTCACGATTCACGAGTGGTTTGAAAAAGAAAAACAATACTTTTAAGGGAACATTCTCAACAAATCGCTAAAAAATAGGTGATGTTTAGGATTTTTTTGTAAAAAAGTATACAACTTACAGTAAAAAAACTTTATGGGTTTTACTTATTCGTTATTCAAGGATAGGAAAAAAAAATTTAATTTTCCAGTAGTCGTTCGATTTCTACGTGGCGCTCCTTGCTCTGCTATAATAAAAAGCAGCGTCGACGGTAGGCAGTATAACTCGACGTAGGATTGTCGCAAATACAGGAACCAAAGATACTCTTATATGTTATATTAATCGCTATCGTATCAGCCTATTAGAAGGTACATTACGTAAATTGACGATGTTTGGTGCACGTTTGAACACAAAAATGCTAAAAAAAGGAGTAATTTTAAGCCTAAAAATGTTAATAACGAAAACCTATGACACCTAAAATTTATGATCGAAGGCTGATACGATAGTGAATTTAATTATAAAGAAAATATCAGTATTATCAATAACAATTTATTTACTTGACAAATACACAAAACACTGTTAACATTTGTAACTATTGAGGAATAATATTTGATCGACAATTTTTGGCTTCAGTCTATTTCGTTTTTTATTAATGACATTTCCTGCCTTCGAAAATAATCTTTCTGATGGGACGGACGTCCCCATGGTGCATAAGTAATCACGAGCTACGTTCGTTAAAATAGGGTACAGAATACTATTTACAGACCAAAATAATAAAGGATCATTTTTACGATTCACGTACTGTGATTTTAAATAATTGTGTATCTCTATAGTAATAGCGGATGAACTAGATACGTGCTCGTTTATATTGGCAACTTTGGTATCAAAGGATGACCATAATGAAATATGGGCGTCATTTTTGTTCGAATCATTTAAATCTTGGGAAGTATCCGTACTTGATACATCGTCATTCAAAACGCACTTAGCTGCTTCCTCGATTAAAGCATCGCGTGCACAAGCAATGTTTTCATTTTTAGAAAAACTTGCAGTTTTGAAACGAGGATCTAATAAAGTAGCTATCGCATAAAAATGATTATTTTCAACATCACTTAGATAATATTCTATATAATAAATCAACTTTCGACGCAAAATCTGATCTAAACCAATATCATCGGTACTATCGGTAGTAACGTATAAAAGAGTACTTAGTTGCTTTTTTAGTGGTATTATTTTTGATAAATTTATATTTTTTTCGCTACTAATTTCTTTTGTAACTAAAAAAAATATATGCAATATGGGCAGTATTAAACCCAGAGTATTCCATTCATGATCACTTAATAATTCAAAATTATGTGTTAATGTGGCTAACGCTAATACTACAGCACGTTTTTGCTCTAATAATCTATCAAACATTTCATATGTTGAATTCCAACGGGTTTCAACTTCAATTATTAATTTGTGATTTGGGATCTTAATCAGGTTTTGCGTTTCCGCTAATTTATCTTGTGCTAGGCTGCTGTGTTTAAAATCAAGAGACACGGTAGTGTCTCGCGCCAAGTATATATATAGATATATATGCGCAGCGCAAGACACGGAGTGGCTCTATTACGCGACGACTCGCTATCAAGAACCCTGAGATTTCCGAATCTCAATAACGGCTGATCCAATTAGATTTTGAATGTTCTTAATGGATAGATTGGGTTTGATTTACATGAGAAAAGTGTCTTCGTTTTGTTCCTACGGGCCTTATGAGCTGAGATATTTCGATGTAAAGTTGCAATTTGCTGAATTTTATGTTCTTAAAATTCAGCATCGTCATAGTCATCGTCCTACACTTCTAGGCAAGAGGGGAGTATGAAAGGGTGAGGAAATGTCTCTCAGGCACGTTGTTCATTGGATGCGGGCATCGGCCAATCGCGGAACAAATTGTGGTCACGTGACAGCTAGGCAGAGATATTATAACCTACCAAGTGCTAAGTGTCAAATAAATTGTTGTCACGTGACAGCTAGGCAGAGATATTATAACCTAACAAGTGCTAAGTGTCAAATAAAGTAAATTGTCGGAATTTGAAATGTCACGAGTTTTTACACTAATAGGAGACTGAATTATTGTCTCAATTAACAAGGTAAGTCGCCAAAATTTTTCAAATAGATTTCTTATGTAGAGTCGCAGACTTGGAAGTTGTCCGGAGATGGTTCGACTGAGAAGCATCTCCTTTCGCACAAGTTTCTGGAAATTTGTACCATGCATGTACAAAATAATATATATATTGTAGTAAAAAATTGCACTGTATTTAAATTGCCAGATATTTGTATTTGTATATCAGCAATTTAGAGTTTTTATGTAAAGCTTATTATATTATATTATATTATAGAAATGAAGGGGACGCACAGGACTTCGATAAAAATGAAGGGGATGCACAGGCTTGGATAATAGAATTGAAGGGGACGCACAGGTTTGGATGGATGGAAATGAAGGGAATGCGCAGGCTTGGAGGTTGTCCAGAGAAGATTAGATAGATAGACAGAGCATCTTGTGTCGCACAAGTTTCTGGAAATATGTCAAATAAGGTAGATCGACAAAATTTGTCTAAAGACATAGCATTAAGAATTATTAAGAAAATAGATTATGGTGGACTGCTTGCAATGTAAAGCAAGTTGCATTAGTGAAGAAAGTACGCTGAAAACACATCTCCCTTGATGCTTTTCAATCTTTTGTGAATATATAATTAAAATGTGGCTTTATATATTTACAGATAATCAAAGCAGAAGATGATGCAGTGTGATCTACGTCAGACTATGAACGCACCATTATTTCAACAGCTCAAAGTGAAAGTAACCCTGCCGCATGAGGAAATGAAATAACCACATTATGATTTATATATGTAAAGAAGAAGGAATGACTAGTAGTTGGATTGAAGCTGATGACGTGCAAATTAAAAAAAGGCAATGGCCCAAAGGTGCTAAAGATATTTATATTTTGTTCTTACAAAAAAAGGATAATAAATAAATAAGCCAACAAAAATTACCACGCTATGGAACATCAGGATAGCGCACAGCACGGTTTCACGCACAAGAAAACTACAAAATGTGTGAAATCGTCACAAAATTACCTTTTTACAAAAGGTACAAAAAAGAGCGCCAAGTATATATATACCATCAAAAAGACTCCCATTTAAAAACATTGTCGTAAATTAATACCCATCAAAACGAATCCCATTTAAAAACATTGTCGTAAATTAATACCATCAAAAAGAATCCCATTTAAAAACATTGTCGTAAATTAATATAAATTTATTAATGTTCTATATTTAACTTTACAAAAATAATGATATACAACAATTGCGCCAATTATCACAATGGCTATTTATACAAAGAAAAAATCACAATGGTACAATGGAAAAATGTATTAAATAATATTAAGCAGATGTATTTTTATACAAATAAATATTTTAATACGAATAAATATTTTATTCAAAATACTTGGCGCTGCGCCACGAATTGGTGTTGCTAAACTGAATAAATATGTATAAATTGCATTAATCTTTTTCTCTCTTTTTTTCTGCGTTTCTAGTATGTATATGTACATTATGTATTTTAGATTGTAAGGGAGTCATTGTAAATTATTAATACTAAGACAATTAAATGCGGACACAGATGACTACTGTTCTGATGTCAGATCCTGCTGCCCAGATCTGGCTATCAGGGTTATCATTTTTTCCGTTTCGCAGCGCCAAGTATTTTGAATAAAATATTTATTCGTATTAAAATATTTATTTGTATAAAAATACATCTGCTTAATATTATTTAATACATTTTTCCATTGTACCATTGTGATTTTTTCTTTGTATAAATAGCCATTGTGATAATTGGCGCAATTGTTGTATATCATTATTTTTGTAAAGTTAAATATAGAACATTAATAAATTTATATTAATTTACGACAATGTTTTTAAATGGGATTCTTTTTGATGGTATTAATTTACGACAATGTTTTTAAATGGGATTCTTTTTGATGGGTATTAATTTACGACAATGTTTTTAAATGGTACGTAATTACTCGACGACATTTCTCGCGAATCCGGACAATATCCGGAATCTCCATCATAGATTTTTTTACTATGAGGTTCAAGGTATGTGCAAAACATAGTATGTTGGTCGTTTTAGGTTCTAGCTGTTTAATTGCTAATTTCATATTTGCTGCGTTGTCTGTAACAACGCTTATAACTTTATTTTCTATTTTCCAATTATTAAATATACCTTTTAAATTATTTGCAATTGCGGCACCGGTATGACTTCCTTCAATTTTTACAGTTTCCAACACATATGTTTTTAGTTGGTAAATGTCATTAATAAAATGACACGTAACAGTTAAGAAACTGTCCATGTTTACGCTAGTCCACGTGTCTGTCGTAATACAGACCTTTCGCACATTGGCTAATTCATTTTTAACATTCGATGTAGCTTCTTCATATTTCTTTTCTAACCATTTTTTTAATACCTTCCGACTTGGTAGTTGATATTTTGGGTCCAAAAATTTTAACAATGCAACAAAACCATTGTCTTCTATTATGGATAATGGCTGCAGATCAGTTGTTATCAAATCGATTATTAAAGAATCGATTGTTTTTTTTCTCGGATTATTCTCTGAAAGAATCAGTATTTTTAGAATCAATTGCAATAATCTTTATGCATAAATTAAATCTAAAACATTAATATGAATTAGAATAATGTAATATACCTTCATAAGGGCATACGTTTTCTAAAACAGTATTATCATTACTGTCAGTTTTCTTGGAGATATTATGAAGCTTCGCATGCTTAATTAAATTTGTAGTACATTTGTCATATTTCAGCTTTTTATTACATGTGCTACACACCACAACACCATTTTCTGGGTTAGAATAATAATCCCAAACCCAAGAACGTTTAGGCATGTTCAACGTGGATCACTACACGACGATAGACGATGCGTGAGGGTTACTGATAGTGATTACTGATTATAAATTATTATTATCGTTACAAATTAGAATTATACAGATCACACGACATAGGATTGATTGGTTGGACGCTAATGAACGAGTGTCGATTGACGATGTACAACGACGCCGTTATTCATGATTTAATGTAGCATGTATTTGTTAATAAAACTATCCAATCATGTAAATAGTTTCTCCATTTATAATGTAACAAATTATTTGATTGGTTCGTCGCTCATTCAGAACGAGCGTTTTACATGTTAGCATTGTTTTAATAACGAAGCAGCCGAAGAGAGAGAGATATATATGATAATTATATACAGTGAGTAAAAAAAGTATTGGCACACTTTTTAAAATCGCATAACTTTTTTAGAATTGGTCCAAACGACATGAGTTTTTTTTAGAAGGTAGAAGGATTACTTTGCTAAGTGACGTGTTTCGTAGTTTTGAAAAAAATGCAATTTGTCGGAATTGCAAAAAAACATAAAAAGGGCAGTTTTTTCAACTCTTTTTTCTGAGCCTGTAATGAAAATTCAAAAAACCCGTTTGTAAATTTAAGTAAGCTGTATACATGCTGAAAATTTCATCAAAATCGGTTAACGGTGCTCTGGGTTACAAACGTTTAAAGATCGCAGAATAAGGTCGAAAATCGCGAAATTCCCGAAATCAAGCGACCGAAATCAAGCGACCAACATACTATGTTTTTCACATACCTTGAACCTCATAGGAAAAAAATCTATGATTGTGATTCCAGATATTGTCCGGATTCGCGAGAAATGTCGTCGAGTAATTACGTATTTTAAACACAGCAGCCTAGCACAAGATAAATTAGCGGAAACGCAAAACCTGATTAAGATCCCAAATCACAAATTAATAATTGAAGTTAAAACCCGTTGGAATTCAACATATGAAATCTTTGATAGATTATTAGAGCAAAAACGTGCTGTGGTATTACCGTTAGCCACATTAACACATAATTTTGAATTTTTAAGTGATCATGAATGGAATACTCTGGGTTTAATACTGCCCATATTGCATATATTTTTTTTAGTTACAAAAGAAATTAGTAGCGAAAAAAATATAAATTTATCAAAAATAATACCACTAAAAAAGCAACTAAGTACTCTTTTATACGTTACTACCGATAGCACCGATGATATTGGTTTAGATCAGATTTTGCGTCAAAAGTTGATTTATTATATGGAATATTATCTAAGTAATGTTGAAAATAATAATATTTATGCAATAACTACTTTATTAGATCCTCGTTTCAAAACTACAAGTTTTTCTACAAATGAAAATATTGCTTGTGCACGCGATGCTTTAATCGAGGAAGCAGCTAAGTGCGTTTTGAATGACGATGTATCAACAAGTACGGATATTTCCCAAGACTTAAATGATTCGGACAAAAATGACGCCCATATTTCATTATGGTCATCCTTTGATACCGAAGTTGCCAATATAGGTAAACGAGAACGTGTCTAGTTCATCCGCTATTAGTACATTGGTTATTATTATATTGGTCTGTAAATAGTATTCAGTACCTCATTTTAACGAAACTAGCTCGTGATTACCTGTGCACCATGGGAATCTCCGTCCCATCAAAAAGAATATTTTCGAAGGCACGAAATGTCGTTATAGTAAAAAACGAATTAGGTTGAAGCTATAATAAATTGTCAATCAAATATTATTCCTCAATCCTTACAAATGTTAAGAGTATTTTGTGTATTTGCCAAATAAATTAATTGTTAATGATAATAAAGTTAACTAAATGTAATGTGGAATACTTGTACATAGATAATTTTCACCGAAAACAAATCACTCACTCGCACCGAATAGAAAACTCCTGGTTAAAGTAGGTAATTATAAAGGATTCGAATCTATTGATCAGGGTTCGATTATACTTGCAAGTACCGCTGACGTTTCTCAAAGTACTTATAGAGAGTTCGAACCTATCCCGTCAAGGTTCGAGTCTACTTGAAAGTAGTGTTTTTTTTTCCGAAGTACTTGTGAACTGTTCGAAACTATACAGTCAGATTCGAACCTACCTTCAATATACTTGATCCCATCACTAGTGATCAGGCTCCGCTTAATGCATATTTGAAGGACTCGCGTAAGAATGACAAAAGACCGATTGTTTGGTCCCGGGAGGCGGAGGAAGCGTTCGATAGGGTGAAATTAAAGCTGGTGAATGCAACCCTGCTAGTGCATCCGCGCGTCGGTGCAGAAACACGTTTAGTAACCGATGCGTCAGATTTGGCAATGGGCGCAGTATTAGAACAGAGATCTATATTCGAGCAATGGGAACCTTTAGCATTTTTTTCTAAAAAATTATCTCCAGCGCAAATTAAGTATAGTGCTTATGATCGCGAGTTAACAGCAATTTATGAGGCAGTAAAATACTTCAGATACTACATTGAGGGACGAGAGTTTAAAATTGCAACCGATCATAAACCTTTAATATATGTTTTTATGCAGCGTGCAGATAAGGCGTCGCCTCGTCAACTGCGACAATTAGCATTTATAGCTTAGTTCACAACTAATATAGAGTATATCCCTGGTGAAAAGAATAGTGTGGCAGATCCATTATCAAGAATCGAATCTCTTAGATTGCCATTAGAAATTAATTTAAAAGAGTTAGCTGAGAAACAGGAAGCCGACGACGAGTTAAAACAAGTTTTAGGGATGCCTGAACCACCATTGAAATTAATAAAAATTCAATGGGGACCTGCACATACTTCGGTCGTTTGTGAGATGTCCGGAGAAGCATTCCGTCCATATATTCCTAAGTGCCTGCGAGAGCGCGTGTTTAGCATGTGTCACAAACCAGCGCATCCGAGCGCAAAGATAACCGATCGGATGATTCGCCAACGTTACGTTTGGTTGAATATGCATCGGGATATTTCGCGATGGTGTAAAAGCTGCATTGAATGTCAGCAGTCAAAGGTGTCGCGTCACGTAAAGCGAACACCGGAACATTTTGTTGCGCCTGATGGTAGATTTGATCATGTTCACATGGATATAATCGGTCCATTACCGGCATGTAATGGTTATGCATATTGTTTAACCATGTTGGATCGTTTTTCTCGTTGGGTTGAAGCAGTCCCGTTAGTGGAAACATCGGCCCAAACGGTGGCTAAAGCATTTTTTAATTCTTGGATCTCGCGTTTTGGCACTCCAAAAATTCTCACTACCGACCAAGGTGCACAATTTGAATCGAGATTGTTCTCGGCATTGTTAAAATTAATAGGTTGTGAACGAGTGCGTACTACGCCTTATTACCCTGCATCGAACGGAATTATAGAACGATGGCATCGCGTTTTAAAGGCTGCACTAATGTGCCACACCAATAAAGATTGGACAAAAACGCTTCCTACGGTATTATTGGGGCTGCGTTCACACGTGCGCGAGGATACGGGAGCATCGCCCGCTGAGTTTCTTTACGGTACTGTCTTGCGCCTCCCGGGAGAATTTTTCCTTCCGGACGATCTGAGACCGGAACCAAATATATTTATTGAGGAGTTTCGGGTGTACATGCGCCAGATTCGACCGGTGCCCGTGGCGCATAAAAATAAGCAGCGTGTATTTTTTTACAAAGAATTAAATGTATGTACTCATGTATTTTTAAGAAACATTGCGAAAAAAGCATTAGAACGACCATATTCTGGTCCCTATAAAATCTTAAAACGGATTTCAGAATCTGTGTATGAGATAGATATAAACGGCGGATCACGTAGTGTGTCAACCGAATTATTGAAACCAGCGTATTTTATTTTGGAGGACTTTGGTGAATCGCCAGCGGCAGTTGCCGGTCCTTCATCGGGTATTCCCGAAGTTGCGAATGTTCCAAATCGTCCAGTCCTTAGGACATATGGACCAAAAAAGAAAGTTAATTTTGTACCTGACACAAGACCACCATCCTAGGGTAATGTTAAGCCATGCTCGCTTTGTATATAGTGTATATTCTGTAAATATCATATCATATCATATATTGTAGTATTAAGTTGCGTGCAAAAGCTTCGTTACACTCGGGGGGGAGTGTGTAGGCCGTGCGTTCTCCCTCCATGCGGACTGTGCAGGAGTGGGGAGTCGGACGGTCGGCGGTTCGGCACGAACGCTATGGCGACAGAGAGCCTGGTAAGACCGTCCACAAGTTAGGACTTCACAAAATAGTTTTAGCGTTATCGCCTTTATAAATAAACTAAACTCAACTGGAACTCGGGATTTATTCGTTACCGCCTAGTAGGGATTGCAAATTTACCGACTTTTTCAATTACCGGTAATTCGGTAGAATTTTCAATCAAAACCGGTTTACCGGTAATTTACCGGTATTTTTTAAGGTATTGAAAATAGAAGAAAATATATTACAAAAAAGTCTAATCAATCATTATAAAAAATAAATGCAAATAAAACTATTCTTTATTTATAATATTTTTCATTTATCAACACTTTTTAATAAATATGCACGCAAAAAACATAACTTATTTAAACTTTCATCGCCTAATCGCGACCTAATCTTCGTACAAAACAAACCCGCCGCGGAAAACGCCCTCTCCGATTCCACACTTGTTGGTCGCGTAGTCATGAGGAAATCATATGCTAATTGGATATATTTTCCTTTTACATTTTCTTCGTGAAAATATGTTAATTCTTTTTTTATAACTTGATTTATGCTTTTATTTTTTTTGTTGGTCAGAGTTGGCTGCGCAGGTACTTCGGTTTTTGCCTTTATTAAAAAATGAAGTTTTTCTTTCATTGATCTTGTAGATGTCGAGGGCATTACATTTACAGAATTTTCGGAATCAGAATCACTAATTATTTCTGATAATTCTGTTGACGTTTCATTTTTATTATAAATACGTTCAATTAATTCCCCGATTATCTTCCTAATTGTAGATTTAGTGGTTTTATTAAAAATTCCGTAATCTTCCTCATTCGACTTTTTGACATTATAATCAGAAAGATATTGCAGAACATCAGAATAAGAAGTTCGTCTTTCCTGTATTCGCTGTATCAAAGCATTCTTAAGTTCGTTACTTAAAAGCGTGTGTTGATTCATTAATTCGTCAAGCATGAATTTCAGTGTAACATCAGCAATATATAAATTAACATTTTCAGAACAAAGTGTTTCAACAGCAAGTTTTATCGGTTGTAACGCTAATATTGTATCGGACAACAATGTAAGTTCACTGTCCGTAAAATTGATTTCTGATTTTAAATCTATGAGACTCTTTCTAATACAATTTTTAAGCATTGAGAAACGCTCCAACATAGCCAGCAAACTATTCCAGCGAGTTTTAGAGTCTAGTATCAACGAGAATTCTTTACCGAATTGTTCTATTACATGTTTTTGAAGTATATCATCGTTTTTTGTTGGGGATTTGCGGAATATTTTAACTACTTTCCGTATCTTTGTTATTAGAGAATTCAGTTGTACGTTTTGTAAAGGATTTAGGTGAGAATCAATAATCATGTTTTGTACCACTTCTAAACCTTCACCATTATTTTCAATATCTTCGTCGTTGTCATCGTCAGAGTTGTCACAATCATTTGTATCAGGTAATTCAACAGGTTCCTGATCTTCGTCCACAATTGCGTCAGTTTTATTTTTATTATAAAGAACTTCGATTACGGCCAACTGAATTCCATGTACAAGACATAATTGATGATTTGCATCCATCAATTTTATTGTTTTTTTCATTACTGAAGCTCCATCTGTAGTCACTGACACAATATTTGCTAAAGAAATACCAAATTCTTTTAGTTTACTTTTAATAACAATTACACATCTTTCAGCAGTCATAGATCCACGAATACGACATAATCCAAGGTTCCAAAATTTGTTGTTACTTCTATGGACATTAATGTTCATATATCGGCGGTTCTTATTAGATGTCCACTCGTCTAATGTTAGGCTAAATGCTTCATTACTAAGTTTAAGTTGTGATATTTCGTTTACTATTTCTTGCTTAATTTTATCTGCATATTGCAATACAATATTTTTAATAGTATTTGGAGATTTAGGAATGTCTCTGTAGCCTTTTGCAATTAATAACATTCGTAAATCTTGAGAGGTACAAAATTTAATAAACGGTATTCCATCTCGCGCTGTCATTCGCGCTACTACGGCAGGAAAAGATTCATCACTTGTTTTCTTCAAATATGAAGTAATTTTTGATCGAGAATCCACATCAACAGTTTGAATCGAAGTAGATGTATCATCACTTTTTTCTTTTCCTCGTTTTAATAAATTAATGTTGTGTTGGCTTTTGAGGTGGCTATGTAAACCGCTGGTACTTCCACCTACGGCTTTTATTTTTTTTGTGCACTGTTTACACACAGCTACATCTCTTGCTGCTGTACGATTAAAATAATGCCACGGTGAATTTGAATCCATTGCTACAAAAAAATAATAATATTCAAAATAAAAATAAAAGTTTACAAACCCATTACTAGAGTTGGGCATGGACTAAATAAAAAGTTATTTAAAAAATGTATCAAATAAAAGTTACATTGTTCGTCAAATAATCTAAAGTTAATGTAACTTTTGATTCATTATTTAAATAATTTTTTTATTCGATGAATAAAGTTGAGTTTTTTATTTGTCGAGTGTTGAATGTGATTACGGAATTTTTAATAAAACCAGTAAATCTACAATTAGGAAGATAATCGGGTAATTAATTGAACGTATTTTTAATAAAAATGAAACATCAACAGAATTATGAGAAATAATTAGTGATTCTGATTCCGAAAATTCTGTAAATATAATGTCTTCGACATCTACAATATCAATGAAAGAAAAACTTAATTTCCTAATAAAGAAATAAACTTTGTTTGACGTCGAGTGGTTTTCTGGCGCACGTTCGAACCGTCTAGGACCGTCATTGGGCGATACTGGGTACATTGTAACGCGCGCGCCAGGCCACAATCGCCGGTACATACTCGCTAGCTCGAACGTACGCCGGAGGATTATTCGACGTTGAATAAATTTAAGCTTAAAGTTAAAGTTAAAGTTAAAGTTGAAGGATCTATTGAGCGGTAAAGTTGAAGCGTTCGACGAGTGAACAGGTTGGCTTTATTCATCGAATAAAGTCAACCCCAGTCAACTTTGTTTGACACACGACGAATAATGTTTTTAACTTTTATTCGTTATTCGAAATTTGTTTAAATAAAAATTTGGGTCATCTCTGCCCATTACTTACCTTTGATTTTTGTTTTATTCACTTTATATCACAAACTGAGCAATCGACTAACCCACTCACTATGAGTTGAAGACTTCAGTTCGTATAAAATGAATCAATGATTTGGTCGTGGACAGCCCAGCTTGTCGCTGTCAACTGTTTCGTTCTCCCATCACTCGCCGGTTGCTGAGCAACCGTAACTTGCATTTTTTACTTGCGCGGCACAAGTATAAAACGCATATACGCGCTATATTGGTACATATATGTAATTTACCGAATTACCGGTAAAAAGGTGTCGAATTACCGGTAAATATTTCAGGGAATTTTCCGCGATTTACCGGTAAACCGGTAAACCGGTTTACCGGTATTGCAATCCCTACCGCCTAGTACCACGTATCAGCGGAAGTAGGTCCGCAGTGTATACATATAAACACTTAAAATCCCTACACATAATAAGATGGCTGATACACCTCGATTCCCCTTCCGTATTTCGCTTACCTCCCCGCGTCTATAAGTCTAGCTTATGCACTGTCCTTCAGGTCCATGATCGCAACCAAAGAGATCGTGAATCCCTAGCGGCGTGTAGCGTAAACTCTAGAAGTGCGAGATTTGAATCAGACCACACAAATGTAATAGGAAAAGGAAGCAAAAGTGGTGTTAGCACAAGTCCAAGGAGTTTGAAAACAGTTAGAGATTCTTTTAATAAATATACTTCAAGATTATAAATTAAGCACTACTTCCTTGGAAGCAGATATTTGAACATTTGACCTCCACTTTTATCTCTTCTCCTAAATGTGTAAAGCCAGCGCAAAGATGTTAAACGCTTGATAAGTAAGAAATCGATGAATACCGGCCATAAAAATCCTTTGACTGCATTCATTTTGCAATGTAGGGTGTTCAAAACTACCCTTTATTTTTTTTATTATAATGAATCGATCTCGATGGGATCGATTTTTTAGGTTCCGATTTTTTTTACGAATCGATTCTTTGCACAACGATCTGAATTGAATCGAAAAATCGATTCTATGGGACAGCTCGGCGTCCCTAATTCCTTTCCTCAAAAAGAATAGCCAATTTCCTTTTCAATTCTTCAAGTTAGCCTTCAAAATCACTCTGTTTTGGAACATGGCATCAGAAAGTTTATTGCACTTTGGAGAGTTTGTCATCGTCGCATAAGAAAACAATCTTTCTACAGGAGCCAATGATGGCAGTGGAGTATTGTATTTGAAGAACAATTTTTTTATATATGGATATCTTTCTAAAATGTTTAATATCTGTAAATAAAAAATGTCAACAGATTAGGAATACATATGTCCCACTATACCTATACACATTTACTAAAGGAAAATATATACTTCACGTGCTGCATTAGTGGGATATTGTGCAACTTCTGTCACGGGCGTGTCTCCAAAATCGTAACACTCGTCGGGACTAGCGGATGTAGACGGTTGCGTGATTATGTGTTCGTTGTTCGCTTTCATTTCTTCAACTATCGCGCCATCAGTCTGGTACGCTGATAACTATTAATGCAGGGGAACCACTTATTCCGAAACTGCGGATGCGTTATAGTAGCCAGGGCGGCATTCTCTGACTCCATTGTGGTGAGACTCAAATTGTCATCGAATCTCACATTGAAACTGTCGCGGAGGCACACACTGAGGGGGTGACAAAATTTCCACTGACTTTCCGCTAGTTTTCCCAATTTTCGACGTAAAGTCACTAAACATGGCATAAGCATGCCATAGAAAATAGTATCGCCTTGTAGAAGATCTATCGCTTCCGCAATTGGCGCTCTACATTTAATATGCTCTTCTAAATATGTGAAATCTTTTTCTCTTAAGCCATGTCTTATCCCTAAACGTTTTGCTACGTCACTCATTTTGTCTTTAATTTTTAAAATTTGTTGCAGAGAATCATACAGAGAGTTCCACCGTGTCTCGCCCGGTCGTTTTAGTGTATGACCAATTGCTTTCTCTATTATTTCGGCGGATTTTGGCAATATCGCCGCCTTCCACAGCATATTACACTTCTCCATGACATCTTTATGAATCGCAGATAGCGCTTCCTCGTTATTAATTGTGCGTACCATATCTGATGTAACGCACAAATTAAGAGTGTGTGCAGAACATCGAATGTGGCGAGGTAGTGAATGCTGTAAATACATCGGCAAATCTGCGTTCGCTGGAATACTTTCTGCTGTGTCATCCTCATCGGAGGAACTATCGTCGGAAGAACTCGCGTGCGCCTCTTCTTCTTCATCTTCCTGTGTAATGAGGGATTCCCGCACACCAAACAATTTGAAACCTTTTGCAAAGTTGCTACCATTATCAGTGATCGTTGCCACAATCTTTTCAGTAATCAATCCAAACTCTGCATGAATACTATGTAGTAAATTATTGATTCTATCAAAGGTATGTGAACCGGTAAAGCGGCGACACGCCAGAGCAGCCGATTTTCTTTCACTATTTTGGGAAACCCAGGGTGCAGTGACGCCAAAAAAACTTCGTCGCCTTGCTGATCAAATGTCTGCAGTCGCGCAGACAAATGCGACAGATCTCAATTCGGTTTTAAGATCGCACATATTGCTTGTATAAAGTTCATTGATGTTTCTGCCCAGTGTACGCCGACTAATTTTCTTAACTTTATCACCACTCAAAAGTTTAACTAATTCCTGAAAGTGTTGATTCTCCACCGACTGCAATGGAATCATTGCAGTAATGACGTACTTTATGATAACCATTTCAAACTGTCTCTATGTAAGCCTCCCTCCTTCGTTAGCCGCAGATACCCTTTGCTTTTTTCGGGCGGATTCCAAACAATATTCTTCAAATTCAGTAGAATGTTTTCGCTTCAAATGCGAAAGAAAATTCGATGTAGATAATACTTGGCCTTTAATTTCAGTTTTTGGTGATAAACAAATTTGGCATGGTCCGATAATGCACATGCCGCTGGATTTTTCCTTTACAACAGAGAAATATTTCCCCCTTAAGATGTTAGGCACGTGGTGCTGTTCCATATCCGGACCCTCACTTGCAGTCGACGTCGACGCGTAACATGTAGCGCCGGTGAGAATGTTTTGCACTTCGCAGTCACTGTAATACTCATTGTAATAAAGTGAATATACACTACACTTATTGAATAGTCTTAGATAAATATGTGTTTAGGACTGTATATATTGTAAATATTAGATCTAAGTTGTACATTGTCTTAGCTCTTAAGAAGCGATTATCGCGCACGGAACTGCGGTAGATCACACTGGTCGGCGCTACCAAAAGTTTACGGTGTCACCATCTCGTCGATTGTCGAGGGAACAATTGCGCTCTCCCCACTCTTAGTCGCGAGCGCTGATTACGCGATCGCGAAGATCCTCGCCAGTCGGTCTCCTGGATTCGGTACTTTAACACCTTGTTTTTATACGCCTAAGCTTGTGAATAGTTCAGCAGTTAAGAAAATCTACGGTATTCTCAAATCTGTTACGCGCGGTTCCTACGTGCTTATTTATTACTGCGCTGAGAATAAAACATTACCGGTTTCTACTAGTGCTGGTGAAAAACCAAAAATTACGTACGATTAAATAAACCTACTTATTCTAAAACTAGAAGTACTTAAAGCTACTTATTCTAGAACTAAAACTAACTAAAACTAAACCTAATTTAACCACGAACAATATGTTAGTTAATAAAAAAGTAATTGTTCTAAAAATGAAATAATAATTCACTACATATAAGTAACTTATACTAAACTATTTGTAAAGTTTAATATTAGGAAGCTTTAAAATGGTTTCCCAACTCTTCGATTCTCTCTTAATGATTGCCTTCAAGAGACTGATTCTAGAATTTTTTCAAGTGCGTGTCCAGGGATCGCAGTGTTCGTCAGGCTTAACTGCGCTAGATGGTGGGGGAAACACCTACAGGAGCGGTGGTAATGTTTGCGTGACTAACACAGGCGCAGTTCATGCACACATTACCACCGCTATAGTAGAAATACAACTGGGGAAAAAGTGGGGCACTAGTTAGTAGTTCCCTACTAGTCATGTAATGCTTTTCCCTCCCAGGCGATAGTGTGGAAAAACTGGTAGGGAAAACTAGCTTAAAACTAGTAGGGAAAACTAGCTTAAAATTAGTAGGGAAAACTAGCTTAAAACTAGTAGGGAAAACTAGCTTAAAACTAGCGAACGTTTATTGTCGAATTTTGAAAAAAATATTACAAATACCTGTTAAATTGACAGAAAAATATTTATTCGATAAAATGAATTGGTAACAATTGAAAAATATCACAATTTTATTCAGCTTCTTCGGCGTTTTCCTTCTTCTTTCGCTGACTTCTACCTCCACTCCAATCTTTAGCGTTCGGCAATACATCGCTCAAAGCCTTTTCGTACTCCTTCACTTGAAGCCTTTCATTGTCCAAACTCCTTTGCCCATCGATGAAATCTAAAATTTTGTCTTCATCAATGTATCGAAACATAAAACTTATTCAAGTGTTCAGTAATAAATTAATTATACTTTGTACACTTGTCGAGAAAACGGTATCTTTTAATATGAGCGCCTTAGTGCTGCTCTTCTTCACTGCGGTGAATTGTGTCGCCAAATCCCTGTGAACATATTCCTTTAATATTACTGTCAAGTTCTTTGTCAAAGAATGCAGCTTCGAGAACAATGTGCACATCGATGAATTCTGAAATAGTTTGTAATACATAATATTTTCTGACAGTATTTTTTTATCTTTAACAGTCTGATATTTAATGGTTTTTCAACTCACAAAATCCTTGGAAAATTCCTCATTCGTTAATAAAAGCTCGCAGAATGCTGTAAACTCAGGTACAGTCTGGAGGGGCAGAGTCAAATTGTACTTTTTAGCCAGCATAAAAGCATTCAGAATATAATTTGATGAAGCATTGTCGCTCGATCCTTTTTTGTGTATCAATTCAACAATATCATTGCAATTCTTCTTTACTTCCGAAACATGGAACTCGATAATGTTATTGACTCCTCGAAACATCAGAGCCAAGTAATCTACGAAATATAAATATGTGATATATAAATCTTTAAAGAAAATCAATCAGTTTCATATATTGTGCAACAATAGTGTTATTATGTATATAATAAAAATAGCATATCATTATATAAATAAGTATATAAATAAAAAATATTGTAATCAAGATTTCACTGAACTAAATCATATAAAAGTATCCACGCGCCACGCCGAACCCTTGGTTTCAAGTGCCGTTTTCCTTTTCTAACTACTTTTTCTGTCTCTTATGTAAACTCTTCTGGAGTGAAGGTTGGAGCGCGGCTAGGAGCGTGGTGCTTTCTGGCGCGCGGGCAGGAGTGTGGTGCTTTCTTGCGCGCCACGCTAGAGCGTGGCTGAAAAATTTGACCTGCATCACGCGCCATCAGAAGACTACCCCCTTTCTTCAACACATCTTGCACATTACACCTCTTCATCATTTATCTTACATATAACATCACTTGCATACCTATGTGTATTTATTGTTTATGAATATTAGTTTTTATATTAAAACAAGCAATGACATGGTAATTATTGCCGTCAATAGTAATAATTATGATCGTCAGAACAGTGAATATGTTACCTGCAATTTCATTTGCCATCGCATTGCCGGGGAAACATTTGGATATTTTAATGTACCCTTGTAAAATTTTACAGTCGTTATAACTGAGTCTTAAACCATTTCCATAATTTATAGCATCTTCAGGTCAACCAAATGTAGCTTCGTAAAAACAGATGTTTCAGTGTTCCCTACAGTAATAGCATTTATGATATCCCCTATAAGCCAGGTATATCAAGATATGTCATTGATCGTTTCGTAGATCGAAAAATTGGATGGAGTCCACGTAGAAATGTGAGGCTGAACCCGTTGTCTCTAAGTAGTGGCGAGTATAATCTTCTGGCGCGCACGAAGGAGCGTCGCTCCGGCGTTCAAGTACTTTTGCGTGCCGTGCGCTGGAACGCACGCCGGGAACGATCGTGTAAAGGCCCCTATTGACATTGGTCCATTTGATCGGTATGATGTCAATTTCTTTTCGTTCATTACTTGAAGTTCCTCCGACGAATTCTCCGATAAGATAAATATAAGCTTAAAAAAAAGAAGATCATGTTTTTCAATAATTTTTTTTGGTTATGGAAATGAGGTTATTTCAGAATTAATTTCTAGGAGCTGTTATTATTCTAGTACTCCATCTTTTATTGTTTTTTTATCGAGAAACGTGCCTCCATTCAGAATAGATATTTTCATAATTTGAAGTATATTTAGTATAACTCGCATTGCAATTAACGGCGCTCTCGTTAAATCATGTTAAAACTTACCTTTTTACTTATCGAACGGCATGATGTTTTCTCTAGCAAAACTGAACCACAGATAGAGTTTATTTATGGCCGTAGCACGAGAAACTTCTTTCAATCTAACAAACTTTGACGTTGCGCTTTTAAGTAAACTGTGTTGCGGGGCCGGTTGGGAATTCTCTTTGGGAATTTGGGAAAATTTCTTAAGAATTTGGGAAAAGCGAACGCGTGAAGTTAAAATAACGAAATGTATTATAACACGTCTATATCGTAACAACGACGGAAATCAAATGCGAGGAGAAGAAACAGTCTTCTTCTTACGTTCGTTCCTCTTTTTTTTAAAATACATTGTTTTTCGAGCGATAAGGAAGGAGGCGAAGATAGATTTCTAATGTAATAGAGTATTAATAAATAAAAATGTATTAAGTTTTGTACAAGCTGCATATATTAGTATGTTACAAATTTTGATGCAACAGAGGCATTGAGAAAAATGCGCGACCTGTGCCTCGTTTAATGCTCAAAGTTACAATTTTTTGTTGTACATGTTCGAGAGGGAAAACTTTTATTTCTGGATTATGATCATTATGCATTTCCCACATATTTAGATGCTTCGATGAAAGCGGGTAAGTGAACATGGGACATTTTTTTTCAGAAAAATTCCACTGATTTTGATATTAGACGGATCATTTTGCAGCATAAACATTTTTTTAATGCTGAAGAAATTGCCATCCATCAACATTACATTATTGTTCGGATACAATGGGGTTAAAAGAAATCCTTTGAATTTCATTTTAAAAATTTGGATTTCTCTATCATTCTGCACATATTTTTTTTGAATGATAGTAACTTTTTTTTGTAAGTTCGCTTTACAAGTTTTTAACGTGCTAATCTCTTGTAAACGCCGACAGACTTGAGCCAAAGGACGATTTCCAGATCGTAAAAGAGTTTTAATTTTTCCCAATAAATTTTCAAATGGAAATGCAGTTACTAAACTTATGTGACAGTTCATATTTCTCACATCTTTTGCCAGGTGAACTAAATTGTGACCGTTTATTGTGTAAAAATCTTTCTTGTACACCACGATTGACAAATCAAAGAACTTTTGCAAAAAATTTTCTGCTTGTGCATTTTTTTGGAGTGCAAATTGTTTATCGCTCAATATTCTGCATGCAGTGTGGAACAATAAAAAGTGAAGATATTGATCACGATTAAGAATGCTCTTCATTACAATAGGTCCACAATACAGTAGGAAAAAACGATATTCTGTGGCTTTCCAAGTCGTATAATACAAAGCAGATCTCGGAGTACGTGGAAACTCTTGACAAATTTGGTGACGAAAATCTTCCAACCTTTTGGAAAGTAAAGTTTTTTGCGCATAACTTATTTTATATCTCAAATCAGTCAACCAGTATGTAAGTAACTTTTTCATTATTCCCAAACAAGCAAGATGCATGAAATCTAATAAAAAGTGGTCAACAAAATTGAAAGGTAATTGAATACGACATAATGGTGATTCACCTACATGATGGTCTTTGTCCACTTGGTTACGGAAAGACTCATCTGTTCGTTGAATGCAGTAACGATCTGGATAGATGGTCGTACCATTATATCGCTCTCCATAAACGTAACATCTTTCACATGCTGCATATCCTCCGTGATTTTTGGTGCATTTAGCAAAAGCTCGAGCTGGAGTATCGCATACGAAACATTTGATGTAAATTTCGAAAATTTTGTCGTTGATTTCGACGCCATTTTGGAAACTATTGAGTTCATTGACAAACTCCTTAAAATATAATGATTGATCTTGAGGCTTATGTTTACCAGTGTAAATTGCTACCACGAATGGCTCATAAATATCCAAAGGATGATGTACTTTACAAAGGATAGGCCAAAATTGTGTTGCACTTGATTTGTACAAAGGAATCCCGTCAATGTTGAACTGAAGGAAAATCTTATCCTCATGGAGCTCGTTATTTACGCAGGCCAGCAAACCTTTAAGTATTCCTATGTACACGAATTCTCCGTCACCCAATATCTGAATTTTGTAATTAGTAGAAAATGATTTGAGAAGAGTTTTGGATGATTTGGGCAATTCTGGAATACGATTTTTCAGTGCAGCAAGTAATTTATCAAGATGCGATTATGGGATATTGCATTCAATAGCCCATCTTCTCAATTTTTCGACGTCTGTTTCCTCTTCCATTTCTTCCTCAAAGTCAAAAATGTTTTCAAAGTCCCCTTCATCTGGACTGTAAAAATCGTCTTCGTCGTCAACATTCACTGGAGAACAGGAATTTTGTCCAGAGTCTTCAATTTCATTCACTAAATCATTATCGGCTGCTACTTCACATATCACGTCATATAGCGACCCCAGTTCGTTTGTTGTACCATCATTGTCAGGAAAAGAAAACGAATGAGTTGATGCTGCAGTACGAACATAGTAGTAAATAGGTTTATTTTTCGCCTTTCGGCCTCAAAATGGGTTACATGTGTTATGTGTGTAAGTGTTTCTGGGACTGTTAATTCTAGATTGTGCTTTCGTTTTGACTTCTTCCTTCATCTTGTTCTTCTTTTCTTCTCCTTTTTTCTAGAACCATTCGCATCCATTCCGCTCCTTCTTCTTCTCCCTTTAGTATCCCTCTGATCGTTGCGTTTTCTCTTTTCAGGTCCTTACAGTCTTGTAGCATGTGACCCAGCGTCTCTCTAGCCCCATTACATAGTCTGCATACTGTCTCTTTTTCCTCCCTCCAGTACTTGCTTCCCCGCTCTTCGTTCCCACATCTGAACCTTGCAATCATGCTTTGGTCTCTGCCTATGTAGTTTCCGTTTAGGTAATTTGCTCTCTGGTTATCCCTGATTTCTGTGTAATGTGCGTTGTATCTGCCTCCTTGTATTCTGTCGTATTGCCATTGGACCTGCTCTGCCCTGTCTCTTTGCGCTAGTTCCTCGGCAAACTCTCTTCCCCTTCTTCTTTCTATTTCTATTTCTTGCATATCCATCATTTTTTGCCTGTAGTATGAGTCTCTCATCTCCTCCCATTTCGACTTTTTCTCTGCTTGCTTCGCGTCTATTTCACTCCAGCATTCTTGTACTATTTTATTCTTATTCAGCCGTTTCGCTTTCTCCTCATATTTTATTGCTCTTTTCCCAGCTTCTATCCTTATTTTGTCCGTTTTTGTTTCCTCCAAAATTAGATATGCAGGTGTATTGAAGTCCAGCCCTAAAGTCCACCTTATGTATTTCTCCTGTAATTTCTCTACTTTTTCTGCTTCCATCCATCCCCAAATTTCTGACGCATACAGCAAGATACTTTTCACTATACTTCTGAATATTCTCATTCTTCTCTCAAAATTGTTCTTGAACATTCTTTGTCCTATTCCCCATATCTGCGCCATTGCTATTCTAGCTTTCTTTGTGACTTCCCTTATATGCATCTCTCTGCCCCCATTTTTCTGGAAATTATACCCTAAGTATTTAAACTCCTTTACTTCTTCCAGACTGTGCCCCTGCCAGCCCCATTCTTCTCTCTTCTTTCCTCTCCCTTTATGGAAGATCAGCACCTTAGATTTCTCTGCGTTCAGTTGCAACCCTTTTCTTTCAAGGTATTTTCCAAATCTTCGTATCATGTCCTTAAGATCCTTTGGCTCATTTGCTAGTAACGCTATATCGTCCGCATATGCTAGAGTCCAGATTTTTTCTTTTCCTACTCTGACTCCTCCTGCTTGGTTCTTCCTCATGGTTTCCTCCAAGTCCGCTACATATATTGTAAATAACGTTGGACTCAGTGGGCATCCCTGTCTTACCCCTTTCGTTGTCCAGAATTTGGATGACATTTCTCCGTTTGCTTTTATGGTATTTCTTGTTTCCTTGTAAATTTCTTCGATTCTCGTCCTCAAGTGTTTACTTATGTCCTTTCTCTTCATGACGTTCTGAACTTTTACTCTATCCACCTTGTCAAATGCCGCGCTTAGGTCCGCGAAAAACGTATACAGCTTTCCCCCTTTTTCTGTATTTCTCTGTTAGCTACATAGTTCAGGATAAAAATGTTATCTGTTGTCGACCTACCGCTCCTGAATCCTGCTTGCGTTTCTGGTATTATGTGGTTCTTTTCCAATTCCTCTTTTAATCTTTTTTCTAGGACCATAGCATATATTTTGTACGCTGTGTTTAGGATCGTTATCCCCCTGTAGTTGCTTACCTTTTCTCTATCTCCTTTTTTGAATATTGGTGAGATCACCCCTTCTTTCCATCTCTCCGGGAACCCTTCTCCCTTCCACACTTTATTGAAAATTTCTGTGAGCCTTTTTACTATATTCACGTTGCCGTAAATCCAGGCTTCATTTTCTATTTTGTCTTCCCCTGCTGCTTTCTTTTTTTTTAATTTCCTGATTTGTTCTTTTACTTCTGCTTCTGTTATTTCCTCCTCCGCTTCTCCTTCCGTATTGTCTATTTCTTCCAACTCTCCTACTTCTTTTTTACAGTCGACACCTTCTAGTAATGTTTTAAAATGATCCTTCCATTCTTTTAAGTCTATGTTATTGAAAATCCCTATCCTTTTCTTTCTTTGTTTATTTATATATTCCCATATTTGATTTTCTCCCTTTAATTGCATTATCTCATTTTCTATACTTTCTTGTAGTTCCCTTCTCCTTTCTTCGCACACTTTTTTGTACTCCCTTCTTTTCTTCTGATAGTCTTCTTTGTCTCCTTTGCCTCTTCTCCAGTTCCTCAGTGCTCTTCTGGCTTCTCTTTTCTTTTTTGTACAGTTCGAATTCCACCACTTAAAGCTGCCCAATTTCCATTTCTTTATTTTTACTTCTTCTTTCCGTACTGCATTATTTATTTTTCCTACCATTTCTTCTACCATTTCATTCACCTGTGTCGTATTGAAGCTTATTTTGTTTAATTCCTTTTGAAACTCTCTTTTCCCTTCCTCTGTCCAGACTCTTCTCTCTCTCCGCTCCTCTTCCTGATTTCCCCCTCGCTCTTTTCTTTTATTTCCCCCATATAGTTCTGCTATCAGAGGCATATGGTCTGACTCAACCCTTTCTTCCACTGTGAATTTCTTGATATCTTCTTTCGCCTCGACATTTGTTATTATATAATCAATTACCGTGCTGCCTCTCGGCCCCGTGTATGTAAACTCTCCTTTATCATCTCCCTCCATATTCCCGTTCAGAATATTCCATCCTCTTTCCTCCACCATCTCTAATAACAACTTTCCTTCTGTGTTTTTGACTTTGTCTTTTGATTTCCTTACGCCATGCTTCTCTTCTATTCTAAAGTCGCCCCCTTCCTGTCCAATTCTCGCATTGAAATCTCCTCCAATTATCAGTTTCTCCACTTCCCTCTCTTCTATTAAATGGTCTAGCTCTTGTTTCGTATCCTTCATATCTCTGCTGTACACTGTTATTACTCTCCATTTTTCATTCTGTATCCTGATTCTCCTCTCTTGGATATGTTCCGTTCCTGCGTTCGATTCCTCCTCTTCTATGCCCTTTCTTATACCTGTGATAATTCCGCCTATCGCTCTCCCTTTTTTTTCTCTCTGGTTGCATATTTGCATTTCCATGAGAATTCTTGTGGCAAATTTTCTTTCAATCTTTCCCATTGTTTCTCTTCAATCCACGTTTCTACTAATCCTATTACATCGAGTTCTTTTAAAAAATCCCAAAACTGTTTGTCTTTACTGAGCAATCTTGCTACATTCCAGTATCCTATTTTAAATGTATCTATATCTCTTTGATTTCTTAATCCTTTCCCAGTTCTGTGTACCCCCTCTCCCCGCATATCTGCGTCCGCAGGCACGCGGGGAACGGGTGTTGGTACTGCCTTTTGTCGTGCTTTCGTTGCTTTGTAAGCTCTGCGATCCTCCAATAATTTAGAGGTTCACAGAACTTTGCCGACTCCAAAAATTCTTTCAGCCCACCTTCCTCTTTCCAAATAAATGTCTTATCGTTGATTTTGACTTTATTATACCCAACTTTCACCTTTGCCGCTTGACCCCTTTCCGCCTTGGCAATATCTTTAATATTTTTTTGTATCTCCCTTTCTTTCTTCGTCAGGTCATTGTCAATGAACAGCCTCTTCTCTTTCAATGTACTCTTCTTTAGCATTACTGCTCTTTTCTGTTGCCAGCTTTTTAATTTCGCTATCAGCAGCCCTCTTTTCTCTCCCTTTCCTACCCAGTAGGCTTCCTCTATTTCTGCTTCTACCTGCAATTCGTGCCTTAACACATATTCCACCGTATCCTTCGGCGTCTCTTTACACGGTAAAGCCTGTCCCCTTAGACAAATATTATTTCTTCTCTCTCTTTTCTCTCCAGCCTCTTCCTTTCTTTCTAGTCCGTCCAGTCTTCCTGTGAGCCCCTCTGTCTGCTCCTTCTTGGCTTTCAGTACGTCTATCCTTCCTCTCATTTCCTTCCTTTCCTTTTCCCATTTCTCATCCCTACTCTTCCACTCGCCCCTCAGATCCTGCATTCCCTGCCTCAGATCTCTATTATCTTTCCTCAACTCTTCCATGTCTTTCTTAACTGCCAGCACAGCTTCCATCAATTTGCCTAATTTTACATCCATTACTTTTCCCTGCTCTGTCTTCTGACTGTCTGGCGTTTCTACAGTTCGTATAACTACCTCGGTTTTCTTCGTTGGAGGCGACCTCCCTACTTTCCTCGCTTTTAAGAATTCTTCCTCTATTTCCTTTTCGGCCCTTAACCTCTCCTGCTCCTCCTCGTCCTCCCGTTTCCTCTTGAATCAATCTAGTATCGAGCTTTCGCTATCCGCTCTTCTTCTTCCCAGCTGTTCTGTCAACGATGGTCTTCCCCTTCTTCTCGTTTCCTTTTGCACTTCCCCGCCTACGTCTGCTCGGTTCATTAGACTCCCCGCTCTTCTTTACCTACTGCTGTCTCCGCTTTGTCTTCTTGCTTCTTCCACTCCCGTAGATGTCACTTATCTTTGCCACGTATCTTATACTTCGTGCACTCGTTTCGCACCTTCTCTTCTTCACCTTTTATCTCTCCCTTCGACTCTTTATTATCTGTCGATTATACTGTCCACCGGAACCTTGTCTACTCCCCTCGTTTTCCAACCAACCTCGTAATTTTCTGCGCACTTTTGCCACACTTTTCGTCTATTTCTTTCAGCTGCCTACGTACACACGTTATTCTCTCGCACACGTCACGTGATTCCCCCCTGCAGTACGAACATGTTCGTCTGTAATTTCGTTTCCCGAAGTTGAATCTCCTAAAAAATATAAACACAGATACTCGAATAATCAAATCAATTATTCAAAAAATAAATCATAAAGTGTAATCTTTGAAATGATTTCTCATTGTTTTTTACATTTAACCAAAAAATATTTTATTTTGTTAAGATATTTTGTATAATTTATGAGTTACGTAAAATGGGGGAACATTGGCAGAAGGGGATAACAATGGCACATGCCGGGGCTACATTGGCACTTATACGCATGAACATATAAAGTCGCATTCGAGATCGAGATTTCAGGTATTCACACACGAAAAATGATTAAATTATTTGCTAATCGACTAAACTCCTGGAGTCTGAACCAGTCTTTATTGACTTCAGAGTAGTAAAACTTAACCTGTTACTGCTATTTATATGATGTGCCAATGTTACCCCGTACCGGCTGGTATTTAACATGTATTAAAGAAGAAAATGACAAAAATTTTATGCATTTTAACACTTTTAGTACAATCACGAAACATGCAATGTTATGATAGGATACTTAAAGCAACTGTAAACATTTTAATTTTTACATTATATAACAAAATGTATCAAAAACCTGCCAATGTCCCCTCATTTTACGATACTTTAAACTTTAACATATTTTAAGAATTTTTAACAATAACTAGATTTTTTAATGTTTACGTGTGTTTATACAAAGATAATTATGAAAAATGAGGTTGTGATGCTATAAAGAAGTAATAAAACTAGTATTTTGTCACGTACGAATATCTTGATATATGAAGTAACGTAATTAGAACTTACCGTGATAGTTAGTATTTAACACTTCCTTTCTTCTTCTACACCTACGCACTCGTTTAGCATTTAATTTTTTTCTCCGCTCATTAGGTTCCATGCTCATTAGGTTTATTCAATAAATATGTTTGACTCGTTGCGATATCTTTAAATATACATTTGATTGTTTTTTTTTCAACTAATTTTTCCACACATTTCCTTACAAGTTTCTGGTGGCGAAAACCTAGACTAAAATTCAATAAGGAAAACTAGATATGGACTTGACAGTTTGAGTCAGGTTATAACTAGCCAGGAATTAAAAGGGAAAAACTGGATGTGAACTAGTTAGCCAGAGTCGAGTTACAACTATTCCAGTTTTACAGATTGGGTTTTAGGCGGAATTTGGTTAGTTTTTCCTTTCTAGTTTTTCCCTATCCAAGCCTGACTATTACCTCACCAGAAATAGGGAAAAACGACACAAATTTCTACTAGGGATACTGGAGGTGTTTTCCTCTCCATCTAGCGCAGTTAAGCCCGACGACTACTGTGCATGTCTCCCACGCAGGGATACCGAGCTTTTCCCTTCGCGTGGTCGAGGGAGAACACATACAGTATTGTCACCGCGTCAGCACACACAAAAAACAATGTTAAATGAATTATTCCTGAATAGAAAATAATTTTCTTGTTTTCTAAATGTACAGTAAAACACCCTTAAAGTTTTGGAAAGATTCGCTTTACATTTGTTAAGAAAATAATTCTTAAAAGTCACCATATTTTAAGCGTCCTAAACCACGTTACCCCCTTAACCCTTGGTTGTCACACCTACTTTTTCGAACGTCGTTGTCACACTGGGTCAATTTGACCCTGTCAATTTTCCATCAGTTGTTATTTAAAAACTATTTGTTAAATTAAGTCTAAAAAATTCTGAGATAATGTTTGAACGTTGTAGAATATATACCCATCGTTGAAAGTTGACAATTAAAGTATCATCATGCATAAAAAAAAATTTGAAGCAATAAGAGTTTCGACAAAAAGGTTTTTTGCTTAAGAAAACGCAGGGTCAATTTGACCCAGTGTGACAACCGAGGGTTAAGGGGTTACAACCATCTAGAGTTCCGAAAAAAGCATACTAGTCCGGGAATTTTCGGGGGGAATAGTATACGTGAAAATTATACAGAATGTTTTTCTCCTAGGAGATGCATCTTTTAACTATATTATTCTAAATTTTCATGAAATATTATTATCAACTAAAAGAAAAAATCAATTTGGATATGAGTCGCCTTTTTTTTTAGAAGCATTACCTGGTGGACATTCCCTAGTCCAAGCGATGCATCTGAAAGCAAAAATTCAAATAGATTTTTAAAATATATAATATTCAGAAGTACCTGACGTTCGCATATTTTAAAATTTTGCTTTCAATTTTACAATTTTACACCGAATTTCGATATTTAACTTTCAACGGTCGCCATTTTTTTACCAAAATACAATATTCAAATTCGGAGAACGTCAGATACTTCTGACAGTTATTTAATTTTAAAATCTATTTGAATAAACACCAAATGCTTTCAGATGCATCGTTTGGCCTAGGGCAGCGCTGCACAAGGAGCTGTTTTCGGTACCTAGCAACCCGCCTGTCCCATTGCTAAGATTAGAATCGGTCAGGAGAACTGCAGTAGTGCACGTGCGTGCTCGTAGGTTCGTCGCGTAAGTATATATGGCTAGGTTCAAGTCATACCAAATGCACGTATACTACTACAGTTCTCCTTGCCGATTTTAACCTTAGCAACGGGGCAGGCGGGTTGCTCGCCGCTAGGCGCCGAAAACAGCTCCTTGTGCAGCGCTGTCCTATGGAATGTCCACCAGTTAATGCTTAAAAAAACACGACTCATATTCAAGCCGGTATTTCCTTTAATTAATAATATTATCTCATGAAAATTTAGACTAATATAGTTGAAAGATGTATCTTTTAGTAGAAAAACATTCTGTATGATTAGCTGGCCACACACGGGGAAATTTCCCCGCGGTCTTCATCCGTCGCGTTTCAAGTCTGCGGACTTAACTGCATGTTAGTGGTGCATGCATTGAGCTATAAGAATACCTGGAGAGGGAACAGAGCAATGGCGTCCGGTCCGAGAAAGAGGGAAGAAAACGGGTGAACCTATCTCTGTCTTACAACAGGCTATGAATGTATAATGCATGTGAGTGAAGTTATCGGCGCACACAACATATATACATAACACAGATAGTACAGAGTGAGAGGGATAATAGGAAAAAGGATAGGTTCACCCGTGATTTATTTATTTATTTATTTATTTATTTATTTATTTATTGAACGGGAAAATCCCATGGTATACGAAGTTAACACAAAGTAATACACAGAGTTTGAGCTTACATAACAATATTAACTAAATTAAAGAGTAAAAAAATCATAATTAAAAGGCTAAACTAAGTAGTGTCGTTCTAATAATTGACAGATCTAAACAGTTCCGACCTAAATGAGTTAAGGGACCCCACGAAGGGATCAATACCGGAAAAATATTGATTCGCAATAATCATCGCCCTATTGACCGAGTCACATGCATAATAACGATATTTCGGTGGCCTAGAAACAAACAGGGGCCTAGATCGCAGGCTTTTGACAGGAACATTAAGCATCACCAAGGACAGCAAATCCGGACAACTTATAAGGCCATTGATTATCTTATAAAGAAATAACATATCGGAAATACGCCTACGATCCTCCAGAGTGGTTAACTTAAAGGACGTAAGTGCCGGACGATAATCATGGTCCATTCTATCCATAGGATAGCCCAAGGTGCGAGAGGCGAACCTCAAGAATCTATGTTGTACCCTTTCTATGGACTTTACAAATTTAGCATGCCTGGGACTCCATATAATGGAAGCATATTCGACATGAGGTCTGACCAGGGCAACATATAACAGCCTCAAGGTTTCGACGTTCCTGAAATGTCTAGCAAACCTAGAGATAAAACCTACAGTTCTCATGGCCGTATTAGTACATCGCGCATAATGAGGCCTGAAATCAAAACAGGGTGTAATACAGACTCCAAGATCAATTATCTCAGACACTTCCCTAAGAACCACATTATTTAAGTGATAGGGGTGTACCACACACGACCTTGCGCGAGCGGCTCTAAGCACGACACACTTTGCTGTGTTAAAATGCAACCCATTCACATTACACCACTGCTCCAATCTAACTAAATCGTCTTGCATGCTGAGAACATCTCCGATTCCCTGAATAATTCTAAACAGTTTCAAGTCATCTAGTGTTTGTGAGAATAACGGCAATATCATCAATGAATAGGTTGAACAGCATAGGGCCAAGGTGCGATCCTTGAGGAACACCCGAGGTAACACTTATCGGGGAGGACAGACAATTCGACACCCTGACAGTCTGTAGACGCCCAGTTAGATAACTTTCAATCCACAATAAAAGGGGACCACCGACCCCCCAACGAGAGAGCTTACGAAGCAACACAGAGTGGTCAACGGTGTCGAAAGCCTTCCGAAAGTCAGTATAGACTGTGTCAACCTGCAGGCCCTCATCAAGGGCTCTGGACACAAAACCATGGTACACCGCAAGATTTGTGGATGTAGACCGCTTCGGAACAAAACCATGTTGTTCAGCGCAAATGACATTAGTTAATTGTGCGGATAACAAGTCGGTGATTAACGCTTCGAAGACCTTAGGCATTATAAATAATTTACAGATAGGACGATAATTACGAACATCGGAGCGGTCACCGGCCTTAAAGACTGGGGTAACGAGGCTTGACTTCCATCTAGAGGGAAAAACTCCGGTGGACAGTGAAGTATTGAAAATATTCCAGAGAGGTCGAGCTAGAATAAAGCTACACTGTTTATGGAATAGAGGGGGAATGCCGTCTGCACCCGGACCTTTATTTACATTGAGACCATTAAGCTTTGTGTAAATGTCTCCAATGGAAATAGTGAGCTCATTCAGATAAGATTTTTGTAGGAGATAAGGTCAGTGTTCAAGGCCGATGACTGCCCACACGGAGAGGTATATACCGATCCAAAATAGGTTCCAAAGAGTTCAGGGACTGCCAAACCCGATGAAGCGACCGAGCTTCTACAGTGCATGGTAGTCGGAAGGCCCTGGTCACCCCGTTTGGCATTCACGAAACTCCAGAAGCCCCTAACATTGTTCTGTATAGAGTTCTCAGTAGTGTCAACATACGCACGATAGTCAGCCTTAGATAGTAGTTTGCACTGCGAGCGGAAACCAGAGTGTTCGCGATCGCGGAAAAGAACTTCATTCCCTTCTTTATTGTATCGTTGTTTATTTTGTTTTATTCTTATTGTACATATTTTCTACATTACGTGTTAGGCTATAAGGTGTATATAGTACATAAGAGTTTTGTATTTAGCGCGCTAGCGCAGCCAATCGTGATCGGCCCGGTCGCTCTCGTCGTTCCCGTGGTTCGGGTGGACCGAGTAGCTCGGGCCGCGGGCGCGGCGGAGCGCGGGGTACCGGTCCTTATCGGCGATCCGCGAGATTTCGGCTTCCGGATCCTTCTTCTTGTTCGTGCCTCGCGAGAGTAAACACGTGTTTCACGCCGGTACCTTTTCGGCCTCGGGCTTCGAGCCGATATCTACATTGTGAGATTCCCTTTCCTCGTGTAATCACGCGAAAACTTTACTTTTCCTCGCGTAATCGCGAGAAAACCTTGCTGCTAAGGATTTATCCGATTCTGTTGATCGGAGTAAATTTACTTTATTACAACACGTGTCGTCTCAGTCGATTTACCGAGCGTCCCAGTTCTACAAATTAAAGAACGCGATTAATTCTTCGCAATTGAAGAACGTTTCGTTCACAGAGAATAACAAGTAGTCACTGAGAGAGTTAGAGGTTTTATAGTCTTTATGCACACGCTTCTTGTAACGAATGAGAGATCTCAATCGAGGTGAAAACCGCCGAGGATAGAGAGAACGCCTATAGGTTTTAACAGGGACAAAGGCATCAATAGCATCGTATAGATGGGAATATAGACGATCTACTGCAAGATCTAGGCTTATCCCGCAGGACTCAGAATCCCAGTCAATAGCATTCAAGTGATTTATTATACTGGGGTAATCACCTCGCTTAAAATCAAGATAAGTGATACACCCACGACTATGGTCAGTAGGCAAAAACAAATCACTCAGACACACAACTAACGGCGGATGATACTGATCAGGAGAGATCAGGACATCAACGGCAATGTCAACAGCAACAACGGTGTCTTTAACAAAAAGTAAATCTAGCCAACATTCAAAGGAATTTAAAATAGTATTCGCCTGAGCTAGGCCACAGTAACTATACCCCTCCAGGAGGAGATCAATGGCTGCAGACTCAGCACCAGATATACCCGATTTTTTTATACAGTTTAAGCCCGGGCACGTGGTCCAGACTGCATGTGGGAGATTGAAGTCCCCGAAAATACAGAAAACATCTTGAGTAAAATCGTGAAATATCTGCGAGACGCAGCCGACATGTTTCTCATACAGGTCGGGGTGGGAGGCTGGCGGAAGATATAGAGCACCAAAAATTAGGTACTTAGTTTGAAAGCGCACCCGCACGAAGACCTGTTCCAAATCATCCGATATGGGACGAATCAACGTGCGGGGCAGCGAACTTCTAACTGCGATAAGGACCCCACCACCTCTAGAGAAACTACTGGTGCGGGAGGATCTATCAACGCGAAAAATATTGAAGTCACTTAGGCCCAACTCAGACGAAGAGATAGGCTCATTGAGCCATGTTTCCACTAAGATAACAATATCATAATGAACGGCTGAGCACAAAATAGCAGACTTCAACTCGTCGATTTTCGTTCTAAGCCCACGGACGTTTTGGTAATAGACCATGGGACAATTTAAGGGTTTTTTGAGGAAGGATCACGAGTTGTTCTTCGCTCGACGATGGTCGGTACTCCATGGATATACCGGATAGTCCAGTTGTCTTCACCTCCTTCATGTAGTGCCCGTAGCCTCATCCTTAGCTGATCCAGAGCCCGACGCTGAGTCATCGTCTTATCATCAGAGATCTTGCAAGGCCCAGAGTAACGAGACTTGCCTTTTAAGATGTTGATAACCGCTTCCGATAATTTAAGACCAACACAGAGAGGCCTTGGAGCAGAGCCCTTAGGTTTTCCAATCCTGTGCAGCGTTATATCGGCATAATCTGATGGCAGGATTTGACTCAGGATGGACGTAACACCCTCCCGGTCATTACGTGAAAAGAGACCAGGGGAGGTATTCGGTGTCTCGGGCAAACCATGAATAATTAGATTTTTAGCCCTGAGCTGCCTATCATTCAACTCCCCGATGATCTCTTCCGTCACCGCAGGACTCGAGGAAGACAGAGCAGGTGGGCAAGATGAAATTTGCTCAAGCTGGCGTACCCGGGTATCAAGATCATTAGTTATCGATCTGATGTCCACCAGCTCAGAACGAATGCTAGTAACTATGTCCTGCCGAATAGAATCAAATTCTGATCTGATTAGCTCTTTCATAATGTTCATGAGTGCATCAACAGTCGGAAACGTGATCTTCTGTTTCCCTCAGACCGCTGTCACATCTGTTTCTTCCCACTGCTGTTCCGTCTCCAGGTATTCTTATAGCTCAATGGGCGCATGTCTATGATCGATTTATGATCGGTTTATCACGGTTCTCGTGACAAACTTCAATCGCGTGAGAAAACAGTTGTTTAACATTAACGTGCAGTTTTTGTCTGCAGATAAAAGCCGACAGGTCGAAATTGAAAAAACTGGAAAACTTACTATTATAATGTTACATTATAGTAATGTCATCGAAAGATATCGATACACTTTTCATAAGTAGAGTATTCATTACAAAACTTATAGCAATTTATGAACAACATTCTGCGTTGTGGAAAACAACCTCCAAAGATTATTTAAATAAAAATTTAAAAGAAAGAGGATACCCAATTTTTACGATTTACAGGATTATTCTTTTGGGCAATTATGTGTATTCCAATCATAGCACAACACAAAAGAAAGAGGATACCCAATTTTTACGATTTACAGGATTATTCTTTTGGGCAATTATGTGTATTCCAATCATAACACAACACAAATTACGTTTTTTATTATTACATTTACACATATTTCGTTTTGTGCAACTCCGTTCGAGTCTGCACGACAACTGAGAAAACTGTCAGCGCAACTAAAGCCCACAGTTCCTATCAAATCCGCGGATAAACCAGCGGTTTTCACCCATTAACACGCAGTTTTATCTGTGACTAATTTATTCAACGTGATTTGTCTCTGAACTTTCATCGTATGTTAGTGGGTATTTGCAGTTTTGATCCGCCGCAGACTTTGATCGTAGGTTTGTCCGCGATAGATGAAGACCGCGGTGAAACCTCCCCGTGTGTGGCCAGCTATTATCATATTATAATATTTCCCCCAACAATTTTCGGAACTGTAGGTGACAGTCATCTGGTCGACAGTCGGTGTTGTCCGTGGGCAATCACGGACGCATTACAACCATTCACCGGCCCGGCGATCGGAAAGTTTCCGTTAATTTGAGGTTCTCTTTCAAATTAACGTCGCAAAGAGTTATTCGAAATTTTCCGGCCCGGGTTGAAGAATTTGGGGCCTTTTTCGTATAATTTTGTAACTATAAACTATATCGGAAAGCAATTTGCGCCGAAAAATGAGGAAAAATTATTCTCTCTTAATGATGAATAATTTAAAATATTTTACGATTACTTAATTTTTCTTTTATCAATTTCTTAACCGTAATTGTTGTGAAAAGCTTCTGCAAACTGTGATACTGTTTTGATAGTGTATTTAATGCTCTTTTTAAAATTCATGGTATTAATAAACCATAAGCTAGTTGTTTCTGTATCATTACTTTCATAAATTCAGAAATTAAATTCTTCTTCAATTATGTGTTAGTTCTGCAAACCTCAGAATATATTGTTCTGGTTTTCTTTTTTATAATTTTATCCTTAATACAGTGCATGCATAGATCGGACGTAGCGGGTAACTAATGGGATGTGTCTTTGATGGTAGCGGTGTTTGAAATTTTTTCTACAATTTTTGTATCTGAATGCTTTAACTTTTTAGCTACTCAACGGGAACACCTATACCGGTTTCCGTTAATGTCATTTTCTGGAACGATGCACCATTATTGTGACTTTTACACGCAGGTGGCGAAAAATCTGTCCGTACAGGGGTATAGCGCCGCGGTCAACTCTGTAGTAGCTAAAAATTTTAAAATTAAGACGGGTACAGATGGGTTCCAGATCAGTCGATATTGTTTTCAAACCTCATTACAGTAATCTGGGGTGCGACGGGTAAACTGATCATAAAAGCGGCCCGCGCGGCTCGCTTACCTGGGCCGGGAAATTTCGCACAGCTCATTACGACGTTAATTTGAAAGAGACCGTCCTAAAATTTTCGAAGCTCGGACCTCACTGCTGTCCAGCGACGCACTACGCACCAACAGACCAATATACGGATTAACTCAGACTGAACAATGCCACCAGGTTTTTTATTGCCGTTTAGAAATCTGACAAACAGATGTTGTCGAAACGTTCTAGGAAAAATAATAAATTATCGATCGCAAAGAACGAATGAATTTCCGCCTGCCTCTGAGCCCACTTTTGTTCCGACGCACGTAAGAAAGATGCCACCAATATAGCAATTAAAAAGTATTATCCACTATCAATACGCCTCGCGGAGACAAGACACGGGAAGAGAAGGGGTAGTTCGCTAACCGCGCGTAGATCCGCTTGCGTCGTCCTCCTTTCAAATTAAATAGGACTCTCTTATCTCTCGAGTACTCATCGCTCAACGTACTATGCATATAAGCCGTAGGAAGGAGATTATATTATGACCAACCGGAGCTGAATTCCTTGCAGTTTCCACCTCTTCTTGCACCAAATCATCGCGCGTCCTTCTGTTTTGATATTTGTGCGCGTGTATAGACTCGAACGATAAGGGATCCGTTTGTAATTTGAAGGGAGGGACGACACAGGGCACAGGCGGGTCCCCGCACGCGCTAACTACCTGTTCCTGGGTCCCTACGCGAAGGGTATTGGTATTTTAAGTGGGGGAACGCCAGGAATCCACTAGTATTACTTTCATATCGATACGATGAAGAATAAAGAATTTCTTAATACGCTGTAATGAATATTTCACCCTCGACTGTGGGTCCCCGACCTCGATTCGCTGCGATCGGCCAAGGATTCATACCTGTTTCAGAAAAATTGTATACTTTATTCTTTATCGTAAAGATATGGTAGTGACGCCGATGGATTCCTTATGTTTTTTCGACGAAAATCATATAAAATGTCACGTAAATCTAATTATTTATAACGAAGTTATGGCAATCAATGTAGTATGAAGATTCCTTAATTACGATCCGATTTATGTCGTTTTTGGGCCATTTTCATTGAGAAAACATAAGGATTCGATTCACACCACTTTCGCCAAGATCCGATGAGAAATGTAGAATTTTTTATTTGTCACTTTTTAGGGGGCAACATTGTACGGCCCCCCGTGGTCTCGAGGGTCGAGTCTTCGAAACCCATCGAGGCACGGCTTATCGGCGGCATTGCCTATGACTCTTGAAGACTCTAGCGAGAGGATAACCTGTTACCTGCTTTCCTCATTCCATAATCAAGTTGAAGACATGAAAATATTGTATTGTCATCGAAATTACGCATTTGTGCAAAATTTCAAGTCGATCGGACATGTGGAAGTGAGTCAAAATTAGCTTACAAGATTTCATCCTCACAAACTAACTAACCAACAAACTCACAAGTGAAGATAAATAAAAGCTTGTAAAAATACATAACCAAAATCATGTTTTCGAGCATGAAAGAAAGATACGTGTCATTTCAGGTTGGAATTGCTTTCTTTAGGCCTACAAAAAAGCTACGGGTTCCTACGTTCTCTCGATGATATATTTTGAAAGTAGATACCGTCACATAACTGTCAGAATGTGCTGGATAGTTAATATCACGAAGATAAACTTAATGGAGCTTCGGTTATAACTTTAGTACTTTATTAAGTAAACGGTACACATGTGCTTTTTACGTGGGTTACAGTAGCGGATGGATAGAGAGCATATATATACAAATATATAGAGAGGAAACACGGTATACCAGACCAGTGGATAATCCACCAGTAGCATATACCCGATTCTAGTGACCTTTTGTCAAGTCACCATAACCCCAAGTCTGAACACGAGTATAGATGAGAATGGAATGTACATGTGACTTTTGTTCAACAATAACTGTCCTGCAACAATCAGCTGCTACTTCTTTCAACTTTAGCTGATATTAATGTTTAAAGTGCGAGAACTTATGAAATTTCGGGATTTCGGGGGGGGGGGGGAAGTGATTGGTATAGGAGAAGTTTTAGTTTCAATGAGAGAGCCGAGGATTTTAGTAGGCAATAAAAACGTGCAAGAATGGACGTGGCTTTCCGGGTTGCCTCGGCGATCTGTTTAGCCCACGTGAGCCTGGAGTCTATATGGGTTCCCAAGTTTTTACCTGATTTTTTAATCTTGAGGGTGGAGTTATGTATCTTTGACGTGGTAGGTACCTTTCTTTTATACGTTACAAGAATGGCCTCGGTTTTAAACGGGATATTATAAGTTGTGCTGATTTTTCTATGCATTTTATTGCTTTATGAGGTGAGGGGCTGGCCGTATAAAGGGCAAAGTCATCCGCGAAGCCGGCGATGCTGACCTGCTTAGGAAGGTCGTTGAAGGCATGGACATTAAAAACATCAAAGAGAGTGGGAGAGAGGACAGAGCCATGCGCGACCTCGGCCACTATACTGCGGGTATGGGAGCGGGCTAGGCCAACTCTAACGGTGATTTCACGGTTAGAAAGGAATGAGTGTATTAATTTAGCAAAAGGTAGTGGAAGGTTGTACGAAAGGAGGTGATGTGTTAGCCCTTCAGTCCAAACGGAATCGAAGGCCTTTTCGGTATCGAGGAGGACCATTGCCATGGTATTCTTGTTGACCAAATGGTATTTAATATCACTTGTTACCCTTGCTAATTGATGTACGGTGGAATGTTTTTGACGGAATCCGAATTGGGTGGAACGGATAATGTTATGCTCGTTTGGGAAGATGGATAGACGGGAGAGAATGATTCTCTCAGCTAACTACCCAACACACTTCCTCGAAAACAGTTGCAATTTCTAGTTACATATCTAGTACTAATTGTTTATAAAAACTGCACAGTGACGCCAAATATTCTACAAAATATCATCATTCGAACTTTAGACTTATTCCTTAAAATTTCACATTCGTCTTAACATAGACGTCTTCATTACGTATTTATAAATAAGGAAATAAAAATCACAACTTGGAATATAATAAGAGGTTTCTGGATGTAGCAAATTTTCTGACGTTTGTAAGACGACATTTAATCATCGTTGTAAATTTTTTGTTAACTAACCAACCATAATAATTGTGGGCCCAACACTGAATATTCGTTGGCAAACTGTCGTTTCTTGTTAATTAACCTGCCATAATAATTGTAGGCGAAAGCATCAGAAAGAAAATGTATGTACAATCTTTCGATTGTTAAAAAGCCTTTGGGCTCGGATTATCGGGAAAAACCTACCCACCCCACAGTTTTGCTGTCTCGCTGCGAGCGAGTACCTTCGGGCCCCGGTAGACCCCCCGTTGACAGCCGAGAGCAATAAAATCGACGGGCCACATCAAATGTTCATGTTTTTTGATAAGTGTTGATGAAAGTATTACCAATCGATTCCTCATGTCTTCCCGATGAAATTGACCCCAAAAATGATATAATACGGACCATAATTAAGGATATTACGTGAGAAATCTTTTTGCAGAGTTCAAAGCCCGTTTCGTTAAAAATAGTCCGATTTAAATTATTTTCTGTGCAATTAATCGGGAGAACGCCAGATATGATGAAAAATAAATAAATTCAGATTGTGTAGAATCTGACCGGTAGGCGACCGCGCGCGGGTCAGGCCGCAAAGGCTCACGTCGGTTATTCGACTTTTTAGAATAAAGACAGGATGAAAGCTGAACCGTTATTCGAAATTCGAGATGACAGGCACTTCGAATAAATTAGCTTCATCCGTGGCGCTTCGAATAAAGCTAACTTTATTTGAAAAGTTATTTTATTCGACTTTTATCGAGATAATGCTCATCTCTGGTAACAAGTAACAGTTCTTTATTAAGGTGTGTATGATGTTACATTAGTCCGGTAGTTTCGTACTAGTGGCGCGGCGAAAGAGCCCCGGTACTCGAACGATAATGGCGGCGCGTCGGTTCGCGGCGGCGGCGGCGTTGACTTTCGACGAGCGGTCAAGAAGGTAGGATGCGGAGTTGTTTAACGTTCTGCTCAGAATGGCCTTAAGAGGCGCGTTCATTCGTAGGTCGTACAATAGAGCTTCAGAGTGCAATAGGGGTGGTTCCGCCTACTAGGCGCAGAGACACCTCTCTGACGTAGGTGAAGCGCAAGATAATCTCGGCCGATTTTGGACGGAGGCTGGTATTGGTACAGTGGTGGCGATGGCCGAACACTGACACACCTCGGAGGCTATCAAAAAGCGAGCGTCTTGTATTCCATGAAGCCGTATAGCGACATGCGCAAGTGCTTTTGATTCCGCTTGCCGCGGCTCTTATATCGTGAGCCCGTACATCTTCGCATGCGAGAGCCGTCGCGGGGCCGCGGCCGCTTAGCGGTCGCGGCGCGAACTAGGCCCATTGTCTCGGTTTCGGGCGTTCGCACGGCTCGTGACGTCGCTTCGTCACAAAATTAATTGATATGTTATTTCTTCTTCAGTTTTCCACATAAATCGCAAACACTCTTATGCTTGGAGCATCTACTAAATATCACAAAACCAACGACTGCACACAATTAATCCAATTGTCGCTTTTCGAGATTTCGAAATACTTTTCTCCGCATCCCACGCATTGCTTTTCGTCCCATTCTTTTAACGACATATCACTGTATTGTAGAATGGAATTTTCGCTGCCTGAATCTGAAGATGAGTTTACAGTAAGAAAGACACATGTTGGTAATGTTTAGAAAACATCTCGATGTCAATTACAAGAATAAAAAATAAAAAATACGAGCATGCTATGTCCTCCTCGACATCATACAATCAGAGACCATAACTGTTGTAACCCAAATTTTAAAAGTTATTCAGTAATATCGTCTCATGGATCAGTCGGAGCGGTAAGAATTTTCTTCTGATTCTTCTGATTCTCCTCCTTCTTCTCCAAGAAACTTTTCGTCACACATAATATACGTATGTACGCGTTACACGCACACCTTCAGCCAAAAAGAAACTAACACATGTTTCGGTATTCGTTCGTCGACTCTCGGGATTATTCGGCAGGGATCGTCGTCCGTCATAGTACATTCATATATACTATTGAATTATAACCTACCAAGTGTCAATCACTCATAATTTGCGAAGTGTCAAATAATGTAAGTTGTCCAAATTTAAAATGTTACGAGTTTTTACACTAAATAGGAGACCGAATTATTGTCTCAATTAACATGGTAATTAACACAGTAGTTGCGACGCTATTCATTACTTTGATTAGTTTCCCATTAACAATATTTCAATTCACCAATAAACATACTAAATTAATTTTATTCCAACACCAATGCATTGTACGTTAAAAATATTAGATCTCTTCGTTCATTTTCGCTGAATTACCAGTAGCATTTAAATTTCCTGCAACAAGACTTTCTGCCATACGCTCCCACCTCCTTCGGACACATTTTGTAGTCCCTACACTTACAATAGCAAAATGCCACTCTATTTCTATATAAGTGCTACGTTATGTTGTAACTAAAATAACTAAAATGTAGATTTTATATATTTACAGGTAATTGAAGCAAAAGATGATGCAGTGTAATCTACGTGAGAGAAAAAAAATTATTGGAACATAGTATTAGTATTATTATTATTATATTAACGATTATTATTAAACGATTTTATTCAGCTTCGATCCTCTGTTTCCTTTTTGTATGCTTGCTTTATATTTGAAAATTCAAATTTAAACCAGTTTCACTAATCCAATTGTCTTGAAGCTTTGCAGGCATGCGTAGTTTGGATGACAATACAATATATTTAAAAGAAAAAATAAACCCGAGAGGATGAAAAAATTATCCAGTCATCAATTAATAATATAATAATAATTTAAAATATTGAAAGTTATCTGAAGTCATTCCCTATGCAAATTATCTTTGTAAAAAGAAGTGAGATGTTACGAATTATAACAGTTAGATTTCTGTTTATATAATTGTTTATTAATAAAATTGTGTCCCTTTTTTATGTCATAACATTAAAGTCATTTACAACTGGGTTAGGGACTTCGGTAGCACGAATTATTAAATTGTACAAGTCAACTTGCTTGCTTGAGGCCAAACTGTTAACTGACGCTCCGCGCCGAAAAACTCTTATTTAAAATGCTGAGTAGAGAGGTTTCACCCTCTACCCTTGAATGGCCAAGATGGAGGACAGGCCTAAACATTCCCACGATCCAAAGTACATCGCTGACGAAATCCAGACATTGGCATCGGCGGAAAGACATTGCAGCGTAGACCTTGAAAATCCTTGGGCGTCACGACTTCGAGGACCGCTCTTGTGCCCAAGGGTTACTGCCTAGTCCCTCGCCACATGAGCGCGTCGAGCTCGAGGGAGGTCTCCGCCTTACAAGGGAAGTTTGGCAACCCGGAAATTCAGAAAATTATGAAACTCGGTGTGCAAGTAGAGTAGTTCATCCGTAACGCAATCCTATTTTTTGTTGGTGCCATAATGCAATTTTTGGGGGTGACATCACCCTTGAAAAAAATGCAGAATTTTCTTTTCCGTGGAATATCTCGGGAAGGGTGAGAGATATCGAAAAGAAGTTTAAACAAAAATTGCATCCTGTTTTTATTTATAAAACCGTGTAAAATTAATTTTCGAAAAAAACATATTTTTCAAGTTACCCCCACCACCAACCCTTAAAATTAAGTTTTTGTATTTTTTAAATATACGCTGAAATACCTCTGGATAATCTCTTTTCATACATATAAATAGTATATTTGTTATATTGTTTATATAAACAAATAAAACCTCTATAACCGAATTTGAAGTCCGTTTTAGCAGTTGCCATTAATAAAATGGTTTCTTAAACCCATACTTAAATTATTAATTATATAAAGTTTAGACAGCTTTCAATTATTTAAGCAAGGCGGTAAGTAGCTACAATTGTATCCAAGGTAAAACTCATTAAAACTAATCAATGACATGCATGAATCATTATGATACTCCACTTGAAGTAATGCATGTACGAATGTGCTGATATCATAATGATTAATCGTATTAGGCTATTTTGGAAACCACACGATAAATAAATAATGTGCGAAGATTTACAAATATTTTGCATCATTTTAATTGTAAAGGTCGGATTTCTTATACGCGTTCGGCCGCAGCGGTCCCACTAGTGCAATGGAGAAGTATGCATCTGTTTCTCCCTTGCGCTAGTGGAACCGCCGCCGGTCATTGCGGAATATGTTCTGCAAAAGTTTGAAGAAGTTTGTGACAGAAGATCTATTATTCATGACATGAATTTAAGATTGTGATGCAATTTTTGTTTAAACTTCTTTTCGATATCTCTCACCCTTCCCGAGATATTCCACGGAAAAGAAAATTCTGCATTTTTTTCAAGGGTGATGTCACCCCCAAAAATTGCATTATGACACCAACAAAAAATAGGGTTGCGTTACGGATGAACTACTCTACTTGCACACCGAGTTTCATAATTTTCTGAATTTCCGGGTTGCCAAAATTCCCCTGTTAGTTGTTTGGTAAAATGCCCGACCAACATTCGGGACTGCGTCTGGATTTTCTTACTAAAACTTTCCCTGACCTGACCATTCAGTACGCACAAAACAGAGATCTCTATAAAAAAAATTCAAAAAAGTAAAAAAAATTACGCCATGTACACTCAGCTCAAACGGTTGTGGCCGTTCGAGATTCTATTGCATTCGAGCTCACCAGGGTCCGCTTTTTCACATCGCTAACATTCTACAGTATTTCATGAACATGGTGAGGACACTGCTAACCCACAGGTTCCGTCTAGAACACTTCTAATTCATGTTGAAACACCACTGTGGCACCATCTGCCTATTATATACCGTGAAGTAAACGGATGATGTTTAATATGAGACACGTTCGCGCAGTCCTGTCACAAAATTGAATCTTCATTGCTTCTTTTATGTTTATTTCCCCGTTGTTAACATAAAATAACGGATAGTAAGTTTTGACATAAATGCGTATTTCTTTGCTCTACACATTTCCACTAATAATCAGCGTCTTAGATTTTAATCTATGAGGACTGCTAGGAATAAAATACCCCAAGACTTTATGCATCTCAGTATACTGGTTTCCTAACCCTTGCCATCTCTCCGAAATATATAACATTCGTTTCCATTCTATTCTTTATTACCCCATCATCCCGCTCTATTTATTTGTGTCTTCCATTATAAATCCATTGATTTATTTATTTTGGACATTACAAATTTATCGTTTACCTACAGTCCCAAAATTATTATGATTTTTTTTTAGGTTCATTGTAATAAAAGTCATTTCACATTTATTTTTGGTGTCATTTACGCTCCAGTATCGTGAACAGAGCCGATCGCGCAGATTTATATAATTATGACAATCATAGGCAGATGCCGCCACAGTGGAGTTTCATCATGAATTGGAAGTGTTCTAGACGGGAACCTGTGGCTAGGCAGTACCCTCACCATGTTCATGAAATACTGTAGAATGTTAGCGATGTGAAAAAGCGGACCCTGGTAAGCTCGAATGCAATCGAATCTCGAACGGCCACAATCGTTTGAGCTGAGTGTACTTGAAATCAAATAAATCATAAAAAATAGAGGATAATAATAATTACAAAATAAAAAAAAGATGAGAACTCAAAATGAGCTGCAAGTACATAAAGGTACTTTCCAACTGCGCTTAAGATGACACAACTACTATTGCCTGGCCGAAAGAAGATCCCTAGCAGGCGGTCTCGGGCGATGCAGTCCGCCGGTGTGACAATTGGTCGCGAGTCACCTATTTGGGCACACTTCTAAAGACGGGGCACACGTATTTTTGTTATTGGCTGAAGTAGGCACATACATTGTCGCACCGCGCGATGAAGTGAGCGAACAAAACACATCGAGATCGAGTGGGATAGAGCGATCTGACTGACGAGCGCCAAAGCAATAGCGTAGGCATCTCGGACGATAAAACATTAATATATAATAACATACAAATTTCCTTATTTTTCACAATATGTTTTGGAAAATATTATCATGAAATTGAAAAAAAATGAGAGTCGTAGATTAAATAAGGGAAAAATTATTTGTTACTGTTCGGAACGTTTTCCGAAGTGTTTTGTTTTAAGTAGGCTAAGCTGTATATGTTCTCTCCTAGTTGTAAGCCTTGTATATATGTATATAGTTTGGCCTGCGCGGGCCGACGGTGGGACCGGTTGGCTGCTCTCGTCGATTCCGTGATTCGGGTGGACCGAGTAGCTTGAGTCGCGGGATCGGCGGGGGGGGGGCGGCCGAGCCCGGCCGGCGGCTCGCGAATTCCTCCGAGACCTCTTCTTGCGTTAATGCGTAGCTCGTCTTGGAGCTAGTACCTTTTCGTCGCTAGACTTTTAGACACATGTGTGTCAGTGCTTTGGTTTCATCTTTCTGCTTCCACGCGAGTGTTCGCGTGCGGAATTACGAGCTTTGGGTTACAAACCGCATTGGTTCTGTCTGTCCGCGCGTGTGGTCTTGTGACTTCCTCGCGTAACCGCTGTGTCGCGAGATTTTTGTAAACCTGGGCCACCATTGGCCATTAATATAAAGCTCGATCCAACGATCCAAATAGTGTTCCTCGCATTTTCTCTCCTTCATAGCTTCGAAAGCCATCTCTTAAAGAGTTTAGAGAACTTTCACGTTCACTTGCTGTTTAGTGCAATTTTATTTTTTTTTTTTTTTGAAGTCGGTGTTACGTACGCAGACTTATCTTCGACTTCCCAATCCTTTCGGGTGTCCGGAATGCGCGTGAACCGCCAGGGTCATCGTTTCCTGCAGTGATGTGATGCAACGGAGTTTTCCCCGAAAACATTATATTCAATGAGGGCACTCATGCCCCCACCATTGTCAAACCGAATTTTTCTGTATAAAAAGGGTCACGAATCCACACTCGGGGGCTCATTTGAAGTCTAGGACGTTTAGATGAAAGAGGCTAGCGAGATCAAGTAACGTTATTCTCCAAGTATTAATTCAACTTAAACCAAACACTATGTGGAGTTGCTGATAGGTGTTATTATATTAAAGATTTTGAGACACCCGAATTTCTCAGTGCGTGAAAACCGAGAGGTGGACTTAGGTACCGCGACAAGCATAAACCACAACAATTGTAAGAGACCGAATATATTAGAATATAAGTTATTATTTCTAATTCAGGGTTCTTTTATTTTTTAATTAATCACTATCTGAATTTCCTCTTCGAGATAATCCCACATAGGTACTCCTTTACCGCTCAAGGTGTACCACTTTATAAAGTTAGGAGACTAAAGTAACATTCCTAGTGGCTCCCGGGGATACCAGACCCCGGTTCGTCCACGACAACCAACCTCCTAGTGGCTCCCGGGGATACCAGACCCCGGTTCGTCCGTGAAACTTACCTTCCTAGTGGCTCCCGGGAATACCAGACCCCGGTGCGTCCACGACATCCAACCTCCTTATAGCGACACCCGGGAATACCAGACCTCGGTTCGTCCGCTACTAACAAACTCAAACAACCAAATTCAATCCTCGGCCTCGCAGCCGCCATACTCATTGCCCTCAGCCTCGGCTCGTAACATCGGTTTTAATTTAAAAATTTTTTTATTTTTAATTTTTTAGTTTTATATATATATATATATATATATATATATATATATATATATATATATACAGCGTGTCCCAGAATTGATGTACATCCCGGAACATGCAATATCCTGATGGAAAAAGACATCGAAAAGTCCTTAACCGTTTTGGGATCCGGGGTTTCGTTTTCGAGATATTAAGAAAAAACCCCGACCAATCAGAGCGCGAGCCTTCCGCTGGAGCTCCCGCGCTAGCGTGGCCGCGCGCCGGGCCGCGCCGCGACTACGAACAAGCAGGCGCGGCATGCATCGAAGGAAATTGCGTAGAATGGCAAATGAAAAAGACTTAACAAAAAAATCTAACCTTTTGCCATGGTTTGTTTGCCATTTAAAGTGAATAATGAGTAAAGGATAAATGGATGAAAATCATGTGTAACGTAAAAGGACGAATACACAGTTGTTTTTTTAGAAGATTGGAAAATAATAATTATTTGGAGTGAGAGGATAAAGAACATGTAAATTTCCTTTTTTAATAACGTACAAACGAAAAGGTAATGCAACAGGGAACGAGTGAAAAGTGATCGTAGTTCGTCATTGTGATAAAAATCCGTAGTTCAATAACGGCCAACACTGTTGTTGATAATGAATAAGTGCGTTTAAAAACTGCGAAGAAAAATTTACATACGGAAATTTGGAGAGTTATCACCGGAAATAAGCCATAGCCTGCGTTAAATTTAAAAAATATTAGTCGCCAATAATGTAATTAAAACTCACCCTTTCGGAAATTCACCTGCAGCTTGAAAACCTGTGTCACTAGGTCACCGAACAGATCCTGGTCGTCGACAGACGCACCGAGTGCACAGCTGTTCTAAGGTACACGACACCATGCAAAGTTAAGGGTCGCAACGTCAAGTGCGTCCGGATTAATGCACCGAATTCACTGCACTGCACGCCTACTAACACTGATCACTTAATTTATTTGTCATACAACGCGTTGTTCTTACGTTATAAAAATTGGTGGAAATGAATTTTTACTTGGCGTTTGGAGCCGTGAGTATTCCCGCGCAAATTGTCACGCTGCAGCACTTGCGTCCCCGTTGTTCGGGGGGTACACCGAGAACATCGCGTAATACTCTTGAGCAGAGAACATTTCTGCGACGTGATTGCTTACTGACTGACAAGATTTTTTCCAAGCGACTTCTTCTACCCCCAAATAGATTCTCTCGTTCCATTATGAGTTGACCCCCACCAGGCCAAGAGGCTTCAGGTAAAAAGAAACACACGTGTTTCGCAGAAGTGCAACGAACGGGCTATCGCGCTCTTTTACAAAAGTCCGCGTTCCGTCCTTTTACTGCCAATGTACCCATTGCTTCGAGGTAGGCAGCAGACACCACGTGTTTCGGTTCGAAAGGGTCCGAAGAGAAGAGAAACAGAAAGTCTTCGAGTTGCTATAAAGAAGAAAATCCTGTTTCCTGTTTCCCTTTTCCGATACCCTGAGTTCACGTCTGCTACGAGGCGGAACCAATTAAGCCATGAATTACCCAAAACTGTAGGAAACCGTTGTCTACCGTCGACTAGCGGGACAATACGGTCATAAACCGCGACCCTAGCGAAATGCTCTGGCCGATCAGCCTGATTAATTTTTGGAAACTAGCAATTTAAAAGTATTATTTAACATCAACACGGCTCGCGAAGAGACACAGGAAGAAAGAGAGCATGTAGTTCGCTGACTGCGCGTTGTCCCGCCTGCTTCGTCCTACCTTCAAATTAAAGACGGATCCCTTATCTCTCGAGTATAAACACGCGCTCGAATTTCAAAACAAAAGCACGCGTCGACGTATTCCGTGCGAGAGACGATGGGCTTGAAGTCCGATTGGCCCTACATCCCTCCCAAACGGCCACTGTTCTGAAGAGGCCCTCTTCACAGCAATATCTCCTCCCCAAGGCCCACCTTCTCTCGCACAGAATACGTCGACGCGTGCTTTAGTTTTGAAATTCGAGCGCGTGTTTAGACACGAGAGATAAGCAGGCCCGATTGGTTAGTTTGGGACCAATCGAACTTCAAGCCTACCTTCTCTCGCACCGAATACGTCGACGCGTGCTTGTGTTTTGAAATTCGAGCGCGTATTTAGACACGAGAGATAAGCAGGCCCGATTGGTTAGTTTGGGACCAATCGAACTTCAAGCCTACCTTCTCTCGCACCGAATACGTCGACGCGTGCTTTAGTTTTGAAATTCGAGCGCGTGTTTAGACAAGAGAGATAAGCAGGCCCGATTGGTTAGTTCGGGACCAATCGAACTTTAAGCCTACCTTCTCTCGCACGGAATACGTCATCGCGTATTGTCCCTGAATTGAGGGACAATCCGGGGCATGCATTATCCTGATGCCGGAAGACATCGAAAAGTCCTTTACCGTTTCACTTCGAGGTCGCGATTATAAAAATCCGAAAAAGTACTACCACATTCGCTGATATGTTTTTTGTAAATTAAGCTTATTTCTAGAGTAACGCAGCTGATATTAACGTCGCAGTAAGCTCTTGAAGACAATGGGGCGCCCCGTCTCAGGTAAAGCAACCGCGCGCGATTACAGTCAGCTGACCGTACCGCTACGACCCCAGGTCTTCAGTCAGGTCAAAAAACAATTCGACAGAAGGATTGCAGGAGAATCTTACTAACCCACTCTTGGCCAATGACACTGTTCTTTATAATAATCAGATTTGTAAGTTCCAGCTTGTCCTTATCTTGATTTCTCCTGACCCATCCTTAACCTCTCCTGATGGAAAAAGCCCACCACCTTCTCGTGGTTTCCATTGAGCAACGACATTATTCAACAAATAATCAAGATAAGGACAAGCTGGAACTTACAAATCTGATTATTATAAAGAACAGTGTCATTCTCCTGCAATCCTTCTGTCGAATGGTTTTTTGACCTGACTGAAGACCTGGGGTCGTAGCGGTACGGTCAGCTGACTGTAATCGCGCGCGGTTGCTTTACCTGAGACGGGGCGCCCCATTGTCTTCAAGAGCTTACTGCGACGTTAATATCAGCTGCGTTACTCTAGAAATAAGCTTAATTTACAAAAAACATATCAGCGAATGTGGTAGTACTTTTTCGGATTTTTATAATCGCGACCTCGAAGTGAAACGGTAAAGGACTTTTCGATGTCTTCCGGCATCAGGATAATGCATTCCCCGGATTGTCCCTCAATTCAGGGACAATACGCGATGACGTATTCCGTGCGAGAGAAGGTAGGCTTAAAGTTCGATTGGTCCCGAACTAACCAATCGGGCCTGCTTATCTCTCTTGTCTAAACACGCGCTTGAATTTCAAAACTAAAGCACGCGTCGACGTATTCGGTGCGAGAGAAGGTAGGCTTGAAGTTCGATTGGTCCCAAACTAACCAATCGGGCCTGCTTATCTCTCGTGTCTAAATACGCGCTCGAATTTCAAAACACAAGCACGCGTCGACGTATTCGGTGCGAGAGAAGGTAGGCTTGAAGTTCGATTGGTCCCAAACTAACCAATCGGGCCTGCTTATCTCTCGTGTCTAAACACGCGCTCGAATTTCAAAACTAAAGCACGCGTCGACGTATTCTGTGCGAGAGAAGGTGGGCCTTGGGGAGGAGATATTGCTGTGAAGAGGGCCTCTTCAGAACAGTGGCCGTTTGGGAGGGATGTAGGGCCAATCGGACTTCAAGCCCATCGTCTCTCGCACGGAATACGTCGACGCGTGCTTTTGTTTTGAAATTCGAGCGCGTGTTTATACTCGAGAGATAAGGGATCCGTCTTTAATTTGAAGGTAGGACGAAGCAGGCGGGACAACGCGCAGTCAGCGAACTACATGCTCTCTTTCTTCCTGTGTCTCTTCGCGAGCCGTGTTGATGTTAAATAATACTTTTAAATTGCTAGTTTCCAAAAATTAATCAGGCTGATCGGCCAGAGCATTTCGCTAGGGTCGCGGTTTATGACCGTATTGTCCCGCTAGTCGACGGTAGACAACGGTTTCCTACAGTTTTGGGTAATTCATGGCTTAATTGGTTCCGCCTCGTAGCAGACGTGAACTCAGGGTATCGGAAAAGGGAAACAGGAAACAGGATTTTCTTCTTTATAGCAACTCGAAGACTTTCTGTTTCTCTTCTCTTCGGACCCTTTCGAACCGAAACACGTGGTGTCTGCTGCCTACCTCGAAGCAATGGGTACATTGGCAGTAAAAGGACGGAACGCGGACTTTTGTAAAAGAGCGCGATAGCCCGTTCGTTGCACTTCTGCGAAACACGTGTGTTTCTTTTTACCTGAAGCCTCTTGGCCTGGTGGGGGTCAACTCATAATGGAACGAGAGAATCTATTTGGGGGTAGAAGAAGTCGCTTGGAAAAAATCTTGTCAGTCAGTAAGCAATCACGTCGCAGAAATGTTCTCTGCTCAAGAGTATTACGCGATGTTCTCGGTGTACCCCCCGAACAACGGGGACGCAAGTGCTGCAGCGTGACAATTTGCGCGGGAATACTCACGGCTCCAAACGCCAAGTAAAAATTCATTTCCACCAATTTTTATAACGTAAGAACAACGCGTTGTATGACAAATAAATTAAGTGATCAGTGTTAGTAGGCGTGCAGTGCAGTGAATTCGGTGCATTAATCCGGACGCACTTGACGTTGCGACCCTTAACTTTGCATGGTGTCGTGTACCTTAGAACAGCTGTGCACTCGGTGCGTCTGTCGACGACCAGGATCTGTTCGGTGACCTAGTGACACAGGTTTTCAAGCTGCAGGTGAATTTCCGAAAGTGTGAGTTTTAATTACATTATTGGCGACTACTATTTTTTAAATTTAACGCAGGCTATGGCTTATTTCCGGTGATAACTCTCCAAATTTCCGTATGTAAATTTTTCTTCGCAGTTTTTAAACGCACTTATTCATTATCAACAACAGTGTTGGCCGTTATTGAACTACGGATTTTTATCACAATGACGAACTACGATCACTTTTCACTCGTTCCCTGTTGCATTACCTTTTCGTTTGTACGTTATTAAAAAAGGAAATTTACATGTTCTTTATCCTCTCACTCCAAATAATTATTATTTTCCAATCTTCTAAAAAAACAACTGTGTATTCGTCCTTTTACGTTACACATGATTTTCATCCATTTATCCTTTACTCATTATTCACTTTAAATGGCAAACAAACCATGGCAAAAGGTTAGATTTTTTTGTTAAGTCTTTTTCATTTGCCATTCTACGCAATTTCCTTCGATGCATGCCGCGCCTGCTTGTTCGTAGTCGCGGCGCGGCCCGGCGCGCGGCCACGCTAGCGCGGGAGCTCCAGCGGAAGGCTCGCGCTCTGATTGGTCGGGGTTTTTTCTTAATATCTCGAAAACGAAACCCCGGATCCCAAAACGGTTAAGGACTTTTCGATGTCTTTTTCCATCAGGATATTGCATGTTCCGGGATGTACATCAATTCTGGGACACGCTGTATATATATATATATATATATATATATATATATATATATATATATATCGACACAACATACTGAGGAGATATGCGCATACGTACATAAAATAATAATAATTTGGTGACAATAGTCTTTATTGTTTCAATATTGATGCAGTCTAGGATGGCATCGCCCCCTTTCGAATAAAAAAAGATCGTCAAAATCGGTCTGTATGCTGAACAGGTATGCGGAACAAACAGAAAAAAATACATACGGGTCGAATCTATAACATCCTCCTTTTTGAAGTCGGTTAAAAATGACTTTCACTCCACTCCTCCCTCCCAAATTAGTAGTAAGTATAACGTTTTGATTGCACCATACTAATATCACATACGACACACAAGGCTGATGCTGTAAAAGAAGCCCACCTTATCTGAACTACTATTCAACCATAATGCCGCGTCACTGGAAACGTGAACTCCACCTCCACACCCCATAAAAATCACACCAAGGTCGAACGCCTTCGGACATGGACAAACACCAGCTTATGATCTGCTCCCGTTATCGCCGCGCGAAAGAAGATCCATGGATGCGGGTTCGTAGATCGTCCTGTCGCCAAAACGACCTCGACCCGATCCTCGTCAAGATCCATCGAGCTCTGACGACGACCGCCATGCTAACGTCTGTAAGTAAGTTTAACGCTTTCCCCCGTAAAGACGGAATAAAGTGGAACACGGTACCTCTATTACCAATCTTGCGTAGCTTTCAATTTCTGGTCTCACGAAGGGTCACAGCGTCGACAGGATCAGCAAAATGATTCATTAGAGGGCGCTGAGTTTCTGGCTATATTGTGACTTCATGCCTTTAGAACATCTTATCCCAGACTCGAAATATATCCCTCGATGTCTGCTTCCACAGAAAACATGGTGGCATGAATACAGGGTAATCGTTTAATCCTGCAACCCGCGCGCGCGCGAACTTGTAAAATGGCAACACCGCCTCACGGACGCATTCCACTACAACCATGCACCATCCCGGCGTTCGGAGAACTGCTAGCGATCGCTGGACAGCAGTAATGGCCGAGCATCGAGAATTTTGGGCTGGCCTCTTTCAAATTAACGTTGCAAAGAACTATTCAGAATTTCGCGGCTCGGGTTGAAAATTTTGGGGCCTTTTTCGTATAACTTTTGAACTATAAGAGATATCGGAATGGAATTTGCGCCGAAAAATGAGGAAAAATTATTCCCTCTTAATCATGGATAATTTAACATATTATACGTTTACTTAATTTTTCTTTTATCAATTTTTTAACCATAATTGTTTAAGAAGCTTTTGCAAACTTTTTATTTGATAATGTATTTAACGCTGTTTTTAAAATTCGGGGCGTTGATAAACAATAGGCTAGTTGTTTCTATATCATTACTTTCATAAATTGAGAAATAAAATTTTTATTCAATTATGTGTTAGTTCTGCAGACCTCAGAATCTATTGTTCTGGTTTTCTTTTTTATGATTTTATCCTTAATGCGGTGCATACCTAGATCAGACGTAAGGGGTAACTAATAGGACGTGTCTTTGATTGTAGCGGTGTTTGAATTTTTTTGTAGAATTTTTGTATTTGAATGTTTTAGCTACTCAACGCCACGCTTATACCGGCTTCCGTTAATGGCATATTTTGGGACGATGTGCCGTTATTGTGGCTTTTACAAGCAAGTGGCGAAAAATCTCTCCGTACAAGGGTATAGCGCTGCGGTCAACCCTGTTGTAGCAAAAAATTTTGAAATTGAGACGGGTACGAGATCAGTTGACATTATTTTCAAACCTCATTACAGTAATCTGGGGTACGAGTGGTAAACCGATCATAAAAGCGGAACGTGCGGTTCGATTACCTGGGCCGGGAAATTCCCAATACTTAGCTTTTTGCCACGCTAAAATTTTCGAAGCTTGGGCATCACTGCTGTCCAGCGGTCACTGGCAGCTCTCCGAACACCAGGCCGATGCATGGTTGTGTGGAATGCGTCTGTGAGGCGCTCTTGCCATTTTACCTGTTCGCGTGAGCACGGGTTGCAGGATAACATGCTGTAATAAACGAAAACTTCAGAAAACACATACAAAATGGATGAAAAAATGTTATTTGGACGATCATTTTGGATGTATCAATACTATTTTATTTTTCTCTACATATACGAAAACAGTTAAAAAAAAATATTGTTAACGTCAAGGATCGCGCAATATAACTTTGCCTCCAAGCGACCACTGAGTAGACCGTGCATGCGAGAGAACCTGAGCGTCGGCGTTCTTTTAATTCGTTTTGAAAAACAAAGTGGCAGGTGCGCGTCTGGCAATTGTATATTTACAATTGTATATTTACAATTGCCAGACGAAAATCGCGGAACTAACACCTTGCCAGACGTGAGCAAAAACTTGGCTGCCGCGCATATCAACACCTCGATGCTAGACTTAATCCATTACTGTAATACTTCCTCAACAATTATATACGTTTTCCAGACGTATATGTATATCGGAACTAACACTTTTTCAAACAACTGGAATGCCAATAATGTCCGTTTTTCTCCATACAAGCCGATTCCTCCCATCGGAGCTTGTTATATGGCTAGCTGCAAATAGAAGTCTATTGTATTATATTTCATGCCTCGTTCTTGAGATTACAAGGTGGTATCGCTACTTGTTGCCAGTCATCACCACTTTAGAGCCTTAAAAAAAAACAGAAGCAACTCTCTGTGCCTCATTCTACCTAGCTCCGTATTTCATGACACTTTTGGCGCCAGTCACATTCATTTCGTTAGGTGTTGGAGTTTCGTTTCTTTTGATATTTGGAAATCCTTGTAAAAAATGGCTCGCGAATAATAGGTCCCCCCTCTGGTGTGGAGGAGGGGAGCTTGACCCCTAATCCCCGTCGGGTAATACCGGTCCGTGGTCGATGGAGTCACCACTACAAACCGATCAGGTGGGTAAGCCGGGTTCTAAGGCGAAGAAAGGAAGGTCCTCCAAAAAGAAGATTACCCGGGCCTCCCCTCCTGAGGGGAGGGCCGGTGCCAAGAGGATGCTCTTCTCGCAAGCGGTGGTATCTAGGGGGCGGTGGGTCCCCCTAACAGAACGGTAAGGATTCTGTAGTGAGAAATGCCCAGGTAGGCTTTAGGTTTGCATACCCGGTGGAGGGGGGGGGGGGGCAGGCTCCTCCTCGGCAATCGGAAGAGATCCAGGATGGCCAGCCTGGAAAGCTGACCAAGGGCCAGCGGAGCAGGCTCCGTCGTCTGGCCCACCAGCAGAAGCAGCTTCGTTAGAAGCAAACAACGCGCAGCTTGCACCAACAGCAACCGCCGTCGTGGCCTATTCCAGGCCCGTGCCGCCCCCCCCCCCCCCCCCCGCCCAGAGCGGTGATCGGGGTGGACAACCCTCGCCGGAAATGGACTATCCCCCGCTACAGGAATAGCAGCAGAGGCAGGACGGTTCTACCTTTCGCCAGGGTTGAAACCCTGCCCGGCAACAGGGCGACGCCCAGCGACGCACAGTGGGTCGAGTATACTACATGCTAGCTGGACAAAATTATTTTTTCGCGGTATTGGGTTTATATGGGGTTCAAATTGTTAGAAAACAAATATAATTGGTATCAGTTTATTATTTCACTAAAAATATCAATAAAATACAAATATGACTAATTCAATGAAGGAAAAAGAACAGAACGACAGTATTGTACTTTAACTATAATTATCAGTTATAACATTATGTCTATTCCTGTAATTTCTGAGTTTTCTGTGGAATTTTAAAAAAAGTTCGAGCCACAGTTGACTCACCTAACATAAAATGGCTATTAAAACAGTGTTTTCTATATGTTCCACGTCGTTCCACGCAACAAGGGTTGAATGTACGGAAAGTAGAGACTTTCTAGTTTCTTTTAATCACATGATCGATCTGCAAAAATTTGCAAAACAATGTTTTGTGAATTGTTTTCGAGTGCGACGCTCGGCAGAAGAGATAGCTCAGTTGTTATATTTCAGAATTTATACGTAAGAGCGCGTTATAGTGCAAAATAATTGCTACTCTACAAGCCAAACAATCGAATGAATAGCGTCATTTCGTTTCCTTCTGTTTTTCACATGCAACGAAAGGTTAGTGATTAGGTTTATTTTGATAAAATAAATAATATCGGTAGTAGTTTTAATAGCCATTTTACGTTAGATGAGCCAAGTGAGCCAGACTTACCCTATATCAAGGATGGAGGTTTTCAATCTTTGGTACATTCTTCGAAATCCGGATCAGTTTGATCAACTTTGCCAGCAAATTTTACATAAAATTGGTTGTATTTATGCGCCAGACAGAATTATTGGGAAAATAATGGCTAACATATAAAAAATAATAAGCCGAATAAAAGATCGGTGGGATATAAGTGGTCGGCCACGAGAATATTTTTTAAATAGATTTAACGATTGGCTTCAAGGAAAAGATTTTGTTTTATATGAAGGTCGACTGGACATCGGCATCGATGAGATAGCTTCACCGTCAAGCTCTCGTTCTGTTGGAAGGCCAATGAAATCTTTTGGAGAGTCTTCTTATAAAACTAAGAAACGTAGAGTGGCGAAAATTACACAAGAAAATTCTGTGAATGAGATAACTTTTGCTGCAGAAATAGCTCTACGTTCAAAAGGGCAAAGAAGTGCTGCTAATCTTGTTAGTAATGCGGCATGTTTTGCAAAAGAAATAAAGTCTTTGCGGAAAGAAAATTGCAAAAGGAAAACAGAACCGAGATCAATGACACCCGATGAGGCATTGGCATTGTATATCGATACAAAGAGTACTTCCTTTTCCTATAAACTCAATAGGAAAAAAGCTTTAAACTTAGGACAAAACATGTATCCCTCATATTATTCTATAAAAAAAAGCTAAACGAGCGTGTTTGCCTCCTAGTAGTGCAATTACAATTACAGAGGCAAATGCGGAACTCTCTTTGCAGGCAACGTTGGACCATTGGGTAAATCGCTTGTTAAGCGTGAAAGACAATATATTTCCAGCACAAAATGACCTACAATTATTTTGTAAATGGGGTTGTGTTGGGAGCTCCGGGCATAGCATGTACAAACAGAAATTTACATCTGTTGAAAATAACGATGAATTTTTGTTTTTAATTTCTTTTGTACCCATAAAACTATGTATTCAGTCTAAGTCAGTTTGGGAAAACCCAAGTCCCTCTTCAACGAGATATTGCCGCCCCTTAAAATTCATTCTACAGAAAGAGACTGATGATCTCGTTAAAACTGAAGTTGACAAAATTCAAAGACAAATAGATAGCCTAAATCCGACAAAAGTACATATCGATGGAAAGGAAGTCTTTATAAATTATACGCTTTTCTTAACGATGGTGGACGGCAAGGTTTGCAATATACTTACGGACACCAAATCCACCATGACGTGTTATATTTGTGGAGCAACTCCTAAATCGATGCACGCTCAGCCTATACAAGAAAAAGTGGAAAATTATCGTTTTGGTTTGTCAACGTTGCATTTCTGGATAAGACTGTTTGAATGTATGTTGAATATCAGCTATCGGATAACCATAAAGAAATGGCAAATAAGAAGTGATAACGAGAAAGCTGAAGTAAAAAAAAGAAACACGAAGTTCAAGAGAAATTTAGAAAAGAAATGGGCTTAATTGTTGACAAGCCAAAACCAGGTTTTGGTTCAAGTAACGATGGGAATACAGCTCAAAATTTTTTTAAAACTCCACAGAAAAGCGCAGAAATTACCGGAGTAGACGTAAGATTAATAAATAATTTAGGCGTTTTATTGCAAACCATGTCGCGTGGACATTCTATTAACACAGACAAATTTAAACAGTTTTGCTTCTTAACAAAAGATTTGTACATGAGTCTCTACCCATGGTATAATATGCCAGTAACGTTGCATAAATTATTTTTCCACGCAAAAAGTGTAATTGAATCCTTTCTAATTCCTATTGGCCAAATGTCAGAAGAGGCTCAGGAAGCACGCCACAAAGATTGTCGTAGATTTGGAGAGAAACATACTCGAAAAACAGCAAGATTCGACACTAATTCTGATTTATTAACAATGCTGCTTGTTACTTTGGACCCATTGATAAATAGTTTTCGAGAAATGCCGCAAAAAAAGCTCAGCACACTAACCCCAGAAATAATTGAGTTGTTAACAAATAATTCCACTAGTCTGCAAAGAGAAGTTGCTAACACCATTCCTCTTGATGAAGATGAGACATCATCAAATTCTACTGAATCTGCTTCGGATGATTTAAGTAGTGAATAAAATTAGCGTGTAATGTAATTAACAAGAAAATAACAATTAACAAGTTTTTTTTTCTTTATTGAATTAATTATATTTTTATTCTGTTAATATTTTTAGTGACATAATAAACTGTGATTTATGTGTTATTTGTTAATTATTTTTCACTATAACGCCCTCTTACGTATAGAGCCTGAAATATAACAACTGAGCTATCTCTTCTGCCGAGCGTCGCACTCGAAAACAATTCACAAAGCATAGTTTTGAAAATTTTTGCAGATCGATCATGTGATTAAAAGAAACTAGAAAGTCTCTACTTTCCGTACATTCAACCCTTGTTGCGTGGAACGACGTGGATAAACTGATACCAATTATATTTGTTTTCTAACAATTTGAACCCCATATAAACCCAATACCGCGAAAAAATAATTTTGTCCAGCTAGCATGTAGTATACTCGACCCACTGTGCGACGTGGCAAGACCGCCTCGAACGCAGAAAAGATCAGGAAGCGGCCGGTGGCGGTCTTGGTTAGAGTCCCCCCCACCACCACTACGTACTTGGATATGTACAAGCTCCTAGTCTCTAAGAGACGTTCGAAGGGGTAAAGGGGGTGAAGAAGACGCGCCTGGGCCACGTACTCCTGGAGTTAGAGAAGAAGGCTAGCTCTGAGACCCTGATTAAGAATATTAAGGAGAAACTGGGCGGGGGCCTCATAGAATGCATTTCGTTGGAGGAATTAAGGTCCCTGGAGGTAAGGGATCTTCAGGACCTGGGGGCCATATTAAAGATCGATCCAAATAGATTAACAATTGAAAGTGTTGAGGATGGGCCCCTTGGGACCCAGACGGCGATGGTTGAAGTCCCAGCGAACGAGTTGCGGGCTCTGCAGGAGGGTACGCGTGTTAGTACGGGCCTCACGATGGCGAGGATTCGCGCCCTTCCGAAGCTGGTCCGGTGTTTCCGGCGTCACCGGCTGGGGCATCTGGGCAAAGACTGTCGCGCTACCGGTGGGGGAACGAAGCTGTGTAGGAAGTGTGGCGGGTCCGGCCACCATATCGCCAAATGTACGAACCCTCCCAAGTGCATCATTTGCTCGGCGGACGGTGCCACGGGCAGTGGTGTGGCCCATGTTACGGTGTCATTGGCCTGACATCACGGACAGGAACACACTCTGCATAATGATCACTATCGACGTTAGGAACGTGTTAAACATCCTTCGGTGGGATCCCATTTTTCAGGAATTGGAGAGACGGGCCGTCTCGCCGAGGGTGCTCGCGGTCCTCAGCGATTATTTTTCTAATAGGTGGGTGTCGGTTCGGACCCTCCACGCCAAATTATGGCTGGAGTCCCTCAGGGTTCGCTGCTGGTTCCTTTGGAACGTCTAGGATGGAGTTATTAAGGCCCTGGGAAATGATAGCTTCGTAAAACCAGTTGCATACGCGGATGACCTGGCGATAGTCATCTCCGCCAGGGATGCCTGTCAACTGGAGACAATGATGACGGCGACTATGACCAGGATGCAGCGCTGGTACGGCGAGACAGGCCTGGAGGTGGCCTCGGATAAGACGGAAGTCATCTTCCTGACAGGGCAAAGGAGGAATAAAATCCCGGACTTTTCGATAATGGGAACGGCTATCACGTCCTCGAAGGTGATCTGGTATCTGGGCGTTACTATGGACTGCCGGAAAAATTTCAAACCCCACTTGGAGAACGTCACGCTCCGTGGTGATTAAGGTAGTGAGTGCCCTGCCCGCGCCCCTCCCTAATACTAGGGGCCCCTCGGTGCACGCGAGCCTCCTATACTACTCAGTATGGGAGTCAGTCATCATGTACGCGTCACCGGTGTGGGCAGTGGCGGCTGATTCGTACACGAACCAGACAACCCTGAGGAGGGCACAGAAGGCGGTCCTGGTACGGACCATCACGGCACACAGGACCGTGGCCTACCAGGTGTTGTGTGTACTGTGGTTTGCAAAATTGTTGGCATCCGTATGTTGCGCGGGGCAAGGGGGCTACCTCGCTCGCGCCGCCCCACTCGCTGCCGCGGAACTCCCCAATTCCCCCGCTCGCTCTCTTCGTCATGCAGTGCTGCTGACCGATTCGTTGACGTGACGCGTCGGCCAATAGCGATAATACGTGTGCTTCACATCTTCCACAGTGTTACAGAATGTGCGCCTATGAGGATACACTCGATCGGACCACCAAGTTTCTGCCAGCAACATTTTTGCAAACGACAGTACTGGGGGGAAAAATGCCCATCCGCATTAAGGCCGGGATGTGGAGGGAGGTATTCCTTGCAAGGGCTGGGGGCTAGAGCGAACCCTTTATTGCGCAATAACCCTGTAGTGTTAGCCGCCTGGACAAACGAGTTCAGGAAGAACGCCCTCGCTGAGGCGATTAGGAAATGGCAGGTCTCCTGGGATGTCTTGGACCCTGGCAGTTGGACGAGGAGGTTGGTCGGATCCGTGGAGACATTCCTTGACAGGGCAGGTGCGTTATTCCAATTAGGCTATTGGACGATGCAACTGCTCACATCCCATGGATCGTTTGCGGCCTTCCGGGTCAAATTTGGGAAGTCGGCCTGCAGTAGGTGTGAGGACTGCGGTGCCCCTAGTGATAATGCGGAACATGTGCTGACCTCATGCCCGCCCTATGACGGGGAACGCAGGTCCCTGGTCATGGCCCCGGGCGCTCCCATCAGAGGAAAATTGGAATTACCTCAGGAACTTCGCCTCTGTGGTGATGAAGGATAGGGGCTATAAGGATATTGTGAAGGAGAAAGAGGCGCGTGCCGAGAGGGTTAGAATCGCGAAGGAGGCAGCAGCCATGAGAGCGCTTGAGATTAGGAGGAGGAGCAGGAAAAGAAAGGCCAAGCCCGTGGGGGGTGCAAAGCGGAACTGTTAGCGGAACTGTTTTATATAGTGTCTGTGGCGTGTAAGGCTTATATTATTCCGGGTTTTGAAAAGAAGACAAAAAAACTTTATTTGAGAAGACCACCACTGGCAAATTTTTGTTTGAAGAAAATCTGGGAGAGAGGGTGAAAGTGGTTTTAGCAGTAGAAAAAGTAGGAAAAGAGTTGAAAACACCGGTGATAACTAAGAAGACACCGCTAAGATCACCGAACGCTTCAAACTTCAAGACTTCGACTGTGAGGGCCAGAGAGACGACACAGTCGAATTACCACAAGGGAATTCACAGGGCGTTCGTCTCTTTCAAGAGGAGGTCCCAGAGCTCACATCGTCCAATGTCACAGTCACAGAATTAGAGATCGCGGAATCAAGCGTCCCGTCGACGTTACAGCTAAGAATAGGTGGTCGGTTTAAAACTTTTTCAGAAAGATAAGACTGTATTAGATCTGATTAGAGGTTATAAGATTCCTTTGAAAGGCGACATTCATCAAGTGAAGCCATCTAATATACTCCAAAGGTTACGTGAGGATCTGAGCAACCTACAAGAAGCTATTGGTAGATTAGAAAATATAGGCGCAATTGAAAAGTGTTCCTCAGAGGCAGGACAATTTTTGTCGCCGTATTTTCTAGAACAAAAGCCAGATAAAACGTATAGATTCATTCTCAATTTAAAAATGTTAAATAAGTTTGACCAGCGGCGGTGGCCGTGATGGAAACACCGGTTCTCGTTAGATCAGCGAAGTTAAGCATCACGGGGCGGGCACTGGGGAAATAATGGGTGACCACTTCTCTCCTCGTACATTACTCGCTGGTGGGACACGAGGAGAAACAGGAGGGTAAAGGAAGGATACGACTATAGTTCGTTGGGCAATATAAACGATATGCTTGAAACGCCATCCTGCTAAAAACAGGAAAAAATATATACAATACAATAAATAAGTTTGTTTTAGTGTAGCACACAGTGGGGAATTCTTGCGATTTTATGCCCAATATCGCAAAAATAAATTTTTGAATTCGACAAGATAATTGCTAATGTCAATTGAAGAACTAATATCAGCACCAATTTCCTCTAATTTTACTGGTTAATGTTTTAATGCAAAGCTTGTATAGACTTTCAAATGTTTATGTTCATGTGAGGTTAGACCGATCGCATAGAATTACTCCAGATTTTCAAGTTGCTTCAAACACTTACGTTCTGCTATCTAAAGTTCCCAAAATAATTTGGCGGCATGGATTCCGTTCCTGATCTTGCGTAAGATATCTGTTTGTCCTCAAAATAATTATATTTCGGTTTTTAATACGTAATTAATAGGGAAGACCGGGGATAGTTTGCACACGGGGATACATTGGACAGTTTGAAAATTACCTCCATAGTGTTATGATGATTGCAATTGTTTTTGTAGTTTATGCCTATGTTCACACCAAATCAACTGATATTCAATATGGCGCTGTTGCATTCACGAATAACAAGGTAAGTCACATTTTTCAATCCTTGTATGTTACTGTATAATATTTTCATCTACTCTTTGTTGTGATTCGGATACTTCATTATAGAAAAATTTTATTGTAACTTTTTTGAGGCATTGCTGAATGTGTTTAAAATAAAGTAATGCTATGCAAAAATCAAAGTATCCTTTTTGAGGAAAGGCATGAATAATTTTGTTTTGATATGATATGAGGGGTTACATTGGATAGACCTGGGAATACATTGGACAGCTTGCCAAGTCTGTCCAATGTATCCCCCCGATGTAGTCCCTATTTTACTTTGTTTACAAATGTTTAAAAGTAATGGTGAAGTATTGTCTTCGGCTTCTTTGTATATGGTTCGAACGTATGAAAAACGCACAGAAAGGCAATTAGAAGGAGGGGATACAAAAGCTGCAGTCCAGGACGTAATCAAAAGGGGGCTGTCATTGTGTGCTGCGGCGGCCCAACACGGAGTGAAGAAGTCCCGCTTGGGATACCTAGTTACAAACGCCAAAGAGTGCGACCTTGTAACGTTCTCGAACGAGACGTTGCCGTTCTTAAAAGGATTTTCACAAGTAGAGCGGTTTACCTGTGAATTTGTCGGATTGGTTCGGGTGGCGTGCGATTAAGAAATGAATTTCAAGATACGAGAGTCCTTCTTTTAACATGGAGATAACAATGGTTTATTAAAAAATAAATGGTGGTGACTCTAGGTCGAAATTGAACATATAATGGGACACTTAGTCGTGTGGATTATTACAATTAATTAATAGAAATTAGGTAATACGTTACGACGTATCGGTCGGTAATAAAGAATATGGTTTTTGATTTAGTTACCTAACACTAAGTCCGTTACTAAGAATATCGTTTTTAATTGAGTTTGGTAATTAATATAGAAGATATTGTACGATACTAAATCGTTTCTTGGATATAAAGTCACTACGCGAAGTCGGTGTTATGATAGAAATGACGCAAGGTCGATTTGAAATGTTAAATTGAGATGTTGAGTGTTCCTTCTCAAAAATTGATGTGGCTTCCAGTTGCCTATCAGCTTGCCCACGCTTTCTAGGATGGTAGCCGAGTTGCTAGTTAAAGCGTCCTCGGATGGTAGCCAGGTAGCCGGTTAGGGCGTCCCCAGATGGTAGGTGAAATAGTAGCTTCCTCCCTTCGTATTTGGTCGTGGCTTCTGGTGCCTATAAGCTGGCCCACGCTTGGGAGGATGTGGTGTTTAGGGGCTAGCTAAAGCGACCTCGTATGGAAGTTGAGGGGCTAGTAAAAGCGACCTCGTATGGGTACTGTAGGGGCTAGTTAAAGCGACCTTCAATGGAAGTTTGGTTTGCATATTTAAGTTATACTTCTTAGACGTTCCGAAACAGAGGGGCTAGTAAAAGCGACCTAAGTCGGGTTAGTTCGGTGGCAGAACCAAGTCTGCCTTTCTGCTGCTGGCGGGCCTGTATTTATACTGCTTGCCGGTACTTGGCCCGCACCAATCACTGGCTGTGTGGTCTCGCGCATCAATTATAATTAACATCCGGTTCGCGCCACTCGTACACTACGCTCGGTTTATTCGGCGTTCGGTTGAACGTGCGATCTGCGCACGCGCGCTCTATTCACTCGCAGCACTGAGTTCACTGTTTGAATAGGCGGCTATACGCATGCATTGCGCGTTACTAGGTTCCGTCGAGAGCTGTTTGAATACGCTCTCACAGGCGTTGTATACTATCTTAAGTATAATATAAAGGAAATTAACAATATGTAATGCAAACTAAAGGAAAAAATTATGGCTGTAGGTAGCGGTACGTTACAACCTTGACAATATGATATACAAGAGTAACTTCAAAAATAGGCAAATGATTTCGGACACAATGGAGAAGTCGCTTGCTGAATACCTTCTAAAGTGTTCTTGCATGTTTTACGGACTAACACCAAAAATGACCAAAAAATTAGCGTACCAGTATGCCAAACAGAATGCCATACCAGTGCCACCTACTTAGGATGAGAGGGAAGAAGCTGGCGAAGACTGGTTCGGAGCTTTTATGAAAACACAACCTAGTCTTTCTTTACGCTTACCGAAAGCGACAAGTGGGCGGCACACTGTGGGCGTATTATTCGATAAACTCGAAGAAGTACTGAAGAGGCACAGCTTCCGTCCACATCAGATATTCAATTTGGATGAAACTGGTGTGACCACAGTTCCTCATACCGAAAAAGTTATTGGGCAGAAGGGCCGCAAACAGGTGGGACAGCTCACGTCTCGGGAACGTGGAGAGCTAATTACACAGGTGGGGATAATTTGCGCCAATGGCAATGCACTGCCACCAGTGTGGGTTTTTCCTCGGGTGCGCTTCGATGAAAGCCGCATGATGTCTGGAGCTGCAGTTGGGGCTCTTGGCCTAGTGCATAAATCGGGCTGAATGACATCAGAAAACTTTACAAGAGTCCTTGAGTTTTTTAAAGGCAGTGTGCGGTGTACTAAGGAAAGTCCTGTACTCCTGATAATGGATAATCATGAATCACATTTGAGTGTTGAGGGTTTAGACTTTTGTAAAGAAAATGGGATTGTCGTGCTGACACTCCCATCGCACACATCCAACAAGCTACAGCCATTTGATCGTTGTGTATTTGGTCCATTTAAAAAATTCTTCACCTCAGCGGTCAAGTCTTGGATGAATCTCAACCCAAACATGACACTAAACATTTATGCACTACCAAAATTGTGCAGTTCTGCCTGGGATCGAGGAGCAACGCCAGAAAATGTTAAATCTGGTTTTAGAGCTGCAGGCATTGTACCCTTCGACAGGAACATCTTCTCTGATAAGGACTTCTTATCTTCTGCAGTATCAGATCGTCCCCTCCTGACGTGTAGGCCCAATGATGAAGCTATCACCCAAGCAGCCGACAAAAGTCTCTTGATTGCTGAAACAAGCACTTCGGCGATTTCTGGAACAAGCTGTGCGGCGATAGATGCTCTCTCGCCAGAAGATATAAGGCCCGTTCCAAAGGCAACTCCTAGGTAACAGTCCACCCGTGGTCGGAAACGTGGTTGATGCATGATTGCTACCGACACTCCCGAAATATGGAGCTGATGAAGAAGAGAGGCGGTCCCATTCCCAAGAGACAAGTTCTTATATCGTCATCTTCCAGTGAAGATGACAATAAAGAATGTGAAAAAGTCAGGGAATTCCGCGTTCTGTTCGTCACAGTCTTCCGAAGATGATAAAAGTAAAAATGAAGTGAACGAGGCAGATTTCGTGGTAGTGAAATTTCCTAAAAAAAAGAAACATTAGTGCACTACATCGGTAATGTAGTGAGAGTAATGCAACCGGCGATCGAATATGAAATTAAATTTCTTCGACGGCAAGGAATACAAAGTACATAAAGGAGCTTTCCTACTGCGCTTAAGATGACACAACTACATATACACAGCTAAAATGCTGTGTTCATACATTCCATTACTCCTATCGCGGACATTATAATAATGTGAAGATAAAATGTAACATCTAGACATTTGCCGAGATGTCCGTGGCCTCGAAGTCAAATACTTGGCGTGGCCAGGCAAGGTCAAGGTGTCAATGAATTAGAATTATTTAAAAACTAATGAAAGTGTACTTATATTGTCTGAGTTTTAAATGGACAAATTATCTGAAAGCCTGCGAGGGGGAGGTATGGGTATTGATAATCTGAGAATACTTTGCCTGGCCACGCCAAGTATTTGATTTCCAGGCCGCGGACATCTCGGCAAATGTCTAGATGTTACATTTTATCTTCACATTATTAAAATGTCCGCGACAAGAGTAATAGAATGTATGAACACAGCATTTTAGCTATGTATATGTAGTTGTGTCATCTTAAGAGCAGTAGGAAAGCACCTTTATGATCTTGCAGCTCATTTTAATTTCACATATTTTTTTATATTGTATATTTTCTTCTATTTTTTTGTGATTGTATATTTTCTTCAATTTTTCTGTGGTTGTATATTTTGTTCTATTTTTTGTGATTTATTATTATTATCTTCTTTTTTGGTGATTTATTATGTAGTTTTATTATTGATCCCCTCAGGGTTACAATCTCCCTTATCCTCACCTCCATCCTTACATTTTCCTTAACCTATCTTAGCCTTACTTAACCTTAACTTATCCTACTTATCCTACTTTAAACCTACCTATCTATTTACATACTTATAATTATACTATTTACAAAATATTTATACTATTTACACGATTCACCGCTCTTTACAGAGTATCTCTCCTCTCGCTCGCTCGCTCGCCCGCTCTCACGCTCCCTCCCCGGACCTCCGCTTCCGCTCGAATCTCCGTCCACTCCAATCCCCCATTCACTCCCCCGTTCCCCCACACACTCGTCTCCTCTCTTCCAACCTCCTCATCCACTTCTCTCCCTCTCCTTCATCTCCTAGAACTTCTCCTGCCATCTGCCACCCCTTTTCTTCCCCCCACCCCATGCACTCCTCCCACACATGCTCCCACGTCTCCTCCCCCCTCCCACAAACCCTACACCTCCTCTTCTCTCCCTCCTCCCAGTATCTGCCCCCCCCCCCTCATTTCACTACCCAGCCTGAACCTAGCCACTCTTTTCCATCTACTTTCCCCCCACCCCTTCTTTAAATACCCCGGCAGCCCTTCTCCTTTCACTCTTCCGTACCATATGTTATATCTGGCGCTCCCTATCCTATCCCACCTCTCCTCCTTCTGTACTTTCCATTCCCTGCTCACCAATTCCTCTCCTCTTAGTCCCCCATCCACCCTCATCCTCTCTATCTCCTCCAGCGTCCATCCCCTCCCCTCTAAAAACTCCTTCCTTTCCGTTTTCCACCCCTCTAGCACCTTTCCCCGCCTGATCCTCCCCTTCACCTCCTCCCAGCACCTCCTTGCTAGCTCCCCCCCTGTCCCTCCTCCAGCTTCCTCTCGAAAGCCCACGCCCTCATCCCCGCCCTGCCCTTCATCATTCCCCTCTGCGACTCCTCCCTCACCAGATACCCCGGTGTACTCCTTTCCACCCCCAGCACCCACTTCAGGAACCTTTCCTGTATCCTCTCTATTTTTTCCCTTTCCCTCCATCCCCACACCTCCGCCCGTACCCCACCACCGGCCATACTAATCTGTCGAACAGCCATTATCATTTTTCCCAATCTTTTTCAAACAGCCTCTTTCCAATCCCCCATACCTTTCCCATTACCGCGGCCCCCTTCTTCACTCTTTCCCCCACGTGTCCCTCTTGCCCCCCATTCCCCATCAACGTGTACCCCAGGTACTTAAAACTCCTCACCTCTTCCAGCTCCTCACCCTTCCACCTCCAAGTCACCTTCTTCCACCTCCCTCCCCCCCTCCTGCACCTCATGACCTTTGTTTTTCCCACATTCACTTGTAACCCCTTCCCATCCACATATGTTTCCAACTTCCCCATCAATCCTTTCATTCCTTCCTCGTCTTCAGCTATCACCGCCACGTCATCCGCGTACGCTAATGTGTACACTTTTCCCTCCCCCAATTTTACCCCTCCCCATCTTCCCTTTTCCAATTCCTCATCTATGTCCGCGATTAAAATTGTAAATAGGCTCGGGCTCAGCGGGCACCCTTGCCTCACCCCTCTCGCAGTCCAAAACCTCTCTCCCTCCTGCCCCCCCCCCCCACCCGCACCCTACAAATCGTTTCCCTTAATACCTCCTCACACCTCACCACTAGCTGCTCTCTCACTCCCCTCCCCCTCATTGCCCCCACTAATACCTCCCTGTCCACCGAGTCAAACGCGGCCTTCATATCAATAAACAAGACTACCATATTTTTCCCCTTTCTTCCCACCTGCCTGTTAATCAGGTAATTTAAAACATACACATTATCAATACACCCCACCCCCCGCCTAAACCCCGTTTGACTCGGTGGCAGCAATCCTTTCTCCTCTACCTCTAACCTCAGCCTTTCCGCTAACACAGACGCATACACCTTGTATGCCGTCTGTGTTAGGGTTATTCCTCTATAGTCCTCCACCTTTCCGCCTCCCCCTTTTTTTATCACCGGGACTACCACTCCCTCCTTCCATCCTTCCGGCCACCCTTCCCCCCTCCACACCCTATTGCACATCCCCCAGAGCCATTCCTCCACTTCTACCCCTCCGTACTTCCACACCTCGTTCGGGATCCCGTCCCCTCCTCCCGCCTTCCCGTCCTTTAAATTCCTTATCACCTTTCCTATCTCTTCCCTTCCTATCTCTGCCTCTCCATCCTCCCACGTCCTCTTCTCTCCACCCCTTCTCACTCTCCATTCTACTCCCCCTAGCAAACCTCTAAAATATTCGTCCCAATCTCCCATTGCTATCCCTTCATTTACCCTTCCTTTCCTTTTCCTTCCCCTATTAACCACCTTCCAAACCTCCCCCTCCGTTCTCACCCCTTCCACCTCCTTCTTCCACCTCTCCACCTCCTTGCTCCTTTTTTCCTCGCACAACCTCCCATACTCCCTCTTCAACTCCTTGTATTTTCTCCCATCCCCTCCTTCCCTCCTCCATTTTCTCAGTTCTCTCCTCACCTTCCTTTTCCCCTCTCTACACTCCGAATCCCACCACCCTCCCCCCTTTTCCTTCTTCCCCTCTTTACCCATCTGAGCCATTGCTCCTTTTATCCTTTTCCGCAGCTCACTCCATTCCTCCTCCATTTCTCTCTCCCCTTCGCCCCTTTTTCCGAACTTCCTCATAAATTCCATCCTTCCTTCTTCCGTCCAATTTCCTCTGCCCCCTCCCTTTTCTCCTTCCTTTTTGCCCCCTCCCCCTCCTCCCACCCCTCCCGTCTCAGCCACACCACCACCGGATGGTGATCCGAATCTGTCCTATCGCCTACCTCCATCCTCTGCACCTTTTCCCTTGTAGCCTCATTTCCTATCACATAGTCGATTACCGTGTTCCCCCGCCCCCCTGTGAAGGTCCACTCACCCTCCTCATCCCCCTCTATATTCCCATTCATTATTCCCCAGCCCATTTCCCCTAGGTGCCTGCACAATATCCTCCCTTCCCCATTTACCTCCTTATCCTTAGATCTCCTACTTCCCTCCCCCTTCCTCTCCTCCTCCTCCCCTCCCCATGCTTCTCCCCCTTCCTCCCCCGTACGCGCGTTAAAATCCCCTCCTATAACTACCCTCACCCCCCTTCCCTCTCCTCCATCCATTCTCCTAGCTCCTCTAATTTCTCCTTCAGGTCTCCGTTAACATAGACCCCTACCACCTTCCACCAGCCCCCCCCCTATTTTCACCTTCTTAGCCATTATCCCCTCCCTCCCTCCTCCTCCCCCTTCACCCAATTCCAGTCCCTTTCTCACACCCATTAACATACCCCCCATCGCTCTCCCCCTCTTGTTTTCCCTCCTGGCCCATTGTTTCTCCCATAGCATATCCCCTGGGCAGCCTTCTTTCCACTTGCTCCCAATCTTTCTCTTCGACCCAGGTCTCACTTAAAATCATAACGTCCCATTCCATCAATCCCCTCCAAAAATCTTTATCCTTCCTCCTCACTCCCGCCACATTCCAGAAGGCCACCTTCCAAATCCCCCCTTTTTCTTTTCCCCTTTTCTTTTACACCTCCTTTCCCACCTCCCCTCCCCCTTCCCACTTCACTCGTTTCCCTGGTCCTCATACCATTTCTCCCTTATTTCGTCCCACCTCCTTACCTTCCCATCCATCCACATCTTCATATATCCCACCTGCACTCTCCTACCCTTCTCTCTCTCCCTTTGAGCCTCCCTCTCAATCTTCCACCTCGCCCTCCTTTCCTCCTCTGTGAGGTCGTCCTCCACCCTTTCTCTTCTTCCTCTTAAATTGCTTTTCGCCTCCATTGCTTTCCTCTTTTCTTCTCTTCCCTTCAGACTCACTAGCGCCATTCCCCCTCCTTCCCTTCCTGTCTTACCTACTCTCTTCACCTCCTGTATTCCCTCCACCCCCAGCCCCATCCTTTCCCAAAGCCTCCCCACTTCCACCTTCACCTCACCTCCTTCCCCCCCCAGCCCCCTTACCATCACGTTATTTCTTCTCCTCTCTCTTTCCTTCTTGTCCTGTATCACCTCTATCTTTCTCACTCTCATTCTCCACTCCCCCTCATTCCCAGATACTTCTATACCCCCCCCTCCCCCTTCCGTTCTTTTTCCCATCTCTCCACCTTCTCTATCACCTCATCCATCCTTTTCTCTCTCTCTTCCATCTTTCCCAACATTTCTACCAGACCTTCCCTCCTTCCCCTCTTCTCCCTCATCTCCTCCTCCCACCTCCTCCTCTCTCCTCTCCACTCTTCTTCCCTCCTTCTTCTCTCCTCCCTCTCCATTTCCATTTCCTCCCAATCCTTTCTTATTTCCTCCCTAAGCTCTTTCCTTTCCTCTCTGTCCCTTTCCATATCCCCCCTCATCCTCCTGATCTCTAGCATCATTTCTCTCATCATCCCTACTATTCCTCCCCCCCCCCTCCTCTCCTGTCCCCAACCGCTTTTCGCCTTTCTCCGGCGACCTCCTTGTCTTCCCGCTCCTCTTAAACCCTCCCTTCCCCTCCATCCCATCCTCTATCCCCTCCTCTCTCTCCCTCTTTTTTCCATAATAGTTTTCTAAACTCCCCACACTGCTCCCTACACTACTTGTGCTGTCCCTCCTCTTTTTATCCTCACCTCGTAACCCCCCCTTCCCTTTCTCACCCTCCTTTCCCTCCTCCATCCTTCCTGTACCTGTTCACTCCCTTCCCCTGGCCTACTACCCCTTTTCACCCTCTTTGTTTACTTCTCTCTTCTCTCACCTTCTTTTCCTTCCTACCTCGCGCCTGATCCCCCACTTGATTTTCCCGCCTTTTCGGTCTTCTGTTTTATTTTCCTCCTCTCCCGCACTGTGTCGCCACTTACCTCTTACCGCTCTTCGCTTTCCTTCCCGCCTTCTTTCACCTACCGGCACACCTAACCTCTAACCTCCCCCTATCTCTGCTGTATCTCCAGCCCACCCTACAGCCCGCCCTATTCTTATATCCCTCGCCTCTTCCTCACTACCCCAACTCTCTCTCACATCCACTCTCCAGCCCTTCCTCACCACCTCACTCGCCTTTCCGTCTCACAATCACCCGCTCACTCTCACACAGCACTGCCACGCTCGCGACCGGAAACGGAAGTCCTGGTGATTTATTATGATTATCTTCTATGTTTTGTGATTGATTTGATTTCATGTACTTGGCGTAATTTTTTATTTTTTTGAAGTTTTTTTATGGAGATCTCACTTCTTTTTACAAAGATAATTTGCATAGGGAATGACTTCAGATAGTTTTTAATATTATATTTATTATTATCTTCAATTTTTTGTGGTTTATTTGATAGTTCTATTTTCGTCCTCGCCTTTTTCATATACTTGGCGTATTTTTATTTAGTTTTTTGTAGTTTTTTATGGGGATCTCACTTCTTTTTACTAAGATGATTTGCATGGGGAATGACTTCAGATAATTTTTAATATTATAACTTACAAATTATCGTGGGACAGAATTAAGAATAAATTCTACATGAGTTTAAGAACTACGAAATGAAACCATGTGCACCGCATTGCCGATCTATATGTATAGTACTTTGTGTACAATACATGGTGCGCGAAGCAACTGATGGCGCTGAACGTATTTAGCATTGAAGTGTAATAACAACCACAATTAACACCTTTCAAAGAAAAATATGTATATATTTTTAGCATTTCGTGGCCAAGCTTGTACCTTCCTCCGCGCAGAATTTCATATAATTTGTCAATTTAAAACTCAGACAATATGTAGGTCACAGCATCATTTTACGCTGCAATTATCTACATATACATAAAATCCTCAGTTTAGTTACAAATAAAAAGCAGTTCGATGATATACAAACATGTCGCAATTCAAATTTCGGCAACTTACCTTGTTTTTGAGACTGCATTTTGGTTGCAATTCAATGGTACAACGATACATATTTATAAAAACACGTGGCATCTCAAATTTTGACAACTTACCTTATTTCACACTCGCCAGGTTATAACCTGGCTGTAAGCTGTCAAAATATTTAGTAGATTGCATAGTGAAGGTAGCGTTTGACGAACGAAACATGTATTAGTTCGTTTTGGCTGAAGATGTGCGTGTAACGCGTAGTATACGTATTATGTTTGATGAAAAATTTCTTGAACAAGAAGGAGAATCCTGAAAAGGAGAAAAATCTTACCGTTTTCGTCTGATCCATGAGACGATATTATATCTCTGTCATTCGTGGACCAATTTTATTGAAATTGATCATATTCGAAAGCTTATATGCGGTTTACATAAGAAAAATGCCTTTAAATTTAAAGAATATTGCAAACGTGATGAGATAATTAATGAAATAAGTTTCAGGTTAGGTTGGAATAGCCCGGGGACAAGTAAATGATAGCGGTAGCGACAGTCGACATATACAGGGTGTCGATTCATGTACTTGGCGCTGAGACGCTACCGCGTCTCTAGATATATGCGCAGCGCGAGCACAGAGTGTCTATATCAGGCATGGAACTAAAGTGAACGCAGCGGCCGTTTTTCGGAGGCAACGCCTCCTTTCTCCCGCCGCGCGTCTTCGCCTCCGCGGCGGGCCTAGGTTCGTGAAGCGCCTCATGCCCGTACCTTATGAACCGCGCGTGGCGCATTGGGGCGACATTGTATCAATAGGTTTCCACATCGACCCAGAGAGCACGATTGTCGATGCGTTTTTGTTTTGTCAATGGGCCACGCGCGGTTCATATGGTACGGGTCTGAGGCGCTCGAAGCTCCTGGGCCCGCCGCGGGGGCAAAGACGCGCGGCGGGAGAAAGGAGGCGTTGCCTCCGAAAAACGGTCGCTGCGTTTGTGGCGACTTCGCCACCGCCCCAAGAGGGCGCGCTACCGACTGAGCACCAGCAAGCCTCGAAACCAGGGCGCCGGAAGCAGCGCCTAGAGGAGAGGCGCTGGGTCGAAGCAATCTCCTTACGACTAGCCAACGCGTCGGACGCGATCGAAAACTTGTACAAACATTCCGCGTCTTTTCGCACCACGTGCAGTACCTGATTACCATTGTAAGCCCCAAAAGGGCAGCTAATAAACCAAAGTGCCTTTGTTAACGAGTGTTCCCGATTAATTCCTCTCGGATAATTCCTTAACGTAGTCAGAATCCGAACACGTTCACTTTAGTTCCATGCCTGGTCTATATTACGCCGTGACCCGCTATCAAAAACCCTGAGATTATCGAATCTCAATAACAGCTGATCCGATTAGATTTTGAATGGTCTTAATGGATAAGTTGGGTTTGATTTACCTAAGAAAAGTGTCTTCGCTTTAATCCTACGTGCCTTATGAGCTGAGATATTTCAATGCAATATTCCAATTTGGCGAATTTTATGTTCTGAAGAATTAAGAATCGCCATCGTCAAGTGAGGGCAAGAGGGGAACATGAAAGGGAGAGGAAATGTCTCCAATATCCACGTCGTTGATTCGACGAAGGTTTCGGCACTTTCGACCAATCGCGTAACAAATCGTTGTCACATGACAGCTAGCAGAAAGCAGATCTGTAGATGTAAACGTAACCTAGTTATTGTCAAACAATTATAACCTGTCAAGTCTGAAATAAGGAAACTAGTTAAAATTTTTTAAATGTCACGAGTTTTTACCCCATACATGACACTGAATTATTGTCTCAAATAACAAGGTAAGTCACCAAAATTTTTAATAGACTATTTATGTAGAGCTTATAGAAATGGAGGGGACGCACAAACTTGAAAGTTGCCCGGAGAAGGTTCTACAGAGAAGCATCTTCTTTCGCACAAGCTTCTACAAAATAATATATTGTTTTTATACCAGCAGACTATCCTTACATTAGAGTTTTTATGTAAAGTTTATAGAAACGAACGGGACGCAGGGGCTTAGATAAAAACGAAAGGGACGCACAGGCTTGGATATAAATGAAGGGGACGTACAAGCTTCGAAAGAAATGAAGGGGATGCACAGGCTTGGAGATTGTCCGGAGAAGGTTAGATAGACAGAGAAGCAACTTGTTTCGCACAAGTTTCTGGAAATTTGTCAAATAAGATAAATTGACAAAATTTGTCAAATTAGCGTAGCATTAAAATTAAGAAAATTATAGCGTACTGCTTGCAATGTAGAGCAAGTCACATTATTGAAGAACGTATGCTGAAAATGCATCTCCCTTGATACTTTTCAATCTCTTGTGAAAGATATTCCTAATACATTATTAAAATCCACAGTAGTTCCCTCGCTATTCATTAATTTTATTAGTTTCCCATTAAGAATATTTCAGTTCACCAATAAACATAGTACATTAATTTTATTCCAACACCAATATATTGTGCGTTAAAAATATTGGATCTCTTTGTTCATTTACGATAAATTACCATTAGCATTTAAATTTCCTCCAACAAGACAATATTTTATTCAAAATACTTGGCGGTGCTCTCTGAAAAAAATGTTAATTGTCTTGGTTAAAAAATAAAACAAGACCTGACACCACTGAAACAAGAAAGAAAAATATTTTAATGCAATTTATACATATTTATTCAATTTAGCAACTCTAATTCGGAGAGCAGTGCCAAGTATTTTGAGTGATAATTGGCGAAATTTTTGTATCTCATTATTTCTGTAAAGTTAAATATAAACCATTAATAAATTTATATTAATTTACGACAATGTTTTTAAATGGAATTCTTTTTGATGGGATTATATACTTGTAAAACTCTTTGTAAAAAGGTAATTTTGTGGGGATACAACTTAACGTAGAACTTACTTATATAGAAATTATATAGAAACAGAGTGGCCTTTTATTACAAATGTCTTTCACGAAAGATTGAAAAGTATCAAGGGAGATGCGTTTTCAGCGTATTTTCTTCATTTCCAGAAACTTGTGCGAAATCTTCTCCAGACAACGTCCAAGTCTGTGCATCCCCTTCATTTCTATCCAAGCCGGTGCGCCCCCTTCGTTTCTACTCAAGCCTGAGCGTCCCCCTTTTTTTAATTCAAGTCCTGTGCGTCCCCTTCGTTTTTATCCAAGTCCTGTGCGTTCCCTTTATTTCTATAAGCTTTACATAAAAACTCTAAATGGCTGGTATAAAAATATCTGGAAATTTAAATGCAACGCAATTTGTTACAATATATATTATTTTGTACATGCATGGTACAAATTTCCAGAAACTTATGCGAAAAAAGATGCTTCTCTGTCGAACCTTCTTGGGACAACTTCCAAGTCTGCGACTCTGCATACGAAATCGATTTAAAAAATTTTAGACAATAATTCAGTCTCCTATTTAGTGTAAAAACTCATGACATTTCAAATTCGGATAACTTACTTTATTTGACACTTAGCACTTGGTAGGTTATTTATAATATCTCTGTCTAGCTCACGGTGTAATAGACAGGTGTTCCGACTCTGTACCTTTTACCCCAGCGATTTTGTGTGCCGATTTCTGTTTAGTTCCCCTGGCCGTCGCGAGAGGCGTCGTGACTTAGAAGGCATATACATATGTATTAGTGAGACTGTAGTAGTAGAGATTGTAGCCGTATTATGCGCAAAAGGTCAGCCTCTTCTTTTTGAGCGCCAATCTAGCGGTCGCCAGTAGAACTACGACGAAAAAGTCACAAATTCTGAACAGGAGTCGGAAAACCCGTCTATTACACCGTGGTGTAGCTGTCAGGTTACAACAACTTGTTACGTGATTGGCCGAAACCCGCATCCAATAAACGACGTGCCTGAGAGACATTTCCTCACCCTTTCATACTCCCCTCTTGCCTAGAAGTGTAGGACGATAACGATGACGAGGCCGAATTTTAAGAACATAAAATTCAGCAAATCGCAACTTTACATCGAAATATCTCAGCTCATAAGGCACGTAGAAACAAAGCGAAGACACTTTTCTTATGTAAATCAAACCCAAGCTATCGATTAAGACTATTCAAAATCTAATCGGATCAGCCGTTAATGAGATTCGGAAATCTCATGGTTCTTGATAGCGAGTCGTGGCGTAATAGATACACTGTGTGTCTCTTGATAAAATATTTATTCGTATTAAAATATTTATTTGTATAAAAATATATCTGCTTAATATTATTTAATACATTATTTTTTTTGTATAAATAGTCATTGTGATAATTGGCGCAATTTATGTATATCATTAGTTTTGTAAAGCTATTAATTTACGACAGTGTTTTTAAATAGAATTCTTTTTAATGGGATTAAATATACGACGCGTACAAGAATTATAAATAACAATATAATAACCTAACACATCTTAATAAACATGAACTGAACATAATTATAATGTCCTCATATTTACAATTTGCATCCTTATTAGAAAAAGAGTCAAATTTAAACTCTGGCTAGTTATCATGGCAGATAACCTTCTAGCAGAAGCCCCCCCCCCCCCCCAAGTCTTTCTTATAGTGGAAAATGCATTGTTACCAATTCGAGATTGCGCGGTACGCAACAATATTCATTATTCATGTAAAAATCCATGTGCATTTGATTATTTTCAGTAATTATTATAGTTTTTTACATAAATGAATACAGTATTGTCTCCCTGTAAGCTTGGTTTGGTGCACCCGATACAGGCTTGTCGCTATCCCCACCACTTGTGTCTCACTCTTGTCCGGCGAAGGCGAGAGCGAGATGGAACGAAAGCGAGCGAGAGCCATTGAAAGCGAGCGAGGACGGTACGAGACAGACGACGCGTGGATGTTTTGTCTCACTCCGTTTTTCGAGCGCCGTGACACTCCGTCCTTTGCACGCCCGACGGGTGTGCGCGATGGTTGCAAGCATTTACGGATGCACGGGAACCGCTTTGCCAATCTTGATGCAGGCCCGGCTCAAGTCTTTTTTGCGCCCTAGGTGAATTTGTTCAATTGAGCCCTATATTATAATACATTTATTTGATATTATTTATGACTTTAATCTCCAAAATTAGGCAGCTACTAGGGCGTAAGGTTGACAAGAGGTGCAAAATGGTCTTTTCATTGTTGGGATTGTTGAAAATAAATTTTTAAATGAAATACTACAAATTGTACTACAACAGTTTTAAACTACGGATAAAAATTCACAGTAAGGTCACCAATAATCTCAATTAAATGTATTATAATAAATAGCGGACTTTGACAAGTTCGCCTAGGGCTAAAAAAAGACTCGTGCCGTGTCTAGCTATCTGATCGTCGCCCGCATGCGTCCAGCAGTCACGATTCTATCTGAGCGCTCGCGCTGTCGCGCATACATGCCGCGCATGCAAAGGACGGAGTGTCACGGCGCTCGAAAGACGGAGTGACACAAAACATCCACGCGTCGCCTGTCTCCTACCGTCCTCGCTCGCTTTCAATGGCTCTCGCTCGCTTTCGTTCCATCTCGCCCCGCCCCCTTCGGCCAGAAAGAAGCGAGAAACGAACACTCGGAATTAGGGCTCTGTACCCGATATAGGCTCAACGCCGGTCCCGACCAACGAGCATATAGGGAGACAATATTGTACTATTTAAATCATAATAACAAAGATTTTGTAAGTTTACATGGTCTTCAAGTGGGTGTTCCTTTTTACCCTACCGCTTGGGCGAGGCGAAAATTTCAATACCTCCGGTAAATCTCATTTTTCTTTATTGTAAAATATTTTTCTTAACAAAGTCTTTGATTTTCTTATAGTCTAAGGTCCACTGAGGACTCCTGTTGAAGTCCCATGTCTTTTTCTCCTTCCGATTTTATGTTATCACCCTTCAAAGTTAAGCGTTCCGTTTTACCCCACATTCCCCTACACTTTTCTGCTCGGCCAATGGCGCGAGTGAGAAAACCCGAAGAGCGTGCGAGAGGAAACGAAAGAACTTCTCGCTCGTTTTCGGGTTCTCTCATTGTTGTCCGAAGGATTCCAAGCAATGGTGGAGATAGTCGACGGGCGTATAACGCACGGTAGAAGCGGGCTTATAACCAGTGCGTACTGTATCGCATACATGTATCGCCGTGTGAAAACGAGCTTAGGGTTTCGTAGTGTATGACCTAATCATGTATTCATAAAAGAATAGACCGAATGGTTTTGTGTTTCGACTCATTTTCGTCGTTATAAACTCACCAATCCATCGGTAATACTCTCTCTCTCACCAAGATGTAATGAGAAATATAAACATTTTCATATTCAATACTGGATGACTGAATTTGCCGTCAACTGAAAGTCCCGCTGGTGCGCTAATTCACTATAGGTTTACATAGTTCAGTCCCCTTGTCAAGCAGTTCGGGTAAGGACCCTGAGAAGAGTTAATTTATTTGAGAAGCAAAAGTCACGGCATTCGTGACACCTACTCGAGAATAAGTAGGTAAATACACGAGAAGAAGTAATGAAATTGCCCAATGACTTGAAGCAGCATTTCAATCAGATAATTATGAAAATGTGGGACACCAATCAGAGATCAGGTATTCGAACCAAGTGATGCATATGTATAGTGACAATGTTATAAGGCCAGTGTGTTAGAAATTACGTTTTAAGGGTAGTCAAGAAGCTCGATCCAGGACAATTCTGGGGTAAAGACTGAGCGGTCTATCACAGTTCGCATACCAGAAGGCATCGCCTTCCCCACTCCGTGGCCAGATCCTCCAGGAACCGAGTCCCTATTCTTTGGCAATGCGGCGTCAGGCCGATTGCCATTCCCATAATCTTTATCTTACTCTAAACAATCAATCCTGTGACACCCGATAGTTGGAAGTCCCAGTCATAAACCATCGAAGGCAGGACAGCGTGGAGCCATCCGCCCTCGACCCGACCATTAGAATTGGTGATGCTAACAAGTGATAAATGAGTATGTGGCCGCCATATACAATAACCGTATAATGTTTCAACATTTCGTTCGATAATACAATCTTAATATATAAAACAGAAAGTTTATATATTTGTGTATTTGTCCATGTAACGTACCGCTACATACCACCTTACATTTTTTTCTCCTTTTCTTTCTATACATTAATCATTGTTTTCTTTCATTTATATATTCAAATTGTAATACTAGCATTAAGGACACGTAAACGCGTGCGAGCGGGGAAACAGTGAACCAAACGACGCGCAAGGCATGCGCAAAACCGCTCATTCCAACAATGAACTCAGTGCCGCGAGTGAATAGAGCGCGCGTGCGCAGATCGCACGTTCAACCGGACGCCGAATAAACCGAGCGTAGTGTACGAGTGGCGCGAACCGGATGTTAATTATAATTGGTGCGCGAGACCACACAGCCAGTGATTGGTGCGGGCCAAGTACCGGCAAGCAGTATAAATACAGGCCCGCCAGCAGCAGAAAGGCAGACTTGGTTCTGCCACCGAACCAACCCGACTTAGGTCGCTTTTACTAGCCCCTCTGTTTCGGAACGCCTAAGAAGTATATCTTAAACCTGCAAACCAAACTTCCATTGGAGGTCGCTTTAACTAGCCCCTCAACTTCCATACGAGGTCGCTTTAGCTAGCCTCTCGACACCTCATCCTCCCAAGCGTGGGCCAGCTGATAGGCACCAGAAGCCACGACCAAGTACGAAGGAAGGAAGCCACTATTTCACCTACCATCTGGGGACGCCTAACCGGCTACCTGGCTACCATCCGAGGTCGGTTTAAACTAGCAACTCCGCTACCATCCTAGAAAGCGTGGGCAAGCTGATAGGCAACTGGAAGCTATATCAATTTTTGAGAAGGAACACTCAACATCTCAATTTAACATTTCAAATCGACCTTGGGTCATTTCTACCATAACACCGACTTCGCATAGAGACTTTATATTCAAGAAACGATTTAGTATCGGACACTATCTTCTATATTAATTACCAAACACAATTAAAAACGATATTCTTAGTAACCGACTTAGTGTTAGGTAACTAAATCAAAAACCATATCCTTATTACCGACCGATACGTCATAACGTATTACCTAATTTCTATTAATTAATTGTAATAATCCACACGACTAAGTGTCACATTATATGTTCAATTTCGACCTAGAGTCACTACCATTTATTTTTTAATAAACCATTGTTATTTTCATGTTAAAAGAAGGACTCTCGTATCTTGAAATTAATTTCTTAATCGCACGCCACCCGAACCAATCCCACAAATTCACGAGTAAACCGCTCTACTTGTGAAAATCCTGTTAAGAACGACAACGTCTCGTTCGAGAACGTTACATCCGTGAGGAATCCATTGGTGTCTCTTTCATATTGATACGATGAAAAATAAACAAATTCAGTTTCTGTACAATCGGTGACACATCGCCGAGCAACTCTAGGCGGCAATCGGATGAACTCCCGTCCAATAAACTGATTTATCCATGGCTTTACACATAAAAATTATAAATACTTTGGCTTTGATTGCAGTGATTCTCGTCCTTTCTATACCGAAAGACATTTGAAATTAATCCATTCTCGAAGTACAATATCAATTATCTTCATCAATTAAAAAATAGTGTATGTCTCGTCTTTAATATTCCATTTAACTTATATATAGACTCACATGTATGAGTTTTATTGGGGGAACGGCGAATTTTGAGCGAGTAAAGTCACAGATGGAGAGAGCATCGATTATCTGTCACAAAAACACCACTTCGGGATTCTTCCTGCATGAGTACTGGACTTCGTCAATGGTCGATAAACATCCCCGTCGGGAAATCTGCGAGAAGAAGGCAGTCGGATGAGACACACACCGAAAAATGTTCCCTGCATACGCAATCGTGCTTTCTCGATCAAAATTTTATCCTCCAGTCTCATCCACAACGTTCTCTGCAACGCTGTCTGGATTACATCTGTTATTCTATGAAATAGGCAAGATTCGGTGGAGTAGGTAGAAACTACAAAATGATAGATATTCCATTCTTCCTACAGCTTCTTCGTAGATAAATATCTCCTATAAACAATGCCAGAAGAATAACGTTAGGATTTTTAAGCAGGTAAAAATATTTATTTTTTTGGCTTACATTAGAAGTTTCTTCTGGGATTGTGTGGAAAGTTACAAAACGACGAAATTGAATCTTTAGCCTTTCTGAGGATTCTGCGATTTAAAATAAATGATGAAGAGAGTTCTTTATGGCTTTTAATCTACGATAATATTCTATTCTTAAGAAGTGGAAAACTGTATGTACTCAGGAAAATACGAATCACGGGTGTATACGATACAAGCCTACATGCAGTACAGTAGAGCTGCCATTATAGTGTAATATTTGGATAATTCACTTTTCTGGTATTCATTATTCTACATTTATATAGGGTAAGATTTTAAAACAGCATTTTTCTAAATCTCGTCCATTACACCACAAAATAAATAACAACTATGTATTTATGTAACACAATCTGATGGTGTAATAAATACGTATTATTATTATAGTACTAGCTTAATGTACTTGGCGTTGCCTGGGTTACATACCTTCTTTCGGTGAAGGGGAAGGAGTTTTTAAATAGATTTCCTAGCCAGAAAGTAGGGGCTAAATAGAGCCTACCTACCAAATCTCATGGTCATAGGATCAATGGTTCCAGAAAAATCGTGATAAGTGAGCGAGTGAGTCAGTCAATGGTACTTGAATCTTAATATATAAAGCAAAAAGTGTTTGAAGAATGCTAAACTCTGGGGTCACGAAATGTGCCTCAGCTCAAGATGCCTTGCTAATTCAGATGAATGTGAATATTTTCACATAAAAAAAATAATTTTTTTTATACAAAATCAAAATTAAATATCGGGCGAAGCCGAGTAATAAAGCTAGTTTTATACCTATATTATTGTAAGTCCGGGAGAGTTCGACCACTTTTTGGAAAAGAAATTGTAGCATCGTTGTTTTTCACATTTTTGTCGTTTTATGCACATCACAGCAAAGCCCAAGCAATTTAGAGTATATATAACTTATAGTGTGCGATAATTTCAAATATTTATTTTCATTTTGAACGAAAAACATTGGCTCTTCAACTGGTTAGACCGTCCACCCACTACGGGTAATTAAGGGAGCGATCGACCACCTTATCAAAAAAAATTAAAAACGAATACATGCGTATGGTTGGTGTTACACTGTAGTTATATGCATATTATATCCCCAATATCGGAAGAGTGTAAATAAACTTACCTGGTTTTCAAATATCACCACCACTGTAACTTGGTCTAAAAACTTTCAGCCTCGCATAAAGTCTTAATTCTATCTTATAATTCAAACATGGATTTGTGATAATGGTCAATGTGAGATAAACAACAAGCGCCTTCATTTCTTTTGTGTCACTGATACACAGTGCCCTATCTTGCGTCAGTCTTAAAATATCAACACTGGCCTGACTCTCCCGGTGGTTGAACTCTCCCGGACTTACCCTATATAGATTTCAGGTAAAATATTATACAGATTCTGATCATACGTATTTGAATCCTTTCTTCATACCACATCATATTTTAATAATCTCATAATAATATCTCATCATAATATTCTAATAATAGCATTCGAATGCCACTATTTGCATAATGGATTATATTGTACTTCAAATACGTCTTATTATCAGACCGTTTGAAACTTATGGAGCATACAGACCTCCACCTGAAACTATACGCACGAAATGTGTATAATTCAAGTAAAGTTACATTCTTAGGGCATACCTAAACCAGAGAACAGAATTCTACTCAGTTCTCGTGAACTTTATTATTTTCAGACGAATGTCCGCTCACGCCTTGCATACACACGATCGCATTACCTCATGCTCTGCACACACGTTGCACTCTTTTCCTCCGTTTCTCCTTAGTTTCTCCCTAGCAGTACCCTAATTCGCTGAGCCCCGCTCCACCCTCTGCAAGTATAATTTAATATTAATTACGTGCTATACTTACGCGTTCATTCTTTGCTGAATACATAAAATGAAAATATAGAGATAGAAACTACAGCTTTTGTTTCCTACTCTCAAAATTGGTTGATTGTGTTTGGAGTATTATATAACTGTATTCGTGAATGTGTTTTCGTTGATATTTAATGTCTGTTTTTGATGATGTGAAAAATGATATGAAGATAGGACAACATTTTCTTCTAAAGATATATTTTTTAAAGATTTCAAGATGATGAATTTCTTTTTTACATCGAAAGCCCATGTTTCTTTCATGTGACGCCGTTTTTAGCATCGAAAGGACATTGACGTCCTCAAACAAAATCGTATTTAAATGACTTTGATTAGCAAAATTGTTTCTTAATTTTTTTATTAATTTGATTGCAAGATGCACTTCTATTTCGTTTGTAATAGGTGCGAATAGCCGGCTTCCGACGGACAGTCTCTTTCACAGTTTTGGAGCGTACACTCCATGCGTGCGATTATTATTTTCTGGTAGCCAATGGCTATGAACCTTGCTATGAAATGGATATTTTCAAAAATACATAACCAAAATCATGTTTCAGATCTTGAAAGAAAGATAGGGTAAAACTACCAATAAATGAACACTTGAGGCTAATGAATGAACACTATTATAAAGGGTCTAGCAGGGTAAGCATGGGCAAAGGGCCCCCACGTCAATTCTTGGAGTTGTTATTTTTTAAACAATGGTTCTAGCCTGAATTATGGAAAGTTTTGAATCGCTACCCCTTGTTTACGGGTAATACGGAGATAAACGCCCTTATCGTCATTTATTTTCTCGGTTACTACTTAAGATATTTAAATAAAACAGAAGTGACAAAATAGCTACATATTAGCTGTAATTCATATATTTTTTCCGAATTGTAAATTAATTATTACGGGTAGAAAGATAATTTATTTTTGGGGTGTGGTTTTTGCAAACAACCCTATGACTGACCACCCCTTGTCGTGATAATCGCTTATTTGTTTGAACCTGTTGAAGGTATAATCCGTTCTTAGCCAGGCGTATTTTGCTGTCTTTCTGATCATATAAACGCCGATTGCAAAAAAACTCCCCAAAAATAAATTATTTTTCCTACCCGTAATAATTGATTTACAATTCGGAAAAAATATATGAATTACAGCTAATATGTAGCTATTTTGTCGCTTCTATTTCATTGAAATAATAACTATAAAAAATAATAACAATAAGGGAGTTTACCTCCATATTACCCGTAAACGGGGGTAGCGATTTAAAACTTTCCATAATGGTGTTTCAGGCTAGGGGGATTCTATAAAAAATAACAACTTCAAGTATCGGCATGAGGGCCGTTTGTCCATGCTTACTCTGCTAGACCCTATTGCTTGCAGCCCGATTGATTTCGCGTGCTGCAAAACTTGTTTGGATATAAAGCAAGAAATTAAAAGAAGCCTCTAATTAATTAGTTGCTTATTTTAAAAACTTGTTTTTCTCATTTTATTAAAAAATGGCCATTTACTGGTACGTGTTCATTTACTGGTACATCCACCCTATGTATAATTTCAGGATGTAAGTGCTTTTACTAGCCCTACAAAAAAAGCTACGCGTTTCTACGTTCTTTTGATGATATATTTTGAAAGTAGATACCATAACATAACTGTCCTGAAAAAATCAACTGCTACCTTCTTGCAACTTTAGCTGTGGATAATTTTTGTGAGTAAGAATGAAATTGATATCTAATTGGGCCTAAAAGATAAGGTAAATGTACCAATGCCCGGAAGCTTCAGGGGCTTAAGAAATAGCGGCAAAGTTTGTGTCCTAATTTAATTTGTAAAACCATCGTGAAATAAAAATATGTTGTTGAAATCTGGAAGATAACACAATATTTTACTATGAGAAACTGAAAAAAAAGGTTATGTATTATAACCCCTACAGCACATTTGTTGCAGAAATGTCTCAGTTGCGTTGCGGTTTAATACTTGGAACATTGCACGGAATGCTGCCGAAAATTTACAAGTAAATTGCTATGTCCGTCCCTGTGCAACATTGCAGGATATATTTCTGCAACATTGTTTCGGGATTTTACAGCAATGGTAGCGCAACTTTTCTGAGATTTTACAGCAATGGGAGCGCAACATTTCTGAGATTTTACAGCAATGGTCGCGTAACATTTCTGAGATTTTACAGCAATGATAGCGCAACATTTCTGAGATTTTACAGCAATGGTCGCGTAACATTTCTGAGATTTTACAGCAATGATAGCGCAACATTTCTGAGATTTTACAGCAATGGTCGCGTAACATTTCTGAGATTTTACAGCAATGGTCGCGCAACATTTCTGAGATTTTACAGCAATGGGCAGACAACATTTCTGAGATTTTACAGCAATGGTCGTGCAACATTTCTGAGATTTTACAGTAATGGTCCCGCAAGGTTTCGGGCAGTGCAGCAAAAAAAAAATAACGGTATTTTAAATACATATATTCCGAATGTGTTCTGTGAGGGGGACACGATGACATGAATGTGTGAAGATCGTAGTAGCATAATGTTCGTGTGTCTTTTATAAACAGAAAAGACTTTACTCCAGGGAGATTCGAACCCGCGACCTATAGCACCGTAGAGGAACACTTTACCGCTGCAGCTATAATCCTTGATTAGGAAAATTGCTTCCGGGAGATTCGAACTTATATTTCTACCGTGCTACACTTTAAACCCAAATTATTCATAAACGACCATTTGTTTTGACAAACCCCAATTACATCTCCCTAATTGTGGAGCGGATATCTCACAACAAATTCATTTCGACACTTGATGTTGTATTAAGTTGATTCATATTCTGTTATGAAATATCCTGCGTTGTACAAAAAAATGATGTTTTTTTTTAGTTTTTAACGCATTTTTAATACAATTGTTTAACACAAATTTTGTTTATATATTTTTATTATTTTCTAGTTTTTAGTGTTTGTGGATTTACATTTCACAGTTCAGAGTTCTTTACAAATATATTTTATTGCTGTATGCAGTTTAACAGCTTCCTTAAACGTTATAGTCCTTGCTTCTATCTACCCTATCATAAAACGGTCGCGTCGTCTTCAGCCGCGTATTCAGCGAGTCAAGGGTGGCTCGCCAAACCGACCACACGGTGATCAGGCGTGGGGAAAAACCCCAGGCCCGCAGCATATAGTTGCAAGCACAGTGTAAGACTGTATTCCATTTGTTGACATATCTGATACAAATAATTAATACAATTATTCAATTAACACTATAGAGTTTAAACAAATTCATTAACTATATGCAGCAACTAAAGATATTTGTAAAAAAAGTGTTAAACGTGCCAATTACTGACAGTGTCCCTACCATTCACATTTAATTTATTATGCGTAATGAAAAAGTTTCGTATCGTCGAGGGAAAATATCTAAGTCCGGATTTATTGCTGAAATCTGGCTGATACCTTGCTGATAATTTGCGCAACTTATGAGCAAGATTTCGGCAATTAATACGCAATAAATCTGGACTTAGATATTTTCCCTCGACGATACGAAACTTTTTCATTACACATACTAAATTAAATGTCAATGGTGGGGACACTGGCAGTAATTGGCACGTGTAACACTTTTATTACTAATTTATTTTGAACAGTGACCAGTGAATGAACAAATTGACTTTTTTCGTGTATAACAAGAATACTATTTCATTGAAAACAATGATCTTATATTTAGAATGAAGAAAAATGTATTGAGATAACGGCGATACTAATATTTTTTGAATCTATGAACGTCTCGGTCGCATATTAATTTTTTTGTTTTGTCGTTTCGGGTGCTGCCATTCACGGCGAGAAACGTAGTAACATAACACGTACGATGACAGTTAACCATTATATTGTGTAAACTGTGTTCTGACATAAATAAATTTGTCAGGTTCCTATTATTATAATATATAGATTATATTTTTATATTCTTATGTTAGGTCCCTCAAATAAACTTCCTTTCTTCTTTTGTAGCGTTTTCTGTTCGGAAAATGAAGTATTATTCTTTGTGTTCATTCACTGGGTACAAAGAATTCATTTATTGGGTATTTTGTTCATTCACTAGTATATTGGGCATTGACTACATTATTATGATTTATTTCAGACGCCTGTCAAGTAAAAAAATCACAAACAATTTCATTAGATATATTTAAAGCCTATTCTGTTACAAATTCTTAGTTCATTAATAAATTAGGACATTATTTAATTTTTATCGTTATTTGAAACTGAAAAAACGCTTAGCTTTTCATTCACAGGTCCATTCACCCTATATAGTTTATGAATCTCTTTAAACCATATGTGTTAATTGAATAATTAAATTAATTATTCATATAAAATATTGTCCACGTTCGCATATATTCCCTCGGAGGTAGCCTATGGAATCATAGACTGTATTCTGGGTGCCGTGATTTCTGGATTGTTCCGCGTAATTCCCGGTATTTTGCGGATTGATTGCGGAAATCTTGCACAAACGTGGCCATTGCAATATTGCACGGCAATGTGTGCGCAATATTTCTGAAACATTGTAGAAACGTGGTTATTGCAATATTGCACGACAATGTGTGCGCAATATTGCTGAAACATTGTAAAAACGTCGTCATTGCAATATTGCACGACAATGTGTGCGCAATGTTCCTGAAACATTACACGAACGTGGTCATTGCAATATTGAATGGCAATGTTTCCGCGATGTTGCAGGAATATTGCAATGCAACCTGCAACCAAATGGCAACATTGTAATGTACTGCAACTTTTGTGCAACGTTCCTGCAACAAAGTGTGCTGTAGGGGAATAGATGTATTTATTAATAAAAATACATAAACATGCAGATGTCGCAATAAGCGGACAACCTAAAACTGCATGTTCCAATACCTGAATTATATCGTCCCATTAAGCGGACAACCGAAAAATGTATGTCCCGATATCTCAATTATATCGTCCCAGTGGCCGAACATACATATAGTAAATAAACTTGTTTAAAAAAAAATTAATTTTCTTGCAAGTTTAACTATTTTAAACAAAATTTAAATCTATTTACTATTATAATAATGTATTATTATAATTATTATAATTATTATAATAATGTATTATTATAATTATTATAATTATTATAATAATGTATTATTCTAATTATTATAATTATTATAATAATCTATTATTATAATTATTATAATTATTATTTATTTCTTTATTTCTTTATTTATTTACTCACTCATACGGGTAATACCCATTTTGTAACAAAAAAGATATAAATCAACATAGTAAAGACGCATTATCACTATAAGACATTAGCGTGTACAAACACAGCGATCATGAGAAACACATGGCACCGGTAGAAGACATTAGCGTATACAAACACATGGTAGATCTGGCTACCCAGATCTATTGTGGGAAACTATAGCTCTAACGACGCTTGCCTTAAACGCGGAAGGAGAACCGTTGAAGAAATCGACATCATTGAAATACAAATTAGCCAAGTTACATATCCTGCTCATGGGATCAGTGTTGCCAAACCTGGAGGCGTAGTAAAAAGGTCTAAAAAGCAACGTTTGTCTGGCGGCGCGTTCCACAGTGGTCCCAAATCGTTAAAAAGCGGCAAACCCATCAAAACGTACTTCAATTTAGTCAGAAATCGGTGCTCGGGGGTTTTTGGGGTCTCTGATTACGAATCTGAACTTCAAATTTGTTAAAACAAAATGGCGAATCCAATATGGCGGACGCGTATATCAGAAAAAGATCATATTGGACGAAGCTTGATATACCAAGGTGTTCGAGGTGACTGACTACGAACCTGGGTTCAAAATTCAAAAAAAAAACAAAATGACGAATCTAATATCACTGGTGTAAATGTTGGTTTTAATTTTTGTGAAAATGGATTCTTCGATTTTTTACTAAAATTATATAATTAGAATGTCGAATTTAATATGACGATGTTAATTTCCAATCGTTTTTGGAATTTTTTTCGGACTTCAGTGACAAACTCATCATTTCTACTGCCACGCATTTTCCCCTTGGCTCTGAAATCCATTCTTGCTCCTTATCGATACAGTGTTTATACAATCCCAGTTTCCTTCGAGACTTTAATATAAACAGTCGTTCTCCTCCGCTCGGTCCTTCCATATATCCCGGTATACCATATACAACAATATATCAATGGCTAATAGAGTGTTAGTTTTGTTTAAATCATTGAAAAAGCAGATCTTTTGGAAGTGACCTTCCTGCATTGAACTGGTCGCTTCAAACCGAAACATTGTCAAGTTATAATTTTGGACCCATTATGAAGTAAGATCACACTAGTGTTTTCGATAAATTTTTTATCTCATATTACATTTTTTACAAATATATTAAATTTTGCAGAGATATCATCAATACGCTCTGGTGGGACAAAGTATAGACAGCGTTGATACCCCTACTTGGCACTTTAAATTTAAATATCTTAAAAAATCGCAAATTTCCGCAAATTTTCTCAATTGGATATCATACTTGACATATTACTTTATATCAAGAAACTTGTTACAGCGTGACACTCGGTGACACTCATCTTTGTTTTCCTTCCGTTTTATTAAAACGTGACTTAGATTTATGACACATTGAGAAGGGAATTACATGGGTAAATTCAAAGATATTTTACTTTGTTTCTGTGGAAAGTTTATGTTTATAACGCCTACTTTAATGGTAAACTGTTGCACATATGGATCTTTTCAGATAAACTTCCTCTGACACATTAAACATGCTCCCCTTTTCAAAACATTAAGGAGCATGAAATTTCGTCAACTTTGACAGCCTATATCTCAGTAAGCAATCAATATATTTAAGAAATTCACGCGGCATTTGATGCACTAATGTATATACAACAAATCTGCAATAATAGCAAAAAGCTGCTATATACTTCGAAAATTGAGTTTTGGCCAGCTTTTGGCGATTTGGGACCACTGTGCGACGCGTCAGTCTCGTTCGCGATCACCGTCCACCCAGCATGTCGGTGAACAAGTTTGGCGCATCTTTGCACGGTAGTACCGCCGATGCCACCGCTACCGGCGACAGCAATCAACGCGTGGAGACGATTCGCTCGCTGAATCTGTACGTCGCGAATTACGTGCGGGAGAACGCGCTGTGTCTTGGCATCGATCGGTCGACGTTCGACGCGATGGAACGCAAGATGCGTCGGGTGGCACATCCGGAGGAGGATACCGACGCTGCGAGGAAACGACATGTGGACGACATGGAACGTACCGTCGGACGTGCCCTCGACACTATGGAGGAAGACATGTACGCAGTGACGACGAAGCGACTGGACGCTTTGACGACTGCGATAAATACCGCGGTGGACGAACGTATCCGTGACCTGGAAAAGTCGTTAAATATCACGATGCAACGACGGTTGCAGCACTTGCAGAATAGACTCGACGACCGTACGACACCGGTCGTATAAGTACAGAGAAACGCGGCGATGAGCAACGACTTTGGCAACGACAAAACACCCCGCCTTCACCGTACGTGCTTCGAGTGCCTGGTACAGTATCTGCTGCTGGTCGTGGAACGTTACCTTCGCCGCCGCCGTCATCACCGCTATGGGTACGAGTAAGGAGCGAATACAATTGGTCGACGAACTGCATGCTCCCGCGCTACGAAATTTCCCGCGGAGACGCGTAGTTACTCGAGGCTATGACGATCTGTGGCAGGCGGATTTGGTGGAAATGAGTGCGTACGTGACTACAACTACATACTCACGATCATCGATACGTTCAGATAGTACGTGTGGGCCGTGGCGGTGAAAACGAAAAGCGGACGCGAGGTGCCCGTGGCGTTCGCCACCGTGTTGCGACGAAGCGGCAGATGTCCACGAAACCTACAAGCCGACATGGGAAAGCAGTTCTACAACGCGGAGTTTCAACGATTGACGAAGACTCGCGGAATCAACCACTACTCGACGTACAGGGTGATGAAAGCGTCGATCGTCAAGCGTTTCAATCGTACGCTGAAGATTCTGGTGTGGAAACGATTCTCCTTGAACGCCCCCTATCGCTGGTTGGATCAGCTACCGACGCTCGTGCGCACCTACAATCATCGTAAACATCGCATGATCAACGCACTACCCGTCGACGTTACCTCCGCCATTCGTTTACCGTTCGTCGTATCGTCATCGAATGTCGAGCAACACCGACGACGACGACCAGCGAAATTCCACGTCGGCGACAAAGTACGCGTGAGCAAATTCAAGACGATCTTCGAGAAGGGATACACGCCGAACTGGTCGATCGAGGTGTTCGAAATCACCGGGGTACAACGAACGCAACCTGTGACGTACGTTCTACGCGATTCCGCGGCAGAGCCGATCTCGGGTGGATTCTACGAGCACGAACTGCATTCGGTCGCGAATCCGGACGTCTATCTGATCGAGAAGATTATTCGTCGCAAGGGAAACCGGGTGTGCGTGAAATGGTTGGGATTCGACTCATCCAAGAACTCGTGGATATAGGAAAAGGATGTTCTATGACGCAACAGCGGTTCTTTATTCCATTAAATATACATTTATATCGTGTATTTCATTCTTTGTATTTAAAAAAAAAAAATAAAGCATCAATATCACGATACTTGTACATTATTTCATTGACTGTTTACTTACTAGTATAGATACGTATATTACAACAAACGAAAAGTACTACTTTCACACATACACACGTGTACAGTATTTACATACGCTTCCGCGGTTTATATATTTTACGTAGGTATACTTGATCTACACAATTTCCTACGCGTGACGTCACATGGCCGCCCCTACAGGTCTATCCCTACCCTTACATAACTATCAAGTAGATTCTGCAGTTTATTAAACAATTAATTCTAGTTATTTAAAAAAAAAATTATTTTATTCTTTAATAATGTTCAAGATCGGTGATTATAATTTTGACAAAATAATATAAGTAGCACTATGGCGCAGCCAATCAGAGCGTAGCCAATTATACCACATTTAGTGATCCTCTACCGTGGTACATCTACCTACCTACATACCCTTTGTTCAAAGTGGTATCCGTTCTGCTTGAAGACGTATGCTTGAAGAATATTCCAAGTAATTTCAAACATCAATATCTAGACAAATTATCTCGACGTATCCAAAAGGTAAACGTAAATATGGAGTTGAATAATTTATAATTATCTACGTCGCGGAAATCAAGATTCATATCATCTGCAAGACAGAAAAATATGGTTATGCGCGAAGTGCGAATGTTTAGCGTCTTGTTTAGTAGATAATAATTTAACACATGTTTTCTTATAAAGGTTAATGTTCGCAGGAGCATGCATGATCGCCTAGATGTAGCTGAAGTAAGTATCGCATATATCATGTTTATTCATACGTTACGTTTAATTTTATACTAATATTGTGTTTGTTGTCAGCGCTAACACACTAACACAACAGGAAACATGATGCTTCTACACGAAAAAGAAATTGAAAATATTGAATGATACTTTCTAATATCGGCCCTACAGGGTACTAGTGGTTACAGGACGTGAATTTGTAATTGTAAATGTTGAAAGTCCCTCTTTGGATTTATATGCGCTACTTATATATATCCTTTTTAAGTGATCCCCTAGGGGTTGCAATATCCTTTCTCTTCACTCCGCCCCCTTTTAAATTTCCCCTTATACTACTTTAGCCTATCTTAGCTTAACTTAACTTAACTTTTTTTTGGAGAGGGGGGAAATGCATTTACGCATACCCCGGCGATTCTGCCGGGGTTATGAGGGACTCTCCAGGGTTGGAATACCCGCTAAAAACCCCTCTAACGGCCCGCCTCTCGGTTTCACCTTGGATTGTGGAGTACTAGACTCGACTACTTTCCGCAATCCTGCTGCAGGCGGTGATCCTCCGATAGCCCTCATAGTGACCATAAGCTCCTCCATTATGCTTCCCTTATATCTAATTAATAGGACCGTATCGAAACACGCTAAACATATACCTCCAGACGCACACAAATAAATAAATAGGTAAATATATCAAACATTCACATAATAAATACGTATGTACAATCTGTGCAACAAATAAGCCCGTTTGCTTGGTTGTCTTTCCTTCAGTTTATCGTCGCCATTTTTGGCGGCGCGTCTCTACGAATTCTTTTTCTGCGCTCCCTCAATCCTACCTCCCCGTCTACCGGACTCTTTTTCCTTTTTCTTTTTTTGGCCATCTCTTCTCTTCTAATACGGAGGCATTCCTCCCTCGCAACCTTTTCCAGGAGTCTCTCCTTTTGTTCCCTATCCCGCATTACTACCCCGACAAACTTCTTAAACGCAGCCCAGTTGTGCTCCGACTTCGTTATAAGCTTAGCCAGTGTTTCCGGGTTCAGAGCCACACCAATCGCCACCACCAAGGCCCTCCTCTCAACGTCATATGTAGTACATACCATTATGACGTGTTCTGCATCATCTATTATTTCCCCTCGGCAGTCCAGACACTTATCACTGTCCGTTTTGGCGATCCTTTTTTTAAATGCCTGAAATACGCCATGTCCTGTGAGGAGCTGCATGGTGTGGTAATCCGCTCTCTTCGCTTTTCTGGTTTCGTGACGAACAATTTCTTGGCTATTTTCCTAGCCTTATCCATAGAGAGGAGCTTCCTCGGCGCCCTGCCTTTAACCCTAGCCATAACGATTTTAAACGGCTTACCCCAAGGGTCCGAGTCGACCCTTATATCTATCTCGGGTTTACCTCTATCGGGTTCCTCTTCTTCTTTCTCTTGCGCTGGTGGGTCCTTCTAGCTGCATGCATACCCTTTCTAGCTGTAGCAATCTCCGGGGTCCACCATGGATTTGGTTTCTTTGTCACCCGTGGGACTTACTTCTTTGTAAGGACCCTATCCGTGACTACTTCTAATACCCGTTGCATTTTCAGGGCAACTGGTTCCGAGGCGCCTTCCTGGTTGCCGTCGGGTATCCCAGCCCTCCTTCCTTCATACACCTCACACACCTTCTTCGGGTCTACTGACTCAACGTCGTAAGGTATCCATACCGGCCCCGATGGCCGGGGCCTATTATCGGAGAATGTGTGCAGGATATATTTGTGGTCCGATTCTGTGGGGGGGGGGGGGGGAACTACTACTCCTCGTGTGTTTACTCGCGGTACGCCTGTAGACCACCATAACGTCGATGATGGATCTACCTCCGTTGCGCATAAAGGAGTATTTCCCCTTGGGCCTTATAGGGTCCAAACCCTGCCTTCCAAAGAGCCCCAAACATAGATGGCCCCTCTTATGCATCTTACCCCCTTCATAGACTACCGCCTTAGCATTTAAATCTCCCGCCATTATTAGCCCCTTACCAAGTGACCAGGCTTCTTAAATAATGCTTTCCAGTTCTTCCAGGTAGCCTGGGAAGTCCACTTTCCTGTTGGGGGAGCAGTAACAGCTGATAACAACTGTGCTCTCTGCCTCAACCGCCACTATTCCACCTGCCCTCAACTTTTTCACCAGAGAGGCGAATCTGCCATTGAAGCCTGTAACCCAGATGGAGGCGTCTCCTGTGCCGTCTTTATCCCATTCTGGGAGTTGTTTGTATGGCTCCCAGATTATAACCACATCCACCCCCATCTTCCGGGCATTCTGAATCAACAGGTCTTGCGTTAACCTGCACCTGTTCAGGTTTATCTGCAGGCACCTAAATGGCCTTGATGGTCTTCTTCTTGTACTTGTTCTTGTTCGGGATCCCTGAGGCATTATAGGGTACTGGTTCTATGGCCCCCAGAAGCCTGGACTCTTCTGCCTGAAGGGCATGCTAGGGAGACAGTCACATGCGCAACCTTGCTCCCAGCTAGTCCCCTGTTCACACAAATAATGCACCTGGGTGCCTTGCCACAACTGGCAATATTATGACCGGCTTCCCCACACTTCCTGCATCTTTCATTACCATCAATCGTCTCCTTACACTCCCTGGCCAGGTGTCCCAAGTTATGGCACTTATGGCACCTTGTGGTTTTCTGCAAAATCCTAGCTCTTGCCATAGTAAGGCCCGATCTAAACCTAAGTCCGTCCGTACTTTGTCCCAGGGAATTCGTTGGGACTTCTATGACAGCTGATTGCGTGCCCTCCCGGGCCCAGTCTAAGAGTTTTAATTTTTACCAGCGCGGGGTCCATCTTCAACGCACTGCCCACGTCCTCTACCTTCAGTGCCTTCTTGCCCCTGGTCATTAGCACCCTGTAAACCTCAATATACCTTTACCAGGATGGCCTCGGGTCTTTTCCTGGCCATAGGCCTATCCTTCTTCTTCGGTGACGTTCTACCAACCCCTCCCGATTATCGTTGCGATACTTGACTCGGAGACTGCTGTTCCTGCTGGACTCGTTGTTGCTGCTGCCCCACTTGCTTCTGCTGTTGTTGTTGCTGGTGCCCTTGCTACATCGTCAATCGCTGCTACTGGTGCGTCCCTCGCTGTTGCTGTTGTTGTTGCTGCTGTTGGTGCTGCTGTTGCTGGAAGTGCCATAACTGCCGCAGCAGGGGTCACTACGCCGGCGGCAGACTAAGGACCTGCTGCTGCTACGGCTGGTGCACCGACTGCTGTGGGACCCGCTGTAGGGACTTTTGGGTCTGTATATCCCTCTTCCTCCGTTCAAAGGAGTCCCTCTTAGCCTGTCCTTTAGTTAATACAGGTTGCCAAGCAGTCCCCAAAGACTGAGTCTTCCTCCACATACGCCCTCTTCTTGTTATGATGGGCTCTTTCCCTATCCTCCTGCGGAGATGTCCGGGGTCTATTAGTATTCCCTTGTTTCGTCTGGGAATCCCTCCGGCCTACGTTCTCATGTACCTCCCTCTCCTGGAAGGTGGTGTCCCAAATCACTGCATCTCAACGGATCGCAATGGGTCCCCACATCCCTAGAAGTTATTTTGGGCTTCCCTGCCTCTTTTGCTGGCGTCGACACCAAAGGTTGGGGCTTTTCGGCACCGCTACCTCCTCCTTCCAACTAGTGATTGCTTGGGCTGCGTCTGCCTCGGCCACCAAAGCCTCGGTCCCCAGCAGATGGCCTCACCCTCTCCCTACCTCTGACCAGCGGGCCCACTGAGGCCGCCGTCTCACTCCCCAGCGAGTCTCTTTCGACGTTTCCTCTACACCGCGCCTCCTCAACCCGAGAGGCCGAGCTCGACCTCATCCTGGCTGCCATCATGTCCGTCTCTGACCCACCGAACACAACCAAAAGGTCCCTCAGTTTGAGTCTGGCTTCTCTTCTCGATACTTCGGGCAGGTTTCCGTTGCTGCCCACTTGTCTAGGGTTCTCCATGTCCTTGCCTTTAGGACCTATCTCCATTTCACACTCCTTTGTCTCCTCAGCCAGGGAAGTAGGTTTTACCTTCGAGGGTGTCCTCGCTAAGGATTTACCCACAAATACCCCGGGGGGGGGGGGGGAGCCTCAGCAATATCGGTAGGAGACCTCGACAGGGATCAGCCCTTCTTAATTCCCTTTCCTTTGGGAGATGGCGTCTCGGAGATCATCCCCGAATCCATACCCAAACTATCATCTCTCTCCGGCCTCGGCTTCACGCCCCCAACTCGGGTCAAGATATCTTTATAGAAGTCACCCACGGTGGGTCTCGATTCATTCCTCTTTACCTTCGGCTGTACGCAGTCCACTCTCACAGGACTCCTCGGCTCTATCCATTCAATATCATCGTCATTGTCCCTAAATTTATCGCCAGGTAGGGCAGCTGTCGGGTTTTTCGGGGCAACCGCCCCGGTGGCACTGGCCCGCTGCATCAGCACGGTGTCATCAGGCTTACTTAATCGTACTCCCTCCTCGCTGCCGACGGGGCAAGAGAGGGAGGATGGTCTAATACCGTCAATTACCTGAATTACATCCGAGGCCAGGCTGGATTGTGACATTATTCCATGAGTGTCTTAAAGGGCGACGGCCCCACCGCCCAGCGGATTTCTCCAATCCACGGGCCCAGGTGTTTTGGCCCCGACTGGATTACAGCCGGCAGGCCGGCCGGGCCCCCAACAGCCTTGTCACTGTAGGGCCCTTCCTACAACCGTCGCAGTCTGACGGTGTACCTACAAGCATTTACTCATGCCATTCATTCCGTCCTCCATTGTAGTTCCTCCATTCACTCATATACCACACCAACCGCTTGTTCCTAACTTCCATTCACGCCCATCTTTCCACCATGCAGCCAAACTCCCGTAGGTCAAGGGGCGGAAACCCGCGGACTCGCCTGCAGCCCAACCAAACACATACCTACAAATTCACCCACACCCATATACCCACATATACGCATACATATGCATACATATATACATATCAAATATACATACATACCTATACCCACATCCAACAGATACATACACAACTACATACCCACCATTATCTTCCTACCCACCTAACCTAAATCTGTTTCTTGGTTACAAAACATGTAGGAGACACCAAAGAAGAAAAAGATCACAAGATGGCGCGCACACGTCCGGATCACCGAATATTCGGGCGGCTCCTTCGTAACGCCTCGGGACGGGCCGATCCTGCTCTCCCACTACTGCTGGGGCTCGACGTACTAAGCGACACTCAATGCCAAACACGCCGGGCCAGGATCTACCCCACAGGGCGGCCGAGGGAGATGCTAGGGCCCGGGTGGTGACCCAATTGGCCACTGGGATTATTCACGGGCCCCACCTCCATCGGGCTATTCCCGATGGCATAGTCGGGTGATAGGCATCTATTGTGAGTAACTCACCTCAGACTGGGTCCAACCCACAAGGTCTCACCCCTCTTTTCTCTGACTAGTGACACGAATGTCGCCCTATCCCACGAAGACAGGGGGAGCGCCTGGAGCGCTTGGTAGAATGCCGCTGTGAGCGATGCGCCAGGCCACTACCGCCTGAAGCCATCAACGAAGATGCCGAGGGGACCACCTCCGACAGTTCCGCCGCACAGGACTAGCCCAGCCTCACCTACATATATATATATATATATATATATATATATATATATTATTGCGAGCACCCTATGGATGGAATCCATGGCCCGCTGGTGCTCGCGACGAAGAGAAGGGACAGCGAGAAGAAGGCGATCTGATCGATCGCCCGTCAAGCTGTGACTTGAGATACCGACGCCATTACGAGCAGACGTAGTCCCGAACACCTCCCTCTGATTAATCACTGTATTACATTCCTGTTATCTTTGTTAATGTTCATGTTCTGTTACGGTTGTACATTAAATTGTTATTATGTCTACGCGATAACGTAACAATATATATATGTCCCGGTTTTTTTCCTTTTTCGCCCCCCCCCCCCCCTTTGGATGGGAGACGGAGAAATAACTAATCTCCAGTGCGTAATTGGATAGCCTGGTGGCGTTTTATTTGAATTGAAGGTCCTAGGATTCACATCGCCGGGGCGACAAGTCACAATTAACATCTAAACACACATATATGTATATATATATATATGTATATATATGTGTGTTATGTATATATGTATATATATATATTGTTGCGAGCACCCCATGGATAAAATCCATGGCCCGATGATGCTCGCGACGAAGACAAGAGACAGCGAGAAGAAGGCGATCTGATCGATCGCCTGTCAAGCTGTGACTTGAGATACAGACGCCATTGCGAGCAGACGTAGTCCCGAACACCTCTACCTGATTAATTACTGTTATTTAATTACTATTATCCTTGTTAATGTTCACGTTCTGTTATTACACATTAAACTTATATTATGCCAACGCGAAAACGTAACAATATGTATATATATATATGTGTGTTATATATATACATATATGTATATATTGTTACGTCCTGAAGGGACTTCTGTGAATCGCCCTGAGCGGCTAGGATGATTCTCGGGGTTCGTTGCTCTGTCAAGGTGCTAAAGCACGCCTTGACTATACTTACCGAGGATGTGGAAAGTGATAAGGGATTGAATCAAAGAGTACAAGGGATATAGAGGAAAACAGTAATGCCAAATATATTGTTACAGTTAGATTATCAAACCTCGGAACGGCGCTCCGTCTCAGCTGTCGCTCGCTGTGTCGCTCGAATATCGCACGGCACGCTTGGCGTCTAGCGTTTCGCTCGCTGTTTAGGTCGCTCAACCTAGGGTAGGTCGTGGTCGCTCGCTTTGCTCTCGGATGGCACTCGGAAGTTGGTGACCTGGGGTCCGTTGTACCTCACTATCTCTAAACGTCGTTCTTCTACGCGCTCCTACGTCGGTCACGATTGACGCGCAAGGGCACGCCCGGCTAGGCCGTTCTCGGTATATCGGACGGAGTTACCCTTTTACGAATTACTATCGGCCGTTCGTACTTCGCGGAATCTACGCGGAGACGTGGTCGCGGTATCTAGACGGCCCTCTGGCCCATCGCAACTTCCTAGCTCGAGTTCCCGAATCAGAATCTCTCTTCCGCGGTTCTTCATCGCGGGCCGAACCTCGGACAGTCCCCAGAAATGGGGGAAACTGCCCCGTCGGCAGCTGTTGCTTGCTTCATTAATTCCTCGATTATTGCGAAATAACCGGGGCCTGGGCCGAGCGCGGTCGTTGTCCCTACCGCTGTTGCTACGGGCTCAGCACAACGTGATTTCTACACGTGAGGCGATTCCGCTGAATCGCCTTCCCGAAAGAAAACGACGCGAGGACAGCAAGCACGGGATGGACCTGAAGGGCCCATGTAACAACATATATGTATATATATATATGTGTGTGTGTGTTTAGATGTTAATTGTGACTTGTCGCCCCGGCGATGTGAATCCTAGGACCTTCAATTCAAATAAAGCACCACCAGGCTATCCAATTACGCACTGGAGATTAGTTATTTCTCCGTCACCCATCCAAAGGGGGGGGGGGGGCGAAAAAGGAAAAAAACCGGGACACACGAACACACAACACGACACAAGACAAACACAGAACACACCCGGTGGGGAAGGGACCGAAAGGCCCACAAAACCCATCTCGCATACGTCCAAGACGCGCATAGGGCGGGGAAAGGAGGGCCTAGGGGGGGCCGGGAGAGCCCATACCACCCCATCCCGCATACGTCACAGACGCGCATAGTACAGGGGGAGGGCATAGGGGGGGGGCTTGAGGGTGGGGAACACGACCCCAACCCACGACGACAACACACATAGGATAGGGGGGCACGGGGCAAAGGGAGGGGGGAACAAACACGCCCCCATCCCGCATACGTCAGAGACGCACCCAGGGCGGGGGGAAGGGGCGGGGGGGGGGAGACGGACATACATCCTGCATACGCCCACCGGGCGCGCATTGGATGGAAGGGAGGTACCCGACTGGGATAGCTTCTTACGTGAGGGTCCTACGGCCCCACCCTACTTTTTGGTCAACCCTTAGCTAGAGGCAGTAGCAACCCCCACCAGCCATTACGCGAGGTAAACCCCTCACGCAGCGCCCGGAGGCGACCATAGCCACTACCCTAGAGCCCTCTCAGCAACGTCAAGGTGGTCGACCCTGGAGGGGTAACTTAACTCAGCTTAATTTAACTTAACCTATCTTACACCTATCTTATTTAGATATACTATACACACTATATACAATATAAACTACTCCTCTCCGCTCGCTCGCTTGCTCCCCTTCACCCCCCCCCCCCCCCCCGCCTACCCCTGCACGCACACCCGCCTCCCGGACCTCCGTTCCCGTACGTCTCCCTATCCACTCCATTCCCTCTCTCACACCACCATTCCCCCATACACCTGTCTCTTTTCCTCTAACCTTCTCAACCACTCCTCCCCCTACCCCTCATCACCCAGCACTTCTCCCACCACCTCCTGCCACGTCCCCCCCCCCAGCCCTCACCTCATGCACTCCTCCCATACATGTTCCCATGTCTCTCCCTCCCTTCCACACCCCCTACACCTCGCTTTCTCTCCTTCTTCCCAGTATCTACCCCCCCCCCTCATCTCATTACCCAATCTATATCTGGCCACTCTTCTCCGCCTACTCTCCGCCATCCCTTCTTTAAGTACCCCGGCAACCTGTTGTACTCTGAGCCCCCTATCCTTTCCCACCTCTCCTCCTCCAGCACTTTCCTTTCCCTGTTCACCAACTCCTCTCCTCTTAGTCCCCCAACTTCGCTCATCCCTTCTATCTCCTCCAACGTCCACCCCCTCTTTTCGAAAAAATCCTTCCTTTCCTCTTCCCAACCCTCCAACCACTTTCCCCTCCTTAGCCTCCCCTTCATCTCCTCCCAACACCTCCTCGCTAACTCTCCCCCTGCCCCTTGTCCAACTTTCTCCCGTATACCCACGCCCTCATCCCTGCCCTTCCCTTCAACATCCCCCTTTGCATCTCTTCCCTCACCATATACCCCAGCGTACATCTATCCACCTCCAGAACCCATTTCATAAACCTTTCCTGTAATCTTTCCACTTTCTCTCTTTCCCTCCACCCCTACACTTCCACCGGGTACCTCACCACCGGCCATACCAATCTATCAAATAACCACATTCTTCTTTCCTAATCGTTTCCAAATAACCTTTTCCCAGTCCCCCAGACCTTTCCGATCACCGCCGCCCCTTTCCTCACTCTCTCCCTCACATGCACCTGCTGCCCCTCATTCCCTATCAGTATATAGCCCAGGTACTTAAAACTCCTAATTTCCTCCAGCTCCTTACCCTTCCATCTCCAATTCATATTCTTCCATCTCCCTCCACCCTTCCTACATTTCATGACCTTTGTTTTCCCTATATTCACCTCCAAGCCCTTCCCATCCACGTATCTCTCTAGCTTCGCCATCAAATACTTCATCCCTTCTTCATCTTCAGCCAGTACCGCCACGTCGTCAGCGTACGCCAACGTGTGCAATCTTTTCACCCAGCTTCACACCCCCCACCCTCCCTTTTCTAATTCCTCGTCCAAGTCTGCTATCAGAAGGGTAAAGAGGCTCGGTCTCAGCGGGATCCCTGCCTCACCCCTCTCTCTGTCCAGAACCTCTCCCCCTTCTCATCCCCCACCCGCACCCTACATAATGTTTCCTTCAGCATCTCAACGGCAGCTGTTCCCTTACCCCTCCCCCTCATTGCCCTCACTAATACTTCTCTGTCCACCGAGTCAAACGCGGCCTCCATGTCAACAAATAAGATCACCATATTCTTCCCCTTTCTCCCCACTTGTCTAAATAGACAGATATTTGATATTTGATAAATATCAAATAGTTCAAAACATAAACATTGTCAATACATCCCACCCCCCTCCTAAACCCCGTTTGACTCGGTGCCAACAGTCTTCTTTCCTCTACCTCGACCCTCAGCCTCTCCGCTAACACAGACGCATACACCTTGTACGTCGTCTGCGTTAGTGTTATCCCCCTGTAATCGCCCACCTTTGCCCCACCCTTCTTCAGAACCGGGACCACCACCCCCTCCCCCATCCTTCCAGCCACCGTTCCCCCTCCACACCCTGTTACACATCCCCCATTCCTCCAATTCTGTACCCCCATATTTCCACACCTCGTTTGGAATCCCATCCCCCCTCCTGCCTTTCCATCCTTTAGGTTCCTTATCACCTTTCCTATCTCTTCCCTCCCTATCTCTGCCTCTCCGTCCTCCCTTCTCTTCGTCTCTCCTCCCTTTCTCACTCTCCATTCCACTCCACCTAACAGCCTTCTGAAATACCCGTCCCATTCTCCCATTGCTATCCCTTCGTTAACCCTCTCCCTCCTTCTCCTCCCTCTATTTACCACCTTTCACACTTGCCCCTCTGTTCTTCCACCTTTCACTTTTTTCAAAAACCTCTTCATCTCCTTCCTTTTTTCCTAACATAACCTCCCATACTCCCTCTTCATCTTCTTATATTTTCTCCAATCGCCTCCTTCCTTTCTCCATTTCCTCAACTCCCTTCTTTTCTCTCTCCCACCTTCCCCATCCTACCTATCCTTACCCCTTATCCTTTACCGCAGCTCACTCCATTCTTCCTCAACTCTCCTCTTCCCACCACCCCTTTTTCCAAACTTTCTCATAAACTCCAACCTTCCCTCTTCCGACCAGTTTCCTCTGTCCCCTCCCCTTCCCCTCCTTTCTTCACCCACTCCCCTTATCGCATCCCTCCCCTCTCAGCCACACCACCACCGGGTGGTGATCCGATTCTGTACTTTCCCCTATTTCCATCCTTTCTGCCCTCTCCCTTGTATCCTCGTTCCCTAGGACATAACGTATCACTGTATTCCTCCGTCCCCCTGTGAAAGTCCACTCCCCCTCCTCGTCCCCCTCTATATTTCCGTTCATTATTCCCCACCCCCTTTGCCCAACATACCCGCGCAGCCTCCTCCCTTCCCCATTGACCTCCTTATCCTTGGAACTCCTACTCCTACTCCCCGCCACCCTCCCTTCCTCCTCCTCGCCTTCCCAAACACCTCCCACTTCCTCCCCCGTTCGCGTGTTAAAATCTCCACCTACCAGCATTCTTACACCTCCCTCCCTCTCTTTCATCCACTCCCCTAAATCCTCTAGATTTTCTGTCAAGTCGCTATTAACGTACACCCCAACTATTTTCCACCCCCCCCCCAATCTTCACTTTCTTCTTCATCAACCCCTCCCTCCCTCCTCCTCCTCCCTCGCCCATTTCAAGCCCCATTCTCACCCCCATTATCATTCCCCTCATCGCTCTTCCGTTCTGATTTCCCCTCCTCGCTCATTGCTTTTCCCCACACGTACCCCCTAGGAAGCCTCCTTTCCACGTAATCCCACTCTTTCTTCTCCACTCGGGTCTCGCTTAGTACCATAACGTCCCACTTCTCCAGCCCCCTCCAGAACTCTTCATCCTTCCTCCTCACGCCTGCCACGTTCCAGAAAGCCACCCTCCAGCTCCTTCCCTTTCTTTTCCCTTCCCCCTCCTATCTCCCACTTCCCTTGCCCCTTCCCACTCCCTTCATTCGGTTCCCTGCTCCTCACGCCATTTCTCCTTTATCTCGTCCCACCTTCTTGTGGCAGAAATATAGGTGGTATTTGGGTTAACTTCAATAACGTCACACACATTTATAGAACATAAACCAGATATAATTGTGAAATAAGAATGATGAAAAAATACAATATACTCATGCTCTCTCCGATCAGGCAAGGCAGCAGCCTTCCGTCCTTCCTCCTCAGTCCTCCCAACTTAAGAACTATTTTCTATCATAATATAGGAACTTTATTGGTTAATAAAAATAACCCCACAATCTGCCCTCTTGTTTTTATTAACCACTAGTGTCTAAGAAATCCCGTACGTTTTTAAATAAATTTGGCCCACTTAAAGCTTTGGTTAGACAATCTGCCCTCATTCTCTTACTTGAAACATGAAATATTTGAATGGCCTCCTTCTTTACTTCTTCCCTTATAAAGTGACATCTCCGATTTAACAATTTTGACTTAGTCTTAAAATTACCCCCATTCGCTAATTTAACAACATTTAAACTATCACATCTAATCTCTCGTTTTAATTTCTTTCCCTCTCCTATTTCTGTTAACAATCTATCAGTCCAGACTACTTCTTTTACTCCTTCCATCATCGCTTCTAGCTCGCTTTCTGTTGACGACAACGCTACTATTGTCTGTTTCTTACTTCTCCACAGAATCAAATCACAATTTCTGTATACTAATATCCCCGAAAAAGATTTTGCGTCTTTTGTCTTATCCCAAGATGCGTCTGTTTCGCACACTATCCCCTCACTTGAATTTTTATTTCCAAATGTCAGCCGATAATGTATGGTCCCTCTTAAATATCTCAGCACTCTTTTTAATCCTGTCATGTGTATTTCTCTAGGATCATTATTAAATTGCGACAAACAGCTAAGTGCATATGCAATGTCTGGTCTTGAATGCACACTCAAAAACATAAGTCTCCCCATGAACTCTTGATATTCCTCTTTAATGCATCTTCCGCTCGTTTCATAATTATCCATTTTCACGTTTACATCCATTGGGGTTGAAGATGTATTGCACTCCCGCATCCCGTACATTTCTAACAATTTATTGATATAATCTTCTTGATGTACATGTATACATCCTTTCTCTTGCTCAACTTGAAGTCCCAGTACACCTTTTGCTTCGCCTAGGCTTTTTATATCCATCTCCTTTCCTATTTTTTTCATGTACTTTTCTTCAATTTCGTCGTTACTTGATACAACTATTATGTCGTCTACATGAACACCGCAATATGATGATTCTTTTCCTTCCTTTTTGTAAAACAAGCATGGATCTTCACATGATTGACATAGTCCATTGTTTATAAAAACTTTCGTCATGTACTCGTTCCAACACCTTCCTGCTTGTTTGAGTCCATAGATACTCTTTTTTAGTCTACATATTTTTCCTTCATTTCTTTCATATCCCTTTGGCGACTCCATTAATATCTCCTCTTTTAAGATTCCATGTAAAAACGCGGTTTTTACATCGTAAATTTGCACCTTCCTCTTCTTCTCAGCACTTATGCTAAAAAGTAATCTGATCGTTTCTGTCCGGATAACCGGGGCAAACGTCTCATCATAGTCGAATCCTGGACGCTGTCCACACCCTATTGCCACCAGACGCGCTTTGTATCGTCGTTCTCTTGTGCTAGGATCTTCTTTTATGTTAAAAATCCATTTGCAGTTTATTGTTTTTTTATTCTTTGGGCGTGGTATAATTTCCCATACTCCATGTTCTTCCATTGACTTCATCTCCTCATCCATTGCCAGTTTCCATTTGCTCCAGTTTTCTGACTCTTTGGCTTGTTTCACAGTCTTTGGTATTACTTCATCAATTATTAGCATTGCCAAATTCTTGTTTTTTATCCTCTCAGATCTTCTAAGTTTTATTTCATCAGCCCGTTGTTCTTCTTCCTCTTGTGCTGTAGATCTTCGTTGTTGCATCTCTTCGGTAGTTGTTCCTCTTGGTCGTCCTCTTCTTCTTATCTCTATTTCTTGTTCTTGAATTTCATTACTTTCAAATTCATTTCCATCTTCAGTATCATTTTCCTCAATATATTCATTCTCAATTGCGTCTACGTAATCGCTGTCATCTGTTTCACTCATTTCTTCAATGTTTTCTTCCGTTTCTTCATTAGGTTTATTTTCGTTGTCTTTGTTCTCACTATCTAATCCTACTATTACTAGACCGTCCTCGCTTGTACACTTCTCTCTTGTTTCATTGTATAATAATTCTATCCCATTTCTACTTTCATCGAATTTTACATCACAGTCACTCTGTATTTTTTCTTTCTGTGGAATATATATTCTATATGTATTATTTTCAGCATATCCCACAAATATTCCTCTAGTGGTTTTTGGCTCGAATTTTCTTCTAGACCCATCCTTATTCAGCATATATGCGACACAACCAAACCTCTTCATGTATTTTATGTTTGGTATTTTTCCATACCACACTTCGTATGGTGTTTTTCCATGTACACTTGATTTGATCCTATTTCTGATATGTACTGCTGTGTACACAGCCTCTCCCCAAAAATCCATTGGCATCATGGAATCTGAAAGCATAGCTCTTGTCATCTCTATTATCGTTCTATTCCCTCTTTCTGCAACTCCGTTGCACTGCGGCGTTCTCGCCGGAGTTAACTCGTGTCTAATGCCTTTCCACTCGAACCAGTCTCTCAGATTTTTTCCGATGAATTCTCCACCATTATCAGATCGAATTCCCTTCAATTTCATCCCAGTCTCATTTTCTTTTAATATAATTAATTTCTTTAGTACATTTGACGCTTCACTTTTTTCTTGTAACAATGATACAAAGATAGTTCTCGAATAATCGTCGATTATTGTGAAGATATAATTTTTTCCTCCTCTTGTTGATGGCTTTATGGGCCCAATTAGGTCCATGTGCCACAGTTCCATTAACTCGTTGGCTCTCCTGTCTCCAATTCTTTGATGAACTTTCCTACATGCCTTTCCCTCAATACACGACTCACATTGTACGTTCATCTTGTCAGATTCTTTCATCCCAATAACCAGGTCCTCATTTTTCATCTCTTCTACTATTCTTTTGTTTGCATGCCCTAGTCTTCTGTGCCAAATGTCATCTTCTTTCAACGTTGTCACTTGTTCGTCACTCATTATCTCAGATTTCACATAATAAGCGTTACCTACACGCACAGTTGTCATTTGTATTTCCCCTTTTTTCTTGTATATCAGTGCACCTTTTTTATCAAATTCCACTTTATATCCATAATCGGTAAACTTCGCCACCGATAATAGATTTGTGTTTAAATCGGGAACACACAACACATTTTTCAATCGGACTCTGTTGTGAATTTGTTTCTGTTTTATTAAAACTTCTCCTATTCCGTCAGAAATCAGCTTCCTACCTTCTTTGTCCGCCAAGGTTATCTCTCTTCTGTCTTGATTTATTATGTCAAATATTTTTACATCGCTTGTCATATGACTTGTTGTGCCAGAATCTAATAGCCACTCAGTGTCTCCATCTCTTTGGTTTTCAATCTGTTTATTATTTTGTTCTGACACCTTGTTCACGCAGGTTTCCTCACTTGTCGTTGCCACCATCTCTTCGTTTGTTTGCATCATCGTTTCTCCTCTTCCACGACCATTCGCATTGCCTCTTCCTCTTCCATGTCCTCGATAATTCCCTCGATGCACTCTTCCTCGTGCTGATCCAAATCCTCTTGATTTCTTGCATGCTGCTGCAATGTGATCATATCCTTGGCAGTTAAAACACGTTTTTTTTCCATAACAGTCGTCTGCCATATGCCCTTTCTTCCCACAGTTGTAGCAATATACTTCACCTTTTGTTCTTTCTCTTACCTCTCTTACATTTTCATTTTCTCTCGCAGTTTTGTCTTCTTTTCTCTTTTCCTTTCGCAACTCTTCCTGTTTCAGCGTATACCTTATATCGTTGATGCTGACATCCCTCTGGCACTCTAACACTCTTACATTTTGGTCGAACTCTGATTTCAAACCCTTTAAAATATACATTCTTAGTTCATATTCTTCGATAGGCTTACCTAGCTGTACACATTGATTTTTAAGGGCCTCTGCTCTATTTATATAAGTATCCACGCTTTCCTCTTTTTTCATACGTAGGTTCGACAACTCACTTAATGATCTGGCTCTCAGTTGCTCGGTTTCTGCTGCCATATTATTCTTTATTGAATACCATAATTTATCTGCGTTCCTTTCCTGACTATATCTTAACAGCTGTGCTTTAGTCATCGTGTTTAGAATAATTGTCCTGGCAGCATAGTTGTCATCATCCCATTCGTTCCACACTTTATATTTGGCATCATAGTTTTCCTCTTCCTCCTCTGGTTTTGCAGGTGGTTTGACTCCTATAACTTTCTTCCACAGTTTTTTGGATCTCAGTATTCCTTCTATTTTTTCACGCCACAGGAAATAATTCGTGTCGTCCAATGGTTCTACCGCAGTTATATTCCAATGATCCGCCATGGTCGCAACACGTGTTCTTTTATAGGTTATGACCAGTATTCTCACACAAAACACTCTTTATTGTTAAAGAAAAAACACGAACCACGCTCTGCTACCATTTGTGTCAGAAATATAGGTGGTATTTGGGTTAACTTCAATAACGTCACACACATTTATAGAACATAAACCAGATATAATTGTGAAATAAGAATGATGAAAAAATACAATATACTCATGCTCTCTCCGATCAGGCAAGGCAGCAGCCTTCCGTCCTTCCTCCTCAGTCCTCCCAACTTAAGAACTATTTTCTATCATAATATAGGAACTTTATTGGTTAATAAAATTAACCCCACACTTCTTACCTTTCCATCCACCCACATTTTCATATATCCCACCGGCACTTTCCTTCCTCTCTCTCTCTCTCCATTTGCGCCTCTCTCTCTATCTTCCATTTCGCCCTCCTCTCCTGCCCCGTGAGGTCATCCTCCACCCTCTCCCTTCTTCCTCTCAGCTTACCCTTTGCGTCCATTACCTTCCTCTTTTCGTCTTTTCCCTCCAATTTCACCAGCACCAAACCACCCCCTTCGTTTCCGCTCTTTCCTCCAATCTTACCACCACCAAACCACCCCCTTCTTTTCCTGTTCTTCCCAAACTCACCACCTCCTTTATTCCACCGGATCCTTCCCCTGACTCCCCATTCTTTCCTTTTCCCATCTCCCCACCTTCTCCATCAACTGCTCCATCCTTCTCTCTCTTTCTTCCATCTTCCCCAGCTTTTTAACCAGCCCCTCTCTCCACACCCTCTCCTCCCTCATCTCCTCCTCCCACCTCCTCCTCCCCCCTCTCCATTCTCCATCCTTCCTCTTTCCTCCCTCTCCTTCCTCATTTCTTCCCTCTACTTCCTTATTTCCTCCTTCAGTTCATTTCTCTCTTCCCTGTCCTTCCTTCTTTCCTCCCTCATCCTCCTCATCTTTAACATCATTTCCCTTAACCTCCCCCAGTCCTTCCTCCTTTTTCTAGCTCCCCCCCCCCCCTTAGCCCCTTTCTCCGGCGACCTCGTTATCTTCCCGCTCCTCTTAAACACCCCCGCCTTTTCCCCCTCCATATCCCCCGCCTCCTCCCCCTCTCTCTCTTTCTCCTCTTTTTACCCCAATAGTTGTTCAAGCTGCTTACGCTACTCCCCACACTGCTCGTGCTGCCTTTCGTTTCTTTTCTTCCCCCTTAAACATCCCATTTCCTTTTTCCCCTCCCTTTCCGTCTTCCATCTCTTCTTCTCCCCTCCTTTCCGCACTTTAACCTTCTTTCCCCTGCCCTATTACCCTTTATCTCCAATATCCCTATCTTTTCCTTTCCACTTTTCGCCTTACCTCTCGTTTGAACTTCCCGCCTTCCCACTCTCTCCTCCCTACTTCTCTACTGTCTCGCACGGTGCCACCACTTACCACTGTCCACCTTAGAGCATATATACATGGAGGTATCATTGCCTTAGAGCAGCGCTGTTCAAGGTCGCTCACGCGTGAGACTGGGATTCCCACTGAGAGCTCCCACTCTCGTCCGCGTTGTTAGGGATACCGCGCGGCGCTAACCGCGAAGACACTTGTCCGGCTAGCCCGTCGTGGCAGCATTCGTAGCGTCGCGCGGTCTCCTTGACAACGGAAGGCACGCTGCGCGAAAGGAAGATTGGAAGGGGAAGCAGGCGCGTGAGGGGCCCCTACGCTGGACACCGCTGCCTTAGAGTGACTGCCTCGAAACTGTTGGCAACATCATGTGAGAGAGAACGACATGTGCGAACTGGTGCGAGCGACAGAATTATATATCGTATTTCACCATAATGCGCATGTGCCGATATCGTGCGAGAGAGAAAGACGTGTGAACTGGTGCGAGAGAGAGAAATATAGATTCTCAAACGCCCGTCTTTCTCTCTCGCACGACATCGGCGCTTGCGCATTACGGTCGAATGGGACATATACTTCTCTCGCTTGCACATGTCTTTCTCTCTCGCACCATGTTGGCGACAGTTTCAAGCTTTCAATGAGACCTCCATAGTATATGCTCTAAGCTCTCCACGCACCTTCCCGCCCAATTTCGCCTATCACAGCCACCTAACCTCTAATCTCCCTTATCCCTCCCTTATCCCTATCACACCCTACCGCCGTCCATTTTCCTATACCCCTCGTCCCTTCCTCACTACTCCACAACCTTTCACCCAAACTCTCCCGCCCTCCTTCACCACTTCACTCGCCTTTCTTTCACCTCAATCAACCACTCACTCCTACACACACCTGTTACTCACGCGTCTGGAAACGAAAGTATATGTGCTACTTATATTATTTTGTCCAAATTGTAATCACTGATCTTGTACATTATTAAAGAATAAAACAAAAACTTTTTTAAATAAGTAGAATTAATTATTTAATAAACTGCAGAATCTGCTTGATAGTTATACTCCACAAAATTACCTTTTTTAAAAAAAGGTACAAAAAAGAGCGCCAAGTATATAATCCCATCGAAAAGGATCCCATTTGAAAACATTGTCGTAAATTAATACCCATCAAAAAGAATCCCATTTAAAAACATTGTCGTAAATTAATAGCTTTACAAAACTAATGATATACATAAATTGCGCCAATTATCACAATGGCTATTTATACAAAGAAAATAATGTATTAAATAATATTAAACAGATATATTTTTATACAAATAAATATTTTAATACGAATAAATATTTTATTCAAAATACGTGGCGCAAGTAGACGCGAAGAGTAGCACGTATCACTTTTTTCTTACGGACAATTGCATGTAAAACATTTTCGTAACGCGCGTCGATGTGGACTCAAGCATACCAAGCTTCAGAACTGAATACATATTTTCAGAAATGTAGACGACATCAAGAAAATTTAGAAGGATGTGTTGAAATATTTTAGGAAGACCACTTTTTGGATTAATTTGCTTTTTAACCGACTTCGAAAAGGAGAAGTTTTTATGTTTGTTCCCGTATAACTACTCAGCATATCGACCGATTTTGATGATCTTTTTTATTCGAAAAAGAGCCCCAGTGGTCCCATCATACACTGAATCAATATTGGCCCAATATTTTGCCAGTTATGGTTAATAATAAAGACTAGTGTCACCTAATTATTATTATTTTATGTACGTACGCGTTTATCTCCTCAGCATGTTTTGTCAATATATACGAAACTAAAAAATTAAAAATAACTTTTTCCCTTATATAATCTACGACTCTCATATTTTTTAAGTCCGTGCCTCATCATTTGCACTGTGTAAATCTGGCGCCAACTTAAAAAATACGAGAGTCGCAGATTAAATAAGGGAAAAAATAATTTTTTACTTTTTAGTGCAGTTTTATTTTTTTGAAGTCGGTTTTAATTTTTTTTATTTGGTATAATGTGGTGTCAAGGAGACTTCAAGGTCACTGTTTTTTAATGAAATCGTGTATTTTATTTTATGTATTATTACTGTGCATAACAAGCCCAATCAGTGATGCCAGAATCGTGGGACCCGGGACCAAACGCTTACCCCCACTATGACCTACCGTCGTCTCCCACTATGCCCTACCGGCGTCCACCATTTTCTTCCCACCGCACTGCACACGACCATATTTTACTCCTGTCCGCGTAAGCTGCCTGTTGGGCTGCCGAGCACACGGACAGGGGTAGGGATATGCTTGTGTGCAGTGCGATGAGAAGAAAGTGGGGGACGACGGTAGGCCATAGTGGGAGATGACGGTAAGTCATAGTGGGGGTAAACGTTTGAGCCCGCGTCCCACGATTCTGGCATCACTGAGCCCAATCCTACAATATGTGTGGTAGGGGAGACCGGGGCAAGTTAATACAGAAGCAGGCTGATACAGACGAATTATCTCGACACTGTATATATGTAGCTCCTTGTGTGCGAGATATGTGAAGCTTCTTGATCAATTCTTAACTACGATCTAGCGTACGTCTGTGTACCTTGACTTTAGCAATCCATTTTTAACTGTTTTCTTTCTATAGAGAAAAAGTAAATAGTTGTGTTCACTTTCCAATCCGGCTTGAGACGGTATAGAGAATTTTATCATTCCAATTAATTGGGCATCACATTGAGTTATTTGAAGGTAAGGTAATTACGTTTTGTTATTTTGTTTATATGTTCTACATTTTTTTATGGAGATGTTTCGTACATAATGACTTCCTGTGGGGTAAGTTGATACGTTTTCTCTGAGGTATGTTGATACTTTTGGGGAGTGTATCAATTTTTCCCGACTACTTTTAATTGGATGTTTCCTTTTATTTATAGGAAAATGGTACGAAATTATGTCAGTAAAACGAATCGCGGAAAATTACCACAAAGTATTTTTCAAAAAGCGTGTGTTGGTGTAGGAAAGGAGTCAATGTCGTTACGTCAAAGCGCGAGAATATACGGAATAGATAAAATAGCTTTATTAAGATACATTAATAAAAAGAAGCGAGCACCTCATGTTAAAGTGGGATATTCCAGACATCCATCCTTTACTCATTAAACGGATATTTCACAGATGTATCAACATGTCCCAGAGCAGTATCAACGTGCCCCGCAGTGGGGTAAGCTGATACATTTTACCTTCGTCCAAATAACATTTTCTCAATCATTTTATATGCAATTTCTCAACATTTCATTTACAATATATTAAAGAGGAAGGACCAAAATATATTTTAACATATTTGCTATTAAGTAATTAATTCAAACAAAAATGAAAAAAATTGAAAACTGAAAAACGTATCAACTTGCCCCGGTCTTGCCTATATCATTTTGCTCATAGTTTACCTAATTTAATTCAGTTTACAACTAGTGGAATGGGGCTATAACACCAAATGTGGCGCAAAGGATCGTTGGATTATGTTGCTGAATTTTATAAAATGAAATACGGATATGCAGGGATCACTTTCTGCATAAATATAAATGTTTCTGAACGATAACAGTGACTGTTTTGAGCATCCATTGTGATAACGTTGCAATAGGTATTTATGCAAAACAGGTTAATTGAAATATTTGTAAGGTATATGTACACATTATACATATCATTACATTTTTCTTTCTATGTACCGTAATAATGCCGCAGATAAAATATTTAGTCCCATCTAAAAAATATGGATGACCTCGAACTCTCCTTGACAACTTCACGTACGACACAGCAAATTAAGGCAGAAACTGGACCCTTAAAACATTTCAAGTGTTCCAGAATGAACGTTTTGATATCACAAATATTTTTGCAAATATTCAGTTGCCACGCTGTATGCAGATAGCCCGGCATATATAGTACATTTTCACTTGAAATAATATTGATAATTATAAAATTATGCAGAGAACGAGACTTGGAAATTGCTTCCTAGATGATGTTGATGTTGCCAGCTCAGAAGAAGACAAGGCATTCATTTTTAAGGCCTTACATACGGCTAGCAGCGCCAAAAAAGCGCTAAAAGAAAAATTTTTTTAGTAGGGATAACAATAGAAATTAATAAAATTGAATAGTACACATTGTTTATTGGTATTTAAACTTTATAAAAAAATTTTGTTCGCTTTATTTTTACAAAAGTTACTATATAAAAAATCACGTGATCCACAACACTAAGAAAGAAAAGTTGCTCCACGGTCGGCATGATATCTCCAGTGAATGTTGATCAATTTGCAAAATTCAAAATAAGTCTTGTAAAATAAAGTTGTAGTTATAATCTGTCGAGCCGGATTTTTGATATTTTGATTTAAAAATTTTATAAAAATAATTAAATTGTACAATTTATGACGTAAAACGCATACTTTTTTTTTAAACTGCCATAAATTGCTGAATTTTTCGAAATTCAAAATTCCGGCTCGACAGACTATAACTACAACTTTATTTTACAGGAATTTTTTTGAATTTTGCAAATCGATCAACATTCACTGGAGATATCATGCCGACCGTGGAGCAACTTTCTTTTCTTAGTGTTGTGGATCACGTGATTTTTTATATAGTAACTTTTGTGAAAATAAAGTGAACAAAATTTTTTTATAAAGTTTAAATACCAATAAACAATGTGTACTATTCAATTTTATTAACTTCTATTGTTATCCCTACTAAAAAAAAATTTTTCTTTTAGCGCATTTTTGGCGCTGCTAGCCGTATGTAAGGCCTTAAGACCAGCTCTCTCGACCATTGAGCATTCGGTAAGTGGAATACACCCTTATAAGTCAGAAGGCGATTTCCAAGTGTATGTAATATGTATTGAGAGGAGAAATTGTCAACCGTTATTCCACGACCCTTCTGTGTTCTCATATTTCGAGAAACAAAAAAATTAAAAAAATTGCACTCAATTGCACACTTCATTTTTTACCATGTCTACTCACAAAATTTTATTTCATAATCTAAGAAACGTTACAGTATAACAGCTACTACTTTTAGAAATAAGTAAGTATTGTATTTTATGGGAACAATAATCTTAATTCTTATATTTTACCAAGAAAAATGCAGAAGAGTATTCAAAATTAATAAATAAATAAACAAAAGATTTTGGAAAGAATCGTTATTTGTGTTTTTGAAACGAATCGAAGGTTATATTCTCAACGAGATGACAAATCGTTCAAAAATTTAAGGTCAATTTTTTCTACCGCATGCATGACTGCTTCAAAACGTGAGTGCCAATTTAAGGTATTCCCAAACTCTGGTGACCCAGATTTCGTCGATCGTATACCAACAGCGAATGGGGTAGCTTCGTTCAACCGATACCTTGATTGTCGACTGGGAACTGCTCAAAGTTCAGCTTGCAAATAAAACTACGAGAAACCCATTTATCCGAGCGGCTGTCTGGGTGTAGTCCGTCAAAGCAGGAAAAGTATCGAAACTGTGGAAATGAAAATTGTTTGTAACTCGATTTCTCGACGGAATAATAGACCACGGAGGCGGCTGTAATTACACGAATTCTCACTGGAATACCATCTGGAATACTCCTATCGCAACCTGGATTTGTTTTTAACTGAAATATATTTGAAGTAGTACAAATTTTGACAATTTTGTCAGGTGTAGAATATTTTAAATCCTATCGAAATTCTTTACATTTTAGTTAACATTACGAATTCTTAAAAATGTGAATTCTGAATCAGTCGGATTGCATTCACAACTTTAAAAAGACTCTTAACAATGTAAATAGCTAATTGAACAATTTTATTAAAATTTAGTAAAATATTCAGAAATTTTTTACATCAAAGGATTTTCAAAGGTTCTTGAGTAATTTAATAGCTTCATTATTTCTCAATAGAAAATACTCGGCTGGGTGTTTTAATACTACCTTTGCAATTTAATTTTTAAATAGATTTTAATTAAGTTTAATATAAAAGAAGTAGAGGAAGTGCAGTATATTTGGAATACCAATTTCTTTAACAAGAATAAAAAATTACGGCAGCGGATAGGAAGAAATAAAACTGCATAATATCATAGGGAAATTAATAAACTTTTATATGTCCTAGGTCTCAGTAATAATAAAAAATTAAGAGTAACTGAAACTTTGGTTTGAATGAAAAATGACAAGAAGTATCGATTTGGTTAAGGTGCAGGTAATTTGGAATACCGGTATTCCAATGTACCTTCACTTTATAAACTTAAACGAAATAAGTAGATAATAAAATTAGTTTATTTTATGACGTAATCAAACTAAAAATCACAATGAAGGAACAATTTTAATTTAAATTCAAAATCTTAACATTTACTTGCTGTAATCACAGATATAATTTCCTGTGTCATTGTCAAGGTGCGTTTAAACCAAACGAACGAATGCTCGTTCGCCCCACACATCGACACAATTCAAGTAAAAAGTTGCAAGTGAAGATTGCCGTTTACACTAAATAAGAAAGGAATTTTGTCGATGTGTGGGGCGGACGAGCATTCGTTCGTTTCGTCTAAACGCAGCTTAACAGACGAAATCGACGCGGCGGTAGCTATTACGCGTGAAACAAAAGCATCGCTAAGGTTTAGAATATTCCAAATTACTTTTACCTTCGGTATTCCGAATTAGCAACATGACATTGAAACCTAAAATTTCATGTCACACTTTGTGTTCTCGAAATTATCGCAAAACTGGCACTGAACCATAGAAGGAATATGCAAATGAGTAAATTAAGTGTTTAACTTTTGACATACTTTAACCATGATTAGCACGTTTGAATACGCGCGGAAAAAGTTTTGCAGGTTGACGTTTTCTTCCTCTGCGGATTAAGTCGAAAATGTAAAAATGGCGGTTCATCCACAAATGTCATTAGTGAACAGGTCATTAACCCCTATAATCTACGGGGTTATAAATTAAAAAGCGTTAGTAGTTTATTAGATACTTCATTATTCCAAATTACCAACAGTATTCCAAATATGCTGCACTTCCTCTAATAGCTTTTTAATTCTTCTTTGGGTTATAATTGACTTCGAGTTCCAGTAGCGCTGCAGCGTTTGCTATTCCAGTTACTGCCAATAATAACGCATTTATGTTTGCACCAGCGACATTCATTTCACGAAATCTCGACTCTAAATAATCGATTAAAGCTAGTCGCGTCCCTAATGGCACAGGGATGTGTCCAAAATTTGCGTCGTGGCACTTGTAGCGACGTGTGTCCTATTTCTTCGAATATTATTTAAATTCTACAATACTTGAAAATCTGCAGAAACTCACAGATGACTTTATGACCTTGGGAGATTAAAAAAATTAATTTGTCATAATTTAAAAAAGATTTTGAAGCATTAAATGCAGAATGTTAGGTTTTCTCAAGTCAACAAGCAGGTACTAGGTATGTAGTATAAAAATAGTGTAGGAGGTTCAACTTAATTCTATTATATTATAATTGACTTAGGTATGGCTGTCAATATTTGTATGGTAAACTTATACCTATTGTACCTAAGTATAGTTTGCTTTAAGCTAATTATTCTAGTGATTTGTTCTAAACAAGTAATAGAATGTTGAATTCATCTTGAAAAATAATTAATTCTAGTTATTAGAAGAAAGTATGAAGTTATGCTTACAAAATTAATAATTTGATTGCATTTGCAAATTCGACTCTTGAAATAAATTATCCTTGCATCTCATTCTCATTACGAAATTTAATTTTTACCAAATATTTCTTAGCACTTGTAAACAACAGAAAAGACAATAATTAGATGTCCTATTTCTAATAGACAGCTTTTCCCCTTTAATTTGCAAAAATAGCCTAATTTCAGGATTAACAAAATGGACTATAAAAAGAATTTGAATGAGAATCTGTTACAATTAATACAACTTCAAATATTGTTCTTATTTGTGCATTTTCAGGATAAAAAATTTGCATTTCTAAGGGAAGGATTCCCAAGTGTCCAAATTAATACACTTCAGAATTCATAAAGAGACACGGTAGTGTCTCGCGCCAAGTATATACAGACCCATAAAAAAACTTCAAAAAGTAAAAAAATTGCGCCAAGTACATGAAAAATCAAATATATCACAAAAAATAGAAGGTAATAATAAAATCACAAAAAAATAGAAGACAATATACAATCCCCCAAAAAATAGAACAAAATATATAATCACAAAAATAGAAGATAATAGACAAAAAAATAGAACAAAATATACAATCACAAAAAAATAGAAGATTATAATAATTACAAAATAAAAAAAAGGTGTGAAATCAAAATGAGCTGCAAGTACATAAAGGTACTTTCCAACTGCGCTTAAGATGACACAACTACATATACACAGCTAAAATGCTGTGATCATACATTCCATTACTCATATCGCGGACATTTTTTAATTAATCCGTCAAAAAGAATCCCATTTAAAAAAAATTGTCGTAAATTAATAACTTTACAAAATTAATAATATACCAAAATTACGCCAATTATAAGAATGGCTATTATACAAAGACAAAATTGTATTAAATAATATTAAGCAGACATATTTTTATACAAGTAAATATTTTAATACGAATAAATATTTTATTCAAAATACTTGGCGCTGCACCCCGAATTGGAGGTGCTAAACTGAAATAAATATATATAAATTGCATTAATCTTTTTCTTTCTTTCTTGTGCGTGCTTTCGTGAATGTGTGTATGTGTGCGGGTGCATATGCTACGTATGATATTAGAGTTAAATATATGTAGAATAGATCTGACTGCGTTTCTAATATGTATATGTATATATATGTTTATGTATTTTAGATTGTAAGGGAGTTATTATAAATTATTATTACTACTAAAACAATTAACATTTTTTCGGTTCCGCAGCGCCAAGTATTTTGAATAAAATATTTATTCGTATTAAAATATTTACTTGTATAAAAATATGTCTGCTTAATATTATTTAATACAATTTTGTCTTTGTATAATAGCCATTCTTATAATTGGCGTAATTTTGGTATATTATTAATTTTGTAAAGTTATTAATTTACGACAATTTTTTTTAAATGGGATTCTTTTTGACGGATTAATTAAAAAATGTCCGCGATATGAGTAATGGAATGTATGATCACAGCATTTTAGCTGTGTATATGTAGTTGTGTCATCTTAAGCGCAGTTGGAAAGTACCTTTATGTACTTGCAGCTCATTTTGATTTCACACCTTTTTTTTATTTTGTAATAATTATAATCTTCTATTTTTTTGTGATTGTATATTTTGTTCTATTTTTTTGTGTATTATCTTCTATTTTTGTGATTATATATTTTGTTCTATTTTTGGGGGATTGTATATTGTCTTCTATTTTTTTGTGATTTTATTATTACCTTCTATTTTTTGTGATATATTTGATTTTTCATGTACTTGGCGTAATTTTTTTACTTTTTGAAGTTTTTTTATGGGGATCTCACTTCTTTTTACAAAGATAATTGGCATAGTAGGGACAGACTTTAGATAATTTTTATTGGGGGAAAAAAAAGTGGAAAATTTGAAATCGACCGGAAGACGGGAAACCGGGTCTCATCGCATTTGAATTTTTTTTTGTAATCGTTTTTCTCCATTGTAGTATATCGTTAATATACATGTTTATATATGGTTGAATTTGTCTTTTTACACTCTGTAATAATATAGAATCAAAGTATAAGATTACTTGAAAAATTATGACCTTGAAATCTCGTAAATTTACCGTAAAAAAACATCTTTCGTTGTAATTATTTTTACCATGTCAAACAGTACAACTTTTGTCTAAGGAATTTTTTTCATATATATATATGTAACTAATAGATTTCAAAATTTTAATGAAATAACCGATACTTTCGTTAAGAATACACTGTTCCAACAGATTTTATAAATATGGATTCTCTAGAATGGAAAAGTGATCCCAATTATAATATTGGATTAAATATAGTACATAATTTAGCAGTAAACGATTCGGCCGAACGAGCAGTCAAACTCATGCAAAAGTTCAATTGTAACTATTCAACAGCCATCTGGACTTGTAACATTCAATACACGTTTCTTATAAATTTTCGTACGCTGAATACGAATTCGAAACCGTTTTTCGCCAACATCCTCCGTTTTCGAAAAATTAGTTTATTTAAAAAAAAAATGCAAATTTTCAACTTGAACGTCTTGCGTATCGAAATAGTAATAGTTATTCGGTTGCTTGTTCCGTCAAAATTATTTTATAAACCTTCGGGAACACAACGATATAAGTTATTATTGCATTATTACTATTTAAATATATTTAAACCACGATCAAAGAAAAAATGCACCCGAAACGCAACAATTTTTGCAGATATCTGTCAATTTATTTTAAAAACTAAGAGTCTAGAAGAAAATCTGACTACTCCACGCGATGCAGCAGACATTTTTCCTTCGGAAAACATTAACAAAAGTGGTAGGTCACATTTCGTTTTCAATAACTGAGCGAAATAGTTTGGCAAAACGTATGGCGCCGACAGTGGTAGTCGCGCGCGTGTAAGCGATTCTGTCGGTGAGCGGCAATGGATACGCCCGCCGCTGTTGCCTTCTGTATTGAAAACAAACCGTGACTTACCACTTTTGTTGGTGTTTTCCGGGGGGAAAATGTCTGTTGCATCACGTGCAATGGTGAATTTTCTTCTAGAGCCCTAGTTTTTAAAATAAATTGAAAAATATCTGCAAAAATTGGTGCATTTCGGATGTAGTTTTCCCTTTAATCAGTTATTTATAATTATCTAAAAAAAATTTTAGACGAAAATTATACTGTTTGACAACATAAATATAATGCCAACGAAAAAAGTATTTTTTGATGGTTCATTTTTTGAGATTTCAAGGTCATGATTTTTTTGTGTAATCTTATACTTTGATTCTATATTATTACAGAGCGTAAAAAGATAACGATATATAAAAATGTATATTAACGATATACTACAACGAAGAAAAACGAGTTACGAAAATAAAAAATTTCAAATGCGATGAGGCACAGTTTCTCGTTCTCCGATCAATTTCAAATTTTGCACACATTATTTTTTCTCCCAGTGGCATAATCCTTGGGGAGTGACCCCGTCAAAAATCTCAAAATTATATTTCGACAAGAGTAACTAAGGTCCACCCTAATAAACAGTCTTATGACGGGATAGAATTAAAGATAAATTCTACATAATAGAAACTATGCACACCTGCAATGCTTCAAGATGATGATTGAATTGGTGGAATTGGTTTAAATTTGAGTTTTCTGATATGAACCAAACTTACAAGAAGCAAATAGAGGATTGCAGCTGAATAAAATCGTTTAATTAATATAATTAATATAATACTATGTCACAATAAATTTTTTTCTCTGCCGTAGATCATACTGCATCATCTTCTGCTTTCATTATCTGTAAATATATATAAAATCCACATTTTAGTTATTTTAGTTACAACTTAACGTAGAACTTATTATATATAGAAATAGAGTGGCCTTTTGCTTTAGTGAGTGTAGAGACTAAATAATGTGTCCGAAGGAGGTGCGAGCGTATGGCAGAAAGTCTTGTTGCAGGAAATTTAAATGCTAATGGTAATAATTCAGCGAAATGAACGCGGAGATCCAATATTTTTAACGCACAATGTATTGGTGTTGGAATGAAATTAATTTATTTAGTATGTTTATTGGTGATTTTAAATAATGGGAATCTAAAAAATTAATGAATTAATGAATAGCGTGACAACTACTTTGGATTTTATTAATTAAAGTATTACGAATGTCTTTCACAAAAGATTGAAAAGCATTAACGGAGATGTGTTTTCAGTGTACTTTCTTCACTAATGTGACTTGCTTTACATTGCAAGCAGACCACCATAATCTATTTTCTTAATAATTCTTAATGCTATGTCTTTAAACAAATTTTGTCGATTTACCTTATTTGACAAAGTTCCAGAAACTTGTGCGAAACAAGATGCTCTGTCTATCTATTTAATCTTCTCCGGACAACCTCCACGCCTGTGCATTCCCTTCATTTCTATCCATCCAAGCCTGTGCGTCCCCTTCAATTGTACTATCCAAGCCTGTGCGTCTCCTTCATTTTTATCGAAGTCCTGTACGTCCCCTTCATTTCTATAATATAAGAACCTTTACATAAAATAAAAACTCTAAATTGCTGGTATACAAATACAAATATCTGGCAATTTAAATTCAATGCAATTTTTTACTACAATATATTATTTTGTACAAGCATGGTACAAATTTCTAGAAACTTATGCGAAAGAAGGTGCTTCTCTGTCGAACCTTCTCCGGACAACTTCCAAGTCTGCGACTCTACATAAAAAATCTATTAAATAAATTTGGCGACTTACCTTGTTAATTGAGACAATAATTCCGTCTCCTATTTAGTGTAAAAACTCCTGACATCTCAAATTTGGACAACTTACATTATTTGACACTTGGAGGTTAAGATTGGTAGGTTATAAAGTTCAATGTATTTAAAAAATAGTTTGTACAATGACGGACGACGATCCCTGCCGAATAATCCCGAGAGTCGACGAACGAAGAACGAAACATGGTTAGTTTCGTTTTGGCTGAAGGTGTGCGTGTAACACGTATATACGTAGAAGAACGAAACATGTGTTAGTTTTGTTTTGACTGAAGGTGTGCGTGTAACGCGTATACGTATTATGTTTGACGAAAAATTTCTAGAAGAATCAGAAGAAGAAGAAGAAGAAGAAGAAGAATCTTAACATTTCCGACTGATCCATGAGACGATATTATCATATCTCTGTTATGCGTGGACCGATTTTATTGAAATTGATCTCATTCCAAAGCTTATATGCGGTTTACATAAGAAAAATGCCTTTAAATTTAGAAAATATTGCAAGCGTCATGAGATATTAATGAAATAAGTTTCAGGTTAGGTTGGATTAGCCGGGCGACGAGTAAATGATAAGCAGTAGCGACAGTCGCCATATATAGGGTGTCTTTTTCTTTCCTGTACTTTCTTTCCTGTACTTGGCGTCGAGACGCTACCGCGTCTCTAGATATATGAGCAGCGCTAGCACAGAGTGTCTATATAACGCCGCGACCCACAATCAAAAATCCTGAGATTATCGAATCTCAATAACGGCTGATCCGATTAGATTTTGAATGGTGTAATGGACAGCTTATGTTTGATTTACATAAGAAAAGTGTCTTGTCTTTAGTCCTACGTGCCTTATGAGCTGAGATATTTCAATGCATAGTTCCAATTTGGCAAATTTTATGTACTGAAGAATTAAGAATCATCATCGTCAAGTGTGGGCAAGAAGGGAACATGAAAGGGAGAGGAAATGTCTCCCATATCCACGTCGTTGATTTCATGAAGGTTTCGGCACTTTCGGCCAATCGCGTAACAAATCGTTGTCACGTGACAGCTAGCAGAGAGCAGATCTGTCGAGATAAACGTAACCTAGCTAGTGTCAAACAATTATAACCTGTCAAGTGTGAAATAAGGAAACTAGATACAATTTTTTAAATGTCACGAGTTTTAACACCATACAGGACACTGAATTATTGTATCAATGAACAAGGTAAGTCACCAAAATTTTTTAATAGACTATTTATGTAAAGCTTATAGAAACGGAGGGGACGCACAAACTTGAAAGTTGTCCGGAGAAGGTTCTACAAAGAAGCATCTTCTTTCGCACAAGATTCTACAAAATAATATATTGTTTTTATACCAGCAAACTATTTTTACATTAGAGTTTTTATGTAAGGTTTATAGAAATGTAGGTGACGCAGGTGCTTAGATAGAAACGAAGGGGACGCACAGGCTCGGATAAATATGAAGGGAATGCACGGGCTTGGATAGAAATGAAGGGGTAGCAGGGGCTTGGATAGAAATGAAGGGGACGCACAAGCTTTGATAGAAACGAAGGGAATGCACAGGCTTGGAGACTGTCCGGAGAAGGTTAGATAGACAGAGAAGCATCTTGTTTCGCACAAGTTTGTGGAAATTTGTCAAATAAGGTACATCAACAAAATTTGTCAAATTAGCGTAGCATTAAGAATTAAGAAAATTATAGCGTACTGCTTGCAATGTAGAGCAAGTCACATTATTGAAGAAAGTACGCTGAAAATGCATCTCCCTTGATACTTTTCAATCTCTTGTGAAAGATATTCCTAATACTTTATTAGAGTCCACAGTAGTTCCCTCGCTATTCATTAACTTTATTAGTTTCCCATTAACAATATTTCAGTTCACCAATAAACATGGTACATTAATTTTATTCCAACACCAATATATTGTGCGTTAAAAATATTGGATCTCTTTGTTCATTTACGATAAATTACCATTAGCATTTAAATTTCTTCCAACAAGACTTTCTGCCATACGCACTCACTTCCTTTGAACACAATATGTAGTCTCTGCACTTAATATAGGGAAAGTCCACTCTTCTTTTATAAGTTTTAAGTTATGTTGTGACTAAAAAATGTGATTTTTATATATTTACAGATAATCGAAGCACAAGATGATGCAGTGTGATCTACATCAGAGAAAAAAATTTATTGTGATATAGTATTATATTAATTAAACTTTGATTAAACTTTTATTCAGCTTCGATCCTCTGTATCCTTCTTGTATGTTTGCTTCATATCGGAAAACTCAAATTTAAACCAATTCTACCAATCCAATCGTCTTGTAGCTTTGCAGGTGTGCGTAGTTTGGATGACAATATAATATATTGTTAATTAAAGAATATAACCTCGAGGGGGTAAAAAAATTATCGAGTCATCAGTAAACACTACAAAATGTGTGAAATCCCCACAAAATTACCTTTTTAAAAAAACGTACAAAAAAGAGCACCAAGTATATAATCCCATCAAAAAGGATCCCATTTGAAAACATTGTCGTAAATTAATACCCATCAAAAGGAATCCCATTTAAAAACATTGTCGTAAATTAATAGCTTTACAAAAATAATGAGATACATAAATTGCGCCAATTATCACAATGACTATTTATACAAAAAAAATAATGTATTAAATAATATTAAGCAGATATATTTTTATACGAATAAACATTTTATTCAAAATACTTGGCGCTGCTCTCTGAAAAAAATGTTAATTGTCTTGGTTAATAAATAAAACAAGACCCAACACCACTGAAACAAGAAAGAAAGAAAAATATTTGAATGCAATTTATACATATTAATTCAGTTTAGCAACACCAATTCGATGAGCAGCGGCAGGTATTTTGAATAAAATATTTATTAATATTAAAATATTTATTTGTATAAAAATATATCTGCTTAATATAATTTAATACATTATTTTCTTTGTATAAATAGCCATTGTTATAATTGGCGCAATTTATATATATTGTAGGAGAAATGTGAAATAAGGTTTATTGATCGTTCGTTACAATCGGGATGCCAGCGAGTGACTGCCTCGCTTTTCGATTCTTGTCGAAGATCCACGGGCAGACGTGGATCCCTCCGCGGGGCACCGGCGGGCCACAGAGGGCACCGCCGCAACGCAGCGCCCGGGCACACGTGCCTTCAAAGGGCACCGCCGCTACGCAGTTCTCCGCCTATAGCCTCGGCCATACTGACAATATGACCGTCCCGGTCATTACACAAAGATAACATTTTCCCAAAACAGTAGAGAACATAAAAAGAAAGAATTGCTTTGATACAAAATTAAACGCAACTTACAAGCATCACTACTGTAAATACATGCTTTATCTAGTGACGTAAGAGATACAACATACAAACATGATCAATACACAAAAAAAGAAAATAAACGAAGTAACATACAAAATACAATACCATACATAATTTACATTAATTACATTGGCTTGAGTCCCATAACTTCATATGGTCCGTACTTATAGTTCCGGTATAGGGTACCTGGGTCAACTGAAATCCATCGATATCAGAAACGACGTATCGATCGAAATCTAACACACTTTTCACAACATAAGGTCCCTTGTACTTCGGAATGAGTTTTTTATTCACTCCTGGTGTCGTATCGTAATTTTTAATCATAACATAGTCGCCTTCTTTATAAACAGTGGAGGGTTTTCGCTTCTTGTTGTAGTTACGTGAATTTTCCTCCTGAATCTCAGAAATAACTGTACACGCGGCATCTCTAACGGACGGAAGGTCTCGTTCTTCCGTGGACAACGATTGCAGAAGTTCACGCAACTGATCGTTAGGTTTTCTGGATTGCGCAATTCCAAGCAGTAATTCGCTGGGTGTAGTACCCGTAGACCGACATAACGTATTATTCAACGCATATTCGACGCAGATCAATGCGCTACTCCACCTATTTGGTGACTCGACCAATTTTGCTAGCATAGGTGTAATTGTTCGATTAAACCGTTCAACTTGGCCGTTTGCACGAGGTGAACCAACACGTGCTCGATGGCCCATTTCTTAATAAAAGTCGCGAATTTGCCGGAAGTGAAGCAAGTTCCACGATCGCTTACTAATCGCTTTGGCTTACTATATGATCGAAAATAGTCGCTCAAATGACCTATAGTCTCGTCGGTAGTGGTAGATTTGCAGGGATATAACCGTATAAACTTAGTGAACCCGTCAACGATTGACAAAATATGCTTGAATCCACGACCCGATTTTTCAAGCGGTCCTAAATGGTCGACATGAATTGTCTGAAAAGGTATATTCCCTTTTGGTAGACTGTGCAAATATCCCTCGCGCTTCCCACTAGTCGGCGAGAATTCAATGCACTTTAAACAATTTGCAATATATTTCTTTACTTTTTCGCGAAGTTTCGGAAACCAGTACACACGAGTTAAATTATCTACGACCTTGTCGATCCCCACATGTCCAATATCGTCATGACAAGAGCGGATGACATTATCTTCTAAGCATTTCGGTACATAAAACAATAATCCTCGGTCTTTAGTCTTTCGGTAGACCAATCCATCGCGTAACTCAAAATATTTGTCCTCCTCGTTTTCCAATCGGTCTCGAATTTCTATGATTTCCTCATCTTTGTCTTGTTTTACCGATAAAATTCGCTCAAACCCGGTACTTTCTAATATAAGTACTCCGTGGCATCGACTGAGTGCATCGACGTGAGACATCTTCGTCCCTGGTCGATGCTCAATACTATAATCATAGGCCTCCAAGAAAAGAGCCCATCTAGAGATACGCGGATTGATATTACTTTTTCCTAGTGTTAACCGAAAGCTATCGCAGTCTGTGAGTATTTTAAATTTAATACCAAACAAATAAATATGAAACCTCTGGACAGCGTACACTACAGCTAAACATTCCAATTCGAAACTGTCGTACCTGGACTCTACTTCGGTAGTCCGTTTGCTAAAATAAAAAACAGGTTTAAGTAATCCATCTGGTTGCTTCTGCATCAAAATAGCTCCGAATCCACTAGAGCTAGCATCACAATGTAACTCCGTTGCGAGCTTTGGTGAATAAATTGCTAAAATCGGTCGCGACGCCAAACAGGTTTTTAACGTTTCGAACGCAGCCAGTTCCTCGCTACCGAATTGGAATTTCACGTTTTTCTTGATCAAATCGTATAGGGGTTTTGCGACACTGGAAAAATTCTTGATAAAACGTCGAAAATAACTCGCTAAACAGACTTCCGTTTCCGGTCGCGGCGTGTGAAAGGCGTGTGATAAGCGAGTCGTATTTGAGGTGTAGGGAAAGTGTGGTGAAGCGGTGAAAGTGAGAATAGAGTGAGAGTGGGGAGGTTAAGGGAGAGGGGTGGAGAGGATAGAGTTAAGAAGGGAAGGGCTAGGGCTGAGGGTGAAAAGGAAGCAGGTGGGATAAGGGAAGATTTGGAGGTTAGCTGACAGAGGTGGCAGAATTGAGCGGGAAAGACCGAGGAGAGCATCGGAGGTGACACCTGTAGGAGATGATAAGAGGTAGAGGTGCTGATAAGGAAGGCGGGAAGTTTGAACGGGGAAAAAAGAATTAAGAGAATGATCAAAGGGAAGATGGATGGGATGGGGGTAGGTGGGAAGGGAGGAGAAGGGAAAATGGGGGGAGAGGGGAGTAGAGGGAATGAGAAGGAAAAGGACCAGGGGAATGAAGCGAGAAGGGAAAAAGAGAGGAAGGACAGCGGTAGTAGTATGGGGAGTAGTGTGGGGAGCATGGAGGGTTTCTGGGGGAAAAAAAGAGGGAGAGAGGAGGAGGTGGGGACGATGGAGGGGGAGGGAAGGGTAGGGTTTAAGAGGAGCGGAAAAACGGTAAGGTCGCCAGTAAAAGGGGACGAAATGGGGAGAGAGCAGGGGGGAGGGGGGATGGAAGGAATGATAATGGAGCTAGTAAGGGAGATAAAAGAGGAGATGAGGAAAGAAAGGGAGGAAAGAAGGAGGGTAGAGGAGGAATGGAGAGCGGAAAGAAGGAAGTGGGAAGAGTGGATGAAGGAAGAGAAGGCAAGAAGGGAAGGAATAGAGGAAAAGGTAGAGAAGTTGGAAAGCAGGGATAGGAGGATGATGGAAGTGATGGAGAGGGTAGAGAAATGGGAGAAGGGGGGGGGAGAGATGAAAAGGAAGTGTTGGAGGAAGGTCAGGTAGAGGAATGGAGACTGAGGATGAGAAAGATGGAGGTGAAACAGGATAAGAAAGAGAGAGAGAGCAGAAGGAACAACGTGGTAGTAAGGGGATTGGGGTTGGAAGGAAGGGAAGTGGAGGAGGGGGTGAAGAAGTTATGGGGGAGGATGGGATTAGACGAGGGAATGGTAAAGAAAGTGACAAAGATAGGAAGAACGGGAGGGGATGGACGAGGAATGGCTCTCGTGAAATTAGCAGGAAGGGAAGAGAAGAAGAAAGTAATGGAGGCGAGGAAAAAGTTGAGGGCTGGGAAAGAGAGGATTGAGGACGACCTCACGGAGGAAGAGAGAAGAGGGAAATGGAAGTTAGAAAGAGAGGCGGAGGAGGAGAGGATGAGGGGAAATAATGTACAGATAGGATACATGAAAATGTGGGTGAACGGGAGGATGAAGAGGTGGGACGAGGTTTGCGAGAAATGGATGGAGGAGCAGGGAAACGAGAGGGGGGAGAGGAGGAGGGGAGAGAGGCTAGTGGGGGATGGAGAGGATGCAAGGGTAGGAAGAAATAAGGTGGCTTTTTAGAATGTGGCGGGGGTAAAGAATAAAGATGTGGAGTTCTGGAAAGGGCTGGAAGAATGGGAGGTGGTGGTACTATGTGAAACGTGGGTGGAGGAAAAAGACTGGGAGGGGTGAGGAATAAGATGCCAAAAGGATATGTATGGGGGAAGCAGTGGGCAAAGAGGGAGAGCAAGAAAGGAAGGGCAATGGGGGGTATGATAATGGGGGTGAGGAAGGGGTTGGAAACAAGGGAAGAGGAGGAAGGGGAGGTACAGGGGATAATAATGAAGAAGGTGAAGATGGGAGGGGAGTGGTGGGGAGGGTAGTGGGGGTATACGTAAGTAAGGATTTGCAGAGGAAGCTAGAGAAATTGAAGGAGTGGATGGAGGGGAGAGAGGAGGGAGTGAGGGTGGTGATAGGGGGAGATTTTAATGCAAGGACCGGAGGTGAAGGGGGGGAGATATGGGGGGGAGATGAGGGAGAGAAGGGGATGGAAAATAGGAGGTCGAAGGACAGAGAGGTGAATGGAGAGGGGAGGAGATTGTGTAGTTTTCTAGGGGAGAGGGGGTGGGGGATAATTAACGGAAATGTGGAAGGGGATGAGGAGGGAGAGTGGACGTACACAGGTGGGAGAGGGAATTCGGTGATTGATTACGTGTTAGGGAATGAGGAGACAAGGGAGAGGGTAGAGAGAACGGAAGTGGGTGAGAGGGTGGATTCAGACCACCATCCAGTGGTAGTATGGTTGAAGGGGGAATACAGGGAGAGGAGGGAAGGGGGAGAAAGGGAGAGGGAAAAGGGATAGGGAAAAGGGATAGGGAGGGGGAACTGGTCAGAGAAGGGGAGAGAGGAGTTTATAAGGTTATTTGGTAAGAGGGAGGGAGGGGATAGAGGAGTTCAGGAAGCGTGGAGTGAGTTGAGGGATAGGGTAAAATGGGTGATAGGGAAGATGGGACAAGGAAGAGAGAGGGGAGGAAAGAGAGGGTGGTGGGATAAGGAGTGTAAGGAGAAGAAGCGTAAGGTGAGGCGGGAGTTGAAGCGATGGAGGAGGGAGGGTGGAGATGGGGAAGAGTATAGAGATGAGAAGAAGGAATATAGACACATGTGTGAGGGGAAAAAGAGGGAGGAAGCAGAGAAGTGGGAGAAGGAGGTGGAGGGGGTGAAGACGGAAGGGCAGGCATGGAAAGTAATAAATAGAGAGAAGAGGAGAAGAAGGAGGGTGGAGGAGGGTATAAAAATGGAGGAATGGGAGGATTACTTAAAGGGGTTATTGGGGGTGTGGAATGGAGGTTGAGAAAAGGGGGGAAAGAAGGAGAAGGGAGGACGAAGAGGGGGAGCTGAGTAAGGAGGAAGTGAGAAGGGTGGTGAGGAATCTGAAGGATGGTAAGGCGGGAGGGGGGGATGGTATAGCTAATGAAGTTTGGAAATATGGGGGGGAAGAGGTGCAGGACTCGTTATGGGAAATTTGTAATAGGGTATGGAAGGGGGAAGGATGGGTGGAAGGAAGGAGTAGTGGTACCGGTGGTGAAGAAAGGGAACGGGAAGAGGGTGGAGGAATACAGGGGGGTCACGCTGACACAGACAGCGTACAAAGTGTATGCGTCTGTGTTGGCGGAGAGATTAAGGGAGGAAGTGGAGGGCAAGAAGTTGCTGCCACCGAGTCAAGCCGGCTTTAGGAGGGGGTTGGGATGCATTGATAACATCTATGTGTTGAATTACCTGATAAACAGGCAGGTGGTGAGGAAGGAGAGAAGGCTGGTGATCTTCTTCATAGACCTAAAGGCGGCTTTTGACTCGGTGGACAGGGAAGTACTAGTGAGGGAGATGAGGAAGAGGGGGGTGAGGGAGGGACTGATGGAAAGATGCGAGGAGGTGTTGAAGGAAACAGTGTGTAGGGTGAGGGTGGGAGAGGAGGTAGGGAGGGAATTCTGGACAGCTAGGGGAGTTAGACAGGGATGTCCGTTGAGCCCGAGTCTATTTACTCTGTTGCTGGCGGATTTGGATGAGGAGTTGGAGAGGGGAGGGTGGGGAGGGGTGAAATTGGGAGGAAAGAAAGTGTATACTCTGGCATATACGGATGATGTGGCGCTGGTAGCGGAAGAGGAAGAGGGAATGAAAGGGATGATGGCTAGGCTGGAAAGATATTTGGATGGGAAGGGGCTACAGTTAAATGTCGGGAAGTCGAAAGTAATGAGGTGTAGGAAGGGGGGATGGAGGTGGAAAAAGGTGGTATGGAGGTGGAAGGCAAAGGTGGTGGAGGAAGTGAGGGAATTTAAATATCTAGGGTATACACTGATGGCAAATGGGGGGCAGGAGGCGCATGTGGGGGATAGAGTGAGAAAGGCGGCGGCGCTGATGAGGCAGGTGTGGGGTATAGGAAAAAGGAGGTTTGGGAAGGACTGGGGAAAAAGGATATGGATGTTCGACAGGCTGATTTGGGCGACGGTGGGATATGGAGTGGAGATATGGGGGTGGAGGGAGAGGGAGAGGGTGGAGGGGCTACACGAGAGATTTTTAAGATGGGTATTGGGGGTGGAGTGGTGTTCACCGGGGTACATGGTGAGGGAAGAGTTGCAGCGGGACATGATGAGGGGAAGGGCGGGGATGAGGGCATGGGCGTACGAGAGGAAGTTGGAGGAGGGGCAAGGGGGGGAGTTGGCGAGGGAATGTTGGGAAGAGGTAAAAGGTAGGGCGAGAAGGGGAAAGGTGATGGGGGGTTGGGAGGAGGAAAGGAAGAGGTTCTTTGAGGAGAAAGGGTGGACAGTGGAAGAGTTGGAAATGATGAGGGGGAGAGGGGAGCTGAGGGGAGAGGAGGTGGTAAGTAGGGGAAGGAGGTTAGAGGAGGTGGAAAGATGGGAAAGAATAAGGGAATCGAGGTACAATAGGTGGTATGGAGTAGTGAAGGGGCCGGGGGTGCCGGGATACTTGAGGAAGGGATGGGGGGAAAGTAGATGGAGAAGAGTAGCAAGGTTCAGGTTGGGGAGCGAGATGAGAGGCGGGAGGTATTGGGAGGAGGAGGAGGGCAGAAGGTGCAGGGTATGTGGATGGGGGGAGGAAACATGGGAGCATGTGTGGGAGGTTTGTACAGGATGGGGGGAGGAGAGGGGGTGGCAGGAGGTGGTAAGGGAGGTACTGAGTGACGAGGGAGGGGGAGAAGAGTGGATGAGGAAGGTGGAAGAAAGGAGGGGAGGTGGAGTGGAGGAATGGAAGCATAAGGATTGAGAGTGAGAGGAAGCGAGCGGAAGCGGGGGTCAGATGGTAGGGAAGGGAGGGGAAGGAGAAGCGTGCGTGGCGGGACAAGCGAGCGAGGAATCTAATAACTCGCTAAACAAACAAATCTGTGAGCTTCTTTAGAATTTCGAGGTATGGGGTAATTCAAACCGCTTCTGCTGTATCTTTACCAGGACGTATTCCGTCCTTGTTAATCAAATATCCCAGATATGTGGTCTCTTCCAATAGAAACGAACACTTGTCCAGTCGAAAGTCTAACCTGTGACGCGCTGCAAGTCTAAATACATCTCGCAATATGCAAAAGTGTTCCTCGATATCTTTAGTAGCAATAAGGATGTCGTCAATATAGATCAAAATTTTGTTGCGCCGTATCAATTCCGAAAATATTGAATTTATAAAACGTTGAAACACTCTTGGAGCGTTTGTCAAGCCGAATGGCATCCTGAGGTATTCAAATTGTCCAAATGGGGTGACAAAAGACGTGTATTTCACGGACGATTCACTCATGCGCACATGATGAAATCCGTTCTTTAAATCCAAACAGCTAAAATAGCGCTTGTCACGCAACCGGTCCAAATGATCGTCGATAAGCGGGGTAGGAAAATTGTCCCTAATCGTAATTTTATTTATTCCTACGCTATAGTCAATGCATAATCGCGCTTCACCATTCTTTTTCCGGATAAGTACAATCGGGCTCGCGTACGCCGAGTCGCTCGGTCGAATGATTCCGTCTCGCAACAGCTGATCCAGAATGACTTTCAGCTTTTCTTTGTCCGAGAATGCTAATCTGCGCGGTCGGAAACTGATGGGTTGATCATGCTTCAGACTAATTACCATTTCCACATCACTTTTCGGATCGGGATCTGCGCACTTATTATTTAAATATACTTCCGTAAATAACTCTTTAAGTTTTTCGGATACACTATGACTAATTCGCGGGTTAATGTTTCAATTCTGACTGTTAGTCTTTTCATTAACAACATAATCAATGAGCAAAATCTCGTTAGGTGCATCATACTGCTTGTTATCTGTCGCGGGGTTACAATCCCTTTTAGAAACTACCGCGGTCTCTTTGAACGATACAGTGATATGCGGGGACGATATAAAATCTCTTCCCAATAACGCAGCACAACTCATCGTTCCCTCAGGTACGATATGAAAAATTAGACTCAACGGAACATCACCCACTCTACAACTAGTAGGAAACAACGCTGAAACATTCAATTTTGAACCGTTTATTCCGTAATACGCATTACCGTTTCCAACAATAGGTTTTCGCGCGCGGAGAGGAACGAAATCACCCTTGATCAGACTGATAGGCGAGCCCGAGTCTATCATCGCGACAATATTATAGGAGCAAACATTATCAACTTCGTCTGCTACTGTGTATGATAATGGATACCATTATGGATACCAGGTAAGGGGCGGCTTCTGTTGCAGATTCAACGACGTTGGTCGTACTTCCCAAGGTTGGTGTTTTCTCAGTCTGCTTTGGCTCCTTCGACTCCTTCGGCTGTTTCGGATCCTTCGGGCAATCCCGAATTTTGTGCTGCATGCTCCCACATCTAAAGCACGCACCTTTTTCCCGCGTTGCTGGACGTGGACACGTACTGGAACGATGACCCGTCTCACCACAATTATAGCAACGCGCGCCATCACGTCGCGTCGACACCGTCGCTCCTCCTCGGGATGCTTTTGTACTGTCCTTCTTCTCTTCCCGTCGGCAATTATTCTCCTTCGATTCGGGATCCAGTGACACATCCTCGAACCCTTCCAGCAAATCTTCCGGGGTTTTAAACCGTTGTAAGTGAGCATGCCTACGCAGGTGGACGTCCGGCACGCCGTCAATAGCGTATTGAATCAGTTCAACGTCATCAATCGGCACCCTGTTTCCTAGCGTTGCTTTTGCGTGGAAGTAATCCGCAAAGGATTCATTCCGCTGCCACTTACGCTTCGCAAAATCCTCGCGTAATCTCATTTTATCAGGTCGCCGGTTAAACATACGATCCATTTTCCCAAGTAATTCAGTCACGTCAGATTCTAGATGCACTGGTCGTGAGTGAAACCAATCCCGGACCTTTCCCTTTATCCTCTGACTAAGCAACACCTTCGTTGAACGCTCATCCAGGTTGTAAGTCACGCGAAGAAGTTCAAGTTGCGCTTTCCAACTCTCAAACGTATCTCTGTCCCTAGTGAAATCGGGTAGGAGGTCTGCGATAGAACGTATACCGATCGTGGACGTTGCACTCGCTGCACTCGCTGCGGGTGTGGCATTATCTGCAAGTCTCTGTAATAGTCTCACTTCACGCTCGAGCACTTCCTTTTCACGTCTCAACACTTCCATTTCGCGGCGTATCAATTCCGCCGCACCACCGTGCGTGTCATCCGTCGCCTCGCAGCGTCGTCCTGCAACCTCTTCATCACGCAAATTACCAGTCTCTCGCCGAACCACTGACGGCGAAGACACCATAGATTTGGGTACAGCTCCACCTTTTGACTGACCGGCTCGTTGGTTCGTATTCGCCGCAATCGCTCGCCAGGAATCACCATCCAGGGCAGCAAGTCTACTGACCAGCTCGGCCTTTGAGCCACTTGTTTGAAGGCTTCCCTGCTTCGCAAACTCCTTCAATTGCTGCGACGAGCACGAATTCAAAAATGGTACACGGTCCGCTTCCATCGCAACCGGTCACCAATTCCAATGTTAAACGAGTCACACGTATTCGATGCAAGTCAATCGCGTCGACACCAGTCTGCACAAAGCTCTCGGAAACGACACAAACGAAACCGTGACTGCTGCAACGACACGAACAATGATGAACGATCACCAAATTAACCCGTATCACCATTCAAACACCCGACAGAATGGAATCCGAAACTCCAAGACACGAGGGCACACAATCCCACTTCTGAAAACTGTAGGAGAAATGTGAAATAAGGTTTATTGATCGTTCGTTACAATCGGGATGCCAGCGAGTGACTGCCTCGCTTTTCGATTCTTGCCGAAGATCCACGGGCAGACGTGGATCCCTCCGCGGGGCACCGGCGGGCCACAGAGGGCACCGCCGCAACGCAGCGCCCGGGCACACGTGCCTTCAAAGGGCACCGCCGCTACGCAGTTCTCCGCCTATAATATCATTAGTTTTGTAAAGCTATTAATTTACGACAATGTTTTTAAATGGGATTCTTTTTGATGGGTATTAATTTACGACAATGTTTTCAAATGGGATCCTTTTTGATGGGATTATATACTTGGCGCACTTTTTTGTACCTTTTTTTATAAAGGTAATTTTGTGGGGATAATGTTCATACCTCACACTCTAAACAAAATGCATTTATCAAGAGTCTACTCTTCACTCGTAAATATAACAAAACAATTTTCACAAGGCACAGTTAAACTTTTTAGACATTAAAGGCTAACAAATTATTACTTACATCTATTGTCCTATGTTATTATGTTTTTGCCTTTTCATAATGTATCTCATGCCTTATACTAAATGCAACTCAAGAAGAAGAAGAAATGATTCAGAAGCCTTTACACCATTCTTAAACCACCTTGAATCTATCACTGCACAACGAGCTGCCCAGCTGCACACGAGCGATTGTTTATGCAAACAAGCAATTATTTGCCGTGCAATATCTGATCCTAATGCAGAACGGTGTATACCGTGCTCGTATCGCTTGCCTAAAGATAAATATTGCAAGGTGATTTGCGTACAGAGCAGTGGAGTCTGTTGATATTCGATTGAAACCTCAATTATTCATTACTTGCGCAACGTGCAGGAATGTAAATGCTACTTAGTTGGAGGAGATGAATAATTGGCATTTAGAACGTCAAGAAGAGCCATCGGGATATGCATAAGTTAATAATAAAGTACATTTTCGGTTATGAAAAATTTGTAATAATTCGATAAAAACCTATGGTTAGACTCATAATGATTAAATCATATTTGGAACTAGGGCAAGTCGATTTTAATTTTTATATGACTGAGATTAAAATGTTTAATATTATAAAAATTTAGAGAATAAAAGTTATCATTATTATGAAAATTCGATTTTTAGACATTTTTTATACATATGAAACATCCTTTTTATGAAATTTGAATTCTTTTTTAAACTTCTTGCAGGATCTGCAGAATAATGTTAAAAAAATAATTGTAGCTTGATATTTAATATTTTGAATTTCACGATATTTGAATCATATTTTGAATAATCAAGATATATGAGTGAGCTTTCTTTAAGAATTTAAATTATACTAGGTATTATGCTGAAAGAATGACGGGAACTTATTTAGCATTTAAAAAAAATTGTTTTAAGCGTGAAAACAAACGCCTCTCAAAGTAAAGAATGATTGAAAAACCAAATTAAATAAAAACATCCACTAACTAAAGTATGATGAAATTATAGTCAAAAAATTTAAAAACATTATTTTTTGCTAAAGGAGGGTGTTGTGAGTCTCATAACGAGTACAAGTCAGCCATATTAATTATCAAAAATGCTGTTCATTCAAATTCAGAGAAGTATCTTTACTAGCTACAGAAAATCTGTATTATGTATCTTAAAATCTTATTATATAAATTTATCAAACCCCAGTAATTTTTTATGTTTCTCATCATATTCTCCATTTGTACCCTTCTGGTTCTGCACCTTATATTATTCTGTACCCTCTGTGTACTATACACGAAATTGAATGAAAAAACGAAAAGAATGATCGAAAATCTCACATTGCTTGTTTTCATTCTCTATCTCCGATCGTTTATACTATCTACAATTTTATTGCAGATATTCGAACGGTTTACGAGAAACATTTCACTCAAACTCATATTCAGAACTTCTGAAGCGAGTTGATGTTCATCATCGTTTACACATTAATTACAACATTAAGCAATATTTATACTGTAACCACACTGTTGGTCCATCAACAGCAAATCAAGTCCATATGAAATCTGCTTTCCATCCTCTGAGCTCCTGGAATTGGGCGAAGCGTGTAATTTACCGATATTACGATAATTCGACGAAATTTATGTGTGCAAATTCAGCGACAATTTACGAACTATTGGCGTATTTAAAGTTGTGCTTTTTTGGAAACGCGACGACCAGAAGATTCCATTTATTTATACGAGCTGCGCATATGGGAACTGCTCGAAGCTGTAGGACACTCCAGAAAATGTTTGAGACATGACCATTGAAAAGTATTATTAATACTCCTGTGATTAATGTTAGTAAACTAGTGAAATAAAATGTAGTTCGGTTTTAAAATGTATGTATTAAATTGTGTAGATAAAGGGGAAATTGTCTTGAATTCTTTTAACTGTTACGTATTTTAGCGGGGAAATTCTGATCAGAACGCGGGTTGGTGCCCGTGGAGCGCTGAACCGCTCTGCTCGTCAAAGTGCGGATATTTCAAAATAAAACAAGTACACAGAATGATATTTAAGTTAGACTTCAAAGTATATTTAAAGTGCTCAGGAAGCCGGTTAGCGAAAGAATGCACGTAGCGTTGAAGGAAGAGTTCCGAGCTCGTCGACGAAGTCGATGACAAGATTCTCCTAGTCCTCCCATAGATCCTTGTTGTCCAATCAGGACGATGACATCCCTCAAGCTTCGTCAGTGGGTTGTCTTTGGCCATCTCTCTGTCCTTGCCCCCTTCCTTCACGCTTCCCTCCACTCTCGGCTGGTGGTGGAGGCTCGCTTTCCGATTACATAGTTTACATAGGCTACATACAGTATATACATATCTAACAGGTAAACGCGACCCTCAGGGTCAAGACGACGTCGCCCGAACAAAGTTTATGACTTTATGACTTCGGCCTCTCCTGACCGGAGTTTTTACCCTTACAGGACATCGGCAATTATTGAAAGGGAGGACAGAATTTTAAGTGGCTTTACTAGACGAGCCGCTGGTCGCTCGACGAAATTTGGCACGCAGATGTGAAAGGAAAAGTGAAGCTATTTTTTATTCTCGCTTGGTCTAACTGTAATTTAAAGGTATTGAATGCAATCCCAGGCTTTCGCATGCCTTCTGAGTTTGGGCATCAGCTGCTAACATTGTAAGGACACGTACAAAAATTATCAAGGGAAAACCTTCGAGAAACGCAACGCGCTCATACGTATTTATGAATTCCTGGCAATAAACTCCGCTTCGTTCTCCGTTTCAAATTTCGCTCCTACATACTCCATATATCGATTACATACATCTCCCAGCTACGTTCAAGCGATAGCGTATTTTTTTTTTTTTTTATTGAAATAACGCTTTAGACCAATTCTGGTCCATAAGCTACAGTTTACCAAATACATATACCTTACATCTGTGGCAACATACAAAAATACAAAAATAGTTATGTACAAAAGAAGGGTGTACTTGCCCTTAAGTGTACACTTATCACAAGCTTTACTTATACTAACTTTGCTATAACTTTCTTATGCTAGAGTAACTCTATACTACAATATTACAGTCAGCGCATATCAGGTACATAGTTTCTTGTGTATGACATCTATCAGTCTGCGTGTTCCTAGAGTATATAACGATTTACTTATTGTATTATCTTTAATGGGCTGTCGTCCCCATTATCTATTGAGATCTTTGTAATACTTAAAATCTAATACTTAAAACCTAATATTATTAGTATCACAGAAATTATTTATTATATTGAGGGCTGTAATATTCATGCTGGATACTATTTTCTGGATACTGTACGGGGGTCTCCAATTAGCTTTCTCCAGTTTGTTTAACATTTCCATTCTTTCATTGGAAAATAGAGGGCAGTGCCAAAGAACGTGATCAATATCCCGGGATGGATGGAGACACTGGCACTCCGAACTTTGAATTATTCCCAGTCTTGCCAATGATTCTTCACAGTTATGGTGGTTTGACCTAATTCTGCCAAATCTAACAATAAAGTCCCTAGAGAGGTTTCGTCCGTCAAACCATGGGCTCTTACTGCTTTCGAAGTAGTGCTCGTAGTACAAAACTCCCTTGGAGAGAAACTGCACCCTAAGTCTTCCTTCAGATTCCTCCCACATTTTCTTTTTAAAACCTTCTTTAAAATCGGTATATGGTACCTTATATTCGTCTGAGTAATCCATGCGGGTAGCCTCCTTGGCTACAATGTCTGCCCTTTCGTTACCAGAGATGCCACAGTGGGAGGGAATCCATGCAAATACTACTCTGCTTCCGTTGGGGCTCTGTTCTCTAAACTGAAGCACTTTGTTTTTAATTTCTAAAATATATCTATTTGTTTTAACATTAGCTTTGGTGCTTTTAAGGCTCATAACTGCACTTAAGGAGTCTGTACAGAATAGATATGATGTCTCACAGTTGGACAGGGCGAAGTCTAGGCCCTTATAGAGAGCTGCACACTCCGCTGTGAAGACCGATGCCTCTGGATTCATGCTAAGAGGATGGCAATAATCTCTCTCCAGGCATACAACTGCCCCACCAGTCGATAGGCCTTCTGTGGTTTTGGAGCCATCTATAAATATGCAGGTGAAATATCTGTAGTGCTCCTTCACAAGGCGGTTGAAGATCAAATTAGGGTCCTGAGAGAGCTGAATTCGTTGTCCCATATCAGTGTCGCACTCCACCTCAGCCATTAAGGCTTTGTACTCAGCATTAAGACAGGTGTAGTTATCATCTCTGTAGCACAGATCCTCCACCCTCATTGCGACCTTGACACACTCTGAGAATATCTGAGGACGGCTGGAACAAGATTTGCCTGCTATTGTGTTCGCTTCTCGAGCGAAATCTTTAACGCAGGAATTAGTGAGATGCATCCTATTAGAAAATATTTTTATCAGATATGTTTTGCCCAGAAATATAGCTCTATCCTGTAAGAAAGGAACACCAGCCTCAGCAAATACCACATTAGTAGGGGTGCTCATTCTAAGGCCGAAAGACAATTTTATGGCTCTCGCCTGTATTGTGTCAAGTTTCCTCTTTAGATGCTGTTTGTTAGGAAAATATATAAACGAGGCATAGTCAAGCTTAGATCTAATTAAAGATTTGTAAATACAGAGTAAGGTGTCTGGGTGACATCCCCACCATACTCCTCTGAGAAATTTAATTATATTAAGGGTTTTGGAGCATTGAGCATATAGTTTGTCAACATGTACCCGGAAGGAGAGCTTGGCGTCCAGGTGAACCCCCAGGAATTTAACAGTGTCCGAGTTGTATCTTGTCTGTTCTCCTATGCTGAATGCAATCGATCCAGTTCTAAGGTTCCGGTTATTAAATATAACAATCTCCGTTTTCTCTGGTGAGAGATCTAAGCCCAGAATCGACAAATTCACTCGTATCTCCTCGACCGCCTTCTCAAGAGATCTTGTAGCTATTTCCAGTGATGAGCTCCTACAGTAGAGAGCGGTGTCATCCGCATATTGGGATATCCTTACATCATCCGATATGCCCTCAAAAATATTAGCCACGTAAATGTTATACAGGAGGGGGCTTAGGACTCCACCTTGCGGCAGGCCCTTGTAGATTATTCTCAGACCCTCTTGGCTGGTAAATCTAGCCAATCTACTGTACGACCAGTTTGCAATGAAGGATAGAACATTAATTGGCACGCCCAAGCCCGCCAGCTTTTCCATCAGAACATTAATCTGGACACTATCGAAAGCTGCTCGAACGTCCAAAAAGGTGGCCGCCGTGTACTGCTTATACATCAGCCCAGTATGCACATACGAGGTTAAGTTAGTAATATTGTCGATACAGGAGCGGCCTCTCCTAAATCCCGACTGTGAGTCCAGGACCATGCCATATTTCTCACTCCACCATTGCAACCTATTGTTGATTTGACGCTCCATAAGCTTGCACATACAAGATGTAAGGGAGATAGGTCTAAAACTTTGACCATCTGGTTTCTTGATTAATAGTATTTGGGAGGTACTCCAGCTCTCCGGTATAACCCTAGTCAAGAATAATTCATTATATATATCGAGAAGTAGAAGTTTACATCGTACAGGCAGGCTCCTGATCATCCCGTAGTCAATTCCATCCAATCCTGGAGCCGAGCCACAGTTGGTTCCATCCAATGCATGGTTGAACTCCAGAAAATCAAAGGGAGCATCCAGGAAAGCATTGGTTTCAACTTGTAGCTCCAATACTGGGTTAACTGGGACCCATGGGGGACATATTTTTGCTATTGAATTGTTGATTCTGTCTTTAACTACTTCTGGGTCTTCATTTCTTTTACATGTTGTTTTAGTCCACTTTGATTTTAGAACCTTGATATTGTTCCAGAAGTGCGTTAGGTTCGTCCGATGGTTTAGGCTGGCTGCATATTGCCTGAAATTGTCTTTTTTCTTTGTCCTGAGATGTTTTTTTTGTAATTGCTACCTGTTTTTTGTACGATATCCAGTTATCATATATTGGGTGATGTTGCCACTTCTTGAAGGCCGCCTTTCTTAGTCTCACAAACTTATTACATTCAGAGTCCCACCAGCGAACTGGATTCCTGTGTTTGTCAGGAGGAACCTCCACTTTTTTCGGAGTACATGCCCCTATAGATTGCGTCATTTTGTCGGTGAAGATTTTGTATTTTTCTAGTGGTGGGCCCACCAGATTTTGGAGGAAATATTCGTAGTGGCTATCCATAATGTCCTTATATTCTGCCCAGTCTGTTCTCTGTGAGGACAGCCTGTTGTTAGTCTTTTTGTACACATATTTGCCTACATAGACTTCAATGTGAAGCGGGAAATAGTCTGATCCCATTGGATCCTCCCCCTGATACACTGTGGAGATGCCAGTGAGCCTTGCCGAGGTCAGTGCAAGGTCCAGATTGTTTGAGGTGTTATTCCTAACATCAATATATGTCTTCGTGTTGTGATTAAGTATATCAAGTTGATGCTTGTCGATTAGGTCCATCAGAATATTCCCATTTGCATCCGTGTGATCACAGTTCCATTCAACATGATGGGCATTGACATCTCCGAGAAACAAAGTAGATCCCAGCCTCGTCATGGCCCTCAAGAATTTATCCCATCCTTCTCCCGACAGCTTCCTTCCGGGAGGTCTGTAACAGGTAGCAATATTAATTGTCTCAGTGAGGTTATATATTTGAACACCGCAGGATTCTATCATCATTTTCATTGCCAAACACCTAAAGTTTAAAACCAATACATTTAGGTCGCCATTGACAATATGGTCAATGGCGACCTAAATGTATTGGTTTTAAACTTTAGGTGTTTGGCAATGAAAATGATGATCCCGCCACCTTTATTGCCCCACCTGTCCTTCCTGACTGAGTTAAAGCCGGGGATTTCAAACCTGTCTTGAGGTGTGAGCCACGTTTCCACACATATTAAAATGTCGGAATTGCTGGAAAGGTGAAGTATTTCCATTCGTTTATTGTTAATACTTCTACAATTCCAGAATGTTACTTTAATTGGTTCCATTGTATGACTTATTTTATCTGGAGATAATGAGATTATTTTATTAAGCTTTATTATTTAACTTGTCCGTTATGTACGTGTGGTCAGAGAAATTTCCTATATCGGAAAGGGCCTTAGATGTAAATCCAGTGCTCTTGGATGAGCTTGTTGGGACATCGGTCATTCCTTCCCCATAATTTTCTTGTTAATATCAAGCTGGTGCATTCTTCCTTTTGGGGTGCTGGCACCTGCCTGTGGGCAGATAGTCCTATACCATACTTGTCCTTTTTTAACTCTAGATCTCTGTTGCTGAATATTATTTCCTCTGCTGCCCGTTTCATTAACTGCTGTTTCACTTTTTCCTTACTTAAGGTTTCCTTCTTTTTTTTAAAATGGCTAGGGGATTTGTTTGCTGATGACAATGGTAAGGATACAGCCTTACTGTAAGTCCTAACAGGGACATTTTTTAGGGTAACTCCATTCCCCACTTCTGGCATCACAGATCCACCTATTCTTTTGAGTTCCAGTAACTGTTGGCTTCCTTGGGTTTAGGGAAATGCTCCTTAGTGGGACGCATAGTTGCATGGTCTACATTCTTTCTAAGCTTAAGAATTGCAAATTCAGGTTTGTCTCTGATTACCTCCTGCGCCTGATAAAAGCCGACACAGTTGTAGGACATGTAAGTCTGTACCGCTTTTTGGAATCCAAGCTGCGGACAGTCAGAGCTGAATGTATTGTGGTCAGCTTTACAGTGCAAGCATTTGGATGATTCTTTTTCACTACATGGCTCCTCGCCATGCTCCTTACGACCACAGAAGTCACATCTGGCCATGCGTTGGCATTTCAGCTGTGAATGCCCATAGGACCAACATTTTCTGCACGTTCTGACAGGTTCAATGTAGGGGTGAACCTTCATGTTAATTAGACCATATACCTTGATATAATCGGGAAGGGTATCTCCCTCAAAGGTGAGCATCACCTTATCGCTGGATATCCATTCCGTGGTTTTGTTCTCCTCATTAACTACTCTCCTATTCAGTCGTTTAGCATACGTTATTTTACATGTAGAGCTAGAGAGATCAATCAGGTCCTGAATGTCGTAGTCCTCGCAAAAGCCCTTGATCAACCCCTTCCTTTCTATTTTGAATCTGGGGATGAAGGCCTCAATCCTACGATTCTCCGCGAGATTGATCCCTGCAACAAACTTATTTGCGTCTTGCTTATTCCTAAAACAAACCTCTGCTTTGCAGAATCCTCTGGGGTTAAGGTCAAAGGCTCCACAGTTTAATCCCGATATGATCCTTGCCAGTTCCAGCAAGTTCTGGCTTCTACTTCTTTTGACATGTTCTTTCTTAAGGAAAACTTCAACAATAGCTGTACCTTTATGAGAGTCAGGATATGTGTTTATTGTTTTTGGTAAAGCCTTATCCATGTTTGGCTTCCCGGTGAGGGGGGCGTCCTTCAGAGATTTTTTGTTATTTACCCCATTCATACCATCCCCATTCTGTTTTCTCTTAAGGGAATTGTTGTTTAACTCATTACCCGGAAATACACTTTTCATTTGTTCATCGCTATTCTCAAACATCCTAAACCCCTTAGGAGGTTATCTTCTCTGATCCGTCTACATTTCGTTGTACGTTTTGAACGACCAATTACAAAGTTTAAACTATTTCCACCTTTTACCTCAGGCAAGGTTTTGTTTATTCTAATACTATGTTTTACTGTATACCGAATATTATTGCTCTCTTACCCAACTCTACCGTCGATACTTCAGCGATAGCGTAACACATCAATAACAGTGGTGACATCTCTCGAATATTCAACAAAATAAATTTCATTTAAAAAACGATACTTTACCAAAAACCCTCGTATTCGTCATTATTGTTTCTCCTTTTACTCTCAAATATAATGTATTTGTAGAACAGTACCGTGTAGTGAATTGTAAAAGAAAAAAAAATTCCGTCTTAAATTTAAAATGCAGTTAGTCCTCTTTTCGAGAAAAACACACGAACGTTTGCAAAAATCGATGAATATAGTCATCATGAAATTTTTCAAATACATACATACATACACCTTATCAATGAGATATTTTTATCAGGAAATACTTTTCTTTCAATTAGAAACTTGTTATCGACTGTTTTTTTTTTCAATATTGATTGTCAACTAAAGTGGAAACGCGTTACTTGATGCTGGTAAAGTTAAATGTGAAAATTTCAAATGTGGAGCAGTCGAATCTTATCGATGGCATGTTATCGGTAGTGTAGGAGGAACAGGCTTCCTGCCATTTTCCACTAGTTGGACCCTCGTCCATAATTTCCCACCGATGAAGATGATTAATTTATATATGGGAGACAAAATTTTGTTATCAGTACTGTTACATTATAGTAATAGACGACTTATTTATTTCTAAGTAAAATTAGTGTTAAGGGAGTAGACTGCTGTGACAAAAAGTACGTGATCTTTTGATACAATGTGTAGAGAAACTAATCAGCTAATGATTTTGGCATCTTGTAAAGCCTTAGGGACCATTATAAAAATTAAGAAACTATACATATGTAGATACCTATGCGTCATGAGGTGGCTCCGAACTGATGATCTTTCTAAAACGGTGTACCTGCTAACTCAAATTGGGATTGTCTACTCTAAAACAAAAAGGCAAAAGCTTTCTATTAAGAATAATGTTATGCCTAAGCATTAACGGACTTGATTTTTAATATTTTGAAAATTCGTGGAATAATAGCGTGTTGAAGAAAAGGATGCCGATTTTCGCGTCTGTAACTCCCGTAAAAAGGGAATTTTTAAATAAATGGTCCATTAATGTTTAGGGAATGTAGCAACAAAGCTGTTTGCAAACTTTGGTCGCAATTGCATCGATACAGATTGAGAAATCATGTACACCGTTTTGAAAAGTATCGGCTTCTGCGTTCGGCTCTGTATCTCCAAAAGTAAGGTATATTTATATTTCAAACCTTTTGCATGTCATATTAGAGATTTCGAACTAATATTTAACAAAACAAAAATTACGATTTTCCGATAGTTTTACAGTAGTCTAACCCCGTAATGTATATATCGGAATGTTATCGACTTGATTTTATTCCACGTTATGTTTATGTATCAGGAAACTTAGTGGAAGCGTGGCTTAGATTTCAGCATTGTGGTAGTAAGCTGGCAAACTATTAAAAGTAGGTCCGGATCCCACCAAACATTCGGAATAAGTATTTATTAATCGAATAAGTACAAATTTAGTGTTCAAAGAAATTTAAAAACACTCGTTTTTCACAGCATGTCTATTTAAACACTGATAATCATAATGATGGCTTAGTACACACATATTGTATGTCGACTTTTAGCGTTTTTGAGAAAAACAGGTTCAAACATTCAATGGTACTTTATAATTAAATAAATCCTTTTTGCATTATTGTATTATCATATATATGTAATGCAGGTATAACTGAAAATATGTAATTAGTAGCATAAGTCAGAATCTGCAAAATTATAATAATAATTCGATAGTAATACTTCGAAGATGAACATGCTATATATAACCAAGTACAAAGAAAGACATATTATACTAAATGATATTGTATGAAAATGAATGAAAGTAATAATAACTGGAAATAATCTTTAAACCAATTATACTTATTTTGAAAGTAACAGGAATAAAAAAGTAATTATTCATTTTCATTTTCGCAGTTGACATTTTCGTAGTTTTCATTTTTGTCAATATCCATGGGGATTGGAATTACATCACGTTGTGATTTTGCTGATGGTATGCTAGTGATAAATGCTTTGTAGTATTCAGGAATAATTACGTTGTTTAAAAGATATACCTTTTTCTTTCATGATAGATATAGGAAAACTTTTTTTGAAATTTTGTATTAATTGTCACATTTTTCGAAGAATACTTTCGTCCTCTGGCATGGACATACAACATTTGTGCACTCAGCATAATAGATTCAGGGACATACAATAAAAAAAATATTATTTTTGACACATTTATATAAAAGATAAAAATATGATTTTTATACAGCATAAAGAAACAGTCAAGAACTATTTGTTGCATATAAAAACTAAAATTTCATAAAAAGTGGACATACAATATGTGTGCACTTAGCCACCGATATGGACTTCGACGGATTTCGACCTACTCTCACTAGTTTAATTTTCTGTCACTAGTTGGCGTATCGAAATTCTTGGTTTCCCAATACATATTAAGTTCCACTAATTAGTTCTAGATGATTACTTGGAGTTAGTTCCAGAATTAATTAACCTTGCACAGGGATATATTGGAATATAAAAGATGAATGAAAAATAATATACCTAATATGAAGAACTATTTCTTAAACATTCAAAGTCATATTTTTCGAGAACAAAGGTTTATTCGAAGAATTTTTACTGTATACGTTTTACCTACATGTTTGTTGATACAACATCGTTTGCTTTTTGGTTGAATCATTAGTTATCGAAAACTCGGCACAATATCAAGTAAAATGTTTTTCATGAATTTCCAGTAATGTTTCCATATTATAGTAAAGATTTCTTCCGTTTTTTTGTGAAACTTTATTCTGAAAATGATGGCTTAAGTTTCTGGTTTGAATTTTACTTTTCGTTATGTTTACTTTGTAAAGAGCATACGGGATTGTTTTTGTGCATTGCTCGTTCAGTTTACAAAAATCCAAAGGAGGACAATATAAATTTTCGGCACAATAAATGAATGTAATGTAAGTTGACCAAAATTTTGCAGTAGACGTCAGTAGTATGTCTAGGAGAGTTCTAACCCTGGTCCTCTGAGGGGAGCGTGGCGGCGGGGGGAAGTGACGGCGCGCGGCGGAGTGCGACGGAGGGAAACATTGGCGCGGGGATAGCGGGAGAGGAAGACAGGTTGCGCAAGCTCGAGCCGCGGAGTGGGGGAAGCCCTAATCGTGGGGGGGATCAGTCCGGACCGGGCCGCCGCGGAGACCTGGCCCACCGCCGGAAACTTTTCAGGGTGGGAATGACCCCCGAAAACTTTTTCATACCTAACTGAGGGAGGGGACGACACCCAAATATTTTTCCCAAAATTTTTTCCAAACCAATATGCGGCATACAGACATTTATTTCCAGCACAGAGAAATAATAATAATTTTTTGATCAGCTATCTACCGAACCATTATATAGCAATATTATTTCAAATAGACATGTAGCATGCATTCTAAAGTTTTTAAAGCTACCAATTTTTTTCAAAATGTTTTGAACGTAGTAGCGTATCGCGCGATAACATGCGAAATCCGAATCCCTCGAGACTCCTGCATGCGATGATGTCATTTGACAGCGCGAAGAACGCTCGAACGAAATAAACGCTGAATCTTAAAATTAGGTGGCGAGGAGGATGACGGATAAATGAAATGGAGAAATAATATACGTTTAAGAAATTTTATTTAAAATTAAAAGAATGTAATTTAACATTTTTCCTACGAGCATCAGTTAGAATATCATTAATGGCACATGCTAACAGTTTGCAATCTACATGATAATCCTCACAGTAATGTTCGCTATCACATATGATTTTAGCAGCACGACGCGCATCTAATGTTTCGCAGGCAACATCGCTCTGTTGTAGCACGTTACCAAAATTTTAAACATTTCATCTGCACATCATATGCAGTTTCATACAACCGCGAATACCCATAGGCTATACACAGCTCAAGATTAAATAAAAATGTTACTGTGTCCAGTTTGAAATACACCGACTTATTATGTAGTGTCGTCTTTACAATTGGAGGCGAGAATCATAGAAAGAATTATGCGGAGTCGATAGAAACTGGTGAGGTGAGAAAGAGGGAGACAGACAAGTAAATAGATTGTAATATATGTAAAATGATTATATATTGTTCCATTAATTAAAAAATTGATATATAAAAAGAAAAAATATAAAAATAGAATATAAATAGTGTCTCGGCAGAACCATCTCTCTCTCTCTCTCTCTCTCTCTCTCTCTCTCTCCCTCCCTCTCTCTATCTCTCTATCAATCTCTCTTTTTTCTCCTTCTCTTTCTTTCTCTTTTTCTCTTTTTCTCTTCTTCACATCAATCGCAAGACAATTTGAACATTCTCGAACAGCTGATGGACTTCCTATTCACTTTTCGCGACATCATACATACATACTATTCCACACAACACCTCGTATACATTTACTCGACTTTGAACGTGTATCTAACGGGTATTGAACGGCTTCGGACCGTTCAAAGCCGTTCAATACCCGTTCGATACACGTTCAAAGACGTTCAATACCCGTTCGATACACATTCAAAGCCGTTCAATACCCGTTCGATACACGTTCAATGCCGTTCAATACCCGTTCGATACACGATCAATGGTGTTCAATACCCGTTCGATACATGATCAAAGTGGTACGATAGGCGTCCGATACACGTTCAAGTGATATGGTCTAGCCGAATGATGAGTGCAAAGAAGGAGAGGATGATCTGTGAAGAATTCGAACAAGATGAGCGCAAGGAGGAAGGGGATGGCCAGTGAAGAAGAATCTGAAGAACAAAGGCATCCTACTTTGCAACGTATGCAACTTTAGGCATGGGCCCCCCATATCATAAATCCCGTTATTGTGGATAGTGTAAAGAAGCTATAGTGATACTCGGTTGGTATAATTTCGGGGTTTTATAAATCGTTTTGTAAGTTTTCTAATTTGTTTGCTAACTTTATTTAATTCTTCCGGGTGTTTGATTATCCTTTTAAGCTCGGAATTCGGAAAAAGAAGCGATAAGATATGAATGTGGGGGAAGACTAATGAGAGGAAAAGAAGTAACGAAAAGGAAAAGAATGAGAATCAAATTCTTGGAAGGGAGAGGATGGTCAAATGAAAAATGGAAAAGGAGAAATTAAATGGGAAAGAAGTGTGGACCAAAATAGGGCAGATAAGTAAAGACACCCAAGAACAAGAAAGAGAGATGAAAGTATAGGAGTCGAAATTCCTAAGGGAATTAAGAGAGGTGGCAAGGAAACCAGGAGATAGGCCGGAATGTGAGAAAAAGAAAAAAGAAGAATTAGAAACGATAGGAAGATTCATACAAGGTAGTGAAACAAGGGCATGCAAATATTGGCTAATGAAAGAAGAAAGGGTATGTAGGCTTTGTAAGAAAGAGGAAGAAACAGTGAAACACGTGATTGAAGCATGTGAAATAAGTGGAAAGAGTGGCAAGAATTGGACAGAGGTAATTAGAGGAGAAGGGAAAGACTTGGCTATTCTGCAGGAGATAATAGGGAGAAGGAAAAGATGGGAAGAACAGGAAAGTGATAAAAGAAGATTATGTAACATATAATAGATTAGGAAACACTTGTAAAATAGGAAAAATTGTTAAGACACAGCAGAATACATTAAAAAGACAGGACTTACACTGACGCAATCACGGGAATGAAATGGAAAGAGTATATGATCGTTAAATTGTAACACGAAAGTGGACAATAAATTAAATTATTATTATATTTTTTCTTTTATATTGTATTTTTATATTTTTATATTTTTATTTTTTATTTTATACTTACATATTCTATTTATACTCTATTTTTATATTTTTTCTTTTTATATTGTATTTTTATATTTTTAAATTTTTCTTTTTTTATTTGATATTTTTATTTGATATTTTTATATTCTATTTGTATAGAGAGAACTCAACAATGTTGAGAATAGTGCGGTTTAATTAGAGTTAAAGAATTGTGGCGATACAATAGATACGTAACACTTTCGGCGAATGTTGTCGAGATATTACTGTTCTGTGTAACTGAGCACTCGGGTCGGTCACGAGAGCGCGAGTGTGTATGAATGTATACGAGGTGTTGTGTGGAAGAGTATGTATGTATGATGTCGCAAAAAGTAAATAGGAAGTCCATCAGCTGTTCGAGAATGTTCAAATTGTCTTGCAATTGATGTGAAGAAGAGAAAAAGAGAAAAAGAGAAAGAAAGAGAAGGAGAAAAAAAAGAGATTGATAGAGAGAGAGAGAGAGAGAGAGAGAGAGAGAGAGAGAGAGAGAGAGAGAGAGAGAGAGAGAGAGAGAGAGAGAGAGAGAGAGAGAGAGAGAGAGAGAGAGAGAGAGAGAGATGGTTCTGCCGAGACACTATTTATATTCTATTTTTATATTTTTTCTTTTTATATTTCTATTTTTTAATTAATTGAACAATATATAATCATTTTACATATATTACAATCTAATTACTTGTCTGTCTCCCTCCTTCTCACCTCACCAGTTTCTATCGACTCCGCATAATTCTTTCTATGATTCTCGCCTCCAATTGTAAATACGACACTACATAATAAGTCGGTGTATTTCAAACTGGACACAGTAACATTTTTATTTAATCTTGAGCTGTGTATAGCCTATGGGTATTCGCGGTTGTATGAAACTGCATATGATGTGCAGATGAAATGTTTAAAATTTTGGTAACGTGCTACAACAGAGCGATGTTGCCTGCGAAACAATAGATGCGCGTCGTGCTGCTAAAATCATATGTGATAGCGAACATTACTGTGCGGATTATCATGTAGATTGAGAACTGCTAGCATGTGCCATTAGTGATATTCTAGCTGATGCTCGTAGGAAAAAATGTTAAATTGCATTCTTTTAATTCTTAATAAAATTTCTTAAACGTATATTATTTCTCCATTTCATTCATCCGTCATCCTCCTCGCCACCTAATTTTAAGATTCAGCGTTTATTTCGTTCGAGCGTTCTTCGCGCTGTCAAATGACATCATCGCATGCAGGAGTCTCAAGGGATTCGGATTTCGCATGTTATCGCGCGATACGCTGCTACGTTCAAAAACATTTTGAAAAAAATTGGTAGCTTTAAAAACTTTATAATGCATGCTACATGTCTATTTGAAATAATATTGCTATATAATCCCTAGTAGCACAAAATATTGAATGCACATACATCCAATATTAAAAAGAGGTTCAATCTCTTTTTGATATTTAAACATACATACAATATTTATTCTAGATTAAAAAGCAAATATATTTTCCAAATATGCTGGAAATATTCATTTTATATCATGAAAAAAACATTCTTTTTCAAATATAAAGTAAATATTTATTGAATGGTAGAAAGAAAACATTTTTTCCCGAATATTTTATTTTCTAAACCTTTATTTCACATTTTCAGTATTTGTGTATAATATTTGGAATCAACATTTTTTTCATATTAAAAAGTGTGGCTAAAAAATATTTTTTTAATATTTGGAAAAAATATTTAACCAATATTTTGTGCTACTAGGGATGGTTCGGTAGATCGCTGATCAAAAAATTATTATTATTTGTCTGCGCTGGAAATAAATGTCTGTATGCCGCATATTGGTTTGGAAAAAATTTTGGGAAAAATATTTGGGTGTCGCCCCCTCCCTCAGTTAGGTATGAAAAAGTTTTCGGGGGTCATTCCCACCCTGAAAAGTTTCCGGCGGTGGGCCAGGTCTCCGCGGCGGCCCGGTCCGGACTGATCCCCTCCACGATTAGGGCTTCCCCCACTCCGCGGCTCGAGCTTGCGCAACCTGTCTTCCTCTCCCCGCTATCCCCGCGCCAATGTTTCCCTCCGTCGCACTCCCCCGCGCGCCCTCACTTCCCCCCGCCCCGCGCGCTCTCCTTAGAAGACCAGGGTTAGAACTCTCCTAGACATACTACTGACGTTCGAAAAACCAAACTTTTTCTCCATTTGATATTTCCTATGCATCATTTTTTGGAAGCATCGTCGAAACATTTTATTATTGTAAACTGTGTATTTAATTTTTTCGATTGTTTTCTTGCTTTTGTCAAGATACATACTTAGACAAACCTATTTCATTTAAATAAAAAAGGAATGCACAAAAATTTACACAAATTTCGAGACTTAGAAACAAAAGCATTATGAAAAATAATATTTTGCTTTTTCTCTTAGTTAGTACCACCTTCTAACACAAACTTGACTGAAGACAGAAAGCTCACCAACTTCGAATCTTCTAGGAAGATCGTCCCAAAGTAAAATATTAAAATTTATACAGAACTGTACTTATCCACCTTCTTTATTCTCATTAAAACTTATAATAAATACACAGGTGTCTGTTTTACAAGTGCTCAGCCTGTATATCCAAATTTTCAACCTATTTATCTCAATTCATCAATCAACTCTCGAATTAATATGCAAGAAAATTACATCTAAATAAACACACGAATACATCGATAATTAAGACGTTAATCAAGACAAAGTTCCTCCAAAATCTTTCTTTCTCGTTTATCGATCGAAAACAATACGTTATACGCTGAGTGATTTTTTATTAAGTACTCGGAACGAAATCCCTTGTTTCTAATAAGGAAAAGCGTTGATCGATTGAGTGATCTGGCATTTTTCATGCCTCCTATCTGCATGTCATTTGCTCGAGTGGCGCAAAATCGAAGGTTGCCAGAGACTCCACGATATTTCGAGGAACTTGCCGTTCGAAATTCCCGGAAAATGGGATTGAAGGACAACAATAAAGTCTCTGGAATATGCAAACGGTCTGTAAGTACATATGGCGAGCTGACATGCTCACTTGTTTGGTAGACCTTGTGTCCATAAGTTCGATGGAATGTTCGCGTCAAGTGTCGGTGACATTCGAAATTGTAAAATCAAAATGAAAGCTGTGACCCAAAATGCTTACAATTCGCGTAAGAACTACGAATACCTAGGTGAGTGATTAACAGTTAATTAGGAAACATGTATTTTAATACTCTGTTATATTTCTTATTAATTATTGTAAATTCTGCAATTCTATCGATTCCTCTTCTTCTGTTCTATTAATATATGTAGAATACTCTAAATAATTTATCATTTAACATTTTCTTGCATAAGGCTGTCAGTTACTAAAAATATAAAACTTCAAGCACCAACAATATACATTAGATAACACACAAATGTCATTTCCTCTTTCACGCCACATGTTACTTCTTACATCATTCATTATCGGTATTTTCACATACCTTCACAATATTCCACCACAAAAATACACGTTCGCTGAATTTTTTACTTTTCTAAGTACCTCACATTTGTATAAACTGCACAATCCTTTTTGTGACATTCTTCAATAAAACACAAGTAACTCCCTTCACTATTTCTGATGATAGTCTGTCATTACTTACTACTAGTGTATTTCTCATAAGAATTGTTGTGCCATTTAAAATTTGTCGCGTTAGGGAAAGGTTTTTTGCAAACCTTGAAAAGGACATTTCGTGATTATTGCGAAAATACGGGGTTGCATGGATTTCGCTACATTGTCACAGGCAAAACGAGCTTTGATAGAACAATATGGTTCGCGGTGAGTGAGACTTTTAGTTGTTCTTTTTTGCTTCCACCAACAAAACTGTAGAGGAAATTCCAACCGTATTCGCAGATCTGCGCTTCGTCTGTTGCTTTCTGCGTAACGCTAATGCTACGTTTCTGGGTATATTTTTCAAACAACCCGACGGTAACGATTATCGACACATCGAACCCGATAAGGGGTTTACACTTCCCTGGCATCACCATATGCAATAACAACAAAGTTTATAAGGCCCACGCTGACGTAATTACACAAATATTGTAAGTAATGATTGTGTGTCTGCAATGAAAAAACGGGCGTGTCCTATTTTTCTTTCTTCTGTTCCTTGAGATATTTTATGTTCATTTACGTAGTGATAAACTTGCAAAAGCATTGACGATAGATAACACCGGTAAGAATTTGGAATTTATTTTCAAATTCTTGTTCAGCAGAGAGTGCTGCTCTCACACACTCGACACCCTAATTAGGGAAATAAATTTTCGAAGCATAGATTTTTTGAGCCACTAGTGATCAGAATGCTCCTGTTTAAATACAATTTTCATATTTTACACATCGATATTCTGAAAATTTAGAATAGTCAAAAGGCTATTTTCAAGGTTAATTCACAGAAATAACAATTATATCCCGCTGTACCTATACACGTACCTACCTCACAGAAACAATTTCTGTTGATAGATTAATGAATGGATTCGATATCAATATGACCAATAAGCTTTTCTCTTCATTGATGAAGTTGATACGGCCTGATAAAATTGAGATTGAAAACGCGACGGCGTTATCGGCCCTCGACACCCTAGGCTACACGGTCGAGAAGCTTATGTTTGAGGTGACAAACATTTGTCTTTTTATTTGATAAATCAGCAACAGTTTCCTGTTGCAGCTGATGCACCCATGCAGTTTGCTGCTGGCGAGGTGCGCCTGGCTTGGTCAGATCTACGACTGCAACAAAATTTTTAAAACAGTCAAATCCAACGAAGGCTTCTGCTGTGGCTTCAATTATCACTTCGATTTCTCCAAAGATTACGAGTAATTCGGAAAATTTCATCTTCAGCATTTTGGTATCTATCTTCGTGTAGGTTGCATTTTTCATATCCTTTCAGCAACGAAAATTCAGGGCTGATGAATCTGACTGCAACGGAGGAGAATTTCCAAGGGTATAATCCCTTTGACACCCTTCCAGGTGTTGGGAAAATTTTGGTAATAATTCATTAACAAATCTTGCATATAAAAGGATTCTTGATCATTCGTGTATAACTGTATCTCCACAAAATTACCTTTTTGAAAAAAGGAACAAAAATGCGTGCCAAATATACGCGCGCGAAGAGGACGTCGTAAATTTAATTAACCCGTCAAAAAGAATCCCATTTAAAAACATTGTCGTAAATTAATAGCTTTACAAAACTAATGATATACAAAAAATGCACTAATTATAACAATGGCTATTTATACAAAGAAAAAATGTATTAAATAATATTAAGCAGATATATTTTTATACAAATAAATACTTTAATACGAATATTTTATACTTGGCGCTGCGAAATCCAAAAAAAATGTTAATTGTCTTAGTATTACCTAATAATTTTCAACAACTCCCTTACAATCTAAAATATTTTATTTAAAATACTTGGCGCTGCGAAATCCAAAAAAATGTTAATTGTCTTAGTATTACCTAATAATTTTGAACAACTCCCTTACAATCTAAAATACATAAACACATACATATACATATTAGAAACGCAGTCACATTTATTCTACATATATTTAATTCTAATATCATACGCACACACATGTACACATTTAGCATGCGCGTATAGCATATGCACACGCGCACATACAGACATTCACGAATGCACACATGCGAAAGAAAGATAAAGATTAATGCAATTTATACATATTTATTCAGTTTAGCAACACCAATTCGGAGCGCAGCGCCAAGTATTTTGAATTTGCATAATCATAGATCTGCTTAATATTATTTAATACATTTTTTCTTTGTATAAATAGCCATTGTTATAATTGGCGCAATTTGTGTAGGGGAGAGCGGGGACAAACGTAACACTTTTTACATGTGGCCTAGCTGCCAATTACCTCTTACAGATATAAAAATGAAAATTATGCCTTAAGATAGTGTGTTTCTTGGTCTATCATTTGACCACAAATTCAGCCTTCTATGATAAGTAGTCAAAGAGTTATAGCAATTTTCCGCAGTGACTGTCATTGTTACTTTTGTCCTGCAGGGGTAGGACGAAAGTAACATACCATGGGGACGAAAGTAATATTAATTATTTTGAGAACAATTAAGTAAAAACACTTGTTCCAAAGCAAGATAGGATTTTTTATTACTAGAAACGATAGAAACAAACATTTAAATAAACATATTTTAAGTAGGTAACGATAAAAAAGCATAACCAGCTTCAAATATTTCTTTGATAATGTGTAGTTGATTTAATATGGAATCTCATGTAACGGCCCCAAAAGTAACTAATATTTATAATTCTTTTTTAAAAACTATTGTTACTATTGGATTCAACTACTCTCTGTAGTGACGTGTTACTTTTGTCCCCAGCTATGTTTTTCAGTATAGAAATGTTATAACGTACAAAGTATACAATACTTATTCAAATCAAATACAGGAACTTATAAAGACATTATCTAAGAACGCTCTAACAAATAACTGCATCAATATCTATAGTTTAATTATGAATATTAACAAAAAACCAAGAGAGGAGACACTTAACTGAATGATCGAAATAACGAAATCAGCTTGCCCACGGTATAAGAATCGTCGTATTGCTCAGCGTCACTCCGTGACACAAAAGAAACACTAAATACACGTAACTATATAAAGCAAACGTTTTCGAAACTTTTGTGGACGGCGGCAGAAGGCGTGTTACTTTCATGACGCCGTTACGTTTGTCCCCGCTCTCCCCTATATCAACAGTTTTGTAAAGCTATTAATTTATGACAATATTTTTTAAGTGGGATTCTCTTTGACGAGTTATGAAATTTGCGACAAACGTGTTGGCACGTGTATACTTGGCGTGCATTTTTGTACCTTTTTTTTATAAAAGGTAATTTTGTGGAGATTTCATACATTTTGTAGTACCAATTACAGGAGAATATGTAGCTCGCCGCAGAAGAAGTAGGGGAAGGTGAAGCAGGACGGGGTAGGTAAGGTTTAATGATGAATAAAACACAGGTTTTCATAATCAACTAATCAATTTTATGTCTGAGCCATTCTTTGTTAATATAAAATTATACATGAAAATATGCTTATTTTTTCATTTGCTCATGCAGCAGAGTTACTTTCTTTTTCGCTTCTGCTTTGATTATCTGTAAATATATAAAAAACACGTTTTTTAGTTACAACATAACGTAGAACTTATAGAAAAATAGTGGCATTTTGCTGTAGTAAGTGTACAAACTACATTATGTGTCCGAAGAAGGTGAGAGCGTATGGCAGAAAGTCTTGTTGGAGGACATTTAAATGCTAATAGTAATTTAACAAAAATGAACGAAGAGATCCAATATTTTCAACAGACAATTTATTGGTTTTGGAGTAGAATTAGTTTTGTATGTTTATTCGTGAATTGAAATATTGTTAATGGGAACGTAAAAAATTAATGAAATAATGAATAGCCTGGCAACTACTGTGGATTTTATTACAGTATTACAAATGCCTTTCACAAAACGAAGAGATCCAATATTTTCAACAGACAATTTATTGGTGTTGGAATAAAATTGATTTAATATGTTTATTGGTGAATTGAAATATTGGTAATGGGAAACTAATAAAATTAAAGAATAGCGAGGGAACTACTGTGGATTTTAATAAAGTATTAGGAATATCTTTCACAAGAGATTGAAAAGTATCAAGGGAGATGTGTTTTCAGCGTACTTTCTTCACTGATGTGACTAGCTTTACATCGCAAGCAGTCCACCATAATCTATTTTCTTAATAATTCTTAATGCTATGTCTTTCGACAAATTTTGTCGATTTAACTTATTTGATAAATTTCCAGAAACTTGTGCGAAACAAGATTCTTCTCTGTCTATCGAACTTTCAGCGGACAACCTCCGAGCCTGTGCACCCCCTTCATTTCTATAAAAAAAACTCTAATGTAAAAATAGGTTCCTAATATAAAAACAATATATTATTTTGTAAAAACTTTTGCGAAAGAAGATGCTGCCCTCTCGAACCTTCTCCAGACAACTTCCAAGTCTGAACGTCTCCTCCGTTTCTATAAGCTCTACATAAATAGCCTATTAAAAAATTTTGGCGACTTACCTTGTTAATTGAGACCATAATTCAGTGTACCATATGGTGTATAAACTCGTGACATTTAAAAAAATTGAAATCGTACCTTATTTGATACTTGACAGGTTATGATTGATCGACACTAACTAAGTTACGTTTACCTCGACAGACGTACTCTCTGCCTGAATGACACGTGACAACAATTTGTAAAGGCAGCCACACACGGTCCAGTCTGCCTGTCAGGTCTGCCTGCGCAGGCAGGCCTGTTCAAGTCGGCCTGACGCCCGTACTGCCTCCACATGCTCCGTCCGGCCTGACAGGCAGGCTGGATGGTGCATCCACACGCTCCGGCCGGCCTGACGGTATTTTAAATTTTTAAAATTTTGTTTCCTGCGCTTCATCTTGATAAAACAGTATCATAATGGCTGGAAAAAAATTTGTGTCCTTAAATCAAAAAGTAGAAACTTGAAGCGTTAAAATGCTTTTTTAAAATATTTTTTGCTAATATTTTTCGCGGAGATACAGCCATTTCAAAATGACCAAATTTTTCGCGAAATTATAGTGGTCGTTTAATTTAGTTCACCAGTGTATTTCCATTTTCAGTTGAATTTATAATTATTCACATTATTAACCTTTAGAGGGCCAGGATTTTTTCATTGAAATTGTAAATTTTATTTACTTAAAATTTATGCATATATATCACCAAAATGGCCGGCAAAGTATCCAAATTTTCAGGTGGCCACTATAGTGGCCAGCCCGGCCCTCTCAAGGTTAACAACCATTATTTACATTCCAGTAGATACGCGTTTCTTAAAATATTGGAAACATTTTCATTGGCCGAAACGCCCAAGCTTCAACCTACTCGACACATTCTGGCCGCTCGATTTTTTCGGACCGCTCGGAAAAATTCGAGCTACTCGGTTGTTTCGGACCGATCGGTTTTTACGTATACTCGACTCGGCTGGGCTCCGCTCGGCTCGGCTCGGCGCGCCTCGGCTCGGCTCGCTTTTTCCGGGCCCAAAAAGGCGGGTACCTACCCGCACACCCATGGGAACAGCCCTACAGTGTTCACAGTTTTGTCAACCGAACATGACATCGACGGACGACGTTTTAGCTGTAGTAGGCTTCTTATTAGCTACAAAAAAGTGTTGCAAGCGGAAAATAGAACGTAGTTTGTGGTGCAAAGAGTGGTTAAAACAAAGAGGACGCTATTCACACGTGAATTTATTAAATGAATTGCGTTTTGCGCCTAAAGATTGGCACAATTATTTAAGGATGAATGAAGAAACATATTTAAGGCTCCTTTCTTTAGTCACTCCCTTCATTCAAAAGCAAAATACAAATATGAGAGACGCCATCTCACCGCACGAGAGATTAACTGCAACATTGAGATTTCTTGCAACTGGAAGAAGTTACGAAGATCTTAAATTTACTACAGCAATATCACCTCAGGCTCTTTCGTATATTATACCTGAAACATGTGATGCTATCTACAGGGTGTCCCAAAAATGTCGGAGTTCCTTGAAAGGGGTGATTCAGGGGATGATTTGAAACAACTTTTTCCTTAGCGAAAATATTGTCCGAAGCTTCGTTAACGAGATATTAACAAAAAAACCCGACCAATCAGAGCGCGCGCTTTCCGCCCGAGCTCCCGCGGTAGCGTTGGCTACACGGTAGGCGGCTGCGCTTGTACTACGAACGTACGAACAAGCAAGTGGCATGAATCGAAGGAAACTGCGTCACACATTTTTTTCTTAAAGCAGAATCTTAAATAATAATTATTTGAAGCGAGATGACAAGAAATTCGTAAATTTCGTTTTCAAATAACGCATAAACGAAAAGGTAATGTAACAGAAAATGTACGACAAGTGATCGTAATTCGTTATTAAGGTAAAAATCCGTAGTTTAATAACGGCCAACACAACTAAATTTAAAAAATAATATTAGGTGTATGAATAAATTCTTTCCAACTGGATTTACATAATCAGTACAAAGCTACCGCGGCGATATTCGTAAGCTGCCAGAAAAATGGCAAAAGGTAATTAATAATAGGGGAAATTATTTCGATGATTGAGTCGCTTTCATATTTTTTAAATCAAACAGTTATTGTACCCCAAAATCGGAAAGAATTTATTTCTACACCTAATAATCACCAATAAATTAAATAAAACTCACCCATTCGGACATTCCTTTCCTTCCTTTTCGGAAACCTATGTCACTAGGTCACTGTACCTATCCTGGTCATCGGTGGACGAAAAGATTTATGGTAGGGTAGCGCCCAGTGCTCAGCTGATCGCAGGTATTCGCAAGACACCACCCGAAGGTAAGGGTCGCAACGTCAAGTGCGTCCGGGTTAATGTACCGAATATTCACTTCACTGCACTGCTACTAACACTGATCACTTAATTTATTTTTCATGGAACGTGTGGTTCCTACGTTATAAAAATTGGTGGTCCCGAACCAGGCCGATTACCCATATCACTGCCTCGCGTCATCATCAACCCCGTCCAGCATAATTTTGACGCCAAACGCCGAATCGTACCCTTGCTTGGGGTTTGGATGTGCAGGTATTCCAGTGCCAACGCTCGCACAGTAGCACTTGCGTCTCCGTTGTTCCGGGCGTACACCCAGAACATCGCGTAATAATCTTCAGCTGAGTACATTTCTGGGACGAGATTACTAGTTGACTGAGAGGATTTTTTCCCAAGCAACTTCCTCTACCCCCAAGTAGTTTCTCTCGTTCCATTATGAGTTTACTCCCACCAGGACAAGAGGCTTTAGATAAAAAGAAGCCAGCACATTTTAGAAACACACGTGTTTTGCAGAAGTGCAACGAACGAACCATCCTACACTTTCACAAGAGCCCGCGCTCCGTCCTTTTACTGCCAATGTACCCATTGCTTAGAGATAGACAGCAGACACCACGTGTTTCGGTTCGAAAGGGTCCGAAGAGACGAGAAACAGAAAGTCTTCGAATTGTTAAAACGAAGAAAGGCATACCATTCCTGTTTCCGTTTTCCGATGCCCTGAGTTCACGTTTGCTACGAGGCGGAACCAGTTAAGCCATAAATTACCCAAAACTGTAGGAAATCGGTCTCTATCGCCGACTCGCGGGACAATACGGTCATAAACCGCGCCCCTAGCGAAATGCTCTGGCCCATCAGCCTGATTAATTTTTGGGAACTAACAATTAAAAAGTATTATTCAACATTAATACGGCTCGCGAAGAGACACGGGAAGAAAGAGAGCATGTAGTTCGCTGACTGCGCGTAGTCCCGCCTGCTTCGTCCTACTTTCAAATTAAAGACGGATCCCTTATCTTTCGAGTATAAACACGCGCTCGAATTTTAAAACAAAAGCACGCGTCGACGTATTCGGTGCGAGAGACGGTGGGCTTGAAGTCCGATTGGTCCCAAACTAACCAATCGGGCCTGCTTATCTTTCGTGTCTAAACACGCGCTCGAATTTCAAAACAAAAGCATGCGTCGACGTATTCGGTGCGAGAGACGGTGGGCTTGAAGTCCGATTGGTCCCAAACTAACCAATCGGGCCTGCTTATCTTTCGTGTCTAAACACGCGCTCGAATTTCAAAACAAAAGAATGCGTCGACGTATTCCGTGCGAGAGAAGGTGGGCCTTGGGGAGGAGATATTGCTGTGTAGAGGGCCTCTTCGGGACAGTGGCCGTTTGGGAGGGATGCAGGGCATATTGGTTAGATTAGGGCCAATCGGACTTGAAGCCCACCGTCTCTCGCACCGAATACGTCGACGCGTGCTTTTGTTTTGAAATTCGAGCGCGTGTTTATACTCGAGAGATAAGGGATCCGTCTTTAATTTGAAGGTAGGACGAAGCCGGCGGGACTACGCGCAGTCAGCGAACTACATGCTCTCTTTCTTCCCGTGTCTCTTCGCGAGCCGTATTAATGTTTGATAATACTTTTTAATTGTTAGTTCCCAAAAATTAATCAGGCTGATGGGCCAGAGCATTTCGCTAAGGTCGCGGTTTATGACCGTATTGTCCCGCGAGTCGGCGGTAGAGAACGATTTCCTACAGTTTTGGGTAATTTATGGCTTAACTGGTTCCGCCTTGTACAGGGTGATTGGCTGGAAACGCCTGATCCGCTTGGCAACCGTGACGAGGTCAACCCCCCGTGGTGTCTCTCCGAAGTTATGGCTTTCGACCCTCGAAAGGGTTGGAGTACCCATTAAGAAGAGAGAAATCTTCGAATTCCTCATTTCTCATCAGATCTGTGTGAAAGCGACGCCAATGGATTCCTGGCGTTCCGCCGATTAAAATCATACCAAACATCATGCAAATCGGACTACTTCGACACAAGCTATTTGTATTCCTTATGTAAAAGTAGTCCGATTTACACGACATTTGGCATGATTTTCATCGGAAAATCACGAGGAATGCAGCGGCGACACTTCCATATCGATACGATAAAGAATAAAGAATTATTTTATTTCTGAAACAGAAACAGGGTAATTCTGCATTTACGCCCGTCACCCCGTAGCTTGTGTCGAAGTAGTCCGATTTGCATGATGTTTGGTATGATTTTAATCGACGGAACGCCAGGAATCCATTGGCGTCGCTTTCACACAGATCTGATGAGAAATGAGGAATTCGAAGATTTCTCTCTTCTTAATGGGTACTCCAACCCTTTCGAGGGTCGAAAGCCATAACTTCGGAGAGACACCACGGGGGGTTGACCTCGTCACGGTTGCCAAGCGGATCAGGCGTTTCTAGCCAATCACCCTGTAGCAAACGTGAACTCAGGGCATCGGAAAACGGAAACAGGAATGGTATGCCTTTTCTCCGTTTTAACAATTCGAAGATTTTCTGTTTCTCGTCTCTTCGGACCCTTTCGAACCGAAACACGTGGTGTCTGCTGTCTATCTCTAAGCAATGGGCACATTGGCAGTAAAAGGACGGAGCGCGGGCTCTTGTGAAAGTGTAGGATGGTTCGTTCGTTGCACTTCTGCAAAACACGTGTGTTTCTAAAATGTGCTGGCTTCTTTTTATCTTAAGCCTATTGTCCTGGTGGGAGTAAACTCATAATGGAACGAGAGAAACTACTTGGGGGTAGAGGAAGTTGCTTGGGAAAAAATCCTCTCAGTCAACTAGTAATCTCGTCCCAGAAATGTACTCAGCTGAAGATTATTACGCGATGTTCTGGGTGTACGCCCGGAACAACGGAGACGCAAGTGCTACTGTGCGAGCGTTGGCACTGGAATACCCGCGCATCCAAACCCCAAGCAAGGGTACGATTCGGCGTTTGGCGTCAAAATTATGCTCGACGGGGTTGATGATGACGCGAGGCAGTGATATGGGTAATCGGCCTGGTTCGGGGCCACCAATTTGTATAACGTAGGAACCACACGTTCCATGAAAAATAAATTAAGTGATCAGTGTTAGTAGCAGTGCAGTGAAGTGAATATTCGGTACATTAACCCGGACGCACTTGACGTTGCGACCCTTACCTTCGGGTGGTGTCTTGCGAATACCTGCGATCAGCTGAGCACTGGGCGCTACCCTACCATAAATCTTTTCGTCCACCGATGACCAGGATAGGTACAGTGACCCAGTGACATAGGTTTCCGAAAAGGAAGGAAAGGAATGTCCGAATGGGTGAGTTTTATTTAATTTATTGGTGATTATTAGGTGTAGAAATAAATTCTTTCCGATTTTGGGGTACAATAACTGTTTGATTTAAAAAATATGAAAGCGACTCAATCATCGAAATAATTTCCCCTATTATTAATTACCTTTTGCCATTTTTCTGGCAGCTTACGAATATCGCCGCGGTAGCTTTGTACTGATTATGTAAATCCAGTTGGAAAGAATTTATTCATACACCTAATATTATTTTTTAAATTTAGTTGTGTTGGCCGTTATTAAACTACGGATTTTTACCTTAATAACGAATTACGATCACTTGTCGTACATTTTCTGTTACATTACCTTTTCGTTTATGCGTTATTTGAAAACGAAATTTACGAATTTCTTGTCATCTCGCTTCAAATAATTATTATTTAAGATTCTGCTTTAAGAAAAAAATGTGTGACGCAGTTTCCTTCGATTCATGCCACTTGCTTGTTCGTACGTTCGTAGTACAAGCGCAGCCGCCTACCGTGTAGCCAACGCTACCGCGGGAGCTCGGGCGGAAAGCGCGCGCTCTGATTGGTCGGGTTTTTTTGTTAATATCTCGTTAACGAAGCTTCGGACAATATTTTCGCTAAGGAAAAAGTTGTTTCAAATCATCCCCTGAATCACCCCTTTCAAGGAACTCCGACATTTTTGGGACACCCTGTATGAGTTGCCCAATGCACTAGGTGGTGACTTGAGAGGGATGCGAACGATGTATCGCCCTGTAGCATCTCTGGTGTGTGTTGCTCGAAAGTGATCTTCGCACTCTTGCTCTTCAGAGTTGAGTTGAAATGGAGTGTCACTCGGAAGCTCCTCTTGAATCCAGAACTTCTCCAACAAATCACGTACGGACGGCTCGCCTTCTTGTACAAGTGATATGTGATACGATGACTGGGTGAGAGTGTTGGAAGAAGCCACTGGTCCAAGTATGAGCCACCCAAAGATTGAGAGTTGGGCGATCGGCATGGATGGAGAGCCCTTGATCACGTTGGGCCTTATGATCTATCCATATGTGTCTGCTCCGATGATGATGTCGACAGATTGTGGGTGTAAAAAGTAAGGATCTGCCAACGTGAGCCCAGCAAGATGTGGCCAGTCTTGTTTGGGCACCTCAACTGAGGGCACTCTTGAAGACACTGATCTGAGAACCTGGGCTCGAACTGACACTGTCAATGGTCGATGAATCGAACGCAGCATCAGTGAGACGACACCTCTTGTCTGCGTAGACTTCTTTCCACCAATTCCAATGATCGAGATGGGTGAATGAGTGCGTTGAAGATTGAGTTGAGTTAGGAGCTCCTCCTTCACGAAGGTGAGCTCAGATCCTGAGTCGATGAGCATACGAACCTGATGGGTTGGCGTGGATGAGATGAGATGAGCTCTGGCTGTTGCTAAGAGCGTGATACGGCTGCATGAAGATTGAGGTTGAGACGAGCGTGCAGAGTAGAGCTGAGCGGATGAATGTTCCAGTGATTCGACGACTGCCCCAAGGATTCATTGAGGCTGTGTGGATGCAGGTTGAGAGCCCTCATTTTGAGGTTGAGTTTGTGACTGCTTCTGCGGCTGTACGTGCAGCATGGTGTGATGCTGTATTCCACACTGCTTGCAGCGATGTGGCGACTTGCAGTTTGCAGACGAATGTCGTCCACAACAATTATAACAAAGCATGTTGTTGGCTATAATCTTGCGACGCTCCTGCACTGTCAGGCCCCTGAATTTGGGGCACACGACAATGAAATGATTGGAACCGCAGCAATCACAGGGGAAGCTCTTCTGCGTGGAGGGTCCTTGAGAAGCGTTGTGAGCGGATGCTCGCTGAGCTGGTGATTTTGTGGGTGCCTTCGCAGACGAGCTGGTGGTCGTGCCTTGGGGAGACTTCCGCACTCTCCAATGCCCTCACCTTGTTTGAGATGAATTCCCTCACCTGCTTAAATGTGGGATACTCCATTGATGACCCTATGGAGGTCTCCCAGGCCTCTCTTGTGTGTTTGTCCAACTGGCGCGCCACATGGTACGTCAGGATGCAATCCCCCAGTTGGTCAGTGACTCCGAGAGTGTGCAGAGAGGTCTGCGCTGCTTTAACGGTGGTGATCAGCTGTTTGAGTGCAGTAACGTTTTTGGTGAGAACTGGCTTGGTGTTGAACAGTTTATCCAACTGAGCTTGGATAAAGAGCCGTTTGTTGGAGTATGTCTCCTTGAGACGTTCCCACGCTGGCTTGAAGAATGCTCCCTTCATCGGCAGAGCTTCCACCTTTTGAGCTGGCTCACCTGAGAGGCTTGAGTGCAGATATTGTAGCTTCTCAATATCCGTGAGAGTCTTGCTCGAGCCGATGAGAGCTGAGAAAAGCTCGCTGTAAACGGGCCATCTCAAGTAATCACCCGCGAAGGTCGGTAGCGCCAACTCTGGGAGTTTCCCTGGTGCTGTTGCTGACTTCGCTGAGTCTTGTGTGCATGATGATTGAAAGGGGGCCAGCTCCTGTTTTAGTTTGCCTATCTGCAACCGAATATCAAAGCACAATTCGGTTTCCTTGAAGAAAACCATGTCGCGGTAATATTCATGATCCCGATGTATCCTGGGCCATGCGACATCGAAATATGCGTGTTCCTTTTGGAACGCCTTATTGAGCTCTTCCATGAGGGATGAGATTTTAACTCCTCCATTGTGGTGTTTGGAGCACAGGAGGGAATCCTTTGCTTTAACGCTGCCAGCGATTTCACACGGTAGAGTTGAGTGTCCGCTCTTGACAAGAGCTCGGACGGGGTTCCAGACGGCGACGACGCTCTGGTCTCCCGTTTGTCCCCTGGAGCCTCCACGGGGAGCTGGAGAGTGTCGGAAGCGATTGGTGGCGTCGGTGAACTGCCCCTGGACACCGTCGAGGTCTTTTTCACTGGCTCGTCACCTGCCATGATTGCACTAGCACTGAAGTCTTCAGAGATGAACTGAGAACTGCACTGAGTTTGAGCGTTCACTTCACCACTGTCTAAGATCCGGCTCGAAGGACCAAAAATGTTTGAGATTGAGCAAGGATGAACGTTTGAAAAGAATCTTAGACAGGTTATGAACTTTCGGTGAAACACTTCGTCAGTTTATTACTTTATTATTATCAGTTTATACACTGTCTGGGATTGGTCGCAGTCACGCTACCAATCGAGCGCATGCTCGCTGTCGCGAAGACGCGCGCGTTTTGAAACGCGTTCATTGTACCAGTGTTGCGAATAGGGGGTCGCGGGACGGCCTGGTCGGGTCATCTCGGGAGTGACACCTGGACTAATTAGCTATTGTTCCCTCTCATAATTAGCAGTATCTCGCGCCACTTACGTGGACCGCGCGGACTGGCCAGGTGTCCAAGTTCCCGTACCGGTGGCTCGGCCCGTGCCGTCTCCGCGATCCTTCTTCTGTCTGTGGAAACGCGTAACGATAGACATCGTGGCTCCTCGCATCGCGCAACGCAAAGAACTATTCGGTGCTCCGATATATTCTACCATCTCTAAGTAACTTAAGATTCTTGTGTGTTAGTTAATTAATAAAACGTAATACGCGTGATTACAGCTCCTAAATAAGTCGGGGTTTCTCTCGCTGATTTAATTCGGGGTTTCTACACGTGCTCGTTTGTTCCGCCATTAAGCGTTCAGTTTAAAATTTGCAACGCCCGCTTGATAGCGATCAGGGACGTTGGCGCTCCACGTCCCTGCTTAAACATACACAATTAAGAGTAACAATGAGATGAGCCCTCGTTGTGTTACTGCACGGTGATAATACTTATGCACCGGCCACGCACTGAATGATGAAATTGAATGTAAATGAGACCTCGTGGGTGCCCCACGAGGCGACCACACAATTATATTAATTGGTGGTGCTTAAGCGTGCACACGAGCAATTACAATTTTGTTAGCGGTTTGCGAGCATGAGAGGTGAGAAGAGCGATACTTCAGAAGTAAAAATTCACAGTTTTTGAACTACAATGCGATATTTCTTTACGAGAGATTCTATCACTAGAGAGCCAAACGAGAGAGTAAATATGGCCGAAGTCGTCGGCGAGCTTCTTCTCCGTTCTCTTGGATCGTCGATACGGCGCGCCAATTGGCCCATCGATCTTCGATCATTGGTCGATCAATGGGCACCATTGGCGGCTCGCCGTTCTTCTCGAACCTCGAAGCGGCTCGCTGATTGGTTCGTTGATTGAGGCGACGGTTGATCGATAACCGCTGATTGGCGGCTCGCCAATCGATCAGCGCTGCTGAATCGCAGTCCGCGAGGTGCTGCCATGAGAATGAGAGTGGCGGCGTGTGGAACTAATTTCATTCCCAAACAGCTTGCAATAACGTAATTTCTAAAAAGAGTGCTTTAATGTTTTTTAAAAGCATCTGTTGCTGAACCCCATCCATTCATCATGTGTTTGTGCATACATTAATGATAGTCTATACGATATAATACAGATATATAATAATAACAATAATAATAATAATAATAATAATAATAATAATAATATCTTTCTACTGTACTATATTATTTAAAAGGAACATATCGAACCCGCACACACCGACTTTGGTGCACTTTTGCAAGTCTGTAGGGTAGCCAAAAATATTCGATACATATTTTTTTGAAAAAGGAATTTGTTCTCCTCCATAACTATTAGAAAAATTAATTTGTTTAAACTATATACTAACTGGCGTTAACTGATTAATGTTAACTGACGTTCGGATGTTTCAGTAAGTTTATACATTATGTCCGATTTGTTCGTATATTATTTTTCACACGCTATTATTTTTCTAACTATTAAAAAAGCAAAAAGATGTTTCATATCAAAGTTTTTTTATTTGATAGAGGAAACTGAATAGTATAGGAGGGGAAATGAGTATGGTATTTAGACTGCAAGAAGTGAATATATTTAAGGTTTGGTGTACATAAAGTGCTCGACACGACCATCCTATGCGAGCAACTGCAGAAGAATCTCCTCAGGAGACTAAATCCACCGATCGTCTCGTTCTTTTGTTGATGTCGACGGGGTCGGCGTTGCGGTTTCGGCCATGTCCAATAATGCGTTTGCAGACCTCAGAATCTATTGTTCTGGTTTTTTCGACTTCAAAAAAATATAAATGCACTAAAAAGTAAAAAATAATTTTGTTCCTTATTTAATCCACGATACTCAATTGTTTTCAGTCGGCGCTAGATTTACACAGTGCAATTGATGAGACGCCGATGTAAAAAAATTGAGTGTCGTAGATTAAATAGGGAACAAAATTATTTTTATTTTTTAGCGCATTTTTAATTTTTTGAAATCGGTTTTAATTCTGATTTTCCATTCTTTGAAACGATGCGCTATTATTGTGGCTTTTACACGCAGATGACGAAAAGTCTCTCCGTACTGGGGTATAGCGCCGCGGTCAACCCTGTCGTAGCTAAAAATATTGAAAGTGAGACGGGTACGAGACCAGTCGACATCGTTTTCGAACCTCATTACAGTAATCTGGAGTGCGAGTGGTAAACCAATCATAAAAGCGGAGCGCGCGACTCGCTTACCTGTGCCGGGAAATTCCCAATAGCTCTTTTAACGTGAATTTGAAAGCGACCATCCTAAAATTTTCGACGCTCGGAGATCACTGCTTTCCAGCGGTCGCTGGCAGCTCTCCGAACGCCGGAACGGTGCATGGTTGTAGTGCAGAGATGGGCAAAAAATTATTTGAATTAAAAATTTGTGTACGAAATTTTTACTCCAAATAATTTTTTGCCCGTCTCTGCAGGAGAGTGGAGACTGCCTTCGTCGGCCGCCGATCATCTCGTTCTTTTATCGATGTCGCCGGGCTCGACGTCGCGGTTTCGGCCACGTCCAACAATGCGTTTGCAGACCTCAGAATCTATTGTTCTGGTTTTCTTTTTTATGATTTTATCTTTAATGTAGTGTATGCATAGATTGGACTTATGGGGCAAGTAATCGGATGTGTTTTTGATAGGAGCGGTGTTTTAATGTTTTTTCTAGAATTTTTGTGTCTGAATGTTTTAATCTTTTAGCTACTCAACGTCATGCTTATACCAGCTTCTGTATTCGTACTCAGAAAGTTAAAATTCGATGGCCACGACATTCTGGCCTTTTCACTGTACGCTCTCTTGAAATTGGTTGAACGGTACGTGTACCTTTTTTACGACCCTGATGGGTTCTTAGGTAAAAGCTTTCGAACGTCGCGGCTGGGGGGTCATAAACGCTAGAGTAGTAGCATAAGGACAAATCAGCAATAGGCCATTCAGTAATGAGTATGCCAATTTCTATCATAGAAGTATCTCTACTAGTGTTTTTCTGATGAAAATGACACCAAACTTGATATAAACCTGATTATTTTTAATGACTATAATGGAAAGTACTTAGAGTAAAGTAATTGAGGAAAGTAATGAAGAGTACCTGAATTCTACGTGAACTTACACGGAATTAATATGTGTGCCCAGATCTTAATATAAGAGATAGCTACGCTCGTGTACTTACATCGTAGATTTTTCTTGTAATTTTTAAATCCCTTCAATAATTAATAAAGACAGAGCCAATCAATTTGTAATGAAACGTAGGGACTTAGGGGCCTCGGGTCCCAAAAACTACGAATATAAATTTTACAAAAAAGTTTCAATTCTTTATTTTCAATGATTTTTACGTATCGTAGGATGGGCACCGTCCAGTTAGACACGCGCGAAGTACAGAGATTTGCGGGAATGTCAGTAATAGCCTCAATTTTTAATATTTTTCGGCATACCACACGTGAAAACATTAGTTAAATGTTCCACTACACGTAAAATACTAACAATCAATTTTATCTTGCAATTTATAGCATGCATAAGCTTTCAAGATGTGTCATATTTTAGCGCCATATAGGCTCCTGACCCCCAGAATAGATTTTCATAGAGAAATCCGACGTGAATCGTTGACAAACCGAGCCAATGCTTAGCTTAGCGAAAGCCCGCCCTCTATCTTCAACTCTCACTCTAAACAAATCACACGTATACAAGCACGCACACATCTTTCAGTATTTCAACTATTTTCAGTGTAGTTCTTGAGTTGGACGCTGCTCATGAGCAGAGGTCGCTAAATTCAGTCCCCTCTTGCGCGATTTCGTGGGGATTTCTTAAAGACTGGTGGGTCCGTGCCCGTGGAGCGCTGACGCACTCTGCTCGCGAGTGTGCGCGGAAATTTCGATGATGGAGGAAAATAAGTGAGACAGTTCTAAATAAACTCTACATTAAGATTTTAATTATTTGTTCGATGTTGACTGTTCTGCCAACAAGTTCGATCTGTCTTCTTATAAATTAACTTCTCGCTTGTCACCTCCGGGCGCCCTACTCCTCTAATTTTGGCGTCTTCTTCCGACTCCCTCTTCGGATCCGTTCGCCCAATCAAGACGGTGTTGTCCCTCATAGTTCGTCAGTGGGTTGTCCTTCAGCCATCTCTCTGACCTTGGCCCTTCCTTCGCGCTTCCCTCCACTTTCGGCTGGTGGTGGGAGCACGCTTTCCGATTACATACTTTACATAGGCTGCGGACAGTACATACATTTCTAACAGGTAGGTAAGCGCAATCCCCAGGATCAAGACGACGTCGCTGGCGCAAAGTTTATGACTTTATGACTTTCAGCCTCCCTCGAGCTGAGTTTTTACCTTAACGGGACATCGGCAATTATTGAAAGGGAGGATAGAGTTTTAAATGGTTTTACGAGACGAGCAGCTGCTTGCTCGACTAAATTTGGCACGCAGATGTGGAAGGAAAAGTTAAGCTATTTACTATCCTCCTTGTCCCTTATTTCAAACTTGCTTAAGACCTTCCAGATGTGCCGATCGCTTCAAATCTTATTATAATATATCTGTCTTTCAGTACAAAAGGATTTTCAATTACGCTCTACATCTAACCTCGATATCTCTATGTCTTATAGCTAACTATGTCGGTAACACAGTTCGGGTGGTGATACGAAGTCTCATAAGGTGATAGGTCTATTCTATACCTCGTCTGTGGAAAAATACATTGGTTGATAGGTCTATTCGATACCTCGTCTGTGGTCACAGTTTCGGCGAGGTGGGTAAGTATGCGCACTACATGGTAAATCCGTCGCGCGTCCACCGCCACTGCATGTACCTTGGCTGGCCTGCCTCGCGCGGCCCGCTGTCCGTCGAGTTGCCGTCATTTAGGCGCTTCAGACGCCAATCTTTTACCATTGATAATTAATAAACGAAGCATTTACCGCAATTTCGTCACTCTTGATTTTCGACTTATATTCGAAACACCCTGTATACTTGGCGCTTATTTTTGTACTTTTTTCTAAAAAAGGTAATTTTGTGGGGTTTCAAATAACGCCGCAAAGAGCTATTCGGAATTTCCCGGCCCGGGTTGAAAAATTTGGGGCCTTTTTCGTATAACTTTTGAACTATAAAAGATATCGGAATGTAAATTGCTCCGAAAAATGAGGAAAGAATATTCCCTCTTAATGATGGATAATTTAACATATTTTATATTTACTTAATTATGGACCTCTTAATGATGGATAATTAAACATATTTTATATTTACTTAATTTTTCTTCTTTCAATTTTTTAACCATAATTATTGTAAAAAGCTTTTGCAAACTGTTTAATTGATACTGTACTTAATGCTGTTTTTAAAATTCGTGGTGTTGATAAACAATAGGCTAGTTGTTTCTGTATCATTATTTTCATAAATTGAGAAATTATATTTTTATTCAATTATATGTTAGTTCTGCAGACCTCAGAATCTATTGTTGTGGTTTTCTCTTGTATGATTTAATCCTTAATGCAGTGCATACCTAGATCAGACGTAAGGGGTAACTAATGGGACGTGTCTTCGATTGTACCGGTGTTTAAATTTTTGTGTCTGAATGTTTTAGCTACTCAATGCCACGCCTATACCGGCTTCCGTTAATGTCATTTTTTGGGACGATGCGCCATTATTGTGGCTTTTACACGCAGGTGGCGAAAAATCTGAGGTGCGAGTGGTAAATCGAGCATAGAAGCGGAGCGCGCGGCTCGATTACCTGGGCCGGGAAATTCCCAATACCTAAAGTCCAGTTCAGATATACATATTGGCCGGTGAGTTCGGTTTCGCGAGGAGCGCGCGAGGAGAAGTCAGCCACCACCTGACGATCGTGGATTGGTAGTTGAAGTTGCTCGGCCCCCGATGGGTATGGTGGGATAACGGGAACGCTGCTCGGCTGGGCCTGACGGACACCAATCTCCACCACGCGACGACCAGGCGTAGCCTAAGAGAGGGTGAGAAAGTAGAGAAAAGGAGCACCGAGGCGGCAAGCGGGGTGGTGAGAGAATACCCCTCACGAAACTCACCGGCCAATAAATCTACACACGACCTTACTGGAGTGAACCTGCTACGTATTTGCATGCAGATCGAACCGGGCACGGCCGGCACTAACAAGGGCGAACATTTCTGACGCTATTAAGTAGTTTTACAAATATAGTAAACTTTGTAGCATCATAGTGTAACCGAGTGAGTTGTCTTTTCACCCCTTACCACCCTCGGGCAAAAGAATACTCTTGTTGTATCTTTGTAATATATATTTTTTAATATGGACGGCTCGCCTTCTTGTACAAGTGATATGTGATACGATGACTGGGTGAGAGTGTTGGAAGAAGCCACTGGTCCAAGTATGAGCCACCCAAAGATTGAGAGTTGGGCGATCGGCATGGATGGAGAGCCCTTGATCACGTTGGGCCTTATGATCTATCCATATGTGTCTGCTCCGATGATGATGTCGACAGATTGTGGGTGTAAAAAGTAAGGATCTGCCAACGTGAGCCCAGCAAGATGTGGCCAGTCTTGTTTGGGCACCTCAACTGAGGGCACTCTTGAAGACACTGATCTGAGAACCTGGGCTCGAACTGACACTGTCAATGGTCGATGAATCGAACGCAGCATCAGTGAGACGACACCTCTTGTCTGCGTAGACTTCTTTCCACCAATTCCAATGATCGAGATGGGTGAATGAGTGCGTTGAAGATTGAGTTGAGTTAGGAGCTCCTCCTTCACGAAGGTGAGCTCAGATCCTGAGTCGATGAGCATACGAACCTGATGGGTTGGCGTGGATGAGATGAGATGAGCTCTGGCTGTTGCTAAGAGCGTGATACGGCTGCATGAAGATTGAGGTTGAGACGAGCGTGCAGAGTAGAGCTGAGCGGATGAATGTTCCAGTGATTCGACGACTGCCCCAAGGATTCATTGAGGCTGTGTGGATGCAGGTTGAGAGCCCTCATTTTGAGGTTGAGTTTGTGACTGCTTCTGCGGCTGTACGTGCAGCATGGTGTGATGCTGTATTCCACACTGCTTGCAGCGATGTGGCGACTTGCAGTTTGCAGACGAATGTCGTCCACAACAATTATAACAAAGCATGTTGTTGGCTATAATCTTGCGACGCTCCTGCACTGTCAGGCCCCTGAATTTGGGGCACACGACAATGAAATGATTGGAACCGCAGCAATCACAGGGGAAGCTCTTCTGCGTGGAGGGTCCTTGAGAAGCGTTGTGAGCCGATGCTCGCTGAGCTGGTGATTTTGTGGGTGCCTTCGCAGACGAGCTGGTGGTCGTGCCTTGGGGAGACTTCCGCACTCTCCAATGCCCTCACCTTGTTTGAGATGAATTCCCTCACCTGCTTAAATGTGGGATACTCCATTGATGACCCTATGGAGGTCTCCCAGGCCTCTCTTGTGTGTTTGTCCAACTGGCGCGCCACATGGTACGTCAGGATGCAATCCCCCAGTTGGTCAGTGACTCCGAGAGTGTGCAGAGAGGTCTGCGCTGCTTTAACGGTGGTGATCAGCTGTTTGAGTGCAGTAACGTTTTTGGTGAGAACTGGCTTGGTGTTGAACAGTTTATCCAACTGAGCTTGGATAAAGAGCCGTTTGTTGGAGTATGTCTCCTTGAGACGTTCCCACGCTGGCTTGAAGAATGCTCCCTTCATCGGCAGAGCTTCCACCTTTTGAGCTGGCTCACCTGAGAGGCTTGAGTGCAGATATTGTAGCTTCTCAATATCCGTGAGAGTCTTGCTCGAGCCGATGAGAGCTGAGAAAAGCTCGCTGTAAACGGGCCATCTCAAGTAATCACCCGCGAAGGTCGGTAGCGCCAACTCTGGGAGTTTCCCTGGTGCTGTTGCTGACTTCGCTGAGTCTTGTGTGCATGATGATTGAAAGGGGGCCAGCTCCTGTTTTAGTTTGCCTATCTGCAACCGAATATCAAAGCACAATTCGGTTTCCTTGAAGAAAACCATGTCGCGGTAATATTCATGATCCCGATGTATCCTGGGCCATGCGACATCGAAATATGCGTGTTCCTTTTGGAACGCCTTATTGAGCTCTTCCATGAGGGATGAGATTTTAACTCCTCCATTGTGGTGTTTGGAGCACAGGAGGGAATCCTTTGCTTTAACGCTGCCAGCGATTTCACACGGTAGAGTTGAGTGTCCGCTCTTGACAAGAGCTCGGACGGGGTTCCAGACGGCGACGACGCTCTGGTCTCCCGTTTGTCCCCTGGAGCCTCCACGGGGAGCTGGAGAGTGTCGGAAGCGATTGGTGGCGTCGGTGAACTGCCCCTGGACACCGTCGAGGTCTTTTTCACTGGCTCGTCACCTGCCATGATTGCACTAGCACTGAAGTCTTCAGAGATGAACTGAGAACTGCACTGAGTTTGAGCGTTCACTTCACCACTGTCTAAGATCCGGCTCGAAGGACCAAAAATGTTTGAGATTGAGCAAGGATGAACGTTTGAAAAGAATCTTAGACAGGTTATGAACTTTCGGTGAAACACTTCGTCAGTTTATTACTTTATTATTATCAGTTTATACACTGTCTGGGATTGGTCGCAGTCACGCTACCAATCGAGCGCATGCTCGCTGTCGCGAAGACGCGCGCGTTTTGAAACGCGTTCATTGTACCAGTGTTGCGAATAGGGGGGTCGCGGGACGGCCTGGTCGGGTCATCTCGGGAGTGACACCTGGACTAATTAGCTATTGTTCCCTCTCATAATTAGCAGTATCTCGCGCCACTTACGTGGACCGCGCGGACTGGCCAGGTGTCCAAGTTCCCGTACCGGTGGCTCGGCCCGTGCCGTCTCCGCGATCCTTCTTCTGTCTGTGGAAACGCGTAACGATAGACATCGTGGCTCCTCGCATCGCGCAACGCAAAGAACTATTCGGTGCTCCGATATATTCTACCATCTCTAAGTAACTTAAGATTCTTGTGTGTTAGTTAATTAATAAAACGTAATACGCGTGATTACAGCTCCTAAATAAGTCGGGGTTTCTCTCGCTGATTTAATTCGGGGTTTCTACACGTGCTCGTTTGTTCCGCCATTAAGCGTTCAGTTTAAAATTTGCAACGCCCGCTTGATAGCGATCAGGGACGTTGGCGCTCCACGTCCCTGCTTAAACATACACAATTAAGAGTAACAATGAGATGAGCCCTCGTTGTGTTACTGCACGGTGATAATACTTATGCACCGGCCACGCACTGAATGATGAAATTGAATGTAAATGAGACCTCGTGGGTGCCCCACGAGGCGACCACACAATTATATTAATTGGTGGTGCTTAAGCGTGCACACGAGCAATTACAATTTTGTTAGCGGTTTGCGAGCATGAGAGGTGAGAAGAGCGATACTTCAGAAGTAAAAATTCACAGTTTTTGAACTACAATGCGATATTTCTTTACGAGAGATTCTATCACTAGAGAGCCAAACGAGAGAGTAAATATGGCCGAAGTCGTCGGCGAGCTTCTTCTCCGTTCTCTTGGATCGTCGATACGGCGCGCCAATTGGCCCATCGATCTTCGATCATTGGTCGATCAATGGGCACCATTGGCGGCTCGCCGTTCTTCTCGAACCTCGAAGCGGCTCGCTGATTGGTTCGTTGATTGAGGCGACGGTTGATCGATAACCGCTGATTGGCGGCTCGCCAATCGATCAGCGCTGCTGAATCGCAGTCCGCGAGGTGCTGCCATGAGAATGAGAGTGGCGGCGTGTGGAACTAATTTCATTCCCAAACAGCTTGCAATAACGTAATTTCTAAAAAGAGTGCTTTAATGTTTTTTAAAAGCATCTGTTGCTGAACCCCATCCATTCATCATGTGTTTGTGCATACATTAATGATAGTCTATACGATATAATACAGATATATAATAATAACAATAATAATAATAATAATAATAATAATAATAATATCTTTCTACTGTACTATATTATTTAAAAGGAACATATCGAACCCGCACACACCGACTTTGGTGCACTTTTGCAAGTCTGTAGGGTAGCCAAAAATATTCGATACATATTTTTTTGAAAAAGGAATTTGTTCTCCTCCATAACTATTAGAAAAATTAATTTGTTTAAACTATATACTAACTGGCGTTAACTGATTAATGTTAACTGACGTTCGGATGTTTCAGTAAGTTTATACATTATGTCCGATTTGTTCGTATATTATTTTTCACACGCTATTATTTTTCTAACTATTAAAAAAGCAAAAAGATGTTTCATATCAAAGTTTTTTTATTTGATAGAGGAAACTGAATAGTATAGGAGGGGAAATGAGTATGGTATTTAGACTGCAAGAAGTGAATATATTTAAGGTTTGGTGTACATAAAGTGCTCGACACGACCATCCTATGCGAGCAACTGCAGAAGAATCTCCTCAGGAGACTAAATCCACCGATCGTCTCGTTCTTTTGTTGATGTCGACGGGGTCGGCGTTGCGGTTTCGGCCATGTCCAATAATGCGTTTGCAGACCTCAGAATCTATTGTTCTGGTTTTTTCGACTTCAAAAAAATATAAATGCACTAAAAAGTAAAAAATAATTTTGTTCCTTATTTAATCCACGATACTCAATTGTTTTCAGTCGGCGCTAGATTTACACAGTGCAATTGATGAGACGCCGATGTAAAAAAATTGAGTGTCGTAGATTAAATAGGGAACAAAATTATTTTTATTTTTTAGCGCATTTTTAATTTTTTGAAATCGGTTTTAATTCTGATTTTCCATTCTTTGAAACGATGCGCTATTATTGTGGCTTTTACACGCAGATGACGAAAAGTCTCTCCGTACTGGGGTATAGCGCCGCGGTCAACCCTGTCGTAGCTAAAAATATTGAAAGTGAGACGGGTACGAGACCAGTCGACATCGTTTTCGAACCTCATTACAGTAATCTGGAGTGCGAGTGGTAAACCAATCATAAAAGCGGAGCGCGCGACTCGCTTACCTGTGCCGGGAAATTCCCAATAGCTCTTTTAACGTGAATTTGAAAGCGACCATCCTAAAATTTTCGACGCTCGGAGATCACTGCTTTCCAGCGGTCGCTGGCAGCTCTCCGAACGCCGGAACGGTGCATGGTTGTAGTGCAGAGATGGGCAAAAAATTATTTGAATTAAAAATTTGTGTACGAAATTTTTACTCCAAATAATTTTTTGCCCGTCTCTGCAGGAGAGTGGAGACTGCCTTCGTCGGCCGCCGATCATCTCGTTCTTTTATCGATGTCGCCGGGCTCGACGTCGCGGTTTCGGCCACGTCCAACAATGCGTTTGCAGACCTCAGAATCTATTGTTCTGGTTTTCTTTTTTATGATTTTATCTTTAATGTAGTGTATGCATAGATTGGACTTATGGGGCAAGTAATCGGATGTGTTTTTGATAGGAGCGGTGTTTTAATGTTTTTTCTAGAATTTTTGTGTCTGAATGTTTTAATCTTTTAGCTACTCAACGTCATGCTTATACCAGCTTCTGTATTCGTACTCAGAAAGTTAAAATTCGATGGCCACGACATTCTGGCCTTTTCACTGTACGCTCTCTTGAAATTGGTTGAACGGTACGTGTACCTTTTTTACGACCCTGATGGGTTCTTAGGTAAAAGCTTTCGAACGTCGCGGCTGGGGGGTCATAAACGCTAGAGTAGTAGCATAAGGACAAATCAGCAATAGGCCATTCAGTAATGAGTATGCCAATTTCTATCATAGAAGTATCTCTACTAGTGTTTTTCTGATGAAAATGACACCAAACTTGATATAAACCTGATTATTTTTAATGACTATAATGGAAAGTACTTAGAGTAAAGTAATTGAGGAAAGTAATGAAGAGTACCTGAATTCTACGTGAACTTACACGGAATTAATATGTGTGCCCAGATCTTAATATAAGAGATAGCTACGCTCGTGTACTTACATCGTAGATTTTTCTTGTAATTTTTAAATCCCTTCAATAATTAATAAAGACAGAGCCAATCAATTTGTAATGAAACGTAGGGACTTAGGGGCCTCGGGTCCCAAAAACTACGAATATAAATTTTACAAAAAAGTTTCAATTCTTTATTTTCAATGATTTTTACGTATCGTAGGATGGGCACCGTCCAGTTAGACACGCGCGAAGTACAGAGATTTGCGGGAATGTCAGTAATAGCCTCAATTTTTAATATTTTTCGGCATACCACACGTGAAAACATTAGTTAAATGTTCCACTACACGTAAAATACTAACAATCAATTTTATCTTGCAATTTATAGCATGCATAAGCTTTCAAGATGTGTCATATTTTAGCGCCATATAGGCTCCTGACCCCCAGAATAGATTTTCATAGAGAAATCCGACGTGAATCGTTGACAAACCGAGCCAATGCTTAGCTTAGCGAAAGCCCGCCCTCTATCTTCAACTCTCACTCTAAACAAATCACACGTATACAAGCACGCACACATCTTTCAGTATTTCAACTATTTTCAGTGTAGTTCTTGAGTTGGACGCTGCTCATGAGCAGAGGTCGCTAAATTCAGTCCCCTCTTGCGCGATTTCGTGGGGATTTCTTAAAGACTGGTGGGTCCGTGCCCGTGGAGCGCTGACGCACTCTGCTCGCGAGTGTGCGCGGAAATTTCGATGATGGAGGAAAATAAGTGAGACAGTTCTAAATAAACTCTACATTAAGATTTTAATTATTTGTTCGATGTTGACTGTTCTGCCAACAAGTTCGATCTGTCTTCTTATAAATTAACTTCTCGCTTGTCACCTCCGGGCGCCCTACTCCTCTAATTTTGGCGTCTTCTTCCGACTCCCTCTTCGGATCCGTTCGCCCAATCAAGACGGTGTTGTCCCTCATAGTTCGTCAGTGGGTTGTCCTTCAGCCATCTCTCCGACCTTGGCCCTTCCTTCGCGCTTCCCTCCACTTTCGGCTGGTGGTGGGAGCACGCTTTCCGATTACATACTTTACATAGGCTGCGGACAGTACATACATTTCTAACAGGTAGGTAAGCGCAATCCCCAGGATCAAGACGACGTCGCTGGCGCAAAGTTTATGACTTTATGACTTTCAGCCTCCCTCGAGCTGAGTTTTTACCTTAACGGGACATCGGCAATTATTGAAAGGGAGGATAGAGTTTTAAATGGTTTTACGAGACGAGCAGCTGCTTGCTCGACTAAATTTGGCACGCAGATGTGGAAGGAAAAGTTAAGCTATTTACTATCCTCCTTGTCCCTTATTTCAAACTTGCTTAAGACCTTCCAGATGTGCCGATCGCTTCAAATCTTATTATAATATATCTGTCTTTCAGTACAAAAGGATTTTCAATTACGCTCTACATCTAACCTCGATATCTCTATGTCTTATAGCTAACTATGTCGGTAACACAGTTCGGGTGGTGATACGAAGTCTCATAAGGTGATAGGTCTATTCTATACCTCGTCTGTGGAAAAATACATTGGTTGATAGGTCTATTCGATACCTCGTCTGTGGTCACAGTTTCGGCGAGGTGGGTAAGTATGCGCACTACATGGTAAATCCGTCGCGCGTCCACCGCCACTGCATGTACCTTGGCTGGCCTGCCTCGCGCGGCCCGCTGTCCGTCGAGTTGCCGTCATTTAGGCGCTTCAGACGCCAATCTTTTACCATTGATAATTAATAAACGAAGCATTTACCGCAATTTCGTCACTCTTGATTTTCGACTTATATTCGAAACACCCTGTATACTTGGCGCTTATTTTTGTACTTTTTTCTAAAAAAGGTAATTTTGTGGGGTTTCAAATAACGCCGCAAAGAGCTATTCGGAATTTCCCGGCCCGGGTTGAAAAATTTGGGGCCTTTTTCGTATAACTTTTGAACTATAAAAGATATCGGAATGTAAATTGCTCCGAAAAATGAGGAAAGAATATTCCCTCTTAATGATGGATAATTTAACATATTTTATATTTACTTAATTATGGACCTCTTAATGATGGATAATTAAACATATTTTATATTTACTTAATTTTTCTTCTTTCAATTTTTTAACCATAATTATTGTAAAAAGCTTTTGCAAACTGTTTAATTGATACTGTACTTAATGCTGTTTTTAAAATTCGTGGTGTTGATAAACAATAGGCTAGTTGTTTCTGTATCATTATTTTCATAAATTGAGAAATTATATTTTTATTCAATTATATGTTAGTTCTGCAGACCTCAGAATCTATTGTTGTGGTTTTCTCTTGTATGATTTAATCCTTAATGCAGTGCATACCTAGATCAGACGTAAGGGGTAACTAATGGGACGTGTCTTCGATTGTACCGGTGTTTAAATTTTTGTGTCTGAATGTTTTAGCTACTCAATGCCACGCCTATACCGGCTTCCGTTAATGTCATTTTTTGGGACGATGCGCCATTATTGTGGCTTTTACACGCAGGTGGCGAAAAATCTGAGGTGCGAGTGGTAAATCGAGCATAGAAGCGGAGCGCGCGGCTCGATTACCTGGGCCGGGAAATTCCCAATACCTAAAGTCCAGTTCAGATATACATATTGGCCGGTGAGTTCGGTTTCGCGAGGAGCGCGCGAGGAGAAGTCAGCCACCACCTGACGATCGTGGATTGGTAGTTGAAGTTGCTCGGCCCCCGATGGGTATGGTGGGATAACGGGAACGCTGCTCGGCTGGGCCTGACGGACACCAATCTCCACCACGCGACGACCAGGCGTAGCCTAAGAGAGGGTGAGAAAGTAGAGAAAAGGAGCACCGAGGCGGCAAGCGGGGTGGTGAGAGAATACCCCTCACGAAACTCACCGGCCAATAAATCTACACACGACCTTACTGGAGTGAACCTGCTACGTATTTGCATGCAGATCGAACCGGGCACGGCCGGCACTAACAAGGGCGAACATTTCTGACGCTATTAAGTAGTTTTACAAATATAGTAAACTTTGTAGCATCATAGTGTAACCGAGTGAGTTGTCTTTTCACCCCTTACCACCCTCGGGCAAAAGAATACTCTTGTTGTATCTTTGTAATATATATTTTTTAATATATTTGTAGTGCAGTAGTTTATTATTCTTTTAAACACATATGTCATTTTAACCATAAACTTTTCAAATCTAAAAAGTGTTATTAATATATACATATGATATATATATGTATTATATATAATATAATATACATGATTTATATGCATATATATATATATATATATATATATATATATATATATATATTCACAAAAACAGGTTTTCAAAATTGTCATAAATACAAGTGAAGCAAAAATGGCATTAGGTTTAGTCGATTTGAATATTCCGCTCGAATAGATCACCAATTTAAATGCCAAGATTAAGTAACGACTTAAAAGGTTCCACCCGGTGTGTCGCCTGATATTATATCTCCTCTTTGTTATTGTTGCGTGATGTAGCGGGGATTTTTTGGGAGAAAAGTGGGTTCGCTGCCCGCGAAGCGCTGATCCGTGCTGCTCACGGATTTGAACAAACAAGTTGAGACTAATTTCTGTTTCAACAGGGTTTTACTTCTCTATTACAAGCAAGAAGTAGGTATACAGAGAACACGTCTGACTACTTTCGATGCTAACAAAAGAGTAACGATGTACAACGACGTCTTTATTCAGGATTAAAATGTAATATATTTTTCTTAATAAAATTATCCAATTATACAAAAAGTTTCTTAATTAATAATGCAACTAATCATTTTGTTGGTTCCTCGCTCATTAAGAATAAGCGTTTTACATGGTAGCAACTTTTTAATTGCAAAGCAACCGAAATCGATATTTCTTTAATGAGCGTCTCTAAGTAGTAGTCATTGAAAAGTTTTTGTTCGTGGTTTCGATTGCTTCGCTTGACAATTTAAATTTGGCGCGTCAAAACCTTTGCTATGCGAAGCCATCTAACATAAAGCTTTGTTCACGTATTACCACGTGATATGTACCGTAACATTATAAGCACCATAAGATGAAAATAAGCTGCTGAATGAGCACACCTTATATCCTTACATCATGACCTAAACAAACGGGACAGGCGAAAAAGGTTTCCGATCACGAGTCTCGAAGTCGAATGAGTACCCTCTTGCGCTACAAAAGAAATAAGTATAAGTTGAACTTAACCGCTGTACACAAAGTTGATATACATCCAAAGTCACGCAAAGATATACAAACTAAAACTTACTTTGAATCCAAAAAGGGACCTCCCATGAATGCTTTCACTTCACCTTCCTTTGATTTAGCAGGGAATCCCTTTGGACGGCCAACAGATTCACTGTAATACTCGTAGCTGCGTGAATGTGCGCAAACACCTATTTAATAAAACGTGTTTTCACCATTACAAGAACTAAACACCTTGTACACATTTTCTACTCTGCAATTTTTCAAGGCAACTTTCCATCTTTCATATTTAAAACGAACAGGCTATCATAAGTCATTTTTTTTAGTGGGATGGTTTCCTCCGTATTCAAGCGCAAACCACTGTGAAACGTGTTTTTTTCCCGATTTTTCGTTTTGTGCAATTTCATAATATTTTGGGTCTCAAAAATATACCTGCACAATTTCAACGTGGATCCCGAAAAGTTCTGGAAACCACGAAAGGTTTTGCATAGGTAGTGCACGCATATGTAACTTGGTCGTGGGATTATGAGCTGATATATTGTTGAGAACTACGTAGAGAATCACTGGCCACATGACCGTATACAGCTGCAATCTTTGAGTTGCAGAGAATAACTTCTGTCAAAACTTTAAATGCGATTATTTTGAAACTGCATTTTTTAAACGAGCGGATTAATAACTCAGTCAATTTTTATCGGATTCACTTGAAATTTTCAGGGAATATTCGTAATCAAAATATCTTCAGTTAAGTGTAAAAGTGTTTTGATCTTATAATTCATATGATCATAACATTGAGAAAATATATTGATTTTGTATACCTTTTCTTTCAAAGCTCGCCATTTTTTTCAAAAATGAATATTTTTTACATCTATACGCTTAACAGAAGCAATTGTAATATACTTTACAAAAACGTTCGAATTTTTCAATACAGAGCGAATGTTGAAAAGTTACACGACCGCTCGTTTTGTAAATTTTTTGCAGAGCCCAACGTTATCGTGTGCTGTGGCCATTCTACCCAATATTTCTCAATCTAGGAGCATTCAATATTCGTTAAATATATGTATTTTCAGTTGGTAATAAAGATTTTTCGTAGAAAGTTACATTTCATTATAAAAGAATGCCTTGAAAATAGACTTTATTTTCGATCGTCACAGTGGCTTCCCTCCTTAAAAGTTTCGAAAAACTTCAGTCTTACCGAACAGGTCAAAACCGCAACCTGGTTGGGATGTTCCTTTGTTGGCATAGAAATCGGAAGTGCCAACCGCGGCCAACAACCCTAGTCTGCCAGCATTTGTGTGAACAACTTGAACATGATCCGCGTGCGAACGATCTACTCTTCCGTCAGGGCCATTACTTTCGAACATTGGGCCGGCTGGATCAAAAGCTGTAATTAAAATTTCGAGGAACCTGGTTAATCTTCTTATATCACAAATAGTTTAAAGTACCCGGCGTTGTCCGGGCTTCTTATATGTATCTCTACGTAGTATAAAATACAGTTCCCGGTAAGCATCTGGTTGTTCAAGGTAATCTCGAAAACACTGGACGGACTGTGATGCGGCTCTCACCACCCCATAGAGCATTTTCGAGAAATCTATACTATCTATAATATTATAATAAAGCTACAGCATTTATTTGTATGTACACAAAAATCTCAAAAAGTACTGAACCAATCATTACGAAATTTTAACTACAGCATCCGTGAACAACAAGAACGGACATAGGCTATGTTTAATCACGTAAAATATAATTAATCTGTGTAATTATGTACATAAAGAAGTAATGACGCGGCCGGCTGCGATGGATACTACGCGACGCGAGCGCCAGGCGGCGATCAGGCCGAGCGCTTCTCGCAGGTGGAATATAGCAGTCATGCCCATAAGAGAGCCGGGCAGATCGTTTGTCGCCACTCTCGATCGAGTACCACCACTTTCCGATAACAAAATTTTATATTTTCGGGTTAATTATCGTAAAAATGTCAAAACAAAACCTTTCTAAAACATCCGCTGCTACTAGACGTTCTTTTTCATGAAGAAGCGAAAGTAGCGAGCAGCATCAAAATAGACTCTCAAAAATGAGAACAAGTGCAGCAGATTTTCTTTAGATGTTACTATGTCCCGCGTGTGATCAAATTTGTCGAGATCATTCGCCGAGCTTGACGTATGCAACACTAATATCAGAAAATCATCTTACCAAGAATGATTTTTTCCGAACTATGAGGAAATTAAGCTTTTTTCAAAATACTTTAATTTCGTTAAAAGATATTAATTTTAATAAACATGAATCAGTCACGCTACTAATTCGGGCGAAGCCGACACGGGGCATGCTAGTACTTGAATAAAATCGTCACTGCTCGGCTTTCGCTTGCTATTCGTTAATATTTCATATAGGTACGTAAACTTTCCCTGCGAAATACTCTATAAAATGGTGGAAACTGTATCACAATCCGTCCACTGGTTCTCGAGATTAGCACGAACAAACATACAGACGCCTAGCGGGGACTTTATTTTGTACTATAGTCTGAATGTTAGATGTTGCGCGAATCTAGTGTATAAAGCCGGGGCCAGACCTGAATGCGTATACACTGAGCAGGCTGAGCGCGCATGAATGACGCATGCGGAGGGGTCGAAAGTGCCATTGTATCTTTCTTCACCAACTTCTGTGCTTAACTTAGCCCACTCCGCAGTCGTAAAGATGGTGTGATACATAGTTAGCTAAATAAACATACAGCTCAACCCTCCGAGTCATCCCGTTTACCAATACAGAGTGATTGTCCACCGACGCGTGTCAAAGAGTTGCCACCTGGTACCCCGTGGCTAGGACAACCCCCTGCAGTGCCTCACCGAATTTGATGGGTTTCGATCCTTCAAACGGTTGGAATACCATTAAAAATTCAGAAATGTTCAAGAGTTCCGCATTTCTCATCACATCTTTGCGAAAACGACGTCAATTTATTCCTTATGTTTCGCCGATGAAACTGACACCAAGAACAATGTAATTCAGACCATAATGAAGGAAATTTCAGGAAAAATTGTTTTATATCATTTCAAGCTGAATTCGTTAAAAATAGTCGGATTTATATGAAATTTGGAATGATTTTCATCGGAAAAATATAAGGAATCCATCGGCATCCCTTCCATATCCCGTAGGCGTAGGTACATTGGAAAGGTCTGTGGGACACTCTTCGTTTATTACCACCTTGTCTTGCTTCTTTAAACTACTTGACACCCCCAATTGTAAGGACGACAACAAGTCATGGTGGTGTGAGGGACAGGGATGCACCACTACAGTTGTTTACCCCATGTGGGTGAGCCATTCCTTTGATGGTCTGGGATTTCACCAACATCGGCTGTGAAGAGCCCGAACATCGCGGCGAGCCTGACCTTCCTTTGGTCGAGGGTCCCGAGGTCCCTTCCTCGGTGTTATATGGCAGGCAATCCTTTCGTCTGCACTACTCCAAACACTCTCTGTCCTTCAATCTTTAGCTGTCGCGAACCACGAGACTCTGTCGAAACTGGCGAAGAAGATCGCTAGAAATATACGTTCCACACGTAGGAACGGGGGCATTAGGGAGTTTCAAGTGGCGTTCGGTTCGGGGTTCTATTCAGATCTGGACGCGGCCGAAAAGGAGGCTAATATTTCCACTATCTTTAGGTGGAATCAGACGGGTCGTAGCTCCGCGAGCCGGCACGCCTCGTCTAGCTCGTCAATTTTTCTGGGCGAGCCAAGCCGATCACTCTACAATTCGAAGGGAAGACGTCACAGGCGGGATCACGCGCAGTGCAGCGGACACCTCATTTTCTACCTGCGTCCCTCCACGAGGCGTATTGCTGCCCCCGCGAGTAATCACGTGTGATTTTTTAACACAACAGCGAGTCGGCCTGGCTATATGAATTAAGAACAATGCAGGGTGTAGTGAAGAAAAGAAAGACAAATTATTCAGTACAATAGAGCTTTAAAGTCTATCATATGTTAATTGCATTATTATTATTATTCAAAATGTAATTTTTAAATTTTTGATTATCTGTTTATGTCAATATTAGCAATGGATTAAATGTATTTAGTTTATGCCTTCAATAATTTAAGACATTAAAATTAATTTCTGTAGGCGTTTCGTAAAAATCACCGAAAGCAGGAAACTTTGAAGATTTGTATTTTTTAAACAATTTCGAATCTGCAAAAATGAGGACTTAACCCTCCCTAATTTCATATGGGCTACCATATGTGTATTTCAATATCATGAAAATCCGAGATATCGAGGATTTTAGAAAAGTATCACATTCTGCCTCTATCTTCCACGCTGAATGCAATGCACTCCAAACTCCCTTTGATGTGCGGAAGAAAACCGACAACGGTCGGCTCAGGCCATGTGCCTGCGCCGGCATCCCCGAGTCGGGTCGAAAGAGCCGAGTCACCACGAATGACCCGTCCACACTAGCATATGCGTTCACGCTCAGCCTTTCTGACGTAGAAGCATGCGGCCCTAGCTACCGTTTCACCCGTCCACATCAGAATATTCGTGCACCGCTCAGCCTGCTCAGCGTATACTCATTCAGGTCTGGCCCCGGCTTTAGAGGAGAGGGGAGGATGTGTGCGCGAGGCCGAACAAGCCGGAAGTCGACACAGAAGGAAAGTCGCGAGAGTAAGGGATCACATGTTTTTTTCGGAGACCCAAGAGTGGTTTAACGCGAGGGTGCTTCACATGGTAAAGCCTGTGAGTCCAAAAGCGTTTGGATATTCGATTGAGTGAGTTCAGTAAGGAGGGCGTGATTTATTCGATAGCTCGGGCGAGCATACAGCGTCCGCGCTTTATGCTACGATTGTAAAAAGACAGCGAACGTGCCATCAACTGTTGAACATCTGCGACCGATTGGATTTAGTCGATCGAGAAATTGGTGTTGAACAAATAAAGATCTGTTCTTTCGTGCTAAATATAAATATACGCTTGCTTAAAAGAGAAACCTTACACTATGTAGAAATAACAGTTTCACCGCACAAAGTCAAATCATATCCTTAAACCAGAATATTCTATTTCTGTAACACATTCCTTCTAAAGCAGGGCTCTCCAAGGTGCCGTACGCGTACGCTCGGGGTTCTCCCACTCTCGTCCGCGTTGTCAGGGATACCGCGCGACGCTAACCGCGAAGACGCTTGCCCGGCTAGCCTGTCATGGCAGCCTTCGTAGCGTCGCGCGGTCTCCCTGACAACGGAAGGCACGCTGCGCCAGAGGAAGATTGGAAGGGGAAGCAGGCACGTGAGGGGCCCCTACGCTGGACAGCCCTGTTCTAAAGCAATCTTTCTACAGATGTCGATTTTATAAATTTTTTCAAAGTGTTAGAATTTTAGATAAATCTAAGAGGTGTCTTGATGAATAATATACTATTTTATTTGCTGGCTGAATTCATTTTAAAGGGGAGAAATCAATTTTCGAATATTTACGTATTTTTTACTTCCATTTTAATGTTGCCATATGGTGAGCCAAACAAAGCAATTTATGAGGAGAAAATTCACCGTTATATTCGTATTTTTCAAACTCGGTATTTTCTGTTTCCACTTACCAATAACTTCTGAGATCAAACTGGATTGCTTAACGATTCGTGCCGCCAAGCTCGCGACGTGACCGCCAAGAGAGTGGCCGGCCATTTTCAATTGATTTGTATCCAGATTCCCATTCAATCGCATGAAATTTACGAAATCGGCTACATATGCCGCCACTTTTGGTACACTCTTCGCAACTAGCGGGTATAGAGAGTTACTGGCTATTGCACTCCAATCAATGACGACGACGTTGCAGTCAAAAATCTTAAGGAATTCTGGAAGCAGATTACATCTCACTTGTCGGGAAAATTTCTGTTGATAATTGACGATAGGACTCATTTACGTTACCATCGCGGACATCGGTGCAGGCTGGTTTATCACCACCGCTCTTCCAGCCGTGAGTACTGAAAATGGTTGATCTGTCTGCATTCCAATCGCTACGTGAGATGCTGTCTGGGTCGTTAATCTTTAGGACTTGTCCACTTGATGGACCCCTCCTGAAATGGGGAGTATATTCATTGGTAAAGTTAATAGTCGAAGGATCAGATACCTAATGAAACATAATTGAAAGCATAAATTATTCCAACGTTTGATACACCCATTCGTTGAATTTGAATATTGCAAATTTTGATCAAAGAAGGAAGATTGAAATCATTTGATACATTATTTTAGTTTATGATGAATACATAGGGATTTAAAAAATCGGCCTCAGAGTGCATTGAAAGTAGGTTCGAGTAGGTACAAAATTATCAATTTGTTCTTAATTGTGCACTTGATAGCCTAGTGATTTGTTTCTAATACGAAAGAAATAAATCCTCGATATTACGTATAATGGTATGGAAGTACTTTGCACGTTTTAGGATGTTTCTACAGGATTCCTGATAAGAGTGAATATTGGAAACACTAGGATTCAGTTCGTTTGAAGTTTCGTACGGTCGAAGGAAAAATGCAAAAAATATTTTCCACCACACTTCAAACCAAACAATTCTTTATCGAATATCTACTTAGAATCTACCTTGTATCTTTTCCATAAAAGATTTTCATCACGTTTAAATACCTATATTATTCAACAAAATTTAACTTTTATTCGGACTTATAGCATTCATTAGCCGTTCCTTATAGACATTTGTGCCCTGAATACGAATCGGCAAACCGTCTTTCGCCATCAGCCTCAGTTTTCGAGAAATTCGATTTTGAAAAAAAAATGCAAATTTTTTAATTTTGAATAGTTATTCAGTTGCTTGTTGGGTCAAATTATTCTATGAATCCTCCCGAATACAACGATATAAGTTATTATTGCATTATTTAAATATGTTTAAACAACGATCAAAGGGCAAAGGAAACCCGAAATACTGCAATTTTTACAGATACACTTTAATTTTATTTAAAAACGGATTTACTACGGTGTGACCTAATCATCATAATGAACTAAAATTTTAAGGACTTGAGAGGGAGGGGAAGAGGACCCCCACTATAAAATTTTAGCTTTGGTTATTTGTTAGTCTCTGAGATATTCTTAAAAAAAATTCAGCGTACTACATTGAAATCTGCCTATAGATCAAGACGTTACTAATGCAATCATCTTCTCGCCACCGTTAACTGTTTCACAGCCGATGATACAATACCGATATTGACCTCATTGCGCGATGCTTGTAACTGCAGTCACATTTTTTAGTATTCCCAAACTCACGTCGGTTCGGTACCGTACTTTACTAACCCCCAAGCGGGCCTGCGCCGCCCGCGTTAACCTAGCCACAAACTAATACTAATACCATCGGCTGTGAAACAGTCGAAACAGTAGACGGCGACAAGAAGATGATTGTATTAGTAATGTCTGTAGGGTAGACCGGGGCCGATAGTAACATGAGGGTGATTGCAACACGTTAAATATCTCAAAACATATGATAGATATTAACCCAAATTTTGGATATATGATGAAGAATGACATTTGGAATACACACATCCATGTTCTATCAGTATAGATATACACGCGAAGAAAATAACTTTTCCATACCCTAAAGTAACTTTTTCTTACTGATTTAAAATTGTAATATAAATACTTCTTTTGTAAGTACGTGTTTTTATTTTTTTTTTAATACTGAATCTCACATTTTTTTAAAGTAATACCGATCGTTACTTATTACTTTTACGCGTCTTGTTAATTAAAATTTATAATTTAAGTTCAAAAGTCTGATTGAGGACGATTGAAACAGCGGCAGTAGGAATCAGTTGAACCGCGACAGAACCGAATAGTGACAAAGAAAATGAATAATATTGGCATGTTTGCATGGCATCCTATAGCACAGCACAAGCAAACCGAATAAAACATGGGTGCAATGTACTGAATGTAAGAATTGATCACATGAAAAATACACCAGCCAAAACGTTTTCTATTTCTGCCACAATTGCGATACCGCATAATTGGTTATAAATTTTACTTTTTTCATTTGATAGAATAATTAAAATCAATAAATGTTTTAATTGTGTAAAGTTAAATTTGTGCTACTATCGATTCCATGCAGTATTGCAACCGACCTGGGATCAGGGACGATTGTAACACTTTACCCTCTTTTTATTTTTTTATTAATAACCTGGATGTTACTTGACATACGGCGAAACTGTTGTGTGTCAATAATGTTACACAAGTAAGTAACATTTTCCCATAAGAACTTTTGTTCTAATTGTGATAGTTCTTGCGTAATCGTGTTCCAAAGACAAAGTGTCACTACCGCCCCCGAACTAACCTATTGGCAGATTTCAATGTATTATGCTGAAAGATTTTATTAATATCTCAGAAACTAATAAATACCCCAAGATAAAATTTTATATTAGCGGTTCTCTCCCCCTCCAGCTCAACCCCTCCAAATTTCGGTTGATTACGGTGGTTGAGTCATACCCAGGTACAGTCTTAAAAACTAACTGTCTACTTAGAAGAATATCTGACTATTCCGACTCGCAAAAATTGCAGCATATCGGATGCCTTTTTCAGTGACGCACTTAAGATTTTATTTTGGTGGGGGGCGAGTTGAATGGCGAGTTCCCGTTTGATCGTTGTTTAAACATATTTAAATGTTCATAATGCAATAATAATTTATATCGTAGTATTCGGAAGGATTCATAGAATAATCTTACGGAACAAGCAACCGAACAACTATTACTGTTTGAACGCAACAGATGTTCAAAGTTCAAAAATTTGTACTTCTTCAAAATCGACTTTCTTGACAACTGAGGGTGATGCTGAAAAATGGTTGGCGGATACGTATTCAGTGCACCAAAATCTATAAGAAACGGCAATTGAATGTTACAAGTCTAGATGGCTACTGAACAGTAATATCTGACGTAGGTATAATATACTCTCGGTTGTATGAATTTCTTCAAACCCTTCCAACTGATGTCACACATCTATTTAAATTAAAAATCCTACATCTCGACTTTTGAAAACTACAAAATTTGAATTGAAAACAAAATTAAGTTCCGTTACTTCTACAATCATTAGTAGATTTCGATTTATTCACAATATGCCTACTATTTACAAGGAGACCTTCAGGTATGGCAATTTCAAACTATGTTGATACTTGGTGTACTTAAAGGTCTTTACCTGGACATTAATTTCTCAAAACAGTAAGGCACGCTTGTATACTGAATTTGAGAAAATTGACTTTGAAAAATTCAATAAAAAGTACCATTTTTCAAGCTAGAGATAATTTAAAATAAGATGTGAGCTTTTAATTGAAAATGATATTTAAATATCTGTTAATTCGCAAGAATTTGGTAGGTGTTCAAATGAATAAAGAAAACTGTCAATAGTAAGACTACTTAGTTGTGAGTGCTATGCACTGACCTCAGAATTTTTCAAAATCGATTTTCTCGAATTTGGCTGAAAAGCACGCCTTACTGCTTTGGGAAATTAATGCCGGAGCGAAGTTCTTCACGTACACTAAGTATCAATATTTTGTGAAATTGCCAAATCTGAAGGTCCCCTTGTTAGTAATTTATGTATATGTATATCAACATATACCACTCAAACATTTCCTTGTTCCATTATAATAAAAGTGAATCTCTACTTGTCTTTCGAAATTCCCCATACCGTTAAGTTACTGAAGTCACACAAACTCAGTTATGTTCTAAAATTTTAGGGGAGGGAACATCACATAATTTTCTCTCAAATTGAATTAAACAGAATAATTCTAACTGTGTGTAAAGTGTGAAAACGATGTTCTTTAGATTGTCCTCCAAGGCACTAATCTCCTCCGGGGTCAGTGGATCGTAGTCGAGCTTTACTAGATGCGGCACGCCATCTCCATCAGGGAAGATCGTGTAATTGACCGTCATCAACGTTGTGAAGACGGATTGATAGACTGGAAATAAATTTCACCCTATTAAAACATCCCTCCCCTTCACCGTGTTTCAATATGTTGATATATTTTCTGTGTACGAACGCATAGCCATAGTAGCATCTGGGGCAGACATCTTTGATCCAGTTGATGCGAATCACCACACCGCACAGAACAAACGGACTATTTAGTGTCTCCGCTTTCACAGCCGCTTCTTTGATAGTTTCAATGAAACAACGGTTGATCACCTGAGCACTGCAACATTGATAATATGGAATCACACCATTAGATCAGCTACGAGTGTTTGAAGGGCAGTGTCATTCTGATGACCTCTGACATGTCTGACGACGCGTGGTTGCGAAATCTTTGAGGGCTGCCTTTTGACAAACTTGACTTTGGCTTGTGTCAAGAGAATTTATTTTCGAACAATCACTGTGATCGAACGATGGGAAGATTAGCCGGGTACAAGTTGTATCAATCGTTTATCGATCTACTACTTGAACGAAATTGGTGTCTCATGATACACGGTATTCTCACTATGATAAAGCTACTTATTTTTGTTACTCGATATGTAACCGTGATACGCGGGGACGGTGGGACGGTGGAGGTACCGTATGCCCAGCTCAGGACGGTGGTCCAGGGCCGCCGATCGAGTGATTGAACGCCGGAGTAGAGTAGAGTACGACAGTTTATTTAAGCTTACGACTAGATACAAGAGATCCCGGCCAGGTCTATGCTGGCATACAGTGTGAGGACGGCTTAATCTACCACGGGCCCCGGTGGGTATCGCGGCGCACGAGTCGGTGGGGATCGCGGCGCGTATCGCGGCGCTGATTCGAACGGTCGGTAACGAGGCGACGAATAGTGGAGGTAAGAACGAGTTGACCGTTCGGTGTCCTGGCGGGCCAACCCTGCCAATGGACCCTGGTCGAAGAGTCTTTATCCCGGTCACCCAGTGGGCACGGCCCGTGGGTGGAGCGGAGACTGTGGGGACGCTCTCGAGAACGGAGATAGATCCGTTCGGGAGATCGATAGCGGTTGACGGCCTGCTTCCAGAGGATGGCTCACGCTGTCCTACTGGGAACCGTGGAGGTTGCAAAAATGCTACACAGAGATGCAGGCTGTCGACACACGAAACTGGTGCCCACACTGGCGCTTGTCTTTCGCAACCACGAGTGTCCGCACGAGAATGTGGAATCGCCCAGGATGTCTCTGGGAGAGGCGTACCGAGCACGTTCGTGTCTAGGCGGTCTCTGCCGAATAGGCCTATGCCCTCTGCTTATGTGTCCTCGTCCGCGGAGTTTCGGCAGCGAGAGAGTTAATTACTTTGTACCCTCTCGTGCCTATTCTTGGAACCGCGGACGAGTGGTGGGGGGCAAGACCGTTGGCCGCGCGCGGTACGCGTCGTTACGGTTGGCGCGTGGTGGGGGGGCAAGATCGTCGTCCTACCGATAATAACTCGTTACATCACCTTCTCCTTTCGGAGGACGCGATCTTGCCCCGCTCTCTCATCGACCTCTGTTCTTTTGTTTATTGTATCTTATCCTACGGTATACAGGACGGACATTTACTTATCCTACGGTCTTAACTCTAACGGTCTTAATTCTACCTTAAACCTATTTGTCTTAACCTAGTATCTCCAAACATTTATTTACAAAACGGCTTAACCTACTGGGGTGGAGGGAGGGGAGCTGAAGCGGGCCCGGAGCTGTTGGTTTCGCAGCAGCTTCAGCTCCATGAATCCTCCGGGAACGGGGACTCTGTATCTCCGGCCGACCTGAAATGCCTTCAGGTCGAACCGGAGCTCGGTCGGGTGGGGCGGCTGGCGCCTCCAGGGTTGTCCGGCGTTCGTCGGGGGGAGGCAAGTGGACGGCGCTGAGGTCGGCTCCGGCGGTGGTGGGGTCGGTGTTGGCGGTGGCGGTGGCGGCGTCATCCATTCCTCTGGCGTCGGCCTCGGTATCGGTGGCGGAGTCGGGGTCGGTGTCGGCGGGATAGCGGGGGGGAGGGGGATGTCGAGGTCCATTAGGGTCGGGGGGCTGAGGGGTCGGGGCGATGGCTGGCTGCTGCGGGCCCTCCTGTTCGGCGGTGGCTGGGCTGTTGGCTCCTTCGGCGGTGGTGGTGGCGGCGCCTGCGGTCGTGACCGCCTTGGCTCCGGCGGTGGTGGCGGCGCTCCTGGTCGCTGCGGTGGTCGCCCTTGTGGCTGCGGTGGAGGCGTCTCCATCGCCTTCCACGGTGGTGGCGGCGCTTGGAGCAGCACCTCTAACAGAGAGGCTGCCGGGCCTGTCTCCTTCGGGTGCGGCTGGCAGGCGTCCCTGGCTGGCTGGGGTGACGGCGCTGGCGGGAGTGGCGGCGCTGGCTGGAGTGGCGACGGCAGGCGGCTCCTCTCGACTGCCTCGACCACGTAGATCCCCATTGCGGACGAGGGTTTTCGTGGCGGCGGCTTGGTCCTGGCCGGCGGTCCGCGAGCTGGAGGGGGGGGTCCGCTGAAGTCCAGCCGTCTCCTGACTGGAGGCGGCGCTGCTTGAGGTGGCCCCTCTGGCCGCTTCCGGATCCGGCACTCCATCGGGCGGCGTGCTTCGGAGGCCCGGAGCGGTACGGCTTCCTTCCTCACTGCCTCGTGTGCTCTTCGTGCTTTCGGCGGCATTGTGGATTGCTATCTCCTCCTCTGCTCCACCGTGGGGTTTATAGTTCACTCCGTGTTGACTTCTCCAGTGCGAAAGTGTTCCCGTGGAGTTTGTGGTCGTGGCCACCTGGTGATCGTCCTTTTGACTGGCGTTTCCCATACTTCGGATGGTGTTGTCGTTGGCCCCGGTGTTTATTTGCCGCGAGGTGGCTGTGGTCGGTTTGGGGACGTCTGTACTCCGTGCTCCATCAGAGTTGCCTTCCCCCTCCTCTGCACGCGGCTTGAGATCCTGTACGTAGGCTCGGCTCGGTTGGTGGGCGACGCTGGAAACTGCCGGGTTGCCTTCTTGCAGGGGCTGAACGGCGGCTGGGCCGGGAGCGTCGGCGTCTTGCGTCCCGACAGGGAGGCTTTCCTCCTCTCCTCCACAGGGCTTTAAGTCCTGTAGGTGGGCCCTTCGCGGCGTTTTTCGCCCCTTCCGTAACAAGACCAGGTTTGGCCCTACGTATTCCTTAACCACGTGGGGCCCTGAGAACTTCGGTGCCAGTTTGGCGTTGAAGTTCTTGGCCGCGGACGACAAAGGGTGTTCACGGAGCATGACCTTATCCCCGATTTGTGGCCGCCAGTCCCGCCGCCGGAGGTTATATGCCTTTTTCTGGGTATCGGTGGCCTGTGCTTGGGTGTGGCGGGCGAGGCGGATGGCCTCGTGCAGGCGTTCTACCTCTTCGGTGCGGTTTGTGTTCTGGTCTTCGGCGTCGTCGGTAATCCCGGTGGTTGGTTGGCGAATCGCCCCAGGGATTGCTGGTTCGCGGCCATAATTTAGATAGGCCGGGGTGTATCCTGTGGAATCATGTCGTGCGGTATTAAATGCGAACATGATCTCCGGCAGCCAGTGATCCCAGTGGCGGTGGTCTCCGTTGGTCAGTTGCGCAATCATCGTCTTTATCACTCGGTTGACCCTCTCTACTGGGTTACACTGCGGGGTGTACGGGGGTGTTCGCCGGTGTTCGACTCCGTACGTGCGGAGCATTGACGTGAATTCCTTACTCTCGTACTGGCGGCCGTTGTCGGTTATTACGCGCCGTGGGCATCCGAATCGCAGGACTATTCGTTCCTTAAAGGCCTTAGTAACGGCGGGGGCGGTGGCCTGTCGCAGTGGCTGTATTTCGACCCACTTACTGAATTTGTCCTGCATCACGGCCAGCATGGTGAACCCTTTTGCTGACCGTGGCAGTGGGCCGACTAAATCCACGGCGACTACGTCCCATGGGTTGGCGGCTGGTGTCGTTTGCATTCCACCTGCGGGTGCTTGTTGTAGTGCCTTGTATTCAAGGCACTTCTGGCAGCGACTTACATATCGCTTCGTGTCGCGGACCATCCCTGGCCAGAAGTAGCGTTGGGCCAGTCGTGCGGCCGTTTTGCTGCCTCCGAGATGTCCGGCGGTGGGTGCGTCGTGGTTTTCGCGTAGTACCGCCTCCCGGAGTGGCTGGGGCACGCACAATTTCCATTCGAGCTCGGATCGCGGGCCGTGGGCATCGGAAATGTGTCGGTAGAGGCGCCCGTCCACTACGTGGTACTCTGGGTAACGGTGTGGTTCGCTTTCGGCGGCCATTTTTATGCGATCGTACCACGGGCAGCCGGTGGGCGCCTCCATGCTGTTGACCTCGTCTTGGGGGCTTCCTTCGGGGCGTCGTGACAGGGCGTCGGCGACCAGGTTGTTGGCCCCTTTCCGGTACTGGATGTCGAAATCGTATTCCTGTAGTTCTAAGCCCCAGCGTGCCAATCGACCGGAGGGGTTGTCCATTGTACGCAGCCATTTTAATGATTGGTGGTCGGTTAGGACCGTAAAACGGTACCCCTCGAGGTACGGTCGCATCTTCCGGATGCCCCATACCACCGCAAGGCACTCTTTCTCCGTGACCGAGTAGTTTTTCTCGGCGGAGGTCAAGGTGCGGCTCGCGTACGCGATAACCCGTTCCTCACTATTTATGTCCTGCGTTAGGACCGCGCCGAGCCCCTCGTTGCTTGCATCAGTCTGGAGAGTGAAGGGCAGGGTGAAGTCGGGGCAGGCAAGTACGGGAGCGGTTGCCAGCTGTTGCCGGAGTGTTTCGAAGGCTATTTCCTCCTTCTCGCTCCATGTCCACCGTACCTTCTTCTGTAGTAGGTGGTTGAGGGGGGCGGCGATGTCGGTGAAACGTGGTATGAATCGTCGGTACCACGAAACCATGCCTAAGAATCGCCGGAGTTCCCGTAGGTTGGTGGGGGCCGGTATTCTGGCGATGGCTTGTACTTTCTCGGGGTCCGTTGCGACTCCCTGCTCGGTGACGGTATGGCCCAAATACTGTAACTCGGTTCGACCGAACTGGCATTTCTCCTTATTTAGCTTGAGTCCAGCTGCCCGTAGTCGTTGCAGGACTTCGCGGAGGTTGTCGAGGTGTTCCTCGAAGGTGTTTCCTAGTACGATGATATCGTCGAGGTAGGCGAATGCCCTGGGCTCCAGCTGTGGGCCGATGATCCGGTCGAGCAGACGCTGGAAGGTGGCTGGCGCGGAGTGTAGTCCAAACGGCATTCTTCGAAATTGAAACAGTCCCCTTCCCGGTACGGTAAATGCCGTTATCGGGCGGCTCTCCGGGTCGAGGGGTATCTGCCAATAGCCGTTGGTCAGGTCTATTGTGGATATGTATTTCGCGCCTCGTAGCTTCTCTAGGGTGGCCTGGACCTGAGGTAGCGGGTATGCGTCCTTCTCGGTTACCTCATTGACCCTACGAAAATCAATGCAGAATCTCCGTTTCCCATTTTTCTTTTTTACCACCACGACTGGGGAGCTCCACGGGCTGTTGGAGGGTTCGATAATTCCCTCCGCGAGCATTCGACTCACCTCTTCGTCGATGATGGCCTGCGTGACGGGATTCTTGGGAGTGTATCGATGTTTGATTGGCTCTGCGCCTGCTTTAAGGCGGATACGGTGCTGGGCCATGTGGGTGCGGCCAGGTAGTAGATCGAAACGTCTCAGCTCCTCTACGAGGAATGCTTCTAGCTCCTTTCGTTGTTCCTCGGTACAGCTTCGAAGTCCGGGAGGCGAATCGACCGTGACGGCGTCCAATCGTGGGTCCCATTCCTGTTGCCCTATTCGTAAGGTCATCCCCATCGTCCGTTGTGCGTCGATGCCGAGGAGTACGTCGCAAGTTAGGTCCGGGAGCACCGCGCATCGGAAGAATACAAGGCTGTTGGTCACCTGCGCGAAGAATGCGATTTCTTCGCGGATGGGTACCTTCTCGCCGTTGGCTACTCTGACGACCTTGTGTGTTTTGTACGTCGGACTCCCGTTCTCCCGACACCATTTGGCCATTCCGGAGCTTACATAAGATTTTTGTGCCCCGGTGTCGATGAGCGCCCGGAACCATCTGTCATGAATCCTTAGCGGAACGTATGGTCGGTCGTCTGCGTCGGGTTTTGCTGAGGCTGATTTGACGGAACGTTCCGGTCGGTGCCTCTGCCGCCGGTTCCGTTGGCGTTTCCCGAAGGCCCCGGGCATTGGCAGTCTCGGGAAGAAACGCCCGTGGTTCCGCAGCGGCTGCAAAACAGTTTTGCTGGCCGGCGGCAGTCTTGGCGGTAATGTCCTCGCTGACCGCACCTCCAGCAGCACTCTTCTCGGCGGTACCCTTCCCCGACAGCTGTGAGTTTCTGACCCCCTCGCACTTTATCGTCGGCGGGTTTGGTGGGGACCCTGGCGGCTTCTTCCCTCCGTGCTCGTTCGTGGTCGGTTGCTAGGTCGATGAGGTCGGGTAAAGTCGTGAAATCCCGACGGTGAATGAAAAGGCGGTATTCGGGCCGTAGGTTCGAGTAGACCCATTCCAACTGATTCTCTTCCGAAATATTACCGTGGCGGTACATTAGTAATCGGAGCTGATCGGAAAAATCTGCGGCTGTTTCGGCCGGACCCTGGAGACGCTGGTGGATTTCCTTCTCCAGGTCGTGCTGCCTTCGCCGCGGAAGGAACCTTCGTTTGAATGCGGTGAGGAACAGGTCCCATGTCGGGAGGTTCTTCTTCTCGACACGGAACCAGTGCAACGCCGTGCCTTTTAATATGACCGGGAGGCAGCGCAAAATTTGCTCCGGCGTGACTTCGTAGCCTTCCTGTAGATCATCCAATTGCTCTAGGAAGTCTTCCGCTCCTTTTCCTCCATCGAAATGTCCGCCCCATCTTTTCACTCTGTCCATCATATATTGGACAGCCGGTGGGCCGTTATCGGTTGCCGGAATCGGTATACCCGGTTTTCCTGGGGAGAATGATACCAGCGGCGGGTCTTTGGTACCTTGATCGTCCTCTATGGTGGCTACTACGGTGGGTGGAGGGGCTATCGGGCTGGTCTCGTGGTCCTCCATTATATTGCCAGCCCGTAGATGCGCCACTATTCGCGCTCGTAAGGTGTCGATGGTTCCGGTGGCGTCGAGATGATAGCGCTCCGCGAGTGCTATAAGATCGGTTTTTGTTTTGTCGTACACCCAGCCTACTCGGATCATTCGATCGTCCTCCGTACTTCCTAAGGTCCCTGTTTGGGCGCCAAATGTAACCGTGATACGCGGGGACGGTGGGACGGTGGAGGTACCGTATGCCCAGCTCAGGACGGTGGTCCAGGGCCGCCGATCGAGTGATTGAACGCCGGAGTAGAGTAGAGTACGACAGTTTATTTAAGCTTACGACTAGATACAAGAGATCCCGGCCAGGTCTATGCTGGCATACAGTGTGAGGACGGCTTAATCTACCACGGGTCCCGGTGGGTATCGCGGCGCACGAGTCGGTGGGGATCGCGGCGCGTATCGCGGCGCTGATTCGAACGGTCGGTAACGAGGCGACGAATAGTGGAGGTAAGAACGAGTTGACCGTTCGGTGTCCTGGCGGGCCAACCCTGCCAATGGACCCTGGTCGAAGAGTCTTTATCCCGGTCACCCAGTGGGCACGGCCCGTGGGTGGAGCGGAGACTGTGGGGACGCTCTCGAGAACGGAGATAGATCCGTTCGGGAGATCGATAGCGGTTGACGGCCTGCTTCCAGAGGATGGCTCACGCTGTCCTACTGGGAACCGTGGAGGTTGCAAAAATGCTACACAGAGATGCAGGCTGTCGACACACGAAACTGGTGCCCACACTGGCGCTTGTCTTTCGCAACCACGAGTGTCCGCACGAGAATGTGGAATCGCCCAGGATGTCTCTGGGAGAGGCGTACCGAGCACGTTCGTGTCTAGGCGGTCTCTGCCGAATAGGCCTATGCCCTCTGCTTATGTGTCCTCGTCCGCGGAGTTTCGGCAGCGAGAGAGTTAATTACTTTGTACCCTCTCGTGCCTATTCTTGGAACCGCGGACGAGTGGTGGGGGGCAAGACCGTTGGCCGCGCGCGGTACGCGTCGTTACGGTTGGCGCGTGGTGGGGGGGGCAAGATCGTCGTCCTACCGATAATAACTCGTTACAGATACATTCTTATCGACATGTGGTAGATACGCTGCGTTCCATATAAGAGCATACCGACGGCCCTACCGATTTGCGACCGATCTGCGTAGCTCCTATGGATTTGACACACGCGATTGGTCGTAGCACTTTTGTGATTAGTCGTAGCAGTTTCCCTGCCGATTAACTACCAATCATCAGTGTATCCCTGCGCGAAACCAGTATGCTCTAATGTGGAACGCAGTATAGAGCTGTATGAGGCACTTGTATTCGGGTAACAGAAATTGTATTTGGGAATACCCGGACTTATCGAATCAAGTAAAATATTCGGTCTATTCGATTGCAGATCCAAACACAAGTCGAAGGCCGGAGCTGAGGGAGGAAGAAGGGCCGGATGGGGGTCTCGTACATGAACCGGAACCGGATCACACACCCATGATCGGATACGTGTCGTACGATAGGAGACGTCCGAGATTCTCTCCGAGGAGACAAGATTACCCGCGTCGCATCGAAACAGACCGGTTATCCGCCAATAATGCTGACTGCAGATGATGCATTTCCCAACATTATTTATGAGGTTATACCACTTTTATATAATTTTTTGAATTTATCATTAAAAAAAGAACTTTACCACACAGCGCACGATATGTTAAAGATGTGCATTTTAAGTCTGTTTTACGTGAGAATATCTGAACGTCCTGATTTGTAACAAATATATCTTTAAAATGCCGTATGAATATCTTCAAGATGTCTGCTTAAAGATGTTTGAAAAACGACATATTCTAACTCACTACAGTAAATAACATCAAAATAACAAAAACTTCCATTTCACAGAAGTAAGAGAAGACACAAAGTATTACATGAAAAAAAGTTTCCGATCAGATTTGCTAATATAAATTTGTGAGGGTATGATTTTAGGTGTTAATATTTGATTATGTTCACACGTGTACGCATAACAGTTTTAATGTATTGTGACACTGAATAAGTAAGATTTTTCCAATTCGTAGATGAAATTTCTCTCCACGATAATGTTATGTCTAGTCGAAGTTCTTCTTTATTCTTTGACTTTTATCGCGAATCAGTTTCTTCAATTTTCCCATATGTTCTGGAAAGGCTTTAGATCGGAACTGTTCAATGGCCATTTCATTCTCTTCAGTGAACACAAAACCTGTCTGACCGAACTATCAGAAGTTGAATAAACGAGATGGCTTTCTTATTTCTAAAGGTTAAATAAAAAAAAACACTTACAAAAAACCGTAAGAAGGAACGTTTACAATTGTGTAAGAAACGTGCAAATTGGACAATGGAGAACTAGTCGAAAGTGATATTTAGTGATGAGTTACATGTATTGGCACAGCAGATGACACGGAAACCTTTGTACGGCGTAGTTCCGATGAAAATTTTCATGAAGGTTACTCAACTATTATACTGAAATATCCAGAATCTTATATGATTTTGAGTTGTGTGACAGAGGATGGAATGGGAAAATGATGTATTCTTTATCTAAATGTTAATTCTGAAACATACATATATTTATATTCTAGAATTTTTTTAAATTCCGAGCATAAAAAACTGGTTTCGAGATCCTTCACATTTTATTTTTGAAGATGATAATGCCAGCTGGTCTCTGCAACAGAGCAGTCAAAACAACTTACAACAGCACGACATTAAAAGAATGAAATGGCCATTGAACAGTCCCGATCGAAACCCTGTCGAGAACTTATGGTCAAAGTTGAAGAATGTGACTCGCGAAAAAAACTACAGAATAATGAAGAGCTTAGAATAGCCATAACATTTTAGTGGAGAGAAATTTCACACACGAATTGTAAAAATCTTATTTATTCAATGCCACAATATGGTAAAACTGTCATTCGTACACGTGTGAACATAACAAAATATTTATAACTAAAATAATTTCCTCACAAATTAAAATTAACAAATCCGATTGGAAACTTTTTCCAGGATTTATACCAATCGGAAACTTTTTTCCATGTAACATTTTGTTATTTTTCTCGCTCGTCTTTGATAAAAAATGTAAGTTTGGGTTATTTTGAGATATCTTCAAGATGTCTTTCAAACGTCTGCAACAGAACTAACCTGTGCCTTATCAAGACATCTTTAAGACGTCTGAAAGAAGATATTTTAAAGATGTCTCGAGAATCTGTTTCAGATGTCTTAAAGGTATCTTTAAGATGTCTGTGTGCTATGTGGGTATTTCATTATTTGTCAGCTTGAAATTATACAAGTTTTTCCCGTGTAAACCGCTTTGTAATTGCTACGAACCGGGGATGCGACAACACGAGAGGCCGGCGAGAGGGGTATTTCCCAAAGAATGTGGTTTTAAAGTTTGTTAATTAAGAACGTGGACGAACCTGACTTTAAGGGAGAGGGCCCTATTTAGGACGCTAAGAATAAGGTGATTCTTAAGAATTTTTTTCTAAGAAACTGTTAAGTGGATCTCTTCCAAACTTTTGAGGGTACTTTAGTTCACACTCAAACAATAAAAATGAATTTTTACGTTACAATGTGTTCGGTCGAAATGGAGATATATGAACACGTTCGTTAGGACTGGCGCGCCGGAGTTGCAAATTGGCGATTGTAATGGTGGCCCCATTTCTTTCCGGAAATAAAAATCCAGGGATTTTCTTATTTCTAGTATAATTACATTGCCTACAAATCTAACAAACGAAAAAAAGTTAAAAGTTGGCAAATTGGTGGGATTTTAAAGAGAAAGTTACGATTCTGCCCCAAGATATTTCGTACTATTTATGGAAAAAGAGGTCTTCAATTCAATTTATTTATCAATGTCTTAGGTTCATCGACAATGTAATTATACTAGAAATAAGAAATTTTTTGGTTTTTTATTTCCGGAAAGAAATGGGGCCACCACTACAATCGCCAATTTGCAACTACGGCGCGCCAGTCCTAACGAACGTGTTCATATGTTTCCATTTCGACCGAACACTTTGTAACGTAAAAATTAATTTTTATTGTTTGAATGTGAACTAAAATACTCTGAAAGTTTGGAAAAGATTAGCTTAACAGTTTCTTAGAAAAAATTCCCAAGTATCATCTTATTCCTAGCGTCCTAAATATGGCTCCCCCCTTAATAATCAGGGAGCCGCAGGAAGATGAAATGTCGTGAACGAACCCGATGCGTACTCGGGGAGTCACTAATAAATTCGCAGACAAACTTGACGTATAGTCGAGAAACTGCTAGCTAGGTGGCTAGAGTAATTCACAAACGAACCTGGTCACAAAGAAGGGAGTTGTTAGGAGGGTGGTAGATTTAAAGACGAACCTGATGCGAATTCAGGGATCCGTAGAAGGGTGAAGTTTTGTGAACGAAAGCAATGCGAAAAAGGGGAGCCACTAGGTTGCAGTAGTTTCCTTGTAACCTAGTTTCCTCGTAACTCTTAATTAACGTTTGATACAACTCGAACGGTAAAGTTATATCGGTGAATATGTGCTACTAATATTTATTATAAGGATTGCTAGGTAAACGATGGGTTTAACGAATCTATTTATGATGATTTACACGTAAACACTATGTGTGTATTGAATAATCATTTACAGTACGAAAGGGTTACGAGGAATTAATTATTGTGTATGTTACCAATATTGCACGGTGTTGACGCACTATAAATGCTTGGCGTAAGAATGGCTATTTGAATATGCCGAATAGGTTACACGTATTAACCGAACTCGCGGATTCTATAGGGTTAATTAATCACATACTTACAGTGCTTATGATACCTGTGATAGGGAACTTGGGCCCGATCTCGCTGAATATAACCAACTCTGTATGCGCGTGACACAACGTGACTCTACTCGTGACTTTATAACTTTGAACCGCTCAGGGTTGAAATCACAGAATTTATATTGTCCCCACCTGCGTGGGGACTAACTAGCAATCTTTCTATGAGGAAATCCTTAGGAGGTGGAATCCTGTCACTCTCGTTCCCATCGTGCCCATCCAGCTGATCGAGATCATAACACCTTTTACTTGTGTACGATTTGGCAGGTGACATCCATCGGCAGGGCGGCAAAGTAACTATACTGCATTCCAATTAAGGGTAGCCTCGTTCAGCGCAAGGATATACTGTTGCTTGGTAGGAAACCGGTAGGGAAAGCGCTACGATCAATTGCGTGTGTCAGATCCTTGAGAGCTGCACAGATCGGTCGCAGTCGATCTACTCTAAGGTGGGATACTATATTAAAGAACCTTCGCCAAGGGTGGCCTATGTAGGGGGGGAGATGTGTGATGTATCATAGAGCCAAACAGTGTGGCCAGAGAACAGTCTACCGTAGTGTAGGAGGAACACACCTATAGGAGTGGTGGTAATCTGTGCATCATGCATCACGCATCACGTGTGCAGGTGTTCCCCCACCCAAATAATCTTGTCCATCGAAGAACATTCCCGGCATCGTTGATGTTGTATGTATATATTTTAATGTAGTATAGCGTGTAAATAGTGTATGTATATACATGAAAAAGTCGAGGAAAAAAAGAGTATTATCAACAAATAAATACCAAAAAAAACACAAAAAAAGACAAAGAAACATGAAAAAGTCAAGGACGAATAAAGTATAATTAACAAAAAAATATAATCACAAAAATAAAAAATATAATTACAATATAAAAAAAGATGTGAAATCAAAATGAGCTGCAAGTACATCACAAAAAAAGAAGAAAATAATATAATCAGACAAAAAAAGAAAATAATATAATTACAATATAAAAAAATATGTGAAATCAAAATGCACTGCAAGTAGGGCTCTTGATACCCGGAGACCCGGGTACTCGGTTAACCGGGTGATACCCGGTTACCCGGGCGACACCCGGGTCTGCGGGTAATACGGTTACGGGTACTCGATACTCGTATGATACGGGTAACACAGTTCGACAGCCATCTGGACTTGTAACATTCAATAGCCGTTTCTTATAGGTTTTCGAGCGCTGAAAATGAATTCGCAAACCGTTTTTGACGGTTTCAAAAAACCGTCCTTAGGTTTTGAAGATTTCGATTTTGAAAAAAAAAACTGCAAATTTTAAACTTTGAACATCTTTTGTGTCGAGACAGTAATAATTATTCACTACTGTTTGCGCAAATATGCATTATAATAATAATAATAATAATAATAATAATAATAATAATAAAAATCGAATTTCTCAAAAACTGGGGGTGATGGCAACAAATGGTTTGCGGATTCGTTTTCAGCGCTCGAAAACCTATAAGAAACGGCTAATGAATGTTACAAGTCCGAAAAAAGTCAAATTTTGTCGAACTGTGTAATCGACGAAATAAAGTTAACCAGTTATTGCAGTGGATCGTGATAAACATTACACTTGACTTATATGTATATTATGCAAAAAATTGTAGTATGTAAGTAAAAAACTGAAACTAATACTATTGTTTTTCGTTAAGTACGGTCACACATTTTAGCTTAAACAACGAGGTCAACAATATCTTTTTAATTGTGTTGTTCATTAGTAATTATATTTTTTACCGGTATTTCGTCGATTACCCGTATAATACGAGTATCGGGTAATCGTAACCGTATTACCCGCAGACCCGGGTTACGCCCGGGTAACCGGGTAGGACCCGGTTCACCGGGTACCCGGGTAACCCGAAACTCGCGAAAAGTAAGAGCCCTAACTGCAAGTACATAAAGGTACTTTCCAACTGCGCTTAAGGTGACACAACTACATATACACAGCCAAAATGCTGTGTTATTCCATTATTCATATCGCGGACATTTTAATTAATCCATCAAAAAGAATCCCATTTAAAAACATTGTCGTAAATTAATAGCTTTACAAAATTAATGATATACAAAAATTGCGCCAATCATAACAATGGCTATTCATATAAAGAAACAAATGTATTAAATAATATTAAGCAGATATATTTTTATACAAATAAATATTTTAATACGAATAAATATTTTATTCAAAATACTTGCCGCTGCGCCCCGAATTGGTGTTGCTAAACTGAATAAATATGTATAAATTGCATTAACCTTTTTCTTTCTTTCTTGTCTCAGTGGCGTCTTGTCTTATTTTAGTTATTAAGCAAGTCAATTAACATTTTTTCGGTTGCGCAGCGCCAAGTATTTTGAATAAAATATTTATTCGTATTAAAATATTTATTTGTATAAAAATATATCTGCTTAATATTATTTAATACATTGTTTTCTTTGTATGAATAGCCATTGTTATGATTGGCGCAATTTTTGTATATCATTAATTTTGTAAAGCTATTAATTTACGACAATGTTTTTAAATGGGATTCTTTTTGATGGGTTAATTAAAATGTCCGCGATATGAGTAATGGAATAACACAGCATTTTAGCTGTATATATGTAGTTGTGTCATCTTAAGCGGAGTTGGAAAGTACCTTTATGTACTTGCAGTTCATTTTGATTTCACATCTTTTTTTATATTGTAATTATATTTTTTTTTGTGATTATATTTTTTTGTTAATTATACTTTATTCGTCCTTGACTTTTTCATGTTTCTTTGTCTTTTTTTGTGTTTTTTTCGGTATTTATTTGTTGATAATACTCTTTTTTTTCCTCGACTTTTTCATATATACTATTTTCTTTTTTTGTAATTTTTGATAATACTTTTTTTTGTCCTCGACATTTTCATGTACTTGGCGTATTTTTTACTTTTTTAAGTTTTTTTTGGGGGATCTCACTTCTTTTTACAAAGCTAATTCATGTACTTGGCGTAATTTTTTTACTTTTTTTTATTTTAAAACAAATAATTAAATATTATATTGATTATTTTATAGATAAAATGTGGTTATTTTATTTGCTCATGTAACAGGATTACTTTCTCTATCAGCTGTTGAAATAATTCTCTTCGTCTGCAGCGTTCACTGAAAAATAGGACACATTTATTAATTATTTATAAATTATCACACATGCTCATATGTTAAGATCATTGAATATGCAAAAACCCTACCTGAAAATTTGTGCGTATATAGTCTGACATAGATCACTCTGCATCATCTTCTGCTTCGATTATCTGTAAATATATATAAAGCCACATTTTAGTTATACAACTTAACGTAGAACTTACTTATGTAGAAATAGAGTGGCCTTCTGCTACAGTGAGTGTAGAGACTACATAATGTGTCCGAAGGAGGTGAGAGTGTATGGCAGAAAGTCTTGTTGCAGGAAATTTAAATGCTAATGGTAATAATTCAGCGAAAATGAACGAACAGATCCAAAATTTTTAACGTACAATTGATTGGTGTTGGAATAAAATTAATTTAGTATGTTTATTGGTGAATTGAAATATTGTTAATGGGAATCTGAAAAATTAATGACTTAATGAGTAGCGTGGCAACTACTGTGGATTTTAAAGTATTACGAATGTCTTTCACAAAAGATTGAAAAGCATCAAGGGAGATGTGTTTTCAGCGTACTTTCTTCACTAATGTGACTTGCTTTACATTGCAAGCAGTCCACCATAATCTACTTTCTTAATAATTCTTAATACTATGTCTTTAGACAAATTTTGTCGATTTACCTTTGTTACGTATGTGGAATTTTCCCATACGCCGCTCTCAACCATTTTTCGAGCTCGCGTCTGCGAAGGGAAACGCCCTAAAAGCCTTTTTGTTTATCACATACCACTAAGGGGGTCATGATCACGGCCATGGGAACGGGAGTGACACGACGACGACCCCGAAGGATTTCCTTATATGGAAATTCCTAACGCATCCCCACTCATTTTTGGGACTATATAAACCCTTTGGTTTCATCCCTCGTCGGTTAAAAGCTATAGAGTCACGCCTAGAGTCACGTCGTGTCACGCTCGTACAGAGTTGGTAAGATCGGGCTAAAGTCCCTGTCAGAATCATAGTTAACCTCATAGGATCCGTGAGTCCGGTTTATATCCTATTTGGCACTTTGAAATAGCCACTCGTACGCCCCGCATCGCCAGTGCGTCAACACCGTGCAACTAGTGGTAACCTACACACTTTTATTTATTATTTAATCGCGACACTTACATTTGTACAATAACTAATTATTGAATATACGAATGGTGTTCACGTGTAAATCGAGTAGATTCGTTAAACCCATCTCTTACCCAGCGATCCTTATAATATTAGTAGCACTCACCCACTGATACAACTTTACCGCTCGAGTTGTATCAAATATTAATTAAGAGTTACGAGGCATTACTAACATTTCCCGCGACTCCCTGATTTCGCATCAGCTTCGTTCGCAACCTTTCATCCACAACAAGGAATCTTCTCCAACCCAGTGGCTCCCCGATTTTGCATCGGGTTCGTCCACGAAAACTCACCCTCCTACGGCTCCCTGATTTCGCATCAGGTTCGTTCGTATCCTACAGCTCCCTGATTTCGCATCAGGTTCGTCTGTAAATCTACCAACTTCCGAACAGCTTCCTGGTTTCGCACCAGGTTCGTCTGTGAATAATCCAACCTCCTAACAGCTCCCTGGTTTCGCACCAGGTTCGTCTGTGAACTTCATCCTAGTGACTCCCCGATTTCGCATCGGGTTCGTTCACGACGTTTCACCTTCCTGCGGCTCCCTGATTTCGCATCAGGTTCGTCCGCGTGTGACTCCATTCCTAGAGGCTCCCTGATTTCGCATCAGGTTTGTCCTCGCCGTCAATAATCCTAGCGGCTCCCTGATTTCGCATCAGGTTCGTCCGCGCCCCTAACTAACAAACTCATAAACCGTATTCCTTGGGAAATACCCTCCTCGCCGGCCTCTCGCGTTGCCGCAAGCCCCAGCACGTAACACCTTATTTGACAAATTTCCAGAAACTTGTGCGACACAAGATGCTTTGTCTATCTATCTAATCTTCTCCGGACAACCTCCAAGCCTGTGCATTCTCTTCATTTCTATCCATCCAAGCCTGTACGTCCCCTTCAATTCTACTATCCAAGCCTGTGCGTCCCCTTCATTTCTATAATATAATAAGCTTTACATAAAAACTCTAAATTGCTGGTATACAAATACAAATATCTGGCAATTTAAATGCAGTGCAATTTTTTACTACACTATATATATTATTGTTTGTACATGCATGGTACAAATTTCCAGAAACTTGTGTGAAAGGAGATGCTTCTCAGTCGAACCATCTCCGGACAACTTCCAAGTCTGCGTCTCTACATAAGAAATCTATTAAAAAAATTTTGGCGACTTACCTTATTAATTGAGACAATAATTCAGTCTCCTATGTAGTGTAAAAACTCGTGACATTCCAAATTCGGACAACTTACTTTATTTGACACTCAGCACTTGGTAGGTTATAAAATTCAAAATAGTACATATATATATATATAAGTAAGTATATGTTGTACAATGACGGACGACGATCCCTGCCGAATAATCCCGAGAGTCGACGAACGAAAAATGAAACATGTGTTGGCTGAAGGTGTGTGTGTAACACGTATATACGTATTATACTGACGAAAAATTCCTTGAACAAGAAGAATCAGAAGAAAAATCTTAAAACTTAAAATTTTCGACTGATCCATGAGACGATATTATGATATCTCTGTCATACGTGGACCGATTTTATTGAAATTGGTCCTATTCGAAAGCTTATATGCGGTTTACATAAGAAAAATGCCTTTAAATTTTGGAAATATTGCAGGCGTGATGAGATATTAATGAAATAAGTTTCAGGTTAGGTTGGATTAGCCGGGCGACGAGTAAATGATAGCGGTAGCCACAGTCGACATATACAGGGTGTCTTTCATGTACTTGGCGTCGAGACGCTACCGCGTCTCTAGATAGTTTAGCGTTTGCGTGAATGTTACTGTAAATAATACAATATATTATACTATGACATTGACTCTTTTAATTGTTCTCGCAGTTCGTTCCATTCTTCGTTATACAGTCTGTCGTTTGGCATCTTTCATGATAATTCTGTTCAATAAGTACTATTCTTTGTAATGCGTTGTTGTTTATATACTTTTAAATTATGGGATCTTGTCCCGTTTATATTATAATAATAATAAAAATAATAATAGTAATAATATATTCTCATATATGTTTTCACTTTTGTCTCTTTTGTTCTTGCATACGAAATAAACTTTAGTAAAGTTTTCTATATATAATATAAGTGTTCACTTTATTATATCCCCCGAGAGCAGTAATTGGATTGAATCTGGTTTCCCAGAAGGTGTAAAATATAAATCACAACATAATTCGACCATACATAGAGCTACCTAGTGCTCCATTACAAGAGATCAAGCGAATTTATCTCTTTGAAAAATTTAATCACATTCAGGATATTTTCAAACTTATTCAAGTTTAAGTTCAAATTCTCTCGGATGTTGAGTCGACTTCTTTCATATCTATACATCTCATATTATACATCTAATTTAATTTATACTCGGTGCCTACAAAACGTTCCAGCTACACCAAGCTAGCACACTGCACCATACAGTCGACTACCTAAAATAAGTATATTCGGGTGGCTCGAAACATTCGAGTTACCCGAAACATACGAGCCGCTTGATAAAATCGAACTAAACGAAACAGATTCGAGCGGCTCGAAATAATCGAGCTACCCGAAACACAATCGAGCTACCCGGAACACATTCGAGCGGCTCGAAAAAATCGAGCTACCCGAAACCGTTCGAGTCTCGGCTCGGCTCGGTTGTTTCGAGTATCGAAACAGCTCTAGTTGCGACGGAAGTCAAGAGAGACGGCAAGAGCGGTAGCTGTAGAAGAGTGGGGGGTTAATGGCGTAGTGTGAGTGACTACTTAGGGCTAGAAGGAATCGCCAGTCCCTACATTCGCAATATTTACCCAACATGCGACTTTTCATTTGTGGCCGCGAGCTGCCTGGCTCGGTGCCTTCACGGGCGAAGAGCAACTCGTGGCTGCTCCTGCAAACAAATGCTTGGACAAGCTAAAGCTGTTCAAGTACCCGAAAAGAAGTAAGCCGAGCCTACAAGTCCAAACACACATATTCGTTCCGTGTCAGTTCCGTTCCGGCGTGCCACTGGTAAGGGGCGTAAAGGGTTTCTTCTTCTCACCACTGGCACGCCGAAACGGAACTGACACGAAACAGGTATATATGCACAAACCTTTAAGGTCCACGCACACATATCCGTTCTGTTTCAGTTCCATCTCCGTACGGTGTCCGTCCGTGTCCGTGCGATGTCCCTAATTTCACTGATAGGAGGCCTGCTCTGGCCCGGTCAGTCCCAATTCAGCTGTTTCTGCAAGCCTGCTGTACAGTTCTGTCAGTCAGTAGGTGACAAAAGTATTCGTACACCCTTCAAAACAGAATAACATCTTTAAAATTGATCCAAACGATGTGATTTTTTTTAGAATCTGGAAGGATTAGTTTACTAAGTAATTTACCAACAGTTGATCAAAATGAGTGGGGGAGCACGTCTTTGGTTTAGAGCTGTGAAATCGTCCATATGCTGCGTGGATCTTATTTTGTGCACTAAAAAGACTTATAATAAATATGTATTTACAAACGATAAGTCAATTATTTTTATTACATTATTATAATCTCCATTCTATTTACTTTAACGTACAATATTCAAAATCGCAATATTTTTTTATTTACTGTGCAAATAACATCAGGTTCTGGAAAACGATGATTTGAGGCAGGATAGGGTCCTTGATACGGGGAATGATGAGGTACCCTATTATGGTTGTTCATGTGTGGTGGAACAACGCCATCGTTCTTTATTGTAATTTAAGTCGAATTTTCGTTACATTTAATCCGGATTTGAAAATGGAAGCTATAATGATCAATTGAAAATCGGTACGCATCATACACGTATCGCGATGCATGTATCGCCGTGTGAAAAAGCTCTAAAGTTTGCACGCCCTGTTGAAACGCACATCCAGCTTCATTTCCCTAACACCCAGCATGCATGCATCCGATCATACCCTCTATCTTACCACACAAAATTCAAATACAAAACTCTTTTCATTACAATCATTAATAATGATCAGAATTATATCATGTTTGGTATAATTTTCATTGCAAAAACTCCAGCAATCCATTGGTGGTATTTGTATGGAGATCTAATATTAATTATAGAAATTCCCATTTTCATTACTGAGTGGCCTATTGCTGTCCTTGTCTTTATGACTCTAGGGTCTAGGACCCCTGAAGCGCGTGGTGCGAGAGCTTCGACCCGAGAATCTTTCAGGGTCATAAAAAAAGGTCACCCTTTCCGCGATGTCAGGACTTCGTCAGTTCAAATGCCCAAATATCGTTGGCAACCAAATTTTAGTTTCACCGAACGGATAGAGGTTCTATACTTATATCTGCTAACAGTCCTGACACGGGCAAATGTGCGCTGCTCCATTGTAAAGCACGCCTATGATATTTTTTAACACTGATCCCCACGGTCCGGAACTGACAGATACGGAGAGACCGTCGAATGTCACGGAACTGACAAGTGTGCGCTGCTCCATTCCAAAACAAGCAACCGATACCTTTTACGACCACACAACTGACACGGAACTGAAACGGAACGGATATGTGTGCGTGGACCTTTACTCGGCTTGAACGACCGGGGCGCGCCGAGTACCCGATAGGACCGAGTGGCTTGAAAGAACCGGGCGGCTTGGATAGAACCAAGTAGCTCGAATTTTTCAAACGACCCCAAAGAACCGGGCAGCTCGAACAGAACCAAGCAGATTGATGACTTTCTCAATTCATAACTAGGCCATATCTACCCTTCTGTCATTAAACGAAAATTAATTTTGAAGTATCTTTTAAATATTATTCTGTACACTACAGTTTTATAAAAGAGGTTAAATGTAACCTCTTGTAAGTTTGTATCTGCATTATACAAACTATTATAAGAAATAATTATATAGTATACGTATCAAGCCGTTTTAGCTATTAAATTATTTAATCTTTTAAATATATATGTAACTATTACACTATTAAACTTCTTTGCATATGAAGTTATTACATTTTAAAGGCGTGGTTCGGCAAGCTAATTTGTAAACAAATTCCGTATATGCAAAAAGTATGAAAAATATGCAGAATGTGCAACGTATATCCAGAGAATATGCAAAATCTTCTTAACGATGAAACATAGTTCTGTCAAAGTCCCGCTTCTTTAAGTCATTCCTACAAAAACATGCATTTACATACATAAATTTCCGCTGTTTATATTATAATTGGGTTAGGTGTACCTGACCTATTTCTTAACTTATCTGTTTGAAGCACTTACAATACATAAGTACATTCGGCTCCCTCGGTTATTTCGACCCGCTTGAAATAATTCAATCTGCTTGGATGTGTTCGACCCACCCGATTCTTTCAGGTACTCAGCTCGGCTCGGACACCGGGTTTCAAATTGGTTGGGATTTCAAGCTAGTTGAATATTCAAGTATCCGTACAGTATACTAAAAGTACTCTAAGATAGGCCTGTGAGAAAGAAAGATTGGAAGAGGGACAAACGCGTGGCGGGCCCCTACTCTAGACAGTGCTGGACTATTCTCTGGTCACGGTGGAGCCGGAAGACGAGGCAGAAGGAAAGCAGCTGCGTATCGACTTTTACGAGGATTTCTCGCGAGGCAAGCCCTGCGGAGTGAAGGGACTGGATACTACGTGGACCATAATCACTCTGTGATTTGCATCCCTCCCAAACGGCCAATCTCTTGAAGGGCCCCTCTTTACGGCAATATCTCGTTCCCAAGGCCCACATTCTCTCGCACGGAATAATTAAGGAAATTGCACGAAAAATTGATTTGCATAATGTAGAATTAACTTGGTTAAAAATAGTCCGATTTACATGACATTTGGTATGATTTTCATCGAAAAAACATAAGGAATTCATTGGCGCCACTGCCATATCGATTCGATAAAGAATTCAATTTTTCGCATAAAGTAGTAGGGTAATGGGGATTCCAACCCTGGTCCTCTGAGGGGAGCGCGGGGGCGGGGGGAAGTGAGGGCGCGCGGGGGAGCGCGGCGGAGGGAAACATGGGCGCGGGGCCTGCGGGGAGAGGAAGACCGGTTGCGCGCGCACGAGCCGCGGAGTGGGGGGATGTCGCGATGATGGTGGGGGTCAGTCCGGGCCGAGCCACCGTGGAGACCGGGGCCCACCGTCGGAAACTTTTCAGAGGGGAATGACCCCCAAAAATCTCTTTCAGCCCACCCCCGAAAATTTTTTCATACCTAACCGAGGGGGAATGACCCCCAGAAATTTTTTCCCCCAACACAGAGAAATAATAATTTATTTTTATTGGAAATTGTTTCGGAAGATCTCGGGAAAGATCGACGTTTTACGAACCGCGTCTTCGGAGGAGGGAAAGAGACAGAGCATGATTTTAAAGCTAAAATTCAGAGGAGGGAAAGAGAGAGTAGTACTTAGTGGTACAATCGCATGCATTCTAAAAATTATCAAAATGATTTTCAATCGCAGCGTCTCGCGGGATCGTATGTAATATGAGTCCTCCTCTGGAGCAGCCGTGCGGGATGACGTCATTTTCACGGCGCGAAGAACGAAATAGAATTATGCAGCGTCGGCAGAATGTTTTTCTCCCCAACGCAGAGAAATAGTAATTATTGAAACGCTGAATCTTAAAATTAGGTGGCGAGGAGAAAGACGGATAAATAAAATTGGCAAATAATATGTGCTTAAAAATGATAATATATTGTTACAAATAATTAAAGAATATGAATATAATAAAAAGAATATAATAAAAAGAATATAATAAAATAAAACTAGAATATAAAAATAGAAAAATAGAAAAATAGGAAAAAATATAAAACTATTCTAAGAAGGGGGATGGTGGCGATGAAGGCGGCGAAGGCGGCGAAGGTGACCACGTATCCCACTCGATAGGGCCATCAGCAAATAGTTCACTTAATAATAAATCTATAGGAACTTGCGCAGGGTCAGTTTGAACTGCAATATCGCAAGCCCGAAGCCCCGATATTTTATTCGTGGAAACGTTATTATAAACAATCTGTGTTTCCACGTTTCGCCAAACCACGCTCTTTGGAGCAACCTCACGATTCTGCTGAGGTCTATTCCAATACACATCATCATCATCGGAGTCTATAAACATTTGGTCTACATGTCGACGCAACCAATATTCCTCATCATTGCAGTACTCATACGTATTCATTGGGTTACGAAATACTTTTAAATAACTGTCGCCATCCTGAACAGCTTCCGCCTCATACAGTTCCACACATCGCATTTCTTCGGTTTGAACCGCAACATTTTGGCACATCACATACACTTTCGGACTGGATGGATGGAAAATTGTTGCAGCAGCGGTGATCGTAGCGGTAGCTGGACGATTCAAATTGACTGACAATGACATAATCTGAAACCGATTTTTTCTTACAATTCTCAAAGTTACTAACACAACAATTCACTAAAAAATATGATAATGGAAACTTACGGTATTATTCGACTGTATTTTCAATGCGTTGAACGATTGATGATATCCTTCAAGAGCAATTTCACTTAAAATGAAAAAATGACTGGTCTCGCTGCATCTCCAAGCTCTCACATCTAAACTCCTATCGCGAAATTGAGAAGTGCATAGCTTTGCAAAAAGTAAAAGTGCGGGGATGATATCATTTAGCAGCGCGAAGCAGGCGCGAACGAAATAAACGTCGAATCTTAAAATTAGGTGGCGAGGAGAAAGACGGATAAATAAAATTGACAAATAATATGTGTTTCAGAAATTTATTTAAAATTAAAGAATATAATTTAACATTTTTTCCTACGAGCATCAGCTAGAATATCATTGATGGCACATGCTACCAGTTCGCAGTCTACATGATAATCCTCACAGTAATGTTCGCTATCACGTATGATTTTAGCAGCACGACGCGCATCTAATGTTTCACAGGCAACATCGCTCTGCTGTAGCACGTTAACAAAAGTTTCAAATTTCGTCTGCACATCTCTTACATTTTGATGCAGCCGCGCATACACATAGTCTATACATGGTTCAAGATTTAATAAAAATGTTACTGTGTCCAGTTTGAAATACACCGACATATTATGTAGTGTCGTATTTACAATTGGAGGCGAGAATCATAGAAAGAATTATGCGGAATCGATAGAAATTGGTGAGGTGAGAAGGGGGGAGACAGACAAGTAAATAGATTGTAATATATGTAAAATGATTATATATTGTTCCATTAATTAAAAAATAGAAATATAAAAAGAAAAAATATAAAAATAGCATATAAATAGTGTCTCGGCAGAACCATCTCTCTCTCTCTCTCTATCTCTCTCTCTCTTTCTCACTCTATCAATCTCTTTTTTTCTCTTTCTCTTTCTTTCTCTTTTTCTCTTCTTCTCTTCTTCACATCAATCGCAAGACAATTTGAACATTCTCGAACAGCTTGTTGTGCCCGGACCGACACCTAAGCGTGTCGACACCACCCACATTCCGATTGTCCCAATCGAGCGGCCGGAATTCGGCACAACCGCGTAAGGGATCTCGGAAGCGCACCGAGACCCGTCAGCACATGGCGAAATACCCAAAAGCAGGCCAAAGGCGGAGACCCCGATGGTCCCCGCTTCGCCCCGACCACATTATAAGAATAATGTACGAGCAATGCGAGCTCAGACTTGATACCAAATTGTCACGGGATCAAGACCCGACTTTTCAAGACTCATGCCAAACTAGGTACAGTGTAATTGTCACCCAGATCGGGATCAAATAAACTTGTTAAACCTTACGGTGAGTTCCAACTCTTCGACCTGCAACGATCTCCTACCTCCGGGTTCTAAACCGAATCCTTCCGTCCCGGCATAATCACCCGAACCTTCGGAGCCCGTGGACGACGATCGCGAAGGACGCCCAGGAGCACCCCGAGATTCGTACCCAGAATCTCGACCCCCAGGCGCCTCAGCACAACAAGCTGATGGACTTCCTATTTACTTTTCGCGACATCATACATACATACATACTCTTCCACACAACACCTCATATACATTCATACACACTCACGCTCTCGTGACCGACCCGAGTGCTCAGTTACACAGAACAGTAAAATCTCGAAAACATTCACCGAAAGTGTTACGTATCTATTGTATCGCCTCAATTCTTATCTCTAATTAAACCGCACTATTCTCAACATTTTTGAGTTCTCTCTATACAAATAGAATATAAAAATATGAAATAAAAATATCAAATAAAAAGAAAAATGTAAAAATATAAAAATACAATATAAAAAGAAAAAATATAAAAATAGAGTATAAATAGAATACACAAATATAAAATAAAAAATAAAAATATAAAAATATAAAAATACAATATAAAAGAAAAAATATAATAATTTAATTTATTGCCCACTTTCGTGTTACAATTTAACGAACATATACTCTTTCCATTTCATTCTCGTGATTGCGTCAGTGTAAGTCCTGTCCTTCTAATGTATTCTGCTGTGTCTTAACAATTTTTTCTATTTTACAAGTGTTTCCCAATCTATTATGTGTTACATAATCTTTTTTTATCACTTTCCTGTTCTTCCCATATTTTCCATCTCCCTATTATCTCCTGCAGAATAGCCAAGTCTTTCCCTTCTCCTCTAATTACCTCTGTCCAATTCCTACCACTCTTTCCACTTACTTCACATGCTTCAATCATGTGTTTCACTGTTTATGCCTCTTTCTTACAAAGCCTACGTATCCTTCCTTCTTTCGATAGCCAATATTTACATGCCCTTGTTTCACTACCCTGTATGAATCTTCATATCCTTTCTAATTCTCCTCTCCTTTTTTCCTTTTCCCCCATAAGTATTTCGGCTTATCTCCTGGTTTCCTTGCCACCTCTCTTAATTCTCTTAGGAACATTGACTCTTTTATTTCCATCTCTCTTTCTTGGTCTTGGATGTCTTTACTATATGCTCCATTTTGGTTCACACTTCTGTCCCAATAAAAATATAAAAATGCAATAAAAAAAATATAAAAATAAAACACAATACAATATAAAAAATATAAATATAAATGAATATAAAAATATAAAAATACAATTAAAATAGAAAATAAAATACAATATAAAAATCAATATAACTATTAAATAAAATAAAATAATATAATAAAAGAAAAGAAAATACAATTAAATATAAAAAAATATAAATATAAAAAAGAAGAAAATGATATAATGAAATAAAAGAAAATATCATTGTATAATAAATATAATAAAAAAATAATATAATAATAAATATTAAAGAAAATACAATACAATACAATATAAAAAACAATATAAATATAAGTATAAAAGAGAAGAAAATAAAATAATGAAATAAAAGAAAATACCATTGCATAAGAAATATACAATAAAAAAATAATATAATAATAAAGTAAGAGAAAATGAACAAACATAATAAAATAAAAGAAAAAATATAAAAATAGTATATAAATAGAATATAAATAGAATATAAATAGAGTGTAAAAATATAAAATAAAAAAGAAAAAATATAAAAATTCAGTATAAAAATACAAAAAAGAAAAAATATAATAATAATAATTTTATTTATTGCCCAGTTTTGTGTTTCAATTTAACAATCATATACTCTTTCCACTTCATTCCCATGATTGTATCAGTGTAAAATCGGCTCGACCATATCAATCTGAACGTGTACAGAACGTCTTCGCACCACTTTCAACGTGAATCGAACGTGTATCATACCACTTCGAACATGCATCGAACGTGAATGGTACCACTTTCAACGTGTATCGAACGTCTATCGTACCTCTTCGAACGCATATCGAACGTCTATCTTACCACTTCGAACGTGTATCGAACGTCAATCGTACCACTTCGAACGTGTATCGAACGTCAATCGTACCACTTCGAACGTGTATCGAACGTCAATCGTACCACTTCGAACGGGTATCGAACGTCTATCGTACCACTTTGAACGTGTATCGAACGTCTATCTTACCTCCTCGAACGTGTATCGAACGTCAATCGTACCACTTCGAACGTGTATCGAACGTCTATCGTACCTCTTCGAACGCATATCGAACGTCTATCTTACCACTTCGAACGTGTATCGAACGTCAATCGTACCTCTTCGAACGTGTCTCGAACGTCAATCGTACCACTTCGAACGTGTATTGGACGTGTAATGAACCACTTCTATTGTCTTAATCTAGCGTACATCACATGTAGGAGATTAGGTTGGGGGAGGGTGAAGAAAAAACATTTTTAATATACATTAAAAAAATTGATTATATTTTATTTATGCCTCTGGTGTTTAGACCACCAGTTGAATATTTTAAATACATTTTGCATGTCACAGTGTTTTACGTGTCTGCCACATCGCGGAGTATTAATAGCAATAAGAAGATATTGCGACAACACATCATGAACTAATATCGGGACTAACATCATGGACCGCAATATCTTCTTATTGCTATTAATACTCCGCGATGTGGCAGACACGTAAAACACTGTGACATGCAAAATGTATTTAAAATATTCAACTGGTGGTCTAAACACCAGAGGCATAAATAAAATATAATCAATTTTTTTAATGTATATTAAAAATGTTTTTTCTTCACCCTCCCCCAACCTAATCTCCTACATGTGATGTACGCTAGATTATGACAATAGAAGTGGTTCATTACACGTCCAATACACGTTCGAATTGGTACGATTGACGTTCGAGACACGTTCGAAGAGGTACGATTGACGTTCGATACACGTTCGAAGTGGTAAGATGGACGTTCGATATGCGTTCGAAGAGGTACGATAGACGTTCGATACACGTTCGAAGTGGTACGATTGACGTTCGATACACGTTCGAGGAGGTAAGATAGACGTTCGATACACGTTCAAAGTGGTACGATAGACGTTCGATACCCGTTCGAAGTGGTACGATTGACGTTCGATACACGTTCGAAGTGGTACGATTGACGTTCGATACACGTTCGAAGTGGTACGATTGACGTTCGATACACGTTCGAAGTGGTAAGATAGACGTTCGATATGCGTTCGAAGAGGTACGATAGACGTTCGATACACGTTGAAAGTGGTACCATTCACGTTCGATGCATGTTCGAAGTGGTATGATACACGTTCGATTCACGTTGAAAGTGGTGCGAAGACGTTCTGTACACGTTCAGATTGATATGGTCGAGCCGATTTTACACTGATACAATCATGGGAATGAAGTGGAAAGAGTATATGATTGTTAAATTGAAACACAAAACTGGGCAATAAATAAAATTATTATTATTATATTTTTTCTTTTTTGTATTTTTATACTGAATTTTTATATTTTTTCTTTTTTATTTTATATTTTTACACTCTATTTATATTCTATTTATATTCTATTTATATACTATTTTTATATTTTTTCTTTTATTTTATTATGTTTGTTCATTTTCTCTTACTTTATTATTATATTATTTTTTTATTGTATATTTCTTATGCAATGGTATTTTCTTTTATTTCATTATTTTATTTTCTTCTCTTTTATACTTATATTTATATTGTTTTTTATATTGTATTGTATTGTATTTTCTTTAATATTTATTATTATATTATTTTTTTATTATATTTATTATACAATGATATTTTCTTTTATTTCATTATATCATTTTCTTCTTTTTTATATTTATATTTTTTTATATTTAATTGTATTTTCTTTTCTTTTATTATATTATTTTATTTTATTTAATAGTTATATTGATTTTTATATTGTATTTTATTTTCTATTTTAATTGTATTTTTATATTTTTATATTCATTTATATTTATATTTTTTATATTGTATTGTGTTTTATTTTTATATTTTTTTTATTGCATTTTTATATTTTTATTGGGACAGAAGTGTGAACCAAAATGGAGCATATAGTAAAGACATCCAAGACCAAGAAAGAGAGATGGAAATAAAAGAGTCAATGTTCCTAAGAGAATTAAGAGAGGTGGCAAGGAAACCAGGAGATAAGCCGAAATACTTATGGGGGAAAAGGAAAAAAGGAGAGGAGAATTAGAAAGGATATGAAGATTCATACAGGGTAGTGAAACAAGGGCATGTAAATATTGGCTATCGAAAGAAGGAAGGATACGTAGGCTTTGTAAGAAAGAGGCATAAACAGTGAAACACATGATTGAAGCATGTGAAGTAAGTGGAAAGAGTGGTAGGAATTGGACAGAGGTAATTAGAGGAGAAGGGAAAGACTTGGCTATTCTGCAGGAGATAATAGGGAGATGGAAAATATGGGAAGAACAGGAAAGTGATAAAAAAAGATTATGTAACACATAATAGATTGGGAAACACTTGTAAAATAGAAAAAATTGTTAAGACACAGCAGAATACATTAGAAGGACAGGACTTACACTGACGCAATCACGAGAATGAAATGGAAAGAGTATATGTTCGTTAAATTGTAACACGAAAGTGGGCAATAAATTAAATTATTATATTTTTTCTTTTATATTGTATTTTTATATTTTTATATTTTTATTTTTTATTTTATATTTGTGTATTCTATTTATACTCTATTTTTATATTTTTTCTTTTTATATTGTATTTTTATATTTTTACATTTTTCTTTTTATTTGATATTTTTATTTCATATTTTTATATTCTATTTGTATAGAGAGAACTCAAAAATGTTGAGAATAGTGCGGTTTAATTAGAGATAAGAATTGAGGCGATACAATAGATACGTAACACTTTCGGTGAATGTTTTCGAGATTTTACTGTTCTGTGTAACTGAGCACTCGGGTCGGTCACGAGAGCGTGAGTGTGTATGAATGTATATGAGGTGTTGTGTGGAAGAGTATGTATGTATGTATGATGTCGCGAAAAGTAAATAGGAAGTCCATCAGCTTGTTGTGCTGAGGCGCCTGGGGGTCGAGATTCTGGGTACGAATCTCGGGGTGCTCCTGGGCGTCCTTCGCGATCGTCGTCCACGGGCTCCGAAGGTTCGGGTGATTATGCCGGGACGGAAGGATTCGGTTTAGAACCCGGAGGTAGGAGATCGTTGCAGGTCGAAGAGTTGGAACTCACCGTAAGGTTTAACAAGTTTATTTGATCCCGATCTGGGTGACAATTACACTGTACCTAGTTTGGCATGAGTCTTGAAAAGTCGGGTCTTGATCCCGTGACAATTTGGTATCAAGTCTGAGCTCGCATTGCTCGTACATTATTCTTATAATGTGGTCGGGGCGAAGCGGGGACCATCGGGGTCTCCGCCTTTGGCCTGCTTTTGGGTATTTCGCCATGTGCTGACGGGTCTCGGTGCGCTTCCGAGATCCCTTACGCGGTTGTGCCGAATTCCGGCCGCTCGATTGGGACAATCGGAATGTGGGTGGTGTCGACACGCTTAGGTGTCGGTCCGGGCACAACAAGCTGTTCGAGAATGTTCAAATTGTCTTGCGATTGATGTGAAGAAGAGAAGAAGAGAAAAAGAGAAAGAAAGAGAAAGAGAAAAAAAGAGATTGATAGAGTGAGAAAGAGAGAGAGAGATAGAGAGAGAGAGAGAGATGGTTCTGCCGAGACACTATTTATATGCTATTTTTATATTTTTTCTTTTTATATTTCTATTTTTTAATTAATGGAACAATATATAATCATTTTACATATATTACAATCTATTTACTTGTCTGTCTCCCCCCTTCTCACCTCACCAATTTCTATCGATTCCGCATAATTCTTTCTATGATTCTCGCCTCCAATTGTAAATACGACACTACATAATATGTCGGTGTATTTCAAACTGGACACAGTAACATTTTTATTAAATCTTGAACCATGTATAGACTATATGTATGCGCGGCTGCATCAAAATGTAAGAGATGTGCAGACGAAATTTGAAACTTTTGTTAACGTGCTACAGCAGAGCGATGTTGCCTGTGAAACATTAGATGCGCGTCGTGCTGCTAAAATCATACGTGATAGCGAACATTACTGTGAGGATTATCATGTAGACTGCGAACTGGTAGCATGTGCCATCAATGATATTCTAGCTGATGCTCGTAGGAAAAAATGTTAAATTATATTCTTTAATTTTAAATAAATTTCTGAAACACATATTATTTGTCAATTTTATTTATCCGTCTTTCTCCTCGCCACCTAATTTTAAGATTCGACGTTTATTTCGTTCGCGCCTGCTTCGCGCTGCTAAATGATATCATCCCCGCACTTTTACTTTTTGCAAAGCTATGCACTTCTCAATTTCGCGATAGGAGTTTAGATGTGAGAGCTTGGAGATGCAGCGAGACCAGTCATTTTTTCATTTTAAGTGAAATTGCCCTTGAAGGATATCATCAATCGTTCAACGCATTGAAAATACAGTCGAATAATACCGTAAGTTTCCATTATCATATTTTTTAGTGAATTGTTGTGTTAGTAACTTTGAGAATTGTAAGAAAAAATCGGTTTCAGATTATGTCATTGTCAGTCAATTTGAATCGTCCAGCTACCGCTACGATCACCGCTTCTGCAACAATTTTCCATCCATCCAGTCCGAAAGTGTATGTGATGTGCCAAAATGTTGCGGTTCAAACCGAAGAAATGCGATGTGTGGAACTGTATGAGGCGGAAGCTGTTCAGGATGGCGACAGTTATTTAAAAGTATTTCGTAACCCAATGAATACGTATGAGTACTGCAATGATGAGGAATATTGGTTGCGTCGACATGTAGACCAAATGTTTATAGACTCCGATGATGATGATGTGTATTGGAATAGACCTCAGCAGAATCGTGAGGTTGCTCCAAAGAGCGTGGTTTGGCGAAACGTGGAAACACAGATTGTTTATAATAACGTTTCCACGAATAAAATATCGGGGCTTCGGTCTTGCGATATTGCAGTTCAAACTGACCCTGCGCAAGTTCCTATAGATTTATTATTAAGTGAACTATTTGCTGATGGCCCTATCGAGTGGGATACGTGGTCACCTTCGCCGCCTTCGCCGCCTTCATCGCCACCATCCCCCTTCTTAGAATAGTTTTATATTTTTTCCTATTTTTCTATTTTTCTATTTTTATATTCTAGTTTTATTTTATTATATTCTTTTTATTATATTCTTTTTATTATATTCATATTCTTTAATTATTTGTAACAATATATTATCATTTTTAAGCACATATTATTTGCCAATTTTATTTATCCGTCTTTCTCCTCGCCACCTAATTTTAAGATTCAGCGTTTCAATAATTACTATTTCTCTGCGTTGGGGAGAAAAACATTCTGCCGACGCTGCATAATTCTATTTCGTTCTTCGCGCCGTGAAAATGACGTCATCCCGCACGGCTGCTCCAGAGGAGGACTCATATTACATACGATCCCGCGAGACGCTGCGATTGAAAATCATTTTGATAATTTTTAGAATGCATGCGATTGTACCACTAAGTACTACTCTCTCTTTCCCTCCTCTGAATTTTAGCTTTAAAATCATGCTCTGTCTCTTTCCCTCCTCCGAAGACGCGGTTCGTAAAACGTCGATCTTTCCCGAGATCTTCCGAAACAATTTCCAATAAAAATAAATTATTATTTCTCTGTGTTGGGGGAAAAAATTTCTGGGGGTCATCCTGGGGTTAGGTATGAAAAAATTTTCGGGGGGTGGGCTGAAAGAGATTTTTGGGGGTCATTCCTCTCTGAAAAGTTTCCGACGGTGGGCCCCGGTCTCCACGGTGGCTCGGCCCGGACTGAGCCCCACCATCATCGCGACATCCCCCCACTCCGCGGCTCGTGCGCGCGCAACCGGTCTTCCTCTCCCCGCAGGCCCCGCGCCCATGTTTCCCTCCGCCGCGCTCCCCCGCGCGCCCTCACTTCCCCCCGCCCCCGCGCTCCCCTCAGAGGACCTGGGTTGGAATCCCCATTACCCTACTACTGCATAAGCTGTGAATTATCGCCTGAGCGACTCTGTGAACGTGAAATGTAGGTATTTGCTGCAGCATATTAAGAAATTTTTTATTCTTAATAGGAGGAGAAGTCTCCAAAACTTTTTGTGAATATCTTGGAATGTCAGACCGGTGGCCGCGCCGGTTACATATATAGGAAAATGTTTATCAGAATTATTCTCCTCACAACATATTTCAAGGTCATCGAAATCGCTGAGGGGCATGCTAATGAACAAGTTTACCGCTGAAGTATGTGATTAATTAGATAGAATAGATCGGGGGCGATAGTAACACGTTAAACATCTCAAAACATATGATATATATTAACACAAATTTTTTATATAGCATGAGAAATGACATTTGGAGTACATACACCCATGTCCTAGCAGTATAGATACGTAATTAACATGTGTAGTGAACAAACTAACTTTTGGATACCCTAAAGTAACTGTTTCTCGCTGATTTGAAATTGTAATATAAATACTTCCTTTGCAAGTTTGTGTTTTTCTATTCTTTAATCTTTAATCTGGCCTTTTTTAAAATCATACTGATAGTAACTTAGTAGTTTTGAGTATCTCGTTAGTCAAAATTTATGATGTAAGTTCAAAAACATGGTCGGTGTCGGTTGTACCGCAACACAAACGAATAGTGCGCCGAACGAATTTTTACCATTAACGTCTCGTTCTGATTTATGCAATGAAACTCGATCAACGGAAAGAGAAGAAATTGGTGAAATTTAGATTTCGAAATTTTGCGCTCCAAGTCGCACGTATTAAGCCGAGGCGCTGTCTTTATTATCCCATCAAAAAGAATCCCATTTAAAAACATTGTCGTAAATTAATATAATTCCATCAAAAAGAATCCCATTTAAAAACATTAACTTAAATTAATAGCTTTACAAAATTAATGATATACAAAAATTGCGCTAATTACAACAATGGCTATTTATACAAAGAAAAATGTATTAAATAATATTAAGCGGATATATTTTTGTACAAATAAATATTTTAATACAAATAAATATTTTATTCAAAATACTTGGCGCTGCGAAACCAAAAAAATGTTAATTGTCTTGCTTAATAACTAAAATAAGACAAGACACCACTGAGACAAGAAAGAAAGAAAGAAAAAGGTTAATGCAATTTATACATATTTATTCAGTTTGGCAACACCAATTCGGGCCGCAGAGTATGTTTTTAAATGGGATTCTTTTTGATGGGTTAATTAAAATGTCCGCAATATGAATAATGGAATGTATGAACACAGCCTTTTAGCAGTGTATATGTAATTGTGTCATCTTAAGCCCAGTTGGAAAGCACCTTTATACAGCGTGTCCCAGAATTGATGTACATCCCGGAACATGCAATATCCTGATGGAAAAAGACATCGAAAAGTCTTTAACCGTTTTGGGATCCGGGGTTTCGTTTTCGAGATATTAAGAAAAAACCCCGACCAATCAGAGCGCGAGCCTTCCGCTGGAGCTCCCGCGCTAGCGTGGCCGCGCGCCGCGACTACGAACAAGCAGGCGCGGCATGCATCGAAGGAAATTGCGTAGAATGGCAAATGAAAAAGACTTAACAAAAAAATCTAACCTTTTGCCATGGTTTGTTTGCCATTTAAAGTGAATAATGAGTAAAGGATAAATGGATGAAAATCATGTGTAACGTAAAAGGACGAATACACAGTTGTTTTTTTAGAAGATTGGAAAATAATAATTATTTGGAGTGAGAGGATAAAGAACATGTAAATTTCCTTTTTTAATAACGTACAAACGAAAAGGTAATGCAACAGGGAACGAGTGAAAAGTGATCGTAGTTCGTCATTGTGATAAAAATCCGTAGTTCAATAACGGCCAACACTGTTGTTGATAATGAATAAGTGCGTTTAAAAACTGCGATTATTTGTTGAAAAATGTCGTTGCTCAATGGAAACCACGAGAAGGTGGTGGGCTTTTTCCATCAGGAGAGGTTAAGGATGGGTCAGGAGAAATCAAGATAAGGACAAGCTGGAACTTACAAATCTGATTATTATAAAGAACAGTGTCATTCTCCTGCAATCCTTCTGTCGAATTGTTTTTTGACCTGACTGAAGACCTGGGGTCGTAGCGGTACGGTTAGCTGACTGTAATCGCGCGCGGTTGCTTTACCTGAGACGGGGCGCCCCATTGTCTTCAAGAGCTTACTGCGACGTTAATATCAGCTGCGTTACTCTAGAAATAAGCTTAATTTACAAAAAACATATCAGCGAATGTGGTAGTACTTTTTCGGATTTTTATAATCGGGACCTCGAAGTGAAACGGTAAAGGACTTTTCGATGTCTTCCGGCATCAGGATAATGCATTCCCCGGATTGTCCCTCAATTCAGGGACAATACGCGATGACGTATTCCGTGCGAGAGAAGGTAGGCTTAAAGTTCGATTGGTCCCGAACTAACCAATCGGGCCTGCTTATCTCTCTTGTCTAAACACGCGCTCGAATTTCAAAACTAAAGCACGCGTCGACGTATTCGGTGCGAGAGAAGGTAGGCTTGAAGTTCGATTGGTCCCAAACTACCCAATCGGGCCTGCTTATCTCTCGTGTCTAAACACGCGCTCGAATTTCAAAACACAAGCACGCGTCGACGTATTCGGTGCGAGAGAAGGTAGGCTTGAAGTTCGATTGGTCCCAAACTACCCAATCGGGCCTGCTTATCTCTCGTGTCTAAACACGCGCTCGAATTTCAAAACTAAAGCACGCGTCGACGTATTCTGTGCGAGAGAAGGTGGGCCTTGGGGAGGAGATATTGCTGTGAAGAGGGCCTCTTCAGAACAGTGGCCGTTTGGGAGGGATGTAGGGCCAATCGGACTTCAAGCCCATCGTCTCTCGCACGGAATACGTCGACGCGTGCTTTTGTTTTGAAATTCGAGCGCGTGTTTATACTCGAGAGATAAGGGATCCGTCTTTAATTTGAAGGTAGGACGAAGCAGGCGGGACAACGCGCAGTCAGCGAACTACATGCTCTCTTTCTTCCTGTGTCTCTTCGCGAGCCGTGTTGATGTTAAATAATACTTTTAAATTGCTAGTTTCCAAAAATTAATCAGGCTGATCGGCCAGAGCATTTCGCTAGGGTCGCGGTTTATGACCGTATTGTCCCGCCAGTCGACGGTAGACAACGGTTTCCTACAGTTTTGGGTAATTCATGGCTTAATTGGTTCCGCCTCGTAGCAGACGTGAACTCAGGGTATCGGAAAAGGGAAACAGGAAACAGGATTTTCTTCTTTATAGCAACTCGAAGACTTTCTGTTTCTCTTCTCTTCGGACCCTTTCGAACCGAAACACGTGGTGTCTGCTGCCTACCTCGAAGCAATGGGTACATTGGCAGTAAAAGGACGGAACGCGGACTTTTGTAAAAGAGCGCGATAGCCCGTTCGTTGCACTTCTGCGAAACACGTGTGTTTCTTTTTACCTGAAGCCTCTTGGCCTGGTGGGGGTCAACTCATAATGGAACGAGAGAATCTATTTGGGGGTAGAAGAAGTCGCTTGGAAAAAATCTTGTCAGTCAGTAAGCAATCACGTCGCAGAAATGTTCTCTGCTCAAGAGTATTACGCGATGTTCTCGGTGTACCCCCCGAACAACGGGGACGCAAGTGCTGCAGCGTGACAATTTGCGCGGGAATACTCACGGCTCCAAACGCCAAGTAAAAATTCATTTCCACCAATTTTTATAACGTAAGAACAACGCGTTGTATGAAAAATAAATTAAGTGATCAGTGTTAGTAGGCGTGCAGTGCAGTGAATTCGGTGCATTAATCCGGACGCACTTGACGTTGCGACCCTTAACTTTGCATGGTGTCCTGTACCTTAGAACAGCTGTGCACTCGGTGCGTCTGTCGACGACCAGGATCTGTTCGGTGACCTAGTGACACAGGTTTTCAAGCTGCAGGTGAATTTCCGAAAGGGTGAGTTTTAATTACATTATTGGCGACTAATATTTTTTAAATTTAACGCAGGCTATGGCTTATTTCCGGTGATAACTCTCCAAATTTCCGTATGTAAATTTTTCTTCGCAGTTTTTAAACGCACTTATTCATTATCAACAACAGTGTTGGCCGTTATTGAACTACGGATTTTTATCACAATGACGAACTACGATCACTTTTCACTCGTTCCCTGTTGCATTACCTTTTCGTTTGTACGTTATTAAAAAAGGAAATTTACATGTTCTTTATCCTCTCACTCCGAATAATTATTATTTTCCAATCTTCTAAAAAAACAACTGTGTATTCGTCCTTTTACGTTACACATGATTTTCATCCATTTATCCTTTACTCATTATTCACTTTAAATGGCAAACAAACCATGGCAAAAGGTTAGATTTTTTTGTTAAGTCTTTTTCATTTGCCATTCTACGCAATTTCCTTCGATGCATGCCGCGCCTGCTTGTTCGTAGTCGCGGCGCGCGGCCACGCTAGCGCGGGAGCTCCAGCGGAAGGCTCGCGCTCTGATTGGTCGGGGTTTTTTCTTAATATCTCGAAAACGAAACCCCGGATCCCAAAACGGTTAAGGACTTTTCGATGTCTTTTTCCATCAGGATATTGCATGTTCTGGGATGTACATCAATTCTGGGACACGCTGTATACTTACAGTTCATTTTGATTTCACATCTTTTTTTTTATTTTGTAATTATTATTATCTTCTATTTTTTGTGATTTATTTGATTTCATGTACTTGGCACAATTTTTTTACTTTTTTTGAAGTTTTTTATGGAGATCTCACTTCTTTTCACAAAGATAATTTGCATAGGGAATGACTTAAGATAATTTTCATTATTATAAATTATTATTATATTATTAATTGTTGACGGGATAATTTTTTCCTCCTCGCATAGTTATTTTTTTTTTAATCATATTGTATTGTAATCCAAACTACGCACGCCTGCAAAGCTTCAAGACAATTGGATTGGTGGAATTGGTTAAAATTTGAATTTTCAGATATAAAACAAGCATACAAGAAGGAATCTGAGGATTGAAGCTGAATAAAATCGTTTAATTAATAGAATAATAATAATAATACTACTATGTTCCATAAATTTTTTTCTCTGGCGTAGATCACACTGCATCATCTTCTGCTTCGATTATCTGTAAATATATATAAAATCCACATTTTAGTTATTTTAGTTACAACTTAACGTAGAACTTATTATATATAGAAATAGAGTGGCCTTTTGCTTTAGTGACTGTAGAGACTAAATAATGTGTCCGAAGGAGGTGCGAGCGTATGGCAGAAAGTCTTGTTGCAGGAAATTTAAATGCTAATGGTAATAATTCAGCGAAATGAACGCGGAGATCCAATATTTTTAACGCACAATGTATTGGTGTTGGAATGAAACTAATTTATTTAGTATGTTTATTGGTGATTTTAAATAATGGGAATCTAAAAAATTAATGAATTAATGAATAGCGTGACAACTACTTTGGATTTTATTAATTAAAGTATTACGAATGTCTTTCACAAAAGATTGAAAAGCATTAAGGGAGATGTGTTTTCAGTGTACTTTCTTCACTAATGTGACTTGCTTTACATTGCAAGCAGTCCACCATAATCTATTTTCTTAATAATTCTTAATGCTATGTCTTTAAACAAATTTTGTCGATTTACCTTATTTGACAAAGTTCCAGAAACTTGTGCGAAACAAGATGCGCTGTCTCTCTATTTAATCTTCTCCGGACAACCTCCACGCCTGTGCATTCCCTTCATTTCTATCCATCCAAGCCTGTGCGTCCCCTTCAATTGTACTATCCAAGCCTGTGCGTCTCCTTCATTTTTATCGAAGTCCTGTACGTCCCCTTCATTTCTATAATATAATAACCTTTACATAAAATAAAAACTCTAAATTGCTGGTATACAAATACAAATATCTGACAATTTAAATTCAATGCAATTTTTTACTACAATATATTATTTTGTACAAGCATGGTACAAATTTCTAGAAACTTATGCGAAAGAAGGTGCTTCTCTGTCGAACCTTCTCCGGACAACTTCCAAATCTGCGACTCTACATAAAAAATCTATTAAATAAATTTGGCGACTTACCTTGTTAATTGAGACAATAATTCCGTCTCCTATTTAGTGTAAAAACTCCTGACATCTCAAATTTGGACAACTTACATTATTTGACACTTGGAGGTTAAGATTGGTAGGTTATAAAGTTCAATCAGGGCATGGACACTCCAATGCTTTAAGAGTGCAGAAGGATAGACGCCAGTGCCGCCATCTGGCGTATACTCAGAACCCCACGATAAGATAATATATGGCCGTTCAGATGATGCAGATATTATTCAGGGCATGGACACTCCAATGCTTTAAGGGGGTAGACACGTCACGTGCCACGGATAGACACGGGTAATGCAGCGCGCTGTAATACCGACAATCTAACCTGAAACATGGGTTTTTGAATTTTCTTTTTTCGTCCTTATATGAGCAGATTTTGGGCTGGGCGAGATCTCATTCGAAAGAGGAAGATTCAATGCGGAGCGCTCTGCTCACCGTCTGAGTCACAAAACTCTTTTAGTGACCTAAAAATACTTAAGGATGTAAACACCCCACGTGACACGGGTAATGCAGCGCGCTGCATACCGATACAATCTGGCCCAAAACATGGGTTTGGGAAATTACGTTGTTTGTCCTTATATGAGCAAATTTTGGGCTGGGCGAGGTCTCATTCGAAAGAGGGAGGTTCAATGCAGCCCGCTCTGGTCATAGTTTGAGTCATAAAACTCTTTTAGTGACCTACAAATACTTGGAATCTGCGAGTGTATTTTGTCAATTTTTTCTCTACTTTGGACACTCATATTATCAGATATCAACACAATCTCGTTGAGCCATGACCAGAGCGGGCTGCATTGAACCTTCCTCTTTCGAATGAGACCTCGCCCAGCCCAAAATTTGCTCATATAAGGACAAACAACGTAATTTCCCAAACCCATGTTTTGGGCCAGATTTTGTCGGTATGCAGCGCGCTGCATACCCGTGTCTATCCCCTTAAGGGGGTAGACACGTCACGTGGTCTGGCCGCCGAGGCCGGTCGGTATTACAGCAGATTTTTTCTGCACAGAAATGGTAATACCCATAGATACGCGGCTGCCTGTGCACGCGAGAGGGAGCTGTTTGCTATTTCCATATTTTATTTTGAATGTGGAAAGAAATTCTCTGCTGTTGCGTTGTACTTTTTAAACAGAAAGTCTGCTGGTACTGTAAACGTAGAAAATTCATTGTACATTTGCTTGAAATGTGCTTATGCTACAATATTCTACGATGGCAGTAAGGAATTATAAGTGAAAAGGAAAAATACATGAGGGCATGTCCCCAGAAAATGAAGTTTGTTAGGATAGGCATTTTTTAATTAGCAAAACACTGAAACAGAACATGAAATACACATCCTATGCAGAAAACTGTTATGAACAAACATATATAAAATTGTGTTTGATGTTGAATTCAACGCGTGATTATTATGTGGCCCCTCCTCGAAGTGACAGAAAATATAACCTATGTATATGCTATATGACAATAAATGTTTAGCGGCTATTTCGTTCTATTACGCTACATTTGTGAACTTTTCATCATCCTTCCGCAACATTATTATTACGCCGCAACGGTATCTTTAGGAAATCGGGTATGGCTTATAGGTTATATTTTCTGTCATTTGGAGGAGCGGATTTCTGACCTCGAAGTGACAGAAAATATAACCTATACGTTATACCCGATTTCCTAAAGATACCGTTGCGGCGTAATAATAATGTTTCGGAAAAATGATAAAAAGTTCACAAATGTAGCGCAAAAGAACGAAATAGCCGCTCAACATTTATTGTCATATAGCATATACATAGGTTATATTTTCTGTCACTTGGAGGAACGGATTTTCTGTCCTCGAAGTGACAGAAAATATAACCTATATTATATAGGCTCTACTAATCATATCGATGGCTTAGTACACACATATTGTATGTTCACTTTTTATGAAATTTGAGTTTTTATATGCAACAAATAGTGCTTGACTGTTTCTTTATGCTGTATAAAAATCACATTTTTATCTTTTCTATAAATTTATCAAAAATAATATTTTTGTTTATTGTATGTCCATGCCAGAGGACCAAAATATTCTTGGAAAATGTGACAATAAATACATTTTTTTAAAAAAGTCTTCCTATATCTATCGCGAAGAAAAAAGATCTTCTGTATCTTCCAACGGAATTATTCCTCAATACTACAAGGCATTTATCAATAGCATACCATTAGCAAAATCACAACGTAATGTAATTCCAACACCCATGGACATTGACAAAAATGAAAACTACGAAAATGAAAGGGAATAATTATTTTTTTATTCCTGTTACTTTCAAAATAAATATAATATTGAAGTGAGATTATTTCCAGTTATTATTCCTTTCGTTCATTTGTATACAATATCATTCAGTATACTATGTCCTCCTCTGTACTTGATTACATATAGCATGTCCATCTTCGAAGTATTGTTATGGAATTATTATTATAATTTTGCAGATTCTAACTTATACTACTAATTACATATTTTCAGTGATACCTATATTACATATATATAATAATACAATAATGCAAAAAGTATTTATTTAATTATAAAGTACCATTGAATGTTTGAACCTGTTTTTCTCAAAACACGCTAAAAGTGGACATACAATATGTGTGCGCTAAGCCATCAATGTACAATAGGAAAAATTTATTTCTAGGTTATTCCGTTGTTGCTCTAACTGTCTCAATTACCTTAACATAAATACGACAGCGATTTCAAGTGATGTACGTATTACGGTAAAAGCTTTAGTAAATGTATTCATTCCCAGCAGTTCCTAGTCAATGTATGCCTAAAAATGCATATAACCTAACCTACAATCGTCCGAAAATGCATACATTGACTGTATCACGCTTTTACTGTGGCTCGTGTATCCAGCTAACGCCTCAGTTTTGCTATGATCATCGACGAAGTATAGAATAGACCTATCACCTTATGGGACTTCGTGTCACCACCCGAACTGTGTTACCGACCCATAATTTGAGGTGTTACGCTATCGCTTGAACGTGGCTAGTAGTGGCTGGGGGATTGTATGTAATCGACATGTGGAGTATGTAGGAGCGAAATTTGAAACGGAGGACGAGGAGTTCATTGTCAGGATTCATAAATACGTAGAGCGCGTTGCGTTTCTCGAAGGTTTTTCCCTTAATAATTTCTGTACGTGTCCTTACAATGCTAGCAGCTGCATGCAATAGCTTTTGAATTATAGTTAGGCCAGGCGAGGATAGTAAATAGCTTAATTTTTTCTTGCACATCTGCGTGCCAAGTTTCTTCGAGCGGGCAGCTGTCCGTCTCGTAAAAGCATTTAGTATTCAGTTTTACCTTTTTATAATTGCCGATGTCCTGTAGGGGTGGAAACTCCGGTCGGGGGAGGTTGAAAGTCATAAACTCATAAACTTCGTTCGGGCGACGTCACCTTGACCCTGAGGGTCGCGCTTACCTGTAAATATGTATATACTGTACGTAGCCTAAGTAAACTATGTACTCGGAAAGCGTGCCTCCACCACCAGCCGAGAGTGGAGGAAAGTGTGAAGGAAGGGGGCAAGGACGGAGAGATGGTCAAGGACAACCCACTGACGAAGCTTGAGGGATGTCATCGTCCTGATTGGACAACAAGGGTCTCTGTGGGAGGACTAAGGGAGTCTTGTCAGCGACTTCGTCGACGAGCTCGGAGCTCTTCCTTCAACACCTCATTCATTCTGTCACTAACCAGCTTCTTGAGCAGTTAAAATATACTTTGAAGTTTAACTTGAAATAGTTCTGTGTACTTTGTTTTATTTCGAATTACCCGCACTTCTTCGAGCAGAGCGGTTCTGCGCTCCACGGGCACCAACCCGCGTTCGGATAGAAATTCACCGCGGAAATACGTAACAAATTTGGTGACAGCGGTGGGATATTTCAAAATATTTCGCGAAAAATTTACAAAGTGACTTTGCCGGCTCGTGAGTGCGAATTGAAATAATTCTATGGGAATCACTATAAACTTTTATTAAAATAATTTTCTTTTGATCGTGCAATTGGACACAAATATCATAAGTTATTAAGTGCAGCCTCTCTCTCTTGGGTTTTGCGCGGTTTTCCCAAGAGCAAGGGTGAATACCGGAGACGGGTGATTTCAGTGGGCCGTGTGAATAATCACCTGGAATCACATGCACTCGGTCATTATCCGCACCATTTGCTGAGATAATTGTAAAACTTCCCGGACGATTAAGAAAAGGACTCGAGGACTTGGACATTCGGAGGATTCCTTTACGGGATTGAAGTCAACTGGATCATTGAAGTACACCGGATCAACAAAGTCATCGCTGGACGTAGCTGGGACATCCATATAAGGACTGGAGTACTGGACGGAGTGACGATTCACAAGCGACTTTATTCCTGAACTGTTCGTATATATAATAGTAATTGTAAGTCTCGTTTATAAGCAGCTAGTTTAATATAAACGGTCGTATTATTCATTAGAGGTACTCGCTTATTACCTATAAAAATGCCGCCGTTTATAAAAAAATACAAGCTGTCCAAAGACGGGCAGGTTTCTAGTCTGAGTGGTGGTAACATCTTTGAGATAGAGGAGTTAATAGTAGGAACAACTAGTGTGTCAGCGCCCATTTCTGAACTTCAATCCGACGAGTTACACTTGATGCCGGCACTATCTACTCCTTTTCCAAGATTTGATATGTCTCTTCCGGATAATAGATCCATTCCATCCAGTAGTACGATGGTGACAGATGGGTCAGGGTCATTTTCCGGGGCTCTTAAAACTAGATTGCGGATGTCGTATAATTTCATTGCAAACTTCATTCCACATTTTGACGGGAAACCAAGTTCTGTAAATAATTTTATTAGTCAGTGTAAGCTCGCTGATTCATTGATTGGACCTGAGGATAAATTGTATTTATTGGCCTTAATACGCAATAAAATGCAGAAACGTGATTATAGCAGAATAATCAATGGGCAGGAACCTAAGACCGTAGAGGAGTTGATTAGTTTAATAAAAGCCGCGTATGAGCAAAGTTTTAATATTAAAACCGCACGAAATGAGTTAAAAATTTTACAGCAGAAAGAACAGGAAACTATTGAAGAGTTCGGAACTCGGGTATATGAAGTTTTGGATCAGGGGGTGGAAGCTGGGCGGCAAAAATGTAACGCTGAGGAACTTGAAGTAATGAAAGGTTTACTTATAGACGAAGCAATAGATGGGTTTCTAAATGGATTACAAAATGACACCATTATGCTGCTACTTTCTAAGGATGACATAGGTAGTTTAACAACAGCTATTAAGCTAGCCTCTAAATTGGAGCATAAATTACAACATAAAAAATGAGCCCATAGATTCAGAAATTTCCGCGAGTATAATGATTCCTATTCACAACCTATATTGATAGACACGAATTCCCATCCTGATTCGAGGGACCTGGAAAGGGTACTTATCTGCGCAGATAAGACATCAATTGTAGGTTCCGAAGTGGACAGGATGGATGATGAAGTCTTATGTTTTGAAATGAGAGAATTGTGGCATCTGTTTTCCTAGCGCGCGGGAAAGCAGCAGCCGAGTGCAATGAGGTCACAAATAGTTTACGAGTAAATTCAGATTTATTAGCATCACATTTGCTTGTGGGAAATGGAAATTTTAAAAGGATCACCTCAGTCGGGCACGATGCATCGACTCGGTCGCCTGTTGACATACGGTAATTCTCCATCCCGGGAACCCGCTTCAGGAGCCGTGAGAAGTATTCTGTGCTCGGCAAGGGTGCCTGCGCTCTGTTCGGCCCTTGAGGGAACATCGCAGGGCTCGCAGTATCTTGGCTCGTTGCAGAGGTGTGGGAAGCCTATTAAGGTTGCGACTCATGTCGTGGGAGAGGCTGACGAGCCCAATGTTGTGACGCCTGGTGTTATGGCGGAGGCGGTAAAGCCTGGTTTTGCGACCAAGACTGCACGAGGGATCCTCAATAAAATGACTTAAATAGAATTTGTGAATGATTAAGAAACTTTAGTAGAGTCTCCATGTTTGATGCGATCAGGTCAGAATCATGAAGTGTACTTCCCATGAATAGAGAGGGGTGAATGATCATGTGGACTCGCGTGAGTGTTTTCATGGCGCCGTGTGTCGTTTATTACGACCGCCCATGTGCACCGCTCCTTGATTACACAGCCTCTTCGAATTAGTGGTTGTACCTTCACGTTCCACACCAGATATGTGTGTGCGTGTGCATATGTGTGCCCATCTATCGTCATTCACGTAGCCCCAGGGATTCTAAGAGAGTCGTCGTTAACAGTGATGTCATTGGCACATCGAGGCACTACGTTCTTCAAAACGCTGAAGATCCAAGGATACGTTGCGCTGTGCGGGATGATAAGTATTATGCATACAGAATCGGGTTGATGTATTCCCCGTCGTTGCAAGTCCTCGCTAACCATCTTTCTATGGCCACGTTCCGTCGAATTGAAATGTGCAAACAGCCGATGAGATGCTCATACTTTTAACGTTCTTGTACTCAAATCCTCGTTGGCGTGGCTGTTTCGAAACTGTCGAATTGAAAGGCACTGATGTCACGAATGGAAACTCTTCTAAGGTGTAGGAAGGTGTTTGATCATCTCATATCTTTGTTGAATAATCAAGTTCAGAAGATTGTAAGACCTAATGAAAGTAGTTTTTTAATTATTAACGTAAATGCTGACAGATAGATAACTTACCATTTTCCATTTCCTACTAAGGTTTGTGTAAAAGACAATTTTGTATACGTTGGAATAATTTCGTTCATGTTATGCCACATAGTTGTGATGCTAGGGCATTCCTTAATGACAAGTGCTTCATATCCAGGTTTTGGTCATGTGAAATTTTTGAAATCCCTTACAGTTCTTGTTAGGTCCCTGAATGTTAATACTGTTTGCATTTCAAGGGGTTTGGAAAGTCATGATATTTTCGAATGAATTTTGTGCAGTATTTGGATGAGTTGTTTACTAAGATTACCGTCACAAAGGCTAGAGCGGCAGAAAATCTCGATAAGGCTAAGGAGAGAAGTAAAATGTATTATGATAGGAATCGTAATCCTCGTGGATTTAAGGTAGATGACGATGTTTATTTACTTAAAGAAATGAAAACTCCCAAGTTTGATTGTAACTGGTTAGGCCCTTATAAGATTAGTCGAGTGTTTGATGATTTAAATGTAGAATTAATAATAGGAATCAATAAGTATAAAATAGTACATACCAATAAGCTAAAATTAGCGTGTATAAGACCAGATATTTCTGTTTCGTAGAGCTAATGTAAGCAGTTATTATATAATATTGTATTCATCCTATGTTTGGTTTGTTTTATGTGTATGTCATTTAAAATTTTCATTGTATAAGTGTGATTATTAGGTTATGACTTATGACTATTTTATATCGAATAAGGATATTAGCTTTTTTGAGTGAAATATTTAGACAAGTTTAGTTAAGGTATTCAATTACTACTAGATATTAGTTATGCGTTGCACTATAATCAACTTAATATTGGTTAGTAATAGAGTAATGATATTTTACTACTATAAAATGTTGTGATATAACTATCATTCCTCAACTCGTATTTCCTGCGGGACAATGGGTGGACCGAGTAGCTCATTTACCGCGGGGCTGGCGCGGGAAGAGGAAGCGTAGTTATAATCATTATTATTAATTATGTACTGAAAAGCTGTTTCATGGAAACACCTTTTGTATAAGGGGGAAGGTGTTACGCTATCGCTTGAACGTGGCTAGTAGTGGCTGGGGGATTGTATGTAATCGACATGTGGAGTATGTAGGAGCGAAATTTGAAACGGAGGACGAGGAGTTCATTGTCAGGATTCATAAATACGTAGAGCGCGTTGCGTTTCTCGAAGGTTTTTCCCTTAATAATTTCTGTACGTGTCCTTACAATGCTAGCAGCTGCATGCAATAGCTTTTGAATTATAGTTAGGCCAGGCGAGGATAGTAAATAGCTTAATTTTTTCTTGCACATCTGCGTGCCAAGTTTCTTCGAGCGGGCAGCTGTCCGTCTCGTAAAAGCATTTAGTATTCAGTTTTACCTTTTTATAATTGCCGATGTCCTGTAGGGGTGGAAACTCCGGTCGGGGGAGGTTGAAAGTCATAAACTCATAAACTTCGTTCGGGCGACGTCACCTTGACCCTGAGGGTCGCGCTTACCTGTAAATATGTATATACTGTACGTAGCCTAAGTAAACTATGTACTCGGAAAGCGTGCCTCCACCACCAGCCGAGAGTGGAGGAAAGTGTGAAGGAAGGGGGCAAGGACGGAGAGATGGTCAAGGACAACCCACTGACGAAGCTTGAGGGATGTCATCGTCCTGATTGGACAACAAGGGTCTCTGTGGGAGGACTAAGGGAGTCTTGTCAGCGACTTCGTCGACGAGCTCGGAGCTCTTCCTTCAACACCTCATTCATTCTGTCACTAACCAGCTTCTTGAGCAGTTAAAATATACTTTGAAGTTTAACTTGAAATAGTTCTGTGTACTTTGTTTTATTTCGAATTACCCGCACTTCTTCGAGCAGAGCGGTTCTGCGCTCCACGGGCACCAACCCGCGTTCGGATAGAAATTCACCGCGGAAATACGTAACAAATTTGGTGACAGCGGTGGGATATTTCAAAATATTTCGCGAAAAATTTACAAAGTGACTTTGCCGGCTCGTGAGTGCGAATTGAAATAATTCTATGGGAATCACTATAAACTTTTATTAAAATAATTTTCTTTTGATCGTGCAATTGGACACAAATATCATAAGTTATTAAGTGCAGCCTCTCTCTCTTGGGTTTTGCGCGGTTTTCCCAAGAGCAAGGGTGAATACCGGAGACGGGTGATTTCAGTGGGCCGTGTGAATAATCACCTGGAATCACATGCACTCGGTCATTATCCGCACCATTTGCTGAGATAATTGTAAAACTTCCCGGACGATTAAGAAAAGGACTCGAGGACTTGGACATTCGGAGGATTCCTTTACGGGATTGAAGTCAACTGGATCATTGAAGTACACCGGATCAACAAAGTCATCGCTGGACGTAGCTGGGACATCCATATAAGGACTGGAGTACTGGACGGAGTGACGATTCACAAGCGACTTTATTCCTGAACTGTTCGTATATATAATAGTAATTGTAAGTCTCGTTTATAAGCAGCTAGTTTAATATAAACGGTCGTATTATTCATTAGAGGTACTCGCTTATTACCTATAAAAATGCCGCCGTTTATAAAAAAATACAAGCTGTCCAAAGACGGGCAGGTTTCTAGTCTGAGTGGTGGTAACATCTTTGAGATAGAGGAGTTAATAGTAGGAACAACTAGTGTGTCAGCGCCCATTTCTGAACTTCAATCCGACGAGTTACACTTGATGCCGGCACTATCTACTCCTTTTCCAAGATTTGATATGTCTCTTCCGGATAATAGATCCATTCCATCCAGTAGTACGATGGTGACAGATGGGTCAGGGTCATTTTCCGGGGCTCTTAAAACTAGATTGCGGATGTCGTATAATTTCATTGCAAACTTCATTCCACATTTTGACGGGAAACCAAGTTCTGTAAATAATTTTATTAGTCAGTGTAAGCTCGCTGATTCATTGATTGGACCTGAGGATAAATTGTATTTATTGGCCTTAATACGCAATAAAATGCAGAAACGTGATTATAGCAGAATAATCAATGGGCAGGAACCTAAGACCGTAGAGGAGTTGATTAGTTTAATAAAAGCCGCGTATGAGCAAAGTTTTAATATTAAAACCGCACGAAATGAGTTAAAAATTTTACAGCAGAAAGAACAGGAAACTATTGAAGAGTTCGGAACTCGGGTATATGAAGTTTTGGATCAGGGGGTGGAAGCTGGGCGGCAAAAATGTAACGCTGAGGAACTTGAAGTAATGAAAGGTTTACTTATAGACGAAGCAATAGATGGGTTTCTAAATGGATTACAAAATGACACCATTATGCTGCTACTTTCTAAGGATGACATAGGTAGTTTAACAACAGCTATTAAGCTAGCCTCTAAATTGGAGCATAAATTACAACATAAAAAATGAGCCCATAGATTCAGAAATTTCCGCGAGTATAATGATTCCTATTCACAACCTATATTGATAGACACGAATTCCCATCCTGATTCGAGGGACCTGGAAAGGGTACTTATCTGCGCAGATAAGACATCAATTGTAGGTTCCGAAGTGGACAGGATGGATGATGAAGTCTTATGTTTTGAAATGAGAGAATTGTGGCATCTGTTTTCCTAGCGCGCGGGAAAGCAGCAGCCGAGTGCAATGAGGTCACAAATAGTTTACGAGTAAATTCAGATTTATTAGCATCACATTTGCTTGTGGGAAATGGAAATTTTAAAAGGATCACCTCAGTCGGGCACGATGCATCGACTCGGTCGCCTGTTGACATACGGTAATTCTCCATCCCGGGAACCCGCTTCAGGAGCCGTGAGAAGTATTCTGTGCTCGGCAAGGGTGCCTGCGCTCTGTTCGGCCCTTGAGGGAACATCGCAGGGCTCGCAGTATCTTGGCTCGTTGCAGAGGTGTGGGAAGCCTATTAAGGTTGCGACTCATGTCGTGGGAGAGGCTGACGAGCCCAATGTTGTGACGCCTGGTGTTATGGCGGAGGCGGTAAAGCCTGGTTTTGCGACCAAGACTGCACGAGGGATCCTCAATAAAATGACTTAAATAGAATTTGTGAATGATTAAGAAACTTTAGTAGAGTCTCCATGTTTGATGCGATCAGGTCAGAATCATGAAGTGTACTTCCCATGAATAGAGAGGGGTGAATGATCATGTGGACTCGCGTGAGTGTTTTCATGGCGCCGTGTGTCGTTTATTACGACCGCCCATGTGCACCGCTCCTTGATTACACAGCCTCTTCGAATTAGTGGTTGTACCTTCACGTTCCACACCAGATATGTGTGTGCGTGTGCATATGTGTGCCCATCTATCGTCATTCACGTAGCCCCAGGGATTCTAAGAGAGTCGTCGTTAACAGTGATGTCATTGGCACATCGAGGCACTACGTTCTTCAAAACGCTGAAGATCCAAGGATACGTTGCGCTGTGCGGGATGATAAGTATTATGCATACAGAATCGGGTTGATGTATTCCCCGTCGTTGCAAGTCCTCGCTAACCATCTTTCTATGGCCACGTTCCGTCGAATTGAAATGTGCAAACAGCCGATGAGATGCTCATACTTTTAACGTTCTTGTACTCAAATCCTCGTTGGCGTGGCTGTTTCGAAACTGTCGAATTGAAAGGCACTGATGTCACGAATGGAAACTCTTCTAAGGTGTAGGAAGGTGTTTGATCATCTCATATCTTTGTTGAATAATCAAGTTCAGAAGATTGTAAGACCTAATGAAAGTAGTTTTTTAATTATTAACGTAAATGCTGACAGATAGATAACTTACCATTTTCCATTTCCTACTAAGGTTTGTGTAAAAGACAATTTTGTATACGTTGGAATAATTTCGTTCATGTTATGCCACATAGTTGTGATGCTAGGGCATTCCTTAATGACAAGTGCTTCATATCCAGGTTTTGGTCATGTGAAATTTTTGAAATCCCTTACAGTTCTTGTTAGGTCCCTGAATGTTAATACTGTTTGCATTTCAAGGGGTTTGGAAAGTCATGATATTTTCGAATGAATTTTGTGCAGTATTTGGATGAGTTGTTTACTAAGATTACCGTCACAAAGGCTAGAGCGGCAGAAAATCTCGATAAGGCTAAGGAGAGAAGTAAAATGTATTATGATAGGAATCGTAATCCTCGTGGATTTAAGGTAGATGACGATGTTTATTTACTTAAAGAAATGAAAACTCCCAAGTTTGATTGTAACTGGTTAGGCCCTTATAAGATTAGTCGAGTGTTTGATGATTTAAATGTAGAATTAATAATAGGAATCAATAAGTATAAAATAGTACATACCAATAAGCTAAAATTAGCGTGTGTAAGACCAGATATTTCTGTTTCGTAGAGCTAATGTAAGCAGTTATTATATAATATTGTATTCATCCTATGTTTGGTTTGTTTTATGTGTATGTCATTTAAAATTTTCATTGTATAAGTGTGATTATTAGGTTATGACTTATGACTATTTTATATCGAATAAGGATATTAGCTTTTTTGAGTGAAATATTTAGACAAGTTTAGTTAAGGTATTCAATTACTACTAGATATTAGTTATGCGTTGCACTATAATCAACTTAATATTGGTTAGTAATAGAGTAATGATATTTTACTACTATAAAATGTTGTGATATAACTATCATTCCTCAACTCGTATTTCCTGCGGGACAATGGGTGGACCGAGTAGCTCATTTACCGCGGGGCTGGCGCGGGAAGAGGAAGCGTAGTTATAATCATTATTATTAATTATGTACTGAAAAGCTGTTTCATGGAAACACCTTTTGTATAAGGGGGAAGGTGTTACGCTATCGCTTGAACGTGGCTAGTAGTGGCTGGGGGATTGTATGTAATCGACATGTGGAGTATGTAGGAGCGAAATTTGAAACGGAGGACGAGGAGTTCATTGTCAGGATTCATAAATACGTAGAGCGCGTTGCGTTTCTCGAAGGTTTTTCCCTTAATAATTTCTGTACGTGTCCTTACAATGCTAGCAGCTGCATGCAATAGCTTTTGAATTATAGTTAGGCCAGGCGAGGATAGTAAATAGCTTAATTTTTTCTTGCACATCTGCGTGCCAAGTTTCTTCGAGCGGGCAGCTGTCCGTCTCGTAAAAGCATTTAGTATTCAGTTTTACCTTTTTATAATTGCCGATGTCCTGTAGGGGTGGAAACTCCGGTCGGGGGAGGTTGAAAGTCATAAACTCATAAACTTCGTTCGGGCGACGTCACCTTGACCCTGAGGGTCGCGCTTACCTGTAAATATGTATATACTGTACGTAGCCTAAGTAAACTATGTACTCGGAAAGCGTGCCTCCACCACCAGCCGAGAGTGGAGGAAAGTGTGAAGGAAGGGGGCAAGGACGGAGAGATGGTCAAGGACAACCCACTGACGAAGCTTGAGGGATGTCATCGTCCTGATTGGACAACAAGGGTCTCTGTGGGAGGACTAAGGGAGTCTTGTCAGCGACTTCGTCGACGAGCTCGGAGCTCTTCCTTCAACACCTCATTCATTCTGTCACTAACCAGCTTCTTGAGCAGTTAAAATATACTTTGAAGTTTAACTTGAAATAGTTCTGTGTACTTTGTTTTATTTCGAATTACCCGCACTTCTTCGAGCAGAGCGGTTCTGCGCTCCACGGGCACCAACCCGCGTTCGGATAGAAATTCACCGCGGAAATACGTAACAAATTTGGTGACAGCGGTGGGATATTTCAAAATATTTCGCGAAAAATTTACAAAGTGACTTTGCCGGCTCGTGAGTGCGAATTGAAATAATTCTATGGGAATCACTATAAACTTTTATTAAAATAATTTTCTTTTGATCGTGCAATTGGACACAAATATCATAAGTTATTAAGTGCAGCCTCTCTCTCTTGGGTTTTGCGCGGTTTTCCCAAGAGCAAGGGTGAATACCGGAGACGGGTGATTTCAGTGGGCCGTGTGAATAATCACCTGGAATCACATGCACTCGGTCATTATCCGCACCATTTGCTGAGATAATTGTAAAACTTCCCGGACGATTAAGAAAAGGACTCGAGGACTTGGACATTCGGAGGATTCCTTTACGGGATTGAAGTCAACTGGATCATTGAAGTACACCGGATCAACAAAGTCATCGCTGGACGTAGCTGGGACATCCATATAAGGACTGGAGTACTGGACGGAGTGACGATTCACAAGCGACTTTATTCCTGAACTGTTCGTATATATAATAGTAATTGTAAGTCTCGTTTATAAGCAGCTAGTTTAATATAAACGGTCGTATTATTCATTAGAGGTACTCGCTTATTACCTATAAAAATGCCGCCGTTTATAAAAAAATACAAGCTGTCCAAAGACGGGCAGGTTTCTAGTCTGAGTGGTGGTAACATCTTTGAGATAGAGGAGTTAATAGTAGGAACAACTAGTGTGTCAGCGCCCATTTCTGAACTTCAATCCGACGAGTTACACTTGATGCCGGCACTATCTACTCCTTTTCCAAGATTTGATATGTCTCTTCCGGATAATAGATCCATTCCATCCAGTAGTACGATGGTGACAGATGGGTCAGGGTCATTTTCCGGGGCTCTTAAAACTAGATTGCGGATGTCGTATAATTTCATTGCAAACTTCATTCCACATTTTGACGGGAAACCAAGTTCTGTAAATAATTTTATTAGTCAGTGTAAGCTCGCTGATTCATTGATTGGACCTGAGGATAAATTGTATTTATTGGCCTTAATACGCAATAAAATGCAGAAACGTGATTATAGCAGAATAATCAATGGGCAGGAACCTAAGACCGTAGAGGAGTTGATTAGTTTAATAAAAGCCGCGTATGAGCAAAGTTTTAATATTAAAACCGCACGAAATGAGTTAAAAATTTTACAGCAGAAAGAACAGGAAACTATTGAAGAGTTCGGAACTCGGGTATATGAAGTTTTGGATCAGGGGGTGGAAGCTGGGCGGCAAAAATGTAACGCTGAGGAACTTGAAGTAATGAAAGGTTTACTTATAGACGAAGCAATAGATGGGTTTCTAAATGGATTACAAAATGACACCATTATGCTGCTACTTTCTAAGGATGACATAGGTAGTTTAACAACAGCTATTAAGCTAGCCTCTAAATTGGAGCATAAATTACAACATAAAAAATGAGCCCATAGATTCAGAAATTTCCGCGAGTATAATGATTCCTATTCACAACCTATATTGATAGACACGAATTCCCATCCTGATTCGAGGGACCTGGAAAGGGTACTTATCTGCGCAGATAAGACATCAATTGTAGGTTCCGAAGTGGACAGGATGGATGATGAAGTCTTATGTTTTGAAATGAGAGAATTGTGGCATCTGTTTTCCTAGCGCGCGGGAAAGCAGCAGCCGAGTGCAATGAGGTCACAAATAGTTTACGAGTAAATTCAGATTTATTAGCATCACATTTGCTTGTGGGAAATGGAAATTTTAAAAGGATCACCTCAGTCGGGCACGATGCATCGACTCGGTCGCCTGTTGACATACGGTAATTCTCCATCCCGGGAACCCGCTTCAGGAGCCGTGAGAAGTATTCTGTGCTCGGCAAGGGTGCCTGCGCTCTGTTCGGCCCTTGAGGGAACATCGCAGGGCTCGCAGTATCTTGGCTCGTTGCAGAGGTGTGGGAAGCCTATTAAGGTTGCGACTCATGTCGTGGGAGAGGCTGACGAGCCCAATGTTGTGACGCCTGGTGTTATGGCGGAGGCGGTAAAGCCTGGTTTTGCGACCAAGACTGCACGAGGGATCCTCAATAAAATGACTTAGATAGAATTTGTGAATGATTAAGAAACTTTAGTAGAGTCTCCATGTTTGATGCGATCAGGTCAGAATCATGAAGTGTACTTCCCATGAATAGAGAGGGGTGAATGATCATGTGGACTCGCGTGAGTGTTTTCATGGCGCCGTGTGTCGTTTATTACGACCGCCCATGTGCACCGCTCCTTGATTACACAGCCTCTTCGAATTAGTGGTTGTACCTTCACGTTCCACACCAGATATGTGTGTGCGTGTGCATATGTGTGCCCATCTATCGTCATTCACGTAGCCCCAGGGATTCTAAGAGAGTCGTCGTTAACAGTGATGTCATTGGCACATCGAGGCACTACGTTCTTCAAAACGCTGAAGATCCAAGGATACGTTGCGCTGTGCGGGATGATAAGTATTATGCATACAGAATCGGGTTGATGTATTCCCCGTCGTTGCAAGTCCTCGCTAACCATCTTTCTATGGCCACGTTCCGTCGAATTGAAATGTGCAAACAGCCGATGAGATGCTCATACTTTTAACGTTCTTGTACTCAAATCCTCGTTGGCGTGGCTGTTTCGAAACTGTCGAATTGAAAGGCACTGATGTCACGAATGGAAACTCTTCTAAGGTGTAGGAAGGTGTTTGATCATCTCATATCTTTGTTGAATAATCAAGTTCAGAAGATTGTAAGACCTAATGAAAGTAGTTTTTTAATTATTAACGTAAATGCTGACAGATAGATAACTTACCATTTTCCATTTCCTACTAAGGTTTGTGTAAAAGACAATTTTGTATACGTTGGAATAATTTCGTTCATGTTATGCCACATAGTTGTGATGCTAGGGCATTCCTTAATGACAAGTGCTTCATATCCAGGTTTTGGTCATGTGAAATTTTTGAAATCCCTTACAGTTCTTGTTAGGTCCCTGAATGTTAATACTGTTTGCATTTCAAGGGGTTTGGAAAGTCATGATATTTTCGAATGAATTTTGTGCAGTATTTGGATGAGTTGTTTACTAAGATTACCGTCACAAAGGCTAGAGCGGCAGAAAATCTCGATAAGGCTAAGGAGAGAAGTAAAATGTATTATGATAGGAATCGTAATCCTCGTGGATTTAAGGTAGATGACGATGTTTATTTACTTAAAGAAATGAAAACTCCCAAGTTTGATTGTAACTGGTTAGGCCCTTATAAGATTAGTCGAGTGTTTGATGATTTAAATGTAGAATTAATAATAGGAATCAATAAGTATAAAATAGTACATACCAATAAGCTAAAATTAGCGTGTATAAGACCAGATATTTCTGTTTCGTAGAGCTAATGTAAGCAGTTATTATATAATATTGTATTCATCCTATGTTTGGTTTGTTTTATGTGTATGTCATTTAAAATTTTCATTGTATAAGTGTGATTATTAGGTTATGACTTATGACTATTTTATATCGAATAAGGATATTAGCTTTTTTGAGTGAAATATTTAGACAAGTTTAGTTAAGGTATTCAATTACTACTAGATATTAGTTATGCGTTGCACTATAATCAACTTAATATTGGTTAGTAATAGAGTAATGATATTTTACTACTATAAAATGTTGTGATATAACTATCATTCCTCAACTCGTATTTCCTGCGGGACAATGGGTGGACCGAGTAGCTCATTTACCGCGGGGCTGGCGCGGGAAGAGGAAGCGTAGTTATAATCATTATTATTAATTATGTACTGAAAAGCTGTTTCATGGAAACACCTTTTGTATAAGGGGGAAGGTGTTACGCTATCGCTTGAACGTGGCTAGTAGTGGCTGGGGGATTGTATGTAATCGACATGTGGAGTATGTAGGAGCGAAATTTGAAACGGAGGACGAGGAGTTCATTGTCAGGATTCATAAATACGTAGAGCGCGTTGCGTTTCTCGAAGGTTTTTCCCTTAATAATTTCTGTACGTGTCCTTACAATGCTAGCAGCTGCATGCAATAGCTTTTGAATTATAGTTAGGCCAGGCGAGGATAGTAAATAGCTTAATTTTTTCTTGCACATCTGCGTGCCAAGTTTCTTCGAGCGGGCAGCTGTCCGTCTCGTAAAAGCATTTAGTATTCAGTTTTACCTTTTTATAATTGCCGATGTCCTGTAGGGGTGGAAACTCCGGTCGGGGGAGGTTGAAAGTCATAAACTCATAAACTTCGTTCGGGCGACGTCACCTTGACCCTGAGGGTCGCGCTTACCTGTAAATATGTATATACTGTACGTAGCCTAAGTAAACTATGTACTCGGAAAGCGTGCCTCCACCACCAGCCGAGAGTGGAGGAAAGTGTGAAGGAAGGGGGCAAGGACGGAGAGATGGTCAAGGACAACCCACTGACGAAGCTTGAGGGATGTCATCGTCCTGATTGGACAACAAGGGTCTCTGTGGGAGGACTAAGGGAGTCTTGTCAGCGACTTCGTCGACGAGCTCGGAGCTCTTCCTTCAACACCTCATTCATTCTGTCACTAACCAGCTTCTTGAGCAGTTAAAATATACTTTGAAGTTTAACTTGAAATAGTTCTGTGTACTTTGTTTTATTTCGAATTACCCGCACTTCTTCGAGCAGAGCGGTTCTGCGCTCCACGGGCACCAACCCGCGTTCGGATAGAAATTCACCGCGGAAATACGTAACAGAGGACTGAATTTAGCGGCCTCTGTTCATGAACAGCGTCCAACTCCGGAACTACTCTGAAATGTGTTGAAATGCTGAAAGGTGTGTGCGTGCTTGTATACGTGTGACGTGTTTAGCGTGAGAGTTTCACATAGAGGGCAGACTTTTGCTACGCTATGATTTGACTCGGTTTGTCAGCGACTCACGTGGATTGACGTGGATTTTTCTCCGAAAATGTATTTCGGTGATATGGAAACTATATTTCGCCGAAACATGGCTCTTCTTGAAAGCTTATACAAGCTATAAATTGCAAGATAACATTGATTGTTAGTACTTTACGTGTAGTGGAACAGTTAACTAACATTTTCGCGTGTCGTATGTCGAAAAATATTAAAAATTGACGCTGTTATTGACATTCCTGCAAATCTCTGCACTCCGCGCATATCTAAATAGACGGTGCTCATCGTACGACATGAATAAATCATTGAGAACAAGGAATCCAAACGTTTTTGCAAAATTTATATTTGTAGTTTTCGGGACCCTAGGACATTTTGCAATAGTTTATTTATTACTTGGGAACGGTAGATTAGTAGTTAAAACTCTACGTTTCGTTATAAACTGATTGGCCCTTTTCTTATTAACTATTGTATGGATTTAAAAATTGTAAACAACATCTACGATGTAAGTACCCGAGCGTATCGCTTGCGTTAAGGTCTGTTTTCATTATTCCTAGAGTACATATGAGAAAAGTTATGGTATTTTTTAAAGCACAAGTAAAAAAAAGGTTCTGTTTTACGACGTCGCGACTCGTGAGTGAGATAAAATTGGAGGGAAACGGTACGGAGGTCCTTTACGCGACAAACGATCATTCTGGCAGCGACAACAAAGTATGATACCTACATTGTCTTCTTGCGTTCTCCGTGCGCCTGATTTTTGCATGTCGATGTCGGCCCACGGACAAGCTATGTTCAAATGCCCGTACCTATTGAAGCAGATTTCACTTTTTTCTATAAATTCTGCAAAAGTCGTAATCAGTAACTAAAAGCGGAAAACATGTATGTACACATGCTAAGCTAATTGTAAGATGAAATCTTTACATTCTCTGCTTATTTTTCGTCTTTATTCGAGCATTTATGGCAAATTAGTGAGATTTTTTTAATAATAGAAAAATCAAACACGACGTCATTCAAGCAAGTAGGTATGTACATATGAGATAGTGGTGAAAGAAACGAACTGTTTTATATATGAAATATGCCCTTTGTATTTATTTATTAAAAGGTGTTATACAAAAAACAAAAATAAAATAACTATAATATTTGTGAACTCCTTTTCTTCTCACGGTCATAATTTCTTACTTATATAACATCCTAGGCTGTAAAAAGAATAAAATGTAAAAAGTGTTAGAAAGAAATCTTTTAAATAACAATATTAATAGTGTTAGTTATAGTTATCCATTTAGACTATCATACTTTTCGATATAATGTATTTTAATATATAAAGCAGAAAGTTTATGTTTGTGTATTTGTCTGTTGCCTAAAAACTTTCGAACGGTAAACTCTTGTAACACAAAATGTGCATCCGCTCATTATGCCTGGCTAATCCAAATGAATGTAACTATTTTCACAAAAAAATTAAAAAATTCTTTTCTTAGAAAATCAAAATTTAAATTCCGGGCGAAGCTGAGTATGTAGCAAAGCTAGTGTATGTACAGTGGTTCACAGCCATAATCGTACACTCTTTAAAATCACATAACATTTTTAAAATTGATCCGAACGACTTGAGTTTTCTTGAGAAGCTAGAAGGATTAGTTTGCCAAGTGACGTGTTTCGTCGTTTTGAGAAAAGTTGCAATTGGCCGGAATAGCAAAAAATATAGTAAAGGTCGTTTTTATTTCAATTTTTTTTCGCTAATTTCGTGAATTTTGCGATGTTCGATCTTAGTCTGCGATCTTTAAGCATTTATAGCTCAGAGCAACGTTAACCGATTTTGATGAAATTTTAGGCATGCATATAACTTACTTAAATCTACAAACGGGATTTTTGAATTTTCATTACAGGCTTAGAAAAAAAAGTGGAAAACCGACCTTTACTATATTTTTTGCTATTCCGGCCAATTGCAATTTTTCTCAAAACGTCGAAACACGTCATTTGGCAAACTAATCATTCTAGCTTCTAAAATAACTCAAGGTGTTTGGACAAATTTTAAAAATGTTATGCGATTTTAAAGAGTGTTGTGAGCCACTGTGTGTATATTCCGGACTGTAGACAGACCTGGTGTAACGTGTGGAGCAAAGGTCTTTGAACCGTAGGCTGTTAAGTACATGATCATTTGTTTAAAGTTGAAATCGATTGATATCGTCTACGGATTCAAGTACCAATGTACCCTAATATATCATATTTACGGAGCTTGAGACCATTACCAAAGTTCTATCAACTATTGTAACTCAATGTCCACAAGAGCTCTGCCTTTCTTTCATCTTAGTTCCTCTATCGCTTTATAGTCTGTCATGTTAATACAAATTTCAAAAAATAAAGCAATAGAGTTAACGGGGTGGGCCACGCGAAGGCGTGAAAGAAGGTCTTCGCCATCCCAGAGTATGTTCAATGTTAATACAAATCCAAACTGTTCACCGAAAAAAAGGAAAATACAAGAAAAAGAATACCTTATTTTTTAGAAATAAAGCCTTCCACCGAATAATATAACACTGAAAATACTCGAAATCATGCACAAGCCAAAATATACAGCATAAGCCAAAATATACAGCAAAAGCATAAGGTGAAAGATACAGAATGAACATGAATGAAGATAGCAGCAAAAAGGTAGGGCAGGGACTTGTTAAAAAAGACAGTTTTCAAACATGCTTTAATGTCGATAATTTGGAATAGTTTTTACTTAATGATGCTCCCACACATCTTAATTGTTCGCCGAGCCATACTGTATCTTTGTGTATTTTTACCGTTAAAGCTATATATGTATACCATTTCTCTACGATGAGCAGCGCATTCATCTTGAGTAAACCAATTTGGATATTCTTCCTCCACTACACGGGAAATAATCGAAAATAGTTTGTCCAATATGAATGCTTCGCTGCGTAACGCGGGATAATAAACGTCGAAAACTTTAGATATTATACGAAAAATAAACGAAAAATGTTGCGTTGGAACGCAAAGGTGTCCAAAATCAACATTATCTGCAACAATATATGCACGAAAAGATATTAGTATTTGCTCGTTGCGACAAAAGCTACTATTACTATCAATGAATGTGGCATAACATATATCACACCGCGACTTTTCGACGCTTTTTTTAGCAATGTACCCAGCAAAATATTCAAGCGCACATGATTCTAAGGAGCACACCGATGTTGATAGTTCATCAATATTAATATCAATGTCTACATCTGTACTAATACTATCATCATCGGTGTACTCTTCAATATCATGTAATGCAGCATCAGGTGACAACGTGGCTGGTTCACATTGTGATATAGAATCTCCCGGTAATAACGGTGCGTCGTAATCTCGCATGCAATTTCCAGTATCTAAACTATGATCTAAACTTAGTAAAATATTTTTTTTGATCGCAAGACGCACCGCTTTTACTGAGGGATTACGGTTGTGAGTGCCACCATGCATCCGCAGAACAGAGAAGAAGTTTTCTATTGGATCCGTGTTAAGTCGCGACGTTAGTAAAAATGTAATACCTTCTTCTCTTAAATCATTCCACAGTTGCAGAGTGGCATTTATAGATTGACGTAACCCCAAGAAACATGGAGGTGCTTTCAAACCATTAGGAGTTACTGTATACCAATTGTTCATTTCATTTAATTGTGAAATTAAATTATTTTGAACATTATCATAGAGTCGCGAAAGAGCACACTTGTTTGGGTTGGGATCACGGGCTGATCTACTATTTAAATTATCAAACAAATCATTTAAGGTTTCAAAGAAACTAGCCGTGTGTTGAACGGTTTTTGTTTTTATGCTACCTGTTAATGAAGCGGTGAACAGAGCAGACGATACCCTTTTGCTGAAAACTTGGAGAGCTAGCTTACATTTCATTTTATCGAAAGAATTTGGCCTTACATGCTTCTCGGACAATTTGTAAGCTGCTCGAGTATTTTTGTCCTTTTCTAAATTCCACAAAGATATTACATTGGACCACGAAACAATAGATCCATTAATTGAAAAATCATGCTTCATTAAATTGTTTCTAATGCTTTTAAATAAATGTAAAAAATCAAACAAAAAATAAATTTTTTGGCCATTTCGTTCAAACCGCGGATTTTCTACAGATGATCGGTCGTCTGCTATGCTCTGATTACTGCTTCCCTGATCGGAAACAACTGCTCTGACTTTTAAACCAGTTGCATGCAAAGCATCTAAAATCTCATCTAAAATTGTAGACAAAGCGTCTCTCTTGACTCCTGATTTTGAAACAAAGAAAGCCAGTGGTTGTTTCCAATTAGTGAATAGCCCGCGTAGCATAAAAACAAGAACCTGTGTACCCACCGCTAAATTTCTACCCAATGATCCCAAGTCTTCGAAACCTTCAATGATTTGTTTAGTTGGATGGAAATCTAGACATTTTTTGATTGCCATTTCATCAAACAAGAGTACGCAATTACGATCTGCGGCATCCATATACGCAGCTTTAATTTTGAGCGCGGTAAACAAAGGTTGGCATATGCCAGGCCAGATATCTATTTTCCCGAACCACCGAATAATTGTAACTGGACTCGGAAGATGAAAACCGAAAACTTCGCGCATCTTATTATACAAAGCTGGCGAAGTGTAGTGCATTGTCATGCAAATCTGCTGTTCCCTACGGGTATAAATTTGTTTCTTGGACTTAAATAATAGTAAAAATATAAAAGTTAAAATAAACCCAGAAGCTTTTTTCGCGATCGCTTTCTTCAAGCATGTATCATTTATACTGCCCGAAGAAAGTTTATCTTTTAAATGATTGATTACTCTGCACTTCGCCCGTACTTGCAAGCGAAGAATATCAGATTTATTCTTCTCTTGCTTTAACTGTTTTTCCATTTCCATCAACCGTTCCTCCAAATTATTGCGTTCTTCTGGTGATGAACTGGCTTTAATTTCCATACTTACGTCGCTATCGGTATCGTTAAAACACATTTTAGGCACGGCATCTTTCCGTAATTGCCCGGACACGTAAAAACTACTTTTCAAAAAATGCCGGCTACATATAAACTTTCTTCTCAATTCCGCGTTAGTCATTTCCACCCAATCATCTAAGCCACAGTTAACCAGCCACGTTATGCATCTATCATTGTCATTTACCGGGAATGAATGGAATGTAGTACCGTCAGTAACATTACGGTTTACTAAATCGCAATTGGGATATACACATTTTTTATAATGTGTTTTATGAGCCCGATTCTGCATTACTGATAAATGTACAAATTACTGAATGAAGAAAAGAAGCAAATGATGCAAATGATAAAGTGTAGAGAAGTTTCACTTAATACTTACTTGGCTACTGCTCCGAGTACCAATCTTCAAAACGGCTTGTAGGAAACTGACTTTGTTTCGACTGATGATCGTTGAACGGTATCGCCGATAGCCGCCCACCGAACAAAAGAAACGCGTTGCGAGGAAAGAAACAAACAAACGCTCTTTTCTGGAGATCCAACTTCTGGGGCACGGTGTTTAAACTTTAAATCCCAGTCAACCATGTCAGCTGAGCGCGCGGCCGCACGTACGCGCACTCACACGCGAGAAGCACCGCCGTGGAATTCAACATATTCTTACATTGCTTTAAATCATTCTTCACACAGTGAAACCGCACAATTCTTTTACTATCATTGTTTCACACATATTTATTATGCAATAATATCACAGTGGCCTAACATTTAATCAGAGCCGGATTTACCTTTCAGCGGCCCTAGGCTAAATATTTGGTGGGCCCTCGGTTAAATGTAAAAAATAAAATGACGCTGATTTGATTTTTTTATCATAATACTCGTATAATCTAAATAAGAATTTAATTTCAAAATTAACATGGAATATCAAAACTAAACATAACATTAACATAAATAAACATTAAAGATACAAGTTAATAAAGATAATATAAAAAAATGCTAATTTTTCGAAGAAAATATTTAGAATGAGGGGCCCCCGCTAAACGGGGCCCTAGGCTTCAGCCTTGTTAACCTAAGGGTAAATCCAGCACTGCAATTAATCATAGTACCAAAAATATTTTGTCATGTTACTTCATACAGTCGAACCTCGATAACTCGAATTTCAAGGGAAGGGAAAAAATCTTCGAATTATAGAGGTTTCGGCTTATCGAGTTTTCGAGTAACCGAGGCTCAACAAACGAAAATTCGACTTATAGAGTCGCTTTGTGCGACTGTTAATTTTTCGACTTGTGAAGCAAGACGAATTCAAGTTTTAAAGGTCAATTGTTTATTATATACCTATAATCAAATATACCTACAACTTATGTACTACATATATACCTACATATATAAAAATAATTATAAGACACATTTTATGCTCAAAATATTACTCTTTATTACATATTAAAAAATTGTGATTTTGCTTTGTGCCAGTCTTTTAGTGTATTGTAAATCAATAGCATTTTTAATCGTGAATAATGCAAAGAAAACATTGCCCTCAATAGTTTGAAATCTTTGTACGACATTTCGTAATACATATGTAGAAGTACACTTCGACTTGTAGAGGTCAGAGATCTTCTAAATTCGTGTTGTAGAGATGAAATACATAATTTAACATGCAAAATATAGTTTGAGTTAAGGAAATTTTATTTCGAGTTGTAGAGGTGCTTACAACGGAGCGGAATGGAATGAAGAACATTTTCGTCTTATAGAGCTTTTCGAGTTGTCGAGGTTCGAGTTATCGAGGTTCGACTGTATTAGCAAATACCCTGTCACGGTCTGAACAGATGAGTGTATTGTAATATTTACAAGAAATATGTGAGATACGAATGTTTCTATTCGTTCATTTTGTAGAATATCTAATGATCACTGCTTTCGGGAATGAATCTACACTTCTGGTTCGGTGGACATTTGTAAAAAAATTGCCGCAGAATTGGTTACGACATTGACAATTAATGGTAAATTCTTTTTACATCAACATGCTCCACTCAATAAGAGAAAAAAGTTTTTAAAAACCCATATGCCGCACCGGTGCGAAGGAAGATATTGTTAAAGTTTACGCAAAAACTAAAGTGCTTATATCGTTTCCTTCTCGCCTTTACAAAAACAAAGGCGAAATGGTAATCTATATAATCGTAATCTATATAATCTATATAATCAAATTCTAACATCGTTTTCTTGGGGTGAGTTCAAGTCCATATTGCACGGTTTAACTTTTTCATTGGTTTTACTCTTTGAACTAATTTTTTATCATACGATTTAATTGTTTTTTTTTCAATGTACCTATATCAACAAAAAACATGCAGCCAAAGCAGAAATGTATTCTTGAGATACCGTTCTTACTAGTTTCCAACTATACTTTGAATTCCAAATTGTAAGTTATTTAAATAAATTTTCACATTATCACTTTATAGGACAAAGAGGAGGCGGAAGTATAAGCAACGGATTCATGCGCAATCGGAGTAACTGTAGGAAGGGCGTCGTGTTTGGCTTTCCTTTCATTTGGAAAATTTCAAACAATATGTTACAAATACCGTGATGGAAATAAAACAGAAAATATAAAAATTTCATTTTTCAATACTATAGATGATTTCATCTAACACGCGTTCCCACCTTTGGCTACTGATCGCTACCTGGCCACGCGAGCGAGCTGTGGCACGAATAATTTTTTTCGTATAAATAAGCGATCAGGCGTGGAAAGACGTAGCGAGACAAAGTATCAACGCATCGTCTGTTTCACGTTTGTCAGCACTCAACCGATGCACCAAACATACTTAAGAACGTTAGAGGCGGTGCAATTTCAATTGTTAACATCCTGTCAAGTCTTAGCCATTTGCTTGCAAAAAGTGTTATTGGCATATTTGGCTTGACAAGTAGTACGAACTGGTAAATATTTGTTAAGAGCAAACGCCGGATTTAGCGAGCTCTGCTTGCAACTCTTGCGAGACATTTCAAGTCGCATCGATTTTTGTTTTAAAAAAAAAACGAACTTTTCGGGGGCCTTGACCTCAACAATCGATGAGAAAAAGACTGCACATCTACTGAACGTTCGCTAGCGCATTATTTGTTGGGCTTTAAAAACATATGTTATGATATTACCTCTTTCTGTACCAATCTTTTGCCCTACCTTCCTCATACTATACTGCGTCGTAATTGGTTTCATTTTAGTAGAAAAATCTGACATACAATACAGATGTTTGTATAATGATAAAAATATTAAAAAATTATTTTTCCATTAGAGGATACTGCATATTAATGCTCCTGTATTCCTTCCAAGCGCCAACCAACATGTTCTTATAAAGAGTCGGTAGCTTCTGAACAATTGTAGAAACCTATGTAAACCTGATACCTATGTTTCCATATTTAGAAGAGTGATAGGAACTAGAGCAAATACTGTATTGCGTTGTCTCAAGCATAAATGTAAAACGTTTATAAGACCGACTCGAAAAATCCGATCTTACCATATTTTATGGAAGAAAGAAAGTCAGAAAAGCATGTATTTAGCCGCGTAATATAACATTTTTAATAGTTTTCTTAGCAGGTTAGTCAATTGAATGCCAGGGTGACTTAAAGTAATTATTTAAACATTTAAAGACTGCAGTTCTTCGAAATATAAAAGAATTAATTATGGCTACAGGCCATATTGGCTAGTAATAATCCCACTAAATATAAAGAATTTAATGAAATAACTTTTCTCCCGCTTGGGACCACAAGTCAATTTTCCGCGTACCCAGGCTCAAAAATATCGTTCCAACCACCACTGATGTAGGGTGGGGAAAGTACTCCTTTCATGCGGTCGCCCAGGCTAGGGAAAATGCGCAGGCTGGATGCGCGTGATTATTATGTGGTCCTCTCCTCGAAGAGACAGAAAATATAACCTATATGCTACATGCCAATAAATGTTTATTGGCTATTTCGTTCTTTTACGCTACATTTGTGAACTTTTTATAACTTAACATCCTTTCAAAATATTATCGTTACGCTGCAACGGTATATTTATGAAATTGGGTATATGTAGCATATAGGGGATGAGTAGTTTTAGGAAAGGGCGGTCCTTGAAGAGGTCCCCCCCCTCCAGTCGTGATGGGAGTTACGGAGAGCAGGTGTTGGAGATATCCCCGTTCGTGGGGAGAACGTTGGCGAGGTCCCCTCCAAGGGGGCATAATGATGACGTGTCGGTTGGGGATCGACCCCAGATAGGGAGGGCTTTGGCCCGTATGGACCCTCCCGCGGATGCTCCGGTTCTGAGGGACCGGATGGCGTGTCAGGGGGAGAAATCGAGAGTGGGACCCGCGGGGGGAATGGTGGCCGGAGTCGGAGATCGTGCGGCCGCCCCAAGAATAAGATCGGCCTCAACGTCGAGGCTGAAGGGTCCAACGGGCGACGGTGTGCTGAGGAAGGCCCCCCCCCCCCCCTCGTGGGGCGGAGTTTGAGGTCCCGGATCTCCCCAGGATCAGCACTAAGGTGAGCAGGGGTGGTAAGGGGGTTGGGGATACCCCGGAGGCGAAGACCGCGAGGCTTCTGGCGAACGTCGCCTCCCAGATGTCCGCCCTAACCCAGACGTGCAGGGACTTAGTTGAGGCCCTCAGGGGCAAGAAAGTCACCTCCGCTCGTGGGGTCCTAAAGGTCGCGGAGGGCCTAATTAAGGAGTGCGACGTAACCGCTGCTGTGGTGGCCGAGGCGGCCGCCTCGCACGCGATTCAACGCTGGAAAGGGGATTCCACCCACGTGGACGCTGGCACCCAGTACGAGGCGTTGGGGAGAGTTAAGGGGGTCGATGTGGGGACCCAATTCGAGGTGGTGGGGAGAATTACGAGGGTCGATGTGGGGACCCAATACGAGTCCCCGGAAATTCCGACGGTGGTCGGGTCTACGGCGGGGGGGTTCTCGGGTTCGGAGGATCCCCCGAGGGGCGATGTTAAGGGTAGAGGGAGCGGCAAGAGGCTCCGCTCCTCACCACAGGAGAGCCCAGACGGTAAGACGAAGAGGAAATTGTACTCGGCGGTGACTGGTAAGGCTGGACCCCAAGGACCCTCGACCTCCGCGATGGCTGAGCCTTCTCAAGGGGTGTGCGAGGAGGGTGAGAGCTACCCGCCCCCCCCCCGCTCTGGCTGGGGGTGGTGACGGGGCAGGTGACGGCTTGGGTGGGGTGGCCCAAAACCGAGTCCCACCTGATGGTACGGTCCTCCCTAGGGGGACGCCCTCCTCTGGGATAAGGACGACGAAGAAGAAGAAGCGGGGAAAGCGAGCCCAGATGGGCGCCCCTCCCCCTCCCCCTCAGGAGCTGACGGGGGCGGATACCCCCCTTCAAGCAGCTGGAGTCGATCCTGGTCCACCTCGGACGGTGCCACAGCGTCCGCAGGAGCAGCCCGGGCGGGACTCAGGACTTCACCCCCGGTCGGGGGACGGAACGACCCCGAGGAGTAAACCAGCGTCGGCCCCCGTCGGCCCGGGGAAAAAGGGGGGTCCGAGACCCCCGAGAAGGCGGCCGGAGGCAGTGGTGGTGAGGGTTCCTCCTACGTCCACGTACCTGGACACATACAGGGTCCTCCTTTCGAAAGGAAGGGATACACTCGAGGGTGTGGTGGGGGTGAAGATGACCCGGGCCGGCCAGGTCCTATTGGAGATTTCGAAATCGTCCAGTGCGGCTAAGGTGGCTGCGGCCTTGGGGGCAAAATTCACCGGGGGGGAGATCTCTTGGTACCCCCTCACGGAGAAGATTTCCGTCGAAATCAGGGGTATTGACCCTGGGGTGGATGGGCCGGAGTTACTGGGGGACATGGGGGCCGCTGTTAGGGCGGACCCCCAGAGCCTTGCCCTACGGATGCTTAGGATGGGACCGATGGGGACCCAGACGGCCGTAGTGGAGTTGCCGGCGAACCGTACCGGGGTTAGCCCGGACGGTCTTAGGTTTAAGACCGGGATCACCATGGTGAGGTGTAGGATACTTCCTAGGTTGGAGCGATGTTTTCTCTGCCACCAGCTGGGACACGTAGCAAAGGCGTGTTCAACAGTGAAAGAGGGGGCGGAGCTGTGCAGGAGGTGCGGTGAGCCCGGGCACAAGATAGAGGGGTGTCCGAACCGCCCCAAGTGCATTATATGCACAAAGGCGGGACATACGGGCCTTAAGGCCGCCCATGTTACGGCCTCGCTGGGATGCCCGGCGAACAGGAGGGGGCTGGGTGCGGGGGGCCCAGCGACTATGTCAAGAAGGGGGATCGCGGAGAGGCCCCGTTAATGGGAGTTAAGATCCTCCAGATAAATCTGAACAGATCTAGGTTGGCCCAGGACGTTATGCTACACAACGCCACCACATTGGGGGCGGATGTGGTCATGATCTCCGAGCCCTACAGGCAGATGGGGAACTGGTTTAATGATGTTACCGGGGACTCCTCTATCTGGTTCACGGGCCTGAACGGTAAATTCCCTGCCGGGGCTCCGGTTCCTCCCGCGGCGGGGCTCGCGGTTGCGGCGATGGGGGGCACGATACTTGTTAGTGGTTACTGTTCCCCCAGAATGAAGCTGGATGAGTTCGGCAGCGTCCTCGACTCCCTTCGGGAGATGCTGCTGGATGCAAGGGCAGCCGGTAAGGGGGTGGTCGTTGCCGGAGACTTTAATGCGCGGTCCCCCGCCTGGGGAGGCAAAAAGTTGGACCCGAAGGGAGCCGTTTGTATGGGGGAGTTTACCTCCCTCGGTCTGGTTCCGGTGAGCCTCAAGGCCCCGGCTACCTTCGTTCACCATAGTCACGGGGGGTCCTCCTTTATAGATATTATGTCCGTGGACAGGGTCACCGCCAGACGGATGGGGAGGAGTGAGGTGTTGGGGCACTTCTCCTTCTCCGACCACCGATATGTTTTACATCTTCTGGGTGAACACAGAAGGGGGGTCCCTCCCCCACCGGTCTGGAGTCAATACTCCGTTAAAGACTTCCGTCCGGAGTCCGTTCTTGAGGAGTTTCGGTCGGTCCCTTGGGGGATGGGGAGAGGGGAGCTCCCCCCGGGACAATCAACGGAGGACATACCCCTCACCGAGGTGCTGCAGTGCCGCCTCGAGGAGGTTTCAGCTGCCCTGTTCACAAAGAAGACCCCGGCTAGGGCCTCCAGGAAGCCAAACTACTGGTGGAATTCGGAGATCGCTGAAGCGAGGAGGAACGCGCTAAGGGCGAGGCGCTGGTTCCAACGTAGGAGAAAAAGGGACCACCCGGACGTCGAGGCGGCCAGACAGGCCTACCTCAACGCAAAAAAAGAGGTCCAGCGCAGAATATGGAGGTCGAAGGAGGAGCATATGAACCGGCTCTGCGCCACCATCGACCAGAACCCCTGGGGGAAGCCATATAAGATGGTCATGGCTAACCTTAGGGGCCGATCACCGACGGTCGAGATGCCCCCAGACCAGGTCCGGACTATTGTCAGGGACCTATTTGTTACTCAGCCCCCCGCTGCTCCCCTTCGGGGACGACCCATTTTTGGGCCCTCGTTGGGTGGGTGGGTCCGCAGGGGAAGGACCGAGGAGGTCGTCGCCAGAGTGGACGAGACCCTGATACGCGGGGCGCTGGCGAGACTTAAGCCAGCCAAGGCCCCCGGGTTAGATGCGTTGCCCTCGCAGGTGGTGGCCTGCGTTCTTAGGGCCCACCACGAGATTTTTGGGGCCGTGGTTCAGGACACGGTCCGTAGGGGGACAATTCCACGGGGATGGAAGAGGGCTAGGGTCGTATTGATACCTAAGCCCGGCAAGGACCCCTCCTCCTCGTCATCGGCCTACAGGCCTATTAGTGTCCTCCCGGCCCTGAGTAAGGCATGGGAATATGCCTTGAAGGCCCTGATTGAGTCCTACATTGGTACGGACCCGTTCCACCCCCTCCAATTCGGTTTCCGTAGGGGAGTGGGCACAGTGGATGCGGCCGCGGAAATCGTCCGTTTCGCCTCGGAGTGCGGGTCCAGAAACCGCCTCTGCGGGATGGTCACGATTGACATCAAGAATGCGTTTAATACCGTGGGGTGGGACCATATACTGGAGGTCCTGGACAGAAGGTCTCTCCCCACTTGTCTATGTGCCCTTGTGAGGGACTATTTCAGCGATAGGGGTGTCGTCGTCCACAATGCCGCTGGCCCCATCGAGGCGGACATCTGGGCGGGCGTCCCCCAGGGCTCGGTAATCGGGCCCTTTTTTTGGAATTTAGTGTACGACGACCTCCTCACCACCCTAAACGGGGATAGATTTGTTCGGGCGGTCGCCTACGCCGATGATCTCGCGGTGGTGTTCTCGGCTAGAGATCTTGGGCAGCTGGGGTCAAAGATTGACGCGACGATGGCGTTAGCCAACGACTGGTTCACCAGAACGGGTCTCAGGGTCGCAATGAGCAAGACGGAGGTAATTCTCCTTACGGGCCAGAGGGGCTCTAAATGCGAGCCATTCTCGATCCTGGGCACGGAGGTGGTCTCCTCTGAGACGATCAGGTATCTGGGGATCGTAGTGGATTGCCGTAGGTCCTTCAAGGACCACTTGGTCGGGGCGGCTGCCCGTGGGGACGGCGTGATGGGAGCCTTGGCCTCACTGCTCCCTAATGTGGGGGGCCCGTCCGTCCACACCAGGAGACTATACTACTCGGTGTGGGAGTCGGTCGTCCTGTACGCGGCGCCGGCTTGGTCCTCGGCGATGACCAGGGAGAACTGCAGGAAGATCCTCAGGAAGGCCCAGCGGTCGGCGCTGATCAGGTCGGTGGCCGCGTATAGGACGGTTTCGTACCACGCCCTGTGTGTCCTGGCGGGGCGGATGCCGGCCCACCTTAAGGTGGAAATGTGGACGCAGGTCTCCAAAGTTAGGGCGGCTAATCGTCCGGACCTACTTCCACAGTCGGAGGCAGCGGCTAGGGGGCCAAGGATCTTGGCGGCTAGGGCCCGGGCGTTGGAGGAGGCCATGTCCGCGTGGCAGCGGGAGTGGGATGCCTCGGACCCGGAGAACTGGACCAGGAGGCTGGTCCCCCATGTTAGGACTTTTGTCTGGGGGGAGGGGCCCGTTCTCCAGTTGGATTATTGGACCACCCAGCTGCTTACATCTCACGGGTCCTTCAACAGTTTCAAGTGTAGGATCAGGAAGTTGACGTACTCGTCATGTGACGACTGTGGGGTGGATTCGCCTGACAACGCGGAGCACGTTCTTTTAACATGCCCCACTTACGCGGAACCCCGAAGGGTCTTAGAGGGGGTGCTTGGGGCCCCGCTGTGTGTGGGAAACATTGTTCCCCTGGCCACTGGCTCGAGGGAAAGGTGGGAGGCCCTCAGGGCATTCGCGGCCGAGGTGATGAAGGATAGGGCCGATAAGGAGCAGGCGAAGGCGGCGGCTGCGAGAGCCGCCAGAAACGAAATGATTCGCCGCGAGGCGGAGATCAGAAGGGAGAAGCGGGCCGTCATTGCGGCGGCAAGAAGGGCGGAAGCTAGGAGGAAGGGGGGGAAGAGGAGGGTAGCAAACCTCCAGCAGGCGAGTGCCCAACCAGCGAAGAGGCGGAGGTTGGCTCCCCCACCCGGGGACCCGGGGGGGTAGCGCCCTACTCCGGCCTTGTGGCTCGGGTTCACCACTCCCGTCACTTTTACCCGGCTAGCGCGCGTATTTAACCGACGTTTGGTGTGGTTTGTCCCCGCGTAGTTATTCGTAATGTATTGTTATTAGTTAGTTAGTACGCGTATTTAACCGCTGTGTGTGGGGCTTGGTCCCCAGATGTTATTTATTCGACATGTGGTACGCGTATTTAACCGTATTGTGTCGTGTGTATCCGCGTATTTATTCGCTTTACTTGTCTTATAGGTTTAAGTGTTTTATGGTGTTTGGTCTCTCGTCCCCGCGTATTTAACCGCTTGTGTGGTGTACAGGGGGAGGGGGGTATTTCTAGGGGGGCCCTATCCTTAGGGCCTTTTTGGGAGGATTGACTAGGAGGTGTTGCCGTTGGGGGCGACAGTGGGTTGACTGGCGTGGGGGGCTTGAGTCACAGGCCCCCGTTAGGTGGCTGCCTCCATACATATGGGGGGGAGAGAGCAAGTATTGCTTGTGGTGCGCCTCTCCCCTTAGGGCCCACATTAGGGGGTATCCCCGGAGGGGGGTTTTAGTGAGTATCCCGCGGATAACAGCGGTGAGTCTCACATAACCTGGGCAGTAAATGTCTGGGTATGCATAAAGCATTTCCCCCCTCCTAAAAAAAAAAAAAAAAAAAAAAGGGTATATGTAGCATATAGGTTATATTTTCTGTCACTTTGAGGTAGAGGTGTGACTATCGATAAATGTCGACAATATCGAAATGTTATCGATATTTTGATATATCGATAATATCGTTAAGATATTGAGGCGAATAGAAGCGGGCAGCGGCTGAAATACGTATCACAACGTATCTACAACGGACGTCCGTTCCGTCGTGGAACAGAGATAGAAAAAATGTCGATTTTCCTCGATTCTTGATTAGAAAATAATCGAGTTATCGAGAATCGATTCTTAGAATAATCGGTAAAATAATCGATTCTTCAGAAAGAGAATCGATCGATTCTAGAAGAATCGGGTAGAATCGCCCTTCCCTAGTGCTGGCTGGCACCGTCGCCGATGGTGCTCACTTTTCGAGCACCGTTCCCAACGGTGCTGACCTTTTTTCGTGCACAGGGATGTGAATTTAAGAATAGAAGCTAAAATTAGTTACAATCGAATGAAAATGAAATTGATGCCAAAACCTCATCAAGCATAGAAATCTGTAAACATGAAAATTGATGCTAAAATCAATTTGAGACTAATAAAACACATGAATTTAGCAAACATAAACAAATTAAGCTAAAACTTACTATTTCGATGAAATGTACTCAGAAAATGACGTTATGAATGGAAATTTCGATTTCTTAACCACGAATAATTACGCTCATCGACTTCATAAATATACCGTTGCAGCGTAATAATAATATTTGGGAAGGATGTTAAGTAATAAAAAGTTCACAAATGTAGCGTAAAAGAACGAAATTATCATGTAGCATATAGGTTAAGTATATTTTCTGTCACTTCGAGGCTACAGAAAATCCGCTCGTCGAAGTGACAGAAAATATAACCTAATTAAGAGACTGTACAAATGTTTATTACGCGGTTGCATTTATATAATATTTCTGATCGAAATTTATGGAAATAAGTGCAAATTATGCTTCTATCAAAATGTATTAGTAAACGGAATTATACAACATGTTTCTAGAAAGTAGTCGTAACGTTCAGGCTGTTTTAGATTTTAAATGTTTCCGATAAGATTTAATTTTAATTCCTACCACTCGTAGCATTGTAATCTTATTTTAGACTGAATCGATAACGTTGGGTGTGACACGAAAATGGTAAGGGGGCTCGCGAGCCCCCCGAGCATGTGACACAAAATTACATTGCGTGATAGGTCTATCCTATACTTTGTCGATGCTATGATTCCACGTTCGCAGTCATTCGCAGTCCTCCCGAGTAGGCGCCATCTCGTATCCACTAGCTCAACTAAATTTGTCACGTGACTTGCTCTGTATTATCGCCAATATGGCGGAACTCGTATTTGGGAATGCAATCACGAGAATACGCTTTTCGTCCTTATATGAGCAGATTTTGAGCTGGGTGAGGTCTCATTCGAAAGAGGAAGGTTCAGTGCAGCGCGCTCTGGTCATCGTTTGAGTCACAAAACTCTTTTAGTGACCTAAAACTACTTGGATTCATGCGGGTGTATTTTGTCGACTTTTGCTCTACTTTCAACACTCATATTATTAGATATCAACACAATCTCGTCGAACCATGACCAGAGCGCGCTGCACTGAACCTTTCTCTTTCGAATGAGACTTCACCCAGCCCAAAATTCGCTCATATAAGGACAAAAAGCGTATTCTACTAAACCCATGTTTCGGGCCAGATTGTGTCGGTATACAGCGCGCTGCATTACCCGTGTCTACCCCCTTAAGGTCGGTATTCATAGTCGCTATTTATTCTTAAGCTAATGCTTAAGCATGCGGCATCCGCTACTAACCTAGTAGGTAGTAAAGGATGCCGAATGCTTAAGCATTTGCTTAAGAATAAGTAGAGACTATGAATATCGGCCTAAGAGTGCAGAAGGATAGACGCCAGTGCCGCCATCTGGCGTATACTCAGAACCCCACGATAAGATAATATATGGCCGTTCAGATGATTCAGATATTATTCAGATAATATGCTGATACGTAATTAAAGAACTTAATAAAATTAAGAGACCAATAGAAAAACATACAGAAATATATAATTAGTTGTTGCAGTAACTATTTGTAACAACTAATTATGTATTTCTGTATGTTTTCTATTGGTCTTTTCATTTTATTAAGTTCTTATTCATAGAAGTGTGTTTTATGAATAAGAAAAAGGCAATGAAATTGTTTTAAAGAATTTTTTTATTATATATCAAGCAAAGTAATGTGTACATTACAAAAGTACTTATTTCCAAATGTGTTTGTAGCAAAAGGGCTTATTTCCAAATGGTTTCATACAAAAGGGGCTTATTTCTTATAGTTTCCATTTAAAAAGGGCTTATCTCCAAACGTTTTATTTGAATAACTATTAAAACAATGGGCCTGATGAATAAAAACTAATCAATTCCTTATTATTAGCAAAATCAATTGCTTAAACAAAAAAGGAATTGCTTATTTTCATATGGATAAAAATCATAAGGAATTGCTGGCTTTATTAGACCGTATAAGTAAATGGTATAATTTAGTATAAATAGAAAAATTTAGTCACTGGATTCAGCGGCTGCAAGGGAAGAGCTTCTTTCCGGTGACTTTGAAAACCAATTCCCAAATGTAACTGGTGAAAAATCTGCAGTTGACGGAGTAATATTGATCCCGGATGACAAATCTTCGTTCCTCTCCACATCAATTTTCTGATCAACTTCCTCTGACGATGAACTGCTTTCCCTTTTGTCAGGCAGCAACAAGGAAGGTACTGTTCCTTCCTTTAGCCTTCTCCGTTCACTGCATTGATAATCCTGTGGTTGAAAATGCAAATGACAAATTACATACCGCTCATCGTGAACTTGCTTGGAGGTTAAGCCTAGCAATCGCGGATTACGCGTTGCTTCAATCCACTGCGAAGCGATTATACATTTTGGAAAACGATGAGATTTTACCTGTCGAGTTGATGTACAATTCAAGACAGCACACTTTTGTTTGTCATTTGAAACCCGTTTCACGTTCATTTTCAACGCACAATACTTACCTTAAATCAGAATTAAACAAAACACAATGAATACACTTTACCGACAAAAATATCACTGAAAATTGCTGATGATTGCTGACAATCACTGAAAATCTGATCAGATACAATGACAGCATATGACAGTGAATGGCGGCAAACAGCGGCAAATGGCGGCAAACAGCGGCAAATGGCGGCCACGTGACTGATTTGAACTGATTACTGAGTGCAACGAAGACAGACACAACCTACGGCCAGCGGAGTGAGGGGCGTGGGGAGGGCGAAACACCGCCATCTAGCGTATACTCAAAACGGGATGAACTATGTTTCTGCACGGCGCCTATATTACTGTCCACCCCCTGAGTTCAATGTATTTAAAAAATAGTTTGTACAATGACGGACGACGATCCCTGCCGAATAATCCCGAGAGTCGACGAACGAAGAACGAAACATGTGTTAGTTTCGTTTTGGTTGAAGGTGTGCGTGTAACGCGTATATACGTAGAAGAACGAAACATGTGTTAGTTACGTTTTGGTTGAAGGTGTGCGTGTAACGCGTATATACGTAGAAGAACGAAACATGTGTTAGTTTTGTTTTGACTGAAGGTGTGCGTGTAACGCGTATACGTATTATGTTTGACGAAAAATTTCTAGAAGAATCAGAAGAAGAAAAATCTTAATATTTCCGACTGATCCATGAGACGATATTATGATATCTCTGTCATGCGTGGACCGATTTTATTGAAATTGGTCTCATTCCAAAGCTTATATGCGGTTTACATAAGAAAAATGCCTTTAAATTTAGAAAATATTGCAAGCGTCATGAGATATTAATGAAATAAGTTTCAGGTTAGGTTGGATTAGCCGGGCGACGAGTAAATGATAAGCGGTAGCGACAGTCGACATATCGACATATATAGGGTGTCTTTCCTGTACTTGGCGTCGAGACGCTACCGCGTCTCTAGATACATAAGAAAAATGCCTTTAAATTTAGAAAATATTGCAAGCGTCATGAGATATTAATGAAATAAGTTTCAGGTTAGGTTGGATTAGCCGGGCGACGATTAAATGATAAGCGGTAGCGACAGTCGACATATCGACATATATAGGGTGTCTTTCCTGTACTTGGCGTCGAGACGCTACCGCGTCTCTAGATATCGCATAAACATGACAATTACGAAAATGCAGGATAGCTTCGTATATTTTAAACATCTATTATCATCGTTTCCAGTGTATACATGCCCTCGAGATTAATCGACGATCTGTAAATGCCAGTATTATATAAAATCATTTAAAAACGTATCGATTCAAGTCACATTCAGATCGGATAATAGGGGACGATACAATCCAATGATTAGTAATTACAGATAGTCCCATTTCCCTTTCATCCATTAACTGTCATAAACATGTACAGACGGTGCGTAAGCTGCCACTTTAGGCGAGGGGAGCCGTAGGATTGGGGGGGAAAAGGCAGAGGTTCAGTAGGGGTACGTCAGTTAGGTTCGGGTGTATTCGGCTCCTGTCGGCTCGTTATCAAAGGCTAGGTTCAGAACATAACCACTGTTTTGTGAATAGTTAAACGCGATATCTGCAAGTACAATTTTGTGTAAACAAAAAGCTTCAGACTATAATATATATAAACTACATATATGGAATTTTTAATGTACATATATCCTTTTCGACTATCTCACATAGACATAAAAAGTGATTGTATATCCGAATAGCACCGAAGAGAAACGGAGTTACCGGATTTACCACTATTCGCTCCCTTACTGCGAATCTTATTCCCCCTCTCAGTTAATAATCCGCCTATGAATAAATATGTACATGTAGGATAAGGGGAAAAAACAAGAAATATCACAAAACAGCTTTATCGAGAAAATTATGCCTGAATACTTTAGTTCACCAGTAAAGAAACAAGAGTGGACATTTTGTGTTTTTAACTAGTATGCCAAAACTTTAACGTTATCTTATGGGAGTATTTGAACTTTATAACTCTTTGTGTTTCGACAGTTCTGTAGCCCCGGTGGCCACCAACAAAGTCTGCTATAAATCGCAAAATCACGAAAAATGGAAATTCCCGGCTTTTTCCCTTAGCCTTTACATATATACATATGGGCAGTATTTTGAGTCACTTTTTAAAACTAAGATCGTCTATGTAAACTAGTAGAAGGTGCCGCATGCTTAAGATAATCTTAAGAATAAGTAGCAATTGTGAATACCGCCCTATGTTAATTAGGGCTGGGACTATTTATCGAATTGTTCGGTATTCGAATATTCGAATACTTCAGTTGCTCAATTATTTGGCGAATATAATTCAAATATTTAAGTATTCGAATACTGATGCATTCGAATTAGAGCTCTTACTTTTGACCCGTCGGGTACCCGGGTAGCCGGAAATTACCCGAAACAACTTCAAGCCATTGAATGTGGTATTGTTCAATCATATTTGGCTAACATCAGACTATACCACAGACAATACTACATTCAATGGCTTGAAGTTGTTTCGGGTAATTTCTGGATACCCGGGTACCCGACGGGTCAAATGTAAGAGCTCTAATTCGAATAGTATGGTGTGAATTATAAATCAAGTTCTTTAGGTTAATTTTTTTACAAGCTTTTATTTAGTTTCAGTTGTGAGTTCGTTATTTTGTCAAGGTGAAATCTTATAAGTTAATTTTGACCCACTTCAATATATCCGACCGACTTGAAACTTTGCACACATACATAGTCCCGATTACAATACAATATTTTCTTTAAAAAACATGAAATATTTTATAGTCAATTTTTTTTAAAAAAAAACAAGCTTTTATTAAAATGTACCAAAAACGAACCAATAATTTTGATACCGGCCCACATGACTGCCTGCGAAGAATTCCCTCAAATAACTAAATATAAACGCGTGAAAATATTACATGCATTAGTATTCGAATACTTAAATGTTCGAATAATAACATTCGAATACTAAAATATTCGAAGTTTATTCGGAGCATTCGAATACTCAAATATTCGAAGTTTATTCGTCGGATTCGAATACTTGTAAAATTTTCGAATATTAAATTATTCGAATAGTTCCAACGCTAATGTTAACTTAACTACAGCTACTAAGAGTTCCCACGCGGGGTTACAGAGAGCGCAGTGAAACATTAAGCGAGCGCTCGATTCGTAACCAGATTTCAGCGAATCGATAGAAAAAGGACTACAAGTGCACTTGCCAAATATGTATATACGTTGGTACGAATTATTTCGAGGTACATATATATTTCTCGCTATCCAATGCGACAACGGAAACGTTTCCCCTTTAAATTCTTTACAATAATTCTGGCAGTGAGCGGCTCTTATAAACAGTACCCTATATGTAACCCTATTTATTGTGAATCGTATAAATGTAACTGTACAATTTTAGACAATTTTTTAAGCTAATAGTCTCACTTGAGTTACAGTGAACTGTATAGTATAGAAAGCAACTAGTCGCCCTGGGTCATTCCCTCAATCGTGAATCGTGCCAGACAACGGCCTTGAGCGGGTAGCTGGATTTTTTCCGACTATACATCGCTCTAGTTACGTTCCTGTATCTCTTCGTTCCACGTGCAAATTCGGCACACTTGGGCAAAATATAATTTAATTAGAAATTAAGATTGAAATGTATTTGTGTAATTCAATTACAGATAACGTTCTGTAATCGTTAATTTAGTTGACCACAATTACAATTGGAATTGTCAGTAGCAATTAACGATTATAGAAAGTAATTTGTAATTGCAATTACTTGTAATGTAATTGCAATGAAAGTAATTCATTATATAATCAATTACGTTTGTAATCGATTACGCCCAACTTTGATCGATGGTGATAAAGAACTGCGCAGAGAACAGTAGTTCCACCACGAAGTAAACATTTCATGCTAAGAATGAAGAATCTTAAATAAATACCCGCCCGTTTGCTTTACAGTTTACATCGTATTCTCTCCCAGCTATTCCACCCGAAGTATAAACTATTATAAAATAGATCCAACTATTCATTAACTAAATTATAGGATACCCTCCCAGTAAAAAAGAAACGATCAACGATTCGATACATATTATCAATCTTCTATACACGCAGCAGCTATGTACTATCAACGATACTCGATTTTCTTCCTAACTGACTAGCAGACGCGATCGTCATCCACTTTCAGCCTAGTTGTACCTACACTCGATCAACTATGTATTTCGATGTGCACCCTAGTGCTCGCGCACGAATGTTTGAGATCGTTCAGCGAGACGAGAGGAATTTTTAGTCTCACGATAAACTAAGTGGAATGGAGGACTATTGTTTACGCTTCGATTATAGGGTTTATCGTTGCGGGCGTTGTCGGTGCTTCGTGTGGGGTGTCGTTCATCATGAACGTGGTCGTGGGCTCTTCCTGTAAATTATGATCGCCCCTCTTGCCTCCTGGGGGAATGTACGTCCACCAGGCCAAGAAAAAGAAGAGGAGGGACGCTGCCTTCCCCATGAAAGCCAACGCCAGCATGTACCTGAAACAGACACGACATTGGTTAGTCCAATTAATTTTAATATTCCATGTGAATCGATTTTTATGGAACTTTGGATGTACACTGTGTTAGTAAAACATTTTGGATAGATGTAGGAATAGGTGACGTAATTCCTATACATTTCCAGAGCCACGGAAGAAGAGAACCTTCGGCGATGGGAATCGGATCCAAGCCGTCCGCATGCTCATCAGTAGCGTTAAGGTGAAGTTCCACAGCGTGTGGTTCGGCGAGTCGGCTCGGCTTGCCCAGGCTCGGCGAGTCGGCCCGGTTCGCCCAGGCTCGGCGATTCAGCTTGGGCGAGTGCGAGTTATGGGCGTTCCCACGCGCCGTGGAACTTCACCTTTATCTATCACGGCTAGCGCCGACTTTCCGCGGTTTCTTACAATTAGTCCGGGCTTCCTTATATTCTTATAGCATAGTGATTCCTGATCCCACATAGATTGAGCTTTATAATGGTATTATTGTTATAGCGTTTAGAGTGGTGAGATATTGGTAGTGCTAAGGTCACTTTGATGTGATAATTTTGGGCTCCTTAATATGATGATTACAGTTATTTGAATGTAATATAAGAGTTGGCAGTAAAATTGTGGTAGTGAAGGCTCGTGACTTCCTTGATTCCAGTAGGACTTTTATGCGTTTTTAAATTATTCTTGACTTACTTTTAAATCATGTTATGTTGAAAATTGTAAATTATGAGTGTCATTAATATTATTACCCAATGAATGCGATATATATAGAAAATTAGTAGGTATATGTATGCTGATCTCTCACAATAAACGCTGTTCTAGAATACGATAACAGAGATGTGTTTCCAAGATAGTTCCAATTCCCCTGATGCATTCTTCAGTGAAAACTTAATTAGTTGCTTCTAGTATACCCATTCTTGCGTCACTAAAGCAGTACCACAATCCAGAAGCGGTAGATTCACTAACACTAAAATAGCCTAGACTCATCTCAAAGAAGATTCAAATCACAGTTCCAAACACCCTAAGGCCTAAGGCTTTGAGGACAAGCGCATTTCTTCCCGAGGCCACCCATATTTTACTATAGAGTTCTACTTAAATTATTAATAATCATTCGCACCTGCTCATATATAAATTGTCGTAAACGAGACAGGCCCCCCTGCCCTCGCACGTTTCGTTCCACAAAATGCAGGTGTCGTCTATGAGAGCACCAAACACCATAGGCGCTGGTATGGTGCCCAGAATCCTCACTTTGATCCACTGTATCCCCAAGGCGAACGATCTCTGGTCGTCTCGAACGACACGTAACGTCGCGGAAAGTGCGGGCATCGTGCAAAGGAACGTTATGAACATGTTACAAAAAGCGAGGACGATGAAGGGCCACAGGTAAGAGCAAGCTGTGTTGCAGGTTGTGTTTATCGCCTCGTAGGTGACCACGTCGTCCCCGCTGGTTAGATTCATTGCTGGCGCACGTATGCAAGTGCACTCTGAATACACCTGCAAAATAAAAATCATATGTAATTAATTGAAAGGTACATTAAGGGGATGTTCATGTGTAAAGCTCACAAACATAGATGATTTTGAGGAATTAATTAAAGGAAAACTGCCATAAATAATTTAATGGGAATCTTTGCATTATATTAAGCATGTCTTGAACTGTAAAAATATAATTTTTTTCTAATTAATCATTGCAAATCGTACCGAGGAGTCGTTGAACTCCAGGCGTAAAAAAAATCATCGAAAACGGTGGGATGTGGAGCAGCTAAACCATTCGTGTGAAATAAGAAACAGTCCCAGATTATTAAGGGACATGGAATTTCATAGGGAGCAAACCTTTAAAAATGACAAAAAATGATATTTTTTGACAAAGTACCGACACTTGATGTTTGAACGCACATTTTCCCTATACATTTTCATCCTATCAATGGCTTTACAAAATACAAATTTTCAAACGTTAGAGGTTTGCCTCTGGCAAAAAGTATATTCTTCAAAATAAAAAAAGGTTCAATCGACTCAGTTACTAACTTTTCGAGAAATTTGTTCCACCAATTTGAAAAACACTGTTTAGAGAAAATGCCTATGACTTCAGGAATTTTTCGAATTTCAAAAAATCATTTTAAACACATTCTTAAAAGGTCGAACATTTGAAAATGAAATAAATAATCGATTTTCGATCTTGCTAGACCGGAACCTGGTTTTGACGAACACTTTGTATTAGTTGGATAGAGGCAGTAGGTAACACCATTGCTGGAAGTAGCATCAAGGAAAATTGGAAAATTAAATATCCCTTTAACATTAACTGATTGTTCTCTCTTTCGAGGATTCTAAATCTAAAATTCTTTTATTCACTGTATTGTACTCTATTACAGTGGCGAGCAACCTTTTGTCCAAAGTGAGCCACAAGTGGAAACCTACTACTCTACGCGGGCCAAAATATTAAATACATTCAGATATCTTTTATAGTTCAAAACATATTGGGACGATGTTCAGGTGGACCGCAGGTCTGCGGCTGGCGGGCAAAACGTGGCCCGCGGGCTGCCATTTGCTCATCACTGCTCTATTAAGTGAAATACCTATATATTTAAATAGAGAACATTATACGGATCCTAGAGGCAACACAAAAGAAATATTCAAAATGAGTTTAAAGTTAGGTTAAAAATGTCTCCTAATGCAATTGTGGCGAACCTATGACCTGCGGGTCAGACACTGACCCACGAAGGGTTTTTAAATGACCGACGCGTTTATTTTTATAAATTTATTTTTATATCATAAAAGAGAGAACGATAATCGAAAATATTAAAAAATGAAAGTATGACAAATTTTTCTATTAGTAAATTTTCGGTGTTTCCAAAATATTGGTACTCTTTTTACCACCACTCCCTCTTTTCAAAGTAACGCCACTGACTTAGTGAAACACGGGCTAGTATTAAAAAAAGTTATGAACAAAATTCGACCACTTTTCAAAAAGGTTCGCCATTACTGCTCTAATAAGTAATCGATGTATCTAACAGCCATTTCCCCCAAAAGAAGTGTTAAAAGTGCATAGCCTTTACTCCCATTTCAGTTTCTAACAATGAAATCCCAGCTTGCAATAACCACAGGGTTTCATGAAATTATCAGTGGCAGCCGACATTACGATTAAGCGTATCGTTCCAAGAACTAGAACACGGGTATAACGTCAACGTGGAAAAAGACGAAAAAATGTACTGACTTCGACATCGTTTATCTGCGTCTGTTGATAACACCCCGCGTGACAGGGTGAATAATACGTGATTCCGTCGACTCCGCATATTGGATTGAACTCGGATCTCGAGCAACCGCAGCCATTATTGCACGCGTCGTCCAGGGAGAACGATTTCCTGGAACTAACATCAAATTCATCAATGACACTAACCATCTGCCTGAACGCTCTAGGGTTCCGTTCCAGCAGTAGAAACTCAGCCTAACAAACAAGCACGTACCTTGTCTGGTCAGAATAGGGGACCGTGACGCCAGCGAAGCTCAAGTTCGGGCAATTGAGGACGAAGCATAGGGTGAAAGCTATGCACGAGGCAGTTGCCAGCAGGCAGAACTTCAGAATTCCCGAACATGGCAAATTAAATCGTTTTATGAGATAACCACCGAGAAATGTGCCACCACCGCCAGCCGGAACCGTAACCAGGCCTGAAAAAGAGATACAAAAAGAAAAAGGTGAAAAAAGTATCATTGTGCATTTCGCAAAATGTTCGTCAATCATAAATAATCTGCGGGACGAGTATAAAAGCACGGGGAACAATTTACGGCATTACAGGGCCCTCGTGACGGTAACATATTCCGTCCATATTTTTTCCCTCGAAAAATAGTTTCGGTATTTAGCCGAAAAAAAGAAGGGACAGGGAAAAATCGTCATCGATTACACACGCCACAAGAGGCAGTCGTTTGATTGATTATAACGGAAAGTTTCGGTATTATTCACCCATTAGCAGCGCGGCCGAGCTAGCGCTGACATTGAATTGATTTTCGATCAGCTTCGGGAGGAACGCGGCGAAGCCAGCGATCAGCAATCCCTCACTGGCACCTGCCAGGTTCAGCATGAAAAATCCCGGGTTGCCCAGTAGATCGGTCAGGGCACGTGGCAGCTCACGAATTTTCGAAAACGCCTCCCCCGTGTCGCTTGTTGCCGATTGCTTCGGCTTCTCGTGCGCCTCTGACACCCTCTCCTTCGCTAGCTCCTCCGAACCTGACGGAACAAGTTGTTGGTTGGCAAAGGCTACAGGGAAGAGGGGCGCTTTCTTTCGTAAGGTGTTTTAACATGGTGTCAAATACCAGGCAATGCTGCTGGGAACGCCAGTATCGGTATAGCGATTATGAAAGAGATGACAGCTGCTCCTAGAAAGCCTATCCACCAGGCCCCCACCCACACGTTGCTGTCCGGTGTCAAACCGATTCTGAAATTCATTTTTGTTGGCGGTTATTCAAAGTCGCTTGGAAGGTTGTCAAGTTTTTCAATTGTTTTTCATAGTTTCTATTTCCTTTAGTTTTAGCTTTACGGTTAGGCTTGTTGAAGCCGGGAATCTACCTGGAAGCTCAGCTATGCTGTAATATGCTGTGCTGTGCTATGCTATATTATGCTATGCTATGATATGCTATGTTATGCTATTCTATGTTTTAAATAAACATTATCAATACATCCTTCTCTACTAAAAGCTACGTTTCTTTGCTATGCCTTGCTATGTTTCCGAAAAATCGTTCCCGGGGCAAATCTTGTGCTACGTCGAGTTAACCCGTAAAAACAGCACAGAAACGAAGTTTTTGATGGAAAAGGATGTAGTGAAACTGTTTTTTTTTTATACAAGGCATGGCATGGCACAGTTTAGCTTAGCTTGTGGTGGAAATTATTCCATAACCATGTATTGAAGCTAATTTTCTAAACCGTAACCTACCATAGCCAAACAGTGCATAGCATAGCTTAGCTTAACTTCCATGTGGATTCCCAGCTTTACAGTGGTTACACTGCATCAACGCCATTGTTTACTCTAATGAGCTATACATTGATCTCTGTAAAGTATTGTCGATTTTTTACGTGCCTATATTCTTATAGAGTATAGAGTAATAAAGACGATTAATAGTAATAGTAGATTTTGGTGGGAACACACACACACACACACACACACACACACACGCACGCACGCACGCACGCACGCACGCACGCACGCACGCACGCACGCGCGCGCACACACACACACACAGAGTCTCTCTCTCTCTCTCTCTCTCCCCCTCTCTCCCTCTCTCTTGCATCCCACACTGTTGATGTCTATAATAAAAATTTCTTCTATTCTTCTATTTTTTACTTTACAAATTTTATAGGATACTTCTGGAAAAATTTCTCGACTACTCTCTCGAGAAATGAGGAATTGTAGTAACTTTACTTTTTCTTCAGAAATTCTTAAGAAATAATTCTCAAAAACTAACACTAGATATAAGGTAGGGTAGTAATATCATAAAAAAGATAATATGGTTAGTAGATAACAAATAAGATAGGTTAAGTATAGAATAATAAGTATAGCATACGGTTGAAATGAGGATAGCAATAAGGAACTTACACAGCTATAGTAGAGAGGGAGAAGATTGTAATCCGTGAGGAACAATAATGATGTTCATATATATACATATATATACATATAATAATAGATTTTACTGTATCCTCTGATAATATTCCTTTGGTACATAGTTTTAATAATGCAAAACGATTTAATTAGATGAAAAGCGTCAGGAAATACGGTCTCGAGGAAACTTTTCTTGCAGATAGCCGAGACGTAGATCGAGGACGTTACATTTGCAATCTGAAATCCTAGTCTCGAGCAGCGCGTAAGATTGATTGCAATTCACGAGAACGCTAGATACATATTCCGATCTTTTATTAGATTTATGCAGGACGAGGTGCTGCGATCGATATTTCGTTCCAAAAGCCCCAGTCCTCCCGGATTATTTTCAATACGGTTGTCCTCCTTTCGTGCAAATGAAATTATCGCTTAGCGATGGTGGACTTAAAAATACCACGAGCGAAAATAATTAAACACTGACTGTATGAAATTTTCAAGTCGGGCAAACCAATTAAAGAAACCTCACATTTTATATAAATTCAGAAAACTAACTATTTACGAGATCCACTACGTTGCTTCTACTTCTTAATGTCTAACATGACGTCACTCGATACATAACTGTCATACGAAAAATAAGGTTACACGCAGAATGTGGTCGAATGAACGTGACAATCTTCTGTGAACAAATGTGTGAGCAATATTGCATCCACAAAGTTTCCGTCGGTTTATTTAATCGCTGTTCGAAGGAAAACGACGAACAGAATAGGTACATCGTGATATTAAAACTATCCAAGCTATTTTTCTTCATACTTTTTAAACGCTTTAACGCACGGCTAGATATTAAACGAAAGTTAGACAAAGTGGGCGTATATTGCGCGTAAATAAAAGGAAAGAGAGAGGTGGATTTAAAAGGGAAAAATGCAATTATCCCGAAACAGTGGCGGGCAGTTCATCCCTCTGCGCGGTGAGTAGGCCAGAACTGCTTTCCCGTGGCAACTTCCGCCGCTCTACCAAGCGATTCCCTTCCACCACTTCCCTTCTCTTTTTTTAATTGCACTCGGTCAGAAATTCCCATCCGGCAAAGCTTGTGCAACTTTTCCGACTAATTTTCAGCCCTGGAGTACACCCGAAGGGGCCCTCTTTTTACACGCGTCCCACGCCAATATGGCGGCCGGAAGTAGCCTCGAAGGGTAGCTCGATAATTTGGCAGGAGGAAAGTCCGGCAATATAGGGTTACAACGGCGCGGGAAGACGACGATGTCGACGGTCGTCGAAGTAGAGCAGTTCGCGACGTAAAGCTATCGTGGCTGGAAAACTCGGCGATGGAAGGCTCGGGAAAACGAGAAAAGTACTCGAAGGCGAGCATCTGAGGTCCCGGATAAGCTGGCTGCAACAGCATCTGCCGCCGCCGCGGGAACTTTTCATTTGCCTATGAAATTAAATGCGCCGCATATGCAACCTACTCACGAGGGATGTTCGACAATTTGGAAATTCAAAAAATTTTGGAACTTGGCAGGAATGTCATTCAAGTCAAACCAATAACCTAACCATTTCTTGTTTCGACAGTGAACCCCCCCCCCCCCTCCAAAAAAAATATCTGCGAAACCTTACAAGATATCGAAAAAAGTTTCATTTAAAGTGTTTCGGTTTTTTATATTCTACAACGTGGAGATAAAGAATTTTTGAAAAATATTAATTTTTATCAAATTTATCTCCACCACCCTTTTTTGTAAATTCTGTTATCACCAAATTGGCGGATATCAAAGACTATAAAATTTTGGATTAATCTTTTTTCGTACCCGGGCGTACATTGTCAGTCAAGTTGAACGGGACTGTTTGTCTTTTGGTTTTCTTTGCTGGAAAATTGTTGAAATGAGATGAGTCTGCTCCGTAAATTGCATTTATTTAGGGGAGTGGATTACTGCGGAGTTTCTTGGGGAATGGTGAAATGGGGTTGAAGAGGGTGGGAGTGTTATAGGGTAACTGTGCTCGTAGTTGACAGTGTACCAATAATTGACACTTTTATTTTCAGTCACGAATAATAACCTTTCTATTAACAAAATGTTTTTAACTAATACGCTGTTTGAAAAAGTATTAGTCAAAAACATTTTTTTAATAAAAAGCTTATTATTCGTGACTGAAAATAAAAGTGTCAACTATTGGTACACTGTCAACTACGAGTACAGTTACCCTAAGTGATTTGAATGTGGCAATAAAATGAGAGGAGTAGTTGAAGTTTGGCACGGTAGTCGAGGTTTAATTTCGCACATATTTCACAAATTGGGGAAGGATGATGTTCTTCTTACGTAAGTAAATAATTCGTGCACGTGGAAATAAAATAAGCTGTTCAATGAGCCATAGAATAATTTGTGTAAGAATGTGGATATGGAAGTTCGATATGAAATGTTAAATAAAATTAAGTGTTGGAGAAATTGTAATGAGCATCGCGGATCCAATTCCTTTAAATCCTCTGAACTAAATCTTATTTGATAATACTTTTTAATGTTAATAATATCAAGTTTAGCAGTCATTCCGAGCGACAGTGCATAACGGTTCACGCGTAATCGATTCGAAAAGACGTGGAAGGATGTTTTATCGATTGACGAAGTCTATATTCCTAGCAGAGGCTTTACGTAACCAGTCTTTTTTTTCATCGGTATTACGTTTGCCCCAGGCGGTGGGCGTAGCTCATTTTTTCGCGGTGAAAGTAGACTACGTAAGGGTGATTGATCACCCGGAAACGGCTGACTAACTGCGCGATCATCCCTTAGCGGACGTAACTGCATTTGCTAAGCTGACAAGGAGTCACCGTTTAGTCCTCCTCTTCGCTTGTTTTTTCTACATCACCTCTGTCACCACTGATCTTTAAATGATACTCAGTTACAAATTCTCAAATTCGAATCCACTCGCTCATATTCGAAATCAGAGAAGAGCAAATTAATTTTCCAAGGAAAACTTTTGAAACGGAAGCAATGCTTTTCTGTGTGCTCAGTGCACTGAAAGCGGAAGGATGTTTACTTTTATTAAAATTTTTATTTAACTCCTCTGTCTGTTTGCTTGTTTCCTGTCCGTTTGTTTGGTTAAAATCTTGCAAATCAATTGTAACTCGCTTCCACAAATCCAATCGATTTAAAACTGCAGACATATGTAGTTATGATGACAATATAAAATTGAGAAAAACTCACCTCCGAAGGTGTGAAACATTGCATCTCCTACAATTTTAATCCATTTCCACAAATCCAATTGACTTGAAATTTGATAAAAATAATTGTATTTTGTCAAAAATTAATCGTAATCTGGTGGAAAAGAAAATTAATTGTAATTTGTGAATGTTTGTATATACCTAAATACGGTGCACATTATTTACAAAGGGATATTTCGGCGGAGAATTCATAAGAAAAAGATTGCAAAACACAGACATTAAAAAGTAAAAAATAAAAAATATATCAGAAAACTTTTTAAGCGTAACGATTTTATTTTACTTGATCAAATAATGCACTACACAGTAAAAAATAATTATTTGCTTGTACTACAATTTCGGTGGTGATATGTGACTTTAAATAAAATTGTGGGGTGTCCATAAATTAATTAATTCAATTAATAATTTTTTTTAGCTTTCAACCACTTTATCGCTTGATTCTGTATTGAAATGTTTCACATCCTGTTATGAAATATCCTGCCCGCAATTTTATTTAAAGTCACATATCACCATCGAAATTGTAGTGTACTACAATATTCTTGTAAGCTAAGAACTATCTTCTAGCTTTTAATGCATTATTGACCAAGTTAAATAAAGTCAGTTCACTTAAAAAAAATTTATATATTTTTTTGTACAGTGGTGGTCAAAACAAAATTTAAACTCTGCACATTGACAGATATGTGATAGTTTCATTAAAAAAGGGGGGTTTCTCATATGTTTCTATGTCTGTGTAACAAACTTAATACTACTCTTTACGTATTATGTCATCCTCAAATTAGTGGATATAAATTTTAATATATAATTCTTCCTAATGGAACTGTCTTACTTCTACTAGCATTCACAGTCTAAGCTTTCTTTTGACCTCTACTGCAGCCATGTAAAAGAATTTCCAAACATTTTTAAATGATTCAAGTGTGGTATTTGCAACAGTAAATCTTAATTCGTTTAAGGCATTGTGTTCTACATATATTTTCATGGGAAAGTTGGGAGAATTCTGAATATAGTGACATCCATGCGACGCCCCCGCAACTGTGGCGCAGTTAAGCGTGAAATGTGAAGGAAGGTCCTTTCGACTTTTAATTTCAGTCTCCTTCGACCACTTCTTGCTTCTCCGCTGCACCCTTCTTACCTTTTGTCTTTCGTGACGGAGGCTGTTACCATAATAATTCCTTGGCTTTGCGGGCTTTAAAGGAGGCAGCCTGGGCCTGATTTATTAATCACAGGAAAAATGCGCGTTCGCGGAGAGGCCATTATTCCGCAAAATTTTATGCTGCTGACGTTTTATCGAAATTGAAAGTGAGGGATGAAAATTGCTTCATAGCTGACTGCGCGGGTCATGGTAATATGAAAAGGGGATGAAAGTTGGTGTAGAATTACAATATCATGTTTGGGTCCACTTCAAAAGTGCGCGGGAAAATTAAATACTATGTGAGAGCATGTCGGTGTAAAATCATGAAACACGTTGGATAAATATAATATTTTTGAAACCAAATTATAAATAGGTACTTGAAGATAAATTATAATGAGTTGGCCAAAATGTAATGTCGGATTTCTGCAGTATGTGGATTTTTTTATATCAAAGAAAAGCACTATTCCAAACCTGTGAAATATTCTATATAAAAGCTGACACTTCAACGCGTAGTTTCAAAAAGAAATCATTACGATTGCTTAAATTTTCTTCAATAAATTTACCTTCAATAAAATTACCATTACACAATTGTGTGCTTTTATTTCCGCAAAGTAAAAAATGTGATACAAACAACAAAAAAGATTTCCCATTTAATATTTTATGGGAGGATCCGGATTGTGGATCAAAATGGTCAATACGTTATTTAATGAAGTTTCGGGTAGGTATTAAAAAGAAATAACTGAAAAATCCACCATTACTTTTTGGCCAACATGATAATTATAAATAACTTATCTGACGTAAATACTTTAAATTTATTATTACTATATTCTAACTCGAAAACTATGAGCTTGCGAATAGTTTTTATGTATCTACAGTAATCCTACTTAAATTCCATTTACATACAACACACAATAAAAGAAACAAGAAAGTACTGTAATCAGAAATATCTTGTATATACTAAAAGATTTGTGTAGGAATACACGAAAAACAACATCGCGCCCTACTCACGAAACCGAAACACGCAAACATAATCACGAAAAAGATCACCCTCACATTTACATCAAAATAACACCCCCATTATACCCCTGCACCCCACGAAACCCAGAAAATCGTCTCTTCCATTCATCAACGCCGTGCACACAAGCACACACAAAACAATCGAGTCGCACGTTTACAGTGTAGTAAAAAAAGAAAGCGTAAACTGTGAACGGTGACAGAAAGGAGATAGTTCCATTAAAAAGATTTATATCCTAAAATTTACATCCTACATTCGAGAGGTTCTCCACTATACAGGGTGAACCAATAAGACTCACCACCCTGAATATCTCCGAACTCATGAAAGTAAAGCGGCCCCTACACGATGAGACTTGCTTCGAGACATGTCTTGAGACAGGTCTCTCTCTCTCCTTCTCTCACCTTGCCAGCAGGAGACATGAGACCTCGTCTCGAGGCATGCCTCAAGATAAGTGTCATCGTGTAGGGCAGGCTTTAAAGACAAATAGCTAGTAAGTAATTCCACCAGCAGAAAAATGACATTAAACAACTTTTAATCTCCAAATTTTTCTCTTATTTCCATGGTGCCGGAAATATTCAAGGAGGTCAATTTTATTGATCCACCCTGTACACCAGTCACACCAGCACAATACGAAAGCCCTACTTAGTATTAAGTTTCATACGCATAAAAATATGAGTTTGAAACGTTCTTTTGACCACCACTGTACCACAGCAACAACAAAACGAACATGCGAGTAGTCGAATAAACAACGGGGAGAATTGATAGCGCGCCGTTTTAAAGATTCGAAAGGATAGAACGGATGCCAGAGATACTTTACACAGCCGACAGCTCGATTTACCTGTGGATATTCAACGGTATAGATCTCCGCGGGCAGAGAAGGAAAGGATTAAAAAAAACGAGGAAAAACGGGGGTGGGATGTAATCAGCGCGACCAACGATTAATTCGATTCTCACGTGCATCGCGGCGGAGTGACTCAACGAAGGGGCTGGGGGTTGCTCCGCGGGGAAGCGAGTAGACAAATGGAACTTGATTGTGCTTTAAGTGTCGGGGGGGATGAAGTGACAGTTTTGAAGGGTAACATCGGCGTCATCGTCAAACATTGGTTCACCGCTTGACATTTTCCCCATGGGGGAGGGGGGGGGGGGGCGTCTGTATATGCTACATCCATGGGGGTTACATGCACTATTAATCGCGGCCCATTATACGCTCTGGTGGTCCTTCGGGATATTTTCAACGGGGCGGGCGCTGTGCGTCGAAGACGCCCGGTCGAAGATTTTGTAAACCACCTGGCGTTTGTTTCCATGTAAATGGACTTGAAAATGTTACACTGGAGAAGTTGCTCGTGCAAACTGCATTTCGTATTAACGCCTGCCGAATTAAGAGGCAATATACAAGGTGAGTCAACGTACATTTAAACTCATTAAATACATCAACCCATTTAAAAAAACATTGATGATCCTGAAATATTTGAAAACATGACCTTGAGAAAAAAATCTTCTCCATCACAATAATTGTCCCTCTGAAGCAAATATATTTTTCCTTAGACGTTTTCTCGTATTATTAAATAGAAAGGAAATATTTTAGGCTTAAATAGGTGACTTGCCCCGTATACTTAGTACTAGAAAAAATTGAGTAAATTTCGACAATTTTCTTTTCATTGAAAATATTTTTTTACTTAAAAATTTGTATATACATCCCAAAATACATACATACTTTTATGCAACAATTCTGTCAATTTAATTCGAAAACTATTTATTACTAAGAAGATTGAATATGTAACAGCAATTTCCGTTAGGCAGTTTTTCGAAACATCTTCCGCGGTAACCAAAATATCACCGATAGTTTATATACGACACAAAGAAATTTCTCTTAAAATGCATAGAAGAATCTTGTTTTTATGGCAAACAACTTTAAAAATATCAATTCTTCGCCAGATGTGGGCCATTTGAATTCAGATGTGCGACTTTTCGCAGTAAAAAATCATGCTTTTTTAATTGATAAAAACGATGACGTTAAAAAAATGCTACGAGAAGAAGTATACAATTCTATTCAAAACCACTGATCCAAATTTTAACTGAATCCGTTCTCTAGTTCTCGGCAACTATTACCGTTGCCGTTTTTTAAAATACCATTTTGAAAAAAACGCTATTACATATTCAATCTTCTTAGTTTTTGAATTAAATTTACACAATAACTGTTACATTAAAGTGTGTATTTTAAGATGCATATAAAGATTTTTAATTTAAAAAAATTTGCAATGAATAAAAGTTGTCAAAATTCACCCTAGTTTTTCTAGACCTAAGTGTACGTTACCCTTTAAGTGTTCTTTACCTTCACTTGTCACGTTACTGATATGGATCCGTTAGTTTTTTTAGACATAAAGTATGTTACGCCAGTAAACGGAGCCAGTTTTGTTTTACTTCAAGTATGTTAAAGTTTGAAACAAAAGGGCTTTTTTACGCGATATACTTACCTCTATTTATTTTGTTTTTTTGTATTTTGTTCCAAATGAATATGTCTGAAATACTAATTTTATATTACAGAAGCGTCTAGAGTGAAATGACTTTAAGAGATTTTGAAATTTTAGGAACGCAGTGACCTTAAAGTAGTGAAAAATATGAGGCTAGTATTGGTGAGTTCTACATCCATATTAGAACGTGTAGCCTGTGAATACTCGAATTAAATATTAATACATGATAATGCAATAGTAATTCTACGGTCTTCATAAAACCAGAATTCATTCAATCTTTGCCGATCTACACCCCCTACTTTTAATATTACTCTCACTATTATAGCCCTTTGAATTTTTTTTTCATTTTCGAGTTGCCTTGTCAGTACCTATAACTTCCTTTCGCAGACATGAAAACCATCAGGGCTTACACCAACCCACATACCAAACGTTCATCAAATTCGTTAATCTCAATTAATCGCCGCCCCACACAAGAAAACTCAATTTCCTCACCAGAAGGGAGATTGATCAAAAGACAAATTAATAAGTATCACAGAGCCTCGGGCGATAAAAGGAAGGTGAATATTGGAATCAGTCTCCTCATTATCGTTTCAACGGCAAGAAGCCTCTAATTAAGCATCGCAAACGTGTTATAACGTCTAACGACTTTTTCGATCGTCCCACGTTAACGACGTAATTCTTCCCCCCGCTCTCGTGGACAGAGGGTCCTTTCAAGGCTGTGAAATGGCAAAAATAGATCATAAAAATCCGATACTTTGTACACCGAGTGGCCCCTCTGCTGTTAACTCGATTTCTCCCAGGCGTTATTCGTGAAGCGTTTAAAATAAGATCCCGACCAACCACGAAAATCCGGTTTCCACGTTCTCGCCGTCGTTTCGAGGGAATTTTTATCCTCAACATTTTTCACGGGGCTAGACCCGGGTTACCCGATTAATTCAAGGAATCGGCGACATGCATTTACGCGTAAGACGCGGGAATAAAGTTCAAACTCGCTGGTACCTGGACCGCGATATTCGCGAGCGTGCACGGGTGTGTTCGGAATGTTCGTGGCGAAGCAACTAGATGGAGTATCTAGGGTTTGAGGGAGTAATGGCCATGGATTTCCGGGGGATGCGTGTACACGTGTACAGTAGTGCATAGTCAGTAGAAAGTTTAAGCTATGAACGGTCACAGGAATAACATAGTTCCAATAGAAAGAATTATATCTTAAAATTTATGTTCTCATCCATAAGTCGGGGGATACTTGCTTGTTTTAATACTTGACACTTGATTATTGGAATATGAATCCAAATTTCTGAAGTGACTTTATTCTTCTATTTTGTTAAATGTACTTATTTCACGTGTGATAGATTCAAATTATGAACAATTTAAAGGAAATAGAATATAATAATGAAGTGCAAATCATACCATGGCGTCCACAGGTGTTCGACCGTAACCCAATTGAGAAGTTGTCGGATGACCTGGATTGATAAGTAACAAAACGTACCCAAAATCGAAGGGGGAATTGTGGAAGGAAAGGTAAAAAAAATTAATCGAAAGAATGCAGCTACTACCGTCTCAAAATTGCGTGACTTTCCGGAACATGCAATATGCTGATGCAAAAATACATCGAAAAGTCCTTTGCCGTTTTGGGATCCAAGGCTTCGTTCTCGAGATATTAACAGTTGAATATGAGCGGTCCAAGTTTCGAGGCGCGCAGTTTAAAGTCGAAACAGCTGAGCGCGGAGCAGTCACCGCTCACACGCACACACGGGAGGCACGCGTGTATACAGATCCACGCACATAGTAAAACCGATCGCACTGGTTCAAACTATGAAAATGAACCAACGCGGTCCTACTGTGAATGTGAACAGTGTTTACTGTACATAGTTATAGCTGCCATATTCTGACGAGATAGATACTTACATCGAATGGAGAAAAATATAATGTATATATCTGTGGTTGTAAGGAAAAACGACTCATGTCACATGTTCACTTTCGAGATATTGTCGTTGAAAGTTCTAAACACCAGTTCTTCTTATTATGTTTCCTTGTTTTCTTCTTACGATATAAACGTATATTTCCTTCATTTTGCATAATATTCAATATTCGTATAATTAACGCAAACAATAATAAACGAAATAGTAATAATTTACCTACACTTTAGGCAGAACGACATAAGTCAACTGGACTTGTGTTGTTCTGCTTAATGGCGTTAAGTGCAAAAGAAAAGAAATGATTACTTTTCCTTCTTTTACTTTCTTTTTTGTCTTCTTTCCTTTTCTTCTGTGCTTTGCGTTGTTTTTTTGTAAAATACAAGTTACACATTTATGTATCACTGGTATTTCATAGTGTGCTGTTTCTAGTAAAATTAAAATATGAAATATAATTTTGCTCATTTTATTTTACACAGAATACGTTATAGTATATGCAGATAAATAAAAATAGAAAATAAAAAGCGATCACAAAGGAAAGATACGTCGTATTCTCAAAATATTGTGGACTATCGTTGTTTTGCCAAATGCGTATTAATTGAATATTGGACTTCGTTTAAATTGCATTATTTTTTCAACGTATAAAATTCGTTTTCATGCATTTTTTGTAATAAAAACATACATCCAATATTCTACAGTTGAATTAATGCAAAAACTCAAATTTTTTGAAATTGTGACATGAATCGTTTTTCCTTACAACCACAGATATATTTCCGTAAAATTTTTAACATACAGTGTGTTTAAGTGTTAACTTTATACCATAATATAAGTCACTAGCTTTAGTACTCGGTTTCGCCCGAAGTTTAGATTCTGATTTTATAAAAAAAATTGTATTTATTTTTTGTGAAAATAGTCTCAATCTTCGGGATTAGCTAGGCATAATGAGCTGGGACACATGTCGTGGCCCCAGAGTTTACCGTTCAAAAATTTTTAGGCGACAGACACTTTCTGCTGTATATATTAAGATTTCATAGTGCAAAATCGTTCTCCTACCAACTTTACTCAGTGTAAGTGTTTTCGAGAAAAGGTACGAGGTAACCAATATCCTGCCACTGCTGTGCAAATTAAGCACAGGAAAGCTACAATATCTGAAAACTACAGGAAAGCTACAATATCACAACCATAGTATCTTTCTATTTAACATCGTCATAACTCTCGCAAATTATAAACTTGTGTCTTAGGTTGTAATTATAAACTTCACAACTAGTTTCTCGGGGAAATGAACTCTCCATCCTATCAATAATCAATTTAACATTAGAGGCCACTGGAATTAATTAGTTAAGCGAGAGCACGACACTAAATGTATCCCATTTCCAGCAACATTCTGACCTCTCCTATCTCAGAATAATGTTCAGAGGTATCAGGGGTATCTAACCCGCACCTCTCCCCTCCTTCCACGTGACAGACTGTACTCGGTATTTGCATACCGCACGTATGTCGGTCATTCTCCATCGCACACGCGTTCCTCGTTTCACGTACCTGCTCCACGTATTCGCTGGCACGTGTGCGCATATTGTCGGGCAGATCGGTGCAAACAGCCGATAAATTCTGGCGAGAATTTAATAAAGTTGCCGGTGACGGGCCGCTAAACGGTTCCCCATCGGCGGCGTCGCGGCCGGAAAAAAGCGGGAAATGCGTTTAACGCGGTAACGAGAGGCGACAAATTCCGATGGCGCCCGGCCATTACGCGTCATTCCCCATCGGCGTTCTATGCCATTCTATGAACCCTTTGCGACACGACATGCTTAATGAACATGAACAAGGCGCCCTCCGTAAACAGTGACACTTGTCCCTCGAATTACGCGCAAATAGAACCCATCAAATTTGTTTTTAATTGCTCGCAACTGTTCACGGTGCTCTCTTTCGGGGCAGACTTTCGGGAGTTGTAACGCGACGGTGGTGTTTATCGATCTGGTTTGTGGCTTGCAGTAGACGGCGATTTGAAAATATCGCAAAATTTATGGGCGGATTATTTATCTTAGAAGCGAGAAAAAAGGGTGTGATAAAATCTTGGTTATGCTCCGAAGACTCTAAATGTAAGTGAAGTGGAATTATTTTATAATATATCGACATTCAATAAACATAGTGTAAATAAGTGGAGGCAGCTTTTCATTGGTTACTGAAATAGACATCTAATTTGTATGAAAATGCAGGTCGACGGAGTACACGTACGACATTGCATTCATTTCGTATTCGACCAAGGGAAATCGGCTGCAGAAACAACTAAATAGAACTATGTATAGTACAGGGTATCCCAGTATTGATGGTACAACTGAGGAGGGGGTGATTCTACATGCAATAAAATCGAAAATATGGAATAAATTTTTTTCATTTGAGGCTTTATGTATTATTTTCATTTATAAACCCACTGTAAGCAGACAACTAAATAATAACACGTAATATTGATAAGGTATCAACGTATGATACTAATGGTCTTTGTAAACGACACATTAAATGCACGTCTTAAGTGGACACATACTCGAGAAATATGCAAAATTGATTTTCTCGAAAACAAAGCCGCAAATGAAAAATAATTATTCTACATTTTCCATGTAGAATCACTCGCTGCTCGGTTGGGCTATCAATACTGACAAGGAGAGGTTCCTAGGAGTTCGTCTCCGATTGCTTTGGTTTTTGGATATGTTTTAGAGGACCAAAAAATAAGAAATGCCTGTCTTTCTATTTTGGCCCATTAGCATGGTTAGGTGTTGAAGGCACCCCTCAAAGTTCATAAGGAGTACAAAATCTTGTTGAATAAAACTTGACATAAATTTCATTTGCGTCTTAATTGCTGTATGGATGATGTTCTTGTCGTCAGGCACCGTTATTATGGGGTAAATTACCCAAGGGGTGGTTCACCCCTCATTTTCAGTAGCGGTGGGAAGTCATAAAACCACTGATGTGGCATTCTAAAATAATTTATGTCTAAGGTTTTTTAAGGAATTTTTGAATTTTTTAAAACGTTTCAAGTCTCTGAAATGCACAGTTAAACGATTGCACATAGTTTACCCCCTAATAACGATGACTGACGACAAGAACATAATCCATACAGCAAGTTATGACGCAAATTAAATTTGTATCAAGTTTTACTCTACACAATTTTATACCCCTTATGAACTTTGAGGGGTGGTTTCGCCCCCTAAACATGCAAACGGCTCAAAATAAAAAGACAGGTATTTCTACTTTTTCGGTCCTGTAAAACATATCCAAAAATCAAAGCAGTCGGTGGCGGGCACCAACTCCTCTTACGAAATTTAAGGGATGATGTCACCCCTTAAATATGCAGATGGGCGAAAATAAAAAGACACGTATTTCTTATTTTTCGGTCCTCTAAAACATATCCAAAACCCAAAGCAATTAGAGGCGGACACCTGGGAACCTCCCCTTGTGAGACACCCTATATTTGAGACTTATGGTGAAGGTGTTTTATCTGAGAGTAGGTATGTGATAATTGGTTTCAGAAATTCAAAGATGATAATTTTGTCATTAGTGACAAGCAACGTTCCGGGCGGTCTCATGAAATGCAAAGAAACGATCTGGATGAAAACCCTGCACAGTCTTGCAAGGCAGTTAGATGTTGATCAATAATTCAAAAAGATGATCAGGAGTTAAAAAAGAAGACTTAATGATGAAAAACGAAATTATGCATGCACCGACCTCATAAATAAATGGGTTGATGGAAGTTTTGTTTGGGAGATATAGTCAGTGGAATTTGTTATACTGCTTGCTAGTGTTTTTTATTAGCGTATACTTGATCATTTTGTGATCATTTCTCTCAACTGGTTTCTGATCACATTGCATGCGTTTTATATACGTTCGTGCATTTCTGAAGAGTTTTTATTCGAGTACCTTTGAACTCTGAAAGACTTTATAAGTAGAAATCAGATGGATTGAAATTCCATCTTCCAAATAGATTCTGTTCAAGGTTTTCTCAAGCTTGAATAAAATATACATTCTACCTATCCTTTACAATTTAAGAGTCCTCATAGATAAAACTGTAAGTGCCAAAGTTTCAAAAAGTTTTTTTATCGGAAAATGTTCTACGTGCCAATGGTAATACTATAGTATAGAATTTGATTGTGAGTACTTACAGTGTTTTCTGTAAGGACTCTTCAATTATTTAGTGGCATTCCTGCTATATATTAAAGTGACTATATCTCGTAAACAATAGTTTCGTTGCCTTGTTGGTAAAACTAACCAAGTCCACATTTAAAAAAAAAATGAAATTTCGATCTTTAGCAAATGTCAAGTGCATTATCTTCGATGAAAGACCAAAATCTCTTTTTTGAAAGCAAGTGGACTTGGTCAATTTCATCAACAAGCCAACCATTTATTAAGACTGACATGTATGAAATCATCGAGGAAGAAAACTCCATCTATCAAGGTCCCGATAAAATCACATTCATAATACTTTTAAGAGCATGCTATTACTATTCAAAACATTAATCGGAACTCACTCTGATGGGTCCACGGTGATGAAATCCGTGTACAGCTTCAATAATTCCCCACCGATCACGTAGCCCAGAGCAGGTCCTATTATAGCCATTGTGTAGAATATTCCTGAACACAGAGAACACATCTGATTACACCTGAAAATTTCAGGGAGCAACATACACACTGTTGTTCTCCAAAATTACGTAGTGTTTCTTATTAATCGTAGCTTGATTTGTAAACATTTCAATAAACAGCCTTGAAGTGTGGATTCTGAAAAATCCTTCACAATTATCTTGCTTGATGTATTTATTATCTCTGATGTGTTTATTTATTTCTTTCTCGACTACAATCTTCTCATAACTCAATGGTTACGAAAGACGACGACAAGCATTTTGTACCGTTTCTTACCTACGTACACAGAAGACATCTTTTTCGAGACGTTCTCGTCGAGGTACGTAACACCGAGCGTATAGAAAGGGGCAGAGCCCGCGCCGTGCAGAAGTTGAGCCATCAGAAAGATAGTTAAGTACAGTCCACTGTAAGGTTCGTAGTCTGCTTGGCCCACGGACCCGTTACAGGGCAGCTGAATAGTAAAAATACACAAGGGAATTGAGTGCAATTTAATTAGCAACCGGGTACACGCTAAAATTTTGTGAAACACACGATGTATATGTTCGGCTTTCTCCTTTAATACGCGAGAATGTTGTAATTAAGCAGTGAACAAGAAGCGTAAAATGTCCACTAATTATAATAGCTTTAATCTAAGTTGGAACGTAAATCTTTGCACTTGGGGAAATTAATGAACCCGCAGAACCATTTGCATTTTTTGTATAGCGCCAACTATGTGCTGTGAAAAATATCTATTCCATATTCATTTTTAAAAATTACATTTCCTCTTATGGTTTCATATACTCTTACTTATCGAACAAACTAGAAAAAAAATTACTTTACTGATTTGCAAAATTGAAAATGGTAAATTCGATTTCATGATGTTTGGCGTAAAAGCCCAAGATAGTGACAATGATAATAATTAGAGCAGGAACACCTCTATTCTAATACCAATAAAACAAAACATTGCATTTATATAGTTGTTATACCAACCACAGCAAAACTGACATTTTGCTTGGCGTGGAAAAGAAGGAACACTGATCTTACAAGGGAACCACGTGAGATGTTTATTCTACTTCTTAGGTGGATAGAAAGCTGAAAAATACACCACGTGTTCAGCCGTTTGCTCAAACACCTAATATTTTACGAGATATTTAGCAATAAACACAGCGGACAGTCTACCAGCCAATATGTTACTTTATGTGTAAATTATAAATAATATCTGTGTAAGTTTAACGTAAGAAAGTGATTATGAAATTATTTATAATATAGTATAATTTTATGTATAAATTAAAGCAAAGAATAAAAGAATAAAAGGAAAAAATGTGTATACACCATCAGGTTATTTCTTTATCTGACAGAAAGGTGTGGTACTTATTGTCTGCTGTGTTTATTACTAAATATCTCGTAAACTATTAGCTGTCTGAGCAAATGGCCGAACACGTATCATATATTTTACATATAAAGTTGCATAAAAATTGATCGGTAACACCTCATGTGGTTCCCTTGTCAATGAAATTCAGGATTGCTCCAAATAAGTCAAACCTGTTGGTGGTTGTTGAGCAAAGTGAATAGACGATGAAACTTGAATTCCATCGATAGAAAGTTGCTTACCGAACGAGATGACGTATTCGTCACCCTCTGGCATATATTCTCCGATTGCTGGCCGCCTCTATAGGGTCCAGCGATGTAATGTGGGGATGCAAATAGCAGACTTCCTATGCCTAAGACTAGAACTCCTACACCTATGTACCTACGAAAGATAATCCGTATTCCCTGGGTTAAACGTACCCCAGAAATATTCATGGAAACAATTCGAAACTACACATGTTCACCCTATCGGTGTACTATCGATTACCAATCGAATGGTATCGGATGCACTCGAGGAACACGAGCGAGACCCACAAGTGTCGAGGCAAAAGAACGAGGTGGAAAATAACATCGAGGTTATCGGTAGTTGACGGTCAGAATTCGTTAGAATATTTATGGAGCTGATATCGGTAGGTACTATTGTAGAAATAGGTTTTGTAATTCCTATATGTTCGAGAGCTACAGAAAAAAATGGTCTCGGATAATAGGACTCGAACTCACGATCTTGCGAATCCTCTGTGTACCAGTCAGCCACCTGATCAACTTATCCCGGGCTCCGTCTTATGAGGGTTTCTGATCACACAGTATTAATACTTTGAGAGGCGTGCTATTTTGAAAAATGCCCCTTTATGTAGGTGAAGAAATTTTGTAAAAAGCGAACTCCGAGTTTGATCTCTTTTTAAGGAAAGCATTAACTCGCGGACAGTAGTTTCGATGCTTCCCAGAAAATATTATCGTGAAAACACGCCGAAGCCATGCGCAGGACGTAAATACCTCGGCGTAGGAACACGCCAACGCCACTCACAATATTCATATTCATAGGCAAGATTTTTACAGAGGCATAAGTATGCACCTTGGTTTCGATGCTTTCGACCGTCCCCCTAGGTAGCTCACTGGAACAAGCAAAAGGAAACTGGCTATGTCGTATCCACCTGCTATCAGACCCGTCTGCGATGACCTCAAACCGAATCTCCTTTCTATCGTGGTGATGACGACGTTCACGAAACCGTTCACCACCATTCCTAGAAAAAGTACGACACAATGGTTTGGAGTTTGAGTGCAGTTTGAGTTTCTCCAAACAGCACTACGTGATTCTAAATAACAAGGGAACTTCGGTAACCTGGAAATTCCGATTTTTTGGAAACTTTGCAGATTTGTAGAGGATACCGATAGAAGTATGAGACAAATTTTCTTCTGCTTCGTTTTGGTTCTGCAGTGTGAAAACACCCTATGGGTAGTTTACTCCTACCTTTAAGAAGGTTAATGTGTGATTTACTATTTTCCTGTACCTACATATATCTAGCAAATTACAGTAGATATAAAAATATTGTTACAGTGAAAATTTAATGGTATTTATGTTGTATAAAGTTCTGCAATCAATTTGATCAAAATTTGAAGTTTAAACAAAAAAGTGTTCCCCACTACAAATTTTGAACAATTTCATTGCATAGTTTTTGTACAGCAAATAAAACATTAAATTTTCATTGTAACAATTGTTTTATATCTAATATAATTTTCAGGATATACAGGCAAATAGGAGAACACACATTAACCTCTAAAGGATGTTTTTTTCACAATGAAGAGCCGAAAAGAATAATTGTCTGATACTCTTATCAAGGTATGCTACAAATCTACAAAGTTGAAAAAAAATGGGAATGTTCCAGTTGGCGAAGTTCCCTTGTAAGTCTTGAATATAGCACAGCTTGATGAGTTACGACTAAGAAAAGTTAGTGATATCGCAGTTGCGACGTAGAACAAGGAAGACACTGTTTAACGTTGCTAAAGCCTCGTTCACATTAATCAAGTTTACTGGCTTCAAGCGACTTGAAGCAGTAAACTTGACTAATCTGAACCTGTCATTCACTTGAAGTCAGTATACTTGAATTCAAGCGACTTGAAGTCAGTAAATTTGACTAATGTGAACGAGGCATAAGAATGGAGATTACTTGAATAAATAGACTACTTCGATGATTCAGTTGCAAATTGATGAAGGAAACTTTTAATAGCAATCTTAACTTTTCTGAAGAAATTTAACTTGGAAAACAAGTGATTTTTTGCTCATAATAGGGCCTTTTTAGACCGTTTGGATCGTTCTGCACGTGTATAGTCGGGGAGACCGGTGGAAGTTGATACGTTTCACACTTTTCAATTTTTGCCATTTTCGTTTGAATTAATTCCTTAACGACAAATATGCTGAAATATACTTAGCTTCTTCCCCTTTAATACATTGTAAATGAAAACATGAAAAAATACCTACATACAGAATAAATGAAAAAATGTTATTTTGATGAAATCAGGATGGAGCAAGTTGATACATCTCTAAAATATCCGTTTAACGAGTAAACTAATAAATTTTAAACATGATATTTTAATCTAGATAACTTTTAAAGAATATAGAATAAAAATTAACAAAGACGTAGTCGCAAAACTAAACAGATTTTTGAACAAACAGAGATGACACATTTTTATTTGAATTTAATTGACAGATTAAACAATAAAAAATCAATCACTTTCCAAGTCTGAGTAACAATTAATGCTTGTATAATTAGGAATATCTTCGACGCATTTCATGTGAGCCCATTTCATACAAGATATGTATTGAATCCATTCTTCACCGTGCTCAGATCTTGAGACCGGTTGGGGACAAATTAAACACAGGACGTCCTCGTTTTCCGATTCTAATTCATTTTCATCATTTGCAGATTTATTATTAGTTCCTTTCATTATATTTTCCTTACTAATTGATCTGCTACTATAGGTACAGCACTACTGTATATTGCTGATGCACGCTATTCTTGCGTTACTGTGCAGGAAGCATCTATCGAATTTATATTTCAAAGCCCGCTCGAATCATCCAGCATCTGTTATTTTTAATCCTGTGCGCGTACTCCAACCGTAAGCTACCGAGCACCGAATAAATCCACTCGAAGGTGTACAGGCAACGGTATCCCGACTTCCATCGAGCCCAAAACGAGCGAAACGTCCAGCAAAACCGTTCGATCGATGGTCCTTCACATTCGAAATAAATCCCGCGCTCCCGTGACGGGAGTATCGCCTAATAATCCGGGACATTCGGAAAAGCTACCGCCCATCAGCCGCTCGCTCCATGCGCGCGCTCATGCAGGCCCGCGTGCCGCGTGTAAATGAATCAGAAGGATAAACTAATTCAATCACGTCCCCCCTCGGTATCCGCTCACCCTCCAAGAAATCCTTCCATCGTACGTAAATCTATTAAACACTCCTTTACTCCCTAATCGCTCCTGCCTCTATCAGCAGCGCTTACCGCAGCAACAAACAGTCGCCAACAATGCATCGAGTTACGCGCAGAACACTGTCAACCGCGAACAAAGGAACGTTCGAATGAACGGCGAACATAGATTCGGCAGCGAGGTTCAATTCACTTTGATCCCGGTCTTTTGACTCGCGCCCCTTCATCCTCCCCGAAAGAAAGTACCAAAAATCCAACTTTCGCAGGGCCGGGAACACGACCCCCACCACCGACACACTGCCACCCTCCCACGCTAGTTAACCGATATCCATCGAATTAGCGCGTTCGCAGCCGCGAGCGGCGGGCAAGGAGCCCGTTCGAGTGCCGTTGTATCCGGTGGCTGTTCGCCCGGAAAATTAACCACCTTCGTTTCCCATTGTGCCGCTAATGGGAGAATTTTAATTAAACCCAGAGCCTCTCCGATTGTCCCCGATAATTCATTCCTCCAGCTGGCCCGGCTGCTTGCGTGCCCCCCCACACGGGAATCCATAGCGACAGTAAGGCGCGCGCATGCACACGCATCTACGCGGGGAGAACTTACTCTCGACTTACATGGGAGCTCTGAGTTATACGTAGGTATGATTGCCGGCTCCATTGTCCAGCAATTTGCTCGATCCCAATGTCCGCAGGGAAGGTACGAACCACCAGAGGACGATTTCTTTTGTCGTGCCCCCCTGCCCTCTCCCCCTTCTCCGTGTTCCACTGTCGTGACCAAGAGAAGGGGGACGAACAAACTTGTTTAAACTAAGTACTACTAGTGTGCTCGCCCTTTTCTTTGCTCTTATTCTCTCTGTGCACTACGACTAGCCTCCCCCTCCCCGAATTCCCCTCCCCCTCGACGACCTTCATTCCTCCGTGTTCACCGCCCCTACGTCTATCGGTTTCCTTTCGACGTACACGCGCTACCCTCCCCAGCGTGCGTCAACCTCCCGCCATCGGCCCGGAAAACTCGATTTCCGGTTATCGTCAGTCACCGTCCTCTGCCACCACCACCAACCCCCGGCCCTACACTGTCGGTCCCCCTTCTGAAAGCTTCGAAATTGCATTCGAATGCACGGCTATTAGTAACGCCAAGCGGGCGATATCGAGTCAATCAGCACGCTGAGATTATGCCGAAAAATCGACGTCGGATGCGTCCCCGCGCGGGATACCGCGCCGGATCCCTCTGTTGAGTTTCTGTTATTGGCGCGAATGAGCGTGCTCGTGATCGACATGTTTAGATTCGGGGCTTTTCGAATGGTGGATCGGCGATAGGCGGGATAGATTTTACGTGTTTGAAGCGCGTGAATTAAATGTACTTAGGTGGGTATTGTAGAATGGTTTGGCAAAAAAAGGTATAGTTTTTGGACGAGCGAAGTAAGAACATGGCAGTTGGTACTGGTTTGTTGATGGGGCTTAATGTTATCGCGGTGGTCGACGGTGGATGTATGTGCGATAATGAATGGTCTAATGAATAACGTAATGGATATTGAAGAATGCTTGGGTTGGTGTATAGTATATCTGAAAGCAATTAAGGTTAACCTTGAATTTTAAATAGGTTAGATCGGTTGCAATAGTAAATGTCTGCTATTGATCGGACTGTATAAGTTCTAGATAATTATCGTGCTTGTGACATGAATCATCTTTTAAAATATATTTATTCGGTGTAATAGAATATGTAAAGTCACTCATATTTTCCTAAATCATAGATATGTAGATAGCCAAGAAAAAGAATTGTCAGGCAGAAAGAACTTGCTTCAATTGTGGATTAAATTATTCAAGGGAACTCTCATATTTAAACCTTATTTTATATAATTAATTTATTTTTGTTGACAGTAGCCTATACTTCTTAAGTATTTAGCATGTTTTGGAAGACATATGCCAGTGTGCAAACAGATTTCATGTTCTCTCAATTTGTATGGTCCAATCTGACACTAAAATACATATATGGATCGACATTCGTGTTATGAGTGACTAAATTAAATATAGATTACATACCTTGTATTGCACCTGTCCAGCATAGCCAGAAAAGTGCCCATTTTGCGGTTCGAAATCTCTGGAGGTACAAGGGCCTGAACCAGAACCAGCCGCACTTTAGACTATCCGTCGTCCCATCCGACTCCTTTGGTACTTCCGTCTTTATTTCCGGCTTCCTGGGGCCATCTCCGAACTGTTCCGGAAAACTAGACAGCGTCTCGTGCATGTCTGGCACCCCCGACTGTAATTCACATTATCGAGGTGATACTTCGAGGATCGAGTTGGCACAAACAATATGGGAGCTTAAAATAATAACGTCGGATAGTAGGTAACTGTTATTACACCTACAATAAGTTATAATTACATCATTGTAGCAAGTTGTGACTATAACATTTTGGGACTATAGCAAGTTGTGACTATAACATGTTGTAACAATAGTAAGTTGTCTTCATAGCCAGTTGTGTCTGTAGCAAGTGGTGACTATAACAAGTTGTGACTATAACATTTGTGACTATGGAAAGTTGTGACCATAGTAGTTTGTGGCTATGGCAAGGTTGTGACCATAGCAAGTTGTGATTATATCCACCTATGACTATAACAAATGGCGATTATAACAATTTGTGACTATAGGAAGTTGTGACTATGACAAGCAGTGACTAAAATAAATTGCGAGTATAATAAGTTGCGACTATAATAAGCTGGAACTATAATAAGTTATAACTAAAAGCTGCAACATCAAGTTGTAACTACTATAAATTACTATAACAGAATCTATCAGTAGTATCTACTACATAGATGTACCGAAAACGCTAAGAACATATTTCTTAAGGAATCTCGTGTAATATTTTTCCGGTTTACTTTGATATTGAATATCAATTAACTGAGAGCATCTCTTTAGTATCGTAGTTACATACTTAGGTTACTATTTTACTACTTATTTACTACTAAGTACTTAAGTATAAAAGATAAATCTAATTAGTTTCAAATTAACTAGGTATCTCATGTCATCGAATTGGAAGCAATATATCTTTCTTTTATTACGGATACTCCTAAGTGACATTTTAAACACATTCGTTCTTGATACAACTGTTACTGAAAACAATGCATTCTACCCACAAAAATACACCTTTGATATCAATTTGAATGTTAACTTCCCACCTTTCACATTTCTTATGAAATGAAGTGTCTTAATCAAAACGGGCAGTTGGTACTGTCACGACGAAGGAAATAATCTACATCTAAGCAGAACGTGGAACGTTTCATATCAATATTTTTAACACTTCCTGCTTCATTCATTTTTATAATTTCCCGTCAGGACACTTATACTTTTCAGAGCATCGCTCTTCTCATCAGGTTTCAACGTTATGGACCCAATTTGTAGAATTTATACTTCGGTGAAAAATTATAATGACAAATTAGATATTTTTTCACGGAACATCAATGTGTTTAGGTCTGAAGTGCTTAGAGTTCTCTATGGTAGGTTATGATAATTTTTTTTTAAGTTTACTTGTTCAGTTATCTATTCGACTCTTGATTTTGCAATAGGGTAAGTCCGGGACAGTTCGACCACCGAGAGAGTGTTGATATTTTAAGACTGGCGCAAAATAGGGGACTGTGTGTCATTCACACAAAAGAAATGAATGCACTTGTTGTTAATCTTGCACTGACCATTGCCACAAATCCATATTTAAATTATAGGAAATACTTAAGACTTTATGCGAGTCTGAAAGTTTTTAGACCAAATTACAGTGCTGGTGATATTAGAAACACAAGTCAGTTTATTTACACTATCCCGATATTGGGGGATATAATATGCATTAAACTACAGTGTCACTCCAACAATACGTATGCATTCGTTTTTAATTTATTTTGACAAGCTGGTCGATCACTCCCTTGATTATGAGATAGTCCGACCACATGTGTTTTTCTTACTGTAAACCCATCTTCAGATTCAGAGAGCGAAAATTCCATTCTACAAGATAGTGAAATGTCGTTAAAAGACTGGGACGAAAACGTATGCGTGAGATGCGGAGAAAACAATTTCCAAATTTCGAAAAGCGACGATTGGATTAAATGTGTGCACTGAAGCCGTTGGTTTCACGATACTAGGTGCTTCAAGTACAAGAATGTTTGCGATTTATATGGAAAACTGAAGAAGAAATAACATATCAATTAACTTCTTCGTGTATTATACTTTTAGTAAGCTACACTTTTTGTTATTTTTCAAGGTCGGTCTCACTCGTAGTGGGTGGATGGTCTAACCTCGACATGCGGGTGAGACCGACCAGTTCCAGTGCCAATGTTTTTGATTGAAAATGAAAATAAATATTTGAAATTACCGCACACTATAATTTGTATATACCCTAAATTGCTTGGGCCTTGTCTTAATTTGCACAAAACGACAAAAATGTGAAAAACAACGACGCTACAATTTCTTTTGCATAAAGTGGTCGTACTTTCCTGGACTTACAATATTTTTGTTATCTAACAGGTAATTTTTATTTCGTATTTTTGTAGTTTATAATCTCGTGTGCCGTAATGTATTTTATTTTTGTTTTGATATTGTAAACAATGGGATCTACCCGCAAAAGGAACTAAATAAATAAAATAAATAATTTTTACAGAAAAGTCATTCGCATAAAATTAAAATCTAGCTTCTACCTTCTGTGCTACAAGTAAAGTCCATTTGCTTTAACGTCACATTCCACACATTAAAAGTTTCATATCGTCGGTGCTAGTGCAAAACCGCGTGTGAGCAGTTTGTAAATACCGCGGATCTGTATTTTACCGATTTTACAGGAGGAAGAAAAAACTTAATATTTTAGTCATTTTAAGGGAATTCTTTGACTGAATTTTTGTGAGACAGGTTTAGCACTCCTTGTAATAAATACTAACGTCAATGGTGTGACTTTTAAAAAAAAAGCGAAACAGCGCTTGGCAACCGTGAGCGCGAAATCTCAATTTTGCTACTTTTGCAGATCCGCGGTATTTACAAACTGCTCATACGCGGTTTTGCACTATGACCGACGATATCTCATTTAAATATATCAGAAAAAAATTGTCAAAGAACATGCTATCATTTCATATATACAAGATTATAGTTTTCCAAAATGAACTTCCCTCTTAAAACTATATCTCCCATAAACTTTACACAAAGTACCCTCGCTTTTTTCCCTCACTTCATTATTCCAAACTCCATAATTCCGAAGAATTATCCCCATTCTTCTAAAAAATGATAGCGTAGCCACTGCTACAATAAGCGCCTAGGAACATGGACATAGTACCGCAATTCATGTCTAAGCATCGCTACCAGAGAATAGTTTCCTCCCGACCTCTCAGAGGTGTATCGATCAGGTGACATCGATAACACGTTCGCTTCCCGAAATAAACCCAGAATCCACGACTACGATAGTACTTACGCTGAATGTAAATTTATCCCTCATCTTGCCTCTTTCTTCCACCGAAACGGAAAAGGCGGTTGAAAGCGTTAACGAGAAGATGCCTCGAGTTTTCACGCGTACACTATCGGCCCCTCATCGATCGCTGCATCCTTTGCCGCGAGACTTCTTCCATCAACTATGTACAGCCGATCAGCCTGAGCCAGCCGCTCGACGCTCACAAGGGCACTGCGAAAATTGCCAAGCGTCTCCAGGGAAGATTTCCACGACAATTGTGGAGTCGTCGTGCGTGTCCCGTTCCAAGAGACTCGTTTTCATCGCGGGGGAAAGCAGCGTCGTATCGAAAACGAAACTTCCGCCACGCGGTTACGCTCCGCCGTTCGCCCTAACTTGCAGCTCGTTGAGACAGAGAATGGGCCTCTTCAAAATTACTCCTCTCGATTGGATAACGAATATTATTGTCAGTGCGAAGGGTTCAGCTGGCTGTCTCCTCCCTCTAATTGCTACACCTGCCCCACCTCCCCCAACGGCGGCGTGATTTCCAATCTATTAATCGAACTCCACTTCGCGAGACGTGTCCCTCTTCTCGGGACGATTAAACATTTACATGGGTTGTGAACCACGAACTCATCGATCTTCGTTACCAGCCCCTGGCGTAATTCTTTCGTTGGATTTCTACTTCATTAGAGGACTCCTAGGCGGGTCTTCCACTCCAAGGCGCATCTCGAACCGATTGCACGCTGCTTTTTACACCATCTCCCCTTCTGGGGTTTTAGTGCCTTTCTTGATCGGTTAAGTTCGATTTAATTCACCTCTGACTCGCTGAAACGATCGTTCGAATGTACTTCGTTCAAAGTACACTGACTGCTTTTCTAGCGATGGGAGGAATTGTTTTTATCGCCCAGCGTAGCGGGGTATCATTTGTCAAGCGTCCCGATCGCAGCTTCCATGTGTTTCCCGATACGCCCTCGTCTTACGTGTGCCCCGCGTTTTTCACGCAGCGCGGGATTCTCATTGACAGCCAACTAGAGAGATTCGACCTGCTCTATCGACGCGCGTCGCATAAATCCTTCGAGCAGGACGTCGCTTTCGGAACGTACTGCCTCCAGTGAAATATTCGTTCAAACAAGCAGAAAGGCTTCTAATGTCGCGGAATTTATAATTCTCACGTATCCACGACCGTTTCACCATTGATCACTCGTATTTAAATGCAGATATCACTGCCACTAGAAGAAAACCAGGATTCAACGCTCTATAACCGAAACTTTTAGAAATAAATTAGCAAGTACCTTCCAATTTCGTTTCACAAACATTTTACTGTAAACTAAAGATTTCTAGGTACAAGGTCAGGACATTTTGTAAGCTATCATCCGCAAAATAAAACGGATAATATGTTACCTTAAAGTCACACGGCGTTACAGAGAGTTAACTTGTTTCTTTACATAATAAACACTTCTTTTGACGCATACACTTTCCAAAGGAACTCAAAGTAATGAAATCAAAGTATTTTAATTCAAGCCTCCCGAACAAGTTTCATTACAGTGCACGTTAATTGCTTAAGCACTCGCGAGGATGAATTAAAAAAATTTAAGTTACAGCAGGTTCATCCACGCCGACTGAGGCCGCGTGTCACACGCGACTGAGGATCGCGAGCTCGTGCTCTCGGAGTTTTCCCCGCGAGTTAAAACGCCGTATATGCTACTACTACCGCTACTCTGCCACGACAGACACCCTCTGTCCTGCTCCCACCTTCGCCGCTGCTCGCTTCCCTCCCCACCATTCGCCACTCTTTCTCTGCTGGTTCTGCAACAGCCACCACTTCGTCCCGTTTTCTCCCACCTTCGCGCCCTTTCCTCCTAACCAGCTCGCCATCTCCCTCCGTCTGTGTACCGCGCTGCTACTTCGCTCTCTGTCCACCTCTACCACCCTGGCAACCCCTTGCTAGCGACACACCGTGAACCCTCCCTGCTGCTAGCTGTTGCTTCGGCCAGGATGCATCGGAAAAAAGCGGTTGGGCGTCCTAGCATCCGATAAGACTCATTAATTCGCGTTAATTGCGCAGATACAGCTACAGATTTCACGCTTCCCTGTGGGCGAGATCGTTACAGTATTCGGGATTATATTCTTGGAAAGGAGAGTGTGGTGTCCGATAAGCTTCTACGGTTAGCCTTTTCGGTGATTCGAGTTCTGTTTCTGTTATTAGGCTAACAAGGAAAGGTTTCTAACCCGAGGATTTTGATTGCAATGAAACTTCGTGTGAATGTAGAGTATATTTTGGTGTTGTTGATATAACATTGTAACGGTGCGAGATAGAAAAAAATTGTAATATAAGAATTGTGCAGTTTTTGTACTCTAACACGCGGCAACAAGAAAAGTTGTAAATTTAAGTGGAACCAGGGTGTGATTATAATGGTATGGAAGAATATTTTTGAGTGGGAAGTGATACGGGAGGCATGAGAGAAATGGTTACAAGATTTTTGTTTAATAAGGATAGGTCATTACCATCTTAAATGCGATTTTATTCTCTGAAAAATAGAAGAACCTATTTTCTGATCAAATTAACTCAATCTTACTATTTCAAACACTTGAGCACCTATTAAGAAGCTACATATGTGTATATATTTAGGACTAGAAAGGCCAGGGCGAACTTTGACAATCCTTTTTTCATTGAAAATATTTTTGAATTTAAGCATTTTTATACCATTAAAATACATAGGTACTTTAATGTACTTAAGAATTGTCTAAATTTAATTCGAAACTATCTTCCACGGTAAACAAAATATCTCCAATAATTTTTATACGAAACAAAAAAAATATTTCTCTTAAAATAAAAGAAGATGTGTGAAATTTAATGTTTGTCGATTATAAAACCGGTTTTTATTTATAAATATGTAGAATTCGAAAACTGGTTTTTAAATTGAAAAGAACCGGTTTCATATACTAGAATTAATATCCAGAAATGAATGAATTATTTAATTAAAAACATTAACATTTTGATTTGACATCGCCTCGGACACAAGCATATATTGTAGTAGGTAACACTGTAACAGTTTACTGTAAAACTAATGTTCATGAGTTCATATTTTCTGAAGAAAAATAGTAAAGGAATAAAGATTCATAATTTGGTACCACTGTAAACGATTTATATTCTATGCGTATTTTAGTTTTTATAGTTTTTTTCATTTGGTTTTGTATGTAGTCTATTTTTTGTGTTATATTTTTGTAATTCCATAAAAATTATAGAACCCGAAATTTTTGAAAATAAATACTAATATTTATTTACTATTTTAATGATATATTTTTTGTGAAAATTCGAAAACCGATTTAACCGTTTTGGGGGGGATTGTGAAATTCGAAAACCGGTTTCTTCAAAAGTCAGTTTTTGTATAAACCCTAGTGATTTTGCTGCAGAAAATCATCGTTTGTTAATTTATAAGAATTGAACTATAATGTTTGAAAAAATATCCAACGACCAAAAACTAAATAATTCAATTAAATGCCTTTGAACCACATTTGAAGTGAATCGTGGTCCACTAGTTCTCGAGAAATATTGATTCCGGTTTTTTAAAATACCATTTTGAGAAAAATGATATAACATATTGAATCTTCTTAGTTTTTGAACTAAATTTACACAATTGATACATTAAAGTACGTATTTTAAGATGCATATACAACATTTTAAATTAAAAAAGAGATTGTCTAAATTCACCCTAGTTTTTCTAGCGCTAGGTGCATGAACTTTTCCTCCTGCTAACATATAAAATATAAACTGTCTTGACTATTCCACATCCTGAAATAAGCTGCACAAGCATTCAATAATTTTCATTAATTTCGAGTTCCAGGGACCTCTGATTTTGAGCAGAGCATCGTTAAATTGCCCGATCATTTGCGAAACAAAGAGTCGAACATCCGCCGTGACCAGTGTCGCGTAAATTGCCTTTCTCGTCGAGCAGTGAGAGGGGTTCGTCTTTTGACCGCGGCGAAACGACCCATCGCAAACCAAACTAAAAGGGAGACGAAACAACTCCCATCGCAAACAACGGAAGAGCCGATACAGACTCTCGAAGCTATTTTCCAGCTTCGCCGTGTAACGAGTTTCTTAATGCCTCGCTATTGAGAAACGCATTTGTCTTCCGGCGTTCCATTAACGAGAGTCGCTACCTGATCCCGTGTAGCGTCACCATTCACGCGTGTCGTTCGATAATAAAATCAAAAATAAGGGACATTTTCTGTCGATTGTAATTATAAATGGGTGGTACTCGATTGCATTACTGGCTTTCATAGTTGGGTTCTTCTTCTACATATATATTTAGTAGCTAGCTAACTACAGGGTGAGTAAAAACTGCCACCTGAAATAACCTTAGTTATTGATTGATTTTTAACCAAAATTGCTCAGAGGAAATATATTGTATTCGGTGGGGTTCTTTACGGGCGTATTTTAATTTCTTTATATTTTCTGAAATATCTAGGTGACGTTGAGTTTTTTAAATGGCACCATATATTTGTTTACTGTCTTGTGGTCGTTGTAGTCTCAGATGGTAGTTTTTATTGACTCACCCTTGGTCAGAATTAAACTTCATGGAATGGGGGGTAAAAAATTAAAGAAAATATGGTGATCTGTAATTTGTATCTATCGTCGTTAATCCTTGGGACGCTAATAATTTGAACGCACGTCGTGCTCCACGTGCTGGACTCCTTTACTACCACCTTTTAATTAGAGCCGCTGAACGCCTATAAGCGTTCTCCGCACACTGTGTGTACTGAACGCGTGCATATATGAGTTTATGGCCGGTATTTATAAACGTGTCTTAAGATTAAGCAAATGCTTCAGCATTCGGCATCCTTTACTATGCTACTGGATTAGTAGGGGACGCCGCATGTTTAACCATTTGCTTAAGATTAAGACACGGTTATGAATACCGGCCTATAGCACTCAAATTTAAGCGAGAGGTATTTCTGTGAAGTGAATGTATCTGAAGCGTCGGCGGCGAGCCTCGAAGGCGAAGTTGGCGAGAAACAAGGTGCGGAAAAGGCAACGACATGGGAAATATTTTATAGGGGCTTCCGTGTGCTCGCGTTTCTCATATCTAGAGACGATGTAGGTCAGGTCTGGTATCAAGCGCCTTAGGACCTGTTTCGAATTTATGACAGTAATAACCTAAGTATGCAGGCTCGAAAAGTTTAGAATAAATCATCCTGATAATATTCGCCGTCTGTAGAACCCGTGGAGGGACATGAACGAGGTAACGATTCGAGGAAATCGATGGAGAATTCTAGTTTTAGTAAAGTACGATGCTATTTAGGTAAACGACTGGGGAAAGGGTCAGAGCTACTTGCTAGAAGTTTGAAAGAATTGAAGAATATTCAATATGCATAATTATCATGCACAAGTGGAAGATAACATTGTTTAAATGGGTGATTTTCTGATTACTTCAAGAAATGTTTAAACATGCCGAGAACTAATTCGGCCCCAAAATGACTATTTAGGTAGATATTATACAGTTGAAGAGTCTTTATAGAAAGCATTTTAAGTGTCAAAAATCAAATTCTATACTACAGTAGTACCATTGACACTTAGATATCTTTCCGATTTTCATTTTAATTCTGGCACCTACCATGCTTTCTACAAAGACTCTTCAATTATATATTTAACAGAACAAAATTGATCTTCTATGCAAAATTATTATTTCTAAAAAGTTTCTTATAATAAAGCAGTGGCGAGTAACCTTTTGTCCGAAGTGGGCCACAAGTGGAAACCTACTACTCTACGCGGGCCACAATATTAAATACATTCCGATATCGTTTATAGTTCGAAACAGATTTGGACGATGTTCAGGTGGGCCGCCAGTTGCTCATCACTGTAATAAAGCACATTCGAATTTATCTTCACATCTCTCTTATTTTCAATTGCAATACAACTAACAGAAATTAATAATTAATCAATAGTAAACGAAAACAATATAACACATCTTTATTAACCCTTTCAGCCCTCTTGGGACACGCATGTCCCAATGAATGTTTATGATTATCTGTGGAACAATACGTGTCACATATGTGCGTTGTTTTATTCTTTTTTAGTTAATCTGACTATATACTACTATCTATGATTGGCAATCATGAGGAGAAGCAACGTAGCAGAGATGAGCAAAACATTATTTCAAATAAAAAATTGATTTCGAATAAAAGAAAAAAATTTTATTCGAGCTTCATCAAATAAAAATAACCCAGAGTTAATTTTATTTCAAATAAAAATAAGCTAGAGTTACTTTTATTTGAAACGTCACAAATAATTTTTTGGTTTGACGGCAAGTTATCCGACGGCCTCAAATAATTTTTTTATTTGACGCGAATTCATTTTAACCTTCAAATAATTTTGTCGTCTTTTCATTCATTTGTATTTGAAAATTATTTGAAGCTCAAATAACTTTGGGTGTAGAAAACGAGAAAGAAGGGGAGCGTGTGCTAGAGAGTGGTAAGCAGGAAAGGATGATGTAAGGAGGTAGTAGTTACAGCTAGAGGGAACGGGAGCGAGCGAGAGGCCCGTTTCTAATATTCCCCTCTCTTTCTTATCCCCGTTCTCTCTCGCTCTAACAACTACCTCCTTGCATCATGCTCTCCTGCTTACTGCTCTGTAACACACGCCCCCTCTCTCTCATTTTCGACACCCAGATTTATTTGAGCTTCAAATAATTTTCAAATACAAATGAATGAAAAGATGACAAAATTATTTGAAGGTTAAAATGCATTCCCGTCAAATAAAAAAATTATTTGTGGCCGTTGCATAAATTCACGTCAAACAAAAAAATTATTTATGCCGATTCAAATAAAAGCAACTCTGGCTTATTTTTATTTGATGACAAATAAAGATAAAGTCTCTTTTATTTGATACGTTATTTAAATAATTTTTTATTTACATAATGCCCATCTCTGCAACGTAGTAACGTGCTAGATAAGTTTTATTTTGGCAGTGTGTGTGGCTGCTGAGTCGCATTTATAAAAATTTCGTGTTTTACACGCGTAATTGAACAATTTTCTGATTTCTTTTTACGTAGCTTTCTAATTTATAGTATGATGTAACTGTTTTGCTCAAAAGTTTTTACATTATTATTTTTTTTTGTTCTTGTTTCTTTATCACAAGCAGTAAGATGTAATAATGTTATAAATATGGTCATGGTATGTATATATATTATATCTATATATAATAAAAATACATTATATAACATCCCCCAGAAGTTTAACCCTGTTTCATTTTTCCGGGTCATATATGTCCCACTGAAAAAAACTGTTGGGGCACATGTGGCCCAATTTTTATAATTAACATACAACTGTCAAATTTAATCAGTATCTATCCGCCAGTTAGTACAATCGACTTCTGCAAGAAAATATAATAAAATCCAGATAAAAAACGTCGGGTCGAAAGGGTAAATACATAACAATATTACATAAAAATAAAATTAATTTGCGTTGTGTATTCAGTATCGTATTTTTCCAGTCACATTAGTGCTGCAATTTAAAATGATTTCATCGACATTCACTCAACAAGATCCATAATATAATTCTCCTTATCGATAACTCCATTCAAACCAGCAAGTCTCGTTGTACCACTAAAAATATTTACTACTTAGAGTTTATAGGCTCCCAAAAAATGGCGCGATTACACGAGCATGGGTTCGAGTAGAAACACCTCGCGGTGCGATCCTTGCGGTATAATTACGGGTTAAGGGGGGCATTTATCGGCGAAAAGGCACAGCTGCATTTGGAATTCCTTCGAGTGCAACGTGCTTGTACAGCAACGATAACGGGCCGCCGCCAGCGTAATTAAAGTCTTCCTATCTTTAGGGCCACTTCCTCTGGCAGGCACACCGAGTCGTTTATACCGCAACGTTTTCTCAAATATCCACTTCCCGAGTTGACGCCTACGCCCCTCTGATCGCGTTTTCAGAGAAAGATCCTGTGTGAAGATGCGATAGACTCGTCCAGGGATCAAGAAATACACATTTAAACAGCTGTATCTCATACATTACGAATGTCTCTCCCCTATCTTTCATTACGAAGCCCCCTTTCACTGAAACTATCCTGCAATTCGAAGTAGCATCTTTGCCTATTGAAATTAATTAACGGCAGTCAAATGTGACGATCTCCGAAGAAACCGAATTTTCATTCCTCACACATTTAAGGGGTTACATATGTTCTCGGTCCCTAATAATTGATCAGTTTTGGAATTTTTTTACCTCGAGAGGTGCGAAATAAATCGAACATTTCATAATTGCATCTTGTTCTTGGCATGTTTATTCATATACAAAAAATTTATTTGAGATACTTTTATCATATATTGCCGTTTTTCATCAACTTTGCGTTAATCTATACAGAATGACATTCTCTAACGGTCACCGGGTCAAATTTTGGAATTTTTAGAAAATAAGAAAATTATGCCCTTTTAAAGAAAGCAGTCGATTTTTTGCCTACAATTTTGACCTTTAAATAGTAAAATAATGTTAAAACTTAAAACTTTAAAAATCGGGCCCTTAGAGAATGTCATTCTGCATAGATTACCACAAAGCTCATAAAAAAGGGTTGTAAATTGTCGAAGTTATGATGCTAATAAAGAGTCCTCCTGCTTGGTGCAGAGGTTGCTGTAACAGCAGAAAATGAACGGCAATATACAAGAAAAGAGTGTCAAATCAATTTTTTTTATGGATAAAAGTCCCAAGAACAAGATACATTTATAAAATTTTCAATTTATTTCACACCTATCCCAAATGTGATCAATTATTAGGCACCGAGAATATACATATATAACCGTTTAACATCCCCTTTGAATACAAAAATACAAAGCGTCAGTGGCGTAGTCAGAGGGAGGGGAGCAACTGGCCCTGACACCCCCTTCAAAGGAGAAGGAAAATCCTAATTCAGAAGCATTGTGAAACGAAAAGAAAACTGAATTTCGTTTTATAAATAAAGTTTTCTAATCACCTAATAAGTTTTATTGAATTTGCATTAAAAATATTTGTATCCGTCTAAGTCGGCTCCCCCAAGATTAAATCCTGAATGCACCACTGCACAGGGTGAATAAAAAATGACACCCCAAACGTCGCAAGGCTGTTACATGAAGGGACTTAAAACCCGTATGATTTTGATATGTACTTTAATAAGCCGACAATGCTATACCGAAACCCACAGTTGGGCATAATCAATTACATTTGTAATTACATTTGTAATTGATTATGCAATCAATTACATTTGTAATTACATTTGCAATTGATTATGTCATCAATTACTTTCATTGCAATTACAGAGTAATTACAATTAAAAAGTAATTACAATTACATGTAATCGATTTAGCACTTACATTATAATTTAAAATTACATGTAATTTTAATTATAATGCCATTGCTCTGCAGAATTACAATTATAATTTCGCAGAGTAATTACAGTGTAATCCCAATTACAATTGTAATTGTGCAGAGGAATTACATTGTAATTGTTACATGTAACTGTGTAACAATTACAATTACAATTACAATTGTAATTGTACAAAACAATTACAATTATGATTACAATTAGCAAATACTTGTTGCTGCTAAAACAATAGCATTTTTTAAAGTTTTGTTATAGACGCCGAATTCTTAATCAGTCAAACTGGTGTATTCGGCGATCGGCTTTAGTTTTTGAGATATTCATAAACATAGTTTGGTATTTATTCGGAATCAGGTACATCTGGTGTTGATCGTTTCTGAGATACCTATCGGTGTAGGAGTAAGGTGAAATCGTAATCATTAATCATTGGCGTCCAAAAACTTACAAGCAAAGGTTTCTAGGTGTCCACCACCAATTGCTTTGGTTTTCGGACATGTTGTTTTACAGGCCCGAATACTAAAAAAACACTCCTCCAAGTTCATAAGAAGAGGTAGAAAAGTTCCTATTGTTAGTTTAAAGAATATTATAACATTGTGGTGAATAAAACTTCATATAAATTTAATTTGCGCTATAACTTGCTGTATGCATGATGTTTTTGTCGTCAGTTACATTTATACCTTTCATTATCATCAACTTTGGGGGGTGGTTTCACTCCCGAAATATGCAAACGGACCAAAATAAAAAGCATATTTGTTATTTTTCAGTCCTCTAAAACATATCCAAAAACCAAAGTAATCGGAGGCGGACACCTAAAAACCTCTCCTTGTCAGTATCATTCGTGTCCCACAGTATTGTCTCGTCCCTTTTGGTCTGTCTCGCAATAGCACTTTCAGAATACGAAGCTGGTTCGTATTTCGGAAGCAATTGCTGGATAGTAATATTACAATGTATCCACTCGAGAGCAAGTCACAACGCGGTCGCTGTCTGAGAGTTAAAGGCTCCCACAGACCAACGCGAATCCATCGCGGTGGCAGCAGATCCAACGCGGTTCAGCAGTTTTTTTATACATGGTAGCTTATAAGCAGCCCCGCGTCTGATCCGCATTGGATCTGCTGCCGCCGCGATGGATTCGCAGCATTTTACTAAACGCGGCGGCTTATGAGAGTTTGTTCTCATCAACGCGAAACATTACCGCGTTGGTTTGGGTGTTGCCTTTAAATGTCGTTCTCCGAGAGTCACCCTGGGACGTAGTGTCAAGTGAACACCTACTTATAAACTACATAAAAGAAGCGGTACAATCTCCTGAACACGGTGAATAAAATATATGTATTATTTAAGTAATGCCTTTTTAAGATTATCGGCTTGCTCAATTGTAACTATAATCAAATAGTTACAGTTCAATAACTATGGAATTGTTCTGCACAATTGCAATTACGATGTAATTGTCCTGCACACTTACAATTACAATGTAATTGTCCTGCAAACTTACAATAATTACAATGTAATTGTCCTGCAAATTTACAATTACAATTATAATTACAGTGCAATTGTCCCGGACAGTTACAATTACAGTGTAATTCTCCCGCACAGTTACAATTACAGTGTAATTGTCCCGCACAGTTACAATTATAACGTAATTGTCTTGCATAATTACAAGTACGAAATATGTAATTGTAACTGATCAAGGCAATTACAATTGTTATTGCGGTCAACAAAATTAACGATTACAGAAATTAATCTGTAATTGAATTACACAATTACATTTCAATTGTAATTTGTAATTTGTAATTAGATTACATTTTGCCCAACTCTACCGAAACCGATGTAGTACCGAAAACCGAAAGAAGTACCGGTAAATATAAGTAAGTATACTAGTACTTTCATATAGCTGTATGATCTCAAACCGGTATTTTCGTATTTCGGTTTCTGTGAAGGTGCAAATCCACGATGAGACAAAAATGTCGTGTCTCACATGAGACTTTATTCTCACGAGACAATTACTTTATTATTTTATTATTTTTTAGTACTTTGGCATTTGTCTACGCCCAACGCTTTTATGTTTAGTCATATGAGCGAATTCTCCGCAGGCGGTCATTTAGGTCAGTATCAAAATTATTTTTTCCTTTTTAATACAGTTTAATAAAAGCTTGTTTTTGAAAAAAAATTGACCGTAGATTATGTACCGAAAGAATAAACTTCCTGCAACATTCAGTACATAGAACAACCTCGCGAAATTCACAGTATTTTTTCTAATAACTCTACACTTGGTCGTTGTAAAATGACTTTAGATTATCACTCACGATTAATGTCAGAGGTCGATCTCGTAAATCCCACATTTCTTCGCATCGCGCATCTAATTTACCCAGTCGCCCCCATCCAGCCAGACTATCGAGAAGGGAAACACACCCCGTGAGGCATAAAAATTGCCGGGGAAACTAAATACAAGCCACTTCGTTAAACGTATTCCGCCACAGCGTTCACGGGAGGTAGGAGGGATTGGAGCCAGCCAGCCCGAGGCGTTCCTGGCGACGGGCAAATTAAATATCGCGTTCATTAAACGGACATTCAGCGACGATTCCCCGTTTGACGAGTTCAGCGTGCGCTTCGGGGATAGAATTGACAACACGAAGACGGAAGAAGTACAGAAAAAAAAACGCAATATACGGGGCGCACCGACGTATACACGTTGTACAATGGGGCGGCGTGTGTCCACGTAGCCCCCAGTCCAGATTCGTTTGCCCAGCGCAAACGTGGATCATGCGCTTGAAAAGCGGAGTGGGATAAATACCCTTTCGGGCAGACCAATGTGGCGCACGTTTCGACGGCCACGCGACCGCCTCGACATAAATTTCGTGGATTTAATAAAGATCCATGGCTTCCGCTTTCGGGGACCGTCAGCCGCTATGGTTCTTCAGCGGCCAATGGGGATTAATTTTTGTGCACGTTCGTGCGTGCACGATGAACCCACGGGCGTCGATTTTTGTCCTTTCCACGGGGACCATTTTTCTTTATTTTATTTCATTTAAGAGATACCCCATTCATAAATAATCAGAGTAGTACAGAATTATAATGTTGTAATTTCACAAAAAGTTAAATTGAAAAGTTCTTGTAAAAAACACTGTATGTTGCAAAATAAAAACAAAAATTTTATCGAAAATGTTCTACGTACAAATCGTAACACAGTTCCAGTATAGAATTTAATTTTTGGTACTTACAGTGTTTTCTACAAGGACATTTCCATTATAGACGATTTTACGACTAGGGTTTACACAAAAACCGACTTTTGAAAAAAACAGTTTTCGTAATTCCACTATTCCTAAAAAACCGATTTCCGAATTTTCGCAAAAATATAATTAAAATAGAAAATCAATACATGTATTTATTTTAAAATTGTTCAGTTTTTTTAATATTTATGGAATTACAAAAATATAACAAAATAAATTATACTCTATCTATACAAAATCAAATAAATAAAAAAAAATTAAATAACTAAAATCTGTACAAATCCGTCCAATTTTTGAGTTTAGTTCATATGTATGAATCTACAAAAATATAATCCAATAAAATACACTACACACTAAACCAAATGAAAAAAGACTAAAATCCGTACAAAATATAAATTATAAATATTTATTTCATTTAGTACTATTCTTCCGAAAATATGTACTCATGAAGATTAGTTGTACAGTAAACTGTTACCTACTACAATATGCTTGTGTCCGAGGCGATATCAAGTCAAAATGTTAACGTTTTTAATTAAATAATTAATTCATTTTTACATATTAATTCTAATATATACAGCTGTTTTTTTTAAATTTAAAAACCGGGTTTTGAATTTTTCAAATTTATAAAAAGAACGGGTTTTGGACCCAGTTTTTAAAAACCGGCAAACCCTATTTACGGCAGTAAATGAATTTGGTTTCTCACGATCCAAAAAGGTTGAGTCACTGACATAAATCGATACTTCTTTTACAGATTCTAATGTACATATAATAGGATCATTGTTAGCAGGATTCCGCCTGTAAAGTCTGCCATGGAAGCGAGGTATTGTTTCTTAAAGGATTGGGAACGTAGTTAAATCCTATTAATTGCCAATAAGCTCGAAATATTTACAAAACCATTCACGATACTGTGCAGGATATTTACATCAATATAATACTAGCGGTCATATCAGTTCTATACATATATAGCCTATCCCGTATGCAAACTAAATGCAAAAATTTGTGCTAAATTCCTTCACCCGGAAGATGATCCCATTTTGCGGTTAGATGAAAATAATGCAACTGATATTGCTGCTCGTTTTGTAGGGGGAGTGAGAAATGACGGTGCTTTGAAATTTAAAGATGGTCACTTTTGAAACTCAGTTTTAAATATAAGTGGAGGTGGAATAGTTAGCAGTTGGTTAAAGTTGTACTGTTGTACTTCAAAGTCCTTTTTCGTTCATCAAATTTAGTATCAGATAGATGACGTTTAAAATTATGGAGGGCTCCACAAATAATTTCTCTTCAAATTTTTCTAATAATTCGGTGACATAGACTGCACTTAGAAATTTTGAAAATTTAATAGTGCATACTTAAATACAATTGCATTGATAGAATGTGTATGCTCGCAAGTAGATAAATAGCATACTACTATAATATTGATATTTTCGCTAATTCCTTATCTACATTCGGAAACTCGTTGCCAGTTTCGTCTATACTGGATGATTAATTTGTAACTGATATTGCTATTGTAATATAGGTTAATTTTTTTCATCCCTTCTTTTATTTTCTTTGGTATTTGTTATTTTAATTTCACATTATTTGTCTATTGTCTATATTATATTTTTTCATGTTATTATAATGTGTTAAAGGGTTGTAAACCCGTTAATAAAACAATAATTTTTATTATCCTCGATCAGTATATTCATTTCAAATATAAACTGAATTACGGTGTAAATTATCGTGGTTTTATCGTACGACTCGTGAGAAATTCTGCCATCGAAATCTATGATTAGACCCTCTCGACGCCTATGGGGATGATTAAGTATAGGCGCGTGTCACGGTCCTGTATCCGTGGGTGGCCCATCCTGAATGTTTAGAGGAAGTTTTCAATAATTTCCTATTGAATTTATTAACACCTATGAAACTGTCCCCTGGGCTCGAAGTGCCGCGTGCCTAGCACGCAGGAGCAAGAAAAATATTGTTTCAATTATTTCTCATCCCAACTTTCAACCATCAACTAATCCCCCTGTCGCGTGGCATGCAGTATTCACACGAATGAAACGTAATATTTGAACAATTTAAATCCTGAAGAGATGAATTCTTTCCTGTGACGTTATAAATAAGAACTAACCAAAGAGACGTCTGTCGTTTTTATTTTCAAATAAAACCGGAACCATAAAGTGGTACGTCATTGAAAATGGAAGTGAAACGCAATTGAGAAGCCTTCTGCAAAATGAGGTCAGCTTGCTGTATCTTCGGCAACGGTCGATGAATGTTTCATTGATGCAGACTACCTCACAGACATTTACTGTTGTTTAGTGGGTATTTTTAAGGTGTATTATTGGTTTCTCGATTTAAAGAGGTTGGAAGCTGATTTCGGAACCATTGCTTCTTAATCATTTCTTCACGAGAAACGGTGTGATTAGAGACTACATACTACGAATCCCTTTTTGCCCCGTTTATTTTTGTAGATCTCAAAATAAAGTGGAAGCTGCTCAAAGTTGCAGGAAAGCATAATTTTGTGGTCAGATGGCAAGATATGATGTGTCCGCTTTTCATCAAAATCAAGAAATGTGTTTTTCCACGTGTGTCTAGATGAAATCTAAATGTTCGCAGAATATAAGTAGCAATTCATTATATGTCAAACTTTTTATTACTCTAATATGACATATAAGGTGATAATATTCGAATTCTACAGGGCATTACCCACTATTGAAGGCCCCTTGCAGAATTCGAGGACTGGAAGACTTCAATGAAGAAATTAATGAAAATTAATGAAAAAATAATCTTGCCAACTTTCCCTAAAAAATAATTACTATGATTAATTTCCTTACTTAAGTTACTATGTCCATGTTCAGTTAATATTTTGATTACCATTTCTTAATAAATGACTGAAAAAATTAAAATTAATTTTCATAGATGAAAAAGATGTTCACGCAAAAACCTACTTTTGAAAAAACCGGTTTTCGAATTCCACTATTCTCAAAAAGCGGTTACACCGATTTTCGAATTTTCACAAAAAATATATAAGTAATTAAAATAGTAAATAAATATTATTTGTACTTATTTTAAAATTTTTTCAGTTTCGTTAATATTTATGGAATTACAAAAAGATAACAAAATAAAATGTAAAATATCTATACGAAGCTAAATAAATGAAAAAAAATACATTAACTAAAATCCGTACAAATCCGTACCTACTATTTTTCAGTTCATTTAATATTTATGGAACTACAAAGATATAACATAATAAAATAGACTGCATACAAAACCAAATAAAAAACCTAAAATAGCTAAAATCCGCACAAAATATAAATCTTTTCCAGTGGTAACAAATTATAAATCTTGATTCCATTTAGTATTTTTCTTCTGAAAATATGAACTCATGATGAAAAAAAACCTAAAATAAAAAACCCAAATAAAAAACCTAAAATAACTAAAATCCGCACAAAATATAAATCTTTTCCAGTGGTAACAAATTATAAATCTTGATTCCATTTAGTATTTTTCTTCTGAAAATATGAACTCATGATGATTAGTATTACAGTAAACTGTTACCTACTACAATATGCTTGTGTTCTAGGCGATTTCAAGTCAAAATGTTAACGTTTTTAATTAAATAATTAATTCAGCTCTGCATATTAATTCTAGCATATAAAACCAGATTTTTTAAATTTAAAAATCGGTTTTCAAATTTTAGAAATTTATAAATAAAAACCGGTTTTTTAAAACCGACAAACCCTAGCTATACTGTAAAATCAGGAAAACCGGACACATCAGCTTTTGTCATCCGACCACAGAATTATAGAAACGAGAGAATTTAATAACGTTGTTATTCCTTTTAATCTAAAAAATGCCTTTCACGTGAAATAGAGTAAATACCTATGTACTGTACAGTGACGGATTTAAGAAAAAAGACTCAGGTTTAAATAAAACGGGCTAAGTGCAGTACCTACTACAGGTCCCTATTTAACGGAACCCATTTTTTCTTGAAAATGAAGAGGTATTTTTCTAAAAACGGGCTCAGTGTAATAGTACAGAAACAAAATATATTTTGGATAAAATCATAATTTTTTTTCAAGGATGGGGCCCTGGCGGGCCTTCTTGGCAGGGGTCCAGGCAGCAACTGTTCCTCGGCCGCCCTGTTACATCCACCAGTGGTACAGTAGAAGTAAAAGAAGAAAATAGTAGGTCCTTGTAAGAATTTATGAGTTCAATACTAAATTTCAACGCATTTTACTATCTATCCAACATACACTCCAAAAATACACGATTAGAATATTTTTAATTCCAATTCTTTTGACATGAGGAATTTATTTCCAAAACCCACCACTTAACAATCACCCTAAGCCAGACTTATGCCACACTCAACTTTTTTTAGTTCCACTTAATTTCTTCAGAATGCAACCACGAAGAGCCATCACCACCAACACAACATCTGAATAATTCCTTACATATTTCTCCACAATAATTTGTAAATATGGATATACAAAAAAAATTTTCCGCGTAACAAAAGGAAATAAACTAAAATATCCGTCGTTCTCTCGTTTCTCAAATAAAAATCGTCCCATTCCAGCTTCAATTATACATGCACACGATACCTTCTAAATCGCGATTCTTCTTCCCTTTTCACTCTGTTCCGTTTAAAACGGACAAGGCTAAAGGATAATGGCGACGCGCAGCGGTGTGTAAAAAAATATTTCTCCCCGCGGTTTCGCGACGATCTCGAGTCACAGGCTCTCGCAGAGGAACCAGCCGGGATACTCTTCCGCCTCGTTGTAATGGAATACACTTTCGCACTTCCCTCGGCCTGGTTGCTCTCTTCTGGGCCTCTTCTAGCCGCCTCTCCGCGCTACCGCCCGCACACGCTCCGCTCCGAATGAAAACGCGTCTCAAAAGACCTTTGTACGCGCTTCTGTCACGTTCGATATTCGCGCGTTTCTTTTACGTCGTCACGTTTCCCCGTCCAGCCAGGGATTTTCCCAAAAAGAAACAGCAGCCTCGCTCTTTTTTTTCCGTAGGACATCGACCGACTGACGTTTGTCGTCTAAATTTCTTTTCCTCGCACACCTTTGCGCCTTTTTTCCTTTGTGGCCGTTCGGCCTTTACGCCGCTGAGGGAATCGGAGCCCCGCGACAATGGAATCATATGGCAGCGCACGTATTCCTCCGATTAAAACTCCTGAAAGTGGAATTTCAATAGCGACCAAAATCCGTCCAATAATCGCGGCCGCATAAACACAAGTGAACCGCTGCAAACAATTCGCCCCAACCCCTTCGAAGCAGGAGTTACCATTCCAAACGCGAGAAGCTCGATGGAAAAGCGCCGAGCACCATTGGAGGTTGCACAAAACAAAACGCAATCGAACGTACCCAGGCGACTCATTTGCGCGATTGCTAATTACCATTTTTAACCGATTTCAAAAAGGAGGAGGTTATAGATTCGACCCGTACGTATTTTTTTATATTTTTTATGATTGTCCCTACATAACTCCTCAGCATGTTGTGTGCAATGCACTAAAAAGTAAAGCATAATTTTATCGCTTATTTAATCTGCAATTTGTAAATCTGGTACCAACTTAAAAGAAATAGTAAAAATGCACGAAAAAGTAAGAAAAATTGTTTCCTTTACTTAATCTACGACTTTCATCTTTTTAAGTCGGCGCTTCATCATTTGCACTTTGTAAATCTGGCGTCGACTTAAAAAATATGAGAATCGTAGATTACATACGGGAAATAATTATTTTTTACTTTTTAGTGCATTTTTATTATTTTGAAGTCGGTTTTAATTTTTTTTTAATTTTTAATTTGCAAGCTCCGTAATTCGAATAATGACCACTCGTAATGCGTTCAAGGCGGCGTTCCGTACACGGTGATCTAAAATCACTTAACATTTTCGTCACTTCAACTTACAATTTCGATTGCGAAAGCTGTTCCAGATTTTCATCTAACATCTTGAGCAACCACGGACGCGACACGTTCGCGGATGGCTCCGCCATCAGCTTTCCCCGCTTGTATGCGCCCGTGCGGACGCTGTTGGCGCCTTATATCCGGGTTTGCACTGCTAACGACTCCATTCAGCGGAAGTAACTCGGTTTGCGGCCGGGCGTAAAGTGAATGCGTCAAACAGCTTGTTAATCTGCATTACCTGGCGGCCAGGCAGAGTGAACGGTGGGTTTCTCGCGAAAGCCTGTGCTGCCAATTATTCAGCCGACCGTTGCCCTTGAATCGCTCATTCGCGACTCGGTATTCCCCTTCGGCCCCTCCGCCCGTCATCCAAACTGTCGTTTTCATCGACGAGCACAGCTAACGAATACCACAACGAACCTCTCCCATTTCTCATCTCTTCTTCTCGCTCGCGATAATAGAGCGCGCGCTTTCGCTACTTGTCGTTGCCCCTTTCAAAGCAAAAAAAGGTCCGAAAAAAGAGTGCGTGCCGCTACAGGGGACCCGATTGATTGGGATTTCGCGGTCGATCGTGATTAATGAGCGCCCATCGCGATGCTCCTCGTGTTTTTCCACGTTCCCTTTTTTTGCTTCCCTTTTTTCCATGGGGATTTTATTTTTCACCTTTCCCACTGCGTGTAGGGGCTCTCTTTCTGTTACTGTGTCTCTATGGGCCGCGTTCTTGCTTTACGCGGTACGAATTGCACAGTGTGCCACGGTTAACTCGAATCGAAGCCCGCGATCGACGCACTTGTTCACGGGATTCAAAGAGTCCTGGCGTGCAGCGGGGCGCGATTTCGGGCTCGATAGCGAACGGGATGGAGGTCTCTCCATTGGCGAAGTTTTGTTCCATTCTGGGGGTCGGATGGAAGAGAGGCAGCGAGCAGCGTCGATAACGTTGCCGCCGGTTCGATGACTTGTTGATCGTGCTCGTTGGTACGGTCAGATTCGAATGATCTGCAGTGCGGGGAGTGAAAGAATCTGGCTTCGCTGCTTCGACTGCTAACTGTCCCGATGATTAAAGCCCTCCTCTTTTGTCGGTGTGAACAAACATTCGGTTTATTGCTAATATTATTAGGTCCATCCATACCTAAATGATAAGGTTTTTCTTACAGTGTCCGTATTTGGAAATCTTACCAACACTTGTTGAATTTAACTTGTGGGATAAGTGTTAAATAGTTACCATTCGAATTTGTTTCAGAGGGTACTTTAGTGTAACTGCCCGTTTTTCAACGCTGTCTTCGGGAAATTATTTTACAAAAACTATAAGTTTATACTGTCTGGCGTTTTGCCTCCATGATGTGGGGACTGTTATAATCATCCAAAATGGAAAATATAGGTAAGGTTTATTTTCTTTATTATGGCTGTCGCTGTGATTGGAACAACAGAGGTCCCCTAAAAATATTTTTTCCAGAATGACAGCATTTTGAAAAAATGTTCGATTTTTGCTAAAAATTTAGCTGTCTTCGTTCTGTCAACTTAATTTTTTACAAGATACCAAATCATTCGTGGTTCTGTTGTCCGTCCTGACAATTTTAACCATAACTTCGTCAATTTTCGGAATTTCCCGGTAACACTTTTACAGAATCTTCTCCATACCAGGCATATGCCATTAATGGGACTAGGCAGTCGTAAAATCGACTTTTTTTATTGCATTTTCCGAAAGTAAAAAAAGTGGTGAAGCGGTAACTTTTATAGTGTCGCCTTTGCCCAGAAACTTTAAACACATTTTTCTGGAATCTTTTTTTCTCGTGGTTCTGCCGTAATTGGTAATGAACAGCGGTTCAGATTGACTTGAATAAATTGCAGGATGTGTAAAACATGTGCCATTCGACGTGGAACCTCTGATATAGTCCATAAAAATTCGAGATTTTTATAAAAAAATTAAAAAGTCACTGGTTTTCAGTAACGCACAAAGAAGAACGAATTTTTCTCGGAAAAATCGCGGTTTCTTCATCCCCCAATTGCAATAATTTTGATTTAATGTTTGTTTTTATAGGTTCCACTGGAAACTATGTATCCAACAAATAAGAATCACAGCTTTCAAATCAAATTACGTCACATTTTAAGACCGATATTAAGGTAAAACTACAGTAAAACGTTAAAATGTTTACCAGTCTGCAGCGCCATTTTTAAACCAAATATATATTTCATGCCAATTATTTCTCAATCTGTATGGTAGTAATAAACATTGGGTAAACGGATAGGTACATCTGGATTTGATTGCATTTCCTTGCAAATAAATAAAGGACAGAGTTTCTTTCTCACGAAAACGGCTCCCTTGTCCCCTTAATAAGCATATAAAAATATTGATTTTTTTAACGTCTTCAAGGTATGTACCCTCTTAACAGTAAACCGTAAACAGTCTTCATTGAATTATTCAAGCCTCCCTACACGAGGTTCATGGTCGATACTGTAGTTCCCAGATCAAAATTTGCTAAACCATATTTGACACCGGCTTACAGTAATAGTTTATCCCATAAAAACACTTAAAAAAAATAAAAAAAATTACGCCATGTACATAAAATCAAGTAAATCACAAAAATAGAAGATAATAATAAGTACAAAATATAAAAAAGATATGAAAACAAAATGAGCTGCAAGTACATAAAGGTGCTTTCCAACTGCGCTTAAGATGACATAACTGCATATACACAGCTAAAATGCTGTGTTCATACATTCCATTACTCATATCGCGGACATTTTAATCATTTGTACAGATAAAATGTAATATCTATACATTTGCCTAGATGTCCACGGCCTGGAAGTCAAATACTTGGCGTGGCCAGGCAAGGTATTCTCAGATCATCAATAGCCATACCCTCCCTCTCGCAGGCTGTCAAATAATTTGTCAATTTAAAACTCCAACAATATGAGTACATTTTCATTATATTGCGTTTTAAAATAATTCTAATATCATTCATCGACACCAATACCTTTGCCTTCACAATCTTTCAGATAATTTGTCAATTTAAAACTGCCAATATGAACACACTTTCATTATTTTGCATTTTTAAATTATTCTTGTTCATCGACACCTTGACCTTGCCTGGCCACGCCAAGTATTTGACTTTCAAGCAGCGGACATCTAGGCAAATGTCTAGATGTTATATTTTATCTTTATATTATTAAAATGTACGTGACAAGAGTAATGGAATGTATAAACACAGCATTTTAGCTGTGTATATATATAGTTGCGTCATCTTAAGCGCAGTTGGAAAGCACCTTTATGTACTTGCAGCTCATTTTGATTTCACATCTTTCTTTTATTTTGTACTTATTATTATCTTCTATTTTTGTGATTTATTTGATTTCACGTACTTGGCTTAATTTGTTACTTTTTTAAAGTTTTTTTATGGGGATTTGACTTCTTTTTACAAAGATAAATTATATATGGAATGACGTCAGATAATGTTTAATATTATATTTATTATTATCTTCTATTTTTTGTGATTTATTTGATGATACTCTTTTCCGTTCTCGACTTTTTCATGTGCTTGGCGTATTCTTTACTTTTTTGAAGTTTTTTATGGGGTTAAAATATCCACATTGCCAATCTATATGTATTGTGTATATGTATTATGTATATAGTACTTTGTGTATAGTACAAGGAACACTGATTAAATTCGTGCATTATCGAAGATGTCCATGTATCAAAATAACTGAATAATTATGTATACGAAATCCTTCCTACAAAATTATGCGTACATACATAGTCTGGCGTAGGTCACAGCATCATTTTACACTTCGATTATCTACGTATACATAAAATCCTCAGTTTAGTTATAAATAAAAAACACTTTGATGATATACGAACATGTTGCAAATCAAATTTTGGCAACTTACCTTATTTGACACTTGCCAGATTATAACTTGACGCTGTCAAAATTTGGAGTAGATTGCATAGTGAAGATAACGATTGACGAACGAAACATGTGTTAGTTTCTGTTGGCTGAAAGTGTGCGTGTAAAGCATATACGTATTATGTCAACAAAAATTTTGGTTGAAGAATCAGAAGAAAAATCTTATCGTTTTCGACAGATCCATGAGACGATATTACAATACCTCTGTCATGCGTGGGCCGATTTGATTGAATTTTGTCTTATTCAAAAGCTTATATGCGATTTACATAAGAAAAGTGCCTTTAAATTTAGAAAATATTGCAGGCGTAATGAGATATTAATGAAATAAGATTCAGGTAAGGTTGGATTAGCCGGGCGACGAGTAAATGATTGCCGCAGCGACAGTCGACATATACAGGGTGTCGAAACATGTACTTGGCGTCGAGACGCTACCACATAGAGATCTAGAGAGATCCATACACCTCAGATATGATTTCACTGCTACAGTTGCATATTATTTCCTTGATTAAAGTCGTATACCATAACATCCTGAATATGTTCTTTTGTCACGTCCATTTTAAATGTTTGTAATAACTGCAATATTTAATCTACACTCGTGAGCGTTTGATACAACATTGCCTGAAGGTTCATATTTATGATAGTATATTATATTTATCAAACAGATAAGTGACGATCGCGACGTGTTTGATTGTTGAAAACTCAGCTATCAGAAAACCTGCGTTACTTATGGGATCACCTATTTAATATTATAACCGAGAGTACGTGAACAGTTGTCCAAAAATTGATTTTCGTTATTTACTTGACTAAGGAGCTCACTTCAATCACTTCCTCCAACACGTTCCGCGCCATGTGGACCACCGGTGGCCCACGATAGTATTTTTCAATTCAGTGCCGAAATCAAAATAGGACAAAAGAGCTGTAATTATGACGAATGTGGAACATGTATTGTATTATTTTCATAATCCGAATTTCACAATCACTTTTATAGTCCTATTAAAATTTACATTATCACCGTACCATGGAACGTGTTAAGAACCCACAACACGGAAGGAAAACGTTTAAGAGATGTGTAAACGCCAGCAAAGTTTCAGCTAAAAAGTTCAGCAACACTTTCAACTCGATTACACACTTATTGTTAGATGTATATTATTAGAAAGATCACAGTTTATAGTATAATATTCATAGATTTCTATAAAATAAAAAATTCTCAAAAATATGTAAAAATTTGTTTTAAGCAATGAATACCTGCATTTTTTTAAAAACAGAAGATAATTTCTTAACGAGGGAACCTGGTTTAGGACGCTGAAGACACGGTGATTTTTAAGATTTATTCTCAACAAATATAAAGCAAATCTTTCCAAAACTTTAAGCATTTTTTATTGTACATTCAGACAAGAAAACTTTTTTTAGAATAATTCAGTTAACATTGTTTTATTGGAATATCTTCGTAGTGGTACAGAAATAAAAAAGCCGAAGTTTTCTTAATTGACATGAATTTATATGGCCGATGAATTAAACAAAGAAAAAAGCAAGAAAAAAGTCTAAAATTGACATAGTTACGGGACTTTAAAGAAAAAGTTACGATGTTGACAGAAAATTTTATGCCAAAAATGGTTTCATTTAATTTTTGCATAAATATTTTTCATTCAGCGACGATGGTTGGTCAATATGTAACTAAAAGAACTGGGGTGCAGTCAATGGGTCAATTAAATTTTTCTCTATCGTGCACATAAGTTTAGAATACGAGGTTTTGAGAAAAACGCGGTTAAAATTTTCGTCCGACCTATACCTGCACGACACGCATCGGTTACGTCGGTTGTATCTCTGAAGTTACTTCGAATTTCTGCCTGTAACTTTAGGAATATATTCTCCATGAGGATTGCTATCGATTAAAAAAATAATAAATTCTTTTAGTGCTCTAAACCATGATCTCCCCTTAAGTGGGCCATATTACCCGCACTTACCTTACTCCCTCAGTACAATAATGACGTAAATAATAATAACAACTATATGCAGACTTCGAGCCGAATCGGTGATACTAAGATCCTCGCGCGCGCCCCTCGTCGGTGGTAATCACATTTTCGCATCCGATGGATCCCTTTTTAATCGTTCCCACGGATTTTTGGCTGCGGCCCATTAATTTCGACAATGCTCGTCCCTCTAGCCCAAACTGCCGCGCCCCTCGGCCAGCTTCCTCTCTAACCATTATTTTTCTCTTCGACATCTTCGGGATGGCGCACCGCTACTCCTCGTAATTGCAGCACAATCGTAGCCCGTGGGCATTAACCGCGCACGAACGCCATCACGGGGACGAGCACGGTTCCATACAACCTTCTCACTCGCGGCTGATAGTAGCGAAGGCAAACGATAACAATGGCCGTGGAATGGGTGAAATTGCGGGGAGCGGCGACGTGAGTCTGAAAAAAAGGAAGGAGCAAAAACAATATGTAGATCGTTCGAAATCCACCGTCCCATATTCCACGTCCGCGCGGAAGATTAGAGGAAAAATTGCGTTCGCGGAATTTCGGGCTTCCGTCATCGTGCCGTGGATTCCAACGCCTGCGGTCGATGATCTCATTTCTCGCGGGATTACCGTTCGCCGTGTTATCGTTGGCAGCCTAATCATCGATTTTTCGTCACGGGAGGCACAAAACCGAGAAACTCGGCTGCAGGTTTGTCGACCGTGGGATACGTGGATTTTTAAAAAATAGTCGTATTTTTATCCTGCTTTTGATTTCTGATTCTGACGGTCATGCGTACCTGTATGGGAGTAGGGCTGGGAATATTTGTTGAATTTTTCGGTATTCGAATATTCGAATACTTCAGTTACTCAGTTATTTGGCGAATATAATTCGGATATCCAAGTATCCAAATACTATTCAAATATATCAGTATTAGAATATTTAAATATTCGAATGATATTTGGATACTTGGATATTCGAATACTTACACATTCGAACAATAACATTCGAATATTCAAATATTCGAAGTTTATTTGTAACATTCGAATACTCAAATATTCGAAGTTTATTCGTAACATTTGAATACTTGTAAAATATTCGAATAGCAGGATAACAGAATATGTGAAAGACTTTCTGAGAATTGGATGAGGGACTGAGGGTTGGGGAAGCCGCACATTTTGGGTCATCTTGTGTTGGTATCACTGGTTTGTATCACTATTGTAAGAAACCCCCAATTTATGGGACACGAAGATATAATTCTTTCCAATGGAACCTTGTTTCCCTTATTATTCCGAATTTAATGGGGTATTCTCACGTAACAAGACGTTTTCGTTGCGTTATTTCGGATTTTTTTACAAAGAACCCATAGATTTTATTGTTATTCGGTTTGTTGTTACATATTTATTGATATTTGAACTATCTTCACAAATTTCGTCAGTGGAGAAAAATGAAAATCAAACACAGGTGATTGCTTTATAGTAATCGTTAAAAAAAAATGGGGTCGCGGTGTCAATGATTGGGCTCGTTCTGGTGATCTGAAAGAAATAATGTAACAAGATTCTTTAGTTGTATGCCTTTGGCTATAGCCGGTACTAGAATGATAAAAAAATATTGAAAATTAAGCAAATGGCGGCGGTTTGAAAACTAAGGTTCCTGACAGCAGATCACCGCGTTTGCGGCGGAACTTCAATGTTGATCCCGATTGGGCCCAGAAGTCATCCTAGGGGTGAATTGTCGCAACGCGTCTGCAAACCGCACCCCGAAATTGCGATTCGATCGAATCTATGTGTCTCCACCACACGCGGTACGACCAAGGAAATGAGCTATTATCAAACTCGCCCATCCCCTCGCCAAAGCGACGATAATCACGATAACAAGATAAACAATCTAACGGCACCGTCAAAATAAATCCTCCGTTTTCCCGCATCGTTTCGCTTGTTCGTTCTTTCACGCGAACTTCTTTTCACGGGGATCCTGTGCCCCTTTTTAAATGAAAATGTGGATTGAGAAGCCTGTAGCGAATAAAGGAGGGCGAGCTTGAAACGAGTTTACGCCGCGACGCGCATTGTGCGAGCTGTTCAGGCAGGCCAGCCCCAAATGCACGTCGCCAAAGAATTCGTTCCGACTTTCATTCGAGGCCACTGTTACCCGCTGAACGTTTTTTACAGGCAAACATCACGATCGTTCTTCTTATCGGACGAATTCTCCTGCGTGCTTTTCTCGCAGTGGCTCGGTAAGCGAGGCAGCTTAGCCTCATTGTGCGCTCCAGAGAAGGGAATATCGTTGGCTTGTTGGTCAAAATGATCAATTTCAGCATTCCATCCCGAGATCCTGAAGGGTTAATTGAAACATTTACGTTCTAAGTTTTTCACTACAATATGTTAATAAAAATCCATATGAGGGAATTCTTATGTATTTTGCAATATTTTTCAATCGTTACGCTTACGACATTACTTGATTTATTGTAACATATTGAACTTTAAATTTGCATTTGACCGGGAGTCAAGAAATATAGACTTGGTCCGTTTTACCAAGTGAACGATTCCTTCCTCGAAATGTTGGGGTGGTAACAGATTGCGGTGTGAGAAGAATTTATTAATTTTTAGTCAGATGGATGGGGAGGGGGGAGGGTGGTAATATTTGCGGAACGAATTCTGAGGATATGGAAGGGTATGTTGAGGATGTAGGGGAATTTGTTAACTAAGGGTAGACTTACTAATTAATAACTAGAATATTGGCAGGTCTGTCCATTATTGGATTTCCAATGTATAGTTGAAAGCTATCGGTTATTCTACATATAGAATATGGTAGAATTTTTCATTTACAGTAGAACCTCTAGTAGGGGAGAGTAGAGGAATTAACTAACACTTAACCTTTAGAGGACCGGGCTGGCCACTATAGTGGCCATTGAAAATTTAAATATTTGAACTTGTTTCTAAGGTTTCAGATAAGTATCGCTAATCACGATTCTATGGTTAGAGTATCGAAATTTTACGCAGAAACAGTGTTGCTATCCTAAACAAGCCTAAATGAATAACAGCAGTTACATTCATATATTATTTCGAATTTCCGACATAAGTATAAATTCATTTTTTTTCATTTGGAAGGACAAGAAGTATGAACAAACAGATAAAAAACGCAACAAAGAGATACACATTCATTATTCATTTCGTATAATGGATGGGCATTAGTGAGTTGTACGACTGCAGGTCACATAATAAATAGTAAAATCAGAAAACTAAAAAAAACCAAACATAACACAAAAAACCACAAAAACAAAAAAGAGCTACAAAAGTTTCTACGTCAACGTCGTTAGCCCTGGGCAACGCCAAAGGAAAGAATAATATATAAATGTAACTACTGTCATTCATTTAGGCTTGTTTAGGTTGGCAACACTGTTTCTGCGTAAAATTTCGATACTCTGACCTAAGAATCGTGATTAGCGATATCAAAAACCCTTAGAAACATTAAAGTTCAAATTTTAAAAATTCCAGTATATGCCATACCGTTCGCAGACGGGGTGACCACTATAGTGGCCACCTAAGAATTTGGATACTTTGCCGGCCATTTTGGTGGTATATATACATAAATTTTAAGTAAATAAAATTGACAATTTCTATGAAAAAATTCCGGCCCTCTAAAGGTTAAGGGGGTATTCTGGTCTAACGAGGCGTTTTCGTTGCGTTATTTCGGAACTTTTGTACAAAGAACCCAAAATTTTATTATTATTAAGTTTATTACTACATGTTTATTGATATTTAAACTATCTTTAAAAAATTTTGTCAATAGGGATTGGCACTCGTGACGGCACCAAACAAAGATGTCCGGACGGAGTAGGTCGATTTTGGTCTACAATACGGCGTTAACGTACATTTTAAACCTAAAGTGCAGTTATTGTTTATTAAAATAATCATAATGAAGCTTACAATAAACAACGTACAGTAGCGGACAAAAAAGTTACCACTTTCCTGATTTCTTTATTTTTATTATTTTTAACAGCAACTTAAAGCTGTAGCATGTGTTTAATATACATATTCTGAAAGAGAATTAAAAGCTACGTAAAACTTAGTTAAAGTTGTATTTATTAATTAACAGACCAAAATTTTATATAACATTATACAGAAGCTATACATTTTTATGACCGACAAAAAAGTTACCACTTTTGAAAAGTAATAAAAATTCTAATATTTTGTCGGGGCACCTTTTGCTTTTAGGACGGCCTCACATCTTTTTGGCATCGAATGTATCAATTTTTCGATAAGGGTAACAGGAAGGTCATGCCAAGCTTTCTCGACAGCCGCAAATAACTCATCGGGTTTTTTAAACTTCTGCCCATTGAGCTTACATTTAATCGCACCCCACAAATTTTCAATGGGGTTTAGGTCTGGCGATTGTGCTGGCTATTTCATTACCCTTATTTTATTGTTGGAAAACCATTTTTTTACAGACTTTGCAGTGTGTTTTGGATCATTATCCTGTTGGAATATCCATACAGCAGGCATGACCCGGCGAGCATGTGGCTTCATTACATTTTTCATAATATTACAATATTGATACTGATCCATTATACCGTTTATTCGGTGAATAGGACCTAACCCCGAAAGACTAAATGCTCCCCACACCATTATACAACCTCCTTCATGCTTAACCGTACCAATGGTATAACGAGGACTAAACCTTTCATTGATCGGACGCCGTACAAATCTAATTCCATCGCTGTGTATTAAATTAAATTTTGACTCATCGCTAAATAAGACCTTTGCCCAGTCAGCAGCGGACCATGCAAGATGTTCACGCGCAAAATTCATCCTTTTTTGCATGTTTTTGTTGGATACAAATGGCTTCTTAGCAGCAATTCGGCCATTTAGTCCCTTCTCCGCTAGTCTCCGTTGAACCGTTCAGACACTAATTTCAACATTTTCAACCAACACTTTATCACGAATTTCTGGGGCTGTTAGCTTTGGGTTCTCTATAGATTTTCGAACTAAGAGTCGGTCCGTTCTAAAAATATTTATCGATTTTAGTAAAATTTTGTTGCCAAAGTAAGACAAAAATGTATAATATTAACCTTTCATTAGTTTTTCTTGGTCGCCCTCGATTTTCCACGACCAATGGATTCTTTTCGCGACAATAAATGCGACGGATTGTGCTTTTATCCATCTTCATATGCTCAGCAATTTGTTGAAAAGTGTAGCATTCGTCATCACGTAACCGAACTATTAAACTTCGCAATTGGGGATCAGTTTTCTTTCCACGAGGCATTTTTAATCGGTTTTAACCTCTTAAGCGTCTACTCAAAACAAAAGAACGCAGAAAAGGAGCGTAAACCAGAAAAACGAAAGACAAATACGCGGGAATATGAAAGTGGTAACTTTTTTGTCGGTCGTAAAAATGTATAGATTCTGTTTAATCTTATATAACATTTTTGTTTGTTAGTTAAATAAATTCGACTTAAACTGGGTTTTATGCAGCGTTTAATTCTCTATCAGAATATGTATATTAAACACATGCTACAGCTTTAAGTTGCTGTTAAAAATAATAAAAATAAAGAAATCAGGAAAGTGGTAACTTTTTGTCCGCTACTGTATGTATTTTCACAAATGCAACACATTCATGCCGCAATTTTGTTGAAGGTAAACGAGTTTTAAATGCGGATCATGTAATATTTTACGGCAGGACGAGTGTTAGCAATGACTATGTTAATTTCATTACATTTTGTTTACAAACATCACATTTAAAAAGTAATCTGCATGAGATAATCGGATCTATTTCTGCTACTGGGAAAATCATAAATGTAAATGTTCTTGCAAAGCGGGATTAAGTCAGAAATGCAGAAATATAGTGTGGCTGTTTTCTTGCACTTAAACAGAATTGATATTAATAATTCGGAGTTAGTGTCATGCATCGATACTAAATGTCTGTGGATAATATCCCATTCCAAGTCATTCGAGAAATATGCACCAAGCTCATTACACGAACATGAATGTTTATAAGAAAAAATTTTAAAATTCTTTCCCAGAACTTTCTTCTGCCAATCATATCCGATTGTCCTAGTTTATTTACATGATTAATTTGCACTTTGCCGGCTTTAGGGAAGTGGTAAAAACTTAATTCTTGCAATCGAAAACACAGCAAAATATTTTGCTTTTCGGCGCTTTTGGTACAAATTGCACTACGGCCTCCATAACTAAAAGTACATTAATTATAGTAGAACAATTTATACGGAAAAATGATACCACAAATAAGTTAAAATGTAAATTTCAACAATCTTGAGTTACCAGTCCCAGAAACATTTACACACATAACACCTGTAACCCCATCTTGAGGTCGAAAGGCAAATAATAAACCTATTTACTACTACTATAAATATATCAGATACATATCATATATATATAACAAATTTTTATATATATATGGTTACCATTATTTATAAATAAATCCTTCAAACTTGCTAATATATATAGAATTAATGGGTTCATCGAATTATTAATTAGTTTACTTCAATTTGTTCCATCAAATCCAAAATAATTTAAATATAATTAATATATATTTATATAAATATATATGCCATTAATAAAAAGGCCAAGAACTTGTGAAGAGTCACAGTGGCGATGATGTTTTTCGGATACGATATGGGTTTTCTTTGTCTTACTGAAATAATGGTTATTAAAGCTGTTTCGTTATAAAGGAAGATAGTTTTTTAATTAGCTAGGATCAGTGTTTACGTGTTTGTCGCGTTGGCTTGATTGTTTTGCTGGAAATAATTAAAGATTGCATTTAAAGGGAGGAGTAATTGGCTGGGCAAGGACTATCTTTCCCCAAGCTCCAACTGGTCCAAACGATTGAATTACTTTTACGACATTGTCCCGTTTATTTGAAATTCAATTATCTCTATGTTGACTCCTCGAAGAAGTTTCCTCCTCTGCTATTGACGATGCATTCATTGGGATTCGAACGAAAAGATTCAAATTGCTAGGCTATGTGTAACATCCCCTACAGCACATTTGTTGCAGAAATGTCTCAGTTGCGTTGCGGTTTAATCCTTGGAATATTGCACGAAATGTTGCCGAAAAGTTACAAGTAAATTGCTATGTCCGCCCTGTGCAACATTGCAGGATATATTTCTGCAACATTTTTGGGGGATTTTACAGCAATGGTAGCGCAACATTTCTGAGATTTTACAGCAATGGTAGCGCAACATTTCTGAGATTTTACAGCAATGGTAGCGCAACATTTCTGAGATTTTACAGCAATGGTAGCGCAACATTTCTGAGATTTTACAGCAATGGTAGCGCAACATTTCTGAGATTTTACAGCAATGGTCCCGCAACGTTTCGGGCGGCAGGTCCAAAAATAAAAATATCAGTAGAATGGAATTTTATTACACCATGTCTTTGATGGACGCGACGACACGAATATAATGTGCAGGAATCATTGTAGTATAAGGTCCGTGATCTTTTATAAATAGAAAACTTCTTTTACCCCACGGAGATTCGAACCTGCGACCTGTGGAACCGTAGATGAACACTTTACCGCTGCAGCTACAACTGTTGATTGAGAAGTTTACTTACGTATTCAAACTTATAGTCCTACCGTGCAACACTTTAAACAGAAATTATTAAAAAACGAAAATTCCTTGTGACAAACCCCATTACATCTCCCTAATCACGGAGCCGAATATTTCACAACAAATTCATTCCGACGCTTGATGTTGTATTAAGTTGATTCATATTCTGTTATGAAATATCCTGCGTAGTACAAGAAAATAATGTTGTTTAAGTTTTTAGCGCAGTTTTAATACAATCGTTTAACATAATATGTTTTATATATTTTTTATTTTCTAGTCTTTAGTGTTAGTGGCTATACATTTCACAGCTCAGACTTCTTTCAAATATGATTTATTGCTGTAAACAGTTTAACAGTTTGCTTAAACCTTATAGTGCTAATTAACTAATTGTATTAATTACTTATATAACATATTGTCCGTGTTTACATATATTCCCTTGGAGGTTGCCTGTGAAATGTAACACAGTATTCTGTTGGTCGACATATGTGATATAAGTAATTAATACAATTATTCAATTAACACATATGGTTTAAACAAATTCATTAACTATATGCAGCAACAAAAGATATTTGTAAAAAAAAGTGTTACACGTGCCATTCACTGTCAGTGTCCCTACCATTACCGTTTAATTGATTATATCTAATTAAAACGTTCCGAATTGTCGAGGGAAAATATTTAAGTCCGGATTTATTGCGGATTGATTGCAGAAATCTTTCTCATATCTTGCAAGCGCTCGCAAGATATGAGAAAGATATCAGCAATAAATCCGCAATAAATCAGGACTTAGATATTTTCCCTCGACATTTCGGAACGTTTTAAATAGATATAATCAATTAAACGATAATGATAGGGACACTGACAGTAATTGGCACGTGTATCACTTTTATAGAAATCTCTTTTGTTGCTGAATATTGTTTATCAGTTTGTTTAAACTCTGCAGTGTTAATTAAATAATTGTATTAATTATTTATGTCAGATAATGTCCACGTTCGCATATATTCCCTCTTGATAGCCCGTGGAATCTTAGACTGTATTCTGCGCGTCTACAATTCGGAATCGCTCCTCGAAATTCGGATTTATTGCGGATTTATTGCTGATATCTTTCTCATATCTTGCAAGCGCTCGCAAGATATGAGAAAGATATCAGCAATAAATCCGCAATAAATCAGGACTTAGATATTTTCCCTCGACATTTCGGAACGTTTTAAATAGATATAATCAATTAAACGATAATGATAGGGACACTGACAGTAATTGGCACGTGTATCATTTTTATAGAAATCTCTTTTGTTGCTGAATATTGTTTATCAGTTTGTTTAAACTCTGCAGTGTTAATTAAATAATTGTATTAATTATTTATGTCAGATAATGTCCACTTTCGCATATATTCCAATTTGATAGCCCGTGGAATCTTAGACTGTATTCTACGCGTCGACAATTCGGAATCGCTCCTCGAAATTCGGATTTATTGCGGATTAATTGCTGAAATCTTCCACGGCGCAATATTTCACGGCAATGTTTGCGCAATATTCCCGAAATATTGCACAAACTTGGCCATTGTAATATTGCACGGCAATATGTGCGCAATATTCCTGAAACAATGCACAAATGTTTCCATAGCAATATTACACGGCGATATGTGCGCAATGTTTCTGTTACATTGCACAAATGTGGCCATTGAAATATTGCACGGCAATGTTTCCGCAATTTTGCAGTAATATTGCAATGCAACTTGCAACCAAACGGCAACATTGTAATATACTGCAACTTTTGTGCAACGTTTCTGCAACAAAATGTGCTGTAGGGGATAACTTAACTAGGATTTCTTAATGAGTAGCATTTTTCAGAATTACAGAAATGTATGTTTTTTCAAAAAAAGTCAAAATGTTTTAAAAATATTCGTTGCAAAATTTATAAATAAACATTTTAACTTATAAATAACTTGCAAGTGTTATTAGTTTGCTTTTATTCATCGGTATTATTGCATTTATCAAATAATAACGTCAAAACGATGATAAGACAACCGTTCCTTCGAGAATATTAATAAGAATCACTATCCAGAATATTATTAATCTCAGAACTCCTTAATATTAGAATCTTCCATATAATCTAAATTAACCTTCACTAAATTAGTAAAAAATAAAATTTCCTTTCACAACTTACTGCATTTTGGGGTGCCTCGTAAGCAGGGTTGTCAATGCCAGCCATGGTTCTTCTGAAAAATAGTAAATCATATTTAATTGTAGAAAATAGAGATCACAAAATAAATATTATTTTGATATTTGTTTAAATTAAAATCCGGATATCGAATGAACCTTATAAATTCTGTAAATAAAAGTTATTTACTGAACTCTCAACTTTTAAATAATTTCTTTTCTGTTTTAAGTTAACTTTGTACATTGTCACTTTAACTGTGTTGTAAAAGTTCAGTTTCAACAGTTATTTTGTATTCGATGAATAAATGTTCTGAAGGATTATATATCTTTTAAAAGATATTTTAAACTAAAATATAAGTTAGAATTATTTTCTTAATTAGCGTTATCTGAGAAATTTAAAGCAGGGTAAATAAAGAAGAGAAAACAAGCTGTGATTTTTATATGATTATTGTATTTTACCAACAATAAGAGGAATGTTGAACAAAATCTATGTACCCCATAACGGGAAATCTGCTTGCTACAACTTTATACTTTTTTAGAACAGAATAAATGTTCCTGTTTAACTGGAACTTTTTTCTACCTCGAAGAAAACAAAAGTTCCCTATTTATGCATAAATGTATGAAATATAAGTTTCAGTGTTAAGTGTTCAACTTTGAACTGTTTTCTTGGAAAATAACTGACAATAGTAATAAAATTACTGGTATTTCATACCAAATTGAAAATTTCAACAGTTTCATTCGATCTTTGGTAAAATCACATCCTGTTTCTAATATGACGTCGTGTTTGTGCCGCCAAGTGAAATTCAGCGCATTCTCGAACCATAAGACAATCATTGAGTAGTGGGAATGAGCCGTAATGGAGATGGTATCAATCGAAGTAACAAGGTAATAGATGTCCCCGTTAAATTATTATGCACACTGTGTGGAACATCTTCGAGCATAATGTCTTTGGATGAACTTTGAAAGGCTCGTATTCTTCGCTGGAGGAGCGTAGTAATAGAGTAAGTGTAGGTAATACGGAACACCTGATTTCAAAAGCTTGTCAAACGTCTTTTTTTTAATAAAACTGACATGAATGGACGAGGGAACTAATGTACATAGTCAAATGTAAAAAATTCAATTGATTTGCAATTATAGTAATAAAACCGAAATAAGTCAAAATCGGCCGTTCTAAAAAATGGTATCTAATATGGAACACCTAGGAAATTTGTAAAGAAAACTGAAAAATGTTTACTTTTTTTTACTAAAAATAAAGATTTATTACAAAGCAAATACAAATAAACAAATATACATTATTTTTATAGTTTATTTCTGCTTTCTTCGTATCCTACACGTTGGGCATGTGAATAATAAATCGGAAGCCCCACATTCTTCGTGTGCCCATTGAAAGCAGCGAATACATGGGGTCCACTTTTCCCCATTCTCATCATTTTTATAATTAGCACCGCAAAATAAGCATTCCGCATCATCGTCGTCATCGTCATCATCAACATCGTCTATGACAGAAGAACTATCAGTCTTTTCTTTTTTCTTTTTCGGCCCATTTTTGGCATACCATTTTTTTCTGCAATTAGACTTTTCATTCCTTTTATTGGCTTGATTTAAGCTTTCTTCAAGGTCTTTTTTATGAAATAGGGAACTTAGAATACCAGCAGAGCCTCTTTTGCGACTAGTAGATCTTTTCGGATTGAGCCGAGATAAAGGCATTATGTCATGATGTTCGACAATTCGACTAGGTCCAGGAATTGGCTCACTTAAAACTCGATTTGATGATGGACCAGGTACAGCGAGTTGATCATTTTCTGTAAAGCTGCCACTAATGGGGAAATCATAATCCTGAAAAATTTCGCGATTTAGGGGATAGAGACCTGTCTTTCTAAAACCACTCATCGAAATTTCCATCGTAGCGGCCTTGTAATAAGCAGCGTTAAATAAACTGGCAATTCTAAACGGTGTTAATAAATCTTTATTTTGATCTCGGTCTTTTTGAGGTACGTTCCTTAAAAAGGTTTCAATCTCCGAGCTGTAATAATTTTTTAAAGACCTCATAAAGGAAACGTCGAGTGGTTGGAGTTTGCGGGAAGAATGAGGAGGTAGGCAAACTATGCTGACATGGTTTTCGAGTACTGTTTCCATAAGTTCAATATTTCTTGTATGCGTACTATGACCGTCAAGCACTAAGAGAACGGGATTATCCACACTTCGATTAGTATGTTTAATGAAATGGTTAAACCCCATCGTAAAAATATGGGTCTGTATCCAATCGGATGGATGATAAGCCCAAATTGAACCCGGTGGTACCCCATCCATCAATTCGTCTTTCATATGTTTCCTCGGCCAAATTATAAGGGTGGAACAACAAATTACAACAGTAATTAATTTCCCTCTCTTAGCAGAAGTGAGAGCTGCAACTTCTTTTTTTCCTCTTACGCTGATAATTTCCTCCATTTAGTGTTGAACCACGGATATTCCGGTTTCATCCACGTTATAAATTCTATGTGGCATTCTTTTGACCTTTTCAAATTCGGCTTCATAAACGTCAAAAAACTGCTTCACACATTCCGGAGAGAATCCTTTTACTCGTGCATTAGAAGTAGCACGTGGTGTTCTAATACTTAGAGTCGGATATCGCTGTATAAAATTTTTGAACCGTGTCCTTCCCACAGTTTCATTTCAGAAAGGGTTCGAAATATTATTTCTTAAAGCTACTTGATATGCTATTGTTGGGGACTGAACGAGTGTACTGTCGACGTCAAACGCGCCACTAGTCGTGTCGTCTGCTACGCGCGGCAGCCGACTCGAGTCCCCGGTGAACCGCACCAATCAGTGCTAATTAGGCCATCTCTGGGCCAAATTGCGTAATTACATCTATTAGGTAAATCGCTTGGCGGCATGTGAGTCACGAATTATGTGACCACGTGACTTCCCGGAATTCACGTCTGAATTCCGGGAAGAATCGTCCTTCTTCTCTTCGAGACGTTATCGGGAGCACACGTGCCGCGACCGCGCCTTTTATAACGATCCGTTATAATCCTTAACATCCTGTTTCGCGAGTTCATTAAATTTATCTTGTTGTTTGTGTCTGTTTGTGGGGATTGTGAGTGTAAAATAGTTTTGTAAAATTAAAGACAAACTTTTGGTGCTAAAGAGTTGCACTTTATTGAGATACTTTACACAGTCTATCCATTTTTCATTCGAACGTGAACAGCTATTTTCAATAAATCTTTTCTTCTCAATCCAAAAAACTTCTTATCCATTTCAATACAATAATTAACAAGTTTTAATTCTAAATGTTCAGGTAATGCGGGTCTCCTACCTAATGGTATATTTACTAATGTAGATGGTGAAATATCATTACTTAAAACATATCTACGTAGAGTGATTTTTGGTACTCCATATTTTTTCGATGCAGTTTGGTATACCATTCGCTTTTCTCGAACTGCCACGACTGCATTTTTCATGCTTTCTTTGTCCCAGAATTTTCTCTTAACCTTAAATGCTGTGACTTCCATCCTTATAAAAGATAATGTGTTTATAACAGATTATATAATCGTATTATGGAACACGCATGCAATATGGAACACGCGCGCAATATGGAACACATTCCATATTGCACGCACTCGGTATGTTCCATATTACGTACGCACATGTTCCGATGAGAAAATAAGAATTATACTAAGAAGAAAACAACTTTATTGGTAAACTATTGTTGAATAATCAAGAATAAACATATTTAATGATAAATCATACCAAAATATTACTTCGTAACTTACCTTCACTACAATATTGAACTGTTTGATGGACTTTCAAGAAACTTTTACCTACCACGAAATATATAAACGCTTCTCTTTCAATAATGGACACCCGACTGATACTCAATTGTCAGTATGATCGTCTATTGTTTCTAGGGAACTAGTATACACGATTGCCTGTAGAGTTCGTTATTTCTTTATCGAAATTTTTCGAAGTTCCATATTACGTGCCGTTCCATATTACCTGCGTTTACCCATCTAGGCAATCGCGCCTTCGAATTGAATGGAGACAGGTACTTGATCAGATTCGATTAATAAAAATAGCAACGCACATAAGTATCCTGGTGCATCAATGAAACATCGATTTTGTGAGCGCTATTCGACCAATGAAACTTCTTACAAGCTGCCTTGAAAATTACTGATTTAATAATGGAAAGAAAATGTGGAATGGTTATCAGGTTGGAAACGGCGAAGGAATTAATCAAATACTACAGAAATGGAAAGTGCAACTTCGAAGAGAAATTAAGCGGTCATGCTCAGTCAGGAGGCTGAAAGAAAAGTGATTTTGAGGAATTTTGTGTCAAAAACTGTACGACCTTTTTCAAAAAATATTTTGGTATTTGTAATAGTGTATTTTAGAGAGTATCTCATAATTTGTTTATTTAAAAATATTTATCAATAACGACGCTGCGGCCGATCTGCCGGGGATCGTCCCCAAAAAGGTGCTCTGCGGAAACCATTGCTGCTCGGTATTGGACCATCAGAAATTAAAAATTCGGGAAAATTTATTTAATACATTACATTATTTAGTTTTTGAACGAAGATCTTTTCGAAATAATAATTTGGGACAAAATGGCGGACGCTTTAATGTGAAGTTCCGATTTTTTACAAAAACATCACTCGTTTTTGATCAATAAAAAAATATGCATCGAAGAAGAAGTCCTTCGTTTAAAAACTATATAATTTAATATATTAAATAAATCTTGTGAAATTTTTAATTTATGATGATCTAGTACCGAGCAGCTGTGGTTCTAGAACTGTCTTCTAGCGCAGTCAGTGGTACTATTTCAAATACCAAAACAGTTTTTGAAAATCGTTCTACAGTTTTTGAGAAACAATTCCTCCTGACTGATTCAAATTCCTGCACATTCAAATACATCATCACATTCAGTAATAAGTATTAACCTGTTAACCGGCGATTTCGAGTTAACTCGTCATTTGAAAATGCTTCTTCACTGCGCCAGACGAGTCCACTCGTTACTACTATTAAAAAATTGCACTCGTCGCGAGAAAGTAAAAATCTCATTTGTTTCTTATTACTTTACTCTCTCCTTGTTTTTTCTTTTGCCATTTTTAATGCATATGGTTAATAAATTAAATTGAAAATTTTCATACTAACACTATCTTTTGAGTAAATTGTTTATTTATTTGATCGGCGAATTCTTGCCCCTTTAGTTTTATCATTCTACTTGTATCAGAAATAACATAAATAAATAACACAGATTTATACCTGCCGCGAGCAAGACGAGTTAACTCGTTTCCTGGCAGGAAAGTGGCACTTGTCACCACCCAGCCGGAGAACGCTATCGATCGAAAAGTGTGCCGGTTAACAGGTTAACATATAGGAATGTCATGTTTCAAATAGGTCTAAATAGTTGTACCTATCACTCGGTAGAAAACACCAAATTAACAGTATGAACGTGAGAACACGCGTGACAACCTAATCAGGTAAGATGACATACTCCTATTATCTTTTCAAATATTCGCGTCAGAAATGTGACATTTTATAAATTATGGTAATAATTTAAATTAAAATTACTGCAGTATGTATTTAATATAAATTTATGTCCATTATGGCCATTGTGAATTTTGAAAATCTAAGTTCAAATTCATTGTTAACAGTCAGCAAACCCGTTGGGAACAATTGCTTAAATTATCAGGCTGATGGATTTTCACTTCTTTTACCTTCGATACCTTAGAAACTAATTGTCACCTCGACTTGAAGATTTCTTGTGATCTCATCATAAGGCATCATTGGGCTTAAAATTCAGTTCTAAAATAATGGGAGCAAAAAGGTGCGCGAAAACCCCTCATCTTTGAGTTACAATTTAGTCTCCCGAGACACTTTAACTTTGCTGAATAAAATTTCACTCTATATAATTCCTCATTTACAAATGTATCGTGCACTTTACAATAGCTCTTTGTACAAACAGGACAAAAAGAATCGATTATCAAAACCAATACCCTCCACCAATAAATTGAAACAATCGTACCCGATAACGTGGCCATTCATACATAAATGAAATCTCTCGGTATCCCACGCTGTTGACTCGCGATCAATCGAACGGAACGGGGAAGACAACTAATAAACGTCCGACGGTTAGCTTCGCGAGGGATACCGATGAAAACGATATTGAAATTGGAGGAAATTAAAAAGCCTCCCTACCTCCGCCGATGGAAAATTCGATGCACGCAATCAGGTGAAAACGGTGGGAAGATTGCTAATGGGGAAATCGTGTTGAACTTAAAGATGTCCCTCTGGTCGAGGGCTCTTACGTTCGGTCTGCGGCGCGTTCCCGTCCGCAGGAAAACCGATCGAACGTTCCGTTTTTTTTCCCTATTTTCCACTGCGTCACGCTCGCCGCGGCCGAGGGTTGTAACTACGAAATCGTGACCATGTTTCCACGTGGGAATTAATTTCATTGCAACGGGATCAGGATTGCGCGTGGAATGCAGATGCAAATTCGCAATAAAAGAATGCTGGGGGAGAAGTACAAGTTTTAGACGCTTCGAAGATTGAGCTTGTGTGAGTGGAGATGCTTGTCTATTGAGTTATAAAGACGTTTTGCTTATGATGGGGTTTTCAGTAAATGGCTGGTATGGTTGTAGAACATACTATTTATTAATTTTTGATGAGCCTAATAGGTGTGAGCCGCGGAAGGATTTGAAGGGTAAAGGTTTAATCATAGCTAATTTTCAATTATTATATATTAGGTATACGATATAATATTTTACAACTACAATATGAAATTGTGCTTTGGAATGTGATTTTTTATGCTTGTAATCAACGGTTCTGTGAGGGTTTAGGGGTGGATCATGGAAATTTGATAAGCTCACATTTTCGTTATTCAGAAACTACTTACTAATGCGAATTCTTGTTCGCATAAATTTTTATTCGAACAATCTCGTGTGCGAATTAACTTTTATTCGCATAGAATTCCATTCGCATAAACATTCATTCGGTTTAAATTATTCCATTCGAATGAACTTTGATTCGAACAAACTTTTATTGAGATAAAATTCCATTCAACAGCAGTTTTGTTCGAATGAACTTGCATTTTAATTAATTTTTATTCGCATTATTTTCCATTCGAAATAACTTTCGTTCATTTAAATGTTACCCCTCGTTCATTATCCACGCGAAACTATTTCCAACAGCACGCAAAATTATCTACCACTGCAGTCCACCGTTTCGCCCAGCTTTTATTATTCAAGAAAGGCAGAGCGGCAGAGGATTCGTGCTTTATCGCGAACGAGTAGCACCATTCGATTCGGGGCGCAGGAGCAGCAGCATATACGTTCCGCTGACAGGACATTTTATTTATTGCCATCCACTGCACCAGGCTCCTTGCATTCTGATATTTTTTATGATTGTGCAGGTGTAACACGCAACGTAGAAAATATTGCTGGCGACCGAAACTGACGTTACGGAAATGTAATGCTAGATAGGTACGTTTCGAAAGATTTTAAAAGAGATGGAACTGCAAAGTGTGGAATTGGAATTACAGTCGAACGACAGTTATCTGAGTATAATGATTGTTCAGTCTATTAATTACTTCAAATAAAAGATATTCAGACTGTTGATTAAACAAAATGTTAACTAACTTGACTTCGTAAGGGAGAGTAGGGTAAACACGAACGCGGGGTAATCGCGAATGCGATGTTACGACGTTTTAATAAATAAAAATGATGTTTCCTCTCCAGTAGCTAATAGTGCAGGTCGTATCCAACGTCGGGCAGAAAGTAGTAAATACAGAACGCTCGTGCTATTCAAGATAAACACAATTTATTATGTTCATCATGTTTCAAGTAATATTTTGTCCATTCCAATTGCATATAATTACTGTTAAATTAATGATACAATTGTTTTTTTTTAAGTTGAAATAAAGCAGTTTTTTACCAAAATTTTATTACCAAAGCGTTGCTTGAATTATGATTCCAACCTCTGAAATAAATTCTTTTTTATTTTTTTATGTCGTGGGGCATTGGCGAACAACTAGAATGGGGTAATCTCGAACCTTTGAGATTAGCAACGTTAACCGATTTTGATAAAATTTGCAGCATGTATAAAACTTACTTAAATCTACAAAAGGGATTTTTGAATTTTCATTACAGGCTCGGAAAAAAAGTTTAAAAAACGACCTTTATTATTTTTTTTCGATATTCCGACCAATTACAACTTTTTTCTAACGTACAAGAAGAGGAATTTGAAAAATACATTGGGTATAGGTTGTAGCAACATTTTTTATGGGTTGACCATTGAAGTCGTGCTTTCTGTGCGACTTATGCGATATTTAGCACTCTGTTTGTGATTATCCCACGGCAATCGAGTAATCACGAACACCAAGGGTTGTGCTTTTTTACTATAAAGTTGATTTTTATTATAATTTTTCAAACATTCGTCACAGAACTTTATAGATGAATAGTTTAAGTATGTTTGTAAATAATAAACAAATTCATTTCTCATATAGTTTTCGTTTTGTTTGCTTTTTTGCTTAGGTGTTCGTAATTACCCTACTCTCCCTTATTATCTGGATTTTCGATTACGTGAATTCGATTATTTATTTCATAGCTAAGTTATCAATTATTCTTATGCCCTATTGCTTATATTATTATTGTAGAGTACCTATTTGAATTCCCAATAATGTAAATATTGATTACTCAAAATGTCAGTTACCTAAATTACTGGTTACTCAAACTTACAGTTGCCTAAATTACTGATTATTTGAACCTCTAGTCACCTAAATTACCCATTATTTGATCTCTCAATTACCTAAATTACTAATTCATGAAACTCCCAATTACTTATGTTACTAATTTCTCAAATGCTCAGTTATCTAAGCTATTAATTACTCAGACTTCCAATTACTTGAATTACCAAGTACTCAAAATTCCAGTTACCCAAGCTATCAGATTTTCAATTACCTAAATTATCAATTATTCAAATTTCCAGCTACCTAAACTGTCAACTGCTCAAACTTTCAATTACCTGTATTACTGATTACTCCAACTTCCAATTACCTAAATTGCGTTTACTCGAACACCCAATTACTTAAATAACCGATTACTCCAAATCTCAATTATTTAATTTCCTAGTTGCACAGTCTTCTTCACAGTTTTCTTCGTTCTCTACCAAAATTTCTATCATTCAGCTTCCCTATTTACTTCAACAAGTATAACAACATTTCAAAGTAATGCATCGTGTACTCGCGCTACCCAGACTTATGTCCAAATCATGGTCAATCGTCCTAACTACATATTTTCTTCAATAAGAAGTAAGGGAATGCAGCAACTTTGAACTATATAGTATTATGTAGAAGACGCATTTAGATGAACCATTTTCTTGCTCTGACGTCTCCTATCCTTATAACACCATCCACATTTACTATACCCACTATGCTTCAATAAATATGCAACTTTACACTATGCTTCAATAAATATGAAAGAATCCTTAAAAGGAATTCGATCATTTTTTAGCATAAAGAATTTACGAACTGTAAGACTTTCAAATATAACTTCACAAGTACAGAATCATGGATCAACGCTCCTTATTTTTCACTCAAAAGCAAAATTTTATTCCCCTTTTTCCCTACATTAGCCCGTTTCTAGTCACGATTCAGATACCTCTGAAACAGTGATGAGCAAAATTTTATTCAGATGACGAATAACGAATATGCTTCTATTCGCCACAAACAGATGAGTTTTTAGTCGAACAAGAACTTATCCGAATGAATTTTTTATCCAGTAAGAATTAATCCGATTAACTTTTTAATCAAATAACAATTTATCCAGGTAACATAAATAATTCTTATTCGAATAATTATTTGCCCCTTCTATAGATCCCATGAACACACTTTTACAAAACAAAGAGGAAATCAAACTATGAATATTTTAATAGATATTCGAATAAATAACGATATATTATTCGAATAATATGTTGCAAATAACGAAGAATTATTATCCGGATGAAATAGTCGTCCAGATAAAATATATTCGGACAGTTATCCTAAAGGAGCCCGTACACGTTGAGATCTATATCGATACATGTTGAAACTATCAGTGTCGCGATACACATTTCATCGTCTCAGTATCGATGTATCAATATCAGCTGTTATCGTCGCCTATATCAATATAATTATAATGAAACGTCGACACGTCCATTGCGCAACTGATACAAATATCTACATGTTTAAGCGTATACATGTTATTGTTTCTAATATCGCACTTCCAAGGTTTACTCTTTTTTTCACAGACAAACACTTTTAATTGTCTTAGATGCAACAACTGAGAAATAAGTTTAGCACTTAAGAATGTTATCAGAAAATTCCACGAAATCGCGTTTTGAACTGGACTGACGTCTCATGATTCCATCTCAACGTGTACCCGTGTTGTTTGATACTTGACACAAATCTCATGGCCCCCATACACGTTGAGACATGTATCGATACAGATTTCATGAAACTGGCTGGTGAGCCAGATGCAAGCTGCATGTATCAATGTTTCGATCCTGAGACAGCCAAAAACACGTTGAGATTTGTATCGCGATACTGATACTTGCAACATGTATCGATACAGATCTCAACGTGTATGGGCTATTTCAGACACATTTATCGATACCGAACTCAACGTGGACAGGGCCCTTCAGATAAGTATTTGTTCGAAACCATTCCAGACATTTCCTACCTCAACACTACACCATTCAAACTCAAATAAAAAACAAACAGCACCAGGTAGAGTTTTCACTTACCCACACCTCTTTGCACTCTTATCACCAGCAGCTCCAATAACCCTATCGATCATCGGCGCATCACAACCCGCCCAGTGTAGACCACAGCAGTGTTGCACTAAATTCGATCCACACACGTGGGCATGCCAAAGCGGCGCGTAAGCGTAGCGAGACACTAGCGGAACCTGCTCCTTGGCGATATTTCGAGGGCACTCGTTAAGGTGGCAATTAAATGTGACTGGAATTCCCGCGGCGATACTTAATTATATCACACGTCTGCCACGGGTAGATTGCCCCGTTAATTAATTCGCGTCCACCGCGTTTCTTCTTCTTTTCCCCAAGCCACACTACTAATTAAACGGGACGACAGAGCAGCGACAGAGGCGCGAAGACGCTCGTAATTGGCGGTCCGGCCGCCAGTTTCACCTGTGCACGTTGGTCTACCCTCGACGTGAGCCAGGCATCCGCTCCTTGTCCCACTGGCCAGTGCAGAATTAACTTTCAGTGATCACTCTCGCGGCACATTGTTTTCCCGCCAATTCTGCCTGATATCCCCTTCACTGGCAGTGTGCAATCGAGCTGACTCAAACACGTTAGCCTTCTCCGCTCTTTTATTCTTCTCAGTCGCTGTGTTCCCCAGTTTTCGCTTCCTGACCGCCCCGATTCTTCATTTAATTACTCTTTGCCGCGAAACAGGGTCCCCTAGTGGTCTCGATTAGCCTAGGGATCTCTTGATATGTTCGTTCGACTTTCGAAAATCTCAACATTTCTGAACGAAAAAGGTGGGTGTTATAACTCAGGTGAAACGTGCAAGGCTACCGGAACCGGTTCGTTCAGAGGCCTGTTAACGTTGAATTTGGGATGTGTTTCTGGTTTAGTTTGGAGGTTCTTAAAGACGTTGACCTTCTTGTTATCGTTTGGTGTCGGTGCTCCGGGATGTAATTAGCATAATTCGCGTTTAATCTGCAGCATGACACAATTCGATGACGCTGTGAGGAGTAACTACGTGGACGCTGGCTGCGATAGGTGAAGTGCTGGCTTCTTGTTACGCTGTATGTCCGTAATCAACCTTTATCGTTGGTATTTAAGATCGTTCATCTGGATTTTTGCGTGCTTCTTTTGGAATAGTGATTTGCTGAGGTTATCACTAGGCAGTGGAAGTTTGTCTATTTGTCAATTTACTTGTGATATAGAAGCTTTTATTTCGATACTGGAGGGTTTTTAGAAATGTACGTATATTAGGTAACAAGTATGTGATGCGTATTTATTACAGGATCGACAATTTATTCGTCGTTAAACTCTCATCAGTCAATAACTTATGTAAGACAGCAGTAAATATCAACAGTGACTTGTCGTTGATACCTTATCTCAATCATCGCAACGCACACTTTCGAACATATCTACAGAGAGACAAACAAAAACACTCACTCTTACTGTGTATCAAAGAAATTCATTTTAGGTCAGTTCATAATACAACCCGAAATTCTCAAAATTTTAGTCTCGATTATCCTCATCCCAGCATTCGGAGTTCATTAATCACTAAACACCGTCCTCTTTATTATTTGCTTCTTTCAACATTCTCCACTGTCTTTAAGAAGAATTATCCACCCTCGAGGAACACAATATTCCACTTCTTCATACAAAATTGTTTTTTCTTTACACTCTTCTTAATGGACGACGTTGCTCTCCACAAATTCTTTTTACTTTTATAAATACTATACGTTTTCGCTGTTAAATGTAACGCACACACAATATAGTCCTATCTTCTATTTGCTTTTATAAATATTTCCGAGTCTCAACGTGCCAGCGGATTTCGAATTAGCCACCAGCCGCGCCGACAGTGCCTCGCGAACTGACTAAGGTCAGCTACTGACTGTCTCGCGAGAAACGGAGCGGGGCTCTTGGTACAAGTAAACAATCCTTCCCTAATGACACTTTCAAGGTGCCACCACACGGGAGATTAACTTCTGAGAAATTGGCTGTTGGAAAAATTGAGTGTCGCAAAAATTGAGATCGATGTGTTTAGACTTTAAGGTGTAACTTTGTTCGAGGGATTTTTGAAAGAAATTCGAAATGAAGGATTTTCTGCGGATTTGATGAATTTTGATAGAATTTTGCTTGATTCGTGTGACAATCTTCTCCAAGGTGACGTAATGTATAGTTACTCAGAATTACCCATTATAATTTATGATTAGTATATTTATAATTAGTACCATCTACCAAAGAAATGCTCAAAGAAATTTTACTAGAAGAATGTAATAATTTAAGCACGAATGTCACAGAAAGTTACTTGAATCTATGCATCATAGATTAAATTAAGGGTAGGTTCCGGTCTATAAGTCGATTGTTTTTTATTTCATTTCTCTAATGTTCAATCTTGTAGGATTACGTGTTTAAAAAGATTTATTGAAATTCCTAAAATTCACGAAGTTATAGGCATTTCAATAGCGGCAAATGGTGACAGTACCGAACTCCCTCAGATGCATTTATCAGTTACTACCTTTCTCTTATTCTTGTACAATTCCTTTATACCGATTTACACATTTTAATGTACCGTATATCGCGATGTTAGCTTTGCATAATGAATCGTTTACAATTCCCTCCCGATGGAAGAGACCACCACTTTCCCATAGTTTCCATCGAGCGGTAGCGTACACGCTGCGCGTAATTAATTTATAAATAGTGCGTGATTCTTTGTCGCAACTTGATATAATTATCGAAAAATCTAGCGACAAATGTGATTACGTTTAGATTTTAGATTTTAGATCATACTCTGAAAAAATATTTTTTATCGAAGGCGTTACAGCGTCCATGCTACTGGTGAAGAGTGGATTCTAATTTTAACAAAGTTCACCAATTTGCAGTATCAACATATTCATCTTTTAATAAAAAAATTCATTTTAAGGTTTGAAAAATAGAAATGGCTCGAATAAAACGTACGGAAATTTAAAATGAAAACAATAACTTATGAATGTACATTTTTCTTTGTTAAAGGAGTTACAGAAGAACTTTATTTAACCTTTTTTTTATGTAGAATTTAGTTCGTATATCTGAAAAATCGAAAAACCATAACGGGTAATTATTGTTTTGTGTGATCTAATCCGATCTTAAGACAAGAATATAAAATTTAAATGTAAAGTTTCATTGAAATCCATTTTGCCGTTTAAACGTAATCGTGTTAACAAATATATGAGATATTTAAAAAAAGCCTTTTTCTAAATAGTCAAAACGTGATCAGGAGGTCTTAAAACGTGATTTCCGTAACAAACCTTTTTCCAATTTTTTTTCATTACAAGAGTATTATACATATGTCAGAAAGTGAAAAGTGTATCTCGAGGCACTCAGGAAGATCGCGCACGGCCGCGTGTCGCTTGCACCCCACCTTGGATCACAGCGTTTCAAGAGCGAGAGAAAGACACACATTCGTTTTCTCTCTCGTGTTCCCGACATTGTCCGAAGCGCCGAGCTCGTGACACGCAGCTCCGGCGTAGTGTGCATGCGAGGTGGGGGAAATTCTCGAGCGCTCCCGTCCCGAATCTGGCATCACTGGCTGGCAGACTGTTTAATAAAACTTGAACATTTATTCGTCCAGATTAATTAATTTTTAAAATCATTTATCAAGGGAAAAGTTGAGTGATTTTGCGTGAAAAATGAAGTACGAAGGAATATTCAAGGTTTTTATTATTTAAATACGTTCCAAAATTAAAGCTTTCCTAGTACTATAATCAAGGTGCAATGCGCAAATTCTGTATTAGGGGTAAAGTAGCGACGACTTGAATTTGTTCAGACTATAGCTACGATTTAGTTAATTTTCACTAAAATTTAACGTTGTATACTTGTCTACACAGTAGAAAAAAATTTAATTCTCAACTTCGAGAAAGGTACAGGCAGACCAGTAAATTCTATCATTAATTTTTATGAAGCAAATCTGCCAGTCACTGTAGAAATCGTTCAAATATTAAAATTACCTACACATTGCATAGTATTATGTATGCGCATTACATCCCATGTTTAACTCTATAATTTATTATGCAAATTTTATTCTGGCTCGTGGTTTTTCGTTTGTCTAGCCTGATGATGTTTCACAAAATGCAGCATGGAGTCTGCCATGTGACAATATTAAATAACATTAATTGTCAGACGAAGGCTTTCAATTTTTTACATGTCACGCTACCCAGCAGGAATTACGAAAGATTAAATTGTCTTACTGCTGTTTAATTACTCTGGTATTATCACACGTAACACAATCGTTAGCCAAAAATAGTTGATGTTTTTATTTTAATTGTCGTGTGATGTAACAATACTATGATTCTAGATTTTCAAGTGGAGAATTTTAATTCAACGTTCCAACAATTACTCGAACATGTTGTGGTTGTAAAACCTACACTAGCAAGAGAAGTTAGGTTACCCGAGCATTCTCATTTTTTTGCAACTGTGCCGATTTGTAGGAGACCTCAATAGAAGTATCAGCCAATTTTTCGTTGGTGCCCATTTTCGGTTCTTCGGGGTAAAAACACCCCCTAAAGTTTAATGAGTGTTTTCCTGTTTTCCAGTATATCTTGAAAACTACAGTACAGATAGTAGATTTTTATGTTGTAGAAAGCTATGTAATTGAATTGTTTAAAAATTGTGATGGGGAACATTTTCCTGTTTAAATTAGAAATTTTAAACTACAGATATACACAGTTTTATAATTCATAAAAAACCGTTAAGTTTTCATTGTAATATTTTTTTTATATCTGCTATAGTTTTTAAGATATACTGGAAAATAGGAAAACACTAATTAACATTTAGGGGGTGTTTTCTCCCTGAAGAACCAAAATGGGCAGAAATAAAAAAATGTCTGATACTTCTTTTGAGGTCTTCTTTAAACCTGTACAGTTTCACAAAAGTGGGAATGTTCGGGCAACGAACTTCCCTTGCAGGTGACATTTCAGAACACATTGATTAATCTTAATATATAAAGCAGAAAGTGTTTGTGTGTTTGTTTGCCGCCTAAAAACTTTCGAACGGTGAACTCTTGGGTCACGAAATGTGTCCCAGCTCATGATGCCTAGCTAATCCAGATAAATGTGACTCATTTCACAAAACTTTTATAAGAATCTAAATTTCGGGCGGAGCCGAGTAGTGAAGATAGTGTTACATAAAACTAGGAATAGAACTCCTGATTGTACTTGTGATATTATGCTTGATATATTGCACTTTGCGTAATATTATGTTAAATATACATATTTTACAAATACTATATTTGTAATAACATACTACAAAGTATATTCATTTTAAAATTGTGCTCCATATGTATTCATTCAGTTTTATTATTTGAAAATGTTATATATTTTTGTGGAATTTTAATTTTAGTCTTGAGTTGTAAACAGTGTTTGCTAACTTTTTAATACGTTTATAGCACAGTTTATGCATTTAACGAGACTGTATCTTTACTGTGATATTGATAAGCCAGAGACGTGCGGAATTTGGCTTACTGTTAGCAGAAATTGTGTAGTAGGTTTCACTAATGAAAACTTCGTAACTTAGAAATTGACTGAAATAAACAGATGTCTCTGCTGAATAACGATAAGTTTGGTTCAATGTGAGTGTTAAATGGACTAAATATCCCTGAAACTATATTTTGTACCGCGTTCCATTATTCATTTCGGGGTCTTTATGCATTATTCAGCAAGATTCCCAAGAAAATTAATTACGATCATTTTTCAAAGTACATTAAACTTGACAATTTCGATATTAAAAATACAGAAAAGGGATGATAGTTTACTTTCTAGAAAATATACATTATTTTCGTTTAGTTAACAATCATAGAGGTATCATTCAAAACGTATGTTATAATGTCAACTAAACTCGAAATTTAAATGTTAAATACTTTTGTTCCAACCCAGCAATGGTTTCCTAAAAATTTATTTCGAAACAAATACTTTTGACTGTATTTTGACGATTTGCCTAAATAAAATATTTACATGAATAGATAAATAAAGACATAAATTATTTCAATGGCACATCCTTCCAGTTTTACAATATTTTATACGTAAAATTTACACGCTGACTCCTCTACTGGAAAGTAGATTTAAACAATCCATAACAAACTCTACAATGGAAGTGCTAACTATATCAAATAATCGGCTTTTTAAATGCTAACTAGCAAATATGTACATACACTCCCGCGCGATAGCCTAAACCGGACTGGTACTAGAATGGAATCCACGCCCAGCCGAGTCAGTATTTTGTGCGTGGCAACCTCAAATTTGACCGATAAATAAAGTGTTTAGCTGAACGTATAAAAAGTGAGAAACTTAGATCGCGTAAAAGTATACAACGTAAAATATGAAAAGGGAAAGGAGGAGGAGCTAAGGGAACACCTGAAACCAATCGAGTCACCTCCAGATCATGCAAGTATTATCTTTGCTCGCAGTGATAATCGTATCGCCGTTGTAGGAGAATGCACAGCTGAAAACGTCGTCTGTGTGGCCCTCGAGCGTTTGTATGCAGCAACCATCCTCCAAGGACCATAATCTCGAGGATTTGTCCAAGGAGGAGGTCAGCAAGTGTTGGCCATTCGGACTGAAACATACTAAATTGAATATTGCGGTTAATTCGGGGCTAAGAACACGAAACGTTTAAAAAATATTTCCATGAACGAGACAATGATTTCATTTCCACAAAAAATGTATTTTTTCGTTTTTTAAGCGAACTTCATAAATCTGATAATATCAGATCGCAATATGGTTCAAAGACTGTATTTTGTATAATCTAACGTTTGTTAATATTACAACTTTGGAAAAATTCTGGATTTTGTAGTAATAATTAACGAATGCACTGTGGCTGAAAAATTTGATAGAGGCAAGCAAGTTAGCCTTACTGTTGTAATGAATGAAGGCTGCAGATGTGCATCTAATTATTTGAAATTATCGAGTGGACTGTATTCATTCTATCGAGTGGCAAAATGTAATTTTGTTTTAGGGAAACATGTTTCACTTTCAGAAAATAGTTTACTGAAACACGCGGACACGTTGAACAGGATTTCGTCGATTCAATTTTCCGTTGAACTTCTATCAGTAAGACTTTCATTCATAAAAGTTTTCGTTACTATATTAAGCGACTGTTTTTTTTTTTAATTCAGTGGTTTATGGGGTTATACCTACTCAGGAGGCGGCAAACACGCTTATTTTTTTTTTAAAAGCAGAAGCATATATTTTTACAAAACTTTTTGTACTTAAAAGAGCAACATTTAACAGAAGATTTGTCAATTGTTTGTAGACAAATATTTAAGTTTATAATAAAAATACGACATCCAAGAAGCGTATTAAAAAACGGTGAGCAAGGTGTCTCAAAAACTACTGCACCATTCTTTCTGAAATTTTGTGGGCTTCTATTTTTATATAAAAATCAACCGAAAGACGGAAGGATTTTTTTCAATGTATAGTTTCGATTATATCAACAAAAAATGACTTCATAGTTACCACTAATGGCCGTACTTCTTTGATAAAATTGGAACTACACAATGTTAAAAAAAACCCTCCGTCGTTCAGTAGATTATTATGTAAAAAATAAGCCTCCAAAATTTCAGAAATATTGGTCCAGTAGTGTGTTAGATATTTTGCTCACCGTTTTTAAAGAGGCTTCTTGGATGTCGTATTTTTATTATAAACGTAAATATTTTTCTACAAAAAAAACTACCAAATGTTCTTTAAATGTTACTCTATTAAGTGGAAAAAGTTCTGTAAAAATTTATGCTTCCGCTTTTTCAAAAAAAAATCACAAACATTCGCCTCTTTCCGGCCTTCTGACTAGGTATAATCCCTCAATGCACACTTAATCACTCAGTTCCCTAATTAATAATTTACTATTTTGATTCATATTTAATTAGTAAATTATTTCAATTCACTATTTTACTACACATTTATATACTCAACTTCCCAGTTACTAATTTAGTACTTTAATCTAATTAGCTACTCAGCGTACTAATTAATCCTAATTTACTCGTGTAATTCAGTATTTTAAGTTAAAATTGTGAACACATATTTAATTATTCGATAATTCACTAGCAATCTTAAACATAGAATTACACAATGGATTCGATCACCTTTCGACACTTCTTCGCGATGACCCTCCATCGTGGCGAGTTGCTGGAAAGCGCTGCTCACGTCCCAGACACGCGAGGTGGTATCACTGCTCGCAGTCGCCAATTTTTTCCCACTGTTGTCGAACGTCAGGTCCAGAACCTCATCATCGTGCCCTCGCAGAGTGGCTAAGCACGAATACATTCTCGTATCCCAGACCTTTGCCGTCTTGTCCATGGATGACGTAGCGATCAACGTGCAGTCGAAATTGTACACGCAGTTCGAGAGGTCCGATCGATGACCGATCAGTACGCTTGTTCGCCTAAAAAGTAGAAAAAGGGAAATGACAAATATATATACACATGTCGATTGGACAATTATCAGAGATCTTGTATTGAATATGAAAGCTCTTATCACAAACAATTGAATTTTCCAAATCGACGTTAAAATAAAAAATCGGGAAAAGAAGCTGAAATTTTGAAAGATTTCATATATCTATTACTTCTCTATGAGCAAAGAATATTACAGTTTAATTTTTTTAACATCTTTATAAGGTTTTAGCGAAAATTCGGAATTCATTCCTCTTCTCACACCTCGTGTTGATCGGCCACTGTGGTCATTCGGAAGTACAGCCCAAGAAATTTTTCGTCATGTGTTGAATAAAGTTAATCCAGATTATTAGAGTCTCGAATAACGTATAAAGTAAATGTAACTTTTATTCGATCTTCGAGAACTTCTTCGATTTTGGAAACCAATACATTTTTGGACTCGTACAGGTAGTAATAATAAGAGAAAAATAATAAAAAAATTGTTTTCTTTTATTTTTATTTGTAAATGTTTAGAAACTAGGATATTTATATTTTATGATAAAGTAGTTACATCACGCTACAGGCTAGTTAAAACAATACAATTAAAAATATATGTTGCATATTTGCAATAGTATGTAATGAAGGATTCCTACTCTTCAAGCACTTAATTGTAATATGAATTTTTTATTGAGAAATTGATAATTGAGAGTTACATCAAAATGTAGGTGTACCTAAAAGTCCTAGTGTCCCAGATACTGACAGTGCCATCGAAGGAACCTGTGATTATCTGATTCCCATCGTCGTTGAAATGTAGAGCGATTACTTCTGCTGTATGACCCTTCAATGTCCCCACTTCGTCACCTATCAGATTAATTTCCAGTGAAATGATACATCCGAAAAAGTTAGAGACAAATGTGCACGACCCCGATCTTTTACACGTGCAATGTAAAATTTTAACAACTGTAATAAATTTTATTTTTGGCAATTTTGGCTATTTTATAACCGCCATTCTACTGTATCTCACAATTTGATAGTCGGCGTTCTGCTGCACCACTATTCGTAAAACTATTCAACGTTTTATTATAGTCCCCCACCTGTTAGCAAATGGAAAATCTTTGACGTCATGTCCATAGAGCCAGTCGCGATTTTACTCTGCGTAGGCGAGAACTTCGCAACAACGACTTCAGCGTCGTGACCCCAAATCGTGGTTAAGCAGTGGCCTGTCCGTGAGCACCAAACTCTCGCAGTTTTGTCGAACGAACCGGTTACAATTTTGTCTCTAAAGCAAACATAACGTGTTAAAGAAGAAGGTACAGCGGAGAAGTTAGCTTCGATGTTAATATTAGCTTAAATGTATCATCGACTATTTAACTGCAAAAGAGAACGCTATCGGCAATGTTCATAACATATTTCTCTATCTTTAATTTATAATTCATCACTTTATTACTTTGACTGTATAAATAAATATACGAAAAATTCAATTTAAAATTATAAAAGTATATCCGCTTTCAAATTTTCAAAACTCAAGGTTTCCTCAAATTCATAGTTTTCACTGGATTCGAAAAATTAACTTCGAACGTTTGTTTTTTAAAAATAACACCCACGTGATAAATACACTACATAGGTAGATTATTTAAAGCAAAATTAGTCAAACACCGAATATAGGCGGTTTTTGCAGAAGGGTATTTTCAAATCTATATTGTTTAGTATAATTAATATATACATATTGAAGGGTGAAAAAAATATTTTCAGACAAATTCCTTGCCAAAATGTCCGCTGCGTTTCTCTGGCCTTATCAGTGATTTAGCCATATGGTTAATCTGAATTCAAAAAAACAAAATTGTTTAGAAACTAGAAGCCTACGTCTATTATAGCACATAGGGAAAAGTCAATATCGCAAAAGTTAACAAAATAGACAGCTAGTGAAGAAAAATCATATTTCATGGAAAAATTGAACTTTTTTGTTGATAAAAAAAAGAAGGGGGTTTTAATTAAAAAAAAAACGCTACGTGCTGTAATAAACGTAGGCTTCTAGTTTCTAAATATTTTTGTCTTTATGAATTCAGATTAACCGTAGGTATGGCTAAATCACTGTCAACGCAAGAGGAACGCAACACACTTTTTAACAAGGAGTATACCGGAAACGGATTCATGAATTTGACTGAAAAAAAATTTCCCCTTCAATATAAACATATTGACTATAGGTACTAAATAATACATACATTTACTTGCACTGTTTGTTTAAAAAAATTCCCGAAAATACCCTTACTTTTCAGACTGTTAAATAGGGTGTTTTCCTTCCTTAAAGATCGGCAAAGAGTGTATGAGAAAGGCTGTGTCTTCGTTTCCGGCCGACGATGGCAATAAATTAATGGTAAGAGGAATGGTTCAAGGAGACGTACGAAGTTGGGTTGTTGAAGGACACGGTGTAGACCACATTCTTATGGCCTTCGAGAGTAAGAAGCTCCGTTCCACTGTCAATGTCCCAAACTTTACACGTTCTGTCATAGCTGCCTGTCAGGCATCTGTCGAAAAACAGCCCACTTTACAGAACCAATACAAGGATAACACCGGTAAAAAATTGAGGGTCATGACTATTTAAAAAATGTATGTTTTATAGCAATTTTGATGTGTAACTGAAAAAATAAGCTCAGGTTTTTACACAACGTGCTTTGACGTTTTTATCGTGTAATATGTGATTAAATGAAATTAGTAATGAAAAATGAAATTTGTATTGTGCTTTTCGAATTCAGCTCCCAAAAATATACTAAAAATAGCTAAAACATTGAAAAATGTTTTATCATCGCCTGTGTAATCATCATCTTTTCACTTTTACTAGGTACAACTATTTTACTAAATTATTCATTTTAACTAATGTATAATTAAATGTTCCTTAAAGTTGTATAAAACTTGAAATGATGAAATCGAAACATTTCGGTGTATAGAACTTTGAAATCTTTTTTTAACTCTAAAGTTTAAATAGAAAATTTCGTTTCAATATTCAATGCAATTAACTTGATGTGACTTCTTGAGACTTTATCATTATAAGAATTCATTGGAGCTCAGTACCTAGCTTTTGCAAGTTGCAGAGTAATCCTGGAATAGATGGTCGAAAAGGAAAACCAATACCGAAAAATATAATAGGTACGCACTATGGATACTAGAAGGAGATACTTTTACCATCATAACGCTAGGAAACATTTTCCCAGAATCTATTGTAAACGAAAAATCTTTATAAATCCCAATGGAAACCTTCCAGCTGAATGTACACACGATGGTATTCCCTTATCCTTAACCTCATGCAACACCATTTTTCTATGGGTCAACATACACGAGAGCTGGCATAAATGTGACGGTAAGGCAAATTTCAGAATAAGTAGAACATTTAAAATACAAGGGAGCTTCCAGGAGCCATCTATTTCAGAATTACTAATTGTAAGCTCCAAGACTCAGAGACTTTCCCCCACTATGACCTCGCTACTATGCATATGACCCTAGTTGATGCTGCCATCTATGTGCGCGTTCCATACCTGCAAAATAAGGCACGTAAAGGGGGACGAAGACCCATAAGGGGTCCCACTTGTGGGCATTAATGCTATAAACGTAGAACGTGATAGTGGCATGGACGAAGGTCGTAGTTAAATCTAGAACAGTGCTCGAGCCATTTTAATCGGGAGTACCTTTTACCTAGTTTATCGAACGCGATATTCGTAAGGGGTAGGAGATGGGTCTGCAGAGTCTTGTATTTGTAGTACGGTTTCGCGTTTGTGTCGCAAACTTTGCCTTGCAGCTTCTGCAGAGTCTCCACTAACTGCTCCATTACGCTCTCGGTTATTACCGGCTCGGACGCTTTTATGCTCTCCGCTAATGCTCTTATGTCCGTTCTGCAAAACGACACGTATACACATTCTACTTTGCTCCAAGTGATTCCGTCGAACAATCCCCGAGAGCTTTCCGCTCTTTATCTTTCGAATTGAAGTAATTTGTAAACCGAGAAACCTGGTATTATGCTATTTTCTATTAAGCTTTAATTACTCAGTGGTCAGGTCCAGGAGATCGATCATCTTCGTCTTGATGTCCCCGCCCTGCGTGTACTCCAAAGCGAGACCTGAAAACAGAAAAGGGAAACCCCTTCAGTGGAATCAAAGACACTCGTCTAATTTCCGCTGAAAATAATTCAGGGCGGCGTGGATTTGTACCTGGCGGAAAGTACCGAAGCAGAAACTTGAGCAGCTTCATGTGGAACTTCCAATTAGGGATGGTACCAATGTTTGCAATTATCACGGGCTCGTGAATTTAACACATCGTGTGTTATGGACAGATATACGGTGATCCTGGGAACGCCTATAGGCGTTCAGCGAGCACGGTTAACAGATGCGACCAGTGGATAGGATATGCTTAATCAGAATCTCACTAGAAACGAGGTTAATTATGGCCGTCTGGATCTCCCGGATCGCGGGGGTCGGTTTTACGTGAAGATGACAGTTTACCGACTCGCATTCGGTAGTGCGACGAGCCAAACTGTGTACGTGAAGGAATTCACGATGACAGGGGAATAGCGATGCCACGCGTTACCAAGGACCGTTTGATCGATTCTTATCATGCTTATACTGACAAGGACACGTTCCCCAACCCGAAAATTTTGATTATAATGAAAGTTCGTGTGAGCGTATGTATAGTGAGTAACGAAAATATTCGACCAGTTTTTAAATTCGCATAACATTTTTAGAATTGGTCCAAAGGACATGAGTTTTGTATAGAAGCCAGAAGCATTAGTTTGCTAAGTGACGTGTTTCGTCGTTTTGAAAAAAATGCAATTAAGAGGAATAGCAAAATAAAAATAGTAAAGGTCATTTTTTAAAATTTTTTTGTGAGCGATTTTCGACCTTATTCTGCGATTTTTATTTTGCTATTCCGACAAATCGTATTTTTTTCAAACCGACAAAACATGTCACTTAGCAAACTAATCCTTCTAACTTAAAAAAAATACACGTCGTTTGAACCAATTTTAAAAAAGTTACGCGATTTTAAAAAGTGTCCGAATATTTTCGTTACTCACTGTACGTAGAGCATAGTGGAGTATGCAAGGAGAATTTTTGTATGTGGGAATTCACTCCGGAGGGAAAAAATCAGCTTTTTTTAAGATATCGCGTTTTTTCGTATTTTTAAATATAACATTAATTTTATTTTAATATTGTAATAGAGCACACAACTTGGCTTAGCAAGCTTAGCAAGCTTATATTTAAAGTTTTGTTTCATCTCGCTCCGGTACAAAGTTATATTAAATAAACCAAATAACACGATGACTTTAAGGGCTTATTGCAAAGAGAAAGGGGAAAGGGGGAAGAGAAATGGGCTTCCGGAGAGGGGTACAAAAGCTTCCCCCCCCCCCTGGCTTTTGAGAAAAAATCACTTATTTTTCAAAACTGATCTTTATGAAGATTATACTAAAAAAAGGAATATTTTTAATTTTCGGTTTTAAATTTTTAATTAGTTTGGCACAATAAAATGGATTTAAAAAGCAAGCGAGGTACATTTTTCATTACTATCATCCCAAAGTTCCCTCCCTCCCCTATACACACACACTGGAAAAAAGTCTCCGGACGCCCTTTGGGAGAGAATCTAAAAAATAAGAAGGAACAACCTAATCTTACTATGTAGAAACATTATTTCAAGCATTTGAAGCAGTGCACACCATGAAGCAATGATCAATAAGTGATTCCTATAAATTTTGTAACAAATGAAACAACTCCTGATAGCTTACTAGCGTTACTACTCGGCTTCGCTCAAAATTTAGATTTTGGTTTTATAAAAAAAATTGTTTTATATATTATGGCGCTTTCGGACTGTCGCTCTTGCTCGGTGCTGAAGTTTTTCGCTTCTGATTGGCTAAAACCCGCCACGAACAGCACCAGCACCGAGCAAGAGCGACAGTTCGAAAGCGCCATTAATTTTTTGGGTGAAAATAGTCAGATTCATTTGGATTAGCTAGGCATAATGAGCTGGGACACATTTCGTGACTGCAGAGTTTGCCGTTCGAAAGTTTTTAGGCGACAAATACACAAACACTTAGTGTATAACAATTTTATTGATTGAAATCAATTAAGATTGAATGAGGGATCATACCACAGACCAGGTATCTAGAGAGGCGGTAGCGTCTCGACGCCAAGTACATGTTTCGACACCCTGTATATGTCAACTGTCGCTACCGCTAACATTTACTCTTCGCCTGGTGAATCCAACCTAACCTGAAACTTATTTCATTAATATCTCATCACGCCTGCATTTTCTAAATGTAAAGGCATTTTTCTTATGTAAACCGCATATAAGCTTTCGAATAAGACCAATTTCAATAAAATCGGTCCACGCATGACAGAGACATCGTAATATCGTCTCATGGATCTGTCCAGGCTGCGGACATCTAAGCAAATGTCTAGATGTTACATTTTATCTGCACAAATTATTAAAATGTCCACGATATGAGTAATGGAATGTATAAACACAGAATTTTAGCTGTGTATATGTAGTTTTATCATCTTAAGCGCAGGTGCTTTCCACCTTTATGTACTTGCAGCTTATTTTGATTTTACATCTTTTTTTACAATGTGTATTTTCTTCTATTTTTTTTGTGATTTACTCTTTTATGTCCGCGATTTTATCGTGTACTTGGCGTATTTTTTTACTTTTTTGAAGTTTTTTATGAGGATAGGATAGACTTATTACACAATGTAATTTTGTGTCACATGCTTGGGGGGGCTCGCGAGCTCCCTTATCATTTTCGTGTTACATCCAACGTTATCGATTCAGTCTAAAATAAGATTACTATGCTACGAGTGGTAGGAATTATAATTAAATTTTATCGGAAACAAAGAGGTTAAGATAGAGTGGAAGCATCGACGAAGTATAGAATAGACCTATCACCTTATGGGACTTCGTGTCACCACCCGAACTGTGTTACCGACCCATAATTTGAGGACTGAATTTAGCGGCCTCTGTTCATGAACAGCGTCCAACTCCGGAACTACTCTGAAATGTGTTGAAATGCTGAAAGGTGTGTGCGTGCTTGTATACGTGTGACGTGTTTAGCGTGAGAGTTTCACATAGAGGGCAGACTTTTGCTACGCTATGATTTGACTCGGTTTGTCAGCGACTCACGTGGATTGACGTGGATTTTTCTCCGAAAATGTATTTCGGTGATATGGAAACTATATTTCGCCGAAACATGGCTCTTCTTGAAAGCTTATACAAGCTATAAATTGCAAGATAACATTGATTGTTAGTACTTTACGTGTAGTGGAACAGTTAACTAACATTTTCGCGTGTCGTATGTCGAAAAATATTAAAAATTGACGCTGTTATTGACATTCCTGCAAATCTCTGCACTCCGCGCATATCTAAATAGACGGTGCTCATCGTACGACATGAATAAATCATTGAGAACAAGGAATCCAAACGTTTTTGCAAAATTTATATTTGTAGTTTTCGGGACCCTAGGACATTTTGCAATAGTTTATTTATTACTTGGGAACGGTAGATTAGTAGTTAAAACTCTACGTTTCGTTATAAACTGATTGGCCCTTTTCTTATTAACTATTGTATGGATTTAAAAATTGTAAACAACATCTACGATGTAAGTACCCGAGCGTATCGCTTGCGTTAAGGTCTGTTTTCATTTATTCAAAATACTTGGCGCTGCTCTCCGAAAAAATGTTAATTGTCTTGGTTAATAAATAAAACAAGACAAGACACCACAGAGACAAGGAAGAAAGAAAAAGATTTTAATGCAATTTATGCATATTTATTCAGTTTAGCAACACCAATTCAGAGAGCAACGCCAAGTATTTTGAATAAAATATTTATTCGTATTAAAATATTGATTTGTATAAAAATATGTCGGCTTAATATTATTGAGTACATTTTTTTCTTTGTATAAATAGCCATTGTGATAATTGGCGCAATTGTTGTATCTCATCACTTTTGTAAAGTTAAATATAGCATATTAAGAAATTTATATTAATTTACGACAATGTTTTTAAATGGAATTCTTTATGATGGAATTATATACTTGGCGCTCTTTTTTGTACCTTTTTTAAAAAAGGTAATTTTGTGGGGATTTCACACATTTTGTAGTGTTTATTGATGACTGGATAACTTTTTCACCCCCTCGGGGTTATTTTTTCAACAATATATTATATCGTTATCCAAACTCCGCACGCTTGCAAAGCTACAAGACAATTGGATTGGTCGAATTGGTTTAAAGTTGAGTTTTCAGATATGAAGCAAACATACAAAAAGCAAACATAGAATCGAAGCTGAATAAAATCGTTTAATTAATATAATACTATGTCCGATTTATTTTTGTTGTCTGAATTATACAGTTTTCCACATTCATAATAAAACTCAATATTAATTGTATATACATATTTCTTAAAACTCTAGAATAAAATTATACATGAAAATGTGCTTATTTTTCTCATTTGCAGCAGGGTTACTTTCTCTATCGCTTCTGCTTCGATTATCTGTAAATATACAAAATTCCACATTTTAGTTATGACTTAACGTAGAACATATAAAAATAGATTGGCCCTTTGCTATTTTAAGTGTACAGACTACAAAATGTGTCCAAAGGAGGTGAGAGCGTATGGCAGAATGTCTTGTTGCAGGAAATTTAAATGCTAATGGTAATTCAGCAAAAATGAACGAAGAGATTCAATATTTTTAACGTACAATGTATTGGTATTGGAATAAAATTAATTTAGTATGTTTATATTTTTGAATTGAAATATTGTTAATAGGAAACTAATAAAATTAATGAATAGCGTAGGAACTACTATGAATTTTAATAAAGTATTAGGAATACCTTTCCAAAAGAGATTGAAAAGTATCAAGGGAGATGCGTTTTCAGCGTACTTTCTTCACTAATGTGACTTGCTCAACGTTGCAAGCAGTACGCTATAATTTTCTTAATTCTTAATGCTACGCTACTTTGACAAATTTTGTCGATTTACCTTATTTGACAACTTTCCAGAAACTTGTGCGAAACAAGATGTTTTTCTGTCTGTCTAACCTTCTCTGGACAACCTCCAAGCCTGTGCATCCCCTTCATTTCTATCCAAGCTTGTGCGTCCCCTTCGTTTCTATCCAAGCCTGGGCGTCCCCTTCATTTTTATTCGAGCCTGTGTAAAAATTGTTTGCTGGTATAAAAACAATATATTAATTTGTGGAAACTTGTGCGAAAGAAGATGCTTCTCTGTCGAACCTTCTCCAGACAACTTCCAAGTCTGCGACTCTACATAAGAAATCTATTTGAAAAATTTTGGCGACTTACCTTGTTAATTGAGACAATAATTCAGTCTCCTATTAGTGTAAAAACTCGTGACATTTCAAATTCCGACAATTTACTTTATTTGACACTTAGCACTTGGTAGGTTATAATATCTCTGCCTAGCTGTCACGTGACAACAATTTATTTGACACTTAGCACTTGGTAGGTTATAATATCTCTGCCTAGCTGTCACGTGACAACAATTTGTTACGCGATTGGCCGATGCCCGCATCCAATGAACAACGTGCCTGAGAGACATTTCCTCACCCTTTCATACTCCCCTCTTGCCTAGAAGTGTAGGACGATGACTATGACGATGCTGAATTTTAAGAACATGAAATTCAGCAAATTGCAACTTTAACTCGAAATATCTCAGCTCATAAGGCCCGTAGGAACAAAACGAAGACACTTTTCTCATGTAAATCAAACCCAAACTATCCATTAAGACCATTCAAAATCTAATTGGATCAGCCGTTATTGAGATTCGGAAATCTCAGGGTTCTTGATAGCGAGTCGTCGCGTAATAGAGCCACTCCGTGTCTTGCGCTGCGCATATATATCTATATATATACTTGGCGCGAGACACTACCGTGTCTCTTGATTATTCCTAGAGTACATATGAGAAAAGTTATGGTATTTTTTAAAGCACAAGTAAAAAAAAGGTTCTGTTTTACGACGTCGCGATGTTTCACTCGCGACTCGTGAGTGAGATAAAATTGGAGGGAAACGGCACGGAGGTCCTTTACGCGACAAACGATCATTCTGGCAGCGACAACAAAGTATGATACCTACATTGTCTTCTTGCGTTCTCCGTGCGCCTGATTTTTGCATGTCGATGTCGGCCCACGGACAAGCTATGTTCAAATGCCCGTACCTATTGAAGCAGATTTCACTTTTTTCTATAAATTCTGCAAAAGTCGTAATCAGTAACTAAAAGCGGAAAACATGTATGTACACATGCTAAGCTAATTGTAAGATGAAATCTTTACATTCTCTGCTTATTTTTCGTCTTTATTCGAGCATTTATGGCAAATTAGTGAGATTTTTTTAATAATAGAAAAATCAAACACGACGTCATTCAAGCAAGTAGGTATGTACATATGAGATAGTGGTGAAAGAAACGAACTGTTTTATATATGAAATATGCCCTTTGTATTTATTTATTAAAAGGTGTTATACAAAAAACAAAAATAAAATAACTATAATATTTGTGAACTCCTTTTCTTCTCACGGTCATAATTTCTTACTTATATAACATCCTAGGCTGTAAAAAGAATAAAATGTAAAAAGTGTTAGAAAGAAATCTTTTAAATAACAATATTAATAGTGTTAGTTATAGTTATCCATTTAGACTATCATACTTTTCGATATAATGTATTTTAATATATAAAGCAGAAAGTTTATGTTTGTGTATTTGTCTGTTGCCTAAAAACTTTCGAACGGTAAACTCTTGTAACACAAAATGTGCCTCCGCTCATTATGCCTGGCTAATCCAAATGAATGTAACTATTTTCACAAAAAAATTAAAAAATTCTTTTCTTAGAAAATCAAAATTTAAATTCCGGGCGAAGCTGAGTATGTAGCAAAGCTAGTGTATGTACAGTGGTTCACAGCCATAATCGTACACTCTTTAAAATCACATAACATTTTTAAAATTGATCCGAACGACTTGAGTTTTCTTGAGAAGCTAGAAGGATTAGTTTGCCAAGTGACGTGTTTCGTCGTTTTGAGAAAAGTTGCAATTGGCCGGAATAGCAAAAAATATAGTAAAGGTCGTTTTTATTTCAATTTTTTTTCGCTAATTTCGTGAATTTTGCGATGTTCGATCTTAGTCTGCGATCTTTAAGCATTTATAGCTCAGAGCAACGTTAACCGATTTTGATGAAATTTTAGGCATGCATATAACTTACTTAAATCTACAAACGGGATTTTTGAATTTTCATTACAGGCTTAGAAAAAAAAGTGGAAAAACGACCTTTACTATATTTTTTGCTATTCCGGCCAATTGCAATTTTTCTCAAAACGTCGAAACACGTCATTTGGCAAACTAATCATTCTAGCTTCTAAAATAACTCAAGGTGTTTGGACAAATTTTAAAAATGTTATGCGATTTTAAAGAGTGTTGTGAGCCACTGTGTGTATATTCCGGACTGTAGACAGACCTGGTGTAACGTGTGGAGCAAAGGTCTTTGAACCGTAGGCTGTTAAGTACATGATCATTTGTTTAAAGTTGAAATCGATTGATATCGTCTACGGATTCAAGTACCAATGTACCCTAATATATCATATTTACGGAGCTTGAGACCATTACCAAAGTTCTATCAACTATTGTAACTCAATGTCCACAAGAGCTCTGCCTTTCTTTCATCTTAGTTCCTCTATCGCTTTATAGTCTGTCATGTTAATACAAATTTCAAAAAATAAAGCAATAGAGTTAACGGGGTGGGCCACGCGAAGGCGTGAAAGAAGGTCTTCGCCATCCCAGAGTATGTTCAATGTTAATACAAATCCAAACTGTTCACCGAAAAAAAGGAAAATACAAGAAAAAGAATACCTTATTTTTTAGAAATAAAGCCTTCCACCGAATAATATAACACTGAAAATACTCGAAATCATGCACAAGCCAAAATATACAGCATAAGCCAAAATATACAGCAAAAGCATAAGGTGAAAGATACAGAATGAACATGAATGAAGATTGCAGCAAAAAGGTAGGGCAGGGACTTGTTAAAAAAGACAAAGTTTTCAAACATGCTTTAATGTCGATAATTTGGAATAGTTTTTACTTAATGATGCTCCCACACATCTTAATTGTTCGCCGAGCCATACTGTATCTTTGTGTATTTTTACCGTTAAAGCTATATATGTATACCATTTCTCTACGATGAGCAGCGCATTCATCTTGAGTAAACCAATTTGGATATTCTTCCTCCACTACACGGGAAATAATCGAAAATAGTTTGTCCAATATGAATGCTTCGCTGCGTAACGCGGGATAATAAACGTCGAAAACTTTAGATATTATACGAAAAATAAACGAAAAATGTTGCGTTGGAACGCAAAGGTGTCCAAAATCAACATTATCTGCAACAATATATGCACGAAAAGATATTAGTATTTGCTCGTTGCGACAAAAGCTACTATTACTATCAATGAATGTGGCATAACATATATCACACCGCGACTTTTCGACGCTTTTTTTAGCAATGTACCCAGCAAAATATTCAAGCGCACATGATTCTAAGGAGCACACCGATGTTGATAGTTCATCAATATTAATATCAATGTCTACATCTGTACTAATACTATCATCATCGGTGTACTCTTCAATATCATGTAATGCAGCATCAGGTGACAACGTGGCTGGTTCACATTGTGATATAGAATCTCCCGGTAATAACGGTGCGTCGTAATCTCGCATGCAATTTCCAGTATCTAAACTATGATCTAAACTTAGTAAAATATTTTTTTTGATCGCAAGACGCACCGCTTTTACTGAGGGATTACGGTTGTGAGTGCCACCATGCATCCGCAGAACAGAGAAGAAGTTTTCTATTGGATCCGTGTTAAGTCGCGACGTTAGTAAAAATGTAATACCTTCTTCTCTTAAATCATTCCACAGTTGCAGAGTGGCATTTATAGATTGACGTAACCCCAAGAAACATGGAGGTGCTTTCAAACCATTAGGAGTTACTGTATACCAATTGTTCATTTCATTTAATTGTGAAATTAAATTATTTTGAACATTATCATAGAGTCGCGAAAGAGCACACTTGTTTGGGTTGGGATCACGGGCTGATCTACTATTTAAATTATCAAACAAATCATTTAAGGTTTCAAAGAAACTAGCCGTGTGTTGAACGGTTTTTGTTTTTATGCTACCTGTTAATGAAGCGGTGAACAGAGCAGACGATACCCTTTTGCTGAAAACTTGGAGAGCTAGCTTACATTTCATTTTATCGAAAGAATTTGGCCTTACATGCTTCTCGGACAATTTGTAAGCTGCTCGAGTATTTTTGTCCTTTTCTAAATTCCACAAAGATATTACATTGGACCACGAAACAATAGATCCATTAATTGAAAAATCATGCTTCATTAAATTGTTTCTAATGCTTTTAAATAAATGTAAAAAATCAAACAAAAAATAAATTTTTTGGCCATTTCGTTCAAACCGCGGATTTTCTACAGATGATCGGTCGTCTGCTATGCTCTGATTACTGCTTCCCTGATCGGAAACAACTGCTCTGACTTTTAAACCAGTTGCATGCAAAGCATCTAAAATCTCATCTAAAATTGTAGACAAAGCGTCTCTCTTGACTCCTGATTTTGAAACAAAGAAAGCCAGTGGTTGTTTCCAATTAGTGAATAGCCCGCGTAGCATAAAAACAAGAACCTGTGTACCCACCGCTAAATTTCTACCCAATGATCCCAAGTCTTCGAAACCTTCAATGATTTGTTTAGTTGGATGGAAATGTAGACATTTTTTGATTGCCATTTCATCAAACAAGAGTACGCAATTACGATCTGCGGCATCCATATACGCAGCTTTAATTTTGAGCGCGGTAAACAAAGGTTGGCATATGCCAGGCCAGATATCTATTTTCCCGAACCACCGAATAATTGTAACTGGACTCGGAAGATGAAAACCGAAAACTTCGCGCATCTTATTATACAAAGCTGGCGAAGTGTAGTGCATTGTCATGCAAATCTGCTGTTCTCTACGGGTATAAATTTGTTTCTTGGACTTAAATAATAGTAAAAATATAAAAGTTAAAATAAACCCAGAAGCTTTTTTCGCGATCGCTTTCTTCAAGCATGTATCATTTATACTGCCCGAAGAAAGTTTATCTTTTAAATGATTGATTACTCTGCACTTCGCCCGTACTTGCAAGCGAAGAATATCAGATTTATTCTTCTCTTGCTTTAACTGTTTTTCCATTTCCATCAACCGTTCCTCCAAATTATTGCGTTCTTCTGGTGATGAACTGGCTTTAATTTCCATACTTACGTCGCTATCGGTATCGTTAAAACACATTTTAGGCACGGCATCTTTCCGTAATTGCCCGGACACGTAAAAACTACTTTTCAAAAAATGCCGGCTACATATAAACTTTCTTCTCAATTCCGCGTTAGTCATTTCCACCCAATCATCTAAGCCACAGTTAACCAGCCACGTTATGCATCTATCATTGTCATTTACCGGGAATGAATGGAATGTAGTACCGTCAGTAACATTACGGTTTACTAAATCGCAATTGGGATATACACATTTTTTATAATGTGTTTTATGAGCCCGATTCTGCATTACTGATAAATGTACAAATTACTGAATGAAGAAAAGAAGCAAATGATGCAAATGATAAAGTGTAGAGAAGTTTCACTTAATACTTACTTGGCTACTGCTCCGAGTACCAATCTTCAAAACGGCTTGTAGGAAACTGACTTTGTTTCGACTGATGATCGTTGAACGGTATCGCCGATAGCCGCCCACCGAACAAAAGAAACGCGTTGCGAGGAAAGAAACAAACAAACGCTCTTTTCTGGAGATCCAACTTCTGGGGCACGGTGTTTAAACTTTAAATCCCAGTCAACCATGTCAGCTGAGCGCGCGGCCGCACGTACGCGCACTCACACGCGAGAAGCACCGCCGTGGAATTCAACATATTCTTACATTGCTTTAAATCATTCTTCACACAGTGAAACCGCACAATTCTTTTACTATCATTGTTTCACACATATTTATTATGCAATAATATCACAGTGGCCTAACATTTAATCAGAGCCGGATTTACCTTTCAGCGGCCCTAGGCTAAATATTTGGTGGGCCCTCGGTTAAATGTAAAAAATAAAATGACGCTGATTTGATTTTTTTATCATAATACTCGTATAATCTAAATAAGAATTTAATTTCAAAATTAACATGGAATATCAAAACTAAACATAACATTAACATAAATAAACATTAAAGATACAAGTTAATAAAGATAATATAAAAAAATGCTAATTTTTCGAAGAAAATATTTAGAATGAGGGGCCCCCGCTAAACGGGGCCCTAGGCTTCAGCCTTGTTAACCTAAGGGTAAATCCAGCACTGCAATTAATCATAGTACTGTGACGTCCCACCATTTTTCGCGCGGTCCTATTCCAAAATCTATTCATGAATCCCAAAATCGTTCCACAAAACAAAATCTCAAACTCAACTCTTACCCCATCTCCCCAATCGCTGATCACCTTGGTGTTGTACCTTAGCGGTCACCAACACAAGATGATCGATACAAAACTCCACCTCGATGATGTACCTTAGTGGTCCCCATCACGAGATGATCTTTACAAAACTCCACCTCGATGATGTACCTTAGTGGTCCCCATCACGAGATGATCGTTACAAAACTCCGTCCCCTATTCGCCCTATGAGGCACGAATCCTTTCCCCAAAACGAATTCAAACAAGCCCCTCGTTACAAAACCCTCTTAAATCGAGACCACGTCTCAACCCCCTCTTTACGACTCACAGAGTCCAAGCCACTCTAACCCTTTTCCTATAAAATACCCAAAATCCATTCGACAAGTTGAGTATCTCCTTTCGCAGTCATAAGAACCCCAGAAACCTAATTGCGACGCATATTCGGCGTACGTGACAAAAATATGTCTATTAATAACCATACCGTTTGTAAAAACCCCGGAAGTCGTACTACGTCTTATTTTGAAACTATGTCAAGGTCTCTACCGCGCGTACCCCCGCATCACTCCTGTAAAAATATATAAATACGAGGTCCTGCGAAGCCTCGTCCTCTTTCTTCGCAGAACAATTGACGAAGTGTCATCCAAAGTATTCATCATTACTGCTAAATATTAAAAGTGTTCAATTCAGTGCTACGACAACCATTGTAAGTCATTATAATTACTATTATTAAGGAATATCACCCTCATTATATTTCTACACATAAATAACGCTTATCACTTTTCTATATTATAAATTTTATTCATTACCTTATGTTAATAACATTTATCTCATTCTAAAGCTTGTTGCTATTCATTTATTATTTTCTATTATCATCTTAATGCTTATTTTGTTCATATTTGTCTTATAACCGCTTATTACACATATTATTTTCTTGTGTTAACGCTATTGCATTTCATATATTATTATCGACCTATTCTCATGTATTTCATGTTCACATGCTTATATTGTTAATAACTGCCATTTACATAAATGTTATCCGTTAATGCTAAGAATATCAAGCATTATCATTAACAAACGTTCCGATAAAACAAATAGACTTATTTGTTTTCAACTACGTCTCTAATTATTGTGTGTGCTCGAGTCATAAACCTTCCCAACGAAACCAAGCTGCCGCAACAGCTGATTCGCGAGAGCATTCCCAGTGTATATAAACACTGCTGCATGAGCCGTGCAATATACAAAAGAACTAAACGAGGTCTCTTTTACACTAATGCAACGGTAAATCCTATCTCGTAAACCAAAACAGATACGGAGTACTATAACGGGTGCTCTTTAAGTGTACATTTACCTTCCCAGGTCGATTAGAGTGAAGGATTTAAGATTCGCGCCTGATCGCCTCCAGAAACACTTAGCGTGACGGATTTAATATTCGCGCCTGAGTCCCTCAAAACCCTCAGCGTGCTGGATTCAAGATTCGCGCCTGAGTTCCTTCCAGACCCTCAGTGTGACGGATTCAAGATTCGCGCCTGAGTCCCTCAAAACCCTCAGTGTGACGGATTCAAGATTCGCGCCTGAGTCCCTCAAAACCCTCAGTGTGACGGATTCAAGATTCGCGCCTGAGTTCCCGCAAAACCCTCAGAGTGAAGGATTTAAGATTCGCGCCTGAGTTCCCGCAAAACCCTCAGAGTGAAGGATTCAAGATTCGCGCCTGAGTTCCCGCAAAACCCTCAGTGTGAAGGATTTAAGATTCGCGCCTGAGATTTCCCTCCTCCATGTCACTGTTCCCCAAAGACCTCACCCGGGACGTGACATATTTTTGGTGACAGCGGTGGGATCTACGTTTGCCGCTGATAGGAAATAGATTCTCTGACGCGGTACCCACAAGGTCCCAATATTTAAAATGTGTATTGAACACCCTAGTCGGTGCCAACCATCATACCGGAGCCGTAGATTACAAAGTTTGACGGCATATTTGAATGCGCTGACCTGCATTTCGGGAGGCGTAGCCACAACCACTGACGGCAGCGAGATTTGTCTAAAGTGCTCTAGCCTAGCGCCCGCAGATACTGTAGAAGTATATTGGACCCATTATTACTATACGTATAGAACCCCAGTCTATTGCCCTCGATGCAGAAACTCATTAATTCCAGAACGCCCAATAAGAAACTGCATCGAGTGCTTTGAAAGTTACCTGCTCTCGAATAAGAGCTACAGACGGTTTGATAATTATCAACAATGAGTATAGTAGAGCCTAATTTTAAATAACGGCTGCCGGACGCCGAAAAGGTCAAACCACTTAAGAAAATAGAATCGAACGAATTTAACATGTCCGCGTACGAGAAAACCGAGGACTCTTGCGTAATGGATCGAGACGCGGGCCCTCCCACTAAAACTGTAGAAGCTGCGGCCTACGAATTAATGGAACGGGTGCAATTATTACGGCAAAACCAAGCCGAAATAGAAAGCTTGCACGCGAAAATCGTTGTAAATAAAGAACCCAATACGCATTCGGGCGTAGACACCGGATCGTTCGACCCCACGTTTAAAGGTCTTTATGATAAAATAAAAAATATCGAAGCAATGATGGAGAAACTTCTTGCACCCCCGCTAGATACAAATAATTTTGCCACACCGGGCTCCTCCCGTTTCGATAGGAAACCAGTATTAAATTATAATAATGTTCCGGACCAGGATCCATCGCCCCAGATCAAATTAAAGGACGTTATAGAAACAGTCCCAAAATTTAACGGTTACAACATATCCGTTTTGCAATTCGCGAGAGCCTGCAATAGGGCTAAGGCTCTGATTCCCTCGCAAGCCGAACCCCAGCTAGCAAGGTTGTTGACAAATAAGCTGCAAGATCATGCGTACTTGGCGGTTGAGGATCGGGTCTTTGACTCCGTAAATGATTTAATAAAACGACTGAGACGTATATTCTCCCCTGCGAAAACATCAGAACACTATCGTGGGGAACTCGCAAACGTTATCAAAGGATCCAACGAGCACATATTAGAATACATTTCACGCGTCAAATATCTCCGGTCCGCCATTCTAGAAGAAGATAGTGAATACTACCGCGGTTTCGCGCGAAATCACCCTCAGGATCTGGATCGCCTAGCCCTAGATTCATTTGTCGATGGTCTTCCACCTCACATAAGGACGAGACTACAACTACACCACTTTGAAACGCTCGACGAAGCGTTCAATCTAGCTGTCCTTGTGGACAAAGAAATTGACAGGGACCGTCTCCGATTCTCCGAACAAAAGGCTCCTAAATTAGTATGCCAACTTTGCAATAAGACAGGGCACGATGCAAGGTCCTGTTGGAACAATCAAAATTCAGCCTCCCAACTTCCCGAAGTACACCCTCTAAACCGCGCTGCGGAATACGGGTACCAGGCACCCACTTACGATTCAACCCAAGACATCAGGGCTACCATAAAAATCAGTACCGTTCAAATAAATTCAGTTAACGAAGCCCCGTCTGTAATAATGGACTCACCAGGCTTCGGGAAAATAGTCGAATTAATGATCAACACCGGTACTGAGGTAAACGTACTAAAACTTCAGGCCATAAAACGATTTCAGGACATAGATCCGACGCAGCGAGTGCTATTACAAAGCATCTCTCCGGACCCCGTCCCCACGCTTGGCACAGTCAGGATAACCCTTTTGGGCGACGACGTCACGTTTCATGTAGTCAAAAACGACTTCCCAATTAAACCACAAGGAATATTAGGTACGGAATTCTTTAGTAAACAAAATGTAACAATAAACTACTCCACGAAACAGTTGGACCTCAATGGGATTTCCATCCCATTCGTAAACAAAAATCCAGTCGTGTTACCGGCGAGGACAAAATCCTCCTTTTTCGTACATACAGCTAATCCGGACCTAAAGGACCAGCTGAAAATTATAAACTCCAACGAGATTGACACTCCAATTACCATGCCTGCCATTGAATTAGAAAATTTGGACAGAATAATTCCAGAACCCAAAATAGTACGACCAAAAGAGACTAAGACGTCTAAATGCGTCACTCCTATCCCAGCCCTAATAAAAACCAAGCCCCTCTTGGCCCTGGATCCATCGATCCACTATTTCGAGACACCCGCGCCGGTGTACTCATTCTTACCCCCTGCGCTATACGCCAAATCAACCCTTCCCCTAAAATCCCAAGAGTCTCTTGCGGCTACGTTGGAACCAAATATAATGGAAAAATCTGAAAAAATCCCACGAAAGGCAGGACAACCACTTCAGTCAATCTCCAAAGAATCCCCGAATCCCGGGAAGAGCAATAAGGTCGCTGACGCTGCACCTCGTACACCAAAAAAAATTAAAAACTTCCTTGGTCTGACTGGATATTACAGAGGGTTTATCCCAGAATTTCCTAAAACTGCTTGCCCGTTAACCCAACTATTGAAAAAGGACACGCCATTTGACTGGGGACTGACCCAGCAAACAGCTTTCGACTACTTCAAACCGGTATTGCAGAAGGAAATCATCCTGCAATGCCCGAATTTTGAACTGAAATTTCACGTCACTATAGACGCCTTAACCCATACTTCCCCTGCAGTGGAGGCATATTCCAAACGACCACGCGAAGAATCTGACGATGACTTGGAAGACAAGTCCAAACATAAACCAAGCGACCCCAAGAGGCCTCGGTTCTACTATTCACCAATCCATGTGGCACCGAGTGGAAACAACCGCGTCAACCCTGCAATTCCCACATCCAGCGCTCACCTAAGAAGGAAATGCAAAAGGATTCAAATGCACAGGAAGATGCGCCAGAAAACATCATCTGCAGAAATTCCACTACATTCTTCCCCAGAAAACATACGTGAACGACTACCTACAACAGAAGCAGACAACACGTATAAATTACCCATGCAGAGCTTATTCATAAAATATTTTGTGTGCGTGCTTCTCATCCTATTAACATTAATTAAGACCGCTGATGTATATATTAAAAGATTCAGCTATCACTTCGGAACTCTTAGAGCCATCCTCACCGACCAAACGGCAATTACTCGCAACTTCACGAAAGCAGTACCACGGGAATGTAAAATGCAACAATTCCGAATCAAAGACTTTCGCCCACCGTCTAACGGCCCTTTAGAGAGATTGCAAAACGTTGTGACCGAATGCTTAAAATTGTTAATCGGTAGATACAGTGACTGGGACGAATGGAGTAACTTGGCCGCGTTCTCATATAATACCAGTGTCCATAAGGGTACTGGATACACTCGGTATAAATCATTTTTAGCAAAATTAGCAATACCCAAGAACATTGGGAATGAAACATATGGTTGCCTTTCAAAACTGAGTAGGAGCCTACGATACAAAAAACAGTATGATTGCCCTACCCGTGTGCGCGAGAGTCCCGGTTGACTCCAAGTCAATAAAAACAGAATACTTTAATTCATTTTCCGCTTAGATCGTTGCTACTGCAACATTTTCGCAACCACCATTTACGCAGCAATGCCGTCCAGAAGGAAGGAAGGAAAATCATATCCCTTCTACCTAAAGTCATCTCATCAATCATCACCACAGGAAGGCGCCTCCGGAGACAATCATCACCAAAGATGACTGCCCCGCTCCAACATCGGTCAACTGAGAGCAGTTCCAGGATGCTACTGCCCTTTCGCCCCGTGTAGACCTCTCTTACGAGTTAGAATAATTCCACCCGCGCCTTATTATTAAGAAATGCTACGCATTTCTTCATATAAGGGGGGAGGTGTGACGTCCCACCATTTTTCGCGCGGTCCTATTCCAAAATCTATTCATGAATCCCAAAATCGTTCCACAAAACAAAATCTCAAACTCAACTCTTACCCCATCTCCCCAATCGCTGATCACCTTGGTGTTGTACCTTAGCGGTCACCAACACAAGATGATCGATACAAAACTCCACCTCGATGATGTACCTTAGTGGTCCCCATCACGAGATGATCTTTACAAAACTCCACCTCGATGATGTACCTTAGTGGTCCCCATCACGAGATGATCGTTACAAAACTCCGTCCCCTATTCGCCCTATGAGGCACGAATCCTTTCCCCAAAACGAATTCAAACAAGCCCCTCGTTACAAAACCCTCTTAAATCGAGACCACGTCTCAACCCCCTCTTTACGACTCACAGAGTCCAAGCCACTCTAACCCTTTTCCTATAAAATACCCAAAATCCATTCGACAAGTTGAGTATCTCCTTTCGCAGTCATAAGAACCCCAGAAACCTAATTGCGACGCATATTCGGCGTACGTGACAAAAATATGTCTATTAATAACCATACCGTTTGTAAAAACCCCGGAAGTCGTACTACGTCTTATTTTGAAACTATGTCAAGGTCTCTACCGCGCGTACCCCCGCATCACTCCTGTAAAAATATATAAATACGAGGTCCTGCGAAGCCTCGTCCTCTTTCTTCGCAGAACAATTGACGAAGTGTCATCCAAAGTATTCATCATTACTGCTAAATATTAAAAGTGTTCAATTCAGTGCTACGACAACCATTGTAAGTCATTATAATTACTATTATTAAGGAATATCACCCTCATTATATTTCTACACATAAATAACGCTTATCACTTTTCTATATTATAAATTTTATTCATTACCTTATGTTAATAACATTTATCTCATTCTAAAGCTTGTTGCTATTCATTTATTATTTTCTATTATCATCTTAATGCTTATTTTGTTCATATTTGTCTTATAACCGCTTATTACACATATTATTTTCTTGTGTTAACGCTATTGCATTTCATATATTATTATCGACCTATTCTCATGTATTTCATGTTCACATGCTTATATTGTTAATAACTGCCATTTACATAAATGTTATCCGTTAATGCTAAGAATATCAAGCATTATCATTAACAAACGTTCCGATAAAACAAATAGACTTATTTGTTTTCAACTACGTCTCTAATTATTGTGTGTGCTCGAGTCATAAACCTTCCCAACGAAACCAAGCTGCCGCAACAGCTGATTCGCGAGAGCATTCCCAGTGTATATAAACACTGCTGCATGAGCCGTGCAATATACAAAAGAACTAAACGAGGTCTCTTTTACACTAATGCAACGGTAAATCCTATCTCGTAAACCAAAACAGATACGGAGTACTATAACGGGTGCTCTTTAAGTGTACATTTACCTTCCCAGGTCGATTAGAGTGAAGGATTTAAGATTCGCGCCTGATCGCCTCCAGAAACACTTAGCGTGACGGATTTAATATTCGCGCCTGAGTCCCTCAAAACCCTCAGCGTGCTGGATTCAAGATTCGCGCCTGAGTTCCTTCCAGACCCTCAGTGTGACGGATTCAAGATTCGCGCCTGAGTCCCTCAAAACCCTCAGTGTGACGGATTCAAGATTCGCGCCTGAGTCCCTCAAAACCCTCAGTGTGACGGATTCAAGATTCGCGCCTGAGTTCCCGCAAAACCCTCAGAGTGAAGGATTTAAGATTCGCGCCTGAGTTCCCGCAAAACCCTCAGAGTGAAGGATTCAAGATTCGCGCCTGAGTTCCCGCAAAACCCTCAGTGTGAAGGATTTAAGATTCGCGCCTGAGATTTCCCTCCTCCATGTCACTGTTCCCCAAAGACCTCACCCGGGACGTGACAGTACCAAAAATATTTTGTCATGTTACTTCATACAGTCGAACCTCGATAACTCGAATTTCAAGGGAAGGGAAAAAATCTTCGAATTATAGAGGTTTCGGCTTATCGAGTTTTCGAGTAACCGAGGCTCAACAAACGAAAATTCGACTTATAGAGTCGCTTTGTGCGACTGTTAATTTTTCGACTTGTGAAGCAAGACGAATTCAAGTTTTAAAGGTCAATTGTTTATTATATACCTATAATCAAATATACCTACAACTTATGTACTACATATATACCTACATATATAAAAATAATTATAAGACACATTTTATGCTCAAAATATTACTCTTTATTACATATTAAAAAATTGTGATTTTGCTTTGTGCCAGTCTTTTAGTGTATTGTAAATCAATAGCATTTTTAATCGTGAATAATGCAAAGAAAACATTGCCCTCAATAGTTTGAAATCTTTGTACGACATTTCGTAATACATATGTAGAAGTACACTTCGACTTGTAGAGGTCAGAGATCTTCTAAATTCGTGTTGTAGAGATGAAATACATAATTTAACATGCAAAATATAGTTTGAGTTAAGGAAATTTTATTTCGAGTTGTAGAGGTGTTTACAACGGAGCGGAATGGAATGAAGAACATTTTCGTCTTATAGAGCTTTTCGAGTTGTCGAGGTTCGAGTTATCGAGGTTCGACTGTATTAGCAAATACCCTGTCACGGTCTGAACAGATGAGTGTATTGTAATATTTACAAGAAATATGTGAGATACGAATGTTTCTATTCGTTCATTTTGTAGAATATCTAATGATCACTGCTTTCGGGAATGAATCTACACTTCTGGTTCGGTGGACATTTGTAAAAAAATTGCCGCAGAATTGGTTACGACATTGACAATTAATGGTAAATTCTTTTTACATCAACATGCTCCACTCAATAAGAGAAAAAAGTTTTTAAAAACCCATATGCCGCACCGGTGCGAAGGAAGATATTGTTAAAGTTTACGCAAAAACTAAAGTGCTTATATCGTTTCCTTCTCGCCTTTACAAAAACAAAGGCGAAATGGTAATCTATATAATCGTAATCTATATAGTGATCCGGAGAAATATAGCTGGGCTTCGATACGCTTATCAGTTCTAAACAAATTCTAACATCGTTTTCTTGGGGTGAGTTCAAGTCCATATTGCACGGTTTAACTTTTTCATTGGTTTTACTCTTTGAACTAATTTTTTATCATACGATTTAATTGGTTTTTTTTCAATGTACCCATATCAACAAAAAACATGCAGCCAAAGCAGAAATGTATTCTTGAGATACCGTTCTTACTAGTTTCCAACTATACTTTGAATTCCAAATTGTAAGTTATTTAAATAAATTTTCACATTATCACTTTATAGGACAAAGAGGAGGCGGAAGTATAAGCAACGGATTCATGCGCAATCGGAGTAACTGTAGGAAGGGCGTCGTGTTTGGCTTTCCTTTCATTTGGAAAATTTCAAACAATATGTTACAAATACCGTGATGGAAATAAAACAGAAAATATAAAAATTTCATTTTTCAATACTATAGATGATTTCATCTGTTTGCGACACGAACGCCGAAGCTTCACGCGTTCGATTATTAGTTTAGTCTTAGGCTTAGTTTAACGAATAGTCTAGTGGATAAGTATAGTTTTAAGCGTAGCCGTTAAATTTAAACTAGAGGTCACGGTCACAGTATATTTACAGGACGAATCACAAATAATTTACAAGATTGTTCATTTAACTTAACGCAGTGTCACACAACTTATTTAACTATAACGCGCAAGTACGCGAGAGTTGTAGCGCGAACTGATTTAGAAGAACTATGAAAGCCTGGAACGTTCCAGTAAGCACGCACGAAAAAGGGGATTGCTACTTGTCGAGCCGACGATTCGCAGAAGAAGGATCATCGCGATGATGAGATCGGGCCGTTTCGCCGAATTCCGTGACGTCAGCACCCCACCCAACAGCTGTTCGTCCTAAGCAAGACGAAGGCTGTACCGGCGACACAAAGCCGGTCGCGCGATAGAGCGAGAGAGCCGCCTAATTAGGTGAGGTGCGCGACAACAGATGGCCCGACCGATCTCATCACCGCGATCGTGTGTACCGCGATCTGGTCGCGTTAGCCATTTGAATAGCGCGCGACTTTGGCAGCGAGTCCGCGCCGTCTTGGCCCGTGGCCGTTTGGGCCAATCCCAAACATTCCCGCCCGCCTCATCAGTAGTGATGAGTTATGCTCGTTGCTTATTGGCGGAGGCTTGTCATTCAGTATTGTACCTGACTGCGTGACGAGATTGAGGTGTGCGAGTATGAATGGGATAGTCCAGTAGTGCAGCTGTGTGTTCGTACAAGGAGGTATAGTGTCTCTAATAGTATGAGAGCGCAGCTAGTGAAGTTTAAGGTTGCCGGCGAACAATAAGTGAATTAACATCGAGTGATGTGGTGCTAGTGGCGTATTCGGAGATATTGAGACGAAGTAAGGTAAGTAGCGCAAGTCGCATGTAGTAATGCGTTTCGCAGATTCTGACCGTAACGCGATCTATTGTGTGTGTGTATTGAGGTCGCGGTTTTTGTTGCCGTTGTTCGAGTGATTCTCGGAAGCGGTCTCTCCGGCGTCGTCGCTGGGCAGCAGAATGATTTTGTGTATCGGGCGAGTAAATTCGGATAGTGCCGTCTTGAGAGTGACCACACGGGCTAGGCCATCCGTGCCCCGATGCACTTGCACCACGCGCGCGAGCGCCCACCTGGAGGGAGGCTGCAGTTCGTTTTTTAGGAGACACAAGTCACCTACTTTAACGGACGGTTGAGGTCGCGTCCATTTCCCTCGCGTTTGCAGCGTGTTTAAATAGTCGCGAGACCATACTCGCCAGAAATGCTGCTGCATCTGCTGCACGAGCTGCCACCGGGAGAGCCGATTTACCGAGAGCCCCTCTAGATTAGGTTCCGGTAACGAATTGAGGGCCTCGCCGATCAAGAAGTGACCGGGTGTAAGTGCGTTGAGGTCCGCTGGGTCATCGGACAACGGCAGTAGCGGACGCGAATTCAAGCACGCCTCAATTTCCGTAAGTAGCGTAGCCATTTCCTCGTAGGTCAGTTTATGTTCGCTTATTACGCGGCGGAGGTGGTGTTTGACGGACTTGACGGCCGCCTCCCAGATTCCGCCAAAGTGCGGGGCAGCTGGGGGATTGAATGTCCACTCAATCCCTTCAGAGGCCATCGCGTCCAGGAGGTGGTTCGAGTTGAAGGCCTGCAGGAGTACCCGTAGCTCCCTGTCCGCTCCTACGAACGCAGTACCGCAATCGCTGAGGATTTGGCTGCATCGTCCTCGTCGGGAAGTGAATCGCCGTAGGGCGGCGAGAAAGGCGTCCGTCGTACCGTCCGACACCACCTCCAAGTGGACTGCCTTTGTAGCCAGGCAGACAAAGAGGGCAATGTAACCCTTATGAGCGTGTTGGCCACGCCCTTTACTAGTGCGTATTAGAATAGGTCCGGCATAATCGATGCCTACGCGCGCAAACGGTCGGCCGGGGTTAACGCGAACCGCGGGGAGATTACCCATAAGCTGATTTAGATTTTTACCCTTCCAACGCACGCAGGTGGGACAGCGGCGGATGACGGTCTTCACCATCGGTCGTCCTCGTAAGACCCAGCAGTGCTGGCGTAGGGTTGACAAGGTCAACTGAGTGCCGCTGTGCAGGCAGCGTCGATGTGTATCCTCGACCCAGAGTTTGGCCAGATGGGAGTCGTCTGGCAGAATGACGGGATGCTTCCGGCTGAAGGTGAGCAGCGAATGCTGCAACCGCCCGCCGACACGCAGTGTGCCGTCGTCGTCCAGGAACGGGTTGAGGCGAAGCAGTCGGCTCCTGATCGAGATAGGTCGCTGGGCTCTGAGTGCGTCGATTTCCTGAGCGAAGGCTTGCCGTTGAGCCAGGCGCACCAACCGTTGCCGCGCCTCTTGGAGTTCGCAGCTGACTAGGTAAGGCTTCCGGGTGACCTGACGCTTACGCAGCCATCGGCAGCACCAGGCAGTTACCCTGAGGAGACGTCGAAAGTTTGAAAATCTAAGTAGATACGCGCTCACCTCGCCTTCCGGGTCGGTCTGGATGTGGAAAATCTGACGCTGCTCTTCCAGGTCCTGGTCGGGTGGAGGGAACGACTCGCCGGTCCAGTGTTCCGTGAGTGCGAGCCACGTCGGTCCGCTCCACCACAGCGGATGATTGGGTAGTTCCGCCGGTGCCAATCCCCGAGATGCACAATCCGCTGGATTGTCCTGGCTGCGCACGTGATGCCACCGTGCAGCGGGAAGTGTGCGTTGGATGTCGGCCACCCTGTTAGCCACGTAGGTCTGCCATCGACTTGAGTGCGACTGAATCCAACCCAGGGTGACCAGCGAGTCGGTCCACAGATGAACGGCGTCGACTGTCAGACCCAGCGCCTCCAGCGTGCGTGAAGTCAGTCGAGTCAACAGGTGAGCACCGCACAACTCCAGTCTCGGGAGCGACACTCGCTTGAGGGGGGCTACCTTCGTCTTAGCGGTGAGAAGACTAATTTGTCGTTGTCCACTAGCCCTTAGGACTCTAAGATAGACCACAGCGGAGAAGGCGCGTTCAGAAGCATCCGAGAAGCCGTGTACTTCAATGGTTTGCTGGGTAGAGGCCAGGCCCAACCACCGTGGAATCTGGATGTCGCGCAGTGCAGGTAGGTCGTCGATGAAGTCCCTCCAAAGTCGTTCCTCGCTCGTTGGGAGGGGTCCGTCCCAGTCCGTCTTAAGTAGCCAGAGAGCTTGTATGAAGATCTTGGCCCGGACGGTGACAGGAGCGAGCCAACCCAAAGGGTCGAAGATCTGGGCTGCTTGGCTAAGTACAATGCGCTTTGTGAACCTCGCCGAAGGATAGCCCTGAAGACAGCGAATTTGGAACAGGTCCTCTTCTGGCAGCCACTGGATACCTAACACGCTGTGGGGAGTATCTGTGTCCCAGCGGCGCGCGGTTCCAAGGTCGGCGGCAGGAACAGTCCGCAAAAGGTCTCGCGAATTCGATGCCCATTTCCGGAGGCGAAAGCCGCCCGCCTTGCAGAGTAGATCCAGTTCGGCTTGGAGGGAGCGGGCCTCGTCGATTGTAGGGGCACCAGCAAGTACGTCGTCCATGTATACGTCTGATAGTAACGTTTGAGAGCCGGCAGGGAACCTCACGGCCTCCTCCTGGGCTAACTGTTGCAGGCAGCGTAGAGCGAGGTAAGGTGCACACGTCAGACCGTAGGTTACGGTGCACAGTTGGTACTCCTTAGTTTGCTTGCCCGGGGCCTTGCTCCAAAGGATGCGCTGGAAGTCTCGGTCGTCCGGGTGTACCACAATCTGGCGGTACATCTTCTCCACATCGGCGACGAAGGCAATGGAGTGCCGTCTCCAGCGTAGTAGGACGTCAGATAGTACTGGCAAAAGATTGGCACCGATATGAAGAAAGTCGTTAAGCGACTTACCCGAGCTGGTTGGCATAGATCCATTGAACACGACGCGGAGCTTCGTCGTCGTACTCGCTGTCTTCATGACCCCGTGGTGAGGTAAGTAGTACCCCGAGTCTCTTGGGGGCTTGTTGGTTGGCTGCATATGTCCTAGGTCCTCATACTCCTGCATGAACTCCTTGTAGGCCTTGTAGAACTCCGCGTCTCCGTGGAATCGTCGCTGCATCGAAGCCAGGGTACGCAGGGCGGCAGGCTTTGACCCACCCAGGTCCGGCTGCATCCGGAAGGGGAGTCGGACGACGAACCGGCCCTCAGATGTGCGTCGATGTGTGGTGAGGAAATGATCCTCGCAGGTCTGTTCGTCGGGTGACAGAGTAGGTTTCACCTGGATTTCTTCTTGCTCCCAAAATCGTTCCAGCATCCTGGTCAAGTCTGCATGCACTGAGCAGAATAGCACGGTAGGGATCTGTGGGTCTGGATGGCGTCCATGGGACCCCTTAACTCCTCCCGTGAGTATCCAGCCAAAAACCGTCTCTTGGGCTAAGGGCGAGCCAGGGGGGCCTTTGCGAACACCACCCATCAGGATGTCATTATAGATGTCAGCCCCCAGCAGTAACTCCACGGGATCTTGACTACCCTGGCGCGGGTCGGCCCATTGCAGGCCGTGAAGGTGAGCCCAGCTGGTCAGGTCGGGTATTGCGCGAGGTTTGTAGCTTGACAGATTAGCCAAGGCAAAGGCAGGCATTCGAACGCTACTCCTTTGGGCTTGATCGGCAGCCACCTCGATCCATACCAAACCGCGGGTGCTGCGTGAGCGTGCGCCGCCCGCGAAAGCCAGAGGAAGGCGCGCCCGTTGTCGACTGAGGCCAAGTTGAGTGACGAGCTGATCGGATATGAGGGACACCTCACTGCCAGGGTCGATCAAGGCTCGAACGACGGTGTATTGCCCAGCTGGGGTATACGCACGGACTCGGGCAGTCCCCAGTATCACGGTCCGTTTAATGCCGTGGTGAGAAGTCACGTGTTGTACAGTCGCGTCGTGTACCTCGTCAAACGTCTCGTGTATCGAGGTATGGTGTTTCTCTGCACACTTTTGACACCGTTTATTAGAAGGGCAATCATCTATTTTGTGCTTACCTAGGCAGTTCAGGCAGCGTTGAAGTGAGGTGAGCGTCTCCCTTTTGTCCGAGGGCGATTTCTCTTGGTAGCGTGGGCAGAAGAGGAGATAGTGCGAACCCTTGCACAATCCACACGCCTTGGATGATTCGTGTCCAGCGGCGACCTGATGCACCTGGGCAGCTTTGGGACCCGTTCGCTTGTCGCTTGAGACCTCTCCACGCCGTTCGCCCTGGCGGTCCTCGAGTCCCTCCACGCTATGGATGCGTGCGTCGATGAACTTCTTTAGTTCTTCCAAGGTAGGCGGGTCAGTGGTGGATCCGAGTAAGATTTCCCACTCACGGCGCGATTGGAGGTCCAACCGTTCCACTGTTAAATGGACGATCCAATCGTTCGGGTCTGGTCGTTCCATGTCGGCGAGAGCGTCGACAACGTCCCATGTTCCATAATAAAGTCGCTTCAGCTCAGCGGATGACTCACTCTTGACGGGTTGAAGGTCAAGGAGGTTCGTTAGCTGTGCGCGTACCAAGCGGCGTTTGTTTTGAAAGCGCTCTTGGAGCACCGTCCAGGCGCGTTTGAAATTGGATTCGGTCGTTTTGAGATTCTTTACTAAATCGGCCGCCTCGCCCTTCAGACAGCCTCGAAGGTAATGGAAGCGGTCGACATTACTGAGTGATGAGTCCTTGATCACTAGCGATACGAAGGTGTCGTGGAATGGAGTCCAGTCGTTGTAGCGTCCGTCAAAAGTAGGGATGTTAATCCGCGGTAGCAGTGCCCGTTGACGGAGCTCGCCGCCCTCCGCGTGACCCGACGGCAGCGTCGTGTTCGTAGCATGAGACAGCGTTCCAATTATTTCCTCTCGCAGGTCTAGGAGTTGAGCCTGCTGATCCATGAAGGCTTCTTCTGCTATGCTGTAGCAGTCTTTAGTAAAATACTCATGTTTCTCCTGCTCAGTGGTCCGTGACGCCATCAATTCGGCGTGCTGGATCACGAACTGTTTCCAGTGAGCCTCGAGCATATTCAACCGCGACTGTATCATACCGCTAGTAATATTCGCCTTTCCTTTCTTTTTCAGATTTTCGTAAACGCGGCTTAAGTGATGGAACACTTCGATTTGCGCGTTAATCTTATCTGCCATCGTGGGAGTCGAGAGCGGACGTATTCACCACGTGTTCGCGGTAGGGGTTTCCGGACCGATCACTTGCAAGCACTCGCGATTTTACCGGATCCGGCTCGAAGGACCAATGTTTGCGACACGAACGCCGAAGCTTCACGCGTTCGATTATTAGTTTAGTCTTAGGCTTAGTTTAACGAATAGTCTAGTGGATAAGTATAGTTTTAAGCGTAGCCGTTAAATTTAAACTAGAGGTCACGGTCACAGTATATTTACAGGACGAATCACAAATAATTTACAAGATTGTTCATTTAACTTAACGCAGTGTCACACAACTTATTTAACTATAACGCGCAAGTACGCGAGAGTTGTAGCGCGAACTGATTTAGAAGAACTATGAAAGCCTGGAACGTTCCAGTAAGCACGCACGAAAAAGGGGATTGCTACTTGTCGAGCCGACGATTCGCAGAAGAAGGATCATCGCGATGATGAGATCGGGCCGTTTCGCCGAATTCCGTGACGTCAGCACCCCACCCAACAGCTGTTCGTCCTAAGCAAGACGAAGGCTGTACCGGCGACACAAAGCCGGTCGCGCGATAGAGCGAGAGAGCCGCCTAATTAGGTGAGGTGCGCGACAACAGATGGCCCGACCGATCTCATCACCGCGATCGTGTGTACCGCGATCTGGTCGCGTTAGCCATTTGAATAGCGCGCGACTTTGGCAGCGAGTCCGCGCCGTCTTGGCCCGTGGCCGTTTGGGCCAATCCCAAACACATCTAACACGCGTTCCCACCTTTGGCTACTGATCGCTACCTGGCCACGCGAGCGAGCTGTGGCACGAATAATTTTTTTCGTATAAATAAGCGATCAGGCGTGGAAAGACGTAGCGAGACAAAGTATCAACGCATCGTCTGTTTCACGTTTGTCAGCACTCAACCGATGCACCAAACATACTTAAGAACGTTAGAGGCGGTGCAATTTCAATTGTTAACATCCTGTCAAGTCTTAGCCATTTGCTTGCAAAAAGTGTTATTGGCATATTTGGCTTGACAAGTAGTACGAACTGGTAAATATTTGTTAAGAGCAAACGCCGGATTTAGCGAGCTCTGCTTGCAACTCTTGCGAGACATTTCAAGTCGCATCGATTTTTGTTTTAAAAAAAAAACGAACTTTTCGGGGGCCTTGACCTCAACAATCGATGAGAAAAAGACTGCACATCTACTGAACGTTCGCTAGCGCATTATTTGTTGGGCTTTAAAAACATATGTTATGATATTACCTCTTTCTGTACCAATCTTTTGCCCTACCTTCCTCATACTATACTGCGTCGTAATTGGTTTCATTTTAGTAGAAAAATCTGACATACAATACAGATGTTTGTATAATGATAAAAATATTAAAAAATTATTTTTCCATTAGAGGATACTGCATATTAATGCTCCTGTATTCCTTCCAAGCGCCAACCAACATGTTCTTATAAAGAGTCGGTAGCTTCTGAACAATTGTAGAAACCTATGTAAACCTGATACCTATGTTTCCATATTTAGAAGAGTGATAGGAACTAGAGCAAATACTGTATTGCGTTGTCTCAAGCATAAATGTAAAACGTTTATAAGACCGACTCGAAAAATCCGATCTTACCATATTTTATGGAAGAAAGAAAGTCAGAAAAGCATGTATTTAGCCGCGTAATATAACATTTTTAATAGTTTTCTTAGCAGGTTAGTCAATTGAATGCCAGGGTGACTTAAAGTAATTATTTAAACATTTAAAGACTGCAGTTCTTCGAAATATAAAAGAATTAATTATGGCTACAGGCCATATTGGCTAATAATAATCCCACTAAATATAAAGAATTTAATGAAATAACTTTTCTCCCGCTTGGGACCACAAGTCAATTTTCCGCGTACCCAGGCTCAAAAATATCGTTCCAACCACCACTGATGTAGGGTGGGGAAAGTACTCCTTTCATGCGGTCGCCCAGGCTAGGGAAAATGCGCAGGCTGGATGCGCGTGATTATTATGTGGTCCTCTCCTCGAAGAGACAGAAAATATAACCTATATGCTACATGCCAATAAATGTTTATTGGCTATTTCGTTCTTTTACGCTACATTTGTGAACTTTTTATAACTTAACATCCTTTCAAAATATTATCGTTACGCTGCAACGGTATATTTATGAAATTGGGTATATGTAGCATATAGGTTATATTTTCTGTCACTTTGAGGTAGAGGTGTGACTATCGATAAATGTCGACAATATCGAAATGTTATCGATATTTTGATATATCGATAATATCGTTAAGATATTGAGGCGAATAGAAACGGGCAGCGGCTGAAATACGTATCACAACGTATCTACAACGGACGTCCGTTCCGTCGTGGAACAGAGATAGAAAAAATGTCGATTTTCCTCGATTCTTGATTAGAAAATAATCGAGTTATCGAGAATCGATTCTTAGAATAATCGGTAAAATAATCGATTCTTCAGAAAGAGAATCGATCGATTCTAGAAGAATCGGGTAGAATCGCCCTTCCCTAGTGCTGGCTGGCACCGTCGCCGATGGTGCTCACTTTTCGAGCACCGTTCCCAACGGTGCTGACCTTTTTTCGTGCACAGGGATGTGAATTTAAGAATAGAAGCTAAAATTAGTTACAATCGAATGAAAATGAAATTGATGCCAAAACCTCATCAAGCATAGAAATCTGTAAACATGAAAATTGATGCTAAAATCAATTTGAGACTAATAAAACACATGAATTTAGCAAACATAAACAAATTAAGCTAAAACTTACTATTTCGATGAAATGTACTCAGAAAATGACGTTATGAATGGAAATTTCGATTTCTTAACCACGAATAATTACGCTCATCGACTTCATAAATATACCGTTGCAGCGTAATAATAATATTTGGGAAGGATGTTAAGTAATAAAAAGTTCACAAATGTAGCGTAAAAGAACGAAATTATCATGTAGCATATAGGTTAAGTATATTTTCTGTCACTTCGAGGCTACAAAAAATCCGCTCGTCGAAGTGACAGAAAATATAACCTAATTAAGAGACTGTACAAATGTTTATTACGCGGTTGCATTTATATAATATTTCTGATCGAAATTTATGGAAATAAGTGCAAATTATGCTTCTATCAAAATGTATTAGTAAACGGAATTATACAACATGTTTCTAGAAAGTAGTCGTAACGTTCAGGCTGTTTTAGATTTTAAATGTTTCCGATAAGATTTAATTTTAATTCCTACCACTCGTAGCATTGTAATCTTATTTTAGACTGAATCGATAACGTTGGGTGTGACACGAAAATGGTAAGGGGGCTCGCGAGCCCCCCGAGCATGTGACACAAAATTACATTGCGTGATAGGTCCACAGACCAGGTATAGAATAGACCTATCACTCTTTTGTCTTCCGTGTCACTCGTTTTTGGGGCTCTAGAGCCCCATTACCATTTCCGTGTCGCATCCAACGTTAACGACTGAGCATGAAATAAGAGTGCAGCGCTATAAGCGGTAGGAATGAAAGTTATAATAGCAGTAAGAATTTACATGCAGGGTGTCCCGATGTCAAATTAATACAGCATTTTTAAAAGGCAAATAAATTTCTTAATTTCATTATTAATCAGCAACTCTACAGACTCATACAACGGGGAAGCATTGTACAACTTCGCTTACAATGTAACGAATCTCTGCTATCTTATAATTCCCTAATAAATTATTTGCGGACATGGGTTTATATAACTTTTTCAACTTTTTCAATTTTTTTCAACTGTATACCCGGCATACTCCGTGTACAGAGATACACTTTCATTTATCATTTTAAACACTTCCTATAATAACTAATTAAAAAATGATTAATCAATTATGGTAATCTTATGATGTGTCTCGTATCAAGCAGCAGAGTAGTGGTAGACCCATGCCTACATATACGTGTAACTCTACACAATCAAATCGTTCCGAAATCTTTAACCATTTTTCCTGACCAAAGCGTTCCTTTGCGTCATATGGCTTCTTTCAAACATTATCCCTTTTCAACGCGCAGAATACGTTGATGTAAAAAAATTGGTAAATTTGTCGAAAAGCTACCTACTCACCGATTTCAATGACCTTCACATATGTTGTCAATGTCGTCATTCTGAACGACATTTCCCTTTAAACTTTTTGACGGTCGGCCTCAGTTTCGGAGATATTAATAAAAAACTTTCGGCATAATATATTGAAAGCTACCTCCACACCAATATCAATGACCTTGACATATGTTATCAAAAACATATGAAAAACTTTCGGCATAATATATTGAAATCTGTTTCATAGCCGACGATATTAATATTGGTGGGGGGGCTAGATTAGGGCGGGGTACGCGTAAAGCATGGTAGCGAACCGATGTATGTGTTAAACTCGTTAATTCTAGTGTTAAGTAAGGTTTTTTGCGAATATTTCGTCAACCAAAGCCGACCGCCAAAAAGGTTAAAGGGAAATGTTGTTCAGAATTATGACTTTGACAACAGATGCGAAGGCCATTGAAATCGGTGAGGAGTTTCGAGAAGTTTACTAAAAAATTTAAAATTAATTGTCAATGTTATAAACAATTTCGCGGACAATTTTTTTTACAAACGTCCACCGATCCAGAGGTGTAGACCAATATATTTTCTACACACTGTACAATGAATGTGGAGAATGAGTAGATAGGTGTCTTCTGTGGGAGCGAGTACTGTTAGGAAGAGTATCGTGTGACGTGATTTCGGTGTGACTGATTTTTGGGGTGTGTGATTGTGGCAAGAGTGAGTTGTCAGGCAGCGCGCAAAGAATGGTTGAGGGGGTCGCGTCGCGGCAACACTAATCTGTATAGACGGTCATCACGTAAGTGGTTGGGGAAAACCCAAGTGGTGTAAACGATACTCCTGCAGGTCAAGATACTAAATGTGATTTTCGCTTCTTCCTTGGAAAACCATTTTAGCTTCCGACGTTTTGCCTCTCGTCTAACATCTAGACATCGAAAAATAGTTTGGAATGGTTTTAAGAAAAAATGTTTCCAACAAAAGTTGCTTGTTTTCTAACGTGGATTACGAAAATAATTGGTTCCACCCCCGCTTTAACTACAAGGAGAGATGTGTGCGAGCCAGTATCAATACAGATTTAAAAGCACAGGATGCATGGAATTCGAGATCAAAGTGTGCGTAATTCTCGATATATTGAGGTATTATTAAAACTTACGCGTGTTACCGTATATAATTAGGTAAAACATAAGCAAAATACGGGTATGCTTGATTAAATTTTCATCGTGAGATGGAGGCCATAATATATATATATATATACTGTATATACAGAAATAAAAGATTATTAAGAGAAAGGCTAATCCGATCCCCGCCTGAGCCTATCTTTTTTCGGCCCGTCACGGGCTCATTACGAAGTCCTTAACCCGTAATTTTAAATCATAATTCGCACGAATTACATTATTCGATAAAAGAGTGCAGAAATGTTTATATCTTGCATCAGCTTTAATGCATGGGTTTGTTTGTGTGCAAATGTAATTCTTACGTTTACTTCGTGATGGAAGAAACAAAAGACGATAGCTGGCAATAAATCAGGCGTGACCAGCAGTGGGGCCCCTCACGCGCCTGCTTCCCCTTCCAATCTTTCCTCGCACAGCGTGCCTTCCGTTGTCAAGGAGACCGCGCGACGCTGCGAAACCTGCCACTGGCTGCCACGGTCGGCGGGACGAATAGGTAGTGATGGGACTCCGGAGTCGGTTCCCAGCGCTTCGAATCGGTCTTGAATGTCAGGCGACTGCTTCGAAGCGCTTCGAACGTGATTCGAAGCTTAAACGTCTTGAAAAGTCTTGGTCGGCTTCAAAGTCTTGATGGGCTTCGAAGTCTCGAATCTCTTGGGTCGAAACCTCACCAAATTTTATGATTTTCGACCCTCGAAGGGGTTTGAATACGCTTAAACAGTGAGAAATGTCTAGGATTTCCGAATTTCTCATCAGATCTTTTCGAAAACGACGCCAATCGATTCCTTATGTTTCGCCGATGAAACTAACACCATGAACCACTTAATTCGGACCATAATGAAGGAAATTCCATGAAAATTCGAATTATATCATTTGAAGCTGCCTTCGTTAAAAATAGTCCGATTTACAGGAAATTTGATATGATGTTCATTAGAAAAACATAAGGAATTCATTGGTGCCACTTCCATATCCATACGATAAAGAATAAAGAATTTCTTAATACGCTGAAATGAAAATTTCACATTTTCACCCTCGACAGCGGGGCGCCGACCTGGAATCGTTGCGGACCGCAGCCTGCGATCGGCCGAGGATTCATACCTGTTTCAGAAATATAATAATTCTTTATTCTTTATCGTATGGATATGGACGTGACACCGATGGATTCCTTATGTTTTTCCGGTGAAAATCATATCATATTTGATGTAAATCGGACTATTTTTAACGAAGGCAGCTTCGAATGATATAATTCAATTTTTTTATGGAATTTCCTTTAATATGGTCCGAATTACGTCGTTCTTGGTGTTAGTTTCATCGGCAAAACATAAGGAATCGATTCGGAAATTTGAAAATCCTGGGCATTTCTTCCTTCTTAACGATATTCCAACCCCTTCGAGGGTCGAAAACCATAAAATTCACCGGTGTTCGGCGGGTTGCCAGTGACCGCTGGACAACCCGCATTGAACGGCTGGCTATCCGAAATGAACTGAGCATAGCTTCGAATATGTTTCATAATCAAAGTAATAGGATGGACAATGTTGAATATCTCAGAAACAATAAGTTTTAGGATTAATGCACTTTAATACTTTCATACTCAGAATTCGCTATTCTATTGAATTTGACGATAAACAATTTGACACTCCATTTGAAAAAATAAAATTGGCCTCCACATCCAATCTATCCCTGTAAATAAACAAGTTTCACCGTGTTTTGTGTTTCTTACAACGAGACAACTTCTATAAATAATATTTTCGCTTATTGCTTGAAATAATAGATATTTGAGGTGAACCGAGTTAGTGGGACACCCTGTATAACACAGCTTCAATACTTCTCTCGGTGATACCAGCAGCTTTACCTGTGTCAATGCTAGAAGTACATTATGTTTCCCGCACCCACCGCTCGAAAATCCGAGAGGGCGCTCGAAAACCAGTGGTTGTTTCAGAATATCGGTACTTCAGAGCGGTGACACCGAAGACAAAAGAGTGATAGGTCTATTCTATACCTGGTCTGTGATGATATAATGCTGCTCTCATTAAATTTGAGTTTGAAACGTCGTGTAATTTCAGAAATTATGGCTTGCTTAAATGTGTAAATAATTTCATCATCACTTTCTTGTAAGTGTAGATGCTTTTCTAATAATTTTTTAAGCAACGGTCGCACCATTGATATTGGTGAGTGCGTTTCGCCACAAACGAGCGTAGTTATAATTTGTAATGGTTCTAATATGTTTATTAGTGATCCTATTTGTCTCCACTGACTTTCCGTTATTTCCAAACTTTCTGCTACACTTGAACTTGTTACAGTTGTATCTGCTATTACGTTCGATATACAACATCTATTTGTGTATAAACGTTCGAGCATAAAAAAAAAAGTGGAGTTCCATCGGGTGGAACAACATTGTAGTAACGAGGCTTTTGTCACTCTAAGCAATTGTTGTTGCGATTCCAGAGCCTGTTTTGCAACATTAGAGTGTTTGAAATGGCCAACTAGTTTATTACACAGAAGAATAAGACATTCCACATTCTCTTCTTTGAGTGTAGTATTCTTTATTTATTGTAAGTTGTATGGTATAAGGTGCACATGTTACGCTTTATTTATTGGAAGTTGTATGGTATGAAGTGCTCGTGTTCGCTCGTTGCAGTCATTGTGAAAATTATTACTGCTTCAATCACTTTTTTAAACGTTCTTGTCGACAAGATTATCATATATGCATTGGTTAATTACCCACTGTTGTAGTTTCAATAGTATTATCATTAATTTTATTTCTTATCATTAATTTTTTTCTAATTGTTATCTAACATTACTCTATTATCATTCATTTAATATAATGTATTTTCATATAATAGAGATAATTAAATTTCAACAGAAGATTCAATAGGTGTTGTCATTCTCTTTCTCTCATTTTTCTTCTTTCCCCTGTTCCACCTTTTTTTATTTTTCAAGGTCAGAGCAGCTTTTGGGAGCATCTTTAATTTACATTTTTGTGACCGTGGTGACATATACTTTCGATCTATATAAAAAATTTGCGTGATTCCATCATCAACCGAATAGTGTCCTTTGTCAGTGTGGATGATCGTGAAGCGTGATCGGGATTAGCTTTACTTAAGGTTGCGAGAGACCTTGGTTAGGAACACTGGTTACCTGCTAACCGTCGTGTTTACTGTATTTCGGGCATACCGCTGCCATGCGGTTGTTGTTAAGCTAGGTCCCGTAGACCAAGGTGTCGTCGCCGATTGGCTTCCTAAATCGCGCAAGAATTTAGCCTGCCAATGGGACACATCACACGTCATGTTGGAATGCGGAAGGCGATCGCGCTGTTCAAAAGAAGATTCACGGTCGTCAGAGCTCAAAGTGTGCGCTAATGTCTAACAACTCATTAGTTAGTCTCTCCGGAAGAAAGGAATAAAGAGTTAGTTGTTTTCCTCAGTCGAGGATAAATACGAGTGATTTACTTAAAATCGTTTTGATTGCACGCAAACGCGTCCACGAACCGGAAAACAAATAAATATCACGTGTCGTGGCAAGAATCGGTCGCGACATATTGGTCCTTTGAGCCGGATGTATGGAGATGGTGCGAGCTTAGTAAAGCAATTAATTGGAAGCTTCTCCGGAGAAATTAAAACAACGGGATTCCAATTAATCCGTATAAGGTCACTGCTGACCTTAAGCAGTAGCGCGCCGTTCAGTCGCATGGAGTTACCGTGATAGTGGCGTGTTTCCAGTGCAACGTGAAAACGCGCGAATGCTGTTCCTCCGCAACAAAGTGTAGTGAAAACTCGAGTCCGTTCAGAGGATTCAGACACTGGGACTCTTGCAAGTCGTCTTGAGTCCAGTGCAGGCGTTCCGTACCAGCTGAAACGTGAAGTTCCAAGCGAACTAGGGCATTGTGCAAGCTGCCCTCACGAGCTTGCATTTGACTGTGAATGTTAACGCTAAGTTCGGTCGCTGTCTGGCTTACACGTGTGCGACCTAGCGTTGACAGTTCGACTAGAAAGACGTAAGAGACTTGTATCTACGGTGACAAACATGGCACAGGTCTTGCAAAACCTCCTCATCGGACAGACGACCCAAATCGACCAGAAGAAGCGGGTGTTGATAAACTTTAAAAAGCTGCTCAAAGTCAAAATCACCATCACGAAGACGCGCGGGAGGCTCGCCAACATAGAGAAGCTGTGGGATAAATGCGAAACCCTCCATCTGTGTGAAGTTAGCCCCCCTTTTTTGAAAACTTAAATTTTCGATATTGTACCAGTTTGTACTAGGTTTGTACCGCGTTGTACCGTAGCGAGTTTTCAAAAATTCGAAATCGTTTTCGAGAAAATAAGAAAAAAACAATTTTTAGGCTAGCCCCCCTTTTTTGGAAATTATCATTTTTCGCGATTGTACTGCATTGTACTAGTTGTACCGAACATTGTACCGTTCCGAGTTTTCAAAAATTTGAAATCGTTTTCGAGAAAATCAAAAAATAAAAAATGAAGCTAGCCCCCCATTTTTGGAAATTTCGATTTTTTGCTATAAGCATGGTATTCGAGTCCAGTTTGCTCGTGTATTTATGGCTTTAACAACATTTAGAACATTGTCTGAAGTGAAAAAAGCCTCTTTTCCTTTAATTATGCCCCACGTGGTCAATGAAATTACTGTTATGCCTTGAATATGTTTATGTCTGTCTTTTGTCGGTAAATATGGCAAATTTAGTATATAATGATTCATGAAAAAATTGTTACCAGAAAACGTAGAACAACTATGTTTCTTATATGTTAATTTAAAATACTAAAATATTCGCCTTACCGTATATTTTTGTTACTATGAAACTCCCAGGAAATATTCCTTTCTGTATGCTTATAGTTATTTGTACATTTTTTATTCGAAATCAGAAGCTATCCCGAGAAACATAATTCCTGATATGTTCCCTCTGCATAAAGTGTTAAGTAAGTGTGAAGTAAATTTTATTATTATTTGAAAATACGGTATAACGCAGTACACCGCGGTACAAACCTAGTACAAACTGGTACAACCACGAGTTTTCAATTTTTCAGAATTTTTTTTTTCTCAGGAGTACGACTCGACACTTTGGTTATTTCGATTTTTCTCGGAAACCAAAAGAGTTAAACACTTTCTACGGACGGTACAACGCGGTACAAACCTAGTACAATACAGTACAGTCGCAAAAAATCGAAATTTCCAAAAATGGGGGGCTAGCTTCATTTTTTATTTTTTGATTTTCTCGAAAACGATTTCAAATTTTTGAAAACTCGGAACGGTACAATGTTCGGTACAACTAGTACAATGCAGTACAATCGCGAAAAATGATAATTTCCAAAAAAGGGGGGCTAGCCTAAAAATTGTTTTTTTCTTATTTTCTCGAAAACGATTTCGAATTTTTGAAAACTCGCTACGGTACAACGAGGTACAAACTTAGTACAAACTGGTACAATATCGAAAATTTAAATTTTTAAAAAAAGTGGGGCTTACTTCACACAGATAAACCCTCCACGTCCGGATCGTGCAACTCGCCACGTCAGAGGAGGAGGAGTTCATCGACTACTTTGTGGAAGAAGAGTTTCTGAAAGCAGAGAAAGCCTACCTGGAAGCTGCTGACCACATCAGAGACGGGATTGGGACACTACGTGGCAATGATTTAGTTCCTGCATGGTAAGGTAACGATATCTCTTTGCGCGATCCCACCGTCGGAACAGTCATAAAGTTGCCTCGCATCGGGCTCCCAAAGTTTTCCGATAAGTTCGCCGAATGGGAGAATTTTCGTGGAATGTATGAATCTCTCGTCGCGCAAAACGATTTGTTAACGAACATGTAAAAACTTCATTATTTAAAGAATAGCCTAGAAGGCGAGGCCGCCTTAATTATTCGCAATATCAAGGATTCGGATAATAATTACGCGGCAACTTAGAAGCTCCTCGTGAAGAAGTGCGAGAAACAGAACACGATTATATTTGCTAACATTTACGCATTCTTCGATTTACCGAGAATGAAAACGGAAAACGTCACAAAATTGAAACGACTTCGGGATTAAGTTTCCTTGTCACTTGTAGCCCTGTCCAATCTGGAAAGTCCGGTTGAGCACTGGGACGATATATTGGTTTATGTGATATCCCAAAAATTTAGTCCGCGGGCGCGGAAAGAGTGGAGCCTGTTGCGAGGAAAGTTGGATTTGTATCCCTCCTACCGGGAGCTACATGATTTTATGAATGAGCGTGTCCGCGGTCTGTCGTAGTATCCTCAGCCGACGGATATTGGAGCGAGCGGTATTCGCCCGGCGAAAACCCGGTCGTGCGTCGACTTCGATGCCACCGGCGCACAGTGGCACGTCCTGTACAAAAAGCTGGCCAAAAGTCAAAAATTTTTTTTCTGATTTTTACAGATCTATGTATTGCATTTCATTTATGACTTATCAAAGCATGATTTTCCACTAATACTAATTTTTATTGTACGATCCTCTTAGAGATATGCGATCTCAAAGTTGCTAGTGTTATGATCTGGAACTTTTAGACCCGAATTGAAAGTAAATTTTACATTGAATGTGGAACTATGATCTTTTTTTTTTATGCTGGCAGTTATCTGACATGCTCTAAGTTAATATAGATTCTGGTTTTATTGGTTTATTTCACTTTTTACAACTATGGTAGAGGAGAATACACGATCTATATATTTTTTTTCTTCACCTAAGCAAATAGTTATGTTACAAACGAGCTCAAGCGGCAATTTTTGTTGCAAAATAAAGTTTGGAGGTTCTTGATGAAAGGCCCGTTGTATTTTCCTGCGATAAATTGCGATCTTACGAGTTATTGTCATTTCTTTGCCGTCCGCCGTTTATGGAGGGGTACATTTATGGCATGGGATCGGATTATCGTGGTTCCCCTCATTAGTATGCCTAATTCTATACCTAAGTGATCTTGCTAGTTTCAAAAGTAGTACATTTACAGCATGTAGTAAACATCCGAAACAGGCAAAACATAGTTATAATGACTTATTCAGCAACAAGAATAGATACCAGCGGACACCTACAGTCTATTGGCCGTCATAAACCAGCAATTCTTTGGAGCAGAAGAATACGTATCAGCTGGTCAGTTGTAGGTATGAAATTGCAAATTGTTTTAAAACTATTTTCAAAAAGTCCCTTGCTTCTCCTTGCACCGAAAATTTTATTCAGACAACGGAATCCCATAAAAAGACTTCAGAAAAGTAAAAAAATTACGCCAAGTACACGAAATCAAATAAATCACAAAAAATAGAAGATAATAATTACAAAATTGAAAAAAAGGTGTGAAATCAAAATGAGCTGCAAGTACATAAAGGTGCTTTCAGTCAAATACTTGGCGTCGAGACGCTACCGCGTCTCTAGATATGAAACACACCCCCATAAAACATTTATAACACAAATACATTACTCCCACTACATAAAGTAAACGAATAGAAACAAAACAAAGTTGGGGATTATAAGAAACAAACAGTCGTCGTAGCAACAGACATCAGTCAAACTTCGTGATAGTTACATCGATCTCCAAATCGAGTTTACACAATATCAGAATAGCGCAGTTTGTTTGTGCAATTTGTACAGTTTCATTGTGCAGTTTGGTCATACGTTGTTTTGAACTGTAAAAAGTGATAGTATTGTAAAGTGCTATGGAGCCAGTACCTGGAACTTCTCAAGCAGGTTACACTTCATTATCTAGGAATGAACTTGTACAGTGTCTTAGAAGTTGTCCCTCAACCAGTTTTAAAGACAAGTGTGAACATTTGAACGAGTTCGTAAAAAAGGCTGTTGGATGTGAGGCACTGTCACAGGAAAACACGCACCGTATACAACACTTTAATTGCCAATGGAAAAGCAAGTGGGACGCATGTGCTAGAAATTACAATAATTTCTGCAATAAAAATCGTTCGTGGTTAGAGGGTAGAGTGGAATTTCTTACACGTGCAACATACAGTGAAAGCTTTGGAAGACCATCGATTGAGTTTTCTGATGGCAGCGAAAGATCCAAACGAAGAAAGACTGTAGAAATACGAGCATGTTTCGGTTCTAATGAGCTCTGTTACGCTGCTCAAATGCAGCTCAGAAATGAAAAAGAATTAGATGCTGCCAATGTTATAAAAGACATAATTTCCTCACCAAAACGTGTTAACAAATACATAGATGTACAAAGGCAATCCAATCTCCTGATAAAGCCATACTCACGCGATGAAGCATTATCTATAACAGTGGGGGCAAAATTAACAAAATATCAGTATAATATTATTAGAGATGCAGCCAAGATGCACAATAGCAAGTTGTACCCGTGTTATGGATCTATAACTAACGCCAGAAAGGACTGTTATCCCAAAAATATAATTGTTACTGAAGCATACGCAGAAGTACCTGTGCAAAGTTTGCTGGATCATACGGTTCTGAGGATACTTCAACATCAAGAGAAAATAATTACCGTGGACAAAAATAGTTTAACTAATCTTAATCTAATAGTTAAATGGGGCTGCGATGGGACATCCGGAATAAGCGAATATAAGCAAAAATTTGAAAACTCTACTATTTGCGATTCAAGCATATTTGCTTCATCTATTGTTCCGGTACAACTGATATCAGGTGATCTAAATAGTAGAGAAAAGATTGTGTTGTGGAAAAATAACCAAACATCCTCGCCCAGATTTTGCAGGCCTATTCGAATTGAATACGTACACGAGACAACAGATGTGATAGTACAAGAAGTAAAAAAGATCGAAAATCAAATTAAGCTGTTAAAGCCGACAACAGGGAAAATGAACGGCAACAATGTATCCATACGCCACACATTGCTATTTACAATGATTGATGGGAAGGTATGTAATGCGATAGCAGAAAATCCCGGAACTCAAAGATGTTACCTTTGCCAACTGACCTGCAAAGATTTTAATAACCTCGATTTGGCAAAAAAACAAAAAGTCAAGGACGAGTCAAAAATGAGATTTGGATTATCGCCGTTACACGCCTGGATAAGATTTTTTGAATGTTTAATACATATATCGTATAACTTGGTCATCTGTCAGTGGCAAGTTCGAGGGAAAGACAATAAGAACAAGGTAGCGAAAAATAAGAAGAGAATTCAAGAATCTTTCAGAATTCGAATGGGTCTGCTTGTAGATAAACCCAAGCCGGGATTCGGTACAACTAACGATGGAAATACCGCTCGCCGATTTTTCACCAATTCCTCTGTGTCAGCAAAAATTACAAGAGTGAATAAAGACCTAATAAATCGTTTCCACGTAATCTTGGTGACAATTTCGAGCATGTACAGAATAAAAATAGATCTTTTTAAAACATACTGCTTAGAAACTGCGGAGAAATTTGTACAACTATATCCGTGGTATAATATGCCAACGACTGTACACAAAATATTAATTCATTCCGCGGACATCATGGAACATGCAATACTTCCAATTGGGCAACTAGGAGAAGAAGCACAAGAAAGCCGCAACAAAGATATTAAAAGCTACAGACAACATCACTCTAGAAAATTTTCTAGACAGAAAACAATGGAAGATGTTTTCCATAATTTGCTTGTTTCTTCAGATCCCTACATAAGCAGCATGAGAAAAATATATCCCAAAAAGTCAGAAAAATATCCGAAAGATGTCATTCAGTTTCTTGATACACCTGATGAAGAACAAGAAGAGGAAGAGGAAAAGGAAGAGGAAGAGGAGGAGCAGGTGGACGAGGAGGAGGAAGAGAAGGAAGAGGAGGAGGAAGAGGAAGAGGAAGAGGAAGAAGAAGAGGAAGAGGAAGAGGAAGAGGAAGAGGAGGAGGAGGTGGACGAGGAGGAGGAAGAGAAGGAAGAGGAGGAGGAAGAGGAAGAGGAAGAGGAAGAGGAAGAGGAAGAGGAAGAGGAAGAGGAAGAGGAAGAGGAAGAGGAAGAGGAAGAGGAAGAGGAAGAGGAAGAGGAAGAGGAAGAGGAAGAGGAAGTAGAAGGAGAAAAAAAGGAGGAGGAGGAGGAGGAGGAAGAGGAGGAGGAGGAGGAGGAAGAAGAAGACGAAGAAGAAGGAGGGGAAGAAGAAGAAGAACAACAACAACAACAACAAGGAGGCCGACGACTACGACGAGAACAAGAGGAAAAAGGGGAAGCAGAAGAAGCAGAAACAAAAGGAAGAAGAAGATGAAGATGAAGTACAAGAAGAAGAAGAAACAGTAGAAGAATATTATAATTAATTAATTACAATGTTGTTGTTGAATATGATATTCATTACCTGTAAATATAAAAATGTAAAATGCATTCCACGTCATATTTATTATACATTATTAATTAATTAATTAAATAATTATTATACTTTTAATTACAATATTCTTCTCCTCGTAATATCTTCATGTGTTTTAAATTTTTATAGTTATAGTTAATTTCATTATTTTTATATTTAAACAAAATAATTTTTATATTTAAGATTTAACATTAAAATAGTACATTATTATCATTTTGGAGTCATTGTATTGAATTTTATTTCAACAATTTACCTTAGATTCAAAAATATTACTTTTGGCCAGCTTTCCGCAGAAACACGCCACTGTGCGGCGGCGACGGAATCTAGCGCGCGGTCTTCTACCGTGGACGCGAGCGGATCGGCTTCCGTTCAAACCGTTTTCGCACCTGTCGAACAAGTAACCCCTTCGGAGGTGTTGCTCGCCACTGCGTGGGTGAGCCTTTGTACCCCCGAGGGTCGTGTCTTTCATTTACGTGCCTTATTAGATCATGGCTCGACTTATAGTTTTATTTCGGAGTCTCTTTGCCAAGCCACGCGAGTCAAACGTCGCCGTGCGAACTTGCGAATACACTGCTTCGGCGAGAAGTTTAGCGGTGTGGCCAAATCCTGCATCGATGTGATACTCGCTGCGACCACCAGACGCGGACCGTCCTTTCCGTTTACGGGTTACGACGGGTTATACCAGAAAATTAGTGCTTACACCGCGTCGCAAGAAAATATTTCCGGTGTTGAAATAAATATAACCCACAACCACAAATCCAAACAACTTGAAATTGGCCTGGAACAATAAATCAAATCAATTCAATCGATATGCAATCAGCATATAACCACAAATCAAACTTAGGCGCCTATTCATAAACTTGTCTTAATCTTAAGCAAATGCTTCAGCATGCGACATCCTCTATTAACCTAGTAGCATAGTAAAGGATGCCGAATGCTTAAGCATTTACTTAATCTTAAGACACATTTATGAAAATCGGCCATTGACACTAAAAAGTAATTAATAAAAAAAATATGAAAAAAAATTATTTAAGTTTAACAATTTTATTTAAAATGCATTAAAAACTGAAAAATTCTCCATGCACGTGTTGATATTCATTATTCATGTAAAAATATGTGTATTCAGTTATTTCCAGTAATTTTTATATTATCTGGTCAAATATTTCTTCTTATGTGTATAATATATATTTTGGTTATATTTTATTTGTAATAGTTATACCTAAAACATATATTTATAGTTTTTAACATAAATGAATACATTTTAAATCATAAACAGAAAGATTTTGTGCGTTTACACGGTCTTCAAGTGGATGTTCTGTTTTACCCAACCACTTGGACGAGGTGAAGATTTTAATACCTCCGGTATTCGAACGGCATTAAGTATACGTACTATATTTTATAATAATATTACGCTTCTTCGACGTTGTCGTATTGTGTGCCCTAGCTTTTCAGTTATTTCAGTTTCGATAGAATTCCATACTTCTAAAATCTTTTGTTTTAGTATGTCTTACGAAGTTATGTCGTACTTTTTTAATCTGCTGTGGATTTCCGCCCCCAAATATTCGATGAAGTTAATGTCCCGACATTATGGGTATGTATAACATGTATGTAATATTATACAATAATCATTCATGCACAATTCTGGCCGTAATGCTTGCTGTCATTGTCTTGTCGTAAATAAAAATTCCCCACTAACCCCAATTTGGTAGCACTTCTAAATTGTTTATTAAAAAATCTATAAATCTATAAAAACGAGATGTCTAGTGCCGTTTCCAACCATGCACCCCTACAACATCAAAGAACCACCGTAGTACTTTACAGTAGGACGCAAATTTCACTGTCCAACACGATTTTTGGTCCGCAATATCTGCTGGGCGATTCTTGTATATTGTTTCGTCCTGAATACGAATCTGTATGCAGAATTGCTCTATCACCTTCAGTTTTTGAGAAAATGGTTATTGAAAAAACTGCAAATTTTTAATTTTGAACATCTTTTGTGTCGAAACGGTAATAGTTATTTGGTTGCTCGTTGCGTCAAATTATTCTATGAAACCTTTCGAATACAACGATTTAAGTTATTATAATCATTAAAATCATTTAAATATGTTTAAACATCAATCAAAGGGAAAATGACATTCGAAATGCACAAATTTTTGAAGATATCTTTCAATTTATTTCCAAAACTAAGGGTCTAGGAGAAAATTTGACCATTCCACGCGATGCAGCAGGCATTTTTCCTTCAGAAATCATCAACAAAAGTGGTAAGTCACATTTTGTTATCAATGCAGAAACGAAATAGTTTGGCAAAACCATCGACGAGGAGGGTATTTCCCAAGGAATACGGTTTATGAGTTTGTTAGTTAGGGGCGCGGACGAACCTGATGCGAAATCAGGGAGCCGCTAGGATTATTGACGGCGAGGACGAACCTGATGCGAAATCAGGGAGCCTCTGGGAATGGAGTCACACGCGGACGAACCTGATGCGAAATCAGGGAGCCGCAGGAAGGTGAAACGTTGTGAACGAACCCGATGCGAAATCGGGGAGTCACTAGGATGAAGTTCACAGACGAACCTGGTGCGAAACCAGGGAGCTGTTAGGAGGTTGGATTATTCACAGACGAACCTGGTGCGAAACCAGGGAGCTGTTCGGAAATTGGTAGATTTACAGATGAACCTGATGCGAAATCAGGGAGCTGTAGGATACGGACGAACCTGATGCGAAATCAGGGAGCCGTAGGAGGGTGAGGTTTCGTGGACGAACCCGATGCAAAATCGGGGAGCCACTGGGTTGGAGAAGATTCCTTGTTGTGGATGAAAGGTTGCGAACGAACCTGATGCGAAATCAGGGAGTCGCGGGAAATGTTAGAAATGCCTCGTAACTCTTAATTAATATTTGATACAACTCGAGCGGTAAAGTTGTATCAGTGGGTGAGTGCTACTAATATTATAAGGATCGCTGGGTAAGAGATGGGTTTAACGAATCTACTCGATTTACACGTGAACACCATTCGTATATTCAATAATTAGTTATTGTACAAATGTAAGTGTCGCGATTAAATAATAAATAAAAGTGTGTAGGTTACCACTAGTTGCACGGTGTTGACGCACTGGCGATGCGGGGCGTACGAGTGGCTATTTCGAAGTGCCAAATAGGATATAAACCGGACTCGCAGATCCTATGAGGTTAACTATGATTCTGACAGGGACTTTAGCCCGATCTTACCAACTCTGTACGAGCGTGATACGACGTGACTCTACGCGTGACTCTATAGCTTTTAACCAACGAGGGATGAAACCAAAGGGTTTATATAGTCCAAAAATGAGTGGGGATGCGTTAGGAATTTCCATATAAGGAAATCCTTCGGGGTCGTCGTCGTGTCACTCCCGTTCCCATTATCGTGATCCAGATGGTCGAGATCATGACCCCCTTAGTGGTATGTGATAAACAAAAAGGCTTTTAGGGCGTTTTCCCTTCGCAGACGCGAGCTCGAAAAATGGTTGAGAGCGGCATATGGGAAAATTCCACATACGTAACATCTCCCCCCTAAGACAAAACATCGCGATTCTCGTGATGCTTTTGAAAAGAAGGGAAAACGCCCCACAAATCCTTTTATAAGAAAAAGTGTAAAAGAGAATTGTCGGGTGTAGTGTGGTGTAATTAGTGTACTTATCGCTAGGTATTGCCGGGTGTAAGAGTTTAGTCGTCGCTGGGTACCGCGTAGCCAAGCTGCAACCAGTATTCTATGACGTTGTTACGCTATGCGCCAGACTGGCGCCGAAAGACAAGGATCATCCCAACCCGTGGCAAAGGACCATCTCATAACTTCTCGTTAACCGATAGATCTTAGCGGTAGATCTCTCCGGACCTTCGCAACAGATCTTGGCAGTAGATCTCCCAAGAGGATCTTCCCGCCAAATCTTCCCGCCTGACTTTCCCGCCTGATTTTCCCGCCAGACTTTCCCGCCAAAAACCGAGGAAAGCGTCGTGCCCTCAAGGGGGTATAAAACCCCTGGAGCTCCACCGACGCAGCACTCCAGTACGAACCTTCGACTCAAGCACTTGTTAACGCGTAACCTTAAGCACGGTTTTCATTCTTGTACCAAAAGTCTATTCCTAATAAAACTCTAAAGTTACTGAGAAAGCACGAGTGTCTTCTCTACATCGTAACAACAATTTCTGGTGGCAGCGGTGGGATAGACTACGATCGTCGAGACGATCCACGAGAAGAAAATTCGATCTGAGGATCCGTGCATTTGGGACGCGCCACGATCATCGAGGTGATCGACAGAAGACACAAAGCATCGACTCCGAGGAATCCATGCGAGTACATCTTCTAGTTACCCTGTAAGTAACAACACAAACTATATCAGAATGTCGTTCTCTACGTATCGCGAGCCAAAAAATACTACCTCGACAGACGAGTCTGATAGTGAGCATGAGTTCGGAACTAATCAACCGGGTGGAAGTACCGGACTCGGTAATGAACGCGAGCCCGATCAACCGGGTACGAGCGCCGCGTCCGCGCCAAGAATTGCCTCTGCAGCAGGAACTTCTGATAGGGCTAACCATGTTAGTAGAGACACTACTAGAGAAATTAAAAATATTCGTCAGAGCCTCGAGTTAGTTACTACGTTTGACGGTAAGAACATTTCCGTCGAAACCTTTATTGGAGAAATCAAGAGCCTATTCGACACCACCGCACCAGCGGAAGATTTCTACGTACGGCTTCTCCTGACCCAAAAAATAATAGGTGATGCTCGTAGAGCAATAGATGGTAGCATTCCCACAACAATCGATTCATTATGCCGAATCTTAAGACAAGAATTCGGGAGTATTAAAAGTTACGAATTAGCGGTGCAGAAACGAATGTCAATCAGACAAGGTCGGGATCCCGTGCTCGACTACGTAAAGCGATTCACTGAATGCCAGCGCGAAGTGCGCCGGGCCGTACTTGACGACCCTCTTCATTCAGCGGCATATAAAGAAGCCATACAGAGTAACGAAGATAGATTAGCATGCACTCAATTCCTCCGTGGACTAAACGGAAATACCCGTCTTCTAAGTACTGCCATGAAACCTTCAACACTACGCGAAGCTGCCGACTTCGCTATTCAGTTCGATCAGGAAGAATCGGTAGGGCAACAAATAAATCGCAGCTTCACTTCTCATCGCGATCGCGAACATCAGGACCCCAGACACGCATACGACAAGAACCAACGAGGTCTCCCTGCTCGACGTGGGTCTACGACTAGGGGACAGCACGGCAGAGAAGAATCGCGTTCTTCTTTACGATGCTACAACTGCAACGGACCTCATTATGCAAGCGAGTGTCCTGAACGCAGGGATCAGAGGAGACGCGATGAACCACGTTCCACACTGCGATGCTACACTTGCAACGGGCCTCACTACGCAAATGAATGTCCCGAACGTAGGGATTTAAGAAGACGCGACGACCCGCGTGAAAATCGCCGCGATGAGAGAAATTTTCAGACAACAGCCTCAATACACGACACCGGGCATACACTGCCAGAGAATCAGTCGAACTAGCCACATTAACGGTAAAAACACCTAGTGGACCTCGCGAATTTTTGCTAGATACCGGAGCTTCAATTAATCTCATTTCCGAAGAAGCTGCGCTGGGGTGTCCGCTAAAACATAAAACTTGTAAGTATTCAACATCCAACGGAAGCGAAGGGGAGTCCAAATTTTGCATCGACCTACATGGATACCAGTTCAACGTAGTGAAAACGGGGACCCTCGGCCAATACGACGGATTGATCGGTATGGCCATGATGAGATCGGAGCGTATCAAGCTCGACATGGAAAAACAAGAGATCATTTTCATGGCACGAACCGCATCGCCCAGCAGTTGCCCAGCGAGAGAAGCACTTTTACGCGAGAATACAAGGTTGGGACATGTCAACGAAAAAGACGCGGCCGAGTTATGGGACATTATTCGACTTTATCCGGATATATTTGTTCTCCCCGGTGACCAGCTTCCCGAAACGGATATTGCGGAACATCGGATAGATACGAGCGACGATAGACCGGTTAACGTGAAACAATTTCGGTATCCTGTTGTACACAAGCCAGAAGTAAAAAAACAGGTTACGGAGATGTTGGAAAACGGTGTAATCCAACCCAGCAAATCTCCCTACAATTCCCCTCTATGGGTAGTATCTAAAAAGATGGATGCATCAGGAGTAAAGAAATGGCGCATCGTGATCGATTTTAGGGAATTAAATCTCAAGACGCCACTGGATAATTATCCCCTCCCACACATGGAAGAAATTCTGGACTCTTTGGGACAGGCTCGCTATTTTTCCGCATTCGACCTGGCAAGCGGGTTTCACCAAATCCCTCTTCATAAGCCACACCGCGAAAAGACCGCCTTCTCCACGGCCGATGGACACTTCGAATTTTGTAGGATGCCCTTCGGGTTAAAAAATGCCCCGGCAACATTTCAGCGGACCATGGATAACGCCTTGACTGGTCTTATAGGGACTGTATGCTTCGTTTATCTAGACGACATAGTTGTCTTTGGTAAAACCTTGGAGGAGCATAACCACAAAATTCGCCAGCTCTTTGATAGATTGCGCGACAAAAATCTCAAGTTGCAGCCCAACAAGTGCGAGTATTTGAAGCCGGAGCTTGGATATCTGGGACACATCATCACGAAAGAAGGTGTAAAACCTAATCCCGAAAAACTCAGAGCAGTGGACGAATTCCCGGAACCCAAAAACGAGAAGCAGGTGAAACAGTTCCTCGGACTAGCAGGGTACTACCGGAGGTTTATCAAGGATTTCAGCCGAAAAGCAGTCCCCCTCAACCGCCTATTGAAGAAAGGAACCCCCTTTGAATTTGGGGTAGACCAACGAGATGCTCTTCAAACCCTGAAACTAGATTTAAAGAATTCTTGCGTGCTGCAGTTTCCAGATTTTACAAAACCCTTCGTCTTAACTACTGACGCCAGCAATGCAGCAATTGGCGGCGTTTTGGAACAGGAGGATGAAGGAGGCTCGCTGAGGCCAGTTTCTTTCGCAAGTAGGAGCCTAAACCCGGCGGAGAAACACTACTCGACGACTGAGAAAGAGTTGCTTGCCATCGTCTGGAACCTAAAACATTACAGACCTTATCTATTGGGGAAGGAATTTGTAATTCAAACCGATCATCAACCGCTGACGTGGTTAATGAACGTGAAAGATCCTTCATCAAGACTCATGCGATGGAGAATTTCAATGGAGGAATACGACTACAAGATCCGTTACATAAAGGGTAAGCAGAACCTTGTGGCCGACGCTTTGAGCCGTAACCCAGTGTGTTTTACCGAGGTACAACCACCAGGCTGGCGAAAAAATTTCGTATTCGTAAAAGAGGTCTCCGAAGATGCGCTTCCACTCCAATTCGAAATAAGCAACAGGAATCAATTAAGCAAGATGCTCGAAGAAGATAACCTTTTATTGGTGGTAGCCACATACGAAAAATTTGATAAGGCAACGTGTCAAACTTTCCTAACCGAGGTGTTGCAGGATCTGATATCCGAAGGTATCAACCGCATTTACATGAACCTAGCCAAGTTCGAGAACTTGTACGAAGGGGATAAGAAAGAACTGAAGACGATCTTAAGGGACATCTTCAACGACCCCGCAATTACCGTGGAGCTAGGAGCAGAGCTACTGAAGCAACCCGAAAACGAGGAAGAACGACGACAGATTTTACAACGATTCCACGAATCTTTAGAGTTTGGACACCAGGGAATAACCAAGACCCTGAAACTTCTCAGCAAACGTTATTACTGGCCCGGAATGCACCAGGAAGTGCACGACTACATAGCGAGCTGCGCAGAGTGCCAAAGAGAGAAGATTCATAGACAGAGAGAAAGGGCACCTATGCAGATCACGGACACTGCGATCGAGTTTAACCGGAAGATAGCTTTGGACATCGTGGGACCACTCGAAACAACCGAACAAGGGCATTCGTACATCCTTACGATCCAAGACAACCTGACTAAATTCGTACAAGCCTACCCTATCAGGCAAGCAACTGCTGAAACCACTGTTCGAGTCCTCTCCGAAAATTATATCTCTCATTTCGGAATACCACACACGATATTGACGGATAATGGACAAAACTTTATCGCCGAGTTGACAGAACAATTCTTTTCAATGTTTAAAATTCAGCACGTTACAGCCACCCCATTCAGGCCACAATCCAATGGAAGTTTGGAACGAATGCATGCGAGCCTAAAAGAATACCTCAGAGCAAATCGAACAACGGATCGGGACTGGGACGACTTGCTGCCATTTTTCGTCAACTGCTACAACGGCACGGAACACAGCAGTACCGGGTTCTCACCCTATGAACTCGTCTTTGGGCGACAACCCACGGTACTCGATGACTTACTGGAAGACGGAAACGAATCCTACAACGATTACCTCCAGCGTCTGCGCCTGAGGATTAGAAAGGGAGAAGTAATGGCCCGAAAGGTGAACACGGACTACAAAAGAAAAGTCAAGGAGACCTTCGACAAGACCGCCAATCATCGAAATTACGAGATCGGCGACTACGTGTGGTTGCGTGCACACGAGAATAGGAAGATAAGCAATCCGCTGCATCCTAAATTTGAGGGGCCTTATGAAATTATCGATATTCTCAGCGATACCAATATAATGATTAGAAGGCCCAACAAACGTGAAATAGTACATATCAATAGAGTCAAATTCGCTAACTTTTCTTCTGTTACAGGATAGCCAACATGGCAATTCAGGTTCAACCACTAACCGAATCAGGGTATCGAATCACCGAATTAACGCGGCTTCCCAACATCTACTTCGACAACATGGGACCGGTTAGGGTATTCCACGAGGAATGGAAAATAGTAATTTATTATGATTTGATGGAACTCGTTCAAATCGAATCAGCTCTCGCGCACAGACTGTCGACATTCCAACTTAGGGCTAACGAAACGATCAGTCCACTTTTAGCATCACAGGTAGATCGATTCCATAGATGGCAAAAATATTCCGCTAATCTACTCCTTAGCGTGGGCACCTCAGAGAGCGAACCGAGACAGAAACGCGGGTGGTTTGACTTTGTGGGAGAAATTAGCAAGACCTTATTTGGAACAATGACGAACGAAGACGCCGTGTATTATAACAAGGAGATAGACAAGGTTATATCCAGCCAAAACAGCCTCGCGAAGCTCATCGCGAACGAAACGCATATTTTGAAGACATCCGCGCTCGACGCAGATTTATTCGAAAAGAAACTAGACCTCCATACCAACAACTTAATTCGGGAAATTAATAAGGTTAATGCGGAAGTACGTAGGGAAATTGTCTCGTTGGAAGAAGTAATAATAATTAGCGATCTAATCAGCGAGTTTGCCGATTCTTTGTCGTTACTAGGAACCATTGTAATACACGCGGAACAAGGCCAAATTCATCCTAGCTTATTAAGCGTTGACAGATTAGACGCAGTTCTAGAGGAAATCATACAAATATACGGCCAAAATAAAATGGTACTTCCCTTTAAAGCTAAACACCACTTCGATGTGCTAAGAGTTAGTACCGTTAACATCGCGACACTCAATAATAAAAAGATCTGTTTCGAGATCAGAATCCCCATCCTGGAAGAAAATGACTTTACGGCGCATCACTTGGTACCAGTGCCCGCGATCGATCAACCACAGCTGGGGTTAAAATATATTCAGTTGTCCATTCCTCATGTTATAATGGATCACACCACGCATTCCTACATGCCGACGACTAAGCATGAACTCGACACATGTAAGAAACTAGGGGATAAACGAATCTGTAAACGACACATTCCGCGCTATTCAATAAGCCTACAAGACCCCTGCATTCGAATTGGAACAAAGAATTTACATGACGATCCGTCAAAACATTGCCCAATGGCACTAGCTAAGAGTTCTCACTCAATTTGGCATCAATTAGAGGAGCCTAATGCTTGGATAGGGATCGTACCCTTCAACGACTATATGCAGGTGTCTTGTAAAAACGGGTTTCACGATACTATTTCTAAAACTGGGGTGTTTGTACTAAACCTCGAGCCCGGCTGCACGATGGTATCGACAGCAGCAACACTGTACGCAGCAAATGCTGAAAGAACTTCCCGAATTTCACTGGACCTAGGGTTGCCACAAATGAATCATACGCTACCAGATAACCTCACGATTGCCTTTATCCCCGAAATCAAGGAAACCTCATTTAACTCCGATACCTTACACGAAAAAATAAGAAGTTTAGATAGCATTCGCTTGGAAGCAGAATCAATGGAGAATCGGGTTCGAACTTTATCTACATCGGAGTCACGATGGGTCACGATAAAATTCGGTTTAATGATATTGTCTGGTTGCGTATTGATGTATGGAATATATAAATTTAAAATTTACAAATTGGCACTCTGCTTATGTAAACCATGTACATATTACTACGTAAATTGTTACAATACAAATAATGATTCGAGCAATCATACGACGATAACTCAGCGCGAGAGTTTGCTACAAGAAACGCCCTCGCCACGACTTGTTGTCTTCTCGGCGGAGTCAGAGGTACGTCCACCAACCTACGCAACAGCTACAGCAACAACCACTTCCCAAGCAACCCATAAGGCGAAAGGAAGGGCAAGACGACCGAAGCTGGGTGCCCCATCATACGATTTGAATTGAGGAGCACCAATACTTCAGAGTTCGAGGACGAACTCCAATCTAGACGGGGAGGTGTTACGCTATGCGCCAGACTGGCGCCGAAAGACAAGGATCATCCCAACCCGTGGCAAAGGACCATCTCATAACTTCTCGTTAACCGATAGATCTTAGCGGTAGATCTCTCCGGACCTTCGCAACAGATCTTGGCAGTAGATCTCCCAAGAGGATCTTCCCGCCAAATCTTCCCGCCTGACTTTCCCGCCTGATTTTCCCGCCAGACTTTCCCGCCAAAAACCGAGGAAAGCGTCGTGCCCTCAAGGGGGTATAAAACCCCTGGAGCTCCACCGACGCAGCACTCCAGTACGAACCTTCGACTCAAGCACTTGTTAACGCGTAACCTTAAGCACGGTTTTCATTCTTGTACCAAAAGTCTATTCCTAATAAAACTCTAAAGTTACTGAGAAAGCACGAGTGTCTTCTCTACATCGTAACAACGTCCAGTGGTGGTTGTCCGGGTAGCCGGTCGAGCACCACGTGGCTGTGCGGCCATCCTTCTGTTCCCCAATCAGCATCTCCGTGCTGGTTGTAGTTTGCAGGGGCGGCGATTGGAAGGGATTGGTTGCCCCTCAGGTAGACTCTCGCTGCTTGTCAGGGTATGTTTCGGGAGCAAGGTGATCAGGACCATATTTGGACAGATGGTCGGCTTATCGTGTTGCCGTGTACGGAAAATTGGCGTGTTTTAATTTGTTCTGATTCTTTGTATAGATTATCTGAGGCTATATTCCGAATTCGAGTCATGTGTGTTATTAATTCTACTAAATAGTCTCCAAATGACTTTAATTTTTCGCCAGTTGGAAAAGAGCTTGGTTCCCGAGCTGGCTTTCCAAAGATTAATTCGTATGGGGTGAAATTTGTTGCTTCGTGAACGGATGTGTTGTAAGAGAACATTGCGAATGGTATTAATAAATCCCAGTCTTCATAATTATCCATGTAATGCTTGAGGTATTCGGTGAGGACGATGTGACTTCGTTCTAAAGATCCGTTGGTTTGTGGTCTACATCCCGAGGTTGTGATTTGTTTGATTTTAAATATTTCAGAGAGATTGGTCATAAGTGTTCCGATGAAGCTAGTTCCCTTGTCTGTTAGTATTGCGCGAGGTGTACCGTAAATTGTGATGAAGTGTGTAGCGAAGGCATCTGCAATTGTAGCAGCTCGAATATTTTGCTACGGTTGAAGGTATTGCTACGGCTACGCAATATTTTGTTAAGTTATCTTGAATGGTGAGAATATGCCTGTTCCCACTGGGTGTAATTGGTAAAGGTCCTACTGTATCCAAGGAAATTTTGTCGAAGGCTCCTATAGGTGTGTCGGTGATTAACATCGGCTGACGAGTTTTCGCACGGACTAATTTCAGTTCTTGACAACTTTGGCAGCTTCGAATGTAGTCTTGAATGTCGTTGCGCATTTGTGGCCAATGGAATTTTGATTGGATGCGTTTGTATGTTTTCAGTTTAAAACATTTACAACTTTCGAACATGGCATCCAATCACAAAAATCCTACGTCACATTTTAGATACTATTATAAAAAATAAGTGTTGTAAATTTTAACCAAATCGGTTAAGTAGATCTTGAGATATCGTGTACACCGGTTTGAAAAAAGTAGTTTCGAGAAAAATGCAATATCTCCGCCATTTTTTTATTTTTTTTTTAATCGTCAATATTGTAAATTGCTCATAAAACTACTATACAGCGTGTCAAAAGAATTGATGTACATCCCGGAACATGCAATATCCTGATGGAAAAAGACATCGAAAAGTCCTTAACCGTTTTGGGATCCGGGGTTTCGTTTTCGAGATATTAAGAAAAAACCCCGACCAATCAGAGCGCGAGCCTTCCGCTGGAGCTCCCGCGCAAGCGTGGCCGCGCGCCGGGCCGCGCCGCGACTACGAACAAGCAGGCGCGGCATGCATCGAAGGAAATTGCGTAGAATGGCAAATGAAAAAGACTTAACAAAAAAATCTAACCTTTTGCCATGGTTTGTTTGCCATTTAAAGTGAATAATGAGTAAAGGATAAATGGATGAAAATCATGTGTAACGTAAAAGGACGAATACACAGTTGTTTTTTTAGAAGATTGGAAAATAATAATTATTTGGAGTGAGAGGATAAAGAACATGTAAATTTCCTTTTTTAATAACGTACAAACGAAAAGGTAATGCAACAGGGAACGAGTGAAAAGTGATCGTAGTTCGTCATTGTGATAAAAATCCGTAGTTCAATAACGGCCAACACTGTTGTTGATAATGAATAAGTGCGTTTAAAAACTGCGAAGAAAAATTTACATACGGAATTTTGGAGAGTTATCACCGGAAATAAGTCATAGCCTGCGTTAAATTTAAAAAATATTAGTCGCCAATAATGTAATTAAAACTCACACTTTCGGAAATTCACCTGCAGCTTGAAAACCTGTGTCACTAGGTCACCGAACAGATCCTGGTCGTCGACAGACGCACCGAGTGCACAGCTGTTCTAAGGTACACGACACCATGCAAAGTTAAGGGTCGCAACGTCAAGTGCGTCCGGATTAATGCACCGAATTCACTGCACTGCACGCCTACTAACACTGATCACTTAATTTATTTTTCATACAACGCGTTGTTCTTACGTTATAAAAATTGGTGGAAATGAATTTTTACTTGGCGTTTGGAGCCGTGAGTATTCCCGCACAAATTGTCACGCTGCAGCACTTGCGTCCCCGTTGTTCGGGGGGTACACCGAGAACATCGCGTAATACTCTTGAGCAGAGAACATTTCTGCGACGTGATTGCTTACTGACTGACAAGATTTTTTCCAAGCGACTTCTTCTACCCCCAAATAGATTCTCTCGTTCCATTATGAGTTGACCCCCACCAGGCCAAGAGGCTTCAGGTAAAAAGAAACACACGTGTTTCGCAGAAGTGCAACGAACGGGCTATCGCGCTCTTTTACAAAAGTCCGCGTTCCGTCCTTTTACTGCCAATGTACCCATTGCTTCGAGGTAGGCAGCAGACACCACGTGTTTCGGTTCGAAAGGGTCCGAAGAGAAGAGAAACAGAAAGTCTTCGAGTTGCTATAAAGAAGAAAATCCTGTTTCCTGTTTCCCTTTTCCGATACCCTGAGTTCACGTCTGCTACGAGGCGGAACCAATTAAGCCATGAATTACCCAAAACTGTAGGAAACCGTTGTCTACCATCGACTAGCGGGACAATACGGTCATAAACCGCGACCCTAGCGAAATGCTCTGGCCGATCAGCCTGATTAATTTTTGGAAACTAGTAATTTAAGAGTATTATTTAACATCAACACGGCTCGCGAAGAGACACAGGAAGAAAGAGAGCATGTAGTTCGCTGACTGCGCGTTGTCCCGCCTGCTTCGTCCTACCTTCAAATTAAAGACGGATCCCTTATCTCTCGAGTATAAACACGCGCTCGAATTTCAAAACAAAAGCACGCGTCGACGTATTCCGTGCGAGAGACGATGGGCTTGAAGTCCGATTGGCCCTACATCCCTCCCAAACGGCCACTGTTCTGAAGAGGCCCTCTTCACAGCAATATCTCCTCCCCAAGGCCCACCTTCTCTCGCACAGAATACGTCGACGCGTGCTTTAGTTTTGAAATTCGAGCGCGTGTTTAGACACGAGAGATAAGCAGGCCCGATTGGGTAGTTTGGGACCAATCGAACTTCAAGCCTACCTTCTCTCGCACCGAATACGTCGACGCGTGCTTGTGTTTTGAAATTCGAGCGCGTGTTTAGACACGAGAGATAAGCAGGCCCGATTGGTTAGTTTGGGACCAATCGAACTTCAAGCCTACCTTCTCTCGCACCGAATACGTCGACGCGTGCTTTAGTTTTGAAATTCGAGCGCGTGTTTAGACAAGAGAGATAAGCAGGCCCGATTGGTTAGTTCGGGACCAATCGAACTTTAAGCCTACCTTCTCTCGCACGGAATACGTCATCGCGTATTGTCCCTGAATTGAGGGACAATCCGGGGAATGCATTATCCTGATGCCGGAAGACATCGAAAAGTCCTTTACCGTTTCACTTCGAGGTCGCGATTATAAAAATCCGAAAAAGTACTACCACATTCGCTGATATGTTTTTTGTAAATTAAGCTTATTTCTAGAGTAACGCAGCTGATATTAACGTCGCAGTAAGCTCTTGAAGACAATGGGGCGCCCCGTCTCAGGTAAAGCAACCGCGCGCGATTACAGTCAGCTGACCGTACCGCTACGACCCCAGGTCTTCAGTCAGGTCAAAAAACAATTCGACAGAAGGATTGCAGGAGAATCTTACTAACCCACTCTTGGCCAATGACACTGTTCTTTATAATAATCAGATTTGTAAGTTCCAGCTTGTCCTTATCTTGATTTCTCCTGACCCATCCTTAAACTCTCCTGATGGAAAAAGCCCACCACCTTCTCGTGGTTTCCATTGAGCAACGACATTTTTCAACAAATAATCTGCGCGGGAATACTCACGGCTCCAAACGCCAAGTAAAAATTCATTTCCACCAATTTTTATAACGTAAGAACAACGCGTTGTATGAAAAATAAATTAAGTGATCAGTGTTAGTAGGCGTGCAGTGCAGTGAATTCGGTGCATTAATCCGGACGCACTTGACGTTGCGACCCTTAACTTTGCATGGTGTCGTGTACCTTAGAACAGCTGTGCACTCGGTGCGTCTGTCGACGACCAGGATCTGTTCGGTGACCTAGTGACACAGGTTTTCAAGCTGCAGGTGAATTTCCGAAAGTGTGAGTTTTAATTACATTATTGGCGACTAATATTTTTTAAATTTAACGCAGGCTATGGCTTATTTCCGGTGATAACTCTCCAAATTTCCGTATGTAAATTTTTCTTCGCAGTTTTTAAACGCACTTATTCATTATCAACAACAGTGTTGGCCGTTATTGAACTACGGATTTTTATCACAATGACGAACTACGATCACTTTTCACTCGTTCCCTGTTGCATTACCTTTTCGTTTGTACGTTATTAAAAAAGGAAATTTACATGTTCTTTATCCTCTCACTCCAAATAATTATTATTTTCCAATCTTCTAAAAAAACAACTGTGTATTCGTCCTTTTACGTTACACATGATTTTCATCCATTTATCCTTTACTCATTATTCACTTTAAATGGCAAACAAACCATGGCAAAAGGTTAGATTTTTTTGTTAAGTCTTTTTCATTTGCCATTCTACGCAATTTCCTTCGATGCATGCCGCGCCTGCTTGTTCGTAGTCGCGGCGCGGCCCGGCGCGCGGCCACGCTAGCGCGGGAGCTCCAGCGGAAGGCTCGCGCTCTGATTGGTCGGGGTTTTTTCTTAATATCTCGAAAACGAAACCCCGGATCCCAAAACGGTTAAGGACTTTTCGATGTCTTTTTCCATCAGGATATTGCATGTTCCGGGATGTACATCAATTCTGGGACACGCTGTATAACCCAGTCCCAAAAACTACTGGGCAGACCATTCTTGTATCTAAGAGCGGAACCTCTGTCAAACACGCCAAATAGAATTTCGGAAATAAAACCTCTTGTGAAACTTAGAAATATTTTACGTGTTGTACTCGACTTCCTACTACGGAATCCAACACAAAATTTGGTGTCAGAAGTGGGATGATCTGACGTTCATTGATTTCGTCGAACTCCTGGTTGAAGAAACATCCAGCACGATTCGTGAACGACAACTTCAGTTGTTAATTGGATCATCGAAAAGCTAAGTCACAAAGAAGAGGAAACACATTTAAGAAGCTCATCAGGGTAAGTGTTGCTCAGGGACCACTCTTATAATTTGACCAGATCTTCCTATATCTTTTGTTTCCTAAATCCTAGAAATCTTAATTATATTTCCATAACAAGAATCATGTCACTCACGTCGGAAGTGGACAATAATACTTCAACTTCGCCTTCCACTTCGACTTCAATACCACAACTTTCAATAGAATTACTGATCAAATTGTTACCCGACTCCTTCGATGGTGACAGATACAGGCTACGTAGTTTTATAAAACAAGTTGATGCTGTTTTCGAATTAGCCAAACCATTTCAAATTTCACCATTACTATTGTATGTAAAAAATAGAATCACGGGAAAAGCACGCGAACAAATAGATGTTCATTGCAATTTGACTACTTGGGGAGAAATTTCTGAATTATTGATTGCACTATATCAAGACCGGAAATCACTTGATCAACTATTAGAGGAGTTGAGTTGTATGACTCAAGAAAAGCATGAAAACGTGTCGCAGTTCTATCAGAGGCTGGAAGATTTACACTCTAAAGTATTGGGCACAATTCATAGTACAGAAAGTAACCAAGAAGCTTTAAACGGGCGGTTACTCATGATCAATGATATCACTTTGAATCGATTTGTCCATCATACTCATCCTCAAATCTCCCAAATGCTAAGGTACAGAGAATTTAAAAATATTAATGGCGCGTTTAGTGCTGCCATTGCCGAGGAAAAAGCTTTGCGTTTAACTTACAATGAAAAATCTCAATGCAGAATTTGTAGTCGCACAAACCACACTACAAACAATTGTTATAGAAATAAGTCCAATCCTTCAATCAGAATCCAACGGAATCCAACAATCAGACGGCGCGTGGTTCGGCGATCTTTGCGCGTGAATCGCCGATCCACGCGCCGTCTGATCTCACCTTCACACAAGGCGAATCGATGGGGGCGCGAAGCGTTGTTTTCGGTTTTTTGGCTAGGGCTGCCTGCCTGTAGCCCAGATGGGCGAAATTTTTGCCTGGAAGGCCCTTGGGGTCAGTTGGATTTTGGCTTGAGTCAGAAAAAATATAATTGTTTTCTTACGTCCGGATAGATGTTTGTGGTACTCAGAAATGCATGGAAAATTTCACGATCGATATTGCGAGGAAACGGGACCGAAAGTTCTACGGGGACGTAGAGGTTATTCTTCATTGATCATTCAATGTGATCAACATCTCGGTTACGTTTGTTTATTTTAGATAAAGCCAACCCTACACATCGGTGGGGATACCGATTACATATTACCCGGACGAAATCCCCAAATAGATACATAGCGAGAAATCGAAATACCATCCTGTGACACCTCAATAAAAGAATATACCGTTCTATTACAAAAAACTAATTTGACCTTGAATCACTTCCAGTACCTCATTCATAAAAAAAAATGTTTGTACCATTATGCCCGATGGAACTGATAACAAACAGGAATATGTATACAATTTTCACTTATTGAAGTAGTTGGTAAGTAATGCAAGGCGTCTGTCTCTCGGCTCGAAATTGGATTTTTACGATATAGGTATAGGTATTCAGCGAACAGTATTCTCCGATTCTCGCGGTTACTTTGTCGCTGTCAATGGGACGTAAAAGAGAAGGATAGAACAGGGGTCGTAGCAGCCGAGAAATAAAGCTAGCGTCTCGGCTGCTAATCCAGAAACACAGCGTTATTTAGCGGAGGGGGAACACCTACAGGAGTGGTGGTAATGTGTGTGTCAGCGATAGTCATCACGGTCCGAATCACCGAGAACGCGATTAAAAATCCTTACGTTCACATTTCACACTGTATCGTTATGAAGATGGTCATTCCAGGGATTTTTGGGGTCGCAGAATATGATTCCGAGGTCAAAATTGTTATTACTGTACACTACTGTTTGATTCGATTATGTTATTTGAAGTTAATTATGGCGTGAAATTTTGAAAAATTAGCGTTTTTACGATAGCAAAAGCTATTGAGCGCGCGGAAACTGGAAAGTCAATATTTTGTATAAATTCACACTTCAGATATTGAAATGGCTTTCATTTACCTATAAGATGAAATTCTGCATTCGTTTTATGTTATTGAAATATATAAAAAGTTATAAATAACTGAAATATAAGAAATTATGCGATGGTCGTTTTTAATCGCACGTTACGTGTTTTGAAATCATCAGGCATCTTTGAAACTTATATTACACAGTACAACAAATTTTGACTTTTTTTCGGACTTGTAACATTCAATAGTCGTTTCTTATAGGTTTTCGTGCCCTGAAAACAAATCCGCAAACCGTTTGTCGCCATCGCCCTCAGTTTTTGAAAAAATCGATTTTGAAAAAAACTGCAAATTTTCAAATTTGAACATTTTTTGTGTCGAAACAGTAATAGTTATTGGATTGTTCGTAACATCAAATTATTCTATGAACCCTCCCGAATACAAGAATATAAGTTATTATTGCATTACGAACATTTAAATATATTTAAACAACGATTAAAGGTAAAAGGACACCCGAAATTCACCAATTTTTGCAGATATCTTTCAATTTATTTCCAAAATTAAGGGTCTGGGAGAAAATCTGAGTATCCCACGCGATGCAGCAGACAGTTTTCCTTCGGAAAGCATAAACAGCAGTGGTAAGTCGCTGTTTGTTTTCAATATAGAAGCGAAATTGTTTCACAAAACGCCCGGAGCCGGCAGCGGTAGTCACGCGCGGTAAGCGATTGTGTTACGCTGAGCGGCAGTGGATCGCGTGCCGTCGTTGACTACCACTGTCGGCACCGCGCGTTTTGCCAAACTGTTTCGCTTCTGTATTTAAAAGAAAACGCGACTCACCACTTCTGTTTATGCTTTCCGAAGGAAAACTGTCTGCTGCATCGCGTGGGATGTTCAGATTTTCTCCCAGACCCTTAGTTTTGGAAATAAATTGAAAGATATCTGCAAAAATTGGTGAATTTCGGGTGTTCTTTTCCCTTTAATCGTTGTTTAAACATATTTAAATGTTCATAATGCAAAATAACTTATATCGTTGTAGTCGGGAGGGTTCATAGAATAATTTGCCGTCAGAAACAATCGAATAACTATTACCGTTTCGACACAAGAGATGTTAAAATTTGAAGATTTTCAGTTTTTTTCAAAATCGAATTTCTCAGAAACTGAGGGTGATGGCGACAAACGGTTTACGGATTCGTTTTCAGCGTACGCAAACCTATAAGAAACGGCTATTGAATGTTACAAGTCCAGATGGCTGTTGTACTGTGTTATTAGATAGTCTACAGTCTAAGGAATGTATGTGCGAAAGGAGAAGTTGCACTTTTTTGCGATTTCCGAGTAATAACCAATTATGGTGGCGGTAATCAGGCCGCTTGCGCGGAAGAAGTGTCTGCGACCAGCCAACATGCATCTACACATATTTCAGAAAATATGGAAGAAAATATATGTAAAATAGAAAGTGATAAATATACAAATATGCAAATAATTAATATGTTAATCTTTACGTTAACTTGCATTTCATTCTAAACACGTATACTGTATTTCGTCTGTATCCTCGTCGGTTTCTGTTTCAGTTAATGGCAGAACAATTAATTCTACAATAGGTGAATACTGTTCAGTGTCACCCCGTGATTGCCTTTCCGATGATTTCTTGCATTCTATCCGCGCGGAATTTAATTTTCATTCAGGTAGTACGCCTAAGATTCCGCACGTGCGAAGGATTATCCCGGCCTGCGCTGGTATCGTAAACTAATAAAGTAATAAAATGTTCCCCTAGCCAATACAGCAAATGAAGATAAAGTTACAATTTAGCTAGCACGTATTTCAAGACTTGCACGTAAGATATACAGAGTGTCCCGTCAGACACTGAAAAAAATGCAATTTCTTACCAAATGCTTTAGGAATACATTGTTGTATCTGTTTAAAAAAAATTACTATAAAACAATTTTATTTACGACTTATATCGAGAAAAAAAATTCCATATAGTCACAGGTATTTTCAGAAATATATGTAGATGCATGTTGGCGGGTCACTTCTTCCGCGCAAGCACCCTGATTACCGCCAACATAATTGGTTATTACTCGGAAATCGCAAAAAAGTGCAACTTCTCCTTTCGCACATACATTCCTTAGACTATAGACTATCTAATAATATAAGTTTCAAAGATGCCTGACGATTTCGAAAAATGTAACATGCGATTAAAAACGACCATCGCATAATTTCTTATATTTCAGTTATTTATAACTTTTGATATATTTCAATAACATAAAACGAATGCAGAATTTCATCTTATAGGTAAATGAAAGCCATTTCAATATCTGAAGTGTGAATTTATACAAAATATTGACTTTCCAGTTTCCGCGCGCTCAATAGCTTTTGCTATCGTAAAAACGCTAATTTTTCAAAATTTCACGCCATAATTAACTTCAAATAACATAATCGAATCAAACAGTAGTGTACAGTAATAAAAATTTTGACCTCGGAATCAGATTCTGCGACCCCAAAAATCCCTGGAATGATAAAGTGTGAAATGTGAACGTAAGGATTTTTAATCGCGTTCTCGGCGATTCGGGCCGCGATGCACCACTCCTGTAGGTGTTCCTCTCCGCTAAATAAGCTGTCCAGCATAATGTTGCTGACAACGTTATGCAGATACGCAACAATTTTTCAATAACAATAACGGCTCGACTTTTTTACTTTTAATATTTTCTGCATAAACATTTTTTTAAATATTTATAACATTTTCCTGACTAGGATGAGAGCAAACATGATACAATGTGGACCATTTTTGGTCGATACCGATATTACATCGTGTAACGTGTACGACAAAATCTGTGTGAACACATCTTTCTACGGAATAGAATTCTCTTTTCGCGTAGTAGTATCCACAACTGCAGGCTACTTGAGATGTCGTAAACATTTCCTCGGACTGGGACAAAGGGTGCCAGTGAGGCCTGGAGAATGTTTCGAAGACTGCGCTTTTCGATGAAGAACTTTCGCTGAAGCTACACATGAACGTATATATTGTGGGCAAAATTCCACAAAAGAAAAAAACACTTTGTATTTCGTATTCCACAAGTATGCACTACATATGCTGAACATCGCATCGGAAATCATCGATAACTGTTGCTAATTTTAAACATTATCTTCTACATCACATAAATAAAATCTAAAGTGCATGTTTTATCCACTCAAAATTATGTACAACGATTGAAATAGTTGCAACCGCATTATAAGGGAAACATACCTAACGAAACGCGTATAGTTTGAACGTTTTATGGTAATAAAACGCATGTAATTTGTATAACATATATAACGAAATTTAAAATTTCTACATTGCGTCTCATCGGCATGAAAGTTGCAGGAACGCGCTGCTGACGTTTTTCACATGAAAATGAGTCCCAACACGATATAAATCGGATTATTAATTAATTAAATAATGATGAACATACGAATTGGAATAGAATGAATGGGGCAAGAGGGGTAAAGTAACGACATGCATTGCGGTGCGCATAGCATAGAATATGTGTACGTAAATCGTCAAAGATAGCTGTTGATATACATATTTGAAGAATATGAATAATACTGTATTATGTACGATAAAATACCGTGCTACTACTACATCTCAAACTGTGACTTTATACAAATCTGTACCACAACACGTAACTTACCTTTCTCGATACTTTCTATTTTTCGACAAACGCTTTGAAAATAACTTGGGCTGCTTCCTTTTTGTACCATCCTCCAAATAGCGTTTATTTCTTGCATCTGCGGCTTCCTTCTTTGATTCCATGTCAATGATGAATGTGAATGATCACACACACAGTTATCAGCACTACAGTAACGAACCACGCGGAAATGGAACAATTCACAAATTATGAATATTCCATATATCAATATCCGCGCATCAAATAAAAGCCCGATTGCTTTCTGCGTCTTCACCGTAGTGCAAACGACAAGAAACTGATCAGCTAGCGTTGTCGCTGCATTGGTGCATCATCTACAGATGCTGAGATGATAAACAGAAGATAGTGGGAAAGGGACGGACATACGCGTCCTGTTCCTCTCTTTCTCATTAGGATTGGTGGTATGCTGATACATTTACGTAGATTGTATGTACTTCCGGGAATACTGTTTGGTGCACAGAAATGTGCACAGTAAAGAATTTTTGATTATCCTGTGCGTATACTTTTGACGTATCACCGACATTATTAGCGAAGAATTCATATTTCGTTCTACCATTATCCTTTCCCAGTTGCCTGACGGTGAAGGACCACCCCGCAAGTATGCGCGGGCACGCGCCGCGTTTTCAAACCTTCGCGCATTCGAACTTTTACGCGGGCCGAAGACGCCCCGCTCGGTCCTTGGTGCGAGTGAAATACAAAATTTTGAGGGAGTGAGAAAGGCAGTTTGGGCCTTGCCCACCCTTGAGGGTCGGAAAGGCTCGATGGTCAAAAAAAAAACGACTGTCGAGCAGTGAAGATCGTAAGTACCTTCACGCTTACTATCCCCGTCTTTTTCACTATATGTGCCGGTTATTATGAGAGTGGACCAAGTCCAAATTTTTCGTTCGTTACATTTCACTTATATTTTTACGTATTATATCAACGTGATACATAATAAACGTACAGTGCAATTTTTTTAAATTTCGACCGGCGCCACTTTTATAACAACTGACATACGTCTATATTTTAGTACTTCCAAAGCAAGACTGTATTTAGACATATTCCGGGTAAAGTTTTCGATTACCGTCATAGTATTGTTGTAATTTTTTGTACAAAATCTATCGTGTGAACTGTGATTGTTTGAGTGTCCGCGTGTTTCTCAAGCTGCGTATCGCCATTGCGGGGCTGTCTCGCATGGCACACCATTCGCGGAGTGGAGAGTCTGGAGACTACCTCGACCATGATCACTTTACGAGGCATCAGCCGTCGATTTTTTTACGTGCTCACAGGTGCCTCGCGGCCTCCAGATCAAAAATCGCTGGCTCGGCGACGCAAATATCATGCTCGATGTAGCGTGAGACTGTCGCAATAGCCTGCCTCGCAAAGTGATCATGATCGGGGTAGTCTCCAGACTCTCCATTCCGCGAAGCGTGCCTCGCGCGGCATCCTCGCAATGTCGATACGCAGCTTCACGCTGAGATTCGTGCATTCATTCTCACGTAGAATAAGAAAGTTATGTTATAGTTTACCCGCGAAATGTCTAGAAAGGGTATATATACTTTCGGGTGCAATATAGGCTTCCTTTAGTTGAAACTGAAGGCAAGTGATGAAAATTAAAGTTTCTAACCATCAGAAGTGGAAAAATCGAAAATTTTAAAAACACGAATGTTGGACATTTGAAAATATAGATATTTTGAAACTTGATATCATCACAATTACAAATTTTGGAAATGTTCGAATTTCAAAGCTTTCGCACTTGGAAATTCCAGCATTTAGATATCTGAAGATTGCGCTCCTGCGTTAAATCATGGTTAAAGGAAGCCTATATTGTACCAAAATGTACCAACTTGATAAACGTGTACTCCTCTCTGAGTTGGGCAAAATGTAATATAATTATAAATTATAAGTTACGATTAAAATGTAATTGTGTAATTGATTACACATTATTTTCTGCAATCGTTAATTTAGATAGTTGACAAAATTGTGGTCAACTACCTAAATTAACAATTACAGAAAATAAAGTATAATCAATTACACAATTACATTTTAATCGTAATTTGTAATTTGTAATTAGATTACACTTTGGCCAACTCTGGCTCTTCTACTGCACTTTCAAATTGATTTACGTTCAATAGTTTCACTGTTTCTTCGACTCCTTTTTAGATGTCTGCAAATGTTTTGCCGCAGCAGAGGGGAAGTGATGACGTGACTCCGTCTCGGAGACGGAGTCCAACACGTAGCTGGACTCCGTCCTCGAGACGGAGTCGAAGAAGTAGCGGGACTTCGTCGCGAAGACGGAGTCCGTCGCGAAGACGGCATCGAACGAGGAGCCGGACTCCGTCCTCGCGACGGAGTCAAAGAAGTGGCCGGACTTCGTCGCGAAGACGGCATCGAACGAGGAGCCGGACTCCGTCCTCGCGACGGAGTCGAAGAAGTAGCCCGACTTCGTCGCGAAGACGGCATCGAACGAGGAGCCGGACTCCGTCCTCGAGACGGAGTCGGACCTGCACGGAATTGGTTTGGATGCGAATGACGCTCCAATATAAGAAGCAGGTATGTAGAAACGTAGGCGATCTCACGCAAACATTTCTTACATTCTCACGAAAGTGTGAAAACATTATTGCAGTAATCATAAGATTTTTCATATTACAGTGCACGGACCTTCAAAAAACACTTAATACACTGGTGTACGGAGGACGAAGAGGACGAAGAGGACGAAGAGGAGGAAGAGGAGGAAGAGGAGGAAGAGAGGGAAGAGGGGGAAGAGGAGGAAGAGGAGGGAGAGGAGGAAGAGGAGGAAGAGGAGGAAGAGGGGGAAGAGGGGGAAGAGGTGGCAGTGAAGGAAGAGGGACGAAAAAATATATTTTTTATTAATAAAATAAAATAAAAACATATTTATTCGAACATTTTTTTATTCGAAGGCCTTTCATCCGTCGGCCATGAATCATTTTCTCATATTTATTTGTACTTTAGTCGAGAATCATATATTTAGTCCAGAATGTACGAATAAATACGAGAAAATTATTCATGGCCGACAATTGAATTCCCCATGTTTCAAATAAAAATTGGCTCGGGTTATAATGCTCATCTCTGATAGTTTGCCATATCATTGAGGCAGTGAGTTCAACAACGGACTAACCCACATTTTTTTCAAAATTGAGTTAGTAGCAATAACGTATTCTAAAAGGCTCTACTAATCACATGAAATAGGAAATTTTTTTTAATGTGGGTTAGTCCGTTGTTGCTCTCACTGCCTCAATTACTATAATTGTATACAGTTCGTAACAGTTTTTAGTCAATGTATGCCTAAAATGCATATAACCTAACCTACAATCATACGAAAATGCATACATTGACTCCATCACGCTTTTACTGTGGCTCGTGTATCCAGCTAACGCCTCAGTTTTGCTATGATTCCACGTTCGCAGTCCTCCCGAGAAGGCGCCATCTCGTATCCACTAGCTCAACTAAATTTGTCACGTGACTTGCTCTGTATTATCGCCAATATGGCGGAACTCGTATTTGGGAATGCAATCACGAGAATACGCTTTTCGTCCTTATATGAGCAGATTTTGAGCTGGGTGAGGTCTCATTCGAAAGAGGAAGGTTCAGTGCAGCGCGCTCTGGTCATCGTTTGAGTCACAAAACTCTTTTAGTGACCTAAAACTACTTGGATTCATGCGGGTGTATTTTGTCGACTTTTGCTCTACTTTCAACACTCATATTATTAGATATCAACACAATCTCGTCGAACCATGACCAGAGCGCGCTGCACTGAACCTTTCTCTTTCGAATGAGACTTCACCCAGCCCAAAATTCGCTCATATAAGGACAAAAAGCGTATTCTACTAAACCCATGTTTCGGGCCAGATTGTGTCGGTATACAGCGCGCTGCATTACCCGTGTCTACCCCCTTAAGGGGTAACACCACTCTAGAGCAGGCTTCGGAATTAAGTGAACGCGGCGGCCGATTTTCGGAGGCAACGCCTCCTTTCTCCCGCCGCGCGTCTTGGCCCCCGCGGCGGCCGAGAAGCTTGGAGCGCCTCGGGCCCGTACCATATGAACCGCGCGTGCCGCATTGGGGCGAAACCCGTATCAATAGATTTCCACATCACCCAAGGAGGTACTATTATCGATGCGTTTTTTTTTGTCAGTGGTATCCCCTGTAGGCCTATTCCACTGTGTCGCGCGATAAAAATGGGATTGGAAAACCGCGTTTTACTACCAAAATTTTAAATATGTATGGGAAAACTAGATTTTCGCGCACGTTTAGGGGAAAAAAAAGTTTTCCCATACCTTGACAAAATTTTGATAATACTTCTGCTCTGTGGGCATCTTGATCTGATTCGTGAATTCCGAATTCACTAAAAATCAAAAGCAATACTCCTGTCCGTTCGCTCTGAACGAATGGAGAAGTCTGACGAAAAGACGTTACAGTTTCAGCAGAAGGAAACAGTCTTTTGATCTGATGAAAAGACGTTACATACAATGTCGAAAGACAGAAAACAGTCTCTGAAACTGTAACGTCTTTTCGTCAGACTTCTCCATTCGTTCAGAGCGAACGGACAGGAGTATTGCTTTTGATTTTTAGTGAATTCGGAATTCACGAATCAGATCAAGATGCCCACAGAGCAGAAGTATTATCAAAATTTTGTCAAGGTATGGGAAAACTTTTTTTTCGCCTAAACGTGCGCGAAAATCTAGTTTTCCCATACATATTTAAAATTTTGGTAGTAAAACGCGGTTTTCCAATCCCATTTTTATCGCGCGACACAGTGGAATAGGCCTACAGGGGATACCACTGACAAAAAAAAACGCATCGATAATAGTACCTCCTTGGGTGATGTGGAAATCTATTGATACGGGTTTCGCCCCAATGCGGCACGCGCGGTTCATATGGTACGGGCCTGAGGCGCTCCAAGCTTCTCGGCCGCCGCGGGGGCCAAGACGCGCGGCGGGAGAAAGGAGGCGTTGCCTCCGAAAATCGGCCGCCGCGTTCACTTAATTCCGAAGCCTGCTCTAGAGGCAGAAAAAGAAGACCTAAATTCGACAATTTATTTTGTGAGTATGACAAAAGGAATAGAATTTCTTTTCAGAGGGTCTATTTAACACATATTGACGTACGAAAAACAATTTTTTTTATTGCCATTTTCATGCAAAATGGCGGCAACAGAGCCCGTCGTCGAAAGAAGCTTTTTTGAAAACAGTTACAAGCCATTCTTTCCAATTGCTTGGCAACTTTAATACCCGATGCTTCGTACTCCGAAATGTCGATTCTAGTGGTGGTGGGGTTCTTCAGCGCGACAGCGCAAGTTTTTAATACTTCAAGGACACCATCATCGTTTTTTTTCTTCTTGGCGCAACGATTGCTTTTCTCAGCCGGCCGTTTATTCGTGCTTTCAGACGGTTGCATTTCTTCGTCCTTCATACAAAAAAAAACACAAATAATTTAATAAAATAAGAAAAGTAGGTAATACATGAGAGTTCTGGATACGATGGGCGAGGGGGTGAGGCGGGGCGGGGGGTACCGCGCTCTTCCGCGAGATTGGCGAGGGGGTGCGGCGGGGAGGGGGTACCGCGTTCGCTGGTGAGGGGAATGACGTCACAGGGGAGGGGGATTTCAAGCTGGTGTCGCGCGCGCAACCGTTCATGGTGGTGGGGGTAATTGATCAACCGTTGGATCGAAAATTCCCTAGATTTGATTTAGCGACATCGCCGACCAATGAAAAATCCCTAGATTTGATTTAGCCACACCGCCGACCAATGAAAAATCCCTAGATTTGATTTAGCGACACCGTCGATCGATGAAAAAATCCCCACGGATTCGATATTGACGCCACCTGTCGGATGTTTAAGGTACATTGAACACGCGCCGTTGCCGCGGAATCTCCGTACGCGCGCACGGATCGGTGCGCAGGCGCGAAAGATACCGCGCGAAAGGGTGTAACGCGAATGCTATAATCCGACGCCGATACCTATTCGAGATTAATTAATCTAAAAAGCGCAACCGTCTCGTGAAAGAATGCAACGTCTCCCTCGTATAAACAGTCGCCGACCATTCGACGCGGTATCGCGATAATTATTCGAGATCGAGTAATCTAGAGGCTGATTCATGATCACGCATACAAAAGTATAGGGCGATAATTATTCGAGCATCACCAACTCGTATAAACAGTCGCCGACCATTCGACGCGGTATCGCGATAATTATTCGAGATCGAGTAATCTAAATATTCCAACCGTCTCGTGAAAGAATACAACATCGCGTATAAACATCCGCCATCGAAAGATTTCACAGGGGACGTGGAAGATTGATGAGTAAACCCGACATATCAATATTTTTTTTTTAAATTCAGTACTTTATTAAACTTAATTCTCCCACTCGACAACATCGTCATCAAATAGGACGCTATCGTCATCCGTAAAAATTACATTGTCCACGATTTCATTGAATAGAGCCTCGTCGGGATAGAGATCCTCCTCAGGGTCAGTTTGGACTCCAAAATTGCGTGCGTAAAGCCCCGATATTGCATTCGTATAAACAGCGTCAAAGTTGATCACTTGGGCATCGACGCTGTTTCGCCAAACCACACTCTGTGGAGCACCCTCGCGATTCCGTTGATATATATTCGGGTATAGATTATTATCATCGTCATCATCGTCATCAAACAAAAAAAATGTCCGCTGCGCATGGCGATTTAGCCAAAATTGCTCATCCCCGTAGTGATCATCTGGTGGTTCATCGATTCTGGTGTCGGCATTATGGAATACTTTTAGAAAAATGTCTCCATCGTGATTAGCTTCCGCATCATTAAGTTCTCCATCACGAATTTCTCCGGTTTGAACCTCGACATTTCGACATGTGACATATACTTTCGGACTGTAGGGATGAATAGGTATCACAACAGCGACGTTCGTAGCGGCAGCGGGGGGATTCATTTGCGCGGACGATGACATAATCTGAAATCATTTTTTCTTCTAATTCTCAAAGTTACTGGCACAACGATTCACTAAAAAAATATGATAATGGAAACTTACGGTATTATTTGAATGTATTTCTAGTGCGTTGAACGACTGGCGATATCCTTCACAAGCAATCTCCTTCAAAGCACTTTCACTTTAAACGCTTTGATATAACTGCAGTCGACTTAGATACGAAAAATTCTTAAAACGTTTCTCGTCGTAACGTATGTCTTGATCGCTGCAGTAGCATTTGAGAACTGATTTTAATGAGGTTGAATTATGATCATGCATACAAAAGTATAGGGCGATAATTATTCATGCATCACCAACGTATTGTGAGGATTGAGACCCCCGTGACGGGTGTAAACACCCTTATCACATCAAAGCTGTAATTCGATATACGTGGTAACGCTTCGAGTGTAGGCGACGTTACACGCGTGTATAGGAGGAGGGAAGAGGTATAGTGTAAGAGGGTGAGGATAACATTCGAGACGAAAAGTCCTTGAGTTTTCGCAGACGTCGAGTAACCGCCAACTCATACTTAGACCGATAGCAAAGTTTACGAAAACCCTACACCCTCTAGCGTTCGATTTACAGCAGATCGGTGTCAGGACCGCCCATACTGCCTATCATAAAACACAATTGTCATTCGCTTTCCTCTACGGTCATCCGGTAGACAAATGCCCCCACCCACAACGAATGCTTTACGAATAAGTAATTATTAACCGTATTGGTAGGAAAGGATATTATGTATAAATGAGGTGTTACAAGTATTGATATGAAAGTCATACATTTATTATTATTATTAAAACATATATGCACGCACTATAGTGGTACGTGGTTTACATCACGCAGCATGGATTGTAATCCTAACGCTAACAATTCACAATCAATTAAAGAATGCTGCTCAAAGGTCTCGCTTTCGGAAATTAAATTCACATAATTCACTGGTGCGGAAGCGGTACGTAGAATTTCCACGAATGCGGCATATTTACTGCTTACTGAGTACATATTTTCAGTCAACCAGGTGAACATATGATCGATGCAATGTTCGTACGCGAATAGTTTACGCATCGTGGTTTCAGTCATATATATGACAGCGCGATTATCGGTGATTTTAATAAGTTGATCATCATGCATACGCGTGAATTCGAGTCGCAAATGATCAATTACAATGTGAGTTTGGGGCGATGTTGCGTTGCTACGTAACCGTTGGAGTATGTTCGCTTCGTTTTGCAGTAGGAGCTTCCACGTTGACATTGAAAAGCACACCTCGCAGCCTTTATTATCGGCTATGGCGATCTCGACACGGCACGAATCCATGCCAATACGAATTCCAATAAGTAGACGTTTATAAGCTGTTGTAGTCAACGGGTAATCACGTCCCAGGATCCGGACGATTGACGGTTTTGACGTTTTCGCTGTTTTTGACATTACGGATCCAGAACTGTAAGAAACGTATACGTTGAATTAATACTATGTTCGTTTGCGTTTACAGTGAATGAAGTATGCGAGTAAAATAAGTGAAAAGTGTATAGTAACGCGTACGTACCTCATATTGGCCTGTTGTTGATGTTTATTGGGGAAACCACCATCGTTACCGGACACGCAGGATGAGTCGTTGAAGCTGCGTTTGTACATTTTGATCTGCACTATACGATCGTACTGATCGACAAAGGAATTGACGCGAACGATACTTGGATTATACTGGTTAACGAAAAAATTGGAGCGAACGATACTTGTTGACACTCGAGCGTACGCTGCGTTATGAAGTCTGCAAGACTGACCAACGTCACTTTTATACAGATTCACGTACACTTACATACCAATGTGCATGAGTATATTGTATCAATGATGGTGATGATCATGATTGTGTTATGGCACGAACATTAATATGAAATGTGAAAACGCGCGCGATAAATTCAAATGACGTGCGCGGCAGATTCAAATAGCGTACACGCCAAAATCAAGGTGCACACGTGTCGAAGAAGAGTCAGAGATGATTCGCGGTGCAAACCATAAAAGTGCATTATAAGCTGAATAATTAGTATCAAATCATCGAAGAAGAATAAGAAGGAAGAAGAAGAAGAAGAAGAAGAAGAAGAAACTGTGATACGGACGCCCCCACTACACCTACTCTACGCCTACCCCTACCCTGCAACGTACAGGGCTAGCCCTCTGACGTAGCGAACCGAGATGCATACATATAAGAACGTCGACCACCGTCGCACGGGTTAAAATTCCAATCATGACGCACATGAATGTGAATGAAATGCGCCGGTGTATCGTAAGTGTAGTTTTCCTATTAAAATTAAATTGGTGCGTGTTCAATCCGACAGCATTTTAATCAGTTTATACGTTTGTTTCAGCGCATACATTGCGAAAAATTGGATGCGTGGCGCCGGGAGCGCCGACGTATATTGGTAGCCGTAGTAAGTGTCATTTCGTGAAATTGTGCTAGTAACCTTTCGACAGTGTTTTATATTTAATCGTGTTTGTGCAGTATCAACAGGAGATGTACATGAGGGAATGGAGCGATAGATATGTTCAGGCGTTAGGATATCTCGTAAGTAACATTTTATGAAAATGATACTGGTGTGTATATCATTCGACGATGCTCTAATCGAATCGCACGTTTGTTTCAGCGTCGCCGTGACGTGGAGATCCACGCGCGAGATGGCGACCGAGATGCGCTCATTCATCTGCTCGTAAGTGTTATTTCGCGCAAATTGTATTGATATACGTATAGCATTCGATGGTGATTAATCGAGTTGTGTATGTATGTTTCAGCACCAAGAATATGATGCACTTCCGGACGGGCGAATATGTCCGGAGTTGCGTGAGAAAATTCGGGAGGTCCGGAGGAAGTGGAGATCAATTTATGATACAAAGGAGAGGGATGCCTTTTGGTTTCTCCCACGATTATTTAAAGAGTAAGTATAAGTGAAATGTTTTTTTTTCCTCACGCGCTAATATCAATGTTTATATAATAATAATAATAATAATTTGGTGTTTTCTCTTTTATGTTGCAGGAATTAACGTGGTTTTTTTTTTTTAAATAAATAAATATATTTTTATTAAAATTGTGAGTGTTTATTCATATATCCATACATGTGTAAAACGTTATTCGTATGGGGGCGGAAAATTCTTGCTCGCGGTGAATGAATCGGTCGTCGTCGTCGTCATTGTACGCATCGCCTCTATAGCACATTGTACTCATCTTCGCCGCTTTGCTAGTCGTCGCTGCGGTTCTCATCGCTATAGACATAAAAATAATTCATATACTTTCGTTTCTCTGCATATGATCCGTAAAGTAGATGCAATGCGTGTATAGGACTTACATTAGGTGACGCTACGTATATAATTCCATATTTTATGGACGTTCTCCAGCGCGCAAACGCCATTATTGTTGTGAAACGCGCATCGCGGGGCATTCATTGAAGACATGGACTTCAGGTTAGGAACGTCAGGCATGATCCCGCAATAATCATCGTCAACGTCATAGCCACCGTCGTCTTCGACAGTTCGAGCGTTATCGTTGTTGCTGTTGTTGATCTTTCGCGCCGTCAGTTCGTACAAATCGCATACATCCTCGACGATTATGTCAGGTAGCAGTTGCAGCATTCACGTTTTCTTTTCCGCACCTTTCACGATGACGAAGTCAATGTTCGCGAGTACGCTGGTGAGGAGTCCTGGAAGTTTGGAGTATGGAACGTATCCGTCGGACCAGCGAAGCCCGTGATGATGCTTCGCCAGCCAGGACGCTTGACATTTCTCGAACGAATTCAGATGATTCCAGAAGTATGGCGACTCGAAGATCCAGTGGCTGATCGTCGGTGTTTCATCGATATTGCTGCTGCTATCGTTGTTGCTGTTTGTGTGAATCGCGATCTCTTTCACGACGAAGTCGCGTTCAGTTTTGAAACCTTGTACGTCGACAAGGGCGAACATCGTTACTCGTATAAGTATTAGCGTCAGTAGCGAAACAGTAACTGAGGACTTTGACATCGACATCATCGTTTTAAAATAGTAGGAGTATCCGCAGTAGTAGTAGTAGTATTAGTAGTAGTAGTAGTAATCGTTTACACACGCACGCTATATTAGTTTGCGTACCATGTTGGTTAAAGGGCCGTATTCGACTATAGGATCGTGTATGAAAAAACAGACGGCTGAAGTATTAGCGGGGACATTTTCTTTGCATTCGAAATCTATTCGCACGTCCACGGTAGCGCTCTTCAACGATTCGTTTTGCCTAGAACAATCTATGACCACGATAGGCGCGTATTTAAGGAATTCGCTCGCGCTCAGCAACGGTTCTCCGTGACCGTAGTACGATCGGATGAAATTCGCATACATATTGTACATGATCGCGAATTTATACTTGGGAAAATCTATTTGCATATCGTCGTACGGATACGTCTCGGAATTTAGGTAGAGTCGAAAGTTCGTGAGATTATTCGGGTCGAATATCCACGCGGGTTTATTTGGACGATTCTTTCGATCGGTTTGCATGCCGAATAACACGTACCGGGGTTTCTCGATTTGCGACGTAGTTTTCACGGTCCACGTGTGTTTCGTTGTCGCTTGCAGTAACGGATACTCGTGCACGCTCCACGATCGGAAACTCATCGCGATCGGTCGTCCGCTTTCCAAGATCCGCAGCATCGATAGTTTATTCACTTCATCCAAAACGACGTGGGGCATACGCCACTGCACCTTGCGTATCTCCAGTTTCGGGATCGCAGTGGCGGAGGTGCAGTGCATCGCGTTCGAATCGTCTCGCGCTCGTATAAGAATCAGCTCGTGCCGCGCGTTCATCACGATGCGTTTGTAATCCTCGCAGAATCCTAATAACACGTTCAGGGGTACGCAGAAATTGAAAGCGCCCGAATGAAAAGTGTCATTATCGTAATCGATGTCATAATTCCAACCGGCATTCGCAAGCGCTTTGCTTCTCTCGGTCGACAACGAAACGAAATTTTTCAACGTGGTAGTGATTCCTGGATTTCGACAACGATCGATCTCGACACCGTTCAATTCGTATCGAATCTCATCGAACATGAACGCGACGCAATTATTATCCAGAACAGCGGTCGCGGACGTTGCCGGGCCTTTCGCGTCTTGCGCAGTCAACGTGCCACGACCTTCGATGTAGAGAAAACTTTCGCACGGAAGCGTGTACAGATCTTGCTGCTGTATGGGGATTCTTATCTCATCGCTATTGTCGAACGTCGTGTTGGCGTACGGATTATACGTGTGTAACTCGATCTTCGTGATACGATTGTCGAAGGTTGGCGTATTCGCCACGTCCAAAATAATCGACATCGTGATTGCGCGTCTAATAGGTGACGATGAAACCTAACGATCGTAGGAAACGTGCGTTTCGACGAGTTAATGGCTTTCTTATGCTTCTTACCGGTCCTCTTCTTATCGCTCCTCCCGTCTTTATTCTTCTACTTTCGTCTGTAGATAAAGGGTCGCGAAGATGACGCGAGGTAGTGACGGTAGGAGTATCAGCGGCGCTTGATGATTCGTAAGTGTGATCTAACACTAACATACTACACGCGCGCATACACGTACGGCCACGCTACCTATCGCGCGGACGTCGTTGAACGTGCAAACGAATCGTTATTTCTTCTCCACGGAAATCTATAGGACGATCGTGTTGATCGACGATGCACAACGTTAGATCATGTATTGCTCGTGCGACGATCGGCAGGTAAATGACGTGTTGCGGAGTTTCCGATATCTTATATCCTATCGGCACGCGAGGTGAAAATTCATGGATCGTGTGCACCGGTTTATCGTTGCTGTACGCGCCGGTAGTAACGTTATACGTTACTCTGATCATGTTAACGTTTATAATATTCACGGGTACGTCGGACTCGTGCCAGATTCTCGGTAATAAGACGCGATTCGGGGAAAATCCTAGCAACGAGCCCACATTGTTAGGTTTCGTAAAGTTCACAAAGAACGAACAGTACAGCTCGCTTTTCATGGTGTTGTTGTTAGCTCGTAGCATTAGAGGGTACTTGTCGTCATCGTTGTTCTCGTTGTTACCGCGTCTTCGAGGATATCGATCGAGTAATCGCTGCTTCAGGTACTCGGCGATAGCGTCTAATTCGTAGGAACCGTGGGGGATCGTAATACTTTCATAAGCGGCGTCGACGATGGAGTCATTGCCGGTGTCATAGTTCACGGTGAAATAGAATTTATCGTTGCTCGAGTCGATGTTCGGTATCGTGTGAAACGTCTCCAAATCCGCGAGTCCTAATTCGTATTGACCATCACTCAAATCTATCGGTGGAAAATAGTTTACCGTGAGCGCGCTGCTGCGACCCGTTAACGTGAGCGTGAACGACATACCATAGATTACACTCGCGAGACGGAGAGAGGGGAAGTGACGCGCGCGTATGAATACTCGGCAATTTATCGATATTATGGATCTTTATTATAGAAGATGTGAATTACCATTACGCATGGATACATTGTAACAAAATTTTAGTACATACCATTATTATTATTATTATTATTATTATTATTATTATTGTTATTATTATTAGTATATAGGTCATAATTCCATAGACTTTTGCTGTAAAAATTGCATGCATAAGCGACCACAATTCATCTCATCGAAACGTTGAAAACGATCGTGATTGTACGTGATCGTTGCACCGCGTCCGAAATAGTAGATCATTTCCGCGGGAGGTCGCAGATTCCCAAAACTATCGAAATACTGTACTCGTGGTCCGCGTTTCGCGTACGCGACCCAGTGCGTACCGGCACCTCGATTCTCGTCAAGATTCGCGATACCGCATTCGTTGATTCGTACGCGCGTGGGAAGCGCATCGCGCATAAACACTCCTCGAAAGAATGGTACGTTTGCGCACTCGCGCTCTAATTGCAGGTTCGTCATAGGTTGTTGCGTTATCGCCGCCACCGTCGCCACGCACCTACGCGATCGACGTTTTTTTTTTCTTCGTCTGCACTCGTCGTTGGCGCCGCCGTCTCGGATTCAAGCCCGCGCCTCGCTTGTACGGTGTCAGACGCATCCCTCGCCCTTCCATCGCCCGATGATGACGCAACGTCTCTTCCAGCTGTTTTCGAGAGGCCCTCGAATCGTTGACCGCTTTGGTTATACCAGCCGCTCCACCGGCTAATGCTCCGATAGCTGATAAAGCGGGCAACACGAACGGGAGAAATGGAAGAAAGCCGCCGCGTTTCGCCACTCGTAGATTACGATGTAGTCGTCGCCGTTGCGGATGTTTCCTTCCAGACTTTCGCTGTTTACGTTTCGTCCTTTTCATACCCATGCCGAGTTTAGTCTTAGCCTTCATCGTTGCCCACACTCCAGTCGCTGCGGCTTTTTCGCCAAAGGTCGCGTCGTTCGCGAACACTCGTTTTCGCGCTCGTTCGCCTAATGCACGATCAGCCTCGTGTCTTCCCTCTAAATCCTTTCGACGAGAGTACGCGATATCGTGGTCGCGACACGCTGCGTCCAGGGGATTCACACCTTCGTCGCCACGAGCCAATCGCTTTATCAAACGCGTTCCCGGTCCGCAGAACTGATAACCCGGAACGTGCAGTTCGAACGGCAGACGGTTTATGATACCGTTCACGAGACCCGATCCAGTCTTCTTCTTCACAGTCTATCTGACCTCATTAGCGAACGGACGTGTTTACATTCGCTCCAGTAATCCGTTGTGACACAGTTTAAATTCCTAGAATCATAGGCTTTGTTCTGTGATTATTCAATTAGTGGTCTTTAAACTTCTTTCTTTATATAATCTCTTAACAGTTTGTTTTTCTATAATCAGTTAAGTGGATATATCGTGTGTGTAAGAGTTCTGCCTGGACTTCATCGCTTGATAAAGCGCAATAAAACTGATCGTAAGGTGTCTTTTTGTCTGGATAATTGGACTTTTTGGTGCTTTGTTGAAGTTGAAGGACTCTTGATCTCTCGTGAACAACGCTCAGTGTCCCTGTGTAAAGGTTTTGGCGTACTCTGTCGAGCGGGTGTGACTGGATTTTGCTTATCTTGCTGAAGGTGTGCTCAGTTATTATGCCTCCAGCCGCTAAAAAGTGTAAAGGGTGTGGTTCCTCAGTGGTCAATCCGGTAACTTGCTCGGAATGTTCTGTGGTGTCCCATGCTGGACCTCATTGCCTTGGTCGTTCGGGTCACCCCTGGCACAACGGTTGCCTTTTAAACTGTAAATCGACGGTTCCTTTGACACCGTCTGTTGTTGATCCGAGTCTGTCGGCATTGTCGCAGCCTTACAGTCCATCGCATAGCGATATAATGACCCTTATGTTAAGGGAATTTGAGAATCTTCGACATGATTTCATGTCATTTGTAAAAACTGAGATGGCTGACATTCGGGGTACCGTTAACGAGCTTTCGGAAAGAGTTAGGCTATTAGAGGAGAGACCTACTCCCAGTGTGGATTTCCAGCATCCTCCTCCTACTTTAGCAGGAACAGTCATTAGGGAGATGAAAGACCGTCATCTTAGGGAGTCCAATATCCTTATACATGGGGTGCAGGAATCAACGAACAACTCCCAAGATCAATCCAGTGACCGTGACCTCGAGGAGGTGGGCCCAATCTTATGTGAAGTACTTTCAAAGAATTGTCGTATCATCCGATCTCATAGAATTGGGAAGCCTAACGGCGTCAAGCCTCGTCCCATATGTGTTGGTCTGGAGTCGTCGGAGATTGCAAGAAGTATCCTGAAGAATAAGCATCGCTACAAGGGTCCTTACAAGATAACTGATGACAAGACTCCTAGTCAGCGAGCTGAACTGGATCAACTCAGATCGTGTCTCAAGGAACGGCAATTAAAGGGCGAAAGGAATTTGACCATCCGTTATATCCAGGGTGATCCGAAAATCGTCTCGGGTGGTTCAACTAAAAATCTTCCCCCAAAAAACGCGTGAATTACCCTTGTGTGTATTATCAAAACGTTAGGGGCCTGCGCACTAAGCTAGATGAATTATCGTGTTCTATTTCCTGTCTTACTGTGATCTACGATGTAATTATTTTAGTTGAGACTTGGCTTACGCCACAAATCGCGTCCGCTGAACTGGGCCTTTCAGATTATCAGGTATTCAGGAAAGATAGATCTATGGCCTCTAGTAGTTTTATGAGGGGAGGTGGTGTGTTAGTCGCGATTAGGAATACACTAACCTGTACACCGATTGACACAATGTGCGATAGCCTTGAGCAAATTTTTGTACGTGTGCGCGTTGGTAAAAACCATCTAGTCTTGGTGCTATTTATGTTCCGCCGGCCTCGCCCCCCCTAGTGTATGAGAACCACTTTAATTGTATTTCTGATCTGTACCATACTTTTGTTGATGATAGGATGTTTATCTTTGGGGATTATAATCTGCCCCATGCGATCTGGGTCGTTGATGAAGAACGTTGTTGTATAAAAAAGCCTGGTGTATCTTCTCAGGAGTCAATGGCTATAGATATTGTATTGGCAAATAATAACTTTTGTAATTTATTTCAAGCTAATATAATTCATAATCATAATGATGTAATGCTGGATTTGGCTTTTACTAATGATTCTAATTTGTCAATCGTACGGGCTATTGACTCCTTGATTGTTCCTGATGTGTATCATCCACCTCTAATTGCGTATCTATTTACTCCGATCTCGGGAGACAATAAGCCTCAGGACAACTTTGTTTTCTTTGATTTCGAGCGTGGTGACTACCTAGGCATTGTTTCCTACCTTAATACGATTGATTGGAATACGGTTATGTGTGGAAATGATCTCGACAGCGTGATTGACCTCCTCTATTTCCATATGAACTGTGCAATAAATGTTTTTATCCCTCGTCGTGAGATCATATGTTCGCAACATCCGAAATGGTTTTCTCCTAGGCTAAAATATCTTATTCGTGCTAAAAAGAGGGCTCACAGGGAATATAAGAGGTCTTTCCTGCATTGTGATTATCTAAACTTTGTGTACTTACGTTCTCAGTGCAAATCTCAGTGGAATTCTGATTATAATAGTTATATTGCAAAGGTTGAAAACTCATTAATGTGTGATGTAAAATATTTTTGGAATTTTGTTAACAACAAGAGGGGTCACTCTGGCCTTCCAAAATCTATGCGATTAGATGGGACTGAGAAGTCAAATGATGCTGGCCTTGCAAATCTCTTCTCCGCTTACTTTGGATCTGTTTATTCGACTCCTTCTGTTGTGACCCCGGTTGTGAATACTGTACGTGAGTTGGACTATAACTTTAGCATGTGCTCGATCTCGATCTCGTTGGAAGAGGTTTTCGAAAAACTTAATAAGCTTGATTTAAGGAATGGGCCTGGATTTGATGATATTCCTCCGATTTTTCTTCGTAATTGTAGCTATGCCTTGGCTAGGCCCTTATGGCTTATTTTTAATGCCTCACTTGAACGGGGGGAGTTTCCGACTCACTGGAAAACTAGTCTGGTCACGCCGGTTTTCAAGTCGGGGGACAGGTCTGATATTGGTTGTTATCGACCAATATCTAAGATCTCTATTCTACCTAAGGTCTTTGAGGAAATTGTTGTGAATAAACTTACCCTGTTAGTAACTAGTATATTATGCGAGCAACAACATGGCTTTGTACCTAAGAGATCGACGGTAACCAACCTTGGTGTCTATCATTGCTTTGTATCTGAGGCGCTAGAGGAGAGACTGCAGGTGGATACGATTTATACTGATTTCAGTAAAGCATTCGACAAGGTGGACCACGGTATTCTTGTTTCAAAATTGTCCTCCTGGGGTTTTGGTAAGCCACTATTGGCTTGGATAACGAGTTATCTTTCTTGTAGGAGGCAAATAGTTAAGGTGGCGAATAGCCTTTCAGAGCCAATAACTGTCTCCTCCGGTGTTCCTCAAGGTTCACATCTCGGTCCCCTTCTGTTCAATCTGTTCATTAATGATCTTGTATATGTATTTCAAAACTCGAAATTCTTATTATATGCTGATGACCTTAAGATTTTTAGAACCATACATGATGTTCAGGATGCGTCTGATTTACAGGATGACTTAAATAGATTTGTGCAATGGTGTAAGGATAATATTATGATACTCAATATGAAAAAATGCTTTTGCATGAGATCATCGCGTGCTAATAACTTGATCAATTTTGAGTACAAGTTGGGTAACGAAGTCATTTCAGAGGTTGAGGAGATTGTTGACCTCGGTGTCACCTTTTCTAAATGCCTTAATTTTAACAAGCACTATGAGAATGTAACGGGGAAGGCGTTGAGGACCCTCGGTTGTGTATTTAGATTTGCTAAACATTTTAAGAATAGGGACTCGTTAAAGCTTCTTTACACTTCTCTGGTACGTCCTCACCTTGAGTATGCGTCGGTAATCTGGAATCCTAGGCACAAGATTTATATTAACCTTTTTGAGAGAGTCCAGCATAAGTTCTTGAGGTCAGCTGCCTGGGTATTGGGGAATCCGATGGCATTCTCTGACCACGACTATGGTCCGATTCTACGTGACTTCAATCTGATGCTGCTCTCTCAGAGAAGGCTTATATCTGATATGCTGTTTTTGTACAAGGTATTCCATAACCGAATAGATTGTGCTGACTTGTTAAGTAGATTAAATTTTTATGCCCCGTGCAGATATCTCCGCTCTAGACCTGTGTTTGATTTCAGATTGCCGTCATATGCTCATCATACGGCTGATCCCATTAATCGGGCCATGTGTGAATTTAATGATCACTTTCTGAACATTGATTTGTTCTCGTGTTCATTTAGTAATTTTCATGTGTTACTGCAAAGGGCTTTGTTGGATGTATGTGCGAGTGTGACTGTGTGATAGACTGACTTTGTTTTTTTTTTCTCCTTTTATGTTTACTGTTGTAATTGAAAAGGGTTTGTCCCGTTTACTATATTAATAATAATAATAATAATAACCTTTCTTCTTATTCTTCTTCAGATTATTCTTCTTCTTCTTCCTCTTCTTCGTCGCAGTCGTTGATGCAACCATGTACGTTAGAATAGTCGCGATAGCTACTACAATAATAAACGCGTACGCACGCTCCACCGATCACAGTGATAGTGACCTGCGCGACGCGTGCCACGAATATAAATAGTCGTGCTTCGTCACACGCGTGCGAGTACCTGAGAAACACCGCGAACATGCGATTCGCGAGACAGTCGGACGTTATTCGCGTGACCGCGAACAGAATGCTCGAGGATGATAGGGATTCGAGTCGATCGAACAGACACGGCTCGCTGTTGCCGAACAGCGTGCGAGGCGTGATTTGCGGTCCGTCCGGATGTGGAAAAACTAACGTGCTTCTAAGTATGCTAGAGAGTCCGAACGGTTTGCGTTTCGAGAACGTGTACGTGTACTCGAAATCGTTGCATCAGCCAAAGTATCGATACCTCGAACAGGTCTTGTCGCTCGTCGACGGAATCGAATACTTTCCCTACTCGAACAACGCTGAGATCGTTCCACCGACAGACGCTCGACCCGATTCGATCTTTGTGTTCGATGACGTAGCGTGCGATGAACAGAACGCGATACGCGAATACTTCTCCATGGGCCGCTACGCGAACGTGGATTGCTTTTATTTGTGTCAGTCGTACGCTAGAATACCTAAACATTTGATCAGGGACAACGCGAATTTTCTCATGCTGTTCAAACAAGACGGCACGAACTTGCGGCGCGTGTACAACGATCACGTGAACACCGACATGACGTTCGAGTCGTTCAATGACTTATGCGCGAGATGTTGGCGTCGACGATACGATTTCGTGGTGATCGATAAGGATAGTTCCATGTACGAAGGTCGATATCGAAGAGGATTTAACGAGTTCGTCGTAGCTCGTTGACATCAGTAAACCGCGAGTCGTTCATCGAGCAACACGAAATGTCTAACGAACCGACTGCGACTACGATAACCTCGAGCAACGTCGGCGAAGCGTTCGCAAAAACATCGCCGACGTCATCGACAAAAAGGAACGGAACATCAAAAGGGAACGAAACATCAAAAAGGGACGAAACGTCGGGGCGTGGACGTAAAGGTAGAAATCGCCAAAGTCAGTGACGTTATACGTAAAAAGTGCTTGGACTTGAAAATTGGTAAAATGGCTACGGAAGCGGCTGTGGAGGCGAGCACGCGTCCCATCGTCGAACCGCTGAAACGATTGATCGAAAACTCGTCCGCGTTGAAAACGCGCTCAACGCCTCGATCGCGATCAGTGAAGAGGAAACACGAATACGATCAGCAACAATCATCGAAGAGACTTCGACCCGTTACTCCGTTGATAATCAAGGGAAGTCCAAATAACCTTCCAGATTCTAGCGACTATGACGACGATAACGATAACGACAACGACAACGATAACGACAACGACAACGACAACGACAACGACAACGACAACGACAACGACAACGACAACGATAACGACAACGACAACGACAACGACAACACCGACGATGATAACAACGATGTTGAAGATGAAGATAATGTTGTTGATAATGTTGTTGATGATGTTGTTGATGATGTCGACGAAGCCGGCGAAAAAATTCAGGATGATGAGTCGCCAGCAAAGGTTCATGATTTGGATTCGCTGCGCAACCCCATCAACGATATCGAAGTGTATGTACGGAACGCCAAAGGACCCTTGTCGCGAGAATACCTGCGACTGTTCTTCACCGATACTAAGAAACGAATCGACAACGTGTACGGCGTATACTTGGGGTCCGACGAAGACCTAATGATCGGCGATTCCGTACTCACAATCCACGAGGACGGCGACGACGTTCGCGTCAACGGAACGCGATACGCGGGAACTCGGGGTTTGTACGAACTGCTGTTCATGCGAATACCCAACGTTCGTACGTACACGGACGCGGATATTCACTCGTACCGACGCATCTTACTATCGACGAACGCGCATAAGCGAAACCATTCGCCGAGCAAGCGCACGCTGGGTAACAGGGGGTACAAGTATAAGAAAATCATATCCGCGATAATCCGTGGGGTGCGGACATCGGGTATCAGACGCGTTAGGGGTAGGGGTAGCGGCGCGGGTGACGTGGACGGCGCGGGCGACGTGGAGGGTGCGGGCGGCACGGCCACCGCGGGCACGCGGCAAGGTCGAGGATTACCCATCGACGAATCGATGACGGTCACCGATAACGCGATCGATTACGTGTACTGGGACGATCCGAACGAATTGGTCGATAGACTTGGATTACTCATAGCATCGCGCGCGGCAGGTCACACAGGTCACGATAACGAAATCGCATCCATCCTGGAGGAACTTCGCGAGGACGGACGCATCTTAAATTGAACGATTCGGTGATCGTCGCGTCAGTAGTGTTCGCGCACACGCATCGTTATGTCGGTGAATAAGTTTGGCACCGCGTTACGCAACAACAACAACAGCAACAACAACAGCGACGAAGCGAGAATGGCAATGACGAGATTATTGTACTCGGTGGACGAACGCTTTACCCAAAAAATCGAAACGGCTATCGCGAGCGCGCGACTGGACGCCGAATATCAACGATCTCAACTCGAGATGCGAGTACAACGAACGATGACGGATATCGTTAACGCGCAATTATCTCAGCTAGAGGATGATTTAAATAACTCGATGGAACGACGCTTGGATCACTTGAAAGATAGACTCGAAGAGTTCACGACGTCGACAACGACGCCGATTGCTACAACGACCAAGGATCTGTACAAACGAAAGGAGCCTCGAAAAGTGAACGAGGGTCTACGACGACGACGATGATCACAGACGGTGACAATAGCTGCTACGGCCCCGAAACGTCTAATAACGAACGATCGCAAAATACGTGCACCGATTGCGTTTTACGAACGCTCGAGGAACTCATACTAATTATAACGTCTTTGAAACGTCGCGACCATCCTCCGCCCACCCGCGAAGCATGAGCAAGGAGCGAGTACAATTGGTGAACGAATTACACGCTCCCGCGAGACGAAATTTTCCACGGCGTAGCGTCGTGATTCGCGGCTACGATGATTTGTGGCAGGCCGATTTGGTGGAAATGCGTCCGTACGCGAAGCAAAATCGAGGATATCACTACATACTAACGATCATCGACGCGTTCAGTAAGTACGCGTGGGCCGTACCCGTGAAAACGAAAAGTGGACGCGACGTGACCGCTGCGTTCACGACCGTATTGCGACAGAGCGATAGATGTCCGCGAAATTTACAAACCGACATGGGTAAGGAGTTTTACAACGCGGAGTTTCAACGATGCGCGAAGACGCGCGGGATCAACCACTACTCCACGTACAGCGTGATGAAAGCATCGATCGTCGAACGTTTCAATCGCACGCTGAAAAACCTCATGTGGAAACAATTCTCCTTGAACGCGTCTTATCGCTGGGTCGATCTGTTACCTGCGCTCGTACGCACCTACAATCATCGCAAGCACCGAACCATCAACGCCCGACCCATTGACGTGACCCCCGCGACGCGTTTGTCGTTCGCCGCGAATGAGCCTACTCCCGCATCTGTCTCGAAAGGTATTCGACAACGCGCGAAATTCAAAGTCGGTGACAAGGTACGCGTAAGCAAGTTCAAGACCCTTTTCGAGAAGGGGTACACTCCGAACTGGTCAACCGAGGTGTTTGAAATCGTAACCGTACAACGAACGTGCCCGGTGACGTACATTCTACGCGATTCCGCGGGAGAGCCGATCTCGGGTGGATTTTACGAGTACGAACTACATTCGGTCGCGAATCCGGACGTTTATCTGGTCGAGAAGATTATTCGTCGCAAGGGGAATCAGGTGTACGTTAAGTGGCTTGGATTCGATTCGTCCAAGAACTCGTGGATACGCGATAAGGATATTCTCTAATTCGTTATCATTAGCGTGCTCGATGTTACTGGAATAAATAAATGTATGAATAAAATACATATAAATATACATTGTACGTTTATTCACATTCTCCTCCTGATTCTCATTCTACTTCGACATAGATATATACATACAATTAATCTTAATAAAGAAAGAAAGAAAAAATATATACATATTATACATATTATACATATTATACATATTATACATATTATACATATATTACATATTCGTAAATGGTATGAACAAAAGAAAGAAACGCAACGTATATACATATGCACATGCAAACATGCAACATGCGAACATATTATGCAACGAGATTCTCGTGGGGCTCGTCGGACTCAATCTCGGGGATTCGATAATGCCCCCACGGAAGGGTGCTGACTCGATCGGCTAAAATATACCGCTTGTCGTCGAACGGACTGAGAGCGTTCTTTTCCCCACTCACGGAATACACCTCGTGTTGGCTAGAGCGAATATTATTCTGTCGAATCACTTTCTCAGTCAGATCGCGAAGACAACGAATGTAATCTTCGAATTGAATATCGTTCGCGACCACGTGTCTCCGCACACCCTTCACTTTTTTACACTCAATCGAAGACCCCACTGCAGCGTTAAACGTTCTAGTCGCGTACATCTTAGATCGTAGTCCGACGAACTCAGTCATCAAGGCGCCGTTGTTCTCATCTTTCATGAGTCCCGGCACCTTTTTGTTTACGCGGGGTATACCATACGGATTGTCCACCGCGTAATCACTAGTATCGAATCGGGTAACGTCACGCTTCATCGCTGCATACGCATCCTCGCATTCCAGACTATACATTAAACTATCGGTGTCGGTGTACAGAACCTTACACTTATCACCGAACTTCGCACGCATATATGCATAGTGAAATTCATACAAACATTCCTTCGATACGTCGAGCACACTCATACCCACGTATATCGGTTTGTCGAACTTCACTTTCAGTTTACGCATTTCGATGGCCACCAACTGTTCGGAGAAGATCGTCCGACTGTGAAAGTTCGGTTTCGCGATCAGCGCTTCCGCACCGTAACGACCGTCCCACCGCGTCACCAGTCGCACGTCTACGCGATTCCGCACATTCTCCATCGTTTTTCCATACACTGCGTTATTCATTAATTTATATAGAGTCTTTTGAAATTCACTGGTGGCTCGCGTCCTCAAATCGGTGTTCAATCGAATGTAGTCGCGCAACCAGTGCGACTGATCGAATCGCAACACCCGGTGAATTCGCGTCACGCGTAAACCGTGTCGCACGCACTGTTTCAGGTAGCGATAGTGGATGACGTATCGCTCCTTATCGTCGAGCGTGGCAAGCAGCTTTGTCTGTTTACCGTGGGGCGCGTGCTCGCGCACCGGGCAGAATGGAAGGTCGGCGTGGGCGTCGTGAATATCCTTGGGATATTCGATGTCAACCTCCAACAGATATCCCTCGGTTTCCTCGTCTTCGGGTCCCTCACCGTCGGGTAGGGATGATACGTCGAGCGCGGCCATTGCCTCATCGTCCAGCCATTGAAACCCTCCTTTCGGCATAGCCTGCGACATCGCCCATCCGTACAAGTTGTTGACGTCGAAGTACATCAGATACGTCGACGTCTTCGACTCGTCGCACATCCCTGCAGGCAGGTACTTGTTGTTGGCACGCGCGTACCTGTGCGAGCACTGACTCAGACCGCCGCGTATGCCACGCTCCACGAACAGTAGCATGTCCACGTCCGTCAAAAGTTCTAATCGTACGCTGGTGTACTTGAGCATCGCGCCCCACGTAAAACTTGGGAGTGTGAAATAATGCGCGGGATCCAGATCGTAACTCGCGATACAGTCTGTGCGGAAACTCTCGAATACGTCGGCGAGTAACAGCACATCCGTTTTCAAGTACAAATCACTGTACTCGCCCAATGTCTGTACGCGAAAAGTGTTCCATACGTTCACGGCGTGCGTGTAATCAGACTCCGACGCGACGCTATCGTTCAACCGATTGAAGAATGCTTCGCGGGACGGTAAACGCGTATCGTTAAGCTTGGTATATGACGTCACGTAGTCGTACGGGAAGACGCCCTTCCTGGTCAGGAGATTGAACTGATCGTCCGACAGGGATTGAAACTCGCGTCGTAGAATCGCGAGTCGTTCTTTGCCGAGATCCGAAGCGAGTTTCTCCAGACTAGCGGCCAAGAACTTCAACGAATCGATGAAGCGAAACTTCAACCCCCTCTGCCAATCGTTGCTCTCGGCGTCGATTCCCTTGACGTGTTTCGTGAATGATATGTACCGCTCCTTCGTCACCGGTAGCAGGTCGATTTGTCCCTCGAACGCGGACGCCAACTCCTTAATTATGAAATGCGCGTCGTATCCGGATAGATTATGGAATACTACCGGTATCGTGTACGATCGTTGGAACTGCAAGTTACACGATACGTGGGCCGCGCCTCGGTACTCGCCCGTCGAGTGGCAATGGTCGTGCACTTTTTTCTCGGTGTCAACGAAAAGTTGTCCGCACACGTGACACACGCTCGCGTCGTTAAAACTTCGCCACTGTTGATTCGTCAACGGGTTCATCGGTTTCGCGTTCCGCAACCATGAATACGCAGTGTCAGCAAAGTCTCGAAGTTCTTGCACGAACCATTTCACGCACTCGGTTTCGTGACGACGCGCGCGATAACGGCACAGAGACGCATCGGTGGCACAATGAATGTAATATCCCACGCTGTACGCCCTGTGGTGCTGGTACGTGTACGTACGACTCCGCGCTGTAGGCTCGACGTCCTCCAGCATGCATTCGAAGTCCGCGTAAACGATGAATGGCGCTCGTTCCTTATTTTTAAAGTTCTTGAACTGCAGCCATTTATCCTTCGCGGACGGCAATTCGACGGCGCACTCGTTCATGCGTTGACAGTCCACGTTATGCTTGGTCAATCGCTCGGACGAATGGTAGAAGTTGAGACATCTGCAACGATAATAGCATTAATAATACGAATAAATACATCGATTCAAATATTTCATATTTTACTCACCTATCGCAAACGAATACTTGGCCATTGTGATTGCTCAGTTGCTTCGATACGAGCCTCGACATGCTTCGAATGCACGCGAAATGATATCGTTGGGACTCGTTGGGATCCTGCACCAGTAGCAGGTTCGCGTGCCTCTCACGTTTATCCTCGGTCAGTCGCAGAGGCATGCAGCTTTTGTCGGTCCAGGTGTACACATTCACCGAAACGTCGTTAATCCTCTCGAACTTCGTCAGTTGATTTAACGTCACGGGAAGAGTTATATCGTCTGTACACAGCACCGTCGAGTAATGATGGTACGACGAGTCCTTGTGTACGTTCGTAGAAATTGGATACAAACTTGCGACGATGGACCATAAGAAACACGCACTGTCTCTGCTTTGTACATTGACCACTGCCTTTTTAAGAATTACCTCGCGTGGGAGTGGTACGTCGCAGCCGGCGCGAAGAGGGTTATGCTTATTAATGTTTATTATGAGATTTAGCACAGCCCTCAGGGTCCATCCACTATCGCGATCTTGGAACTCCTCGATCGACACTAACGTGGGAGCGACCACGCACTTCGAATACCACTCGCGCACGCTCGATGTCCTGAACAGTACGCGATTTCGCGTCCCGAAACTTTTCATGTCTGTATCCTCGTTTAACGTAAAGTCTGCGTTCAGAATCGTATTCACGGCCACACCAGAATGTTCCCTGATAGCGTCTGTCACGCGCGATAGCACCATTCGTCGGGCCCCCTCCAAAAATTGACGCGGATCGATGTAACCCACGTTAATTACAACACCAGTCGAAATACGATTCCGAAACGCGGTTTCCACATCATCCCATACGACTTTAGGTGTCGACAATCTACCCGAAACCCCGAGCCCTACTCGCGAAAACCGTACCCGCACGATCGTACGTAATGTCTTCGTACGCGCGATTAGCGATGCCAGACGCTGCTTCGATGCCATAGACACCCCTTCGCCGCACTGATATTCGACGATGAGTCGCAAGCATGCGTCGCACCGATCGGTCCAGTCCCTGAATTCAGCAACACTGCGTAAAAGCGCCGCCATTTGGGATAGAACCTTGAACGTGTTCATGAATACCTCCATGTTTTCTTCTTCTTCTTCTTCTTCTTCTTCTTCTTCTTCTTCTTCTTCTTCTTCTTCTTCTTCTTCTTCTTCTTCTTCTTCTTCTTCTTATTCTTATTCTTATTCTTCTTCTTCAATATTCAATTAAAATGCACGTACGATCAGGCATGAGTGGTTGATGCGACTCTTCCACGTGATGCGGTTCTGATCCGGATATCGAAAACTCAGAGGAAGAATGAGGCGTGACATGTGTTGGCACACGACTGGAATCGGATGCTCGTGCAAAAATCGCGATAATTCGCGGCATAAGAATGCATCCACGGTGATGGTAAGTGTATGGGGTCGTAATACTTCATATACTACGACTGTCCCATTCTCAATGTCGTGTAACAGTGTTAATGGTGTACAAACGACCGTGGTAAAATATTTCATGCGTTGTCGATGCACATCCCTGTCACCAACGATACAATATACTGTACATTTACGTGCAGTACTATATTGCGCGATATGGCGTAGTAATTGACGTTGCTCGGGTGAGAATCGCATAAATCCAGCTTGAAAGATACTACTCCACGACAACTCGCATAATGAAGGTGCGCTTAACTCATTACGAATTTTATGTCTCTCGATTTCACGTGTTCGATCGTTCAACTGTGGTATCGTGGATAATGGGTACGCGTTACCATCATCGTCAGAAGATGATGACGCGAGCAATGCGTCTCGCGCATCCAATTCATTGAGTATTCGCGCTACTATATTGCGAACGTGTGTTCGCGCTATTTCGATGGTATTTTTAAATAACGATAAACGTTGATGCGTGTTTTGCGATACTCGTTGAGTGTTCAAGTATTCGTTGAGGCAGAGTAAGTACTCACTACACGATATTAGCCACTCGCTGCACTGCTCTTCGGTAGATAGTAGCGGAATTAACGCAGTCAAAAACTCGTATGAATTTATGAATATGTCCATGCTCGCGATACTTTTACATGTAACGTCTTTCAAGATCTGTACCGAACGACTATACGACTCTGATTGAATATACTAACCACCTACCCTAACCGAGATTCATGAGTCGTTATCGCTTTAAATTCTTTTCTTCACACTCTTTTCTTCATACTCTTTCTCCCTCTCTCACCTTCAACGTCTCAATCAGGTAACGTGACGATCCACGCTTGCTCGATGCGTTGTTACGCGTATCGAATTCACACACCCGTGATAATGGTGTTTACGCCCGTCACGGGGGTCTGAATCCTCAAAATACGTTGGTGATGCTCGAATAATTATCGCCCTATACTTTTGTATGCGTGATCATGAATCAGCCTCTAGATTACTCGATCTCGAATAATTATCGCGATACCGCGTCGAATGGTCGGCGACTGTTTATACGAGGGAGACGTTGCATTCTTTCACGAGACGGTTGCGCTTTTTAGATTAATTAATCTCGAATAGGTATCGGCGTCGGATTATAGCATTCGCGTTACACCCTTTCGCGCGGTATCTTTCGCGCCTGCGCACCGATCCGTGCGCGCGTACGGAGATTCCGCGGCAACGGCGCGTGTTCAATGTACCTTAAACATCCGACAGGTGGCGTCAATATCGAATCCGTGGGGATTTTTTCATCGATCGACGGTGTCGCTAAATCAAATCTAGGGATTTTTCATTGGTCGGCGGTGTGGCTAAATCAAATCTAGGGATTTTTCATTGGTCGGCGATGTCGCTAAATCAAATCTAGGGAATTTTCGATCCAACGGTTGATCAATTACCCCCACCACCATGAACGGTTGCGCGCGCGACGCCAGCTTGAAATCCCCCTCCCCTGTGACGTCATTCCCCTCACCAGCGAACGCGGTACCCCCTCCCCACCTCACCCCCTCGCCCATCTCGCGGAAGAGCGCGGTACCCCCCGCCCCGCCTCACCCCCTCGCCCATCGTATCCAGAACTCTCATGTATTACCTACTAAGAAATGACAAAGAAATTAAATTTTGTTGATTTTTTTATTGTATTTTGTTTTGTCATAATTCCCGAATTCCAAGGACGAGTGGAAAAAAATTGCGGAAGGATTTCAAAACAAATGGGATTTCATCAACTGCGGAGGTGCTATGGATGGGAAACACATCCGAATTATCCCACCACCGGACTCCGGGGCTTTTTATTATAATTATAAAAATTACTATAGTATCGTACTAATAGCGTTAGTGGATTCTAATTATGAATTTATTTTTGTCGACGTCGGCCAAAATGGAAGAATATCGGATGGTGGTGTTCTCGAAAATACGCAATTTATGAGACGTTTAAATAACGGGCAGTTGATTTTATCGGATAATACTGAAACAATAAAAAATTTAAACTTCGCCTTTTTAGGCGATGAAGCGTTTGCTTTGACTAATAATTTTTTAAAGCCTTATGCGCAAAGGGAACTGGACCACGATAAAAGAATATACAATTATAGATTATCGCGAGCCAGGAACGTAGTGGAAAATACATTCGGCATATTATCCTCGCGATTTAGAGTATTACATACAGCAATTAATATGAATGTTGAACATACATATATATACAGGATTTGTGGGAGAAGGGATAAGGATGACGTGGAAAGAACCAGAGAAAGTGCAAGGGTTGATGACTAATTTGTTATCGGTGTACGGAGGATTTTGCGAGGGTGACTAGTTGTGATGAGCTGGTGTGTGTTTAGGATGCTTTTGGTGTACATTTAGCTGGCATCCAACATGATCTCACCTTGAGGGTAACGAAAGTCGAGGTCAGTTCCACGCTTTCGAAAAGCTGTCTAAAGAGACAGGGCGATGCGCTGGAAAGCGTGCTCGTTGACGAGAACCAGACGGATATCCAACACCGGCGCGGTCAAGTAGGGTTTACTTCGCGAAAGGCAAACGGCACGTGTTTCTCGTACCCTTCGTTTCGCCGTTATTTTACAACGTTCCATAAAACGAAATACCACCCTGCAGCCCCTCGTTGAATTGTAGGAGGTACAACGTTAAAAATAGGATAATGATTTGGATTGCCGGCCTATCCTTTCTGCATCGTATTGTCTGAGTGTGCAAAAGGGCAAAATGTTTGTTTGGAAATATTTTTATTCCTTCAGGTTACAATTTATTAGAAATATGGTCCTGTGTGTTTTACACAATGTTGTACCATTTCAATTATATTATTACCAACTCTCTCTCTCTCTGTATTATAGACTTTCAAGGAGGGACATTCCACGCGAAATACAAAATTTTCAAGATCGTGGAAATTGACTTTTTTCCATTATAACTGTTGAAGAAAGAGACAGGTAAGAATGAGCTTTTGAGTGCTTACGCTGGGGAAGTAAGAGTACCTAATAAAAATTATGTCACTTAAAAAAAAAATTCAAACCATTCATTCTGGAATTGTTTTAAACAAATGCAATTTTATATTAGCAGGGCACTATTTAAAAATTTGATAAAAAATGAGGATACAGCCCTACTTGTGCTCTTTATGATCACGCTTTCAGAAACTCGAACACTTTAAAATTAGTCGCATGAAAATTAATTGAATGTGACGCTGCGCCGCCCAGTAGCGGCTCGACAGACTGAGCCGTGCGTGCTACAATATTCAACTATCTATTTCTTTCATTCCTAACCTTGCGTGGCCTTGAAAGTCATAGTATACCATATGGTTGAATTTGTCTTGAGATTTATATACTTTCATATCGGGTAATGAAATATGTAGCATTATATTTAAAAAACTAAAGGTCACCTTCGGTTCACGGAAAATATCGCGAACACCAAAAGATGACATACCGTATTATGTTGGATATGAAAAATATTAAAAGTTTTCCTCTTTCCGTTTTTATCAAATACTTACCATTCGTGAGAACCCTATATAACAATATCAGATATACCCACTTGGCTGCTGCTAGTACCGCGCGGCTTAGCTAGTCCAGCCGGTATTGGGCGATGCAGCGTCACATTCAATTAATTTTCATGGGACCAATTTTAAAGTATCCGCGTTTCTGAAAACGTGGCTGCAAAGAGCACAAGTAGGGCTGTATCCTCAATTTTATTCAAATTTTGAAATAGCGCCCTGCTGGTATAAAATTGCATTTGTTTAAAACAATCGCAGAATAAATGGTCTAAACTTTTTTTTTAAGTGACATCATTTTTATTAGGTACTCTTACTTCCCCGGTGTAAGCACCCAAAAGCTCATTCTTACCTTTCTCTTAGTTCAACAGTTATAATTTAATGAAAAAAAGTTCTTGAAAATTTTGAAAAATCATTTGAAATACGTTTATGTATCACTAAAGACCAGAATATATGCAAGTTTCACAAAAATCCCAAATAGATACTCCGAAAAGTGTCCGATTTCGCGTTGAATGGCCCAGAATTGAAATGCGAAAAGTATTCTTTTCACACGCGGTCAAATCCACGCGTGCCGGCATACACACACAGCCGCGTATCGCAGCGCAGCATGTCTCCTTGCGGCTGCCTTCGCTTGCGAGTAGCGGAGACGGTTGTGCAGATGTGTGCGTGTGAAAAGAAAACAGGTCAAAAGTGCATGTCCTTCGGTTTGCGTAGCGAGGGAATCGCGTTGTCTAATGCCGCGTTTACATCAAGGCGAACACGAACAAAAACATTGATCGCGAAAGTTTTCGTCTGATCTTGCCGTGTCCACACCGTCGCAAACACGAACAACACTCAGTGTACGAATCGTATGTGAACGTTTTATTCTATTTACAGCGGTGTGGACACGGCAAGAACAGACGAAAACGTTCGCGAACAATGTTTTTCTATCACGCTACGGCCCTATTCGTAACGCGAAGATAAATTAGAATGATATTCACAGTATTGCAATAATTATAATATTTTCATAAATAAAGCATCGTAACATTTGTGATGTTTCCCTAATAATAAATGACACCAAACACGATATAATTTGGATAATACATATTTAGCGGTAATACGCGTCGGCCGCAGAGAAGGACAGCGAATGAAGAAGATAGGGACAATCGGCAGTCCTTTCTTCCACTCGCTCTCTTTTCCTACGTTCCGAGACTTTACTGTACTATATCTTCTTTTACTGTGCCTGCTTTTCTTTTCTAATGTATGTGTTTCTTATTTCTATATATGCATCACGTTTTACTGATTATTGACTCTTTACGTGCAGGCAACGATTAAAAGCAGCAGCGTGCCTCACGGTAGGTCAGGGCGCCGTGGCGGAAGCAGGTACGTGTGCAGGTACCTCGTACGAAGAAACACTTCCAAGCACATCTGCTACGTGTGATTTTCCTACGGACAGAATACTCGAAGAAGACGTAGGAAATTTTGAAGATTTTCCAATTATGGAAGCAATTATAGAAGAAGTACATTTCGATACGGACGCAGAAGATATCGAAGAAGAAATGCATTTCAATGCGGACGAAGAGGAAATTGTAGAACAAGTGCATTTCGAGTCGAACGAAGAAGAAATTGCACAAGAAATAGATTTCGACACATACATCAACGAAGAAACGGATCAAGATGTTGGAAGTGATCCCGATTACTGGGTGGTGGAGACTGCAGAGCCAGAACAGCCGGAAAACCCAATTTCAAAAGGAATCGACTTCGTTGATTTTCCGCATGTTTTCGAGCAAATAAAAAATCTTGGAAAACATTCGACTACTGGCTGTGGCATCGAACATTTTCAAATAGTTAGATGTGAACGGAATGGATTAGAAAATGTGTATCATGTAGAGTGCAAAATGTGCAAATACACAGAGCGTATATCCTGTCTTCGGAAGAGTGATGCCACTATGGATATCAACCGCACCGCTGTTGCCGGAACAATGATGACGGGCGGCGGATATAATCAACTGGAGGACATACTGACGGCCCTGAACGTGTCCTGTATGACGAAAAGGATCTACGAGAACTGTCAGAATGACCTTATCGATGCCCTCGAAGTGACCGCACAACGCGAAATGGAAGATGCTGGAAAAGAAGAAAAAGCATTAGCTATAGCAAGAGACGACGTACATGCAGAATCCAAGCTACCGTTTATCCCAGTTGTCGCGGATGGCAGCTGGATGAAAAGGTCCTACCGCGGAGGAGATTACAATTCTCTTTCGGGCGTAGGAGCCATCGTGGGATACCACACGAAGAAAGTGTTGTACATCAGTGTGAAGAATAAATTCTGCATGACTTGCCAAATAGCAGGCACGAGGAAGGAAGAACCGCGCGAGCATCGTTGCTTCAAGAACTGGGGTCGTTATCAGAGTTCAACTGGCATGGAGAGTGTTGCTATTGTCGAAGGCTTCAATTGCAGCATAGATATGCACGGCCTAATATACCATATATTAGTTGCCGATGGCGATAGCAGTGTGTACAAGAAGATATTGGACAGTAATCCATATGGAAAGTATATGGTGCAGGTACAAAAAATCGAATGCATCAATCACCTGTTACGCAATTTCAGTAAAAAAATAAACGAAATCGGAACAAAAGGCCGCAATAAAGATCTAAGAGCTGTCGTACAGAATAATGCTCTCAGCCTGCGCACTGGTATAAAAAAAGCTGCGGAATACCGGTTACGAGAAGAAATACCACTGGAGGAACGAATTCAAAATTTGAAGCAAGACTTGAAAAATGTACCGAGTCACGTTTTCGGTGAACACAAGGAGTGTCAGAAGTTAGCATACTTCTGTAAGAAATACTCTGATCCCAACAGAGTAGACTACGTTCCACAACTGAGAGAAGCTGGTATTTATGAAAGTATCGAAGAAGCGATGCACCAACTTTTCGTTAAAGCTGACAGTTTGCTGCGCGGTCTAAATAACAATGCTGTCGAAGCTTTTAATAACATAATTGCTAAATTCATCGGAGGCAAAAGGATAAACTTTGGACGAGGGGGCTCGTATCAGGGTAGAGTCTCCGCTGCAGTCGTCCAATATAACACAAAAGAGGCGTTCAGCAGATTGAGTACGGCAATGAACAAAGAACCGCCAACCATGGTAAGAAAGCTGGAAGGACGTCGGAAGCGCGCAGCAGAAAAAGCAAGGGAGTATAAAAAAGAAGCGAAAGCGTCCTTCTTTCGAAATAAAAAACAATCGTGCGACCACGATTACGGCCCCAACGCGGCAAAACCAGATATGGAAGAGACAGTATACTCTTCCGAGTGTAAACGGCACGCGGATATACTCCTTCACTGGCAAAAGAGGCGAAACGAGATCCAAGTGGAAACTCGCGATCAGGCGAATAGCGAAAAGTGGATTGGTTATAGGAAAAAATTATTAACCGCATCCAATTTCGGCAAGGTATGCCGATTACGAAAGGCTACAGCACGGGCAAATACTGTGAAGAGTATAATGTACCCGCAACTCCACGATTTACATTCTCTCCAATACGGAAGGGAAAATGAGGCAAACGCCTTGAGACAAATGCAAGAAGAATTAGGAATGCATATTCAACCGTGTGGCCTCTTCATCGACGACACTGTGCCTCACTTAGGTGCAACTCCCGACGGCCTCGTGGACCATGATAAAATCGTCGAAGTAAAGTGTCCTGTATCGGCCAAGGATTTATCACCTGATGAAGCAATAAAGCAACTTGATCATATAAGGCGTATTTACAAGGGTAATGAAATGAATAAGAATCATCATTACTATTATCAAGTGCAAGGACAACTGCACATAACGAAAAGGCAACGAGCCTATTTTTGTTTATGGACGCCGAAAGGAATGAAGGTTACAACAGTATCGAGAGATGATCGATTCTGGGCAACAGAGATGGAGGAAAAACTGAACAAGTTCTATGAAAACTGCATGTTGCCAGAAATTATAGATAGTAGATACAATCGACAACAGCCGATTAGAGAACCTTCGTACATAAAAACAGGAGGAGCAGGTACGAGTACACAAGAAAGTACACAAAACGATGGATGAAAACATCGCGATAGCACCGGCGAGTGCATCCAGCACATGTGAAGAGCTGGCGAATAAGCAATTGCAATACAAAGTCACTAATGCACCGGCGAGTGCATCCAGCGCATGTGAAGAGCTGGCGAATAAGCAATTGCAATACAAAGTCACTAATGCACCGGCGAGTGCAGGTGATCCCATCCTGCTGGATGGATGTAGATAAAACTAGATGTACATGGCCGGGACATATCAAAAGTTCTTACAAACTTAATAAAATTATTATTGAAGCAAAAGATCCATCTACGGAAGTTGGCACACAGTGGGAAACTTGCACTATCGAGAAGTGGTTTGGCGCAACAGGTATGTATTTTTTTCATTAAAGAAATATTGCTATATAAATTGAACCACAATAGTATATAATGTGTTACGTATTATTAATGAATTATCTCTATCAGATACTTATGAGCGAGCAGTTGAGCAGAGGGACCAAGCTATGGACACCTCCACTATTTTTGATTCTGAGGCCACTGTTTCAAACGAGGAAGACCATAGATTGCAAATGAAGGAGCGCAGGAGGAAACATGCACGCGTTCAGGTGCCAAGCGCGGAACCGAGTGTTAGTGGGGAGGCAGAACCGCCATCGAAAAAGCACAAGAAGGAAAAAAATAAAAAAAATGAGTTCCCCAGAATTCCCTCACAAATACATTTGCAAGAAGGTATTTTTATATTATTCATTCATTATTTATTAAGAAAATAAATATAGAGTAATATACTGGGTGTTCCAAAATGTTGGGACTTCCCCGAACATGAAATACCCGGGCTTTTTGATGTATATTTGCATTAAGATCCACATGAACAATGATCGGAGCATAGTATAATTATATAATGAATTTCAGATTTGAATGCACAGTATGTGGCACTAGAGGCAGCACAGAGGTCTCCGGAACCAGCTGTAGTAGCAGCAGGGTCAGCTGTAGTAGCAGCAGAATCCGCGCAGCCAGGAATTGCAGAAGGTCAATCAAGTACGTCTCCGCATTACAGAATTACATTCAACCCAATGGGTTTTTACTAGGGCGGCTCTTATTTTCGAATTTTTAATTTTCTTCGGGGCACCCTCCAGAATAGTTTCAAATAATTAAAAATAAATCCATGTAAAGTTTGAGCTCAATCGGATAACGGGAAAGGGTGCCCCGGGGCCCTTAAACATTTAAATCATTATTCAACAGCTCGTGAAGTCGATTTTATATAATATCCTCCAAGTCATTGATTAAATAAAAAAATATGTCACACAAAAGTCGTAGATCCGGCCAAGAAGCATCTTTTATTTTGTATTAGTTTTTCTCGTGCGACAAACGGTTTTCGAAAAAACTCCTCAAATTTTGAAAGTTTAAATGCTACTAGAACACTTTTTTATTTATGAAGGCGAACAAAAAAATGGAATTTTTATTTTCGGGGACTATTCTTTAATCATTTAAAGGTAGGGGGGGGGGGGGAGAATACCGGAATATGCGAAAATGATTAAAAAAAATTTAGATGCATTTTTCTCGAAATCATGATGTCTTTATCTTAGATATTTGTTCGAATTTCGGTCCCAAATTTTCAGGAAACATTAATGACATATCAAACACTGAAAATAAGAAAAAAATTTTTTTTATCGTTTTCGCATATTTCGGTATATGGGCTCCATGTCAGAACTACACAGTACCTACAAAACTACACATGCAATTTAGGACACATCAGAATAGTGCACAGAAAGTAGTGCATATGCAATTTAAAGCACAATCGAATTTGTAGTGTACATACAATTTAGGACACATGCGATTTAGGACACATGCGATTTAGGACACATACAATTTAGGACACATACAATTTAGGACACATGCGATTTCGGACACATACAATTTAGAACACATGCAGTTTGACGCACATTTTATTTAGTGTACAACAGGATAGCATGGTAAACTTGCCGGTGAACTGGGCCTTCGTCATTCTGATTAACATTTTCCTTTAAACTTTTTGGCGGTCAGCCTTAGATTCGGAGATATTAATAAAACACTTTCGGCATAATATATTGAAATCTGTTACACAGCCGACGGTATTAGCATTGGTTGGGGTTAGATTAGGGCGGGGGGCGCGCGCCCGCTCGCGGGCCCGTAAAGAATGGTACCGAACCGCTGTGAGTATGTGTTAAACTCGGTAATTCTAATAATTTTTTTGCGCATATCTCGTAAACCAAAGCCGACCATCAAAAAGTTTAAAGAGAAATGTTCAGAATGATTACCTTGTTAACAATAGCGATATTGACCCCACCGTGCGATAACCGCTGTCTCATTTTGAGCATCCCCAAAGTCACATCGGTTCGCTACCATGCTTTACACGAGCGCGAGCGGGCGCGCGCCCCCCGCGCTTATCTAGTCCCAACCAATACTAATACCTACCATCGGCTGTGAAATAGTCGACGGCGACGAGTAGATGATTGTGCGCGAAATCTTGGTGTGCGTTATCCTGATGTGCACTAAAAAAATGTGCGTTAAATTGCATGTGTTCTAAATTGTATGTGTCCTAAATTGTATGTGCACTATGATTTTAATGTGCTTTAAATAGCATGTGCACTACTTTCTGTGCACTATTCTGATGTGTCCTAAATTGCATGTGTAGTTTTGTACTGTGTAGTTTTGATATGGAGCCGGTATATGCCCCCCCCCCTTAAATGTTTAAACAATAGTCCTCAAAAATAAAAATTCCATTTTTTTGTTCGCCTTCATAAATAAAAAAGTGTTGGAGAAGCATTTAAACGTCCAAAATTTGAGGACTTTTTTCGAAAAACGTTTATCGCACGAGAAAACGTAATACAAAATAAAAGATGCTTCTTGGCCGGATCTACAACTTTTGTGTGACATATTTTTTTATTTAATCAATGACTTGGAGGATATTATATAAAATCGACTTCACAAGCTGTTAAATAATGATTTAAATGTTTAAGGGCCCCGGGGCACCCTTTCCCGTTATCCGATCGAGCTCAAACTTTACATGAATTTTTTTTTAATTATTTGGAACTATTCTGAAGGGTGCCCCGAAGAAAGTCTTGAAAAATTTTTTTACAAAGAATAAATAAGAGCCACCCTAGTTTTTACACATTGACTACATATATAATCCGCAATGTGATTTTTGTTAAAGAATCACATATGTTAATTAACCTCTCTTATCTTTATTCAGACTTTCATGCATTTCTGAGGCACAAGATAGCATTCATTTGTAAAATGCTTGACAGCATGAATGACAGATTGAATAGAATAGAGCAGATTCGGACCCACGCAGACATGACCGTATGTGTTAGAGAGAATAATTCGGACCCAGATTTAGAACGAATCCACAATATTCTGCCTGTGGAGGATGAGGAGAATTTGAGAAAGTTAGAAGGGATGCTACAGAACGTGTCTGTATTGAATAGTATGGTAAGTTACGTAAGAATAATAAATGTTCTAGTAGGATCATAAAGTAAAAAATTTAACTTTATATTAATTATTTTTGTATTCAACAGTTACTTTATCTTACTGCATTGCAGCCATATGAAGGAAAATTACTTGAGTATTATAAATTGTTTCAACATAGTTGTAATTTGTAAAATGCACGGCTCAACTGCACTTATACTATTGTACGGGAATGGAATTTTCTTCCATGTGCAGGGTGTCGCAAAATTGCGGGACTTCCCGTAACGTGCAATATACTGATGCAAAAAGACATCGAAAAGTCATTTACCCTTTTCTGATCCGAGGCTTCGTTCTTGAAATATTAAAAGTTGAATATTAGCGGTGTAACTACCGGGCTGCTCAGTTTAAAGTCGAATCAGCTGAGCGCGCAGCATCGTACGGTAAAGGACTTCTCGTTGTCTTTTTGCGTAATGATATTGAATGTTCCGGAAAATCTCGACATTTTGGGACACCCTGTATTTGTTTGGTTTGGCGCTACAAGTTTTTACTTTTCATACAGTTTCGTTGTAAATACGCATGTACTGTATAACTTTCACTTTATTTTGGATAGCATGAAACATTTGTATCCATTTCAATGAATAAGGTTCAATTATTGTAATAGTGCTTGTTATTTTTCATTGCATCAATGCATTTTGTGATTGACGCTACATGAACGCTGCTTTTAATGAAGTCATATTCATGACTGAAATAATTTATTAATTTTTTTTATAGATTGGATTACTCAAAAGGAGCAGTGGAAAAAACGTTGCGATGACAACGTCCTCCATTTTGACAGAGATTTTAGGGACGGGTTTAGCGATGTGCTATAGCTGGCATGGGAAAAAATCGAAAAAATCTTTTAAATCTTTTGTGAATGTACACAAATTAGTACTGAGTAAGTAACTTTATAATTTATCTCATTTCAGCACTTCAAATTGTGAAATAAATTTACCCGTATTATTCCAGGATCAGTACACGCTGCATGCACCGATAGGGGTCATAAATGCTGCGATGAAGATATTATCAGTGCGGGGGCTAAGTGGCTAGCTCAAGCTAAAACCCGGGCTACGCGACATTCGCAAAGTGAGAAGGAGACGACCGATAATATTCCACTAACTGTGGAATCTCCCCCAGACCTGCCCCAGACATAACCCGCGGATATTTGTTTTACTATCTTTTAATATAATTAAAAAATATATAAATATTTAATTGATACTGTTTATTGTAATTTAATTCATTGCCCTTACATTTCCCTTTAACGGTTCCGGAATATTGTAGTCACATTGCCGAAACGTTGCAGGATTGCACGCCTGCACTATTGCATAGGGCTGACAAAGGATTGAACCTACAATATTGCGGTGCAATATTGCAATTTCGCACCGCATTATTGCCGAAGAGTTGCAGGATCATTGCCACAATTTTGCCGTTTCGTTGAAGGATCATTGCCGGAACGTTACAGGACTATATATTTGTAATGTTGCCGTAACTTTGCAAAAATACACTCCTGGAATATTGCGAAGGCGGACATAGGAGTGAACCTGCAACTTCTCTGCAATGATGCGGTGCAACATTGCAATCTCGCACCGCAATATTGCCGAAGAGTTGCAGGATCATTGCCACAATTTTGCCGTTTCGTTGAAGGATCATTGCCGGAACGTTACAGGACTATATATTTGTAATGTTGCCGTAACTTTGCAATAATACACTCCTGCAATATTGCGAAGGCGGACATAGGAGTGAACCTGCAACTTCTCTGCAATGATGCGGTGCAACATTGCAATCTCGCACCGCAATATTGCCGAAGAGTTGCAGGATCATTGCCACAATTTTACCGTTTCGTTGCAGAATCATTGCCATAACGTTGCAGGACTACATATTTGTAATGTTGCCGTAACTTTGCAAAAATACACACCTACAACATTGCGAAAGCGGACATAGGACTGAACCTGCAATGTCTCTGCAATGTTATGGTGCAACATTGCAATCTTGAACCGTATCATTGCAGAGACGTTGCTGCAATGTTATGGTGCTGTGTGGGGTATTGAGGAAGCTTTCAAGTTAAGAGATGATTTGGTCGCACTGGCAAAATTGGGAGGACTCCATCTCAGGCAGTGGGCTTCGAACGAATCTCAGTTAGTGGAAGATTTAGAGAATCATAACAATCAGAAGGCCTTGTGTTTAGATGATACGATGGTTAGGAAAACATTAGGAGTTTTCTGGAGGTCGTCTACAGACGATGTATTCTATGTGATCAAACCTTTTCCGGAATCACAACAGTTCACCAAAAGAGTAATCTTGTCTCAAGTTGCTCAGCTGTTCGATCCGTTCGGTTTGATCGGGCCAGTCGTAATTAGGGCAAAAATCTTTATGCAACAGCTTTGGAAAGCTAATGTAGGATGGGACGAAGCTGTTCCACAAAATCTACAACAGTCTTGGATCGATTTTAGAGGCGAACTACATTGTTTAAATAGTTTCTCTGCGCCGCGAAAGGTAGTCGTTGATCAGGCTACGCATTTGCAGCTTCACGGGTTTTGCGATGCCAGCGAAAGCGCATACGGCGCATGCATATGTATATATTAGAAGCACTATAAGTCAGTATAAACATAGCGTGAGTCTTTTATGTGCGAAGTCACGAGTCGCTCCGGTGAAAATTATATCGTTGCCACGGCTCGAACTTTGTGCGGCTAGACTATTGTCTAAATTATTTCGAGAAGTCATGAAGGCTTTGTCTATCATCGGATTTGACATGGTGAGGTTTTGGTCAGATGCAAGCGTAGTTTTACAGTGGATCAAAACCGCACCACATGTGTTGAAAACTTTTGTAGCGAATAGGGTTACTAAACTACAAAATGAAACGGACCCGCAAGCGTGGTTTCATGTTGCTACGCACGATAATCCAGCGGATTGCATTTCAAGAGGACAATCACCGTCACAATTTTTTGATAATAAGAGGGTCCTCAGTGGCTGGCACAGGAAGAAAGTTGTTGGCCCGTTAGTACTATTACGCTAGCTACGGTTCCTGAAAAACGGAATACAATTACGCTGACTTTGAACAAGGTATCGAATGACTTACTGACTAGGTTCTCGTCAATCAGTCTTTTGAACAGAGTCGTTGCGTATATTTTCCGTTTCTATCATAATGCTAGGCATCAAACGAAGGTCAAGGGTGAACTAACGCCCCAAGAGATTCGTAAAGCACACGGAATAATCCTACGCGAAATGCAGGCAGAGGTTTTTTCCGCGGAAATTGGTAATTTGAAGAAGGGAATTTCACTTCCTAGAGGAAGTAAAATTTTGAATTTGACGCCGTTTCTAGATGAACAGGGTTTAGTTAGGGTCGGTGGTAGATTGAAGCACGCGCCGTTGCGTTATGCACAAAAACACCCTATTCTATTACCCCGTAATCATATTATTACAGAATTGATAATTCGGCGCGAACATCTACGACATTGGCACGCCGGTATTCATGCAACTTTGAATGCCGTGCGACAAAATTACTGGCCGATTGACGGCAGAAACGGGACAAGGCGCATCATTCATCGATGTGTGCGTTGCTGCAGGCATAGTTCCAGGGTACCAAATTATATTATGGGACATTTACCTAAGGATAGAGTCACGCAGTCACGACCTTTTCAAAATACGGGAATAGATTATTGCGGTCCGTTCTACATAAAAGAAAGGAAGGTTCGTAACCGTACAAGGGTCAAGGTTTACGTTTCGATATTCGTTTGTTTTGCGACCAAGGCCGTGCACTTGGAATCGGTCACAGACCTCACGACGGAGGCATGTTTAGCTGCTGTTAGACGTTTTTTTGCTAGGCGAGGAAGGTCGCAAAATATATATACGGACAACGGTACCAACTTCGTTGGTGCTAAGAATGAAGTCATGCAGCTTCAGGCATTTTTAGCTTCCGATGAATATCAGAAGAAATTCCAACATTTTCTAAGCAATGAAGATATCAATTGGCATTTCTCGCCTCCCCGTTCACCGCATTTTGGCGGGCTCTGGGAGGCAGCGGTAAAGGCTTTCAAATCGCACTTTTATAGAATTGTCGGCGAGGAACTGTTCACGTATGAACAATTTAATACCTTGATTATTGAAATCGAAGCCATATTAAATTCACGTCCATTGACTCCACTGTCCTCAGATCCCAATGATTTAACCGCTCTTTCCCCATGTCATTTTCTAATCGGCGATTCGCTGTACAGCTTACCGGAGAGTGATTTACTAGATGTAAAAACTAACAGGCTGTCCTTTTGGCAACACGTTCAAAAGGTGAAGCAGCATTTTTGGTCACGCTGGCACAAAGAGTATTTGCAGATCCTTCATACTCGAAAGAAATGGAATCTGGGGGACAGTACATCATTCAAGAAAGGAACTTTGGTAGTCATCAGGGAGGACAACACCCCACCACTCCAATGGAAGCTGGGACGAATCGTGGACATCCATCCAGGAGAGGATAATATTGTGCGTGTTGTCACGATTCGGACAATTCACGGAACTTATAAGCGTAGTGTAAAAAGACTTTCGCCACTACCGATTGAAAGCCCAGATTTGGATAATTGATCGAAATAGGCTAATTGCATTGCTATAAGACATAAGCATTGTCGATTATATTTTTTATTATCGGTACAACGTTGCCGCCATAACTTTGACTATGTGCATCGTTTGTATGTCATTTATAAGGTATATAATCACTTAGATGTAAATGTCCTGCTTATGTTTTTTCATTGTTCTATTTGATTCATTCGCGTCTTATATTATATTGTGTGTTGAGTGCTACTTTTAAGGCTGCGTGGTGTTCACGCATATATCTAACATCTTATTAAGACTTGTGTTAGCGGATTTCAAATTTTTTCAATACTTATGGTTAGTGGGTTAGTCTCATTCTTACTGTCATTTTTAGTATGATCTTACTTTTTGTTTTTTGAACGTGATCGTTCAAGGCGGGCGATATGTGGAGAAGAGGATGGTTGTGAGGCGTACGAAAGGGAACCTTAAGGCAGCCACACACGGTCCAGTCTGCCTGTCAGGTTAGAGCTGTACGAGTACTTGAATATTCGGGTAGCTTGAAAACCGAACCAATCCGGGACTCGGTTTCCGAGCCGAGCCAGGTACCCGAAAGAACCGAGCGGCTCGGATGGAACCAAGTACTTGATTTTTTTTCAAGCGGCCCGAAAGAACCGGGCGGATTGGATAGAACCGAGCGGCTCGGTTCTAACCGAGTACTTGAATTTTTCCAAGCGGCCCGGAAGAAACCGGGCGGATTGAATTTTTTCCAAGCGGCCCGAAAGAAACCGGGCGGATTGAATTTTTTCCAAGCGGCCCGAAAGAAACCGGGCGGATTGGATAGAACCAAGCGGCCCGAAAGAAACCGGGCGGCTAGGAAAGAAACGAGCGGCCCGAAAGAAGTTCGAGCGGATCGAAAACTATTTGTCCGATTTATTTCAAACTTGGTACACATATTCTTAGTGGTATTATCAATTTTATGCAATAACCCATTCGTATATAATAAATGTTTTAAGTTTTCCTTGTTAGGTAAAAAATGATAGTGATATTTACCTTGCTCTCATTTGTACAATAACTTTTTTCTTCTCAAATCCGTATGCTACCTTGTAGATATTTGATTAATGAACACTAGAATCATGGTATTTCTGATGTTAGATACACTTGGACATCATAATTTGATACATCGCTCGCGCGCGTAATATTTATGCAACATATGCCTTAATACATGCTCTGTACATAAGAATTAGCGAAATAATTCCCAACCTCATTGTATCTGTAAAAAGAATTCGTCTAACCCCTTAATAAAGGGTGTTGCCTGTTAATGGCTAAATAAGTATAAATGAATAAATAAAGAAATAGGTATAATATAGACTGCGGAATTTAGTGTAAATGCATGTTTTTGTAGTAAAGGATTAAATAAACAAGTGGAACTTTGACCGATCTATATTTCATCTTTAAGAGGCTTTAAAAAATATATTTGTAATTTTGCATTTTTTGGGCATTTTTCATGATTCTTGCCATATACGGAATTTGTTTACAAATTAGCTCTAGTAATTGTTAGAAGTTGCTGAACCTCGACTTTAAAATTTAATAGCTTCATATGTATGTTAAAAAGTTTATGTACGTGTAATAGTTATATTATATTAAAAAGTTTAGTAATTTAATAGCAGGTACCGTGATACTTGTAATAGTTTGTATAATGCACATATCATGCGAATGTACTGATAGATTGTATATTGATGAAACAAGATTGTATGAATTTTCTAATCCCCACGGAAGTGCGTCGGTATATTTGCTGTATTCATTCTGCATATATATGTGTCCAGAAACTCAGAGAAAGAAACGAAGTGAAGTTTCATTTTCACTGAACTGTTTGGCTTGTATTGATAGGATTGTTGTGCACTGGAACGCGGCATATCAGACTTGCATTAACTTCCGCAGTCTAGGTATAAATAAATAAACGAATAATTTTTAAACAATAATGAACTTGAATAAACGTACAATTTTTTTTATTTAATTAATGCAAGAACGCAGTACCAACCAGTTTGAATGAGGATGGGGAATACTTCTGCAAGAGCGTATGAAAGTACAAGAAATAAAATAATTTTATTTAAATAACATTTGCACAGTTTAATTATACGTTGTAGCATATTTCGTACATTGGATTACATACAGACTTTATACATGATGGACGCATACTATCTGCATACTACATACACACTATATTCGTGCTATACATATACATTACTTATTATATACATGGGACATACAGTATAGGCATACAATGTACTGTTGGCCCTACGCACGTACTAGATGCTACTATATTGCGTACTATATACTATTACATTATATTACATGAGGGGGACATATAGTATTGGTATTTGTTTGACCTTCCGATGACCTTGAAAAGTCCTGCAGAGGTCACGTGCCGCCGGCATTAGCGTTACCCGATGTACACCGCGGGGAGGTTGCTCGGTCGGACTTTGTACATCATGGTGGCTCTAAAAAGAGCCGATTTTGCGCCGGTGTAAATAATATATGCCATCACGTAGAGTTGCTGTAACAAAATGAACACAAATGCAGGGACTGTTAGATAGTTAAAACTCAATGGAGATAGTAGATCGCACATTAGTAAATTAATAAGGTTTCTTTGCTCTTACCATTGTTGTTTGGGCCTATTCGCTGACAAAAAACACAGCTGCTCCACCCTGTGGCCCAGGAGGCATGTCCGCTTCTCCGTGACTATGTTGCCGGCACGCGAAAATAGCCTTTCGCTATAAGCCTGCGATGCCGGCACGCCCAAAATATTTTGTGCCGCCCGGGCCAGTTTGGGAAATCGCGTTCTGTGGTCTCTCCACCACTTCAGAATACAGGATTCCGGCTCTATAATTTTGCCCTCCATATAGGTTTTTATCTCCGCTTGGAGCGTATCATCCGGCGTCCCCAGCTCCTGCCTCCCAACATCGGCATAATAGTCTTCTAATGTCCCTAACGCTGATTCTGTCATAGAAACAAAATATATAACAAACAACATGGAACATAGTATCACATAATCTTAGCATTGTTTCACACTTACCTGACGATCACTGAAGATTCTTACCTGTACCTGCAGTACAGAAAGCACCCCCACCCAGCAGAACTGAAGCGGAAGACAACCAATAATGAGCGACTCTGGTAATTAGCATCCAATCACTGCATTTTGACACTGGTTTCCCCTTCCAAGAATACACACCATCCGCGCCAACTTTGATAATTCTTTCCACGACAAGAAGCATTCGCAAAGTATCGGTCGGTGAGCCAACACTCACCCACAACTCTCTTGAATCTTGTGCATTTACATTCAGTGTAACATTTATAATGGAAATTATCCGTGGAACCGAGGCCATGGATGTGGCAGAAAGCGGACCGAGCGAGGATGAGTCCTCCCCCAACGCTCTCGTTGATATTCGACCACCGCGTAGGAACCACAGTTCTGTCTGGATGTGGTTTACGAAATTAAATCGAGAGGAGAGTACATGCAATACTTGCGGGAAAAAGTATAAGACCAAATCAGGAGGCACCACATCGCTACGCCGGCACATGGAAGTGCAACATACCGATGTATTCCGAGATACGGAGAGGACTGAGAACCGTCAGGTTCAAGCCACGACCAATGTAAACGGTATGTAAGAAATTAACTATTTATGCTTCTACTCATACATGGAACTTTATTTTGAACAATTACCCAATTTCCCATTACCCACGTGACTCATACCGCGAAATTCGCCCACAGTAATTGCGCAACTGCCCACGCTGCAAACATCGTCGCCGCGAGCAAAGCAAATCACCGATGCGATTGCCCGCATGGTGATCTTCGATTGTCAACCATTCTCTATGGTGTCCGATGAGGGGTTCAAACAATTGATGAATGTTCTGGAGCCCCGATACGAGATCCCCGGCCGGGCCACGTTCGCCGACGAAATCCTACCGCAGTTCTATGAAGCGGAAATGAAGAAACTGCAGGACCTGATTAGCGAGGATGCGAAAACTGTAAGTATAACTTCTCAAACGTTCATGCCATTTATCACCATCTTTTATGTTATATTGAAGAACATTTGTAACTATATTAAAGATATACACCTACACATCTTTTAACTGTTTTGGATTAGACACGGACATTCGCATTTACCACGGACGGCTGGACGTCACGCTCGAAGGAGCGTTTTATTTCTTTAACTGTGCATTACTTAAATGCAGATTTTGTTTTGAAGAATTGCACATCACAAATAGAGTGCATCACAGATAGGGATTGCAAATTTACCGACTTTTTCAATTACCGGTAATTCGGTAGAATTTTCAATCAAAACCGGTTTACCGGTAATTTACCGGTATTTTTTAAGGTATTGAAAATAGAAGAAAATATATTACAAAAAAGTCTAATCAATCATTATAAAAAATAAATGCAAATAAAACTATTCTTTATTTATAATATTTTTCATTTATCAACACTTTTTAATAAATATGCACGCAAAAAACATAACTTATTTAAACTTTCATCGCCTAATCGCGACCTAATCTTCGTACAAAACAAACCCGCCGCGGAAAACGCCCTCTCCGATTCCACACTTGTTGGTCGCGTAGTCATGAGGAAATCATATGCTAATTGGATATATTTTCCTTTTACATTTTCTTCGTGAAAATATGTTAATTCTTTTTTTATAACTTGATTTATGCTTTTATTTTTTTTGTTGGTCAGAGTTGGCTGCGCAGGTACTTCGGTTTTTGCCTTTATTAAAAAATGAAGTTCTTCTTTCATTGATCTTGTAGATGTCGAGGGCATTACATTTACAGAATTTTCGGAATCAGAATCACTAATTATTTCTGATAATTCTGTTGACGTTTCATTTTTATTATAAATACGTTCAATTAATTCCCCGATTATCTTCCTAATTGTAGATTTAGTGGTTTTATTAAAAATTCCGTAATCTTCCTCATTCGACTTTTTGACATTATAATCAGAAAGATATTGCAGAACATCAGAATAAGAAGTTCGTCTTTCCTGTATTCGCTGTATCAAAGCATTCTTAAGTTCGTTACTTAAAAGCGTGTGTTGATTCATTAATTCGTCAAGCATGAATTTCAGTGTAACATCAGCAATATATAAATTAACATTTTCAGAACAAAGTGTTTCAACAGCAAGTTTTATCGGTTGTAACGCTAATATTGTATCGGACAACAATGTAAGTTCACTGTCCGTAAAATTGATTTCTGATTTTAAATCTATGAGACTCTTTCTAATACAATTTTTAAGCATTGAGAAACGCTCCAACATAGCCAGCAAACTATTCCAGCGAGTTTTAGAGTCTAGTATCAACGAGAATTCTTTACCGAATTGTTCTATTACATGTTTTTGAAGTATATCATCGTTTTTTGTTGGGGATTTGCGGAATATTTTAACTACTTTCCGTATCTTTGTTATTAGAGAATTCAGTTGTACGTTTTGTAAAGGATTTAGGAGAGAATCAATAATCATGTTTTGTACCACTTCTAAACCTTCACCATTATTTTCAATATCTTCGTCGTTGTCATCGTCAGAGTTGTCACAATCATTTGTATCAGGTAATTCAACAGGTTCCTGATCTTCGTCCACAATTGCGTCAGTTTTATTTTTATTATAAAGAACTTCGATTACGGCCAACTGAATTCCATGTACAAGACATAATTGATGATTTGCATCCATCAATTTTATTGTTTTTTTCATTACTGAAGCTCCATCTGTAGTCACTGACACAATATTTGCTAAAGAAATACCAAATTCTTTTAGCTTACTTTTAATAACAATTACACATCTTTCAGCAGTCATAGATCCACGAATACGACATAATCCAAGGTTCCAAAATTTGTTGTTACTTCTATGGACATTAATGTTCATATATCGGCGGTTCTTATTAGATGTCCACTCGTCTAATGTTAGGCTAAATGCTTCATTACTAAGTTTAAGTTGTGATATTTCGTTTACTATTTCTTGCTTAATTTTATCTGCATATTGCAATACAATATTTTTAATAGTATTTGGAGATTTAGGAATGTCTCTGTAGCCTTTTGCAATTAATAACATTCGTAAATCTTGAGAGGTACAAAATTTAATAAACGGTATTCCATCTCGCGCTGTCATTCGCGCTACTACGGCAGGAAAAGATTCATCACTTGTTTTCTTCAAATATGAAGTAATTTTTGATCGAGAATCCACATCAACAGTTTGAATCGAAGTAGATGTATCATCACTTTTTTCTTTTCCTCGTTTTAATAAATTAATGTTGTGTTGGCTTTTGAGGTGGCTATGTAAACCGCTGGTACTTCCACCTACGGCTTTTATTTTTTTTGTGCACTGTTTACACACAGCTACATCTCTTGCTGCTGTACGATTAAAATAATGCCACGGTGAATTTGAATCCATTGCTACAAAAAAATAATAATATTCAAAATAAAAATAAAAGTTTACAAACCCATTACTAGAGTTGGGCATGGACTAAATAAAAAGTTATTTAAAAAATGTATCAAATAAAAGTTACATTGTTCGTCAAATAATCTAAAGTTAATGTAACTTTTGATTCATTATTTAAATAATTTTTTTATTCGATGAATAAAGTTGAGTTTTTTATTTGTCGAGTGTTGAATGTGATTACGGAATTTTTAATAAAACCAGTAAATCTACAATTAGGAAGATAATCGGGTAATTAATTGAACGTATTTATAATAAAAATGAAACATCAACAGAATTATGAGAAATAATTAGTGATTCTGATTCCGAAAATTCTGTAAATATAATGCCTTCGACATCTACAATATCAATGAAAGAAAAACTTAATTTCCTAATAAAGAAATAAACTTTGTTTGACGTCGAGTGGTTTTCTGGCGCACGTTCGAACCGTCTAGGACCGTCATTGGGCGATACTGGGTACATTGTAACGCGCGCGCCAGGCCACAATCGCCGGTACATACTCGCTAGCTCGAACGTACGCCGGAGGATTATTCGACGTTGAATAAATTTAAGCTTAAAGTTAAATTTAAAGTTAAAGTTAAAGTTGAAGGATCTATTGAGCGGTAAAGTTGAAGCGTTCGACGAGTGAACAGGTTGGCTTTATTCATCGAATAAAGTCAACCCCAGTCAACTTTGTTTGACACACGACGAATAATGTTTTTAACTTTTATTCGTTATTCGAAATTTGTTTAAATAAAAATTTGGGTCATCTCTGCCCATTACTTACCTTTGATTTTTGTTTTATTCACTTTATATCACAAACTGAGCAATCGACTAACCCACTCACTATGAGTTGAAGACTTCAGTTCGTATAAAATGAATCAATGATTTGGTCGTGGACAGCCCAGCTTGTCGCTGTCAACTGTTTCGTTCTCCCATCACTCGCCGGTTGCTGAGCAACCGTAACTTGCATTTTTTACTTGCGCGGCACAAGTATAAAACGCATATACGCGCTATATTGGTATATATATGTAATTTACCGAATTACCGGTAAAAAGGTGTCGAATTACCGGTAAATATTTCAGGGAATTTTCCGCGATTTACCGGTAAACCGGTAAACCGGTTTACCGGTATTGCAATCCCTAATCACAGAGTCGCACACGAGCGAAAACCTGTATGCTCACTTGTGCAAGTGTTTAACTGATTGGGACCTACTCAGAGAGGAGTTGACAATTTTTTTTACTACAGACAACACGGCCAACATCGCAAAGGCAGTTAAACTATGCCCTGAGTGGGAGCGTATCCCATGTTACGCCCATACTCTGCAGGTAAATAAACATTTGAATGCTAAAATGAATAATGAATCATTAACATTACATATTTAATGCAATGAGTTTTTTTCAGTTAGTGGTAAAGGGCGCGATCAAAAATTCAGATGACCTCATGGAGATCGTGAAAAAGTGCAAGATAATTGTTAAATTTTTCCATCGCTCAACGGTGGCGTACGATAAATTGAATGCGGCCCAAAAGCAGCATAATCCAACTCTCAAGCCCCTAACGCTGATCGGCGACGTGGAGACGCGCTGGAACTCGCAATACGACATGTTGTGTCGCTTACTCCAGGTACAACACGCACTTAATGCAGTGTTGTGTCAGCGAGGAATGCCGGACATTATAACGAGTAGCGAGTGGTCCAGAATTGAGAAATATTGTGCTTTATTAAAATTATTCAAAGAAGCCACACTAATGATGACAGTGGAAGATTCGCCAACGCTATGCCATTACATTTCGTCAATTAAGTACCTACGGAAGTGGTTATCATGCCGTATGGATGAGACCCCACCAAAGCACTGTACTCAATTCCGGCAATATTTATTACAAGAATTGAAAGACCGATTTGATTTCATCGACACGTCCGAAACGATGATGATCGCAATGATTCTGGACCCTCGCGTCAAAGACCGGCTATTGCCGGCAGACGCTAAAGACGCCGCTCACACGACCCTGTATTTGTTTGCGGATAAGTACCTGGGGGGAAGCAACGCGAATGTCGTGAGTGAGGAACGCGAATCGTCGAGCGAAACGTCGTCAGGTAAGTGTGAAACAATGCTAAGATTATGTGATACTATGTTCCATGTTGTTTGTTATATATTTTGTTTCTATGACAGAATCAGCGTTAGGGACATTAGAAGACTATTATGCCGATGTTGGGAGGCAGGAGCTGGGGACGCCGGATGATACGCTCCAAGCGGAGATAAAAACCTATATGGAGGGCAAAATTATAGAGCCGGAATCCTGTATTCTGAAGTGGTGGAGAGACCACAGAACGCGATTTCCCAAACTGGCCCGGGCGGCACAAAATATTTTGGGCGTGCCGGCATCGCAGGCTTATAGCGAAAGGCTATTTTCGCGTGCCGGCAACATAGTCACGGAGAAGCGGACATGCCTCCTGGGCCACAGGGTGGAGCAGCTGTGTTTTTTGTCAGCGAATAGGCCCAAACAACAATGGTAAGAGCAAAGAAACCTTATTAATTTACTAATGTGCGATCTACTATCTCCATTGAGTTTTAACTATCTAACAGTCCCTGCATTTGTGTTCATTTTGTTACAGCAACTCTACGTGATGGCATATATTATTTACACCGGCGCAAAATCGGCTCTTTTTAGAGCCACCATGATGTACAAAGTCCGACCGAGCAACCTCCCCGCGGTGTACATCGGGTAACGCTAATGCCGGCGGCACGTGACCTCTGCAGGACTTTTCAAGGTCATCGGAAGGTCAAACAAATACCAATACTATATGTCCCCCTCATGTAATATAATGTAATAGTATATGTGGGAATCCGTTTTGTCCACCCTGTATGCAGGTGTCACGGCCGACGCGACAGCGCGTGCCGTTGCGTTGCGTTTTTGTTTGATGCGAGTTTGGCGAGGAACGAAGCGAGCACGGCTCGGCAGTTGTTCGTTGAGATTGTAAGGCATCGGAGCCATCTTTGCCTCAGCTATTTTTACAATAAAGTTATCACTCTTTAACGAGCTCGTGCAATCGCCTCGATATTCCCATCCCCTTCCTGATCCCACATAATTTTGGGGGCTCGTCCGGGATCGGATAAAAGGGATATTAACATCAGAAGGTGGAATATCAGCGTAATTGCGGTACGGGCTGACGCCGCGGTGTATGACGACGCAGTGTGTGACAACGGGTAACGTGACGGTGTTCCGGTGGTGTTTTTCGAGCGACGGACTGTCGAAAAATACGCGCAGTGGTCATGGCGCCCAGAGATGTGAGTGACTTTACCGTGGCGGAACTAAAAGAGTTGCTGAAGGCCTGCCATTTGTCCGCGGGTGGCACGAAGGCTGAGTTGATAGCCCGACTGAACGAACATGATCCTTCGGGCCAGTGGGCCTGTAGGGTCCGCGAAAGTGAGGGAGCGCGAAAAGAGAGTGCGTCTACCGGCTTCACTATGGGGGACGAAGACGCGGGTGGAGAGGCGAGCGTCTCGAGGACCGCCGCCGATGACCAGGTGGCGCGGAGCCAGCGGGAATTGGACCTTCTGCGGCGAGAAAAGGCGCTGGTGGAACGAGAGCTCGAGCTGACGAGACGCGAGCTTGCGTTTGTGCAGAATATGCAACGTTCGGGTGTGTCCGAGGAACGGACGGCGACGTTGAGCGCGGCGACGGTGGCCGTGGCAGCAGCGAGCGCGACGGAGGTGGCCGCGACGGCAGCGAGCGCGACGGAGGTGGCCGCGGCAGCAGCGAGCGCGACGGAGGTGGCCGCGACGGCAGCGAGCGCGACGGCGGCGGCTCCGACGAGGGTGAGCGCGGCAACGGTGGCCGCGACAGCAACGAGCGTGACGACGGCGGCTCCGAGGGCGCTGGCCGAGACGACAGGGGCGACCGAGGCGGCGACGGCCCCGGATACGCGGGCTCGGGCAAGCGTGAAGACTGTCGCTGAGTTATTGGGGTATTTCGAGGGAAAATCAGAAGACTTCCCTAGCTGGTCGAGGCAGGTGCAAGTGTTGCATGCAGCGTACCGATTAAACGATGACGATGCGAGGATATTGGTAGGAATGCGACTGCGCGGAAAGGCGCGGGATTGGATGCATTCTCACCCTGAATTCATCCAGATGAATGTCACCGAATTGTTGGCGAAATTCGAAAGTATGTTTCACCATAGGCCGAGCAAGATGGTTGCACACCAGCAGTTCCAGGACCGCCTATGGAAGAAGGGTGAGCTATTTGAGGACTATTATTACGATAAAATGATAAAGGCGAGTCGTGTCCCGATTGAGGACCAGTGCGAGTTGACGGATTACCTCGTCGGCGGTATCCCTGACCCGGTATTGCGGCATCAAGCAAGGATGCATCGTTTTGATGCTCCTGAGCTGTTGCTGCGAGCGTTCGAGAAATTCGTATTGCCGTCGACGACCCACGGAGGAGGCGTACGGGGAAAGCAGCCGAACGAGAAGGCCGCGACATCGACGAACGGCGAGGAGAACCAGCGGGCCGACGGGAAGCCGCCGAGGAAGGAAGCGGGGAAATGCTTCGCTTGCGGGGAGGCGGGTCACCTGAGCAGGCGTTGCCCGACGAGAGCGCGCAACCGGACGTGCTATCGGTGTGGTGAGCAGGGGCACATTTCGTTGACGTGTCCGAAACGCGACGATAAAGACGCAGATAAAAGTGCAAATTTGGTGGCGGATTCTTCTACGGAGAAAACGTATAAAATGGTAAGATTAAACAATTCTAGCGTGAGAGCCCTCGTGGATACGGGCAGTGATCTGACATTGATGAGAGCTGAATGTTACATTAGAGTCGGTGCGCCGCGTTTGCAAGAGACAGAGGTAACGTTTCGAGGTATCGGGTCCGAGGGTAATGAGACGCTTGGTAAATTCACAGCGAATATTTCTATGGACGGAGAGTCCTACCCGATCGTAGTATATGTGGTTTCGGGTGTATTACTAAAGCCCGATTTGCTCATAGGAACGGACTTTTTAAACACGGTACATGTGACAATAGATAGGGGTACTGTATCGATCGGGAGAATTGCAGAGAAATCGGCCGTCGATGGTGATGTCGTTGAGATCTGTAGTATCGAGTGTGATGAAGCTGATGATGGCGTGAGTCTGTCGCATATCGAGGATGCCGGGCTTAGGGAGGAAATTCGTCAAGCGATCATTAATTATACTCCCGAAAAAACGCGTGACGTGGGTGTGAGAATGAACATCGTGGTCAAAGACGATGAGCCTGTGTACCAGAGAGCGCGACGCCTGGCTCCAGGGGAGCGGGATATTGTAAACGCGCAAATACAAGAATGGTTACGGGATGGCATCATACAGCCATCGCTCTCTGAACACACAAGCCCTATTGTCTTAGTAAAAAAGAAAAAAGGTTGGCGCGTGTGCGTGGACTTTAGGAAAATGAATCGAAAAATTGTGAAAGACCGTTATCCTTTACCGCTTGTGGAGGATCAGTTAGATGCGTTACAGGGTGCGAAAATATTTAGCACGCTCGACTTAAAAAATGGATTCTTCCATGTACCGGTGAGTGAAGAAAGCCGCAAATTTACGTCATTCATTGTACCCGACGGGCAGTATGAGTTTTTGCGTGTGCCTTTTGGATTGTGTAACTCGCCGGCGGTCTTTGCGAAATTTATTAACGCTGTGTTTCGGGATCTCATTAACAGAAAGGTCGTGCTGGTTTATATGGACGATCTGATCGTACCGTCGAGCGATATGGAAAACGGAGTGCGAAGTCTTAAGGAAGTGCTGTCTGTAGCGAGAGAGGCCGGTCTAGACATAAATTGGGGAAAGTGTGCATTGTTGCGGACTAAAGTCGAATTCTTAGGACACATCGTGGAGAATGGTAGTATTCGACCATCTGAGAATAAAATTAACGCTGTCGCGAGATTTCCGAAGCCGGCGACAGTCAAGCAAGTACAGAGTTTTTTGGGATTGACCGGCTATTTCCGAAAATTTATAGAGGGATATTCACTGATTGCGAGGCCGCTAACTGATCTATTGCGGGTAAATGTGAAATTTGAAATCGGCCACAGGGAGGCACAGGCATTCCAGACCTTGAAAGATAGGCTGTGCGGGAAGCCCGTCCTCAAGTTGTACAAGGCAGGCGCGCAAACTGAGTTGCATACGGACGCGTCGATGTTCGGTTTCGGTGCGATCCTGCTGCAGCGTAGCGATGACGACGGTAAGATGCACCCGGTGTATTTCGCCAGTGGCAAGACGACGCCGGCCGAGGCGCGATACACCAGTTACGAACTGGAAGTCCTCGCAATAGTGAAGGCTCTTAAGAAGTTTAGGATTTATCTACTAGGGATTAGTTTTAAGATTGTAACGGACTGTAAAGCGTTTTCCCTCACAGTTAAGAAGCGTGATTTGTGCGTGCGTGCGGCAAGATGGGCTCTCCTACTGGAGGACTTCGATTATAGCGTTGAGCATCGGCCAGGCAGCAGAATGGCCCATGTGGACGCATTGAGTAGGAATCCTCTGCCGGCCTGCCTGTTAGTAAGCGAAGAGGGGAATATGACGGCTAGGATTCGGAGGGCACAGCAGGACGATGAGTGGGTGCGTCGCATTTTCGAGCTGGCAGAGCAGGGGAAGATAGATGGATACACGACAAGGGGCAAGTTGCTCTTTAAAATGGTAGATGGCGATAATCGGCTGGTCGTGCCGAAAAATTTGCAATCGCCGCTCATACGACAAATACATGAAAATGGGCATTTCTCGGTATCCAAGACTGAAACCCTTTTGAGGAGAGATTACTGGTTTCAGGGTCTTAAACCTAAAATTGAGAAGACGCTTAAATCCTGCATCAATTGCATACTGGCCGAAAGGAAGACGGGAAAACAGGAGGGTTTTCTGACCCCGATTGACAAGGGTGAGGTACCGCTCGACACTTACCACGTGGACCATTTGGGGCCTTTACCTTCGACCAAGAAGCGTTATCGGCACATTCTCGTCGTTGTCGATGCCTTCACTAAGTTTGTTTGGCTGTATACCACCAGGACGACGGCCACCAGTGAAGTATTGCAGCATTTGGGTAAGCAGGCGGTTACGTTCGGGAATCCACGGCGTATCGTCTCCGATAGGGGGACCGCCTTCACTTCCGGGGATTTTCGAGACTACTGCGCACAGGAGAACATCCAACATTCGCTCATCGCGACAGGGGTGCCCCGAGGCAACGGTCAGGTGGAGCGAGTTAACAGGACACTCATTCCGTTACTGACTAAATTATCGGCACCTAAGCCCGAGGAATGGTACAGGCATTTGGGCGCAGTGCAGAGGTATCTGAACGCTACCTCACATCGGAGCATCAGCACGACGCCGTTCAACCTATTTTTCGGGACGCGGATGCGCGCGAAAGGCGATCCGCAGATTAGAGAGCTACTGGAGCAAGAATGGGCGGCGATGTTTCAGGAGGACCAGTGTGAAGCCAGGAGGAAAGCGAAAGAGAGCATCAGGAAGATTCAAGAGGAGAACCGCAAAACGTTTAACCAGAAAAGAAGGCATTCGAGACCGTATCGCGAGGACGACTGGGTGGCGATCAAGCGAACTCAGCTGGGGCCCGGATTGAAATTGGCGGCGAAGTACCTGGGTCCGTACCGCGTTGCAAAGGTATTGCGCAATGACCGGTACATGGTGGAGAAAATCGGGGACCACGAGGGGCCTTGTCAGACGTCTACGGTGGCGGACTACATGAAACCCTGGCTGGGAACGGATTCTGGCCTCTCCGACGAAGAATCCGATCACGAAGACGACGAGGCGGAGACAGCGGGCATCTGAGGCCAGATGCCAGAGCAGGATGGCCGAATGTGGGAATCCGTTTTGTCCACCCTGTATGCAGGTGTCACGGCCGACGCGACAGCGCGTGCCGTTGCGTTGCGTTTTTGTTTGATGCGAGTTTGGCGAGGAACGAAGCGAGCACGGCTCGGCAGTTGTTCGTTGAGATTGTAAGGCATCGGAGCCATCTTTGCCTCAGCTATTTTTACAATAAAGTTATCACTCTTTAACGAGCTCGTGCAATCGCCTCGATATTCCCATCCCCTTCCTGATCCCACATATATAGTACGCAATATAGTAGCATCTAGTACGTGCGTAGGGCCAACAGTACATTGTATGCCTATACTGTATGTCCCATGTATATAATAAGTAATGTATATGTATAGCACGAATATAGTGTGTATGTAGTATGCAGATAGTATGCGTCCATCATGTATAAAGTCTGTATGTAATCCAATGTACGAAATATGCTACAACGTATAATTAAACTGTGCAAATGTTATTTAAATAAAATTATTTTATTTCTTGTACTTTCATACGCTCTTGCAGAAGTATTCCCCATCCTCATTCAAACTGGTTGGTACTGCGTTCTTGCATTAATTAAATAAAAAAAATTGTACGTTTATTCAAGTTCATTATTGTTTAAAAATTATTCGTTTATTTATTTATACCTAGACTGCGGAAGTTAATGCAAGTCTGATATGCCGCGTTCCAGTGCACAACAATCCTATCAATACAAGCCAAACAGTTCAGTGAAAATGAAACTTCACTTCGTTTCTTTCTCTGAGTTTCTGGACACATATATATGCAGAATGAATACAGCAAATATACCGACGCACTTCCGTGGGGATTAGAAAATTCATACAATCTTGTTTCATCAATATACAATCTATCAGTACATTCGCATGATATGTGCATTATACAAACTATTACAAGTATCACGGTACCTGCTATTAAATTACTAAACTTTTTAATATAATATAACTATTACACGTACATAAACTTTTTAACATACATATGAAGCTATTAAATTTTAAAGTCGAGGTTCAGCAACTTCTAACAATTACTAGAGCTAATTTGTAAACAAATTCCGTATATGGCAAGAATCATGAAAAATGCCCAAAAAATGCAAAATTACAAATATATTTTTTAAAGCCTCTTAAAGATGAAATATAGATCGGTCAAAGTTCCACTTGTTTATTTAATCCTTTACTACAAAAACATGCATTTACACTAAATTCCGCAGTCTATATTATACCTATTTCTTTATTTATTCATTTATACTTATTTAGCCATTAACAGGCAACACCCTTTATTAAGGGGTTAGACGAATTCTTTTTACAGATACAATGAGGTTGGGAATTATTTCGCTAATTCTTATGTACAGAGCATGTATTAAGGCATATGTTGCATAAATATTACGCGCGCGAGCGATGTATCAAATTATGATGTCCAAGTGTATCTAACATCAGAAATACCATGATTCTAGTGTTCATTAATCAAATATCTACAAGGTAGCATACGGATTTGAGAAGAAAAAAGTTATTGTACAAATGAGAGCAAGGTAAATATCACTATCATTTTTTACCTAACAAGGAAAACTTAAAACATTTATTATATACGAATGGGTTATTGCATAAAATTGATAATACCACTAAGAATATGTGTACCAAGTTTGAAATAAATCGGACAAATAGTTTTCGATCCGCTCGAACTTCTTTCGGGCCACTCGTTTCTTTCCTAGCCGCCCGGTTTCTTTCGGGCCGCTTGGTTCTATCCAATCCGCCCGGTTTCTTTCGGGCCGCTTGGAAAAAATTCAATCCGCCCGGTTTCTTTCGGGCCGCTTGGAAAAAATTCAATCCGCCCGGTTTCTTCCGGGCCGCTTGGAAAAATTCAAGTACTCGGTTAGAACCGAGCCGCTCGGTTCTATCCAATCCGCCCGGTTCTTTCGGGCCGCTTGAAAAAAATTCAAGTACTTGGTTCCATCCGAGCCGCTCGGTTCTTTCGGGTACCTGGCTCGGCTCGGTCTTTCGAGCCGAGTCAGACTCGGCTTGCTTTTTCCGGGTACTTGAACAGCTCTACTGTGCAAGTCGGCTGGACCGTGTGGATGCACTACGCGTCAGGCCGGCCTGTGCAGGCCGATCTGACGCCGCACAGTGGTCGGGATGGGGATAGTTAGTGACATTCATCGTTGTATAATTTTTAAACTATAAAATATATCGGAATGGCGCCAAAAAACATAAAATGAAAAAATTATTTCTTTCTAATGATTTATAACTGAATATATTGTACGTCCGTTTAATGTTGTTTTTTCAATTTTTTCAACTTAATTGTTATAAAAAAATTTGAAAACTGTGTATTTATTCAATGGTCTTTAAGCGATTTAAATCGCTTGTTGGGAAAAGTTTTAGTTTCCGATTATAAGGAAAAACCAAATAGTACTATTAGAAATTGTGACGAAATCTGCAGTTTAGTTAAACATTAGTATTTATTTATTCAACGGATTTATTCATTTCAGCGTATTAAGAAATTCGTTATTCTTTATCGTATCGATATGGAAGTGATACCGATGGATTCCTTATGTTTTTCCGATGAAATTCATGCAAAATTTCATGTAAATCAGACTATTTTTAACAAATTCAGCTGGAAATTATATAATTCGATTTTTCATGGAATTTCCTTCATTATTTTCCGAATTATGTAGTTATTGTTGTTAGTTTCATTGGCGAAACATAAGGAATCGATAGGCGTCGTTTTCGCAATGATATGATGAGAAATGCGGAAATCCTGGACATTTCTGATTTTTTAATGGATTCCAACACTTTCGAAAATCGAGAGCCATCAAATTCGGTGAAGCAATGGAGAATCCTGTCCTCGCCACGGGGTACCAGGCGGCATTTCTTTGACAGGCGTCGCTGGAGAATCACCCTGTAGTATACATTCAGTAGTTTTCGGTAGGAGAAAGTTTATTTTTCCAGCGCAATAAGGACTGTTCAGGCCGGCCGGAGCAAAATCGAAAAACGATTCGGTCGGCCTGAAGGCCGAACGCCACTTGAGACTCCCCATTCTCCATAATACCAAGCTATATTTCTCGCTATCGTCGCTAGTTTAGACAGAGACTCGTGGCTCGCGACAGCTAAAGATTGAAGGGCAGAGACTGTTTAGAGTGGTGGAGACCAAAGGTTTGCCTGCCATATTATACCGAGGAAGGGACCTCGGGACCCTCGACCAAAGGAACGTCAGAAAAATTGTTGACTTCCGCATTTCTCATCAGATCTTTGCGAAAACGAAGCCAATTGATTCCTTATGTTTTGCCGATGAAAGTGACACCAAGAATGACGTAATTCGGAAAATAATGAAGGAAATTTCATGAAGAATTCATTCCCATAACCTGAGACTAATTTCGTTAATAATAGTCCGATTTACATGAAATTTGGTATGATTTTCATCGGAAAAATATAAGGAATTCATCGGCATCACTTCCATGTCGATACGATAAAGAATAAATAATTATTTTTTTCTGAAATGGCCGGAGCGTGTGGATGTACCATCCGGCCAGCGTGTCAGGCCGGACGGAGCGTGTGGAGGCAGTACGGGCGTCAGGCCGACTTGCACAGGTCTGCCTGCGCAGGCAGACCTGTCAGGCCGACTGGACCGTGTGTGGCTGCCTTTACAAATCTCGGAACTGCTCTGGACAATATTTTTCGAAGCATCGTTATCTAATTTATGTCTTTACGATGGTACCTTGGCGACAGTCTAAATAAATCGACGCGAGGCCACCCGAGTGGAACCCTTAACCTCTGGGAAACTCAGTTCTGTCTTAGGCGAGGACTTAAACCTCGGTGATCTATGGCTGGACAACAGCCCTACGCTTGAGTTGACGAAAAACAGACGCATCCTCGACTTTGACACGCCTCCACCAATAGTTTAAGTTCATTTATCCCCGTTTCCTTAAGACTCCACCCCTGCGAAGAATCTTAGCGTCTTTCCGGCCGCGAGCGAATGTACCGTCGAGGGTTGAATGGATCAGATTGAATCAGAGGGTGGAAACTCCGGCAAAACTTTCGGTTTAGTATTTGCGCGCCCTCTAAGCTATGAAAGATTCTGTTTGAACTAAAATTCAATATGGCGGCTCATGCCGGAAAAATTAAATATACTCAGAATCTGCGTATTGTAATATGTAGAATAAGAAATACATTTGTTGACTCGTTAAGAAGATTTAGATATGAAATTCAGGTGTTGGGGAAAATATTTAATTAAATTTGCAGTAATTGAATTTAATTAAATATTTCACATTCACCTGAAGTTTCTTATCTAAACCTTCCCCATCTTTTCAGTTATTATTGGCATAATTGGACATTATTTTGCCAACAATAATTGATAATGCCAACAAATGTATCTCTTACCCTACATTTTGTATAAGATACTTAAATGTAAAAAATACAAGTAGAGGTAAGAAGTAGTGAGTGGCTCACATTTTTCTTTGAAAAATGTTCCTTATATTGAATTTAACAGTTTGCTTAAATGCTATAGTGCTAAGTAATTATATTAATTACCTATATTACATTGTTCATTTATGTACATATACATATATTCCTTCGTACGCGACCTCCATATACATGGTGTTCCTCTACCTGTGGTCAATACTTTGGGGGATAATCCAGAGTGACGAATTTGCGGTAGAGGCTTCGTTTTCGAGAAACTTGACATTCAATTTCACCTAAATATGCATGCATCGTAGGTGCTTGAGAGGCACGCGGAGGTCAGGGGAATGTTCTATGGACAGTATACTGTCGCCATCGTATCCGGATTTCGCCCCAAGCAGGAACCGACGAGTTCTATAAACAACATACAGGATACTTTACTTACTATTATCGTAATTATCATAATTATTACTACTATTACATCATGCATACCTGCGACGCCCCTACCAGCCTGACGCACTTTGTCTGAAGCGTACTTGGCCCCCTTACGTGTGCAAGTAATTTGCAACATAGATCCTCCTCTGCATCTTTTCTTTTGTTATTTGTCTGTCTGCTCCTGTGAACATAAAGAGTGAATAATAAATATTAAATTTAAGTCATCTCCTGTGAACTTAAAGGGTGAATTAAATTTATTATTTCCTTCGTCACTTTCTTGGGAAAGTGACGCCGGCGTCGATCGACTCGCGTGATCGTTTGATCTGCGAGTACAAGTGCTATTCCAGACACTTGTGACCACTGACCCCGTCAGTGGTACCGCACTTTACAGCGCGGTGCGACGCCGGACGTTCTTAGGGAAGCTGTGTCTCTTTATGCTGCTGTTCGAAGTACAGCTTGGCACTACGCATCGCCAATGTACGGTTGATGCTCTCTGTCCTCTCGTTCCATCTAACAAAATTTATTTTTGTGACTGTTAATAGCATTTAACGAGTGCATTCCAAAAATAAAAGTTTTAAGTTTAGGAAATCATTTTTAATAATTTTTACAGTGAATTGAAAGTTTTTGATAATAGAGTTTATAACCTAAAAATACAAAAACACGAAAATTCAAAAAACAAGTGTCTTAAATGTAACTCGAACCGTACATAAAACTTTTTGACCTGTCACCGTCTTTGCAGTTGCTCCATTGTTCTGCACATTCATTTTAAATGAATCAGTAAACACAAGTAAATACCGAATACTTACAATTAGCGTTTCAGTCACGTTTTACTTGTTTTCACTTATAAGACAGTATAAGTCTCAGCCAATCGTGTACGTACAGACACAAACACAACTATACCGCGACACTAGCGCCCTCTAAGCTATGAAAGACTTCTCCTTCCTGCGTAAACGCTATCCCGGAAGTTCCCTATTCAGTTTCCACCCACTGGATTGAATCGAGCGCTTGACTGAGCCGGTCTATAACTGTTCAGCACACTTGTTTTTTAATATATAGTCCACTAATTTGTTGTTAATGTTACTTGAGTGTAATTTCTTTACCACCCATCCACATCTTGTACGGCATCCGAGAATCGATTACGGCTTGGCAATCTAGCACGAGCATATTCGTACTCAACAAAATAAGAGTATCAATCATGGCGCAAAACGATCCTTTAAACGATGTGGTAGCCGAACTGCAAAACCTGCACTTAGATCAGGAAAATATGCGCCACCCTCAGATTAGAATTAGAGATGCCGCAGATACGGTTCCGGCATTCGATGGACGAAATATTTCTATGTATCAATATACAAAATGTTGCAAAAATGCGAAAAATATGGTCGCACCAAACGCCGAGTATGGATTAGTACAAATTATAAAAAACAAATTATATAGCCCAGCCTCACGAGTTGTTTTGAATGGAGATTATAATACCATAGACGAACTAATTAAAGTACTTAATTCTCGCTTTGCTCCACTGCATTCATCAATTCAATTATATGGAGACATGTCCAGAATCGCGCAGCTGCCAGATGAAGCAACTGTCGATTACAGTAGCCGTGTGCCAGAAATCCTCCAACAGATAAAAACGTGCCATGAAACGGAAGTTCCCCAGAATGTCTTGCAGTACAATCAGACTGCGAAAATAAATGCTGTTCGGACATTTTTTACGGGATTGAGACCCGAGGTTTACGCGAGAATGCGAACAGTTGACTTCGCTGATTTGGATAGTACTATTAGCGCCGCGATCAAAGCTGAAGCAGAAAATCAGGAGAATTTAATGAGAAACAGATTTGCTGAAGGCCTCTCGTATTCTGTGTAGTGTACTAATTGTTCTGGTTACGGACACACAATAGCGAATTGTAGTAGTAAACTCCCTGAGAGACAAATATCACAGATATCCTGGCAGTCGAAATTCTGCAATCATTGCCGACGCGTGGGACATACTATTCAGGAATGTAGAATAAAAAATCCACAGAATAATTCAGTATTGCGACCAACATCACAAATAGAATGTAGATATTGCAAAATCAAGGGTCATACTATTGACCAATGCCGTAAGCGAATATATAATAATAATAAGACCCGTGAAAGAATTGCAAATTCTAAACTGGAAACGCCTAATACTTCAAATAATACACAACAAGCTTCACCACGAAAAAAAGGGTGCACTTAATTTGCAAATGTTCAGAATTGGTAGATCGCCAAACCTTACTCTATCAGGGCCAGAATTTATCAAACCTGAAATTCAAATGATGATAGATACGGGTGCCGACCTAAGCGTAATTAAACGAGAATCTATTTCTCCTGAAATTCCAATTTATACAGATTCTGTGTACGAATTAAAAAGAATAGCCAATAGTATTCTCCCTACTATAGGATATATTAAGGTTAAATTTCTAAACACCGAGGTAGAGATCCATGTTGTCGAAACATTGCCTATCCCACAAGATGAATTATTAGGTACGACTTTTTTCAAAGAAATTGGAGCCAAGATAGATTATTCTAGGTCAGCTGTGGTAGTAGGAGATTATATTTTACCATTTGAAAATTGCAAAGTAGTTATACCGAACCGATCAAGGTGCCAAGTGCAAGTTAAAGTTCTCGCCTTAGATTTTAAAACCGGATATGTACTTACCTAAATTAGATTTACATCCTAAAATCCTTATGGGAAATGCTCTAGTTACCAATAATAATGGGTTAGCTAATCTTTATGTCATTAATACATCCACTAAGGATATAACATTAGCGATACCACCCATACAAATAGAACCTTATGAGGAATTAGAGATACCAGAAATTCTCGAAAGCCCAGAACATGTCGAACAAGTATTAGAATTACTCCGTACTAATCATTTAAATGCTGAAGAGAAAGAAAATATTGAAAAGCTAATTAGACAATACTATGATAGAAACACCAATAAATACTAAACAATATCGATACCCGCAGGTGCATAAGGAGGAAATTAACAAACAAATATGCGAATTATTAAATAATGATATTATTAAACCTTCATTTTCCCCTTATAACTCTCCAGTATGGATAGTCGAGAAGAAACCAGACAGTAAAGGAAACAAGAGATGGAGAGTAGTAATAGATTTCCGTGAACTAAATGATGAAACAATAGGAGATGCATATCCATTACCAAATATACTAGACATATTAGATCAGCTTGGTAGCGCCAAATATTTCTCAGTATTTGATCTAGCTTCAGGATTCCATCAAATCCCAATGCATCCAGATGATAAACATAAAACAGCGTTCTCCACTCCTTATGGACACTATGAATTTAATCGAATGCCGTTTGGATTGAAAAATGCCCCTGCCACATTCCAAAGATTGATGGATCAGGTTCTTACAGGACTACAGGGTGTAGAATTATTCGTGTACTTAGACGACATAGTAATCTATGCTCGCTCACTTCAAGAGCATGCAGTCAAATTCGAAAAGTTAATGAAACGACTTAGGGAAGCAAATTTGAGTCTACAGCCAGATAAATGCGAATTTTTAAAGAGAGAGGTAGCATATTTGGGACACATTATTAGTGAAAATAGAGTTCGACCAGATCCAAAAAAACTAGAAGCTGTCAAAGATTTCCCATTACCAAAAACAATAAAGAACGTGAGACAGTTTCTTGGATTGGCTGGATATTATCGTAGATTTATAAAAGATTTCTCAAAAATAGCTAAACCATTATCAGATTTAACAAAAAAGAATAATAACTACGTTTGGACAAGCAAACAACAGGAAGCCTTCGAAATATTAAAGGACGCGTTATGCCGTGAGCCTATACTACAATATCCGAATTTTGATGCTCCATTTATAATTACAACGGATGCTTCTGGATACGCCATAGGAGCTGTCCTCAGTCAGGGAGAAGTTGGAAAGGACCTTCCGATCGCATATGCCTCCAGAGTCTTAAACAATGCCGAAACACGTTACGCACCGACCGAACGTGAATTACTAGCACTAGTATACGGCATGGAACATTTTAGACCCTACGTTTATGGCAAGAAATGTAAATTAATAATGGACCATAAACCTTTAGAATGGCTGTACAAATTAGCAAATCCAACTTCAAGGTTGATGAGATGGAAAATTAGGTTAGCCGAATACGATTACGAAATCATTTACAAGCCCGGGAAATATAATACCAATGCAGATGCCTTATCAAGGAATCCAGTATCTACTCTTCCTCTACAAGCAACCGAGAAACGAACTCGATCACAAATGACTACCAATACGGAATCTGGGAATCCAAGACCATTAAAACAACCCAAGGGAGATGCTTCATCATGGGACTCAGATGACTCAGACGACACTGACAATCCAATCATGTATGATTATCAAATAAAACGAAAAACAAAACGGAAACATCAGACAACAACAACAACATCACCACTAGGCCGACCAACTCAGAAAAAATTCAAACCAGGTGATGCAAATGACGTAGACGATTCAACTGATTCCGATGATCCGATATTAGATTACTACCAAATTAAACGAAAACTAAAGCGAAAACACCAGACAACGACGACCTCACCGACAGGTCGACCAGTCCGAAAACAGACAAGAGGAGAAAAATTATTAATCAAAGAATCCTTAAGAACTGAACAATCTACAGATAGTTATGAAGTAAATAAAAATATTCAACTGTCAGTAGAAGTACATCCTCCCCCTAAATCATTCACTAGCCAAGAAGGGTTGGAAGAACCCAGAATGGAAGTCGAAATAATATCACCTGCTAATCAACAAAGACAAGATACAAAACCAATTGTAAATCAACAGATAGATAACGGAGACGAGATAATGGAAATAGATGAAGAGTGGAAGTTCCTAAAACCCACGTATATCGTGACCCTCCTAAAATAAACTCTTCTGGCAGCAGCAGTAGCAGCATCAGACTCATCCCTCCTAAAAAAGGAAAAAAATTAGAATCTAGCGGAACAGAATCGGGACGAGTATCACCATTAATATTAAAAGGAGAAGGAAACGGAAATTATAAAATACTTCCTAAAACCCCTAAAAATAAAAATAAATTTGTTAAACCTACTAAACCAGGGAAAAAGAATATTAAACAAAAAGGATTACCTAGGGTAATAAACGATGTTCCAATTGCATGTAAGGTTATAGAAATAAATGATCATTTATGGATGAGAAGGGAGACGTTAGCAATATTTATTAATACAGAAGGTGGTCCAGTAGGGAAATCAGGAATGGAATTAAAGGAAAGAAAGATGTTAAATATTACCTCAGAAATTCCATTCAACATAGGAGAAGTGAAAAGAATTTCAGAGGGAAGTCAATTAATTTTAGGAATGGTAATACCGGATACTCCGACGATACAGACATATGCCACTGCATTAGGAAACCTATACAATAACCTTATAGAACGGGGAATTAAAAAAATATCATTATCTAGAGAAAGGAATAACACATTATGGGAACAGATAAAAAATATAATTAAATTAAAATTTGTACAGACCAATATTACAATAACATTACATTGTAATGTTATTTGTTATTACAATTATAATAATGTTTTTGTTATTCCTTTATGACCTCCTACTGGTGATTCATGATTTTCCTTTACTATTATTACCCTATCCTGTTCCATAGGTAATTGTATGGTTCCATTACATTTAAGGCGTGCACAAGGGAGCTGTTTTAGCGCCTAGATGCGAGCAACCCGTTTGTCCCGTTGCTAAGGTTAGAATCGGTGAGGAGAACTGCAGTAGTGTACGTGCGTGCTCGTAGGCTCGTAGCGTAAGTCTATATGGCTAGGTTCCTTGTGGGGCCCCAGTGCAGAACAGATCGCGTAATAAACTTCAGGGGGGTCATGAAATTTTCAAAAAATATTTATATGGTTTGCCACATCCGAAGTAAATCCTAAATCACAGAGCCAATCTGTATTTTCCAACTCGGGAGCAGGGTTTCCTAACATTTCCAAAAAAACGAAAATATCGCTATGTAGGTGGAAGAATCGGTCTAAGGTTCTTCCACGGTTAAGCCACCGTATTTCCGTATATAGCGGTATCTCCCTGAAATCTGCGTCTATAACTTTTAAAAAATTTCTGAACTGCCGGCGTTTGAAAGTATTCATTCTAATATAATTAGTTATTCTGGTCACAACGGACATAACGTGTTCCATCTCCTGATACCGGTTTTGAAATTTCGTTAAATACCAGCCCGAAATGTCTATTAAAGGACAGCCGGTTGTGCTTCGTTAAATGCCATTTTTATTGATTATCACTTCGCCTTTGTTTTTTTCTTTATGAATTGCGTTTCGACCATTACGAAATTTCCGACTGTAACCTATCAATTGGTAAGTATCTACTAATTATATACCGAAATATCATTGTACGAAATATACATAAGTGTGCAAAATATAGAGCAAATGGCATCGATATCAAAAAGGAAGGGTGCAAGTGCACTGACCCCTTTTAAGAAGGCATGGGAGGAAGCCTTCCTGGTTACCGAGTACAGAGGTTGTGTCAAATGTCTTGTATGCTACACCACATTTGCACAGGCCAAACAGTTTAATTTAAAGCGGCACTACACTCAGCATCATGCGACTCTTTACGAAGAGTTCACGGGTGTGGAACGTCTTGAAAAAATTCAATGTTTAAAGAGACGGGCGCTACAGGAGGAGGAATACATCTCAGACGAAGTAAGTTATTTTACAATCTATGAATCATTTTATTCAATATTTGCGCTTTGTTTCAAGGTATTGTCTTGTGTTTATAATCATTTTAAAACTGATGGAATCCTTTATTCAAATATTAGCAATGCAATTTCTTTAATTTTAACATGGAATAACCCCGATTATCAATTATCGTTTTAAGATTCATTATAGTAACTCATTGTTTTGATCCTAGGAAAGTATCGCTGCAATAAAATGTAGCTATAAAATCGCACTGGAAATAGCGAAAACATCCCGCCCATATACGGATGGAGAATTCATAAAAAGTTGTTTATTGGCGACAATGGATAAAAATGCACAGCAGTATAAAATATACTTATGAAGCGACCAATCTCTCGCGGATGACAATCATGCGGCGGATACAAGAGATGGCTGCAGATGTGACACGGCAATTGCGGGAGTTAGGGAAAACATTTATTGTTTACAGTTTAGCCCTGGATGAATCGACGGACATCTCCGGCACTCCACAAGTGGCAATTTTTATTCGGGGGGTTAACGAAAATTTAGTAGTAACTGAGGAACTGCTAGATTTTTCTTCGTTAGAAGAAACCACGACAGGAGAGGATATACTGTCTTGCGTGGAGGAGGCGGTTGATAATCATAAATTAGACTGGACCAAATTAGTGTCCGTCACTACTGATGGTGCTCCAGCGATGATTGGGAAACATCTTGGTTTCGTTGGCCGCCTCCGAAGCAAATTAAAAAATCTAGCAGTTCCTCAGGAAATTAGCGCAATGCACTGCGCGATACACCAACAGAATTTGTGTGCAAAAAATATAGAGATGGAACACGTTATGTCCGTTGTGACCAGAATAACTAATTATATTAGGATGAATACTTTAAAACGCCGACAGTTCAGAAATTTTTTAAAAGATATAGAAGCAGATTTCACGGAGATACCCCTATATACGGAAATACGGTGGCTTAGCCGTGGAAGAACCTTAGACCGATTCTTCCACCTACATAGCGATATTTCCGTTTTTTTGGAAATGTTAGGAAACCCTGCTCCCGAGTTGGAAAATACAGATTGGCTCTGTGATTTAGGATTTACTTCGGATGTGGCAGACCATATAAATATGTTAAATACACAGCTGCAAGGAAAAGATAAGAACATATTTCAATTTTTTAATGTAATTTGCGATTTTAAAAAAAAAATTCAAGTATGGAAAGCAGAGTTACATACAAAAAATGTGTGCAATTTCCCAAAATTAAAATCAGTAATGACACAGCATACTAATTTTGATCATTATGAAAGTATATTACAGAAGTTGGGTGATCAATTTCAAAACCGGTATCAGGATTTGTATGCACTCAAAAATGAATTAATCATAGTTACCAGTCCACTATCTGCAAATATAGATACAGTGTCACCACAATTGCAAATAGATTTAAGAAATTTAAGAGGTGACGTAGAAATGCAAAAAAAAATTCAGGAGACGGATGGTATTTTTAATGTATCAAAAAATGAATATCCGTATTTGCACAAATGCATCGCGAAAATATTATCAATATTTGGTTCCACATACGTGTGCGAGCAGTTATTTTCTACTATGAAGAAAACGAAATCGCCGTTCCGGACACTCATGACAGATAACAATTTAAAATGTTCGTTGTTCTTGAGCCCAAACCGAATTATAAAACCAAACATTGAATATCTGGTGCAACAAAAACGGTTATCGGCAACAAAGCGCAACAATCATTTTTTATAATTGCATGTACCCCACCTAGTACCTTTCACAAAGTCTGCGTGTATTATTCTGTGTATCCTTGTGTATATAGTTTTTCAGTTATGTACATATTATGTATATATTATTATTGTTACGTTTTCGTTAACTCCCCGTATATTGTTACGTTTTCGTTAACCCCCCGTATATTGTTACGTTTTCGTTAACTCCCCGTATATTGTTACGTGGAGTAACAATGCATGCATGTATAACTTTTTAACATTTATAAATAATCGTTATCGTTAATTAAAATTAGGTTTTCTTTGTGTCCGAGTTATTTATTTGTAACTTTCTAAATATTTTATGTGTCGGTGAAAAGATAATTATTATTAGCAATAAATGTTTCATTATCAGTACAATCGAACCGTCAAGTCATACCAAATTCCGGCAGTAGCAAATGTTTTGAAAATTTCATGACCCCCCTGAAGTTTATTACGCGATCTGTTCTGCACTGGGGCCCCACAAGGAACCTAGCCATATAGACTTACGCTACGAGCCTACGAGCACGCACGTACACTACTGCAGTTCTCCTCACCGATTCTAACCTTAGCAACGGGACAAACGGGTTGCTCGCATCTAGGCGCTAAAACAGCTCCCTTGTGCACCCCTGTTGTAATGGAACCATACAATTACCTATGGAACAGGATAGGGTAATAATAGTAAAGGGAAATCATGAATCACCAGTAGGAGGTCATAAAGGAATAACAAAAACATACGAGCGTATCAGATGTTTATATTATTGGAAAAATATGAAAAAAGATATTAAACAATATATTCAAACTTGTATGAGTTGCCAAAAACAAAAATTGGTACGAAATAAAACAAAAGAACCTATGGTGATAACAGACACACCATTAGACGCGTTTGATAAAGTATCCATGGACATCGTAGGGCCATTACCATATACTCGAGCAGGAAATAGCTACATACTCACGGTACAAGATGATTTAACTAAATATTCATTAGCCATACCGTTAGTCTCATTCACGAGCGAAGAAATAGCTGAAGCATTTATGAAAAATTGTATATGTCAGTATGGATGTCCCAAAGCAATTTTAACAGATCAAGGTTCTTCGTTTATCGGATCCGTTATGAAGAAATTTGCCAAAGTCTTCAATATCGAACAATATAAAACATCAGCATTTCATCCCCAATCGAATGGTTCACTAGAAAGAAGCCACCATGTACTAATCGAATATTTAAAACATTATATAACAAAAGAAAAACAATGGGATCAGTGGTTGCCACAGGCAATGTTTTCTTACAACACTAGCGTACATGAAAGCACCAAATTTACTCCATACGAACTCATTTATGGAAAAAAGGCTAGACAACCTTCTAGCATGGCACCAAATGATTCAATTAACACATATCCAGATTTTGTCGATAACCTGATGAGTAAATTGATAAATATTCGCGCGATAGGTAGGTGTAACTTAGAAAATTCGAAATTTAGACAAAAGCACTATTACGATAGAAAAGTATCATCCGTTCAATATCATAAAGGTGAAAAAGTAATGCTATTAAAACCAAAAAGAAACAAATTTAGTAATGAGTATGACGGACCATACATCATTATAGACGTTCTTGAGAATAATAACGTGAAACTGGCAATAAGTCCCCGTCTCACTAGAATTGTACACCAGGATAGGATTAAGAAGGCTTACATCTCACCAAACCATAATAATACTAGGGACCATAATCAGATTGGTAACGATATAGAACCATGATTTCGAAAAGTGGGGAGATCCGCGAGATTAATTAGGACGAGATCAAGTTCAAAAATTTAGTGCGCACTGTGTTCGAGAGTGTGATTGTCTAGTTGATGGTGAGTCTTACACAGGAAAATAAGAATTCAAATATCCGTAAAAATGTGAAGTGCGTCACTTTATTAAAACACTCGCTGAGCTCTGGTGTCGTTGACAAGGTGGAATGAGTTGATGCAGGAATATTATTGATAGCTGCAGAAAGATGAGTGTTCAAAGGAGAGGTGGTGAGTACAGCGTGGTTGAACCACGTGGAAAACCACGCGATTATACTAATCGGTGGTCTGGATGAGTGAGGGAGAAATAGGTGAGTGTAGGATGATTGAGTGGTGAGTCGTGAGTGAAGAGGATGAATTCCAATGATAGAGTGCTGAGGAGTGGTAATCAAACTGACTAATAACTCGCGACGCGGTCTTGAGGCTAACGTCCGTTTGAGAGAACACACAAGAGTGATTGACATGGCCGTCGACCGTTACGCTTCTTCACTCTTCTCCTAGAGCACCGCTCAGCGCCCTGATTGGCTCATCGATCCGCGCTGATTGGTCGATCGATCGGCGCTGATTGGTGATGCCCATCGATCAGTGTTGCTGAATCGTGGGCCGTGAGGTGCTGCCATGAAAGTGAGTGTGGCGGAAAGGGAAACTAGCTTAATCCCAAACATTCCTCCCGCCTTCAGCAGCGAAGGTGATGACGTCAATCGGAAACAGGCAAAACTGCCAACTTTGCAATTGGCCTAATTAGAGTAGTAGTTGCTGTTTTGATGGTCACAACCCTGGTGAGTCCATCCTTCCCAGGATGCAATGCGAGAACCCGAGCAAGCGGCCACTTGCTCGGAGGAAATCATTCGTCGGTTATGAGTACCAATGACCCGACCTTGATGTCATTGGATGGGTGATGCCATTTCGATATTGCCTGTTGACGTTGCAGATAGTGAGTGGACCATTGCGACCAAAATTGCTGCATCTTCTTCTGGATCAGTTGCCATCTGGCAGATGGTGACAGCGAAGAGTGTTCCACAGAAGGCTCTGGCAATGTCGTCAATGGTTTGCCGATGAGGAAATGTGCTGGAGTGAGTGTTGAAATATCATCAGGATCATCGCTCAGGGGCTCGAGTGGTCGTGAATTAAGCATAGCTTCAATCTGCGTGAGAAGTGTGCTGAACTCTTCGTACGTAAGTACAGTCTCGTGAACAGTCCGTCGTAGATGGTACTTGAGTGATTTTACGACAGCTTCCCATTTTCCTCCCATATGCGGTGCTGCTGGTGGATTGAAGCACCATGTTGTATTGTCGTTGACAAACAGAGAAGCCAGTTGTTGATGAGATTGCGTCCCCTGAGTGAACATGTGCTTGAGTGTTGCATCGGCGCCCACGAAGTTCGTTCCACAATCCGAATAGATGGTATGTGGAATCCCTCGTCTCGATGAAAAACGCCTGTATGTTGCGATGAATCCCTCTGATGAATAGTCTGTCACCAGCTCGAAGTGAACAGCTGATGTTGTCATGCACACAAAGACGCAGATCCAGCCCTTTTGCGTTTTTGCTCCTCGCCCTTTCCACGTCTTGAGTGTGATTGGACCAGCGTAGTCGATTCCAGTATGAGTGAATGGCTGTGAGGGTGTGACTCTAGAAAGAGGTAGTTGGCCCATCAGTTGATGGGCACGGATCCCCCTTTGTCGAGCACACCCCACACACCGCAGGATGCAAGATTTTACTGGAGCTCGACCCCCGATGATCCAGTAGGTCTGTCTGATGTGGGCAAGAGTGAGTTGTGTTCCTCCATGTAGAGTTTTCTTATGCGAGTGGTCTATAATCAGATCGGACAGACGTGAGTGGCGAGGAAGTATGGCAGGGTGTTTACCTTCATAACTGATGTGAGTGTTACGAAGTCTGCCTCCAACTCTTAGGACTCCTTGCTCATCGATGAAGGCAGTGAGTCGACTGAAGGCATGCGATGTAGGTAACGTTGAACCAGAGCTAATGATCTTGAGTTCGTGATTGAAGTAGATTGCCTGGGTAGCCTTTGTCCAAAAAATACTGGCTTGTTCCAAATCCTTTGGAGTCAGAAGGCAGAGTGGCGACGAGACAGGCGATTTCCTATATCGTGAGATGAATCTGAAACAAACTGAGGTAATGCGAATCAGTTTGTTAAGAGTTGAACATTTGTAGATGAGGTCCCAGTGATACTTGATTTCTTGAATGTTGAGTAAGGTTGAAACTCCTGGACGAGCTTCTGGTGCACTCGAGTCGTCCAGCAATGATGTTTGTGATGGCCATGAGTCACTGGGTTGGCAAAGCCATGGTGGTCCCGTCCACCATAGCTGATGATGTTCAAGCTGAGAGGTCGTTAAACCTCGAGATGCACAATCAGCTGGGTTTGAGGTCCCTGGAACGTGTCTCCAATGTGATTGTGGGGCGATTTCTTGAATTTGGGAGACACGATTCCTAACGTACTCCTTCCAGCGTGAGGCGTTAGAGTTGATCCATGTAAGTGCCACTTGAGAGTCCGTCCACAGATGCGTAGATGCAATGTTAAGTTGAAGAGTTGCTTGAACATACTTGGCAAGCTTTGCCAGCATGAGTGCTGCTGTGAGTTCGAGTCTCGGGATTGTGAGTTTCTTGAGTGGTTGTTTGGGAATGAACTTAGCTTCCCACGCCGCCACACTCATTCTCATGGCAGCACCTCGCGGACCGCGATTCAACGGCGCTGATCGATTGGCGAGCCACCAATCAGCGGCGATCGATCAGCCGTCGCCGAAATCGATGGGCCAATCAGCAAGCCGCGTCGAGGTTCGAGAAGAACGGAGAAGACGCGGCAGCGGAAGTCAGCCATGTTCTTCATTCTCTTGCGTGCTTTGTGCCTACAACGTGCCCAATTTCTTATATTGTGAATTGTTGTAATTCATATTGGTCTCACGCTCATCTCACGCTTCAGATCAGTGCCTTGTACAACGCGATATTCGATCACTCATCTCATCTCATTTGAACTCTCACCATAAACTCCTCCGATTAATATAATCGCGTGGAGGCCACGTGGCGATACCGCGCGGTTTCACTTTCGTCTCATTCTGCATTGTGCCGCGATAAATATTATCAAGGTGTCTCATTGTGCTCAAGGCTTCTCACTGTGCGCCCTTGTGTCCTCTTGACAATAAATTGACAAAGTGTTTACTGCAATCGTTCTCAGAGAACATAACCTGTCTTAGACTCCTCTCTTCTCATACTCACTCATTCTTATCTCAACAGTGGTGCTACCTTGGTTTTGGAGCACACAAATGTCGACATTTTTTTATTTGTGGACGGTGATTTCACGGTAATGTAGACTACCGCTGCCATGGCGAGTTGTGAGGCATCAGAGAATCCGTGCAGTTCCACGGTAGAGTAAGAATAGGTGTTGAACCACCTTGGAATTGAGAGTCTGGCCAGACTTGTGAAATCTTCTCTGATGGTATACCAATGCGATGTAACTTGAGGTGGCAGTGGATCGTCCCAACTGAGTTTATGTAGCCACAATTCCTGCAAAATAAATCATCTTAGCACGAATTATAACTGGTGATAGGAAGCCGAGTGGGTCAAAGATTTGAGAGACTTCCGACAGGATGCTGCGTTTCGTTGGGACTGAGGTTGAATGTGGTTTTGATGTGAATGTAAAGTTGTCTTGGAAGCTATTCCATTGCAATCCGAGAATTTTGGTATGGCAGTCGTCGAGTGGAATTGTTGAGCTTGGAGCTCGTGAGTTGGGAGAGATAGCCTCGAGTAAAGCAAGATGCGTTGAATGCCACTTGGCGAGTGGAAAACCTCCCGCATGACACAGGTCTGTTAGATGTTGTGCAATGTTGATGAGTTGCTCACCTGTGTCTGCGCCGCCAAAGATGTCGTCGACATATCTTGCTTGAGTCATCGATGGTACAGCCAATGGAAAGCGATGTCCTTCGTCCTCCGTCAGCTGTAGCAATGCTCGGACAGCCAGAAATGGTGCAGCCTTGGTGCCATAGGTGACTGTCGTTAGTTTGAATGATGTCTCTTTTCCTTCCTCATCCACCCACAGAATGCGCTGGAGATCCTGATCTTCTTTGTGGACTCGGATTTGCCTATACATTTTAGTAATGTCTGTGGCAAAGATGAAATTATGTTGTCGAATCCACAGCAGTACATCTGAGATGTTGAGTAGGAGATTCTGCCCTGTGTGCATGATGTCGTTGAGGGAATATCCAGATGTTATTGGACAGGAGCCATTAAAGACAACCCTCAGCTTGGTGGTTTGGCTGTCAGGCTTGAGGACTCCATGATGTGGAAGGTAAAAGATTGAATTATTACTAGATGAATTTGATGATGCTCTTACCATATGATTGAGGTCTTCATATTCTGACATGAATGCTTGATACAGTTCACGGTACTCATCGCTCCTGTTGAGTTTGGAGAGTGTTCGTTTCAAGCATGCCCGTGCTGTATGGTAAGAGTTTCCCAACAAGCAGGGTGGTGATTTAAGAGGGATGCGCACGATGTAACGCCCTGTCTTGTCTCTTGTGTGTGTTGTTCTGAATTGATCTTCGCACTCTTGCTCTTCAGATGTGAGTTTCGATGGTGTGTCACTTGGAAGCTCCTCTTGAATCCAAAATTTCTCCAATAAATCACGCACAGCTGACTCACTCTCCTGTACATGTGATGTATGATAAGATGACTTGTAGAGAGGAGTTGAAGAAGAAATGGGTCCAAGCACGAGCCATCCAAAGACGGAGAGCTGAGCGATTGGCATGGATGGAGAGCCTCTGATAATATTAGGCTTTATGATTTGTCCATAAGTGTCTGCTCCAATGATGATGTCGACAGATTGATGTAGTCGCCGTTGAACCTGGGCAGCGCCAGCTCAGGGAGCTTCCCTGGCGGCGTGGATGAGCTGGCGGCTGCATCGTTAGTTCCCACTGGTTGGAACGGCGTTAGCTCCTCTCGGAGCTTGCAGATCTGTAGCCTCATCTCAAGGCAGAGCTCGGTCTCCTGAAACAGCAGCTTGCTGGTAAAGTAAGGGTGATTTCGATTCGCCCTGGGCCAAGTAACCTCGAAATAGGAGTGTTCCTTATGGAAGGCCTTGTTGAGGTCGTCCAAATGTGTGGAGAGCAATTTCAACTCTGCTAGAGTCGAATTAGGAGCACAAACTGGAAGCCTCTTTTGTAGTGCCTTCAGTGAGTCGAAACGCGTGAACTGTGTGTCAGCCTTAGAGAGGAGTTCTCCTGGAATTCCTGAGGGAGACGTTGCACGTGTCTCCCGCCTGTCCATGGGAGTGTCCACAGGAAGGCTGAGTGCCACTGGTGATGTTGCCCTCGACGACGCCTGGGACTTTGATGATTGTTGCGACTCGGCCATTGCTGCTACCCTGACACACTGCACTTCACTTCACTCACTGCCTGTGTAAGATCCGGCTCGAAGGACCAAAAAATGTTCGAGAGTGTGATTGTCTGGTTGATGGTGAGTCTTACACAGGAAAATAAGAATTCAAATATCCGTAAAAATGTGAAGTGCGTCACTTTATTAAAACACTCGCTGAGCTCTGGTGTCGTTGACAAGGTGGAATGAGTTGATGCAGGAATATTATTGATAGCTGCAGAAGGATGAGTGTTCAAAGGAGAGGTGGTGAGTACAGCGTGGTTGAACCACGTGGAAAACCACGCGATTATACTAATCGGTGGTCTGGATGAGTGAGGGAGAAATAGGTGAGTGTAGGATGATTGAGTGGTGAGTCGTGAGTGAAGAGGATGAATTCCAATGATAGAGTGCTAAGGAGTGGTAATCAAACTGACTAATAACTCGCGACGGGGTCTTGAGGCTAACGTCCGTTTGAGAGAACACACAAGAGTGATTGACATGGCCGTCGACCGTTACGCTTCTTCACTCTTCTCCTAGAGCACCGCCCAGCGCCCTGATTGGCTCATCAATCCGCGCTGATTGGTCGATCGATCGGCGCTGATTGGTGATGCCCATCGATCAGTGTTGCTGAATCGTGGGCCGTGAGGTGCTGCCATGAAAGTGAGTGTGGCGGAAAGGGAAACTAGCTTAATCCCAAACACACTGAGATTTCATTTCGCAATCAAAGTAAAGATATTGTGGCGATAGAAAAGTGATAGAGAAGTAGTGAGAAAAGTAATAATAAAACGCAAGTGAGTAAAAGAATCAATAGGATAAAAAAAATTAACAAAGAAATAAGATTACTAAAAATAAATTTTTAATTGTTAAAAGTATGCCAGTTTATCACTCCCGTGCTTTCCGTCCAACCGATATGGATGAGGAGTTCTATGGACCCTGGGATGGGATACTACCTGAACAATATCCCACAATTTATTTAAAATTATTAAGACTGGTGTGTCTTCAAGGACCTGGGTTAATCCATGAAGACCGGTACGACGTTTTTAGGCGAAAAATTTGTCGGGGATGTTATGAGCAGATCCCGGAGAATCACAGGTTTTCTTACCCCCAAGCATTTAACCATCTTCTCACGTCACAAGACAGTGCCCTGGCATATCGTGATTGTAAATTTTGTAATAAATCCCTGTATACAGTATATTATGCGAGACGATGCCCAGAATGCATCGAGATGTATTTTAATTTTGATGATGAGGGAAAAGATGACGATTTGCTCCGACAAGGGCATTCAATAAATGTGATCACCCAATGGTGATCACAAAATAATAAAATCGTAAATTTTACTATCCTTCCAAACTGCGCAGTGAATCTCCGTATCAATCCTGTCAATAGGGAAGAAAAAATTTGGGTCGCGAGAGAACAGGTCGCGGAGATGAGAGAACAACACCGGAATAATCAGTATTGCGCGCAGAATGGTAATCGACAGCAGCCGATACACATCAGTTAGCAATTGACAGTGAAAGTTATTCTAAAATCTAAAATCATTATTACAATGACGCATCGTCGTGCGGGCATAAAAAGAATAGAAACTCAATGGCGAGTATTGAGTAAAATAGATATTCCTCAAATGGACTGGTGCGATTATATTAAATTATCCCCTTCTGACCCTCGACAACGAGCCTGGAAATACATCTTCCTCTACGGCTCTGGACATGATACCACCTCCAACTACTGGGAAAAGATTATTAATGGTGGATAATGATGACGTCCAAAAATTCCAGTACATGGACGAAGAAGTCGACAGCCCAAGCCCTCCATTTGACCCTTTTGAAAAGACCAGTCCCCAAGTCTCTGTCTCTCGACGAGAATAATTGATGCGTAATAAACCAAAATCCATTCCTATTGGTGCGCTCCCAGGACCCCGAATATGTATAAATATGGGCAAGAAAGCCCAGAGAGATTCATTCCATAATCACATGTCTGACCTACATGGTCCGAAGAATCATTTAAAGCTAATAGCTGATTCCAACCTAAAACTAATGCTCCAACTTTGGAGGCCGCCTTGCTGGACACTTGGTCGAGCCGATCGTATTAAACTAAGGCCATAGTCGCCAGGTTTAACGAGAGGTTTTCTGCCTTGGAGGCCGCTTTGTAGGCAACTTAGTTGATGAAGCTAAATTATTGATAATTTGCGCTCGTTCCGCAAAGCCTGGTTTATGGCCGAACGACTTTGGGAAAACCACCATAATGCTCCAATTTTTCTGGTACAGCATTTTAAATGTATCGAGTTGATAGATTTATCTGCTAAACCAAATCAACTTCCCCTGGCTCAAGTTGATCTAGGCCCTCAGTGTGAGGAATTCCTAGAAGATGCGACAAGCAAGGGAATGACAGAAGTTGAAGTCTCCTCCTTCCGCGAAAATTGCTTACAGTTTTATATTACCGTAAGCAATGAAATTAAGAATCGTCTTCCCCACGACGATATTTTACTTAAACAGTTGTCGATTTTCAAATCAGACACTGCCCTATTCCATTGCGACAGACAGGAGACGTTTGAAGATGTTTCAGCTGTCGCTCGTAGGCTCGGCAATTTCAATGCCGAAGCCTTGCGAAAAGAATGGGAATTTTGTATTTTGGTATTTCCCGAAAGCAAAGGGATAGCTGGAGCAAAATGACTTTTGACGAAATGTGGATGAATATCTGCACAGTACAAGATCCCCATAATGCTCCAGTTTTTCCATCCCTCGCACATTTGCTGGGTATAATCAGATGTTTACCTCATTCCAACGCCGAGGCCGAAAGGCTTTTCTCAATTTTGCCCGATACGAAAACGAAGAAGCGTAATAAACTGGGTAGCGAACTTGTCAATTCAATCTGTGTGGTGCACACAGCCCTAAACGCCAGAAATGAGACGAGTCGTACTATGACTGTCGACGATAGGCATCTCGCTCTTATGTCGGGAGATCATTTGTATAAAAATTTGTCCAATCCCCAACAATTTAAGCAACTCACCCTCCACGCATTTTGGAACATATAGCTCCGACAGCTTCATCGTCACATTTTACCGACCTCTTTCTTGTACAGTATCACCTACCTTAGCGTGTACATACATAATTTTGGAAACAGTTACAATAGTATTGTAGTGGTGCTATCACAGCTTCTACGCGTATCTCACTTTCCCGAACCTTTCTATCTTTGGAGTAGAGGTTTCGCCCGCTACGTCCATCATTCACACCGATCCTATCCATTGTATCCATCTCGACCTATCCTTATCCTCTCCTGATGGAAGAAGCCCACCACCTTCTCGTGGTTTCCATTGAGCAATGACACTATTTTCGTAAATAATCAACAAGCAAATAAGCAGATACGTATAAACCTGATTAATACGAAAAGAGTGTCGTTGGCCAAGAGTGGGTGAGTAAAACTCTTCTGTAGGTATAAATGTCATCATTGCGACGGGTACGAGACCAGTCGATATTGTTTTCAAACCTCATTACAGTAATCCGGGGTACGAGTAATAAGCCGACCGTGATAGCGGAGCGAACGGCTCGCTTACCTGAAACGGAAATCACCGATTCTGTAACTATTCATTGTGACGTGAATTTTGAAAAGTCCATCCTAGAAAGGAGCTTATTTTGTAAGTAGCATTTCAAGGAATTACTTCTGTTTATGTATACAAAAGGCAGAAGACCAACATCGTACATTAGCCAGCTGCGAAAATGCTTTGTAAATTAACAGTTTTCAAGTTTTTATTCTACTGAGAATATAGAAAGAGAAGTTAGAAAATAATTAATGAAAAAAGTAGAATCTTCGCATTGAGGTTTGAACTTCGGTGAAATGAATTCTCGGCGGAGAGCGCCGGCCAGGCAGCGCGTACGGCACACGGACAGAAGTTAGGGTACGCTTGTACGCACTAAGTGGTGCGGTACAAGTCAGAAGGGGATCGCATCTTTAGCAGCAATTCAAGCTTTGAAAATGCTTTGTAAATTAAAAGTTTTCAAGCCTTTAGTTTCCTGAGAATATAGAAAGAGAAATTAGAGAATAAATTAAAAAAAAAAAGTAGAATATCCGGACCGAGATTTGAACTCTTGATTCGTTGCTTGCGACCCAAGCGATTCGATGTCGGGAAAACGAATTCTCGCCGGAGAGCGCCGGCCAGGCAGCGCGTACGGCACACGGATGGAGGGACGGGTATGTATGCGTGGTAGGGTACGGGCGCTAGGAGGGGGTACGCTTGGTCGTGGAGTGGTGGTAGCAGCCGTGGGCGAAAACCCACCGTTCTGGCATCACTGGAGCGGACACTTAGTCTCGAACCGGCTCTCAGACATCACGTACCGCGCACGCATTCTTACTGTTTCTCCATTTTTACTGTTAATTTATTACTGTTAATTGTTACTCTTAATTATTTCTGTTAATTTTTACTCTTAATTGTTACTGTTAATTATTACCATTATTTGGTACTGTTAATTGTTTCTATTATTTGTAATTGTTAATTGTAATTTTTAATTGTGATTGTTAATTGTTATTGTTAATTGTTATTTGTGGATAATCTACATTGAGTTGGGTTAGGTGTGTGATTATCCTTACACCGAACCACATCAAGTGTAAGAAGCCTGTGTGAAGAACGCGGTTTACAAAAGGCTGTGAGCAAAAGTGTTATCATGTTTGTGGTGAATAACAACCGTGACCGGAACCTAGCTGTTGTTGTTGTTGCTGCTGCTGCTGTGCATTTAACAATAGCAGACCGAAGAAGAAACAGAAGAAGAAACCGCCAGGTTTGGGTAAAAGAATACCGAGGAAATTGTAATGATCAGCCCCTTCTTCGAGAGCTGAGAGAAAATTATCCAGATGACTACCGGAATTATTTGAGGATGGATTCTGAAGCGTTTCATCATCTCCTCAACTTAGTTCAAAACAAAATTAAAAAAATGAACACCGTTATGAGGCAGAGCATCACCGCGGAGCAACGTCTTATCGCCACTTTAAGATTTTTGGCAACGGGACGTTCTTATGAAGATGTGAAATTTACAACTGGAATATCAGCTCCTTCGTTATCAAAAATAATTCCTGAGACGTGCAAAGCACTGTATCATGTCCTACGTACAGAGTTCTTAAAGGTAAGGGTTACAAATTAATAATACGTGTAGTCTAACAATAATACTTTATTAATTAAATGATCTATGTAGTATCGTTATTAATGGGGAAAAGCTAATTCACGATCGCGAATTCATATGAAAATTTGTGTATTGTATTTATTTAAACTATTTTCAGACGCTCCCTTTGAATAGTTGCTGTGCGGCGTGCAAGATAGCAGCTGTTCTGTTTATCTGATACAAAACACCAAAAAGAGTTTTGTTCTTCAGGAAATTGCGCAGTTAATGAAGGTCGATTGGGAGGATAAAAACCGCAAAATTCACAAAATAACGGCAACATTTACTGCGTTCCGAGGTTCATTACTTGCGCAATTTCTTAAAAAACAAAAATCTTTTTGGTACTTTGTTTCAGATAAATAGAACAGCCGCTATGCTGCACACCGCACAGCAACTATTCAAACGGAGCATCTGAAAATAGTTTAAATGAATACAATACGCAATTTTTCATATGAATTCGCGATCGTATCTATACAACTCTAAAGACTCCTGCTATGATTTCCTTCATTTCCTTCAACATTTGACGCATGATCATTGTGACTATAAGAACTATTATTGCTGAAATTCGTCGTTTCCCGGATCGGCACAGCGTAGAGCTTGCACTCGTTGTCGCACAAATCTGTGTAAGGTTTTAAAGTTTTTAATAGTCCTCTTCTCAACACGGCTGCTATTATGGTATCCGCATAAATCGCTTGTTCCGGGTCCATTCTTTCCAATTGCTTGGCAACTTTAATACCCGATGCTTCGTACTCCGAAATGTCGATTCTAGTGGTGGTGGGGTTCTTCAGCGCGACAGCGCAAGTTTTTAATACTTCAAGGACACCATCATCGTTTTTTTTCTTCTTGGCGCAACGATTACTTTTATCAGCCGGCCGTTTATTCGTGCTTTCAGACGGTTGCATTTCTTCGTCCTTCATACAAAAAAAACACAAATAATTTAATAAAATAAGAAATAACAAAGAAATTAAATTTTGTTGATTTTTTTATTGTATTTTGTTTTGTCATAGTTCCCGAATTCCAAGGACGAGTGGAAAAAAATTGCGGAAGGATTTCAAAACAAATGGGATTTCATCAACTGCGGAGGTGCTATGGATGGGAAACACATCCGAATTATCCCACCACCGGACTCCGGGGCTTTTTATTATAATTATAAAAATTACTATAGTATCGTACTAATGGCGTTAGTGGATTCTAATTATGAATTTTTTTTGGTCGACGTCGGCCAAAATGGAAGAATATCGGATGGTGGTGTTCTCGAAAATACGCAATTTATGAGACGTTTAAATAACGGGCAGTTGAATTTACCGGATAATACTGAAACAATAAAAAATTTAAACTTCGCCTTTTTAGGCGATGAAGCGTTTGCTTTGACTAATAATTTTTTAAAGCCTTATGCGCAAAGGGAACTGGACCACGATAAAAGAATATACAATTATAGATTATCGCGAGCCAGGAACGTAGTGGAAAATACATTCGGCATATTATCCTCGCGATTTCGAGTATTACATACAGCAATTAATATGAATGTTGAAAATATATCCTATGTCGTATTGGCTACTTGCGTTCTCCATAATTTCTTACGGAGACGGAGTGCAGCATATGTAACGAGCAACAGGAGTATGCAGGAGGGAAATTGTCAAAACGATGCAGTACGGATAGATAATTTGCAACCCGTTAATCATAGAAATATAAATAACTCTGCCAAACAAAATAGGGACCGATACAAAGAGTATTTTGTAGGAGAAGGAAGTGTTCCGTGGCAGGAAGATATGTTGAATGTGTATAGAGCGTAAGTGTTTGATGTATTAAGGGGTTACACCACCTTGGCGCTCGGAAAAATAGGTATAAAAATGAATTTTTTTTGACATTGCCATTAAGTATATAAAATGATCATTATTTTACATATATATATATATAGCAGTTTTATGAGCAATTTACAATACATCGACACTCTCGGTCGATATAGGAGTTAGTACATGGGTAATGACTCTTGGTCGATATAGGAGTTAGTATATAGATAATGACTCTCAGTCAATATAGGAGTTAGAATCACTTAGGATCTAGGAGTTAGCTTATGTATTAGGAGATTGAATATGTTAAGTTGAGATTCGTTTGAATTGCTTTTTTGTTTCATCGGGGGCGGTATTGCCATCTGGAATAATCTCGTTCCCTCGTTGCTCAGGAGTATTATACTAACCTGAGAATAAAAATTATCAATAATTTAGCTTCATCAACTAAGTTGCCTACAAAGCGGCCTCCAAGGCAGAAAACCTCTCGTTAAACCTGGCGACTATGGCCTTAGTTTAATACGATCGGCTCGACCAAGTGTCCAGCAAGGCGGCCTCCAAAGTTGGAGCATTAGTTTTAGGTTGGAATCAGCTATTAGCTTTAAATGATTCTTCGGACCATGTAGGTCAGACATGTGATTATGGAATGAATCTCTCTGGGCTTTCTTGCCCATATTTATACATATTCGGGGTCCTGGGAGCGCACCAATAGGAATGGATTTTGGTTTATTACGCATCAATTATTCTCGTCGAGAGACAGAGACTTGGGGACTGGTCTTTTCAAAAGGGTCAAATGGAGGGCTTGGGCTGTCGACTTCTTCGTCCATGTACTGGAATTTTTGGACGTCATCATTATCCACCATTAATAATCTTTTCCCAGTAGTTGGAGGTGGTATCATGTCCAGAGCCGTAGAGGAAGATGTATTTCCAGGCTCGTTGTCGAGGGTCAGAAGGGGATAATTTAATATAATCGCACCAGTCCATTTGAGGAATATCTATTTTACTCAATACTCGCCATTGAGTTTCTATTCTTTTTATGCCCGCACGACGATGCGTCATTGTAATAATGATTTTAGATTTTAGAATAACTTTCACTGTCAATTGCTAACTGATGTGTATCGGCTGCTGTCGATTACCATTCTGCGCGCAATACTGATTATTCCGGTGTTGTTCTCTCATCTCCGCGACCTGTTCTCTCGCGACCCAAATTTTTTCTTCCCTATTGACAGGATTGATACGGAGATTCACTGCGCAGTTTGGAAGGATAGTAAAATTTACGATTTTATTATTTTGTGATCACCATTGGGTGATCACATTTATTGAATGCCCTTGTCGGAGCAAATCGTCATCTTTTCCCTCATCATCAAAATTAAAATACATCTCGATGCATTCTGGGCATCGTCTCGCATAATATACTGTATACAGGGATTTATTACAAAATTTACAATCACGATATGCCAGGGCACTGTCTTGTGACGTGAGAAGATGGTTAAATGCTTGGGGGTAAGAAAACCTGTGATTCTCCGGGATCTGCTCATAACATCCCCGACAAATTTTTCGCCTAAAAACGTCGTACCGGTCTTCATGGATTAACCCAGGTCCTTGAAGACACACCAGTCTTAATAATTTTAAATAAATTGTGGGATATTGTTCAGGTAGTATCCCATCCCAGGGTCCATAGAACTCCTCATCCATATCGGTTGGACGGAAAGCACGGGAGTGATAAACTGGCATACTTTTAACAATTAAAAATTTATTTTTAGTAATCTTATTTCTTTGTTAATTTTTTTTATCCTATTGATTCTTTTACTCACTTGCGTTTTATTATTACTTTTCTCACTACTTCTCTATCACTTTTCTATCGCCACAATATCTTTACCATCGACGAAGTATAGGATAGACCTATCACGCAATGTAATTTTGTGTCACATGCTCGGGGGGCTCGCGAGCCCCCTTACCATTTTCGTGTCACACCCAACGTTATCGATTCAGTCTAAAATAAGATTACAATGCTACGAGTGGTAGGAATTCAAATTAAATCTTATCGGAAACATTTAAAATCTAAAACAGCCTGAACGTTACGACTACTTTCTAGAAACATGTTGTATAATTCCGTTTACTAATACATTTTGATAGAAGCATAATTTGCACTTATTTCCATAAATTTCGATCAGAAATATTATATAAATGCAACCACGTAATAAACATTTGTACAGTCTCTTAGTTAGGTTATATTTTCTGTCACTTCGACGAGCGGATTTTCTGTAGCCTCGAAGTGACAGAAAATATACTTAACCTATATGCTACATGATAATTTCGTTCTTTTACGCTACATTTGTGAACTTTTTATTACTTAACATCCTTCCTAAATATTATTATTACGCTGCAACGATATATTTATGAAGTCGATGAGCGTAATTATTAATAACGTCATTTTCTGAGTACATTTCATCGAAATAGTAAGTTTTAGCTTAATTTGTTTATGTTTGCAAAATTAATGTGTTTTATTAGTCTCAAATTGATTTTAGCATCAATTTTCATGTTTACAGATTTCTATGCTTGATGAGGTTTTGGCATCAATTTCATTTTCATTCGATTGTAACTAATTTTAGCTTCTATTCTTAAATTCACATCCCTGTGCACGGAAAAAGGTCAGCACCGTTGGGAACGGTGTTCGAAAAGTGAGCACCATCGGCGACGGTGCCAGCCAGCACTAGGGAAGGGCGATTCTACCCGATTCTTCTAGAATCGATCGATTCTCTTTCTGAAGAATCGATTATTTTACCGATTATTCTAGGAATCGATTCTCGATAACTCGATTATTTTCTAATCAAGAATCGAGGAAAATCAACATTTTTTCTATCTCTGTTCCACGACGGAACGGACGTCCGTTGTAGATACGTTGTGATACGTATCTCAGCCGCTGCCCGCCTTAGAGCATATAAACATGGAGGAAGCATGCAATAGGCGAAAATGTAGACGGCGATAGAAAGAGAAAGATATACATGTGGGACACCCCCTCTCTTTTTAGCGCCAGCATTTTTTTTTATATTAAAAAGAGAGAGGGTGTCCCTCATGTATATTTTTCTCTTTCTACCGCCGTTTACATTTTCGCCCATTGCATGCTTCCTCCATGTTTATATGCTCTAAGCTGCCCGCTTCTATTCGCCTCAATATCTTAACGATATTATCGATATATCAAAATATCGATAACATTTCGATATTGTCGACATTTATCGATAGTCACACCTCTACCTCAAAGTGACAGAAAATATAACCTATATGCTATACCCAATTTCATAAATATACCGTTGCGGCGTAACAATAATATTTTGAAAGGATGTTAAGTTATAAAAAGTTCACAAATGTAGGGTAAAAGAACGAAATAGCCAATAAACATTTATTGGCATGTAGCATATAGGTTATATTTTCTGTCTCTTCGAGGAGGGGACCACATAATAATCACGCGCATCCAGCCTGCGCATTTTCCCTAGCCTGGGCGACCGCATGAAAGGAGTACTTTCCCCACCCTACATCAGTGGTGGTTGGAACGATATTTTTGAGCCTGGGTACGCGGAAAATTGACTTGTGGTCCCAAGCGGGAGAAAAGTTATTTCATTAAATTCTTTATATTTAGTGGGATTATTACTAGCCAATATGGCCTATAGCCATAATTAATTCTTTTATATTTCGAAGAACTGCAGTCTTTAAATGTTTAAATAATTACTTTAAGTCACCCTGGCATTCAATTGACTAACCTGCTAAGAAAACTATTAAAAATGTTATATTACGCGGCTAAATACATGCTTTTCTGACTTTCTTTCTTCCATAAAATATGGTAAGATCGGATTTTTCGAGTCGGTCTTATAAACGTTTTACATTTATGCTTGAGACAACGCAATACAGTATTTGCTCTAGTTCCTATCACTCTTCTAAATATGGAAACATAGGTATCAGGTTTACATAGGTTTCTACAATTGTTCAGAAGCTACCGACTCTTTATAAGAACATGTTGGTTGGCGCTTCGAAGGAATACAGGAGCATTAATATGCAGTATCCTCTAATGGAAAAATAATTTTTTAATATTTTTATCATTATACAAACATCTGTATTGTATGTCAGATTTTTCTACTAAAATGAAACCAATTACGACGCAGTATAGTATGAGGAAGGTAGGGCAAAAGATTGGTACAGAAAGAGGTAATATCATAACATATGTTTTTAAGGGGGTAGACACGTCACGTGACACGGATAGACACGGGTAATGCAGCGCGCTGTAATACCGACAATCTAACCTAAAACATGGGTTTCTGATTTTTCGTTTTTCGTCCTTATATGAGCAGATTTTGGGCTGGGCGAGATCTCATTCGAAAGAGGAAGATTCAATGCGGAGCGCTCTGCTCACCGTCTGAGTCACAAAACTCTTTTAGTGACCTAAAAATACTTAAGAAGGTAAACACCCCACGTGACACGGGTAATGCAGCGCGCTGCATACCGACACAATCTGGCCCAAAACATGGGTTTGGGAAATTACGTTGTTTGTCCTTATATGAGCAAATTTTGGGCTGGGCGAGGTCTCATTCGAAAGAGGAAGGTTCAATGCAGCCCGCTCTGGTCATAGTTTGAGTCATAAAACTCTTTTAGTGACCTACAAATACTTGGAATCTGCGAGTGTATTTTGTCAATTTTTTCTCTACTTTGGACACTCATATTATCAGATATCAACACAATCTCGTTGAGCCATGACCAGAGCGGGCTGCATTGAACCTTCCTCTTTCGAATGAGACCTCGCCCAGCCCAAAATTTGCTCATATAAGGACAAACAACGTAATTTCCCAAACCCATGTTTTGGGCCAGATTGTGTCGGTATACAGCGCGCTGCATTACCCGTGTCTACCCCCTTAAAGCCCAACAAATAATACGCTAGCGAACGTTCAGTAGATGTGCAGTCTTTTTCTCATCGATTGTTGAGGTCAAGGCCCCCGAAAAGTTCGTTTCTTTTTTAAAACAAAAATCGATGCGACTTGAAATGTCTCGCAAGAGTTGCAAGCAGAGCTCGCTAAATCCGGCGTTTGCTCTTAACGAATCTTTACCAGTTCGTACTACTTGTCAAGCCAAATATGCCAATAACACTTTTTGCAAGCAAATGGCTAAAACTTGACAGGATGTTAACAATTGAAATTGCACCGCCTCTAACGTTCTTAAATATGTACATGTGTATGTATGTATGTATTTCCTAAGTACTGATGAGTTTGGTGCATCGGTTGAGTGCTGACAAACGTGAAACAGACGATGCGTTGATACTTTGTCTCGCTACGTCTTTCCACGCCTGATCGCTTATTTATACGAAAAAAATTATTCGTGCCACAGCTCGCTCGCGTGGCCAGGTAGCGATCAGTAGCCAAAGGTGGGAACGCGTGTTAGATGAAATCATCTATAGTATTGAAAAATGAAATTTTTATATTTTCTGTTTTATTTCCATCACGGTATTTGTAACATATTGTTTGAAATTTTCCAAATGAAAGGAAAGCCAAACACGACGCCCTTCCTACAATTACTCCGATTGCGCATGAATCCGTTGCTTATACTTCCGCCTCCTCTTTGTCCTATAAAGTGATAATGTGAAAATTTATTTAAATAACTTACAATTTGGAATTCAAAGTATAGTTGGAAACTAGTAAGAACGGTATCTCAAGAATACATTTCTGCTTTGGCTGCATGTTTTTTGTTGATATAGGTACATTGAAAAAAAAACAATTAAATCGTATGATAAAAAATTAGTTCAAAGAGTAAACCCAATGAAAAAGTTAAACCGTGCAACATGAACTTGAACTCACCCCAAGAAAACGAAGTTAGAATTTGTTTAGAACTGATAAGCGTATCGAAGCCCAGCTATATTTCTCCGGATCCCTATATAGATTACGATTATATAGATTACCATTTCGCCTTTGTTTTCGTAAAGGCGAGAAGGAAACGATATAAGCACTTTAGTTTTTGCGTAAACTTTAACAATATCTTCCTTCGCACCGGTGCGGCATATGGTTTTTTAAAAACTTTTTTCTCTTATTGAGTGGAGCATGTTGATGTAAAAAGAATTTAACTTGCTCGAATGACGTCGTGTTTGATTTTTCTATTATTAAAAAAATCTCACTAATTTGCCATAAATGCTCGAATAAAGACGAAAAATAAGCAGAGAATGTAAAAATTTCATCTTACAATTAGCTTAGCATGTGTACATACATGTTTTCCGCTTTTAGTTACTGATTACGACTTTTGCAGAATTTATAGAAAAAAGTGAAATCTGCTTCAATAGGTACGGGCATTTGAACATAGCTTGTCCGTGGGCCGACATCGACATGCAAAAATCAGGCGCACGGAGAACGCAAGAAGACAATGTAGGTATCATACTTTGTTGTCGCTGCCAGAATGATCGTTTGTCGCGTAAAGGACCTCCGTGCCGTTTCCCTCCAATTTTATCTCACTCACGAGTCGCGACGTCGTAAAACAGAACCTTTTTTTACTTGTGCTTTAACAAATACCATAACTTTTCTCATATGTACTCTAGGAATAATGAAAACAGACCTTAACGCAAGCGATACGCTCGGGTACTTACATCGTAGATGTTGTTTACAATTTTTAAATCCATACAATAGTTAATAAGAAAAGGGCCAATCAGTTTATAACGAAACGTAGAGTTTTAACTACTAATCTACCGTTCCCAAGTAATAAATAAACTATTGCAAAATGTCCTAGGGTCCCGAAAACTACAAATATAAATTTGTTCTCAATGATTTATTCATGTCGTACGATGAGCACCGTCTATTTAGATATGCGCGGAGTGCAGAGATTTGCAGGAATGTCAATAACAGCGTCAATTTTTAATATTTTTCGACATACGACACGCGAAAATGTTAGTTAACTGTTCCACTACACGTAAAGTACTAACAATCAATGTTATCTTGCAATTTATAGCTTGTATAAGCTTTCAAGAAGAGCCATGTTTCGGCGAAATATAGTTTCCATATCACCGAAATACATTTTCGGAGAAAAATCCACGTCAATCCACGTGAGTCGTTGTCAAACCGAGCCAAATCATAGCGTAGCAAAAGTCTGCCCTCTATGTGAAACTCTCACGCTAAACAAGTCACACGTATACAAGCACGCACACACCTTTCAGCATTTCAACACATTTCAGAGTAGTTCCGGAGTTGGACGCTGTTCATGAACAGAGGCCGCTAAATTCAGTCCTCAAATTATGGGTCGGTAACACAGTTCGGGTGGTGACACGAAGTCCCATAAGGTGATAGGTCTATTCTATACTTCGTCGATGTCTTTACTTTGATTGCGAAATGAAATCTCAGTGTGTTTGGGATTAAGCTAGTTTCCCTTTCCGCCACACTCACTTTCATGGCAGCACCTCACGGCCCACGATTCAGCAACACTGATCGATGGGCATCACCAATCAGCGCCGATCGATCGACCAATCAGCGCGGATTGATGAGCCAATCAGGGCGCTGGGCGGTGCTCTAGGAGAAGAGTGAAGAAGCGTAACGGTCGACGGCCATGTCAATCACTCTTGTGCCTACCAACTTTCATATAAATCGAACTATTTTTAACGAAGTTATGGAAATCAATTTATTATAAAGATTCCTTAATTACAATCCGATTTGTGCCGTCTTTGGACCATTTTCATCTGGAAAACATACGGAAACGATTCACGTCACTTTCGCCAAGATCCGGTGAAAAATGTAGAATTTTCGATTCGTCACGTCTTAGGGGGCAACATTGTACGGCCCCCCTGGTCTCGAGGGTCGAAGTCCTTGAAACCCATCGAGGCACGGCTTATCGACGGTGTTCCCTCTGGAGTCTTGGCTGCCAAGGCGCGCGACGAGCCTGGTTTCAAGTGCCGTTTTTTCCTTTTCTAACTAACTTTTCTGTCTCTTAAGGTGAGATCAGACGGCGCGTGAATCGGCGAACTTGCTCGGCTCGTGAAGTCGGTTTGGCGAGCCCCATTCGGCGATCCATGACCGATCAGACGGCGCGTGGGTTGGCGAGCTAACTCGGCTCGTCTAGCTCGGCAAGTCGGCTTGGCGAGCCCCATTCGGCGATCCATGACCGATCAGACGGCGCGTGGCTTGGCGAGCTGGCTCGGCTCGTGTAGCTCGGCAAGTCGGCTTGGCGAGCCCCATTCGGCGATCCATGACCGATCAGACGGCGCGTGGTTTGGCGAACTAGCTCGGCTCGTGTAGCTCGGCAAGTTGACTTGGCGAGCCTGGGCGAGCCGAGCCATGACCGTGAATCGCCGATTCACGCGCCGTCTGATCTCACCTTTACGTAAACTCTTCTGGAGTCGAGGTTGGAGCGCGGGCAGAAGCGTGGTGCTTTCTGGCGCGCGGGCAGGACTGTGGTGCTTTCTTGCGCGCCACGCAAGAGCGTGGGTGAACAATTTGACCTGCATCGCGAGCAATCAGAAGACTGCCCCCTTCTTCAAAACATCTTGCATATTACATCTCTTCATCATTTATCTTAGATATAACATCACTTGCATACCGATATGTATTTATTGTCTATTAATATTAGTTTTTATATTAAAACAAGCAGTGACATGGTAATTATTGCCGTTGATAGTAATAATTATGATCGTCACAACAGGGAATGTGTTAACTGCAATTTCATTTGCCATCGCATTGCCGGGGAAACATTTGGACATTTTTTAAAGTACCCTTGTAAAATTTTACAGTCGTTATAACTGAGTCATAAACCATTTCCAGAATTTATAGCACCTTCAGGTCAACCAAATGTAGCTTCCTAAAAACAGATGTTTCAGTGTACCCCACAGTAACAGCATTTATGATATCCTCTATAAGCCAGGCATATCGAGGAATTTGTATACTTTTCGCGAACGTATATCGCGATCGTGTCTTGCCGATCGTTTCGCAGATCGATGATATACATCGAACAGGTAGTACACAATACACCACTGCGGTGGATGGTGGAAAAAACATGTGGATGAAGTCGACGTAGAAATATGAGGCTGAACTCGCTGTCTCTAAGTAGTGGCGAGTATAACCTTCTGGCGTGCACGAAGGAGCGTCGCTCCAGCGTTCATGTACTTTTGCGTGCCGCGCGGCGTGTGACGCGCCGGAACGTCCGTGTAAAGGGCCCTAATGGCACGTGGGCCGCTCAACGTCACGGAATCGCGTAACGCGCGTACATTGTAACCTTCACCAAAGTCCTGCTCGCCCATCGGCGCTCCGTCGTGACAGTTTCTACCGTATAATCCAAAGTGTGCTATTCTTCGTTGCAAAACACTGAAATATGCTAGTCAGGGCCGTTCCTGGGTTTTGTGCCGCTCAGGTGCACAAACGATATTGCCGTCCTTATTAATTTAATATTCTTTAATTAAGAATTTAATATGCAGTGTTTACCTTTATATCTATATATACATAGTTTCAAACATTTATCATGCAAAAAAGCTTTGATTATTATTCTTATTTGTCAAAGTTTTCTATATAATAAACAGGCCTGCGGCCGCCCCTGGGTTTGGTCGTCCAAGTGCGCGGGCACTTTCGGCAGCCCCGGCAGGAACGGCCTGATACTAGTTTTCGCAGCAGAAGACCAAACGTGATAATATTTGTTAGAAACGAAGCAATGTGCTTCTTTAGGTGGGAAACTGAAACGTGTTGTTTTTCGTAAATCAAACGTGCTGTTTTTCCGTAACGCACGTCGCTATGTCGTCCCGATGAAAATGGCCCACATAAAACATTTATTTGCATAATATAAAGCCGATTTCGTTAATAAAAAAAAGCTAAAAAGGTAGTAATTGTGCATAAAAGGTGCATGATTGTGCATAATTTAAGATACAAAATTTATAAATTTCCCAAAAGTTAACCATCCATCCCCAACCTACTACCAATCACATTTCTTGCAAATATCTCGCACACTGAAGCCGAGCACAACTTTTATGCACAATTACCAAAGAAAATTTCAGATTAACAGTTTTATGTAACTTGGTCAAAAATGCACTGGAAACTACAAAATAATTATTTTCTTGTACTGCAATTGTGACGGTGATATGCCTTATTCGGTAATAAAATCGTGGAGCAGGATATTTCATCGCTTTTCATCGCTTTTCATCGCTCATTTCGATTCTTGATTTTGTAATAAAACGATTCATATCCTGTTATGAAATATCCTGCCCCACTGTTTTATTTAAACTGACATATCACCATCGCAATTGTAGTACAAGAAAGTAAGTCTTTTTTAGTTTTCAGTGCATTTTCGATCAAGATAAATAGAATCCTTTAACATGAATTTTTTTTTATATATTTTCTTTCATTTTCAGATGGAAAATGCGCTCAGGGGGATTGAAAATGCCGCCCCCGAGGCTAGGCGAGGCGCCAGAAGCTATTGTGGCGGAGGTGGCGGCGGAAAGGGTGGAAGGGGAGACCGCTGGCCCGCTCCCCGTCCCCCAGGGGAGCAACGAGGGGCAGGTGGCGAAGCTGCAGCAGCAAATAAACCACGTAAGTATGTCGAATGTGGTTCTATGGCTTACTTCCTACTAAACTACTTTGTGCGACACGTTGCAATTGGCAGAATGTTATTCCGTTTTAAGAAATGTCTTAATGTTTATGTTACTGTTTCAGTTAGAAAAACTGCTGAAAAAGAACCTATATTCTCGCGGCCGTGTAGAGGCGGCTAACCGCAGGGCGCGGGGTGGTAGGAGCCACCCCTATAGTGGAAGAGGCCTGTACAGAGGCCGCTCGTATAGAGGCTGGGGGGGGGGGTCGACAGCCTGGCAGGCGCGGTGGTCGTAGAGGAGGAGGAGGATGGGAGGGGGGTGACAAAAATGTCACCCTCAATTTTTAATATTATTTTTAAATAAATATATTTTTCCATTTCATAAAAAGTTTCATTTTTTCATTTCAATTGGATGCAGGGTGATCCTGGAGCGACTGGACTCAGAGAGGTGCCCCCTGGCACCCCGTGCCGACGACAACCCCCCGCAGTGCATCACCGAATTTTCATGGCTTTTGGCCTTCGAAGAGGTTTGAGTACCTATTAAGAAGTGAGAAATGGCCACGACGCCAATAGATTCCTTATGTTTCGCCGATGAAACTAACACTAAGAAGTACGTAATCCGGATCTTAATGAAGGAAATTAGATAATAAATTGGTTTATATAATTTCACGCTAGCTTCGTTAAAAATAATCCGATTTACATTAAATTTGGTGCGATCTTCATCGGAAAAACATAAGGAGTCGATTGACGTCGTTTTCGCAGAGATCTGATGAGAAATGCGGAAATCGTGAACATTTCTCACTTTTTATTGTATTGTAAAAGCCATAAAATTCGATGAGGCACTGCAGCAGGATGTTGGCCCCGCCACGGGGTACCAGGCGGCATCTCTTTGGCAGGCGTCGCTCCAGAATCGCCCTGTATGTCTTTCCTATCCTACATTTATCGACTACCGTGGATTTCCACCGATGCTGGTGGCTCGACTATTTTCACCTTTTATAATAATTTTGTATAAGAATATGTTTCTTGTCACCATTTAGTTTTTCTATTGTTTTCACTAATTTCCATTTACATAGGAGACCATTAAAAACAATAGAAATGATCCTTTGAAATCTGATTAATGTACCCTGAGTATTGCCCCTTATGCTTCAATTCACTTAACGAATTGATAAGATTAAGATTTTTATTGATTCCTAATTCTCGGACGATAGCTTAATCATTTATTTTTCTCAAAGTACACTGTCGTGGAACGTAGTATAATTCACCTTTAAAGCCGCGTATTCACCTGAGCATTCGCCCCGAATGAGCATTGCACGAGCACCGATCAATTCAAAAACTTCACGAGAATGTCGTGAGAAGACTTTTTTGTTATATCAAATTATATTTATGATAAAGTTACAAAGCACGATACTGCCGTCGTAAAATCCATTATACCTGAAGAAAGATTGGCAATTACTTTCAGATTTCTTGCAACCGGTGATTGTTATAGTAGCTCACAAAATCTTTCGAAATATCTAAACAGGTAATTTAAAAAATTATACCAGAAATGTGCGAAGCTATAATTGAGAGTCTAATGCATTATGTAAAGGTGAGTGATTTATTAACATTTTACCGTCTTGCTGGTTAGCGGTTAATGGTAGCCGATTAATGGGCTACCGATCGGTAAAATGTTAATCATGGTGTCGTCCGAACACGTGTATACGTTGTATCTAGGGTTACCATCTTTTTTACAGTAAAATAACGTACATTTGCTTTCGTGGGGTATACAAAAAAGGACGCTCAACAAATTAAAAGTACATTTTAATCTTATTAGTGTTTATTTCTTACAAACATATTTTCTATTGCTTTTAGCATTACAGAGTAAATTTTTATTATTTTGAAATATCTCAATGGCATCATTGCACTCAATATTCGTATTGAAATATATAAATACTTCGGGATATACTACGGTACGACCCAACTAACGGAATGAACTGCAATTTTGAGGGGTTGGGCGGGAGGGATAGAGAACCAGTAATATAAAATTTCAGCTGCGGGTATTTGTTACTCTCTGAGATATTATTAAAAAACTTTCGGCATGATACAGTATTGTCTCCCCATGGGCTCGGTTTGATGCACACTCTGTTCGTTATCCCCACCACTTCTGCCTCACTCTTGTCCGGCGAAGGCGAGAGCGAGATGGAACGAGAGCGAGCGAAAGCCACTGAAAGCGAGACAAGGCGTTTCGAGACAGACGACGCGTTGATGTTTTGTCTCGCTCCGTCTTTCGGACGCCTCACACTCCGTCCTTTGCGTGCGCGATGGTCGCAAGCGCTTACGGTGAGCAGAGATGGGCATTATTTAAATAAAAAATTATTTAAATGACGTATCAAATAAAAGAGACTTTAGTCTTATTCGTCATGAATATGGCGAGACTCGCGAGAGCCTTTGAGCCAATATTCATATATTTCTCTCTTCATTTTTACAATCAATCTTTCGACACCCGATAATTGGAAATCCTTATGCGGCCGTCAGCTATCGCCGGTCGCCAGAACTGTTTACTGTTTAGCAGTGCCGTCTTTAGGCATGGGCACACTGGGCAGTCGCCAGGGGCCCCATGATATTAGGGGCCCCCAAATATAAAGTCTGATTTTAAGACCTAAAAAATTATAACAATAACAAACAATCTACAAAGTATAGCAATTACATGTTGTCTGGCTGAAACGATCTACAGTAGAATCTCGACAACTTCTTGTTAGATAATTTCTCGTTAGGAACGCCCCGTGTGCACTGTGAAAGAATTTAATTTTTCGCATAAGCTGTGAATCATTACCTGAGCGACTCGGCGAAGACCGGCGAAGATGAAACGACACCACACGGTCGAACATGAAATATTCACTATAGAATAGTAAAAAATTATTTATTCTTTATCGAATCGATATGGTAATATCAGTAACATCAATCGATCCCTGGCGTTCCCCCAATTAAAATCATACAAAATTATGCAAATCAATTATTCCTTGTAATTTCCTTAATTATGGACCGAATTATGTCGTTTTTGAGGCCATTTTTATTGGGAAAACATAAGGAATCGATTGACAGCACTTTCGCAAAGATCTGATGAGAAATGCAGCACTTAACACGAGTCACTGCTTAGTGCGCAACATTGTATGGCCTCGCTGCTTTCGGGCGTCGAAGACCACGAAACTCAGCGAGACGCAGGATTGTTGGCGGCATCGTCTTTGATAGCTCTAGCTGGAGAATCATTCTATACTTTTCGAGTCACAGCCATATCGAGAAAGAAAACAAACTAGCTGCGTGAAGAGAACGCGCTTTCAGTGCATTGCAGATGCCCAGCGACAACGGCCGCAGAATAAGATTATAAAACAGTTTTCTCTCAGGTGGATAATTCTTTCAATAGATATGAAGCGCACTTTTATGAGTGGAGCACAGAAGAGGAAAAGAGCAGCGGAACAGAAAGAGAAAATGAAAAAATTTCCAAAGTTAATATCTTGGATCAACTCAGATGCAATGTCAACTACCAGTACTGCTCCTCCAAATACAGCATCACCATCTACATCCAGCCACCCAGTTCCAGAAAATCTAGACATACCATTACCTGCTCCTGTTGCTGAAGACATTTCGCAAGAGGAAATTCATAATTATGTAACGGAAAAGGAGTGTGCGATTAACGTCACAGATGACACAGATCCAGGGCTATGGAATATTAACGATATTGATACATTGGTTTATTGGATTCGTAATGGGCCGACATTATGTCAGAATCATGATTGCGACCTTTCAAACTCACGCAGAGTGTACGACCGAGCCGGAGGAGTGACAAGGTACTTGTCAAAGAGTGTATTTAAACGTGAATCGCGGAATGGCGAGTTTGTAAAACGCGAATGGCTACTATATTCACCATCCCAAGGTTGTTTGTACTGCTTTGTATGTCGGATATTATCAAAGAAAGAATCTCCCTTTGCTACATTAGGATTCAATGACTGGAAACACAACAATCTTATTGTAGAACATGAAAATGGAAAAGAACATATCAAGTGCATGACGGCATATTTGATTCGGTATAAAGAATTTGGATGTGTTGATTCTTTATTAATTAAATACCATCGCTCAGAGCGGGAGTACTGGCATAAAGTGTTGACACGTGTGGTTTCTGTCACTCGCTTTCTTGCCTCCAGAGGTTTGGCATTTCGTGGAGAGAATCAAACTATTCGGTCGGCAAACAATGGAAACTTTTTAGGTATTTTAGAGCTATTAAGTGAATTTGACCCTTTTTTGGAAGAGCATCTCAAACTATATGGAAATGCTGGAAAGGGGAACCCATCATATCTATCGGCAAACATTTGTGAGGAATTTATTGAATTAATGGGACAACATGTTCTGTGTGCTATTCTGGAAGAAATAAAACAATCAAAGTACTATTCAATAAGTGTAGATTCCACTCCAGACATCTCACACATTGATCAACTGACATTTACTGTCCGGTACATTCGAGGATGTGAGCCTATAGAGCGTTTCATCAAGTTCATTCCTATCTTTTCTCATGGAGCAAAGAATCTAGCAGACACTGTTGTGGATTTCTTGAGTGAGAACAAAATACCGATATCAAACTGCCGTGGTCAGTCATATGACAATGCTTCAAATATGTCTGGACGTTACACTGGATTGCAAGCACGAATCTGTCAACTGAATGAGTTTGCCATATATGTTCCCTGTGCTGGACACAGCTTGAATTTGGTGGGAGTAAAAGCGGCAGAGTGTTGTCTACAGACTGTAAAATTCTTTGACTTTGTTCAGCGTGTATATCTAGAGACGCGGCAGCGTCCCGACGCCAAGTACATGAAAGACACCCTGTATATGTCGAGTCGCTACCGCTATCATTTACTCGTCGTCGGGCTAGTCCAACCTAACCTGAAACTTATTTCATTAATATCTCATCACGCATGCTATATTTTCTAAATTTAAAAGCATTTTTCTTATGTAGACCGCATATAAGCTTTCGAATAAGACCAAAATCAATAAAATCGGTTCACGCATATCAGAGATATGATAATATCGTCTCATGGATCAGTCGGAAACGGTCCGTTTTCTTCTTCTTCTTCTTCTTCTTCTCCAAGAAAATTTTCGTCAACACAATACGTAGGCACCGACTTTCGTCAAGATATACATATACGTATATACGCGTTACACGCACACCTTCAGCCAAGCGGGAGCCTAACCATGTTTCGTTCGTCGACTCTCGGGATCATTCGGCAGAGATCGTCGTCCGCCATTGTACGTATACCTATATCCCCATAAAAAAACTTCAAAAAAGTAAAAAATTTACGCCAAGTACATGAAAAATCAAACATATCACAAAAAATAGAAGGTAATAATACACAAAAAAATAAAACAAAATATACAATCCCCCAAAAAATAGAACAAAATATATAATCACAAAAATAGAAGATAATAATACACAAAAAAATAAAACAAAATATACAATCACAAAAAAATAGAAGATTATAATAATTACAAAATAAAAAAAAAGGTGTGAAATCAAAATGAGCTGCAAGTACATAAAGGTGCTTTCCAACTGCGCTTAAGATGACACAACTACATATACACAGCTAAAATGCTGTGATCATACATTCCATTACTCATATCGCGGACATTTTTTAATTAATCCGTCAAAAAGAATCCCATTTAAAAACATTGTCGTAAATTAATAACTTTACAAAATTAATAATATACCAAAATTACGCCAATTATAAGAATGGCTATTTATACAAAGACAAAATTGTATTAAATAATATTAAGCAGACATATTTTTATACAAGTAAATATTTTAATACGAATAAATATTTTATTCAAAATACTTGGCGCTGCGGAACCGAAAAAATGTTAATTGTTTTAGTAGTAATAATAATTTATAATAACTCCCTTACAATCTAAAATACATAAACATATATATACATATACATATTAGAAACGCAGTCAGATCTATTCTACATATATTTAACTCTAATATCATACGTAGCATATGCACCCGCACACATACACACATTCACGAAAGCACGCACAAGAAAGAAAGAAAAAGATTAATGCAATTTATATATATTTATTTCAGTTTAGCAACTCCAATTCGGGGTGCAGCGCCAAGTATTTTGAATAAAATATTTATTCGTAAAACCTTTGGCTAAGGAATATTTTTCATATATATATATATAAATAATAGATTTCAAAATTTTAATGAAATAACCGATACTTTCGTTAAGAATACACTGTTCCAACAGATTTTATAAATATGGATTCTCTAGAATGGAAAAGTGATCCCAATTATAATATTGGATTAAATATAGTAAATAATTTAGCAGTAAACGATTCGGCCGAACGAGCAGTCAAACTCATGCAAAAGTTCAATTGTAACTATTCAGCAGCCATCTGGACTTGTAACATTCAATACTCGTTTCTTATAAATTTTCGTACGCTGAATACGAATTCGCAAACCGTTTTTCGCCAACATCCTCAGTTTTCGAAAAATTAGTTTATTTAAAAAAAAATGCAAATTTTCAAATTGAACGTCTTGTGTATCGAAATAGTAATAGTTATTCGGTTGCTTGTTCCATCAAAATTATTTTATAAACCTTCGGGAACACAACGATATAAGTTATTATTGCATTATTACTATTTAAATATATTTAATCCACGATCAAAGAAAAAATGCACCCGAAACGCAACAATTTTTGCAGATATCTGTCAATTTATTTTAAAAACTAAGAGTCTAGAAGAAAATCTGACTACTCCACGCGATGCAGCAGACATTTTTCCTTCGGAAAACATTAACAAAAGTGGTAGGTCACATTTCGTTTTCAATAACTGAGCGAAATAGTTTGGCAAAACGTATGGCGCCGACAGTGGTAGTTGCGCGCGTGTAAGCGATTCTGTCGGTGAGCGGCAATGGATACGCCCGCCGCTGTTGCCTGCTGTATTGAAAACAAACCGTGCCTTACCACTTTTGTTGGTGTTTTCCGGGGGGAAAATGTCTGTTGCATCACGTGCAATGGTCAGATTTTCTTCTAGAGCCCTAGTTTTTAAAATAAATTGAAAAATATCTGCAAAAATTGGTGCATTTCGGATGCAGTTTTCCCTTTAATCAGTTATTTATAATTATCCGAAAAAAATTTTAGACGAAAATTATACTGTTTGACAACATAAATATAATGCCAACGAAAAAAGTATTTTTTGATGGTTCATTGTTTGAGATTTCAAGGTCATGATTTTTTTGTGTAATCTTATACTTTTTGGATCTCACTTCTTTTTACAAAGATAATTTACATAGTAGGGAATGACTTCAAATAATTTTTAATTAATATTATATAAATTACAAAGGTTCATCATCAACAGCCATGAACAGTCTTATGACGAGATAGAATTAAGGATTAAGGATATTAAATTCTACGTAATCGAAACTACGCACACCTGCAATGCTTCAAGACAATTGAATTGGTGGAATTAGTTTAAATTTGAGTTTTTGGATATGAACCAAACGTACAAGAAGCTGAATGAAATCGTTTAATTAATATAATATATGTCACAATAAATTTTTTCTCTGACGTAGATTACACTGCATCATATTCAGCTTCGATTATCTGTAAATACATAAAATTCACATTTTTTAGTTACAACTTAACGTAAAACTTATTATATTATATAGAAATAGAGTGGCCCTCTGCTATAGTAAGTGTAGAGACTACAAAATGTGTCCGAAGGAGATGAGAGTGTATAGCAGAAAGTCTTGTTACAGGAAATTTAAATGCTAATGGTAATTCAGCAAAAATGAAAGAAAAGATCCAATACTTTTTAACGCACAATTTATTGGTGTTGGCATAAAATTAATAATTTAGTATGTTTATTGGTGAATTGAAATATTGTTAATGGGAAACTAATAAAATTAATGACTAGCGTGGGAACTACTGTGGATTTTAATAAAGTATTGTGAATATTTCACTCTCAAAAGATTGGACAGTGTCAAGCGAGACGTACTTTCTTCACTAATGTCATTTACTCTACATCGCAAGCAGTACGCCATAATTTTCTTAATTCTTAATGCTACGCTAATTTGACAAATTTTGTCGATTCACCTTATTTGACAAATTTCCCAATACTTGTGCTCAACAAGATGCTTCTCTGTCTATCTAACCTCCGGACAACCTCCAAGCCTGTGCGTCCCCTTCATTTCTATCCAAGTCTCTGCATCCCCTTAATTTTTATCCAAGCCTCTGCGTTGCCTTCATTTTTATCCAAGCCTCTGCGTTCCCTTCATTTCTATATCAAGGCTGTGCGTCCCCTTCATTTCTATAATAAGCTTTACATAAAACTCTGAATTAAAAATAGTTTGCTAGTATAAAAATATCTGACAATTTAAAATGCAATTTGTTACAATATATATTATTCTGTACATGCATGGTACAAATTTTCACAAACTTATGCGAAAGAAAATGCTTCTCTGTCAAATCGAACCTACTCCGGACAACTTTCAAGCTGCGACTCTACATAAACAGTCCATTAAAAAATTTTGGCGACTTACCTTGTTCATTGAGACAATAATGCAGTGTCCTATGTGGTGTAAAAACTCGTGACATTTCAAATTTGGACAACTTCGCAGGTCATGAGTATATGTACAATTCACAGGTTATGTATCTGTACAATGACGGACGACGATCTCTGCCGAATGATCCCGAGAGTCGACGAACGAAACATGGGCAGTGTCCCGTTTGGCTGAATGTGTGCGTGTAACGCGTATACGTATATTATCTTGACGAAAGTCGGTGTATGTATTGTGTTGACGAAAATTTTCTTGGAGAAGAAGAAGAAGAAGAAGAAGAAAACGGACCGTTTCCGACTGATTCATGAGACGATATTATCATATCTCTGATATGCGTGAACCGATTTTATTGATTTTGGTCTTATTCGAAAGCTTATATGCGGTTTACACGAGAAAAGTGCTTTTAAATTTAGAAAATATTGCGCGCGTGATGAGATATTAATGAAATAAGTTTCAGGTTAGGTTGGAATAGCTGTGCGTCGAGTAAAGATTAGTGATAGTGATTAGTGATGGGATCAAGTATATTGAAGGTAGGTTCGAATCTGACTGTATAGTTTCGAACAGTTCACAAGTACTTCGGAAAAAAAAAACACTACTTTCAAGTAGACTCGAACCTTGACGGGATAGGTTCGAACTCTCTATAAGTACTTTGAGAAACGTCAGCGGTACTTGCAAGTATAATCGAACCCTGATCAATAGATTCGAATCCTTTATAATTACCTACTTTAACCAGGAGTTTTCTATTCGGTGCGAGTGAGTGATTTGTTTTCGGTGAAAATTATCTATGTACAAGTATTCCACATTACATTTAGTTAACTTTATTATCATTAACAATTAATTTATTTGGCAAATACACAAAATACTCTTAACATTTGTAAGGATTGAGGAATAATATTTGATTGACAATTTATTATAGCTTCAACCTAATTCGTTTTTTACTATAACGACATTTCGTGCCTTCGAAAATATTCTTTTTGATGGGACGGAGATTCCCATGGTGCACAGGTAATCACGAGCTAGTTTCGTTAAAATGAGGTACTGAATACTATTTACAGACCAATATAATAATAACCAATGTAGTAATAGCGGATGAACTAGACACGTTCTCGTTTACCTATATTGGCAACTTCGGTATCAAAGGATGACCATAATGAAATATGGGCGTCATTTTTGTCCGAATCATTTAAGTCTTGGGAAATATCCGTACTTGTTGATACATCGTCATTCAAAACGCACTTAGCTGCTTCCTCGATTAAAGCATCGCGTGCACAAGCAATATTTTCATTTGTAGAAAAACTTGTAGTTTTGAAACGAGGATCTAATAAAGTAGTTATTGCATAAAAATTATTATTTTCAACATTACTTAGATAATATTCCATATAATAAATCAACTTTTGACGCAAAATCTGATCTAAACCAATATCATCGGTGCTATCGGTAGTAACGTATAAAAGAGTACTTAGTTGCTTTTTTAGTGGTATTATTTTTGATAAATTTATATTTTTTTCGCTACTAATTTCTTTTGTAACTAAAAAAAATATATGCAATATGGGCAGTATTAAACCCAGAGTATTCCATTCATGATCACTTAAAAATTCAAAATTATGTGTTAATGTGGCTAACGCTAATACCACAGCACGTTTTTGCTCTAATAATCTATCAAAGATTTCATATGTTGAATTCCAACGGGTTTTAACTTCAATTATTAATTTGTGATTTGGGATCTTAATCAGGTTTTGCGTTTCCGCTAATTTATCTTGTGCTAGGCTGCTGTGTTTAAAATACGTAATTACTCGACGACATTTCTCGCGAATCCGGACAATATCTGGAATCACAATCATAGATTTTTTTACTATGAGGTTCAAGGTATGTGAAAAACATAGTATGTTGGTCGCTTGATTTCGGGAATTTCGCGATTTTCGACCTTATTCTGCGATCTTTAAACGTTTTTAACTCAGAGCACCGTTAACCGATTTTGATGAAATTTTCAGCATGTATACAGCTTACTTAAATTTACAAACGGGTTTTTTGAATTTTCATTACAGGCTCAGAAAAAAGAGTTGAAAAAACTGCCCTTTCTATGTTTTTTTGCAATTCCGACAAATTGCATTTTTTTCAAAACTACGAAACACGTCACTTAGCAAAGTAATCCTTCTACCTTCTAAAAAAAACTCATGTCGTTTGGACCAATTCTAAAAAAGTTATGCGATTTTAAAAAGTGTGCCAATACTTTTTTTACTCACTGTATATAATTATCATATATATCTCTCTCTCTTCGGCTGCTTCGTTATTAAAACAATGCTAACATGTAAAACGCTCATTCTGAATGAGCGACGAACCAATCAAATAATTTGTTACATTATAAATGGAGAAACTATTTACATGATTGGATAGTTTTATTAACAAATACATGCTACATTAAATCATGAATAACGGCGTCGTTGTACATCGTCAATCGACACTCGTTCATTAGCGTCCAACCAATCAATCATATGTCGTGTGATCTGTATAATTCTAATTTGTAACGATAATAATAATTTATAATCAGTAATCACTATCAGTAACCCTCACGCATCGTCTATCGTCGTGTAGTGATCCACGTTGAACATGCCTAAACGTTCTTGGGTTTGGGATTATTATTCTAACCCAGAAAATGGTGTTGTGGTGTGTAGCACATGTAATAAAAAGCTGAAATATGACAAATGTACTACAAATTTAATTAAGCATGCGAAGCTTCATAATATCTCCAAGAAAACTGACAGTAATGATAATACTGTTTTAGAAAACGTATGCCCTTATGAAGGTATATTACATTATTCTAATTCATATTAATGTTTTAGATTTAATTTATGCATAAAGATTATTGCAATTGATTCTAAAAATACTGATTCTTTCAGAGAATAATCCGAGAAAAAAAACAATCGATTCTTTAATAATCGATTTGATAACAACTGATCTGCAGCCATTATCCATAATAGAAGACAATGGTTTTGTTGCATTGTTAAAATTTTTGGACCCAAAATATCAACTACCAAGTCGGAAGGTATTAAAAAAATGGTTAGAAAAGAAATATGAAGAAGCTACATCGAATGTTAAAAATGAATTAGCCAATGTGCGAAAGGTCTGTATTACGACAGACACGTGGACTAGCGTAAACATGGACAGTTTCTTAACTGTTACGTGTCATTTTATTAATGACATTTACCAACTAAAAATATATGTGTTGGAAACTGTAAAAATTGAAGGAAGTCATACCGGTGCCGCAATTGCAAATAATTTAAAAGGTATATTTAATAATTGGAAAATAGAAAATAAAGTTATAAGCGTTGTTACAGACAACGCAGCAAATATGAAATTAGCAATTAAACAGCTAGAACCTAAAACGACCAACATACTATGTTTTGCACATACCTTGAACCTCATAGTAAAAAAATCTATGATGGAGATTCCGGATATTGTCCGGATTCGCGAGAAATGTCGTCGAGTAATTACGTATTTTAAACACAGCAGCCTAGCACAAGATAAATTAGCGGAAACGCAAAACCTGATTAAGATCCCAAATCACAAATTAATAATTGAAGTTAAAACCCGTTGGAATTCAACATATGAAATCTTTGATAGATTATTAGAGCAAAAACGTGCTGTGGTATTAGCGTTAGCCACATTAACACATAATTTTGAATTTTTAAGTGATCATGAATGGAATACTCTGGGTTTAATACTGCCCATATTGCATATATTTTTTTTAGTTACAAAAGAAATTAGTAGCGAAAAAAATATAAATTTATCAAAAATAATACCACTAAAAAAGCAACTAAGTACTCTTTTATACGTTACTACCGATAGCACCGATGATATTGGTTTAGATCAGATTTTGCGTCGAAAGTTGATTTATTATATAGAATATTATCTAAGTGATGTTGAAAATAATCATTTTTATGCGATAGCTACTTTATTAGATCCTCGTTTCAAAACTGCAAGTTTTTCCAAAAATGAAAACATTGCTTGTGCACGCGATGCTTTAATCGAGGAAGCAGCTAAGTGCGTTTTGAATGACGATGTATCAACAAGTACGGATACTTCCCAAGATTTAAATGATTCGAACAAAAATGACGCCCATATTTCATTATGGTCATCCTTTGATACCAAAGTTGCCAATATAAACGAGCACGTATCTAGTTCATCCGCTATTACTATAGAGATACACAATTATTTAAAGTCACAGTACGTGAATCGTAAAAATGATCCTTTATTATTTTGGTCTGTAAATAGTATTCTGTACCCTATTTTAACGAACGTAGCTCGTGATTACTTATGCACCATGGGGACGTCCGTCCCATCAGAAAGATTATTTTCGAAGGCAGGAAATGTCATTAATAAAAAACGAAATAGACTGAAGCCAAAAATTGTCGATCAAATATTATTCCTCAATAGTTACAAATGTTAACAGTGTTTTGTGTATTTGTCAAGTAAATAAATTGTTATTGATAATACTGATATTTTCTTTATAATTAAATTCACTATCGTATCAGCCTTCGATCATAAATTTTAGGTGTCATAGGTTTTCGTTATTAACATTTTTAGGCTTAAAATTACTCCTTTTTTTAGCATTTTTGTGTTCAAACGTGCACCAAACATCGTCATTTTACGTTCTGTACCTTCTAATAGGCTGATACGATAGCGATTAATATAACATATAAGAGTATCTTTGGTTCCTGTATTTGCGACAATCCTACGTCGAGTTATACTGCCTACCGTCGACGCTGCTTTTTATTATAGCAGAGCAAGGAGCGCCACGTAGAAATCGAACGACTACTGGAAAATTAAATTTTTTTTCCTATCCTTGAATAACGAATAAGTAAAACCCATAAAGTTTTTTTACTGTAAGTTGTATACTTTTTTACAAAAAAATCCTAAACATCACCTATTTTTTAGCGATTTGTTGAGAATGTTCCCTTAAAAGTATTGTTTTTCTTTTTCAAACCACTCGTGAATCGTGAACTGTTCGAAACTATCCGGTCATCAAACTATCTGGTCACATAAATCGTACCTCATCAATTTCTCAATAATTAGTGAGTAGAACCGACATGTAATGGTAAAAACATAAAGTAAATGCAAAATGAGAAACAGAAATAAAACCTTCAAGCTTACACCTTGAGAAGCAACTAAAGTAAAAAAAACGGGTTTTACTTCAAAGTTGAATAACTCGGCCATAAAAATCGCACAACAAATTGATTACTCTCTTTTTACACAGGAAAGTAGCCGCTTTCGACTGGTGTAAATGGAATTTGTATAAAAAAATCTATACACCCCGTGGAACATCGCAAAGTTGAAGAAATTTTTTTAAAATTAACCAAGTGCTCTTTATATTGCTGTAACTTTGCCGAAAAGCAACGCATCTAAAATTTGAAGAGAGCAGCTGAAAGTAGAGATTCCACGCTTTCAAACCGTATGTTCAAAATATAGATACGACTATTTTTACCGGAGTAATGACCATGTGAACTTGCCCCTATTCTTCGGACTCCCGGAGGTGATCCTTTAATTAATGTGAGGAGTGTATTATACAGTAAACGGTCTACTTCCACTTATACTTAACATAGGCAAAGTGCCTACCCAAGGCTTTCAAAATATTGTAGCTTACAGGCACATTCGTCAGTTTTATTCATGAGAAATTTATTCGTGAAATGTATTCACATCTTTTATTCGTGGGAATTTATTCGTTAGTTTTATTCGTGACAAAGAAATCGTGACAAAGAATAAATTCAGATTTCCCCCGAACTAGATGCTCCATGACAAAGGATCCTGTGATGAATAAATTTCACGAATCACGAATAAATGTCTCACAAATATACCTAACGAATGCAGATAACCGGACTAGAGTACATATATATGAATAATAATAATGAATATAATAACGATAACTCTGCTACGAGTATATATGAAAATAGTATTTTTCTATTACTTACATTCGCTTGCTTCGACATGGTGATACGTACTGATTGTTTGAACGCAGGGATACGTTAGCAAACTACGCTGATGGAGGGGGAAACACCTACAGGAGCGGTGGTTAAATGTCCTGCTGTAGGTGTCCTCCCCCCCACCGTCTATCCCTGTTTGAAGGCGCGAAGAAGAACCACACAAGCTGAAGGTGGCCCAGATGTCAGTTAAATATTCGAAACGTTCGACGATGAAGGAGCACTTTTTTTTAGTAAGCTGCGGCGATGTGGACACGACAAAAACAGAGAAAAAGCGTTTGCAAACAATGTTTTTGTTCGTGTTCGACTTGTTGGAGACCCGGGGTTATAGACCAGGTTCGAAAAAAAAATTTGACGGTTGACGAGAGGAATCGAACCCAGGACTTTCCCGTTTACGATGCAACTGTTATTTCGCACCTACCCAACGTATTTCGTTGTAAAGAGTTTCAAATTCTAGGTATATATATTGAATTAATTGTTTATGAAAAACACGCATTACAGCAAAATATTCTACAAAATATTATTATTAAATGTCTTTATCTTTATTGCACCATGAAAATTACGATATAACAATAATTGTGAATAGGCGAGATTCAGCATAAGTGCTGCTCTACAATGTAACCTAATATATTATCATCATTCGACCTCTGGACTCATTCCGCACACTGTCAAAAGAGTTGTGTTAAAGCGTACAGAGGAAATCTGTTTAAAAAGAAAAGCTGTTTATAAAGCAAACAAAGGGGGGTATAACATGAAAAATAGGATTATTAATATGTTACCGCTCAGTTATAATATTATGCAAATTATCATTAAAGGCGAATGGTTAACAGATGATCATATCGAAGATTTTCATAAATTATTACAAGCTAACTCTAATTATGAACCACGCGACACGTGGAGAGTTCAATTGCCTGGTACAATTCAACCAGTTCCTGAAAATCAGGATCACATACAGATTTTGCACCAAACCGAAGATTTTAAAACCAATGCAGGGGGACACTGGGTTTGTAGCTTCTATAAACGTGATGAAAGAAGATCCAGACTAGAGATTCAGATTTCACGTGTACGACTTGTACACGTGTATACGTGTAGTTCATACATCCGTGTTCTAATCCGTGTACTTCTTAATACACGGATACACGGGTATTGAAATACACGTGTACACGTGTATCGAAATTCACGGGTCGTAGTATCCGTGTACCCGTGTACCCGTGTACTGAAATTCACGGGTACACGTGTATCGAAATATACGGATTCACGTGTATTAAGATATCCATATTTAATTTTTTATCTAAATATCCGAATGTTTAGATTTTACACAAATAGTTTGCGATAGGTAGGTACAAGCATAATTTACTAGGTTGCAAATGAAAATAAAAAACATCATGATTTTGTTTAATAAAGTTTAATCTATTAATCTTTTGTTTTGGTGTAAGAATACTAACGCGTTAACATTCTCTGGGAGTAAACGGTTTCTTTTTTTTGTTACAATGCTTCCAGCACACGAAAAACATATTTCCGACATTGCCGAGGTTGCTGGAATGGTTAAATGTTTTTTGGCAACATGGGAAATCACCGGGTATTTATTTGCCTTAGCCTTCGACCAGTCAAATGGGTCTAAATCGAAGCGTAATTGTGGCTCGGCCATATACGTTTCAAATTGAATATTAACATCGTTATTGTCGGTACTTCATTATATAAAAACTGAAGAGCACTTTTCCCGCGTGAATTTTTTTGCTAACAGTATGGACAGGTGCCTCTTGAAGTAAACGTTGTACTTCTGTACGAATCAGATGTCTCACGTGGATTGATTCATGCTCCAGATTTTTATATCACGGATTAAAGAAGCGGATTAAAGAGTATCACCTTCGTTCCAGTCGAGTTTAAAGCGTTTCGTTATATTCGAAATCAAAGTCTCCTTTAATTGACACAAAACCGTGTCATCATCACCCCTTAAAATAAGATGCTTCTCGATCACATTTTTTGTAAATGGTCTCACCATTGAGATAGGAGAATGGCTGTCTCCACAAAAAGCGTTATTATCAGTTGATGCGGTTTTAAAATATTCAACAGAGATTCTATCATTCTCCATTGTCTCTCAGTAATTTCTAGAGATTCTTCTACGGTGGCAGAAGTAATGGCTCTGTCTGCGATGACGTTTGATACTGGAAGCTTGTTTTTATGTAGTCTATTCAACATGAAGTACGTTGAGTTCCACCGCGTAGAACAACTTTGTAATAACGTCGTTTTTAGGACAGACAGCTGCTCTTGCATTCGCTTCAGTGCCTGAGTTGCAACACTGGAATGCTTAAAGTGTCGAACTATTTTACTGCAATACTGAATAATCTGTTGTACATTTTCTTCTTTTAATGCTTTATTTACAGCTAGTTGCAGGGTATGTGCTGCACACCCCATGCTGGAGATATTTGTATGGTCTGACGCTCTTGACAGAAATGAGATAGTATTCAGCATATTTTGGGCATTGTCTGTAACAATGGCCACTACTTTCTCACGAATTTCCCAGTCTGCGAGAGTTTTTTCTAGTTCGTCGGCGAGGTTTTGCCCGGTATGACGTTCTTCCATCTCGTATGTGCTTAATACAAGACTATCCGTGGCCCAATTAGAATTAATAATGTGTGCAGTCATTGTAATGTACGATTCTTGCGCTACCGGTAGCCAACAATCAGATGTACACCCTACGCTTTCAGCAGCTTTCAACTTCTCTTTTATTTTTTCCACGACCGTACCTTTAAAACCCATTAGCCTTTTCTACATTGCCTCTTCCTTACATGCTTTGTAATTGTGCTGCGCTACGGTCAAGTGGAGGTTTGAGGGTGGAGTTTCGTGCGACTGTCTTTAATATAATTGGTCACGAAAAAGCTCCTCCCTCAAAAATCGTAGGCGGAAAGGTGGGAAAAATATGCGTCGAAAAATCCAACGGGACTTTCGGTATTTCCCAGGCGTGAGTTCCCAATCTTACCATCTGCATGTTACCCTAAACGGATCGTTAGCGGGCCGCGGTTTATTGCAGGTTTATGACTGTCGACTTTTTCCTACACGCTATAAAGCAATTGAAAACATCTGGCAAATAACTTGCATGATTAGAGGAAGGTTTTTCGGCTTAATTTCCATTTGCAGCAAGTTAATTTCTTTATGTTCGGTGGGCAATAAACTGCGCTCCGCTACAGTTGAATAGGTTTCAGACTTATGTATGTATGAGCTGTTCGAAGCTACTGCGGGACCTTTGATTTGTACGCTTTACAATTACCAACATTCTTGCATGCAGGAGAGTGTTTTGTTTTTAAGCATCCTCTAGACGGTCAATGTTTTTGTGCAATATAATGCACAATATTTATGTGCATTAATATTGAATATTGCACAATATATGGACCGTCTAGGGGCCGCTTACGATGAATATCGCGCAGTGAGTGGACTACCCCTTTTCTTCCTGTGTCTCTCCACGAGGCGTACATATTGATAGTGGATAATACTTTTCAATTACTATATTGGTGGAAAAGGGGTAGTCCGCTCACTGTGTCATATTGACCGTAAGCGGCCACTAAACGGTTCATATATTGTACAATATTCAATATTAATGCACATAAATATTGTGCATTATATTGCGCAAAAACATTGACCTTCTAGAGGCTACTTAAAAACAAAACAGTCTCCTGCATGCAAAATGTTGGTAATTGTAAAGCGTACAAATCAAAGGTCCCGCAGTAGCTTCGAATAGCTCATACATAAGCCTTAAACCTATTCAAGTGTAGCGGAGCGCAGTTTATTGCCTACCGAACATAAAGAAATTAGCTTGCAACAATTGGAGATTAAGCCTAAAAACCTTCCTATAATTCTGCAAGTTATTTGCCAGATGTTTTCAATTACTTTATAGCGCGTAAGATTCAGGCCTGCACAGCGAGCCTTTTTCAGCGCCTAGCGGCAAGCAACCAGCCGTACGCCGTTACCAAGGGTAGAATCGGTGAGGCGAACTGCAGTAGTGTAGGTGCACGACGATCCCGCACCTACGGGGGCTCTATGCGGGCTCGTCGTGCACCTACACTACTGCAGTATGCCTCACCGATTCTACCCTTAGGAACGGCGTACCGCTGGTTGCTTGCCGCTAGACGCTGAAAAAGGCTCGCTGTGCAGGTCTGCGGGGTTGGAAAACGTCGAAAGTCATAAACCTGCAATAAACCGCGGCCCGCTAACGATCCGTTTAGGGCATCATGCAGATGGTTAAATTGGAGACTCACGCCTGGGGAATACCGGAAGTCCCGTTGGATTTTTCGATGCATATTTTTCCCACCTTTCCGCCTACGATTTTTGAGGGAGGAGCTTTTTCGTGACCAATTATATTAAAGACAGTCGCACGAAACTCCACCCTCAAACAGGTACGTCATCCAGGAAACTAATATATAAGAGCCGCGTTTTGTAGCGCGCGATTTAAAGAGTCCTTGAACCATCTAGTGTTACACCAGTAATATAGTGCTATGTAATACGATTCGTGAATTCTAGAAATAATATTCTAAGTTATTGGTTCAATTCCGATACATATTCCTATTTATAATTAACTGGACTAGCTATAATTAATTTTTCGATAATTTTAAATACGCGTTTGAAATGTCGAAACGCAAAAGTTGGGTATGGAGATTTGCAAGCCGTGATGGCGATAAAGCCATCTGTAATCTGTGCGACGAAGAAGAAAGCAATGAATTTTCGTGTGCGGGTGGAACAACTGGCTCCATTGGTAGGCATTTGACGTCCATTCACGATTTGAAGCCTACCAGCAATAATATTGAAGCAGAAAGTACCTCATCGAATGTCAACGGTAAGTATCAACATTTACCATCATAGTGCAGTATGTCCGGTTTGTTTGTATACACTAGGGTGGACCTTCTTTTTTGACTATCAAATTTTTTGCACGCCGCACCCCAGTTTTGTTCCATTTGATAAAAAAATAATTTGTACAAAATTTGCAATATGCAATATGCACTGCGAGATCCTAGTAGAGATTTTCGTCCCAAACACGAATCCGTAAACAAAATTTCTCTATCGCTCTCAGTTTTTGAAAAACATGAGTTTTTGTAAAATGCGCACGATTTTTTCTTCGTACAAAATTTCACATTTATTGCAACTTTAACGCAAATAAGGCGCGCCTTTCTCTTATCCGATGAACCTAATTTTTTACGGGAATTATTTCCTTACCCAGTGTAACAATTTTAGGGGGCGGCGTGAAAAAAAACTTGCAACAAAATTTTTACCTAGAGTAGCTAAGATCCACCCTAGTATTCACGCTATTATTTTAATTTTTATAGCATTTTCGTACAATCATATTTTCTACTAATTTTTCCCCTAATAAAAATTGGCCGCAGATAAAAAGGTTCGCCTCCCCTGGCATAAGGGACTTAAGGGGGGGGGGGTCATGTCTAAAAATCGATTTTTTTATTTCATTTTTCGAATGCTCAACCTTTTAAGAATACGTGTTTAAAAGGATTTTTCGAAATTCGTAAAATTCCCAAAGTTATAGGCATTTTAGCATTGTATACCTCCAGCGCGAAGAGTCGTCAGAGTCCAAGTGACAAGCGTAGAGAAGAGTTCAATTGTTTTGAGGTGTGGCGCGTTTAGTTTAGTCGCATATAACTATAAAATAGACATGAATATACAAGCAAAACTTTAAACGCGATTATCTCGAATCATGATGTTTCCCAACGGTAGACAGCATAACAAAAGAAATTATTAACAGATTTCAAAAAACTTGGGGGCATTTTCTTTGTCATTGAATTCACTATCGCATCAGCCATTGACCATCAATTTTAGAGGTCATAGTTCTTCGTTGTTAACATTTTTGGGCGCATTACCCACTTTTTCAAACGCGTTCAAACGTATACCAAACATCGCCATTTTGCTTTATTTGCGTTATCGAAGACTGATGCGATAGCGATTGAAATAACCTATAAGAATATCTTTGGTTTTTTGATTTCTGACAATCCTACGTCGAGTTCTACTGTCTACCGTTTACGCCTCTTTTATTGCAGCAGTGCACTGACCGCCACGTAAAATTAGAACCATTATGGGAAAATGAAAAAAAGTTTTTATATTCTTGAAGTTATATTCATAAAGTTTTTTTACTGCAAGTTGTATACTTTTTTGAGAAAAAATCAAAAAGATCACCTATTTTTCGAGCGTTTCGACCGGACGGTCCCCTTAAGGAGGTAGTGGACTATTGGATACGTAGAATCGTTAGTTTCTTTGGCGCTAAATTACTTTGATACCACACAATCGTTATAGACGTGCTTTTGACAATCTATTGTGGGCAAGGTTGCTTCAAAAGGCTGCCTTTTTAACATTTTTTTATCTTCAACGATTAATAACTTAGACAATTTTATACATTCCGACAATTTTTTGTAGGTAACCATTCGCAAACGTGGCCAAAATAGATTGTGAAAAGCACGATTGTAACGATTATTTGGTATCCACGTAATGTAGCGTCAAAGAAACTACCGATTTCACGCATCCAATAGTCCACTACCGTCTTAATCCTTACCATATTCAGTTCAGCGTACAAAATAATATAAAAATACATATTTTCACAATTTTATCTAAAAATAACTGCTATGGTAAACCAACCAGTAATTGACCGCATACCAGTGGATAACCATTAGGCAAAGAAATGTCAATTATAAATTTAAAAATATTATGTTTATAAATAGAGTGTAGTTACACTTAATATTACACATTCTAAAGGGTTTTCCCGTTAATATTAATAATAATAATAATAATAATAATAATAATATTAATAATAATAATAATAATAATAATATTAATAATATTAATAATAATAATAATAATAATAATTTATATCCGCATATTTTTAGTTACGCGTATTAAGCAAACATCAGTAAGTACAATTCTTATTAAAAGTATGCTGTCATTTACTGGGCTTCTACACAATTTATAATCTTTTTTTTTTAAATTAAGATAAGAATACGTAATTATTTTTATAGAAATTTCAAGAAAAATAAATTTAAATGCAATTTCAACAGTTGTTTTGTTCTTATACATAAATATATTCAAGTAGTAATCTCAAAGGTCCATAAATTCGCGAATTCGGTCATTCACTGGTTGGTTTAACCTAGTTGATTTTTACCAGAGTGTCTCCCCTGAACAGTGGACAACACCACGCCGATAAATAATAGCAAATCGATGTGGCTCAATTCCATTGTTTCTCGTTTCGTAGATCACACGTCATGAGTAAAAGACACTAACCGGATTAGAAATTGGCCACCAACATTCATAAAGATATCCGGCATATTATTGTTAAAAGATACGTTCTGTACACATCGTTGAACGCGTTTTGAAATGCATGATAAAGTGGTGATAATAAAAATATATAGTTCGATTTATAAAAATTACTTTGATATTGAATTAGCTGTAAATAATATCTTAAACGCAAATCTGAATAGTCTATTAAGTTCTCCCATCAAATCAAGCAACTTTCATATCAAACATTCTTTCGCTTTTTCAATAGAAAAATAGAACAATAATAACGTGTATATGAACAAACCGTACTTATACTTTATAAAAGATAAAATAACTAGTAATAATAAATATTAATTCCTATAGAAAGTGAAACGATGATAAATATGGAAGAGGATATTGAAAATGTAGAACAAAATACAGTTCCCGAAAATTCACAGCCGCCAAAAAAACGCCAAAGGATTTGTAATTTAAAACAGCCGACGGCGAACAACCGTTTATGCGATTCCGCAAAAAAGGAAAAAATACATCAGGCTGCAGCAAAATTAATTGCGAGAAACCAACTACCAATTTCACTTTGTTCGTCCGACGGTTTCCAGCAATTTATGACCGTAGTGCAGCCCAATTACAAACCATGTAAGGAAGAAGCTATGAAGAAAAGACTAATGGGTCTCCAAGGTACGGTCGTGGAAAAAATAAAAGAAAAGTTAAAAGCTGCTGAAAGCGTAGGGTGTACATCTGATTGTTGGCTATCGGTAGCGCAAGAATCTTACATAACAATAACTGCACACATTATTAATGATAATTGGACCACGGATAGTTTTGTATTAAGTACATACGAGATGGAAGAACGCCATACCGGTCAGAACCTCGCCGACGAATTAGACAAAACCCTCACAGACTGGGAAATACGTGACAAAGTAGTGGCCATTGTTACAGACAATGCCCAAAATATGCTGAATGCTATTTCATTTCTATCAGGAGCATCACACCATACAAATATCTCCAGCATGGGGTGTGCAGCACATACCCTGCAATTAGCTGTAAATAAATCATTAAAAGAAGAAAATGTGCAACAAATTATACAGTATTGTAGTAAAATAGTTAGACATTTTAAGCATTCTAGTGTTGCAACCCAGGCACTGAAGCGAATGCAAGAGCAGCTGTCTGTCCCAAAAACCACATTATTACAAAGTTGTTCTACGCGGTGGAATTCAACGTACTTTATGTTGAATAGATTACATAAAAACAGGCTCCCAGTGTCAAACGTCCTAGCAGACAGAGCCATTACTTCTGCCACCGTAGCAGAATCACTAGAAATTACTGAGAGGCAATGGAGAACGATAGAATCTCTGTTAAATATTTTAAAACCTTTGCAACTTATAACAACGCTTTTTTGTGGAGACAACCATTCGCCTATCTCAATGGTGAGACCACTAACGAAAAAAGTGATCGAGAAACATATTATTTTAAGGGGTGATGATGCCACGGTTTTGTATCAATTAAAGGAGAGTTTGATTTCGAATATAACGAACCGTTTCAAACTCGACTGGAACGAAGGTGATACTCTTTCACAAAGTCATGTATCATGCTTCTTTGATCCGCGATATAAAAATCTGGAGCATGAATCAATTCATGTGAGACAACTGATTCGTACAGAAGTACAACGTTTACTTCAAGAGGCACCTGTCCTCAATGTTAACAAAAAAAAGTCACGCGGGAAAAGTGCTCTTCAGTTTTTATATGACGAAGTTACCGACAACAACGATATTAACATTCAATTTGAAACGTATATGGCCGAGCCACAATTACGCTTCGACTTGGATCGATTTGACTGGTGGAAGGCTAGGACAAATAAATACCCGGTGATTTCACATGTTGCCAAAAAATATTTAACTATTCCAGCAACCTCGGCAATGTCGGAAAGATGTTTTTCGTGTGCTGGAAGCATTGTAACAAAAAAAAGAAACCGTTTACTCCCAGAGAATGTTAACACGTTAGTATTCTTACACCAAAATAAAAAATTAATAGATTAAACTTTATTAAACAAAATCATGATATTTTTTATTTTCATCTGCAACCTAGTAGGGTAATTCCGGGAGACGCAGTCGAGCTGGAGAGTTGGTCGAGTTGCTATATTCAGACTCTACATCTATGTATATGTAAAAATGTGTTAAGGTTCAGAACAATTAATTCTCTAGAAATCAACTGTTTCGACCAAGTCTCCAGCCCGAATGCGTCTCCCGGAATTACCCTAAATTATGTTTGTACCTACCTATTACAAACTATTTGCGTAAAATCTAAACATTCGGATATTTAGTTAAAAAACTAAATATGGATATCTTAATACACGTGAAACCGTATATTTCGATACACGTGTATCCGTGAATTTCGGTACACGGGTACACGGGTACACGGGTACACGGATACTACGATCCGTGAATTTCGATACACGTGTACACGTGTATTTCAATACCCGTGTATCCGTGTATTAAGAAGTACACGGATTTGAACACGGATATTTTTACGACACGTGTACGCGTGTACACGTGTATCTTCAATACACGTTCTACGCCGGGATCTCTAATCCAGACATACGGCTTCTTCAGAATCATATTTTGCGGAAAGTACGTACCATACTTTCAGCGGTTCTGAATCAATCATACTGAATTCGGCAGGGAAAGCTATAAACGTTCTACCTGTATTGAAATCGAAGAAGACGACAAAAGCATGGCATTGTAGTTATCTTTGTAAAACAAAAGATGTTGAAATTCTGAATAATTTACAAGATTTCTTCAAACGATTGTTGGAATGCTCATTAAAAAGGGTCCATAAGTTGAACAACCATATCAGTAGCTGTTCTAATAAAGTGCATGCTGAAAAAGTTGGCCGTTCTCATGGTTGTTATATAAACCCTAAACTATGTAAGTCCAATTTTTTGGCCTTTGAGATTTTGGCACCTCACTTTCCGGATTTACGAAATTTGAAGAGAATGATATACACAATAGCGAACATTTATAAAGACCAATTACATAATTTAGACAAAGCTTTAAACGATAGTGACCTCGAAACACTTGCACGAATAACACTGCAAGCTCGGAAAGAAGCTGAAGCATCACACAAAAATAATACTGAAATAAGCTTGAACGAAGATGAGATTATATCTCGATATTCTTTAGCATTTAAAGCGTTCACAAAGCGGTCTATGGACACACCACGCATCCCGTGCGTTTCCTGCGAGAAACTCTGTTTTCAAAGAGAGGTTTGTAAGTTGAATGTTTCTAAGAGAACATATAAGGGAAATGTAATGCAAACATTGTTAAATCATATTGGATACAAAGTTGGTGACGTGCATTTCATTTGCCGATATTGTCACGATAAAATTCGCAACGATTCCATACCACCAAAATGTATTTTAAATAAACTTGATGTACGTTCAGTTCCAGAAATAGCAGTCTTGAACGATTACGAACGAATTCTCATTCAAAGAGCTAAACCGTTTCAAACGATTGTGAGAATGGATACAGTAATGAGTAAAAAAAATATGCCACATAAACATAGGTTTCCAAAAGTAAAGGGGAGAACATTTCACCTTCCTTTGTCGTTACAAGAAAATTTAAAAAAAATCTGTCCTTCAACTGAACCTTTAAATCAAAATCATGAATTATACATATTGGTGCGGGGCGTTCCAACAAAATCTAAAATAATTTGGGAAAAGTTAGTTGACTTGAAGAAAGTATGGAATGCCTTAGTATGGTTGAAAGCCAATAATCCTCTATAGTCAGAAATTGTTTTACCACAATCGCATGATTTATTGCTGAATGCCAAATTACCAGATACAGAATTTCAAGAAGAAGTTGTTGCCAATGATAATAATAACGATAATAACGAATCTATGGAGGACGTTGAAGGTGATCAACTTAATATCGATGAAAACAACAAACGTGCATTATTGACGCAAATGTCAGAATCGGATTCATATTATGATCAGTTTACGATTTATCCAATGTATGACAAAAGGGTTAATGAATCTGCTACCGCACTCTATCAAATGCTTAAAGTTCATGACATTCCGTTGGGCCATCGTGCTGAACAATTAGATGTGAAATGTTTCCCAGATTTATATCCTTATGGAATGAACGGACAGCATGAAGAAAGATTGGTTCGTTTGACTGATCATGAATTTATTAAATCCAAACTGATGTCCAAGCATTCGCAATTTCGATTGAACACGCAATATATTTTTCATTTATTACACGATACCAATATGCGGCAATTGAACGCTGGAATTTTTCACAAAATGAACGTCGTAAATCCACATGAAAAATACACAGCTGCTGGTTTTCTAGAGCAACTCTCTAAAGATCAGCTACAAACGAACTTGAACACTATATATTCCAGATTACGTAATACAGCACAGTATTGGCGAAAACCGAGAAATGATTTGAACTGTATGATACACCACTATGGACCAGCTACATGGTTCCTCACGCTCAGTCCAAGTGAGTGGCTATGGACAGATTTAATAGAATATCTTCGTGAAGTAAACGGCCCATCGGTGGCTAAAATGTCCCCGAACGAACTGATTGCTTCTGATCCCGTTTCAACTGCTCGATTGATAGATAATGCATTCCACGCTATGCTGGATTTCATTTGTTCGCCCGACAATCCGATTGGCAAGGTCACTCATTACTTTTGGCGCAGAGAATATCAAAGCAGGGGATCACAACATTTTCATCTTTTAATTTGGATTGAAGATGCTCCTATAATCGATAAATCTTCGAAGGAAGATGTAGCACGATTCATTATGAAATACGTCACTTGCAGATTACCATCACCACATGTGTCGCCAGAATTATATTGTCGTGTAATTGCACATCAAATGCATAAATGCAATAGCTACTGTCTACGCAACAAAAAACTAAAAATTCCTTCTGCAAAGTATGTAGATTTTCATTTCCACGTCCAGTTACAGATACTTTGATAATAAGGGATGTGGCTGTTTCTATAGGTGCTAGAAAACAATTGAAAGCAAAAGGTAGACTCTATGATCTTCCACGTTCAATAAAGGAAGTCCGTATCAATGATTATAATGCTCCCGTTCTCACGGTTTGGAGAGGTAACATGGATATACAATATATTGGGGAAAAAACAGGGTTGGTAACATGTTACTGTACTAAGTACGTGTCAAAGCCAGAAAAAAGTTACGCTACGGACACTATGGCAGCAATAAATTCTACTAAGTCATTGGCTAGTCTTCTGTGCAACCTTGGAATGCGCATGCTAAATCATAGAGAATGTGGAGCGCCTGAATGCGCTGATACTCTTTTAGGATTATCATTGCATGGCACTGACTCCAATACTACTATTAGATGGTTAGATGTAAATATACTGAGAAGTAGGAAATTGAAAACTCGCAAAGACATTGAGGAGCTGGAAGGTGAATCCACAGACATATTTTGTCCATCCCTCATAGATGATCACTATCCTAACAGATCTAAGGAATTAGAATCTATGCATCTGTACGATTTTGCTATGTGGTATGACGTTATCAAAATTAGACCGTCTGAAAAAACTGAATATTATGAAATCCGAGCATCTTTGTTTTTGAAAAAAAGGAAAAGAGGCTATCTTATCAATCATTATAAGTACAATGTTCAAATCCAACCTGAGAATTATTATTTCTCATTATTATTATTATTCAAACCTTGGCTAAACACCGATGAATTGAAAAATGGATTTAACACATATGCGGAAGCTTTTTTGTCGCTAGAATCACAATTGACAGAAGCAGTTCAATATCACGAACGAATAACGGATATTCAAGAAGCGCGTGATCATATAAAGGAAGAAATTGAAAAGAACGTGTTGAATACTGTAGGACAAGAAGAAAATGATCAAGGCGATTATCCATTAGAGTGTGTCCCCGTTGGAACTGTTGGTGCCATGAAAGATTTTAAAGACACGGAAAATAAATTTGACTGTGGTGATCTTGCAGAAATGATTTCGGAATTGAACCATGATCAGAAGCAGATATTTGATAAAGTCACTAAGTCCTTGACGTCTGACGATAACATTCTCAGACTTTATGTGAGTGGAGAAGGTGGCACTGGTAAAAGTTTTTTAATAAAAACTATCAGACAGTGGATCAAGCAGAGTCTCGGAAAGGACACAGCAGTAACTGCTCCTACTGGACTCGCAGCTTTTAATATCGAAGGTCTTACCATACACCGATTATTCCAATTACCCGTAGAACATGGGCACACAGCCCAGTATATACAACTTAGCGATGCAGCCCTTCAAATTGTACGAGATCAACTCAAAAATGTTGCTTTAGTAATCATCGATGAAATTTCGATGGTTTCTAACGTAACTTTCCTGTACATACATCTGCGACTTACAGAAATATTTGATACTGGGTCATTCCACGCCAACTCGATCACTTTTTTCCCTCGATGTATCGGATTTTGTTCAACCTTGAATATGTTATAGTCCTCGTGAAAATAGGGTGGGTTTAATTCATCATTTTGTCGATTTCAAGTTTGTTTAAAAAATATAGGGCGTTGAATTTTGCGATTTTTGCCTATTTTCGTGAAAATGGGTTGTACTTATGAATTTTTACCTCGGAAACTATTTGTCAGATTTAGTTGGTTCTTACGGCATTTTAACGAGGAAAGATCGGCCTTTCTGAATATTTTTTATGCCGGTTAAAAAATCATTTTTACAATAATGAAAATTATAAATAAAGTTTTATTTTGCAAATTGAGACTCAAGGTCACGATTTTAAAAATCTGAAAAAATTACCACCATATCCGCTGAAGAATTTTCTATAAAATCAGCCTTTCTTTTGTTGGTAATTTTTTTAAATTTAGAGTAGGAGTCAACATTATCGAACTGGAGTCTGATTTTGTTGCCTAGATATTTTATGTTGAATGTTTTTCCGAAGTCTTGAGCGAGTTCACGCTCAAACTTCGGAATACTGTAAGAGAAATTTGAAATGTACAAAGGGGGGGGGGGGGTTAATACTGCTTGCAGAGCCGCTGAGCGTGTTAACCGCACCTGGAGAGCCCAAGGCCTGCTTTGTTTTGTTTGGCGACGGAATGGAAACATCCGGCGACATTTTTTTTTTCGATTCAGAGGTTAAAGCGGAAAGTAACGGGTGGTCAGATTTGAACGCGGCAAGAGCGTTATAACGGTTATGGACGTTAATGTTAGGGATAACTTCCAGATTCTTAGCGAAATCGGTACATGAATTTATTGGAAGCGAAATAGGAATAGACGGTGGCGCAGGAGGCGTGTTGGTCGAAGCGTGAGCTAAGGAGTTGAGTCCATCAGAGGAGCTCTTGCCTCTCCTTTTTTTGGTCTTTTTCTTACCAGGAATATTTCCGGCCCCTGGATTCAATACTTCCGCCGACAGGGAACGGTCCGAAATCTCGGAGGATGAATTTAATAATTGCGTATCAATAGCGCTCTCTGCGGGGCGCTTACCGACGTGGATATTCATGCTAGTAGGTGGAGTAGTGAAAACTGAATTGCTTACCAGTTTGGAGGTAGATAGTTCTATAAGGTTTATGCCTGATCCCTCTTCATTATTACTAACAGGGTCCTCGGCGACCCTGTGGCCATCCAGGCTGCCGGGGGCAGCAATTTTTGGAAACCTTGCGATGAGCAGTAAGAGCGGCTGTATTTCACTCCAAATCACTAACGTTTGTTTCCCGTACTGGGATTATCTCAGCGGTGAAAGACGAAGAACTAGTGATCGTACTAATTTAAACACACTGCGCTATGGGTCCGGAGACAGAGAGACACGTCCTTACGCGTCGGAGCTCACAAGCGAAATGATACCGCAAATGACACTCTGGTTCTCTGTTTTTTTTTTTTTTTTAAATTTTAAGTCAGTAGGGGGAAAGGAGAGAGGAGCACCAGTCTCCCGCTTTTTGTTTACCTCCCCCCTATGGGCCGTCCCTCTAGGCTGAAGCCTAGTTACCGGCCAATGCTATGCATGGTATTACCGACAGAGAGTAAGAGCCGTAGCTGAGAGTGAGTCGCGGAAAATTTTCAAAAAACCGCATGAGGCTGGAAATTATAAGCGTCGAAAATAAGAAGGTTGAGAACACAATATATATGCGTGATACATCGTCACGAAAGTTGATTATAGAAAAAGCACAAATAGCGGCAGGCTTGAAAGTTCTGGAGGCGCTAGTTCATGCAATGGAGATAATGCTGAGTGAGCATGCGTAATAATATGTGCCAAGCACTCCTGTGAAATATGTCCATGTGTGAGGATCAGATATCCAGTCAAGAAAGTGATAAGCAACTGAAGGGAGAAGCTAGAGAACTGAAATCATATCTTAAATAGATTAGAAAAAAAGGGGGGGAAGGAGAGGGTTGAGGGAAATACAGGGAAAGGTAAGAGGTAAGGGGATAAAGAAGTGGGGTTAGAAGGACATGGGAAAAGGGATTTTAACTTTGTACGGTATTTTATTTAAATCGTATGTCCCGGTAAGGCGAACAAGGGGGTTGTCATGGTCGGAGACCAGATAACTGAGGTTAGTTCCACTAATAAAGTCACTTATTAACGGTACTTTGGAGTCAGCGTTGAGATCCTTAGTGGAGTATTTAAACGGGGTATTTAGAATAATTCTTAAAATCTTATTTTGAATGCGCTGTAAATTACTTTTATTGAGTTTGGAGGTATTCCACCAGACCTGTGCCCCGTACGTGAGCACAGGCCTGATGCAAGTTTTAAAAATATGTAATCGGAGGTGCAAATTAAGGGGAGATTTGTGGCTGATGTGCCTGTAAAGGCATCCTGCCACTTTAAGGGCCTTGGTGATCCGGTCATTGATTGCCGCGTCCCATAGCATTTTATAGTGAAAAATTAAGCCCAGGTATCTGACCTCATTTGACCAAGGTAAGATGGTATTATTGATTCTAATATTGCAATTACGCCTTTCTGCGAGAATGTTAGGATTGCGCAAAAAGATGATGGCCTCCGTTTTGCTGGAGTTTATTTGAAGTTTCCAGTCGGAAAAATATGACAAGACAGTGTCAAGGTATAATTGAAGCCTGTTTACCAGGATTTTGAAATTCCATGAGGAGGAGTAAAGTGCTGTGTCGTCCGCATAAAGGGCGAAATCGCAGCCAGGGGAGGTTGGGACGTCGTTAATAAAAATGTTAAAAAGGATAGGTCCTAATATTGAGGTCCTAATATAATAATAATAAATCCAAACATGGATTTGGTGCCAGAACACGAAACAAACAGATGCCTATCAGTAAGGTAAGAAGCAATGATTGCTATTACACCTGGGGCGAGCCCTATACGGTGAAGTTTATAGAGAATGGCTCCATGCCACACCGAGTCGAAGGCCTTGGAAAGGTCGAGTAAAATCATGCCCACGGCCCTGCGGACATTTAGCTCATGAGTAATGTACAACATATGTGAAGGTCACTGAAATCGGTGAATAGGTAGCTTTTCGACAAATTTACCAATTTTTTTACATCAACGTATTCTGCGCGTTGAAAAGGGATAATGTTTGAAAGAAGCCATATGACGCAAAGGAACGCTTTGGTCAGGAAAAATTGTTCAAGATTTAGGAACGATTTGATTGTGTAGAGTTACACGTATATGTAGGCATGGGTCCACCACTACTCTACTGCTTGATACGAGACACATCATAAGATTACCATAATTGATTAATCATTTTTTAATTAGTTATTATAGGAAGTGTTCAAAATGATCAATTAAAGTGTATCTCTATACACAGAGTATGCCGGGTATACAGTTGAAAAAATTGAGAAAGTTGAAAAAGTTATATAAACCCATGTCCGCAAATAATTTATTAGGGAATTATAAGATAGCAGAGATTCGTTACATCGTAAGCGAAGTTGTACAATGCTTCCCCGTTGTATGAGTCTGTAGAGTTGCTAATTAATAAAGAAATGAAGAAATTTATTTGCCTTTTAAAAATGCTGTATTAATTTGACATCGGGACACCCTGTATGTAAATTCTTACCGCTATTATAACTTTCATTCCTACCGCTTAGAGCGCTGCACTCATATTTCATGCTTAGTCGTTAACGTTGGAGGCGACACGGAAATGGTAATGGGGCTCTAGAGCCCCAACGTTAACGACTAAGCATGAAATATGAGTGCAGCGCTCTAAGCGGTAGGAATGAAAGTTATAATAGCGGTAAGAATTTACATACAGGGTGTCCCGATGTCAAATTAATACAGCATTTTTAAAAGGCAAATAAATTTCTTCATTTCTTTATTAATCATCAACTTTACAGACTCATAAAACGGGGAAGCATTGTACAACTTCGCTTACGATGCAACGAATCTCTGCTATCTTATAATTCCCTAATAAATTATTTGCGGACATGGGTTTATATAACTTTTTCACCTTTTTCAATTTTTTTCATCTGTATACCCGGCATACTGTGTGTACAGAGATACACTTTTATTTATCATTTTGAACACTTCCTATAATAACTAATTAAAAAATGATTAATCAATTATGGTAATCTTATGATGTGTCTCGTATCGAGCAGTAGAGTAGTGGTGGACCCATGCCTACATATACGTATAACTCTACACAATCAAATCGTTCCGAAATCTTTAACAATTTTTCCTGACCAAAGCGTTCCTTTGCGTCATATGGCTTCTTTCAAACATTATCCCTTTTCAACGCGCAGAATACGTTGATGTAAAAAAATTGGTAAATTGGTCGAAAAGCTACCTATTCACCGATTTCAATGACCTTCACATATGTTTGCAATGTCGTCATTCTGAACGACATTTCCCTTTAAACTTTTTGACGGTCGCCCTCAGTTTCGGAGATATTAATAAAAAACTTTCGGCATGATATATTGAAAGCTACCTCCACACCGATATCAATGACCTTGACATATATTATCAAAAACATATGAAAAACTTTCGGCATAATATATTGAAATCTGTTCCATAGCCGACGATATTAATATTGGTGGGGGGCTAGATTAGGGTGGGGTACGCGTAAAGCATGGTAGCGAACCGATGTATGTGTTAAACTCGGTAATTCTAGTGTTAAGTAAGGTTTTTTGCGAATATTTCGTAAACCAAAGCCGACCGCCAAAAAGGTTAAAGGGAAATGTTGTTCAGAATTATGACTTTGACAACAGATGCGAAGGCCATTGAAATCGGTGAGGAGTTTAGAGAAGTTTACCAAAAAATTTAAAATTAATTGTCAATGTTATAAACAATTTCGCGGACAAATTTTTTTACAAATATCCACCGATCCAGAGGTGTAGACCAATAAATTTTCTACACACTGTACAATGAATGTGGAGAATGAGTAGATAGGTGTCTTCTGTGGGAGCGAGTACTGTTAGAAAGAGTGTCGTGTGACGTGATTTCGGTGTGACTGATTTTTGGGGTGTGTGATTGTGGCAAGAGTGAGTTGTCAGGCAGCGCGCAAAGAATGGTTGAGGGGGTCGCGTCGCGGCAACAATAGTCTGTATAGACGGTCATCACGTAAGTGGTTGGTCATCACTCCTGCAGGTCAAGATACTAAATGTGATTTTCGCTTCTTCTTTGGGAACCATTTTAGCTTCCGACCTTTTGCCTCTCGTCTAACATCTATACATCGAAAAATAGTTTGAAATGGTTTTAAGAAAAAATGTTTCCAACAAAAGTTGCTTGTTTTCTAACGTGGATTACGAAAATAATTGGTTCCACCCCCGCTTTAATTACAAGGAGAGATGAGTGCGAGCCAGTATCAATACAGATTTAAAAGCACAGGATGCATGGAACTCGAGATCAAAGTGTGCGTAATTCTCGATATATTGAGGTATTATTAAAACTTACGCGTGTTACCGTATATAATTAGGTAAAACATAAGCAAAATACGGATATGCTTGATTAAATTTTCATCGTGAGATGGAGGCCATAATATATATACAGTTAGTAAAAAAAGTATTTGTACACTTTTTAAAATCGCATTACTTTCGTAGAATTGGTCAAAACGACGTGAGTTTTTTGAGAAGCTAGAGGGATTAGTTTGCTAAATGATGTGATTCGTCGTGGACACGTTGCTTTGGATGAAAACGGCGATAAGGGATATCGTAATGCGAGACCTAGTAACTGAGAAAGGAGCAACCGTTTGGGAAATATGGCACCAAGATTGCTATTGGAGTCTTTTTTTTTTTAATATTATTGGAGAAATAAAATGTAATTGTAGGAGAAATATTTAGAATCGAATCTGGACAGATAGAATAGATATTAACGAAGATAGAAGATCGCAGCCAATCGGCTCGTATTACTTGTCATGTAATTAATAATTGTATTACAATGTTAGTTGTGATACGATTAGTAATTATACTTCAAATAATACAGATTGCCCAGGTCTCACCGCGTGGAGGCGCTGCGAGTGGAGACCCGCCCTAACCGCGGCCCATCCGCCCTCCTTTTATGCAAAATTTTATTTTCATTTCCATAGATCCCCCTGATGCACGGTTGCAAAACGATCCTCTATCGCTTCACAAGCGGGCAACAGAAGGATTCCTTCTGTAAAAAACTACCGCGATGAGCTAAACAGAATTTAAAACATTTCTTTGTTTTTTCATTTCAAATTTTAAGAATTTTCTGGTATATTTCTACCATGATAATTATTCACTAATAGGGAATGAAACAAAGAAAAAAGGGGGTAAATTTGTGGGAAATTATTAGAGAAAACACTGGTAATGATATATCATTATAAGGTATGTTATATGATATATCATTATTTAGCAAAATGTTTTCCTCCCTTTTTCTTTGTTTAATTCATAATTAGTGAATAATTATCATTTCCTATTCATTAATAGGAAATATGCCAGTGCATATTTGCTATGTCTACTTAAATACTAATAATTCCTAACTATACGAGCGCTCGTATTTAGTAATTGCTACTTATATTTAGTTAAACACTGCAGTGTTCATCTATTTCCTTAAAAACTACTTATTCTATGTGGCCACTAAACGTCTTACCTAACCATATACATATATACTTAAATTTAAATAATGGCCTGCCTAATAAAAATCTGAAATTGTCGTGTGTTTCTTACTTCCCTCGATGGACTCACGATGTTACCTAAAACATTCTCAAAAGTATTAATAAAAATTCCTTGAGGCTTCGTTTCTCAAGGATGATGAACCTGAAATCCTATTTCTGCAATATTCTTCACACATAATACTCTGCAACAGAAACTTTCTCAATGGATTAGCACCTACGGTCTATTTCGATTAAGTAATGTAATTTCAACAGATATAGTCCTTTCATTGAATCACTATTGCCCAACTATTGAAATATCATATTTGAAGCTACAGTCTAAAACTCAATATGGAATATCGATTCGGTATTAAAATGAAAGAAAATATTAAATATACTGCTTCATTTGTCAGCAAACGAAGTAGGCAATCAAAACTTTGGTAATTCATGAGAAAGAAGCTACTAATGATATGACATTTCATTCCGAAGCAATTGATATTCATAATATTAAGCACATTCGGTGCTTTGTTACATCAACTTAATAATTTCCTTCTAGTTTTTCATTAATTGGCAGCTTCAAAGTTTATGTATCAATGACTCGACAATCAATTATAATATACAATAGGTAATCAAAAACATTTATGCAAATCTTGAAGGTTGGAATAATTGGACTTTACTGCACCGTATTGGAAATTACTTTCATACAGAAGGTAGCAACAACGAGCACGCGTTAATATTGAAAATTTACTATCAATATAAAGCGCCGAATAGTATTTACCTACTTTTTCAGTGCAAATTTCGTTTTAACATCATCAAATTAAACAACAATCGCGGGTGCATTTTGATCAATGCAAAGGAATATTGAAAATGTATAAAAATAAAAAACTACAGTTCTTATCAACCTGAAAATAAATACAACGATTGACGAAGTTACTATGCAAACATCAGCCACGCTAATGAGGAATAGCTACTCCTACTTGTCAAATACTCTAATTAGAACTTTAATTGAACGGAGGTGTGGCAGAAGTCTGCAATTTCCATTAGAAATAATGATTCACACCTTTCATCGCCATTCTTTCAAGTCACAGAATAAATTTTTCCAAATGCTAGTCCATAAAAATTGGAACATCAAATTTAAAAATATTCTAACAAAAACAGAAAACATTTGTCTACAAGATATGAATATACTTCTGAAACAATATTTCCAGTGACAAACACTCGATTCAAGGATGGGGATGTGGTGGTAGGAGAAGGAGGATGGTACAGCCACTCAGGGCTGCTAGAAAATATGATCAGTAGCCAGAAGGGCAGCTGATCATTGTCCACTCATTAATGCAAGAAAACCGTGAGTGGACCGTTTCTTTTTTACGCAACGCTAACTTATTACAGACTAAAATCAACTCCCGAGCATAGTCACTAGGAATTTGGGCTACTCGCAGCACTAATTTCTCAAAAAAACTTCAAAATTCCCGGATGGTGCTTCATTACTGAAAATGCTACTATACTCGATACAAATACCGAATAACAAACGAAAAAGCTCCGAAGCAACTACACTACTCTAACAAATATAAAAAGCTACCGAGAACCACCACGTGGGTGGTTTCATTTTTCGCAACACTAATAAAAATTCAGTGCACCTGTGCCTCGCAATACGCAACTCTAACTTTAATTCGTTGCAGCCTTCCTGAAGGCTGTGTAGAGTCCCATGTGCAGCAAAGCCAGCTGCTTGGGACTCCTTTTTCCCAGGAACATGTCTTCGGACATGTCCCAGGACAGCTTCGGGGCATTGGGGGTTGGGGAGTCGCAACTCTAATTACAAACGCGATCAGTCATCATCGCAACACTAACTCAAAAAAATATTAAGAATCAAACTAGGACGATTAATTAAAACTACTCGGGGTTATTCCACGCGAAATCGGACACTTTTCGAATGTTGCTGAAATTTGAATATGTTGTAGTGTTTAGTGATATTTAAACGTACCTCAAAGGATTTTGCAAAAAAACTGAAGAAGGAAAACTTTTACTGTTTTTTATACACAACATAATACGGTAACTGAATTTTTGGTATTTACAATATTTTTCTCGAAACGAAGAAGACCCTCAGTTTTTTAAATGGAATGCTATATATTTGATAATCCAATATGAAAGCGACTGTCAAGACAAATTCAAACATATGGTATACTATGAGCTTCAAGGCTACACATGGTTAGGACTGAAATAAGTATATCTATCTAGTCGATTGAATTTCTTCTTTCATTCCTCACCATGTGTAGCCTTCAAACGTCATAGTATAACATATGGTTAAATTTGTCTTTACAGTCACTTTCTTATTGGATTATCAAATAAATAGCATTCTATTTAAAAAAAATGAGAGTTTCCTTCGTTTAGAGGAAAAAATTTTGTAAATACCAAAAATTGAGTTACCGTATAAAAAACAGTAAATGTTTTCCTTCTTCAGTTTTTTACAAATACTTAGCATATTCGAGAACACTGTATAAGAATAGCAGATATAGCCTTTTGGCGGCTGCGAGTACCGTAAGGCTCAGCCAGTAGAGCCGGTGTGATTTGAAGCAACGTCAACTTTCGGCAATTTTTACAGGGCCAATTTTAAAATGTCCATATTTTTGAAAAATTGTCCACCAAGGGGAAGGATAGAACTATATTCTCCTTTTTCAGATTTTTAAAATCGCGCCCGATGTTAAAAACCTGCATTTGTTTAAAATAATTGCACAAAAATGGTTCAAATTTTTATTTTTTTTAAACTGAAATAATTTTTTCTTGAAACTTCAATTGCTTCTCTATAAACACTCGAAAGCTCATCTTCATCCGTTTACTACTTCCATAGCCATAATGTATTGAAAAAAAGTTAGCACTTAACTTCAAACAGCTGTAAAATCGAGATTTTTCAATATTTTGAAAAATCCTTCGAGGTACGTTTAAATATCACTAAAGACAACAACATATTTAAATTTCAGCAACATCCGAAATGTTACTCTGAAAAGTGTCCGATTTCGCGTGGAATAACCACTCGATCAGTCGCATCGCAACTCTAATAAAAAGAATACCACGAATCAAAAGTAATGCATTGAATGAAACTCTAGTAACTCCAATTCAAAATACAAGAGCAAACTAAAAAATAATCGCGTCTCTTTTTTCGAAACACTACAAGCAACCACGATGGATATTTATTCGCAACGCTATGCTGGAACCAAACGCGGGGCATACTTGATTCGCAACGCTAATTCAAACCGCGATCAACATTTAGTCGCAACACTAACTAGCCCCGTAATATTCTTCGCAACTCTAATTCAGAACGCGGTGTGCTCAATTTCAGGGGAGGGGGTGTCGATGGGTCAGCATATGGCCAACCAAACTACTACTATAGTGCTCGACACTATTTTTCGCCGATCCGTCACGCGAAAAGTTAAAAGAAATTCATGTAAAATAATTAGTGGGTCACCTGATACATACATAGCATTGTTGTAAGTTAACAGTTTTGAGTGAGAAGAAGATGACGTGTTGATTGAAATTTAAGAATGAGTAAACAAGTGATTATTCAAAGCGACACATTTTTTTGCCGATAGTTCCCTGTTCAACAGCCGTCTGGAGTGTCTGGACTTGTAACATTCGATACCTCTTTCTTATAGATTCTTGTGCGCTGAATACGAATTCGCAAACCGTTTTATCGCCATCACCCTCGGTTTTTGAGAAATCCGATTTGGCAAAAAATGCAAATTTTCAACTTTGAACATTTTTTCAGTTCAAACAGTAATAATTACTCAATTGGTTGCTACACCAAATTATTCTATGATCCATCCCGAATACAACTATATAAGTTATTATGGCATTATGAACATTTAAATATGTTTAAATAACGATCCAAGGGAAAAGGACACCTGAAATGCACCAATTTTTCAGATATCTTCCAATTTATTTAAAGAATTAAGGGTCTAGAAGAAAATCTGATGCCTCCACGCGATGCAGCAGACATTTTTCTTCCGAAAACCATCAACAGCAATCGCAAAACACGTTTTGTTTTCAATACAGAAACGAAATGGTTTGGCGAAACGTGCGGTGCCGATTGTTACGCTGAGCGGCAATGGATACGCCCGCCGCCGTTGAGTACCACTGCCTATTTCGTTTCTCTATTGAAAACAAAAGGTGTCTTACGATTGCTGTTGATGAATTCCGGAGGAAAAATGTCTGCTGCATCGCCTGGAGCCGTCAGATTTTCTCGTAGACCCTTAGTTTTTTAAATAAATTTAAAGATATCTGAAAAATTGATGCATTTCGGGTGTCCTTTTCCCTTGGATCGTTGTTTAAACATATTTAAATGTCCATAGTGCCATAATAACTTATATCGTTGTATTCGGGATGGTTCATAGAACAATTTGGCGGAAGAAACAATTGAGTAACTATTACTGTTTGAACTTAAAAAATTTTCAAAGTTGAAAATTTGCAGTATTTTCAAAATCGAATTTCTCAAAAACTTAGGGTGATGGTGATAAAACGGTTCGCGGATTCGTATTCAGCGCACAAGAATCTATAAGAAACGGGTATTGCATATGTTACAAGTCCAGACGCCTATTGAACAGGGAATTATCGGCCAAAAAAATGTCGCTTTGAATAGTCACTTGTTTAAGTATTCTTAAATTTGAATCAATACGCCATCTTCTTCTAACTCATAACTGATAATTTACAACAATGCTATCTATGTATCAGATGATACACTATTTACTTTACATGAATTTCTTTTAACTTTTCGCGTGACGAATCGGCGAAAAATAGTATCGAGCACTGTACTACTACAACTACCGGCGAGCATAATGGCAAAGTAATACCTAAGAAGAATGACCCTGCACCCGAGGATGCAGGGCCATTCTTGGTGGCCCACATGATGTGGCCTTCTCTGGCCGGGCTATCTTCGGCTATTTGGCCACTTCTTGCTTCGGGCGGTCCGCCCTTCTAAAAGGTCCTTCCGACCGCGACCAGCGACAATGTGCAATGTCTCACTGGCGTCAAAAAGTCGACATAGCGAGGCTAGAAGCGAGGGCATACCCCACTCGCGCTAGTCTGGCCGTCGACTTTTCTCGCAAATTTCCTGAAAGCAGGTCATCGTGTAAGGGAACATGCGATCAAAGAATACGACGACCTACCCCGGCCCTACCTACTTATATTTAAGTCGCACATTCGTACCAGAAGGTAAGTTACCTATCCTATACAACACCTATATTTAAAAAATGGCAAAACAGTCTCTCAAACACAATCATCGTCAACCCACTCCACGATTCTCAAGCATCGCCACTCGGGTGCAAGCCTACCCTAGAGAGACCGTCCCGGGACGACTCCGTCACCCGAGCTTGGCCACAATCACACTCTAATAAGTACGTACCAGTTTTCACTGAAATCGACTGACAAAGGCAGTGACCATTGCGTATAAGTATGATTTACATAGCAATTAATTATTTTTAATTTCAAACAATGGATTACTTCATAATGTGCATTGTAAGTATTATGTACATACATCAATCGTTATTACTTTCTCGTTTTATTGTACGAGATTGATTAAGCTTCATATTCCAAGATTATTTACTAGGATGATCATCGTGTGCAACAAGGAATATGATACGTTGATATAATTATTGCAATGAATAATAATATAATGTTATAGTTTCGTTAATATGGTCTTTGATGAAAATCTTTCACCGACGCAAATTCCACCGCCTAACCACACAAACACAGGTGGAAATTGCGGCGTGCACGATACACTAACGCAATGCCAGCCGCCGACATGTAATTATTTAGTAACGAAAATCATCGTGCCGCATTGCTTTCACCCACCCAAGTAGCGCATGGGCACGTGGATGAGTTAAAAGACAATGGGTACGGAAAGATATCCTGAAAATCCTGAACTGGAAAGTATGATTAGTCTATATAGTGTCTAGCAAGGTAAGGTATTCTTTAATTTTATATTATTAAGCAAAATGGCTCGACTTTCAACTTGTGAATAGTTTAAAGTTTGATAAATAATAAAGGACTCTACTTTGAATGAAGAAAAAGAATTCTACTCAACATTCAATTAGCGAGAAAAGAGACTCTAAAATTGAATTATTTAAGAATATAACTCTAAATTATGAAGAATATACTTTAAGAATTTAAAACGGGCGATTCCATCGTCAAAGTAAATTTCATAAAACAATAAAGTACGTTCTCATGCTAATTACTTTGAATCTGAAATTTACCCACCCTCAATTTTCTTCTTGCACATGGAAATTAATTATTCTATTGTATACGCAAACGAGTGACCTTTATAAGAAAGGAATTACACTTTTATGTCTATTATCATCATTTAGACATCAAGTTACTTTTGAATACGTAGTATCAGAAAAATGAAAGAAGTACAAGTCATTATAATCGTCGCAATGACGAAATCGGAGGGCATCCGATTTTTCCGCTACATATTAAATAAAAATGATCGTAGCTGTGGAGTCTGAGAGTATCAGAATTCTTCGCTACATAAAAATTAGCATTCAGCGGTATTGATATTCATACCAATACCTTCTGAGCTGCTATGCACCTTTATGTGCATTATTTAATAAATATCTACATCAATGTATCGTGATAAATGGTAAACATTCGCGTTAGGAACCGTTTATCGTGGAAATTATGATTATAATTTGATTCTATTGAAAAGGCGCGGCGTACAAGAAGACCCTAGCCCTCGTCTAATAAATACATACACAGACAAAATGTTACAATTCACGGGCATGGTTACCGTACCCGCGGTCATTATGCTCGCCAAAGCACGTATACAACCGGTCACTCGTGTCGATTCGGACCAAACGTCCTACGACATGATTGAGAGACCAGAGGAACCATAATGCATGCGCACTCACATTTCGCTGTGCCCCGGTGACGGAGACGCCAACACCCTCACTACTGCTCAGGAAAAGTCACCAAGCTGCTGAGAAATCATTAGGCTGCTCAGCTGCGTCCAAACTGTAACGAAGGATCAGAACACGATTATAATTTCTTTCTAAAGTTACCATTGCTTGAACTCTAATAAAGGACCACGAAACAATTCAAAACTAACGAAATTTTTTGTATCATTTGGACACTTTAAGAAAGAAATTAAGTATTAAAAATTAAAATTAACAAAATTCTTTTCTTAAAATGTCTAAACGATAAAAAGTTTTGTTAGTTTCGAATTTCTTGGTGATTCTATTCTAAAAATTAATTTTTTTAAATTTTTTCTCTAAAATTTTGAAGAATAAACTCTACTTTAAAGGAATTAAATGAAATACGTAGATACTTACATCTTTCCTTTAATGTTCTGCGCACAAATCTCCTCTTCAGATGATGCACTGACTCTAATTTCCGATAACGAGTTTTGTTTTCAAAAGTAACAAAAATAAATAAATAATAGGCTACCAACGCGCCCCAAAAATCATAATTGGCGAACAAATCTATGAATCTATTCTCGCGATTTGAAAGTTAGAGCCGCGACGCTCGTGAAAGAATATAAATTGCGTAGAAAACACTGACTCTACCCTCGCGTATCCCCAAATTATTAACGACACACTACTATGAGCAACTGTGCTCTTCAAAACGAAAAACTTCGTACGTAATAAACACTGACTCTATTTGATCGCATTGCACGCGATCGCAATCTCTGAAAAATAAGTAGGATAGGAGAATGGGGTAGATGTGGTTTCATCGAGTGTTTGTCGCGAGAAAATATTGCTTTTGTTGGAACCAGCCAAGGGACTTTCGCTCCTTGTTATTTAGAATTCAAGGTGTGATGCGAAAATACAGAATGCTCGCTTGATAGGAGCAGCTTTACATTTCAGTAACACGATATTATCCAGAATATACTACTTCAGAAATAATTATTACATTTAAATGAATCATAGTAGTGGCTTTCGTCATTAAAGTTGCAAGCATGTTCATGTTATTCGAATAATATTTTCAAATATATCACGATTTTTATAAATATCCAAAATTCATGGCAAGAATCAAAATTCGTTAATTATTCATGCTTAAATAGCATGTCCTCGATCAACTACGCAGTTTCTATACATAGAGACCAAAACTTGCATCCAAAACCGAACGTAAATGCAATTACCACAGCTTCATAGAGATAGATTCTTAAAAATCATTGAAATATCATTGAATTCTACGTGAACGCGACCGAAATGCAATAGAATTCGATCATTCCAATATTTCGTGAACATCTACTGACGCCAATTTGAAAATTTTAAACAAATCTGATTGAAATTATTCAGTTTATCATAATTCAATCTTTTCCCATTTGATCCCGATATTAACCGACTGCAAAGTTACCCATTACCCTCACAGCCAACAATGATTCAATAAAATAACGAGAAAAATACGTATACCACACGTATTTCCACTTCCTTTTTGCAAGGAATGACCAGACGCCATCCAAGCACCGTTCAAATTAACCGTCAAGTGTCATGGCGTCGCCTGCCCTTTGCTCTTCAATCTCTCCTCAACGTCTGTAATCGAACGATGCAACAAGTTTGAAACAAAAGCATTAAAACATTCATAAGGCAATTAAACAACAAATAAACTTGAAATATGCACGAAAAGGGATGTAATTGAATACGGAGACACGATATGTGTGCACTAAATGTGCAGAAATATCGGCACGAAAGCAACGAAGGGAATGCGCGACGAAAATCTAATGATTTTCTCGCGATATTTAATCAATTTCGGGACGAAAGTGTATTAATCGTAGCAGCAAGTGACGATAGAGAGTAAAGAAGAAGACTAATAATGATTAGAAGTAATTATGTGACGATAGATAATGTACGCGTACCATTTAAGTACGCGACTATCGAAACGTCTTAACTCAACGATGTCCACGGAACGAATGACCCCCGCGTCCCGCCAATGTACCACGCGAATATAGGCTTTGGTGGGGGGAGAGCAGGCAGTCCTCGCGAGGCAACACACACGTACGTATTTCCCAAGCGTTGGGATATCGGTCTGCTATTGCACGGCGAGTGACGTGTCGCGGCTCGTGGCCGAGCCGGCTGAACAGAGGTGACTTCCAAAGCTAGCATCGTCCAGTCATAACAAAAGCCGTAAAATAGAAATATTACGTGGAATATATTTCCTTCGTTTATAAAATATCTAGCATCTGCATACAGGAGTGTACTTTAATTAAGCTTGTACAACTTAACACAGATGGCTTGGTAAGTATATATTCGTAAATTAATTACGTGATATATAGTTTCTTATGGGAAAACTTTTTACAAGCTTCGCGATACATTCAAGAATGTCGCGATACCAATCCCGTGTTACCATCTGTACATAAAATGAATACTCATTCTGTATACATTTGTGTGAGCATAACGAGGCGTTTTTAATTAACACGAGAGCTAATGAAAGCTCCACGGGAAGTACAATGAGTGTCACTCAAAATTGTACACTGTAACCTATAACGCATGCCAGATTTTCGGTTGAAAAGTATTGATACCATAGATGTAAGGATGAAGGTTTTTTTATGAATAAACACACTAACATAATTGTATTCAATATACAACGAGCCACGAAAGTATTCGAACGCTCGCTATTAAAACTGTAAACAATAAAAATATACATGTTACTCTTAAGTTCCAAAAGTAATGTTGTAATTACTATAAGACATAAGTATCGAGATTATATATACCAAATTTGAAATGTATCGGATAATATTTGCAGAAGTTATGAAACCTTTATTGCAAAGATGTACTGAAACAGGGTCACAAAAGTATTCGAACGGCATTAATTATACGCACCTTATTTTATTTTAATATTTATTTAGGCCATCTTTGGCTCCAGTTACGCTTTTCAGACGTTGTCTCATGCTGTGCACTAGTTTTTTAGTTATTTTAGATTCGATAGCATTCCATACTTATAAAATGTTTTGTTTTAGTATGTCTTTCGAAGTTACGTCGTATTTTTTTAATCCTCTGCCGATGTTCGCCCACAAATATTCGACAATATTAATTTCCAGACTTTATGGGGGTGTATGTAACCCATGCGATGTATTATGCAATAAACATTCTTGCACAGTTTGGGCGTATGCTTATAATTTTGATTTCCAGCAAGACAATGACCGCAAGCATACGGCCAAATTATGCAAGAATGTTTATTGCATAATACATCGCATGGGTTACATACACCCCCATAAAGTCTGGAAATTAATATTGTCGAATATTTGTGGGCGAACATCGGCAGAGGATTAAAAAAATACGACGTAACTTCGAAAGACGTACTAAAACAAAACATTTTATAAGTATGGAATTCTATCGAATCTAAAATAACTAAAAAACTAGTGCACAGCATGGGACAACGTCTGAAAAGCGTAACTGGAGCCAAAGATGGCCTAAATAAATATTAAAATAAAATAAGGTGCGTATAATTAATGCCGTTCGAATACTTTTGTGACCCTGTTTCAGTACATCTTTGCAGTAAATGTTTCATAACTTCTGCAAATATTATCCGATTCATTTCAAATTTGGTATATATAATCTCGATACTTGTGTCTTATAGCAGTTACAACGTTACTTTTAAAACTTAAGTCTAACATGTATATTTTTATTGTTTACTGTATTAATGGCGTGCGTTCGAATACTTTCGAGGCTCACTGTATACTGATTGCAAGTAAAAAACTTTATTCGTAATAAGAAAATTAAACATATTGGAGAATAATATACAGAAAATGTTAGTCACTGAAAATGTACAAAAATATGTTATTCTGCCATCCTTAGTTAAACTGTCCTAAGCTGTTCTTTCATTTTTTGAGATATGTTGAAATATTTGAAGTTCCACACATCTTTTACCTTTTAAGTATAGTTAGAAAACTCTACGTGCTTCGTAAAGATTTATAAACAGTCTAATGTATTTAACCTAACATCTTTCAAAATGGTTACAATATTTTATCTAAAACAATTAATTAACTGGTACGTTAATAATAAATTTGCCACCGGTACACCTATTACAAAAAATTATATTAGGCTATTACAAAATAATGACAGCATGTTTTAATTTGAATGAAGGAAAATTAGGATGGTACAAAGTAAATGATAAAACTTCAGTTTTCTCGGTTATTTCAAAATGCTAGATAAGACATTTAAACTAAAGAGGGCAGTATTATCGTTAATAGAAAAAAACAAAAGGTCATTTCAATATTTTCTAGGGTATCCACGATTATTTTCGGCTGCTTGTAGTCGTCGTGGAACCGATTGCACCAATTTTTCCCAAAATTCCTTCGAAATGGTTGCCCACTCTTCTTGCAGTGCAGACCTCAATTGTTGTTTATTAGAAACGCAGCGTAACTTAACTTCTTTTTTCCAGTTCATGCCACACATGTTCTATAACATTGATAGCTGGTGATTGTGGAAGCGTTTGTATCACTTTTGAACAATAATACAGTAACTAACTCTTCGCTACGTAGAAAGTATGGTTGGGGTCATTACTGGCATAAAATCTGGAAGTATTTAAAATACCCATTTTTTCCATACTTTGCTTTACATTGTTTTTTTAATATGTTTAAATACCCCCATTTGTCCATATTTTCATCTACAGTTAGTAAAAAAGTATTTGTACACTTTCTAAAATCGCATAACTTTCGTCCAAACGACGTGAGTTTTTTGAGAAGCTAGAGGGATTAGTTTGCTAAATGATGTCAATCGTCGTTTTGAAACAAATGTACTTGGTCGGAACAGCAAAAAAAAATAGTAAAGGTCGTTTTTTAAACTTCTTTTTGTAAGCCTGTAATGAAAATTCAAAAAACCCGTTTGTAGATTTAAGTAGGTTATATGTATACCTGCCTAAAATTTCATCAAAATCGGTTAACGTTGCTCTGAGCTATGAACGCTTAAAGATCGCAGAATAAGGTCGAAAATCGCGGAAATTCCCGAAATCAGCGATTTTCGACTTTATTCTGCGATCTTTAAGCAATACAATAAGATCCTTAATCTTACAATATCTATAATTTGAACAGTCGCGAATCGTTTAAAATGTCTGTAATTTCAATAGTCGTGAGTTGTTTACAATTTCAACAATTTCAGCAGTCGCGAATCGATTAAAATATCTGTAATTTGCAGAGTCGCTAATCGTTTACGATTTCTACAATTTCAGCAGTCGTGAATCGTTTAAAATCACTGAAATTTTGATAGTCGCTAATCGTTTACGATTTCTACAATTTCAGCAGTCGCGAATCGTTTAAAATCACTGAAATTTTTATAGCCGCTAATCGTTCAGAATATTTAGAATCTCAGTAGTCGCGAATCGATTAATATCTCTGTAATTACGATAGTCGCTAATTGTTTACAATCTCTGCAATTCCAATAGTCGCTAATCGTTTACAATTTCTACAATTTCAGCAGTCGCGAATCGTTTAAAATCTCTACAATTTCTACAAGCGCAATTCGTTTAAAATCTCTGTAATTTCGATTGTTGCTAAGAATGAATATATCACAGACATTAATATATATATGTTTGTTAATACCCATACAGCACACACTCGTTGCAGCATAGTTGCAGGATAGTTGCGGTGCAAGATGGCAACGACTCACGCAAGGATGCCGCAACTATGCAGCAAAAATTCTATGTCCGCCTGCTGCAAAGTTGCACAGCAACTTTGAGGCAACTTTGCACGGCAACTTTGAGGCAACGAAAAACTGTTAAAAAAAAAATAAAAAAGTTATCGGTTACGACAGGACTTGAACTCCGGACCGCCCGCATGACAATCTGACGCGCTACCGTTGTGGCCACGGAACCTTCTTAGATGTAGATTACTGTAGATGGTATATACAGTAGTTACTGCGTACGTTAAAAACACGTACCACCAGTAAAGTAGATTCTGACTTATGCTTGTAACTGATTAATTGTTTGCTACTCCGACATATATTTTATAGTTTAGTTCATTATACAGGATGTCCGCGGGAACAATAAACACCTGGATATTTCCTAATGTATTGGAGATATAAAAGAAATTGTTTGCATGAAATTGCATGGTTGGAGGGGGCAAATTCACTGGGACAGACGATTTTTTCTTGTATTATTATTTTATGAGATACGATGATCATTTTTTTTTTAAACGGAACTCTTTTTTTTTAACAGATCACATGATAGTGCGTTTCAAGACGAATTCAATAAAGTATAATGTATACACTTTATTTCAGCCGGTTTTGGAGATATTATGTTTTAAAATCTGCTAACGCCGCAAAGTTGTTGCAAAGTTGCGACAAAGTTGCGGCAAAGCTGCGGCAAAGTTGCGGCAAAACTGCGGCAAAGCTGCGGCAAAGTTGTTGCATAGTTGCGACATAATTGCGGCATAGTTGCGGCATAGTTGCAGCATAGTTGCAGTGCATTATTGCAACGTAACTATGCCGCAACTATACAGCAACAATTCTATGTCCGCTCCGTGCAATGTTGCACGGCAACGTCGCAGCAACCATACATCGACATTGCGCTGCAATCATGCAACGACGCAAGGTTAATGCAACTATCCTGCAACTTTGCCGCAACGAAGTGTGCTGTGTGGGTACTATAAAAAAACCTACTCACCAAAATTATATAATTTATATATTTATAAATATGAGGGCATATTTATATTTCTTGCGGGAGTAATATAGTTAAATTAACCTTCTAATTTGTTGGATGTCACGAAAATTATTAATAAAATTCAATATTTCGATCTAAAAAATTCTAGAAATTCGTTCTTTGGAGGGTGAATGAAATGATAGAATTTTGGGTAATTTTAAGTTACGTGGTAATTTAAAGTGGTCAAAATTCGTATTTATTTAAATTAGTTTAATTTCAGTTAGTAAATTAATTAAATTAAATGATCTATAAATTCAAGTTTTAAATAATGATTATTTAAATGGTAATTGTTTATGTAAATACTTAGTTTAAAAATGAATGAAGGTTTAATTTATCTATTAAATTTAATAAAGGTAATTTTAGTGCCAGCAACACCGGTTAGGCTTAATTTGTAAGGTACTTTTTATTTAATTCTTGAATTAGTGTATTATTATAACAATACTAATCATTTCCAATATGTACAAATTCAACAGTGGTTACACGTTATCAATATCTACAATTTCAACAGTCGCGAATCGTTTCAAATCTTTGTAATTTCGACAGTCGCGAATCTTTTACAATCTCTACAATTTTCTTAGTCCCTACACATTACCTGGATGTAGAAATTTTCCACATTCGTTGTTCCACTACTTACAATATTGTGATCGAACAAAAGTAATTTGGCAATAAGAATTTTTTGTGAGCAGTTATATCGTCTTTCATTAGAGTGGCTTTTTGCTATAGTAGGCATAGAAACTACATAATGTGTCCGAAGGAGGTAAGAGAGTATGGCAGAATGTCTTGCTGCAGACAATTTAAATGCTAATGGTAATTTAGGGAAAATAAACGAAGAGATGCAATATTTTTTACGCATAATTTATCGGTGTTGGGATAAAATTAATCGAGTACGTTTATCGGTGAATCGAAATATAGTTAATGGGAAGCTAATAAAATTAACATATAGCGTGGGAACTACCGTGGATTTTAAAGTATTACGAATATCTTTGAGGAAAGATTGAAAAGTATCAAGGAAGTGTGTTTTTAGCGTACATTCTTCAGTAATGTGACTTGCTCTACACTGCATGCAGTCGGCAATAATTTTGTTAATTCTTAGTGCTATAAATTTTCACAAATTTTGTCGAATTACATTATTTGACAAATTTGCAAGAACTTGAGCGACAAAAGATGCTTCATTTTTATTCAATCCTGTGCGCCCCCTTCGGTTCTATAAGCTCTACATAAAAACATTTCACTTTTCACTAGTACGGGTGTCGGGTGTAGTTGTGAAAAGTGAGAATTATGCAATGGACGTTGCTATATAATATTATTTCTGGCCTCGACGAATTTCAAGTTAGCTACGAGTCGGCCGAGCGCGACAAGAACCTCTGTTAAAGTCAAAACATTGAACTACGTTGCGTGTGCGTGTATCGCAGTCGGTTCCCAAACGCGAACGTGATCGGACGTGAATTATTTGCAGTGCCATGGTGCTTCTTAACTCGCGATATCTCGCTTCGTGCATTAATTCTATCGGTTACCGGACTGTGTGAGAGGTCTTTAAACAGCATTTCACTGCGATATACCCTTTATCTAGAAGACTTTTGGGAAAACTCTTTCCACGAATCTGGACACATCCTCGCACTACGCACGAACAATGCACGGGGCATTTTCTGGTATTTTTTATCTTTACACTACTGCCCAAATATTAATCTACCCTTTGAAATAATTATAAATATTATAAAGAATGTAAATTTAGGATGATTAATTCGTCTAATTCAATTAAAACGGTGTATCTATATTTTATCGCTATACATATATGTACCTACGTGCAGGTCGAGGAATTTACTATCGTTCTTTTAAATTAACCCCTGTAGGAGTAATTATTTTATTAATATCCAATAGCTGCAGTATTCCTCGGCTAGTTTTTACTGTGAGGTCAAATTTTTTTTGAGGAGCTACAGTAATTACTAACCTATTATCAGCTATTCTCTATATTGGTCAAATAATAGTTGAATGAATTTGAGGAGGATTCTCTATTGATAATGTTACTCTAACCCAGTTTTACTCATTTCACTTTATTCTACCATTAATTATTGTAATTTTAGTAATTATACATTTATTCTTTCTTCATCTAAAAGAATCCAATAGAAACAAATAGAAAGAAATACAAAATTTCATTCTATTTGTACTTTACAGTTCAGAATATTTTAGGTTTCATTGTAATCCTTAGACTTTATTTCTTAATTATTATACAATATCCTTACATTTTAGGAGTGCCTGATAATTTTATTTATGCTAATTCAATATCTACCCCCATCCATATTAAATCTGAACAATTATTTTTATTTGCCTATTCAATTCTACGTGCAATTTCAAACAAACTGGTAGGAGTAATTGGTCTAATCGTATTAATTTTAATCTTAATAGTTCTACCATTTACCAAGACTTATCATATAATATCAAGAACATTTTATCTCAAAAATCAATTTATATTCCGAAGATATGTTTCATTATTTATCTTACTATCTTGATTTGGAGGGAAACATATCGCGAGTATCCTTACAAAGAATAAGTCAAATTTTTACAACCTTATACTTTTCCTTCTTTCTGATTAATCCTAATATAAATAAATATCGAGATAAATTAATCTATAAAATCTAGTTAATGAGTTTGATTAGACATATATGTTGAAAATATAGAATTCTATTTACTTAACCACGGTTGAAAAAATAATTTTAAACCAAAAATAAAAACTAAATAAATTAGAGCATATGAAAGGAATTTGTTTCAACATATATACATATTAATTCACCATATCGGATACGTGGTGTAACACCACGAATTCGGATAACAAAAAAATATGATATAATCGTGCAGCCAAAAATTGAACTCTAGCTAAATAAAAGATTATAAACATCAATGAAATTAAAGATCTTATAAAAATAATACTTAAATACTCAGCTATAAAAATTAATGCAAAGCCACCTCTAATATACTCGGTAACTAAACTAAAAGGCGTTCAATTTAATTCAATTAATAATCCAATTAAAGACATTAAATAAATTGGAATTAAAAATAAAATAAATTTAATATAATTTTGAAATTTATATAAATCCAATAGTGAATAACTTTCAAGTAATAAAATTACAGAAAACATTGTTAAAAATAAACTTACTTCCTAAGAAACTGACTGTGAATTGATCGAATCGCCCCTAACATTGAATAATTAGAATTTGAAGCCCAACTCCAATCATTACAGGATAAACACATATTCTTAATACTCTCAATAAATATAAAATTCCAATTTTTATAGAGTATATGTTTAAAAGAAATGAATAAATCAATCAAACTGTCATTGATAATAATAAAATCAATGCAACCCTGAAATAATAAAACTATAAATTTTATAATTTATACACGTATTTTAAATTCTAAATTTAAGGCACTATTCTGCCAAGGAAGTAATTTGTTTATTAATCTTAATATAATAAAAAAAATAATTTATAAATCAAATCCTTTCGTACAAAAATTGACCCCCCCCCCCACTTTAAAATTACCACCTAACTTTATATTACCCAAAATTCTATTATTTCATTCATCCTCCAATGAACGAGTTTCTAGAATTATTTAGATCAACATTTTTACTTTATTAATAATTTTCGTGACATGCAACAAATTAGAGAGTTAATTTAACTATATTACTCCCACAAGAAATATAAATGTGCCCACATATTTATAAATATATAAATTATATAATATTGGTGAGTATGTTTTTTTATAGTAGTAGCAGTTATATTTATGTCTTTGATATATTAGTTTATATAATAAATAATTTATATACATATATATATTATATATATTATATATATTATTAAATATATCTTGTGTGTGTGTGTGTGTGTGTATAAATATCTATTAATCAAATTTAAATTATTATCAATAGATTTATGGAATATATCGAACTAAATTAATTATTAATTCGATAAACCCATAAATAATCTATATATTACCAAGTTGGAAAGATTTATTTATAGTTAATGGCATGCAGAAAATAAATTTCGATTTATGTATAAATCATTTATCTTCTTCTTGTTGTGTATTTATTTCCTGATATATAAATGATTTATATATATATTAATACAGATTTACTATATTTACTTAATGGAATATATTATATTACTTCATAGTTTTCATAGGTACACATATTCATGAATATAAACGTATACATATAAATTATTTATTGTATAATAAGTTCATTATTGAATCCCTATCTTTTATATATAAATTATTTATATAATAAATACATTTTTATATAAATAATTTATAAAAATTAATAAAAATTTATAATAATTTATCAAAGTAATTTAATTTCAACTTGGATGGGAAACAGTCGAAAAATTTCCAATGGACATATATAAAATTATTTCTGGCCTCGACGAATCTGACCAGAACGTCAACAACCTCTACCAAAGTAGTCATCTGCCAGTTGAACTTTACCTGGTACAATGATCGGATCTCAGCGAACGCATGAGCATATTATTTCGCGATATCTCGATTCCTGGATTAATTTAACCGATTCCTGGACCATGTGAGAGGTCGCTTAACAAGATTCTACTACAATGCACCCAGTATCTAGAATACTTCTTGACCCGCTGCTTAGGGACATTGTTCAAACTGTGTTCAACGATCGGTGAGTCGTATATTTTAATTTTTTCAATTTTTCTGCATGCTATTGCACAAATGATTGCTGTAGCGATCACAGTGACTAAGAATACATACTTTCTACTCGCGAACTGTAACATTAACGCGCATGCTTCCAAATGTTTAATACAGACAAAAGCAATAAATAAATTTGTAATTCGAGATTAAAGTTCTAATAATGTGTTTTAAATATTCTAAATTATTTTTCTTGAATTTTATAATCAAAGCTTGATGCTTTGAATACGAATTACACTTCTCAAGTTTAATTACATTCGAACCATTAGATTCTCTTAATTAAACGAGAATCGAAAGCATTCATTTATTAAGGATTTTTAATTATATAAGTTGAAGCTCTTTCTCATATAAATAATAATATCTGAGAATGACAGTTAATATTGGTACTACATGGTCACTATGCTCGCTACTTCTACTTTTCTCTCTCCTTACAATATTAAAATCAACCTAGCAATAAGTCTTAGTTTAAGAACTTTAGTCGTAAGACTTTTTCCAAATTTTCAAAAATGCGCAAAGCATTGGTCGAATATGGACCAGAAATATTTCTTAGAAATGGGTCACTTTCGTAGGTACCTCCACGTTGGTGTGCCTGGACTTGGTAACGTATTCCAGTGCATTGCGACCTGCAAAACGTTATCAAGCTAAAGCCTACGATCTAGTTTAAGGGTCCAGATCGAGCCAAACTTACTTATTCGGTGAGCTTGGTTCGGTCTGGATATATATTCAGAAATGCACTTGCGTACTTCGGGCGATAAGCTTCTATGTCCCGTCTCGTTCTTTTTAAATATAAGAGTGCCAAACGCACTCTTCTAGAAATACAATTCGCCTTCGATCACTGATTTCGATTTCGCGCATGGTGTGCTCGCCCTTCATAGGCCTGTGCTGGGTAGAACTTATTACGGCTTAGAATTAGAAAATTTTCCTGACATTCCATGCCATTAGCGCCTGACGGGGCTGCTTTTTTCACATTACAATTCGGAATTATTATGCGCTCAAAGAGGCTGCTGTTCTTCCGGCTTGTGATTAGGCATCGTTAAGCGCCCATAAAGGCTGCCGCTTCTTTTCTCATTAAAATTGAAAAGTATTAGACGCCCAAAGGGGCCACTACTTTTTTCTGTTAATCTTCAGAAACAGTAAGCGCCCCACAGGGCTGCTCGAAATTTTTCTGAATGTCCGAGTTGCGTGGCGCTCCATGCGGCTGCCTGGAATTTAAAGGAAATTTTTTGGAACTTGTTTAAATACAAATTGTCTGTTTCAGTAATAGTGTTTGCGATCGCCCGTAATGCGATCGTAGAATCAGTGTTTTTGCGCAAGTAAAACTAGTCGAGAGCCCGGTGCTCTAATAGCCTTTTCACCGCGAAAGTAGAGTCATGCACAAGTCCAACTGGAGCTGCTGGGCTGAAGGCTAAAGGGATGATGAGCTGACGGGTGCTGGTCAGAGGGCTGCTGGTCTCAGGGTTGCTGGCCTCAGGGTTGCTGGTCAGAGGTTACGAGTTTGCAGAGATGCAGTACTCTTGATGACAGCGAACGGCAAGTCACTTTACAATTCTTTGAATATTGGTGCATGCAATAGATCGAAATTGTTTCTGTAGAAAACATAGCGTAGCCAGCTCTTTCGATTCTGGCCCTTCCAACACGAATGCGCGACATGCATGGGCCTATTTCACTGGTCGGTATTCCTTTCGGGAACACATGTGCAATATTTCGCGAATATGGTCTAGGGCGTATTGGCAGTAGCCTCGTGACGTGGCTCTTTTCTAAACCATATTTACGATATATTGCAGAATGGTGTTAAAACGAATGTTAATTACATGAAATGGGCCCCAAACCGCTGCGCATATGTGTTGGGAATTGCAGAATCCAATGAGCTGACCATACAAGGTACTCGTAGATAGTGACATGCATGTGTCTGTTTTAAAATTATAAAACTAAATCAATACAACAGTTGCTCGCGATTTTTACAATTCCGATTAATAATTCGTAAAATAATTGAATCGATCAAGTCGTGTAGAGTCACCGCGAAAATTTTGAAAAGGTTCGGAGTGGAACCAGACTTCTGAGCAATCTTGCAGTCTAGCAAGATCCTTGTGATCGCGCATAATGCGGTCGTAGAGTCCCCGATTTTTTCGCATCCATGTACATATTTAGCAGAGCACCGTGGCTCTTACTTAGAGTAGTATTACCGCGAATTTGGAGTCAAATTTTTGCATATCTAAGACATGTCCAGAGCATCGAAGCTCAAGTTGAATTTTCTTCGCGATAGTAGAGTTAATTTTTTGCGCATTCAAAGTTCGTCCAGAGCACCGGTGCTCTAATTGCTTTTTATCGCGGAAGTAGAGTCAAATTTTCGCTTAGCTTCACTTTTCAGCTTAGACTTGCCAAAGAGATTCTTGGCCCTAGAGAAGGCTTAGCTCGTAGGCCCTGGAGACGGCCAGAAAATTAAATCAATATAAAAGTTGCTCGCGATTTTTGCAATTCTAATTAATAATTCGTAAAATAATGGTATCGATCGAGTCGAATAGAGTCACCGCGAAAAACTTGGAACGGTTCCAAATAGAATCGGTCTTCCTAGCAATCTTGCAGTCTAGCAAGTTCCTTTGTGATCGCGCGTAATGCGATCGTAGAGTCCCCGTTTTTTTCGCGTTCATCTACATATTTTGCAGAGCACCGCGGCTCTTACTTGGAGTAGAATTACCGCTAATTGGGAGTCAAATTCGTGCGTATATAAGACTTGTCCAGAGCACCGAAGTTCCGGTAGAATTTTCTTTGCGAAAATAGAGCCACTTTTTTGCGCATACAAAGTTCGTCCAGAGCACCGGTGCTCTAATTGCTTTTTTATCGCGGATGTAGAGTCAAATTTTCGCTTAACTTCAATTTTCAGCTTAGGCTTACCAAGGAGATCCTAGGCCCTAGAGGGAGCCTAGCTCGTGGGCCCTGGGGGAGGCCACCCCATGGACCCTATAGAGGGCCTAGCGCGTGGGCCCTACAGAGGGCTCAAAGGGGGACCCTAGAGAGGGCCTACCATAGGCCCTAGAGAGGGCCCAAAGCTTCGAAACTAGCGAGGATGACAGGATGGACCATATTCGCCGACCAGTGAGTAATATTCTGTACATGCATGCGATAGTAGACACGAGTACCTTGTATTCCTGTGTAGTAATATTTATGTTCGCATTTGGGAAGGGTAAGCATCCTACCTAATTGCACGCAGTGCAGTTTAGTAGGATATGCATCCTACAAAATGCATGCAAAAAGACTTTACCCAACAAGTCCATTCCGAGTGCAAGGAATGTGAAATAATTGAAATGGCGTGTTTAAAATGGGACATTCCACGCGAAATCGGACACTTGTTGCAGTAACGTTTCGGATATTGTTGAAATTTGAATATGATGTAGTCGTAAGTGATATTTAAACGTACCTCAAAGGATTTTGCAATATTTTGAAAAATGTCGATTTTACTGTTTGAAGTTAAGTGCTAAATTTTTTCAATACATTATAGCTATGGAAATAGTAAACGGATGGAGATGAGGTTTACAGTGCTTATTGATAAGACATTGACGTTTTAAGAAAAAAATATTTCAGTTTAAAAAAAGGTTGAACCATTTTTGTGCAATTATTTTAAACAAATGCAGGTTTTTAACACCGGGCGCGATTTTAAAATTCTGAAAAGGGAGAATATAGATTATAGTTCTATCCTTCCCCTTGATGGACAAATTTTCCAAAATATAGACATTTTAAAATTGGGCCTGAAAAAATTGCCGAAAGTTGACGCTGCTTCAAATCTCACCGGTTCGACTGACTGAGCCGTGGGGTACTCGCAGCGGCCAAGCGGCTGTATATGCTATTCTTATACAGTGTTCTCGAATATGTTAAGTATTTGTAAAAAACTGAAGAATGAAAACTTTTACTGTTTTTTAAACACAACATAATACGGTAACTCAATTCTTGGTATTCGCAATATTTTCCTTGAAACAAAGGTGACCCTCAGTTTTTTAAATGGAAATTTGATTATCCAATATGAAAGCGACTGTCAAGACAAATTCAACTATATGGTATACTGTGGCCTTCAAGGCTACACATGGTTAGGAATGAAATAAATATATCGAACTATCTATCTAGTAGATTGAATTTTATCTTTCATTCCTAACCATGTGTATGGGAGACCGGGGTAAAGTGAACCTCGGGGTAAAATGAACATTCTTAATTTATTCTTTAATAACAGTATATATTTACAAATTTTGGAGACGGAATAAATGTGTGTAATATCACAATGATAATTATGCACATTTATTACGCCCCCAAAATTTGTAAATTTATAAATTATATAATTATTTTATATATTTATTAAAGAATAAATTAAGAAAGATCATTTTACCCCGAGGTTCACTTTACCTCGGTCTCCGTTAGTCTTCAATCCCTTGAAGATCAGAGTATACCATATGGTTGAATTTGTCGTGACAATCGCTCTCATATTGGATAATCAAATATATAGCATTACATTTAAATAACTGAGGGCCACCTTCGTTTCGAGGAAAATATTGCGAACACTAAAAATTGAGTTATCGTATTATGTTGTGTATAAAAAAAAGCAGTAAAATTTTTCCTTCTTCAATTTTTACACATGCCTACCATATTCGAGAACACTGTATATTGGACCTTAAATTAAAATCTGTTGAAATAATACAGTAGCCTTTTCCCTCTAATATTGCAACCAAAGTTCAACGGGTTAATATATTTTCGGCAGATATTCCGGGATTCATTTGAGAGTCGCCGAGGGATTCATGCGTTTAGATTTAAGTAAGAGAATTATAAAGAACTATGTACGTACAGGGAGATAGATGATAATCGGAGGTCTATTTCTCTTTCGCGTCCACGGATTTTTTTTAAATAGTAGACTGAGATTGTCGCTTCTCTCATTGCTTGCAATGCGTGACTCGATGAGTTGATTATAATGGAGGGTGGATGGGATTGGAGTATTTCGTAGCAACCCCTCAATGTGAGACCTGGCGGATTACCCAGTAGTGACTGAATTAGTTTTGTTGCTCTTTTGTTGGTTTCTCATCTCCGATGAGGAGTTAGATTCTATATCTAAACCGGAGGGATCGATGGAACTTTGTTTCCATCCATCTCTTCGGTTTACTAGGCTAAGGGTTTCATGTACAGGGAGATCGACGGAACTTTGATTCCATCTATCTCTCTACGGGTCTCCGAGAACAGCAACCTCCTCGCGGTGAGACCTGGTAATCGGTGAGAACCGAGCCGATAGCTGTGATTGTCAAATATTCTAATTAGATATGAGAATTTCTTTAACTTGCAATACTATGGTAAAATGTAAGAATAAAATATGTAACTTGAAATGTTGTTCGATTTTTCCTACCGGGCCCCAAAACACGAGTATAGTGTTAAAATAGAAGGATAAGTGCAAGTTGGAATATTTCTGCGAGATACTGGAACTGAAGGGATTTTTACAATTTTTAAAGTCCTCTCTGCTTCAGCATCTTGTTAAAATATATTCCTTGGCGAGGTATTCCACGTTACATCATCAAAACATATCTTCCACAAATAATGTTGTCTTGTGTAAATTTTTATGTTAAATAAATTTGTTTTGCTGTATATAAACCCGAATAGGACAGCAGGTTAAAAGGCGTATGTGTTCTTGTTTTGTTGTGATCCTTTTTTCTCTGTCGTTGAACGGAATACATTTATAAAACGATCTTTAAATTGTCACTGTGACAGAATCATTTGTAAATCACGGGTTTCAAATGATCAAAGTTTTATCCGTGTTGAATTCTAATTCCTACCACGCGTAGCGTCACAATCTTATTTTAGATTGAATCGATAACGTTGGGTGTGACATGAAAATGGTAAGGTTGCTCGCGAGCTCACCGAGCGTGTTACACAAAGTTACGTTGCGTGATGGGTCTATCCTATCACAGACCAGGTATAGAATAGACCTTTCACTCTTTTGTCTTCCGTGTCACTCGATTTTGGGGCTCTAGAGCCCCATTACCATTTCCGTCTAGGATTTCCGAATTTCATTAGTAGATTCACTTTGAAGTAACGGCGGAACTAAGGTGAAAGAAAGGCACTTGTGGTGTACATACTATTGTTTAAATGTTGCGCCGAATAATCGTTCAATTGGTTTATTACACACGCCTCACATGGCATGTTTATACTTTCAAGAGTAAAAAAGCGCTCTTTCACGTTCGTATTTATTGTTTTATTGTATTATTTCCGTATTCAACGGCTGGCTATCCGAAATGAACTGAGCATAGCTTCGAATATGTTTCATAATCAAAGTAATAGGATGGACAATGTTGAATATCTCAGAAACAATAAGTTTTAGGATTAATGCACTTTAATACTTTCATACTCAGAATTCGCTATTCTATTGAATTTGACGATAAACAATTTGACAGTCCATTTGAAAAAATAAAATTGGCCTCCACATCCAATCTATCCCTGTAAATAAACTAGTTTCACCGTGTTTTGTGTTTCTTACAACGAGACAACTTCTATAAATAATATTTTCGCTTATTACTTGAAATAATAGATATTTGAGGTGAACCGAGTTAGTGGGACACCCTGTATAACACAGCTTCAATACTTCTCTCGGTGATACCAGCAGCTTTACCTGTGTCAATGCTAGAAATACATTATGTTTCTCGCAACCACCGCTCGAAAATCCGAGAGGGCGCTCGAAAACCAGTGGTTGTTTCAGAATATCGGTACTTCAGAACGGTGACACCGAAGACAAAAGAGTGAAAGGTCTATTCTATACCTGGTCTGTGGTATTATAGTCGAAATTGACAAATGTAAAATTGGACGCAGAAAATTTGAAAGAGAATGTTTGCGTGAAGGAGCATGGATACTAAGTGCAATTATTTCTATGCAAAATGAAACTATTTCCAAAATTTCAGCCAATTTTGAGCGTGGGGTTTTTCGGAAGTTTAGCCGTCGGTTCGTTACTAGTCGATGGCCAAGTAGGGGTTCAGTGCCTTCGGTCGTCGGTATGATTACTTTCTTCCAATAGGATTACTCTCTGCCGATAAGTTAACGTTAGACGATACATTACCGTCTCACGGTGTTTACCAGCAAATATTAAGGCAGAGTCCCACTGGTGCAACCGCGCGCCGCGCACGTTTTTTTCGACGCGCAAGGCCGATTTGTTGCAGAAAGACGTTCCCACTGGTGCAACTGCGCGCTGCGCACGAGTCAGATTTACGAGTTTCTCGGATTTTCGAGGAGTTTGGAGCACTTGAAAGGGTCGACTTTTACGACGATCCGCGCGTCGAAAGCGATCGTGTGCGCGCTATGCAGGGATTTCTCTGCCACGCGCGCACGCGAATGCACGCCGCGCATCGTCGAAAAGACTGGAAAAATGTGTGTTTTTCAACGCAAATGTACTCTTTACTCCTACATATGTATAATTTGCATACGTGTTTTTATGGTCTATTATTTAGTTTATATATTAAAGCAAGCAATGACATGATAATTATTACTGTAAATAACAACAATTATACTGCTGCGAGAGGTATAGTTGTTTCTACATACATCATAATTGTAATACACTATATATGCAGATATGTGACACTGAATTGTAATTGTATAGTGAGTCCGTTTTAACTGGATGCGGTGGAATATCTCGCAAGGAAGTGAAGATATTAAAAAATTGTTGTTACGAAAGTTGTTTCATATGGAGGGGAACATTATGTGATATAGATAGTTCTTCTACAGGTGGAGGAATGGAGCAGATTTAAAGAGCAACTTGGTTTTTTAAACGAAACATTATATTTCATTATTCATACCATGCTAACGTTTGTTGGGGCGATTCAACGATGTATACCACTACGTTATTTCGTTATATGAAAGGTCATAAAATCGTGAGGCCGCGGGGAATGAAGTGAACAAATCTTGTCCACCTTTTCGACGTAAAAGGTAGACTCGACATTATAATTTTGGGAGGCGCCAAAAGCTTAATTGGCCGAGAATACTGAATACCTTCATTTTATTTGCAACACACTTTCCAGCAATCGGTGACCGCGCCGTAGTAAACCCCTTCAAACATTTCAAGTAGTATGAAGTGTGAAGGCGTTGTTTCGGCTACTGGCACAACCGCCGGCGTTAGCTTTATTTAGATAAAGAAAGCAAGATATAGAAAAGGAGGCTAGTTTTTCCACTGTCTCCGACGTGCGCGCCAAGCATTCGCGTGCGCGCCTGGCAGAGCATCGGCCCATTTCGTGCGCGCGGCTTCATAAATTAGACCCTTTCAAGTGGACGAAAACGTTGTGCGCGGCGCGCGGTTGCACTAGTGGGACCCTGCCTTTAGAGTTCGAATATATTTTCAATGATACACCTACATGGTACTCCAGAATATATTCAGTTTCAAATATGAAGTACAGACAAGCCGATGTTCTGCTTGGAATTTGGGTATTGAGTATTTTTTGGTTATACGATGTCACAAGGTGCCTGTAGTTTCTTATCGTGCTTGTACGGTTGCTTGTATTTTATGTTTAATTTTTTTACACATTATTAGATTTCGAGTGCATATATTTAATATTGAAATTGGTGGAATAAGTACACGATGTGGAGGAACTGGAATCAGGGGAATGAAAGTTTAATGCGCTTCATCCCCTAACAAATATGCTCTTTACTCAGAATTTATATGCTTGACAATAAGAATGTGCATACTCGCTAGGAGATATTTTCTCGCACCTCCACGTCCCGTCTCCCTTACTAAAACAACATTAACTCGTCAACGATATTATCAAGTTCAAAGATTTGTGTATCTACCTTTCACTGAAAACGTTTGTGCATTGCCCTTTCTGAAGCGACTAATAAATCACGGGTTCCACGAATCTTCAGTTTGAGCGTGTAGCCTTTGACGAATACCAGATATCGCAGCAAGTATTGCTTAATATCCTCTAGTCTTTGTCTTTTACCCGTATTGGAAAGCGAAGTAGTTATCCTCGAATATTCCAAGAACCTCCCTTTTCCGTTCTGGAATGCTTCAGAAGCATTACTGAAAAGCAACTCTTTGAAGTTGCAATCATCTCGAGTGTACCATACATCCACGTATGACTATAATGTTCCGAATGGTAGAAGTAAACTGACCTTCGTCCATTTATAAATCAAACATTTCAAACACTACTTCCCTGAATTATCATCATCCATTCGAGCCCTCACAGAAAGTCTCCATCTCAATAAAATGAGCAACCAAGCACACGTTTCAAACTTCGGATCTAAGCTGAACAAAGCCTGATGATTTCTCGGAGTTCCTACATCACGTTTATCACCACTCGGCGGCTTTCGCGAGCAATTTAGTATAATTGTCGGAATGGGCGGGTCGCGGCTCGTCGCGTGCAGCGTAGAATCTCCTCACGCTCGCGGAGCACGCTCGTCCCGCGAGCGTGCGTGCGGAAGCTCCGAGGCTGATTCGAGTTAGCCACACGCCGAGCAAATCAATCACGTCGCACGCACTCGGCGCACATGCCGTTAATGTGCACGCGGGGGCCACCAGCCACCAGAGAAGGGCCCAAGGATTAGGGTGCGCTTCCGTTTCGTGGATAATTACCCGCCGTGTCGGTCCCCTTCCCTCCCGTGCAACTGATCCGCACGGGGAGGGAAGATCGTGGTCTAAATAGGGAATCGCTTCGTCTCGGTAATCGAGAGTGACGAGCGGACGTCCGTGAAGCGAACGGATTCATTATCGAGACTTCCGACGCGGCTCGCCGTCTTCGATTCTCAACTCGCCCTATAATTAGCTCTCCCCGCGGGACGAGTCAGTTACGAGGTTTGATTGTCGCTAGAAGTGATTGCAAGTGTATTCCGAGGGACTCTGTGTCATGTCCACGGATGATGGGACACGGAGGTTATTTTCGTGGTCCTCGGGAACCGTCAGGATCGTCGAGGTCCATTTTAAGCTCACGTCAAGGCACGTAGCTATTATGTGTTCTGATCTTTCGAGAGGTTGGTTCATAGGGTATCTAAAAATGGTAATTTTTCTTACTGCAGCCGCCCGTGCACCAGGTGGCTGGTAAATCGCCCAAGGAAATACGCGTCGGAATAGAAGAGGAAGGCTTAACCACTGCGAGCACCGTGAGCGCACTTGCGCGAGTAATTATCGAACGACGCGCATATACACGGCGCCTCGTCGTCTCTGGAGGATTAATTAACTCGTTCTGCCTCCTGGACACCGGCTCATTACGTGCATCGACGGACTATGTCTATGCATGCACGCGCGCTCTCCTCACCTGTCCCTCAGGAGGGTGCAGTTTAAAAAAAAAGGTAAAAATATGGCGCACTTTGCACTATTAGTATAACTACCTTCTCGTCAACCGTACACGCTAACAGGATCACTCTCTTCGCGGCTGCAAATTTCTCGCCCTCCACCAGGTCGTGAATGAACGCTACCCAGGCGCGTAAATTTCAATTTTAAATACCCCGCTCGCCTCGCGTGTCCATGGAAAATTCTCCACCGCCATGGCGAGCACGGTGTATAGGGGAAAAAGAGGTGGAAAAAGAGGAAGAAAGGTAAAGCCGCGATTACGGTTTCCGGCTTGATTAAAAGGCTATCCCGCGCAGGCGATATCGATTTCGGCCGATGCTTTTAAAGCGGCTACACGAGCCACGAATTAATGTAAAAGTGCGCGCATAGTACGTCGCTGGATTTTTCATGAAAATTAGCCTTGACGTCGTTCCACCACCCGCGAGAGAGAATTCAATTTCTACGGGATCCCGCGGTATTATTTAGCGGGACGTGGCCGACGTTCGATACTCTCCCTTGATTCATTTTTAATTCGATTCGCCCGTTAAGCCAGCCATGACGCGGCTGCGCGGAGCGGGGGGTAGTACTTGAAATTACGGCGCCATGATTTACGCTGATGCTATTATTTCTGCAGAGTGAAAGGATGCGGATAATGGCGCAGTGTCGCGGGAGGCGTTAAGCGTTCATCTCTCCGTGCCTCAAATAGTTCTCAAATATCTCTCAAGAGCAATGACAGATATAAGGAAAAAGGCATACGTGGCAAACCTTCCGAGGGGCCCATTTCTGTCTAGAAAATGAAGAAGTAGTTTACTAAAAACGAGTTAAGTGTAGTAATACACAGAAGGAAATATAGTGTTTGGATAAAATCATAATTTGTTTATTTTAAATGGGGTCCAGCACAAGTGTCTCGTTTATAAACGAGAATCGCGGGAATCGCGGGAATCGCTAAGATCCACACTCGCAATGCCAGGGTGGAAAGACGGCAAGAGGTAGGAGCACACACGCGTGGATATTCCGGGGCGGAATTCTCCCTCGAAGGGTTGGCCGCGGACGGATAGTCGGAACGGGGGCGGACTGCATAAATTCGGGGACTGCAATTGGCGGCCGAATACTTTTACAATTCAAATTATGGAAATCCCGCGGGTGTACGTTCCTGCAGGCGCGTGTACGCCCGACCATGAGCGGATTTATTTCTCAGACCCTCCTCCGGCTGATTTCGAACGGCGGTGCGCGGTGTTCACCTCACTCGCCGCCCGTTTTTTCGCCCTCGCTACTTTCCTTCTTCCGTTCGTTCATCCAAAGACAAAAAAAGGAATAATGCCCCCTCGGACAGGGGGGGCCGTGAAGCGTCAGTGGCGAGGCACGATAAAGGGATATCGCGATCGATGATTATAATTCTATAATTCCGTGCTTAAGCCGGGTCCCGGTGGGTGCCCCAACACGCCGCGGCCCTGTACAGCGGTAGTTTTATCTAAATCTGTGTCACGCGCCTCGCTTCATCCCCTTTAACGCTCGAGGCAGCCCGAGCGGAGAGGAAAAGTGTGGCAGTCAATGTGGGGATCAGGTTTTTTAACTTTCAGACAGCAACGGGTGTGCGTCGGCTTAACACAGAAACCATTTCGTGATCGCAGCCTTTACGGAAAAAGTTCGCTGACAGATGCACTCGCATTCATAGAAACTTATGGATTATATCGAGGTTTCAGAGGCTTTGGGGGCATTAAAGATTGCGGGTGATTCGAGACGTTGGCGAAAGAGGCCACCTAGAGACGTAATCTCCACTGTACCCCCATTTTTTTTTCGATTCTCGCGAGGTATCCCTGGAGGCCGCGGAGTGGAAGTTTCGACGTTGAGAAATGCAAACTGTGGGAGACACACGGTGCGCGCAGTTCCATCGTTTCTCGCCTGGAATATTTGTCCCGTCTTCCTCCAACAGATGAATTATCGTCATTGAAAAGAAGCCTCGACCCTTGGGTTCATCTGCGATTTGTCGAACGTGTCGCAGATCCCATCCCTTTCCCATCTCGTGCAAAAAAGCCGCGCGTCGATTTCGAGAGATATCAGGAAAGGGTGTATCTTTCATGTCGCAGCCGTGTATTACTCATCCAGGGAGTTTATTACGATACACGCTAGATAAACCCTGCGCCCCTTGTCGCGACGATGAAGACACTTATTATCGTCGGTGTATTAGGCAGAAAGGGGGTAGGTCATTCGATTAACAGGAGCGTGCGCCGGGTAAGGGAAGGCAATTGCATTAGGCAAGAGTTTATCGACTGAAATTAGAAGACCAAACGAGAAAAGTTGCTCGATTACCGAAGAAGACGTAAAAGGTGGTGGCTCGCTCGCAGTCGTTAACAAACCTTCGTACTTCTTCCTCCTTTCCCTCTTAATAGGGGGTAATGCGATTTTCTTCGGCGAAAACGTGAAACAGAATCGTCCAATGGAATCGATAGTACCCCTGGACTGATTGCACAATTCTCCAGGGGTGAGCGTGACTGAATTCTAATCAGTCTTCCGAGTTCTCCGAGAATCGTTAATCAGCATCAACGCGATTCATCGTTCAGGGTAATCGATAGGATTTTTCTAATCGCCCATATTCCTGATTCAACGTTGAGGAAAGGTAGAGAAACTCATGGTGTTGGGCCACAGGATGTGCATCTTGCGTCGCAGCAAAAAGCAACGGGCAGATAAGCTCGACAACTTAGCCGCTAAGCCCTTCTTCCTCGGGATTATCAGCCGAACGCCCGTGTTCTCTTCCCTTCGCTTCCCTCGCGCTACCCTCGTTCTATTTCCTGCGGACAATACCTACACCCCGACGCTGGCCCCGTCCTCGTCCCTCCATTCCTCGTTTTTCCCGTCCTCTTTCTGCGGGCGATGGGTTGTCTAGCATCCCCGAAGTCTGCAGTGACAGACAGCTCCAAGGGGATGACGCTCGGCGGCCAGGATGAATCCCAGTAACGTACGGCTCCTCGGTCGATCCCTCTGCGAAAAATCCGAACCGGCGCCGTGTAAAACGATTCGCCCAATTGAAACGTTCGCTATCCAGCGCGCAGAGGATCTCTAATCCTCGCGGAGCGTTTGATTTTTCAGGTGGAACGGGCCCGGCAGTCGGGGAATTAACTCCCTGCTCTTTCGCTCGCACCCATTCAGATGGTTATTACTCTGCTCAATGTGATTAGAGGATCGGGAAATCTGTAATGGAGCAATCGATACCTTTTACGCTGCTTCATCTGTATAAACCGAGAGTCTGCTGGAAATTCAACTTTGTAATTCTAGATATCCTACATTTTTCTCTCTACGAATATTTTTTCTTCCTTTGTAAATCAAGTGATGACGGGTTCATCATTAATGATCTTTTGATGAGTTTGCGATGGCACATTCCGTTTTTTACGGCACTGCTCGAGTAACCGAGGGTTGGTCCGCGTCACCCTAATTCCAGGGAGACAGGACCGTGGAGGGACGTCAGGTTGTGACACTAGAGGGTCCACGGGGCAGAGGCAGACACCGTGACATTCGCCGTAGAATCTTGATTAAATAAACATGAAGAAAGCCGTTCGCCACGCGTCGGAGGGAGATGCTGCGACCCAGTGACACGAAAGAATCACTACGGTCTTTTATTCTTCATGGGGGGACAGTGCATCGGCGTGGGTAACGTAATTAGATACAAGCTTTGATAAACGACGGTTACCAATTAAAACCTCATCTCTTCTTTACATTAGAAGGTGTCCTAATCTTCATGCACTCATAGCTAAAGTGCTTTGCGAATTAAATATTCTGTTTAGAACCTACCATTGTTTTAAACCCGAGGGAGGATGTTTCCAAAGTTGGACCATTAGGGCCGATATTCCTCCACTCAAGCGTAATTCCCGATTCCAATATTCGATCCCGGTAATTAACGAAGTTAGAAAGCAGAGCTTGCTCGACGGCCGAGTCATCGCCGCGGAGAGTTGCATTCGCTAGAGTCGAAAGTTATTTGGAACATCGATGCATGGACCGCAGGGCCGGTGAGACTGGGTACCGATCTAGAAGTTCGTTTCATTGATCCCGCGACAAGGGAGAAAGCAGTATAGAGACGCGTACTGCGACTGGCGAGAGCTCGGGGAGCGCCGTATCGTCTTATCGGCATGATTTAGAGGTGGATACGGTGTATATCGCGCGGAAGAAATGCATCACGGAACGTACAAGTACGCCAAGCGAAATTTATGGGGATCGTCGCGAGGCATTTCTAACCGGGGGTTTCTTTAAAACCCGCGCGGAATTCAGAACCTTATTCCCTGGTTTCCGCGAGCGCGCCTCTGGTTGCCTATTCCGTAGCAATTCGACGACGGGAATCAATTTAGGTACTGGACCCGTCGGGACGCGCGTGCGGATACAATGGTTAGCTCCGGGATCGGTCCAATTTAACGGAGCGACAGAACGCGACTCGCCTGGCTACGCATCGAGAGATCTTCAAGTATTTCGCAATTGGAATAGTTTCGAGGACGTACGAAACGACTGCATAAGACAGGAGGAGATGTCGTCTGCGAGAGGCTCCCTTGTTCTCCCTGTTTGTCCTCCGTTCGCGTGTCTTCCGGACTTGTCGATGCGGAACAATGCGCGGGTGTATTCTTTTGGAGTTAGCAGGTTGGAAGTGCTCTTGATGTTTCGCTCGAGATTGCTTTATTTTCGACCGAACTCAGTTTTATTTCTCTCGGTATAGGAAGAATGCAACTCGGGTTCATTTCAATTCCAATTTTATTCAGATTCTAGGTAATATAGAACAATTCTAGTGCATGCTAATGACAATTGGCTCTAGTTATGCAGAAAGCAACTAACCCTCAATGATGTGAAACTGAGACGGAAATATCCCGAACCCGGAAATTCAAAAAATTCTGAAACTTTGTGGATATGCAGGGGACTCCCTCCTGATTATAACGCAATTTTTGTTTGCCGCCTGAATTTACTCGAAAAGGGCGAAATTAACCCCTAAAAATTTGGCTATTTTCCGATTTTGTGTTATAACTCGCAAATTGTAAGAGATAGAAAAAAAATTTCAAGACAAAAATTACTTCTTTTAATTTGGTAAAAAAATATTTTACAGTTCACGAGTTATAACACAAAATCGGAAAATAACCGGATCTTTAGGGGTCAATTCCACCCCTTAGAGTGGATTTCGGCAACAAACAAAAATTTCGTTGTACTCAATCCTCTACATATTCACGAAGTTTCAAAATTTTTTGAATTTCGGGGTTCGGGATGTTCCCTTGAGTTTGATTTAATTTGAAGATTTTAATTGTTAAAGAAAAGTGACTTTATTTCTATTAGGTATAGTTTTTCCATCTTACTGTTTCACAATGTTTCTTAATGGGTTATTTAATAGTGTGCTGTATAATTAGTGTTATTTTAAATTTTCTATAGCTTCTGTTTGTTAAGCCTAAGATAGAACTATGGCTTGGTAGTTTTAACAATTGTATAATATTTATGAGTTGTTCCACTGTTTGGTAATCTTTTACAAAATTGAGATCACAAAATTATGGAATCCCTATTGTGTTTAACTAATTCTATGTCATTTTGACGGTTTGGTAGCTTTCTGCATAACTTGGCCCAATTTTTTCCAGGGGCTATTTTCATTTTCATTTCATCTACGCGCAATTACCATTACTCCTAAAGTCCACCAGTTCAAAACACCTGTAGTAGGCATCTTATTACAGCAAAAGTAATTATTCCTCCGTAGACTTCATGGCCACCCGATATCCTCGTAATGACTTACAGTATCATTTTCTATTCCCCAGGAACGAACCCTCGATTAATTCAACGCAAATGCCCAACGATACAGGGCCCACCGTTAACACCCCGAACGCGTGTTCCGTCGTTGCTCGACGACCGCGCCCTGGTTCGGGGTGTTGGACAAGGAGGCATAAGACGATGAAACAGAGAAAGAGGAGATGCAGCAGGGTGTCTTTAAGAGTGAGATGAATACGTGGAAGAGAGAGAGGAAGAAGAAGCAGAGGAGCGGCATAAATCACAATTATAATCAACGAGCTCGAAAGTTACACCGGGTTCGTCCCCTTTTGCCCCCTCCGCGAGTCGCGGCTGCCGGCGTCGCATGAAAATTTATCGCCCAACTTCGGTTTCCTTCAAGGTCGGGGACTCTCGACTATGCGTTTGCATACGTCGCTTCTTCCACGCTTTTTCGCCGCGAATTTCCACAACGGAAAGCCGACTCGTTACGCTGCTTGCGCTCCCCGCCCAGGGCCGGAAGAACGTCACTGGCCGAGAGCCTCGGAATAAAAACCAGCGACCTGTATTTCGCCAACCCACCACCGAATCCTCCCACCGTTTTTGCGTCCACCTAGGCCACCCCACTGATAACACCGTCGCGCGAACACATCCTCGAGGATCCAGCCTTCCCACGAAAAACGAGGTTGGGTTATACAGGCATACAGGCTGAGTACATACGTATTGGAGAACGGCTCTGATAAAGTAATCGCAGACGCAAGGGGGGAAACGTCGATTTGCAGGCATTGTGGGCAGCCCTGCCTGCCGGCAGAAGTTTGCGGGAAATCCATTATCAGTTTCCGCGGTGGTGTAACAATGCCGATGGAAAAAGTTATTAATAGCCCCGCTGGCTGACAGGTCGTATCGGCCCTCCACGGCCGAACAAAAGTTGCCGCGGCAGACGGGCGAGCGTCGTTAAGAAAGAATTTCCTGTCGCGGCTGGATCCAGTGCAGATCCTCCCGAGGTACGTCACAAAGGCGAGCGACATCGGCGACGGAAGCTGGGGGACGAGGAGGCCCGCGAAATGACGAATGATTCACGGGACTCGGTGGGGGTTGTTCTTCGTGGATGATCGAGGAGATCGGGCATGGTAATCGAAGGAACGTGACGGAAGGCCTAGGCCTAGTGGCGAGAGCCACACGACGGTATCGAATTGCCAGTCGAATTGAATCAATCGGCAGCGTCGTAATTCAAAGCGCAGCCACGAAGACTCGGCCAACGAGCGCCGCGTACAAAGTGGCTCCCGCGGATGGGAGGGAATCTAGTTTCTTCGTTACAGAGGTCGTGCCTTTAAAGGGAGAGGCTTTTGGACGAGGAGGAAGGGTGGTCGGATGTACTGATTCGCCCTGCGCCGCTGCCGGGTACCGGAGAGATAGCGCCACGAGTGGCGGGATTTTAGTACCATACGAAACCCTTTTCTCGGTGGTTGTACCACGATTTATTGGATACCTTGCGTAGTCACTGGAAAATCTGCAGCACTTGGAGTTTTCCCACTGGGATCTGGAAGATGAGAAACTCTCGATGGTGAAAATGGTCGTTTAAGGGCTGCAACTTTTACCGATCAACTTTATTACCGCAGGAGTTATCGACACTCGTTGTCTGCTACAGTTGCAGCTCGGTGGCATTTAAAGGCGCACGCTTGTAACCTCCCCTCGCCAGACTGTTCTTTTCCTTCCTCCCCGTCTCTGTCTGTGGCTCGGTCTCATCCCCCACCCGCAGGGGTGGAATAATGTTAATTTTTCAGGGGCTCTCCCGAGGACCTAGACCGCCCCCGGCGGCGCAACTAAGGGTATTTCAATTGTCCGCCATTACCCGCGGAATAATTCATCTCCGCTTCCTGGCATCGACGTGACGAGAAATTACGCGTCGCGGGCGCATACCGCTACCTTGGGGGTGCATGGAATATCAACAGTGGGACGAGGCGGAGGGAAGTGGCGCGACAAAAGGGAGCGAGACGACGCAAACTTCCGGGGGCATCTGTTGAAAAACGATTATCATTCGTCTTGCGCGCGGTTTCCCCGGCTGGGGTGGGTGGTTGGTCATCTGTTATGGAGAGCAGGCCGCGATAATCGATTACATTCGTCGGGAATTACTTCAGGTACAGTTCCTACGCTCGCTATGAGAAATCGTCAAAGTGACGGGAGCCTCGGTTAGGAGCCGGGAGAAGGAGAGAGAGAGAAAGGGTACGACGGCGAATTAATTCCGTGGAACTTGTTACATCGTTAAGCAGCGTAACAAGTAGTCTGGCCTGAAATTGAATTTACCGACGACAATTGTACGTAGCCCGAGCTAATTGCCGCCGATTAATTCGTGATTTGTCATCTCTCTAATTGCCTCTCGGTGCTCGCACTCTTCCTCCAATCGCGTTGCCTTGGACATTCCGTGGGCGGAGAAAATTCTTATCGATACTCTAAGCGTGCTGTTCAAAGTACGTTTGATAATCGTTCTGTGGCTAACAATTGTGGGCCATTAGCAGTGGATGTCCTGTCAAATTCTTCAATACCTTCAAAATGGAACCAAGTTGATGAAAATTTGTAAGATTGTTTTTTTTAATCTTCCTGATGTGCTGCAAAAAATTTGAACGAATTCGGTTCGAAAACAGTTGCTGAGTTATAACGATTTGAATTTTCACTGATTTTTCACGTACTCTTATGAAAAAAGACGATCTTAACAGATGAAACAGCTGAAAAAATGTTGAAGAAATAATATCAATGTTTTCAATTTTTTTGTACATGTAATATATGAATAGACGAAAATATCTGTCGAGTTTCAATTATTTTCACTACAACGTTTTACAGAAATAAATCATAACTTGAGAAAATGATGAGAATTTAGGGCATTTTCACTGGCAAAATGTTTAGCAAATAATGCTTGAAAAAAAGCATTTGTAAAGTGAAAAATACCATTCTAGGAGTAAAAATAAGACTCCAACTGTGGTCGAGTTCTTTAATTTACTATGCATAAGACATAGATATTTAAGTATTTCTAATTTCTTATACTTTTGTCTAATATTGTACGTCCGATATATCCTTAAGGATTAATGCCTCTGCAGCGCCCGGGAAAAGAGCAAGAGTGTGAGAATTTTTAATGCAAGTATAGTGAATGGAATATAATATCTATTTGAAGGCTCTTATTGTTTACCTACACTGTGAAGTATACCTATACGATCTCCCTTTTTTTAAATTTTTTTTTTAGTACAAAACGGCGGCGATCCTCTAAGGATGCTCTTCAAGCTACGATCGAAATCGTTCTCTGTCTAATAATTATGAACCATTATCAGTGGATGTGCTTCAAAATTTTCTTAAACTCTATAGAAAGTACCATCGTGTTTATATAATGACCACCACGAGGAGTATACGCGTGCAACACGCTTGACATAGCGATGATTCGAGATCGATAACGACCCCCTCGCCATGCAGAAGTCACGGTGAAGCGGATGCCACCCTTCCGTAGCGTGGGCGACGGCGAAGAGCAAGAGTCGAATCGCATTATCGTCGGACGGTAGCATCGTTGCGCCGGCTCTCTTCAAAGAGTCAACTCGCTCCCCCAGCCCTGAAGAGGGGAACGAGGGTAGAATGGAGAGAGAGAGAGAGAGAGAGAGAGAGAGAGAGAGAGAGAGAGAGAGAGTGAGAGAGAGGGAGGGAGGGAGAGAGAGAGAGAAGGGTTCAGGAAGAGAGTTAGACGCATAGATACGAAGCGATACGCGAAGCCCAAGCACGCCGAGCCTCCGTTTTACTGGATCTTCCTGTCGGCTAATCAAAGATTTATATCTGCGAGAAGCTGCGAGCCAGGACGAGCACGGTTCGTTCGAGAGGCACGATCGACGATACAGGGGATAGCCGATTCGCTACCGAGTTCCGTCCGGCTGACGGTCCACGATCGCCAGATATCGCGGTCGCCTATGCAAACCGAATAGTAGGATGAATTAATGCCAACGGGGGCCAGCGATACGATATGCTGCTTTTATGTTAATAGGTGCGCGTCCAGCGACGTGCATTCGCGAAGCACTGATGGATGTTTCGCGGTTGCGCGCAAGATAAGTCGTCCCGGCATCGGCGTAACGATTTCGATGGCGCAGCGATAAGAGCTAGCCGAGAGCAAAGGAGGCTCGAAGAGGAACGGAGAGGAAGGGACGTTGGCAGGCTGTCGTAAATAGAAATCGGTTCGCGTTTATTTTGTCGCGGGCGACGGGGGAGGAAATGTACAACGCTGTCCAGCTGATAAGCAGCAATTTCGAATAATTTGGACAGGTCTTATCTCGTGGAGAAGTTATGGGGCCTGGTGGAACTACGTGCTTCGACAGCGACACGGCGATCATCCCCGCGGCTCGGGGGCTTTACCGGTTCACCTCTCCTTTCTAATCACTGAATTTTCAAAAGCTTGACTTTTTATAACCGGGATGCAGCATCCTTGCAGAGGATCGTTGCTTTCGGAATTCACACTTATCTCGCGAACCTGGCGACGGGCTCGTCCGGACGGGCATTAGCATACTTAATGGGCCTTTGTTTGGCGAAGTTGAACTACGAATGTTGCGAGCGACACGGTTCGTTAACGCGACCGAATCAAATTACATGAATTTACTGTCCCAACGCCTCCGTGGTATTTCATCGTGGATCTATAGGCACGTGCACAGGTCCTGGGGCTGGCTGGTCCGGCTGAATCAATTCCGGCAGGACCTTTGCTCTCTTCCTCGCGGGGGCCGCCGATCGTTAAAGCTCAACGATGCATTTAGTTGGAATATTAATCCAAGGCAAACTCGCAAACTTCCACTTACGATTCACCTATGATTCGCGACTGGGTAATATCGCTACCCAACCAACATTTCGTCTTCGTTACCCTGTGCCCCGTCGCATTTCACAGCATCGTTGTTAAATCTCGAACTATCTAACTGCCTGAGGTCTCTAAGGCTCTATTTGCGCCCAGGGATGAACTCTTCGTCAACTTTCAAGTATCTTCTACTGTCAAGCTGACCTTAAGGGGTTATACTGACAAGGAAAGGTTCCCAGGTGTCCGCTTGCGATTGCTTTGAATTTCGGATATGTTTTAGAGTACCGAAAAATAAGATATACGTGTTTTTTATAGTGGCCCGTTTTCATATTTAGGGGGTGAAACCAACCCCCAAAGATATATGATTTTCAGGTGTTCATTTCAGATTGCTTTGGTTTCTGGATATGTTTTAGAGGACCGAAAAATAGGAAATGCATATCTTTCTATTTTGGCCCATTTGCATGTTCCAGGGGTAAAACCACTCATAGTTACCCTCTAATAACGGCGACTGACGACAAGAACATCGTCCATACATCAAGTTATGGCGCAAATTAATTTTATATCAAGTTTTACTCAACACAATTTTGTACCCCGTATGAATTTTCGGGGGTTGTTTCACCCCCACAAAAAAGAAACTGGCCACTATAAAAAAACATATATCTTATTTTTCGGAGGCGAACACCTGCGAACATCTCCTTGTGAGTTAGGCGAACGAAAAGAGGCGAACGTTCGTGATTTTTTTTTTGAAATAGCGTAAGCATATATATTTACAGAAATGATTGTACTTAAAAGAGCAATATTTAGAGAACATTTGATGATTTTTTTGTAGAAAAATATTTACGGTCATAATAAAATTACAACTGACATCCAAGAAGCATTTTTAAACATTTGGTTTTGCGGTGAGCGCTGCCATTCGAAACCAGATTATCTCAAATAAAAAACACAAAAAAGATTTTGTTACTAACGTGATTAACGAAGGGAATTTCCGAAATATTAATTTAAAACTGAGTCCTGTTTTTTTTTCGCGTGATTTTTGCATGAAAAAAAACAGGATTTCAACTTTAAATAGCCACCATTTGGTTTTAAATTAATATGTCGGAAATTCCCTCCGTTAACTAGAGGATACATCAATATACTAACGAAACCTGTTTTGTTTTTTAATTTGAGATAATCTGGTTCCGAATGGCAATGCTCACCGCAAACCCAAATTTTTAAAAAGACTTCTTGGATGTCGGTAGTCACAGTATTATAAACTTAAATATTTTTTACGAAAAAATTACCAAATGTTCTCTAAATATTGGTCTTTTAATAACAAAAAGTTCTGCAAAAATATATGCTTCCGCTTTGTCAAAAAAAATTCACAAACGTTCGCCTCTTTCCGGCCGCCTGACTAAGTATAACCCCTTCCTTAAATCCACAAACTAGGAGACAGAATAATTCTCTAACCCTTAACACACCGTACCCCGTACTAATCTAGCAAGTGGTCGACTTGAAAAAAGCTGCAATGGGCATCTGCTAAAAAATCGTGGCCTCCACGGTGATCACGATAAGCAGAGGGGGAGTAAGCATCAATGTAACGCAGCAGTAATTTGCTGCATAATTCCACCGCTTCCGGCTAGGATTAAATCACCAATTAGTAGTAATGTTGCAGAGGCCCGTGTACGCAAAGCGAGCGGGCTAACAGAAGCGCCTGCCGGCCAAGTGACCGATGAGTCATTGTCATTAGGCGGACGGTGGCTGGAAACTGGTCGCGAACGGCCTCTCGTTGACATTAACGGATCGTCTACGCGTAAACGAAGCGCTCCGAGTTGCGCGCCCGCGATTCGTCATTGTAATAATTTGCCTGCTCCTTGGCGGATCGTCGATCAGGCTCCCCTCGGCAGAGACGGCGAGCAGATCAGGGAAGTTCGATTCGAGTCGCAGCGAAACGGGAAGCCTAAAAGCCCCGTGGCTCCTCTGCCCTCTGTTCGTTTTATAGCTTCATTAGAAGCAACGGATGTCGTTTAATAATTCATCAAGGCCGATTCGTTTCGTGCCGCCGCAGCCGATGGCTGGCCTTTGACGAGCTCGATCTTCTGGGTCGTCGATCGAGTAGTATGATCGATGCACGAGACCTCTTCTTGTTAGACCCGAGCGCCGGATACTGTTAGCGAACGGTGGTTGACGAGCAAGTACATACGCCTGGAAGGCTGGCCCGCTTTGTCTTCTTTCATATTCCTCGAGTGTCCTGTAATTGAAGGCTCAACGTTTCAGTAATCCAGTAGTCCAGCCGGGATTGTTAATAAAGCAGTTGCCCCGGCGTTCTTTGTGACCGTTACTTGCGACTCCTTTGATAAGAGAAGTTTGATTGGCGCTCCGTTTCCCATTCCGCGGTATATACTCCCGCAACGGTACACAGTCTGGGCGATTCGGCGCAGCGAGACCTCAGGATCAAGTAGAAATTAAGTCCACGATGTTCTAGCGCCCGAGTAAGAACACGTTCCGCGGGTATACGGGATTCGGACTTGTTAATCTTCCGTTTCAATGGTAGAGAATTGCAGCGTGTGCAGTGGCATCAGGAAGGATTAAGAGGCAAAGCAGCCTGGCAGGATTCAATGGCGCGCTGATTTTAATTTAACGCTGATGCTTCCCAACCGTGGCCACGTTGAATCAAGGGAAACGGCTCTCGGCGGGACACAGAACCAACCCCCCCACCGTCCGCTTTGTTCTCCCTTATAAATAATTGTTACACCGCCATTGTTGGCCCCGCGCCGGGGCAAGACGAATTTCGCGATTGTTATGGCCCGTGTTATTATGACGCCGTACACGGGTGACCATAAACGAACGGTGATGCGATAAACCACGAATGTCTACCCGGAGAGGGGGGAAGCTGTGGGAGGCGGGAGGGACGTCGTCTTTTTTCGAGAGGCGTTTCATCTGGAAACATGTGCGTGGACGGAAGGCTGAGGAAGCAACATCCTCTGGGATAATTACAAGCGGAGTCCCCGCCAAAGAGAACGGTCACGGATCGTTGTTTCCACGTTTCTACCATCGTGGCTCGCGAGCTGACTCGTAAAGCAGAGAAAGAAATATCGTCGGGCCATTTATCGAATCATTACTGTCCATAGAAATCCAATGACTCGAGAAACTCGGGAAAGGGAGGGGCTCCGTTGTGTGTCTCTCGCGACACGGGAACACACGTGGTAGTGCCGCCTCTCTTTCTGGCGAAGGGCACCGTGCTCCGTCGCTCGTTTGGCTTTAGATGCCAACGAAATAATTATTAGCTTACGTGTCCCGATAAATATCCGTCGGCCAAGAGGCTGGAAACCGCTCTGGCGGCAAGAACGCGGCCGCGTTATGCAACTGGCTACCGGACGAAGAATTTCGGGAGGGGGGGGGGGCGTTGCGCAGCGACTGCTCGCAAGTTAGGTATCTGTGCTGTGTAATTAATGAATCGATGGAGCTGGAGGTAGTGGTATATTGGGTGATAGAATGTGGCTTGGTTGATAGAGGAATGAAGGTTTTCGTCCTTAATAAAAGGTGGAGCAGTTGCATGTGAGGGGATTAAAAAAGGGGGATTAATGTAACTGCGACTGAAAAAGAAAAGAGAACTGAATTTTATTTTTCGATAAATTTTTATAATCGCCTAATCAATTTTATTGAATTTGCATTAAACGTATTTTTATTCATTCAACTCGGCTCCCCCAACATTAAATCCCGAGTGCGCTAGTGCAGCTGAGTGTCAGCTGTTAATAGGGCAAGCAGGACAGTAGATAGACAGTTTAGCTGATTCCGAAATTTACAGCAAGGTGATTCTTAGATATATCTGCTATATTAAAATGTACAAGTTTAAAAAAAATAACTGCAAGTAAAAAAATGAATGTATTTAAGGATAAAAAAAATGAAAATTCTACACAGCCTGTATCAGCAGTAGATGGGCGGATGCCTGGCTAGACGAGTAAAATACTTATTAGGTATAGTAGGTACCCAGATTAAGTTATTTTTTGTTAAAATATAGTTTATTTCATAAAAACTAAAAATTTATGGAGTCTTCATTGCCAGAAAACGGTGCAACAGGTTATGGGCCCAGGCCGCAAGTAAAGTGAGGTTATGTCTAACCTAAAGTGGCCAGACGTCCCGGATCGTGTGGGACTGTCCCGCATTGAAAACTTTTCGATAAATATGTTAATGTTTTATAATACAACAAACGTTTTTTCTACAAAATAAAAAAAACAATAGTATAGATTAAAATTCTAGTTCTTTCAATATTAACGATTAACCAACGATTCGTCCATCTACTGGGCCCCGTCCAGCTACTCGCCTGCTTACCCTATTTCAAAGGGAACAACTTGGAGCGTAGAAAGGGAAGAAGTAAGTAGTCATGAAAGTGTATCTAAGCTTTATTTGTCGATTCCTGATAAGTTAAAATAAAGTACAATACAATACAGCTATCACATTATTTCTTGCTTCTTCATTCCTATTTACCACCGTGAAATAATTCTTCGACGCGCAATTGAGAATCAAGCTGCACGTGAACCATTGAACAATTTACCCGCAGCTGATGGGGTGGTTTTGTCTCGACCGCACGGCAATCCTAAAGAAAGAGAACGTAAAACACTATTTTAATAAAATTCCCTCGCGTAGATGCTGGCAGTTTCATCGGGGTTTGTGGCGTGAGCATGAATTCTCCTTAAAATGAAAACAATCCGCGGACCGTCGAAGCGCGAGTACCGAATGGTTCTCGGAATTCGAAACGCGAGGCGAAAGAAAAAGAGCAACCGCGTCGGGGGTATGTTCCGGTACGCGTAGCATCAGTACAAATCCAATTTCTACGACTCGTCGACGTGCTCGATGGCTCGTGAGATGAAGATATGTGGAGACGTCGAAGCTTGAGTACCCACGCACGCCTACAAGGTGTCCTGCAATAAATGCTTCACGAATTCTCCTCCTTGCACGTGGTAAAAAGCTTCCCTTTAGGATCTCGGGACTCATCCTCTGTACATTTACATAGACAAAGAAATAGACCACATTTTAAGGAGATTTATGAATAGTTCATGATCATCTAATTCGATGTTCTCCGCAGCCTCCACGATGATGGACTTGTACTACTGCTTTTCCCTATTTATATAAAAATTCATCAATGTAAGTGGAAGCATGTGCAAAAATCTTAATCTATGGAACCATGCAATTTAATGATTTTTTTACATCTCGACCTTCATCGTAAAACTACCTTTCACAAAAATATATCACTCCAACCCTGCGCAACAGGAGCAAGCATCAATGCTTCCCTGGAACCGCAAGCATCCCACAGCATAATATTCCGACCACCCTGTAGCCGAGCGAGAACGCACACGCTCGGAGGAGTCACCCCGTGAGGATCGCGGATCTGGAACCACCGCGAAGCGGACCTTGATTGCCCCGAGCGGGTGGATCGCACGACAAAGAGCCGTCTCCTCGTGGGCGATCTTTTTCATCGAGGTCGGTCGTCACTCGGGATTTTGGTCTAGCGAGGGATCGCGTTTACTGCACTCTGGTCCAGGGCATAAAGTATCAATTCTGATCTCCGTACGACGTGTTTACGGCATCCACGGGTTAACTTTATGCCTTTCTTACGAACTTTACGAGGCGTCTTAGCCGCGCGAGCGCGCCTCGGCGTTGCTCCATATCGGTCCACGAATGGGCGAAAACCCGCGCGGGGGACAGAGAAGGGCGAGGGGCAGGTAGGGGAATGTTTCGTCCTGTTCTCGTTATATGGTGTCGTTGGGACGAGAGCTCGCTCGCGCACGCGAAATCCTGACGTGATTCAGATTACGCGGTGCTGTTATGGGTCGTTGCGAGACAATGGATTCGCTGGATCGAATGGAATCTGACTGCGCGGAAGATAGATAGTATTGTCGCCCGATGCCAGAGACTTTCTACGGTTTCGCGTTTATCGCGGGATTTATTCCTCTGGCGCTATTGAATTTCACGGACCCGGCTGTGGACGTTTCGGGGTAGAAAGCGCGCACAATGCCGCTGCGTTGCGCGTGTCACTGGCTGCTTCCTTTTTTCCCCCCGTCACAGGGCGAATCGATCAAGGTTAGTTGGGTTGGCGGAGTTTTTGGGACGAGAGGGGAAGGGAGGTTGTTGCGTCCTTCGGCGAATTAACTGGCGGGTGATGGAGGCATTGGTGTTGGTTACTAAAACTTGAACGTCTCTTACACTGTTTTAGAGATCCAGTGGGACACTCAGACAGGGGCCAAGGGGCCCTGGCACCTCCAAAGGAGGGGCTTTGTAACCAGAACAGAAAACTGGATTTTATTCTTCAAATAAACTGTTACGATGCTGGAAATAAGAGATCTTTTCCAAACATTCAGGGTATTTGAGTTCATATTCAAAGAATAAAAATTAATTTTTTCGTTACAAAGTATTCGGTAGAAATGGAGATATATGTATGAACACATTCGTAGGTACTCGCGCGCCGGAGTTACAAATTTATGATTATGTTGGAGGCCCCAATTCTTCCCTGAAATAAAAAAAAAAACAAGAATTTCCGTATTTCCAGTATAATTACATGGTCGATGAACCTAACAAACGAAAAAAGAAATTAAAAGTTGGCAAATTGGTAGGACTTTAAAGAAAAAGTTACGATTCTACCCCAAGCTATTTCGAACTGTTTATGGAAAAGGAATTGTTCAATTCAATTTATTTATCAAAGTTTTAGGTCCATCGACAATGTAATTATATTAGAAATAATAAAATCCTTGGTTTTTTATTTCAGGGAAGAATTTGGACCATAATTATAATCGCAAATTTGCAACTCCGGTGCGCGAGTCCCTACGAACGTGTTCATAGGAGTATCTCCATTTCTACCGAACACTTTGTAACGAAAAATTCAATTTTTCTTCTTTGAATGTGAACTAAGACATCCTGAAAGATTGGAAAAGGTCCGCTTAACAGTTTCTTAGAATAAAATTCAAAGAATCACCTTATTCCTAGCGTCCTACATAGGGGGCCACCCTTGAAATTATTTTACGTCACTGATGGAGACAATATGTATCGAAGTCTTCGAAGACCCTGTGTATCTAGAGTTCCATAGTTTCATTCACGCTTGTTTGGAGGGGTTGCGGCTATAGGGTGTACCGAGCAGCCCCTAGAAAATATACTCCAGCCCCCTGCTTCGTCCCCGCGTAAGCTCATCGACACTCGAGCGGACCACGACAAAATCAAACCTCTCACACCTGTCCGCGTGGTATTCCCCAGCGTCGACCTCGGAGCCCTCATCTTCCTGCGGTGTGATTAAGATCGTAATGCACTGGTTGCTAGCTGCCGTTTGAAGCGACGCTACGAATATCCCCCAGGAGAGAGGACCGGCCGACGAAGTGGCAAGGGTGTCGGACAGAGACGATGCGCGTATGTATGCGCATCCACCCTATACCGAGCATAATTGAGTTAGTCGCGTGACACGTCGTTGGTGCTATCCCTCGTGCCTCTGCTAGGTGGGTTCGAGGTGCCGTTATCTGTAAAGCGACACACACACGGTCTCGTCGCCCTGGCTGTGGGGGTGGTTGTTCGGTCGAAACGACGGCGGTGGAAGTTGTCTGCGTAACTCGGTGGACCGAGGTCGGACGCGGCCGATAAAACGCAAACATTTAATTAAAAGATAATCAAGCGGATTGCCCGGCAGCCGCTAATGTTGCAGAACGGGAGATAGGACGAAACAATCGGTTCTTTATGCATATGAGCGGCGGCTGGCCGGCCGGTGGACGCGCTCGCGCGCCTATGTGATTTAATTTTACACGAATATAAATTCGTATTGCGCCGCCTGATACGCCACGCCACACCTACGCGCCCAGCCGCCACGCCAGGGCATCAACAGCCTCGTCCTGACGGCGGTGATGGTAGCGTTCGGGGGTGGGGCTCGGTGGCGGATATCGGTTCGATTTCGTGGTCCTTTGCCCGCATCGCGTGACGCGGGTGTTCTGAATGCACGGGGGGCTTTAGCGCGCGTCGACGAGCAAAACCGCGCTGGGGAAAAAATGGACCGACAAGCGTATCTTCGATGACACGAGACACGGGACGGCTAGTCGGAGGGAGAGCGGAGCGAGTTGGTGAGCGAGGGACGAAAAGAGGAGGACACGGAGGTTGCAGGATATTAAGCTCGCGGTCACGTACGCCATTACCGAAGCTAATGCAAAGCTGCCAGTCGTTTTATGCCATCTGTAACCGGATCTCTCCCTTCGACGACGTGGCGCTACACTCGCTCAGCCAACCCTCTTCGACAACCGGCTCGCCGATCGATTCGGCGTGGCTTCGATTAAAGACTTTGAACGGCTCTTTTCTCTGTCTCTCCCTTCAGCGCCGACTACCGGCACGCTATCGCTCCCTTCGGAAGAAAAGTGTCCCGAGATTTCTTTCTACCCCCTCGCGCTCCTCCGCCTCGACGGGCCACCCCCGATCGCGCGCCGGTCCCTACGAGTCAGTATTCAGGAGGCGCCGCCGCGTTCTCACATTCGGCGTGATAAAGCCCGTGGTTTATGGATAAAATTCCTTTCCTCGGGATCGCGACCCTGGCGGGACTCGGCTGGCACGTGCGGGGGACGACTGGACTTATTAACTTCGCGACCCCATGGTTAGCGTATTCAAAGAAACCTTGCAGAGTATTCTTCTCGCGATCCTTTGGACTCCATTTTCTGGTAAACACCAGAGAAAACAAATCAGGAATAAACTGAATGGAAAATCTGTACCAGATGTCTGTCTTTATCTGAACAAGTCCCTCGTTCTCATAAGAAACATAATCCTACAACAGGAAAGTCAAGTGTACCAAGGTAATAGATCCGAGTGCAATCAATTTCTCCGAAGTCGAACTGGATATTGCCCAACATCCAGCATCCCTTCCTCCAAGCGACTCTTACACACAGAACTCGTTTTCGAGTTACGTGACTTCTCCATACTTTGCTTGTTAGCGCCCCGACGTGCGTCAGCGAAGGTAGCAACCTGCGCGCCGTCACGCCTGGTCAATGCGTTCGAGGGTCCGCGGAAACTGTAACGACGCCAAGTGACAAGAGCTTATGGCGGAGCTTTGGACGAGCCAGGCACATGGGACACCCTCTGACACGGACGAAATGGTCGAGCACCTCGTACAATGGCGAGCAGGCGGCTTCGATTCCGTAGGCATGATTGTGCCGTGATCAAAGAGTGACGTTCGTCCACCCTCGTTGAAAGGGCCCTGGTGGCCATTGAAATCGCGTTCACACTTACCCGTGCGCGCACGCTGGCGGCACAAAGTACGATTGTAGAAGAACGTTCGGACCATGGTAGCGAACGGTTCCCAACGATCTCAGGTTACACGTATGCGGGCAGACGGATGGAGACGAGCGAGAAAGGCGCGCGAATGCGCCCCGTGGTCGCTCGATTGACGATAACGAATGCTAATGGACGGGACGAGTTAATTCGCCTTTATTAATTGATTGGACCGTTGCTGGCCCGCGAGACGCCGGGAAAGAATGGGTTGAACGGGAGGAGGAGATAGGAAAATGGGGGAGGATGTGTATTATAAAGCGGGGGAGGCTACTTTTCGCGGAGTTTACTGCGGACAGGTCAATAAACCCTTTTCATCTATCGGCAGCCGGGTGAGAGACGTGGACTATGGGAGGGTACTCTTAAAACGTCGAAATTAAATTCCACCGTCGGGAGGGGCACTCGCCGGGTTTTAAGGTCCACCCTTATAGCCGCCGCCGTGTTCCGCGTTACTTATTTCCCACAATTCTCAGCCCACCCTTATTTTCTTTCTGTCCCCCTCGAGCACACCCCCTTCCTTTCTTTCTTTCTTTCTTTACCTCTTAAACGAGGGGCGGTTCCGCTACGACTCCGTTTTTCCCTCCCTTTGCCGGCGAGCAAGAATATATGTGCGACTGGATGGCCCATGGTTTCGCTTACCCGTATCACCACCCCCAGAGGTTCTCCATTAAGTGGTCGAAAGACTACACACACGGTAGTGCAACGATGCCTCTGCCCGTTTTCAGGTGTTTTCCTTATCGTTGCGCTCGGTTAGAACCCTCTGACTCCTGTAGTATATTGTATGAATCAACGGAGCTTTGTTCAGGTGCAAGATGGAGTAAAGAAGCCAGCGTTAGGTGAACGCTCGTGAACTTTAGTATCGCCGCGACAGGGTGGAATAATTGCAGGGAGAAAGCCCAGGTCCTAGGATAAGCCATCGATTCAGCCGGTCCCGCGCAAAGACACTCCTTGGCCGGCTCTACAAAGGTAAATAGGCATTGGAAATTCAATTATCGGGGCTTGCCTTCTTGCCGCCAGTCGGCCTTCATTATTTTTAATGAGCGAGTGGAAACGCGAGGCGAATCCTTCTCCGGCTGCTGGACGGAATATGATCTTGGAATATCCGCCGCCCTCTTTTGTACTTTGATATTTCTTATCTCGGATTATCGACTCGGAGGGCTCGCGAGAGGATCCCGCAGACGGCGTGCAGCAGCCGAGGCGACTCCGTAGGATACTGTAATCCGTTTAAACTCCGCGAACCCCCTCTTGGTTTAAGTGGGGCTTTCGCGCGGACAATTTATCGCCGCTGCTCTCCGAAGATGAAAAATTCCCCGGCGCTTCCCGCGACTGGATCGCGAGCAATGGCACGAAAAAGGAGATGCGGGATATAGACGTACACCTCTCGAGCACAAAGGATCGTTTCGTTCGCTGCAATGGCCGCGGCAGCTCCAACAATCGGCCGACAGTTAGGAAAACCATTAATTACCGCCGGAGAAAACGGTGTCCCGCTGTTGCTCGATGGAATATTCCTCGGCTGGCACGCGATACCAGCGGGAAAAATCCGCTCGAGCACGGAACGATCGATGGCGGGTTTCGTCACGGTGATTTTTCTCGGGCCACGGCTCGTCGGATATCGAGCAGTCAATTTTAATCGCGGTCCCTTCTCATTGTCGGCGAGGAAGGAGGAGGGGCCGTGATCTCGATGCGCCACATTTTACCGCCGATAATGGTGATCCGTTCGTGTAATTTTCCCGTAACTGTGCGCGCGGAGGAGGGGATGGCAACGAGTGGAACGAATTTATCGTGTCGTTGACGAAAAAAGGCCCGCGAAGGAGGATCCGCAGAGACAATGGAGCGCTAGCCGAGCGCAATGAAGTGGCACTGACAATAAAGAGTGGTAGCCTCTAATAAACAGTCGTTGAAAGAGAATCATTATTTATCGCTCCCCATTGATAATGGCCCGCCCCACTCGCCTCCGCCTCGCTATTAATTATCAACGATCGACGGTTTTACGATATTTCGCCGTCGTTCGTCAGAGCGTCCTTCAGCGCCGGCATGAGAACCGGATGCACCAGTTCGTTCAACCGCGGACCGCAAGATCGATCGGAACGGGGGGGTTTTCAGAATAAACCCCCGGCTTAATCAGCCTTCGCAGACTGTGCGTGTTCGTCGGGAAGAAAAATCCCCTTCGTCTCCGTAATTATTCCACATTATCCTCGTCCATAAACATTTCCACAGCGATCGGGCGGAGGCGTTGTAAATCGAAGGACTTGCCGTTTCTGCGGTGACACGAGAGGCTGTACGTCTTCCGCGAGCATTCTGCCGTCTATTTGCAACTTTATTGCCTCGTAAATGGCCGGTACAAATTAGTTGTAGAACCTGACTCGCGAGGAAACCTAATGAGGTTTTCGCTTGGTCCGCGGGGGCCTTCGTAGCCAGCGTCTTGGAACACGGGCACCATCGAGCAACCAGGTTCCAGCCACAGAAAAATATAAAACTTGGAAGAGGCATTCATCTTACTTTATCCGCTGGTACATCAGCTATCAATCGCGAAGCGCTCTAAGCTCGAGGAACGCCCGAAACTCGAGCGTCAGCGTGGAGGCATTGAAGCTTCACCCAGCAGATTTTAACAGATCAGTATTAATCATCTCGTCAGCGTCGATTAGCCCGCGATCTTTGAACTCCCACACAATGTGCCCGAGGTCTCGACCAGGGCGGTTTCCGTTCCGCTGGGATATACATGCTTCCTCTCACGGAGGGCAAACAGGATGCGCGGATGCGTTGGAGCGTGGCAAGACCGATAGCGATGTGTTCCATCGTGAGGCGGTTTTTCAAGAGGCTGGGCGTTTCACGGTCGCGCGACGCCAGACTTTGAGGCTGCCGTGGGTCTGCCCTATCGGCCCATTACCAGCGTGGCACGTTGAACGCCCCCGTAAATCACCCCAGTGGCTGTTGCCGCGATTTTCTTGCGCGACCGGCCGAGATCCACCATGCCAGAGAAAAGCTCGGATACCCCATCGAATAGCAACGGTGAACGCCACCGCCGTCGGCTTGTTTATTCATAAGCACTCGTGTTTCGCGTTCCATCCCTCTCGCCGCGAGTTACGTGGAGCCACCGTGGTTGGGGGAGCCCTCTTTTCTTACTTATGACTTCCAAGGGCTGGCTCTTCCTTGGAAACGGCCGCGAAATATGAAGAAGAATATTTCCTTACGAGGGACGTTTCTCCGGGCGAATCTCCGTCGCTGAGTTACGAATACTTCCGCCTGGGCCGAAATTGCAGATGAAATTGAACGGTGAATGTTTGATGGGAACGAAGGAGACGGTTGTTTGGTGATTATTGGGTTAGAGGAGGACTCGAAGCGGTGGGGAAGGCTAAAACCACCCCCAAGCTGTCCCTCCTTCAACGTAGGTACCACGTCTACCCTGTACGATTTGTCTTCTTTCCCTGGAAGAAAGTAATTCCGCCCCGGGTGAGGGATTCCACAGAAGTTGCGCCTAGAAAGGGTTTCGTTCGACGGGAACGGTAATCTATGTAAACCCACCAGCGTGGAGATAACTATCTTTATATACCGGAGGCGTTGGTTGCTGGCGTAGCTGGCAGTGTTCTCCCTTCTTGTTCTTCGAAACCATACATCAGAATAGTGCCTGGCTCTCTCCCCTTTCCGCGCGCAGGTATATTATCCCTACGTGTCCGTTAGCGCTAAAAATACCGAAAGCCCGAAAAGCGAGCGTTAAGATAGCGCTGGGCGTGACCGTGAGTCTGAGGGTCTGCAGGCGAACCACCGCGCTTAAAGAAGGGTTACGGGGCAAAGTAATGGTCCGTGGACGGGGGGGCGTAGGGGGCCGGAGAACAGACAGAAGGAAGAGGGTGGTGTGTCGGTTGGAAGGCTTTTTTTTCTTCGCTGCACGCAGCGACGATAGACTAACCGCAATGGCCTAGGCCTAAGGAATGGAAAATCAATATCGGCCACTTTCGCGACCCTTGCGAATCTCTGCGTGCCGATCCTCGACACCCTGTGCGTCCCTTCGCGCCCGGGGATAACGAGGAATTTATACCCAGCTGCTCTGTCCTCAGCGTCCCGGAAACTCATCCAATATTTCGTTTGAATCTCTCCCAATTATCGCACCAGGAGCAAATAAGAAGGATAATTCGCACGTTTCAATTCACTCGTGGACGTCAGCTGTAATACTTTCGGCTTCGCCGTATCCTATCCATTCGGCAGTCTGAGAGATCAATCACTCTCGCGCAGTCTCATAAAGAGCCTCTCGGACCGATGGCCGGCCACTCGACGAGTCCTCCGCGGCTATTAAAAAATATGAAGGCGGAGGAAGTAGGGGCTGGCGGCCTGGGCATCACGCCAGAACAGTTTCCGTAATTCGATCGAGAGGCTTCCCCAACCGAGGAGCGCAAGGCGCTCGCGAAGATCGGCGCTGGCGGCTCGATACTCGATAGAAAACTTCTGGTCGACTCGATTCCCAATCGTTTCCGCGCGAATCAACTATTAATACCCATCGGCCGTCCTCCGCCGATTCCGTTCAATTTCGCCCGCTGCTCCGTGGCAAGGAGCAACTTTCCCGATAATGAGTTCTTTAGAAAATATTCTATCGACTCGGGCCGCTGCCGCCGCGCGAAATCGCTTAGAGACGTCTGGAAAAATATTTTCGAGCCGAGGCCTCCGCCCCAAGGAAGCTTTACCCCCCTCCCCCCTGTATTATTCCCGCTGCCCTTTCTTTTTCGCGAAATGTCTCCTGCCACCCATCACGCGACTCTTTAAATCGCGACGATAACGGCCACCCTGTTTTTTCAAGAAACCCCCACCAGGAGACGCGACGAAGTGGCGTCTACCAGCAGCTCCCTCGACAGTGGGGAACACTATCGACGGCATCTACACCCGTCGAGCGAGGAAAGGACTTTTTACGAGGTGTCGTAGTCGCTTCGTGGCTTCCCTAAAGCTGCCAGCAAAGAATTGGCGAGGTACGTTTAACGCGACTCCCTTCCTGTCTCACGGACGAACTTTTATTTCCTGACACAGTAAGCGATGTCCTGGAGAATCGCTGTTTCGAGAGCAGTTCCGAGTACTCGGCGTCTAAGCGCGCTACTTGCATCCCCCGAAACGGGGCTGCTTCCCTTTTCCCGTCGGCGGAATTAGACCTTACAACCGCGCAGCCAACTTTCCACACCCCGTTAGACGCCGAACTTCGCGCGAGGCGAGGGTTTCGCGATGAAAAAGCAAAGTTCCCGTCGTAAGTAACGCGCTTCATTGCGAAAAGAGCTCGGGTGCTGGAAAGTCGAAAAATAATTCGAGGAATCGCGGCGAACAATAGGGATCGCAGGGAGGCAGCGAACTCTTGCCTCTGCTCGCGAATCGAATCTATTTCGCGTGAAAATAAAGCATCGAAGAAGGGAGGAAAGTTCCAACCCCTCGCGTTGCCTTTTCGAATAATGAATTAAAATGTATGAGAGGGTGGCGCGGTTTTCTCTGGAAATAAACAATCCCTGGAGTGCTGGCTCGTGTTTCGATTACATTTATCACGCGGAGATGATGCCTATTCCATAAACGACGCCACCGGACTTGTTTACTTACAGAACATTCCTTTTATTTTCCGATGACTTGGAGATTAAAGTACAGTCTCTTGCGGAGACGCTCGGCAAGAGGCCAATTAGCGCGGGGGATGGACGAACGCTTCGCTACAAGGTAAAATCAATCCCGTCGCGCGAATTTACAACAAACTGGCATCGGGCAGCTTGCACAAGAACCGCGGCGTTCTATTAATAAAGACCGGCTCGCAGCTTCCACGCGCTTTATATTATTTCAGCGGACGTCCCTGCGATTCCGCTGACATTCATGGCCCCTAACGGGGACGGTAATATCCGTGGGTAACACCTTCGTTAACGGCAGTAACTGTCATCGACGTCCATTACCGCGATCTCGGGTCCCCGTTAAGAGAAGATTTTTCACGCGCCGTTCGGCGTTCTTCTGGCCAGAAATTTATGTCGGCTACGGTCCCTGCGAGCTACCCCCTCGCTCAGCCATCGACAGACTCCTGGGGGGTGTCCTGGAGTGTATTTCTGGGTCAGGATGCTGCGACTCCGTTGAAATATATATCGTGGACACGCGGCTGGAGGGTGAAGGGCGGAGAATAGCGGAGCAAAAGGAGGCGAAGGAAGAAAAAGAGACGCTCCGAGGGGTTGAGGGACGGAGGGATGAGGGAATAAATAGCATTATACGCATATCCCTCCGCAATACGCGCGCTTTCGCCTTTCTTCTCCTCCGCGGAGGCCATCATTTCCAGGAGCCTGGCTCCCTTGTAAACGGTAGGCTGGCTTCCGCGTGATGCATGCGGGCTATTCGCAGCGAAAAAAGGGACCCGCGCGTTTGTGTCCCACATTTTTGACGGGTCGCTGGCTACCGCACGTCCACGGGCTTTTTTACCGCTCCTCGGGACCGTGCGCATTGGGGGATGATTCTGACTCACGTTCAATGGGCCAGATTTCGATGCTTGATTAAGATAGACGTTCGACCCTGATGAGGTTACAATCTAGTCCCGCGGTTTATTTGTCGTTAAGCTTGTCCCTTAATTATTTAAGATTAAGATTCGTTGGGTAGTGAGAGGGATGCTGGAGCCATCTGATAATTTAAATTGACAGCGATTAAATGTTTCGATCATTGTCGCTCGGTGAAAGACGCTTTCCCGGCTCTCGTGGAAATTTTGTGAAGGTACGGGGCCGCCGATACCCGACAGTGACAATCATTAAAGGCCGGATTAACCTTGCATTATGGCCGAAGTGCGCTCATCCCTTTGACAGCGCATCAGATTCAGCGGGCGACAGGTGAAGCAAAACGGGCCGCATAATCGCGTTAAATTTAAATATTCACCGGCGCGCGGGCGCGTTAACCATGATGCCGGTGGTCGACGCCAATCACGCGTTGAATGTCGTTGCGTGAAGTTACGGCGGCACGACAATGTCGCGCAATTATAAACTGATGTCGGAGTGGTCTGGTGGCTAGCGGGGACCGCAGGCATTTCAGTTACCTCGCGGCTATCATAACTCCGACCACTTCGATACCTGACGCAAATTAAAACAGGAAAGTGTGCTCTCCAAGGGAATTCATTGATCCCTCTGTCATCCACGGCACCCGCGTAACTTTTTAATTACCTGCGTCCATTAGTGCTGCACGAAACGAAGACATACCCTCGAATATCGATCATGTACCACGAAGAACGATGCCCGGGGTTAAAGAGTTAATACGAAAGTCGCGGGACACTGATGATTCCAGACTGTCCTTCCTCGACATCTCCGTTGAACGCAGTCTAATAGCCTACGTTAAAAGCTAAACGGTCGGGCATTAAATATTCACGTCGCTGCCGGTCGCTCTCTCACGAGCACAGGTCAGCCGTGAAGCGTAGGTTATTACCTGTCACTCGCTATAAAATCATTTTAGAATTTCAATAACCGGGGGGCAGCCCCGGCGTCTCTGCCAGCCCGATAGAGACCCCTTGTGTCGGTCGGGGCTAATGGCAATCCCGCCCTGGACTTCAAACGCAACGTTACAGGCCACGTTGGCGCGCGCGCACATATGCAAGCGCGATAGACGCGTAATTATATTGGCGGCCGATGGGCATCGCCTTTGACCGACTCGATTGCACGGTAAGCAGACCGCGAGAAGGAAATTACCGGGACCTTGGCGATCGCTGCAACCCCTTCGGTCTTCTTCCTCCTGCGACCAAGTCATGAAACTTGTGTCCCTTTTACTGAAAGGTCTTCTGGAAGATCTTCTGGTTTGTACGCTGGGGATGGTGATCGAGGGATTGTGTAGTTTTCAAGTTTAATGTGCGACACGTAAAGTTACCGGGTCGAGAAACGAAAAAGGAGGACAAACTGAGTAGTCTGAAATCGTTTGAAAAGGAGGACGTTGTAAAATAAAACCAAATTTGATATGCGAGCCTAGTTTTATTATATAAGAAAACGGAAGAAATCTTGTAGCTACTGCATATTCAGACCCTAAATAAAGTATTTATATCTGCTACTAACAAAACACACCCGCGCTTTGCTTCGGACCTAAGAGATATTAAGGACTCCATGAAAACACATTTCACTCCTGTTCACCACCTCCTAGGGGTTGATTAGGGCAAAATCCTGAAATTGGTTTTTAGGCATTTACGTGGGTAACCTTTTGAAGTAAAAATCAAGTTGAAATCTAATCGGGCCGAAGAGATTTTAAGAAATTCGTGGGAACACATTTCACCCCTTTACATTCCCTTAGGGGTTGATTAGGGCAATATGCTGAATCTGGATTTTAGGCTTTTGTATGGGTAACCTTTGTAAGTAAAAATTAAGTTGATATCTAATCGGGCTTAAAAAATAATGAGTGCAAGAAAACATATTTCACTCCTTTTTACCTCTTTCAGGTTCGAATTTCAAAAAATATCCCTTCTTATCGAGCACCTATGTCGCAAAAGGAATATATCCTCAGAATTTCATGTTTCTAAGGTCAGCGGTTTGGGTTGGACGGCGATGAATCAGTGACAAAACGATTATATAAGTATAGATCTATTTAGTAACGGAATTTTGCCTATGAATAAAGCAAAAAAGGACATTTTTAGGTGATAGAAGCACTCTGCATTTCAGTAAAAAAAAAGGAGGATATGTCCTACTTTTGGATACCATATATTAACCTAACTACGTGGATGTGATCAATTGAAAAGCACCTCTTCAAGTTTGAATCTCCATCTAACAATCATCAAAATACAAGCTCCCGTTGCTAATAAAAAGGGCTGTTCTCCCATCCAGTCGCTTATTTTCATCAAATTTCCCAAGACCCAGGGAAACTCAGCTGCCACCGCGATCGTGAGCAAGAGATCGGCCTCAATTCAATTTCCAGGACACGCGAGCGGTTGAAGGAAGCCCGTGCACCACGAGGACACTCTCTCGTATTAGCTTCCGTCCCTTTTGCCTCGGCGTGGCCTGAGCGGGTAGAAACAATTTTCTGAAATTTATGCACCCCGTTGTTCCGTGTCTCTGTGCGCCGCGCGATGCAGTCGACCTCGTGATATTTTCACCCTGCCGGAGGACGGAGTAGAAGAAGAGAGAGAGAGAGAGAGAGAGAGAGAAAGAGAACGGAGGGAAAGAAGGGAAGGAAACAAGAGGCAGGAAAAATAACGAAGCAGACAGGGGATGGTCGTGACGGAGGACAGGGTGGTCGGTAGACGTCTTCCGTTCTCCTGACGTTGTTGGGGCTTGCGGCGGTTATTCGCGCGCGGGAAAACGCGCCTCTGATATCGCGGCCAGAGATTGACACAGGGGGGACAAAGCATGTTAATGTCGATGAACAGGAACGGCCGTCGATTCGGCTGGACCCGTCCTTTTCCGTGCTCCCTCCGAAACGATCGCCCTCCCCGTTCCACGTTTCGCTATCTCGTGACGTGTCGCCCTTGCGTGGAAGATGGGGCGTAAAACTGACACGTCGCAATTAGAATTTTCGATTCTGCTTGGAAGTCGGACATTTGCATGGCACAGGCTCCCCCTTGGTCTCACTTTTTTTGGGGCCTCTCTGTCAAGCTTCTCTGCGCTTCCCTACCTGTTAGTCAATACTCGAACGGTGCTCGTCAATTGGACCTAGTTATGCAGAAAGCTACCGGCCATCAAAATGACAAAAAATTAGTGAAACGCAGTATGGATCCCATAATTTTCTGATCTTTATTTTGCAAAATATTACCAACCTAGGGACCAACTCTTACATTATATAATTATTAAGACTACCAAGCAATAGTTCTATTTTAGGCTTAAAAAACAAAAGCTACAGGGAGGGAGTTCGTAGATTTATAAAATCTTCTGCCATCGTAAATGTAAGATTCTATCCAAAGGACTACGGAAACTCGAAAACTTGGGTCCGGATCCGCCGATGCGAACGCAGGGGCGATCGAAGACCGCAGACTCTCGCGCAAAAAAAGGGTTGAGGGGCCATTACGATCCAGAAAAATAGCAGCGCGAGCCATAGTAGCGAACACATGTAACGATTAATCAGGTTCAGGGTGGCGGGCCTGAAGAGGTTGTTGCCGTCACGGCCAGATGACGGCCTGCGGCGACATCGTACTGTATTTTATACGGTGTCGTGTTATGGGTTTGCGGTGGCCGCGGTGGTTCGCGTGCGCTCGTGCACCCCGGTCTGCTCGGAGAGGAATCGTTAAGGCTCGCCGTACGAAATTGACGATTCTACGCGAAAGGGTCGCGTGTTTCGCGCCGCATTCTCCTTTCGGGCTCGACTTTCGCCCCGCGGCTACGAATTACTGTCCATCGTTCGTCGATCATCCGCGAAGATCGTTTAATACGCTTCGCACGCGTGTCGAGCGGCCAGCTGTTTGCCATATGCCCGACGAACGCCTGGATTCCGTTTTTGTCAGGTTTATCGAGACGCGCGGGGTTGAACTTGCTTGGGATTCTGCGGCTACTGTCTGTGAGCCATTGATAAATGAGGGCTCGCCGATGCTGGTCAAATTTAACGCTCTTTTGGTTAATGGCACCGCTTGAAGAAGCCTAGGGGGTGTTTAAGGGATGCGAGAAATATCAAATAATCAACGCTTCTCATTCGCGAATTAAAATCCTACTCGTCCATCCAGTCTCACAGTGGTTTATTTATCCTGCAACGCTATTCCTATGTAGCTCAATCCACTTATCCTTTCCGACCTTTAATAAGTTAAATTCTTACTTGTTTATTATTACTTTTGTATAATTGTTTTGTTCTTCCTATTTTAGTTTAGTTTTATAGTTCGCGGTTATGCTTGCCTTTACTCTTCTCAACTACCCTTGTAAATCATGTGTTCTCTTTTCCATTACAGTATAATAATAATAATAATTATATATAATAATAATATTTAACACTTAAAAGCTTCACGCGAGCCATTTGTCTCTGATGAATTTCTTCTAATTCTACTTACTGCAAGTGCAATGGTCCCTCTGGATCTATAATCTAAAATCTCGATGGTGTATCTTCCGAGAAAACGAAGGATGCGGAGTCCTGTATCAAATATCCCGGGTCCGGCAACCCTTGCTGAATTTGAATCTCAGACGGTTCCCCCAGCTTTCCAGCAGGCGTAATTCGAGAAACAATCGTCCAGATTCTCAGGTGTAAGGCCGGGTACCTGTCCGGCGCGTACGCGAGGAGAAAGGACACGACTCGGGAAAGAAAAGCATCTCCGAGCGCTCGGAAAGGATACGATATCGTGTTACACGATATAACAACGGTACAATGGAGCTTTGTCCAGGGGGCTGTGCCGGGCCTTTTATTAGAGTCCTATTGGCTCCGTGTGACCCTTCTGACCTATTTTCTCCTTTCTATTCATTACTTCCTCCTGGAAACTCGAGCTTCCTTGCTGCCCAGCTTGGAGCACGCAGCCAGCCACGCATGCACGCGAAACAAACGCGAAAACGACGTTGATTTAATCCGATTGCGGCAACCGGCTGCCGTAAAATCCGACGACTCTAGATCCGAGATGGGGGATTTATCGATTCAGTCCTCAGAGCTGGCGATATTTCTGAGCGGGAGAGAGAAAGGAACAAAGCTGAACTGGAAACTTTCCTCGTACAAATCCCTTCTCCTCCTCTGTCGCCCTCTTCTGCTGCATTAGCGCGTACGTACGCGGTAAATAATGCGCGGGTGAACGGTAAATCGTCTGTTAACGTATTATCGGTGGAAGCGATCCCGGGTAATGTTCCAGTCGGTGCTTGAATAGTCGAAGACGGAATGCATCGATTCGGCTCGTTACACGATCCCGCTCCGACCAGCGCTTCTCGTGTGCGTGTGCATGATTTGTGGCGCGATTCGAGCCGGGGAAATTCTATATCGTTTCTGAGTTTCAGCCAAAGTGCTGCTAACTTTCTGTAACGAAGGAGCTGCGTATCTCTTCGAGCAGAGTTAGAGGGAGGGACTTGATCTGTGGACTAGGGAAACTTGGCTAATTGTATGAAAGTGCACGTAACTCTGCTTAGAATTATTCTGTAGGTACTACTTTATTTCTCGATCGCAAGTATATCGATACATATCGTTTCTAATATAATTCATAGCTTTGAAGGATCATCACGAGGCTTCCTTGTACATTCGTGTATTCGAATTTCCCAGAATCTTTTAATTAGTGTTTTATTTTTAATAGGTCGGCTTCATTTCAGGCGCAGCACGTTTTCAGACTCGCAGACGATTCTACCGCTCATCTTTCGTTAATTGGAATTTTACGGCCGCCTTTGTGCCTTCCCTGGCGATTGTCAGCTCCTGATAAAGGCATCATCGGGACGTTGAACCAAATTTCCTCTCCCCCGTGGTCCTATCGATACCGGTAGCAACGAGGCGGAGCGCGCTCTCTCTCGATCCCTCGGACCTCCCCTTTTGTTCGCAAGCGAGCACGATTACGAGTTCTATGAATTCTTGACGGAAGGTGGATGCCAGACGATCCGATAATGAGACCACTCAAAATTCATGTCTGCCTCGTTGAAAAGACACCGGACGATCGTGGCCTCCTCGTGCATGCGCATCCCTCGAATCTATTGTATTTGCAAATAGTGTATGACGCCTGCGTCCTTGCAGCTTTCTGACAGGGGAGAAATGGCGCTACCAAAAATAACACGGAACGTATAAATCTTCGGTCATTCAGTGTAGGCTAGGATTGCTAGGAATGTCATTCGTACTTACCTGATATTAGCTCCAGAATTTTATTAGCCATCGAATGTGACGCCAGAAAAGTACAGGGTGTTGGGTAGGGACGTTTCAAGCGAAGTATCTGTTTCCTGCTTGGATATATCCCACGGTGCTTCCACAAGTGTACGAATCAGAGCTTCCATGTAGCGCGTTATCTCCGAATCAAAGGAAGCAGAAACAAGGCGGATCGTATAAAGCGAGCCCCTCGAACCGAAGTACAGACGGCGAAGTTTCCGCGGGTAACCGCGATTCGGTCTCGATTGATTCCAGACTTCCATTCAGTCCTGCCCAGGCGAGCATTCTTTTTCCTTACTATTCATTATTCACTGGTTTCAATCTTCGATTCCACCCCTCCGCCGGCAGACGCTTTTCCAAGCATGTCGGCTTAATCACTTGCAAACAAACCCCCCGCGCCAAACGCGGACCGATAATTAGAGAGAATGCTCGGGGGTTTGCCTACTTCCGCCCGCCCCTCTCGGATCGACGGGGGAATAAAATCAGAAAACAACGCGGGGGTGGCGGTAATAATTTCGCTCAGCGTTGGTAGCGACGGACGATGGCTTGAAGAGTAATAAATTCCGCTGCTGACGGGCCGACGATTGCCTTCGTTAGCTCTCGTCGCATTCGTCCTCTTCATCCCGGTTTAAACGGTCGATCGACGAGCAATCGTCCACCGGCACGATGTAAATCAAACGGCCAGCGATTCCTAGTCGATCTCCCGTGCATTTCCGCGGAGTCGACGATCGCAAAGGGCCGTTCCCTTTGTGACCTGTCCTCCGGGGAAATGAGCCCCTCTTTCCCTTCAATTGTATCGTCTCGAGTTTCCTTCCCGAGTATCCATGGGCGAAGGAGGAATAAAGTTATCCTATGAGAGGGCGGGGTTTGCCTGCATCGGTTTTGTTAGAATGTAATGTTTATTTATTCAAGAAAACAAATAGAAAATACACAGTCGAACGTCAGTATAATAATAATAAGACCGTATAAACTTAAACTAAAGTAATTGAAAGAATACTGTCTTTATCGCGACACAAGTTGTCTGTTCAGAGGGTTTTCTCGGACTGAGAAGCGCAGGGGTCGAGATGACCGTTTTCCCCTCTTTTGGGTCTGCCGTAGCGTGTGAAAAAGAAAACACATAAATTACCGAGTCCTTAAAGTCCCTGACACTCCAACTCCAGAAACAGTCTATCGTTGTACATATTCCAACACCCTTCCTCAACGATAATTAAACTGTATTAAATTACTGAACAATCAACCCGCATCGCTCTGCCATATTTTTTAACTTTATTTTTCCTAAAGGTTTTGTCAATAAATCGGCAGGCATTTGATCCGTTGGACAGTATTTGTAGTCCATAATCCCATTATCCTTTAAATCTTTAACATAATGGAACTTAGTGTCTATATGTTTTGTCCTGTGACTAAATTTCTTATTAGAGATAAGTTTGAGGCAACTTTGATTATCTTCAAAGATGATTGTTGGCTCTAAAATCGTTCCTTCGAAATCTTCAAGAAGACGGCGAATCCACATTCCTTCCTGCGCTGCTTCCGCAAGTGAAACATATTCTGCTTCCGTCGAAGATAGCGCAACACATGCCTGTTTCCGGCAGCCCCAGCTTATTGAAGATCCATAATATTGAAATAAATAGCCACTAATTGACTTTCTGTTCTCCCTGTTTTGAGCCCAATCAGCATCAGCGAAACCGACAAGTCCTTTTTGCCCATTTCGATGACCTAGCCTTAGTTCATAATCCTTCGTCCCTTTCAAGTACCGGGCAACCCTTTTTGCCTCTGTCCAATCCACTACTGTAGGTTGCTTATTCTGCTGACTTAATATTGTGACACTTGCAGCAATATCCGGTCGAGTGTTTACTGCTAAATATAACAAAGCCCCAATTAATTGCTGATACTTTTCATTCTTCTCCATTAAAGGCTCCTGGTCCCTTATTTTTGCATATCCTTCATCTAAAGGTGTGCTGGAAATTTTTGCATCTTCTAAGCCAAATCTATTTAAAACCTTTTCGATGTATTTGGTTTGTTTAATGTAATAAAACCCGTCTTTATTTCGTCGAATTTCAATGCCTAGATAATGCTTTAAAATTCCTAAATCATTAAGGCAAAAATGCTCTTTCAAGAAATCGGCTGTTTCGTTAATTTCCTTTATATTTCCTCCAGCAATTAAAATGTCGTCAACATAAATGATAAGATAAATCATTAGTCCGTTATCATTTTTCATGTATAAACACGGATCAGCTTTGCTCTCTATGAATCCATACTTTTTAAGTAAATTATTGAGTTTATCATTCCATATCTTCGCTGCCTGTTTTAATCCGTAAATTCCTCGGTTTAATCTGCAAACATGGTCCTCTTTACCTGGAATAACATAGCCTTCGGGTTGCTTCATGTAAATGGTTTCCGAAATTTTTCCATTTAGAAAAGCAGTCTTCGCGTCGAAGTGCTTTATAACCATCCCCTTTATACCTGCGTATGTAAGAAAGGTTCGAAAAGTTGTCTGCCGCACAACAGGCGCAAAAACTTCATCATAATCGATCCCATACTTTTGAGAAAAACCTCGCGCAACGAGTCGAGCCTTATATCTCTCAGTATTTCCATCTGCACTACACTTAGTCTTAAAAACCCACTTACAGGTAATAAGATTTCTGTCTTTTGGTATTGGCACAATATCCCACGTACTGTTTTCATTTAGCGAATTAATTTCCTCGTCCATCGCTTGCTTCCACTTGTTTTTGTTAAAACTTGATAGTGCTTCCTTAACACTTCGCGGTTCACTTTCTTCATGTTTAATTAAATTTAAATTAGCCATATACCTGTCCGGTGGTACTCCTCTATTCGATCTTTCAGATCGTCTGCACATTGTTTGTTCTACCACTTCACTTTGCAAATGTTCAACATTGTCACTGTCTGTTTCACCTGTCGAATGAAAATCATCCACACTTGATTCATCTTCCAATGATGATTGATCTTCATGATGATCCTCTCGTGCAGTTCCATGATCCTCTTCATGATGAGTCTCCGTATTTGAAAAAATTATTTCGTCGTGCGTTTCGTGATCCTTTTTCTTTTCTTGAATTTTATCGAGAAATATTACATCTCGGCTTATTTTGATCATGTTTGTCTGTTTATTTAATAGACGAAACGCCTTCGATTCCTCTGAATAACCGGTGAAAATTAATTTCTCAGCTTTGTCATCTAATTTTCTCCTTTGTTCCTTATGAATATGCGCATAGGCTTCACATCCAAATACGTGTAGATTCTTCACATCTGGCTTTCTTGAAAACCATAACTCATATGGGGTTTTGTCTGTTGCTTTTGTTGGTAACCTATTTTGTAAATAGTTTGCTGTATTTACTGCTTCACCCCAGTATTTCTTTTCCAAATTCGCATCTAACAGCATACATCTAGCCATTTCTAGCAACGACCTATTCTTCCGCTCTGCAACACCGTTTTGTTGCGGAGAATATGCAGCTGTGTACTGGACTTGTATGCCTTCCTCTTTCAAATATTTCTGAAGATCATTGTTAACATACTCCCTTCCTTGATCAGATCTTATCCTTTTTGGTTTCTTTTGAAATTGTGTTTTCACTAATTCCACAAATTCTTTAATGAATGTTGCTGCTTCACTTTTATGACTCATAAGACATATCTTAGAATACCTTGAGAAATCATCAATGATCGTTAAAATGTACCGCTTATTTCCCGGCGTTATCGTCTGCATAGGTCCGCAAACGTCCGTATGAATTAAATCTAAAATCGAATAACTCCTATTCATCGATTCCTTCGGGAAAGGAATGCGTGCCATTTTTCCTTTAATGCAGCATTCACAGGTCATTCGCATTTTACAATCCTTGATTGTAATACCTGTTGCTAAGTCCTTTTCGGCCAGGTCTTTAATTGCCGCTGGGTCACGATGTCCAAAACGTCGATGCCAAGTATGCTGACAAAACTCTGTATGATCCATGTTTATGGTTCCACTGACCGTACAAGCCTTTTCACCCGCACTCAGATAATATAAATCTGGAGAAAGTTTTGCCGTTGCCTGCAATTCTCCATTCTTTATAATTTGGCAGCAGTCTTCTTTAAAATTAAGGCTGTATCCTTCTTTCGTCAGTTTCTTTACTGACAATAAATTAGAACCTAGGGTCGGAACGTACAGCACATCGCGCATTTGTATCTCGGCAACCTTTCCTGAGTCCGCTACGCATTTTATGATCCCTGAACCGATGCCTTGCACTTTGGCTAGTTTCTTTTCATCTGCAAGACACACTTGGCCTTTTCTGTTTGCGTCAAAATCCCGGAAAAAATCCTTCGATGTGGCCATGTGGCCCGTTGCACCAGAGTCGACAATCCAAGTATCCGCTTTCTCTTTTGTCTGTACTAGATGTGCCTCTTCTGAGATTTCGGATGCCTTAGCGTAAAAACAACAATCTGTAGAAGATTTATTGTCTGAGACTTTATGAGCTTTTTCCTTTTTGCTCTTCCACAATTTGTATTTCGAACATTCACTTTTAAAATGTCCTGGCTTCTTACAAAAGAAACAATTCTTTTTAGGCTGTATATCGCATTTTTCTTTAAAACTTGATTTTAATGCTGCTTCATTTCTTTCCGAATTATCCCTCGTGTCCTTTGCTCCTTTACGCCTTTTATACTCGTCGATTAATTTACTTTTCACGAGCTGAGAAGTAAGGTCACTTTCGGGTCTACTCTCTAAAGCCGTTACAAGAGTCTCATAAGATTCGGGTAAACTTCCAAGTAACATTGCAGCAACAAGATTATCTGGCAATTCCTGTCCGAGAGCTGTCAATCGATCTACATTGTTCGAAAAAACTGTGATGTGCTCTTCCATATCACCACCCTCTTTTAATACCGTTCTGCATATCCGCTTTAACAAAAGTACTTTACTTGTCAAAGTGGCTTTTTGATGGTATCCTTTTAGTGCATCCCACGCTTCCCGCGCTGTCTTAGCGTTCCTAATGTGCTGCAACTGATTGTCTTCTACCAATAAACCAATTGTAGCACGCGCTTGATCATCCTTTGTTGACCATGCAGCGTCTGCAGGATTAGGTTTTTCCTTAGTTATGACATCCCACAAATGATCCTTTATTAGCAAGAGTTCAACTTTATAACTCCACACTGAGTAGTTCTCACTATTGAGTTTCTGGATGTTAAACCGAAAACCTTCAGCCATTGTGAGTTTTTTTTTTTTTTTAAACTTCACACTTTTTAAATTAAACAACGCACTTTAGTGTCTTATACTGTCTTCACTTTATAATCACTACACTGGCGATCGGGACTGGGCCCATAACCTGTTAGAATGTAATGTTTATTTATTCAAGAAAACAAATAGAAAATACACAGTCGAACGTCAGTATAATAATAATAAGACCGTATAAACTTAAACTAAAGTAATTGAAAGAATACTGTCTTTATCGCGACACAAGTTGTCTGTTCAGAGGGTTTTCTCGGACTGAGAAGCGCAGGGGTCGAGATGACCGTTTTCCCCTCTTTTGGGTCTGCCGTAGCGTGTGAAAAAGAAAACACATAAATTACCGAGTCCTTAAAGTCCCTGACACTCCAACTCCAGAAACAGTCTATCGTTGTACATATTCCAACAGGTTTGAATTTTAATCGACGGAAATGAGCTCGTACGGGCGATGCGCTGTGCACTTCAAAGAGTAACAAGCTTGGAGTATCGAAAAATCGTGGCTCTTCATGGTGGAAATTGAAGTTTCCAGTTGCTGTCGAGCTGTGGCAGACACTGCGGAGGCATCTTAAAAACAAAGTAGAGGCTCTAAGGGGAATCAAAACGCCACTGTGCCTGTCGCAGATCGAATATCGAGTTGGGAACAGTCGTATCCCGTCCTAGGGGTGGCGTCGTTATTGTCTGCTCCGACGTCTGAATCGGAAATTCAGAACGACAGCGATCCTCGAGGCGAGCAAACGCCGGGAAAGGAAGATCGAAGTCACGACGTATTTTCGCCGTGCAAAATCCACATTTCACCCCGCGCTGAATTGCTTCTCTGTTTCTCTCATCAGCTCCATCAATGTCTACCTCGTCATCGAATTACACGCTTTTAAACCCAATCGCGCGTGCTAGATCTGTTCCCCGTTTTTTCAAGCAATCTAGAACCGCGACGCGCGGAGGTGTGACGTTTTGAAACGGCTGTTAGGAGGCAGGTCGCTAGAGACAAGAAGGCCTCGTTCAACCCTCCTTAGCCATCGCAGCTAAACGCCCCTGAAAAAGCAGCGGATATAATCGCGCGTGAAATCAACTCGCCAACAGCTTGACGCGGGGCGCCACGGATCCGTTATGCCCTTAATCGCGGCCTGATCTTTCATCCTCGAAGGAGGCAGAAGTTTCCTCTGGCTGAATAGCGCGCGTAGAAGATGACGGGCCTGGTTCCTGGGCAGACCGTGCGGGGCTTAATCGAAATCGATGGCTCGTGCGATTCGGTAGCCCCGTGGGGAGGACCTGTGCAAATAAACCGTGGAACGTTTACAATGTAGGAAGAGGGTTGGAAGGAGAAAGGACGGTGGCAGGCCGAGCACGGCGGGCAGGACGTCAGCGTCGGCAGCCGCTTGTCACTCGCTTTAACCGTGCGTCAGTCGATATCATCGCGCGGAGTGGAAATCTCTGCTATTGACAAGCGCATGAATATCGTTAATAATAAATAATGCCCGTCCTTCTCCCTGCCTGCCGCGTATCACCGTTGTCGATTCGATCGAGCAGTCGACGGAGACGGATTAAAAAGCCCACTGCTCGCGTCAACGACGCCTGAAAGGGTTCTTTCGCGCCACTCCAGGCGATTCCGTACGCATCGTTACCTATTTCAGCACGTTTATCGCTCGGGTTGATTCTTCGATGCTCGTGAACGCTTTGCCGGGCAACTTTACGGCGAAAACGCGGAAGGGGGTGTTGCGTGAAGTTTGATTCGGGGTCTGGTTTCCCAGTTACTGGAGGATCGAAGAAGAGATGCGAGAGTCGGTGATTTCATTTTGACGAGGATTCGTATTACAAAGAATTAAAGTTGGTAGCCGGAGGAATTGCTCTACCCTTGTTAGCCTGATGATAGAGATTTCACGAGAGAGGTCCTGAAGCTAACGTTCGAGAATATCGAAGTTCCCGTGCACCTCGAGTTCACTCAACGATAAAACGGAGCAGGTCTCGCAGCTTGGAAGCGAGAGAGACGGGCGACCGTTTATCGTTCCGATCGAACGATATAATTGCACGGTTAGTCGATACGAAAATTAAGGTTTACGACGGTAGTCGGTAATCAGGCGGCAATTAATACAGCTTTCACGAAACCCATTAGTCGTCCTCCTTTTTCCCCCTTCATCGGCTAACGTTATGTTTTCATTTTAACGGAAGAAAATAGGGCACGCATGAAAGGCCATCGCTCGCGAAGCAGGGGGGGGTGAGTCCTTCTCGCCGGCCGATGAATATGTAGATGGATCTTTTCTTCTCTGGCGAAGTTCGACGAAATGCGCTGTACGAACAACCACTGCTTTGCATTTTGCAAAATCCTTTGCATTTTTAAGGTTACCACGGGTGTTTACTCTACTTTTCCCTTCAACTTCCTAGCAGCCGCTTCCTTTCCATCGGTCTTTCGATCTTTCAACGGGAAACGCGGCGTCCCATGGTGAATTACGGCGCCGGAGTGCCTCTTGGTTGCGCCGTTACGTTTACATCCGACGCGGAAGACGTTTACCCTGGACTGTGTACGTTCGAAGGGCTGTTAAGCTCCGATGAATATGTAAATTCTATTGTCTTGCTCGCTCGGTTCCCCGCGTTTCTTCGAGTTCCGTGCCGCGCGTCCATTATCTTGATCGGCGTGCTCGAATTGGAACGCGCCCGGGGAAAACTTGGAAGTCGTCGTTCCGCTTGGGAATAAAATTTCAATATCCAGCGGAAGCGAGGCTAGGAGATAACGATATCCCTTCGTATCGGGAATCTATAGATTTATCGTTGCATCTCGAGCGATTCCATTGCAAGTCTGTCTTCGTAGCTGCGAGGAACTTCGCTCTTAATTCCACTCCAGCGAGAAGCTTCCATCTCGGAGGCATTTTTCACGCGCAATTACCTCTTTTCCCACTTTCTCCCTTCCGCTATCTACGCTCCTCCCGTTCAATCGAATATTCCATATACATTTATCCGCGAAATCAGCTGATGCTCGACATTACAGTGGCCGTTCTTTCATTCCGCTCTACGTGTGCCAAATTATGTCACTTGGAATTAATAGTATTCAGCCCGGAGGGTTAAATTTTCGTGGCGCTACCCTCCATTACCTCCGTTCGAGCCGGAAAACTCGATTTCCCTTGGAATAAGGTAAAACAGAGTAAAGACTCTTCGCGGAGCGTGAGACGGGAGGGAAACAGGTGGCGCGGGGTTATGTAAAGCGGCGAGGAAAAATCGAAACACGTGTCGCCTCTCTGGCAAACTTTCACCCTGTCCCCGGAGGGGTTGGCGCGGTATCTCCACCCCCGGGAATGATACGCGAAGGGGGTAACGGAAGCTGGCAAAGGAGCGGCCCCCCGTCGCTCGTGTAAAATAGAGTCCCGCGTCCCTTTGACGGTACGCGCGTGCGCGGCGGCGAAACGCGCTAGGAGAAGTAAATACGCGCGAGGGCGGCGGTATTGTCGTATTAATGGAAAGGATTGCTTGTTCAAGCGTGTTGTAGCGCGGGAAGCGGCGGTTCGACGGATCTAAATTGAAATTCGATTGTCTGCCAGCGACGGTGTTTGCAGCGGGCGCTCGGCTCGTGCTCGCACGATTGTCACCGCGCGGAAAGAGACAAAGAGACAACGACTTGCCGGGGCGTTGTTGACTGGCCGCGAATTCGTAATGAATATCGGCCCGACGATGGGAGAATCGCGTGTGCCGCGTTGATCGTTTGCACGTACCGAAAGTTTCAACGCACCGGGCATAAAGAGAGGGAGGAGGAGGGGTGCTGAAGGAAAACGACGCAACCGAATTTTGCACGCGTGCTGGTATAACGAGCTGCAGGAATTCCTAATGAGGGTAGCAGACAAACGCCATTCAGTGGCGCGAGTCGAATCGCCGAATCTGTTGTTTCCGGGCGACGGCAGCTTGCCGCGGCTTCTGGTAATTATATCGCGCGTTGACGAGCTACTTTTTCACCCTCCTTCAACTCTGTTAATTAATACCTGCCGCATCGTCCACGTTTTTCGCGCGCTCGGTGTGTAAAGCACACATCTTCGCGAGTCTTACGTCTTGTTCGGATGGTAGCCCAGCATCTGCCAGCTCCGGATGCAAATACAAGAATTCAAACACCTCGGGAATATATTACATCCATTCATTTCCGCTGTCAGTTCTACTGCGAGCTGTCCATAGACTTCTTTCACCCGTGGATTCATGGGAAACTGGAAACCCGGAGCGTGAAAGTTCCCTCCACGCCCATGAACGGTAGAACTTCTCGCGCTCTTCAATCTTACAACTTACCACTCTTGCGATTCGATCTGCTTGATCCTTTTCGCGCCTCGTTATCCCATCGAATCATTCGAATCATGTCCTCTGCTCGACTCTTTATAGGGCCACAGGGCGTTTGGAGGAGTCCCTCGAAAAAATCTTTGGCCTTCCTCGTTGATTAAGCTCGGCCTGCCGCGAGCGTGTGCAGGTGATTATGAGGCGGGATAGGTTGCACTCGTTACACGAGTTTTCCGTTGGCCCCGGCCAACGTGTCGCTTCCGTTTTCAAAGGGATTTATGTATACGGGCCGGGGCAGAAGCGCGCGACTCGCAATTAGTCCGACATTCAGCGAGATAGCGTGCACGTGTTCGATAATGCCTGGTCGGATCTAGGCACGGCGCGGAGGCGGCGTCGGCGGTGGCGGTGGCGGTCGGGTATAGACTTTCCCATGCATAAAGACAAACCGTGCGCGCGGGGCGGCCTTGTCACGTTCAGATGTAAACCAGACTCCCGAGTGCAACTACCGCAGGGCGGAACACGCGTCACGGGGAGCCATGCACGTCAGGAACACGAGCACCGGTTCACCGCCGCACCTGGCCCCCGTAATGCACGCCGGGATAGGTGTATACGCGCCCCATTGAACGAGTACACCTATAAGCATCAGCTCACCGTACCGTGCAACCGTCTATATCTGTCGAAATAAACCGTCCGCCGAATGGCAACGATCTTCCGGCTGGTAATTGCCGATTTCGCAAACTTCTGCGGGGGTGGTTCTGTGGGGCTGGATCGGGCAAGCTGTTACAGAATTCTTCGCAAGGATTTCGAGGCTGATAGAGCTTCAGATAGAATTCTTTTTATTCGCGTGAAAGTTGAAGGGAAATATTTATCTGGAGTCTGTTAAAACTGTGGAAAGGGAGTAGGAACGACTGTTTGATTATTGCTAGAGTGAAATGGACGGTGGGAAGGAGAATATTGGCGAACATTCTGGTAACACGAACGCCGGTGCACAGTCATTAAAGTGTCAATAATCTTTCATCTGAATGTACACGCTGGCGTCGTTTGCATACGCGGCCTGATTGCGTCGTTATTGAACGGAGGTGATATCGAAGTTCAATCTGAAACGCATTCTGGAATAGCACGAGGTATGGAGTGCACCTCGCCGCAACGAGCAGCCCGTGAAATAGGTAAATATTTAACGCTGAAAGCAACTATACCAATTAACAGTAAGAAATCGATTGCTGCGCATTGAAAGCAACGTCTACTTAAAATCCTTTGTAAGTCTGAAGTCGCTCGTACCTAGCGCTCTTGAAACGCTGCATCAGAATCGAGCTCCCTATCGTTTGCGCGACCCCAATATATAACAATGTTTGCTCGAGAAGTCGGATAAAATCCCAGTGCACACAGCGACAAAATGCACAGTACAAAGCCTCGCATTGGAGCTTACGAACAAAGCACGCAGAGGGGGTGTGAAGGGGTGCGTAGCGCAGCTGAACGCCCCCACGATACTATTAAAATCATTGGCCCATCGAACGGATCACCAATTAACATTTGTAAATACCTTTTCACACCTGTATCGTCATTATGTTTATAAAAAATCACGATATCCCGCCGAAACGGAAAATTTTGCTGTCTGAGAAAAATTCAAGGCGACCACATGTAGTCGTTCGTCCTCGACGGTTCGTCGGGACCATTATTATTGTTGCTACGTGTCCAGAATCGTGAATCCAGAGCGAAGGACCTTTGACCAAGCTGTCAGTGACGCACCGATCATGCCAGAGTGATTAGCCGAATAAAGATTTTTCCTCTGAATACTAAGAAACAAACAGTGTATAAAGTAAAGCTTGCCTAGAAGTAAAAGTACCGTTGCAACTTCTACTGTACAGAATAAGCCAAATTGCTAACAGGTACCTATTTACATATTTTATATCTTTCGTTTATGCTCGGACGAGAAATCGTGGAAATACTAGACATCTCTTTCAAGGTATACAAGCTACAAAAGGCACACTGTACAGTACCTACATACATACTCTACACGATAAAACCATGGAAAGAGATTACGGTCTTACACTCGACGAGAAGGGCGAGGCATCGGGGACGAAGATCGGTGTCGAGTGGCCGAAGGAAATCCTCGCGACAGTTGTACGAACGTAAATCTCTCTCCGGAGCGTTTTTTACGCTCACCAGTCTGGGGGATTATTCCGTGCACGCGTGAGGAGGCAGCCACCCTCTCGAGCTCCCCGCGCCACCCCCGCTCTTTCATTATCCGCAGAAAGAAGCGAGGCCCTTCCCCCAACGAATCGAGACCACCGCAGATGTGCCTCGAAATTAGACGACCTCGTCAAATCGAAAACACCAGACGCGTCCATTGCTGAGCGTTGGTCTCGTTGCGCGCCTGAAAAGATGAACCCGGCTGAAAGTAAATTAATATTTACCGACCTAGTGGCTCGTCATCCGTTTATCCGTTTTCACGCTGCCTCGGTCCTCTGTGCAGTTGAAATTTCTCAATTCCCTTTTTCCAGCTCCTTCCGCCGAGCGCCGACTTGGACTTAGGGGATATTTCGCTGATCTGCAATGAATGGATGACCGACGAGGGGTGGCTTCCGAAGCAGAACTTTGGAATATGATCGCCATGACTGTGACCTAACGCCTCGATAACCCATCCGGGAGTGTTCCTGATGCTCCTCAGGGTTTCTGGCGTAAAGGGGTAGTTTAGTGCGTGACTCAACCTCGCGGGATTAAAAATATGCGAGTGGATCGCGGGGATCGGTTTCTTAAAGTAGATTTTCCTATACGCGCCTGGACGCAGAGTCGAGAAATTCAAAGCCGATTTTCTCGAAACTGAAACGCGATATAAAAGAAAGTTGCTCTTTCTTTTCGACTTATAATAGGTAAATAAGTCGAGAAAAAGGAATAAATTTGTTGATATTGCGCTTCATTTTCGAGAAAATCGACTTTAAAGTTCTTGGGTTCGATGTAGATTTGGCGGAAGGTCCAGAAGCTCGTCGCGCGTGCTTATTCTTGCGTATGGTACTCTCGCATGCTGGGAGTCGTTGAAGAGACACGGCGTAATTCCAAGTTTCTCTCGCGGGGTAACGACACTTAGGTAATTGCACTTAAATTACGTCGGTTTAGTTCGCCCAGTCACGAAAGAGGGTAGAAACTGGGCGTAACTTGCGGGCCCTTGCTCTCTCGCTCGGTATTCTCCCATCCCTGGAATAGCCCAACTTTTCTACCGGTTTCCGCGTCGTTTTTCCCGCGTCTCGTTCGATTTTTCCAACTTCCACGTGGCCCTCCATGAGTAGGAATTTTTTAACGCTGCTAAACTTTCTTCCCAGCCACCGGCCCGGGGTTTTCGCCAGTATATAATTGAACGTTACGTTTTTTGCAGCGTCTGGCAATTCTACGAATCGAGAACGCGGGCAAAGTCGTGAAACAAGGACGTTCTGTGGAAGCTCATGCGTTTTATGGGTCAAGTCGTGGAATTTCGTGAGTTTCTCACTGATGATAAGTTCAACCCCTCGCCTAAAGGGTGAGCGTTACTCACCCCACCAGTAGAAACCCCTTTGCAAACAACCAGCCAGCGCGTTTCGTCCATTTCCAAGCTATCACAAGCTCTCGTTGCAGCTAACTTTTTTGAGTTGGAGTCAGTTGGAGTCTTTCATCATCTCGCATCCCATAATCCAACGCCGCGACCGCATCCAGCGGCTGCATTCAAAAGCAAAAGTCCCCGCTAAGGCATCTAAATCAACAACTTGCGGTAAAAACCTCTGATCAACTCCTTCGAAGGAGTTGGACCGCTGCCCGGTGAACCGCACCTACTTCAAGTAAATCGAACTTGTAGATCAGATAAACGTATCGAATTTTACTCCAACCAGTTCGCGGAGCACCAGCACAAGATTTTCCACCTGAGTCGTTGCGCGGTAGCTTTAAGTTACAGCAATTCGCTAAATTTCGCCGCATTTTTCTAGGTAGAACGAGCCACGGCCCGGTTACCGGAGTCAGCTTTATTCCCCCAGCAATCTGTGGTCATCGTAAACCTCGCCTCGTATCTTCCGCTTATCGAAAACGATAGTTTACCTCGAAGTAACCTCCGGCGAGCGTAGTCTGGCCGCGATATTTCGCGGGTAAAGGACCTTTTGTCGACCTCCTCCGCTGTTCCGGCGGTCCTTTTCGACGCTCGGGACACGGGGAAACGAGGAGGAAAGACGGCCGCAGGTGGGACGGAGAGGATCGCCGCTCGGGGAGAGGACAGAGAGCCACGGGACGGTTTTTCAATCCCGTGGACCCGAGGAAATGGCGGAAGGACGCGCTGGATTCGGAGCTTTAAGGTGACTTTATGGTAAGCAGCTTCGATTTTCCGTTAAGGTTACGGGCCAAGGCTAGGTTGGCACGGGGCTGGCTTACGGCGGGAGTCTATTCCGCGGATTTTCAGGGATAACCTGTACCCGATAACGTTCCCCGGACGGCGATAAGCCCGCGTCGTCGGTCCAACGACGAGGATTTTCAACTTTCTTTACGTCGGCACGCGACGGTATTTTGAGGGACAGATTTTCCACGGGCGAGCGCGCCGGTCTTTGTGGCCACCAGCCCCTGGCAAGGAATGACCGTTCGATGCTGGATGCAATCTTAGAGTCGATTGCGATTCGATCGTAAACGTGGCTGCTTGATTTCTGAGGATCTTGCGCCAGGCGGTGAAGTGAAAATTCAACCTAAAAATTTTAATCTTCTTTTCAGATACTGTAAACTGGAGGAACATTGCCATGTTTTTAAAATATATGTCTATATGTATAATATAAAAATTAACATTTTTGCATTTGCTTTGTGTATGTACAACTAGTGTCAAAATACATAAAATTTGATCTTTTTCCTTCTTTAATACATATTAATTAGCTCGCTTACGGAGCAACATTGGCACATCTTATCTATAAATGGCATTACCCGTACAGCACACACTCGTTGCAGCAAAGTTGCAGGATCGTTACAGTGCCAGATTGAAATGTTGCAGCAATATTGCTATATCCGCCTCCTGCAACGTTTCGGGCAGTAGGGCCAAAAATATAAATAACATACGTGACGGACGCGCGACGATATTGAATGTGTGCAGTATCATAGAAGTACAAAGCACGTATTTCTCTTTCTCACAGAAAATTATTTTCCCCCAAGGGGATTCGAATCGGCGACCTGTAGCGTCGTACCTATGCGAACACTTTACCGCCGAAGCTACAACCACTGATTGATAACACTGCCTACGTATTCGAACTTATATTCCCACCGTGCAAAACTTTAAATTCAAATTATTCAAAAACGAAGGCTCATTTTGACAAACTCCAGTAAGGTTTTGTAACACTACATAGGTATGTGCTACAACTTCCACCCTGTGTCATTCTACACATTAAAATATACCGGGTGACTCACCTAACATTTAAGCTTACAATATCTCTGTTGTTTTTACTGATACGAGAAAAGGTCTCAGGAAAAAGATGATTGCTAGGCAAAAAGGGCAACATATTATACATGGCTGAATTTATATTTTTATTGGTTATAACGTTACAGTAATGAAAATACGTCATCCCATTAAAAAAGCCATTGATGATCTTGAATTTTCAGAAAATATAACCTTGAGAAAAAATCGTCGCCGTCAAAATAATTGTCTCCCTGAAGCAAACATATTTTTCCTTAGACATTTTTTTCGTGTCATTAAAAACAACGGAAATATTTTAGGTTTAAATATTTTAGGTTAAGCAACGTTGCACGAACACTTCCGCAACATTGCAATAACGTTCCCGCAACATTGCAAAACGTTCCCGCAATATTGCAGGATCATTGAAGCAACATTACGGGAAAGTTGCGGCAATATTGCAGGAACGTTGCCGCCCCGCAGTGTGCTGCATGGGTAACCGCTAAAGATTCATTAATCTAAACTTAGATTAATATTTAAATTTGTTTCTTTTAATGTTCAGTGCATTCTCTTTTATATTTCCTTTACTTTTATATTTTTTATTTAAGTCACATTTTTAAATCTGCTTTAGGTATCCTATTATAACGATCGAATTCCACTTACGCCCCAATCTCCCATGATTTTTATTAAAGTAGGTTTTCCTATACGCGACTGGACGCGATGTCAAAAATTTCAAAGTAAAGTCGGTTTTTCTCGAAAATTAAGCGCGATATAAAAAAAGTTACTCTTTCTTTTCTACTTATAACAAGTAAGTAAGTCGAGAAAATGGACTAAAATTTTTTGATATTACGCTTCATTTTCGAGAAAATCGACTTTGAAATTCTTGACGATGCGTCCAATCGTGTATAGAAAAACCAACTTTAATGAAATTCACGGACGATTTGGGTGTAAGTGGAATTCGCCAAACATCCCATCGTTTGTGATTGCAGTATAAGTGTGGAAATGAATAAAATTTTTGTTTTTCCCTTTTCCTTTCAAGAAATGGTGGGGATAGTGGCCGGGCTATCAACGGGAGGTAAAAACGGGCTCATAACGGGGATTTACTATATTACCTACTAGGAAAATATTACTACAAAATATATTTATTTAAAAAAATGTGTTGCTCACTATCTTCGCCCAGAATAAGTTGGATACGAATCATTTTATCAATCATATTGTACTACGTAAACAATTCTTGTTGGTTACCAAAGATAAGGTCCCCTAGTGATTAGATATCCTCCACAAAGTGACAAGCAGCTCAAAGTGCCGCTGCAAAGTAGAAACACTAATTGAGATTGTAGTAGCAGAGCAAACAGCGCTATCAACAGAAGCAATAACAGTAATCATCAAACACCTCCTACGTCGACTTTTCAACCCCTGAAATTAACTTGAAACGAGACGCTGGGAGGCGGAGCGCGTCCCGCATTATTTGAACACCACTCGGGCGTCGGACGCGTTGCGTAAATAAATATCTCCGCCAGACAGAGAGAGAGAGAGAGAGAGAGAGAGAGAGAGAGAGAGAGAGAGAGCGCGAGCGCATGGACCATGAATCCGTCGTCGCAGTGCTACCAATTATTGCGTTAAATACGCATCTGAGATCAATTCAAAGCTCCCGGAACGAAGTTCTGGCTGCGCGATGGCGTCTGGGTGAGAGCGAGCCGAGAGGGAATAGGAAATTCAAGGCGTCGAGGACAAACACGAGCGTTGACGTTATGTAAACATGCTGTGACTACCCTCGTACGCGAAACGTCGGGGCTGACGACGGAATACGAGCGTTCCGAGAAACTGGATATTCCGCTGGTCTTACGACGGGAATTAAATACGTCGGATTGGTCGACCCTCCCCGGGGCTGGTTTTTTCGAAACTCGATGTCGAAGACGCGATGCTGAAGTGATTGCAAGGCGCCATTCCTCGCGTGATGGACTTGTCAAGTTTCCACAGTGTGTTCTATGTAATTCTGTGAGAGGCCTTCACTGTTTCCAGAATTAGAAAAGGAAGAGGATAAGTATGTATTTTAAAAGTCCTTTATGAATGGTATTTTTCAAAGTGTTTTCCTATGTGAAAAGTCATCAATGCTCCTAGTAGGGGTACGAGAATAGGCATTCGAATCTTTATGCATCGAGACGAGATTAAGCCACGTGCTTGCTTTCAGCTATCCGACGCTGAAAGAGCCGGGGAGACGCCGTGCCTGTTAAAAGCATGAATATAAAAACGATTTTCGCGATTTCTCTGCGCGAGTACTGTTGCACGAACGGGCCTGAATTGCCCCGACCTAAGCTCTGCTGGTGATTCTGAGACGTAAGGTAGATGACACGTGCAACGACAGTGACGTTCAATTTCGTAGAGCGATCTACCTCGAAATGACCTCGTGCTATTCGGAGCGTGAAACAGGCTAAGCAGGGTAGAGATATTGGCTATGCTTCAGTACTAAAAGGGGTTGCTTCCTGTATCGCGATTTGTTACTTAGCCTCGGACCTTCAGGAAATGAGAATTCCAGTCTCCCTTCGATATTGAGACCATTCTGACGCTTTATTCGCGCTCATTCTCTCGAAAAACCAGAGGAACATAGTACCCTTTAATTTTCTAAATGGCTCCCTGTTTATACTGAAACGCATTTAAAGCTTTCGAGAAAATGCTGGAAGGCAATGATACACAATTTAGGGTGCCAGTTATTTTCCGAGTATTGATTTTGAAAGGAGAACCCTTTGGTTTTGTTTCTTTTGATTTAAAATTCCGCTACACCAAATTTCAGCTTATTCGGATAATACTATTCCGTGACGACAACACGTGGAAATCAACAAAAAATTACCTTTTCAAATTTTTATTGAAGGTTTTATCTTATTTCCGATGTCCCAATTGTCTTCCAAGTCCTACATATATTCTAATTTATCGAATTAAAAAAATTAATCACAATTCCATAACAGATCAAAGTCAAGTGTACAGTTTTACTGTTTTATTATGCTGCGTTTATAACTAATTTGATACACGATAATTTTCATAAGCATTACAGATAACGACAATTCTACGGAACACTAAATGTAAAATGGAATAGCGGGGTTTGCTGTTATATTCCTTCATTGTCGTTGTTTGCAACATTCCTTTGTAATTTTTTAAAGTTAAAGTTCAAATCGTCAGGATTTAATGTTATTCGAATAAGCTGAATCTTTACACATCACTATATTAGATCAAATGAAACAAAATTACGGGTGTCTCACGGAAAATTTGAATTTCTTTCTTTTACTAAATAAATAACTGGCACCCTAATACACATAATACATATTTTCTATAAAAGCTTACTTTAATTCAAACAATTAATTTCCTCCAAGAAGCTAGACACGCTTCCTACAAAACTCACCTTTCCCATTCATAAACTGCTATCGCATTTAATCTTGGAATTCGCTGGTGAAAAAAAATCTCGCACGAAGACTACAACCGAGTGACGTGAAAGGGGAACATGAAGCGGCCAGTCTCGCCTGGAATATGCTCATCCCGCAAGTGCAGAGTTCACCGATTTCACAAGCAAAAGCAGCAGAAAGGCCACGAAAAGGTCAACTGAAACACTAGAATTAGACATTCACCTTAGCGCGCAAACTAATCTATCAAGTATCTCTGAATTTCCTTTAGAAATCCCTTTCCATGCAACTTGGGCTTTCTTCGTTAGAAATCAGACGTTAATCCTGTATGTATTTCAATCTCCTTCTTAATTGCACGCGCGCTACGCCGGCGTTCATTCTTCCCCGTGGCTCAGTCAGGATTGCCCAGGGTGTATCCTCGCGAAATTGAACGTCGCCGCGTGTTCCTGCCACGCAAGACACGCAGGATACGCGGGAGTAAGTAACGCGCTCGCCTCCGAAGTACGTAAATCTCCGCGCTGGTACCGGAACTCGCTTAGCGGCAGATTTAGTACGAGGCGTCGACTCCGCCTAGAAACCGCGGAGGTTCGAGTTAAATGGTTTATGCAAGACCGAACGAAGCGGTAATGAAGTTCTCCCGCCAACCCGTGTACAAGGATAATCTACGGTGGTCCCAATTTATCGTCCGTTTATAATGCGTTTAACGCGCCGCTCCGTGTGCCCGAGGCTTTTGAGCGCGAGATCCGAGCACGGGCCTGATTTCGTGGTTCAACGAGTGCCTAACATATTTAAACGATGCTCCCTTCATTGGGCGGTCAAGGTCGTGGTCACGAGGATCACGAGAAAGATAAAGGGGGAATTGAAAATGTGCCATGAAAAGTGAAACTTAAATTTATCCGAGAGAGAATCTCGAGTTTGCAGGAGGTTATGGTTCATTTTGGGTATTGCTATCGACAGGGAGGGAATAAAAATCGGATTCCATTTTCTTTATTCAAGTTTCCCCAACCTTGAACCAACTCCGTTTCCTTCCTCCGCAAGAAGCTCCCGATTCCTCGCACCATTCTCGACGCTTCGCTACCGAGAGCAGCGCGCTGATCGAAAATCGATGAGAGCCTCGCGAGCCTTTCTCCTCCATTAATCAGCATTGAGCGCGAAAGCGAGAGTGCCGATATATACCGGCGGGACGGAAGGAGTTGCGAAGGAGTCGTCGCCACGTGGCTGCGATAAGAAGAAATAAAATTGTCGTCAGGATCGTTCCGTGAACCCTCCGAGTGTCCTTGGAAAACGGGGGTGGAGGCGAGCGTGGAAGTGTGCCATCCCTTTATGCGGAAGGCGTCCTGCAGCGGTTGCACGTGCGGCTGGTTTCTGGCGGAAAGGACATCGACGACGGCACGAGGGGAGGAAAACAGGGGAAATGAACTTGTGAGGAACTGGGAGTGGGAAGGAGACCAGCGAAACCAGGAAGTTTACGGATAGAGCGAGGGAAGAAAAATAGCAACGTGGTAAGCGATGCTCGCCAGTGACAGCTCTTTACACCGTTTGCTCGTGAACTCGGCATCTAGGTACGCGTAAAGTACACTTTCAGCTAGCATCTCTGCTAATTACTCTGCGCAGAACACGAATACTCTCTTAATACGTTCGTGGGCCCATTCATCCCTTCCGGTCCGCCACCGCAGCGATAGATAGCCACGTTAATTAGAGATGATCCGTCGTTTCGTTCATCCCCGCTCCGTGGAATTTCGCTGGAAGGATTCGCTGTCACTCGTGACGGATCAATTGTGCCGCCAGACGTACGATTTTTTTCCGCTCGTTGGGTAATGGCCACGGCGCGGCGACTCGGCTGGTTAAGGGACTTTTTAATCGGATGATCTAATAAGCGTCCGTTGAACGCGCGTCGGTTTTAATTAAGCCTCGTGGAATTCCTGCGCGGAGGTCGAGCGCCTCGTTTAGACGTGGTTCGACCATCGATCTTTCAGTATCCGCGGGAAGAAAAACCGATGCCGTTGAAAAAAACGCCCGGCTACCAGCGGAGAACGAGCGGGTCCGAGTTACGTTCGTGTGTCGTCGACAAAACACACGGGGTTTTAATTAAAATCGTGGAGCGAGCGGGGGTGAGCCCGCTTTTTGCGTCGTTAACATCGTGAGAACGAAAATTGAAGACACCAGGAGCCCGTGGGGGGAGAGAGGAGCGACGGGACTCGAGGGCGAACACCGACGACGCGAGCGAACGGTCAGAACAAAAGGTCCATTAATTGGCTGAATCGGTGACACGAGAGATACAATTTACACGGTTCGTCTACCGCGAGGGAGGGAACAACGGAGACGCGTGTTCCGCGCGAATCAATTTGCGCGCTCCCGTAATTGGCGCGGTTTCGCGAGGTCACGTGGCTGGTGATTATATACGGGAATCGAAGGAAGTCGAAACGGGATCAAACGGTTTGCTTTGGGGTCGCACAGTGGCGTGTTTCTGCGGAAAGCTGGCCAAAAGTAATATTTTTGAATCTAAGGTAAATTGTTGAAATAAAATTCAATACAATGACTCCAAAATGATAATAATGTACTATTTTAATGTTAAATCTTAAATATAAAAATTATTTTGTTTAAATATAAAAATAATGAAATTAACTATAACTATAAAAATTTAAAACACATGAAGATATTACGAGGAGAAGAATATTGTAATTAAAAGTATAATAATTATTTAATTAATTAATTAATAATGTATAATAAATATGACGTGGAATGCATTTTACATTTTTATATTTACAGGTAATGAATATCATATTCAACAACAACATTGTAATTAATTAATTATAATATTCTTCTACTGTTTCTTCTTCTTCTTGTACTTCATCTTCATCTTCTTCTTCCTTTTGTTTCTGCTTCTTCTGCTTCCCCTTTTTCCTCTTGTTCTCGTCGTAGTCGTCGGCCTCCTTGTTGTTGTTGTTGTTGTTCTTCTTCTTCTTCCGTTGTCTGAATAAAATTTTCGGTGCAAGGAGAAGCAAGGGACTTTTTGAAAATAGTTTTAAAACAATTTGCAATTTCATACCTACAACTGACCAGCTGATACGTATTCTTCTGCTCCAAAGAATTGCTGGTTTATGACGGCCAATAGACTGTAGGTGTCCGCTGGTATCTATTCTTGTTGCTGAATAAGTCATTATAACTATGTTTTGCCTGTTTCGGATGTTTACTACATGCTGTAAATGTACTACTTTTGAAACTAGCAAGATCACTTAGGTATAGAATTAGGCATACTAATGAGGGGAACCACGATAATCCGATCCCATGCCATAAATGTACCCCTCCATAAACGGCGGACGGCAAAGAAATGACAATAACTCGTAAGATCGCAATTTATCGCAGGAAAATACAACGGGCCTTTCATCAAGAACCTCCAAACTTTATTTTGCAACAAAAATTGCCGCTTGAGCTCGTTTGTAACATAACTATTTGCTTAGGTGAAGAAAAAAAATATATAGATCGTGTATTCTCCTCTACCATAGTTGTAAAAAGTGAAATAAACCAATAAAACCAGAATCTATATTAACTTAGAGCATGTCAGATAACTGCCAGCATAAAAAAAAAAGATCATAGTTCCACATTCAATGTAAAATTTACTTTCAATTCGGGTCTAAAAGTTCCAGATCATAACACTAGCAACTTTGAGATCGCATATCTCTAAGAGGATCGTACAATAAAAATTAGTATTAGTGGAAAATCATGCTTTGATAAGTCATAAATGAAATGCAATACATAGATCTGTAAAAATCAGAAAAAAAATTTTTGACTTTTGGCCAGCTTTTTGTACAGGACGTGCCACTGTGGGTCGGTGGACGTGGCTGGAGGAGCTAGAGAAACTCAAAGCATGTGGTTGGTTAAATAAGCTTGCATGAAGGTGTAGTCAGGGGAGAGGATGTGTCAATTGTGTAATCAGGGTTATTTGTTTTAATCAGAGTTGCAATGGGACTTTTACTTCTAGGCAAGCTTTACTTTTTACACTAGGAAGAATTCAGTATATTTCAAAGTCTCTCGGTGACAATAGTGCTTTATTACACGTCTACAGTATTGTCCAAAAAAATTAGAAACTTAGTTTTGGTGGAAGCAAAGAGGGGGAATTTACTCGATATCCTCTATATAGCAGCCAATTGATTTCACTGCGATTGAAGAGTATCCACGTTTATTTTGAACTAGCCATCCATTGCCCCGCGTCTGCATCTTTGCCTTGGAATTCCCAAAGGGTCGATAATTCCTCCGTCAAATCTCGGAGTGTTTGAACGCCATCAAGGTCGATCGTCATTGACGTCGAAGCTTCGCGCAGCCTTTGAGTACCGATGGTTACGTCAGACCCTGGAGAAGTCGCCAGGATCGGTTTTCCAGGATTCCGAAGTCTATAGATCGACTGCGATGCAGGTAGCTGGCCTCTGACAGCGGCCCCGAAGGCAGGAAATTTGGGAAACAGTGTCGTCGAGGGCCCTCCTCCTCGGTACACGGAATTCTACTCGTGGTTGATCCCACGCCCGTCGTGGAAACAACGTTCTACGCGAGTCACCGGGGCGTCTGGAGCGGGAACGCGCGGACTCCTCTGCTAATAGAAATGGGAATTCGTGGTAAAAGGGAGGTCGAAGCCGGCTCAAAGCCCGCGCAGATGCAAAATAAACAGGTCTGGTTCCGTCTTCACAGGAAGCTGGCAAACATATCGATGATTGATTAACACACAGGCGAGGCACGCGGTGGTTATTGGCCTCCTTGCATATGCAATGGGGCTCCGATCCAGGCGTATCATGTTAATTGCGTTTCCCCTGGTCTCTTCCGGCCACGACGCTACAGTTTGATTGGGGGGCTGAAAATCGCATTAGCAACGTGCACGCACTGCCTTTTACATGATCCTATCGGATCATAGATGTGGAAGGCTCGCTGTCTAACAAATTGAAAACACTTCGTGTATAGAAAAAGGATATTCTGTTGATCAATTATTTCATCTCAAGTCACAATAGTTTATTCTACCCCAGGGATTCGTGATCCATAGCAACGTTCCAATAACCCTTCGATAGTATACAGGGAAACATGGTTCGTTAGCAGATGATTAGAATGTAGTGATTGCAGGAGATTAATGCCCTGAAGCTCCTGATGGATACGTCAATAAGGCCAGTTACCAATAACTGGTTATCGATTTGGAGTACAGTATAGTCGATGCGGCCGCTAAACTGAAACTTAGCTCCCTCAAGATCTAGGTTCAAGGGGAGTCGTTAAAGTCAAGATGACAAAAAATTCATCCCAAACCGGTGGAACCTGTAGCACCTAAACCATTGGTCTGAAATAAATAACAATGCCAGATTATTAAAGGACATGAAACTCAGTCGTGAACTTAGCAATAATAATAAGAAAAAATGACATTTTTTGAGAAAATAACGACACTTGAAGTTTGAAGTCACTTTTTCCCTATATCTTTTGTTCTTTCAACGACTTTAAAAATGACAAATTTTATTTTTTTTTTAAATTTTACTGATTTCTCCACGAACCAGAAGTATATTCTTCAAAATACAAATGTTTTAGTCGAATCGGATAATAACTTTTCGAGATATAGATTCTACCGATTTTAAGAACACCGTTTCGAGAAAAACGGGGTTACAGTTTTACTGACAATGAGCGCCGAGTGGCCGGGTGTTACCCATACATATGCCGTTACTCAAATGCGTATAGTTTCGGAAATTTTAAGAATTTCCAAAAATTCTTTTAAACACGTATTCTTAAAAGGTTGAACATTCGAGAAATAATAAAAAATCGATTTTTAGACCGGAACCTCCCCTTAATCCTACAGTGCACACGTGGGCCGCAGTGTTATTAAGATAACGATGACTCGCAGTGTTAAAGAGATGTTTGTTCAGTATTTCATCTTATTATTGAATATTATTCTTAACAAAGATTGAGTGCAATAGATTACGTGCAGTCTAAAAAAAAATTCTCAAAATATCGCTGCTTGTGTGCAATGGTGTAGTTTTAATTTACGTGTGCACTGTAGGGTTAAAGTGACACCACAGGAATAATATATTTATATTATATTAATCACTTGTAAATTCCATTAACGATCAACAGCCGCGCAACGAATGGGGAAGTCGCGGTACACATTCACTGAAACGAACGTATTGCGCGCGGAACTCGAACCGTATCAGGGTTCGACGGTTCGGTCGGGGAATCGAGAGCGTGCGACAAGCGGGCATAATTTAAATCGAATGACTAGCAACGTGGACGTTACAATGCCTGTGTTCACGGTACCGGCGGAACGGACGTTCCCCTCTCGCTCAATGCGGGCCCCAGAAACAAAAGAATGGTTTTATAATTACATCTGCGCGCAGGGAGAACGGGGTGGGGGAGAATAGTAAATGCTTCTATTCATTTAAAGTCCTTTGAGAGAGTCGACTTTTCGAGCGAACTGACGGAAGCCACTAGAGGGCCGTGACTCTTCAATCAACAAAACCCCTTTTGTGTCTTCCGCGGGCGGAACAATCGCGAGCCGAAGTTCTCAAGTTTATACACCCAGCCGGTTTTAATCGGATCGCAATTGCGCCGCGACGAATTCCTCGTGACCGTGCACGGGGAACGATACGACTTATTGTCGCCGCGCGGATACAACGACATTTCCGATTTGATCGAACTTTCCTTTTTCTCTTTCTTCCCCCCAAAAAAATTAGAACCATATCGACGTGCCGTCATATCGATCGTTGCATTCCTTCGACGGCATTCCAGTGGCGAATCAAGCGAAAGGAGGGAGCACGGAATCCGCTATTCCTGTCGTAGACGGCGCGGTAGAATATTCTCGAAAGATTGAAGAAATTCTACGGACAAAACGATGCACAGGATCCCCCCGGAATATCCTCGTACCTTCGACGTTAATTGGAGTCGCCCGGTAATCGCATTTTTTTTGCAATGTTTCTCGTTGCTTTCTCAAAGCAGCGCACGATCAGAGCGGCGAGACGCGAAGCAACAAGGCCTACATTTACGATCGGCCTTTACATGCGCAGCGACACGTGTTTCCGGTTACAAATGCTAACTCTTTGCCTTGGAAACGAGCGCGATTCGTACCTTGATCACGAGTATGTGGAACTTGGCGTGCTGCCGATGCCTGGGATCAAAGGACGCGTATGAATATGTCCGGAGAAGAGGGGGACTGGACCAGCGATTTTTATGGGCCCCCGTTGTTTATTTGCCAGCGACAGGCACTGCATAAAACACGGTCCATTAGCATGCTTTTATTACGCGACGGGTGCAGGGGAATTAATAACAGACCATTCTGCTGTTAGTAAACGACGATGCTGCGAGGTAATTAAAAATTATTATCAGACGGTGCATTATATTTCCATGACGAGTCTGATACGTCAGGAATGTCGCAAAAAAATCGTGCAGTTGTAGCTTTTCACTCGGACGCTCGTATTGCTCGGTAATGGGGTAGCGATGGGGCTGATACGCTGCGCTCCAGGGCACTGGCGATATTCAATTTTTCTATCCACTTTCCAGCGCCCCGTTCCATTTCCACGCGATCAACTGACACTTTCGCGAGACTATCCACTGCGCATCGATCCCATTCAGCTTCTCCGAGCCATTACTCGCTTAATGTCACCGACATCGGTCCCGCGTCGCTGCCATCGCTACCTGCGGAGAGTGTTTTCGCGTGTCACTCCATGGCACGCGTCACGGCCGCGCATTTTGCATCGTTAAAAGACAATCCAAGTTCATGGAGCTCGCGCCCCGCCCAGTGGACACCGTAATGATCAATCCCGCGGATAAACTCGCCGCGAGACCGCTCTCGGCGAGGTAGTTTCCGAGGGAGGGCGCGATTGTTTCCAGTAACGAGCGTTCCGCCGCCGAAGACGCCGTTTCCTCCAGGGAAAAGGGTGCGAGGGAAATGAACACGTCGGGATGAGCGTCGTTTGAACGCTCGGCCGGGAATAACATTCGCTGACGTTCGTCTTTCCTTTATTAAAGGGACGGTGCTGGACGCGGCTTTGAAACGTGATCAAACGTGACTGCGGCGGCGGAAAACGAAAGGAGCGACGTGACGGATGACGAAGATCAACGAGGCCCCCGTTGACGAGAGGAGCGAGCCGCAGACGCTGGGATTAGTCGCCCGGAACGCTTCCCACCGCGGCGAGGAATTCGCGGCCGATAAATCGGCCGCGGGAGCCGGCTCGCGGTCTGTTCCATATTTCGCCGAGCAATTAATTCGCGCCTAATTGACGGGGCAATTAGCGGCGGCGCGTGGGCGTAGTATTCTTGGCTGCTCCGCGCTTATCACTGAATCGACCGGGGATTATGGGGTGTACGGGGTGTCTGTGGTCTGATGCTTGTAAATTGGAGCAAGACGCGATTCATTGGGAACAATTGCATTGGGAATGCGGAATGATTCGGTTTCTTAGGAGGCATGCATTCTAGTAGCGCTTTAATTAGTTGAACTATATCGCGATTCTTTGTGATATCTACGGTGTGAAAAAGGTAGTTTGTAGTTTTTGAATAGGTGGAAGTCTACTCCACGGTATTTATTCATCTTTGATCTGGGATAATAAACAGTAATTACGATTTCACTACCGATTACATAATATGTACTACTTAGAAAACTTGTGTCAGGAATGAGCAAATGGAGAAGGTAAAATAATTGTCTTCAGAAAATTTAGAAAGAAAGGGAGAAGTATGCGGCAGCAGAATATTTCGTCGCATGCTAGACACGGGGCCCGATAAGAAGGGGGAAAAAGTAGAGTGGTCGGTGCGGTTGCGAGAACCCCGTCGATCGAAACGCGCAGTAGGTCGCGGCGCATCGAGCCGTGACGGGAAATTAGTTAAGTGGGCATTATTAATGAGTTTTGTCGGGCCACTGAAAGCTACAGATTGTACGACACGCATATTAACGAGTCGGCGCCAAACGGTTTTTACGTAACGCTGCGATCGTGTCGCGATCGCTTTCCATGCGAAACGAGAAACGCCGCGCGCAAGAAAGCGACACGGCACGACTCTGCACCGCCCCCCGCGACTGTCTCTGGCTACTTTTATTATACCCCCACCCGATTATCATAGAAAAACCTCGTATCTGTCAATACAGAGTGTCGCAACGATCGAGGTATCGGGCAAATTAGCGATTCGCGCCGGGGAACCGGGCGATCGACATCGTTCACAGTGACACGCGAGAAATCAATCGTCTCAGGCAGGAATTCCGTGATTGGATTGTGCCTTGGAACGGGGAGGTGAAAATTAGAAAGGGAAGGAAAATGTGTGTGGAAACTAATTCGCATAATTGATTCTTAAATCCTACATTGAATCATTCATTAGATATCGTAAAGTGGGGGAACATTGGCATATTTTTGGAATATATTGCTATATAATATAATAATTAACATTTTTACATTTGCTTTAAACATCTTATCATAACATTGCACCTTTTGTGAATGCACTACAAGTGTCAAAATGCATAAAAATTTTGTCTTTATCCTTGTTTAATACATGTTAAATACACACATCGTATATAAATAGCATTCAAAAGTTACAGAGTTACCACACCTGAACATACATTACCGTAAACTGGGGTGACTTTACCCGCCGGGGTGACATTGCCCACTTTTTTACTCTGACTGAAAAATTACCATATGATTGAATTCGCTTTTTTTTGTGGTTGCCCTTGGAGAAATTAATGCTATCGATTACAAAGCACCATATGTTCTAATTACTTCACAATAAAATAAAATAAAGTCTTTCCGAAAAGTGGGCAATGTCACCCCGGGCGGGCAAAGTCACCCCAGTTTACGGTAACAGTTAAATTTGTTTTTTTATGTTCAATGCACACTATTTTACATTTCTTTATTTTTTTAATTCAAATTTTTAAATTTGGTTTAGATATCAATATCCTACCCCAATATCCTATTATAACATTGCATCGTTTGTGATTGTACTACAAGTGTGAAAACGCATAAAATCTTTTACCTTTTCCTTTTTAATAGATGTTAAGTAGATGCCAATGTTACCCCGTACTGCCAATGTTCTCCTAGTTTACGGTACCCGTTCCTTGCCAATAGTCAGAGCCTCCTAAAGGTGTTTGTGTCACGAGTCCCCAGCAGAACCATCCCAGAAAGCCTATTGTATCCTCCGACAATAAGCCACGTTGTCCCGTCGCCGGATAAACACCAAAAACTACCTTCAGGATTCACTTTTACCACCCTCTTCTCTTTCGCGCCCAATTACAAAGTCGTTTCGCGCTTCTGTCTATTCCGGCCGGCTTTATCCTCGACAGCATCACTCACAGTTTCGTCTGGCCTTCTGGCCTCGACTTTATTCACTTTTTCTAACAGCATCGGCGGTCTGGCGTCGCGTCGAGTGGTGTCGAGCGCCCCGGTGGATGGCCAAAGGCAAGGAAACGCGGGAAAGAAAGTTCGCAGTATGGATAATTAACGCGAGCCACTTGCCGTAACGCTCTGTGTTTGCCCGAACGGCCGAGAAGGTTGAAAGGGAGGCGTGGAGCGGGGATGGGAACGAGCCGCCAGAGGGAAATTAGGGATCCCTTGTAAGGATATTTATAAAAGGGTTAATTAAGCGTGGCCGTCTCGCCGTCTTGGATGTGGCCTGCGGCCAGAAACGCTGCCTCGCTTCGTGGATCACCGAGATCCCTTCTCCTTCTCACCTGGCCGGGCCGTAAAACGCGCGTTTTAATACGATTCCCGGGCTTCTTGCAAGCGGGGCTGCAGGGGTCGAATTAATTCGCGCGAATGGCAAGTTGGGCAGGAACGGAATCCTGCTACGGGGAAACCCGAGAGGGCAGGCCGGTAATTTTGATAATCGTGCCTCGACGACGTGGGTATCGATGATGACGCGCACACGTGGGGTGCACAGTCAGGCTCGATCATTTCGATTATTTTTATCGTGGTCGTTGGATCGGCGCAGAAGTGATTTCACATAAAATCTCAAAGGGATCGTGTCTTTTTTTAAAAAAGAATTTTAAACTTCCTGGTTTCAAGTGCGCGATCAAACGGAGCATTACTGCATTCACGAAAGGAAACCGTGCAGTTTATTCACTTCATGGAACACGTTAAAGCCAACCAAAGGTAGGTATTAGCCTTTCTATCATAATCTTCGTTTTCTGTCTTTGTAGCAGCCACTTTTACGGACTCCATTTTTCATGCCGCCCCATGAAAATGGAGGAAACATCTTTCCGTTGCGCTTCCTGAACTCGCGACAGTGCTCATTAAAGAGCAAGCATAAGACACGAAGTACCGAAGCTGCTACTTAGAGGACGAGAAGAATCTCTTGAATTTTGAACAGAAACATGTAACCAGAAGCGAACTGCTCGGCATCGACCGAAGCCAGCCGAGGCAACCGAATTTCCACGGAACCACCCCGACCATTTTCGACCGAGACGGTATTCTGTCCTTTCCGAGCGACCTTGCCGCCGGAATTACGCAAACGGAACTAGGGTTCGTGGGCAATACTGTACGTCACCCTCCAGCGAGTAATGTGGATTATCCGCTACGATCGATCAGCCCTCTAATAGCTCGGCCACGGGGTAGGAGGCGGTGAGATAATGCAAAATTGATGAGTCCCTCCGAGTGTTTGTAATCCCGAGAAATATATTGAAATTGCCGACGAGCCGGCAACGACGGCTGAAAATCATTCGCCTGGCCCGCAATAATTCTGCATGATTTGCTTGGCTAGAATAGACAGAGAGAGGGGGATAGACAGAGAGAGAGAGAGAGAGAGAGAGAGAGGAGATGATACGATCCCTCGACTTTGTGAATTACGAATTCCTCGATGCCCGTAGACCTTCGTATTCACCGTCGTGATCGTGTCTCCTTCGATTCTCTGTCCAGTGCTCGTTAATCCTCCACGTTCGTTAGCCGACGTCGACCAAACAGCCGAGTATTGCGCGTTGCCACGCTGAAAACCCTCTCGCCCCCGTCGAATCTGCATAATTAACGAAGGTTTTTTTGCTCCCCCGCCTTGGCGATTGTAATTTCTCCGTAGAACCTGTTTATCTCGGTGAAATGTTGCCGGTACGTGCTCGTGATTCCTCCCCGGCCCGTCGAGTTATTTGCATGCGGCATAAACCATGAAGCGGGCGCAAATGAGCGCGAGCTTCTGATTAGAGGCCGATGCGTGAACGCCGTTTCACGGCCACCGGTCCGCGACTTTCCCCGCGATCGTTTCGTCAGGCGTCGCGTTCCACGGTAATTAAAGGGATTACGGTGGAAATTGTGCCACGATGGGGGGAGCGTGTAGCCGTTTCGGCCGCAAGAAGCTGCGATCGCGGTCGTTTCCAGAGTAGAGGCTCGTAGGCGCGACAACGACGAAGATATTTCCACTCGATCTTTTCGCATTCGGAGCGCGGAATGTTCTGGTAAAGTAACTTCCAATGATGAAGCGAGAGGTGCGTTAACAGCATTCACGTCACTTCATTCATATTCACTCCGCTTGCACCTTCCACCCCCCCCCCCCCTCTTCCCCCATTGTATTCTATAGATTTTCACCTTGTACACTCTGTCATTACGTATTTTACGCTTAACACGCGCTCGCAAGTGGAGCGCCGCGGTGGTCTCGCTTATTCAAATGGCTCGCTCGTTCCATTTGCAAGCGGATTACCCGCTACGGAGATTGCAGGCGTTTAGGTCACAGAAGACCGTAATTGCGGTCGTTCCACTCGCAAGGAGGCGCGATTGTAATCCTTTCAATTACAAGAAACTATCCACACCGGCCGTGTGCCAGATTGAAGCCGACCAAACTTCAACAAACAATCGGAAAAAGCGAGGCCGCGATACCCCCGCCAAAGTGAACTTCGAAAATGCGTTTCTCAAAGCGTCAAAGTCAGCAACGAGAACGCGAGATACCCTCGCTGATCCTGGCTTCCCTTTCACGACCGTCGGTCTATTTCCCCGAGTGGGTTCGCTCTCGCGGAGGTTGCCATCGAATCCCCCAGGATTCACGTATCTGTCTGGGAATTCGCTGGATGTTAACCAGTCGGTGCATATTAATTCCGAGGGATGAAATATCTCGACCTTTTGAAGAAGCCAGCGAAAAGGGGCAGGATGATATCGTGTCTGTGGAAGCGGAGAGGTGGAGGAAGGGCTGGTAGCAGGGTGAGAAGGATGGTGCAGGTTGGTTGTGTGTGTAGAGTTTCTGGCTTCCTCCTTCGTTCTTTCCACGATCCGAGGATTTCTTCGTGGGAATCCTTAAGATCAGCCAGTCGATGGCGAGGGTTTCCGGGACGAAGGTACCTGGCGGGAGACCAGGGGCGGCTCGAGGGGCGAAGGGGGTAGAGAGGGAGGCGAGTTATTAACGATTATCGAGGTCTCGGGTCTTCCACTTCGACTCCTGCACCCCCGCCCCTTATCGGCAGGCATGCGATTAAATACGACTCGCTATATTAGCCGCGACTTGTAGGGGGTGGGCGCCGATATTGAAATGCGCCGCTCGTAACGCCCGCGCGAGGAAAATGCGCCGGGCACGGGGGACACGCGGAGCACGATTTACCTGCGTGTACTCGTGCCGCTCGTTCCGAATACACGCACGGGCTCCGACGGAATCGAGGGCCTCCCGATTCGATTTCGTTAATGGTCTCACCCCGGCTGGATACACCGACGTGCGTCGTAATTTTTAATGAGCAGGACGGCCGGCTTAGAGCGGCCGGCCGGCATGTAAATGCAGGTGGAATGGAGGTTTCATGATGCGCCTGGATCACTATCGTCGTAATCGACTGGAGGGGGTTCGATTGGACGGCAGGTAGTGTACGAATTCGAGGGTTGCTGGAATCCGTACCGAGGATTTTACGTTCAGTCTCCCTCGTATTAAATAGGTATCACTTCGGCACTTGTGGTTAGTCATTGGAGACACGAGGATTGTCCAAAGGCTTGATTATAAATTAGTCACTCCATGAAACAGTCGGTGATCGCGGGTTGTTCGTGTTGGTCGAACCCTTCGCAGAATCCACGGCGCAAGGGATTCTTAATACCCCCTTTCTCTGGCGAGCAGTCCTATAACGTTGCAACCGAATCACCGTCCTCGACGACCGTCTGTTTTCGGATCGGGACTGCGCAATCTGTTTCTCTGATTCGTGAACTGGTCCCCGCCGGTTGGTATTCCGCGCGCAACGAGACACCGCGTTTACGAGGCAATAAAGGCCCTCCGCCGCGGACACGCGGACACGTCCCACGGCGTGTATTTAGAGAGGTTCTTACGCGAAAAGCTCGCAGGTTTCGCCGCGTAACGTTCCCTACGTCTTATTTATTGCCTCTCGCCTCCTACGAAGGGAAGAGGAGCTACCCGGCGGAGAGAGGGAGCGCGACGGAGGGGTCGAAGACGAAGGGACCTTCGACTCCGTCTCCGGCTTACACTTTCATAAGCTCGGGGCTCGTCTCTCTCGCGCATACGTAATCAGCCGACGGAAAGAAGCTGCTATGCCGAGATAAAGTCACAGGCCGGTGGGTGGAGGGAAAGATGGAGCGGGACAAGGCGAGGGAGGACGAGGGGGAGGGCAAGGAATGCGAAGGGCGAAGGGCGGGGTGGAGGCGAGCTTAGTCAAATGCACGCTTCAGGGGCTCTGCATAACTTGTCGACTGCAGTCCTCCACTCTTTTGTTTCGCCTACTTGCCCGATCCCACCCATCCAACATTTCTCTCTTACTCTCCTTGCGAGTCACGCCGATGCCTCTTTCTCGCCTTCTCTTGTCCTCGAGCTCCCCCGTTAATATGATTGGCCCGTCTCGAGAGTATCGGGGCTTACTTAAAGGAACCGTCTTAAGATCGCGAGACGCGATTTATCCGTTTCCACGGATATTCCTGTCGGCGCATTCCGAATGAGAACGCCGCGACGCCCGCAAATCCATCGAGCCTCGCTGGAGACGACGGTGGAACGCGATCGCGCGAACCTCGCTCAACTATGCCTTGAATGTGGGATGAAGTCGAGCCTCGCGAAATACGGTAGGTACTTGGGAGGCTGTTGGCGGGATGTTTCATACGGGATGACCTTTCGAAGGCGGTGGTGGATAATGAAAATTGAAAGGAAAGGGAGGCTGGCGAGGAGACGCGGATTAAATTGGATTTTCAACGTACGACTCGCGGTGCAATGATGTATGCAGATGGAGCGGATGTACAAAGACGGGGAGAGCGACGGGGATGGCGGAGGTGGGCTCGAAATTGCATTATGCATGCGGCGCCAAGTACACCCGGTAATTACTCCTATTAATAGAATCAATCTCGCCGCGCATGCCGGGGTGACGTTTATTAGTGACACGTGCTCGCTACGGAAGCGGCTTTGCGCTGGCGTTATCTAGCGCGACGAAGCGGATACTAGCGCCAGCTACCTGTTGGTGAACGCGAGAAGGCGGAATTTTTGCTTACCAGCTCGACAGTTTCGAGCCTTTTCGGTTCGTAGAAGCTGAAAATAATTATTTGTTCTCGTTTGTTCGACCTGGGAGGCCTGAACCAAATAGCAACAAACAGTTCTACAGAGCAATTGCCTCATTTTTATGATACATAGCCGGCGGAGTGTTGAAGCGGCGTGAATTGGAGCGCGCAATGGCTTCGCGGTCAAAAGCAACGAGAGGCGCCTCTTCCCAATTTATTCCCCCGTCACGAGGTAAACATTTAAATTCATTACCGCTGGAAATCAGGCGGAATGATTCACGGAACCGTCGAACGTGGCCGATGATCACGTAGCGCGCGCGTGAAAAGAACGCGACTCCCCCGCGCTATTGACGCAGGCATTAAAAAGCGGAAAGCGACGCGGTGGATCGGGCGTTTTCCAACCGTGCGACCGTGTCGGCGTGCGCGCTTTTCACTGCAGGCGATCAAACAAAACCCGTCCGCGTAACTTATAATTAATTGAATACAAACACGCGAAATAATTGGACTGGGGTATCACTTATTTGCATGCGGGATTACGTTGCCCCTGATTTCCTGAACGTTGACGCCAATAATTGTCACGGAACCGTGCTCCCGTGCCGGCGAGTACATTTTTATACACTACCAATTAGGTACAGTAATTCATTATGGCCCATTTCGCGCGACTTACTTAGCGACATTCAATCAAGTTAAAAGAAACTACGAATGCATTAAAAATTGAGCAACGGTAAAGTTGAGTTCCTACTGGAGAGGTACAGCAGTGAGCAAAGTAGATCTAGACGTTTAGTCAGACAAAGCTTGGTACTACATTATTCTCCTAGTACTGCTATCAAAGTTGCTCAACCACGCCGGTAACTTAATACCCACCTTACCTTACCCATGAATCGTTAACTTATTGCAAAGTCACCGATACCGGCATGTAGAGACCGCGCAGCACCTGTCGGCGCGGCTCCGTCCCAGCGTCAAGTAGTATCGTCCGTCATAGACGAGGCGACGCAGAATTACAGGCTGGATCGGTTGCGCGCGGTCGGGAGCAGAAACGTCGCAGTCCCTCTAATTAGAGGCTTTCACGGGACGGCGTTTGATTGATGAAAGAAGTTGTCTCTCTCGCGAGACGTCGTAGATTTTCCCTTGGTGCCTCGGTCCTCGCGTAATCCCCGGGTACAAAATCGTTTTAATGAAACAGCGTTTTCCAGACTCGCTTCCAATCCATCATCATTATCATTCTTTCTCCCAGATACGCTCGCCTCCGTTGCGTATCCGCGTCGCCGCGGTGTCCCCCGTCTACCGCCAGACGCGGCATTATCGTGGCGGCGATCGCGGGCTCGTTCGCCACCGCAAGCGTGTACCGATTTCCCGCCGATAAACTGAATGAAGGTGAAACTGGTAAGGTGTAACCGGAGGGGGGATAGGAGCGCGAACGAGAGACGCGGTAGTGCTCGCGAGGAGGACGATTTAGCGTCGCCATCAGGCCTGCCTTTAACCGACCCGGCGAAACGGAATTACGAGACGCGTAGCCGGGGCCCCGTGGATCATGCGACGCCTGAAATTTCATCCTTCGATAAATCCGGACGATCTTGCTGCACGACGCTCGATTGCGGCCGTAACGCGGTTGTATTTCGAAACGCCGCATAAATGAATGCCCGATGGATCGGTGGGGAAGGATGAAAACGCGCGGACGTGTGTACCTCGCGGCGGACTCTTGCCACCATTCAACGGCCACGGGATTCCCCCGATTTCCTGGCGCTTGCGATCGGCTGTTATTTCGAGTATTAGTATTCAAAGGAGGCGGGCTCTCCTCGTGTGTATCACGATGCGCGTCGCACGTTCGCCACTTTCGAGGAGGCACGAACGTGGGAACGTCGGAACTCGACATCATGGGAGAAACGAAACGATATGCGGTATCCGCGCGCAGGTGTTTAGGGGGGTGGAGATATCTCGTCGCAAGTCGATTTACTGGCATTTAGACTGGGGTTGCGTCTCAACAGTACAGTCAACTTATTGTCTCTTTATAGTCGCCTCGTCGTCACCTTACAGTCACCATATCTGCTCTTCATTATAATCCCCTGGTAGGAACTTCGTGGTACCCTTATAGTCTCTATATAGTCACTCGTCATATAGAGTAAATCCGGGAGAGTTCGACCACTGGGAGAGTCCGGCGAGTGTTGATATTTTAAGGCTGACGCAAGATAGGGCACTGTGTGTCATTCACACAAAAGAAATGAATGCGCTTGTTGTTGATCTTGCATTGACCATTGTCACAAATCCATATTTAAATTATAGGAAACACTTAAGAATTTATGCGAGTCTGAAAGTTTTTAGACCAAACTTTAGTGCTGGTGATATTTGAAAGACAGGTAAGTTTATTTACACAATTCCGATATTGGGGGATATAATATGCATAAAACTACAGTGTCACCCCAACAATGTGTATGTATTCGTATTTAATTTATTTTGACAAGGTGGTCGATTACTACATTAATTATGGGATAGTCCAACCACATGTGTTTTTCTTACTGTAACCCCATCATCAGATTCAGGGAGCGAAAATTCCATTCTACAAGATAGCGATACGTCGTTAAAAGACTGGGACGAAAACGAATGCGTGGGATGCGGAGAAAACTATTTCGAAATCTCGAAAAGCGACGATTGGATTAAATGTGTTCACGAAAGCCGTTGGTTTCATCATACTAGATGCTCCAAGTACAAGAATGTTTGCGATTTACATGGAAAACTGATGAAGAAATAAGATATCAATTAACTTCTTCGTGTATTATACTTTTTGTAAGCTACACTTTTTGTTAGTTTTCAAGGTCGGTCTCACCCGTAGTGGGTGGATGGTCTAACCCCGACATGCGGGTGAGACCGACCAGTGCCAATGGTTTTGTTTGAAAATGAAAATAAATATTTGAAATTATCGCGCACTATAATTTATGTATACTCTAAACTGCCTGGGCTTTGTTTTAATTTGCACAAAACGACAAAAATGTGAAGAACAACGATGCTGCAATTTGTTTTCCGAAAAGTGGTCGAACTCTCCCGGACTTACAATACTTAGTCACCTTATAAGTCACCATATCTGTTTTTTATTGTAGTCTCCCTGTGGGAACTGCATTGTCTCCTTATAGTCTTTTTATAGTCTCTTTACAGTCACTTTAAAATCGTGTTATAATTGTTTTAAATGCATTCTCTGGTGCCTATAACCAGTACAGCTAACATAAAGAAAGGGATATCCCGTCCTACTATTATCCTACCAACAGAATATTCAATTTCCCTTCTCGAACATCGTTCCGGGCTTCATAAATCAACGTCACCCGATGATTATTGCTTTACTCTCCATAAAGTCTCTGAACTATCACGAAGCAATGCGACTCGCAGCTCGAACCAAGTCCCCGTGACCCAGCACGCTTGATTCACGCCGCGACACGGATGCACCGCGGCAATCTCCCGCCGCGATTCCACCGACCAAGTGGCGATTATAATTCACGCGGTGCTGCCCCCGTCGCCAGGAAATCGGAGCGCGTTGCAGCGTACCGCGCAGACCGCAGGGATCGGCGATCGGCGTGAACGATAACGATGTCGTTACGCTGCTGCAACGCTAGCCAACGATACGGCCGACGCGACGATTCGATAAACGCCGCGGCTAGACGCGCCGTCCGGCGCCGACGAAACGACTCGTCCTCGTGATTGTTAATTAGCGCGATCCCAGTTGAAGTCGCCGACCACTTCGGGACACTTCGAATCGCGAACAGCAACGTCATTTTTCTAATGGCGAAATCGATCCTTGATTAACGACTTTCGCAATGATTCCACGTCGGAATTAATAACCGTGGAAGTGGGCTCGTCCAGAGCGAAATGAGAAATTCGTTTCGCAACGATCATCGCTCCTCGCGCACCGAGAGTAATTTACACGGTCGATAAATCAAACCGTTCGGAAATCTATGCAAATATCGTCGCCAGTTGATATGTGGCCTTGTTACCGAAACGACCCACCCCACCGGCAGGGAAGAAAAATCGCTGGCGCGGCGTTTATTGCTGAAATATCGTTTCAGCTATTACGCCTAATTATCGGTCGTACCAATAATAACGGTGATTTACAATCTGCTTGAAGCGTTATACTGTTTACGAGCCATTAGTTGGAAAGATTTACGGTGAACGGTCGCCCCCTCCCGCCCTTCGAGTTCACTCGTTTCAAATCAGTTCGCTTCGATTTATCTTGATTAATTAAGGAAATACAGAGCGAGACCTACCTCGCCCTTGAAAACTTCCGCGTGCTCTTGAATCATTGGTTAACGATGTCGACGCTTCTTGTCAGCCACTGTTAACTTTCGCCTGCTCGAGGAATCTCCGACCACTCGAAGCTTTGCATGGACAGTTCCCTGAGTCCTCCCCCAACAATCCTCCCGCCCGCAGCTTGCAACAATCTCCCACGTGTCCCTACATCCTCCAATATGTCGCAACTTTCTCGAGGATCGCGTTATTGCGGGAACTTTTATTCATATCGCGCGCAACGCCGAAACGTTTTTCCAAGGGTTACCATTGGGACAACTTCTCCCGCTGTGGTAAACAATGGGGTGTGTAAATGGCAGTCGGAGCGCGGCAATATCGACGCGTGAAAAGGGGAAAAACGATATTGAAATTCGGGCTTAACGCCGCGCGGAAAATTACCGCCGCACAAAGGCGAGGATCCGCGGCGCGGAATAAAAATCTCATTTCCGCGGCGGCTGTACTTCGCGGCCTTTCATCCCGTCCGATTGCCGGGCGAATTCGAAATTAAAACGGCAACTTTTCACGCTGTTCACCAAGCCATCAGGCCCTTTCGTCGGCGTTCCGTTTCTACTTTCGTGCACGTGGGCGTGAATTTCGGTGCGCGACTTTGCCACTCGAGCCTCGAAATCGCGGCTGGATTGCTGTGCAAGTGAAACCTGGTTGACTTCTTGTTCCCGGGAAGCTCATTTCCACGGGCATCCTCGCGGAAACCTATTATCATTCGCGTTTCTCTTAAAGCAGGGATCGTTTAGCTTTACGGGCGAGGCAAGTGGGATTTTTATGCTCAGCCGCAGCCTTCTGGGAGGCTACTCTCTTTTCGAAGCTCGCAGCAGCGATACGAGGGCGCGGCTTTCCGGGTGTTGCAGGGTATAACGTTATAATATGGAGCATCGTTGAACGAGCCTCTGTGAAAGCGCGCGATGATTATCGCCGATGAGTACTCGCCAGCCAGTGCCGTCGAGTGACAGCGTTTGAAAAGCATCGATCCGCGATAAAGCTCGAAATTAATAGTGCCTGAAAGAACGAACCACTCGATTTTCTATCCTATCATTTACATATGAGGCAAAGCTTGCTTGAAGCCGACTGCAAACACCAAGCTCATTTAAAGTGGTCACTTTCGAAAGCACTCAGCCGACGGCCCCTCGAAACCACATCGCGAGTTCAGTCTCGGTGGATCGAGGCTTGATAAAACGCTATCGATTGAAAACTCGGGGGAGTTGACTGGCTCGAGCGGCTGCATTTTGTTCGTTGTAATTGTTAATTCGCTCCCTGTCACGGCTTCCATTCAGCGCTTTCGAAAATCATTTGCGACGAGTAGCGCACACATTGCAACTCATTCCCCACCATATTGTAGGGGTGTGTAACAAATCTCTTGACTATTCAAAACAGAGTATCGATGGATACCAATACCCGAATGGCGAATCAAAAAATAAAATTTGGAACCTTGGGTTTACTGGTTCATTCGTCATAAAACGTGCAGAAGCAAGCATCTCGTTTCATTTGATTTGCAATAATCAAAAGATTCTCTCTGCGATTCTCTCCCCCCCCCCCCCTCTCTCTCTCTCTCTCTCTCTCTCTCTCTCTCTCTCTCTCTCTCTCTCTTGAAGTACCTAAGGAAATTGAGCACCTCCAAAGATCCGCGTTAAAATTCTATCTACGTTCCCGTTGGCTCATCGCGACGTTCCCGCGGCAGCGGTGGACGTAAACGAGCGATCGTGTCGGAGCTGTCGCCTCGATTCGGCCGTGGCGATCGTGTTCGAAGCGTCTCGGCGCGGTGGATCGTCGGCGCACGAGTAATCAGCGAAACACTTCGTATTCTTCCTGCTTCTAATATTCCCTGGACGTGCGCCGACTCCTCTTAGGGACCACCAGGCTCGTCGCGGTACCGGTTCTCTGGCCGGGTTATTACCAGCCAGCTTCCCGCTAACCGATGCTCGTGTACGCTCCGTCGGCACGAAATTCTTGGATGAACACGCCGCGCCGACACGTATACAGGGTGCCTCTTAACGCGTATCGATCGCGGGGGGTGAGACTGAAAAGCGACGGCGAGAATCGGTAAGAATTACGTAACAGGGACGAGTGTTAGGTAAAGTATAAGAGAATTAATGGTAATTTCTTTATTATGGCGCACAAGAGTTAGGGTAACTCCGGGGGAGATGGCCACAATTTCGTTGGAAGTCTCCCATAGCCAACCTATTTGAAATAAAGCAGCGAGCATGGCATAAAACAAAACTTTGAACTTTTGTTTACATATCCCTTAATAATAATAATAAACAAAAAAAATTATTATTTAATACACAAATTTCACAAATAAATAAAAAGTGTCATTGGCTATCTCTCCCCCAGTGCCCGGGAAAAATGAACATATGTAGCTTTCAGGCTAACCAAATGAGGTCTTGACCTGGTAATCACCGATTTTTACCAGTGTTCGTCCGTTTCCGTGTTCGACCGATTAAGTCTTCTTTGGGCTTTTGTTGTCCTAAGTCTTTTAATACACACGTATGACAAACAGCGTGAAACTTCGTGCAATTTTCGTGGATCAAATAAGCACGTGCACTAGTTTAAATTTTAAAGCGGATTTACATGCCTTTAACAATGTTCTGTTTCAACGATCTGGACTGAGAATGCTACTTTTGAGCGATACTTTGTATCCGCGTATAGGCAACGCAATCAGACGTTTCTTTGTAATAAATACTTCCATTGGCCATTTCCCCCGGAATTAACCTACATAGAGTTGTATCGCTAAATAGAAGCTGCAGTGACAGATATAATTTAGATATTTAACCAGAATTTATCCTTCTTTTTTAGTGCGCGATTAACTCCCTCGGAGTACGAAAAAAATCCCCATCCCTCGAATTATTTTAATCCCCGTAGCCCTCGCGTTACGTACACCCTGTATACACTCGAGCCAACAAGTAAATCGGCAACACAAGGGGTCCAGCCTTCCTTTTTTCCCCCGTCGAGCACGAACGTTCGTGCAAATGAAACGTCAAGCAAGCTTTCATCAGGCAAATTGGAGCGCGGCGAGCGCACAGGTCGGGGGCTGGTAAACTTGCCCTGTTTTCGGTCGAGCCCCGTTTATTTGCATCCTCGGCGGGTTCTCGCGAATTTACGTTTGATCAATATTATACCACTAGCATTGCTCGATAATGCAAATTTTACCGTCATTATCGTCCGGCTTGTGTCTTCATTGCGGGCGCGATTTCCGCGATTGCTTGCCAATGAATATTTTATCGGCCGGCGGGTTTTAACGCCAGAGCGGGTGCCGTTTTCGGCCGACGAGAGCGCAAAACGAGCGCCGCGAAGTGTAACAACGACCGCCGATGGAACAATGCCGCTCGGCACACGGGGAAAATCCGCGATCCCGTTCAATTGACGCGCATCCTTAACATCGTTTCCCAGATACCGCCATTCGGAGCGTGTGTCCCAGCGGCGTGCGTCCACTCGATACCTGGCCACACGCGGAGCCGCGCTCTGTCGCGCCGCGAATCGTGAACATTCAATTTCCGACGGATTTCTATTTGCTCGTTCCCTCCACCGTTTGACACGTCGAGCAGTCACGAGCAGGCGAGTATTCTCGCGAGCTGGTCAGCGCGGTGTATTTTGCAGAGGGAATTAAGTCGCTCGTAGGAGCCGCGCGCCATTTATGGCCGAGCCGCTCGGCAATGTAAATATTTCCTATTCAAACAACCGATGATTTTTCTCTGCCGCTTCGTCTTCCTCCTCCTCCCCCCCCCCCTCTCGCCGTCCGTTTAATAGCTGGCAGCGAAATTTTCTCTGAAAGCAATCGCCAGCTGAACCGTGGGCGGCGGTCATTTCGATTTTATGATCGACGAGAGGGAATTCGTGTATGGGCTTGCATAGTTTCATTTGTAGAACAGTGGGCCAGTAAATGAGAGGCTTCCGGCTTGAGAAACCTCTCCGCGGTGATATGTGGATGGGTCAGCTGTTCTTATTTTTAGAATGCCGGTAGAAAGTTACGAAGCCTCTTCGATGGAGCAACTTAATGATCTACGTTCGATTTATCATTTCTATACCTGAGAATACTTTCCAGGTAGGAAACTAATATTCTTGAACCCTGACAGCTTTAATAACTACCCTCCATTAACACTAACATCACAGATTCTCCAACCCTTGCAACCTTCCTCGATCTTTCAACTTTCCCTTCAACATCTTCCGCTGGCCAAAGCAAGGAATTTTCCCATCCCACCCAGGGCGAATCAGAAAAATTATTTACATCGCGAGACGTTTCCAGGATTACGTCCATTCGAGGCAGGCTCGCCCGACGCTGTTGACACACGTCGAACCTACAAACCGTCGGCCATTGTGACCGTTCAATTTTCAACAGATTTCTATTTACCATGCGCGTGTGTACCCTCTGGTCAGTCGAGCAGCCGCTGGCCCATTGTCCAGCCCAGAGGTCTTTTCACCCTGGGGGTGGAGGTAGCGCGGGCGCGAGCCGGCGTCTGGCCGTCATAAATCGCGGACGACGAGCGGTCAGGAATTCACGGTGTCGTCGTCGCCGGGTTCGCCGCGGGAGAGAAAATCGCCTTTTGTCCCACGAGGGACGTTAATAATTACTCATGCAAACGAGCCGTACGAAGACGAGCCGGGGCCAGAGCGGGTACGCGCCACCGCGCCGGAAGTGCACTCGCCCCCGTCGCCCCCGCTCGACTTTTTTCGCGAAATTTACGGTCGGAAATATCTTCGGGGACATCAATATTTCAGGCCCCCGTGAACTCGTGGGATGCGTCTGCACGGAACGGAGCTTCCAGCGGTCTCGTTGCTCGTTTTAAACTCGGGGGAGAATTAGTCATCGAGGCAACTCTGCACGTGTCCCTCGATTCCACGGTCCGCAGGAATTCGGTAGGTTCGGGTTACCGGGTGGAGCGGGAACTGGGTGCGTTTCGGGGAGTGCGATCTTGCACACCGCGAGACCTGAATATACCTCACGAGCACGTGAAATATTAATCGCGGCTGCGAGTCGTCTCTTTCCCCGAAATCAGCCGCTATCTTGTCCTACCAGGGAACACGCTGATAAGCCCCGAAACTTCGACAGGCGGCTAAGGATATCGGAACGTCGAACTGAGGGGAAACACGAGCAGCGTATTGCCACTGAGGAGACAGTGTAACAGTAAAACGCGTCGCTTTATAATCACGGGATCGCGCAATTACGATCGAGGCGGTTTCTCGAATGGCCCCCAAACGTCTCCCTTCTGATAGAGACTCTGGGAATTGGTCCCGCTCTTTTTCTCTCCGGCACGTGTTTCCTTGGACCGTGGTTCCTCCTTTTCTCTGGCTTCTTATTCGCCGTTCCCCGTGGTCGTCGTCCCCGCGGTGGGAACGAGTTTACGAGATCTTCCAGAAGCAACAGGGCCCTCGTCGAGGGGGTACGATAGCATCGCGATGCTTAATCGACCGGCTCGATAAGGCTCTCGAGGAGGGCCGCTGTCGGCAACCTGTTTATTCTAATTAGCGTGCGCGGGGGAGGGGAGGGACACGGGAAACGGGGGCGAACCTGCGCGAATATTGTGTCAGCCACGGAACGATCCCTGAAACCTGGTTACACAGGCGTTAGCTGGTAGGCTGGTACATCGCGGCGGAATTTTCAGAGGGCACGCGATATTTAAACGGAGCACGCCCGAGGGCGTAATTGCCTCGTGGCGCGAAACTATGATAATGTTCACCTCGGATTGATAGCGAGTAGTCGCGCGTTTCGAGCGGTTGCTGTGTATGGACATTTGAGGAAAGTCGATTCTACGAGATTCGAAAAGGAGCAACTACTGGTGCTTTCGGAGGGAATGATGAAATATGGAATTTCGATTACAATATGTAGAGTCGAGAGAGTGTTTAATATGTAGAAGAATACGCCAAGTATTTGACTTCCAGGCCGTGGATATCTAGGCAAATGTCTAGATGTTACATTTTATCTTCACATTATTCAAATGTCGGCGATATGAATAATGGAATGTATGAACACAGCATTTTAGCTGTGTATATGTAGTTATGTCATCTTAAGCGCAGGTGGAAAGCACCTTTATATACTTACAGCTCATTTTGATTTCACATCTTTTTTTACAATGTATATTTTCTTCTATTTTTTTGTGATTTACTCTTTTCCGACCTCGATTTTATCACGTACTTGGCGTATTTTTTACTTTTGTCAAGTTTTTTATGGAGATCGCACTTCTTTTTACAAAGTATGTATGTATTATATATGTATTCTTTTAATACTTGAGGAAATAAATAGAAATAGAGTGGCCTTTTTTGCTTTTGTAAGTGTAGTTATTACTAGTTCCAGTAATAAAATAATATATAATAATTCATTTACAAAAATTAAAATTCTTTATTGAAACAAGAAACACTAATTAAATTCATGCATTATCGAAGGTGTCCATGAATCAAAATAACTGAATAAATATGTATACGAAATCCTTCCTGCAAAATTATGCGTACATACATAGTCTGGCGTGGGTCACAGCGCCATTTTACACTTCGATTATTTACATATACATACAATCCTCAATTTAGTTACAAATAAAAAACAGTTTGATGATATACAAACATGTCGCAATTCAAATTTCAGCAACTTTGTCTTTGAGATTGCATATTGGTTGCAATTCAATGGTACAACAATACATATTTGTAAAAACGTGGCATCTCAAATTTGGACAACTTACCTCATTTGACACTCGTCAGGTTATAACCTGACTCTAAGCTGTCAAAATTAGGAGTAGATTGCATAGTGAAGATAGCGATTGACGAACGAAACATGTATTAGTTCGTTTTGACTCGCGGTGTGCGTGTAACGCGTATAGGCCAGACAAGTATCTTTGGCGCGGAGCGTTCGCGCCGTCTCACAGTGGTCTGGATGGTGGCCAAAATTCAATTTCTCAACTTCAACTTTACAATGTCATTTTTTTTTTTATGAATTGACAACCCTCCAGAGCTTCTAAATCCGCATAGCTTTCCCTTTTCAGATGATTCTTTGATTAGATATAATATTACAAAGACAAAATCATGAAATTGTATGTGAATCTAATTGTTTTAATTACGCATTATAGAACATCAAAATACGTGTTTATATTATACAGTTATATAGGTAAGGAAGTATATTTCAGTTATTTATATGTGTCATAGGCATTTTTTAGCCCATGAACAAATAGTGCAATGTTTATATCAATTTAAACTTTGAGAAGGCTTATAAAAAAATGATTAAGCGAAATTAACATCGGACTTATTTTACATGAAAGCTTACACAATTGTTAACAAGAGCATGTAAATTTCAAGTGCAATCTCCTGCAATCTTCAATTTTATGCAGACTTTTAGAAATGACGCTCGAGGTATTTGGGCGTCCCGGACCCGTGCATTTTTAATATTTTATTTTTTTTAAGTCAAAGATAATGTTGGAACAGATTCTTTTTTCTCTTTTTTTTCTCTAGTACGGCTATGATTTTTAATTTTGACTATAAAATACCGCTTTCCAGACCACAATGCGCGCCATATTGAATCCGCCATATTGAATTTTAAATTTTTTGAGCCAAATTCGTTATCACCGACCTCAAAAACCCTTAATCACCAAGTTTCAGAAAGATCAGAATTTTGGCCGCTAAATGTAGATATCCCCAGACCACTGTGCGTCTCTCGGATTTTTTTTCAATTTTGGGAGTATACGAGCGGCAACTATTTAAGATTCAAACGTGAAATATGCGTTTTGTAATTTATTGTTTAACGGGTTGTACGTGGTTACAATAACATTAAAATACATTAAAATAATGGTCTCAATAATAAAAGCTGGATTTCAAGCAGTAAATACCAGTGTATTTCGACAAAAAAGTTTGACAAAAGCCCTAAAATTATTACAAAGTTTTCATGTAAGTGAAGTTCGAGAGGAAATCGATGAAAATAAGAATCATCATACAATTGGCCACGTTTTAAGAGAAACACCCGGGGCGATTAGTACAAAAAATAATGTAAATATATATATACCGTCCAGTGAATTTGGTCGAGTTTGTCCTTTAACTAATTTCAAACATTTAAAACTTCCGCTAATTTCACCCTCATTTCTTTCCCTACTATATTCAACCACATTCGATTAATCATCCCACTTTTCAAAAAAGTGACCGCGAGGCGGCGCCCTCCGCGGTATTTGCCTAGCCTATAAGTACGTATTATGTTTAAGGACAAATTTCCTGAAGAATCAGAAGAAGAAAAATCTTACCGTTTTCGACAGATCCATGAGACGATATTACGATATCTCTGTCATGCGTGGACAGATTTTATTGAAATTGGTCTTATTCGAAAGCTTATATGCGGTAAATGCCTTTACACTTGAGAAAATATTTCAGGCATGATGAGATATTAATGAAATAAGTTTCGGGTTAGGTTGAATTAACCGGGCGACGAGTAAATGATAACAGTAGCGATAGTCGATATATACAGGGTGTCGAAACATATACTTGGCGTCGAGACGCTGCCGCGTCTCTAGATTATAGTGTGCAATAATTTCAAATATTTATTTTCCTTTTCAACCAAAAACATTGGCACTGCAATTGGTCGGTTTCGCCCGCATCTCGGTGTTAGACCGTCCACCTACTACAGGTGAGACCAACCTTGAAAAATAACAAAAAGTGTAGCTTACAAAAAGTATAATGTAAAAAAGTATAAGTGTAGCTTATAAAAAGTTCCTCAAGGGTCGCACCTCGGTCCCCTGCTGTTCAATGTTTTTATCAACGATGTTGCTGTGTCCCTTCCGGACACCAACTTCCTGTTGTATGCAGATGATTTGAAACTGTTTAGAGTTATCCGGGGAATCGAGGATGCTTATAGTATGGAAAATGATTTGCTGAGGTTAGAGCAATGGTGCACTGCTAACAAAATGCGACTGCACATTGGGAAGTATGTTGTACTTAGGGCCTCCCGAGCGAGATCCTGTGTTAAACATCCATATAAATTAAATGATGTCGAGCTTAGGGAAGTTACCGAAGTCATTGATCTTGGGGTTTGCATAACACCTTGCTTTGACTTCAGGTCCCACTATGCGCTGTACTGGAATTGCATTGAGAGCTTTAGGCTTTATCTCTAGATTCGCCAGGCACTTCAGGGACAGAGAGTCTCTGAAGTTGTTATACGTGGCCCTTGTTAGGCCTCATGTAGAATACGCTTCAATAATTTGGAGTCCTAGGCATGCGAAATTCATCAAATCGATCGAAAGGGTACAGCACAAATTTTTTAGGTTTGCCACTCGTATCCTAGGCAATCCCATGGATAGAGCAGACCACGATTATGGCCCGGCACTTGCATCGTTTAAGTTGGTCACCTTGGAGAAACGTAAGCATATCGCAGACGCGATTTTTCTGTACAAAATTATAAATGACCACATAAGTTGCCCAGTATACACTTGCTTGCCTTAGTTTCGTTCAATGCGCCGGTGAGGAACATGCGCTCTAGACCTCTCTTTGTTTCGACTCTTCAAAAATATCCGCACTATGCGATCAACCCTATTGACAGGGGGATGATTATTATGAATCGTGACTTCAGTTGCGTTGATCCCTTTCTGGGATCCTTGACTTCGGTAAGGTCATTATTATATAAGATTGTAATCAATTCTCACGGAGACACTTAATACTTTGTTTTGCGTTTATGTTTAGTTCAGTTAACCTAGTTATCTATTTTTATCGGCTAAGTCATTTATTGTTCAGACTCTGTTATTTGTATCTGTCTTGTTTTGAAAACCATGGGGATTCCCCGTAAAATTAATAATAATAATAACACACGAAGAAGTTAATTGATGTTATTTCTTCTTCAGTTTTCCATGTAAATCGCAAACATTCTTGTACTTGGAGCATCTAGTATCATGAAAGCAACGGCTTCAGTGCACACATTTAATCCAATCGTCGCTTTTCGAGATTTCGAAATAGTTTTCTCCGCATCCCATTCATTCGTTTTCGTCCCAGTCTTTTAACGCCGTATCGCTATCTTGTAGAATGGAATTTTCGCTCCCTGAATCTGAAGATGGGGTTACAGTAAGAAAAACACATGTGGTCGGACTAACCAATAATCAAGGGAGTGATCGACCATCTTATCAAAATAAATTAAAAACGAATACATACGTATTGTTGGGGTGACACTGTAGTTTTATGCATATTATATCCCCCAATATCGGAATAGTGTAAATAAACTTACCAGTCTTTCAAATATCACCAGCACTAAAGCTTGGTCTAAAAACTTTCAGACTCGCATAAAGTCTTAAGTGTTTCCTATAATTTGAATATGGTTTTGTGATAATGGTCAATGCAAATCAGCAACAAGCGCATTCATTTCTTTTGTGTGAATGATACACAGTGCCCTATCTTGCGTCAGTCTTAAAATATCAACACTGGCCGGACTCTCCCGGTGGTCGAACTATACCGGACTTACTCTATATGCGTTATTTAAATACAATTTATAAGTTTGATACCTAATAAATCAAAACATGTGGGGATTACCTTCTTTTTCACCGCGGTTTCAAAAGTTTTACTTTTTAATTGGTTCTTATTGATTTTAATTTTCTCTTTCTACCAATTTCGCCGCTCCGAAAATGTGCAGCTCTGGGAAGTGGCCGTTCTTGCGCCTCCCTCAATCGGGCCCTACTCCAAACACAACACAACAAACACAGTTAGAGCTGTCATGCGCAAAATCATTAATCTAGGACAGAGAGCATAAAAACCCCAAACATTTCCACTTGAAACCCGGACACATTTAACTATTTATTATATTAGGTACGATATTCCAGGACAAAAAGTTCTTTAAATTATAGAGTGTAACCGCAATCAAGAAATAAAGATAAAATATTTATGACTTTTTGAACAAGCAGCATCGAAAAACCCGGTCCACTACAGAAAACCCCCCGGACGTGCCCGGACGCCTTAAAGAAGAGGAGAAATCCGGGGAAACCCGGGGAAGCTGCGGATGGCAGCCCTGAACGCAACGCCACCTATCTATCCAAATCTGCACGATGGACCATTTCGCAACCAAACGCCTACAAATCCAGAAATGAACAGAGCAATCACCACCGCGTCCGAAACACTTCGCAACATCGCGCCCCTTCTTTTTTCCCCGGCGGCGCGAGTTTGACGATCGCTCGTGAATTATGTATCACCGAGGGCAGATTGCCGCGGCGACGACAAATGATTATATACGCGCCGATAAATTCCCTGATCGATCGCTGTTCGGCCGTGAAAATACGTTTCCCCTGTCCGCGTGACCGCCGCCATCACCGTTATCCTTAAACACCGCTGTCGAAATATTTTTCGGCCGCGCGCGCGGCAAGATTTTTATCTGCCTGCGGGCTGGTCGTCCCCGCGCGTAACTTACGCGTGTATTATGCCGCGAGATAAGGGTTGCAGCGAAATGAGGGGGCTAATAATCATGCGGGTTTTATTGTTCCCGACGGTCAGAGGCGAGGACGCGGCGCGTAAACTTGCGACCGCTGACCCGTGTCACCGGAAACGCGAAAACGTCCCCCAAGCGATTCGCGTGGTATTTATCCGACGTGTTTATCTGGCAACGATAGTGGAAGGGAAACGGAGTTTAAGAAGAATCGAGCCGAGAACGAGGGAACATCCTCGCGGACGGTTATCATCGTTAACCCGTCATAAACGGCCAATAATTTCTATTCGTTGCCGGAGCTCGTGCTCGATCCGTTGCTTTCCTAATGGCCCCGTCGTGTTTCCCAACCAGCGAGGATATCTCATCCACGAGCCGGTAAAAGTTAGAATTTCAATGAGCCGAGGAAAACGCGGCGTAATAAACGATCGCCAGCTAACGATACAAACACGAGCATGCTGGAGAACGTGTCCGGCTGAGGCGAGGAGGGAAAGTGGCGAAGATTATCGTTGGCAATCACAGGCGATTCTTGTTGTTCGAGCGGAGTCCAGGCCGCGCCTGGATTACGTCCGATACGTCCGTCAATGGGCGACCAATTAACTTTCCTTTTTTCCTCTCCCTCCGCGATGTATCCAATCGGGGAGGGTCGAGGGGGTGGACGCAGCTGCCTGCCGTTGAAAAGGGTAGCGACCCGCTTCCTCGATGGGATATTAGGCTCGGGATTAACTGTCGAAGCCGACAAACCGCTCGACTTTTCCTCTTTTATTTCCCCGCGGGAGGCTGTGCTCGCGCCTCGCTGCCTGGCAGATTACTTTTTCAGCGTGTTAGCTGGAAATTGAATGCCGCTTCTTATTGCGCCTCTTTCTCTACCTGTCGATATAAAAGGAGAAGAGTGTCGAGGTCGGCAGACAATGGGATTAGGGAAAGTTTAATCTGTTACTATGAAGAATCGGTGGTCCCTGAGAGATCGACAGAGTAGACGATACTTGTTGCGAGTGTACACTTGTTATTCCAGCGACTGAAGGGTGGAAGGAAGTTGGCCAGCCAACAAATCCACTGAACAGTCCCATTGTACAGGCACGCGAAGTAAGCTATCTGCGGAAGGGAGACCGCGTGTGTCGCGGTGCATAGAGGAGCCCGGAGATACAGCAGTACAGAAGTGAAGCCCTTTCAAGGGGAAGAATGAAGATCGCTGCGAAGCCAAGATTCCTCCGTGCATGCAACCGAGCCACCAGTGGCATTTCCCTTTTATCGAGGTCGAATCGGGGATACACGGAAGGATGCCAGTGGATTTTTCCATGTAGTATATTTCAAACCATCCGGCATCCGAAGAAGCTTCACCAGGGTTCCATCTTTTATTTCTATCAGATCCGAGGGTTATTGGTATGTCGTCTCCTCCAATCCTGCTTACCCATCAAATTTCCAATCTCGAGCCTGCCGCTGGCCCACCGTTTACGTCAGGCCCGTTGTTTCGGCTGGTCTGAATGACCCCTCGGCTTGCTCGCTCCTCTATATTAGCCGAGCAATCAGCGTGCTCCTCGAGCGATACATAATTCATAAGACTGTGGTCAGAAGAAACTGTACGGTCACGGACCTCTCTCGTTGTCTAAGCCAAGCCGGACTGTTAACGATGTAATAGACACATCGTGTCGGATCAGGTCGGATTAGCCGGGTTACACGGTCACGACGGGAAACACGGTGCTCCTTCAATCTTGCCCAGCGGACCGACGCGAAATCAGTTTGTAGCCGTTTTAGACGCCGTCTGAATTCTATCTGCGATCTGTTGTGACAGTTGAGCGATAGCGTAATAAGTTTTATCGGATCTCGCTGCCGCCCCGGTCTCGTTTCCCGCGCGTACGTGCGTTCATCTCGGCTCGGGAACGGTAGCCGCCGGTGGGAAAGGGACGATTCGGGGCGGAGGGCCCGGGATCAAATTATACACACGTATACACCTGGCCGTACGGGAGGCTCATTTGCATAGGATTTGAAGAAAGACTTTTATACCCGCGCGCTTTCTCTTTCTCTCTCACCGCATACAGTTGGTCGCAAAAGTATCCGTCTGCCTTCTGATTGTACGCATAGCGTATAATTGTTCTCCATGCAGGCTCAATCTCGGTGCGATCTTAATTAATTAAGAAGGTTATCGTTTTTTTGAACGTCCACCTCATGTTTATTGTTCTTTTCTCTGATCTTATTATACACGTTATGTATTTGCAATGGCGGATTTACCTATACATAACAGAATTATAAATAAATGTACGCGTGTGTAGTATGAAAATTATACGAAACAAAAATTAAACGATCTTATTAAAAATTAATTATTTAAAGTGAAAAAACACCATCGAAATTGTAGTACAAGAAAAGTATTACTTCATAGTCTTTTGTGCATTTCAATTTAGTTTTTAGTGTCGTATCCTTTAATATCCTTTAAAAAATATAGTGGATAAAATCATATTTTATTTTTGAAGGTGGGGCGATTCCCTTGGGGCCATTGTGGGGACGGGGCAAAGTGGCAACTGCTCATCGGCCTCCCGCGAAATCTACCACTGTCTGGTGTGTACATGGCTCATAGTAGACTTCTTAAGTAAAAGAATTCTCAAACGAGGTTCCTACTTCTTCCATCTTCGCAAAGTTAAATACTTTTGTTGCCAACTGTAGAACGCTCGCCTGTCCGTCTGCCGATAGAAACGTATGGCATTTTTATGCAAATCCCCGGGCATCTTCCGGGCGAGGGGGGCTTTCGAGAGAGCCAGTTCGACCGGTCGAAGTTCGGGCCACGGCGCACAGGTGTGCGGGGCTTTGTTTTACGAGCGTCGGGGCCGCGCGGTGTGCGCCCCGCTAATATTTGTCGTGCTGGCGTCTCTCGGCGTTAAAAGTGGCCACGGTTGACCGACCAGTTTATAGGCGGTATTTAAATATCCGCGTCCGCGTAGCCGTACACGCGGAAAGACGTCGTTAAAAGAACACCGTGCTCGACACACTTCAGCCGTCTCGTTAAGAACCAATGACCCTGCTCCGGGGCCGCTAATACTCGCTCTTTCAGCGTCGATATCGTCTGGATCGCGTTCCTTCCACGTGGTAATTGCCTTGTGCAACGTACGCGCGGGCATAAACAATGAGGCGACCGTAAATTACGCTCACCTCGCGAATATAAACAATAAGCTGGCGGTGAATATCCTTTTCGCGCTGGTATGAATAATAAACTGTTTCTTATTGGGATTCCAGTTGCAGGAGAATGAATAATTCTGGGTCCTAGCTGTGAGATTCTTTCAGATCAAGTTATCAATGTAATATAAACATTCACAATTTAGCAATTAGAACCTTCTTAGAACCATAACAGTGGCGCACTCAAGATTTAATCTTGGAGCGAGCCGAGTTGAACGAATAACAATATTTGATACGATGAAATTTCTAGTTGAATAAAAGCGATTTTCCACGGTTGTGTGCTAAAAAGCGATTTCTTTTCGCGATAAATCTTCTTTGGAAGTCGTAAAGGCGAGTCATCTGAGCAGGAAAATTAATTGAATGCAAATTCATTAGGTGATTGTATAAAAATTGATTTAAAGATTAAAATCCAGTTTTCTTTTCTGTTTACAAAGTCCCTTCTTCTGGATGCGCCACTCCTCCATAATACCCTTTGAATCTCTGAAAAAACTCACTTGAAACTTTAACATTCTTATGTAGAAAGCAACCCCAGTTACAGTTATAAATATTCCCCCACCTAGAAATCACAGAAAAAAACGGACAAAATCTAATTCGACAGATCCGTCGCGGGTTGCTCGGGTCGGCTGAGCGACAAAACTCTCGCGTCGTGTCGCATTCTTTGCCCTCTTGGGGCTAAGTAGTTTTGTCTACGCTTGAGACAGCGCGTCTGACCCAGAGAGGACCTACTACGCGCGCTAACCTGATGGGGAATAAATTCACGAAACGACGAATGCCGCTGGCGGGGCGGAATGAAACGAAGGTGTCACGCTCTCCTCCTCTCTGATCCTCCCTCTCTGTCGCGTCCCCTGCGTCGCGGCAATAAATCCCCGAGGCCCCGCGTGCACCGTCGGACGTGTTCCTGATTCCATTCCGTCCACGGGCGGATAGCAGCAGCCTGTGGCCGCTGTACGCAGATAGGTAGGATAGGTGCGGGGCGAGAAAATAAATTAAACTCTTGCCGTTTAAAATAGCCCCGTCGGACAGTGCCCACCCCGCCCCTCGAATATGCAAATATATGTTGATTCGAGAGATTTTTAGGCGCATGACATAATGATGATGACGACGATGCCGGCCACGGAGATAGAATATTAAGGGGTCCCCCTTCCTCCGTCGCTCGCCGAGTGCCCTATAATTTCTCGAGAACGCGTAGGGGCCCTCTGAAGACGCTCATTCTCGCGAGGGGATCGACTTAAACCACGGCCAACGGTGATTACGTACAATTTCATTTCGTAGACGATTCCTGGCTGATGCGGACTAATCGTATACTATCGCTGGTTCCTTTGATCCTTCTATCGATTCGGCGTGCCGTTCGATTCTCCACGGTATCGTTTCATTTCTAGGAACGCCCCAGCGTGTCTTCGAAGCGCTGGGAGCGTTTGGTGATCGTACTTTCACTTGGGAAACACGGATCGAAGGGATCCCGGATTCTTTCGATTTACAGTACTGGGTCCTTACTTCCACGGATGAGTCTGCATATTTTAAATCAAATTACATCCATCTGTGAGTTTTACTAGTCGACTTCCTGCCCTTAATTTTGAAGCCCCCTGTAGACCCACGCGTAATCGCAGAGATGCCCTCGGAGAGACACATGGTTAAATGCTCGGTATGACGTATCGGGGGCCGCAAATAAATTCTCATGGCTGGAGTTAGACAATTCGGGTGGAGATAAATCGGCCTGGCCGCAGAATAGTTAAACACGCGGGCGAGGCACGGCGCGCGAGCACGATCAGCCATAAATCGCAATCGTCGGTCGCCAGGGCGTTACACGAACGTTAATTATCGCGCGGACGATTGAATTGACACGATAAAAACTAGCTGCCCGCTTCGAGCCCGCAGGCTACCGAAGGGTTGAAATCACGACGTGTGGCCTATCTAGGCGACTCGTAAAATATATCTTTCCTAAAACTCTTGGAATCATTTCTGAGGGACCGTATATTATCGTCTAGGAAGAATCCCATCTTTCTCGCCGCCTTATCTTAACTTGCATCCATCGTGGTTGGTCAACGAGGCCGAATAATACCCGTCGATAGCGGAATTAGGAACCACCGACGCGGCAACGCGAGAATCCAAGCAGTCGGATCGACCGTGGACGGAAGTTTATGCGTTTTATATCATCCAGTAAATTCCGCTCTATGGCATATTGAATTTCGATTTTTATACGGATCCTTAAACGGTTCCATTACTTTGGCCAATAGCGCATCGCGCCCGGTAGTCGCAACGGGTATGCGCCGCTCGCGAGGTTTATGCATATTCGAACGGTGCACTCTGCATATAAATGCGATCTCGGGGCGGCCGAAAGACGGCGTTTAGAGGCAACCGGAGGAGATCGCGTCACGTTCATCGGGACATTTTTTCACTCCGGATCGCCCTCTTTCGCGCGCTTACAGGGTGATGCTTAATAAAATCACCCCGCCTGACGATTAACCCTGAAACTTCGGGATGTATCCTCGAAATTATACAGCGATCCATCAAAAGTTAATGTCTACAACCCAAAAACAGGGGGAGGGAATTAAATACACCTAATGGGGTTCGAGATTTATCTTCCAAGTTTCGAGACGAGGAAGAATATGTAAGCCAATCTGTAAATCTGACCCGATGGAATATTTAGTAATTGCAAAATGTCCCTTTTAGCTTCTGTCTGGTTTCTGCAGAATCACCCTGTATATACATATTTAGGCGTACACAGTGTGTTGCCCCTCGTATTTATGCGTACGCGTGTGTTGCCCCGACGAAACGCTTCCAAGGATTATAAAGCTCGCGAAATATTTTCGGGCCACGGCCGTCATAACTCAGCCTCGGTCGCTCGTTTTATTCCCCCTCAGCCTCTCCGCGGCGGCCTCTCTTCTTTTTCGCTCTCTCTGCGCCCCGTCAGAGCAGAACCACCGGCTTCCGTTCGCACAATGGACCGTTCGCGAAATATGGACGCACATTTGTCGCGCGTTATGCTTATGCGCCCGGTGGACGTGTCTATTAGCGCCGCTGAGAAACGCTAAAGTCGAACGGCTCCGTGCCTCTTCGATAATTCAATTGCACGGAAATCAAAGGGTCTTTGGAGAGGTTTTAGGATGGACGAAAGGGTAAATAAATAGTCTTGAAAGTTACAGAATTACGCTTTATTCTGAAATCCACATGCATAATACATTAATGTGACCAGGGTGAGAAAAATAAAGATAGCCGAAGGGGATGGTAGAGGTGACTTCGTTAAACATTAAATTTCGTTTTGCGAATTTTGCACACTGCTGATCACGTGCAAGGTAACCACAGCGGTTGCTGAAATTTGAAATTCAAGTTAAATAAAAAGGAAAGCTTAGGCTCAATGTATAGAACGATGCCATGGGTATTCTCGTTTTTCCCTTCAATTACATAAGTGGACGTTAAAAAGCGATGAACGCCGCCGGGTCGACGAGGAATTAAGTAAATGCCTGTTATTCGAGGGGGCTAAGCGACAAGGTAATTTTAATCCTCGCCCCGCGTATATGGGAGTTTAATGGCGGCGGTGCGCGAACAATTGCAGCTTGCGGCGTGATTAATTAGATTAAAGTATAGGCCTGATCCCGTCGATAATATTCCAGATAAAGATCGAAGCTCGATGAATGGCAAAAGGATGGGCCTTGGGAACCTGGGCCCGTCCGCGCGAGGCCCCCTCGTACCACGAGAGACGAGCAACACTCCTCTCCAAGCCGGGGCCTTTTTGCTCCTCTTTGCTTCGTTCCTCCCTTCGCCGTGAATGTCATAAAAGCCCGGCGTACGTGAAACTATTTCTGTTTGGTGACAACCAAGTATCCGTTCTGGTGCACGCCGAAGATATACTGTCCTTTTAGCTCTCGTCGGTCTCCCGATCGACGAAAAGAAAGGACGAGACAGGCACACCATGGTCCAGCCACCATGAATATTCCCTTCCACGAACAGCGATATGGAAAGTATGTATTCCTCAACGTCTTTACCCCCGGTGTCTCTTAATCACCTGCCTCGATTAGCATTTCTATGAACAGGCCTGTCGTTCGAGGAATTCCTTTTCATCAGTGTCTCGGCCCGGCTGAAGATTGACACGTAACCCCGGGGGCCCCCCTCTGGAAAATCGTAAAACAAGAAAACACGGTTGACGCGGCCAAGCCGGAGAATCACGAGGTTTACGATATCCTTGGATCTCGCCTCTGGGAGGCTCTCCTCCCGGTTCCGTATTTCGCGCTTATGCTTGCATTTCATTGACAGTAATAGACTGTTGGTCGCCAGGGTTGCGCGCCAGCTAGCCGAACGGTAAATCACCGCGGATTATATTTGCCCCCCTCGGTGGGGGCCAGCAGCGGAACGTCAAAATACATCGCAAGGATTTACCACCCCGCGATGCTACCCGCACAAAATCTTCACCGTCGCTTCGGCATTCATGTATTCCCCGTCGTAAACGACAATGACATCCTTCCGCGCGGGGATGCGCCCGGAGAACCGTTATTTCCATTCTTCCCGAATTAGAAAACGGCTTTACTGCCGTTGGCCCCTACCGTAACTCATGAAAAGCGTTCGTTGTTGTTGGTCGTGGCGCGGCTCCAATTTGATTATTAATTTCGATCTCGAGGCGGTCGCGACGCCGTCACGCTTCGCAGAATACTTTCTCCAGTTTCCGCGAAAATAAGCAAACGGGGGTGGGGTTGTTCCAGAAGTGAATGTTTTGGTAGGAATTTGGGGACTGGTTGGGTGCCGTTTGTCTTTCAATTGCTTCACACTATCTCATCTAGCAAGTCCCTTTATTCTTCTTCCTCTGTACATACCAAATCAAACATACCTCAAAATGAAATGTAACAGCACAGTTTTAAAAGCATTGAGACCATTATTCCAGGCGCTGTTCTACTATCTTCCTCGACTTGGACCGAGCGCTAGTAGAGTGTCGTAACTGCATACGAGCTAGGATTCCCCTCCAGAATGTCCAGGACGATGAAACGGCATACGGTCGACTATCGTTGGAGTTGATCTGGTCGTAAAGGCTCCTCTGGTATTACTTTCCGTAGGAGACCATAACGCACCGTGCGCGTGTAATGCGGTAATCCAGGAACAGAGGAATATAAATGTTGCAGGGCCAATTAAAAGAAGGAAATTGATTGCCGGCCGTTGCATTCCGCGACGGTAATCGCGGCTGTGTCAAAGGGCAACGTTAAACGCATGCAGCGCCGATTAATAAAACAAATGTCGCAATTAACGGAAGAATATTATGAGTGTGTTACTCATTCAACCGTTACTCGTTAAGTGGCACGTAGACGGAACGATTAATTATAGAGAGTTGTACGGCATCGGTCGAACGCTTTTTATGAATATGAAACTACCTGTGTGCTTGTCAAAATTATTAGCTATATATGTACTTATGCTTTAAATAAAATTGTGAATAACAATTATTGTTTTATTCTGAATATGAATTACGTTATGTCCTCATATTTCCCATGTTTGTCACATAATCGATATAAGCCACATATCACACGTATTACCATACATCACAACACCACCAACCACACGCCAAATCATCACAAATAACAGATCACAGCGCGCACTCCACAACATCACACATCACACTCCAAACACCACATATCACACACTACAACATCACCATGTAACGCTTTAAACAGTTTAAACTACTGATACGCTCTGAGCGTATGAACTAGTCGCCATGCAATCACGAAAAATTTGGTAAGTATTCACGTAATTTGTTGAGTGCCCCTCAAAAATGCAACAACGTTGCAAAGGTAAAAATTTGTCAACATTGTTGCAAATGAAAATGGGATGTATGAGACATAAAATCTCGATTTGCAACTTTGTGCCTTCTTCGCGAGATACCAAATTTCGGTTTGCAACTTTGTGCGTTCTCGCGAAAAGCCAAACTGCGGTTTGCAGCTTTGTGCGTTTTCGCGAGAAGCCAAACAAAGTTGCAAAATAAATTTTTCAACATTGTTGCAAATAAAATTGGGGTGGTCGCGAAAGAAAATCCCGGTTTGCAACATTTTGTGTTCTCCTGAGACGCCAAATTTCGATTTGCAACTTTGTTGCGGGAGACAGATTTTCGCGCTAAATCTGCAAGAAAAGCGATTCTTCGTCTTCGATTTGTTGCAGCTGCAGGAGAAGCTAAACTTTGCTTTCCAACTTTATTGCTATTTGTAGTGGCGCCAAAAGCGATTTGTGACGTTTGTGAGAAGAGTTGTAGAAATGATGTGTGGCATGTGTGTATCGTGTAAGTGAGTAATGGGAATGATGTAGTGTACGTGTAATAAATATGGGAGAGACTTAGAAATGATAATTGTAACAAATCCAGATAAATACAGAGACACAATTTAAGTGGAGACGTTTTTTTATTTTCAATAAAAACCCTATTACATTAAGAAACTAACATTTAATCAGACAATATTTTGGTAACTTAAATAAGCATACAATTCCATAATAACTAATTACACTATTTATACGAATCCATATTATTTAAATAACGCAAATAAAAAATTTAATCATTAAAACTTAATCAACCTTCATTCCCAAAAAGTAGGCCGGACCTGGTCCCCGAATCTGCCTCTTTTATTAAAAAACTACCACCTTTTTACCGCGCTGTTCGTAAAGCACCACGCATGCTTTCGTCGCGAGCGGTTTCTGCGACGGGCGAAAATCTGCGTTGAAACGGGATCATCGTGCGACGACGTCGATCGGGGTCCATTCACGGCCGCATAAAAGCTGTTTCCTCTCGTTGTAACCGGAGAGCAACAAACTCTCCTCTTCCTGCCCCGTGCGGGCCGATATTTTTTAACGCGCCGCCGCGCCGATCCGAAACCGTGCGGGGTTCCCCCTACGCGCGTAATCACGTAATTACGCGCATTAAAAGGAGCCTCCTCGTAGGTACCAATTTAATTTCCGAATTTCCAGCGGCGAATTACCTCGACTGCCGCGTGTTGCAGCAGGTCGGGGGTAGGGGAACGGAAAGGGGAGAAATGGAGGCCGTCGCAATTCAGGACCATTAGCGAAATTGCTCGGCGCGGAGCGCGTTTGCCGAACCTTTTTCTTCGTCGATCGGCCGAAAAACGGCGTAAAGCTCGCGGGACCGCGGAGCAGACACGCCGGGAACATGGACCCGGGCCTGGGTGCTTACCGCGAAACCTTCGCGTAATCTTCGGTGAAACATGAGCCACGGGGCACGTAACAGTACGTCGAGGAGGGCCGTTTAAATATTCGACGCGGCGTGGCAGTCGGAGTTTCGACAATTTATAAGGGACGTCGGTGAGAGTCCCGCTCGACGAGCTATATTCAGCGAAATTACACGGCGATTCATCGCTGCTCTACGCCGGAACCTCGCTAACGAACACGAAACGCCGCTCGATCGCGATTACGGGTACTTAGCGGGGACGATTTACGTCACGCTTATGATTTCGTATTGCGTTACAGGGATGGATCGCGGAGGGCAGATAGAAGGGGTAAGGGGAATTTCAGCACGGAGGAAATCTATCGGCTGTTTATCGCCGCCGCTCCATTTCTCTCCTTCCCTCTCAACTCGAGAGTTAACGATTAGGGAAGACCGGGTCTGGTAGGCCAGTTTTTCAGCGTTCGATTTTTAATAAATTATGTGAACGAAATATTATTCAAACGGTTAGTATATTTGATAGAGCATACATTTGGTTATCTGTTTAAATTATTAAAGTTAACTCCATGTGACAACAATTAAGGTATTTTAATGTTTTTCTAACACCTTCCATGCTGGTCAACCAGCCCCATGATCGGGGTTGGTAGACTTACAGTATGGGGTAGGTTGACTTAGATATAATCAGGTAAGAAAATGATATTTGCGAATATTGTTTCGTAAAGATTTTGTTTCCACACTCTATATAGTTACAATAATGTAAATGTTAAGGGATTACTTTAATGTTTGTTTGTTTATTAGACGATCTATTGACATAATATTTTTGTTTATACATAATTAAGTGAAGATTATATACATTATTGAAATCAAAATGATCGGTCGGGGTGGTTGACGACTTAATAACGTTAATAAGGTTTAAATTGTTATTTTGTTATTCAAAAAGTGATTTTTATTTTTTGTTTAAATTTCACTATGTTATGAAGTCGAAAAAATTTCAGTTTATTATTAAAACATGAATGGAGGATAATTAATATTTTATAATGAAACAACTCTTGTGACATTGTGTTATTTTATTACTACTGAGGTAAGTAACAACTTATTACAATATTAATTATCTTCCTTTCATATTTTAATAATAAACTGAAACATAAATGCAAGGCATAGTAGAAGTGACTTCTTTCTACAGTAAATTTTTCCGGAGTAGAACATACGTCGGTGCAAAGTTATTAACAATTAGTCAACCTCCCCCTGGAGACAACCAGCCCCGGTCTCCACTACCGTATCGATTACACGCAGAATGGTCCCTGGTGGAGCAAGAACCGCGGACGCAAGCCTTCGACAGATCGCGATTTCGCGGTTACGCAAGTTGACGGGGCAGGCTGGTGGAAGCGGTCGGTAGCGGTCGTATTTCACCGCGAACGACGGAAATAAATTTCCATATCTGGCCCTCGGTGCCTGACGTCGCTCGTTTCCTTACGAGCCTAATAAAGACAAATACACCCGCGCCTCGTAGCGTCCACGCGGAGCCCGTGTCCGGGTACAACGTGTCGTGCAACGTCGAGCAGAAAATCGTTTACAGCGGCGCGATTACGCACACTACGCGCCGGCTCTAGCCAAGATACGCGGATGTACCATTATCGGGTGCGCGTGGGAGGCGCTTACGTATGTACATCCACGTTACCTCGGTACCGAGGAGTGTCGTGCCAGGGCTGGGCATCGATCTTGCCTATCCGATAAATACGTCGAGGCTCACCTCCTCCCTTCCTCTCCCCCGTCCCACCTTCTCGTCCCAGCGCCGTGGCCCAGACACTCTCGCGCTCTCTGGCCATTCGCAATTTTACGAGCTGTTTCAAGAGCCGTGACGCTGCAATCTCACGGCCAACAATGCCCGTTCCCCCTTCCTTTTTCAGCCCCCTCGCCTGTCCGCCGCTGTCGCGCCACGGATCGCAGCTGTACAACCCCGAATGACGCGTGTAAAATAAATTTAAATTAACTGGCCACCGTGCCGGCACACACGCTCCTCCCTTGTCGCGCCACTAACTTTGAAGTTGACGGTCCTTTCGCGCTGACGGCACGGTCAGCGTGAAAGCACAACGGGGACTGGAATATTTTCAGCCGCGAGGGTTTATTGTCCATGGGATCCGGGGATGCGTCGTTTGTTCGCTGGGTAACGAGTAATTGACCCACTCCGGAATGGCCATTCTTTGAGCTGAGGGAAGGTAGGATCGTGGCGGGATCTTTGTTTCGATTCTGTTTAGGGCGAGAAGCTGCAGGCTGGAGTGGACGCGTGACGTGCGCGAGAAAGAAGGGAATGTGGTTTCTATGTATTTCTATGAGAATGGCCAGCAATTTCTTACATTAGTTTACGTCGACGGCTAAGCGCTTCTTAAACGGTTCATGCATTATGGATCGGGGGAATCTGAATTCCCGCGAGCGAGCAATCAGAAAAGACTAGCGCGCCGGCCGCAGTTCCCCTCTTTCGGCCGCGTCACCGTCGATGATAACGTTAAATTTATTCAGTGGAAAACTCGAGCGCCGAAAAGCCGCCGCCTAGTCGACAGCTTTTACCGGCTCCGTTCTCTTTTCAAACTTCCAGCCATCGGCGGTGGGGTGCAGGGGGGAACGGGGGACGACGCTTGGCCATTAGCCGCGTTTACGAACGCCCCCGCGTCGACGTCCTTTTTATGAAATGCCGGTTTCAAGCTCCGCGGGGCTATTCGCGTTTCGTGGACGGGAAAAGGGACCCCCCGACAATTCAGCAAAGTGCGCGGCCATGGAGGGACGCGATTCCTAACGTCGTTCTCTCGTTATCGCGGAAGAATGTACACTTACTCCGTGGCTGACTGATCTATCACCTGGTTTGTTACTTCCGCGGGCAAGCAGTGCGCTGAGTTGACGGAGGGGTGGGATGATGGACGACCAATGCTTTCCCTGCCACCCTTGGAGGAGGCGGAGATCACACAACTTGTAGCATCAGTGATTTCGAGGATTCTTTTATATCTTTTATATGTATGTAACTAAATGTATATGTACAAAATTGGTATTGTAAACTTATCAATAAATCAGAATACTACATTGAAGTCTCGCGTATCTTTTAATATCCTTGAAATACCTCCGTCCTTTCTCTTCCTCGTCACGTCACTGGGAACACTCTCCACTCATTCGCGTGTAATGCCAGCAATTCCTTCTTCAAGCCTTCTGTCTTCAACGAGTACTTGATTGTGGGCGAGCGGAAAGTCTAGCTGGAACAGCCGAGAAGATTTAGTCATCTAGTCAGATCGATTTAATTCTGTTAAATGTGGACGAGGGAAAGTATTATATGACAGGTCAAAATGTCCCTGCATCCACTTGACAGTGAGAGCTCAAGTGCTCTATTACCACCTTCACCCCCCGTTGCGTGGCAAGTTCATCATATTCATTCCAGCGAGGATGTACGATTGCAAAACCCCCGCGGCCGCGAGAAAAAGGGGAAATTAGGTGCAGCCTCACCTTCTCCGAGAGCAGGGAAAAAGTCCGCGGCCGTCGTCGGCAGCAGGAAAGTAACAGCTGTAAAGAGTCAACACGCCGTCCAAATATACGACAGCGCGCAGACACAAGGTGTCAGAGCAGCGCGAGGTGGCGCGACGCGGCGCGACTGTCACGTACAGGCTGCGACCGGGCTTCATCCACCACCCCGTCGAGATGCAATTTCCGCTATTTTTACCCGAAAAGCTTCTCGGGCTATCCCCGCGGCACGTTCCTCAAATAAAGTCCGCCACCCTCGCCTGCTACGTGGCCGTGCTCGCTCCCGCGCGAGCCTTGATACGCGTGCACGTACTCTTCTCTCTCTCTCTCTCTCTCTCTCTCTCTCTCTCTCTCTCTCTCTGCTATCCGTACTTACGCGCTACTCCTCCTCTCGCCCCCTTCGCGAAGAGAAGCTGTACCTTCTCGATGTAGCACCGTCGAGACGCCAACTCGGTGAATCCTTTCCTGATCCAACCCCCTCAACGATCCACTGATCTCTCGCTGAAGCCACGAATCTCAGCGTCTCGCGATTCATACTTAACCGTGAATGCCGGAGCTCCCGTGCCGATATTGCTGCCAAAAGTAAATTCCCCGATCGTCGAAACACTTGGAAATTGGCGGAGGATTAACGTAGAGTTTAAGTTTGATTGAAACTCGAAAGATCTGTGAACCAAGAAGACCAACTTTCATAAGGAATCTTCCTACTATTCCTCCTCCTCCCCGCTATTAAAAGCAACAAAGATATATGAATGCAGACTGAGTCGCGATCGAGCCAGCTTCCGGTGTCCGTTTAGCTCCACGCGACGATCTCGTATGTTCTCCCTGCATGGGGCGTTTATCATGTCCCTTTTGACGGCGTTCTTCCCGCGTCGACGTTTGTTTTGAACCGTGGCGGGACGACCGTAGGAGACGTACGAGGCGGCCGCGTGTCTCCGCGCTCCAGCCACGGTGTTTTGCGAACGGGAGCTCGTAATGCCTGCCGGAATGGCGTTCAACGTCTCCGAAGTCCGACAACGAGGATTCCGACGGCGGGCGCGCGTTTCGAGGCGATTAAATTCATTCTACGGCGAGAGTAGCGCGGCTCCCCTAAGCCGCGGGATCACGCGAGGGCTCAATTTCAGCGGCGACAAGCCGCGGCCCTTAATCCTGTGATCAGGATAATCGTCGCGAAGGATGCAAGGGGGCCAGAGAGTTACGGTTCCGCGAAGCCAGGTCAGGGTTTCCATGGACTCAGACTACTTTTTGCAACGTCCCGATGATTCACTGGCCACGGTCGAAAGTTGAACCGTCTAGCTGGTACGTTTCTTTCCAACTGTCGTTCTTTCGATGGAAGGAAGGGGCAGGAAAGTTGCTCCAGAGGGGAGAAACACTGTGCACGTTTCTTTCGAGCCAACTTGGAGGCTGAGGGAGAGGGAATTGCTCGTTTTATGGACGCTTTTTACCTGCGCTGCTCGAAGGGATGATGGAACTTGGAGTGTACTTTGAATCATCCTCGAGAATGTCATTCCTGTTATTCCTGTCGCGATTACTGAGGGGACTTCTGCGTGCGAAGTTCCCTGTTTTGTCCACTTAAAGATATTCTTTATATTTCCAATTTATTGTATTGTACAATGTGTGCCTGTTTTCCACATCGTCATGTTCAGGAGCAACCTTAAGTACAGTGTGACCCTATAACAAGGGTGTGTTGTTTGGCTAACAATATTAGTCACTGCATAGAATTTTTCTCTGGCTCTATAAACCAGTTTAAACATTCTATTCAAACGGTGATTTCTTTGTGACAATAGATCTACTGTTGATCTTCTGTGATGGCATTGTGTTTAACCAATTAATATATAATAAATAAATGAAATTATAATTTGTAGATGCAAAACAGAAATCTCGGGCGATGGGGGGACCTCGAACCCAAGATCTGCGGGAGTCCGCGTACTGGACAGCAGCGTTACCAATTCCCCCAAAGTTGACTCTCCGATGTTACTCTATTCTGAACTCTACAAATACCCAAAGTAATGTGACAATCGCACTATAAACCTAATGCCGAATGCCTACTTTTCAATTTTGTTTTCAGTGATAAATACTACTTATACGTAATAATACCACTGCAGTCTTCAATAACTAAATAACTTATGTTTCCCCATGATATCCTGCTATCTGCTACTCGAGCTCCGTCACTCGTCCACCACTATTCCCCGTGACACTTACGGTATACCCCTGAATCGTAAATAAGCATCGCGCATTCCGCGTCCCGAGCAAGGAGTGTGTACCTTGTATCTATTAGCAAAAGAGGCAGCGTGATGAATGCGTCGAATTACAGGACGAGCAGGACGGGTTATCGCTGTGCGTCGACGCGAGTAATTATCGCCGGGTTGCTAGTCTGACAAATTTCGAGGGGCGTCCGGCTATGTCCCCGTTCGAACACGGGCCCGATGAGAAATCGCGCGCGTGGGATAGGAGAGAAAAGAGGCGGAGGAATGGATATAAGGTGGACGGAAGGTGAAGAAGAAAAGAGGACGGCTCGATCCGCCGCGATTGTATCGGCCGGTGTGAATGTCCTGTCTGGTAGTTAAGACGGCCGCGGCGCGCGGAGGGGTGTCGGGGGCAGGAGAGGCCGCTGTGCCCCCGGAGAGAAGTTTTATTGCGACAAGTGCGCTGCTCTCTTCTACGGCCCCCCCTAATACCAGCCGACTTCCGGTCGGCACCAAAGAGAATCGCCCGGAGAACGAGCGGTGGATGAAATGCAATTTACTCTTAAGTCGCGTCCGTCGAAACTCGAGAGCCGATCCCCCTCGGTGCACCACTTGCTGCGAATGTGTTTCTTTCGCTGTCGGCCTCGGCCCTTCGGTAATCACGTGTTTACGGATCCCACGCTTCGGGCTGTCGTCTTACAAGGGATTTGAGGCACCTTACTTAACCTGCGCGCCGACTTAAAAGCAGCACGAGGATCGCTATACTCGCTTCATACAGAAATAAATTCATACCAGAGTTGCCAGGCAATTCCCTACGCGTAGGGAAGATGTGATATCACATGGACCTAAATACCTACGCTAATATGCCTTGTGCGCTGTATGCGGTGAATTGTGGTACGTCACCAATACAAATATAGAGTAAAGTACCCCAGCTTATCTCCGCTAGAGTCTTGAACAAGCACATATTTCTGAAATGCGTAACAGAACATTTTTGAAATGGTTCGATTAAATTACAAATATCTTTAAAGTGGTAAGTGTATAATGATTTTCACTGTTGTATGTGCTTGCAATAGCGTTTAAGCTTTACTAGTTGTACTTATATCATTAATTGATGAAGCCTTAACTTCGAAGTTACTTAATAATTATCATGTTATTGTTTTCGAATATGAGACCCGTTAAAGTCCAACTAACGTGAATGAAGAAGAAATTGTTCTGAATGATGAAATTGATTAAGAGAGAAAATTATGATACAGAATACTTTTGAACAGGTTTTCATTCTTCAGATATGCTAGGTGAACAATGGGTTAAGTGTACCTACGTATAAAGTGTTATGATGGACGTGGTGGGCCCACGAAGACTGCGATAGTGAAGAAATAGATTTCACATGCCGAATTTATAAAAAAGGAAAGGAAAAATAAGTTCCAGGAAAAAACAAACTGGGCCTCATATTAGGAACCCATTTTTTTATCTGCGTATTTGAATGACTTCGTTTTTATTTTATTATGAAGAAACCGAATTTTTGTTACAGTACTTTAGTCTTTGCTAAAGAATATATATTCTACTTTTAAAACGTGTATCGAAATTTAATAAACGTGTTCTTATTCAAGAGATATGATGTTTTTAAGAAATGGGTCTCACAATCGGCTACTTTACCCTACCGTTATTGCTGTAGGTGTTCCCTTTCTGCTACTTCATACTACGTCACGTTTTCCCTACGCCACCATTACTTCCCAACATATGGGAACTCTGGTACTTACATACTAAAAATCAAAGTGACCGACCTTTACCTGCCTTCGCGTAGCCTCAGATATCCCAATTCCTCGCGACGGAATGGACCTCCCCGAAGTGTCTGGCCCGATCGTAACCTCGATCGATGCCCCCATGTGTTCAATCTACACGTGTAAAGATAACGCGCTGGTTGCCACGGTTAAACTCGATCGCGGCGTGTAAGCGTCCTGCCAGGCGGGGGGGGGGGGGGGGGCGCAAGCGTGGAATCATGAACGCTCGGTGATAGCCGCGCGATGATAACGACCCAGGGAATACAGCCTGACGCTAATCTCGCCAGCGAACGTAACCGTATCCTCCTAACAACCCCCTCTGTCTCTATTCACCAGCGTGACTCGAAACGACGGGGGCATTTAATTATTCCTGGGGGGCATCGGGGTACCATCATCTTCTCGACGGATCTGGGACGATGCCGAAGGGGGGTGGGTTTCGCGATCATTTCGGGATCGAGCTCGGGAGAACGTCATCCTTCGGAGACTTTGAAACTTTTCAAAGCCACGTGCATCGGGGGCACACGCCCCTCCTCCACCCCCCGCTCGCATGGTCCTTTAATGGCGGTTCTTATCGGTCGGTCAGACGGCCCGGGAGAAGGATAATCCCGGGAAGCGCGATACACTCGGGACGAAATCTCGGTGGGGAAGGAAGGAAGGAGCGTGCGCGCGTAATTAGGCACGGGGGGTAATTTAATTTTTAATCGGGCAGCGGTATCTCGACGAAGAGGAACGCGCACGTCGCGGGTAATTACAGGAGCGGCGAGCCAATCGTGTAACCTTCATCCACCGGGAACAAATTGCATCACCGGCGATTACGCAATCCCGTTCTGTCGAGTCGACGTATCGAACTTACGGGACGATCGAGCTTGCCCGACGATCGCTCTTCCCCTGATCGAGTTAAGTTACGAGTTTATCCTGGGAACGGGGATCGAAACTGTTCAGAGACGATTAAACTGTACGGGCTTTTCAGATGAATGTCTGATATGTTGTAGGGAGTCCATATTAGAATGAAATAGCTTCACTAATGTCGATTCTCCGTAACTGTTAATCAACGTAACGGTCCCTCAAGGATTCCCACTGATTCCCATAGAACACCGTGAATGTAGTGATGGGTTCGAACGTACCGCGAGCATTTTTGTTCGAACGAAAGGAACCGAGCGTATCGCTGAGTATACTCCTCGCGAACAAATAGACGAATGAATAATAATTCACTCACGATGCGATGGAGTAGAGGCATCCTGCAAATCGACTCCCCCTCGTTGGTCAGCTGCCACTATCGACCGCCGCTACTACCGAGCATTGTTTATCTTCTTAAAGGGTTCGGCACGGGAGCCGCGCGCACTCAGCGTAAGATCTCTGCGGCGGTCTGTTCATCTTGATCCTCGATTCGCTTCGGGGGCTCCGTTAATCGACGATCGAACGAGTGAGAGATCACGAGAAGGTGGGGGGTACGTAAAGAGAGAGACGGCGGTGGCTATAGCGGCGATTAAGCAGCGTCAGCGTCGGCAACTGCAGCAGCCAACGGCAGCAACGAGCGCGGAGGAAAGCACCAGGAACAACAGCAGCGACCACGTTGCGGCCGTAACGTGGCTGGCACTGCTGCCGCGAGATATCGATCGAACCTTCGCCTTTCACCGGCCATTGTCCAGCACGTTGTGCCAGCGCTGGAAATCTAACTGCCGATAATTGCCTTCGAACCCGTCAAGTCATACGCCGTAATAGCATAATAACCGGGGCTAAGCGATCAGATTAAGGGAATGACTGCCCCCTCCGGGCACTGAGCTAGGGTGAACCCTTCTGAGTTTCTCTATCCGCTGCTGGAGCGTCTCTCTCTTCCAAACCAAAAGATCGTAGAACGCGGTTAGATCTCTTGATATGCCCAATAGTTTCCAAGATCAGACTACTCGCGATCGATCCCCTCCACTATCAGTATTAATCCTCTCCTGTCATCAGCTTCTATCCAACGATCCCCGTTACACTTTACTCCTCCCTCTCCTCACGTCCCCCACTACATCCTGTAGCATTTACGAAAGCTCCTTCTCCGGTAAATACGTTTAAGGGCAAAGGGAAAGTGCAAGCACGTAAGAGGAGCCACGTGAGTGTCGGAGCGCGCAGAAAAGCGGCGGGTTACGGACAATGGACGTAAATTCGTGTCCAGGGGCGAACACTCTCCACGTGGTGCCGCCCACGTTTACGAGGCAGAACTCGGCCGACGACGCGTCGTAAACGCGTGCACGCCGAGCGCGGGTCGCGCAGCATTATTACATTGTGACTGAGAAAAGTGAGCTGGAGTGGGGCTCCGAGTCGATCGTAAATATCGTTCGAACGGTTCTCCGTCGGGGCCCCGAGGGCGAGAACGGGCGCCCGCGATTGGCCAGGCGCGGCGCGATGTTAATCGTTCCCCTTGATACGAACGGGTGGGCGAAGAGGAGCGGAATTAGAGATACCGGTGCTCTCTATCTGCGACTAGGATCTCCTCTCGTGTCTTCCCGAGGATCGGGCTTCGTTTCGCTTCCTTTCTGGGCCCGTTTCGTCGTTTCCTAACGTTAACTCTTAATAAACCGGCTACCCGGGTTCCAATCGCCTTGAATCAAGGCGCCCCGGTGTAATGCCGCGTTTCTTTTCGCCTCTCCGCGGCTAGAGAAATCGATGGGGCGAGGAGATAACGCGCTAACGAAATGCCCGCAGACCCGTGACCGGGAACACACGGGGATATTTTAAGGTGGCTATCTCTATTGGCGCTTGAACGATCGTAAACAGTGCTCGCCAGCTTGTCTTTTAGTACCACGAGTGTCGAGGGGAAAGGAGCCGCGGGATCGACTGTCTGGTATCGGGCAGATCGATGAGCGAAAGTCCCGGGGACGGGTTCTCCAGTTGTCTACGTGTGTGGCACGCCGCGACGAGCTTGCTAATTGTGGGGCTTGGTGTGTTGGCTCGTCGCGATTGTTTCTAATATTTTATGAGTGAAAAAAAGCGAGCCTCGGGCAACGGGACTTGAACCCAAGAACGTCGGGAATCCTCGGCGGTGACTAGCCAGCCGCGTTACCAATTCCCCCAACGCTGATTCTCCGATGCTACTCTCTTTCGAACTTTACAAATACCGAAACCAAAATTATACACAGCGCATATCTTCGACAACTTTTTCAACCCCAATTTCCCTCGGAGACACTACTTCGCGAAGTTACCTACTTAGTTACACTAACTTCACGTGGCAAGGTACCTCGAGAGCCCTCAAAGAAAGACACCCACGAGGAATTCTTTATACCTCCAAAGATTCTCATGCTGGGCGAGGGCCGAGCGTTCCTGGAAACAGGAGGCCCAGATTTGCATTGCCTATAGATAGACATTACGGTACGTTTATACGTTCACCCAGCCGCGAACGTCCGCTTCCAGCAGCCACGACGAACGTGATCGGAAAGATTCGATCGTATGATAATGATTTTGTGTGTCGATCACTCTCTCTCCTCCCGCGAGGGACACGCTGAGATCCATCTCTCGAGTCGCGGCGAGTTTCCTCCCGACCTGACAGACAGCTGACTAGCGTACCTATCCACCGATTCCGCGCGGTTAACATACGGCGGTCGTAATACCGTGACTGTCATCGTCTCTGACGTACGTCATCGGGTCGGCCGTGGGCAAGAAGCCCACGGGCACTCGTAAATTCTATGGGCTCGGGGACGTCGAGCTACGCGATCCCACCCACAATGCTTCCCTCTCCGTTCTTTTATGCCCCCGCGATAATACTTAATAAGGAATCCATGTAGTACTCTCGCGATTCTGGAGAATGCGGAGAACTTGAATATTTCTGCGCGTCGAGGGTGTACCTACGGTAGTTTGTCCCTTTCTCTGGGCAATCTCCATTTAATGTCGCCGTAATGGTGGAGACGTAAATCCTGCCATTAACGAGGAAATCGCGGATCGACGATGAGAAAGTTGGCGAGGTTCAAGGTCCCCTATGGTCTCCCTAGGTCTCCCTCGGCTCTCCTTTCTCTGTCCCGCCTTTAGTGGCTGCCTTCTGGTTTTAATCTCCGACCGGGTCCAGGGGGCGCTCGTTTCCTACGAATTCTTCGTGTATCTCCGTCCAATAAGAAGTAAATCAGCGGGCATCCATTTTCTTTGAGGATCGCAGCGATCGGAATGCCTCTGTGACGGTGGCGAGCCGCGCGGACGGGGACCTCCGCAGCTAATTCCCGCTCGAGGTAGCAAAAATACGCGGGATCTCGCGGCAGCGATACAGGAAGACGATAATCTGACCATCTGGTACTTGATGGTACTTTGCTTTCAGCTACGGCTGCCTCGAGTAATGTACAACGGGGTCGAGCGGGATTGTGACGCACTTCTAAACGTTTAATTGGAATGTTTTTCGCTACAGAGTAGCTTCATGAGATATAACTCGGAATTCATCACAGAAAATCACCGGTATTCTCAGCGCACTCTGGTCCTCAGGTTCCCAAGCATGTTGAGGTGTTGTACTCTGCAAACTTGGCAAGATTGATCTCGCAGGAGTGCAGGAATTGAGGGAAACTTTCAAAATCTAAGCCACTAGGACTTTAAAGAATATGCACGAGATATTAGATGTAATCTTATAGGCATAAATCGACTCACGGACCCACAGAAAGAAACAAAACCTCCTCGAAAAAATTCCCAACCGACGCAAATTGAATAGACTTCGCTTTAAAGCTCAGCTCAGCTTCATGCTCCAACAAATGCGCGGCAAGAACACTGGGCACAAGTCCAGGACAGTCGCAAGCTGCAGGTATAGTATACAGGGGAGGATAGGCAGGCCCCACCGCGGCCTGCATGGAAGAGCCGGTAGAACGAGGATGGCAGACGGAGGGGACAGAGTAGCACTGATAATTAATAACCCACTTCTTCGCCGAGGTTGGCTGGCCTTTGTGCTCGCAGGACTCGTTCCCTTTGCCGCGAACCCGGTTCTCTTTCCGAGCGTGCCGTGCATACCGCCGCCTGTAACCTTCGCTTGCCACGCTGCACCCGTGCGCCAGTGGGCCCCGATGACGATTCATTAGCCGAGCAAAACACTAATTGGTCCGCTTCCCCGAACCTCGGCGGGTCAGCAAGAAATCGCGGCGAGCTTTCGGAGTGGGGCACGTCGTGACCTAGTGCAATGGAGCTGCGGCTGGCTGGGTGCCTCGGGTAAACGGGCAACGGTACTCTTTGTGCTCTAATTGCACCGAAAAACACGGATTAGGACACGCAAACTGGATGGCCAGGGGTTCACCTAGGGTCCCAGGCCAATAGCAGTGAAAGCAGTAGTAGGGGAAGTTTTTACACCGGCCAATATGTTCCTGTCTTTCCACTGTGTTGCTTTTGACCGCTGTGTGGGTATTAGACTGGGATAAGAAGATGGTATTTTCCGTTCTTAAGAGGATCCTCCGACTAAAACCCTTAAAAAATAGGTGGTTTTTATGAATTTTTTACAACAACAGGTTGTAACAACTCGTTAAGGTGCAAAAAAATTTTTTGCTTTATGTTTTCGGTCTTGATACATTTTCGAGGAGGCGTTTAAGTGCAGGCCATGCTGAAAAGAGATGCCAACACGGTAACCACGAAATTTACTAACAGAATCGACCAAAATCAAAAATTCAAACAATTTCTTAAAATTTTCAATGGCTATCGCAGCACCTCTTGTTGTGGCAAGCAGGATTTTCCGCACAAATAAAAAAGTGTGTATCAAAAAATTATGTTGCACGGTGTTGCGATAGCAAGTCCAATTACGAATCAAATACCTCAGGATTTTTTTGAATCGTTTCATTAGTTTTATCTGGAATCACGGTTACCGTTTCGAAATATCGTGTTTCCAGAAAAACGTGTTCAAAGTGTTCTCGGCTCATACTTGCGGTCGAAGTTTGAATTAATTATGTGACCGTAGAATCTATACCGTTGCGAATTTTGGAGTAAAACTTTCACAGAGTTTTCTCGGGATGTTATACTACAAATATATATATATACAAAAATCGTTTTTCTGAAAAATTTTAAGGGGGGGGGGGTTCTCTTAAGGCATTTAATGATAGGCAGGAGAAGAAGTGCAGAGAGGACTATACCACCAACATCATGCAAGCCTACTTATCAAAGACATCTCTGACAGAAGCTACTCAGAGTTAAGAATAGCTCCTTAACCCCCGCAACCGCAGGTGCCTGCTCAGAGACCATTCTCCCAGCAATCTTCCCTCCAAACTCGATCATCCTCATATGCAATAAAACTTCCACGAGGTAAATGCGGTATTTAACGAATCCCCTTTCTCCGTTGGAAAAGGAGCGAAGCTCGTTCTATCTGCAAATCGACCACAACTGGAAGGCTTCAGGCCCCGGTCGGAAGGGCCTTCCAGCAGCGGAATCGGCACGCACGCGTACGGTAGCCGATTGCATCGCGATGCCTGCTTCGTCTTCGCGAGCAGAACCAGCTCGGAGGCTGGGTGATGAACGCTGGGTACCCTGGAGGTCGAGGAACAAGAGGGAACGCTAGACGGAGAAGGGGGACACGCCGAGGGGGGAGGAAGAGTCGTGGAGGCAGCGGTGGCGGCCGGCGGTCTCCGAAGACCGCCCACTAAATCACCGGACCGAATTCCATTTGGCTTTCGGGCTTCTCTCCGCAGAGTCAACAACGTATTTACCCGTCGATTTGGTTCTTTTGCGGTTGGGCCCCCTTCGGTCCCCGGGCTCCCTCTGTTCGTCATCGCGGCTCCGCGGCCCCCTCGCTGGGGCCTCTTCCTCTCTCTCTCTCTACCTTTCCTAATTCTTCTTCCTTCTTCCTCGTCCCTCTCGACGTTTCTTCCCCGCCCCCTCTCACTCTCTCTCTCTTACTCCGCGGCTCGTTTCAGCTCGCCACATGAGGCCGGCGTGCTGCACGTTCCACGGATGTCTCCAGCTCCGGATTATGAATATTGATAATGGCGGCGGGACCGAAGAAAGACCGTCCGTCCAATGTAAATATCTCGGCGACCTCTCCTCGAGCCCTCGCCACCCGTGCTTCGCTTGACTCCCACCCGCTCCTCTCTTCCTCCCAGCGGTTCCTGGTCTCTTCGGCTCCTCTCTGACCTCTGCACCCGCCGAGTTTGCCCGTTTCTGCGAGCTACCGTGGCTGCAGTTCCGCCCGTGGAATTCCATCGAGCGAAGGATCGACAGGCGGGGCTGCCTTCGTTATTCCTCGGCGATCCAGGGTATTTACATTCCGCTCTGCAGACGGAGACGGAGGGGGCTCCGAGCGGTGGCTATTGCATCGATGGGAATAATCGCGGTGTTATTGCTACTTGCTAGAGTGTCTGTGACAGCGAGTGTTCTTATCCATCAATCATAACTTGACTTGTACGTTCATCGATTACTACCTATTGTTACACGAGATACATGTTCTATATCTGTATCTATAGGGTAAATCCGGGAAACGCGCTCGGGCCGGAGAGTTGGTCGAGTCGTTATATTTCAGACTCTGTACGTAAAAATGCGTTAAAGTGCAGAACAATTCCTTCTCTAGAAGCCAAACAGTTGAATGAATAACGTCATTTCGCTTCCTTCTGTGTTTTTTCTGGATTTATAGGCTTTAAAAGGTAAATTGAGGTTAGATTTAATCTCGTTTGTTAAACAGCGGTTGTACAGAATCGTATTTAAAATATACTTCTGAGTTTATTTTCGTTTAATGTTTGGGATAATAAGATAGTAGAGATATTGAGGGACAATGCAGCCAAAGTATTTGGCCATATTACTCTTCCTCTCAAAACAAACGAGAAGACCATCTCTCGCTGCAGAAAGGAGAGATGGTCGAGTTATGATTTTTTTACTAGTTTCGTTAATTTTTTTATTTTTCATTATTTTTGCTTATTTAGTTTATTTATTCACTTTTTTATTCATTTGCTCTGCTAATCGCCAGTAGGTAGTTCATTTTGTCTTTGATGTGTTCTTTACTTTTTTAGCGTAAACAAATTAAATATCAATGAATCTGTAGTTGTATTCACTCATAAATAATTTTTCTTTATCCTTTGTTAATTTTCCATGAATAATTATGTGAGTGGTCTCTTCCAACGACGAAAACCATTTCTCCCGGCAATCTCGGGAGAGGTGGTCAGATGTCATGACTTCAGTTTTCAAACCGATTTACAGTAAATATTGTCTTAAAGCAAATATCGACCAGTTTTTCTGAATCAGCATAAAATTCTGAACATATAGATTTGTTCTGATAAAATAAGTAATTTCTATATTAGTTTTAATAGCCATTTGATATTAGGTCGACCGCGTCTCCCGGATTCACCCTACTACAAAGCAAAAGGTTATATGTTTGTGGGTTTGTCTGTCGCCTAAAAACTTTCGAACGGTAAACTCCGGCGTCACGGAATGTATCTCACAACAAAAGATCCCGAACCCGGAAATTCAAAAAAATTCCGAAACTTTGTGAATATGTAGGGGATTTCCTCTTGATTATAACGCAATTTTTTTTTGCTGCTTAAATTCACTTGAAGGGGTTGAAACTAACTCCTGAAAAATCAGCTAATTTCCGATTTTGTGTTATAACTCGCGACCTACAAGAGATAAAAAAAAGTTTCAAGACAAGAGTTACTTCATTTAATTTGATCTATTATTTGGTAAGAAAAATTATTTTACAGTTCACGAATTACAACAAAAAATTGGAAACTAACCGGATTTTCAGGAGTCAATTACACCCCCTTAGAGTGAATTTGGACAGCAACCAAAAATTCTCTACATATTCACAAAGTTACAGAATTTTTTTTAATTCGCGGGTTCGGAATGTTCCCTTCTTAGCTCTTTACACCTGGCTAATGTGACTATTTTCACAGAAAAAAAATATAAAATCAGAATCTAAACTTCAGGCGAAGTCGCGTAGTAAAGTTAGTATTTAAATAAACTTTGAAGGTAGCTCTCTAACATTTGCCCTCATTTCTTTCCCCCAAATTCTTACTCTCGAAGCAAAGCCTAAAGTTGAAACTCTAAAAGGTCCTCAGACCTCGATTCCTGCGCTCCGTGTTGGAACATCGCCCACGCCCAGCACAAAACGGGCGCCGTCTGTGGAGGATGGTCCGCGAGGAATGGCCTTGTCGCGCACGGGAAGGTGGCCACCGTACATTTGGAAGGCATTAACGCGTCACTCCGAAAATCCGACAGCGCCGACGAAACGCCGCTCATTAAAATTCCATCGGGCGTCCCCGGAGGAGCGAACGGGCGTCTCATCGGCATTATGAGTTCCGCGTGTGTGTCACCGCGTCGCGGCGCGGGCTACATCTGTCTCGCGGAGCGGAACAAAGAGCGCCGGCGGCCGTGTCCTCGGGGCGTAAATAGGAAGACGGTGACAGGAAGCTTGTCCAAACAGCGGTCGGTACTTATCGGCGTGTAACGCGGGTGTCGAAATAATTAGACGCGAAGGAAAAGTGTTCCGGCAGTGCGGAGAAGACGAAGAGGTTAACGGTCCCGCCGGCCGCTTTAATACTCGCGGCTCCGCGTTAATTAATGCCCGGGCTTTCTTTAATTAAAAGCCTTCCTCCGCAACTCCGCGAGAGGCTCGGCGATACCCTAAACACGCTCGTCTACGTCGACCAGCAATTACGACTCGAACTAATCCCTCCCCTCGCGGCGTCAAAAAACTTGCCGAAGAATCCCGCGGAATACACTCAGAATTTTAATCAGCGATTCAGGCGCACCAGAAACGCGGAGGGAAAGAACGCAATATCCCGGGAGCGTGGCTGCGGCAATGCCTCACCGAGAAATCCTCCCCGTGAACCTCGTCGACGTTCATAAGCTACCCTTTATTATCCTTGCAGCGGGAACGGAGCATCCAGCGGAGTCGTTCCACCTGGATTTATCGGCAATATCCGCGGTGTTCCGAAGGAACCACCGAACTCTGGCAGTCGCGACACCTAACCCTCGTGAACCTGTCCCACTGCCTGGCCAGGCTTCCCCTTTCGACCAAGATGGGTACAAAGGATGAGCCAGGGTGACGTCGGCACCGTTTAATTTCGACGCAGTCCGACCGTTAAAGAGGAGCTTCGAGGACACGGCGGCATATTTCTGCACGGAATTGCGGGCTTAAGGCCTCGGGGACTGGCCCTCCCCGTCGCTCCTGGCATATCAAACACCTTCAGCATCCTCCTGCTTATTTGGTAGCCATCTTTCCAGCCTCTGCGTCTTTGGCCCGAGCGCTGCTTCGGGGAGGGTATCTGGCCTCCTCTCCCCTTTGTCTCGGCCCCTCCAAGGAGGATTACCCGATATTACGTGGGTTTGACGGCTCGCTCCAAGTGGAGGCTCGTAAAATAAACGGGCGCGCTGCTGGTAAGCAGAAGCTGGTATCATCGAACAGATGGCCCCTGGGGGTGGGTGCGACCATGGCGAAGGATACCGAGGATCTCTGGGCCCCGCGAGAGGCGCGAACTCGTCCCCAGTTTCCCTCGACATTATAAGATTATTAAGACGCGCGCCAGGGGCGATACTCCTCGAGGGAGGGCGCCCGATCCTCCCTCAGGGGCTTCCACGCGTATCATTGTTTCTCTGGCGTGCTGACTGGTTAACGGCTGGGAAATATTGCGACGGCGGACCGAGCGTAAAAATATTTTAACGTAATGGAGGTGTCTGGATAGGGGCGGCCGCGTTCCTGGGGACGCTTCCGCGGCATAACCGTTCCGGGGCGAGCGCGCGGCCGTAATATCGCGGGCAATGAGATGCGTAAGCGGGGAAATTCTGGGAGCTGGAGGCGAGGTTGGCGAGGGTTCCTCGCGGTGACCGGTGCTGGGTGGGAGCGTCGCTATCTCTGATTCATCTTTAGGTGTCATCCGCTTTGTAGGAGGGCTCTTAAATGGGTACTCCAGTGTTAGTGCCCGTTTTTCAACGCCATCTTTGAGATTTTATTTAATAAAAACTATAAAGTTATACTATTTGGCGCTTTGCCTGCATATTAAGGTATGTTTGAAGTAATACTCAGAATTTTTGGTTTAAGTAGTTTATTGCACATATACATTGATATAGACGGTGGTGCAAGCCCCTTAAAAATCTTTCTTTTCTGTCGAGCGTTGACGCGGGTACTGTTCTGGTGCTCCAAAATGGAAAAACTAAGTTTTATTTTCTTTATTATGTTTGTCGCTATGATTGAAACCACAGGAGCCCCTAACAATTAAAATTTGCAGAATAACAGCAATTTGAAAAAAATGTTCGATTTTGACTGATAAATTTAGCTGTTTTCGTTCCGTAGAATTAATTTTATACAATATAGAGACTCGTCCGTGGTTCCAACCACAGCGATACACATAATAATAAAGATAAATCTTAGTTTTTTCAATTTGCATGACTAGAACAGTTCTCAAATCAACGCTCGTCAGAAAAGAATTTCTTTTAAGAAGTTTGTGCCGTCGACTTTATCTATGTATATGTGCAGTAAACTGGATAAAAAATTCTGAGTATTACTTCAAACTTTTCTTAATATGCAGGCAAAGCGCCAGGTAGTATAAACTTATAGTTTTTATTCAGAGGTCGCGGTTTTTCACGTGTATTTAAATACACGTGTACATGGGACGCGTGTAACGTGTATTAAGGTATTCAAAATCCGTGTTTTGTAACGTGTATTAACACGTGTACACGGATTATAAGTACACATGTACACGGATACCCGTGCATTTCTGTTCACGGATACCCGTGTATTTCTATAGGCCGCCACACACGGTCCGGCCGGCCTGTCAGTTTGGCCTGCGCAGGCCGGACCGTATGGATGCTCTAGGCGTCCGGATAGGGATAGTTAGTGAAATTCGTGTTGTATAACTTTTAAACTATAAAAGATACCGGAATGGCGCCAAAAAACATAAAATGAAAAAATTAGTTAATTCTAATGATTTATAATTGAATATGTTGTACGTTCATTTAATGTTTTTTTTTTAATTATTTCAACTTAATTGTTATAAAAAAATTTGAAAACTGTTTATTTAGTAGTTTATTTAATGCTCTTTAAGCGTTTAAATCGCTTGTTGGGGAAAGTTTTAGTTTCCGATTATAAGGAAAAATCAAATAGTACTACTAGAAATTGTGACGAAGTCTACAGTTTAGTCAAACATTATTATTCATTTATTTTTAATTTATTCAACGGATTTATTCATTTCAGCGTATTAAGAAATTCTTTATTCTTTATTGTATCAATATGGAAGTGATACCGATGGATTCCTTATGCTTTTCCTATGAAAATCATCAAAATTTCATGTAAATCGGACTTTTTTTTAACAAATTCAGCTTGAAATTATATAATTCGACTTTTCATGGAATTTCCTTCATTATGGTCCGAATTATTGTCGTGGTATTACTTCCATCGGCGATACATAAGGCATCGATAGACGTCATTTTCGTAAAGATCTGATGAGAAATGCGGAAATCCTGGACATTTCTGACTTTTTAATGGTATTTCAATCCTTTCGAAGGTCGAGAGCCATCAAATTCGGGGAGGCACTGGGGGTCCTGTCCTCGCAACAGGGTACCAGGCGGCATCTCTTTGACAGGCGTCGCTGGAGAATCGCCCTGTAGTATACATTCAGTAGAATTCGGTAGCAGAAAGTTTATTTTTTCTGCGCAATCCGGAGTGTGCAGGCCGGCCGGAGAAAAATCGAAAAACGATTCGGTCGGCCTGAGGCCGAACGCCACTTGAGACTCCCTATTCTCCACAATGCCAAGCTATATTTCTCGCGATCGTCGCTAGTTTAGACAGAGACTCGTGGCTCGCGACAGCTAAAGATTGAAGGACAGAGAGTGTTTAGAGTAGTGGAGACCAAAGGTTTCCCTGCCATATGATACCGAGGAAGGGACCTCGGGACCCTCGACCAAAGGAAAGTCAGAGAAATTGTTGACTTCCGCATTTCTCATCAGATCTCTGCGAAAACGAGGCCAATTGATTCCTTATGTTTTGCCGATGAAAGTGACACCAACAATGACGTAATTCGGAAAATAATGAAGGAAATTTCATGAAGAATTCATTCCCATAACCTGAAACTAATTTCGTTAATAATAGTCCGATTTACATGAAATTTGGTATGATTTTCATCGGAAAAACATAAGGAATCCACCGGCATCACTTCCATATCGATGCGATAAAGAATAAATAATTATTTTTTTCTGAAATTGCCGGAGCGTGCGGATGTACCATCCGGCCAGCTTGTCAGGCCGCCTTAAGGCACTGCAGTCTGCACGTACGCAAATACTTACATACATCCGTCGCATCACACTGAAAGGTGCGTGCAGTCCTGAGTTCGACGTCATCGATTGTTATCGACCGTGACAACAAAGTATGTATGGAGTATTTGCGTGCGTGCATACTGCAGTGTCTCATATTTCGATCTATGAGACCATTCATGCAATGCTAAACAGACAAAAGAGATATACCAATTAAACAATCGCAAAATTAATCGTGATGAACCAATTTAAATATACGTGCATACGTATAATACAAATACACGTGCGCACCTGTAATAGAAATACACGGGTATCCGTGAATAGAAATACACGGGTATCCTTGAACAAAACTACACGGGTATCCGTAAACAGAAATACACGGGTATCCGTGTATTAAAAATTACACGGATTGAAGTTCGGATACGTTTACTACACGTGGTACACGTGTATGTAACTACACGTGAAATAGGGACCTCTGTTTTTATTACATAAATTCCGGAAGATGGTGTTGAAAAACAGGCAGTTACACTAGAGTATCCCCTTAACTAGGATATCTCGCGTTTAAATTTTTAATAACAAATATAGTGACAGTTAAAGAAATCCCATCACCTCTGTCAATCAGTAGAGTCCTCTGCAACTCTTCACAGTTTAACCTTCCTTTCGACCAGCTGCAGTAGTTGAACGAACAATGGGGCACCGATACAGGGTGGTTGATTAGCGATCGATCCGCGTGCAGGTGAAACATCAGTCCGCTCCACTTCCGCCCCCGAGTAATCGCGAGCAAAGCATTTGTAATTACTCTGGGCCGAACATTAGGCCCACGGGGGCAGAAAGCGATGATGAAGTGGCAGATAAACGGGTCGGATGGGAAAGAAAATATTCACGGGAATAGGCCGCGGACGCGTACAGGCGGCCTGGAATGCTGCCTCGCTCTGTTTCGCTCCCTAAACGGAACGACGGGGCGCGGAATTGGAGCGCGTCGTGTCCACGAGGCAAGGCTATTGGGAAGAGCCGGTCGGCGATGTACAAAAGGGGCTTTGATGAGAGGATTAATTCTCGTTCAAGAACCGAGCGGGGGCCACCTCCTCGTCAAGAGCCCGGCAGAAAAATAATTACAACCGGAAGAGGGGGGGCGTGGCCCGCAGACGCTGGGAGACACTTGTGTCTAGCGATGCACTCAAGAAGCTTCTAAATTCTAACGTGTTGCGCAAGTCTCGTAACATTTAACCGTTAACGCTTCGAGTATTCTGGAAAACCAGAGGCTGCCCAAAATCTTAGTATCGTCTTATACCGAAGGGATTTCGAAAATGTTGAAGTCAGAGATTCGATTGACCTCTACTACTCGCGCTTCAGTAATGCACCCTCGAGAGGCTTCATTACACTGATCACATAGCTCCCAAGCGTTCCGCCCGGGAGTAAATTTTCGCGGCGTCTTCCTGCCACGCGACGACCAAGAAAATTCGAAGATGGATCGCCTCCGCGGTCGACTATCAGAGCTAAAGCGGGATTAAGCTTGCGAACTTTTACGGAAATTCATTTCGCGAGGGGGTTTTAATATCCCGCGAAACTTTTTAATGAAAGATAGAGCCCCGCGGACGAAAGCGTGAATTAATTCATAGTCCCTGCTGCTTCGAATGCCCCGGCATTCGATGCCGCCGCGAGATAAGAGGGGAACCGTGAGACGAGCGCCTTCTTTGGTTGTATCTATGGCTGATCAGGAGGCAGGCAGGGTTAGACAACTTCCTCGAAGGGCAACGCGTTCCTGCGCGCCTCAAGATCGTAAAATTTAGGTGTAATCGTAAAAAGCAGTGGAATCCTGGTCGCTGATTTATGTATCCGGCGATGGGGCACGGTTCATCGGGCGGGGGAGTGTCATTTCGATATTGGAATCGGGAAGAAGGGGCCTTTGGAAGCTAATTTTGAGGGTCACGATGATCCCGGGGACGAAGGGTTAGAGATTGCTGTTCGGTAATCAATTCTGGTATCGAGTTAGGCTCCTCTTTAATCTTCGAGCTTTGCCGGGAATGTCGTAATGGATGGGTGTCCCAGAAGTTATACAGCAATGAATAAATGAGCAGCCTGATCGACATTTAATGGAGAGAGTGACTTACGATTGCACTCTGTTTTCCCTCCAAACATCATCAAACACGCGCCCTCTTCTTCAGACCCCTCAGGTCCGCGATAAAGAACCTCTAACATTCTAAGCAGAGAAGGGGATCAGTGGTCCAAGGAACAGAAAAGCGCAAGCACCGCGAAGGGTTAATCTCCTCGGTCTGATAATCATTCTCACCGAGCGATCTAAAGTCCAGTCATCTCTGGACGGGCGCGGAGCTAGTCGCGGGCCGCGGAGCGATAGAGAGAGGAACAACGGGGTACAGCTCGGAATACGTGGACCAGTCACATTTGTCACCGTGCTGAGACGTTGTGGCGAGCTGATATAAATAGGCGCACCGCTGACAAACGACCGGTTCTTACGGGAAAATAAGCAAACACGGCACCAACCACGCGAGGATAGGGTGTAGTAGGTGTCCGCCGGGTTGCCTCGGGTCACCTCCATGGGACAGCGGAGTTCGTCTGAAACGAAACGCGGCTGCCCTGGGAACGAGCAGCCCTCGAGAATCTGTAAAGGGTGCGAGGAATCTAATGAAATACACTTGGAGTCCACTCGACTGCTATGCAGGGGCCCAAAATCGATAGTCCACTTTTGGTATGCTTAGGTACGTCTACCATAGTGCACTTGGAATGCTTTCACAAACCACCTACAGCTTTTTAATTATTCAAAATGTTTCATGGACTATCTGATTTCGCTAAAGTAAATCGAAGGGAGGGCACCCTTACAAGAAACGGTGCTACGTATCGTTTCTAGTCCTTGCTGACTTAGAGATCTCACTAGATTCCTTCCACCCACCATTTCGCGCGTATTTTTACCGGTCTGGCAACGCAGCGAGGAGCGAAACAAGTCACGATGGAGTAGAGGGAGGAAGGGAATGCCACCGACGCGAGATATATCTGTACGGACGTGTCTATATTTACATGGCGAGCGACGCGATCGAGACGAGAGCCAACGGCGCGCATCATCGACCGATGAAAAATCCCGCGTTTCCTGATGAAAGGCGATATTTATGCGCGCCCCCCGCGCGACCATCTCGATCCTGTTACGCGAGACCGCCGTCCCCTGTCGTCGGCCTGGCAATTTTATGATCGCACGGACCTGCACGGCTTTCGGGACGGATCGATACAGACGCGCATACCTTTACGATGATTTTGTGGGCCACGGGAGATCAAGGCTGGGCATTTTGCGGTAAAACGAGCGGAAGAATCTCGACTCGCCCTCGGGGTATCGCTAAAAGGCTCTCCAGAGATTCTGACTCCGTTCGCCTTCTGTTCTTAGAAATTCTGCGCTGTGCACAGCAAAAGTGTGATCACCGATCCTCCGCGAGATGAAAGCAAATATTTCCTCTGAGATCCAAAAGAGATCCACCCTCGTTTCAAGGCAAAGAATCACGTTTATCTTCGAGCGTCTTACTCCGCGTTCCATCGTCAATGGCAATGTCCAACGGTATGCAAATGGGCAACGATCGGCGCCCGTTGGATTCAGGGAAACGAGCAAAATGAGCCAGTGATTGGAAAGGGCTTTTATATTACTTGGAATGTAACCAATTCCACGGTCAAACGAAGACGAAGGGTAGCGGCGGTCGGCGCAAATGAAGCCGGCGAAATTTAATTCCGGCGTCGGTGCGCCATTGTTGAACCGCTGCCAGCGCGTAGATCAGGGAAATGTGACGTCCGCCTCGCCTCGCCGTGACCTACATGCATTCCAACTTTATTGAGGCATTTCGTTGCGCCGGTCGCGTTTGGCCACTTTCGAAACTGGATGATCTTCTTTCGCCCCGTTGTTCGAGCTCCGGCTCCGCTTCTTGCCGCGCGGTGTAATTCCGTAGCTACGACGAGGACACGCCGGGAAAAAGGTCGATGCACCTCGATCTTAGATCACGCGCTCCTCCTTTTTCGAGCGCTCGAATTATTTCACTCGTGCCTCGTGTACGTCATAAAGAGAGACATACTGCTCGAGTTACAGAGAACCAGCCTCTCGCGTTCGTTTTTCCAACGAGTCACGGGCATCGTAACATTAAGCGGAGAAGTAGCGTTGTTTAGTATATCGAGTGTTCCAGGACGAGGATACTATAGCTCCAGCTATTTTACGCGTGGGTAATTCAGGTCTGTCAAACTATGCGAGATTCAAGAGGGTCACATCAGGATCTTTGGCACAGCATGGTAACAGTTCTTGAAGCGATGCAGTGACTCAACGATCGGTAGGTAAGGTAAAGGGCCCAAATTCCGTCCCCCATTTATATTTGACCCTGCAGACGGTGTATAAAATATTAGAATGAGCTGGCACCTGGCATGAATTTTCTTTGAACGTTTCTCTATGTACCCACGAATCACACAGATCTGAGAAAAGTGTTCCTAATTTCGCCCTCCAAGCAAATGTTTGTTAAACAGCAAGTAAATTGAAAAGTTCATTTTTGTATTCACACAAGTTATCTTACAGTTTACGTGTGCAAACAATCACGGCAAATGAACTTGTTCTTTTCGCATGGACTCCTTATTCCGCTGTTTTCGTTTCGGCATCTACAAAACATTAAACATTTGTACTAAAATTGCTTGAAAACCGGTAAAAGATAATTCACTCCTGTAACTGTTCATGTTTCAGCCCCTTTTTTCAAATAACAAATTTTTAGAAAATCGTTCTTAATTCCGGGAACGAAATTAAGAATTCGCGCAGTTTCAATATGGTGATCGCTCTGACAGACCACGCGAGTGATGGCCATCAAAGTTATAGCGTACCGTAAACTGGGGTGACTTTACCCGCCGGGGTGACATTGCCCACTTTTTTACTCTGATTGAAAAATTACCATATGATTGAATTCGCTATTTTTTTTGCAGTTGCCCTTGAAGAAATTATTGCTATCGATTACAAAGCACCATATGTTCTAATTACTTCACAATAAAATAAAATAAAGTCTTTCCGAAAAGTGGGCAATGTCACCCCGGGCGGGCGAAGTCACCCCAGTTTACGGTAGTATAAGAAACTACAAGATATGCCCGAAAAAGTGGTACAACTTCGGATTCGAAATCATACTGAAGTCTATAAAAATTCACCGTGCTCGAAAATCTTCTTCTCCTTCGCAAACGCACAAACACCTATTACTTGCAAGTCTCACAATACTGTTACCACCAGACGACACTGAAAATGCAACCATAGGAATCGAGAAATGCAGGGGGACGAAATTTGGGTCTTTTACTCTACCATTACCACGTAAGATGTAAGTTGCACTGGCAAGAGTTATCTAATAATGGATCGCTTTCGCCAATGATTTCCAGGGTGGAGGCAGCAGTGGACCATAAATAGCGGCGATTTTCTGCCCCTTGCCGAGCCATTTCCCAGCTTCTGCCAATTAAATTCGCCAGCTTGAAGGGGCACGCCGTGGACTCGTCGAGCGGAAATCGGCCGTAAGAAGAGGCAGTCGAGGAGGAAGAGGCACCGGGGGAGGAAAAATGGAGACGCGCAAGGAGAAAAACGGAAGTGAAACGTTACATCTGGCTTAACCGGCGCGGACGGTAGCTCGGGTTCTATATTTAACGGATTCCTGTCGACGCACGATTTCTATACAGCGGCGATAAATGCCCTGGCCCCGACGACAGATTTACTCCGGCGAAGGGTATTTCCTGATTCCGTCGCAGCCGCGTGCCTCCTCCCTTTCTTACGTTGCTGCCAGATCGACCGGCAAGATTGCTGTCACGAGGGCACGAGGGGGTTGCCGGGCTTGCTCCTTGGAGAGATCTTAATTGGACCGCTCGCCGTCGGAGCTGGGCTACCACTGGGATGCCTTCGTGATCGAAAGTACCGGCAATCTCGCCGATAATCGAGTTGCTTTCGATAATGAAAATCGGCTAGATTGCACTCGACCGTCTGCGTTGTCGAGCGGCGTATCGCGGAAGCGGGGACTGGGTAATAGGCTTATTTTTAGCATTGTGAACCGCGGGGCTTAGCTGACGCGTTAACGCTGCTTTGTTACAATCTTCATCCGAAGACTTAGCCGCGTAGTAACAATTGCAACTGTTCGATATAAGTTACGAAACCCAAGATGTACAAATTCCTTGATTAAAAGATCGCTTACCGCATCTCTCAGTAAGTACTCGAAATCGAAAGGAGGGGAAGAATGCCCCAAAACAGTGGCATTTATCTAACGACACAGCCCGGGTTGGTTTACTTGCTAAGGATACATGGCGCAGCTTCCTAGGTTGGCGAACGAGATATTCTCTAGCTCGGGGTCCGCTCGGCACGTGGATGCGTTTTGTTTTGGTACAAATAGGAACACGGCGCCTTGGCACCCGGAGCGGATTGGCTTGTCAAGTTGCCAGGGTCCCGCGAATACGGGATGCCCCCAGGTTTAGTCACCCGCATTCCTGGAAGCCGCGTTTGCGCGCGCACGCCGCGCGCCCGATGAATTATTGCGCCGATTTAGAAAGGCTCCGCCGGGGCCCTCTGGCACGGCGCGCCACTTCCTCGCCACCTTCATCGCGCGGATGGATGCGCTTCCCGACGAATGCCCTGGCGCGCTGAAATTCATCTCAAAGGATGAGTCTCTGCGCGAAAGTCCGGAGGAGTTACTTTGCGCCGAATTCCGCGCCACTGAAATTCCTACCGGGGAAATTTCAAACCCCCCTCTGGACCACCTTCCCCTTCTCTGTTTGCCCTTTTGCATTTCAGCCCGACCACTTCCTCGCCTCGGTTCTTCCGCCAGCAATTCCACCGGCGATCAAACCGAGGATTATGATCCGGGCGAGTCTGGAGGGCGTAATTATTTCTGGCTGATTCGATTGTCCGCGAACAATCGTCTTTGATCGCCGCGATCATGCAAATCTGACGGGTAACGGGCCGCGTAAACGTCACGCTCGGACGTCCCGCGTCGGGCCTCATTGAATATTCGACATCTCGATCCGGCGAATCATTGCGATGATTTCGAATTGTCTACCGTGGTTAGCCTTAACGTTTCAACTAAGCGATACACGTTTCGATTACCATGTGTAATACGACAGCGTGACTGGAAACAGACGTCAATGCCGGGCGGAGAAAAATGCGCGAGTCATTCCCGCGGAGAGATCGCCTCGCTCCGATGGAAGTCGAGTCGACGGCTAAAGAATCCAAGTAATAATGGCTTGTAAATAACAGACCTCGCGGGTCCTTGTCGTTGGAAAGCCGGGGGACAAAGTTTTTTAATCAGACTCCGCAATTGGAGCAACTTGGAGTCCCGGAACCAATATGACTGGGCCACGAATAAAGAGTATCTTGAAAGCTACTTCGCTGACCTATACTTCTCCGATGATTGCACGGTTTAAGATAGCTATACCAGGATTCATACTATAATGCTGAAGATTTATTTCATCCTTGGTACACCTTATCGCGACCCAGGAGTACAGGAAAGTACGCTCGGAGGCGAATTTATGACCCCGGCGAAAAATTCAATTTGCACCGAAAACAGTCCGAAAGAGGCACGATAATCGTGAACACACTTTCCCCGATTAGAATCTCCTCGGGGCGAATTAAGCCCCACCCCCTCGCGCGCGCGTGGGCTTGAAAGCTTATCGCGCGGCAATCCGCCTCGGTCCAAACTCCATCAAAACTTTTTCCTCGCGCCCGCGCAGCCTCGAAATGGAAATGGACGCGCGAGATTTACTCGTCGGACGAGGGTGTACGTGGGATCGTGACCGGTAGGAAGTGGCCGCCTTCAGAAACTTCGACTAACGTTGATCTACGTGCTGGAAAGATAATGCATAATACATTTCTGAAACGGAGAGCGGGCCGGTGGTGTCGGCTTCGACGGTGGAGGGGGCGGTGTACGGTGTAGTCATAAATTTGCAATAATGCAAATGCCTGGTAGCGCTTGCGCGCGCGTGCACACAGCCTTACACTGGGTAGCCTACTTTACGGGGCCACCGTGGCAAACCGGGTAGTCCGTCTAGAATGCGACGGGATGCATGCTTGGAGGAATCCACGAGTCAGGTCGCCCTCTAAATATTATACCTCTCCGTCCGCGGAATTACGCGCTCAACCTTTCCCCGTCGCTGGGACATGACGAGGCTATTACTCGAGCATTAAAATGTTACTTCGCCCGGGTAGCCTCCGTGGTAATCGACATTTCGGAGCGCAGGGAATAGAGGAGGCTACCTTTCCTCCTTGGTGTCCTCGATATTCACCCACGTGATAGGATCGCTTACTTTGTCAACGCAGTGGAACCTCCATTTATCGTGTTACCATAGTCTTGGAAACTTTCTTGTCAATATGGGGTCCTCTAACTTGCTACAGACTACGACTGTTTATTTTTTTTTTAAGTAACCGGGATATTCTGAATATATCGATGCCTTAATGCAGAAATATTGCACGTGCGTTTTTAAAAAAATTGAGTTTTTATATTCAACAAGTAGTTCTTGACTGTTTCTTTATGCTGTATAAAAATCACATTTATATCTATTTGTAAATTTGTCAAAGCTGATATTTTTATTCATTATTGTGAGTCTCCGAATCTTAGGGGCCATTGTACGTTTTTGTGTACTAACAAGGGAAGATCCCGAACCCGGCAATTCCAAAAAATCTGAAACTTTGTGAATATGTAGGGAATTTCCTCCTGATTACAACGCAATTTTTTTTGTTGTCCAAATTCACTCTAAGGGGTTGAAATTAACCCCTGAAGAGTCAGCTATTTTCCGATTTTATTTTGTAATTCACAAACTGTAAGAGACAAAAAAAGTTTCAAGACAAAATTTACTCCTTTTAATTACGACTATAATTTGGTAGCTTACAGTTCTTACAGTTCGCGAAATACCTATAACATAAAATCGGAAATATCCGGAATTTAAAGGGTCAGTTTCACCCTCTCACAGTGAATTTGGGCAGCAAACTAAAATTGCATTGTAATCGAGAGGAAATACCAAAGAAATAACTGAAATAACAAAGAAAATTTTTCCTTAACTCAGAAATTTTTGAATTTCCGGGTTCGGGATCTTTCCTTGTAAGCCATCGATATGTTTGATGTTTAATATAAAAGCTTATTCCAGAACGGTTGTACGGATCCTCCAAACAATAGTCAATTCGCCTCCGACTGGAAGGTATATCCGGTTTGTATTCCGTTTAGGATCGCGTAAAAGCTTGTCGCTTATTATAATTCCAACACGCCCCGGAATCGATGCCCGATCGTGAGACCGCGTACTTTACGAGCCTTTCTATGAGCGACTTTACGATCCACGAAGCTTCCCTCCCTTTCGTGGACGCGCGACTGTACGAGGCGTGCGTCATGCAGCTCGCAGTCGGTCTTCCGGCCGATCCACGTGCCATTAACCGCGCGAGATTCTCCGTGGAAGCGCTTCCCATTCTTTCCTCGACTTTTCTTGCTGACCCACCGTCGATGGCGGTTTAATGGCAACGAGGACACGACAGACGCGAAGAGAGCTTCATCGAGGGGGTGGGCACCCTTGCGAGAGATGAGTCACGACGAGTCCAAGATTTATGCGCGCCTCCTTCGCGAGCAAACGAATTTCCCTCGTCCCTCTTTCTCCGTAGGGCGACCTACTATCGCGAGAGGGGGAGGCCTCCAATGTCAACGAAGGGCCAAGAAGCACCCCCGCCAAACACCCCGAGGCATCGGCGAAGAATCGTGGCGAGAAGCGTTCTAGAACCGAGGGAATCCCGCTACGTTGCCCTGAATTAGCTACGATAACGTCGTTTGCCCCGGCGAATCTTAGCCTCGCAATTCGAGCGAAGGGAGAAGGCTAATTTCTCCCTCATCGTGGCCAGAATTGATACTTGATGCGGCGGGATTAACCAATTCCGCGTTCCCAAGGGCGGCTTTCTTGGCTAATCGACGATGGAAGTCTTCGTTTCCACAGGGGAGTGATTTGGGAGGAAAGAATTTCGAGATCTGCCTTTGGAGGATGGAGTTCGTCGAAGAACGGGGTGAAGGAACCAACTGATGAAGTTATTCGACGGTCAGAGGAATGTCGTTTTTACTCCAGCGCGTCTGACCCTTAATGAAACCGGAAGGTGGTTTACCTTACCATAAAGGAGGGCGTCAAAGCGAGTCCGTGGCCCCCAGGAATGGCAGTGGCTGGGCTCCTTCGATAGAGTCTTAAAGAAAAACAGACCACGGCCAGATGCCGCTAAATTGCCACTCGAAGTCGTCCCTGGGCGGCCGTGGAACGGAAACGGCCGAATTGGGGGGGGACAAATTTAATTTGGCCGAGGGGGAGATGGCCGCGATGTTAGGACCTCGAACGGTGCACCCGCACCTGTTTCCTTCTATGGCACGTATCCACTTTGGGCGATTTCGCTTTTGGAAGCTGCGGCGGTAATTTTCGAAGATTTCGCGACGGAATGGAACGGCGGACGATCGAAACATTCTTCTACTTAGAGAGTGAGATTATTGGAAAGGTCTTATACGAAGAGGTGATCCGAAATGATGTCTAATTTTCGGAGATCCGAGAGGGAATGAAATTTCATCGTATTGTGTATAGGGATTGCAAATTTACCTACTTTTTCAATTACGGGTAATTCGGTAAAATTTCCAATCAAAACCGGTTAACCGGTAATTAACCGGTATTTTTTTAAGGTATTAAATGACGTAAAATATAAGAGTAAACATTACAAACAACTTTTTTTTAACTCTAATCGAGCATTATAAAAAATATGCAAGTGAAACTGTTCTGAACATAAAATATAAAATGATATAACACAAAATAGATATATTTGTATAACTATCGACAGTACTTATTAAAATGGATCTTCGTCAGGAAAGCAATGACAAGAATCTTATCTTTCATACATAATTAAATATTTTTTATTTGACAATTCTTTTTAACAAATATGCATGGAAAAAATATAATTTGTCTAAACTTTGGTTTCCTGATCGCTACTTAATATTTGTACAAAATAATCCAGCCACGGATAAAGCGCTCTCACATTCTACACTTTTTGGTCGGGTAATCATTAAGAAATCATATGCCATTTGTATATACTTTCTCCTTACTTTTTCTCCTTGAAAATGCGTCCATCTTTTTGATGACTTGATTCAGATTCTTACTGAGTTTTCTTTTGGATCAGAGTTGCTTCTCCATGAGAATTTTTTTTTCACTGATAACATAGTGGATGTCGACGGAATTAATAAACGCATATATGCGCTATATTGCTGTACGTAATTTATTGAATTACCGGTCAAAATTTAGCGAATTACCGGTAAAAATTTGAGGGTATTTCTCGCGATTTACAATTACAGGTATTGCAATCCCTAATTGTATAAACTGTAAAGAGTACAATGGTTGCCATTTAAGTAAGAGTGTCACATAATTAGTGAATAATAAATGTAAATTTAGTAAATTTGAAATGAAAATCAGTATAAATAAATACGAAAATACCCTAACAATCTAAAAATACAAAGAGTTTATTAAAAATAAATGAAGAATGTATAAAAATATACAAAAAATATGTTTCCCACGAAGAAATATAGTCACTGGCCAATTACTGCCATTCAACATTATTCCTATGACAATTGTTGGCCCCCTGTAATTTTCCTAATATACGTATAATTTTAATAAATAATTGATTCTTGTATAAAGTTTTCACTTTTATTTATCGACATATAGAGAATATGAGAGATATACATATCATAGATACAGTAAACTATTTGTAAACTTTCAACTATATTCTTATAGTGTTTTCATTGAATCGCTGCAATTTTCAAGCTTCAAAGCCGACTCATCCTATTTGTTTTAATATATAATCACAGCATACAATGAGTGGAGAAATGAGTGATTACATCCGATGCAACAAAGTACAAGGAATATAAATATGTTCATTAAAAAAAGGCATAGCATTGGTATTTCTTTATATTCATTTATTTCTCAAAATAAACCATTGTATTCTTTACCCCTATAGTCGAAGCTACTATTCTTTCTATTTGGGAAATAATTCTTGGAATTGCTATCGAAGGAATTACATCATTTTCCATTGCTAAATGGAATTGAATACGCGAGTGGTATCTACTCTATTACACGAATCCCACTACTTAATGAATGAATAAAATGCAACTCTCTATACTGACTCTATCTCCTTTCGTCCAACCACCACGCACTTTCTCGAGAACCTGCCTCCCGTTCTCGTAATTCCCCATTAACCAGCGACAACGCGCTCGAGAACGGGACTCGTCATCGGCTCGTTGCACGCGCCCATAAACTCGCCACTCGACCAGCCAATACGAATTTTCATAAGGAAACCACGGCGCGCAGTGGAGCGTTTCCCGGAACCATTATCCAGCGCAAAGTCGCTCGCTCGTAGCCGATTCGCCCATTACAAATTCAAAGGTAATTGCGCGCGAGCCATAAATACGCGGGACGGTAGATCCTAACTAGCAGCGGCGAACAAATGATAACGAAAATTCCATTACGCGGCGGCTGTGGAAGAGGGAGCTTCTTGGAGGGCGACGATCGGGTTGAAAAGCTGTTTCTCTCTCCGTTAGCCCATCATGGAGGGCGAAGCACGAGCAAAAGGGCAGGCTGGAGGACGAGGTGGGGCGCGAGACCGCGAGCTAAAGGCCGCTAACGAGGCCTCCGGGCGATTAACATCGGCATTTTAACTACGCCGGGCCCTCGTTGATTTAACGGGGCCCCGTCCACTCCTACGCGTAATCGCGCGCGTCCCCGAGTAACGAAGATCCGTGGCCTCGTCGAGAGCGCTTACCCTCTCCCCTGATTATCGGCGCTGGATCGGTACCGACCACGTGCAGGGCCCAAGGGGAACGTGGAAATTTGGGCACGGCCCGTATCGGGGAAAGATCGATCGATATTAGATAAAACGGATCCCGGGGAATTGAATGCGTTTGTTAGCGTTAATGCGATCCGCGCGTTACACGACGCGAGGCTTGTCGGGACGTGGGCTGGAATTGGGACACGTGGAACACGGCTGCAACCGCCACACGAGTTTCTAATAAGCAGAGAGATGCTTGGGTAGCTTGTAGTCTCTGGTCCAAATGGGCTTGGAGAAGGCTGTGCCATTGGTACCATTTTAGCTGTCACTATCTTAAGGGGAATCCTATTTTATCATAAAATACATCAATTTCAAGCCACCGCAAACTGGGGGGATATTGGCATGTTTTTGGAACATTTTGCTATATAATATAAAAATTAACTTTTAGGCATTTGTTTTAGGTATCCTATCATAACATTGCATCTTTTCTGAATGGACTACAAGTGTCAAAATGCCTAAAAGTTTTGTCCCTATCCTTCTTTAAGACATGTTAAATACGCTATATATATAAATAGCACTAAAAAGTTAAAGTTTTACCACATCTGAACTTACAGTAACACTTAAATTTGTTTCGTTTCATGTTCAACGAACTCTATTTTATATTTTTTTCGTTAATATTTTAAATTTGGTTTAGGTATCCTATTATAACATTGCATCGTTTGTGATTGTACTATAAGTGTGAAAATGCATAAAATTTTGTTTCTTTTTCCTTTTTAATAAATGTTAAGTAAATGCCAATATTACCCCGTAGGTACTGCCAATGTTCCCCGCGTTCACGGTACATATGTATAAAATGAAACGGCGTTTCATTTCTCTGTGTCAGATTACCTGGTAGATAAATATCATGCACACTAACGGCCGGCGAATTTTGCGCGGCGTGATGGTCGATCATGCACAGCTACTATATTTATGGATAAAAATTAATAAAATGAAACTGCGACCTCCTCAAACATGCATCAAAACATGATCCAAATTTCAGATGAATCGAATCGCTGGTTTCTTAAAAAAAAATCCCAAATTTTGCTATGCTTTTAGTCCAAAGAATAAAGGAATAGGACTCCCCCCTTAACCCACGATTGTCGCACCTATTTTTTTAAACGTAGTTGTCACACTGAGAAGCCAATTTTCAATCGGCTGCTGTTTAAAAATTATTATCCGTTAAATTTAGTCGCAAAAATTCTGAGATGAAGTTTGAACATTGCAGAAAATATGTTCATCGTTGAAAATTAAGATTTAATGTATCACCATGTTTAATACAGTAGTGCGATTTTCAATGACGCCTCAAAGAATAAACCTCAAAGTCAAATTGTGGGTGATTCTGACCCAGCGTGACAACTGAGAGTTAATCTATTATTTAATCAAGTTTGCCAAGTAATTGGAACAAGTTGAATGCACTCCAAATCGTCACTGTCGCGTGTATTAATACATGAGAGAGGAGAATCTTCCCCTTTTTTCCTCCTGTTTCCTTACATTTGAACGCTTGGAAGACAGACGGTGTTGCAATGGCTCCAGACGCGCGTACTTGTTTTCCCTGCTTGTGTATTTAATAAAATATCAGTCCCGCCTGCTTATACATATGGCCCTCCGGCTCGCCGTTGATAGAATAACAGAAACGCGTGTTTGCTTTCGCAACAGAACTTCCCCGGGGCCGTGATTTTCCTTGTAATCCGCGAGCGAACGCGATTTCGAGCGTGTCGGAATACTCCCTCGGTGACGATCCGATGTAGCCACCGATCGGACAACATTTCCCTGGGATTCCCCGGCGACATCCCCTCCGCGTTCTAACTCGCGAGTACAGTGAGCCGGTAAACACCACTGTGTGCGCAATAAATTGCTGTCAAATTAGTCACTCGAGAAAAGGAAACCGAACAAATCATACTCGAAGCATTATCCCGTCTACACTTTTGTTTATACACTTTGCTCCTATATCCCTAGCGTGATTAAACCAGTGAACACAGAAATATAGCACCCACCATCGCACAATTAACACACTGATAAGAATCGCCAAAAATACAGACCGCCATGTCGAATTTCCTCTTCCTGTTGTTCGTTCACATCCAGCAGCTCGCATGATTCGCAGTAGAATAGCCCGAGGTTTATCGCTTCCTGCCGCAATTGTCGCGCGGCTGTAGCGCCTTGTGAGGATTAACGATACTTTTATTGGCCCTGTTACCGGCTAATTGCGCCGGTTCGCCTACACCGCGCACGTAGCTGGCCCCAGCGCCTATTCGGCTCGTAGATTCATCCCGCAGCTTATTCCTCCGCCGTTTCGCGCACTTTTCTGGGCTATCGTGGCCGATTAGCCGCTTTGGCGGGCCCGAAGACGGTGCACCGTCGGCCTCCACACGCAGGCTCGTCTATTAAGCGACATTAGAGGCATGGCGAACCGGTTCCCCGTTGGCGAGGCGGGCTTTGTTTACGGGGCCCACCAGGCCCGTTTGTCGCGGCGCTACCGCGGCTGAATTTATATAAATGGGACCCGCTGCTCCCAGGGACGGCCACGTTTCTAAACACCAGGCCGCGGGGGCTTTAATCAAGGATAACAGCTGTAACGGCGTAATCAGCGACGATCGAGAGAGAAAGAGGAAAAGAGAGAGGGGGTACTGCGAGAGTACGACTATTAATATCCATTTGGAAGTCGGCTTTTCTCTTTCTCTCGATCGCCGCCCTCTCCCTCGGCCTTTTTCCACGCTTCTCCCCCGTTTCGCTGCACGATCCTCCGTCTCCTTCCCCCCCTCGTCGCATTCTCTCTACGCGTCTCTGTTACGCTCTGGCACGCAGTAAAATTGAACGAGGGGATCCGGGGTGGATGCGAGGGTGCCTAGGATCGAGGCGCAGGGCGATGTGTGGCAGCGCACGGCCATCGACGCCCCGGTGCCTCGGAACAGAGAAAAGGGGTTGCGAATCGATCCGAAAATACCGAACCGGAAATTGCCGCGTCGAATGCGTGACGGTGCGCGGCTACTTTCGACTTCATCTCCCTGGATCCACCAGGATTTTCGGAGCAGCTGGGGATTCGAGTGGTCCGCTGTGACTGTTGAACGTCGAGCTCGAATCGACAGGGAGATGAGGACATAGTCATAGAGAGGAAAATCAGGTGTTTGTTGTTGGGGCAGTGCATTCCTTTGAGGTCGATTCGAGGGGTGCCGATTGAATTTTCCATGCCGCAATTTGTCGATCGAAGCCAGGGTGCAGTTTGTGGTATTCCCACGTTTAGCGTTGCCGTATGAGGAAGGAAACTAGACGCCACTTGTTTTCAGGAATTACTTGACTACTCCGAGTAAGATTGCGAGGTGACGCTGGAAACCTGTTCACATTTGCTCAGCGTTGCCCAAGAGGAAGATGACTATGGGTTGTTGACAGACGCCGGAGTATTAGAGGAGCGTAATGGCCCTGCGCGTCACTCACCACCCTTTCGATCATAAAAAGAATCGGCCTGGGAACTCAACGGACGCACGTGCTACTTAGAACACCGATGCAAGTGATGGCACTCTTCTATTTTCCTCTGCCGGTTATCAGAGAATATTCGAGAGGCTTTCTGCTCGGAGAAGCAATATAACGTTCCTTAGATACAGCGTGGATAGCAATTTACCGGGCCTCGATGAAGAATACAGCCGCCCCTTGGCCACGTCGGAATCCAAAGAACGCCGCGGAAGATGCAGGGCTTTAGAAATTATTATGTCACGCCATAAACTGCATCCACCCGTCCTATTTCTCAGCTTAATAACCTCTCAGATAAGATTAATTCATTAACAGGTACCCGCTAATAACGCCGGCTTGTAGCCACAATTCACTCGATCCAGCCGAGGAAGATGAAAGCGTGGGCACCAACAACGTCGGCGAGATAAACGTTCCCAGCTACGTTCTGGAGAACCAGAGACGCATTCTCGGCCGAATGGCCCAACCTTTTCAACCCAGAACACCACTCGATCTTTCCACTTGTATTTCCTGCGGATAACCAGTAATTAAAAACCGGAAGAAATCCTGCCCCATCCCTCCCCCCATTAGTGGTCCACCAAAGTGCACTTTTATGAAAGCAGAAACTAATGTGCGTCAAAAAAGCGAACAGGGCAACGCAATTAAAAATTCAAGACTCCGCCAAGCGGGTGGAGCCGCGGAAAAAGTATCGTGACTCGTTTAAATCAACGAGAGTTGCACGGTTGCGGATTTCCGCGAGAAGAATACGCGAATTCGCGACGAGACGCGGCGCGGCGGGTACCTGAAATTGGCAGCTTCGGCCAGCGAGGGTGCTAATTTTCGAGGGTCGGCTCCGCGGCCCTGTAATTAATGGGGTTTGTCATCCGAGTAAAAAAGCCCCGTGGGTGTAGCTGAAACGGCAGCGGGCAGCTCGATCGTTGATTGGTATCTGTAATTGGCCTGATTGTCCCGTGGCCCAATTAATTTAATTACGTTTAATTGCGCATCGGGGCGCCGCTCTTCGACCGGAAAGCACGGTTCAGCTCCCCCCCTTTTTTCTGCCTGTTTTCCGCGGAGGAACGGTGAACTGGGGCAAGCCTGCGAAGGTGGCGATGACTGTCGTGGGCGGAGTACGTTCCGATGGGCATATATTGAATTTCGCCAAGCAGCAATAAAATTCGGTCGGATGAAAAATGCAGGCCTGGGTTCCGGTTTTACGTGGGCACGGGCGACAATCGAGACGCGTCGGCCGCGCTTTACGGCCGGTCTCCGATGCGCCGCGGAGACAAAGGGAGACGAGGGAACGCGACGGAATTATACAAGTTTATGTCGACGGTTAGTTTTGTCGGTCTTGAGACGCGCGGGGTTTATGCAAATCCAGCAGCGTCGCGGGAAAACGCCGTTAAAACGGCGAGTCGCGATATTGCTGCGCGGCAGACCTCCCCTTCGACGTAATGCCATGCAAATCTCGGCTAGTTGCGAAAGTTCGTTATAACAAGCTGCCTGTGAAGCGGGGAGAGTGGAGGTGGCGGGGAAAAATTATGCGGTTGTACTCATTGACATCAGTGGTCCTGGAAAATGTCAACTTATCGATCTTTAAAATGAAAACTTTTACAGATGAAACAATAAAATAGAATTTATGAAACCGGTATATACTATAGTGAGAGCATACCGAGGCTCAGTTTCAAGAATTGTTATTTTATAATAAAATTTAAATATTAAAGAATGTGCAAATTATTCTGCAAAATTTAAAACAACGCGGCGTTGTTAGCGTAGGTTCCTACTGTTTGCACTGAATCGCCGCTGTTAATTTAAAATTTAATTGGGAAAGCTTGATGGAGAATATCGTTAGAGAACGCTGAGATAGTATAACAAAGATGATTTTCATTGAAACGATATGGAGATGGTTGGCAGTGTACACGAGAACCGGTCATCGTTCATGCGTAATCCTGTTGACGGAGAAGCACCGAAAGGAGACTGTAAACGTTAATCCGTGAAAATTCATAATTGCACGTTATACGGTAACGCGGCCGTTTCGCAAGTCCCAACTTGACTGCGAGCTCACGACCACGGGGCCCGGTGATTGCCGGGGTAATATCGATATCTCGCGATTAAACGATTACGGAGATTGATATCTCAATTGGCGGGTAACGATTTCTGTGTTATTACGGCGGACGGGTGTTTCCGCGTCAGGAAATATCTGCTCGCTCTCTGCCCCGCTGAAATTTCACTTGTCAGCGACCTACGCTTGAATTTACTGGTTTAATGCAAGCACGATATATCAAAGCACGTTTCTGTATATCTTTAACATCCACTCTTTAATTTCCCACTAATGGACCACGAATTCAAATTCTCCAAATTTTTATCGATTCCCTATTAAACTAGCTAGAGAGCAATGATTCCTTCTAACACCACCCCTTTAACGCTCAAACTTCAAATTTCTTTCCATCACCAAGTAGACACCTTAAATCCCCAAAACTTCCACTCTCTTCTACTATGTACTTCCAATATCTTCCACTCTCGTAGGAAGGATGATTCCAAGTTTCCCGAGTGTACATTCGTGGAGATTCGAGACACGGGGTTGCAACCCGTTATTAGACGCGCGTGTGCCTGCGAATCTCCCACGAAAATCCGCACCCTCGGCGGCGCGAGCGGCTAACAGAAAATTATCGCGACCGCGTATCGTTCCCGGAGGGCCCCGAAACGCGCCGCGCCGGCCCGCCCCAAACTCACCCCCTCGTGGGCCGACGGTGCCGCATTATGTATACGAGGCTGGCCGGCACACGAGGGGATTCCTCGCGGTATTCGTTACTAATGGGCGTTCTATTTAGCGGCGCCCTCGGCCCTCCAGGGACGTGTCACGCGTCACTGGTCTCCAACGCATCTCCCGCTGTACAATGCTCGACGCTCGTAACGCCGCTGGATGTCAAAGAGCCAAGCACAAGTCAGGGATGCTGCACGGGCCTCTAGGTATCAATGTTTCGGTGTACGCGGGCCTGTTCCTTCGTGTGCGTGCATCGACCGACCTTCGGGGGGAGAAAGTTCTGTCCGCTGTCTTGTGGGCTTGACGTGGGGTTCGTTTCAATCGATGCAAAAGTGGAAACGATTGGGGTGAGACGGGTAATTTTCGGGGACATTAAAAAACTCCGTGAAGACGTGTTGGATAATTGCTTCTTGTGAAATATGGACGACTCTTCTCAATTTGTAATTTGTAAATTGATGTAAAATTGTTCTTCGATTTTTGAGAAACTACGGGAGGGACGTATTCAGGTTAACCTTAGGGTACTATATGTTGGAGCTGCGATAAACATTATATTGTTTTATAACGAAAGTGTTTATGTTGAAGCAACGAGCAGATCTACATTTTCTAAGCGGTTGACCAACGATAAAAGCGTCCAATCGACGATCTTATAATTTCTTTCGTAGCTTCAAACGTATCCTTAGTCGATGATATTCGAGGTGATAAAGTAGCCTATAATTCAGCCGTCTCCTTCAAGGGACAAAACTTTCCCCGCTCGTCCATAGAATATTCACGCGGATCTGTATCTGTTAACGGGGGTAGGCGAGCGTTCACGTACGGCCGCGCGAGATTCCATGGGGCGACACTTTTCCCCGGAAAAGGGGATGGCGCACGACGCCGGTGTGCCCCTCGATCAACGTCAATCAGCCGTTAAACAATGACGCGCCGCGCAAAGAGGATTTTATTGTATTGCGGAGAGAGCAAAGTTGGAGGCACAATGCGACCCGCCCCGCAACGCCGTCAAGTCACCCTCGAATATTTTCTCCGCGAGAGAGAAACGTCACCGCGACCGTTTTCTTTCTCCCTTCCGTTTTTCCCTACGTCCCCTTTCATCCCGTTTACACGAACGCGAGCGCGCGTCGCGAGATGCGGTTTTTTCTTTAATATTTTCATCCCGACGATGCGCCAGTGACACGCTGCCCTCGAAGGAATGGCGCGCAACCCCCGTATTCTTCGAAGGGACGCGTGAGAATCGAATGTGCGGCAAGAGATACCGTGGCTGGAATTCTGACGAACATTAACCGGGCCCAGAGGCAAGGGCGAGTGAAATATTACGGCGGAGGGGCAGGATTGAGGGATACTGGCGCGGTGGGGTTAAGGGCGCGTTGATACCGCCGTTTAAAGGGGGTGAACAGCCGCGTTTGTTGGAGCGGAATGGATCTTGATACCGGCGACGTGTCGATGCGGCCAACAAAGGCGAACGGTTGTAAGGGCATTAAAACGCGATCCACGCGACGCGGGGACAGTTGTTCTTCTTTGGGGGTGAATTACTGTCGGGATTCATGCACGCGGGGGCTCGGATTAAATAGAGGTACACGTTTTATCGCCGAAGAGAGCGTGGATTTATTTATTATCGGCTTGAAGGATTTCGAAGGACTTCGAAGCTTTCCCATTCGTAACGCGAGATTAAAGTACTTAGATTATGTGTGGGGAGTTGTTTACAGACGAGGGTCAGTCGATATTCCAAAGTGGATAATAATAAATATTCTGTAGCAATGTATGCATATATAAATATTAATATGGAACACGAAAACTGTGTTTCTTCATGGATAATAAATTATGAAACAATTCTTCTATGTAATATATGATACACTAGCGGACAAAAAAGTTACCACTTTTTCGATTTGTTCTATTTTTGTTATTATTAAGCATACATTTGGAACTGTGGCATTTCTTTAATATCCATATTCTGATGGAGAATTTAAAGCTGTAGAATACCCACTTAAAGTTGAATTTATTTAACTGACAGACAAAAGTGTTATACGATATTAAACGGGGTAACAGTTTCGCGGCCGACAATGAAGTTACCACGTTTAGTAACTTTTTAGGTTGTCCTAAAAGCAAAAGGTACCCTACAAAATATTAGATAGTTTTATTAACGTTCAAAAGTGGTAACCTTTTGTTGGCTTTGAAAGTGTGTTGTCTTGTTTAATTTTATATGGGGATTTTGTTTGTTAGTTAAATAAATTCAACTGTAACTGGATTTTATACAGCTTTTAATTCTCTTTCAGAATATGTATATTAGGCATATACTGTAGTTTTTAGTTGATATTGAAAAGTAATACAAGTAGGGTGGTTCGAAAAAGTGGTAACTTTTTTGTCCGCTACTGTATATAAATATGCAATTCTATTGATCTGTACCTTGTTATTTCTGGACCACATTGTACGAGGTGTTAAAAAATTAAGGGGCCGATCCATACATGCAAATTCCTTACAGCGAAAGAAAAGCCTGACATATGAAACTTCCTTTCTGAGATGCAGATGGTTGAAATAAATGAGTCCTGCTTCAGATATGCAAATTTCGGGCTACCGTACAAATGTCACACACAACACAAGCTCACGCGCGAGAAATCACGAAGGGAATGTGCCCCCCCCCCCCCCCGACACTATGATTTTTATTTTTAAGCGATGATAATGAGTCGCGAATAATACTTTTGCAATAGTCTTTCCACTCCCATGGTCGAAACAAACTGACTCCCGCGTTCGACTTCGGGGTTTCATCGACGCTGCCTGAAAATCTGGAATACACAAGTGTACGGTAAGCAGGTAAGAATCGGTGTGGGGTCCCTAGAGGCTTACACATGTGGCCTCTGTCACGTGCGCGCGTGATCTACGACGGATTAAGGCCATAAACGTGTTACGGGCTTTGTTCCGCTGATAATCACACATATTTTTACTATCTTCTTAAGAATCGCCCGTCTAACTGTACCATTTAACAGCGACAATCACCGGGGAAAGAAACAAAGAAGGTGAAAGTCGGACCTTATCCTGTCATAAATCTTGCGCACTCGTGCCACTGACGAATACTTCAACGTGCCTCAACAACACACACGCGTTATCCTTTTTACGTATTCTCTACCTTCCCGGATTGCACACTGCAGTGCAAATGCATTCTTCTTCCCAAAGAATCTTTTGCTTAGTTTAAACGTATGCACGGGCCAAAAAAAAAATTTCCGGCACATCCAACGAAGAGCTCTTATAGAGCAAACATTTCTATTTAATTTCGTTTTTTATTGGTTTTTTGTATGATTTTTATTGGCCGCGTTATTCGCGATCAAAGCAAACAAGGTACTTTTCACTTTGAACACCTATAACTTTGCGAACTCATGATCGCAGACAAATTTTCATGAGTGTTTTGGAAAGCTAAGAATGTATCCTTTCAGAACCTTTAGTTGCCAATTTAAGATTTTTTTAATCATATTAAATACATTTTAAAATGATCATAAAAATTGACCAAAATGTTTTGAGTATAATAATTTGGCCACCCTCTGTATACCTACCAGTGACGCATTCAGGATTTAAGGGTAGCGAGTTGAACGGATAAATATATTTGTAATGCAATTTCAATAAAATTAATTCGGTGATTATAAAAATATATTTGAAGAATAAAATTCAATTTCCTTTTCTTTTTACAATGCCTCTTCTTTAGGAATGTGCGTCACTGACTCGAAGACAAATCATCAGATTAACAAATTAAATTTCTAAAGCCCCTAATTCTTCCCTAAAAATCTGAAAAAAGTAACATCTTCCATACCATTCCACATCCACCGTGTCCACTCATATTGGTCCGGCCGTTCCACCAGTCCCCCGCGCCTCGATCGTTAAATTCCTGTAGCCGCGGGATAATCGCAAGTTCAGCTACGCGTCGTTTATTTCTTGCCCTCGACCGTTCCCGTTCAAAGAAGCACGGCAAACATTTTTATTAATCGCTCATACATATGAATAACGCCCGCCACCGCCAAACAATGAACCGCGGAGCGTAGAAAAGAAGCCTCGACGGGAAGAGGGGGGTGGAAAAAAAAGAGGAGCACGAGGAATCGCCGTCTATCAAGGTTTTCAGGATCTTATCGGATCCCGCGGCTTTAAGCATACAATATGATACCCGCCTATCCCGCGGCGGCCTTAGCAGGCCACTTCCCTCTTCGTTCGCAAGCGGCGAGCATTCACGGGTGACACGCGTAGGTACACGGCTGCTCTAAAGTGAGTCACCGAATTCGCGTGGGCTCGCAGCTGCGCCGAGTTCGAGAACGAGTATCCGTCTTGCTCTTTATCTACTGCCTTCAGGGCCAGGTTGACAATGCTCCGAAGAGCTGGATACATATGTATGTCCTAGGGGGAGGTTGCGGAGCGAGGCTCGCTGGGCCGACGCAACGAAGATGGATAGGAGAGCACCGCGACGTGATCGTTCGATCGCGAAACGGTGAAATTCGATCGAAACCGGGCTAGATCGTTAGACTAGAATAATGCGATCGTATATACTATTGCCATTTGTACTTAGGCACGTTGATTCTATCCTGTATGGTGGCGGGGGTGTCGTGGGTGGTAGATTCTTCAGCGTCGTGTATAGATCGATTCTGTCTCAGCAAGGATGCCGAAGAGTTTGCTCTTTTATCAGAAGCTGCATGCTTTGTATACCATGTAATTACATCATTTACAGCGCGCTGCCACAAAATTCAATCATCGATGATTGCCTCGTTAATCTTCCCCCCTTGAAAATAATCGGCCGGTTGCCGTCCTCGACGTCTGAAGTATTCGCGAAGATTCCTCCCGCGAGACACTCGTTTATCAAGAAAATGAACGGAACAGGGCGTCCGACGTTCTGTTTACTCGCCTGAACGCTTTCACGGCTACCGTGCTCCGTAATATACGGACGAGCGGGAGAAGAAAATTGAAGAAACGCCGCGGGCTGGTCATATACGTCCACGGTGAAGAGAAACAGGCGGAGCGAAAGAGAGAGAGGGGGAGAGAGGGAGAGAGAGAGAGATCGGGAGCGCCCTTTGTAGCGAAGGGCAGGGAGCACTCGTGAAATCGATTTCATATAGAATGCTGCCTTCTATCGGTGACGTAATAAGACGGCATGTAGAGAGCACGATATCGTGCCCCTCGATCCAGACGATTGCAAACACGACGTGGGTACTTGTCGCTTGTTCCCTAGCAGAGCGCGCTTCGGTGGAGGGACTTCGTCAAGACGGTGGTTTGTCCCGGGCGCAGTCAGTGGTAATCTCCTCGTCGTCGTATTTACACGTATCCTACCGAGATCCGGGGGATTTACGGGATACGACGTTTCCACGTGTACCTGCTAAGCCGAGGATCGCGCCAGACGTTTCTCATTCGAGGCGACCGGGACTTTCGCGGGGACCCTTCGAACGGGGCTCGGTTCGGGTTACGCGATCGGCAGATCCATCAGCTGGAAGTTCGTATCAAGGAAACGGGGCGTGAATGGAGTATCTGGATAGCAAGATCGTTGGGAGCCAGCGAACACTCGGCAGATTGAATCGAAACGCGACGTGGATGATCTTGTAGAATGGGGAATAGAATTTGAGGGGACTAAGGAGCAGTCAAATCTTTTGAAAATCAAGTATTTTTGGCGACGAAAATTGTGACTAGGACTTTTGGGTAATGTTTATTAATACTATAATGCGTAAAATTTTTTTTTTGAATATATATATATATATGTACATATATGTATGACGACGTTATAGTCGTCTAATGTGTAGGCGTTTTTCTGTGGTTTTGCAGTAATTGCAAAAAAAAACGGTGGTTCGGATGGACTTGAAATTTTTACAGCATGTTCAAAATATATTCCTTTCAGCCTTGAACCTCAATATTAAAGTGTGAAAGCTATAGGTTCTGAGATAAAAAAGAAATAGCCATATGTGCATCTCAAAAATGGAAATTTATCGTAAAAATCCCTTTCTCTTAGGTACTGTTTTAATAATTTTGGTTTAATTTTATTCCGCGATTCGGATCGGAACTGCAGGTTCTAAGAGAAACATATTCCAAGGAAACCGTTGAATCTTTATTTTTAAGCTCAATATCAGTGCCAAACCAACGACACTTTTTCTAAAACACTGTATCATCAACCCCGTGTGGCACCATTTGTAAAATAGTGTAGACTAAAAACAAATATTGTTTGGCTCTACGTGATAGTAACAAACCTTATATAAAAGGAAAAGTCTGTGCTTGCTTTTATCTCCTTGTAATTAATTCACGAAAAATATTTGATTTTCGAGCGACGTGACTGCCTAGTCCCCTTAATGAAGAACAGGTCGCGTTTAATATCACATGTCCTGAGATCCAAAGCTACTTTCCCGCGCTGTAACCTCCTACCAGCCCTCCAACCACAAATCTCCTCGAAAAACCTGCCCGGGAACGAATGCAAGTGCACGATCGTTCCACCAAGGAGCGAGAATCCCTGCCGCGATCGAATGCTATCATCGCGTTACTCGAATCACCCGTGGGGCATTTATTCCCTCCGTACGCCCGTCCAGTTCGACTCGGCGCATTCTAATTGATCTTCCTTGGGTAACGAGCCGCGTGCACCCGCCCGTCTCTTTCCTCGGCGCCTTCCCCGGCTGTATACGCTCCCAGCGTCCCCATGCGGCTTAAGGAGCTGTAAAATCGCGCGGCTCGGTGGACGGCGAGCCGATGAAAGTGACGGAACGAAATTCCATCGACTTCGTTCGCCATGCTGCTCGCTGTCGTAACGCATGACAAACAATGTCGATAACCCATAATCTTCGGGAGGGGGGGGGAGCACCGTTAACGTCCTCCGCCGGCAGAAACGCCGGAAAAACGGAGGCGCGAGCGCGAGGGCGCGTAAAGGCGCGTTAGGGCGCCTCGAGACCGCGTGAGCGTGCTTTATTTCTCGGGCGAATCGCTGCCAGCCACGGCACTTTATTTCCGCTCCACGCACTCCAACTTTATCGCTGGTAAAAATGAACGAGTTACGGGTGGAAGTGGACGCTGCGAGCTACAAGCTGAAGGAGACGATTTGAGGATTGTAAGATCGTGGAATGTGAAAGGAATGCGTAAGTTCACTGCTGGACCAGTTTGGGAGAGATGACGAATATGCTGTATATAATATTCTGAACATATGAGGAATTTGGATTCACTTTTTAGAATGAGCGATCGGGAAGCAAAGAGTTAATTAATGAAGCTAGGTATAAGTCATTATTTTAAGGGGGAACACCACTGTGACGGCCAGAAAAGAAAACCAGTTTTAAAATTTTTTTCAAGAATAATTTAAAGGTTTCACATAAAAATGGTATTACCTACCATTAGTACAATGTCTTAACAGATTATGCAAAAAAAAATAAGTAGAAAAACCTGCATAAATTTTAGTATATTAATTAATTCTTCTAAACCCTTCACGCGTGCTGGTAGGATATGTAACAATGGAACAGCAGATCCGAAATCATATTTCATTCTTTTTACAAACTATATGAGTGTAATTTCCGTTGCACGTACGGATTTATTGACCGAAAACAAATATTTTGAAATATGCTCGAAAAACTGTCCATCTCATTTGCGAATTTTCGAAACTTTTCTTCTAAATGGCACCATTTTTACAAAAATAATTTGTTTCAAAAATCGGTACGTGTAACGGAAATTACACACATATAGTTTATAAAAAAAAATGAAATTTGATTTCAGACTTGCTGTTCCACAGTTGCATATTCTACCAGCGCGCATGAGCGTTCTAGAAGATTAATTAATATATTAAAATTTATGCATGTTTCTCTGCCTATTTTGTTTATAGTAATAAAAATTTTCTGTGAAAACTGTAAATTATTCTGGAAAAAAATTCTTAAAAACGGTTACTATTCCGGCCATCACAGAGGCTTCCTCCCTTAAAAGAATAGTTTTAGAATTCAGTAGAACTGTGCGCACTAACAGAGGATAAAATAATTCAACGAAGGCAGGACTAAAATCGTTCGTCATTCGGTATCGCCCGTGCTTTCTCGCGTTAACATGTCGCGCGCGTGTCCACTCCAACGCCCAGGGACAAGAAAACTCGTGCAAAGAACACGGAACGTGACCGCGCAACAAAAATGCGCGACGTGGACGTGGCTAAAGAAAAGAACTGGACCAGACGCACCTTTAATGACGATTCGACATGCCAATAAATTTTCGCGCGTCGCTGGGATGACGGGAAATGTTTCGCGTGACCAAAGCGGACGGTCGCGAAATCGTAACCTTCGCGCTGAATTAAATGCAATTCACGCTGGAACCTCTCCGGCGCGAGAGGAATCGCATTAAAGCGTTCAAGAACGCTCCGAGCACTAAAAATCAAGCAAAACGTGTTCTGATTTCTGTTGATACAGACACATTAGGAATTCTAGCATTCAAGTATCTTCGCGTTCTAATCTGCTGAAAGGCATCCTAAGCCAAGTTATCGAGGTACAGGTGTTCCCGGAGCTCTGATTCCATCAGGCTTCTGTATGATCTTAAAACTAACTTCAACTTCTAAGGTAAACTAATTCCCCTCTAAGTTGCTTCCAGGAGGAGATAGAAGTGAAGCAGGATCACGTATTGATCTTCCTGGTTGATTCGGGGTGTCTCTAATTTAAATAGAAATAGACTTCGAGCTAAATACCTTTGCAATCACCAAGAACCTGTAAGTCCTGGGGACCATTTAGACCCCTGGCTTTTAACTACGATCAAATGTCCTTTTCCTTCTTTTATCTCGATGATGCAGATCCATTGAGGGAAGAAGCGAAGTGGATCACGTGATTTCCGACGACGTCTGGAGGAGTATCGCCAGAATGCGGAGCTATGTTTCAAGTGGTCGCATAAAAGTCACGGCGAACGCTCCGACACGAAACGACTCCACTTTTCGTCGAATAGAAACCAGTCTGGCGAAGCAGGTGGATCAACCGGAGAACGAGTATTTTCGCGGATGAAAAATCGATAGGCTGGCTCCTATTCGGAGCTGTGCGCCCTGCACGGTTTCATTTAGGTCATAAGTAGGGCCCTGAATGGGGAAGTTAACCGGCTCTATGTTCGGCGATCAGGAGACTGTTGAAAGCTGGTCGATTCAGCGGCCCGGGTAATGACTGGTATTTAGAAAATCCGATCGTCTAATGTCGCTCGCGCGGGCAAACTCAGAGGATACATTCTTGCTCAGCGGTTCCCAACACGAGAATGTATTAGACGGATCTATATTGCACTAGCAGGAGATTGAATAAAAACTGAAATTGTGTAAAAGATTCCTTTAAATTTAGAAATGTAATTCGTAGAATTGAAGAGAGAACATTGAGAGAAGAACACACCCCTCGTGCAACTTATATCCACCGTATCTAGTCTATTATGATTCGATAATACAAAAGAATCATCTTTCTCCAACCCCAAGTACACGAACTAGAGGAAGCACAGCTGAAGTGGCCCAAGATTAAACCTAACAAGCCCCGAAGAATACCTAGTTTTCGATGCGGAAACATTGGGAACCCCTGACCGAGGGGTGTAATCAAGGCACGCCCGCCGGTAGACGCATATCAATGAGGATTCGACATACCGAAGTGTCCCTCTCGCAATCGCGCGAATAGTAAAAGCGGCATCAGAAGCTCATCTCGTCCTACTCGTCGAGGGGGACGCAGTTACCGTCCCTGTCTCTCTCCAGCGAGCTATTTTTATGGCACTTAGAGTATCCGTGCCGGCAACATGCTGGAGCACTTGAAGAACACTTGTGCACATTCCGTTACGTTTACGCAACGATGGCGAGCAGAGAGGCGTCCGAACGCTGTCGGCCCCAACACACCGTCGGAGAATTGCTCTTCACGGTCTTCCGCGAACAGAGATGAAGTGGAGACGGTTTTTAATTTTCTAGTAGGCGCGGCGGCTTCCACTCTACGGGGTCCTTTGCCACGTGCCTTTTTTTCCACCCCCTACCGTTTGTAACAGCTTTCTGTATCACAGAGAGACCGACGGCGTGGCATGAGAGAGTCAGTCAGATTCTCTTTTTTTCTCCTCGTCACAATTCCCACCCTGAGGCCACCCTCTTAACTTTGGAAGTTTAATTAATACCGCGGGAAGGTGAATACTTTCTATTCGAAGTGGAGATTATCGAGGGTGGTTGAGATCTATTAGAAACCAGCTCAGTGTCAACGAGATCCTCTACTATCCCACCACTACGATTCGCGAAAGTGGACGCTAGCGTCAACGACGACGCTATCAGTCAAAGACAATTTCCCGCGGCAAGGGAAGCGGGAACGATAAGAGCGTCGCGACCCCCCGAAAGCTCCGTAAACCTCGAAGATGCGTTACTCCGTGGAAAGGCCGGGAAATGGCGACGAAAAGCTGGTGCACGCGCGACTGGTATCGACATTTCGAAATTGCAACGTTCGACGTCCATTGTCACCCGTCTTTTTCCCCCTGCAGCCTGGAGCCGCGCACCTCCGCCGTGTGCTAGAAAAATCGAGGAATACTCCTCGCGTAGCCACCCTTTAGAGTCAGTCGGTAGATAAAGACGCGGGGGCGGGAGAAAACGTTTCGTCTCTGTCGAGGAAACGGAATTGAAGCACATATACGCGTCTGTTGCTGGAACCAATAGGTGTCTGGAGAATGGGGCCGACGAGACAGTCTTTTGCTGGAAATTATCGGCGATACGTCGATAAAATGCATTTGCGGAGCGGGGGAGTCCATTGTTGCCTTTCGCGGGAGCCGTGACTGACGGCGTTTCGTGTCTGATGGATTGCGAGGAATCGTTTCCCCGCGCGATTCCGTTCAGCGTGTTCCCAGTTCCCCGAAACAGATGGCGAAACGGCGTTTCCCTTAGATTTGTGTGTTATAACTCGCGCGGAGTCCTGGCCACTCGTGTTCTACATGGCTACTCAGAGTTGGAGCGGTATTTTCATTCGCACGGGCAAGTGAAGCATAAAGTTTGCAGGCTCGCGCAGACTATGGGACTCTAACAGCTCGGTTGTATAGGTAAGACTGATTGGCGAACGCTGATAAAACGTTCCTTTACCCTCCAAGTATTCCGTATTCTGTTCGCTCCATTTTCGAGAACTCGTTCACTCGTTATGCAATTTCGCTCGTAATTCCGGGAACGATCCCGGGGAGGTAAAAAGGTTTCGAGCTAATTCGAGGATGTATTAAGTGCACGCATCGCGGTCCGAGCAGTTACCCGATATCACGGAATCGAAACTCGGTAATGGAGGAACGTGATGGCCGGCCATGAAACTTAGCAGCGATTACTTGGCCAGAAATGTGGGAGTTCGCGATCAATGCTGACTCACTGTTTCAGTGAAAGTAAGATTCGTTCCTCGTCTCCGGGCATTAGGAGCTGCTCGTATCGTGTTACACGTGGTTCCCTGCACGGTTTCATATTTAAGGGAGCCGTCGTCTAGAGGGGCTAAGAGTCACGCTGGCTGTTAGAAGCCGTCGCATTGGACCAATATTTCTTACGATACAGCCTTCGGTAAGTCTATCGAAATTAATCAATGAACAGGAGAGCAAGTTAGTGTGGCGAAAAGAAAAAGATTGGCGTGTGAAATAATGCTAAAGATAAATAGACTCTTACCTGCTGACGAAGGTGTGAAATGATTGAAGCGCCGCTCGAGGTATACAAGAATATTTTATTCGTCGAAAGTAACAAATATACAATTCTTCCAAATAAACTCGTGTGGATTTTTAAACCATCAGATTCGTCGTCGATCGAGGCCGTTCCTACGCGATCGAACGTCCGCGCCCGAATTATTCTCCCCCACGTATTATTCTCACTCCCCTTGCACGCGAATCGTATACGGGGCGCGGCGTGTATTGTCGACGTGCACGAAAGAAACACGGCGTTTTGTTCAACAAACTCTGAGAGAGAGAATAGAAAGATCAACGGAAACGTGTTCGCCATCGAAACCGAGAAAGGGTGAGAATTTTGGCACGATCATCCTTCGGGAAACCGGCGGCCCACTCGCGTGTGCTCGTGCAGTTCGTATGTAACAAATCGATAAAACGCGTTCCATTACCTTCTTGTGTTTTCTCTTTTATTTTATCGCTTTGGGAACGATACCGATTCCTCCTCACTTCCACTCGTTCCATACTCAATGTCTATCTATCTAACTATATATATATATGTATATATATATATATATTTATATATAAACATCCGTCTAAATGGACACATCCATTTACTCGCGTTCTCTTAGTACGTATGTACACATATATCCATCTAAATGCACAGTCTCTAGTTACTTCGCTCACGATTATACAATACGATTTTCGTTCTTTTCGGTGTCCGCCCCCGAATTCCGCGTAAACGTATCTCTAACGGAAAGAGTCCTTCGTCCTCCATTCATCTTCTTACAAACGGGTCTATGTACAAAGAAAGGACACGCGGCCGATAGCGCACAATTAGGGCAGTGTCTTGATGAGTTCGCGTCAGGAGAGCCGATTACAAAATGTTCACGGATGGACACTCTTTGTCACCCACTGGTTCACTGGATCCACTGTCTATGGATTCTTGGCTTTCACTCACCACTGGAAACGCACCCAGGGTCTGGACTCAGTGTCGATTCAGAGCCAGGGGCCCAGCTGTGCCTCCAAAATTGTGGCCGCGTCGGTTCTGCCCATCACTCGAAGATGGTTCAGCAGGTCCGTCACGGCCGTGGGCTCGTGGTGCTTCGCTTCCCAGAGGTCCAAGATGTGCTCAGTCGGACTGGACTTCGTCGCGAAGTAGTTGATGTACCTGTGAAGCAACCGGAAGACGCGTGTTTTTCTTTGTGGAGAAAGGGACGCGGTTTTTCGTGAAAAGGGATGAAAGCGTCCGGGGGAGACTTTGGTAATCTCTTGGAGTGGAAGTCGGTGATGCTGAATAGAATCTCTCTAGTCAGATGTAGCTCCTCTTAGTAACATATTATCACAATTTACTAATCTTGTATATGTATTGTAAATTACTCACAAAGGAAGATCCCGAAACCGAAAATTCAAAAAAATCTGAAACCTTGTAAATATGTGGGGGATTCCCTCATGATTACAATGCAATTTTTGCTTGCTGCCCAAATTCACTCTACGGGGGTGAAATTAACCCCTCAGAATTCGGCTATTTTCCGACTTTATTTTGTAACTCGCAATTTGGAAGAGATAGAAAAAAGTTTCAAACCAAATGTTGTTTTTTTTAATTATAACTATCATTTGGTAACTTACAGTTTTTACAGTTCACGAGTTATAATACAAAATCGGAAAATAGCCGGAATATAAGTGGTCAATTTCGCCCCCTTACAGTGAATATAGGCAGCAAACAAAAATTGCGTTGTAATCAGGAGGCAATCCTCTACATATTCAAGAAGTCACCAAAGCTTTTGAGAACTTCCGGGTTCGGGATCTTCCCTTGTGAGTAATTTACAACACATATACAAGGTTACTAAGTGGTGATAAGTATTTATTAGTTAATGAATCAACAGGTTCTAATATCATTGCTTGAATTTTGAATCATCGCCGAAATACAAAAGTATCAGTGTAATATCTGAATTTTAAAGAGAAAGGCGCTGATGCCTGTCAGGAGGTACCACCTCCCAAAACCGTTACACTCAGCGTCCCCATCAAGGAAACCGTCCACCTCTGCCGTGTCTGACTATGGCGATCGAGGAAGATCCATAGAAAGATTTAGGTGCAGGAAGATTTAAAGAAAGCACCAGTGTCCCCCCAGGACGTGTCCGTCAATCATTAGCGACGAAGAAATTGGAAATCTGGTAAGATTGCTAACCTGTCAACCTGAAGCCTCTGCGCCAGCATCCTCCAGTCGTTGCCGAGGGCGTTCGGTGGATCGAGGCACTGGCAGAGCTGCTTCCTGAGGGACCTGGTAAACCGGAACGGTCTCAGGGTGGTGGAGTCGGTGGTGACGTTATTAGCATGGCCGCTGCTGACTACGGTCACCTCCCTCAGCGGTCTGGTCACGCTGCCCGACGAAATCAATTGCTTCACGCCGTCGTAGACGATCCTGAACACCTGCCTGGTGTCCGAATTGCCCTGTGACACCTGGAGCTTATAGCTCCTGGTGGTGGTGGGCCCGAAGGCCGTGTCCAGGCCGAAGGTGACGTGCTTCGTGGTCTCCTGACAGTTCCACACGTCCCTGAACGAGATCTCCTGCCGCTCCGTGGGCGATTTGCTCTGCCACTCGTTGCCAACCTCCTCCAGGCTCACGCACAGCGACTCCCCGTTGTCCTGGAACAGCAGCGTCCGCGGCTTGTCCAGCAGGTAGCCCCTGATCAGCGACTCCCTATCGACGATCGCCTTCATCGCCGCCTTCGTGTCCTCCACCGCGTAGACCCTCACGCAGCATTGGCCGGCCTGGCTGGCGAACAACGCCAGTCGCAGTCTCTTCGTGGCCAGGGAGTTCTCGCAGCTCTGCCCAGCCAGAACGTAGCCGCGCAGCTGCTCGGTCACGATAAACGCCTCGGCGTGATCCAGCTGCGTGAACAGCGGCGTATTGATCGTCTCGTTGCCCAACGTCAGCACCCTGGTCCACGTGATCGACTGGTGATCCTTCGAAGTTGTTATTGCTGCGCCGTCCTCCACACTCAAACCGTCGCACGCCCAAACGCTCAGCTCCCACGTGGCCGGGGACAGCATCGCGCAGTGCTCGAATTGTAGGATCACAGGCTTGTTGAAGGTGGCCGACGGCGGGCCGCACGTCACCACCGCGGATAATTGCGTGATACCGTCTGCGAGGGAAACAAGCGATCCTGGATTCGAGTATTCAGGATGATTTTACGTCGGGCATCGCGGGCGATCGAGGTAACGAGCACGGTGCAGCGCTCTGGGCTACTCCGCTTTATTCCCCGGGATTTCCACTTACGAATTCGTTGTGTACCGTGGAATACCCATTATCCCAACTTTCGCCATCCGGATATGAGTATAATACTCCGCGAGGGCTGTTATTTGAATAGAGATTGCCTCCGCGTTCTACCATTGAAACATTCTTCAACGCTATCGGAACTCTAGATCACACATTTCACGCTTTCCGCATCAAAGCCATCGATCACGCTCTGTGATCACAGTCCAGCGGGAAATGTACGCGCGAATTGCGAGATAATTGAAGAGCTCGAATATGACACGAGTCTTGTAAAATCAGTGACGCGTGAACGACCAGCGTCAGTGGCAATTGGGTCCGAAGCCTCCCTCATCCGGACACTCGCGTCTCCCTATTAGGATAATGAAGCTTCTGCCGTAGCTCAGGGGCCGATGTTACGTGCGATAAACGCGTGACTAATACTACTGGCCGAGGACATCGCGGCGGACGGGACCAATTTAAAACGATGACACTTCACCTGCCCGTGCATCCGGCGTACGAAGACATCCCGCGTCCCTCGACAGCCAACGCCGGCTCGACCGATCGCCGATCGATCCTAGCGAGCCGTCATACGCGAAACGACGCGATTAATAATGCACGCGTCACTTACCGGGCAATCGAGGCCTAAATCGATCCTCGTTCAACACCGCCAGGTAGAGCTCCTCTCTGAGTGGCTTGGGCACCGCTCCCTCGGGCACGGACATCGATATCCCGGCGTCGGGGAGGACCAGGAGGGCGCCGCGCGTGTTCACCGCTGCCCCGGCCACGTTACCGGTCTCCAGCTTCGGCAGCCGGACGCTCTCGGAGGCGACGTTGTACGTGGAGTCGGAGGACGGGTAGGAGCTAGTGACGCTGTTCTCGCAGTCGGAGTGGATCTGCTTGTCGCTGCAGGACTCCTGGGTCGAGGTGCTTGGGGTCGGTGACATTGGCGAGGGCTGCGGGGCGATCGAGAGGTGGGGGACGTCGTAGTGGTGCTCGGAGAGGGATCTCGACATCGACAGCTTCGGGTCGAAAGGATACTCGTAGCAGGCCGGCACGCTCGTCGCCGTTACGTCCGGCTGAAGGCTCAGCTTCTTGTCCTGGTCCGGGAAGAACTCCGGCTGGAATTCTGAAACGCACACCGCCGAGCCACGGCTCGTGGGTATCTCTGCGCGCTGCGGACAGACGCCGCTGTGATACTATCCCGACTTTCGAGAGGGGGGCCATTGGCGCTCGCTACTTTCATCCACTTCGGGGGCCATTACGGAGATTGAGGGGTTCCTAGGGGACAGTGGAGGTTTGTCTATTGGATTTTCGTGTGGGTATGTACTAGGGTGGCCCCCATTTATACCTACGTGTCGAAATTTTTCGTAAGTCCTACCTGTACTACGTGGCATATTGTCTATACACGCGTAGTACTACCTATTATCTAAAAATGTTTGGAAGCACAAAAAAATGATATATACAGTAATTGTAGAAAATCGAATGCTCTTTTAATGTTATTTGAACAGTATTACGATAGGACTTACCATTTTTGAGAAATTCTTCAAATTCAAACCATTGATGAATTAACTTTAACTTTAAGGCCTGGTCGGCACCCTTTCCTGTTGTCCGATAGCAATAATCTTTTTCAGGGACTATTTCTTAATCAAATGGAACCATATTAGGGAGCGAGAGCAAAAGAAATTGAAAGTTGAAAATAAGGGCCAGTCTAGTATGTACTTCAGGGTGCCTCTGATTTGTATTTGATTCGGTAAAGGAGAATGTCGAGTGCACGAATGCAATCCTTCGAGTCCCGTAGATGAAAGTAGCGAACGCGTCGATCAAACTTCGAAATAGTATCATTGAGACCATTCCGAGTCGCACGAAGGACCGAAAACAATCTGAGATCCTCCGGTTCGCTGTACCCCGCGAAACCTTCGCGGGATCACGTTCAAAAGCCCACCTATCTCTAACGAGCAGAATAATTACAACCCTCTCGCGAAACCGTCGCCTTTCGCTCCTTCGTCCGCGCGGTAAGGCCGGAGAGTCTTTTTTATTCCCGTCTGTGAAATGCTTACCGTTACGGGCCATGGAGTAAAGGGAATGGTCCCGACCTTTGCGCCTCAGAAGCTTCGCTAAGAAGAATGCCAGGCCGCCGATTACCACGCAGGCGACAGTCAGGCCGACGTAAAGAGCCACGTCCATCTGCCGGTTCGCTGTGAACATCAAACGACGGCGTTCCGTCTTTAAAACCTTCCACGAACGGCCGACAAAACGTCCAAAGGACCGTGGCTCCGCTAACACGACTCTTTCGCGCTTAAAACCGCTTGCTCGACAGATTATCGCGAGCTCGAACGCTGGGATTAGAGTAACCGAGCAGGCGTTAATTCCCCGTTTCGAGATCTGGCTCGAGGTGCAGCCACGGGTGCGAATGGCGAACAGCAATTCTCGCAATTCTCGCGTGCCCGCGAAACGCGCTGTCCGCGGAGCCGACGAACAACGCCGCCGCTTCATGAATAATTTACGCCGCGATTTTTATTTACTTTTTACGGCTCGAAAGGGGGTGTACGGGGGGACACGTTTTTAAACGGTCCCCGCGTCTCGCTAAATATTACGACGCGTCGTAGAAAAGTTTTAAGGTTCCTCCGCCATTTACGCCGTCCGACGACAATCTCGTTCCCCCCTCTCTCGGTTCCAACCCCCTTCGGTTTTATCGTTTTACCGCTCTCGCCCGTTTATTTCGCGGGGCGATAAAGATTGGGATCATTATTATCGCGGCCATTAGCTCGTCGCTGGTGTAAAAACGGCCCAGCGTCGTTCGGACGGAACAACAATTTCGAGGAACGCCCAGATACGATTGGCAACAAAGACGACGTGGGAAGCGATTAAAATAAGAGGGGCAGAGGGGGGCAACAGGAGAGAAAGGGAGAGGAGGATTGCGTCACGGTGGGATAGCTCGGGCATCCTCGTTTCCTCTCCATCGCTTTCTTCGCTCGCATGGGATCGGGATTGAATTACCCGTATGCAAAGTTTCACCGCGATTCGAGCTCGTTTTATGAATTATGTAATATGGTGAATCTCGCGGCGAGTCGTTGCGGGATTAAGCCGAACGACGGTTGTAAATACACCGCGATATACGAGGCGTCATAAATCGCGGAAAGTTCGTGGATATCAATTTGCTGAGCGAGGGGGGAGGGAAGGAGTTATTCTTGAAAGTTTTCTCATTGCGCCGCGCCGGAATGCCTGTCTAACTGTTCCCTGTTTTAAATAGTTTGATAGAAGTCGGAAACGGGACACTGGAAACCACGTACTTCCATTTGGAGTGAAGTTCTCGGGCTCGAAGCGATTGAAATCAAAGTTCAGTGTATTAACTATTTTTAAAACGAACGCCGGATTCGGAGCAACCCGGTTCAATTACTCATCTTTTTCTGTCCGTTTCACTTACACGAGCTCCAACTTCACGATTACCTACATACGCGGATCACTCAGGCTCGCGATATTACTCTGCAGAGCGAAATGAATCGGTTGACCATGGTATTGGATTGCGCTTCTACATCCAGCCTTTCGTATGATTGCTATAACCACTCGAGCTGCGCCGAATCTCCACCCTTTAAGCCTACTATTCGGAATGGGTATCGCGTATAGATCAGCCAGCATTATGTCCTCCCTTGAATACCCAAAATGCGGTATCACTAAATCGTATCGTTCGCAACTAACTCCGTTCGTACCCACTAATTACGCCGAAACGGGGTTCCAAGAAAAGAATTCTCGCCGTGTTACTTGGGGGTCCCAGAAGCGCGCTTAAAATGCGCGTGCCGCATCGAAAGATTTTCGGAGGAAAATACCACACGAGCGAACACTGTGGCGGCTGACGTTCCTAAGCTTCTTCCAATTTTAGAATGTCAAAGCCATTCCCGGCTGTAACCCCGGTACGTGACTTTCAAAAGCCTCTCCTCTCCTCCGCAGGATCATGGCGCGTCTGCTTGGCGCACGCTTGTCCCCGGGACACGTGCTCCGAACATCAATATACGCGGCGACGAAAACGCATACGAATGTCGCGGAAGGGAGGATGGATTCCCTAAAACGCAATAGTTCCGCGTCGTTACACCCCGAGGGACGTGCGGGGGTTGGTTTCCGCGCGCGTGTGTCGGATATGTTCGCGGGGGCTCACCCTCTCCGCGAGGAGCGCGGGCTGAAAAGTGGCGTGAGGGTGGCGCCGGGATTTATTTTCTTAGTGGCAATTGATAACGCTTCATAACCTTGTCCTAATGTATCTCGAGCCTATAATTCATCCAGCACCCCCGTGGAGACACTTTACGGAGATTGCCGGTCCTCTTTTATCGTACATCGACAGGTTGCGGAAAGGGGTCCTTCAGAAACTCTACAACGATCCTGGAGCGACTACAGATGGATTTGATTATTTGATGTCTCTTTTATGGCCCGAGAAAGTACAGGCGAGAGTAAACGATTGGGGAGGTAGTTAGCTACTGAACTCTAATTAACAGAAATTATTCCAGAATTGTTTAAAAGTATGAAGAATTCTATTGAAAACCTAGACGAAACTGTCCCACTGAAAGTGAAGTACCAAATGAGCGGCTGTTCCCCATGAATGCCTAAAAAATGGCAAAAAGTGTGCTCACGAGAAGCCCCGGAGGGAATTCTCTGGAAATTTAAATGGAAGCGACTGGGAAACGTCCCATTCCGATTCAGCGATCGTTTCGGATGGAGCCACGATACCTTTGCGACTGTTCTCGGCTGTGCGCACGTCTTATCGTACAGCTCGCGAAAATCGAACCGGCTCCCAGGATTCAAGGGGTCGTTTCTGGTCGCCCATCCCCGCTCCACGCAAGTTCGGGGGCTTCGCCACCCGGGATAATGGCACTTTATTTGCATGCACGATCAATTTCCCCTGGTTTCGCGGCGCGGAGGGGCGTAACGGCTACCGATTACATAATTTTCTTCGATATTAAAGCGGCGTCTCCCCTCGCCGCGGCTGCAGGCAGGGAGGGCCGTAGGTCGAACGGTATCGCGTGCAACTTTGATGTGGCTCCGGTCGATACTATCGTCCACCCACCTCTCGGGGGGTGTCTGGATCTATAACGGACCAGTGGGCCACCCTTGACTACCACCAGCCGCCACCTCATTGTTACGATTGTTTGGACCGCTTGTCGGGGGGGCCGCCATCGCTCCTGGGGCCCTCGCGGAGCGTCAATAATTAACTACCCGCGTAATTAAAAGTAAATACTCGGAGGGGGCCTTGGTTGGGGGTCGTTGATGCGGATAACTTGACTGGCAAATAGACTCGAGCTTGTCGTTTGGGAAAAAACGGCAACCCTCTGCAGAGGGGACTGAGGCGTTGGGTGTTATTGTAAGGGCACCTTGGAATTTCTATTTCTGATCTATCTATGGAAATCCATTCGCAATCGACGTGTAACACCTCGCACAGACCCCCGCGCGATTCCATCTTCGCCCTCCATATTCACTGTTAGCCGGTTTTCGCGCCTCGGTCATCGTCGCCGGGAAAAAGGAGCAGCGGAATGATCAATGATGAATCGAAGAATGCATCTGGCTGGCTCTGGGGCGATAGGCGTTCCCATCTGCTCCATTAAACCACTATTTTCTCCTATTTCCCTCGGCAAGAGTGACTCGTAACGCCTTCGAACGTCGCATTAATATACCTGAATCGATGAATATCGTGCGGCGGAGCAGCGGCCGGAATAAGTCGCGCGATAACCTCGAGCTCTTCTATTTTGCGGCGCGCGGGGAGATGCCCGATTTGAATGGTATCAGATCGCGAGGGACCGTAGCGCCGCGTTGCGAAACCAACGGGGGGAATATAAACGGCGCTCGCCGGCCGTGAAGAATCCATCCAAGAATGTCGCGCGACGAGTTAGGCGAGCGTTTTCCTCCGCGACTGGTCGCACCCTGTGCCTCCTACTCGCGCGGCATTTTATTCCCGCCGTTTCTTTCGCCTGCCGCGGAACGAATCGGGGGTGGGCCTCTCGACACGACGCGAGTCGCGGCTTATCTAATCTCAAAAAACTCTCCATCGTGTCGCGAAACTCGACGGCGAACTTGCGAAAGGACGCCCCGCTTTCAGGACTAAGCTAACTTAAACGTCAGAGATGCACGGGACTCACCTTCCTCGGTCAAGTGTGCGCCACCCACTTTCGCGTTGCCACCTGGAAAATAAAGAGAGATGAAATGGTAGAGACGGTGCGGATATCATTCAGGAAGATCGCCGCGCGGGGAAGGGAATGTTCTTGGATTTAGGGGCGCAATAGAAGTAAAGGAAGTTACTCTCACCGCCATGCTATTAGAACAAACACGCAAGGGTTAAGGTACTTTTCAGAGTAAAATGAGAACCAAGCTTCCCCACTCTAATTAGCAGCAGACAACTGAGCTATTCTGTAGAATGTCTCAGTAGGAAGGTAATTTAATTCAGTGAAAAGTCGACGTGCTGGCAGGAATCAACCCCGAAGGGGTTCTCCAGCGGGGTCCGCATGAATAACGCATCCCCGTCTCTGGCGATGGACGCACGGGGCCAAAGGCGGGCATCGAACGGGCGGTGAAAGTCGTGACGAGTCCCTACTTGTCTACCAGAATAGTCGTTCGTGACTTACTGTTGCACATGCCGCCGGTGCAATTCGCCACGCTGATGTCCCTACCCTGGCAAGGTCGGCCACCGTGGCTGGGTGGAGGCTCGTCGCACGATCTTCTTCTGGTATGCGTGCAGTCGCTCCCGCACACCGACCATGTCGACCATCTGGACCATCCTCCGTCCACCACTGATCGCCCCCGGGAAAAAAGAAAAGAAGAGGATCGTCTCGCGTGGAGTCGTTAAAAGGAGACTTGGGCCGACGTAAAGCGACGTCGGGACGTAAAAAGTCAGCGGGCGAAACGGGGAACAGGGGGCTTGTAACTCGTCCGTATCCCCACGAGCCCAGTCTTAGCAGCCATACTTGTCAATTCGGTTGCCGTGCGCCCGAACGGGCTGCCTTCTCGCTTTAATTGACTCGTATGCGGCCCCCATTCCGCGGATGGGGCGGAGGAAAAAAAGAAGTGGAAACGGTGGGCCTTAATCTCGACCAACGTCGCGACACCGTACTTACAAATGGCTTCTTAGCCTCCGTTTCTTTTCATTTGATTTCCTTCTTTTCTTTTCGGATTACAAGCGGGGGTGACTTACCCAGAGTGTTGGTGAACTCCTCCAACGCGCCGGCTGTTCCGAAGCAAGCGTTAGACAGAAAAGACACAGACAGGTGCGTTAACGAAAGCGGACAGTTAGGTTTCGTGAGGGGGTGACGTGCGTACACGAAAGCGCAAGACACTCGGTTTACGGCGGCTCAACCCCTTCGCCTCGGGGGTTTTGATATAGGAACATAGAGATTATGGACGCTCAGAGTTGGGAGCCAGAGATGCTCGCGCTGCGTTCGAAGCCATCGCTATTTTCACCAAACGGTGACCAACTCGGAGCATTCAATACATCAGTCATGTAAAGGAGCGAGGGAAGAGTCTCCCTCCGTGAGGACCTCGTGGGAGATCTCCTAACTCTCAAGCCTCAAGATACAAGATTAGAGAGAGGCTAGAATCTGGCAAGAACCGTTCAAAGAACGAATATCGATCGGCATTAACAGTTACACGCAACCGGTCCCATCGCCTCGTTGATCATGCTCGTACGCAAGCTGAGACATTGAGTGGCGTCTAGAATCAGAATTGCTTGTGTCGCGGGCGCGGCCCGTCACCGTCCAGCCGAGGGGTTAATATTTCAAGTGCCGAGGATGCTCGATTCCCCGGGTGGACGTTGCCCTCTCGGCAAGCGTTTCAATACACTCCGCACGACCGTCGGACCGCGGGGATGTGCCGCAGGTGTCTTCAGAATGTCGCAAACGTTTTCGAAAGGTGAATACAATTTAAGAGAGGCGACTGCGTGTGCTCGCGAGGAGGCAGGCAAACACAGAAAGAGGCGACGCGCCTGTGTGCTGGAAAGAGGGAAAGAAGGGGGGTGTCGTAAATCAAACGAGAGAGCCTATCCTCTCTTCAGCATCGGTAATATCGGTTTGTCGTGGCAGAACCTGCTTGCCTGTCGTCCCCGCGACACGACTTTAGCCGTCCAACGCGGAGGGAACGAGGAGGGAACGGCGACGTCCACTCGCCTCGCTCTCCCGCGCTGGAAAATAGACGATGGGACGCGGGGAAGGTGGTGGAGCCTCGCAAGAAACCTCTAACCGCGGAACTGAACACCGTATCGGCGGTTAACGAAGCGTGATGCTTCCTCGACGATCCCATCCCACCGGGGCAATGAATTCAAGGGACTCACCGGGACAGTTGGTGTTGCAGTCGGTTTTCTGCTGAGACGGACCAAGGCAGGTCTGACCCCCGTTCATCGGCGACGGATTCGTGCATGTCCTCGTCCTCTTCTGGCCACCTTTCGCGCATCTCGAGTGACACTCCGACCAGGCTGACCAGGAGGACCATCCGCCGTTCACTGTAACAGTATCAATAAGGACAGCTTTAGCCCGAGCCTGTTAAAGGAAGAGAAAGAAGTGGAGTGTCCATTGAGATAGGCTATGGACACTTGGGATCAGGGAAACTTCGTTTCCTAGGCAACTGGAATCGTGTGAGAGTGCAATCTATCGAGCTATCGCAGCTCGGGGACGGTTTCTCTGTAATCCTCGTAGTGCAACTGTTGCCTGAATCTAAGTTTATCACGCATTTATGGAACGATAGACGTGTCGATGTAATTTTAGCTGGAATAGAGATTCTGTCGCACTAGTATATCGTGATCAGTGGCTCACCGTAAACCGTCAAGCTGACAGGATCGCTGAGTCTCTTGGCGGCGATGTTCTCTGCCACGCAGGTGTAATTCGCTTGATGACTCAGCTTTGCCTGGCCCACCAGAAGGTGTCCCTCGCTAGATACTAAGAGCGTGTCGGATTCGGTGTCGACGGGCACGTTATTCCTCAGCCAGTACACCCTGGGCGGTGGTACTCCCACAGGGGGAAGACACCTGAGTTCGGTACTCTGGCCTGCCTCCACCGATACCGAGTACGGCGGCGAGTCGAACTGCTTCTTCAAGTCTACGAAAATAGAATTTACGGGGCTGGGTTTGGAGAGAGTGCAACGGCGGGAAGAGGAATGGCCTCTGTAACTTAAAGCTAAGGGATTGATGCCAATATTTTTTCATCCCGGAGCTCTTTGTAGCTTCTCCCGGGGAAACTTGCTCCCGAAGGGAGCGCTCCGACGCAATTTATCGCGGTTGCTCTCGCGTACGAAACAGCTCGTCTCGGAAGACACCGGTTACGTAAGCCCAAGTCGGGCAAACGGTCGTTTCCTAAATTGATTCTCTTAGAAACTCCGCCCGACCGCGCTGTATTGCCTTGCATCAAGGGTCGGAATTAAATAATGACCTCGCTTAGGAGAATCAAGATAATTAGGCGGGGGCGAGGGCGAAGTAAGACGAAAGTAACAGTCTTGACAACCAGTGGGCATTATTCTTAGAAGAATTCGTGTACCCACGGTTGTAGCTCGATGTAATGTTGATGGAAATAATTAGAGGACCGTCTGGACCAAGTGACTGTATCGTATACATATGTAGTAGGATGTACATTGAAAGCTTCAACTTGATGCACGGGTCACTATAATCTTCGATACTTTTTCCACCTGTTTGAATCATTTAGAACCGTGATCCTATAGGGTAATTCCGAGGGAGATGGCCATACGAAAGAAATGTACAGATGGCGGAAATTTCCTATCAGTCTATTGTTTTAGCTTATGTAATGTGGATACATGCGTAATTTCGAAAAAACAGTAAGTACGGTAAACCAACCAGTAATTGACCGCATAACAGTGAATGACCATTATGCAAAGAAATGTCAATTATAAATTTTAAAATATTTTATGTTTATAAATGGAGTGTAGTTGCACTTTTAATATCCCATATTTTTAGTTACGCGTATTAAGCAAACATTAATAACTACAATTCTTATTAAAAGTATGCGGTCATTTACTGGGCTTCTACATGATTTGCATTTTATAATCGTTTTTTTAAAATTACGATAAGAATAAGTAATTATTTTTATAGAAATTTCAAGAAAAATAAATTTAAATGCAATTTCAACAGTTGTTTTGTTGTTATACAAAAATATATTCAATTATTAATCCCAAAGATCCATAAATTCAACAATTCGGTCATTCACTGGTTGATTTACCCTGATGCCTGTGTAATGTTTCTGACGTAGTGTGAAATTAAAGTATCTCGTGTCATAATTGTTTTTATTTAAATCATAAAACTTTTTGTGCAAGAACTTTACAAAAAGAGTATGGCCAACTACCCCGGAATTACCCTAATTATTCTGAGCAATCAATAAAATCACTCAGACTGAAAACTTGAGTATTACGACTAACAATTGGCATCAATCCAGACAGTGACTACTTTTAGGATCGATTTCCCTGCACTTACAAGCAACATCGATAGTCGCCGGTTGACTCTTAATCTGCCCAGACCCCGACCAGGCGATGCAGTCGCACTTGAACTTGTCCCTGCTAAAATACTCCTCGATGTGATCCCTGGTTACGTTCAATTCGCAGTCGACTATCCTGGTCCCAGTGTGCGGGTCCACGAAGTCCTGCTGCTGCGAGCCGTCCGCTCGTATGTCGTTGCAACGGAAGTAAATTTGCAACGCGTGAGCGGCTTTGCAGTGCAGCGTGGCTGGCTTGTTCTTGACAACGAAGGAATCGACTGGCTCGGTGAGGAAAACTGGCAGATGACCGCCTGCCTCGGAGATTAACTCGGTGTCCGTGGCGATCGTGGCCGAAGGCACGTCGTCCTCCTCCAGGAGGTAGGAATCCTCGTCCTCCGTGGCATCCTCGCCTTCTGAAGCACACGAAAGTCAAACCAGCTATAGATACGTCGATAAATACAGAGTAATGAATTTAATTATTCATCGGCGGTACCGAGAACTTTGATTCTACAACTGTTTACGGATGCATTAAAAGCCATCGCAACTGTGATTTCTCCGCGACGAGCTATCTATGACCCCAATCGCGAGATATGCGCGTCTGAGCGCCATAATGAGAGTATAAGAAAGACACCAGACGTAATTACAGTTGCAATTGACGTATCGAGAAACAGATCGATGACACAACCCGTGGTCTGAATCTATTCTTAGTCTAATGTTATATGGCCATCCCATCTCAACTTCGTCAGATGCAACAAGAAGCTTCAATCATTCGTTATCACCCGAAGAGATGAACATAGAAGCTACACCAGTATTACAACCCCTTGCCATAAGCGTCGCTTGGTGGCAACGATCCAGACGACAATAACGAGCCGGGCAATTAACGTCCGCCGATTAATCGAAACAAATGCCGTTGCTTATTATCGGCCGCCGTAATAAATTCGTAGAATTATCGTGATTATCATGGCAGGAGGCTGCGGCAATCAGAGTATCGCGGGACGGACAACAGCGCTCGCCCAGTCAGTCGTTGGAAATCTAAATACAGCCGTGATCGTAATTTACGATCGAGTTATTAATTCGTCCCGCGGACGTTATTCACGATGGTGGCCGTGTATTCCATCGCGAAAATTCTATATTTGCTTGTCAACAATGGCCACCCACTCTGCCCCCTCCCCCTGTCGGCCCGCACCCCCGTGCCCTCCACCCTTGTAAATCCTCGCGCTGGCCCATTAATGCCAGCGTTTCGCGCGCTTCCTCGCTACGGAACAATCGCGCCGCGCCGCACGCTGCAGTAATGAATTTTCGGATTTACGCGGCGCACCGGTGCACAAGTCCGATGCATTTCCCGCCAACCAGCGGTTAGACCTTTATCCCCGTGCGACATTTGGCCGGGGGCCACAATTTTCATCGCGATAATCGGTGACCGCCTCTATATCGCTGCTCGTCTTGCGCCTGCTTCCAAAAATTCGCAGGAAAAATGAATAACCCAGGCGTTGAAACGGGAACGCGGGAAGTGGTGATCATCGAGTATCCGCATTCGACGCGCACGCCACCCAAGTGGGTCGCGAAGGTGTTTTCTGGGAGATCGCTATGGTTGTTTTTAGTGGACGATTTTTAGCAATTATTTATTTATTTTAATATAGTTACATTGTTATTTCATTAACGATATGACACCGATGTTTCATAAATGAAAGGAAGGAAATTTTTACGTTACTTTACATGAGGGAGGGTTCGCAGATTGTTTGAATATTATAAAAAGTGATCGCGATTCAAAAAAGGTTGCGAAACGCTACTATAGTGTCTCATAGTTATTGCTACTGTGTAGATTTAGTGGTAGAGGGAGATCAACGTAAATATTAATAAATAAAGAGGCTTTGTGATAAAGAATTTTAAGCTACTCTGTACACCCTCCTCTAGAAGATAAGATATTTTTGAAGCTCATGAGAATGTTACAGTACACTCAGAACAATATATCGTTGGAAAACATCACGGGGAATGATCAATCTCTGCACAATCGTTTGTCCAGCGCAGCGAACGCCCTGCCAGAATCCCATACATCCCCCAAGCCGTTCAAAAAATCCGTGTATCGTCGATAAGATCCAATGAACATCGAATCGCGTGGGTCGATCGACAGACGTCAAAACCGCGCGTCGCTGGTTTTTATCGTTGTCGTTTCTCGTTATTTTTCACGCTGTCTGTAGGGCTGGTGGGACCAGAGAGGGACGGTGGGTAAAAAATCTCCCTGGCGGGTGGAAAAAAATGTGAGAATTTATATCCGATGCCGGCAGATACCTTCAATATCCTGCGCGGCGAGAGATAGGAATCGAGGCAACGGGCAAATGAGAAGCGTCGCTGGACGAGCGAAATAAAACACGTCCTCCCACCCCCGGCAAAAAAAAAAGAGAGAAATAAATAAAATTCGGCAACGTGACGTACCGTGGCGAATCGAGGCGCGACCAAAAGAGAATTTTCATCGGTTTCCGATAATGGGTCTCGATCGGCCGGGCCAACGGGCGGAATCGCAGCGAAGGCAGCCAGTTTTTCCCCGGGCCGCGATTCGAAAATCCTCGTTAGCCACTTACAGAGCTGCACAGCGAGCCATATCGTTGATCGAATCGGCGATGACGTCCGCGAATTCGCGATTTTTCCGCGCTCGATACGACGCTAAAATGGTCCGACCCGCCGAGGGCCATCATCTGTCGTTTCACCCGCGGCCGGCAATCGGCGAAGATCTTTTTTCCATCCCCAACTAGCAACGTTTCGTCGTTCGATTAAACGTTCATCTCGTTACTCTATTTCACCGTGATCGTTCCGTGCGATCGCGCGGCGCGCCGGGAAAAAAAGTAGCGGCTCCAGGGCGCAGGTGAATTAGCGTCGTACAGGAACGCGCCATTACGAGTAATCAAAGATACAGCCCCGGCCTCTGTGCGAGCCCGAAATGGCTAACGGGAATTTATACGGGTGGCTGGGGAGCGGGGGCTTGCCGAGAGGAATTAGATAGAACGATTCCGCGGAACTTTATCGGCGGAACCGATCACCACAATTATCGGAAATCGATGGAAATCCTCTTTCTCCGCTCGGACTTCTCCATTACCGGTTTCCACCGATTAAGTATTCTCGTCTTCTCGCTGGGCTCTGTACTCGGTCTGTAGCCCCGTGTTTGCGAACACGCGTATCTAGCTTTAGCTCGGACCAGAAAGAAGCTAGGTATTGCTCGTTCGTTCGTTTCAAAGAGGAAGCATAACGTTGACTACTTTCATTCTTCCTCGGCCGAGTAAGCGGATCGAGGGGAGGGAAAGAAATTCCACCACGTTCCAGCTATCTTATCACTCGGTCTCCGAGATAATACAACGCATTCTGCCTGTCAGCTCCGTTCTATCAGCTCGGTCACACTTGCGCACGTAATCTCGGATCGGCTACACCTCCGAAAACACCGAGGGCCTTTGTTAAACCCTTTCTGCATCGCGCCGCGGTAATTGCCGCTGGCAAATACCCCCCAGCGTTCTAAACAGCGCTCCTGGGTCCCTCGCTGCCCGCTTGCTCTTCGGAAAGCAAAAAGAAAGCTGGCGGAAAAGGGCAGGGGTTGCACAGAGGGGGGGGGGGGGGGACTTAATTGAGCAACGTCACGCGACACGCAAGGCAAACCGTGGCCCTGGGTCGCAGGGAAAAAACCGGGCTCATCGGTTTCCGATAATTCGGAGCGGGAACGGTGTATCCGTACTCCTGACGGCGTCGAATCAGCCGGCGCAGAGATCTCTGCGAGGGGCCCTCTCGTTAGCCGGCAACCTGGTCGGGCGGTTAGTCGTGTCTACGCCGGATACGCCGGTGTTACGTGTGTCTGCTACAGCTGCACGTACACACAGGCTCCCGTGTGTGCGCGCACAATCCACGCGAGGCATCGCGTGGCTACTATGTGGGTTGACCACGTATTACGCTGGCCGGGGACACGAGCGCAACCGTGTACAGTTTCAGCGTGGCTGCGGACCACACATGACGCCTCTTAATTAACAAAGGTACCTGCCGTGGCGCCGTTCCTGCTCCGTCTGCAGGGCCACGCCGGGTGAAACCGGGGGAAAGGGTGGAAACGTGGGTGTGTAGGGGAGACACGGGGCGAGATGGGGATTAGAAAGAAGAGGGTGCGAAGATTAGACAAAAGGAAGATGGAGATAAAGATAGAGGGATGTTCAGGAAAAAGATGTTGGGGTGTGGAAGAGTAATGGTTGACAGAAGGTAGAGAGTGAATTTGGCAAATTCAGAGATCAGAATTGCACGGGCTTGAATGACGCAGGAGTGGGATGTGTGAAGAAGGAATGGAGGAAATCTACGGAAGAGGTAGACGGAAGCGAATAGGGGTGGGAAGTCACTGAAAGCTGAGGAGGAACGAGTCATCGAGAAGGTGCGGCGAAGATTGCGAAACCGAACGGAGAGAGATGAGCCAAGGGAGAGACAAGAGCTTCCTTGTTTCTCGCTACCTCGCGTGCCTTGTTATTTTAGCAGGCCGAACGCCGACCAAAGTAACGCGCTCGGCACTGCGGGCTTCATTGACCCTAGCCGCTTGACTCGCCCTTCTCTTCCGCGGCTACGCGAGCGCGTGAATTTCTCGCGAGCGTAGGTAACGAGACGCTCGGAATTGAGGTGCTCGCCGGGGGTGACCCTCGTTGACACCGCGCCGTTCAAGGGTGTTAATTTGCCGGGGGAAAAAGATGCAGCGGGAATTAAATTTCTCGAGGAAATCATTACCCTGGAAGATCGTTCCTCGCGTGCTGCAACTTTGCATGGTATATACTTTCCTCGGAGAAGGAACACACTCCACGCGGGTCTCTCTTAATTCCCGCAGCCTCTCAACGGCCGGAGATCATTAAGAGAAACAAGAAACCGCTCGAGAGGTAGGCTACACTTTGCCGTTCGTGTGAACGCCGGTTCCCTCCTCTTCCCGGCCAGTCAAGTCAAGCAGACGGACCTTTTCAAGAGACTTCCGATCCCCGTATTATCCGGAACGACGCTTATTCCCCCGGTGAAGTCAGAACCAGGTGCAAGACAAATATTTTCAACCACTTTCGGTGAAAGGTGGCGACGTCCACGGGGGTGTCACTCGAGATTAACGTTTCCCATGAATCGAAGCCCAGCCTCGAGTGAAGAGGTCTACTTCCGGCGCGGAGGGTGTTCGGCGCGCTGCAAGCGGACAATGAGACGGCGCCCGGCAGACTCGAGTCCGCCATTGTGTTCCAGGGCCATTCACGGATCACGACCTACCAGCCCAAATAATGCCAGTCAAGTCTCTCGATCGGGTTCCCTGCTCCCAAGGAACTTTGTTGTACCGTCATCCCGTTTAACGAGAGATGCCCTACGTCGCCAGAGAGACAGAGAGGGAGCACGGTGCACCGTTGACTTTCTTCCGTCGATCTCTATCGTAGGAGGCACGCTCGAGCGTATAGATCGATATACCACGGGCCGAGGAGGAATCGATGGGGAGCGCCGATTGCTCCCCAACGATCGACGCCGAGATGAAATCAGGTTGAGCCTCGACGATTCGTTTCGTTTGGACAGCGGCGCATTATCTTCGAACGGGCGCGCGACAAGAGCCCCGCATTGTATTCCGAATGGTGGTCAGAGGTCGGAGTTAAAGGGCGGTCAATGGACCCGGGGATAGACTCCTCAGGTGGTGGAGTAGCACTGGAAACCGACGACACTTGCTTCTACGAGTAGCGAGAGGGATTCGACTCCATTCGATTGGATACACTCGACGCGAGCAGAGTGGCTGGCGACTTAATGAACGCCACCCTCTTTTCGTTTAAACTACTTTAAACGAACGTCGCCGAGCGGCCGATGCAATTTGTTATCGAGTTCCATCCAGCAGGTCGGGCCCGCTTGTTCCGGGCGCGCGATGAAATTTTTCCAGCGAAGCGAGACCGGCGGCAGAGAGGATTAAACGAATGAAACCGCTCGAAAAACGCGTGAGCCGAAAGGGTGAATATTAAAAGCGTCGGCGGAGGAGTATGAGGACGCGGAGAGCGGAGGGCGATGACGCGTATTACACGAGTCGATTGCGGCACGGCAGCGAGGCCCGACGTTAAGGCGTGTAATTAACCGAGTAACAGAATCAGATACGACTGCTTGGTTGCGTGCTCGCCTCCCGCGGCGCCTCTTCCTTCTCCCGCTATCGATAACGACGCCCTCGAATCGGCGCCACGCCGATTCCCTGCTGCCCATTGTGCGGCGCGGCGTCCGTCCGCCCAACTGGAACGAAATTTCGCGTCGCTGCTTTTGCGGATTCATCGTTCCATTTGCGAGGCACAAAGGGACCCGTGTACCGATTTGCATTGAAATTGCGAGCCCCCGAGATTCGGATCTCTGACACGGCGCGATCGCACGCGGGAAAACTCGGGGACCTCCTCCGCCGTGAGTCTAGTGAAACCGACGTTCGTCTTGTCTTCCTTCTAATTTATCGATCTCAATGTCCATTGTAAAATCCATATGCTCCAAGTCCGAGAAACCCTGCTTCTGATACTTTAGTGCCTTCAGAGTAAAGGGGCAGAGTTTACGACGCGGACAGGAAGCAAAAATGTGTATTTTGTGGAAGGTCCCCCAGCCCCGGAGCAACGTGCCGGGAGACCCGCAATGCATCTCGCGCTGGCGCCGCCGGACCAACGTGCCCGGGCGGTTTCGAACATCGTGGAAGAACGCGAAATCGTGTACGGGGAGCGCGCGAAAATATCCCCGTGTTGTAATTCGATCGGTCGATATTTCACGATCTCTCCGTTGCGGCGTTCTACCACGGCTGCACTCTTTCCTCGGCGTTCTCCGCGATTTCAACAATAATCGCGCTTACACAACCGTCGGGGCCTCCTCTCTCGGCGCACCACTCTCTCGTTTGATTTACGATAATTAAAGCTGACCCGACCTTTCGTCGCGGCGAGGAAAAGAATGGCAGAAACATAGGGAGAGAGGGAGAGAAGCGCACACACCGTACTCGGGCAAAACGCGCCGATGAGAGACTACGCGAGATTAAAGACTTTTTCTCCCTCCTCCCGTCCCTCTCGCTCGATTCTTTTTTTTCTTCCTTTTTCCATTCGACTCTGCCGCTCTCTCCTCCTCTCCCTCTCCGTCGTTCTCACCTGTCGGTTCGAGAACGGGGCCCCGGTTTCTGCCGTGGAACCAACCGGGTAATTGCTCGGTCGAGCGAACCCGCCAACCAGCGACCGCGACGTTTGCATTTTTGCCCCCGGGGGCCGATTTTACGAGATCCACCGACCTCCCACCCGATCCGCGGGCTCTGGGCTACGTGATCGAAGGTCGTATCGCGGCGCTCGATCGCGATTTACTTATGATACTTATCGGGGCAACGGGGTGGATGAGTAATAGGTTCTCACGGGACCCGGTGAATCCGACGGGCGAGTACTGTTACGCTATGTCTACGGCCTGCCGTAGATAACGAGACGAAGAAGAATAGAATGGAATCCGAAATCAAGGAACGTGACCTTTGGAACGGTGAATCGACGGGACGAGAATTTATCAGCCGTAAATTTCGAGACCTCCTTCCGGCTTTCGCTCGCTGCGACGAGCAGTTTTCCGCGACAACTCGTGTTCTCCCTGATCGTAATTCTTCGGCGTCACCGGTGTCTATAGGTGAAAGCTGGCGACGATGGCTGGGAAATGTGAGAGTTCTTTTTGGAAATGAGAAGTTCGGATTTTCTTGGTGATTAGTGCGGGTATAAAGGGGTCTGGATGCAAGAAATATTTTGGGGCCTAAACAATTTCTCAAAGGTAAGAAACATAACACCTTTTCAAGAGACAAATAATGATAATAACAAGAATAAAGAATATAAAATAAAAAATGAAAGAAACAAACAAATAAATATCATTAAACCCTATCATCTTAATATAAAAAGCAGAAAGCTTCTACATGTTTGTGCATTTGTCTGTCGCCTAAATACTTTCCAACGATAAACTCAGGGATTACGAAATGTGCCTCAGCTCATTATGCCTAACTAGTCCAGACGAATGTGACTATTTTCACCAACAAAAAACAACTAAAAAAAGTTTTTTTTTTTAAAATAAAATCAGAATCCAAATTTCGGGCGAAACCGAATAGTAAAGCTAGTCAAATAAAAATATCAGTTTTTTTATATTTTTTATTTTCTTCTTTTTTCCTTTTTCTGCGGTCCCTACATAGCCATGGGTAGGATGAGAACATTCCAAATGTAAATAGAGCTTCTGCATAGACAATCTGCCAGAGAAGCATCCACCCCTCGAGGTCGTTTAAAAAATTGAACGTCGTCGGTGGAAAGCGGTGGCGACGCGGCCGCGGTCGAAACGTGAGAACGACGAGCAGGGGTGAACCGGACACAGCCTTCTCTCCGCCCGTTAATTATTAACGCGGCTAATATTTTTCCTGGCCGCGGCGGAACGGCGGCCAGTCAAGCCAGCGGAATTATGACACGATATCACGTCGCGATAAATCGTCGGGGTAATTACTCACACGCGCGTACGTGCGTCTCCACGTTCACATTCGCGCGGCTCCGCGGCACGCTCACCTGTCTGCTCCGGGAGAAAACCGTGTGCCGTGTGCACGCTCGATTTTCTTAGGCGCCTCTCGCGCCGCCGACGATAGTTCATCCTCGGTAGAAAAGAGAGAGAAAGAGAAAGAGAGAGAGGCCGAGTGTTGCCGTGCGTGCGCGAAACGTCGACGCGGGCAATTTGCATCGGGATTTCTTGCGAAGTCGCGCGACCCAAGAGCCGTAATTAGTTCTTCGAAAGAAGATTTAAAGGGTACAATAACTCTGCAGGCGGTCGTTTACCCGCTCGCAGCGACGCGCTAAGCAACCAACAGGCCGAGGGACTTTCTATCGTTATGTGTAACGATTTTTTCCGCGGCCCGGCTCGTTCATCATTCGGTGCGTCGCGATGACGAGCGAACTGGATACGCAGGACGCTAATTAGTCGGCCACGTGGTCCCGCGAGAGGGCAGTCAGAAGAAAACGGAGGAGGGTACCCTTGCCCCGCGTAAGGTCGCTTTTAGAGCCGGCTCCGGGGGAGCGTAATCCATCATCGAAAACGGCTGGTGTAACGTAACCGGCCGGTTATGCCCACCACTAATCAGCGACGCTGACTTGCCGTATAATTAGATCTGCCCGGGTACCTCTCCCTTTCCCTTTTCGCCAGAGACCGTGCGCTCTCGTGACTAGCCACGCCGCAGCGCACGGCCTTCCTTTCTTCCACCAGGGAATCACAAAAAGCACGGCCCTCCCCCTACGCGCCTCCACGTAGATCGTTGACGTCCGCTCGGATCGTGAGTCACGATCGATCGCGCTAGACTACGAGCGCGAGCGGAGCCAGAAAATCGAGAGCGCCAACTGGCAGCAGGATTCTCAAGCGAGCTGGAATTCGCAGCGAACTTGTAGCTCGAATTCGTTAACTCGCGGCTAATTGCTAATAGCTATCCTGAGGCCTGAATAGAGTCGAGCGACGCCTGTTTCTCGGAACTAGTCTCCCAGTTTCCCATCTTATCGAACGATCTACCAGGCAAGAGCATTCGTTTCGCCGTTGCACGCGTTCCCGCGATCGAGGAGCCGGCGCAAAGTGGTATCCAGCTACTCGCCTCGCGAGTACCACGACCAAGCTTTCCAATCGCTGAAGACTGGGACAGTTTAAAAAAGGTGGCGGGGATGGTTCCGGGGAATCGTCAAGCTCTGCGCGATCTCACTCCCGATTCTTGATACCCTGGGATCGTATCCGCCCCCTCATTTCGTCTTTCCTGTACGCGCTGTTTAACGAGACTCCGAGCTTTCACTCACCTTCGCCGGATGTGAAGGGACGAACCAGGCCCGGCAACAGTACGCAGAACATCAGGAACAGGGAACACGATTTCGGCCTCATCGCGTACGTATCACCTTTGCGAGGGTCATTCGTTCATCTTAAGTCCAAGAAGCCGCGAGATTTAAGATAAACTTCGCCACTGGACACTGCACTTTCACTGGTGAAGTCCCCGCTGTCAGAAAATTACACCTGTAACACAGAAAACGGGCATTGAAGTTTCAGATTGGAAAAGCGAAAACGGAGGCGTCTGGATCCGTCGATTCAAATCTATCCGAATCGTCGCTGTGAAAAACCAGCCGCAGCTTAAAAATATCTGGATTCAATTGAAACAAGAAGAGCCCGCGTCGAGTGTCCCTCGTGCCTCGAAATTTCCAACGATTTCCTTCGTACATTTTCCAGTGCGGTTTGAATACTCTCTTAAAAACGAGCGCACGGTTTTAAAGCATCCTCCGTATCTAAACTCACTCGTCGTGGAAAAGGAGGAGGAAAAACGAACGGTTCCCAGCCGATACGTGGGGAGCGCGTTTATTATACATTCATCCAAGGGAGGGTCGCGTTCCCATCGAAAAATTCGAGCAGCCGGCTGCTCTTTTCTGAAAAAAAGTGGAAACTTTCCGGCGGCACGCGATGGGGACGAAGGAACATCGACGCCGCGCGGATTTAACGTCGAGCTTCGTTGTTTCCACCGGAAAACGTAAAGGACTGTTAGGAGAGAGACGAGAGTGCCACTTAGGTACCGGCTGGCAACCCTTGCCATTTAAATATTCCAACGGCGCAACGCGCACTTTCCCGCACGCGAAATTTCCTCGTGGCGCCTTCGTTCCAGCTCCTACCCCCGAAACCGGTAGAGAACGATGCCTGGGGAACGGGGGTGTGTAATTCTCCCCCGTTCGCCCATTCTTTCGTCCCCCCGAACATCGATCTCCCCGGTTCATTGTGGCCAATTCTGCTCGATAACCGACGACGCTAATAATTAACGGCGATCCGTCTAGTGGAAATGCAGCTCGGTTGCTAGGCGCCGAGGAGCGTGTTAAATCGATAAAAAAAAATCGTCTGAGATGGAGTAGAGATTCGACGATCCGAATTAATCCCGTCGTCTACACTTTTCCACGAGGAATATTCGAAATCTGGATCCCAGGTTACTGCGATGTTAAACAACGAATTTCAGAATTTGATTAGCTGGATTCCTGCACCAGAGATTCCAGAATCACCGATCATAGATATCGGGATTCCAGATTGCAGGCTCCAGAAATTTCAGCGATAAAGTTCCATTCGCCGGACGCACTCGCTCCAGCAACTCGGAGTTGCATACTCGCGCGGAACTAGTTGCGCGTCCTTCGGCCAGGACAGTTTCAATGGAAAGCGGTGGAAACAAATGCCGCCAGCGAGAAACCTGTCGACGGTATCCTGTCCCGTTGTTCCTGTTGCAGCATCGAAACGCGACGTCGGGATCGTTAGTCAATGCCTTCCTCCGAGGTCCTTTGTTCCGCCGGGCGGCTACGCTCGCAGGTGATTCCGACGTAAGCGCTTGAAATCTAAAGCACTGGGCCACATTATCCTCCTAAGCCACGGAGCCGACTCCTCCACGCACAGAGACACCGATATCGGGCAATGAATCCAGTTCGGTATCAGGTGTTTAAATCCTCCAGAAAACAGGGATACCCCAATGGAGATACGAATCTCCCCGATAACGGTTGCGGCGGATCTTCTCACGCGACGCACCACCCGGCCGGCAGAAACATATCGAGATTCCGTGTCGACACGGGAAACGATTCACACCCTAATTGAAACGTAAGCTCCCAACCACCCACGCGAGTCTCGGCGATCGAGGGTGCTGTCGGATCGATAATTCCCCCGGCTGGTCGTTATCTCGAGTGCGCGGAAAGTCGATGGAAACCACGTAGTGTGTAGAAGCGTACTTACGAGCGGCTCGTGGTACACACTTACAGAGGCAGAGAGTGAGGGGAAGGGCGATAGAATGCTCTCGGAGATTCATGACGCGGAATAATCCACGTCTCCTCGGCCGTGGAACGCGCATTATGCGAGCGTATCGGCCGTCCCTACACAGATTTCCCATCGTCCGCGCGACGTCCCGCCTCTAATCCTCCAGGACGAGGACTCAATTTATAAACGTGCCCGGTATTACCACTCGAAGGCTTAAAACACTCGACGCCGACCGAGGACGTCGTGCCGCGCGGACGAACACATGGCATTTCACACTGCAATTGCCACGAATGCCACTCTCTCTCTCTCTCTCTCTCTCTCTCTCTCTCTCTCTCTCTCTCTCTCTCTCTCGCGCGCGCGCGCGCGCTCTCCAACCCCCGGGATAAGCGCGCCGACTCGAGTGCCATTCAGCTCCAGCCCGCTCCAGAAAAGCTCTTTCTTCTTCGCAGGACCTGTTCCAGATGGGGGGCTCTTCCTCGCCGCTTCGCAGGCGTCACGAGAGCCGTGCCCGTTCTGTTACACTCCACGCCCGTGCGTCCCTCCGCTCCGCGCCCTTTGGGCGATCGGGGCACGACGGAGAGCCGCCCCACTCGACGAGTCGGCGTTTCAGGCGTCGAGGTGAACGCGAACGGAGACTTAAAAGCGGTTTAAAAGCTTCGAAGGGCAACCTGGCTATCGCGTGACAACAGGTAGGAGGGGGGATCAACTGGCTGGATGCTCCCTCGAGTATTCAGCTACCGGTTTGCCCCCTTGGACGTTTCTATTCCGCGCGGCCAACGGAATAGACGTTGGGCCCCGGAGGAACGACGGGCGCCGAGATCGACATGGGCGATGTAATGCGGCGGAAAGTGCCTCCGTAGGACGTTATGCTGCTCCGTTCCGAGCTCCCTGCCTCGGGAATTCCGCCTATCGATTGTTTGCCGGTACACATCCCAGCCGTGCGCGCGAAATTTTTGGATCTTCTCCCGGGGGAACGGCTTTTATTAAGTTCCCTCGGCTATGTGCCAGTGAAAGTGGATGGGAAATGCATTTTTCTTGTACTCTGGAGAAATCATTTATACGTTAATAGACGCCTGGCGCTTCTTTCGCTGCCTATACAGATTCGCCGGCTGCCTCTGTGGCGTGCGCGGGGTGCTCACGAGTGACTCCTAAAAGACTGAACACAATGCTTCAGAACTGCCAGCAGAAACTTCACTGGATGGTGGAATAAAGGGGAAGAAACAAAGTTATAATAGACACGAATCCGCGAAGCAATCGTTCCTGAAATATTCAGCTTTCCAATAAAAGGAATCCCGATTCTTTCCCCGAGCTCCATTAACTAATTAAGATCGTACTTATCGTTGGGAAACTTCGTGTATACAGTCGTTCAGAAACTTTTGTAATTCCCTACAAGTGTCTTATGGCAGTTGAGCGAAAGTTAAGCTATCGATACCAACATCCCCTGACCAAACTCGACAGGGCCCCGGCAGAACCATCGTGGACCCCTCCCTTAAGTAAACTGCAACCCCTCGAAGATCAGAGGAAGGTTCCTGAAACAGTGCGCACGATTACCTCGGCTATGGTCGTAGAAGACCGGCGTCGTATTATTTAGGAACCTCTTCCTCTAACTCCTCTCTCTCTCTCTCTTTCTTCACCATCGTGTAATCTCGCGGCGTTATAACTCCACGCTGTAACATTCCTAATGCCCAGGGATATTGCGTGTTTTATCTTGCGTTGGATGAATTACAACGCACGCATGCACCGCTGCATGCGATAAATTTCCATGCATTTACGTAATACGTTACGAATTTCGCGACTATGCTTGAACTTCTCTGGGAATGATACATCAGACCTCGAGGAACGGATCTACAGGGTGACTGTGGAATCTGGGAAACCATATTAGCTGTATGCTGGCGAAATCGACAGAGCAGTTCCATAATTCTAATTTTAATTTTATTAGCCCATTAGATCTAGTATTTTCTTGTATTATTGTTTGTTTATTTATGTACTGGCCTTTCTCCTCTTTTCTTTCATGTTGTTCCTTTGTTAACTTTATGAATGTTTCATCGTATACTAAAGGGTCTTTACCCGTGGAATAAATAATAATAATAAGAATAATAATACTTGAAGAATCCTTGTCGAAAACACTGTAAGTGCCAAAAATCTAATTTTTCAAGAGAAAGAAAACACTTCCATCACTTTAAATTATTTACAAAAGATTCGATTGCTAACCATGCTTGAGTATACGATGACACAACTATCTGCATCACAAAATTTTCTAATTCTTGCATTAATATAGTCCAAATTCGTTAAAAAAGGAATTGAGTTTCTAGAGAAAACTGAATGTGCCACTTCTTTTGGATATTTTTTTAATTTTGGCAATTGCAGTGTTTTCTACAAGGACTCTTTAATTTTATATCCGCCGTTGCAATGATGATTAAGACGAAGTAGTTAGTCGCCCAATAAGCAGTCCATGTGAAATGTAATATAGACGGAATCGTCCAATTTTGTAGATAAAAACGCAGCAATTACAGAGAGCATTATAGAAAAGCAGATCTCATAAGGCCATTTAACTTTTCCCTCCACAAACTTCCCCCATCATCACTTAGCCCGACCCACTTTCCAGAATCGCCCTGTAGACACAAGCCCAGGAACAAGGGAGTCGTAAATTTCCCGTGGTACGGTTTCTTTCCTCCCCAAAAGCAAGCACACGCGTTTCCACAATTATTCTGCAGCCTCCTACAAACGTATCACTCTCACGCAAAGATTTCCTCGGCGACTAAATAGTACAAACGTGCTAATACTTCCGACATTATATTGCGCGTAAAATCTTTGTGAAAGGTGTATTGTTTGAAATTTCGGTGGTAATAGGATTAAGAGTGCAATAGAAAACCGCAAGGGTTCCCAGAAACACGCATCAAGCTTCAGGTATACCGGATCCACGCCCCTGGCGAAGGCTATCTTTTCTTCGCTTCTTTTCTCCTCATTCTCCACCCCCTCTTTCCCTATGTTTCTCTTGCTCTCCGACCAAACGTAATCCGAGAAGATTACGGAGCGAAATAAACATGTCAACCCCCCTGCGGAGGGGAGGGGTGTGGGTTTGCGGAGCGTCTTTATAGACCCCGCGTAGAATACTCCTTTCTTCTTCCTTGTCCTTCTTACTCTCGTTCTCCTTCCTCCTCACCTTCCACGTAGGTAGTCCAGCAGATGAAGATCCTTCAAGATACAGGTCTTCTTCTGGCTGACCAGGGCCGTTACTCAAGCCACTGCCAGATGCAACTAAAACTTCACACGCATACGATCGACCGCGTGCCCTATCTTCCTACGATCTCGACCCACAGATCTCGCAGATATTGCGATCGGGGGTTGTGTACGCTCCACGTAACGGTCCTGCAACTTCGCCCCTCTTTCCGCCCTTCTTCGTTAAGAACACAACAAACGGTGGGAGTAAAGTGATTCTCCGCCAAACACTGAATCGGAAGTGTGGAATAAACTTTTCTCGCAGGAGCCATCGATTTGAAGAAAGTTGGTCAGGGTCGCGAGCAGACTTGGAATTCGATTTCCTTCAATTGGCGATTTAAAAAGTCACCTGTTTCGTTCCTGTATACAGTACAATACTATCTTTTACGGTGTCTCGTCCGCTTTCAAAAGAGAAGCTTCGTGGGGGTTGCGCGGTTTCGATCGAGCACGTACAAATTTGTGGCTACCTGCGAGACGGGGATTCAATTCGTCGAGACGCGTGGATTTATGGGTTTGTGGGGCATTGTGCTCCCTATTGGGACACCGTTATAGATACAAGCTCGTAAGCTCCACCCAAGGCCCATCGATTCATCGATTTTCTATAGCGTAAAGCGTCGCCTGGTCCCTGGTCGCGATAGGAGCATCAGAAGAGGTCCTTCAAACGTTTCCCCCGGGTTCCGATCCTTTTTCCTGTTCGCGGTGAGTGGCCCGAGCTCGGATACGTCGCTGCTACATCAAAGCTAACCTCGAGAGGGAGCAGTTTAACCCTTGAACGGTGGCTTTGACTCGTTCTAAAATCGCAGGAGTACAAGGACGCGGGATTCCACGCGGGGAGGAGCGTCCTCGGGAGTTCAAAAGAATCCCGGAGAATCTCTGGGAGTGGAATCCTTGGAACGAAATAGACCAGATGGCCGCCGAGGAGCGTCGGAAAGAAATTGAAATACACCTTCGCGACTTCTTTGATCGCTTCGTTAGGAGCAGGCTGGCGAATGGGAGCGCAGAGGCGACGCTGAAAATACACACTTCGGCCGAGCACGTGCGCGCAAAAGTCAACGACGTCGTCAGGTTTCCCTGGACGCGCGGAGGATCAAACGGACGACCGCCTCCGATTTTCGCCGACGGTGAAAGTTATTTGACGGTTTCCGCGCGAATACGAAATACAACAAGACGCCCGTGGGTGTCCTGGGGGAGCGTCGAGCGACGCGAATATTCGTCAGCGTGGTGGAGACGCGCCGGAGGGTGAAAGCGTCTTCTTCAGCGCTCCTCGTATCAGCGATCTTGACGCGATGGACCGCGGCAGAAGAAACGAGTTTCACCGATACGATTTTCCGTAATCTTCGGTGTAGATCGCTGGCTGGTGTGCATGGCAAGTGAATGCACGCCCTTCGGGGGTGTTTCTTGATGAATGGTGGTCGTTATTCGCGGTGGTTCGACGGTGAGGAGTCCTTATTTTATCTTATTTTGGGTGTTTGTAGATTCGTTTTTTTGATTATTTGAGAGGGTATTGTTATAGTGGCAAGAGGATGTTCAGACCCGAACGAGAATCTATATTGTCATTCTTCTTTCGTGATCCCGTGAATACATCTATGGGAATCTTAAGACTGTTTTATGATAAACACACGGCGTAACCACTTTCTTCCCTGTTTACCTATAATTACGCTCGTCTGTTACCTCATCAATTCGTCGTATCTACTTCATTTATCTACTCATCGCTATCCCGAGCTTGTCTCGCGAACAGGCACGAATACCGTCATAATTCTTCCTTCGCATTTTATCTCCCGATTCACAGCTTGTTTTTCTCCTGTGTACTTCTAATTGTGTTTACATATCGCTGTCTTATCTGTCCATCCCATCTGCCGATTTATCTACTTCTCACATACAATTACTACGCTTGGAACCGTTCCAAGCGAGCCTCCCAGCCGGGCATTAAAAGGGAAACTAATTGACGGTACCGAAATCCCCCCGCAAAATAAGATAAACGCAGCCAGGGTTCAGCAAACACCTTCGCAGCACCTCCACCCCCGTCTTATCTCCCGATCCACTCGTTAACTTTCCAACGCTATGGATTCACGCGTTATTTACCCGCAGCCTCCCGTATCTAACCTCGCATCTCCCTGTATCGGGGCGTATCTCGGTTCGATTTGTATCCATTATGCTGGACGGTCTCTGTCCCGAAAGTCGGGACAACGAAGGAGGATCCCGGATCGATCGATCGAAGACGACGAGCCGCCTGGTCGGCGTGGAAATTTGTCCGAGCGTGAACACGCTTTTCGCGTGCTATGGAGCGAAGAAGGAAGCAGTGGAAACGGGAGGAAAGGAGAAGGAGAGAGAGCAGGTAGAAGACGAGAAGCCGTGAGAACGCAGATGGAGGGCTGCGCGTGCCAGGTGTGGGCCTCAGGTTCGGGCCCTCGATGGAGGGCGCAACGTTGCGGGCCAGTCGATGTTCGCCGCGATACGCGCCCAAATCGATCTCCGTGTCGAGATAGCGCTGCGGATCGGCGAGTTTTTAATGGCCTCGCCGCAGAAAGCGGTCTGCAAGTACAAGAAGCGAAGCCGTTGAATGGCTGTTGCGCACTCTCATCACGTGCGTCGCGTTTCCTGCCTCTTTGACTCGAGCGCCGTCCTCTTCCCTTTCCCTCGGTCCTGCTCCGTCCCGCTTCAATTGCGCGCGTGTCACGGGAAAACGGAAGTGGAAAAGCGCCGGGAGGGTCGCGGGAGCCCGTAAATAGCGGCCTCAGCTGATGCTTATTTCGTTTTCTTCCCTCTCCCTACCCACGGCGTGGGATTAAGGGAAATGCGCGCAGATACGGTTTTTCGGCGGCGCAGGGAGAGCGGCAGGGATAAAGATCATTAATCTTCTCTATTGGGTATTATGGACGAGTTTTTCTCGCGGCTTTTTGTACCACTGTTATGAACTATCGCGTGATTAGCGGCCACGATAGTATCGGTATCCTATAATTACCCGGCGCTGCTGTTTTTGCATAGATATCGATCGGACTTCCGTGATTGCCTTCGGTCTTCGTGTAATTGCGGAGCGTCTGAAAACGGTGCAACTTGATTGCTAATCGCGAACGCGCGCTGACTCGCATCGCAGCAGCTCTTGCAAATTGTTTTTTACTCATTCTTTCGCGCAGGGGAAAACGCTATCGATTATTCCAGTTTAAGTGGACTTTGGATTCCAATCTCCATTTTAGTGTATCAAGACATGCGAATACTGAGGATCCTGGCCGCCACACTGAACTCTGGCCACGGCCGCTCGGAAACCGCTTTAAATAGCAGAATTTCGCACGGTGGCCGCGATCGCGCGAATTTCACCGACGCACCAGGCCACGACGACGGTGCTGAAAGAAAGAGCGGAAGTCGCGGTCTGGACGCGGGTTCCGGTGGCGAAAGGGGCCGGGAGAAGTCGCTTGAAAAGCGTAGCGCAGCGTTGACGGGGGACATTCAAAGAGGCGCGTGTCGCACTCGCCGCGTTTACAGGAACGGAACGACCGGCACAGGCAGAAATAAGAGGATCCATTGGCACGGCGCGCGCGTTTCTCTCCGCTTCTTTATTTTCCAAGCAGACAGCCGCGCAGCGAAGAAGAGAGAGAAAGAGTCTCTCCCTCTATCGAGCCGAGGTTCGCCAGAGATCATTACGCTCGGTACGAGTGCGCGTAGGTCGGTTAGTCGTTAATAATGTCTGTCAAAGTCAAATAACGGACCCCTCTCCCCCACGCCATCACCGTCGAGTTCGCGCCGCTTCGAGTGTTTAGTCAGCGGTGGGATCTTGTTCCGCGTAATCGTTTTCGAAGTGCTCGATTTTTCTTATCTCCTCCCCCTCCCGACGGTTATTTATAAGAATGAAGTCACGTGACCCGCGAGGCCCGAGACGCCCTATCTAATTGTCGGCTGGATTCGGAGAACGGCGATTTTTCCGTCGCCGGAGATGGGAGCGCGAAGAAGCCGGGGGAAAGCTTGCGTCAATCGTACGAGCGCCATTCAACGGGAACGTCCGTCGATAGAAGTAATTAGAATCTACGTGCAGATTACACAACGAGTATTTCGAAAGCCGCCTTTCCACCGTGCAAATACAACTGTAATAACCGTAGGTACCTAGGTGCTTGAAAATGTAACGATCCTCCGCGAACGCGAAGTGAAGAAGAAATCGCAGCAATAAGTGTGGGATCAGGAACCCTCGTCATAAGAGGGAGCCCGGATTAAGAGACCACGGAGAGGCGGCGTGGTGGTAAACGCTGCTTATCAGCACGCGGATGGGCTCGGGTTCGATTCCCGGCGTCGTGTGGCTGTTTTTCCGAGGTTCCCAAAACCGTAGGAATATTACTAACACACCGATTCCTAACATATGCTTCTCCAGTTCGATGCTCCATTTTCCAGGAAATCCGAGCTCTAAACAACCACCAAGTGCGCGTGCACTTGTCACTAATACGTCTTGCGATGTAATATAACGACGTTCATTAAACACTTCCCGTTATCACGAGCACAATGTACGCGCATTCATTAATTCAGGCAAATCGAGGAAACGTAGCGCGATCCGAGATTCCTATTCTCTCGTTAATTAACTGAAGAATTAATGAAATACGTTGTTTCCATCGACACGCGACTTCCACGTCCGTCAGATCAAACGCCCGCAACGAATGCCTGTCTCCTCTATAGCGATACACTTTTTATCGTAAAGGGTAACGCACAAAAGCGTTTTCGCCGCCGCCGCCGCCGTTCCCCCCGTCAATGGAGACAAAGGGGTAATTATTGGGGCCGGTATCGCGGTGGCGATTAATGCCCGCTATCAATGACGAGCTCGCGCGATGCGCCGCTTATTAATTAATTGCGTCGACTGGACGAAATCGGGGGGCCGATTATTGTAGTCCGCGTCCCTCGCGATAGATCCTCGTTAGGCGTCTATGATCGAGCCAACCGATCGGAAAGTTAACAGCGCGTCGCAAACAACCCGCCCCCTCTCTATCTATCTACCAAATGCAGCCAACGGTCAGCAGTTCCGCGTTATCGATTCGTCGAGGAAATCGCGGCAATTCCACCGAGTTCCCTCGCTGGAGGAACGCGAAACACGAGCGATAGAGAGGCGCCGCAGAACCGTTTATCAAAGCAACGTTGATCGTTGATTGACAATTGAATCCCGTTCGAAGAATCGAGCAGGTCGATGCCTGGTTCTGACCGTGAACTATCGATCGTTCCATGAAATAGGCTAGAGTACTACTGCTGAGCTCTGAGATGCTACGACTTGCATCGAATATCTACTCCGTGCTAATCTTGAATTAAAATCGATCGAGTATAGAGACTTTAAGATGCCAAAGAATCACAGACAAGCAGTGGCACACCTCGAGTGGGGCGAAGGGGTCTTCGCCCCCCCCCCCCCCAAAGAAGGGACTTTTTTAAAAAGAAAACTTAATTTTATTCCTTAAATAAATTTGATTGAATTTGCGATAAAAATTATTTTATTCGCTCAACTCGACTCCCCCAAAATTAAATCTTCAGTCGGCTACTGCACAGAAGCGTCATTAACTGTCAGATGAGAACTTAAATGAGGAAGAATTGGAAAGGATTATTTCAGAGTTAAAGTTCCGCTGCAAAGTATCCTCAGGCTTGCACAATTTTATCAGAAGATTTCGAAAACGGGGACCGCACACCTCCGCCGAGAAACTCGGAATAATGTAAATGGCGAGGTGGGAGAAGGAGAGGAACTTCCCTTCCGTTACATATTTCTACTGTATTTACGAGGAAACTCTCGTGTGGGCCGCGCTCCCTCCGTGCTCCGCGGTGCATACATTTCGCGTAAATCGCTGAAAACTTACTGCGGCCATTACGGGCGAGGGGGCACCGCACGGCGTGATCTCCCGTGTACGTAATTCTAGTAAGTGCCCTCGAATGTTTGTAAATCTCCGTTCGGTGCTGCATATGGACGGCAACTTTACGATTATGCGATCTCCAAGCTCGCCGGGCCGTTTATCTGCAGCCACCGACGAATAGCGCACCCTTTCGTGTGTTTTTCGCCGAGTATCGTCCAGCGAAACGAATATCGACGAATACGGGATACCGGAGACTGCGTTTCGGCGAGCAGCTCGATGCCAAGCAATTTGGCCAGTGTATTTTGCACCGGACTCGGGAGAAATCGTATTTGCAGATTGCACTAGGGGCTGTTGAGTTTGAAATTAAGGTCGGGAGGGGGGGCTTGCATCCGCAATGTAGGGAAATATTGGAGTTCGCTCCGCTTTTAGTGGATGCGAGGTGGAAATGGCACAGTTCGTATCTTGATAGGAGTGCAAGTTGAATTGGGGACGCAGCTCCATTTTTTGACAGTTTTTGTGTTATGGCGAGTAATAGGTATACGTAAAAAAATGTTACGTCGTTTGGTTCACGTTTGATGCAACTCCGAAAAATTAATCAAAAACTAGAAATAAAAGCTTATCAATTCAATAACTACTAGATATTTATTGCGTGAAGATATATATTTTTCAATGAGTGTTCTCTATTTAATTTTACGACAAAGCAATAATTTTATAAACAGATGTTTCTAATTTACTCAAAGCTGGTAAAGATGGAGCTGCACCTCTCTTGCTGCAAGGTTCTGAATTTAATCGTTAAGCAATACTGGCACCGTTCCTTTGGAATATTTGAGGGATAAAATAAAACTGCTACGTGTATTCGATCTTGCATAATGATTCCAACGCCACGTTCCTCGATAGGACTCTATTATTCAATCTTTCAAAGAGTATCTTTACTCAATGTACCAAGTTATCAATAAGAGACGATTTTTCCAATATCAAGTACCTAGAGAAGTACGAAGTACATCGCGTATGTGTACGTGCGTGCCATAACGCTGCTGATACCGCGAGTAAAGGACGTTCCGCTGACAACAAAGCCCCGGGGCTAGTGAGCACAGCCGCGATCCGCTTATTATTCACGAGTTTGGCGAGTTTTAATGCGTGCAGCTTGGAGCAACAAGTAAATCCTTGGTTTCGCCGAACCGTGCACTTTTACACTGTTTAACCGGTACCTACTTCGGCTAACACGCGGCCATGTAGCTTAGATTTGCGAGCCAGCATAAGAATCGCTTTATTTCCGGCGAGGCTGGCACGACTCGACGCGCGGTAGCTTAATTTGAATAGTAATATCGAGTCGTTCCGAGGCAAATCGACCGTACGAACGGTTGTCGAAACAGTTTACTGGATGCCGCAGCTTTTTAAATAGGTTCCAGGGGACCTTTAAGGCCCAGCGGGAGCTCGACACGCCGCGATAACGTACGCTTTCCTAATTTCGTCCGGCCTCTTCGAAACGGGCTCTCGACCGCGACCAAATCGGAAATACGGAGCGCACGGCGCGTGAATCAAATTGTAGACACGTGGCTCGCAAATTTCAGACACTTTTATAGTCGAAACTTACAGCGAGAAGCTCGAGTTCAGAATTCAGAGAAAGTGGGATAGAAGGCTCGTCTACTCGATGACGTATTAAATTTCAATTAACCCTTTGACTTGCGATGAGACGACAGAAAGGTGGTCCTGGATGTCAACTATGTTCCACAATTTCTATTCCCTACTTCGTGTTGCAACGATCAAGGGAAAAGTAAGTACGAAGGAGCACGCAACGGTTAATTTCCATTTAGAGCCCGCCGCAGCTGAAGGGTTAACCGACACTCACGCGATCAAGCCTCCCGAACAGAGCTACGCGAATATCTCTATCTTCCCAATGATAAATGTGTGGAACTCACTCGGTAACAGTAGACGAATCCCCGGGCCAGCGATCGTCCGTCACTCCGAACAAATCCACTCGAAAAAGGATCCAGCGAGAAACGCGAACGCCGAATTGGTAGCACTTCCTCCGGTTTATCCACTGGCACTTGAACCCCACAGCACTGACACTGGTCCTATCGTCGGTCCTTTGCACGCCAAGTCCGAGCGCGTTCGCCGAGAGACGAGGCTCACCCTCGAGTCATCCCCTTGAAAAACACTCCTCGAACTCGCGACTAACTTGCACCGTGTCGAAAGGGCGCGCCGTTCAGTCCAGGGTAGGGAAAGGGACGCTTGTAATTCTTATCCGCGTACATTTCACGAGGGAAGGAGCCGTACACGCGTCGTACGGAGCCGCGTTGCCACCCTCAACAAACCAACGAACACCGGGAACGCCAGCGCGTGCGGCTCATGTCGGCCAACTGACTCGGAGCGGTGAAACCTCGGGGCCCCTCGCCGCTCGCCGCTCGGGCGCCGCTGCTGGCTCGGGGTGGTGGTAGAGTCGTCGACGGTGGTGGTGGTGGTGGCTACGTCGACGCCGGTGGTGGTGGCAGCGGATCAGCCAGTGGGGGCGTCATGGACCCGAGAGTGAGCGGAGAGATGCGTTGGTGGGATCGCGGACGCTGGATCACGAGGAGCACGAGGAGGAAAATCGGAGTGGACCGCGAGCTGTCGAGAGGAACGGATCGCTTTTACTTTGATATAACTGTTGTTCGCTAGGAAACACCGCGGGGAGGGAGAAATGAGACGCTTTTATGGAGGGGGGGGGGGGGGGGCGAGAGTACTGTTTGTTGGTGGAAGCAATTGTTGAAGATTTTCAGGGAGGGGAATTATAGAGCCTTTGTAGAGGGTTTGTTGATGTTTCGGTGGCGGTTTCAACCCTCTCCTCAATATTGACTAGCGTTTGAGAGTTTCCTGATGAGAATATTTTTCCAATTTCCTTCAATTTCACTCGATTTATTAGCTCGAAAATCTGCAACACAAAGTATTATTGTGGAGATTAACGTCAAGCTTAAATGACTCATCTCTCATACTTCCCGTCCACCGATCAATCGACCCATTCCACTATTTTAACGACGATCCACGGGGGTAGGAGAAAAGGCGCGGTCCACGGCCAGCGCGGACTGTTTGCTTTCGTAATGCGCGCGCTAACGAGACCCGCTGGGTCTCGAAAGCGGCCTGTCGATATTAAACGTCACGGGGCAAATTTGATTACAGTTTTGCTAATTGCGCGACATCGTTGTTCTCTGCCATCCGAGGCCTCGGTGACGAGTGTTTCTCGCTCTCTCCCTTGGCGAATCAATCGACCCCGGTGAAGGGGCGAGCGAGAACGAGTAAAAGAGAATAGGAGGGCGCACCCTTCGCGGGTCGTCGAACGTTATCAAATTATTCTAGCGTAACGGTGAATCTACCCGCAGATATAAATTGACACGGACAACGCGGATTTCGGCTGGACAGTACGGGGAGGGGGTGCGCGCAGGTACGCGCCACCCCCAGTTTCACCTCCGCAACGGGGTTAAATTCCTGTTATTAATGGACTTGTTTGCGGTGCCCTGCCTCGGTGGTCAATATTTATTTATCCTGGCGATCGTTAGCACTGCGACAAGTACGAGCAGCGTCCTGCTGGCACCGGAGGACCCAGGGACCAAGGTTAGAGCGGGAGGGGAGGTCTCGAGGGTCAGGGGAAAGGGTAAGACCGTAAATAAATGGCCGGCGTATTTATTTGGTGAAAAAACAAATTTATGCACCAACCGAAACGTGAATGTTGCGTCCAGCTGGAAAGAGATGGGGGTTGGGTCCCTGATTTACCCCTTTTCGTTAAGGTCCCCGTGCACGTGGAGTGGACTGCCTGCGAGGATCGGACAACGGGGAGCGTGTTAAGGTTTTCAAGGTACTAAGTATCGAATGATAATAAAAATTGTACACCCTATCTCTGCAGCGCAAGAGTATCCCCTAGAGTAGATTACTGAACGTTAATGCTACTCTGTGGTCGACGCTTTCTTTTAACCACCGCAGTTCCTCCATCCCCCTATCATATTTACCCGACTACTCTATGCAACGCAGAAGCATTATTAGCTTTCCTCGCTTTCTCATTCCTCAAATAGAATTAAGCCAGGCTACCCGAGGCTAGCGCAGAGGACCAGTACCATTTTCCACTCCGTTTAAACACCCGTTCCCGGCCACTTCTGCCACTCGAGCCACCCGGGGGACTTGAACCCGGCACGCGGGGCGTTGAATATTAAAAGAAACGAAAAGTAAAAGGAACAGTCCGTGAGAAAGTGGTCGCGGCGCAAGACGATGCGTCACTCGACCGTGGGTCAACACTTCACAGCGCCGCGGCGCAATGATACGCACGCGACTGCAGCCGCTCTGGAAATTGATCGGCGTATAAATACGTCGATCGCAACTGGTGCCCCCTCCCAGCGCACGCGGTACCCAAGACGACGGCACGTCCCTATCACGTATCTATTAGACGCCAGACAAGGCCCCGAGGTAGACAACGGCCGACAAACGGGCTCGACAAAAACTCCACCCTTCCCCTCGAGGTGCGCCGCCTCCCTCCGCCAGTTTCCGCGTGGAAACAGCTCGTGGAGCGGAGAAGATGATCGGCTCGTAATCCTATATAAACACGGTTATTTTTATCCCATTACAGGGCGGTTCCGTAACGGCCTGTAGGACACGGAGCCTGCATAATGCCACGTTCGGCGCAGCCAGGGCCCTCCAAAGGCCGCCGACTGGCGAGGGATGACCGCAGGAACCGGAGGGTTGCACCGGTGCCACACCCCCTCCCGTCTGGTGCCCTCGAGCCGCGTCCCAGCGGGGGTCGCTCGTGCACGGTCCATGATACAGCCCTTCGAGGCCCCCGGGGCCCTCGCATTCCGCAGGGGCCCGCGTTTTCCTCGATCATCCTTCAGAGAGGTCGTTTCTCGCAGCGGTTTCTAGGTACCACGAGACGAGACGCGAGCAGGTTCGATGAATTTTATATGGGGGCCTCAGAAGTGTTTTATATCTACTCGATCGCGTTGAGTGAATTGCGAGGAACCTCTCTCCTTCGAACGCCCCCGAACGAGGGTCCTATGTTCGACGATGAAGACCTCGGAATGAAGGCGTAACGGGGAGAATGTAGTGTGAAGAAATGCAGTTGCGCGGTGCATAGTTTTGGATGATATTTATTAGCACCGGGGCTGCTTCCACTCCGTTGAGAGTCTGGTTTATTTGGTGGCATTGGCTGACGCAGGAGTGGAAGATAGAACGGGCTATGGAGTCAGGTTCATTTCCATAAATTCTGGGATAAAGGTATTCAACGTTGTATAGATGAATGAAAGCTTCTAGTTCGTTTCCCGAGAGGTACGGCCTGAATGTCGGGAGGTATTAAATGAAACTTTATTAATACGAGAAAGAATACCGGTAGCGTAGATCTTAGTGTATATACGTGTCAGGAGTCGCGTTTGTATTTCTGTTTATTCGTAGCTCGGTGATTCCGCGTCCAGTTTATTTTCGTATGGTCCGCTAACTTTCCTCGTTGTTTTCCCTGCATCAATGAGGGTTCCTTTGATCTCGAGGAGGCCGTGGCCGTTCAAGTATCTGTGGATCTTGAAACGATGCGGGTCCAGCAGCAAACAAGGCCGGACAGCCTTCACGGGAACACGTGTCGCGCAGTCGGCCACGAAAACGCTCTCCGCTGCACGTGACGCTACGGAGCGCTCGTTTTCGGATCTCTGTCGAGTTAACGACTTGCCGTGTCACGTAGCAGCATCGTTCCCAGACAAAGATTTCCAGAAGTCTGCCCTAGACCTGGTCCAAATCTGCGTACCATCGACGAACCAGCGCTACGTGCCACGCAGATGTACACCGTTCCATTTTGCGTAAGAATCAGCTGTGATCACCTTCTCGGTGGTCCTTCGGAAACATTTTTTCCGCTGGTCCACAGGTTCCCGCGGCTGCGAGTCGCTTTTCCTAAGAGGAAACTCTTGTAAGGTCGTTTCGTTTCGCTGGAACACGAATGCAACCCTCCGATTTCCAGGTCGCCCCTCGCTGTCGAGGAGTAGATTGAATTTTTCGTGTCGAGGGCTACTTGTCTCGCCAAAATGGAAAAATTCACGTGATCGTGAAATCTCGGTAGTTTCACCAAACTAAGTAATGCCACGTTCTCTGATTCTCTTATAAGCTCCTTGCTTAATACCACGTCTCCACTTGTTGGCCAATAGAAGAGGAAACATATTAACATTCAACAGAATCTCCATAGCCATTCCATCGATCCCAGCAGCACGCGTGGCGACAAACAGGAATCACATCGGTTCTTAACGATGTTCGCACAGGGACGAGCGATTTCGTAACGGAGCCTCGTATTTTTAGTGTCGAAAGGGGCAACGGAAATAATCTTATTACCCATAAAGACAGGGCCGAAGGGATCGTAAAAGGGCACGGGAGCCATAAAGACGTGAAGTAGAACGAGAATCTAGCCGGGTGGACTATCTTCTCTGCCCTTTTAAAATGTGGGAACCGTCGGAGTGGCCGAAGGACGATCCGGAGGATGCGCCCGGTGCCACCGAAATTTACGACTGGCGCGATACTTTTACGCCGTCAGATACCACAGATTTGTCCTACAACTTATCGATTCCATTAAGCGTACTATTAGCAAGGTGAGGCCGAGAGAGGCGAGCCTCGGGCGGTCGGGACCGATCCGGCTGCTTACCTGCCCGTCCGGTATCCCCCTCCGCCAAGTGGATTCATTTGTTTTAGGAGCCACGAAGGATGAAGATCCGAGGGTCGAGATAAAGGAGTCAATCCTGGAAAGTGTCTGCTTCCCGACGCGCGTCCAGGGTCCACCGGTCGAATATTCGGAATGCATCCTCCCGACGTGGCGTATCCGTCTTTTCCCCGGGTCCTGGCCCTCCCGATATCTCGAGGTAGCCCTTCAGAGATGGACTCCTCGCTGGGGTCCTTTCAGACCTTTCTCCCTTCTCGTCTTCGTATTACTTTTTTCTCCTCTCTCCTTTGATCTCCCCTGTGTTCCTCTCCTCTGTTCTCGCGCACAGAAAAAGGGACAGGCTCGAGTTTCACGTGGTGGCCTCTCCCCGAGACAAGGCTCGCGCCTCGTACTGCTCGACAGCCAACGTCGATTTTCCCCCGTGAAAATTAATGATCCAGGCTGCCATCGTGTAAAAAACACGGTCAGCTAGTCCTACATCGATTTCGTCGACGCGCCTTCGTGATTTGATCGGTGACTCGCATCCTTCGCCGAGTTTTTTCACAGGGATTTCCCTCGGCTCCAGGATCTTCATCGGGAGTGATTGATCGATTCGTGCGGAGAGAAAGCACGCTGTTTTGGGATTTATCCGGAGTTCGTTGATTGGTACGTCAGCGTCGGTCTACTGTATTATAGTTCACAGACATCAATGATTGTTCAAGACTCCAAGAGACCTTACGGTCCCGTAGAAAGTACGAAAAACTGGCGGCATTTACCTTCAAGGGTATCCCTTTACAAACCATTCGAGCGGTCCCCGGGAAGCTCGCTGTATCTGTTCCAGCCAGCATCCAGCTAGAGGACACCAGGTCCAGGTCGCAAGATCTCCGCCGTGTCTTTGTAGCTTTGTTCGGGAAGCTAGCAACCAAATCTCGCAATAACGTCGCGAAACACGACGCTGGGGCGTGTTTCGCTACCCTGCCCCTCCGCTGTTAATCCCTCAAAACGTGTTTCCACGACCTGTCCCGAAGCAGGAAATAGGAAGCTCGCAGGGAGTCTGCTCTCGAGTCGAAGATCAAGGAAGCGGCGCTCGCGAGGACGCCACGGTTCCCTGTCCGCGAAGAAACAAAAGGAGGCAAGCTGCTTCCCTTTGTCTCGCAGCGACACACCCTCCGGTGCATTATTCGCCGTTGTCTCGGTCCAGCGTGCACGTTGGGATATCGACGGGGCCGAGGGAGAGCGACCGAGTCGACCGCTAATGGCACGTTGGTTTTCTGAAAGCGGGCGACGAGTCCACCTAGGCCCTCTACCTCTATCTCCCTTCTAACCCGGCAATTTCGGTGCCCCACAATCTGGCAGATTGCATCCCGCCCGCCTAGGAGGCGAATTATCTCTCTCCCCCCGCTTCCCCCCCGCCCTCTATATACGCGAAAGAACGTAGATTCGAGGAAAGAGCGGCTCTATCCGGTGCTCTACCTTCCCGCCACTTTTCTGCCCGCTTGTAATTCAGAAACGAGAATATTTCTCTCCCTCGATTCTACACCGCTTATCCTCTGTTCCTGCCTCCCCCCGTTACCTCGGTGGACGCCCTAGTGACTATCAAGGTAATGACAGAGCCCTGTCGCACGGGCTTCCAGGAACGATATAACGAATTACGTTCAGAGAGGATATTCCTTACAGTCGCAAGGGAGACCAGGTAAGTATTCGTCTGATTCCGAGTTAAAGTCGATACTTTCGGGGATGAATTTGGGGCAGTAATGTAGGGCGAGCTGTTGCGCGGACGTAGGAGGTGAGCGGTTAAAAATTGCTCACGGATTTCCTCGACCTAACGATTTCCCATGCGATCTCTCAACGAGCCCGCACACGCGCAACGAGCACTTCGGGGTCAGGACAAGGAACCAGCGCCGGGTGGTCGCGCCGGTCGACCCAGAAATCCTCCACGCGAAAACTGGAGTACGAGCGCGGTGCGAGGGGGGAGGGGGGGGGCGCACTCGAAAACTGGCAGTGTATTACACGGGTTCCGCGCCATATGCGTCGGGGCCAGTCCTCGCCAACGAATTCTGCCATTGTAGGCGCGATGGCTATAATAAAAAGTAATCCCCCCGGCTCGGGAACGCTCTCGCCTAGCGGGCATTAGCGAGCTAATGAAACGTGAGTTGGATCGTGGCCTGTGGTGTCGCGTTTCCGGAAGCCTAGACGGGTCTCCACCTTCGCGAAACGGAAGAGCAGGGGGTTGGAGACAGCGAGCTAAATTCCTCTCGAAGGGGGAAAGGAGACACGGCCGAGGGAGAGAGGGAGAAACCCGATCAATTTATTTATTAAACGTTTTTTCGTGCCTTTGTCGGGGACTGTTGCGTTCCCACGGGAAATACGAGGCGCTTAAAAGAGTGCTGGGGCGGGGGAGTGAATCGAGAGGGAATCACCCCGCGAAGAGGGTTGGCTGGGATCAGCCGTGGAACCTTCCCTTAATGGAATCACAGTACCAGCCACGGAGTCGAGAGAGAGAGGACTGCTAAAGCTGTATGTACAGCGATTTCGCGATACCTACCTCGGGCCGAGTTTTCGGCGGTGGGATATTTTTTCTCTCCGTGTCCTTGCGAACCGGAGGCGAATAGGATAGAAAAATGTCGGCGGGGTAGTCGAAGAAGAGGGGCGAGGAGGATGGAGGAGAGTAGGCCGATTCTTCTCTCGGAAGGAGACAGCGGTTCGCCATTAGCGCAATCTAATCGGCGGGGTCCCTTAATAACAGGTTGCGTCCTCGGGTTCTGGAGGAGCCGCGGCGGGAAGAAAATGAGAAAGAGAGAGACTGAGGGGGAGGAAGGAGGGGCGGGGACACCGCGGGCTGAAATTCATTCGGTTTCTCGGATACCTCTCCGCGCGAGCACAAGGAGAGAAGGTTCCTCTCTCTGTAATCTCACGGCCGGGCTCAATTAATGCTTAACGACAAAACCGACGAGAGGAGAAGAGCCCTTCGGGGGGCTGCCGCGTGGGACCGAGCCCGAAGAAAGAAGGACGCATCCTTCGTTGGTCGGAAGATACCGCTAATTGTGCAGGCGTCCTCCTGCCGCGAAATTACGAGCCGCGCGCTCCGGGAATGCGCGTCGAATCGCCACGACGTTTCCTTCCTTTCCCTCCTTCCTCCATCCCCTCCAGGACGCATGGCGCTTTTCTTTTCATCATCGGAGTCCTTCGTCCGGGGAAGTGGAGAGAATCACCCCCTACCCGAGTCTCGAAGAAGAATAGAATCCCCCTTTTGTCAGGGGACAGAGAGAGGTTTCTGGATCTGAAGAGTAGCCAGAGATTCGGTGGGGATGCTACCAGCGATTTCTCAGGAGACGCTAATAATTTGTATATAAGTATTCGCTTATTTAATGAGTTCGAACGTACGAGGAAACGTCGAATAAAGCGTACGAAAGAAATTTGAAAATTCATATCGAGGTGCTTCGAGTTAACTACCCTTCTGAATCCATCATGCTCGACTGCTGAAAAGATCTTCCAGGCTGTCGCGTTTCAATAACACCCGTATATCTGACAATCGATAGGCAAAGTTCGATTCTCGTCGAGCAGCCATATGCCCGATCCACTCGAGGCTGAAATTCTAACCCCGTCGCGAGCCGACCACGTCTACCCTCTCGCGATTCAAAGTCGCACAATAACGAGCTGGAAAATTAGGGAGCCGACGACAGAACGGCGGCCTTACAGCCGCTCGATTTCGAGCTAGAAAAAAAGAAGAACCTCCGCTCGGGCTGCGGGGCAACGGCGTTATTACACGGTAGTTTTTGAATCGTCGCCCCGCTGCCCGCGGACGGGCAGAGGGAGGGCTGGCAGCGGGGTGACACAATTGTGAACGAGCGGCGAGTAACTCGAGTAGGCACTCGGCCGATCTCTGGCTGCTCTCGCCGCGGGATACGCATTCGCGCAACAGGCTTTATGCGCCCGTTGCGCCACTTATGCAATCGTGAATGCGTCGGTACCCCGCGAACGCGTTCCTATGCATTTCAATGCGCTGCGCACGCGGCTGCTCCAAAGCTTTGCCCGCGCTAGCTATTCACCGTAGTCCCATCGACCACCACGTATCCACGCTCGGGGGATATTTCGTGCTTGCTCGCCGTCTACGTTTCTCTTTTACTTCACTCGACCCCATGATCCAGCGGAAAAGCGGATCATTTTCCACGAATGGGTATCTTGCTTCTATGACGGTGCTAAAGACGCGTCGATACTACGATGCGGGATTAATTTAGGCCCGAAAGGTTCAGAGGGCTTGCAGCCTGATTGCGAAGGAGTTGAAGCGCCGGGGATCATAAATTTCGGAGCAACGAATTGGTTCGTGTGGAGGAAATAAGAGGAGAATCAGGTATGCGTCGTGTAGCACGCGTGTTCGACGTCCCCGGCGATGCGTTATCGACCGTGGAGCTATCGTAACTAACGAAACTCATTTAGCACGTTCCACTCGTCGAACGGGCTCATCGGGTCGGTAATTAACATAATTAATATTCTCCCGACGAGTGCCTCCCGCGGCCGAAAACAAGCCGCGGACCCTTTCGGGTTACGCAGCGTGTGGCTTTACCTGAAAATACCTGCACGAACACGGGGGGACGAGAAAAACCGAGATACACGTCGCGGACGCTCCCCTGTTGCGTGGACCAGGTGATCGATAGCAGGCACAAAAGATCGGATTAATAGACGGATGGGGTTGCCTCCGCTGAGCGCCGTCTGTCCTCTTCAAGATATTACACACGTAGAGAGGAAATAGGGAGGAAGGTGGCCGATGACCATTCAACTTTCTGTGTCTTCAGAGTACCTATTGTGGGAGGCTGCCATAGCTTCCAATTCGAGTTTAAAGCCGATCAAACTTCTATAATATTTAAGGGAATTATGTAGGCAATCGGTTTCCGTGAAAGAAACACTTTCTTTTTAGTGTATCTGTAAAAAAATGAAAGCAAATTGAAATGCATTCTTCTACCCAATGTATATTATTATCATAGAGATTGAAAAAATATTGGTATGAAATTTACATGTGCATTAAAAATGACGGTGCTCACTGGTAAACATTTTAACGTTCTTCTGTCGCTTTGTTGCAATATTGGGCTTAAAAAGTGACGTAATCCAATTTCAAGGTGTAATTCTTGTTTGTTACATCCGTAGTTTCCCCCGCAAGCAATAAAAACTAATATTAAAACAGAATTATTAAATTGGTGGCCGGAAAAACGATTATTTCAAGAAAAATTCGGTCGTATTTGAGGGTAACTAATAATCCGCGACTTTTTAATTTCTTGATGAATATCTTGAATTTTTACGGACCAATCATAGGTTGCGCGGGAAACGCCGAGTGTTTCATACGTCCTGTAATTATTTTCAAGTCGATCTGAACCTCTGTTCATTCGCAACTGGGGGAAAACCAAGAGAAAAATATATTCGAGAAAAACGCGTTTAAAGTTTTTGGGCAAAGGCGACGCAGTAGGTTGCCGCTTGACCTTCTTAACTGCCAAATCAACAATTTTGCGATGTTTAATATAAACCAAGCAGCATGTCATTCAGAAAAGATAGTACTTTCGGAAAATGTAATAAAAAATCGATCTTTCGACTGCATCCATCTCCTTAAGGGGGGAGACCACTTTAATGGTCCGAAAAGTATGGGTGTTTTCGCGAATTTATTTCAACCAATCAACGCAAGTAAATCAATGTATTGCTTAGTACAGTTAATCTGTACATATTGAAGGGTAAACCTATTTTTTTTACAATCAAATTAATAAATCCGTTTCCTGCATACTGTTCGTCAAAATGTGCACTGCGGCAAAATAGTCCTTGTCGCGTTAACAATGCCGAGGCTACATGATTAATTCGAATTCAAAAGACAAAAATATTCAGAAACTAGAATCCTACGTCTGTTACATGTCGATCAGAAATAGTAAAAATCGCCAAAAGTACAAAATGGCGGACCACTGAAAGATAATCACGTTTGGGGGTACAAAATTGCGGAAATGTTGATAAAAAAATTGAAGGCGGTCGTTAATTACAAACAAAAACTGATCATCAAGTAATAGAGATGGGTTTTCCGTACAATAAATGCCCTTGCTCGTGTCAATTGGACGTATAGTTTTCTCCGTACACTGTCAACGCGGTTCAAGAATGTGATTCTGAGAAAAACGCGTTCAAAGTTCCACTCGGTTCAGTCGCGCGCTTGACACCGCTTCACGGAAAATCCTATCTCCGTCAATTTTGCGAATTTCTTCATCAAATTAGGAGAGGTCATTCTTGAAATGTACGTCTGTCAGAAAATGTGAAAAGGAAAAAATGAATGTTTCTGATTTTTTACAGTGATCTGTCCCCTTAAGTAGAACGATACCGTGAATTGGGTTAACCGTGACCACTGGTGTAACTTTCAGCACAAATGTACATTTTAAGAGACATTTCTCTAGCTTTTATATCTATTCTATAAATGGTATTATTCTCAGACAAAATGTATCTTGAGCTAAACAATTAAAGCTATCAAGGGCACTTTGTTTGAGAACAACACCTGTTCTACAATAAATGCTAGAGGAATTTGTTTTAAAATCTAGTTTTGTGGTAAAAGTTACCCTTCGTTTCACTACAAACGAACAGCAGTCACATTATTCTAATTAAACGCATCTGCACTTCCAAGCATTCATGAAAACATCCCGATGATTCAACATGCAGCCTCAAAATGTCTTGACCCCATTATGCCCAACAGTAAGTGATATGTTACACCGATTCAAGTGGCACACATCAACGAACAAGTTCCCCCATGTAGTACGCCCACTAAAACAGTCAGGTCTGTCAACAACCTTCATCTGACCAGAAAATACCATCTCTGACCATCATTCTAGAGGAGCCAAAGCAGGCCGAGCCCGTTGCTAACCAGTAGATGATGTACCCCAGCTATTCAATAGGTATCCATTGATGTCTCCTCTCTTGACACCCACCAGGAGGACTAACAGACCTGCGTTCCCTTCCACAGGTGCGGATTTCGTCCATTTCGCGCATCGGCGAAGATCACTCTATCAGGCAGCTGCAGGCCAGCGGATTCCTACTTTCTTTTTCTCCCCTGGACCACGTCCCCTGCCTCCTACTCAGGCCCAGTCCACCTTGACGTCTCCCATGATCCGCCCGGTCAAGGGAATGGTTTCGTGCCACTGCTTTTTTCCCCACCGTGACCTTCTTGCGTCGAGAAGTTCGGGGACTTGCTCTCTTGACAGCCCCGGTGGTTTCTCGTGCATTAGGATGCAGGGCTGTTGCACAATGCATCGAGCAACACCGGGCCCTTTGTGTGCAACCATAGCTCCTCGGTGTGCTCCCTTCTCTAGGTGGCGTGCTTCGTGTTTCCTCATTCGCGTTGCAAAGCCGGACGAGTGGAAGAATCTATCCGACCTTAATTCGTTCGCCGTTGCACAATGGGCGTCCGTTTTCCGCCCCGTCGGAGACGATGGAAAGCGTTGGTTTACGCTGGGATTTTCTTCTCGTTCGGCTCCTTTCACGTGCCCTGTTGTCTCTATTTCCCTTTTCTTCGCCGCGTCGGGCGGCCCCATTCGTGCTCCTCGCGGGGGCTTTCATCGATCCCGCTCCCAACGATTCACGTGCCCGCTTTTTTCGACTCGCTTGCAGATATTCGCGAGGAATATTCGTGGGTCATCCAACGTTGCCTCTAACAGCGCCCCGCGGGATCGCAGAGTAGACGAAGGCGAGGAGGTTCCTTATCGACTGTTTTCGTAGACACAAATCGCATCAATCACTTAATGGCGCTCGATGAGGCCCAAGAGCATCTTCAATCGCGTTCCAACCACGAGCCATCAAGGGGTTCGGCTTCAACCAACCATCAAGATTCCGCGTACACGGCGCAATTAATATCCGCTCGCGGAATCTTCTTGTTGCGGCTCATCTTTCATCCAGGAGCGTTGCTGCACGAGGATCACGATCGACGAGCGCTTTTTCATCCATCAATACTAATTGATGCCGCTCGATTTACCTTCAGCGTGGAAGCGGTTTTCGCGCGCGACCACCCCCCGCTCCGCGCTTTCCCCATAATTCACGTTTACATCGAAAACCCCGGCAATCCTCGTAATGGAGGGCGAGCTATCGTTCGCCCCCACGGCCAGCAAAGAATGATAACTCGACGGTTCTCTGGTCTTAATTTCGCAGACGCCGAGCGTCTGTCGTGCTCCGCTGAGCCGCTTATGAAATTCATCGGGAACACGTGGAACTTGAAGCAGAGGAGCCCCCTCGCCGGGGGAAAGATCGTCACGCGAGGGAAACTTTGTCGGAGTTCACCTTCTTGCGTGAATGCGCGGTATAGTGTGCGAAACACCGGCGCCTATCAGCGATTTCAGGTGGAAGGGGGGCGCAGGAGGACGAGCATCGTGATATCGTGGAAGATGCGGCACGGGGGGCGGGCGAGTGGGAAATTGAATCGGGAGAGGAGCTCGTGATCCATCGCGGTGGCTATCGATCTCAGACTCGACGACGACGGTCCTGACGAATGGAAACTGGTCACGTTAGGGGCAATTTCGCGTTCGATCGATGACATTTGGAGCGAAGAATTATTTTATTTTTCGTCTTTATTCCACCAATTATACATTTATACACAGGATGGTGAAAAGGCGAGGCTCAGCTAAAGCTGCTATTAGGCGTAACCTCGTAAAAGCGTCATAGACCAAGCATAAATTAACTGGTAGCCCTATGCGTTTCTGCGACCATGACTATAGTCCAGCTCTGCGAAAGATAAGGCTTACTACACTCACTGATCGTCGTGTCTGTTCTGATCTACTCTTTTTATACAAAGTAATCCGCGGACATATTAACTGTCAGGAGTTAGTGTCACTGGTTTGTTACCATGCCCCCCAAAGGTCACTGCGTCCGAGACCTCTCTTTGTAACAAGGGTCCCCGACTATGCACACTACACGGTGGATCCCATAAACCGTGCTATGGATGAGTTAAATCACAACATCGATGACATAGACCTGTTCTCTGTCTCGCTCGACTTGTTCCGGGCTCTTTTGTTTAGGCGACTTCTAACATAATATAGCTTATTTTCCGCAAGTATTGTATATTACGTTGTATAGACAGACTGTTATGTTTTCACGTATTATGTCTTATGTTATATGTTTTATGATTTTCTTTTTTTCTTCTTATTTTGTGTTAAGTTTCGATATCTCTTTTATTTTAGTTTTCTTAATGTTATCTAATGCTCTAATTTCGTTCTTTGTTGTACTAAAGGGTTTTCCCGTTTATATAATAAATAATAATAATAATAATAATAAATTGAATACAAACTAAACTAACAAGGAGAGTATTTTAGGTGTCCGCCTCCGATCATTTTGATTTTTGGATATGTTATAGAGGACCGAAAAATAAGAAATACGTGTTTTTTTATTTTTCCCCGTTTTCATATTTGGGGGGGTGAAAACTGCGTTCAAAGTTAGGGTTGAAAAATCATTTTTGTGGAATATCTCGAGAACTATTAGAGATAGGGGAATAGTGTCAATGGACGAATTTTGTGTCTTTGAATGCGAAATATGACTGACTCACCAGATTTTCAAAAAGTCCATTTGTTTAAATTAATTAATGAATAAATAATTTGTTTTATACTGTGTAAGCTTCTGTGGGTCGTTTTCACCCACGGTATGTAAATCTGATGAACGCCATAGTCATGCATCCTAGGGTTAAATAAATGGACTTTTTGAAAATCTGGTGAGTCAGTCATATTTCGCATTCAAAGACACAAAATTCGTCCATTGACACTATTCCCCTATTTCTAATAGTTCTCGAGATATTCCACAAAAATGATTTTTCAACCCTAACTTTGAACGCAGTTTTCACCCCCCCAAATATTAAAACGGGGGAAAAATAAAAAAACACGTATTTCTTATTTTTCGGTCCTCTATAACATATCCAAAAATCAAAATGATCGGAGGCGGACACCTAAAATACTCTCCTTGTAAGACTAGAGACAAAACAAAATCTAAATCTAAGAAGTAGAACTAAAAGTAAAAGTACAAACTAGACTTATAGTCTTTAAAAACTCCATGAGCTTAATAAGATTACTATAGACTAGGACTAAGTATAAGACTGAACTGGGACCAGGTCGAAGATGAATTGAGGATGCAGAGGTGGTAGAAGTAAAGGAAGTGGGAGTAGGAGTAGCATCGGTATATATTATATAAGCGGATGATCTAATAGATAAGCGCTAGCCGCAGCTTTGAAGGATGACAGTGTAGGAAGTGAACAGATATTCGGAGGAAGAAGGTTGTAATAACGAGAATCAGTGTAAGAAAATGAGCCACAATATTTGCACGTACGATGCATCGGTACAGCAAGCAGATATTATTATATTATTATAAAATATATTGTGCGTATTAATTTCGGCTCTTCCAAAACTCCCACAATGAGGAGCACATTCCCCGTGAAAAAATATGTTATACAGTATAAAATAAGGGGTGTAAATCAGTCTATGAATATTTGCAACCGTGACACGGGGAGAATGTAACGAGGTTGGCGGGGGAAATTAATGGAGGCTCGGTGCTGAAATTAATGATTTAATGGAATTTAATTGAACGTTCGGCTTTTCGTCGGACGACGCAGGCCGGCAACTGATTTATTCGAAAGCGTGACGGCGTCGATCGTGACGTAATCGCTTATCTTAATCCATGCGCGAGCGAGGATGTCCCGGTAACGGAGGTAAATGACGTTTCTTCTTAATGACCGGGGAGGGAAACGATAATCGAGTCAGCCGGTCGACTTAACGTCAATCACTCTCCACCTCCTCCCCCTCCGCTTAGCTTCCACGACACGCTTTTATTTTCCAACGCGCTTCGCTATAAATCAGATCGTTTTTACCGGTGATACGGTTTTTCCCGTGAAGTAAGTGAACGTTCGCGCGCGGGCCTGATTAAAACGGGTTATTAATTACAGACTGGCGTCGACGTGAATGAATGCGGTGCCATCGATACCCCCCCCGCTACCAAAAAGAGTGGCAACAGAGGATGGGGGGGAAGTTCTTCTATTTGCGCGAAAATTTCATATCCACGGTCATTGGAATATGCATATCGAGTTCAGCCGTGGCAGCCGCGGGAATAACGGCGAAATTTGCGGCGTTTCTGCTCTCTGTATTTAATTATCCGCGCGTCGTCGTGCGCGTGCACGTGAGTGTGATTAATATCGGCTTCTTTTTAAGCCAATCAATTTTAATTAGAAGCACGCCAAGGGCCCGTGAAAGCCGCGCTCGCGGATTAATGAAAAATTCATGTCGATCTCGTCGATAAATCGTGTCAATCTTCTGCCCCCTGCTAGGTGATCTGAAAAGAGACAGATTCGCGGAGGCTCTTGTCGATTCCCTGCTATACACTATTCGCGAACCTCGAGGGTTCGTTATTCTCGAGTAAAGGTTGATGAATAAATAAAGATATAAACAACACGAGGGTCCCGGTGTTTAATAAATACCGATAATTAAATTTAACTTGATATACATTATACATAATGTTTCCCACTGCGAAGGATTGGAGCTGGTTGAAGCGAAGTGCTTCGAATACCACCATTCTGTGTCAGTATTAACAGAGTACGTATATTTCACTGGCTATCCAGGTCAAATCCCAAAAACGCGGTCGCTGAAAGCAACGAGGTCGCGACAGTAAGCGACCGGCAACTAGAGGCGGTCGATAAAGACGATGAAGACGGAACGGTGGGCAATCGGTGGGTTACCGTGCGACTTCATTAATCCAAATCAGACATCGCCGCTCGGTGGCCTAGCTTTATACTTATTTCGAGCCCGTAACTTCGCTCCTTCCCGCTTATTACCGTCCAATCGAGAGTAAAGCGGCACGAGCGGTTAATTGACTTTTTCAACTTTCCACCCGCCTCCACCGTGGCAGCTTTAAAGTTTCATGGAGTCGGTAAAGGCCTCGGCGGAAATTGCCGGCGATAACAGCCCCTCTTTCCTTTTCCTTTCGCCGATTCGAGGGAACGCTTCCGCGGAAAGTGTCTCGGCGATGATACAGATGCCCGAGCAATGTTCATTCCGATCCGCCCGGCAAGAGGCGAGCTTGTATCGAGGGGCAATTAACCGAGGGAAACCCTTGGCGAACTTCCGTCGTGCTTCTTGTCGATGAAGGAAGATTATTCAGGGCTGTTGGCCGCGAGCTGGCCGTCTCTTCCTTCATTGTATCGCAATTAGCAGAGTCTGCTTTGATAGACTTCGCCGTGGTTACAGGTTGTTTAAAGAGTGCTATAGAGAACCGAGGCGAATTTCTTGGAGTGACAAATTTTGTGTAGAGAAGGGGTTGGAGGGGTTACCATTAACTCAACTAACTTCGCCCCTCGGAGAAGCTAAGTAACGTCTGAGCATCCGAACTTATGGTTTATGCATAGTTTCGCGCGAGAAATAATATTCCGAGAGTACACAATCCTTTGGGATGTTCATTGTCGATTTAACTGTCCCCGAGCAGCAAAAGTTGCAGACGCCAGGAGTCTCGCGCTCGGAAGCAGAATATTTTCCGCGAGAGGGAACCGGCGGGAAGTTATTCTTTCCTCGGAGAAAGAGGTTTTCCAGGGCAAAGCTACTTTCAATCAAGACCATTCCGAACTTTCCACGAAGTAATCTTGCTAAGTTGCTGATCTTATTGTCCCCAGCAGCAACGATCGCCTCCGCTCCGTGTTTCAAGCCTCTCGCCCGCACCTTCGATAAATGCTTCCGCGAAGGTGTTCCGACGATATTATTGAGCCCCGATAACAACGAGCGCTCGCACGTGCGGAAACGAAACGATACTGCCTCGCCACGGAGTTGGCAAAGTCCTTTTAGAGTACGTTCGCGTATTAACGAGTCCTCGATACCCGATTCAGCCACTTTGAAAGGTGTTGTAGGGGGAATCATTCAGTGTGATTTAATCTGATAAATAATTTAAAATACATGCAACAGCGCGTGGATCTTTACGAACCACATTGATGACATGATCTGTTGATATATTAGGTTCAAGAGGAAGGAACCACCCTAACTCAATTAACTAGGCCAGCCATTCATCAAGCGGTTCATCCACTGTACAACGCGATCCATTCTCTTCCACTCGAAACGTATAAACAGTAAATTATCAAAAGCTTATCATACCCAGGCGATAGACAGAGCCCAAGACCTCCTTCGACACTGACTCATCCATAGATAACCTCCAGCCATTCACAGGCCCCTCGCGCTTTCCCAAACACACGAAGCTTACACACGGGTCGTAGGAGCGATCGAGAGGGGGCAGGATTGGCGTGCAAAATCCGGCGGATTATTGCCGGGGCTACTTACACGGACAGGGCGTTACTCTAAACTGGAAACGAGCGATAAAGATTTTTCTAGGGGCCGGCGACGGCCAGCCCCGGAACCCGATGAGAAACACGAGTTTACTGGCGGCCGTGTGATTTCGTATCAAAGCCGGGCGGAATATTGCGGAACCGGTTGCCCCACGGCGATAAAACGAACGGGGTGTTCGGCGCGATATTCCGTTCACGTTCGATCCCGAGGTATATCGCACGCGCGGCATTGCGTAACGCGCGATCCTCGGGCGATTCCAGCGGAAACGAAGCTCACGGATTCCGCGGCTTCGCGCGTCTCCGTCGCGATCCCTACATTTATTCAGTCGTTTCGATTCAACTCGGCTCATCCTCCGCGTCCATTCAGGAATCCCGAGTCCCGATAAATTACGTCCCCTCGGTCGCAATCAGCATTTCAGGGCGCGACACGGAATCCTCGAGACCGAGGGCATTCTTTTTTCTCTCCACCGGCGTTTGCTGCGCGCGTGCTCCGACTCCGCGTCGTTTTTCACCCGAGGACGCTTGCGCGCGCGCTAGAATGCTAGGAAACTGGCCATCGGCGTCCCGTTTCCTGACGTCGCGCAGCCACGTCCAGTCAATTAACTCGTCCGGAGAAAAACTATCCCGATCGCCTGTGCGCGCTACGCCCGGCCACTTCTCGCGGATTCCGCGCGGAAGACGCGCGCCCCGCCGTCGGGAATAAATAATCGAGCTAACGAGCCACGCTTGGTCGACTTTCCTCAGCTCGCGTTCAGCGGATGGAATTCATGGACAAGATGCAACAAATCGATCGACCGTCTACTTTGACGCGAGGCTTTGCTACTTTTTCCCGGCGTTATGGAGAAGCTTGAAACCAGATCGCTCATTTACTTGGAAACTAATCTGACCACCAGTCATCCAGCAGACTCGTCCTCCCCGGTCCTAACTTCCAAATGCCCCATCATCCACGAGTGTCTAGACGCGAGCACGGAAATTTTCAATACATCACTGTCACCCCGGTACACGCTCGTCCGCCGCGCAGCTCTCAAAGAGTCAATACCTCGGTTCAAGCCAGCATTCAAAGGCCGCGAAAGCGAAAGAAAGCAATCCCATTCCCTGTCCACCGCAAACGAGCCGTCACGATTCGCGAGACGCTCCGCTGTCCTCCGTCTGGCGACTGCCGCATTCGAGACGCTGTTTCGTCTCCGCGGTCGAGTCTGTTTCGTCCGGCAGGGAGGGAAGTTACCCTCGTGTGAAGACCAGGCTCTCGTTACCACGGCCTCGGCCCTGTCTTCGCGGACGATCCGCTCTCGAGACTGGCCGGTCGGCCGTGCTGCGTCTCTCCGGCAGAGTGGGCGAGAATTACAGGCATTGTGCGCGCTGGTCGTTGCGGTAATGCGGTTCGCTGATTTATCGCGGAGGTGAGCCACGAGGAGGTGTAGCTAATTGTTCTTGCATGCAGATCCTCTCGGCGAGAGGCGCGCCCCGTCTCGTTCCCTCGGCGCGACGCCACGAAATTAATTGTACGCCACAGCTCCGTCCACCTCTCTGTTTTCCCGTCTTCCCGTCTTCCTTCTTTCCCTTTTCTTGGCGTCATTCTGGCCAGAGCAGCGCGTGGCTTCTCGCGAGCCGGGCGACAACCCCTCCTCCTCACCTGTGACCCCCGGCCTCAGCTCGAAGTGGACGTGTCTATCTTGCATTGCTCGTTAGACACGCTGGATCCCCGCGATATCTCAGGGATAGCACGCGTCGGATGGTCGATCAGCGGAGCGTCTCGCGAGATTCATCGACAGATAACGCGCGACGGTCGTGATAGAGGTAACGTTCTCCACGGCACCGTTCACCGAGCGTAGAATCCCGGATTCCTCGCGAAACGCAGCTGTTCCTCAGCCAACCGAGACACGTCCCGCGAGCAGCCACACGATTTACGTTGGTCAGGAACGGGTTGGAAATAGAAACTCCGCGGAATCTCGGGACGCTGGCCGGTCTATTCGACGATATTAATGTTGGCCCGGTCCCCGAGAGCTGAAAACGGCTGCGAGTCGGGACACCACGGAGCCTAGAGGCTTCGTATCTTCAGAGAACAACCTCGAGCTTCTTCCTTCCACCGAAGGACCCCTTCCTTTCTCCCCTTCGTCTAGATTTTACAGTCTACGACGAGGTCCCTCGTATTCTTTCGCGTCGCGGGTCGTTCAACGGGGTCGTCGGGCACGACCGATGCAATTATCGCGGGCACGAGAACGGGCTCGCGGGGACGAGCAATTTGTTTCGGCGACAAAGCGCGGCAAAACTCCTTGGATTCGATCCAGAAGCTTCCCTCCCGCCACGCGGCATATTCCAGCGTCTTTTCCGCCCGAGGTTTCGCCGTTTCGGTCGGACGGTGACGCGGCGGGCCGCCCCGCGCGAGAACGATGGCCCCTGTTTGTCAAGAGGCATCAGGCAGCCGAGGCAGCCGTTTGTCAAGGGGATTACACGGGCCCCCGTTCCTCGCCGCCGAGGAATATTAAAATTCCGACGTATCTCCGTCGCGGTGCCTCGCTCTGACCCGCGTGTTTCGCGCCCTCCTCCCGCGAGTCCAACCCCTCCGGTTCGTCGCTGGTCCTCGGTGAATTCCGACCCCGCGAGTCGTATTCGTGGAACGCAATAACGAATTCGAACCTCCAGTCTGCCGACCCCCACGCTCTCTGGGATCGTTTCAAATAACGAGTAATCCTGGAAATGGCAAAGCAACGGAGACTCGAGAGGAGGAAGAATCGGCTACGCCAGTATCGCGTTGATATCGACGATACCGAACAATAAGAAGCATCGAAGAAGACACGGCCAGCCAATGGTGCAGCGCGCAGGAAGGCGAGGGGCAAAGGAGTCTCGAAGATGACAAGGCAAGATCTAAAGGAGTAAAAATCAGGAACATCAACGGACTGCAGTCCCCGCAGCAGTGCCAGGACTTTGAGAAATATGGAGAGAAAGAGGCGAGAGAGGGAGAGAGAGGAGATGATACTGTTTCCACGAAAACTGCCTGCTGCCCCATTATCTACGGCATTGTTCTTGCGGCGATCGTCCACGCGACGATAAATCTCTCGCGTTCGGCGGAGAGGTACACCTTCAAGGAAGCCCACCCCCGTCGGAGATTCCGGAGCGCGGTCGTGTAGCCACGGGCCAGTAAATAAAATCGGTAAGCGCCACGACGATTTACGGAGGCGGAGGCAGTAAAGGTTTCCGCTCGATCGGCCGTAAGCGCGGGTGCTCGATGTACCGATACACGATAACAGCGCGTTCCTCGTCCACGCGGATGCTCGATAGCTCTCCTGCCGCGCGCGACTCCTTCCACCAGGCTTTATCGCCGTGTCCGAGTCCTTTCGGAGCTGCTGCATTTACGAGCACCCTGTCTATTGTCCCATCGAACTTGCCCAAGCTGCCCAACGCGACAGGGCGATTTACTAAACACCCGCCACGTATTTCGCGTCCTTGGCGGAGCAGAGCTCTCCGTGGGTATGACGAGTGATCAGACGCTTCGCTCCCAGGGATGCAGTTCCTCTGTTTATTTGGGACTCCAAGTGAGCGAAATGTGTGAAGCAATAGGCGAAGCACAGCCAGCAGAGGTAGGTATGTACCTAAATAAGGGAATATGGAAGCTCCTTTGGAAACCGACTGCCAGGATTTTGCAGCTCAACGTACGGACATAGAACGCTGGTGTACGAAGAAAAGGGCACGGTAACATTTTCACCCACCCACCCGGCGAGACTCCATGTTTACCGTGATCAATCCAGTAGGAATGTTACCGAGGTGCTGGAGAGCAGCGAGAAAGGTGAAGGGACCGGCCACAATGAGCGGTTTTCGACGACGCGGAGATTCCATCAGCGATCCATCAAGGAGATAAAGGGCGGATCGATTTGCCTCGAGGCGGGGAACGGGTTAAGTCTTATCCCGCGGGCAAGAACCGCCGGACTAGATTCACTTGATCAATCATTCCGACAGCTGAAGGATGGATCGACTCGCGATGTTTACGGAGAAACTAGCCGGTTTAAATTCTTCTCGTTACCGGTGCCCCGTCCCTCCCCCTCGTTTACCCGCGCAACGATGGATTAGCTGCTCGCCGGAGTAACTTCTTTCGACTTATTAGGCCCCGCTCGCGCTTCCCGGAGGGAGAGAGCCAGGATTTTTGCGAGTCATCCGGGGAAGTGGAGCGCCGCGGAATGACGAACCGCTGGGGAAATAAGAGCGACAGGCCGCGGGGGCGGTCAGACGCATTAAAACGCGTCTTGCCGGTGGCGGGAGTCCTTCCTCTTTCGCCGGGAGTGAAGAGGGAGGCAACAATTGGAGCGTAATTATGAACCTGGACGGGTGACTCATATTCCAGTGGTCGTTTCGTGGGCTCGCTCTCTTTCTCCGCTGCGCCTCCTCTTGCGCCACTCGCGCGCATGGAGAGAAAGAAGTGTCTCCTTGCCGGCGTTTGCCCGCTTGCGGTTCCTGACCGCATATTGCGACAACGACGGATCTAGGCTTGCAACGGCCCCATATATGGCGACCATGTTGGTTATTCTCGCGAATTTAATCGCTAGGGGTTCTTCTTTCATTAAAATGATTGGTCTGTAGTTTCTGTGAGGGACAGAACCTCCTGAACTGGGATACAGTAGTCAAATCACAATTCTGGGTAAGGCTCAACTTTTGCTCCTTCTCTATGCAATTTAAATTCAGAAAACATTCAAGCAGCGTACACCTAGAGTAGACCGGGGGCGATAGTAACAGGGAGGCGATTGTAGCACGTTATATATATCTCAGGACATGTGTTACATGTTAACGCCAATTTTGGATATATGATGAAAAATGACAATTGGAATACACGCATCCATGTCCTCACAGTATGGATACACAATAGACATGTATAGTGAAGAAAATAACTTTTCGATACCCTAATGTAACTTTTTCTTCCTGGTTTAAAATTGTAATATAAATACTCCCTTTGCAAGTACGTGTTTTTTCTTTTTATTTCAGATTTAGTCAGTCCATTTTTAAAGTAATACTGATCGTTACTTATCACTTTTAAGTGTCTCGTTAATCGAAATTTATAATTCAAGTTCAACAGCCTGGTTGGAGTCGGTTGTACGGCGACAGAACCGAATAGTGACAAAGAAGATGAACATTATTGTCTTGTTTGCATGAAATCATTTAGCACAGCACAAGCAAACAAATGAAAAATGGGTGCAATGTACTGAATGTAAGGATTGATCATATGAAGACTGCACCAGCTAAAACTTTTTCTATTTCTGTCACAATTGCAATACCGCATAATTGGTTATACATTTTCCTTTTTTCATTTATTATTATAATGAAAATCAATAAATATTTTAATTTTGTATATTTAAATTTGTGGGACTATCGACTCCATGCTGTGTTACAACCGACCCGCGGTCAGGGAAAATTGTAACACTATCTCCGTTTCTCATTATTTTATTAATAACTTGGATATTACTTGACACACAGCGAAACTGGTGTGTCTCAATAATGTCAGATAACTAAGTAACATTTTCGTATAAGAACTTTTGTTCTAACTGTGATAGTTCTTGCGCAATCGTATTCCAAAGTCAAAGTGTTACTACCGCCTCCGGTCTACCCTACTCAATACAGTAATCTCGGTGAAGCCAAACCCTTCAATCAGTAGCACAGCTCGACCACCAACACAACAATCACGGCATATACGGATCCCTCCCAAAAGATGACAAATCCCCTTCAATTCTCCACATCCCTTCCTTCAAGCATACTTTCAATCATCCCATACACACAGATTCCTTCCTCTGAAGTGACCCATCGCACGGCCAACTTCCCCGAGAGATCCCTGGTCGAACGATCAGTCACCTACATCCTGCCCGTCATCGGGTCGAGCCTCCAAGTCGTCTCGTCACTCGTGGCCCATAAAATCGGGTCAGGATTCGTACGTCCCTGGCCAGAGATATGCCAACGCCTGGCTGGCGAAGGCTGCGAAGCGTAACGCAGCTATTCATCCCACACCTCGTCGCCGGCGTCCTGGTTCCGGAGCAGGCCACGGGAGCGCACGCGCCAGGAAGTGACAGCCACGCTGTCGGGGGTGGTAGTGTGGACAATAGGCGTGCGTGCGAGTATATTCGCGTGTGTGATCGTCCTGGAGGCGCCGCCGATAGTAACCCGCGGCTTATCTCGTTTCCTCGACCCGTGGGCCGCTGTGCTCGGTGTAGGTTTCTAGCTGTGGTCTGCTGGAAGCCTATTCGGTCCCCGTGGCACATGGGGGACACGCGTGGAGGGTGTAAATTTGGATATCGTGGCAAATGTAGGTGTAAGAATAATCGACTTCTGTTCTCATTGAATTCTTCTCGATCACTGTGCAAATGTTTCTTTCTTCGATCTTCATCATCGACGTTCTCCAGTGTGGACCCGGCGGTCCCCTTTCATCCGAGATCACCGATCGTCCGTAAATCATCGAACACGAGTGGGACGAAAGAGCCTCGGTGGGCAGGCCGATTTCGGGGGTGACGAAAAAATCGGGGGTGTTTTATGAGTAGTAACGAGCGTGTAGGTCGTTCCGGCGAAGGTGTAGGCAGATCGATCGGAGGCCAGCGGGAAGATAATTGATCGAAATCTCCTCGTGGAGGCCGGACGGTGTTGACGAACGCGTGGGCGAGGCGATTAGGTTTTTCGGTGCGGAGATTGTTCGTCTCCGCGAGTTGAATTATTGCACAGCCTGAGTCAGGCAAGTGGAACGTCCGTTATTCTTCTTTCCGCGGAGGCCTCGTGAGTTTCTGGTTTCTAGCTGATACAGGAAACGGGCAAATCGAAAACAATCCTCCGAAGGCGGCGGCGAGGCTGGTGCGCCAGCTTCCTCTTCGACGAACCCTCGAAACAATTAGACCCTTTATGAGGCTCGGAGGGCATTAAGAAGCCGCAAAGAAGACGCGTCTCTCTCGCGTCACGGTAGAGGGGAGATGAGGAAGTTGTTTAAAGTGACGCCGGCCACGTGTTCCCTGGGACTCCGAGTGCCGTGGGTACGAACGTCAGAGAGAAGGACGCCGCGCCGCCGAGGATAGGGGGCTGAAAAAGGAACGCTAGCTGTCGGTCGTAGGATCCTCCTCTCGGCTCGTTTTTTCTAAAAATCCATTAGAAACAACGAACACGCGGCGCGGCGTATTAACAGAGACGGGAAGTCCATTATTCTCGCGAGATTTAAACGCACTTTTAACCTCCCCGACCGGCACGTATTTATGATTTGTTATTTTCCATAGGCCAACGGGGCCCATCAAGCCTTCCTCCTCTTCGGCTGCGAGCCACGATGGGATTGAAGATTTGTTGTGCGTAAATCACGCGTGAGAGAGTCTTCTTCCAGCCTGACTATTTATTTGTCCCTCTGCTGTGCGCTGGAAGGATTGATTGCGATCGAGGCCCTCGATCCTCGCCACCGGCCGTGGGAAACTGGGATGCTCGTCCAAACGATTTTCTGCCGTTGGTGTCATTAACGATTCACGAAACGAGATGCTGAGCGGATTGCTGGCGCACGCGATGTGTCTATTAGGCAATTTTGTGGCCATTCCTTTGCTGAATTTTGGAATCACAGAGAAATCTTTTGCTGTCACTGTCAATCCCTTGTTTTGTGGGAGTTTAATATAGAAGAAGTGGAGCATCAGCTTAAAATCGAGACATAGGTACGTTCACTTTAATTCTAAAGCAATTCACGCGTTGCAAACATTTGTTACGTCAAAAGGGACACAACTCCTCCTCTTTGGTTACGGCATTAAACGGTCTAATGCGAAACGATGGACGCTAGAATGAAGTTGAATGCAATGCCCCTTTACAAAGCTTTGAGCCAGTGACACCGTGGAATGAAACTATAAAGCGATTCAAGAGCCACGGCAAAGGAAACATTAAAGCTTTAAAGCACCAGGTAATACAGCGGTTACGTTACGTTAACATTCATCGCTGCCGGTGCGAATCTCCAGCGGCAAATCGTACGGCTTTGCGAGAAACTTCCAGGCAGCAGGTCGAAGTACGGATTTAATAATATCGTAGGAGGGTAATTTGCCGCTACAATTGATGCAACAAGCTTTAAGCGATTCTGGGGAAATTTGCTCGCTACATGGATCGATGCGCTACTTCAATGTAACGCACCCACGAGCGCAATCGACCTACAATTGCAACCGCGATTTACTTGCGAGCTTAATTGAGCTGACCTGCGAACAAGCTTCTACACCCGTACTCAATAATACTTCAATAGTGAAAACACTGAGTAAATCAATTTTAACCAAACTGCTACGATATCAAATCCACTAAAATTAAAAAAGTTTCCACTCAAACCCCGTATACTCCTCACCTCGCAGCAGAACACTTCACTCCCGCTTTCCTCGAGCCGGGAAAACCATCATAGGCACTGTACATGGTGCGCGTATTTGCATTGAGTTCCGAGAGGACAACGCGCACCATCTCCCATCAAAAGCTGCCAGACCGAACGTAGACGTCCGTTCGTTTCCCATCCCTTGCCGCCTCCCAGGGGGTTTCCATTCCACGGGTGTCGTGTACAGGGAACGCGCACACGGCCGGATTGCGTTTCCACGGTGACACGGACGCAGGAAGACGCAGCTGAAGGAGCCGAAACAACGACGGGGACCGAGGGAATTAGAAAGGGTTCGAGACGGGGTGTCGCGACAAGCCTCTCGATTAATGAGCTACGCGTGTTAGACGCGTGTAGACACGGGACAGGTACACGCCGACGGCCTGTCCGACGGACGCTATAAATTGGTAAGCACTCGGCGGAGACTGGCTGCGACAGCGGAACGGCCACGGGGAGAACGGCGGCGGCTTAATATCGAGGCTGAGTCCCCGTCACGAGTTCTTTTCTGTCCCCGACGAATGCCCCGGACAGTCGGCCAGGTGCACGCTGTCCCGCCATTATCGTCACGGGGTGCATAGGGAATTAGAGGAGTTTTCGCGAGACTTTCTGTCGCGACTATTGCCTGACCGCCATGACGTATTTACGTGCGTCTACTACCATGACGTTCTCTTAAGCCTCGTTCACTCGAAAGGATACGTAGATTTGCAGCTAGATTTTATTTAATTCTTCTGAATCGATTTAAACGATCGCCTGCAGGCTTCCCTCCGAGCTCCGCTGTAATTCAACGCATTATCCCGGCCAGTGGAAGCGAATAATTAACCTCTAAGTGGATTAGGAATCTCGATCCACGTCTCTGGGATCTCATCGGAAATGTTTCCATTAGCGCCCGTTTCCCGTTTCCTCTCGACATTCCCATTTTCATCGCAGTCATGTATTTTAATCGAGCTCCATCTCGAATCGCAGCCGAGGCTGCGGCAAGAAATCATCCAGCAACCAGATTATAAGTCTAACGAGAGGAACGAGGAGGGAACGGGGGCGTTTGGCATCGCGCCCGGGTGTCTTTGGATACGGCGTCGTCTCCTCAAGAACCACTAATTATTAACCGTCTTATCCCCCGGAAAAAGAAGGAGATTTTGGCAACGGTCGGCGACGTCGCGGCTGTAATACCGCGCAATCAAAACTATAATCACTTTACTTAATCGCCTCTGCGAGGCGGTTGGGAAGCTTGTAAAAGTAACGTATTATCCTCGATGTTTCTGCGAATATTCCTGTTGGGTTTAATGTAACGGGGGAGCAGCGGGATTTGCTGAGAATCGTAATGAGCGATTGAAGGAGGTAAAATAGGAGAAGTTTCGCGATCCGGCGCACTTTGTCTTCCACTGCTTTATTACTCCACTTTATCCACCGCTGTTTCATCCACCTTCGCTCCTTTATTTCTTCCCCGTTTCACTCCGTTCTTTACTGCTCTCATACTATATTCCCCGCTTCCTGTTTCGCTCTACCCCATTTTTCATTCCTTTGCCGCTCTGCTCGCTGCTACTTGACCGCTCCAGTTTATTCTCCACTGCGTTTTTACCGTGCCTCTTTTTCTATTTCCCCCTTACGATTCCACCCTTTTACTACCGCCCCGTTTCGCCGAAAACCGCCAGACTGAGGGACGGGTGCTCGCGCGTCAGTGGATCTAGAACGATCGCGGCGAACTATACTCGCCCCGATTAAGCAGTCGTTGATCCTCGATCCGAGGAACAGCTCAAGAAACAAGAACTCCATCAGCGAGCGCATAAACCAGTCAGCATCCAGCAACGGCTGCATAAATCAGTCACTGTCCCGTCCCAAAAATCCTGCCGATCCTCCGGCATCGGCCGCGGCGATGTCATTACCGCTCATTGCATGTCGCCCGGCGCGGCATTCCCCGCGTGCCGTCGGATCGTTTCCTTCGATCAGAAGCCGAGCTCGACGAGGTCGTCGACGGGCTCAGCGGACCGTGGCTGGATCGGTCCGCCAGATAAAACCGTGTACCTGTTATCTCGGGCCCGTTTCTAATCGAAACCCTCTCCGCCACCCTCCCCGCCCGGCTAAGCAGCCACCTTGGTCCAGCGACGCGTATAATTTACACCAGCCTAATGTAATCATTACAGAAGTAACTATTCGCCGCGGGATGCCTCCGCGATTATCTCGAACGAGCCGGGCCTCCTCCCGTTTCAAGTCGGCCCCGTCAGTCAGCGGCCGTCGCAGCTTGCAACCCTCTCGCAAACTGGTTTCAAGCATAATTGGACGCGACTACGGGTGGCTTCGCGGCGAACACGCGCGTCCGTTTGCGACCGTAGTGGCCGATGTCGCCGCTAAATTTATTTCGTCGCGGTGGCGCGATCGTCCGCGGATTTAACGGCCCCCGGCGCGCTGCTTGCGGAATCTCCGTTAAATCGAGGAAGAATCCTGTGCGAGGATATTTAAGGGGTCGTTCTAATTTGATCGGCCGAAATATGATGTTATTTTTGAAGATTGTTTTCTCAATAAATACGACATATAATTAAATAAATCTTTTGGAATTTATTAAGCTACTTTTATATTATGCGAACAAATTTAAAAGAATTTTTTTTAATAGGTTGCAATTTTTTTTATAGCGTCAATGTAACACCTACAAAATAGAGGTATTTTCGTGGAGCAGGCTTATTTGAAAGAAAAACTGCCAAAAGATTATTAATCTGTATGCGTGTCCCTATCGTCCGCAGCTCAATTGACAATTTTTGTGGAAAAATAACCGATATTTTCATCGACGAGCATTTAAGAAAACACCCTTTTGGGGAACTTTTTCTTTTAAACCGGCGCCATTTTGTTATTTCCCTACAACAATTATTAATTGAGCTACGGATAATAACGACACTCAGACAATTTCAAATCTTTAAAATCTTTTCAAATTTTTTATTTCAGATAAACCTGAGCCGGGAAATCACCTGCGCCACGAACAATACCTCTTTTGTGAAGGTGTAACATTGACGCTATAAAGAAACTTTTGCAACAAATTCAAAAAATCTTTCCAAATTTTTTTTACATAACATAAGAGTAGCTTAATAAATTCCAAAAAGATTTATTTTACTTTATGTTGTATTTATTGAGAAAAAAATCTTCAAAAATACATAGCTTCATTTTTCGGTCGATCACAGTAAGACCCTTTAAGCGGAAGCTGGAAGGTGTTTCTTCCTGGATGGTCACGTAAATAGGTAGTTTAGAGGAGCATCCCTCTAATCTCTATTTACCATTGCGTTTGAAAAATGGTCCCCGTTGCCCCAGTTCGACGCAGAAATGTTCCATGACGAGCGTTCTCCTTGGAGCGTGGCGCAGCGAAACTATCAAGAAACGATTTCGAGGGCGACGCCCGATGCATCCTGACAGATTGCGCTCAATTTACACAATTAGGGTAACGAAGAGGCCGTAACACGTGTCGACTGCAGAAACGCATTCGAACAGAGGCCGGCCACGGGCACGCATTGTGTAGATCTTTATCACCTAACAATGCAGTAACGAGCGCCATTAGCTTTTTGCTTTATTGCGTTACGGGCTCCCGCGGTGCCAACGACACGAGGGATCAAATAACTCTCATTAAGACAAACGAGTTAAATAACTCACGGATCGCGGGCGCACGGTCGATGTGCCTCGAAACAGAAAATAAAAAACGAAGCAGGGGATCCGCGTAATTTTTCCACTATCCGGGGGAATAATTACTCTGACGCTGTCCTGTCGCGCTATCGATCTTCGTTCCAGGAAAATATACAGCTCTTTAATTGGATCCGACCCAACGAATGGAGCGGTTTCCCTCCTTTTTTTCGCCCTCCCCCTCTCGGAAGATATCGACGAGCTTCCAGGAAGCTACGGACACGATGAAACTTTCCACGGGATGGAGGGCGCGCTATCGCCAGTAAAAGTATAAACGATCTGGTAAGACAAGCGATTGCACAGCACCGCGTTCGTCACCAATTAGTACAATACTTATCTGCCGGATAGTTACGGGCGTCAATCTACTTCTGGTTCAATAGAGGGGCTATTCCATCCGCCGATGCTATCGCGCTCACGGAGGCCATCTCTGTGCGCGGGTCTCGCAACGGGGTTATCGGCGCCTTCCCGATGCAGACGAAACGGGGTCAGATTCTTGCTGACATCTCGACGCCGCAGCCACGGTAGAGATCACTTCCTCGAACTATGACGGTCATCTTTTTTCACGGACGCGTAAATGAAACGGGCCACATGGCTTCCGACGGGAAATTTCACGGGGGATTAGGGCTGACGAGCCTCTGCTGCGATCGCTGATACCGGGATCCGATAAAATCCTTCTAGTTCCAGTAACGTGAAACCAGAACGATTTTATATGTTGACATTTTCATCGGGTAGAAATCCTATCTCGGCATAGGAAAATGTTGAATGCGTCTCTTCAAATTAGTTGAAATTAACTTGTATTTTAATTGATTACCGTAAACCGGGGTGAATTTGCCCGTCCGTGCTGACATTGCCCACTTTTCGGAAAGACTTTATTTTATTTTATTGTAAAGTAATTAGAACATATAGTGTTTTGTAATCGATAGCAATAATTTCTCCAAGGTCTAACGAAAAAAAAAATAGCGAATGCAATCATATGGTAATTTTTCAGTCAGAGTAAAAAAGTGGGCAAAGTCACCCCGGCGGGTAAAGTCACCCCAGTTTACGGTACCTTAAAATTTGTAGTTGAAACAGCTAAATTTTTCGTAAATTTGATTGAAATTAACTTCTATATTAATAGATTACGTTAGAATTTCTAGTTGGAGGAGTAAAAATTTTCGTAAATTTTGTTGAAATTAACTTCTATATTAATTGATTACGTAATCTTTCAAATACTTCCTACCATTCGTTCAACCTTTCGCTGGTTAAATTACAGTCACGCTATCAGTGCCATAAATTCCATACGTCGGCTGATCCTTTTATCGAGGTAACTTCTTACTACCCTCCTACCTCGATACTCCACACAAAAGCCAGAAGTTCAAAGTCACAAAAGAAAGAGACAGTGTGTAGCAAGAGTTCGCATTGAGTGCTTTAATTTAACAAAAACTGGAAGCAATCCGATTGAATTCAGAAGCATCCATCAGCGGTGACCCTAATGGCGCTGAACAGGGTCAGGAACTCTCGTCGATACGCCTCGTTCCCGTCGATCCCCGCGCGAATACGCGACGTGAAGCGTATTTCCAAAGGAGCCAGGCCCGCAAAAGGAAGAGAGCGAGAGAGAGTGAGAGAGAGAGAGAGGGGGGGGAGGAAGGGAGAGGAGAAGCAAGTGACGGCTGCGTCGATGCTCGGGTCCAGAATGCTGGAAGCTTTTTAGGACAGAGCTACACAAGCCCGTAGAGGGGAGCGGTACAACTAACGACGTGGCAGGTCGAGTAAATCAGGAGGGAGAGTGACGATAAGTTTTTGCTCGTTACAACCGGCCTGGGAAGCTCATTACCCGGTTCCCTCTAACCCCCTAGCTCAGGGGTGAGAGGTGAGCAGGACGGGGGAGGGAGATGAAGCCAGGCAGCATGGAGGCAGCCTTCGACCTTTTCGCCCTCCGACAGGCTTGGCCTGGATAGTCCTGAACGGGGAGAGCCAGGAGGGAGGGAGAAAACTTTTACGCGCTCGCCGTTTTCCCTGGAAAGTGGACGGAGCAGCCAGCGCGGTTTCCGCGGCATCCAGTTGCTGGGGACGTCGGCTTAAACTATGTTTAAACAAAACGCGGCGTCGGCTAATACGGAAATGGAAAAGTTTCGGCAACGAATTCGGCTGCTCTTTAAACGAGCTAACTCGTGCCGTGCTCCAACGAGAAAATTATTTTCCACTGGGTCTTCTGCTGGCGCGTCCTTCCTTTTTTTTCGCGGATTAATTTCCAGAGGGATGAACGGCGGCGCGATCAACCACGTGCGCTTTAAGGCAAACATCGATCGCTCCGAGCCGACAATTAGAGGGCCAATCGGATGGAAACATTCTGCGGTCCGGGCAGCATTTTTGCGTGCCACGTTGCGGCCACCCGCGAATTCCGCGATCAGGCGCTCGGGCAAATAGGGATTTGCATGCTCGATCGACTGCGAGCCTCTGCGCGCCGTGCCGTCGGAGGTAGACTGTCGACGCACTGAATGATGGGGGCCAGAAAAAGGAGGATCAAGCGACCGGTTATAGAGGGCTTCGAGAAGAGAATTATAACGCCTGTTTACGGCGACTGTCTCCCCCAAAACTTCCACTTAACGCTCCCAAGTGCAATGAACCCCCCGCTCCGAGAGCGAGGGCATGCAAGTGCAATAAAAATCAGAAGAAAGTTGGCGAAACTGAAACGTCCCCCGGGGAGAGAGTTCGTGGAAGACAGGGGGCACTGTCGCAATTTCCAAAAGCGACATAAACGTCGAAAGCGCCCGTAATCCTTGCGAGCGCCATAAACGTGCCGGGTGCTCCGTGGCGTAAACATCCGTTCCGACGAGGATCGCCGCTACTACGGCAATCCTGGCCGCGATTAGCCCGCGATTCCCGTCACCCTGAGATCCGAATCTTGGGCTGATGCTCGAAGGGCCAGCGGGTTCGGGACTAATTGACCGTGGCGAGGAACTCATTAAAAGTGCACCGCGGAACTCGAGACGTCGGCGGTTCGGTAACGAGCGCTGTAATTTGAGCAGGATCCTTCCGTCGTTGCTCCGATTGCTCGGGAGTTCCATTTTCGGGATGCCAAGTAATAAGGGACCTTCGAGGGAGGCATAGACAGATTTTCAGTGGGATACCTAGGGAGATTGCCACTTTCCAATGATTCTACACCACCCCTTTCAGCTATTGTATTATGTAACAGTGAAATATTGCTGTGCTTTTGGAATTGTTCGAGTTTCCAGTTGGTGGATTCTTGCCCAGGAAATGTCCGTTCAATTTGGAATTATTGTAGAATGAGTTGTCAATAAATGTTGATTAATTTGTTCCACGAATTGGTTCAGTTATATACTCTCCCATACAGGATACAAGTGTAGACTCTCTTTTTCACGAAACACGAGGGTCTCCTCAAAGGGAAACAAATTTAATTGACAGTTATGTGGCGTGAATTGACTATCATTTGTTGACCCAAATGTTAGAATGCTTGTTCCTCGATAAGCCTCGAGAACTAGGCCTGCATTGATAAGCTCGTAAAACCCATTGAGATAGTACTTGAATTCCTCCCACCATAGAGGATTCAAGAGTTTCGGGCGTTACAACATCCCCGATCAGAAAAATTAAGAAAAATTCATGCACGGGCCATGATCTACTTTCCCACTATTCAATCGACTCGTTACGCGAACAGCCAAACCTCGTGTCATTCGATTACTCGCTAACGTTGAGTAAATTGATTTGTCGAATTCTCGATGTAGAAGTTCTTGTTTATCGTGCACGTTGTAACAGATGAGTTTCCTCCAGCCATCCGGACGCACCGACGAAAATAATCGGCTTAGCCGAGTGGCTTCGTTAGATCGACGAAAAGTTCGTCCCCCGGGCGAGTCCTCTGGTTTTACGAGTTTTTCCTTCGACGGGATCGAAGCCAACAGGCTTGCCACGGCTGCGGAGACAACGCGGGCCCGCGAAAACCGCGCACTCGCGAGGATACCTCGGCGTAGAGAAGAGAAAGTTGTCTTCGTATGCAGGGAAGCCTCTTATACAGTCGCGGCTAGCATCGATTACGCAGCTGTCAGGCTGTTCCGTATGTAAAGATGACCTCTATAGGATCTCCCCTCTCGATACGTAATATTATCTCCTCGAGTTGTACGACTGCGGTAGTCGTGTTGTGTCAACGTCTATCCAAGAAGAGAGGCGAGACCTCCGGTTGTGAAAGACGATATTGAGTAATCGATTGCCACCGCGAGCGGGCCGGGGGAATTCGCCGTGCATTCCTCGCGATTTTGTATCAGCGATCGATGGTCGATTCGTGTCACGTTCCTCGAGCAATTTCTCATGGCGACGCACGTAGTGGTTATTTCCTGGATAATTAATAAAGCTTAATACGCGATATGATCTCGCAAGCTTTTGTGGCACGCTTTGGATGTGTATTAAAGTTGCGGCTGGCAACTTGAGGATACCCTTAGGAATTTTCTACCACGTGGGAGGCACAAGTTGCTCCATCCGTGCGTGATTAATGTCCGAAATGTCTGCCTTTAATCTAACGCTCCTTACAGGGTATCAGATTTATCTTTCATCATAAGAATTAGTACACACAAAGAATCCGAGAATAACGCAAACTGTAGTCGCCTTTAATTTGAAATGGAGTAGAAAAGAGTGGATAAAATGTCGTTGCCATTGCCTAAGGGTTGGCTTCGATTAATTAGAGCGCAGGGAATAAATTGTTGGCGAACGGAAGGCGGCGTTAATAGTGGAAGTCGCAGGTGCTCGGCCGGCATCCGGAAACCATTGTTTTCCCATAACCCGTTCGTAACTGCTGGCGCCTCGTATGTTTCTTTAGGATCGCGGCGTGGTATTCCAAACGGCCCCTGCATCGAGACGCTCGCGTTTCATTCGAACCGGACCTAAGACAACAAACACACGGCTTCCTGCCCGTGAAAAGCGACCGCCTGCACCCCCGCGAGAAGTCTCTGGGCCTTGTCACCCCTTGGCGAAATAATTGTAACCCTACCACTGTTACCCAGTTCAGGCAACGATACCACCTTATCAGAAATTCGTCCACTCACGAGTTTCGGAGCAACTACTGGTTCCTCAGCTTAAGCTTGCTTCAAAGTCCCAAGGAAAATATAAAAAATCTAAATCCCGATAAATGTCCCACTGGGGGCCGAATACGTTATCTCTCGAGTCTACTTGAAAATTCGACGGAAGACCGATGGGAAAGCTACTTCCTTAAGGGGAAACGATCTCTCATTATCGCGCCTCCTTGACAGCAGCCGCATGTATTTACCTGTGGAAGCGCCCGACGTGTTATAACCGGAAGTCCACCGCGATCGGGGCGCAGATAGCCGGAAGGAATCGTCGTGTACGCCTCTCTTAAACAGAGATTAACACGGACATCGATCAAACCCGGTGGACGGCGACGATGTCCTCTCGGGGGAGGGCCACTTCTCGTTTCTCGGTAAACAGCGGTTTACCACGGGGATCACGTTTCCTTTGGCAGGGACCACACCCGGCAGCCTCTTCGTGTTTGCGCCGTGCGTTAGCTCGCCCCTTGAACTGCACGTGGGCCACGCACGTGCGTGTTTGCCACGACCAGGAGGGCTACCCTGGCCCCGATAACCGACCAAGATAGCGTCACCGATGGACAAGGAACACGACGACGGAGGGATTTTTCTTGACCCCGCGTACCTGTCGCGACGGTCCAGGATTCTTCGGGAATACGAATAAAGCTGGGATGGATGTCTGTTCCTTTTTTCTAGGGGATGTTTTTTATCGCGGGCGAGGGTGTCGAGTTCTACGGTGGTCGTTGCAGCTGGTGGCACACGGTGATTCATTAAGTCGTGCCTGCTTTTTTCGAGTGGATGGATGTCGGAGAACGTGGGTCGTGTCACGCGGCCGGGGCATAATTTAGTAGGACCACATTGTTTTCGTTTAGTGATACGTGCTTGTTTTGTTATGTCATTGATGTTCTTTTGTGTGGTTTAGGTTTACAAAGTCTCTAGAATTCCTATTGAATCTAAGCTTGAAGAAGAGGAAGAACCAAGGAAACGAAGGATCAAGGAGTGCAACGATGAAGGCCAGCAAGTCGACTGATGCACTCAGATAATTAAGGAAAGTGTACCAGTGAATGAAACCTGGAAACAAAACCGCGATCGAGAGAATAAGAGGGAATAAGAGGCGTCCTTCTCAACAACCTTGCCGCCCGTCTCTTTATGCCGTCTTTATATCAATGTTCCATTGAATGCAACTTATGGAAGCCAGTTCCACAAAGTTGCCTCGCGGATTTTCGTGGGGACCGTAAGCCCCCCACGTCCTCTACAATGGCCTTCCACGTCTCTCTGGTTCCCATCCCGACCACAGCAGTTTCTCATTCCCTCCATCTTGGCTGGACCCGGGGGAAAGGGTCGTGAGTGGGTGGCAGGGGGGGTGAGCCACCCTGGGGGGTGCGGTACTCATTCCAGCCGCAAGATTTAGAAGCCAATTTTCGCAAGCATTGACCAGACTCCCTCCAATTCTCTCTCTCTCTCTTCTTTCTCGCCAACCCTCATTCCTTCTCCTCATCCCTCTCCCGGCCTCTCCCTTCCCTTTTTTCGCCCAAGTGTCGTGGAGGAGCGGTGAAAGGAAGCTTCGAAAATATAGCCAGCCGTTGACTGACCACAGAATCGTCTTTGCAAGGCGAATCAGGGGTGGAATTCCGGGTGGGGGATTTCGTTTTCGTGCCCCAGGACTCTGTTGATCTGAAAGTATAAGGACTGGCTCGGACAGTTTGCACTGACCTTGGCTGGGAAATGTCTCGATACTTGGAATATTATCGTCCGGGGGGGATCTGTGCATAAAGGTGGAATCAGACGGCTCGTGGATCGACGATCCACGCGATGATCGGCCATGGCTCGGCTCGCCCAGCCTTGGCAAGCCGACTTGACGAGTGTAGACGAGCCGAGCCAGTTCGCGGAGCCACGATCCGTCTGATCGGTCATGGCTTGCCGAGTCGGGCTCGCCAAGCCGACTTGAAGAAGAAGAAGAGCGCGGGAAATCTCTCGGTCCACTCGATGCGACTTGAAGCGAAGAAATTCCTTCGACTCAAGCTTCCCGCAAGAAAAAGTCACAACCGCAGCGACAAAGTGACATAATTTCCAATTACAGACCGTAACTACCCTCGTCAGAACTCCCCCTCGACTTTGAAGAAAACATTTCAAGATGGCCCACCGGCTCCCAACGGGTGAGCCGTCGAAAGAACCATCGGCAATTTCGCCAGGCATTAGAGTTAATAAGCTAGAAGCCTTAAATAACGGGAGGCCATCGCCGTGGATGACAGTTATGACAGCCACGACCCATTGTTCCTGGGCAGCAGTAATTATCGGGGTTGCGTTCTGCCGCTTGGAACCAGAGGATCGCTTCACCTATCCGCGGTATACTTCAGCTTCGGAGAACGAGATGGTCGGTTCATGCGCCATTTAGGCGGGTAATGAAAAGACTGGCGTCGGATATGACCGGGGGAGAGTAATTGCGCGTACACGCGGGGACGTTCCTGGCGTCCTTTCTTGGTACTCCCCTGTCCTCTCCTCTGTCCGTCTTCCAGCCGTCCTCCAGACGAGCCATCCGCATCCTCCTGGTCGCCCGTCTCTCATTGACTCGTGGACTCGAGGACAGCGCTACGATCGTCTACTCTAATTTCATCGCTGGACCGTTTGGCATTCTCGAATGGACAGCGTCCGGCTGGAGACGTCCGAGGCGCGGTGTTTGATCCCCGGTACCGTTTCTCGTTAGCAGACGCCTAGGAATTCCTGGACGCGGCGTGTGTAATGCATTAACGTTGACGATCGACGATGGAACGCGGGGAGGCTTGATCGTACGCTATGTCGCGATGTCAACAGCCGAGGTGGAAGCGGAATTCTGACGTCATAAGCTATATGTACATAATATTTTTATTATTATTATTAATCGTCTTTATTACTAAAAAAAAGAAGAAACCTTTATTGCTAGCATAGTTAATAAATGGCAACACTGTTGAGAAACTAAACCGTGAAACTAAAGTAAAAGTAATCTTAAGACTTTACGCTGAACGTGAGAATAGTACCGAAAGTAATGTTAAGTAAAGTCAGAAAATTAAAGTAAAAAGTGAGAATACATGGACTAAGATAAGACGGAAAGAATATGTGAGGTAAATTGAATTTGTTCGATAAGAAAATATGGGAAGCTTCCTTCCTGAGTGTGCTTTTATTATTTTATTCATTTGGGACTCATTTCCCACAAATTACCACCTATGTTATACGTGAATACCATTACCAAAGAAGCACAAGTGAAAATTCAATGGCTAATGGAAGGTGTCTTTGCTGCCAAAGGATTTCTTTAACACGAAATCTGTTACTTTACCTGTACAATAAGAAACCTATAAGAGTCGTGGGGGGGAATATTTGATTACTTAAAGAAATCACTCGAATTTCTCTCGCAAGGAAGATACTCGTGACCGTGGATGATCGTGCCGCATTTTATGAAGCTGTAACGGGTTGTCTATGTCCTCGCCGCTGTACGAAACTCGCTCAAAGTTATATGATAACGTATCTCCGATCATTACAGCACTTTCGCGAACGTATCTTTATTGGCTCCTTTACTTAATGGCTCGTGGGAAGGGTAATATATTTCTGCTAATCGCCCCGCGGTAGCGAGTTCAGGAGTAAGAGCCTTGGAAACCGATTGCCTTTCCATCCACGTGGATGTCTTTAACGTTACCATGCACCTTTGCCTCTACAACCTTGCATATTTCCCCTCGAACGAGTGAAACTTTCAAACATCCCGTCGCGGCGAGAGCTCTTCGACGCTCCTGTATCCAGATACACATATTTTTCGAGTTGCCAGTTCAAATTAGAATTCCCTGTTAATTGCTCCCTTGCCAGAGCCCCATTAAACATCACCCTCTATAGACCCCATCAAATCTTACGAATATACTCCGAAATTACCCTCGTACCATGAAACGTCCCCCGTAAAACAGTTTCCTAGGACACAACCTCATAACTCACGCTATAATGTAGAAGAGAACGATATTCCCTTTAAAATTATCCTCCGCCAGCTTTCTGATCCAAAACCTCTGCTTACAACGCGATAAGTATTCGATCCCGAGGAGACTCCTTTGGAACTCGACGGCCAGCGATGAGAATCCATCGAAGGCATTCGATTCGCCCCGAAACGCTCGAGTAGAATTCAGGATGCTGGGCGCGCGTCACGCAGAGTGTCCTGTGCCTCTGGCCACGACGCTCGAAGGACCTCCTAGAGACAGGCTCGAGGAGCAGACGGACGTTCCAGAAGCGGAGGAACTCGCCCCGCTGGAGCAGGGACACTCGACGAGGCTGGTAGCCGGCGCATGCCTCGCGCTCGTCAGATTGCTCGACCGCATTCAAAGCGGACCGCAAATCGATAAGCGGTTATCGCCGTGCTCCGGACCAGAGAGAGTCTCTGCACCTCTTCTTTCGTGAGCCCACTTTGCCGCGTATCGTCGCCGAGCGCGCCGATAACGTGGCTGGTACGAAGGCATGTGCACGGTGCAGAGGAACGGCCGATAAACTAAACGGGACGATCCCGGCCGATGGGAGGCATATGCTTTGCTATTTTTCAAGCTCCGTGATTCCAGGCTCTCGCGGTCGACCAGCGTTTTTAGCCCCGGTTTGTTTTCTCGTCTTCTGCCCTCTGGTGTTCGATTCGATGGCCGCTATTATCGTTTTTCGTCGGCGGACGCGGATAGCCTAGTAGGCTAGCCGTTTAAAGGATCTTTTTATTCGGCGAATCTCTCTGCCCTCTCCGATGAGCCGTTTTTGTTTTACCGAGGCGGCTGAATTGCATTTGGCCCGCCTGCAGCAGGGGGCAGGCTGAAACAGGTTATTAAAATGCTCGTCTAACTCATGTATCCGCTTTTAATACGGCCAGCCGGCTGGCAAAGTTTTAATTCAATTGCTGCTTCAGAGGGTGTATGGGGATGGTCGCAAACGATTTTCTGAGTCGCTTGGCCCCTGTCGCTGCAACTCCAGCTACGCGACGGATGACCCGTGATGTTAACTCGATTGGTTACCATACTCTCGCTCGTCTAATGCGTTTATGGAGCGGCTTAATATTGTCCTAACTCGAGAACTCGATTCACTTTTTCTATATCACAGTGGATGGCGAATATACGATGATTCAGTGATTCAGCAGACTTTAATGACGGCGAAATATGTGAAATAAGTTTCCAAAGTGATCTCTATCTAGTTCTTAATCCTTCGCCTAAGTGGTACTTCAACGAACCCTTACAACCTCGTATCATCTCCGAAGCCGGTATCAAGCCAGACTAAGTCGGGCTTCTTTTAAAATTCATGCACTCCGGAAACTTGATCGCTGAGGCTTGTAAAAGTGTCCCTCTCTGGGCAGAAAATGAAAATATTCCAAGTTATTCATAGACTCGCATCCCGAGAAACACTTGCATTTGTTATTCAGATTGCCATGCGGATATTCCCTCTGAGGTTGCTCCGACAACTGCGATTTTAAAGTATATAATTCTTTGGAAAGTCCGCGAAAACGAGACATCAGTTCGTTTCGACAGCGTCGTTCCTTCTTCGCGGACAGTGATAAAAATGTCCCGCTTAATAAGCCGCTAGCAGCATGCTGATAAACTTTCAAAGCACTTGCATACTGCTCCCGTCTCTTATTCAGATTCTTATTAAGACATTGCTCCTAGGATTGCTTCGACGGGTCCAATTACAGAAAACCAGACATCCTTTAAATCCTCTCGTTCAAATAAGAAACAATCTCCTCCCAATCACGTTACATCCATCATATAGTTTGGACCTATCTAACACTGAGCTAATCAAAGTCTTCCATAACGGAGGCGTCATTACGATCCTTATGCAACGCCACGATAAATCAATGTTCGAAGGGACAGAGTAGAAATTCTCCCTCGTTCCATCTTTTTCGTCTCCAAGCTCCTGAAAGTCTGCAGGAGGCCGCAGCGATCGGAACGCGACGGGAAGAATTTCCAAATTCCGCGCACGTTTCCAAACACTTAACCCGCAAAATACCGCAAAATGTCCCCCGGATAACTAACAGCGCGGCTCATTAATCGGGCCTAGGTTTCGGCGAGAGCCCAGCGCCACAGGAATCCTGGAGTCGCGGCGGGATAATGGCGTTATTATGCTCGAGAAATAGATCGTATCGTAGGACGAGAAGCAGACTCGCGGAAGTTACATTCTCAAAGAGAGCCTTGCTAGCTTCGTTACATCCTTTCAGCTTTGTACCTCTGTGAACGCTTGCTCTTGTTGGCGAGCGTGCCGCGAGCCTTCCGCATCCTGCAGCCGTTGATTCTGACTCGTTGACTTCCTTCGGTGACACAATGGGTCGCAGTAGTCGAGAATGGCACCTTGAGGCATCCTTTAAAAATCACGCCCTTTTGGAACAGGGGCGGCTCGTGCCACGCAGATGCTACGGGTCAATCGTTGCTGAAAGGTCGTGTCTTGGCAATGAATTATTGGCTAGTGAAGCTGACCGCAGAGGGGAGTCCTCGAAGGAAATCGTATGAGTGACGTGTCACTGGAGACGTGGCTAATGGCGAGGAGATGGGAACTGTCGCGAGGGATTCATCTCCTGGAATAGATTCGATAAGGTTCGCCTCGTGCGAGCTGATTCCATTTGTTGATTGAGGAGAACCGTCTATTTCGCCGGGAAAATGGAGACGGAGGTGTCTTCTCTTGATAACTCTATACTTATAATCCCGCCCCACGTAATTCTCTGAGGAAAATGATCCCCTGGCTTCCCAAGGGCACGAGTTGCTGGTGAGTGATAAAAATGCGAAGCTTCCGAAACTATTCCTCTCCATTGCTCTCCTCCAAGGAAACTCCTCGAGTAATTCGTACTACTCTTCAAATTCACCTTTATCGCTAGTCATCCATAGACTTGATCCCCCAGATGAAGCTACCTATCGACATCCCGGACAGCTCCATTAGTCTCCGAGCCCACTGGGCTATCGAAAAGTGTTCCACGCGTCGAGCCAAGTCCTTCTTTCCAGAAACCCCTGGAAACCATCGCCAGAACAGGCCCCAATTTGCATCGAACACGCTGCCTAGCAATAAAATCCTCCGTGCCGGACGGATCGTTAATCAAACGACCGAAGGAACGAGCCCGCAAGACAATGCGTGTCACACGTTGCGTAGGTGTAGGGAACTGAGCCCAGGGCTGGTTCATCAGGCAACCCACTTATCCAGCGACCGTCGTAAATCAGCCGTGGAAGAAATGAAAGAGCCCAGGGTCCAGCGTTTCTGGGAGAAGCAGCAGGTAACGCCGGGTCACGTTCGTCGCGCAACAGCCGTGCGTGCAACGGTATTAAAAGGAGAGGAAATTCGTGGTCCGGGGCGCAGCCGCCATGACGCGGACCTAACCAGACGATATTTCCAGGTTGGACCGTCTTCCCGCAGGTTTAATCAGCCTGGTGAGCGTACCCCGCGTGTCGCCTTCGGCTGGCAGCCTCCACGCGGCCGCGCGAAGACCTACGCGAAACTGTTAATTAAAGTTAATGCATGCGACCCGCCGCTATTATCCCGGAGGCGCGTCAGCTGGTGCACGAGCCGCCATCGCGGTGCAACGAGAACGTGCTTACTGCCTGCCACCGGTTACATAGCACGGATCGAGCCCTCTCTTTTTATATATTGCGCGACAGAGGTTCTTGCGCAAATTCAGTCGGGGGGCACCATTGAAGCTGGACGCCCTCCGGGCTGGAAACTTAATCTTCTCGAGAGCGCGGTTTTTGTTGCGCCTCGACGTGGCGGGCTTCTAAGGCTACGTCCTGGTCACTAGTACGTACGCGGGTAATAGGTTCATGTATATTTTAATATTTAAAGCGAACGGTGCGTTAGCAGTTATCGGTGGACACGTCGCAGTTAAATAAACGCGATGATACATATCTACAGAGCTCTTTATTAGAATTCTTCGTAAAGGCTGTTAAGTTTCACTCGCTTCGGCGAAGAGAGTGAAGAATAGGGTGCCGAGGAGCAGAAGCACCTGAATTGTGGCCCGGTTGGATAATATTCACCCTGGTCAGGCAATTAATTCCACGGGACGTTTGGTATCGGAGATCGTGTCGAAACTAACTTAACCCCTACAGCACACTTTGTTGCAGGAACGTCTCAGTGACGTCGCGCTGCAACATTTGGAACATTGCTCCAAATGTTCCCGAAACGTTTCAAGAAAATTCCTATGTCCGCCTTGTGTAACATTGCAGGAGATATCTCTGGAACATTGTTCCGGAATTTTACAGCAATTTTTCGTAGAACGTTTCGGAGATCTTACAGGAATTTTTCGTGGAACGTTTCGGAGATCTTAGAGGAATTTTCCGTGGAACGTTTCGGAGATTTTATAGCAATTGTCGGGCAATGTTTCGGAGATATTACACAGCAATGGTTATGCAACGTTCCGGGCAGTAAGGCCAAAAATAAAAATATTGGTATTATAAATTACTATATACCGTGCGGCGAGGGACGCGACCTTACACGAATGTGTGCAGAATCGTATCAGTATAACATCCGTGTGTCTTTAATAAATCGAAAATCCTTTTACCCCAAGTGAGATTCGAACCTATGGACCTCGAGCGTCGTAGACGAATACCTTACTGCTGCAGCTACAACTGTTGATTGAAAATTTTGCTTACGTTTTCGAACTTACTTCCCAATCGTGCATAACTTTAAACTCAAATTATTAGAAAATGAAGGCTCATTTTGACAACCCCATTACATCTCCCTAATCGTGGAGCCAGATATCACACAACAAAATTCATTTAGACGCTTGATTCTATATTAAATTGATTCATATTCTGTTGTGAAATATCGTGTGTAATATAAGACACGATTTTTCTTCAGTTTTTAATGCATTTTCAATACAATGGTTTAACAATTTTTTTATATGTTTATTAATTTTCTAGATTTTACTGTTTGCTTTTTACATTTGCACAGCTCACACATCTTTACAAATATCTTTTGTTTCTGCATATAGTTTCTGAGTTTGTTTAAACCCTATAGTGTTAATTAAGTATTTGTATTAATTACTTATATCACATATTGTCCAGGTTCACATATATTCCCTTGGAGGTTACCTGTGGAATCTAAGACTGTATTCCGTGTGATCGCATTTCAGGAACACTCTGCGTAATTCCGTATTATTTACGAATGTTGCCTGAACGGAACTGTGACGTTCCTGCAGCGTCCGCCAATAATACGGACTTCGAAATTTACACTCGACATCGCGGGACGTTTTTGTTATGAACAATAGATTAAATGGCAATAGTAGAGACACTGGCGGTACTTAGGACATCTAATATTATTTTTTTACAAATATCTTTTGTCGCTGTTTACAGTTTCACACTTTCCTTGAACCGTATAGTTATAATTAAGCAATTTTATTAATCATTTAGATCACATACTTTCCATGTTCGCCTATGTTCCCCCGGAGGTTTCCTGTGGTATTTAAGACTGTATTCCGTGTGTTTGTATTTCAGAAACGCTCCGCGTCAATCCGTAGTATGTACGAATGTTGCCTGAACGGCACACGGTGTCGTTCCTGCGACATTCATAAATAATACGGGCTTCTAAATTTACTCTCGACATCGCGGGACGTTTTTGTTATGAACAATATATTAAATGGCAATAGTAGAGCCACTGGCAGTACTTGGGACATCTAATATTTCTTTTTTTTCAAATATCTTTGGTCGCTGTTTACAGTTTCACAATTTACTTCAACCGTATAGTTATAATTAAGTAATGTTATTAATTATTTATATCACATACTTTCCATGTTCGCCTATGTTCCCCCGGAGTTTTCCTGTGGTATTTAAGACTGTATTTCCTGTGTTTGCATTTCAGGAACGCTTTGCGTAGGTGAGGTGTGAAAATTTGTAAGTCCATATTCCACGGCAATTTCTGTTCAATATTCCGGGAGTATTGTACCGCAGTATGTGCGCAATATTCCGCGGCAATGTGTGCGCAATATTCCGGGAGTATTGTACCGCAGTATATGCGCAATATTCCATGGCAATGTGTGCGCAATATTCCAGAAAGATTGCACAAACGTGGCCATTGCAATATTCCACGGCAATGTGTGTGCAATATTCCGGGAGTATTGTACCGCAGTATGTGCGCAATATTCCACGGCAATGTGTGTGCAATATTCCAGAAACATTGCACAAACGTGTTCATTGCAATATTCCATGGTAATACTTCTACAATGTTGCAGTAATATTGCAGTGCAACCTGCAACCAAACGGTAACATTGTAATATGTAGCAACGTTTCTGCAACGTTCCTGCAAGTAAGTGTGCTGTAGGGGAAACGAATCTTGTAAGACATCCGGCTGGAGACGACGGTGCCCCAGTGGGGCTTCACGGTTCCGCTTTCTTTGCCGTCTCCTCGTGATCGCGTACAAAGAGGACGACGACCCGACGATCCGTCGTCCCGTACCCCGTGCTCTGGGTATAATAAGATGTCTGCCATAAACGTCTTAGCACTTTGCGGGATGCGCTTAATTGATCGTCTCCTCGCTCCTCAACGACGACAATGCTCCGTATTCTAGCGAAGCGAACGAGCGTCACGGCACTTCCCTGGGTAAACTTGCCCGTTTACGCTCATTCGGATCACGAGATTTCAAAGCTGGATGCCACGAATACGAGACTGCCTGCTTTCCCAAGTTTCGTGCGGCTGCTCGGTGTTTTTAATTGGAACGCGAGCGTTTAGATGTTTAACGCTTATCCTCCGCTCATCCTACCAAATACCAAAGCACGCGCAACCCTCATCCAGAGACTCCCCATCCTATCTGAATCCAGTATTAACCACCGATCTGCCTGTACATGTAATTATAGCCACCCTCCAACGATACTTTCTCTCAGACCCATCTACCTTAGCCCTGTTCAAAGTCACTCCCTATCGGAACGATCGTTCAGACACACCGCAGACTCGGTGCATCATGAACGCGCCGTATCGCCGACGAGAGGACCCCCTGGCAGCTACCGATAGCTTTCCAGGAACAATTCGATACCACGAACCCGCGCCAGCAATGGCTCACTCGCGGGAGCACGAGGCGATTAACTCGGCCGGAACAGAAAAACGTGGGCAGCATGGCTACCGAAGATTAAAGGGCTCCTGCTGCTCTGACCCGCGAGCAATACCGCGAGCATTAAACGCCATGTGTTTGACAACGTAACGTGCCGCGTCGAGATCTGAGAGAAAGGCCGCCTCGAATATGGAACACGTGTAAGGTTCGCAACTCTCTTGTATCGCGCTCTCGGGGCGAGTCGACCGCGGCGGAGGCGGGCAGCCAGCTACCGTCGTCTCGAGAGGATACTTGTCGGATGTACCAGAAATAAAGCTGACTAAAATTAGGCCGGGCGCATCGCAATAAAACCACCGCTCAACCGGTTCGGTAACGACCGCCGGCCCCGGCTCGCATACGCGCCCTAATAATTGGACATCTTGAGTGGGACGTCGAGATGAAGATACTTGCCGGGGCGTGCACACCCGCGAGTGCTCCACGTCCCTGGCATCGAAAGTCTGCCCGCGAGCCCCGGGATCAGACTCTAATGCCCCGGCAAGAGGGCACTCGAGATTTCTTGTTTCGCCGTAGTGATTCAGAAACGCGTTAAACGGACGCGGATAGATGGACGGCGATCGACGCCGGGGCCTCGAGTGGGTGAGACGCTGAAGTGAGATTCAAGCACGATGACTTCGGGTGACGGTGAAGTTTAGCTTAGGACTCTAAGCTTTTAAATGACAGTGGATCGTGGGAAGTTTGAACGTTTCGAATGTTTCTACGGGAACGACGGCGCAAGTGTCGCGGAATTATCGCGTCTCTGCGAATGGAAGATAACGTTTCGAGGGGAATTAGACTCGTGGATGAAATGTGACAGGATAAAATATCCAGTGCGTGCCGCGCAACGGCTCATGCCGCGGAGCATTCGATTACGTCGCCTCGTCAATGCAGACAGCAATTACAGAGCGGTGTGCCCTCCTCATTGCGAAAAACCGTATGACACGTAGCGGGCAAATATTTGGCAGAAAATCCATAGCCACTCCGGGCAAACATTTATCGGGCGTGCCCGACAATGAACGAATTACCGGATAAAATCACGGGTATAAGCGATTTTTAACGTCCACGGGCGCGTGATCGAAGGTAAATAAAGAATTACGGGAACGTGTAAATTAGAGAAATGTTATATTGATTTCGCTTGTCAGCGGTGCGCGCCCCACCCCAAATTGAATTCGCTCGCGCGAAACGGGGCACGACTCCCGTGTAAACGACGTTTCACAATTTTCACGGTGCCTGTGCGAAAAAAGGGAATTAAAGGATTGATCCTATTTCAACGGTAACCTACATTCGAGCGTCACCGTGTGTCTGAAACGACGCGACAGGATTTTACGGTTGAAGCTTATCGGGAGCATCTAGGAGATTCAATTATCAGGACGATTTATCAAAATGGTCCCCGAGAAGTTCTCCGACAACTATCTTCCCCTCATCTTTGGGAATGGGCTCTTCCCAAGCACCTGCCTTTCGGAATCAGGTGCGACCTCATCCCCGCGTAAATCAGAAGATACGACGGCCCATGGGAAACTGACCTTCGAGGAAATCAATATCCTCCCGCTGGGACGAAGGGACGACGACGTCGACGACGTGGATGTTCGTCCAGAGGACGTCTACACTACTGGAATCAACTTGCATCCGTTCATTTTATGAGTGTAATTAAAACCGTGATAACGAAACTATTTCTTCGTTGACAAGATTTCACTAGACTTCGTACGAAGATTTTGCATGTGTCTCAATTTAAATTCTAAGGAACTAGCGATACAAGGAAGTCGAGCATAGTCAGCCGAAAGTTACATGCCCCTAGAATCGCAAGGGGGTAGGTTTCATCCCTCCGCACGTCGCGAAGGGTAAGGATGAGTTGATCTATGACTCAGTCAGGAAGTACGCCTCGACGATGGCACACAAAGTGGCGGTGAAGTGAACCTGCCACCCTGCGATGCCCCCCCCCCCCCCGCGTTCAGGGAAACCGATGAGCCACCCCCGTGTCTCGTCTTCTCTCGCTCCGTATCGACTTTGTTTCTGGGAACCGTGGCCGGAAGTACGATCCACGGGGCCACGTGCCCTGCGACGTGAAGTCGCGGGACAGAAAAAGTGACTGATGGCAGGAGAGCGATCGATGGGGCTGATAGCGAGGGGGTTTGAAAGCGGTATCCGAGAGAAGCTCCTCAGTCGAAGAGTTAGCGAAATAAAATATCCATTAAGGGTGCCTTTTCTGTGGTATTCTATGGGCTGTTAGATTAAAGATAGGAAGCTTGTTACGCCCCCTTCGCTCTACTAGATCGATTTCGTTGTCCAACCAATTGGTTGCTTTTGAAGGGTGGTATCTGTGTGAGTGGCCAATTGAAACCAGTCTACCACAGGGTTGCAGTAGCTGTATTTAGTTAAATATCCGATCATCTTGATTGAATTACCTATAGAATTAATCTGGCAATTGTATCAAGCAACTGCTTCAGATGCAAACATGGCTTGCTTGGAGAAAAGGAGAAATGCATGAAGGGTGGTTGGAGGGAAAGGGTTGATTTTCCAGGTTGCGGAGAATCGCGTGCAGTACACGGTCGAAATTATTTTCTATCTTTTCACGGCATCTGAGTGGCCGACGCGAAAAAGAAAAAAGGGGGAGGAAAGTGAAACCGGCGGAGGGGCGAGAGTGACTGACAAGCGTAGAAAAGCCAATTTAAACTTCTTTCAAGCCCGAAGTGTGGCCCTCGCGACACGCGAAACACGAGATCGCAGATAACCGTAATTGAATAACTGTCAAATTAAACGCGGCAACCTTTTCGAATCAGCGAATATTCGAGGAAAACCGATCCAGCCTCGCCCCGTAACTTCGTTCGGGCTGTTATTTATCGCGGGCTCGCAGAAAAGCACGAGGAGGGAAAAATTGGACGGCGGAGAGAAAAGGAGCAATTAAAGAAAGCAAAATACAAGCAGAGGGGCGACATCGAAACACGCGAGGACAGCGAAGGCGACTGATTAATGGCGACGAGATTTTTAATATCTGTAAAGTGGCTGCACCGACGCTGGTCGTCTCACTGTAACGAACAGCCTGGAGACGAGAGAAATATCGCGACAGGGGCGAAGGAGCGGGTGAGGGGTGGTCGTGTGACCGAAAAATTGGGGAGCAGAGTGGAGGAAACGACGCCAGTTACGTATTTCTCTCGCACATTATAAGGAGGTGAAGATGAGATGAAATTAAAAGGAGAAGAACACATTTAGTGGCAAACGATCCCCTTAAATCTCGAAGGCACGATGTATCTTTATTAGGCACATTAATTCGCCAGAATCTAACAACCGTCGAAACAAGAACTTCCGATGCAAAGTGTCCTCCTTTATTCCTCAATCCCTTTTCCCAATCGCAAATCAGGGGATCCATGAAACCGTGTCGCATCTCGCATCCAATCAGCCCATATTCCCCACGAACCAATAAGAATTTAAGAGTTGGCCGACCTTTAAAGACCAGCGAGCTGTCTTTTAGAGCGGGACGCGACCGAGTAAACGTTCTCACAAACGACAGCGGGTGGATTCACTGAGTCAGAACCAAAGGGGAAAGGGAATCGAGGCCACTTCGCGTCGCTGACATTCCGCGAGGACGATCTATACCTCGATTCGTTATTATCGCTTATTGCCCTTTCTCGCGAGGGTGTTCACTCTTCCATTGAGAGGTTAAATTGAAAGGCTGCAGGCAGTCGCGGTGTTGTTTAATGAAATTGCAGTCCACTCTCCTAGAAGGGGCGCTAAATTGCCCAGTAATTAATTGAGGGGCATAAAAATGCGAATATTAACTCCTCCAGGTGACTAAACCCTTTCGGCGATAGCCCGCCAGCTGAAGGAAAAATTTCAACCCCGCTGGTCGCTAAAGAATTTTATAAACCGCCCAAGACGTTTAAACGCCAGGCAGCGTCTAGAGCGAAAAAATTATTCAATCTACCCCGCAGGATCGCGCCGGGGCGTCTAATAACCCCCAGGTGATCCCCTAACGTCGCCGTCGTTACTATCCAGCTGGCACAGGGCTTAGCGTAGATCCTCTCCAGCCCCGAGACTCTACGAGGAACCGGAAGCGGGGAGACTTCTGACCAGGATCACGTCAGACGCCCCCTGCGCCACAGAAATCAATCCTTCTGGCCTGCATTCATTATCGCCCGCTTAATGACTGCCCTAATGACCGTGGGGGGTTAGCGTTATCCGTGGCGAAGCGGAGCGTAACGAGAATGGCCCCCGAAACGTGATTTATTATCGAAAAACAGCGAGGCGTAACGGTGACGAGGCGAAACGGAGGAGCTCGAGAAATTTTCGATACGTGACGAGGAACCCTCGCGGAGGGAGAGGGTGGCGAACCCCTCGCGGGTCGAAATCTGCCGACTACGGAGAAGACGGCGAGGAAGAAGAGCGTTCGAGTCTCCCCCAGGGGGGCGGTCTGTAAACGCGACATTAAAATCAGCTTACAAATCGCTTCGACGACGTTTCCTGTCTCTTCGAGAGGATTGAAATCCGCGAAAGCCGCGGACGAGTGCTTGGGCTCCAATCGATGCCGCATCTTTCTGATTTCTTCGTGGCTGCGCGACAAGAGGCCCCGGGGGCCAGGGTCTGCGTGGGGGTTTTCTGCAACCGCGGCAGGTTTCTCCTCGCGAGGCCACGGAAACCCGCGAGCGATGCCTCTTTTCTGCATATAACGATCTTCCTGATGCTTCAGTAGGCTTATTTCGAGACCACCCTTCGTCGACTCTCCTTGGTCGATTCCCTCGATTGATTGTCTCTGGGACCTTCCACCGGGTGGCTCCATTGTCTGCGGCTTCAGGTGTTTACTTGGTCTTTCAGTTCGGGAGGAGATTCTAAGTAAAAGACTTGATAGAGAGATATAACTTCGAGAGAGCCGCACGTTCAATTTCCTGACGCTGATTATTCTACATTTAATCCAGCAGCCAAACGGTAGAAAGCTGAAATCTGGCCAAGGGAATTTCAACTACCGTGCTGGTATTTCCAGTGTTTCCTTCGAAAACTCTCAGCTGCGGGACCACCACGGCCCACCCTCCACTTCAAAATCCCCGAGCCAGCTGCCGAAGCCCCTCCATCGACCTCTGGTTGTGATTAAAATCTTTTTAATGGCTGGTTTGAGCAGCGGTAGTCGGGTCAAGACGACTGTTTTTCTATTCCACCGAATGTTCGTCGGTCGGATCCGCGGTAGAAAGACGCCGTGGGCCATTGAAAGCCACGCAAGGAGGCGGTCTTCGGCTGTGAGGCACTCGAGGATCGAGATAAGTAACTGTACGTAATCCCCGGTTACGCGATATCCAGCGTTTCCCTTTCACCGGGTCCGCGGCTCCCTTTTATTCCGCCTTTCCGACGCGCACTTTCTGCCCGGGAACGCCAGGGGTTACGTTGAATACCAAAGTAACCACCCCTCAGCATTGACCGTTCGAAGGGATACACGCGGCCAAGGATCGAGATTCTTATCGGGAAGGTAGCTGAAGGCCGTCGAAGGCATGCATTCACCGTTGGTGGAAGTTGGTAGAAGGCAACGAAGAGGGGAGGGGCAGAGAGTCGGTGGATCCGCGTTTTCAAGACCGCTCTTAGGGCTGGTAAACACGCGGTCCGCACAGGGTGAATGCATGTGACTCAGCGTGGCAAAGCGATCTCTTCTGTTTCTTGCCTCTCCCGTTTCTCCGTCCATCTCGAGAGACTCCAAGTTTCGAGTGGAACGTGAGGAACCGGCAGACACTGGGAACGCCGGCGCTGGGGCGGAGCAACGGGAGGAAGGAAAACGGGAAGGACCGGGGAAAGCCGCAATCCTCTCGAGAGACGCTCACTCGAGCCCACGAGTGCGCGTCGACGAAAAAGGATCCCGGATGAACACGTTCTTTAATACGAGGCGCGTAAGGAAGCTTAAAAGCTCAGCCCCGAGACCGAACGACCAATCGGCGGGCATCGCGGCGTCGGCGAACACGACGCCCGGCGTCGCCTTGCCTCGCTCTACTCGGGATTCGGAGCCGTTGTCCCGTGAATTCGCGTAACGCTGATGCGATTCCCGAGGATTGCTTGTCCTTTTCGGAAAGCGACAAAAGTTCCAGCTTAGCCAGTGACACTTTGGCGATAGCTTGGAGAATGGCAGAACACTGTTTAAATTCACCTAGTCTAGCATCGAACAGGTTTTCTGATGCCCTTACATACAGAAGCGATCTAGAAATGTGTAGCAATCACTGCAATAAAGCATTCTCATTCCAAAATCATCGATTATATAAGTTCTTTCCCTTCCAACCAACGATCCATCAAACCACCCTTCTTTTATTTTCAACGACAATAAAGTTCACACAAAGTTCAACTTCCGCAGGCATTGATACCGATTCTTCGAAATTTTTACATTTTCCCTCGTCCTCCACTCTAAACGTCAATCACCCCCAGAAAGTTACCTGAAATGTTCTTCCCCATTAAGTGTCGTTAAGGTTCCCCCGGTTCACGGTCGACTAGCCGCGCCGCGAGGACATCAATTCCGATGGCGATAAGCGCGAATTAAGACGGCACCCGTCGCACTTTCGTCGCCGATACAAAGTTGCCCGTGGCGGAAGGGTACGAGGCCAGCCGCCACGGAGCGAATAAGAAGAGTGCAAGAGTTTTCGCTTTATTTCACGGCCGTCTTCCTCAGACGATCGTGACAGGGCGACGTAGGGTGTACCGGGGGGACCGGATTGACACTTTAATGAAGGAGAAAGACCTTCGACCCTGTATCGATTGTCGCGAAAAGCGAAAGCGACTGAGGATGACGGGGGTTGGGGGGAGGGCGAGATGGAGGCGCAGGAAATCGAGCGGTCCCCGAGAGGCGATAATGTCGAGTGCCATGCCGCGTAATTGCCTTCGTTTCGAGTCGACCTACGCCGTGAGACTGGGAAGAGCAAAGACCCCCTTTACTCCGATAAATGGAAGGAGCCGGGATAACCTCGGGTGAAACTAACTTATTACGCCGAAAGAAACGAATCGCCCCGGTTTTCTTTCTCATAATCCGCTCGACGCCGAGGACGACCGGCCCGGTTCGAGATAATGAACCGTGGAATGGTTTTCATCGGGATCAACGGGTCCGTTCTGATCGACTGGACGAATTCTAATTGAATCGCGCGCCGTCGCCGGCCGGTTTATCCCCGATATCCTGCGAGACCCTGACTCCTCGGGGAAGGGGAGCTCGAAATGGGAAGGTATTGGGGCTCTTGTGCGTTAGAATTCTCTGTAATTAAGTTCTCCTGACTAATGGGGAATTTTAAGCCGAAAGGAAATGAAGATTCGTCGTTCATCTATACACCCATCTCGTGTTGACATTATTATAAGTTATAATCTATAATCAAGACCGAACCCTTCCATTGTAAAGCCTATTATAAATAAAAATATCTGAATATGTACCAGAGGTGTCAGCGCATATTTGAAGGTGCTCCAAGTTACCTACACGCTCCCACACTCGAAGCATTGCCAATTTTTCACCAAGGACAAGCCAGCTGTGTGTAACCGAGAGACCACCCAGCACTGTTATACCAATTACAACTGTCACACGCCGTAATCTCCAGATGACAGTGTCTGACGTGCACGTGAGCACAGCATGCGAAGTCTAGAGTCACAATTAGCGAATCACCCACGGCAATGATAGTGACCACTAAACACGCTCCCTCTGTCGTTAGCGATTCGTCCAAGTGGCACCGGACGTAGTCGTCGGACGTCTTACCGGCATAAAAATCGAGCCTAATCGGAAGTCGGCGGTTTAACGAGAGATTGAGCGGAGGCCGCGTATTATCATTCGCGTCACGGAGCGTGCGTGTACTCGAGGATGCCCATAATGCAAGCAGTTTTATTGCGTAATTGCTGGCGCTACCTTCTCTCCTTCCTGCATAAGCCACTCGTTACAATTATTCAAACGACGGTGCATCTAAACTTCCCTCCACTGATATAATTGTTTCTTCAACCAGTAATCCCTATCTCGAGACACGAACGCATACGTACGCTGTGTACAAGCCGGAGGGAACAGAACGCGCGTCTACGTAGGTCGATATCCCAATTACTGCCAGTGTCCCTATTTCTACCATTTTACCTAATGAAATCGTAACGTATACAAATACGGTAAAAAAAATTATTATTAAATTGGAACTGTTCTTCTTCTTATTATTATTGTAATAATTATTATTATCCCTTCGTTGACACTCTGGATGTGAGCCACCCATAAGCCGATTTTGAAGCCTGTACCTTTTATATGCAAAATAAATAGGGTAAAGGCAGGTAATATGGAACACCTGATTTCAAAAGCTTGTGAAAAGCAGGGGAATTTTTTTTTTTTTAATAAAACTGACATCAGGGTACAAAGGAACTAATGAATAATCATATTTACATAGTCAATTGTAAAAAAATCCAATTGTTTTGCAATTATAGTAAAAAAAAAAACTGAAAAGCGTGAAAATAAGCCGTTCGAAAAAATGTGTCCTAATATGGAACACCTAGGATATTGGTAAAGAAAACTGAAAAATCTTTACTTTTTTTTTTACTAAGAATGAAGAGTTATTAAGTAGAAGATAAAAATAAATAAATATAGGTACATCATTTTTGGAATTTATTCCCGCTTTCTACGTCTCCTACACGTTGGGCACGTGAATAATACGTCGGAAGCCACATTCTTCGTGTACCCACTGAAAGCAGCGAATACATTGGGTCTACGTTTCATTGTCATTATTTTTATAATTACCATCGCAAAATAAGTATTCCGCATCATCGTCGTCATCGTCGTTATCAACTTCATCTATGTTACACGGTATGTTCCATATAGAAGAAAGTAACTTTATTGGGAAACTATTGTTGATTAATCAAGAACACACATATTTAATGATAAATTATATGAAAATAATACTTCGTAACATACCTTCACTGCAATATTTAACTGTTTGATGCACTTTTCAGAAACTTTTACACCCCACGAAAAATATAAACGTTTCTCTTTCAGTGATGGATGTCCGACTGATGCTCAATTGTCAGTATCATCGCCTATTGTGTCTAGGGATCTAGTATACACGATTGTCTCAAGAGTTCATTATTTATTTATCGAAATTTTACGAAGGTCCATTATATGCCGTTCCATGTTACCTGTCTTTACCCTACCTACCTTTTTTCCAAAGCCGACTTACAAACTATTTTTTCTCTCGAAATTTTATATCCGAACATCAACTCTATAGATTTGTAGCTTCCAATATTGAAATTTGCAAAACTTACAATTTTTTAAAGATTTTCTTCGTTTTTTCTCGACATTTGGTAATCTAAATTAGTTTACTAAAACAGTGATAAAATTTCAATCAAAAAACTATTTAAATACATTCTAGAGACCTTGAAATTGACCCATGATTTTTTTCATAATAATTGGATTCTTTAGATGAGACTGGCAGTCCTTCAAAAATTGCTCTTGGTGTGAGCCACACATGTATGTCCAAGTTGATCGGAAAAGGAAATGTGGCAACGAAGGGTGATTATTATTATTATTGTACACTTCTCTTTATACGTTACGTTTTTATTATTTAAAGTAGGTAAATAAAGTGGTAGTAATAGGGACACTAACAGTAAATGAGATACATACCCTACACCTTCTTAAATTATCAGGGTGTACCGAATTCAACCTCAATTCCGAGACACCTATCAGCGAAGTAGGATGGATGTACCAGTAAATGAACACGTACGAGTGAATGGACCCTTTTTATTAAAATGAGTAAAATAAGTAATTAAAGTAAGCAACTAATTAATTAGAGACTTCTTTTAATTTCTTGTTTCATACCCAAACAATTTTTGCAGCTTGTGGAATCAATCGCGTTGCAAACATAATTTTGTAATAGTGTTCATTTATTAGCGTTAAGCGTTCATTTACTGGTGCATTTACCCTACCCTGTATAATCCTTATTACTAATAACTGGTAAACTGTCAGATAGAAAGACAGAAAAATGGAAAAATGTCACAACTGAAAATTTATCAATTTCATAAAGATAGCGAATGAAGAACCTTCAGCCTCACACTACAGAGACAAGATCAACGTCTCAAAAGTTTCATCAAGTTGGGTCCTTTGAATAAGTGTAAAAAACTTGGCGAACGTACAGAGCAGTCTCACCGTTGTCGTCTTCTCTTTTTCTCCCAGCCACTTTCTTCAGCCGCCTATTATGGTCGCCGAGTTTCCCGCGTCGAGTGCAACTTCCCCCGGAGTTTGATAAAGTTCGTCGATTAAGCTCGTTGCACGCGGCACGCCGCTTCCGATTCCCACTTGAAGATCCGCCGCGGCGACGGATGCGTGCACGGCGACACCGTTCACTGCCGGAAGACGCCTCCGTCAGCCGCGGTTCTCGCTCCGTTCATTATAAGTTGGCCGTGGGACGTGCGAGGCCTCGTTGTTTTGACGGCGACGGCGTCCCAATTATACACGCGTTGCCGCTAACTAACCTTATTTGCAAGCCCCGAGGGTGCTACCTGGCTTTTCCTCGTCGCGACCCGCGCCGCACTGTCGCCGCTGGAAGGGAGCCGCCGCCGATTTAATTGCAACTTGACCGAGCCAGCCAACCATGGTCTACGGTTCCGTCGCGGTGCCTTCTTGCTGGCGAAAATTCCCGATGTGTTCCGCCGCCTGACGAGGTGTCTTCCGCCTGAAAATTCGTTGTTACGAACGCTTTGATAACGGGAAATTATGGGGGCTTGAGGAACGCGGCGTTAGAGTGTAAGCAACCACACTGTGGAAAAACCTTCAGCAGATTCCGTGTTTATAATATTGTACATACTATGTGTACCTGTAATTCCGAACGATAAATTCATTCGACATATGCCTCTCATTCACTTATGAGAAAATAATAAAATATTTTATAACCCTGGAGGGATGATTTTATAATTTCGACCTCGTCGAAGCCCCTCAACCCAGATAACCCCGGCGACTAATTACACAAAAATCGGGAGATGGTAAACAAAATATCGGTACTGGGAACCGATCGGAAGGTTCACCCTCGTCCAAGTTTTCCTCCCTCGACCACGTACTCCGGGGGTAATAACATAACGATAACGATATTCGCCGCTACTAAAGGGGACTAATGACTTCTGTGCTCGCCGGGCCGAAGCTTGCAAATTTAAATGCAATTTGAGCGAACTACCCCGACGGGGTCGCGGTCGTCGTCGCCGGCTGCAGCCCCGTTCGCTCGGGGGTAGCAAAATCCCCGACGGACGTCATATTTCGCTGTCAGGATGAGCGCGTTAGGACCAACTTCCGGCTTGCTTTCTCTCTACCAGTTCAAGTAACACTCGAGGACGAGTTTCCCCGTGCAAATCTTGCCATCACAATTTCGATTCCAACGTAAAAGACACACGATGAAAGAATCTCCTGCATCCTCGTTGAAGGAGAACGAAGGTTCACCCACGTGCATGCAACGTCCCATCCCATTGCAGGCGGAGTTGGTCCGTTTGTCCGGAGAACACGTTGCAGGGTAAGTTTCCATCGCGAGGAATAATTCATTCGCGGGGATGAACACGAGTGTTCCTGAGTTGACTTCGAAATTTTCGGGTGGAAGGAAGGACTCTTACAGAAGTACACACGTTATCGCTACCAAGTTCGAAGACAGGTATCGCTCTATAATTCTAACTAAAGTTTAGCGAGGAGGAGCGATTTCAGGCTCGCGAATTCGGCGATTCCCAGGAACGCTCGCCACAGACTTTGCTCGTCCTTTTTTTCCTGCACGACATTCGAAATGGCGCGGGGGTTAATATTTCACGTGCACGACGGTTCCGGCGCGGGTGAAACGGGAAGGGCAAGACCGCGGTAAAAAGGGGTGGCCGTAAAAAGGGTGGCCCGGTGCGTGAAGTTATGAGGCCCCTTCCGGTCGGAACAACTGGACTACCCGCGGCGTGATTTAGCGGCAGAAAGTGTTCCTTCTCATTCAATAAAACCATCGTTTTTCCCTTGGCGGTGTCCTCCCGGAGATGGGGTGCAGAGGAATGGCGACTCGCCCCCGTAGACTGGACAGGAATGAAAGAGGACCGTCGGTAATTGCGCGTGGCGGTGTTCCTTGGGACGCGCTATTTGTCACTGGGAAAGATATTTTCATAATAGAATGGATATTACCGTGGAATTCTATTACCATATAATAGCTATTATCGACGGACCTGATCGGGGGAGAAATAATGTTTTCGTGGCTGGATCGATGAAAGATTCATTAGACGCTGTGAAAAGCTCGGAATCTACGAGGAGCAAACGAAATTGAAATGAAGGTTACTTTTTGTAATGAAAGTCAACATCAGCCTCCAATCAATATACCGATTAAAAATGGAAATTTATACCCCGTTGATTCCAATTTCCCATGTACAAAATAACACAAAAGGGACACACAATTTCCAATTCGATTCCTTCGAATATCACGAAATAGATCTCGACTGTGTCTCTCGCTTCCTTCGGCGACCAGATCGACCCCAACCCCCCAGCTGGAAGAGGGTGTTCTCCCCAGGCTGGCGAAGGAGAATCGTTAACAGTTGGCCCGAAAAGTACGGGAAGTTCGTCGACTGACACGAATCGGGGATATTCCATTTCCGTGGCGGGGTTCGAGGGACGAGCCCGTCTCTTGGTCGAAGTTCCGCTTGACAAAGCGTTTCGGCGGATCCGTGCGGAGTATAGTCGCGACGATAAAACGGGCACGATGTCGACGGGACGTCGATTAATCTCGGCTGCAACGGTGCTCCACGTCGATCTCTCGGCACCCAATCGAGGAGTAGGGCCAAGTTCTCGAGGAGCCAGCAGGCCGACACGTCCGTCGTTACCTCGGATCCAGTGAAATGCAATTTTCGACGGCGGAACGGTTACCCCATTTAATCGAGCTACTTAGCGCCGAATACTGGAGTCAGTGGAAAAACGGGATCTCGTCCGACGCTTCCTCTTGAAATGTCAAATCACTTGAACGCATCCTTTCTACGTCCCTCGATCAGCGACGAGTCACGCTCTGCGTGCGGCGAGCTTTTCATCGCGGCAATCGAGACACGCGTGTATTTCTATATGCGTCGAGTGCTGACTCCTAAAAGCTCGACGATGAAGCTGTCGATTCACCAGGAACCCCTTGAAAGAAAGATGGTATGTGTATACAGGGTGTCCCGCCTTTGATATGAAAAACTAACGGCAAATTGATACTGTAAGGAATGACGAGTCCAAGGCAATGGCGCATCCAAAGGGAGGGTCAAGGAGCTTGCCACCCCCAAAGAAGGGACTTTGTAAAATGAAAAGGAAACTGGATTATATTCTTTAAATAAATTTTTAAAATCACCCAATGAATTTTGCATTAAAAATATTTTTCTCCCTTCAACTCGGCTACCCCCAAGACTAAATCCCCAGTGCGCCACTGCTCCAAGGTGTGGAATAAAGTGTAACTAGTACGAAGCAACTTTAGTCCACATTCTCGATGCATTTGTCTGTCTAGAATCGTTAGCTTCCCTCCCGCAGCCATCAGTTACGAGACACCCCATATACGAAGCGGTAACTCCTCCCATGTGCAGGCTGTGTCTCCTTCAACCGTTAAAAGCTTCTGCCCGCTCGGAATCGTTGCTCTCCTTCGTCGCCGGCTCTCGAGGATCTACATTCGCCGCGACGAGGACGGGTACTTCTCCACGGGCATTTTAACGGGCCCCCATTGTCGACTGGCGGGGGTGGAACAGACCATTAGAGCGAACTTTCCCGTCGCCGCGACTTGCTCGCCGCAACGGACCCTTCGACGACGATTATCCTTGTAATTATGAGTGACGTGACACGGGATGTCCGCCTCGACGGCTCCTCGAGGATCAGAGACGAAAGGAGGGACTGAGCATTGTCGGGGACGTGCGCTGGGATTCCGTGATTTTCCCTCGGCTCGGCGGACCAACGGCGGAGTTATTACGCGCGGCATTGTACTCGGGGGCTGATTTAAGGGGCTGGAAACTCTGGGTAGATCGAGTTCACTTTTGTTTGGCAATTTGGTTCACGCGGTGGCCAGCCTGTTTGAGTATTAAACCCGTGCGGCGGTTCACGGTTTAACTTCTTTCATTTTTTAATTTTCTCCGCGATTTCGCTTCTAAAATTAAATTAATTGGCTGCGGCGTAATACGGGGCTATAGTTGCACCCTCTTCTAAACTTGGAATGAATTTTTATATTGTAGAAGCAACCTGTACTTATATTTCTTTGGGGGTAATGCCACTGTAGAGTCCGGAAAGGCAAGCCTGACTTTGCGAATTTTTATGCGAGTCTGGTGAACGGAATACAAAATCTGTTTGAAGGCCATTGTTGTACATACCTTGAAGTATGATCACAATTTTTTAAAAAAATGTTTAATACATAATTGCCGCGCTACAGCTTAACAAAAGAAGCTTCTTTGAAAAAGTAGTGTCCCTGAAAAAATGGACGATTTTCCCTGCAATTTTTGACCTACAACAAAAAACAGAAAATTTTTGGGTTCTATAGGTATAAAATTATCTCGCGAAGTACACGAGGAAATGAAAAAATACTAATTTTTGTAATTAGTATTGATGGATTGAACAAAACAGAGAACTGCCATAACCTCGAAATTTTTGAAACGTTTTGTTCAATCACGCATCATTCTTACAAAAATCAGTATTTTGGAATTTCCCCGTGTAAATTCCAAGATAATTTTATATAGAACTCAAAAATTTTCGGTTTTTTGTTCTAGGTAAAAAATTGAAACTTCTTTGGTTGAGCTGTGGCGGCGTCATTTTGTATTAAAAACATTACAAAAAAATTATGATCATACTTTAAGGTATGTACAATAAAGGCCTTCAAACAGATTTTGTATTCCATTCACTATACTCGCATAAAAATTTCTCAAAATCAGGCTGCTCTTACGGGCTCTACCCCTGTGTAGTGGCATTACCTCTTAAGATTTCATCAATGAATTCAAGAATACATTCAGCCGCGAATAAACGTACCAACAATGCAATCATTAATACAGACATTCACCTTAATTGCAATTAAACAGTCGCATAAAGCGAAACGTCCGACCATCAAAGCACGCAATTCAAGCAGAACAAAGAATTCTCATACCGAAACCATTGCACCCCATTCTCTTTACCATTATCACCCCCCTGAGAAACCTCTTACGCGTTCGATTCAATAACCGGGACAAAGAAGCGGCCATTCGCGACAGCGACGTTTCAATTAAAAGTGTCCTCGCGGCTCGGCGACGCGAGACCGTTTTCACCCCCCGTTGCATTTCCGTCTCCGCCGCGCGCCGGCCGGCATCCACGCGGCCTGCGGCAATTTCAAAAGTCATTGTATATAAAGTGAGCGGCGATGGCTGGGTCCCCGGCATCCCATGGTCCGGCATTAAGAAAGTTGGCGATTCCGCGAGGCGCGGCCGCAATATAAGGGGTACACCTCTTCCTCTTAAATTTAATCGAAATCTCATTCGTGGCCGTGTTTGTCTTGCCAGTACCTCTTACGGCTTCCGCTGGTTCCACTCTGATTATGAGTTTCTTAACGTTCAAACTTCTTCGCTGCACGGTCCCCCGCGAACAGGGTGGCGGCGGCCTTCGATGCCGGCAAGGGGTGGGTTTATGTCCCGGAGCATAATAAACCCATTTCCCCTCGGTCTGTCTTTCTTTTCTCTTTGCTGCCTCCTTCGACCGTTCCTTGGAGATTGCACGGGGGAACTTGGGCTCGCAGTCGATCGTCGCTAGCCGGCGCGGGCCACAATGAAGATCCATCGCCCGTCTGCGAGCACGCTGTCATAGTTCTTCCTGGATGGAATCGTGCGTTCCAGGCGCTTCCTTTTGACACGGGAATTGCTCTCTATTGGAAATTCACGAAGGTGTTCCGTCGAACCGGGAGGAAGGGAGTATGCGCCGGCTGGCCGAGTGAAATAGAGCTCCGGGCAACAACGGAGCTCTGTTTAGTATTTATTTCCCCGAAGACTTGCCTTTTTCACTCGCTTCCTCCGCGCTGCTTTTTACATCGGCTCGTGGATCCGACTGATTGCTGGACAGCGGGATACCTCCCTTTGCGCGAACGTGATGCATGAGGTAGAGTTCCGATGGAATTCGATCTTTCACCTTTCAGGAGAAGCTCCGAGCTTCCAAAACGTAGAGAAGTAGAAACATACATCGCGGTAATAGGTTGAATAAATTACGGCAACGCTCATTTGCTTCCTTCATTTTTGAAAATTCAGGGAAATGAATACACCCGATTGCTTATTTGAATACTAATGAGCGGAGTTGGATTAAAAAGCGAAATGGAACGGGGCCGTCGGGGGCGTTGTGGGGGGATGGAGCGAGTAATTGCGTGGCGACAGTTTTTGGCCCTACCCCCAAATGGAACTTAAATTCAATTTCGGCCCATTGAGTTCCGCCGAGTCCGCTGGAACGTATTTATAGCGAATTATCGAAATAAAATCACTTTCGGAGGCAATTTCATCAATCCGCCCGTCAGCCTTGCATTATCCCGTTTCGATTCTATTTCACCCTCCCACCTTGCTGAAAAACCTACTGCCTCGTAATTAACGGACACCTATTATCTAAACGTATCGAGATAAATCGATATACGTGAAAATTGTTTGAACAAAACACCACCTAAACGACGTGAAACACTATTCTCCGTCTTCACCGGGATAATATGACACTTAAGATGAACGACGACTGGCAAATGCATCGGGAAGAGTGCAATAAAACTAGCTAATGGAATATACATTTGAGAGAAGAATAACGAACGAGCAACGAGAGAAGTCCATCATTGAATCTAAAGCTTACCTAAAAATACCTTTTACGATATCCACACGTTCATTCCGCCGGATGATAATGAACTATAAACGGCCATTCAGCGGGAACAAAACGCGAGAGTGAAGAGTTACAGCGAGGGCACGAGATTCGCGAGCTCCGCGGCGGAATAATTCTCCCGAAATTTACGGCGCCCTGGGATCGGGGCCGAGAGTGCAAAAATACAAACGACGCGGCTAATTTCATTTTATCTCCGGCCTGTAAATTATCCCGGGCACAATAACTGCCCCGGGGGCCGAAGTTCACGTTCCATTTCGTCCCGACAATCGCCTCGTTCCAGGCGATATATTATTTCTCGCGTCGCGCCCCGAGAAAGTAATATTCTAATGCGGAACGGTGCGCGTGTAAAGTACAAAGCGCGTTATTTAAATCATAGAGCGCGATCCGCGCGCGATCCTGCGTCCTAGGCCGCGCGAGGATCGTCATGGCGACGGCGAGCGGAGGAGGCGAGAGTGTGCGCCCGACGGGGCTATTCCATTTCTTCTCAGCAATTTCCAATAAATCTTTTGTCCGCGAGAGACACGCGTTCGTATCTAGGGGGGCGAGATAGAGAGGTAGAGGGAGAACGGAGACCAGAGGCCGGAGGGTGGAGAGAGAGAGAGAGAGAGAGATGCTAACTCTCTGCAAGAGATTGCGTCTCGGCTTCCCGCTGAGAAGGGAGATTTAAGGTCCCCTAACCGAAAATTCGCGACGGCCTACGCGCCGGTCCGACCCCCGGCATTATATTTTCATTTGCGAGGCGCAAATTTCGAGATCGCCTCTGCCGGGGCACAATCGTCGTTTAATTTGCGAAAGGATAGTGTGGGTTAAGTTGTTGGCAATCCGCGCGAGTTATGACGCTGGTGATCCTCGTCGCGGAAATGAGAGAATGGAATCGTGAAACGTTGTTCGTCCGCGCGATATTTGGAAGATACATCGTTTTAATGAAAAGTGGCGATGTAGATTCAAGGTTTTAGTTGTTTTTACAGAGTGCCGGACGAAAGTACTGGGACACTTTTAAAACAGAACAACTTTTTTAAAATTGGTCCAAACGACTTGTTTTTTTTTTAGAAGCTACAAGGATTAGTTTATTAGTTCGCGTGTTTCGGCGTTTTTTAAAAAATTGTAGTTGGTCGAAATAGCGAAGAAAATAGTGAAGAACGCATTTCAACTTTTTTATCTGAGACTTTAATGAAAATTTAAAAATCCCGTTTGTAGATTTATGGGGGTACTCTAGCGTAATTGCCCGGTTGCAACGCCATCTTCGGGAATTTATTTCACAAAAACTATTAGTTTATACTATCTGGCGTTTTATCTGCATATTAAGGACGGCAGGTTTGAAGTATTACTCAGAATTTTTTTGATCTAGTTTAATGCATATATTCATAGATATACTCGGTGGCGAAACCTTCAAAAAAATTCTTTTCCGGCGGGCGTGGATGTCGGAACTGTTCTAATCATCCAAAATGGAAAAACTAAGATGTACTTTGTTTATTATGTTTGTCGGTATGGTTGGAACCACGGACGAGTCTCTATATTGTATAAAATTAATTCCATGGAACGAAAACAACTAAATTTACCAGCAAAAATCAAACATTTTTTTCAAACTGCTGTTATTCTGCAAATTTTTATTGTTAGGGGGCCTCTGTGGTTCCAACCATAGCAACAAATATATAATAAAAAAATTAACCTTAGTTTTTCCATTTTGGAGCACTAGAACAGTTCCCACACCAACGCCTTACATTTCTTGTAATGTCTGAGTAATCGATGCTGAAATCATAATGGACAAACTAATCACCGTGCGCCTCGACTACTTCGTTAGTCCATCGCGATAAACGTATCTCGATCAGCTGGAACCATCGAGCAGTCCTCCACCGACATCACGTTACTCGAATAGAAGTCATAACTCAGCGGAACCGCTATTTTCCCATCCAGGGAAGAAATGAATCTCTCACCGGCAATCCGCAACCGTTCCGCCAGAAATGAAGCTATCTTTCAGCACCGCGAGGAACGCTTTCCCCCCGCGTAACACCAGGGTAATCCTTTAACCAGCCATTTTCCGTGCGCTCGCGGTCGTCTCGTTTACGTGGCAATTATCGGCCGGCCAATTAGGCCGAGGAATTTAATCCTCGCCGGTAGCGACCGCGAGGAGGTTTCACGCGGGCATGTTTTTACGACGACGCGAGGCCAGACGGTGCTCCTTTTTTCCCCGGGAAACACGGGCAAATTATCGCGAGCCACGTTAACGCTAATGCACGGCGAACGGCCAGCGCGAAAACAAGTATCACGCGGAGAAATAGCCTGGGTAATCGACGCTACACTTACGCGTAATCACAGATCCCTCACGGAGGGACTCGCCGCGTAAAGATAAGAGGCGGCGATGCTGATTGTGAAATCCGCCACGCTTCGTTGCACGCTTCCTGTCCGCGGCGCGACGAGAGATGAACGAGGAGGGACGTTTCTGTCGCGCTCCTCGCTCGGTACTTTAATCCTCGCGACGTCTAATCAGCCGGATATTGCTTCGCCTTTTTGCCTCTTGTTGCCGGGCGATCCCGCCTGCTCGATGACAATCTTAATTGCGTCGACGCTGTTTAAGGAAACACTGTCGACAGGTTCCCGTGATTAGTTTCAGGCGATACTCGTGCTCGCCCGCGAGGGTTTCAAGAGCCTCTTTACAGTTAAGATTTTATGCGATGAAATTTCTAAATACTAGTGGTACCTATTAGGGCTCTTGATACCCGGGAACCCGGGCGGCACCCGGGTCTGCGCGTAATACGGTTACGGGTACTCGATACTCGTATGATACGGGTAACACAGTTCGACAGCCATCTGGACTTGTAACATTCAATAGCCGTTTCTTATAGGTTTTCGAGCGCTGAAAATGAATCCGCAAACCGTTTTTGACGGTTTCAAAAAACCGTCCTCAGTTTTTGGAGATTTCGATTTTGAAAAAAAAACTGCAAATTTTAAACTTTGAACATCTTTTGTGTCGAGACAGTAATAATTATTCACTACTGTTTGCGCAAATATGCATTATAATAATAATAATAATAATAAAAATCGAATTTCTCAAAAACTGGAGGTGATGGCAACAAATGGTTTGCGGATTCGTTTTCAGCGCTCGAAAACCTATAAGAAACGGCTAATGAATGTTACAAGTCCGAAAAAAAGTCAAATTTTGTCGAACTGTGTAATCGACGAAATAAAGTTAACCAGTTATTGCAGTGGATCGTGATAAACATTACACTTGACTTATATGTATATTATGCAAAAAATTGTAGTATGTAAGTAAAAAACTGAAACTAATACAATTGTTTTTCGTTAAGTACTGTACAATGAAAATGTATTATAAAAACGGTCACACATTTTAGCTTAAACCACGAGGTCAACAATATTTTTTTAATTGTGCTGTTCATTAGTAATTATATTTTTTGTCACATCGTTATGAAAGCAGCAAGTAACATTGCTATTCACAACGTAATGTATTATCCCAACATCGAATACATAAGAATAATTTATTTCACGGTACAAAACAAAGTTTAATGTAACTCTATAGTAAATTTCTATTATCCATTATTTTACGAAATACAATATTTTTAATTTATATTTTTTCTTTCATGTTGAAATATTTTACAAATTACAGATAAATATAAGATAGGTGTAATGTCTGTTTCGATCCACTGTAATAACCGGCATTTCGTCGATTACCCGTATAACACGAGTATCGGGTAATCGTAACCGTATTACCCGCAGACCCGGGTTGCGCCCGGGTAACCGGGTAGGACCCGGTTCACCGGGTACCCGGGTAACCGGAAACTCGCGAAAAGTAAGAGCCCTAGTACCTATCGTTCCTGTCTTCTTTGTCTGGAAACATTATGGAGGATGGAATTTGTAATGTTATCGAAGCCCTTGCTTCGGTTTCTTAGCGAATATGAAACGCTGCGAGGCGTAGCTGACTTCTTGGTTTTGAAATACGCGTGAAATGATTGCGAACGACAGCCTCTATTACCTCCCTACCCCGTCATTAGTGATCAGCAGAGGCAATAATTTAAAATTACTTGGTCCCATGGCCTGCAGTGGGATCCGTACGAAAGTATCGAACCGAGGAATGTGGACCAGTCGCCTGCGTTCGATAAATTAGAGCTAAATAGCGAGACACTTGTCGACACAAATTGCTTCAACTTTCTTACAGAATTTCCAAGCCTCTAATCCCCGTCGAGCTCTCGAATGCCTGAGCAAATCGGTATCCTTCGCTTGCCCTACCAACAGACATCCATCCACCTGCAAACAAGCAACAGTTGCATCCTCTCGATCAGAAATAACCAGCTTCCAAGTCTTCCTAGTCACGTCCAGCCGTCGAATTCGTGCACAAAACCCCGTGAAAGGGTTAGAGACCCTGCCATCCCCCCGCGTTCTTGGCATACCACCGATCCAGGTACGCGTTTAACACGGCGCGCTCGATCGCGCGTTAAAACCTACGACGTCGTTTCGTAGCCGATAATAAAATCCTTCACCGACGGTGTTTCCGTCCAACGATCGACCGCGATCGTCCGTCAGAGAGGCGAACACCCGTCGATAGGGACTTCCCTGTGTTTGGCCGTCGCGACGGGAATTTTTATGAGGCCCCATAAGCAATTTACACGAGATTTTGATGACAGACCATGAAGACATTTCCCAGCCCCCACCGCCCCGCCTCCTGCTTCCACCTCACGTACGGATAACGACCATAGATGACAATAACTACCGGCCCCGTACGTCGCGGCATATCAATTTCCTCCCCCCGCGATCCCCCGCCCGCCTCCAGCCGCCGCGAAGAGATTGGTAATCACACAACGCGGCTACCTGACGGCTGTAACGGTGAAAAATTGCCGATCGCGCTATTAATGACGGTAATTTCGATCCACGGGCTTCCTGTGTTACGGGGGCCGGGCGCGGGTATCTCGCGCGGACCGCGCCGTCTGCGATTAACTTAATTGGAGTAAACGAATAACAGCCGGTTTCTGTGCGTGGTGGCACTGTGCTTCGCCCGGCATCCGGAAAGAATTAGCGTAATTAGGCGGACGATGGTCGTTTGCAGGCTTTGCGAGAATATTTTTCAACTCTGCTTTCTCTTCTGGATTCCAACACGTGTCGCTCGATTTTCTGATTTTTAATCTGGATAGGTAAAGTTTCATAGCGCGTAGTCCATCTTGCTTGTAATATCGTAGATCCTGTACCGTTCGTGCACCCCAGCGATTTTACCTAGCGAGAAACTTCGATCCTCCCATCCCCGTAAGAATATCCAATACTATCCCGAAATATTGGAGGACCCTCGAAGCCCACAGGCCAACGACCAACTACCCGAATTTCTGTATTCACGGCCCGCCGCCGGTGTACTTTTAGCGGCGCCGCTTTGGACCAGCAAGTTTCCTTATCGGTGGCGAACTTGTCTCCCATTATCGTTCCAGCTGCTCGTTTGTTCGCGCGCATCGAAACTTTCGCCCGCGGCGCACAAAGACCGTGCGAAGTTCGCACCGGGTTAAGGCGCTCGGCTGGCACCCGAGGCGAGCGGCTCGAGGAGGCGCGTGCACTCCGCGAGAAAAGGCGCGCACGCCACGCAAATTGGTACAATTTGTACTCGTCACGTATAGCGCGCGTGAGCCCACACATGCTTGGGGCGCGCGGGTACGCTGGCGCCGCCCCTGGCGCGCCTTCCTCGCGATTTCGACCCTCGAGAAAGAGCCGTCGACGAGTTCCAATGCGATTTGACGCAAATTAGTCCTAATGGCTGTGGAGAGAGTCCCGTGCTCGACGACTTTTTTCTCGCTCCTCCGCACCACCCCCGGATCTCCTGGTCCCTCGACGATCCCATCGAGCCCGCGGTCGGCCCCCCGGGGCCCCGAAATCCCAGCGTTCCGCAGCGTCTGGCCGATTACGAAAGAATCCCGAGGATTCGGCTGCCACGACTTAATAGTCGGCCGCAGGGTGTCCCGTAAATCGCGTGCTTCGAGAGCTGCTCGGCAGTGGGAGCGTTTTAATTGGGCGTCCTTAACGATTGGCGTTCGTTAAGGAAGCTACTTTGGGCCATTTTTTAATAGACGAATCGATGACCTTTCAATTCCACATTGCACGGAGGACATTATTTTCGTTCAATTAGAATGCTGAAGAAAGAGAAATGGCTTGCTTTCCGCGCTGCGTGAGGGCACAGTGTTCAGGCGATTAATCAAGAACACGAACTATTCGGCGGAGCGTTTATGATAAATCGCTGTTGGATAACCGCGGGACACCTTAACGCGCCAACATATCCTTATTCGGTAGATTAACGTCGAGACTTTAGCGGTCCCGATGCGTGCGATATATCGCCCTGGCGAGTTCATACGTAAGCGACCCTAATGCCTCACGGGACTGTCGGCACACGTTGACTTCGGCTTATCGCGATTGAACGGAATTAATGGTGATACCGGCGCTAATGTCTGCGTTCCATTTGCCGCGTGCATTTCCTCGATTCGCACGGGTATTAAATCCATACCGGCGACTCAGCGCCGACCCTCGTCGCCCGGTTTAATTAAAACTCGTTTGCGCGTTACATCACCGAGGCTGACCCGCGCGCGCGGAGAGAAAAAAAAAATAGAAATCCACCATGCAGCGGTGCACTTTGCAGCGCGCGCTATGCACCGGCGCGGGTGTTATTCAATCGTAAGAGCTTTGAGGGACAAAAGTGCGCGATGTCTATATCTCATCCTCGTTCCCCGCTCGTCGCAAAGAGAACAGTTACGACTCGGACGAGATAAAGTATCACTTCACCTGAAGCTGAGACGAAAGAAGCGTAACTGTACAATTATACGAAACAGAGAAAGGAAGTGGGAAAAGAAATACGTCGTCGTAAAAGACACTTCTTATCGCGCGAAAACGGCCCATCCCGTTCTTCCACGTACGAGCTCCCTCGTAAATCAGCGCGCCTCGGGGCCCGAGCGCGCTTCTTCTTCTGCCCCGCTCCCCCGTTTCTGGGAAACGCCCGGGAAAAAGGCACCAGCTGTTCATTAAAAATCCATAGGGCGCATAGTTCCGAAACGTGGCATGCATAAGTCAGACTAGACCCGTTCTATCGGCAAATAACGTCGGAAGAAGCGATAACCATAAAATCTCCGCGAGGTAAACGCCGCGGCGCGACGCGTCCACGAGATTGGAGCCACGGCGACGCTTCCTCGGCCAACGGGACACGCTGGGAATAATTCAGGAAGCCCCTCTTCGAAGTCCCCCCCCCCCCCCCGTCGACCGCTTGCCAAGCACAGTGACCAGCATTCGCGATGCAATATTCATTGGGGGGGGGGGAAGCGAGTTTCGTTCACGAATTTTTCATTTGCCCCAGCCGCGCCGCTATCGCGACACATCGCCTCGACCACCCCTGAGACGTGGTCAAGATTGTTTACGAGGGCCGAAACTTTCGATTTTACGCATTTCTGCAGTTCGGGAGACAAGGGGGTGGAAGGTGGAGGCTCCTTTCGAGGAGGCTTCTATGAATCACGGCGTTTTGGCGTTTTCTGGGGAAAGAACAGTGGAAGTTTCTGGTGATCTGATAGGGGGATGAAGGATGAAGATGGAGGGTTTGAGAGAGAAGGCAGGACACGTTAAGGTGTCTGTTTTTGTATTACACCTGATAGAAGCTTTGGAAACACTAGCTAGAGGACCCACGAGTGGAAGTCACAGAGTTGGGCAAATTGTATTTCGAATAACGAATAAAGAATAACGAATAAAGATTTTATCCGATGAAAAATTATTCTTGAAGAACGAATAAATTTGTAGCGTTATTCGAACCAGATTTATTCGTCATTCGAGCCGGATTTATTCAACTAAGAAATTATTCGTTATTCGAGAGAGCTCAGCGATGAATAAATGTTACGAATAAGCGAAGTGACGGTGAAGGGAACACTTCTCGAGAGAGCGGCCGACTAGGTTGACCATTTATGAGAGACTGTTTATGCCCAGTTATATCCGGACGACAATTTCAATAATTTTTTAATTAATATGTTAGCAGATTGCCCGCAGGGAAGACCGGGACAAGTTGTTACGTTTTCCAGTTTCGCATTCTTTTCATATTTGTTTGAATTAATTACTTAATAACAAACATGCTAATATATACTTTGGTCCTTCCTCTTTAATATATTGTAAATGAAAAATTGAGAAAGTACATACAAAATGAATGAAAAAATGTTATTTGAACGAAGGTGAAATGTATCAACTTACCCCACTGCGAGGCAAGTTGATGCTGGTCTGGGGCATGTTGATACATCTGTAAAATATACGTTTAACGAGTAAATGATGGATGTCTGGAAAATCCCACTTTAACGCGAGGTGCTTGTTTCTTTTTATTAGTGTATCTTAATAAAGCTATTTTATCTATTCTGTATAGGTATTGTTGTGCTTTGACGTAACGACATTGACGCCTTTTCTGCACAGAGACACGTTTTTTGAAAAATATTTTGCGGTATTTTGCCGCGAATCGCTTTTCTGACATAATTTCGTACCATTTTCTTCGAAAAAAAAGGAAAAATGCAATTAAAAGTAGCCGGGGAAAATTGATACACTGTATCAACACGCCCCAGAGAAAACGTATCAACTTACCCCACAGGAAGTCATTATGTACAAACATTTCCATAAAAACATGTACAGCATATAAACAAAATAACAAAACGTAATTAGCGTACCTTCAAATGACTCAATACGATACTCAATTAATTTGAGTGATAAAATTCTCTATCCCGTCTCAATACGGATTGGAAAGTGAACACAATTATTTACTTTTTCTCTATAGAAACGAAAACAGTTAAAAATGGATTGCTAACGTTAAGGTACACAGATGTACGCTAGTTCGTAGTAAAGATTTGAACAACAAGCGTCACATATCTCGCACACAAGGAGCTACATATATACAGTGTCGAGATAATTCGTCTGTATCAACCTGCCCCGGTCTCCCATATAGCGGCTATCTTTTATTCGACCACTGATTCGAATAAATTTTTATTCGACGATTTATTCGAATAAACTTTTATTTGTTATTCTCGAATAAATTCATTTTGTTCGTAACTTTTATTCGAATATTACTCAAAGCAGAATTTATTCGATATTTTATACGAATAAAAATTTATTCGAATAACGGCCAACTCTGGTGGAAGAGTAGCATCCCGGTGGCTTGCCGTAAGAAGGCAGAGGAGGATAAAAAGTTACAAGTTACCCTCGGCCGCCGATTGAAAGGAAAGTAATAAAAGAATTTATAAGGCCTGATGGAAATGTTCCGATAGGAAGTGCATTATGCGCCGCAACAGAAGAAAGTCGCCAGGGCGATTGCCCGGATGGAAGTTTCTACTTGAAGACCTCCCGCGCTTCTTCTCCCGCTTTGTCGAAGTTAAACAATGGCAGTTTTGTCACCGGCCGCGGAGCCCGCGTTATTGCAGATGGAAGTTTCCCATCGGTCGTTCTTGCCTCCGCGGGGGAACTTGGAGAAACGGCCCTTGATTTCCGGGTTAATGAGTTCACCCGGGATCTCATCGGGCGGGGGCGGAGCTTCTCGAGGACGCCGGGGCCCTGCGCCGAATGAGAAAACGTTCCAGCGAGATACAGCTGGCGGAAGTTCGCGAATTAATGCTCTTATGCCCCGGCTCGACTTCGCGAAACTGTTCTGGAGAGAGCCCCGCGGTTCTCGAGGGCCACCTCCGTGGTTATTTCCCCCCCCCCCCCCAGAACCGTCCTTCCCTTTATCGACTCTCAATTCTACGGACGCATAGAACGTGTCACCGAACTTTGTCACCGAAACTATTCCCCCTCGCTTTTACGAATTCACAAACGAGCTTCCCCGCGACTGAGGCGCGCGAAACTTGAACCGATCGTGGAGTCAGCGACGCGAACGGAGATTGCCCTGGTCCACTGGACCGAGGGACCGTTTACGATGCTCCGAAATAAAAACGTCCCATCGACAGCAGCATAAAGACTCCTTAAGAAAACATAGCCGGCGTTCAGAGAGTTCGATGAGGAAAGAAGGGGGGGAAAGGAAAATGGGACAAGGGGGTGGCCGTTCTCCATTGGACGGTGACAGCGACGGGGCCCAGGGAGGCGTCTCTTTGTTCCACGGGCACGTTACATTTATCTTCGGCTGAAAATTTTTACAGCCCGCTCGACGAATACATTCATAACGCATAAAAGACAATGGCGGCCCGTAAAAGTCGATGTCCGTTACCGGTGATCGCTTACTGGAGCAGAAACAAGACTTCCACGCCGGGAGAAATGGAGTGTGGAGGAATAACCGGGGGGTGGGCGCCTGGGAGAGCCTCTAATTTTATAGCCGCCATTATCCGCGGAGACGCGAAGAGATGTGCGGTGTACTCGGCATATTGATCCCCCCGGCGTAATACATTATCGATCAGCATTTACACTGGCGGCGGCGGACGACCGTTCGATACGCGGAGGGGGAGGGCACACCAGCGCGGCACGCGTTATTGGATGAATTTCAATTTACGCGGGGACAAAGGTGCTTTTAATGTTGTCGGCGCCGGTGGAAGTCGCCGGGGCGCCGTTTCAAAGGTCGACAAGTGGCCGAGGGATTTTCGTCGCGCGCGAGGAATTTTTACCAGCCGGGCAATTGAAAAGATTGACGAATCACGGTACAGTCCTTTCATCCGAAGTGGACGCACAGGCGAGATGGTTGTTTCCATCGCGATCGGGGCGCCGCGTCCTGCCGTACATCCCCATGGGGCGAGGTGGACGCGCCTGCATCGGCCGTGCAACGGTACCAGGGGGCGATCCGACGAGAAACTTCGTTGAATAATCGATGGGTATCGGTGACTGGCAAGGGAGTGCCGGACAGAAGTCCACGATAATTAATTCAAGAGACGGTGGAAATAGAAACAGAGTTTTGCCAGTGCACCGTCCACGGGAATATACCTGCTATCATTCCCGGTGTAATCTCGCTCAATGATGCATTAACGACGACCGGCTATCTCGGCTATCCGTATAATTCCGACGGAATAATGGCGTGTGTAAAATTAGAATCCGATTTTCCGCGTCCCACTCTATCTCTCCCACCTCCAGCGCGCGCCACTGCACCGTCGGCGGTGTGCATAATGCACGCTGGCACGCCATAAATGAAATTTTCCCCGAATTAAATCGAGCCGATGATAAAATAATAATAGCTCGATATTGCACGAATAAGGGATGCAGCTGACTGTAGGTACGACGGGGGGGAGGGAGGGGGTGTGAGAGTGCAAGAAAATCGGCGCAGCGATCGAAATATGGAAATGGAGCGGATCGATCGTCGCGGGGGATAATTGTCTCTTTTTTTCGTCGTTGAATATTCATCGCGACTGTAACGACTGACCTCGTTGAGGCTCGCGTGAACAATACCATCGTCTGGTACCATCGATCGATCGCATAGATCGCGGCAGTGGTTTTCACACTGGGGGGTAGGCTTGAAGAAGCTCTGAAGAGGTGCCGAGTGATATATCTGGGTTCGAAACTGAGGAAAGGATAACCACGTCGCTTTTATTCAAAATTTGATTCGACGCGTCAACGTCTGCTACCGTAACGATCCGTTGGGGGAGCGTTCCGAGCGATTCCGTGGAATTCGTGAAAAGGAAAGTGGAAGGACGCAACCGTTCCTCGGCAAGGGTTCAAACGCCGGGGACCGATGGCGCGTTCTTCGGCGGAGATGGGGCGGCTTTTAGGACGAGCTGTAAGTGGGGCTTGCATAAGTAATGTCGTCGTCGCAACAGAAACGTTGCTGGGATTCCAGGGCGGCAGGGTGAGTTTCCGCAACGGACGACAGCTGCGACGAGGCTCACGGTGGCTCAGGTTAAGCCGATCGACGAAATCCGTTCGTTCGTCGTTACCCTCGGCGATACAGCCGCAGAATCCGCGCTCCTCCTACCTTCGAAGAATCAACGCTTTCGCTTTCCGCCGAGCGACAGCCCTGATTCACCCTCGAACGCGCCATTTCTCCATCTGCGCGAAGAATCATTGGCGAATCTTCTCGTTGTACTCCCACTGTATTATGAAAATTGCAGGTGACAAGGACGCTGATAGAGTGCACACAGGAAACTAGCACCTTCGGCAGAGATCTTTCGTCACTCGGAACGTCTGTTCCTAAAAGAAGAGAGCTCCCCAGTCGCCAATCTTTCTTCCAGCACCGTTCGAGCCCGTAATTGAACGGAAAAAGAGGCTGTCCAGCAGAATGGAGCAGGATTTCACTCGAACGCGAGGCTCGCCCAAAGAAACAATCGTTTGTCGCCAGCCGATTAGTTTCCAGCGGGCTAGCAAAAAGCAGGCGAACGCCGGGCGTTCCCCATGCCAAATTACTCGGCCGATTACTTGCCCGTTAGCCCTCGGGGTGGCTTTATCGCGCACGCCACACCGTCCTGCGGAAAGAAGCGGAACGGTGAAATACGACTGGTCGCCGATTCGATTCTGATAAGGCTGTCTGGAGTTGCCGTGACGAATGCAGCCGCGAACGCCGCGACGCTGTGCAATTTCGCATGAGCCGTCGAACGAACGCGCCACCGTGGACCCTTCCTCCGCTCTCGAACGTATCGTTAATGCTATCGACCGGCGGTTTTTCGAAAGGCTTTCGCCGAGTCACGCGATCGCGACGCGGGAGAACGAGTCGCCGGCCACTAAATCATCGGCGCTCGTCATTAATCACGGAAAGCGAGCGGGCCCTGGCGATCCGTGCCGGGGCGGCGGGGCCGTTACAAATTGTGTTACGCGAGATGCGCGGGAGATAATCGCGGGCGACACCCCCGCGAAACCGGCGCCGATCGCGCGTCCCGACGCTGCTTTATGACGCGTCGTTTGAACGTTCTCTGGTATCGCTTCGACGTACGGGCGATTTTTCTTCCCCCCGTTCTGCTTTACGTTTCCGATTTTTCGAGGGAGTTTATCTTGTTTCGAGCACTGCGGACGTTTCAAATCGTAACGCGAAAGAGCAATCTCGGGGTTAGATTAAAACGTTAACAGCCCCTGCTGCCCCGAGCGAGGAGTAATTTTTCAGATTCGCGGACGCGCTAATTACGAAGGTTCTTCTGTCGGCGCGTGACCGCTAATAACTCATTGCTCGGGCGCATTAGGGCTCCGGGGCGTACCACCCGCTTGAAAGAACAATTCAGAAGGAACGGAAAAAAGCGCGGGGAGCCGAGTCGAAGGGGGAGGGTGAGAAGGAAGAGGAGAGGAAGGAGCTGTCGTCCTGGTTCGGGTTCCCACCGCCGCGAAATTGCAAGGATGACCTCAGAGGTCGCAGGACTAATGTATGCGGACGTACAGTTCTTTACGTGCACTGTGTTCCCTTCCACTCCCCTTCGGCCCTCCCCTTTCCCTGCTCCTCGCAGGACGCGTCCGACCACGGGCCTTTTTTACCCTTTACCCCCGTCGTGCACGCTCTCGAGGGACTTTACGTAATCGAAGGTTCTCCAGAAACGCTGCAAGTAGTTCCTTCGCGTGGGGAAGGAGCCTGGCTTCTCTACCAAAAAGGGAATGGGAATGGTAAAGTACGGTTGCACGAGCGGAGAAACGAAGGGGCCACAGATGGAGGAACACGCTCGATATCGGGCTCCCTCGGAAATTATGAAAGAGTAAATCCTGGAGAAAACTACCTGTGCTGGTTTTCCGACGACTTACGAGGGACCGTTTAGAAATAAATAAGCGTAACGTTGATTTAAAAAGCCACAAGTGAAACAATATACATTTGGCTAATGAGAAGACTCACGACCAGTGAGAATGGTAAACGAAATCCTACAGCAGACAATTTAATATCTAATGTATTATAGTACCTATCTACCCTTGCAATGTAATCAGCAAAAGTTCAGTAATCCTTTATCGCCGGCGTTCCTCCCCTCGCTTAAATCGTCCTACGAAGTTCCATTCTCCCCCAGAACACGATCGTTTCACGACGATCCGAGGCAATTCGCGGCGGATCGAGAGAGCCCGGTGCATATTCATAAATCTCATCCGACGCAAATTTCCCCGGGCGTTACATTTTCTTCGAGGCATCCAGCCCGGCCACAATACGACGACATTTTTCAACGGCTGGAATATAAACTCCCCCTCTGTTCGCGGCGGGGACGTTGCAGGTGGGTCGTTTCCCCGTGCGTCTGTACCGCGAGCTTTTTCCCACTTCCCCGAGGAATCTCTTCGTTTTAAAGAGAACGGAGGGTAGAAAGGAGGAAGGAAATAAGAGAAAGCCCTCCTAATCGAGGAGCTCTCGATCAACGTCTACCGCCGGAAGGGAATCATATTTTCCACGGTGGAAACGACCGATTCGCCCTCCCGCCGCTCTGCCCTCTCGCGCCGTCTTAACTGGATCCCCGTCCTTGTTTCGCGGTGTCTGTCGGTTTCCGTCGCTCGGCCACGAGCAACATCCCACGGATTCCCCGAGTGTCTGGTCGGTTTTTGCGCGGATCTTCTTGCCGCATCCCCCGACGGTGATTGTCGCCGAGGTCCTTCCCGGGATTGATAACGCGGGAGAAGACGGTATCCGCCCGTCGATTATTGCCGAGGACGGATCCGTATGGCCGAGGGTGGAGTTCCGAGGGTCGGCGGGCGGAAAAACGCTTGATGCGGGGCCGAGCGCGAGCCGAGACGATCATTTATCCGGCGGAAGGAAGGGCGAGAGATTTTTCAGCGAGGATGGATCCGCGAGAAGGGTAATCGGGCGATTCCCGCGTCGTAGGGATCTGCGACATATTATTTGTCTGTTCTCTGGTGTTAGTTAATCTTCATAAAACAAGTCTAAAAGGGTTCGACGGCCTTCTATGTACAGCTTCTCGGATTTCAGGAAACTATAAAGATGGACCCTAGAGCTGGCAAAAACGTCGGAGCGTCAGAGACAAGCACGTGTCGTTCGGTGGGGTCCGCGGCGAAGAAGAAAGGCTCGTGGGCAGCGGGGCGAGGTAGCAGCGACGGCGGAGGAAGCTCGGGAGAAGGAAGAAAGAAGGCGAAGGAAGAAAAACGAGCCGGGGAAGCGTACACCGGCCGAAAAGATTCCTGGGGGCACGATGACGAGAACCGGGAGTCACGAGCAGGCCGGATTAAAAGTTCGCCGAACATCGGCGAGCCCGATCGCCATGGTCGAGAGCTAATTAATTGCAGAAGCCGGGACAGAGTGCAAGCAGAGAGGCCTCCCAGTCTCCGGGAGGAGGATGAGGAAGGAGGGGCGGGAGGGGGCGGCGGAGGACGAAGCCGGTGAATGCTGAAGTTAGTCAATAGGACTAGGAGCCCCCCGGTAGTCGGTTTACTTTTTGCCTGGACCTTCGGCGACGTTGCCTCTCCGTATTCCTTCTGCTTGTCCCTTCGGTCCTCCTCCTTGTTCTCTCTCCTCTTTCGCCGGTGGCTGCTACGAAGACAGCCCTCCAGACTCCGTGGCACCGACAATGGAGAGCTCGCATTGTCTTCGTGGTTTATCGCTTCCTTCGATTGCCAAGTACACGCCGCCGAGTCGCTCCGACCCATACTACTCCCCCGTATTCCCCCAGCCACACAGCTCTCTCGTCTCCTGTTCCCCTTTTCCGTGTCCTACCGCTGATCCTGGGTAGCTCCTGGACTCCCTTCTCGCTGGAAGCTACGGTGGTCCGAGCTCGTGACCGTGCACGCTGCCACGGATGCCAGCCGCCCGGTGCTCCGTGCTTTTTCGACGTTCCCCGGCTTCCGCGAGCCGCGCAGTCCCTGCCGTCCCTTCAACACAAAAACCCACGGATCCGGGCGACTCGCGGGCTGACTCCGACGCAGCGGTGAGCCCCGAGTCGTTTCGGTAGCCGCGACGCAGGCGACCGGCCTCTCGTTCTTTACGAGCCGATCCCAACACGACCATCCACCTCGAAGTAATTGAATGATACTGTTCGCCGACTTAATGCCAGCTTTTTGCGCCGCTGCGACATCCGCTGCTTTCACCTGTCGTTCGGGAAACGACGGGATTTTATTCCACGGATTTCGCCGAGGAAAGGATGCGTTTTTGTTCCAGGGCAAGATTTACTCGGTCCCCGTTTCTGCTTGGGGGAGATGGTTGATTCCTGAGCGTAGATCTTTGGCGACCTGTTGCCTATGGAATTCTACGTCCAAGGGACTCGATGCTGTTCGAGATGTTCGTTTCTCAGGGATTTAGGAGATCTCGCGCGAATGCATAGATTTTTTAGTGCTCGAACCGCATGTGCGTCGCTCGATGACGATTCCGGGATTTCTAGAATCAGTATCGCGTTTTTCTGGCGCCCTGCGAAACGCTCGCTCCCTCGTGCGAGCCTGGATGGCAGCCACACGCGGCTGGAGACCGACTTTTTCGACAGGACTCGGATGGCCGACGACGCTGATAAAAACGATCCACGTCTGCGCCGACGATCGTTCCCCCGTCCACCAGCGCAAACCCTAAGCGTGTAACAATGTCGGCCTCGTCAGATTTCGCCATCCGTCTTCTGATTCGGGGAAACGAGGAAAGGGGAGAAGCGAGACGATGTATTGGGAAGCTTGCAAAAGATATCGCGTGTTTAGTCTTGGTTTCGCCTGTAGCAATCCCTTTACTGACACGTGTTCGTTCTCTTGTAATCTGAATTGTATTCGAGTCTCGTAAGGAGCCAATAAAATGTTTCGTCAAACATCCCCATCCCCCAGGCGCACAAGAATCACGCATAACACTTTCTACGAACAAAGCACCTTCCCAAGTTGGACCAAGACGGAGCAGTCTCTGAACTGCGTCTGGAGACGGCCGCGGAAGTTGGCCGATTAATTGAAACGACCCGCGGGGTTGGTCGAACAAGTTTTTGAAGTGCACGCACTCGCATAAACCGGATACGCGGGCGAGCGGCGGGCGCCGTTTCCGAAAGTCGTTAACGAGAAACTCGAATCCAATGTCTCTCTCGACGCCTATCCGCTTAATGAACCGTGTACGCGCGGGGATCGAGGCTGGGATCTCTTTTATTTCCGTCGATTCGCGTCCCGCGACGTCCGTCGCGTCGTTTTTGCGATAACTCGCGCGATACCGCCGCTCCTTACGGACGCCTCTGCCCGTTGCAATTTGTATTTTCGGCGTCGTAAACACGTCCGTGGCGTATCGCGCGAGCGAGCCCAGAGATGGCTGCACACGCTCGCGTCCCGCCGCGTATTTCAGGCCCCCCGTATATAAATCCGTTATTCAACACGCCATTAAGTGCTCGGCCCGTTGGAAACGGCGGGACGGGGCTCGGGAGCGGGAGCGGAGGAGCCAGAAACGAGAGGACCGCGGTCGTAAATCGCAATTACGAAGCGGCGCGCTTGAGAATTTGTCGCGCGGGATCTAAGCGTCCGCGAGAGAGAGCTCCTCGCGAGACCGTGAACGTCCGCGACCGTGGACATCCTGGACCACCGTAGAGAGTGCGCTGCGCCACGTTTTTGTCATCTCCAACAGACACGGTCCTACGTGCACACTTGGAGATCGTGCTTCCTCCGGGAAGATCAAATTTCTAAGGGTGCCTGCTTCTTCTATGATGCACCGAGCGACTTGGAATTTGCTTCGCGGATGTTTCTTTCCCTTTTAGTTTGGTGTATAAGACACCATCGATTTACATTTCGGAGATTCTCAAGTTTTCTCAATACTTTTTGAAAGTATGAATTTAAGAAACTGAAATGAGTTTCAAATGATCAAATATTTACCACCCTCTAGTATCGGAAGGAGATGTGTATCGTCGTTTGCGACGTCAAATGTACGAGCCTGCAAGTGGCCACGTAATTTGAAAGGTGACGAGGATGTTGCCCCGTTCTGTTCTACGCGCGACGACTGCCAGACGCTCTCTGGAGCCAGCGCAAAATCAATTACGCGCGGCATAAGACGCGGGGCCGACGAGCAATGACAAACATCCCCTTAGTGCACGTGCCACCGTGAGCCGCGGCTGCGATCGGTTAAGCTGGATTATGGTTTCCCGTCTCTGCATGTGCGACACCGGACGAAAGAAACCAAAGGAGACGAGACAGACGTTCCCCTTTTCTTGCGATCCTTCATTTCACCGCCCCACACGAGCTCATATGCAGTCTGGAGACACTTTCTTGCGGGGGAGGGAAACTCCACCGCGCGAACCAGATTTCAAATATCCGCGACGGTGCGCTTTGAAACGCGTTCCTCGAGGATATTCCTTCCTTTTTCCGCTATGCCGCGCGCTGGGTGGTAAAAGGAGGAACGGAGGTAACGGAAGATGACGGTGAATGATCATTTGGTGGGTCAGGAGGAATTTCAGGCTGATTCCCAAGCGATGTACTAGAAGACGAGCGCGATGTAAATCTTCCGAGCGGGAATTTAACGATCCCTTTGACAGACTTGGCGATCGCGGGATTGGATTTCTTTGAGTTCGTCAAACTCGGATTTATATGTGGCACTTGCTTCGAGCGACTTCTTTCTGAGGGTCAGAACGACGAGGCTTCCTCTTATGCATGGTTACGAATATATATATATATTATATATAGATTATATAGATTAGTAGGTATCGTCGGGGTATAGAGTGCGTCGATGCCTTTGTAGACACAAACCTATAGCCAACGATACCTACGCTGCGCCCCTACAAAGGGAATGCATTAACTGCGTCTGCGCGCGATGTTTCCACAGCAGAATAAAAGATGACGGGTATCTATCAAGCGTGCATCTCTGTTTCCCCCATCACTGCTCGATGTTGGAGTACATTTCTCTGCCGTTCCATAACGTGCAATTTACTCCACTATCTTCACGTTCCTTTGACGACGCAGAATATCACCGGCGTGAAGTGAAATAAACGTAACTTCAGACGCCGTGATGTGTATGTGTATACCTAGAGTCTTTCTCTGTGTGCCATTATTTCGTCACAGAATTTTTTTATCAAACGTGCGCGAAACGCTGTCGTCGCGCTTGCAAAAGGGTCAAGCTCGAAATATTCCATCGAAGTTGTGATTTACGCGGTGCCGATAAATCGTCCGATTTATCGGGGATCCATCTGGAATGTCCCAAGTGGCCCCCGTCGATAAACATTTCAATTAGAAACGTATTAGGGCCCGGCACGCGAGAGCCACCCACGTGGAAGGGTCCGCCCCCTGGGGGCAGTTCGCGGGCCAGTGCCCGTGTATTTTCGTGCCGCCTCTCGACCAAATAAAAGAGGACGGAGGGAAGAGGATCGTGTAGACGCCGAGGGACCACCCGCGAGTCGGCTTCCAGAATCGATAACCTAGAGCAGACTGTCTGCTCTGCCTCGTCGGATCCACCGAGTTCACCGGTCCATCTGTCTTTCCTGACCCTTCCTTCCTACCCTTTTCTGTCCCCGTTCGACGTCTGCCCTCGCCGGCGTACACAGGAATCACGGTAAGCGAGCGCGTCCGCGTAAATCGCCGGGCTTCCGTGAGAAAACGCTGCCCAAGCTCTCAAATTCCCTGGAAATTACAGATTGGAGGTTTCCACGCGAGACCTCCAGCCACCGGGCGTCTCGGGTGGATAGGGTGAATTTTGAAATTACGCGAGGGGGTGTGTGCAACGTGCACGGAGCGGGGCAATTCGGCGAGCAGCGGCAGGCTCCTTGTTTGTTCGTAATAAATAACTAAGCGGGGTTTTTGTGCCGGGGGATCACTCCCATCCTGATCGACCATCGCGGAGCGGATAGATTTCCCGTTTGAAAGAACGGCCCGGAGCTACAACAATAGGCGGCGGGGAACTAGGGTTGTTCCTTCAGCACTCGGTCTTCCCTGATTGCGTCGTATTTCCTCGCGGTTATTATTTGCGAGGGACAGAGGGTGACTGACTGACGACGCAAATCGCTCTTCTGACGAACCAGCGCAGGCTCATTTTCTTTTCGCGTGGAAGGATATCATCGACGATGCAAAATATGTCCTTCACGGATCAAAGAGGTCGAAGTTGCGTCGAACCATCAAATAGAAATATGAATCAAGGGGATAATCAAGTTATAATCAAACCTCCTGGTACTTCTATAAGCCGCTATTTTACCCGTTTACGTATTATCACGCCGCTTCCTCGTCATTAGGAATCTCCCCCAGGGATTATTCCGCTCCATTCTCCGCGCCGCCGTTAGCTTCGAAAAAAAAGGAGAGTAGACGTGGCACAAACGCGGCGCAATTTCCACGGGAGGAGCGAAAGGGACGGTGGATGGCGCGTGTTTGCGGACGCGTTCCGCGACATCGAGAAGAAGCGAGGATCCGAAAGAAAGGACGAACAAGAGGCTTGTTTGGCTACAAGGAAGGGAAAGTCAAAGGGAGCGCGGGATCCATTGAACGGCCCCGGCCGAGGGGGAACGTGTGTGCGCGCGTAACTTGTGTCCGACTAAAGCCGGGTGACTCCTATCGATCCTTCCATTTGATATTCCGCGTTGAAACTCGGTTAAATATTTGACATACCGAGAGAACCGAGAGGGGTGGCTCCGTAATATGTACTGAGCAAACGGCGGGCTCCGGGCCCCCGGTAATCTGCAGCGTCAATGAAATATCCGCGAGATTCGACTTGACACGGGAGAGTTAGCGGCGCAGCCAAGTTTTCAGAGGCCGTGCCAACGACCGTCGATCCGTGGTAACCGCGATCGTTCCGCCATTTGCGCGCGGCGCGAGATAAAAAGAGCCGCCGCGGAACCAATTCCCTGCGCAAAGCTTGGCGCCCAGAAAAATCACACCACCAGACGGCGACTCGGCTCGAAGAAGCGACTGGGAAATGTGGAATGAAGTTTTTCGCGCGCGGCTTCGCTCTCGAGAAAATCGAGCACGGAAGTAAGGGAAGCTTGCTGAAGCCAGCTTCGAGCATGCTCGAGCTCGATTTTCTTGGGGTTGAAGTACGCCGGAAGAAAACTCTATTCTACACTTTTTATTGATCCTTTTACGTAGAATCGTTTTTTTTTTAAAGTTTACATCTGATATTACGGGACGTGCCGCCCGAATCGCACGCCGAATCTCCCTGGGAAGGGGCGTTTTATGTGCATCCCTGTTTTTACGATCGAACCTATGCCCAGCGATCGCATATTTCGCTGGCCCGTTACCGTGTCGCGATACACTCCACCGAGTATAATATACGATTATTATAATTTATAAATTGCGCGCGGCCGATCGGGTCTACGCCGGCGGTTTGCCTCGTATTTCATCGGATCTGCGCTGAAATTCCGTCGGACTTGTCGCGGCAGCGGCAATTAACGCGTGAAATATATTTTCAACGGTTGTGATCGTTAATTTCGCTTCGACGCTCGGTTGTAAAATATTTGCTCGAGATCTTCGAACAAGTAAATAAAAAGCTTACAGGATCCAATGTGATCTATTAAAATTCGAACTATAATGAAATAGAAGATATCCAAGTGAAACATACCGGCTGAAATTACCATATCGATGTACACACGGCTCTAAAAGCTGGTTACAGTTTCGTCTGTCGACCGGGGCGGAAAGTTGTTGCCAGGTTCCGTAGTTCCGGAGGGATCCCGCGGAGATACGAGCACGGGATTCAGAGTTTCGGGGATAGTATCGCGGGGTTGAGCCACGGCCGAGGATCTAGCCGCAGGTATATTCATAAGCGGCGGGTATAAACCTCATAAGCGATGCAATACACTTCAGCGTGCAGTCGGCCGAGCGTGTATCTCCGGCCACGAAGACGACGCTTTACAATGACACCGCGGCGTGAATTAACAAACACCCTCACGGCGCACGCCTCGGCATCACGAGAAGTTAAGTTCGCCGAGCCAGTGATACACTGGCACTCGTAATCCCCTTTGCGAAACATAATTCGCGTTTACGCCCCTTTTCCTCGACGTACACGTGTCGCGGTTACCCCGGCGTTGCGGAGGAGTGACGAAGACTTGAGTGTCAACTAGGATGAAAATGGAACGCTGCTGGATCGTAAGATGATTAGAAAGCGACTCGTTGCGTTTTAACGTTTGCAGGCCTCCCTGTTTGCGCAGGGTTTACTCCTGGTTGAGACTTTTGCGGTAGGAACTTTATATTGCCTGTTGGTAGTCGACGACTCTGAGGGCTGAGTAGTTTATACGGGGGATAATCCCAAAGTTCAAGAGGAACTTGGGTGCCGCGTGTTTGGGACGCTGGATATCATCCTGTGGGCTTGAAAGTAATTCAGATTGTGAATTGGAAATTAAGGATACTCTTCTTCTCGAGATAATTGAAGGATTTAACCGTAAGCCGAGTCTGATCTTTGAAATCTGGAGCAGAGATAGTGGATGCTCAGAATTCCAGGAAGTGTTCAGGTCCAAATGGTTATGTGGACGGTCCAGGTTGCATTTATTCTAGAAATGAGAAGGGAGCTTGATAACTCTCATAAGATCCAGGTTTGATTTAGGGATATGAGAGGCCGAGAGGCTCGGGGGTGTATATAGAGGCGAGGGAAGAATCGAAGGTCGAGGACTGGAAGAGACCGCAGAACGCGGAGGTTTACGTACTCCTCTCTTCAGGTGTGTACGGGCTCCTGCAAATATTTGCCGAGTCTTCCCCGCACTATTTATTTATCTGACCTGTGTCAGGGGATCGCGCGTGACGGTGGGCGGGCATCGGTGTGTGCGTGTGCGTGACGGCGGTGTTTGTGGACGCGAGGAAAAGAGAGACAAAGAGCGGACGGCAATCTAACCGCGGGCAGAAAATCAGCTTTTCAGGGAATACTCGAGTCGTAACCCTCTGAAATAACAAAGACGCGGCACTTTGTCGAAGATGCCGACTACCCACCTGCAAACCCTCTCGCAATATTTGCCCCGAAAAATGACTATCGATTAAACGCTCGTGCCGCTGAGGTAAGTACACAGAGATAGAGGCGACGCGTATTTGTGGAGAGTGGAGTTCCAGCACGCTGGCGCTATTTCATCTTAATACCTCCACTTATATCCAGACTGCAACTCAAGAAAATTTTCATGACGCTCGCTCTGCATTCCCCCCCCCCCCCCCCCCCCCGAAACGATTCTCGCGAGCGATGAGAGATGGACCACCGTGCGAGAAAAGAACGCGTGGCAAATGCGCGCGGGCATACGCCCAAGAAGCAACGGCAGCCATCGAAAGACAAACTCGAGCGGGCGCAAAAACGACGGGAAGAGCGAGTTCCCGGGAGCATCCGCACCCTCTGCTCCGCACACATCACTCCGCGTAACGGTAACTCCTTCGCGTCGGTATTTGACTTGGTGCAGAGTGCTCCGCGTCCGCCAACATCCCGCTGCAAATCCCCGGAGGCTCGACGGTGGTTCCGGCCGCGGTACCCGGGGCGGATCAAAATTATCCTGGAATAATCCGACACATCGCGCTCGCGAGAGAAAAAAAGAGCGAGTACGAGCGAGGAGAGAGCACGGCGCCAAAGCAGTTTGGCGCCGAATGATCCGTAAAAATGTCCGGGCGTCCCTTTTGCGGGCCATGTGCAGGCCTGCCAACCGCCGACACCGCTGGTGGCCGCTAGACAAGTATTTGATCACGGAACGTCGGCCCACTCTAATGAAGGCCCACCCCCATTGTTGCCGCGGTATCTCCATTATTTTTTGCGGCGTTATTAAAAATCCAGCGTAGACCAGGGACCGGGACAAAGAATTCGACAGCCATTGTCCCCTCGTCGTCCGTGCTTTTTGTTCGCCACGCTAAATGTCAATGAATCTTCTCCCCTCCCTCACTCAGTCTCGTTTTCGTCCCTTCCGTCGTTTCCGCTCCTGCTCGTCGGGCTTGTCCCGCTGCTGGGCCTCCGCGCTCCTCGTCCCTCGCCGCCAGCGTCGTCGCAGTCCCCGGGCACCATTGGGAACCGTTCTGTATTCGGTCGGGAGGAATCAATCGCGGCGCGGGGGTGCAAAAGGGGTGTCGTCACCCTCGGAGCTGATTCCGACCGCGCCGTGACGTTGACTTTTCCCGAATAGTCGCGGACCCTTCTGCTGTCACCGGGGTTATCATAAGGATGTTCGGTACGTGGAGACTCGTGTACGGGACGGTGATTTTAGAGAAGCGTTGCCGAGGGTGAGAACAGTGGGAGACCTTGATTTCGCCGAGATATTCAGCGCCTCTCAGCCATAGAATAATTGAAAACCGGGTCATTTTCGATCCGTTAGACTAATAACCCGTGCGCCGAGCTACTTCGCCGGTATGATCCATCAGCGATCAACGACCAACCTACACAGCCGGATTTCGCCGTGGAAAAATCGTGATACGCTCGACGAGCCACGAATAAAAGCGCCCCGGGTAGCAAGTGCCGTGGATCGGTCGTTTAATTATCGGAAACCTTTCGGTTTCGCTGACTCGGCGGGCTCTTTCATCCTCGTTGGCGCGCGAGCTGCACGCTCGCAGCAGGGCTGGAACATCGTCGTTGGCCATCCTACGGAAAACATTGTCCGACGCGGAAAGCGCAGGACCCCGGCCACCGTTGCGCAAACTCGATTAAAACGAGCGTTAAGCGATCGAGCGGCCGCGGGGGCGGAAAGCGCACCGCTTAATAGGGTGTGATAGATCGGGTAAATTGCATCGGTGCTAATGGGATTGCACGCGATGGTGCTATAACCATTACCGTGGCCGTAGAGGCCGGTATCCATGCCCCGAAACCACCCCCATGGAGCAATCCCGCTGGCCCTGCTCCTGCACCCTCTCGTTCCCTCTTCTTTCATCCTTCTTTGCCTTCTCCGTCTCGTTTCGGACCTACCGCCTCCCTTCCCACCCCCTCTGGCGTTCGATTCCCGCGCCCTCACCCTCCAGTCGCGATAACGTCACAGCCGCTAGATTTAATAATCGACCGCGACATCATTTCCTAGGACCTAGACGAAAGTCGCCGGCCAGTTGGTGATCGAGAGGATGCTCTCATCGATCGGTTCCCACCGTACGATGGCAACCGGCTCTGTATCCAGCGCCTATACATCCGGACCGCGTAATCGTTTTAACCGGCAGTTTGAAATTTCACGCGAAATTTATCGGGAAATTCTGGCGCACTGCCGCGGCGCGTATAGAATTTCGATCCGCGTGCTAAAATTAAATTCGTTATCGCTTGATCTCGTGGCCGTGCTGCCTGGCGGGGTGGATTAAAGTGGCTCTCGTTGTACAGTTTTCCGAGTTTTCGAGTCGCCGAGTGGCCGAGCCTCACGGCTCTTGCGGTCCGCGTACACAATGGTGCCTGCGAATGCCTCTTTCAAAGCGAACCAAAGTGCATTAGCAATTGGGGATGAATGAAAACGCTCGGCTTCTATTCCCGATAGCAAATCCTCCAGAAAAATCCACTCTGATGGATTATTCAGCTACCCTGTTGCATTCGAAATGTTCCCAAGAAGCGACGTTCGTATCATAAGCCTATGGCTGGATAGACAAATGCCAACAGTTGTTTCCCCGATCATTTGCCCGGCACTTTTAAAGCCGGTAATTGCTAGCTATCCGCAAATGGAATCCCCCGACGTGTAATGGAACTGCCCGATGATTCGTAATTCTGCCGTCTTAGCTGCGGTCTATCAGGCAGGCAGGATCATTTGAGGAACGAAGAAGCCCCGCGTCTCGGTAATAAGCATCGACGCGGCAGGCGGCTGATCTTTGTTTCACGATCATAATCACGGATTCCTACGGTTAGCTGCCTCTGGAACTTGATCTGCTAATGTACAATGCCGTGGCGTTCCAACCGCCGCAAGCGTTATCGTTATGCCACCCCGTGGGAGATGCTCGCAATTACGGAATGGATGCTCATCGATGTATAGAATCGCAAAGCTCAAAAGCCACTCGAGCGAGGCAGCTCTTTGCGGCGTGATACGAGATTAACTCCACGGGCGTAGATTAAACAGATGATAGGTAGCCCGATTAGCCCGTTCGAAGCGACGCGATGTCGCGTTGATTACAAGTTTTTTGCACAAGATTCTTAACTTCGAAAGGAAACGCTGTTACAATTAGAATATATGATTTTGGCGCACAGTTTCGGTCATTTGAAAGAACAAAAGCTCATTTGCAAATATAAGAAAAATCAATTTCCCACGTTTCGGTCAATGGTTTAGACTCTTATCAAGGAAAGTTAAGATTAGAAAAATACTGCGTATGCTTTTGTGTAATTAACACGCTAATAGACGCGTGCGACGTACGAGTCGGTTGGACGGTGTTACATTCAGAGAACAGATTGGTAATCTGAGAAAATCTTTTCCACGCGACTTCATTCTTCAAAGATGGCGAAATGGAAAGGTTCGTGATGGGCACGCGTAAAATCCATTCCGCTGTTGGTTCGAAGCTTTAAGAAACAGCTGACACAGGGAATCGACCTCGTTTTCTAAGATTTGTTGGCTTTCGATAATGACTTTCAAGGTTATGGAGCAAACAGTTTCATCGTAAATCCCTCCGGTGAAAAGGGGATATATTTTCTGGGAAGGGAGCTGACCGATTTCACTGACCGTGCCCCATTGTTCACATCGATGAAAGAGTTCTGCCGTTCTCGCGGAGTCGATAAATCATATAGTTTGTCGCGGATTACGGTGGTCCGCGAGGAATCGAGTCACGTTCCGCGATAGGCGAGGGGGGACATTCGCCTGTCGCGGGGGATAAAACGAGGAACACCGTACTCGGATAGCAACAGCTGGCACGAACGGGAGAGATATCCCTTCCTCGAGGTCCCTTCGGCCCCGTCCTTCCAGTTTCTAGCGAAATCGACGGCAGGGTCGTCGCAACTCACTCAGGGACCAGCTGACGTTACGATCCCGGCAAGGAGGAGCCGGATACACCCCCTCTTATATCCCTTCGGCGCTTTACCCTCGTCCTCCAGATTCGAACAGCCGGTGGTGCGAAGTGCCGAAAGACTGTTTTTCGAACAACATCCTGCGCCTTCGATCTGACTTCCAAGTTCCTCGCGAAGGGAGCCCGACCCCTTCTCCCCTAACGCCTTTATAATTCCCATGCAAAACGGGTGTCAGGTTTGGGACACGATGCGCCCTTCATTTTAAAGTTCTGCTGAAGTAGAGAGTACACTAAGATCCTTTAAATCTTCTAGGTTTTCCTGAGAATATCGACGGACACTTGCTATTGATGAGCAACTAACGATAACTAGTAACCGATCAGGATCCCAACCTTTACTTCCTGAAGATCGTTCGGAAGGTGTCACCGCGAGTATAACAGGTGCCAACGAGGGATCGAAAGAGGGCCGTATAGCAAGATAAGGCAGACACAGGGCAGAACATAAACCTTGGACATGTTCCCACATTTTACTGTGTTCACCTCGCTCCCCGACGTCCCGAGGCTCCAAGCCACGAGAGAGGGTGCGATAGGAATAAGAACGAGGGGGTGTGTGGGGGTCAGAGTGTTTCGGTGGAAGAGCCACAGCCCCGTTTTCCAAGGCACATCGCCCGCGAGACACATCCTTGGGACAAATACCAGCGCGAGGTCGATCCTCCGTTTACGAGGAGCGGCGTTCGTAGACGGGAGGCTCTTGGTCGCACGTAGCCGGAATACGAATGCTCATCCGGCAAATCCCGCACGACCTCGACGTTTACGCGACCACTTAAACCGAGACACGGGGAGATCTCCGTTTGCGGGGCGCGGCCCCCGAATCACGGGGGCCAAGGTATATATGCCCGTGTGTCGAGGGTGGTCCATCCGCTGATCCATGGGATTCCCAAAGCGCCGAGAGGACGCCTGTAATCATCTCGTTACAGCCGCATTGTGCGCCCAGCTACCCGGTAAAACCTGCCATCACCCTCTTCCTCTCCGGCTCTGTGCCGGAGCCGGTCGACGACGATCTGCAGCAACCCCTCGGTCGCGTTTCTGCCGCCTGAAGCACCGTCGATGATTACACGGAACGCAGATGAGACCGTCACGGCGTGCAGCCATCGGAGTCCTAATCAGCTGGCGCATTGTGAGCTCCGCGAAATTACAGGAGACGCGCGACGGGACCCGCGATGACGACGATGATGACGGTGAACGGGCACGCCGACGCGCACCCGTAATTAGTAGCGACGAATGCTGTCGTCCCTCCAATCTGGCCACCGATAGCTACTCTTGGACAGGTATCGCGTTCCCCCCACGAAGAAGAGACCCGTCCCCCGCCGGTGACGTTGAAGACAAGCGACTTTCCCTTCGCGCGGAACGTCGTCGAGGATCGATACGTGATTTATCATTCAACGTCCGGCGCGGTGGCGTGGTGCGCGCTGGTAGATCAGGGAACGTCGATATCGATGAGGCATCGGATTACAAAATGGGTCTGAACGAGGAGAGAGGGTTGGTAAAACGTGTTGGAGGTAAAATTAGTCTGAGGGATGCTTGGAATGTGTTTCTCTTATATCACTTGGGTCATCTAGATTTCACTCAGAATAAGTATTGCTTAAGTCGAATGGCATACTACTTTCCCTACAAGTACTCAAGACCAACTTTCCTCCCTAGGGGCTCTGCTACCGCAACGCGCAGAGATCATTTCGAGATTCCCTAAGAGACCGGTCGAAATCGGCCAACGATTAACTCCCCTAATCCCTCTATCCGGAGGTCGCGCAGGGGCGATTGAAATAAAAAGGCTGGCCCGTTCCCTGGGCACCGTTCGGTCGAGTGTATCTCGCAAGAATCGCCGAGTCTATCCCGCCATTGTAGAGGAGGGTGAAAGCGATCCGAGGATGAAAGGAGGCGCGTTAGCTTGGCCCGGGCCCGCTGCGATCGGCGCGGTGCGTAAGCCATGCTATTAAGGGCGGCAAGTGGGTGCATCTGTCTGGGCAAACCTGGGCTTAGTTCCAAAATCCGACTGCAAACAGAGATGCTGGTTGCTCAGCGGCGGCTCTACGGCTGCCGACCGCTCCTTCCACGCTTCGCTCGCCCCCGAACGGGTCGAAACGGTTTACCGATTCGTCGACAAACCTGGCCGTATTAGCGCGAGTGCTTTGCTCGATGCGCGGCCGATGTGCTTGCGTTTTCAGGGAGCTGGGGAGCGCAAGGGGAACCGGATTCGCGGGGCTCTGCCTCCTCGCGGCGATCGAAGATGCCAGGCCAGCGATAGCGTCCACGGGGACCAGATTTCCAGGTGGAGTTTTCAAGCGGGCCGATTCGTCGATTGCTGGAAAGCGTGCATGTTTCCCCAGATAAAATCGACGGCTGGTGCCCGGACAGGACGCCGATAACCGGGGACAGATAGGTCGTAAAGTTGCTGGCGATGACGTCGAGGAAGTGGCGGATTTGCGATCCGATTCTTGGATAACGTCTGGGTCCGATAAGTAAAACGGGAGCGGAGTGACTTGTTCAGGAGACGTTTATCGTCCAGGAGCTGGGACTTTGCAACGAACGACGTGCAGTGGCTGGTGGATACTTCGTGGCGGTTAATTAGAAGATAGCGGAGCAACATTGAGCTTTATCGTGGCCTTGAATTTATGATGAGATTGCTAAGTTAATTATTAAGTGACCAGGGAAATCGATGAGGTTGCTGAAGATTTACCTATTTTGTATGCCACGCGCAAGTATGCGAAATAAAGTGTACGTTTTTGGATTCCTTGGAAGATTAATTAAATTTCAAAGTGCCCAAGTTACTGACATTGTGTAAGAATGTGTAATTTCATAAATATTCACAAGGTTGGTCAACCTCTGTTAACCTTGACGAATGAATCATCGAGGGGTGAAAGACCATTTTCTATGATTCATCGTGGCGCGTTATCGAACCCATCAAAGCGTTCGTTGCGATATGATAAGACAGCAACGTGGCCTTAACTAAAAGTAAGGAGACTTACAGGGGGAAAGGAAACATTAAGCTCACGTGTTTCGAACTCTAAAGCGGTTTTCTTCCCCGTTCGAAAGGGAGGGGTCGAAAGCAAAGATGTTATTCTTCTTCCTTAACTCATACATATTTCCCGGCGAAGACGTTCCCTCCGCCACGAATTACAAATCACCTTGTACGATAATGCAAGGGGATCCCTCCCCGCTTGTTCTTAGGGAACTATAAGCCCCGCGGATCTCTCGAGTCAAGTATACAGCTGTTGTACGCCGACCTCGGGACTTAAAATTGCGAAATCCTCGTTGGATACTGTTGGCGTCTCGTAAATTTCAAGCCTCGCTGTTGGGCTAGGTCGTGCAAGCTAATCGTTTACGATAACAAAAAGTTTCAGCGCAAAGCCTCCTAAAAAATTTCATTTTCGTAGAAATCCTACAAATTTTCTAACAATTAGAGGCCCTACAAAATACAAAAGCTTGAAATTGCACCAAAAGTACAGTATATGAAAGAGAGTCTGTGTCCCGCGATACGTCCCAGAGGAATTCCCTGCACAGGGAATCCAGACAGTACTGAAACGCCAGGAGGACCAACGGCGCGCGTGCTTGCAGCAAAAGAAGCCAGCGATTTCAGGAATCCCATTTGACTAACTCCCTCTTTGCCCATCACCTTGCCCAGGCTACCATCGCCACTTTTATCGGTTGGCACAATGGTAGCGGTGTATCTCCGATCGGAGGAACTCCAGCAGGAAATAGGTTTGTTAAAGTTCACCGGGTAGCAGTCGAGATCTTTCTTAAGGCCACGAAGTGGGGACGATAAAGTCTAGGCGCACACCGAGATCTCGTAGATTCTGTCTTGTCGTTCTCCGCCGGGCCCTGCCCCCTCGGCCCCCTCCCCTTTGCCCCGTTGTTCCCTCGGCTCGCCCCGTCGCCCCGACTCTCCCCTCTAGCGGGAGTTTAATTAGGCCCCGGTCGGAGATATCGCGAGATCAGCAGCTCGTTAGCATGTTTTAATTGGCGGCTGTCAGTGAGATCCTTGGTAGCGATAAGCGCCTCCTCTCTAACCAGTCCTCCGGCCCGGTGACAAGACTCTACGTGTAGTCAGGGTACTACTTATTCGCGAGACACAAGGTGGACAGGACAGGGGGAGGCCTGAGCGAAAGGGTGGCACAGCAACCTAGAAAGGTACCGGGTCGTACACGACTTTTTGCCGTTTAATACCATGGGTGGGTCTACAGTTGGAAGAGGGCTGGCCGGACACACGGAGAACCACAGCTGGGGCGAATGCCATTCGAGGTCCAGAATGACGGTCTTCTTCTCCGCGTCGTTGGTAGCATACTCGATGACCAGCCATGGATAGAGACGCGGCCAGCAGAGAGATTAACAAGGTGTCTCGGCCTCATTGCTCGCTATTGATCCAGCTTGAACGCGTACTTTTTAACGAGGCTGGTTCGTAATGACGCTCCCGGTGGGTACACACGTGCCGAATGATGAAACCTCCGACCCCCCATCCCCCAGCGCCGTCTTCAACTTCTTTCAGCCCGGATTATTACTCTCTGAAGGCAGCGAGATACTCTTCTCCGGGACAGGCCGATTCTAGACGCTCGTGACGCCGGATTGAGGACGCTTCCTTTTCCACCGCGCTGAGGATTCTTCGAGATGATACCTCTTCTACGGGAAACCAGGCAGCACAGAGAGTTTCACTCGGATCGAGGTGAAATTTATGGCCAGACCGAGCGGGAGTTTGATCGATAATTTAGCCGTTTTAAATCATGCCTCGCTGGGGTAATATATTGGGCTATAAAGTCTTCGAGGCTGCTGTATCTGTGGATCGGGATGCTTAGACGTCTGATACGAAGGCGATATATTCGGTGGAGGCTGCGGAATATGGTTAAGAAGCTTGGGTCTACTACACCTAGCTGGATACAGCTCTTTGAGTGTGTATTATGCAACCGAAATTCACTGCACTGGAAAGAGTGATCCAAGGAATCGTTTCTTTTTGCTGCCACGATTTTGGAACTGAATTTTATGCCAAACAATACCTTATGATGACATATCAATCACGCGAAATATTCAAGTTGAGGTGACAATTAGTATCTGAGATATGGGAGGTCAAAGAAGTGAAAATTCATTAACGCGTCAACCCATACGCTTCGGTGTACGGTGTTTTATGTCAATCCAATTATTTCCGGGGATTTTTTTGACTGTTAATAACGAATTTGAACTTAGATTTTCAAAATTTCCTAAAAAATATCAAATGCATGAAATATGAATGTCTGAGTAGTGGGTGCTTTTTTTAATATACCTATCGTCCACCACATTGAATCGGCCATTGTGATATAATACCGGTATTTTACGAGTCCCTGGGACTAACGCGTTAACGAATTTTCACTTCTTTGACCTCCCATATCTCAGAAACTAATTGTCACCTCAACTTGAAAATTTCGTGTGATTGATGTCTCATCATAAGGTATCGTTTGGCATAAAAATAATGGGACTAAAAAGAGGTGAAAAAGGCCTAATTTTTGGGTCACTCTTTTCTTGTACCTTTTATTGAAGCGGAAGAAACGATAGCCAGAGAGTCTCCACATAGTGAACATATTATACGAAGAAAAATCTTCCAGATTGAAACGAAGTATCGAAAACAGTATGGGGATGAATATACAAAGAACCTTCGATCAAACAGTTTACACTGCATTACAGGAACTCGTGCGTTCAATATTCCACTATTCGTGGCATATCCCAGTTCAAATTCCCTGAATTATTCGATCACGTAAACGTAAACCACCGCGTTTGCCCGTCAAATAAATAAACAAATGCGCATCCCCCATCACCTGCCATTATCCACATTTCCTCTCTCTCCTCCAGCTGTGCAACATTCGCGGAAGTTTTGATCCGCCGTCCTCGACGTGTCCACGGATCCAGTCCTCGGCCATTTTTCTCATCCCTAACACTACCGACCTGTGATCGCCGAGGCCCGTATAAATATGCATTCGTGCTCTCCGCTGTCCAAACGCTTTCAAGCTCCGCCGTCCCGTCTCTGAGCGGACGGGCAAGTTTCGCGGGTGTTTCGCGCGATCGTACCGGTGTGTATTCGGCCTTAAGCCCTAATACGTGACGACGAGTATTTGCGGGCGCGTTACTACTTCTCGCCACGGCGCGCGTGATCAGATTACGCGCCGGGCGGATTTTACAATCCCGCGAGCGAGAGTGCGTGGAAGCGCTCGCCCAGGGCTCGCCATAATCGACTAATTAGCGAGGCGTCACCAGCCTTATCCCCGAACGGAGACTTTCCCCCCGCAATCATGTTCCACAGCCGCGTTTCCAGCGTTCGTCGCGTAGCCGTGCTAATTGCCGCCGCCTGATGAACCTCGCCTCCTCGAGAAGCCTGTTGCAACGGAGAAGTCGTAAGCTCGCGGACGCTCGAGAGCCGTAGAAACTCTGTGGGAGACGCCAGTGGCATCCTTTTCGGAAGACTCACCGTTTATCATAAACCGTGAATGAGGAAATGGGTACCGTTACAGAAGGCTGCTCGATAGCTGTGTTTTTCTGCCGAGTCGTCGCCCATAAACGTCACGGTCGTTTAATTAAATAAGATAAATCATCTAGCAAATGGACTTCTAGTCGAGAATATACACATGCGTCAGTCGAATGGAATACTAAGAAACCGTCTACTTTGAAATGTCAAGATTTTATGGCATCCTCTGTCTAAAGAGACATCATCGATAGTGATTTTACAAAAGTTTCCGCGTTTTTGTCCTTCTTCTTTTTTTGCGAATTTGCAAGTTTGCTCAGCTGGTTGGCCGAAAAAGGAGTTACCTTAGCGAAATGCTCCATGGCTGGCCTCCATGTGCGACAGAGAGCTTCGCCCGAGGTAGTTTTAACGATCGCGCGGGGGCTAGCCCCCGTCGCTCGAATTTTATTAAGGGTTGGCGAAACGACCATGCATATGCATGAGCCGCGTTTCGCGCGGCGAACATGTTTATTGTAATACTGACATACAGCGCGCGAAATTAGTACGGGTTAAGGCGACATTTCCATTCCACCGATGGAATATGCATGAGAAAATGCATCGTAACATCTGCGCTGCAAGGTGGCTGCACTGGGTCAGCCGAGGCTAGGCCGGCAGAGAAATATTTTATGCCATCTCAGCCGAGGGACACCAGCCCCTGGTTATGACCCCGTGAACGTTACTGCCTTTCGTTTATGCGCTCGCTATTCTCCACGAGGCCTTGGTAATAAAATATTAAAAAAGCCCTCTGCTCGCCAGTTCTTCCCTGAGCTCCCGCATCTTCCACTGAGGACCATATCTGTAAATGTCCCGGAATCCAGTATTCCTCCTATCTCTTGTAACGTAAGAATCGCGCGGTTAAGACACCTCCGCGATATCTGCATGACACACGATTGCACGAACCGGGAACATTGGGCGAAGCGAACGAAGCGTCCAAGGATTCGGGGGTAGTCTGGCGTGCAGGACTGATCCTCCACGGTATCGCGGGCATTGTATCTTCGGCAGATGCGCCCAGCCGAATCCCAGACAGAGAAAACAAGAGAGGGCAGGCAAGCGGAGCGAGAACAGGGCCCACTTCGTATGCAAATCCAACTCCGCCCTGAATAAAATATTAACCCGTCCGATCGGGGCGCGTGGAGGGGGTAGGAGCACGCGAGCCGCCCTCGACCAGGCTCGCCTCCTTCTTTTCATTACCTTGCTGCCATCGTCTCGCGTGTGCATACAGCGAGAGGGCACGCACACGCTTTATAACTAGCGAAGCTTCTCTGCCCTTCTCGCCTCCTCGGCCCGTCCTCCGCTCGGCTCGGACAGTCTCAGCTTTCGAAGAAGCAGGGGAGGCTCCTTCCTCTTTGGTGCGCGCCGTTCCCCGAGGTCTCTTTTAAATCGAAGACCTCGTTATCTCCCTGGCGAACGGATTCTCGTTAGCGCAGCCTTAATTATAACCACTCCGACCCCCGTCCGCAGATAACCGTTCCCCAGCCCGGGAGGTTGCCGACGGAGGCAAACGAATCGTCGTCGCTAACAATTAACGCCGTTATTACGATTTGTTTTTTACACGAACTTACGAACTCGGGTTTCCTCCGTTCACCGGACTGGCCGCGCCTCTCCCCTTCGCCCACCACCGGGAAAACGACCAGTTGCGTCACCGTTCGGGGCTGGAAAAGTGGTGGCGCAACCAGAGCGGAGAGACGAACGCGGACGAAAAAGTAGCGAGAGAAACACTGGCGGCCGGGTTTCTTGATCGTTAACAAGCATGCAACGCTGCCGGGGTTTCCCTTCCGGTTGAAATATCCAGCTTTTATTCCGCGGCGATTGTTCGTTTCGCGTTTGAGAACTGGCTGCCGCTCCGTAAAGAAATTCGCGAGAAACGCCTGGGAAAATAATAAGGAGCGACGAAGCAGTAACGATCCTGAGGCTGTTACTTTTTCTTTTTCGAACTCCCCGCATCGTTGTGCCTCGTCTGCGGGGGTGGAGGTCCTCGGCGAGGGAAAATCAAGGTGAGAACTGGCGGACTGAATTGTTAGCATTCAATTCCGGCCCCCCCTTGTAATAATGGCGTGACATTAGCTCGGGGTTCAATCTTTTAGTAAGATAGGCACTCGGTATCAGATTCCTGGGAGAAACGAAAGGAAAGCGCTGCAATCTTGCTCTCAATACCTGCAGCGATTAAATTCTCCACGAAGTTTCCCGGGTACAGTCAATCGTGCCGCGGAGGCTTTCGGTCGAAACGTGAAATTTAATTGCATCCGAGCTGTCACGTGGAACGCCGACGGCGAAGGCGAAGCGGTAGCGGAAATAGAGAAACGGAAGATGATAGAGGAGGAGATACCGATGGGTAGGAGGCAAACGACATCCAGTCACATCGGTCCGCGAAACGCCGCGGACTTTTCACCTTTTGTTCGGGGACGATCCCTGTTTAGCCAGCCGCGAAATTACGTAGTTTCGTGGCCGAGGAGGAGCAGGGCGGTTCTGGCTTTCGGTCCGGGGAAACGAGATTCTAGCGAGGCGAGAATCTAACGAGCGACTCTGGCTTGCGTTTCCGAACGAAAAAAAGAGCAGCTGGATCTCGTTAGAGTTGAGCATTTCGCTGGGTGCATCGTTATTTCAATTAATTATTAGGCGAGCGTTTGTCCGTCGACCATGTTGTTCGTGGTCCGATGACTTTGATCGTGTTCGTGGAAAAGTCGACCCTCTCTATGCAACCGGTGCAAATAAAATACGACCTGGGCGTCCCGAGATTTATTCGGGGGTAGGTATTATACAGACACAGCAAAATTGAAAGTACAATCGTCGATGCATCATCGAAAGGAAAGAAGTTGCAACGTACACCTTGCAAACATAATTGACTCCTTCGGGTTGCCGACACGAGCACAGATTGCCCCGACGCGGCCACTTAACGGCGCGCAACGATCGTGGAAAGAGTACTACAGCCAGCAATTAATCAGGAACCGATAAGTGAATTCGACGTTACCTCGAGGGACAAGTGTTCCGAAAGTTTCCGCTCGTCGGCCGTCATTGTATGTTAAACGGCCGCGAGTGGGAGTCCCGATTAGCATGGCGCACGTATAATTTCCCCGCGCAATTAAGTCGTCCCGATGTTAAACAGCCGGTGATTACAGCTCTGACGAGGGCATTTACGGGCCCCGTTTTTCCGCGGCGACTTCATACAAGTCTAATCGTAATAACGATTAACTGGACGAGCGGTAATTAAAGGGAGCTAGCCGCGATGCACGACTCGATAGCATCTACTACGAGATAATCTAATGACGAACGATTCGCGCGACTCATTCCGAAACTGGTCAGCCTCTGTTACACGAACCGCGCGGCAGAAGCGGGGATAATCGAGCTTCGCCCGATCAGGAGGAAAAAGAAAATTGCATCGCTGCTCGACGACAGGGGACGTCCTTAAAAGGAAACACTTCCCTGATCCGTTTCCTCTTGCCCTGCTGGCGAGGGTGGCGCCGCGGGGGTGGGCCCGGAATCGTATTCGGTACCCTGGGGACCGATGACGAAGGCAAATTCCCGGCGAGATCTCACAGGAACGAACCTAATCCGCCGGGGTTCTCGCGCACCGAATTGGGTAGTAAAGCGCCCCGGCAGCGGAAGGGGTGAATTAGTGTAAGAGGGCTTCCGCCCCGCGGAGCCGCTTGCGATGGCTAATAGGAAAGCCTTGGGACGTTTCGAATTTTTTTGTCGGCCCATCTGAGGGATTTCGATTCGTTTCGTATGTAAAAAGAACGACGATCCTTAGGAATTCGGTTGAGCAGGCTTAAAGCTGCGCATCTCTGTGCAACATACTTCTGTGTGATTAAACGTGAATGGGTAACAAGACTCTCTAGCGAGCGTGTTTTTCATTTCAGCCCTCCAACTCGAGTATTCTTAAAAATCGAGAGGACGCGGCATGTGAAGGAAATTAAAAATCTGCCCGCTGCTAACGAATCCCCTTCATCACTCCACCAATTTACACGCAACTCCGCTGCTCAAAGGACTCACGTCCCTCCTGACTCGCGTTTCCATCGCTCATAAATTATCCCGGCGTTTTCATAGGCCGTGTATCGAACGGTACGATAAATATTTATAGTAACACGATGTTCAAATAAATATTTATGGGCGCCACGATCGCAACTATAAATATTTATCGACGCCCCACCCCGCGGCCGCAAGGAGCGCAACGAGCTAGACGCGTTAAGCCCGCTCGGGCGCGCGTCTTTCCTAGCCGGCTCGCCAGCCGTTAATCGCGCGAAAAATCGCCCCCTCCGGCCATTTTCACGCTTTTCACCGCGTTAATTCCACGAGAACGGGCGCCGGTAGCCACGCGACGTTCCTCTCCAACCTTCCCACGATTGATATTCAATTCCTAACACAAACGTCCGCGCCGACCCGACCGGCAATCACCGTCCCAGAGGATTACGCGTCGAAGCGAAGGAGAGTAGCCAGTTCAGGGATGGACTGGTCGAATTTTTATCCAGGCTTTGCGAGCCTGTCGTGTCGCACGAGACGACGAAACCTGTGCAACCATAGGAATTACTGTCGACGCCGTTTTAATAATATCCAGGGATCGTGTCTGGTCTGCGCACGCTCGATTTACTTTTTGCACGGCAGGATCGTTAATGAGAGAGTCACGCGACACACGCGATCCTTCCACCCTGAATCACGATCGGAACTCTGTTTTGAGGAGCTCGCTGCTGCTTCTCTCCCCGGCTCCTTCTTATTCTTTTTCCGCTCCCTCTCCGCTTTCGTGAAATAAATTCTGCCGCTAAATATCACGCGACCAGTGGAGTGCAAGCAGCCAACACATTGTTACACATGGTGTGCGCGATGTGTGTAAAAATTTCGATCGAAATCAATGAACAGGTCCTCGTGCGCCACCCTCGTAACTCACGATCGCTTAACGTAAAAGGCGGATTTCTAGTTAGAAATCGTGTTGATTTTTTTCCCCGTGTTCTTGCACCCCCTTGAGCGAGGACGCGCCGAGCTGGGCGACGAAGCTTGATTAATTACGAACCGGATCGGGCTGAATGTAAATCGCGATAGCCGTTGGTATTTTTACGGCGGGCCCGAATCCACGGGCGCGGAAGAGATCTATGGCGCCGGATCACGAAAGCGTTCACGTGCGCTACATGACAGACGCGCGATCGACACGGTGTATTAGTACTTGTTAATGCGTCGCCCCTGCATCGCTATTTATTGCTACCGTGCGGCTACTATATCGCGTGGAGCACGCGCGTGGGCGTCGTCGGTGTTTCCTTTGACCGCTGGGCGCGCACACACCGGTTCCCTTCCGCAGCCCGCAATAACTTTATTCTTTTCAATCGCCAGCCACCTCCTCGCGTTCCCCCCGCGTCCGGCGGCGGACAATAAAAACGACAATTCGTCGGATTGAAAGTAAATACGAGATCCCGTTTGGCGAGATTTAGCTTCAAATGGAAGATAAATAGAGAGAGCGCGCGAAATTCCTTTTCGACTCGTCATCGCGAGAATGGTAGGTAGATTGATATTGGACGCTGGCGATGCGAGATCCTCTGTATCTACAATTGGATGAAAAGTAGTTCAAGAGATCATCGTCGAACAGTCCTTTTGTCTCGGCACGTAACTCTAACATCGCTTTCTACGCGTCGCGTCTACCGAACCACACGTAACCGCATTCGGTGCGACACATTAATGCAGGAAGTGATGTCGTTTGCATAGGAACGACACGATTCGGGCGGTAACGCGGAAGAGTGTCGATTCAATATCCATCGAACTGCTGATGGGACGAGGGTGGCGCGCGTGGAAGAGATACCAGCCAGGTGAAACGACCAACCCCGAAGGATTCGAGAAGGGAATCGAAAGAAAGAGATGGAGAAGGGGCGGCTAGGAAAAAATCTGGCTCATTTTGCAGGGGGAACGACGAAACCTAGTGCGATTACCGGAAACCCTTGGAACCCTTGGAAGCTATCGGTTTAACGGGGGTGGGGGGTGCATAGGCGAAGAGAGAGAGACAGACGGTATTGAAAAGCTATAAAACAGCGTAATTCGGTCGGTGCCGCAGTCCATTGCAGTTTAGCCCGGAAACGCAATTTAAACAAATTGCTGGACTCGTCTATGGTGGCGCCACCGTCCCCCCTTTCATCCCTCGCAACCCCTTCCGTTGGCACGTCCATCTCTGCCCGGTGTCTCTATCCGTTCATCCATCTACCCGCGGTCCATCCTCGTCTCTCGCTTCCAGCAGCTCGACGGCGGCGAGCGTGAGCGGGCCGCCTTGCTCGATTAATCGAAATCGAAACGAGCGCGCCGCTCTAACGGACGTTTATCGCCCGTAGGGCAATAATTCGATTTTCGGTTACCACCACCGCGCCCGGTTTCCCTGGCGAGGCCGTTGTTCATCCGCGCGACGCGACAAAACTCCGCGATCAGAACCGGGTTTATGGATTTTCACTTGGCCCGCCGCCACGCCGTGACTCACGCCGATCGAATTAAAAACTCGGTGACGCTGCACTACCGTCCACCACTATCTCGATCCTGTGCGCCCCGTTTTTCACCGGGCCTCTATAATCGCACAGGAATTTCGAGACAAACGTTCACCGCTTTCGAAGCCACCGATGAATATTCGCAACTACCTGTCCCTGACTCTAGATCATACGCTCCTCGCTGCAGCTGCGCGTACAAAAGTGGCATCGTTCGCCGGTCCGTTACCCAGCCGACTAGTGAACGCGAGTTTTCGGATATTGCCACGGGTTTCACTGAATCTTCGTGAAATACGACCGACCGGCGTTGAAAAGTGCCCCGAAAAAAACTCGCTGCCTGTGCATCACTTCGATTCAAAGCGAAGCGTCCGCGGTACGTTAGCCTACAGCTCATGAGGGATTTTTATAAAATCGTTTGTCAAGCTTACCGCACGGGTCGAAGCGTTGATGTGTCGGTTTTACGGAGATCCTCTTTGATTCACGTCGCGCCGGAAGGACCGCGGCGCGGCCGGAAATTCGGCGCGCCGATGACTTTTTTGTCAGCCACCAGTCCCGGGCATTATCCGTCCCGTCGCCGCGTTTAGTCGCGATTAATAACTTCTGTCGTGCCTCCGCGTCGCCCGTCCTCGACTCCTCTCGCTCGCGCTTTCGCCCCGCGGGGAGGAAAAAAGCGATTTCTGGCGGGGACTGTACGACCACTGGGTGACAACGTAGTTTCCCATGTTTTATGGTCAGTTCCGTGCGCCATGGTATCTGATTGCGTCATAAATCGAACGAGGAACGGGGGCGAGGGTTGCAGCCGCGCGCGATACACGACCTACGAGATTTCGTTTTGCCGAAATTTAGCGGTCGCGTTCCGCCGCTTGTTTTTTTCCCCTGCCTACCCTTTTTTTCAACTTCCAACGATATATTTTTTGGCCGCTGGCGAAAAGCCCGCGCGTGGTATAACTCTTTCGCGCCTCGCTAAGGACGCGTCGCATCGATTCTCATTTGGTTGCGTGCTTTTTCTGGGTAATGGCCATTGCGCGGAAATAAATGTACATTCTGATGGACGCGTTGGGATCGTTTAATGAAAACATCGCTTCGGAGTTTGAAAAGAATCCTTGACTATAATATGAAATCCTACGAGATATAGTAGGGAGCATCTTCAGTGCAAGCAAATGGCACACTCGTCCCCTGGTTACTCGGATCCCCGCGAAATCTGCATTCTTCCATGGCCCATTTACCTTGCACATTTTCATTACCGACCCTTCCGAGTGCTTTACGTCCGAGGTAGGAGCACGGGGCTACGATTCTTGGTTGCCTCGTTTACCACGTCCTCCGAAAGGATAGGAACGAATATCCGCGAGCAATTTACAAACCGCGCCGCCGTAGACGTCATAAACGCGAGTCACATTTGTCGACGTCAGGAACTTAATAAACTGAGCCCTCCAGCCTCCTTGTTCCTTCTTAAGATGAGAGAGGAACGAGGAACGAAAACAAGAGGAGCGAGATTAAATTGTGCATATTTAAGCGCACCTCCTTTTGGGCCCACTCGATTTTCTTCCGTTTTAATATTCGACGCTTGAGTCAGCCTTGCATTGGGATGCCGGCTTTTAAAATAGTCGACGGAATAACGCACGCTGGTATACGGCGGGCGGCGTGCTTTTAGTTCGTCGAAGGTAGAGGCTGCCTCTCTCCGAACGGGTAACAGTTGTTCCATTAAAACGATTTGGTACTCGAGTACCACGGTGAGTCAGCCGGCTACGTCGGTTCTTTCGTTCTCGAGGGCCACTCGAGAGAGCCTTGCCTCGTGTAATTAATTCGCCGTGAAATGCTACATTAATTCGTAATGGGCCATGTGTCGTGTATACCAGGTACATATCCGGGGCTCGCTTACAAGTGCGCCCGGATACGCTGTGCCTATTAATTGTTTCCCGCCCCGCGCAAAACACGCTGCGAGGATGCAGCCTGGTCCAACCCTTTCCTCGTCTGGAAAATCGATATTCGTGACTCGGAGGATCGACTGCGCCCCGTGAAAACGTTTTGGATGTGCAGGTTTAAATGTTAAACGTTTTGGTGCCTCGATCGAAACTTGTTTCATTTGTGACAATAAATAGCACAAGTGACAAGATTTAAGTCGTTTGGTATTTGTTTGGTATAATTCGTGGTAAAGGAGAAGAAACCCAACCCGGATGGGCTAAGAACAACGAGAGACGCTTAAATTACGAACTCGTTCGTCGAACTGGAAGTGGACGGAACGGGGGAAAAAGAAGTTGCCAAAGTTTCTTCAATGGAGCGCGCGTCGAACGAACAGCTACATTGCCTCCCTCGTTTAATCACGTTTCTCACAGTTTCACCGAGACCTTTTTGCGCAACCTGCTGGCCAGGTTCGCCCCCCCACCCCTCCGGGCGAATAAACTTTGCTTCTTCCACGAGGACAAATCGAGAACTGAAATGTTGAAAGAACGGGGCCGAAAGGAACCACGAAAAATGGTAGGGGAAGAGGGAACGCGAAGGGGCTGGTAATCGCGACGACGTGGCTCTCGAACTTGCCAAACCGAGAGTCCACGCTCTTCTTCCATCCCCGTCCGCAATTTTCCACGAGCTCGCCCGCGAAACTTTCACCCCGGCGATGGCTCCGCTTCGTGGAAATCGCCTGGCGTGAAAAAACACGAGCCCCGACCAGCGATCACGCTCCTCGGCGTCCAGCGACGTCAGGTTGCTCGGCTCGACCTTTTACGCGGAACCTGGACTCGGTTCCGGATGTTCCCTGGTTCGTGTTCCCACGGGATCTCAGCCGCGAGACGTTGGCACGCCCGTACAATGTATCCAAAGAGGCGCTCTTCAAGTCGAACCGGTTACGAGGCGGGTCGAAGGTCGCTGGGAGTTCGCTTTCTTGCCTCGTTCAGACGGCGGAGCATCGGCTGTTCGAACTTGGCCTATCATTGCTCGCTACTCCGCCAGTATTTATTGCAGGCGTGTTGCGCGGACCGCCACGACGGCTCGTGTTCTTGAAATATCAATTTCGTGCCGTTTATTGGGGTCCCCGACGTATGCCACATCTCGATCGCTCCGTTCTATCTGCCCGGCCACACACGTCGTCGATTATTCGCTTCCTCTTTCTGGCTTCCTTTCCCCGGCTACTCCGATACCTTACGTGGCCTTCGCTATTTATGAATATCAATGGTGAAGTAAAAGTACAGTTGCAGTCTAAGCCGCGAAGTTTAAGAGAAAGTTCCCCGCGTCTCCCTTGCTTCGTTCACTTCAGGAATACCATTTACGGTGAAGCTCCAAGTGGCACACCCACCTCGAGAATATTCCTGTTCCTAATTACTGGCTTCGGAACGGTATTTCACAGTCGAGTACGATCGTCGAAAGGCCAGGGGATCCCTAGGATCCGGAATTATCGCGACGATTTACGAATCTGCCAGCCTATTGTCTGTCCGTCGCGCGTGAACACGCGCGGTGGAAGCCCCGATCGCGACGGGCGTAGACGCTCGCGACGAATTTGCTGGAAATTTTCGTCGGGACAGATTTCACGGTCTGCCTGAGACGTTCGAAAGTTTGGAGACACCGAAGCAGCAGAAACGGCGAGCGCCGCCGCCAGCAGGGCGATAGAGGCGGAAGATAGGCTCTGGCGGAAGCCCTTGCACCCAGCCAGAGATGAACAGGGGGTGGGAAATCGTGGGGGGGAAAGTTTCCCTTAATAACTATGCCGCGTAGCTTGGCAATCGAGGCGTGAACGCGAGATACGGATTAAAGGGGAGAAGTTTGCTTCGGCGCTCCTGCGAACAAATTTCGAAGGTTGTTTTTCGACGTCCAGCGCGATGGAGGCTGAAGGGTGGAAAGCTGAAGGGCCGGAAACGTCGTCCCTTGAACTTTCAGCAGGACAGATATTTTTCTCGTCTTTTTTAAGTTGCCTCCGAAAATGTTCCGAACCAAGGGAGGTCCATTCTGACGTCGATCGTAACTGTTGCAAGGAAACTACAAGAAGTAGTCTTGGTCAGTCCAACTGAGACTAATAAACCTACCAATCCTATGAATTTTAAAGTCGATAGAGGATCGACGGAAGTAACAGACTTTTGTCCATCGTATATCTCACGCATCTGCTTTAAAGGCGATCAAGTCCGAAATATGGTCGTCCATTTAGGTAACCCGATCATCGACGGTTAGCCAAATTAATTTCGAGGGGGAGGACACGGAGGAATCTCGTTTGAGACGTAACGAGATCCAGTGGTGAACCGGAAGAATTCGATTTTCCTCGCGGCGGAACCGTTCGACGTCTCGTTGTAACGGGGTGAAACGCAACGGCGGGGGGCTTGAGCTGTCCAATCAGCGACGCGCAGCAACAAGCCAGTTACGGATAGCCGAGCGTAGCAATTACATACGACGCGTTGCGGACACAATGGAAATTCGCCAGACTGTTTGAAATTCGAATTACCGCACGGGTATCTTGATGCAGGCGGTTCCTGCCGAATGCTATCGGGCCGCATGCACGCCGCGCGTGGGCGTCCCATTGTTTTCCAAGTGCGATTTCCAGATAAATTTTTAATTTCACGGGGGACTCGAGGGGGGAGAATTTTGCGGCGCGTAACGGCGATATTTCCCGAGCTTTTTGTGATTTCCCTTTAAACGTTCGTCCCCGTGCTGAAACTAAACTTGGCATTGTTTCGAATCAACCCTGCGATTGAATTTTTACATCCGCCGCAGCGTTTTGCAGCGATGCAAGTTGTGTCTGCGAATGCAGTGCTTTTTCAATTCGTAAGTATCTCCACTGGTGGTATAAAATGTTGTATAAAATCCTCCCACTCCACCTGCTAGCTCTAAATGGAGAAATGTAATTCATTTTCGGAGACAGAAATTGAAATTGAAATTGAAAGCGGTCGTTCTTAAAAAGTTGGCACTGGCAGTGGCTTCGTTCGAACTTCCCAATCAATGAATTTTAATCCCACATCGAAACGAAAAGTGACACTGATAAATCGTCAAGTCCCCTCTCGACCGTTGAATTCCATGTTCCAGCAATGTTTCCTCTGCACACGACGAGCCTCGAAACTGCACGCCGCCAATTTGTCACGGCAACGACGTCAAGCTTCAATTTCTCTTACGTCTCCCAAAAATCTCGCGTTTCAAAAAGCCATCCACAGGCGACGTGTACTTTGCTAGGCACATCGGGACCATTCCTCTCGGCCGTTCAATCAAGCGGCGTTAAAAATCGATCGCAGCAGAGACAAACGCGAGCCCCGTGCAACGGGGGTGAGTCTCGCGCGACGCGGCAGCGTTTACGCGCACTAAAAGCGCGAGAAAAGACGGCGGTAAAATGTAGAGCCCGGTCGTATCGCGGATTGCCTTAAACGAAAACCGATTCTGGCTGCTGGCAGCCGTCTTTACGACGAGATTACGCTTTTTACGGGGGAAACTGGGGGTGGCGTTCGCGAGAAACCAAAGGTCTCTCGACGACCCTCTCCGAAGGGGTGAACGCTGTGAACACCGTTGATCAGCAGTCGCCGTGAAACGCGGCGACGATTGGCGCAATAAAAGAGCGATCTCCCGCGAGTTTCGGCGCCCGGAGACTCGGTGCGTTCGAGTTCCTGGCGCCTGGCCGGAAACTGGCCTGTTTATATCGGCAATTAACAAGTTGCCGTACGCTCGCGCCGAGGGGTGGCCGGGCACGAGCCCCTCGTTCGTGGCGCGCTAACGATCGCCGGGGGTTACGATTTACGAAATTTCGCGAATGTCCACAATGGAACTCGCCGCCGCCCCCTGCCCCTTTACCGGCGAAACGATAAAAGTAGCGTAGCCTCGTTTTAATGAACGAGCCCCTCTAATTTATCGTCCGGCGTTGCCGCGAGACGAGAGCACGCCCTCGAGTTAAACGGGACGGTTTTTTCAGAGATGGGTGGAATCGAGGGACGAAAGGGGAAGGATGCTAGTATAACAAACGTTCAAAGTCATCGGAATAATACGGTTCGACGGGAACAGCCTCGAGAGGACTCGTCCGCGTATCCCGATGAAACGACGCGGCTCTCTCTCACTTAATTGGAGTGCTCCACTTTGTCTATTTCCATCGCGGATCCTCGAGACTCTTCCGCGATCCGCTCGCCCGGCCATAAGGTAATTAGCCAGACATTGTTAGCGATCTAGTTGAGCATCCGGGGAGTCAATAGCTTCCTCCCAGACGCGCTCGCGGACGATGGCAGTCTCGAGACGAGCTTCCTCCTTGGCCCTCGCCGTTTTATCGAGTCGACAGTCGCCATGGTGTCTCGTTTCTTCCCTTCCAGTCACCGATCGAATAGCCTTCTAAGGGTTGTCGTTTGAATCGTCGTCACGAGGAAACAATATCTGGATCGCGAGGAGACGCGTTTTTTCCCAAGGAATCACCGTCAGTTTTCGGCTGACTCGCGGAAAAGCTGACGGCGGAGGACTGGGAGTGGAAAAAAGTGACGAAGCTGCGGGGATAAGAGGTCCCTTGTCCCGGAGAGGAAGGAAAAACAAGGACGGACGGGAAATATAATTGCTCGCCGAGTCGTTCAAGCGCGAACCTTTTTGATATGCCTTGCCCTGATTGCGAATGTGATTTCCCCGGAAAGTAGATTACTGGATTAAGTTCGTTCCGACCGGAGGTCCGGATGGTAGCGAAGGATGGCGGTGAACAGGGCCGACACTTGTGTTAATCGGCCCGACGACCCCTCTGCTTTTTGTCACGTCGGGGCTAACGTTCTGCGCGGCAGTCTCGCTGAATCCTGCTGAATTGGAGTTAATTGCCGCCTACGATTTTCCTTTGAACACGAATGTAATTGTATAAAAGAGAATCGGCAGGGAGATTACCCGTTGCCACTAGCCTGGCGGAGGATTTTTAGCTGCGAGCTATTCTGAGAGCCTTATTGTGCTTTGTCTTCCTTCGAGTCGACTGATCAATCGATTATCACGATCCATTTCTACTCGTATATTCCAGGGTTATCGGGGCAGAAAGATATTCTCCATTCTAACAGAAGAGGCATTCATACTCGGCGTAGAAAAGTGGAATTCTTTGGCGATATCTATCCCAGACACAGAATCAACGCCGCTATCAGTAGAAATTAAATGGATCCAGTTTCCCCCCACTTTCAATAAGCCAAGGCCGACGAATATTCGCAGAAATATTCCAGCAGCGCGAGGACGCGCGTAACAACAAATTGCGGAGCACAATGAATAAAAATGACGCTCAAAGAACCTCCAGCATCCACTCATTTGTCGCCACCGCGGAGCATCTACCACCCCTTCCCTCTCCAAAAAATACGTTTACACGCCGACACTTCGTCGTCACTGCCTCTTTCCATTCTTTGAAAAAAAAAACGTGCTTTCGCTCCTCGACGGCGCGGAACAAAAGCATAAAACATTTTACACGTGGCTGAGGGACACGAGCGACATTAAAGAGCGCATTGTTTTATTCAGCGTTCACGCGTGACAAAACGCCCGGGCCGAGCGCGCGCGCGCTCGAAGATTTAACGACGACGTACTATTTTTCACGTCGACGGCTCGAGCGACGGATAAACGCGTCGTCCCTTCGCGCCCGTCGGAACGAGGAAGTCGTCCTTCGATTTCCATGACAACGGGACGAACGCGGGCTTGAATGCACGTCGTTTAGGGGCGATCGACAGGCCTCTGGCCTCTCCATATTCAACGAGCGAAATTCCCGGGCCTCTTCGTCACCACGACGATCCATCGTCGGCTCCTTAACGTCGACTGCGGCTTTGTCGTCGCGACAATGGCCTCCCAGGATTTCCAACTTCGTTCCTGGTCGGCCGCGAATTATTCCACGGCGGGGCGAGCGATCCGACGATCGATCAGGAATTTAATAATGAGCGGGAGCCACGGTGAGGTTCTTTCGTAGGCCATGCCCGAAAAACACGTGAATATTCGAGAACCTTGTGGGGAGCTTCCGCCACATTGCGCAGAGCGAACCACGGAATTTCATCACTTCGTTTATTTTCGAGGTCAGTGGGCCGATTTGCATTTCTTGGCTTTGGACAATTTAATTTAAATGGCCTACGAGATGATTACTGTATTCTACTTTAAGATAGTTCCTGAAAAATCTACTAAATTTTAGAATTCTCTGAAATTTCGTTCAAAACTAATTTGGAAGACAAGAAACCCTTGTACAAAGTATAGAAATCGATTTACCACATAGTTATCGAGAAATTGTTAATTAAAGTTGATGCATTTTAACACAGTACCATATGGCAGAGTCGAGGAAACACGGTTATTGTTTCAGTTTTTCTTCTGAAACGGGAAAATTATATGTATTCAAGAAGTGTACCAAAATTGGCACAAAAGTACATCGAAGTGTCAGGAAATGAATTTATTAATTTCTGCAAAACTGACCACATAGTTTCTTCGTAAATGCCCATAAAAAATAGGTTCACGTGCAAATGTTTTAGAAACTACGGAGAGCAGTCAACGTGGCAACGTTGCACAATCGATATGTTTAGACATTTAAATATCGAACGAAGATTCAGATTCATATGAACGTTTTTTCTGACATTTTGGTTATAAAAACGCTCTGAAACGTTGAAACTCCAATTCACTACGCTAACCAATTTAATATTCAATTTTTGTATTACAATTATTTATATTAAAATTGAACTTTTTAAAATATACATACATGCTGTTAAAAATTATTATTATTATTTCCATAGTATCATAGTACTTTATATTTATCTGTTATTACCCAACTCTAATTTGATTAACATAGTTGATTAGGAACTACCTTAACCCTCATCCGTTCCTCATTTCACGAACTAAATCTGTCCCTCGATCTCAAATTGGCACATTGGAAAAAGATCGATGAATTGACAAGGTAGGTAAACAGTTATTTTTCGATATCTTTTTATGCGAATTCATAAGTCAACATTTACATCTTAAATTTTTCAGAACTTTCGCATAAAATAAAACGATGTGCAGGACATAACTACTGTTTGTTTACAAGAATCACAAATAACAGGACAGTATAACTTATTACCTACGGGAAAACTGTGTCAAATTGACACGAAGGACGGATGAGGGATAAAAAGTGTAGATGAATCCACCATCGCTACATTGTATCATACACCCTGTGCAAGGGTTGCTCCCTCCCCTTTCGCGATATATCCGTTCCAGAATGCTGGTTTTCCAGTAGACGTCTTGCAGAATCAGTAAGAAACTAGGACTTTTTTGATCGCGAAGTTTTGCCCAGTGATTATGCTTACCAGAGGGGGAACAGCTCCCTCGAGTAATTATCAGACTCGCTGCATATCTGAGCGAGTTTGATGCCTAAGGTAATAATCAAAGTTTCATGGATCGAGCGGAATCTCGAGGCAGAAAAAGCGGCAGCTCTCGAACGTACGCGGGTTCTTTATGCATACTCAATAAGTCATCTTCTCGGCTTGGCAAACCACCGAGAAATTCCCGGTTAATTTCGAGAATTCGTTGCTTTCCCATGATTTCCCGCCCGGTCGATCCCGCCAGAAACTATTTTTCTTCTCCGCTCCCTACCCGGGAAAAAATCTGTCGGTTCGAACCAGGAAACGCGGTCGCGAGACGTCTCGCGATAGCATCCAGCGCATTTCACTCTGCGATATTCTTGGCGGCTGCAGCGCGCAGGGCAACGCGTTGCCTGCTTCGGTACAACACGTAAAACGAAAACACGTGCGATGCTCGATGCTATCGTTCCCTGGCGCCATGCTGAAGCCTCTTCACGCCTGTTCTTCACGGAAGTCCGCTCGGTGGAGGCGTAATTCGAACCACACGTCGCCACGAAGGTGCCCCTTGTTCGCCAGCATCCCCACGGCACTCGGTATCGCTGCGTTCGGTCAAAACCTGGCCTTTAAACGAGAGTTCTTTCCTTTTCCTGGCTTTCCGTCTTGGTTATCTCGTTAAGCAACGCCGCGGGTTTTAATTAACGCCGCTCGTGTTGAATTATGGGGGAAATTTTCAGGCGGACGGGCATCCGGCATATCCCGCTTCCGGAATTAATGGACGCATAAACGGTTGCGTAGATGAGGCCCAACAATCTCTGTTTGGAATCGGTTGACGAGGAATTTTGAATTGCGTGTCTTTGTGGAACGTGAAAGTAAATAAGAACACTCCTGTTTTTAGTGAGAGATGTTATGTAATGATACTTGGAAGATATCTTAAGATTCCTGCAGATTACCCAAGATTCCTAAGAACCCAGCTGATGCTACTCACAAGTCCACTGATCATTCCTGAACACCCTTTATCCCCACGCCCGCATCCAAGCGCAAAATTCACAGTGGTCGCTGAAGCGAAAGAGCCATTGACCCCCGAAGTGAAATCGCGCGAAAGTGCAAGAATCGGCTAATCGATCGACAAAATCGGCCGGAATCGAATGGCGGCGTCGAACGCGGAACCCGTCGAAGGTTTGAGTAGCGGGCCTGCCGGCGCGGCCCAACGGCCGCGGTAGCGGTTACTTCCGGTCGGCGGTGCACGTAACGCGTAAGTGCAATGAATCTGCCCCGCGGTCCGTTGAAACAAACGTCCCGGTTCCCGATTCAATGCGGCTCGTTAACGCGGCCCTTAATCACGATCGTCGTCGCGGACAATGAGCCCAATCGGTAGAAAAAGTGGTCGGCCGGGGCGGCGGGCATAAATCTCGGCTGTCAGAAACAATGCGATGCGATATACGGGACGGGGAGGAGGACGCGGGCTCGCCCACGCGACCGATCGTCGATACTCGTCCGACCGACGTCCTCTCCGTCTCGTTTCCGCTTCCAACCCCCCAGCCACCGTCTCGCGTTTCCTCTCTGTTCGCCGCACGGTGCCCCCCTCCTCCCCGCGTGTTTCGTCTTCCCCACCCCACGCGCGCAGGCCGAGCCGGGGAGAAAAATCGCCGGGCGATCAATTTCGGCGTGCCGATAAAAACTCCGGCGAGCGCGCCTATATAGGGTTGGCTGCGATTTGACTCCAGAGAAAAATGTTACCTTCGAGCCACGGGACCGATGCACGCGCGATAGGAGAAAAATACGCCGCTTTAACGCCGCGGCGATGATGCATCGACTTACCTATGCACCGTTGTTCCTTCGTCCGTCCGTGGGTGAAGCGGGGTGCAGGCGTTCCCCTCCCTCTTCAGGCCGACAATGGAGACAAGTTGCGCGGGATTTCCGGGCCGATTCTTCTCCTTTTTCTCTTCCCCGGCCCCGTTTGTCTTCTTACCTGTTGTGGAGGTTTTGAGTTATGAGGTTGGAAACAATTTGGACGGAGAGAATGAATCTCCCCTTCGCTATCTTTGAAGACGGAGAATCGTATTCTCGCGGCCAGCCGAGAATTACGGGACATTTTTCTCCGTCGTCGTTCCACCGAAATTCGCGCCTTATCGAACGAAGTTTCGGTGGGGTTCTCAGTCTTCGAAGACGCGGAAGAGATTGCAGGTGTCTTAAATATGAGGGAAGTAGTGTTTCGCGCGAAGCTTCTAGCTTTAGAATCGCGTAATTCACTCCAGGATAGGAGTTAGAAAGTTGCAGCCACGCAAGTGCGAGCTAGAACCATCCGAGGAAGAATAGAAACTGTTGTAAGATGTTTTTAACGGAATCTCGGTACCCTGGACCACGAGATCTTAACTCGTTACGGGAGTCCCTAATTGCCGTTTAAAGCCGCGTTCGAAACTCCGGGGTGTTTTAAAAAAGAATTCCAGTTAGAGGGAGCACTGTCTCCGGTATCCGGGAACAGCGCGTTCTGAATACGGGCCAAAGTCGTTTAAAGACCGCGCCCCACAGCCACCGAACATTAAGCCGTTACAGATCCACGAACTTCTAATAAATTGGTAGCGCGCGGTTAACCGTTCCCCGGTATTACTTACAATTAGCTGCAACGACGCGCCGCTCAATTACGACCTCAAACAGCTCGGTGAACTACGATACACCAGCGCGTACGTATATACCCCGGTTGGTATCGTTCAATTAGGAGCCGAACACGGGGGTTTCGTGGGGTTGTTCGTGAACTGGAACACGCGGCCGTGCACTGTACACGCTCGTAACCGTGCAATTCCTCCCCCTCTCGTGTTCCCCTTGCCCGGCCGAAAACCTGGCGGATTAGCGATTTGGTCCCACCCCCGCCGGTCGACCGGCAGGAAATTGTCTCGAGAGTGACCAGGTCCCGCGGAGGAACGCGCCATTCACGGGTGGATCGATAATCGATACTGGGAATCGCGGCGCGGCACACTAAGCCACGCTCGAAATTGAATTGTGAACCGCCAATGTAATTGGCTCGAATCAAGCCGGCCCTTCCACCCTCGGCGCGGCGGAGCTCCGTCGCCAGAAGGGATGGATAAGGAGCGATTAAGACGGAGGACGGTACCGAGAGGACACGCGCACATCCGCTCGAGACTGTAGCCGACCCCATCCTCCGACGTTCGTCGAGCACCTACGAACCCGAGAGGACACGTAGAGCCGCGCACGAAGAAGAAAGGAAGAGGATGAAGAGGGCTACTCTTCCAGGAGGCCCGTGCTACGAACGAGACAGGAAGAATTTCATGCTCCGCGAAGCGGCAGACTCTACCCGAGGGATTACCTTCAATTGATCCGACCCTGTTGCCTGCTTTCTCGCCCCCTCCCACGCCCGCTGCACCGCCACTTTGCGCGGATCTCTCCTCTGCTGCGTGGACGAGGAAAGGGATTGGAGGGAGGGTCGGTACTTGCCCTCTGTGTGTTTCCTCTCCGGCCAACCCTCGGCCCCCCGCGATTCCAGGCATTGTTCGCGCGAGAAACCAATAGCGGGAAATACATCGTTACGGGGGCGACAGGAAGGAAGAACGAAGGACTATGGTAACGACTTCGCTTGGGCTCTTTGTGCCCCACCCGTGCTGCTCTCGCACAGAGGACCTCGTTGGGGTAGACGCTGCTCGATCACGGTTCACTTCGCTCTTTCCAGCAAGGTGGACGATTCGGGCTTCTTGGTTCGTGGCAGTCGCCTTGTCAACCGACTCACAGGGACTTCCTGTTGGGAAGTCGCTGATAGAGGGGTCTGAGGGAGTCGTAACTTGTACTTGCCCTTTGGTATGGATTTCCACGGGAATATAATACTGATTTCTGGGTGTTTCCGAAGGAGTCGAAGTATTCCAAAATTCCATTGGTTCTGACTCCAAAAGATGCTTCGAAGCAATTGGCTACTACGACATAGATCATTCCAGATCCTCAACACTCCGGAGCGTTGCGTTCCAAACAGCCACGCGCCGCAGAGAAGAAAAGAACCAAGTCGAGACGAATCTGGAGAGTCCTCTCACTAATTCACCCCATACGACATCCACCTCTTGCCCCTCCCCTTCTACGCTTCATTCGCCCGCGTCTTCCGCGACGATTCCTCGCGTCAATTAGAAGAAGTGACTCTCTCTCTCACGCCCGACGAAAGCCCCTCGGGCTAAGAGAGCCGAGAGCACGTTGACAAAGTGACAATTACGCGGCACGCACGCTCGCACGCGTTTACGAGCGGGAGAGGGCTGGCCGAGCCGGCGGGACAGAACAACCCCCCGCGTGTTTCGTAGTCACGTGCGGTCTCGTGTTACATTTTCATTCGGCTAATTGCCTTTTCATCGGATCCCTACGCTGCCACGCGGTCTTCTGGCGGTGTAAAACCGCTCCTCCTGCCTCCCTCCGTCCTCGTCGCCTGGCATCGCGGCGCTGATCGCCGTCCTTCTCCCATCCGATAGGCGGTGACGAGCTTCGAATCGTACGACCCGCGGGGGATAAGTCCCCGATCGGGGTTCAACGCAAATTGGAGGCTCCCCTTTGGCCCCAATGACGCGGTACTTACCTCGCGGAGAGCGCTCTCTGCTCTGGAGAAAGGATTGATTTACAGCGAGCGGGTCGAGGCCGCGGGAAAACGCTTTTTTCGCGGCCTTTCACGCACGATTGTTCCAAGTCAATAGAGCGGGGGCTTGGTCGTTTAGCTCGAGTGCCTGGCGAGGGAAAACAAATAGTAGCTGGTAGGCGAAGTCCTTTATGGTGGGACGACGTGAAGGAGCTGATGAACAGGGACCAAGCGGATCTCGAGTATTATTCAGAATATTCTTCACAATGCTGTATGTTATGAAAACGATTACCAAGAATGATCCTACGTGCATTCGCAAGATCCAACCTATTCCTTCGGCATTCCAAATTAGAATTACCTAATTACTTGAGCAAATCTCGACGAGATACCGATTCGAAGCCATCAAGTAAATCAGGCGGAAGCTGTACAATTACCTAGAGCCAGGATCCAATACCTCGACATGGAGATTCCAGGAATGTCTGTACTTGTCCCCAGCCACGTTTTCTGCCTCCCAGTAGAAAACACCTCGCTGAAACGCTCCCAGAAGCGAAAACATTCTCGCGATACTACCTGCTTGCTTGCTTCTACGCACTTGTTTCCCCGATGCCCCCTCATTACGGGACTTAACTCACCTATAAAGATATTTATTAACGCCCCGGTGCCTCCGAGTGGTAGCCATGTAATGAGACATCTTTATACCACCAGAGAAATCTTTAAAATCCTGTTACTACGAATTCCCGGGCGGTAAATTTTCGAGAATCCTAAAGGGACCGTGTAAGCGCAAAAAGAGGAACCCACCGGCGAGTGGCGGGCTGTTCGTTTTTCCCCATGTTTCGCCGCTAATTGCTTTATATTTTACGTAAATTATTAACGTTTCATTAAAGAGCCCTCGGCGAAGGTCCGCCCGACGCAATTGCTTCCCGAGGAGTTGTAATGGCGCTGCCCCTAGGGACATCGGCGCGTTCCGCGCAAATTGGTGCCGAGCTTCGTCTCGAGCGACGGTTGCAGCTGGATAATGAAGCTGCAAGGCGAGATAGATATTGAAGCGAAGTGATTTTATCGTTGGAAAACGATGAATTCGTTAGCGGGACGATGGATTCGAGCGCTTTTCCGCTTGGACCGGTTCAGCCTGGCGCTCGTGATAAATTCCACGCCTGCGAAGCTTTGTCTAACATCTGTTATTTATGCAGTCGTTCTAAATGAACCGAAGCCTAACGATTGTACGTTGCGTTGAGCTCATTGAGTCGATAAGAAATATTGTTACAGATGCTTTCTCCTCGACGGCCAATTGATATTTTCCAACTCCGACACCAACAAGACACGTTCCCAAGAGAAACAACGAAAAGCGTCGAATAAGAACCCAAGATCGCTCGATTCTCCCTGCTTCGAATAGAAAAACATCCCCGAAAGGATCTTCTCGGGGAAATGCAAGAAAAACCCCGATATTCATGCAGGGCCCGCTCTCAAGGAGGCCTCATCTCTAATTCACTTGGACCGCGGATGATCAAAGAGTGGAAAAACATCTTTCCTTCCGGGCAGCGATGGTTTTGCGGCTTGGGACGCGCAAAGATGCGTGTTATCCACGAGAAAGGGGCGGCTGGGGATCGAGACGGTTCTTGAAAACAGAGAGTAAACGCGAAGAAAAGGAGCGGGCCGCCTTCTCTTTGGAGAGTCATCGCCGACGAGCTTGGTCCTGCGCTTCTCCTTTTCCCTCCAGCGACTCCGTTCAACTCTTCGAGTGGACTCGATTATCTTCTCGTACGGGCCGCTTGGGTCATCGCCAAGACAATTTCGTCCAGGGGGTGGTCGCGGGACTCGCGAGTAATAAATGCAATCTTAAGCCTCGTTTCCTTTTCTCTTCGCCGTGACCGTTTAATCGTCGTGAAGTTTGCGCACCAGCCGGCGCATCCGCCCCCAACCTCCTTAAATTTCGATGCACCGACCCTTCTCCTCCCCCCCCCCCACATCCCCCGCGAACACCGGAGCAATAGTATCTAATAATTTAGGGGAGGAACGCCGGGAATATCGATACGCCTCTGTTGTTCCGAGTCACCGCACGTTTTAATTTACTATTATTACTTGGGAGGGATCAGTGGGCCGAATGAAATCTTATTTACGTCGCGACGCTCCACCCGGCCACCCCTCTGGCCCGTTCGAGTTTCTCCTGCGCTCGCGGACCAAGAATTATCGGAATCGAATCGAACGGTCGTGGCCGCTGAACGTTCTCGTAATTAACGACAGTCTTTGGAATCGAAAGCCGCGCGGAAAGCGAGGATTTCAGGCGGAAGGAGGGTAGTTAACGAACCGGTGGAGCGGCTAGCCGTTTACGAGGGAAGGGGGAGTAATGGACGTTTTCGTGTGAGGTATTTTTTCGTGGAGGGGGCGTAACTTCGAATGAAACTTCACGTCCCGCGAGTGATTCCAGGTTGCGGACGATGCTGGTGGCATCTAGCAGCCCAGCGACCTTGGGCAGCGCCGCCGAAGGAGGAGGAGACCGCTCTGTAAAAAGCGTTTAACGATCCCGCGGTGGTTCGGTTGGCTGGCACGCCGTCGCCGGCCGAAACACCCGAAAGCTTGCGCTCGATAATTTGTGGCTCGCGAACCACCGGCGTGGAACCGGCCTCGGTGTAATTACCAAGGTAAATAATGCTCCCCGGGACCGTCCAATGGCGTAACTCCGTTCGCGAATAAATTCGGCCGCGCATACGTGGCCGGCCTGCGGAATGTCGGCCTGCCTCCGTGCCCGGGAACGAAGAGATCGTTACGATAATCACGGATCGGTTTTTTGTTTCGGCGGAAGATTTGTTTCTGCGGACGGAACGCGAGCCTCGCCAAGGCGTTCGTCGATCGACCACCCTCGGAATATATCGGCGCTGATATATTCGCGGGAAACACTCCGAAATGAAACTCCACTTCACGAAAATTGCTCGTCTACTCTCTGGGTTATCAATATATTTTTATTATTATTATTATTCGTCTTTATTGCTTGGTAAATATACAAAGAACAGTAATACATCAAGCGTAGCGAAGTAAAAGGCGAGGATGCAGTACAATACTGTTAGAAGCCTAACTGTAACTAAATAACTGAAGCTAAGACTACAACTAGGAAAGAAAAGAAAAAATATAAAATTATTCCCCTGAAGGGATGAGACAATACAAAATTATCCTGTTAATCTCTGACGATGGACCTGGATGTAGGAATGCAAGGGTGTTCAAAGGACCATCGAATGCCTCTGAGCGCCCAAGAATTAAACTTAAAATTTAGTTAATTACCCCTCCCCAGGATAGAGCGCGCAAAGTAAAGCCCGCACACCCTGGAGCGCGGGAAAGTGAACGAAATTGAAGCTGTCCAGCGGGGCAAGTTCAGCGGGCACGGCTCGAGAGCGGAGTTTACCCAGGAGGTCGAAGCGTTAAGAAGGCATCGACGGAGTCGGAAGCGCGCCCGTTCACCACATCGGAAACAAGGAGTTTGCATAACGCGGCGGGGCTCTGAAACTTCTGATCAAGGGTGGCGAAGTTTGGCCACGAGGAGGGTTCCTCGGAGGGCCCCGGGGCCACGATCGCCGTAGCCGGTGAAGAAGGGAGAGAGAAGAGGTTGACTAAACCGCCTCATTGTTTGCCCGGAGCTCGATTACGGGTTAATAATGTTACCGTGACCCCTGGCTTCGTCTTGGTGCGCGAACGGGGACGGCGCGCGGTGGTGGTGGTTTTGAGGAAGACCGCTTTGCTCATCGACCGGGCGAAGTCGCCGCATAAAGGAGCAGATCGGCCGATCCAATTACCGACTAGCTGTTTCTTCGTTCGTGGCTCGTTAGCGAGGAAGGAGGTAGCACCGGGGCGAGCTTAAGGCGAGTTCATAAGACTTCCTCGCATCTCGCGCCCGGACACCAGGCCGTCTCGAGTTACCTCGGGATCGCACGCAAAAACCGGCCGCGATTCGCCGAGTGGGTCTTCCTCGCGGATCGTGCGAACCCCTCTGAGGAGTTATGGCCTCTTAGCTAAGATTTCCTTCGAAGCGGCTCGCGGTAATTCTCTGTATGCACCTCGAGCCAGCTGTGCGATTAACAGGTGACAGGGACGTTGGTTGAATTGCGGCGAATTGCGATAAGTTTAGCGGGTACGGTGGACCAGTTGATTTTATTCCAACTATAGCTGGGAATATGTCGGAAGCCAGCCACGTCTGTGGAAGAAGCCCCTCACCACCCTAAGCAACTGCAAGGGGGATGTTTAAAATGTAACGATTTGGTGCTTGTACAACTGAGCTAACAGCTGTTGAATTACTTGAATGCGACGGTGCTCGCGCGAGAAGTCGGGGCAAGTTTAAATTGGAGAAATACACGCGGCCGGTTTCTCGATGGTTAATTAAGCGAAGCCTTGGCGATTTTCTGAACATTCGGGGGAACATCCCGTTGGCCTACGGTGAATCGGCGATGGAGAAATTACTATGATGATCGGTGTAGGAAACTCTGGAAATAGGCGGGGGGGTCGAGAATTTATGGGGAAACTTTTGGTCCTCGCGAAATTCAACGAATGACGCCATTATGGGAGGGCTGGTGTACTAAGAATTAACGTTACCCCGTAACTTAGGGGATGCTGATTAACCGTTTTACTGTCACCCATGAAAGGCCCAAGTCTTAAATAAAACACGATTCTCAAAACGTGGTGTAGATCAATAATCCTGCTCGCTTCTCCGACACCTCCGCCTACTATTCCTACGCTCCTTGCAGCCCCCTACCTCCTTCGAGGGTAGAAAAAATACTACCGCAAGGGTGTGTTCGAATTACACGCGGAAATGGAGAAGGGAACACGATCCAGCAGCCGGGGCGGCTATATATCGCTGGCAATCGAGGTGTTTCGATACCGAACCACGGTTTTTCTCGTTACCCGCGCCACCATCGCGGCCGGGAATAACGAGATTTCGCTATTGACTTTGAACAGGGTTCGGGGCAGGAAGTGAACTCGCAGCGTGCGGTGATGAGCCCTAGCGCCGAAGGGATTTCCATAACTGAGTCGACCGGACGCAGAGTTGCCTTGTCGGCCGAGCTGTCGCTGCAACCGGTGCAACCGTGTTCGATTTTCACGGGTCACATCGCCGGAAACTTATTATTCTCCGACAGCAGAGACAGCCAGAAGTTATATAAAGGCGGAAAGACCGACTGCCTGATCGTCGATGGAAAACGACACAACGAATCCTCGCTGTCGGCGACTAAAGCATCTCTTTTTCAGCCGATGATGGTGTCCGAAAATATCCAATCCAAAACAGCAGATCAACTGTCAACTGTCTCGTATACCCTCAGTATCGCATTCGATGTGGATAAAAATAGAGGATCCTTGCAATATCAGACTACGTTCCTTTCAAATGTACTCTTATCATTTCGAAATAAGTTGACAGTGGCGTTTTTATCAGGAAAGCTCCGAGTCCCTTTTAATTACTTTGGTCTTCTCGATCGCTGGATCAAGTCCTATCGGAGAGGCAAGGTTGAAAAGGAGGCGTTCTTACGGCGTCCGTTCCAATGGAAACGGTTTTCTGAACTTTCTTAGTCATTCCGTCCATGGATGGTAGGTGGCCGTCGTATGTCCCATTGTCGAGGAAGAGATCACGATTTCGTGACTTCGTGAGCGTGGCTTCGTGAACGGTGGGCGTATCGATCGTTGGCTCTCGATGCCAATAAGATCCTTAGGTAAATCCTAAGCCGATGAGACGAAGTCGGAGATCAGCGAGCAAAGACCTAGCAGGCTCCGAGGCAACCGGCTAATCCTAATTGAGTCGCCTTATATAAGTCGAACCGGTCGCTCTTCTTCTCCGCCCTGATATTCTTCTACCCTCTCCTCTCATTGTCTGCCTCTTGCCTCTTTCTAATTCCCTCCATTGTCTCTGTTCCTCATACTTCTTTCCTTTTTTAATTTTCTCTCTCTACTTTTCTGTCCCTAACAATTTTCTTCGTTTACTTATTTTGACACGGTACGATTGCAATTCATTTCCCCCCACTCTCTCCTTCTTCGGCAACCTTCTCACCCTCTCCTCTGCCGCCCCTTTCTTTCACTTCCCAGTACTTCTAATATCTCCTCTCCATCCGCTTCTTTCCTCTATTTTCAACTTCCTCAACCCCAGCCGTCTTCCCTTTTCACCCCAACCCCGTATCTATCCGTCTCTATTTATTGGTCTATTCTTCTCCCCCCCCCCTCACCTCGGTGCGCAAAAAGAAAGTTCGTTCCCTCGGTCGCCGGCAACTTCCACCGACAGACCTTGAAATTGATTTCTCGGCTGCGCAGCCAGAAACGATCCGTGGCTCGGTATCGTGCATCACATCCAGAAAACGAGGCAATCGAGCGCTCCGCAGTTCCCGTATCATCTGACTGCCGCTTTGATCGGAGGATTCCAGATGAACTCTCCAAGTACCCCAGAGGAATTTCGGGACGGCTCCAGACGAGCACCCAGTGCCGCGGGGTATTTGTCGATTCATTGAACATCGGTGGTCCGCCGGCTGTTATCAGCGGCTCGAGGTGGGCGTCGAGTCGCGCGTTTTGATCACGCCAGAGAAACGGTCGCGTGACAGTTGCGTGACTTTTCGACGCGGACCCTCTGGCTGATGTTCCTTGGAAGACCGGCGTTGGCGGAATTCAAGGTCCAGGAGGAGCGCGGAACGCTCCGGTCGGGTTGTACGATCCTTTGATCCATTGTCTCGACGAAGGAGAGGAGAGGCGTCGGTGAGCCTCCGGGGAGCGTCGCCGTCGCGCCGGCAGAAAGGCGAATTCTAATTTGACGAATGAGAAAGTTTCAAGGAGAGCGATGCCTCGCAACTCCCTGGTCGTGCCGCGACAAAGGGCGTCAAAGACGGCGAGCTGGAGCTATTACGATATGTAAAAAAAAAAGGAAAGGGAGAAAGAAAAGAGAGGGAGAGATGCGTTGCCGTTCATCGAAGAGAAATCTGCTGGCTCGTTCAAAGAAGGGACCAAAGAAGAGGGAGTCTCTGTAGTCGAAACCAGTAAAGCACCCGGGAAAGAAATTCAAAGGAATTCTCGAAAAAGTTGCTTCGACTTTATGGTGATCGATGCACCGCTACAGGGGGACAGGGTTTTCGTTTCTTGCCCTCGTTTTCCTTAAAACTCTGGGAAACAATGGACGGCGCGTGGATGGTGAAGCGCGATCGTTGCTCCCCGCGTAATCGCTTTCAGCTCGGCCGGGCTTTGAAGTTCGCAAAGTAATACTCGAAATTGTGTATATAATTAGTTTTATCGAGAATTCCCCTGCAAATATATCGATGTTATCGGAATTAAACGGAAAGCTTTCAATTACATAAGCACTTGCTTCCATCCGATAGATCAATATTGACGCGTTGGATTTTATGGGCCGCCGCTTTTATCCAAACCTCTGTCAATTTCGCGCGAAATTGCGCGGACAATCGATATCAGAAAATTAAACGCCGAGGCTTGGAAGGTAATCAATTTTAGTCAAAATTCCCTGGTATTAAATTTTCAAAGTTCACTGGTAATTGCGCTCGTCTGGCCACGTAAACTCCTTCAACTTTTACCAGGGTTAATTCATTTCATGGGGAATTCCAGCATTCGGGGATCCCAAATTTACATCTAATTACTCCTCAATGAAACTTCCAGTTCGCAAATTTTCCTACACGCTGCGTCACGCTAAAAAGCTCCATACAAACCGCGGCAGCAAGGTGCAACCTAAACAAACGATGTTGTGAAAAATATGCCGCTTGAAATACATTAACAATCCCAGATTCGCGACAAACCGCTGACCAATTAGCCCGAGACGGGATTCCAGCTTGAGGCTTAAGAATCATCGCTGGCGCGAGTCTGCTCATGTTCGGAATCCAGCGATCCAGCTACGCGCCACGAGCGGACGATAAAGAACGTCAAAGGCGACGTTTAAAGCTATATCGACCCATTACGCTGTCGATGAACATACAGAGAAAAACAAGGAAGAAAAAAGGAACGGGGCAACAGGAGTGCCGGACAAGAGAGTGACGGAGGCGCGTTCAAAAGCCTTCGTTGCCGAACGACCAGAGGGGAACACGACACGGAGCAACACGGAGGCGGAGAAGAACACGAAAACTCGCTGCCTCGTAATTAATAACCGTTCGAGCAGCGTGCAACGGGCGTGGGCGTCGCAAAGTGGCTGTCGTTAGTCGTTCGTTGAGACGGCGCCTTGCCGCTTGTACGCTCGAACTCGTTCGCACTTCGTACCTCTCGCGCTAGCCCCTTCGCGAGCCTCGAAAAGCCGATTTCGTAATATTTCACGGCTGCGAGAAAAATCTCGGTTAATTATGCTTCCTCCTTGGCCATCTTTTCGGCCAGAGGGTACCGGAGAGCTTGCCACTTCTTCCTTCCTCCCCTTCACCCTTTGGTACTCTCCTGTGGGCGAGTTTGGTACTCCAACAGCAGAAAGTGAGACTCGTGACCCGTCTCCTTTTCCTTCCTTATCCTTCTGTTACAATTTGTACTGAGTTGTATAGCATCTGTCTTCGCACTGACAGCCTAGATCCTCCGCGACGAAAATGACGCCGAGAAAACTATGGCGTGCACGCCTCTCGTTCTCCGGAGTCGTCGTTACAGAGGAACGGCTCAACTTTCTGAAAATTGGACGATCCCAGAGACGCCTAAGCGGCTTGCTGCAGATCAAGATCGAGAGGAGCCTCGTCCCGTTCCTTCCCCCACGGCGAATCGTAAATAATAGAGACGTTTTTAAAAGCGACTGCGCCGAGAGTAAAATAGACGCACGAAACACGAAACTGGGAGCTCGGTGCAACCGGTGTCGCGTCACGCGGACAGTCTGAAAATAAATTTCGAGACACAACCGGGCGAGAGCCGTGCTCCCGTGCTTCTTTGAACTGTTCCAGCCACGATCCGGCGGGGACGAATCTCGTTCCGGGGGACGGGGACGAGACGCGATTTCGACCTCCGCGGTGGCTTCTCGTTTCGAAAAGCAACGGAACAGCGGGTCGCGGTGGCCGCCGCAAATTGGACGAGACCGAGGACGTGTAAGCGGCTTCCTCGTCGAGGAGAACCGGAAGAAAGATGGATTCTGGGGTCGGGCAATTTCGCGTCTTCGTGGAAGATCGAGGACGCGCTCCCTTGATCCGATCGATGCCAATCGGCGAGGCATCGATGCCCGTCCGTCCGTAAAATTGATTCTGTTTCCATCGTCTCCCCGGGGCCGGTCGCGAGACGCGAAATCTCGTGGGAACCGAAAGGTGATTCCTTCCCTCAGCCTCCTCCGTCTCTCTTTCCCCCCCCCCCCCTTTTTCGCATCGATTTGTCTCGTTTCCTTCCCGTTGTCCTCCGACGCCACCTCCTTCCGCCCGTCCCTTTAACAGACCGACGTGGGACACTTGCACATCCTCGTGTTTTATTTCTCCGTCCCCGTCTCGCTTGCTCCGCTCGGCTTCGAGGCTCTTCCTCGCTGCGGACCGCTGTTTGCTTTCCCAAAAGCAACCCACCGGCAAGTTTGTAGCCCGACCCTGCTCGTCAGCCCCGATAAGATTTGTCCCCCGACCCCTGTTACCGTCCCTCGCGACAACACCGACTGCGGTCTCCCTCCGGGTGCCATTTTATAAACGATAAGTCTCCGCGCGGGATGACCGGCTATTTGCTTTTCCCTGGGCTCCTCCACGACTGGGCGACCTTCCTCGTACCTGGCCACGTTTGCCGAGATAATAGAGCGGAGGGAACGGATGGGACGCGTGGGTAGCGAACGGTGACGTTGGTTATCGATGGTTCGCGCGGAACTAGCTAAACGAGCTCGGCTCGTGGAATGCTTTTAAGCCGGGGAATGAGTCATTTCCGAATGATCTATTTCTTAACTCCACGGAGGCGAAATCGCTGAAGGATTTGCGATATAATAGACCGCTCGACTGAATCGCGTAATCTTAAACCGTGTCTGTTCCCGTTACGCCGTTCTTTCCAAATTATTTCAGAGCGGCCAGCCAGTCATAAGTTACTGGCTTTAAAGGCGACTGGCTTTCAGAAGACGGAATAACTTCGGGGGGCAGTTCCGCGGCATTAAATCGCGTATTGACAGGCGTAAAGGAGTTAAAAGGCGCGCGGATTATCGGGCTAGAAATACGGGGAGGTGAGCGGTACAGCTCGCGGTGCATTAAAGTCAGCTGCTCGTGAAATAGCTCCGGATATATATTCGAAGAGATGGCCGCGCGAAAGGAGTGAGAAAATATCCATAAAATCGCCTTCTTTTTCTAACGTTTAAGACCTCGTTCGCCCGCTATCGGCGATAATCGCCTCGCCTAACGCAAGCTACATTATTAGGTTCCTTGGAGAGCTCTGAGGATTGGATTTGCTGCGACGTTCAGCGCGAGAGCGTCGAATCGCCCGTACTTCAGGAATACGATTCTTTAATGATAGTTTATGCGACGGTAGTGGATGTAGGATTCTGATTTGAAAAATACTCGGGTAGGAATTTGCGAGCCATTGCGGATCGGCGATCTCGTACGTTACGCCTGGATAAAGAAACATTATTCCATTCGCGCGACTTTCTCCTCGTTGATTTCAAATTATTTGCCGCGGTTCGAAGAGCGATATTCGACTTCTTCTCTTTAACTATCTTCGCTTCTTTGTGCGACAGCAATTCGCGCCACTGGGGCTCAACAACACGTCGAATGATGTTCCTGGTCGCCATATAAGACTGAACCCCAAAAAGAGAAAATGCTGCATCGATCCTCGAGCCTCGATCAATGACACAAGTAGCCCTCCAAGGGCCACGATCGTCACGCACGGTCACCCTCGAGCGAATTCCCCGCTCCAAAAAACGAAGACGATCGCGTCGCGAGTCACCGCCTCCCTTTTTCTTTTCAAACGGTATTTGTGTCGCGACAACACCGTGGAGACCATGAACGTGACGGCGGAGCAAAACAACAGCCCTTCGACTTCCTTCGACTGTTGCTTCCTCGTATTGGAATCCAAGAAAATCTGTGCCTCTGGATCTTGGCGATGATTCTCGCACGAATCACGGCAAACGGAATCACACCTGTCTTTGAATACCAAAATGACGAAACGTTTTACTATTCTGGTTTTTGCACAGTACTCGGCGAGTCCAAACGCAACGAGTACGATTTAGAAGCTAGAAACGTCCAGTGGCTTGAGTTCGCCTAAAAAAACTGCAGGCAAGGGAAGCTGCCCTGTATAAACAGAGGGTGGTTTCACCGTTGATCCGGCAAGAAATGAAACAAAAATAGAGGAACCAGGTATGGGAAGGAGAGAGCGAACGGTTGGCGCGCAAGCACTGCGAATAAAGTTTCGCCAAGGCTAATTCGATCGGAAAAATTCCGTGGGGGTTTACCCCGAGCCTGTTACAGGGGGTTTGGGGGGAGCCTTGTGCCGCGTGAAACTTTTATTTTTCCTTCCGTTGGGGCGAGTTCGGGCCGAGCTGGACGCTCGTCCATTTATATGATTAAATTCCACCTGATACGCTCTCTTCCCCCCGAAACTTTACAGACTACCTGAGAAAGGGATCAGGAGAAACGGGGGGGGGGGCGGAAAAAGGGCGGGCAAAGACATCAAGGAAGGTCTGGAAATGATCGTGAGGTTACTACGTAGATCTACCTGTGGCACGTAGCCAGAAGAATGGCAACTTTCGCTGTTTCGCTGACGAAACTAATGATAGTATCGAAAGAGACACTGAAATGAATGTCTACATAAAACTGCAGTGAAACTGAGAAGCCCTCGGTTTCCTTTCACATTCTGCAAATTTTCCGTGTCACCACGGGCATGTGGGAGACATTAAACACTCGGACGGCTTTTCAATGACCGATCGACTCGTTTCGAAGTGAAAGGAGCAGCGAGAGATCGAAATAGCTAATGTTACCAACCGCACGGTGAAAGAGGCAGGCTCAAGGCGACGATAAAACGTCCAAAGTTCCCTGCAGCCCGGTCGCCGTTCCCAAAGACCAAACTTCCCGGTGTACATTATTCAGAAGCCGCCCTCCACTGAGTGCCGCGATAAATATTGTATTTACGCTGTGTTGCAATAGATTCCGAACTTCCGCGACACAATCACAACACGCGGGGGAAGAGTTATGAAGCACCGGTTTCGCGGGAGGGGTAACGATACGAGTTGATAGTTTTCCTGGGCACAATGCCGCAAGTTTATCGCGTGCTCGCTCGTTACTTGTACTTTCCGATCTTGATAAGGTTAAATAATAACGCGCTGCAACTGGGAGCAGCGTCCCAAAAACTCGGGACGACCAAGAGTTTGCAATCGGGGAGATTTTCAGCCGCGAGCGATTCGACGTTGTAATTGCTCTGGAACACGGAACTTCGTGGATCCGTTGAAATTGGGAATTAATGTTCCGAGTAACTGGCAAATTAAAACTAAATTCCCCGGTGAAAATATACGATATTGTGCGTCGATAAATGGCGATGGTTGCGTGCAGTTTCGCTACTACGAATTTCAGTGATTCCGCGTAATCGAAGAATTAAAAAATGGAGAATCTTCCCTGGATAAAAAATGCCACAGAAATAACGTACCCCTGTAATGAAATGGTTCGTTACAACGCCTCTCGGGCTACCTCCAGACCAACATACATCACGGCCGCAGCAAAGCAGGGGGTGCAGAGTGTGCGTCACGTCGGGCGCAAGGCGCGTTATATTTTCTTACGAGTGCACTCGCCTGTTGCGGTTCCCGGGGGTCGCGCGCATCCGTAACGAGCCGCGTTATGGACAGAAGCCCCGTGGAACGAAGCTTTCGACGTAACTCACCGTCGAGAGGCCACTCTCTGCCATCGGCTGCACCTCCGCCAAGTCCAATTGGGGGTTGGGCGGGTGGCTGGTGAAGAGAGGAGAGCCGCGGCGGGCGACAGGCTGCGCGGGAGGGAGAGGAACGACCAACAGATACGCAGAGGGTGCGAAGGGACAAGAATCCTTGAAAAAGGTGGATCGAGCGCGACCAGCGATCGGGCGAAGACAGCTGCCGTGGAAGGGGGTGAATGGTCCCTCCTGCGCTTCCACCCCCTCCTGGTTTTAGCATATCGTTACTCGGGTACTCGAGCGGGGCTGCGTTTAACGACCACACCATCCCCCCGCCTCGCGCTCGCCGACAAAAAGCAGGAAACGACGCGACCACGGGACGCGAAGAGTGCTTGCGACGTATCAATTGACTCGCTGACGGCTGATTTACGGCGCGATTCGCTCGCAGACTGCCACTACGATCGGCTCGAGGGCGATAGGGAAGGTGCGAGCCACCGAGGTGCTGATTTCTCCCATGGGAAACGCGTCAGACGAGCACCGACTGGGTCCTAGGGTGAGCCGGAAGTTGGCTTAGGGGTGGCATAGGCGGTGGTAGTTGCTAATGCGTGCTAATGGGGAGGACAAGTTTTCGAGAACTGCGGTATTTATATCATGCGATAAGCAGTTTTAGATAAAGAACAGCCCTTTTAAAGGGATAACGCGACATTCGTACCTAAATATTTATTCAAAGAATGCTCGATTACCTGGTACCAGTCAGGATATAAATTCTCATCCCTGGGAAACGCCGGCGCTCGACAGGAAAAACAATGACATCGGCATCGCGTACGGGGGGTGTGGGAGAAGAACGGTTGTTCCCTTTTTTTTCATCATTTTTTCCAGGCGAATTGAACGCAGACAGGGCAAGGGTGGTCGGAAACGTAGCAGAGGGTGGATTCTGCAACTACGGCCGCGATTTTTAATATTCCCTTTTCCCAGGCGAATTTAACGGTGGCGAACGACGACGCGGGGGCAGTTTTTGCGGGCGCGTCTTCTCCGCGAGGAATTACGAGCGAGCTTAGTTCAATATTGACCCGGGCAAACGTGTGGCGAATATTATTACACCATCTGCATAATTTCTGTATTCAGTCGGTGCTCCCTGAAACGCGTCTGTAATTACTTCGGTTGCCGTGAGGTCGTCGTCGAGGGTGCCGGTGCGCGCGCGAAAGGCCACGGGGGTGGGTGACGGCGCGTGTGCGGGACGGGGAGGGCCGAAAGTGGAGGGGTGCGTGTTATACGTTATGTAAACGGTGTATACGGGGTAATTGGACGATCGTGCGCGTCCAAAACGACGATTTTCTCATCGCCGACGATTCCCCGCCGAGCCTGTCCGCCGCGGCTTACGGAGTCACGCGCGAGAACCGCCGCTCACGACTCTATTTCTGCCGGCAGTCTCTGCTTTCGAATCCCGCGCCACTGATTTAGGGGTTTCCGCGGTTAGCTGGCGGAAATTCTAGCTTCGAGTCTAGTCACTCGGGGGAAACTTCGTTTCACGAGTAATTGCGGACAGCTGAGCGATGGCACATTCTCTGTCGCCATTGTTCCCTTTTTCCCCCGGACACTGTGTACAGTACACGAACGCGCGATTGCAAAAATGGTAAGCGTCCCCTGTTCCGCGCAGTTTCCCAAATTAACTCTCCATTCGCGCGGAACATCCTCTCCCTCGCGTCATGGATTTGCGCGCCAACCGGCGCGTCCTCAATGAGCGGGCAGAGGAACGTTCACCGTTACAATGGAGATCGTGAACATTTTAATTCATGAATCGATGAATTAATCATTACTTGCAAATGTACTCTGTCTGGAATCTCGATTAGGGCCTTGAGCTATTCTTGCCTGGCCACTGCAGTTTGTCATACCTTCGCCCTCTCTCCTCCGTGACGGCCGGTAATAAATTATAATAAATTCGGCGACGCGATTATGCCACAACTGCCCTTTTTCAAGGGCCTAGTGTCGAAGGACATAGGCTCCTTCAGGGACACCAACATGGACAATGTCGATTTAGCGATGCCTTCTTCCCCTTTCACTCGCAAGACAATCACACACAGATAATTGCATACTACTAAATCGCAACGGATCAAGACAAGCAAGTTTCTCAAAAGGAGAGCCAAGAGACTCCTCAATCTTCTCACAGACTCCTAAAACCTACCAACGAAAAAACGACGGCCCCAGTCAATTCAATAAATTCCTCCCCAATCGAATTCCCGTGGACGTTGTTCGCAGGCATAGAGCACGACAGAGAAGAATTTGCATGCGAAAGGACGAATATCCTGGGGACACGGGGCGAAAAAGTGCTGTCGTCCTCCTTTTTCCCACGTCCCCCCGGCGACGAGTGCGCGCGAGACATGGCGCGTTTAACGGCGATTTAAAGAATCAGCGCGGCGACAGTGGAAAATAAAAGAGGGAGCTCGATTCGATCGGAGGAATCTATTGGGGGAATCCACGGCACGAGGACTTAATCGGCGAGGAGAGAGGCGGTTTCCGTCGGCGATCGGTCGCGAAGGTCGGAAAGTACGCTGATTGTGAATCGAGCTGATTGCCCGAGTGCCGGCGGCGTTCAAACATCGTCCACAAAGGCGGTAATACTGGGTCCGGGGCCTGTGGCGCCCTCCCTAAAACGATTATCCACTCGACGAGCCCTCGCTCATGGGGGAGGGTTAGCCACCACGTAACGACGTATTGTGAGGACCTCTCCTCTCTCTGGTCGGGGAAAAGCCTGCCTGGGGCTTTCCTACCTTCGACGCCGGAAAATCCTCCGGGAGTATCCTCTCGAGACTCCCTGCAACCAACCCCCACCCGCCCTTTCTCGCCTGCGACTTCCAGCCCTCTCCTGCGCTCCACTCCTGCTTCACAGAGTCGCTATTCCCGCGGTCTCGATCAACACCGGCGACTTCCACGGGATCCGTTGATCGCTCCTTGGCCAGCCAACGCCGCGAACAGGTCCACTCGAGTGTCCTCGAGGAGCAAAGGATTCCGCCGCGCGAAACGCCGGCTGCGGAGCATCCAAGCGGGTGATCAGCTCGTCGATCCTCGGGAGCATTCAACGCCTCGAGTGGACCATTTTAGCGAGATCACATGCTGAACCTGGGGTTGCGCGGAATGCATACACATAGAAATGAAAAACAAAGGAGGAGGGTCCTCTTCAACTCCTTTTTCTTGACACTGGGGGGACATCTATCTGAAGACTTTCATTGGGAGGCCTAGCCGTGGATGTTAGAAGATATCCTCTGGAGTGTTCTCGGAAAATCAGGATTCTTTGCGTGGATAAAAATGGGGTGGTCCTCGATGCTGATGATTAAGTTTCGGATTATTCGATGGGAAAGCTGTGTTTGCTTGTTTAGCCAAGATAAAAGATGGAAGCCCGCGTTGCGGGGAGTTCAGAAGAAAAGTTGGAAGTCTGTTTTCCTTTTCTCCCTATTCTTGGTGAAATCTTCTTCCTGGTATCTTGATCAACAGTACTCTCTTTGATGAGATCTCTTATCTTTCCCACTGCTGCAAAAATCGCCAGAACAGATCCCCTGGAGCGTCCTCGAAAGACTGAAGGCCTCCTCCCCGCGAATGGCGTTGAGCCTCGACATGGAGGATTAATATCGGTTCTATTCCCTCTGATTCCGGCCGGGGTCGCGAGGCACCGATTCTCAGGTGGATCCGCGGATATTAACGCGGGGGTGGGACATTCATAAGGCAGCTTTGAAGGAGCTCATTCCCCGACCAGAGAAGTTTCCAAGCAGAGGTAAAAAGAGAAGCATGCGGAAGGCTTCCAAGTTTGGGCCTCGGGGAAACTTGCGGGGCTATAGCAGGCTTGTGGGAAATTTTGCATAATGCCGCGCGTCGTTGCGTCTCCTATAACCGTGCGGGGAAAATTTAGAACGAGGGGCAAGCACGTAAATAAAACATCGGGCGACGAAGCATCGAGAATAACGCGCTCCTTTCTCCTCTTGTCCCTGTGTCTTCGCGAATGATCGTGTCGTACGACTGAAACTTTGTCCCCGGCCGGGGTCGATCGGCGGTAACTCTTTTTCCTCGTGGAAGATAAGCACGACCCGCGAGATATACTTAGACCCTGTATCGGCCATAATAGATGAACGACGAGCCAATCGAGCGCTCGGTCATACGAACGTACGAGCAGTCCATCCGGGAAAACGTAACCCCTTCGAACCCTGTCCCGTGAATTTCACTTCCGTGTTGCCGGTGCACGTCCTTCGTATATCCCGTGGACGTGTATCGGCATACCGTAGTTTCAGAGCACCGGGGCCGTCTCGTAAAATCTCGACGAGACGGAGTTACGGACGCGAAACGCCCGTGAAGGGACCACGAAAATTGTCGTCGTTACTCTGCGACAAAGTGTCCGCGGTATTTTCTAAGCGGAACTGCTTCCCTGATCGTTGAGCCCCTGGCTGGGGAATATTTGCCAAACGACGAATTTATGTGCATGGTCTGCGAGATTATACGATGAATTACAGCATTACAAGCGAATAGAAAGGGTAACTGAATTTGCTGAGTCGAAGAAAGATCATTGCTTTCAATGGCGTTCTATTTTACCAACCTCAAAGCTCACTGAGTATAGAAGCTCGCTCAATAACAGAATTGTGTCGAGTTAATGAATGTTTCACGGTCTGAACGCCACAATTTTAACGCGTGGGACATATGTGTGACCCGTGGTTGTTAATAGACCGTTCTGTTCCGTGAATATCCGGCGCCAAGTGTGCGTCGGCCCGCGCGCAAGAACTTCCGCCATGAATAGCTGATGGGTAATAAGTATCTCGCTGTAACGTTCCGTGGTCGGACCGCGGACCCCTCTTAGTGGCCGTTGAATTAATAATATTCGGCGACGCGTTTCCTAAACGGGCGACATCGAAACCGAGAGCTATCACCCATCCCCATTCAACCCCCTCCCGCGCTCGGCCGGTCTTCCATGCAGTTTCGTCACCAGCATCGAGGTAAGAGTGAGCGGCGGGTTTTCTCGAGTATGCGAAGACAACAGCTGCACGCCCGTTGAAATATTAAGGAGTTTCATATGAGAGGCACGGTACACAACCCCTTACTAGGGATCGATCTGACGATACGACCACGATGGTCCCACAACCCCCTGATCGATAGGTTTGCGTACAACCTTCGCGAATCGATGTATTTGAGCAGCTGCAGTCGCATTTGCGATGCACGGAGTAAGTAGATCGCTCTTCTGTAACCCGTTCCTATTTCTGGAAGACTCGGCAATGCCTCCGTGAGGGACAGCGTTTAAAGTTCTCGCGTGGAACTTTTTCTGTCGTCGTAGAACTCGTGCTGAGGCAGCTTTTATACATAGAAAGCGAGCGGAATGGTTAAACACTGATATGTTGTATAAGATAGAGACGGTGAATCGTAAGGGCTCGTGAGGATACTACATGGCATACATATACCCTGGTGCTATTTTGCACAGTGGTCAGAAACAGTACCTACATAATGCCACTTTGAAGTTATTATATCTGACACTTAAGTGCGCTATTGTCGTCACCCCCCGCTGCTTTTATGACCCCGATATAGTTTTTTCCATGCGGTAGATGCAGATACCCAATACAACGCATCCTAATGTCCACTTCGCTGTAGATATCGCCAGGGAATATGAACGCAAAGAGTGACAGTCGGACACGATGAAACACCTCTAACCCGACACGGGGATTCCCGAAATCGCGATACATCACTGGAGATGAATAAGCGAGCAATAGAACGCAAGAGACTGAACTGTTCTAAGATACCCCTTCCACCGATCGATACCATCCATTCTATTTCCGTGCAAATTGCCAGCACGATAAGCGTTCCCGAACTCGAATTACACAGAAAGCGTGGATTTCTCGGTACGCTTCGCGGAAGCGTATAGAATTAGGAGAGTGGCTCGCCTGATCGCGCCCACGTCGGCCGGAATTAAATAACAATCGAACTCTGACGCAACGCGGCCAATTGTTAGGCTTCAGCCTCCGGCGAACTTAAAGGCTATCTCGAGCGACTGGAATAGTTCGGATTGGCGAGCGAGCCGTGAAAATGCCAGCTTAACGCCTTCGATTTAAAGTCCACCGAGGTCCCGCTGCCCTCGGACCCCTGCGCCTTCAGCACCGTCAGCATCGTCTGCAACGCGACGGTAGGGATTATCCGTGTTTAATGATCGATTCAATCGTTACGCGTCCGCTCGCCATTTCTGTTTACTCTTCGTGGATACAATTAACGGGGCTGATTTAAACGAGATCGCCGATATGCGTGTTTAATGACGCGAAACGCCATTACGTAGCGTAAAACCGTTTGTTTGCACGTAATCATCGCGGAGTGTCTCTTGACACTACGCTTTCGTTATTTCGTTGCGATTTTGTTGGTTCGCGACTCGGGAGGGGGTTCTCGTCGACGCATTTATTGCAGTACACAATACGAAGGCACTCGAATGATAATACATTTCGTGCCTTTATGCCCCTTTTTAGTAAAAATGTAAGAAGTGCAAGGCAGAGAGAAGGTAATTATTATTAAATGTGGAGAAAAGTTCCGTTCTATGTACCGTTCACCGCCTTCAAAGTTACAAGCTCCGCGAACTGAGAGACCCTCCCACCCAGACGCATCATCCCCCGCGAATTCCGAACGTTCGACATTTCCACCACAGGGGAACGCTCTCAGCGTGAATATTTGAAGCAACCCGGGGAAGAGACACGGCGAAGATGAGTTCCGTGCACAAAGGGTGACGTCACAAATCACGCGACTGTCCTCCCCCGCGTGTCCTTTTACTTTCCAATAAGCATCCACGGGGTTAAACCGCGCGAGCGCTCCTCGTTGGGGGCTCGAGGCGAGCGCGTTAATAATTCCAGCCGCCGCTTATCTCGATTTAACATGATATATAACGTGCTACACAACGAACAAGCGCGAGGTAATTTATTCAAACACGTACACCGACCGGTACAAACGACAGCGTTGCACACCTTACACCCACACGCTAGGCATCGCGTCCTTTCTGTGGCCCTTCATCCAGGAAACGACTCCTTTACCCGTTGTACCGGCGCGAAATTAGCGATCGCAATTAGTCGCGGCTACGGCCCGCACGGCTGCCATTCTTCCCGTTGTTTTCCTCGATCCAGCTTCGGGCTAAGTAAGACAACGCTGGCCAGATTGCTCCCCCCACCCCAGTGCTTCTCTACCATTTCCCCCGGCTGTCCCTTCTTTGTCTCCTTTCTGTCTTTCCCTCCCACCTTTGTGCTCCATTTTTCCTCTTTCCTTATTTCTTTTTTCAGTGACGCTGGTTCATTCGTTTCTTTTCTTACCCGCCCCCCGTGCCACCCCTTCCAACGATGCGTTTGTTTCCCCCTTTCTTCTATTCTCTTCTATTCTCTCGTCCCCCCTCACAATCCTGCCGCCACTTTCTCTTTCTTCCCTCCGTTCGCTCCCCATTTCCCCCGCCTTTCTTTCAACCCCCTCCTCGCGCGGCCGAGGCGCGTGGGTACGTTTCTCCCGTGGGCGACATAAACCCCCGGACAAATTGCTACGTGTGTTTACGTTAAATCGCTTAAGCGACCTGGTGCACCTTCCTTGCCGGGGCCGAAGGTGGAGGCTGGTCGTAAAGGCGCGCGATAACCATCTGGCGGAGAGAGCCATCGGCGTAAGTCAAGCTTCGACGGGCCAGCGAGCGTGTATCGCTCCTCTATGCACACGCGTTTATCTGGATTAAGATGACCCTGGGCGTCTTTGCGAGCGGCAGTATTGAATGCCAGAGTCCTACATCGAGAGGCCCACGCGCGAATGCTTGCGCTCCCGTGTAGCCTCTGCGGGTTTAGTAATCCCTTGCAGCGGGGGTAGCATTAATTATGGCAAATAGAGTCTGTCTTGAGATGGAGATTGTCTGAAGATGTTTGCGGGGAGACCCGTGTGGAATTGCGGGCTACTGAGCTGGCTCAGTTGCATGACCGAGGGCGGGGAAGCGGAATTGTGGGCCTCGAAGGTCGTAAGTGTCTGAACCTTAAGAGGTTAAAAGGGTGATCGATCTCGCAGCGGGGTGTGCTGAACGTTAAGAGATACTGAAGTGTGTTCCATTCACTTGCACTTCCATAACGCCCCCTTTCATTAAGTCGAGGCACAGGTAGGGCGATCACATTACAGATCACCCCCCCCCCCCCCCAGAAGTGACAAGCTCCAACGTCTGTTTACCCTGAATCCTTGCAACACCAACCCCCAAGGATCGCTGGCGATCGATCATCGTCTGAAATCAGTGGAATTGATACGCTCCGCACAGACAAGCCCGAAGCAAGCGAACGTCGACGGTAGAGGTCGCAGCGTCGACAGTGGTTAATCCAGCGAACAAGACGGAACGGAAACGGATCCCCTAGACGCGATTTATTTACACTGCGCCGGGGTGTGGTATCGGTTTCTTAGACGCGTAACCAACCGATTCGGAAGCTAGTTTACCGTTACACCCTCCTTTCCTACGGCGAAGACACCGACCATCGATGGCGACGCCTCTGTAACCTCGTTCTCGTGGTTGGGTCCGATTTCGCGTTCGAGCGGATCGACGGTGATCGACCGGTTGGAAATCCCATACGTTCCCGCGCGGATCCTCTTCGGCGTCCTCTTCTTCTGGGTAGACTCGAGCCTGCAACCCGACCGTCCGCGCGCTCCAATGATATTCATTCGATCCTCGACGAATTGCCTCCCAGCTGCTCGGCGAGTAGTAACAATGACCCCTGCATTATTCACCAGGATGAAGGGGAGGAAAATTGGATTGTCGACGCGAGAACGTGTCAAGGTCGCGTCTTGACCCCGGCAGGTTTTAATGTGTGATGAGTTCGAGACGGGAACGCGCATCGTGTGCGATCTGGTGGACTAATTGAGAGCAAGATAAAGTCTGGAAGCGAATGGATGCTCAGGAAACGGGGGTGAGAATTCGCTTATTGGGCGAGCAGTGAGGATTGAGGATTACTGTGAAGGTACAGCCAGGTTCTATATGTCATCTAATCTCTAGATTCCTCATTACTCCATCGCTCAGAAGCCTCAATTTCTTGCAACTTTAGACCTCGAAGACCTCATCTACTTTTCCCCTCAGAAATTCATCCAACAACTCCGTCGTAAGGTACCAGGACACGAATTCCCGGCAACGCAACGAAGCCCAAGGGCCACGAGAATCTTCGCGAAGAATCATCTCACCCCCTCTGTCGCCGCTGGAACTTTGCCGCGTCTTCGACTTTTATTGCGTCGGTCCCTGCCGTCCGTGGAGAATAACTCGTAAATAAGACAATCGAGTGGAAACGGTCGAGAGGACGCACGCAAAAGGAAACAGCACGCGTCCCGTTCGGGATCTCTTCCTGGAAGAAGGATCAGCGCTCGCGGAAGAAGGCGCAGCCTCCGGCGGCACGAGCATCGCCAGCGGGAGCCTCTCTCTCCAGCAGCGGCAGCGGCGGCGTGGCCACCACCACCCCCGACGACAAGGGGATGAAGAAGAGCGACGGTATCGAAGTGAGACGTGTATATATGTATATATAGAGGTGCGCGCACGTCGGCAAGTTCAGTCGTCTACCGCGTGCCGAGCCGCGAGCATCGCGCAGCAGCAACCCTCCTGCGCTACCAACCCCCCTTGTTTCCTTTAGTCTCCATTTTTCGATCGCCACGGGGGCCCTCGCAGCCAGTGGTCACGTGTCCCTCTCTATCCTGCTCCAGCCATCCCCCCAGTTGCACGGTTGAACGGAAGTGCAGCCCACCAAGTGCCACCCCACTCCCTCTACCCGTAGCTGAGCTGTCATGTAATTTACCACTGGGACTAATTGACGGCCAGTGGCTGTCGTTTAAAAAAAAAAAAAAAAAAAACCGAGGATAGTAATGTAAAAGGGGCTGGTAACTCGTAGGGCTTCTGGTAAAAATTGAGAATGAACGATCGTTGGACTAGACACGCTGGATCTATTGGCGGAATGTCGATAGAGGTCCACGTTGATTCGTGATACTGAGGGGTAGGGATGTATTAACGGTGACCACGTGCAATGTCGTTGGAACGTTGAGAGACCGGGGTTCGACGTGACCAATTAATTTTCGTTTGGTTCATTTGTTTGGGGAAGTCGGTGGTTGGAACGCTGGTTTCAGTGAGATGTGAGACCAGGATGGAAATGAAGATCAGCATACTGCTTCTGGCGCTCCTTCGCCTGGCCAGCGCGTACGAAAGTAAGGATACACTGATTCAGTAATCGATGAGTAGATCCGCTGGCTCGTTCCGAGGGCCAAACAGTTGAAGACGCTACTGGTAGTCGATAGATTATTCGTTCCATCTCCATGGACAAGTGTCTGGTCAACAGGCGGTTTCATTGCTGTGATTGATCGTGCAGTTTTGGCGGGCTTGCAGTGTGTATAGTAGAAGTGCGTTTGCGTTGTCGTTGAATAAGGAGGATTCACTAATTATCCCTCTACTAACAGTTTTATATTAGTAAAACTCATCGATCTATCATTAAGTTATTTTCAACACAACTTTCGAAAATACCAGAATAAACAAGCACATCCAAAAGAATGATATCTCATCATCATACATTTCAATATCGAATAATCCCAATCATTAATTAAGAGAATGAAAACAAGCCGCCCCTGGCGGCCACCCTCTCGCACCAGGTGCAATTAATCACTTCCTCGACCAGGTATTAACAAAAAACCTCCAAAACAAATCCCCATTACAAATGAACGACATCCACAACATCCAATCACGTGCTTCCCACTCTCTTTCAAAGCAAGCATCACAAAAATTTCACCAAACAAAGTCCACATAATATAAAAAATACCTTCCCAATGTGTCCAACATCCGTACTACAGTGCGCAACAAGGGTTCACCCTCTATCACTCTGGAATCATTTTCAATATCGGAAGGTCCGGGGACCACTACCATCGCGGAAACTTTACAGCTTCGGCAAAGAGCCCCGGCGCGTCCAAACATCGCCCCCTCGCCCCTGCCGCGACGGAGATAAATTCGCGGGTGGAATTTACGCGAGCAGCCTGATATCCTACAAAGCCCCTGGCTCGAGATCGTGACATGTTTCCCCGTGAGCGTGACAGCCGCGGGTAATCGTCGTTCACCCGCCCGTACGGTTTACTGCTCCGAGTCAAACAAGAGACGCGGCCGCCTACTCGTGCAAGGGTAATAAAGTTGCCCGCGCGCGAACTCAGCAGCCAGGAGGGAGCGAGAGGGCGGAGAAAGAGGCCCGGGCATCGCGTATATACGCCAAGTGTAAAGACTAAGAGATCTCCTAAGCGAGAGGATCCCGTTGACTGATACACGACGTAAAATCCCCCCGGTACGCATCGTTAAACCGGGCTTTACCGTTCCCATTGCCGCGACGTCTAAATTTACCGCGGCCGACTCGCGCCCCTCCGCGCGCCCTCGCGGAACGTCCGATCGCCTGGACGTCGTTCGGCTTGTTAACGCGGACCGCGATCGTCGGAGGAAATCGTCGGGATCTCTCGGCGGACGCGACTCGTTTCGCTCGCTGAATTAACCCTTTGCACTCGGCGCCAGCCTTCGATCTTTATCGGCGCGCTCGCGTGGTAATAAGTTAACGGGATAACGATTCCAGCGGACGTAACGGCCGCTTAGAGCCGCAGGTGGATGCGCCGAGCGTGGTGAACGGAAGTCGGAGTAGATTGTTATGTTCATTTGTTCAGTGGTGGATGAATAGTCTTGGGAGCAATGCGGAGAGGGAGGTCTTCGTGGTTTGAGGTTCCAGATAACGTGACGTCAACCCTTACTTTCAGACACGAAGGAGGAGGATGACGCGGAGGAAGACGATGAAGAGAATTACCCGGTGGACGACTACGACTACGGTGACTATGAAACCGCGACCATAACCAGCGACACTGATCTTATCACGGGTGGCTCGCTGCCGATCTTCCTGGCGGAGCCCGTCGACACGTTTGTCGTGAAGGGGAAGCCGGCAACCCTCCATTGCCGCGCTGCACATGCTCTTCAGGTGGGAAAGCCACTGCACACCCTCCATAATTATACAAACCTGTCCTAATCTGAAAATGCGAAAACTTAGAATATTTAAACTCCCTCGAAAGTTTTCATCAAAATTGCCATCAATTCTCCGAGGAACAACCCCCGCGAGCAACTAGCTGAACTAGCTCGGGAGAATTCATTTCACACGCAGACCTTTGCGCCAAGTACAATGGAATCCGCGAGATGTGTCGAAGCCCAGAAACAAAGCCCCGCAGAAGTGTCAATTTTCGGCCTGTTTCCGTTTCACGCGCCCGTGGAACAGGTCCCACGGCCACCAACCCCTAGTTATTTTCCACTCGAGACTTATTAACCACTCGACCGGCTCGCCGACTAGCTGAGCTGACTCTATTCACGCGTCGCGGCATTGCGACCAACTCCGCGGCACCTTATCCCTGTCGGTTCGCAGGTGTACTTCCGGTGTAACGGTGAACGGGCAGAGCGATCGCAGCACCAGGATTTTGTCGACCCTCGTACCGGGACGAGGGTCGTCGAGGTCGAGTTGAACGTGACGAGGAACGAGGTCGAGGAGTACTTCGGTAGGGAGAGGTTCAAGTGCGAGTGCGTGGCATGGTCGGGACCAGGTCAGATTCGAGGGCAGCCAGCCACGGTTGAGGTCGCTTGTAAGTAGTGAACACTCCAATCTCTCCACTTCTATTTTGCTTCTACTCTCTCTCTCTTCCACCCACCGATCCCTTTTCCTGACCCTTCTTAGACATCCACGGGGGTTCCCGATCGAACGAGGTCCCTCGCGCCTTGCCTCGCCATAAGATGCGATTTCCAAGATTGACCGGACTGGATTGACCAGGCTGTCCGTTCGGAGAAATCCCCTTGATCTTCTTCGCCCAGAGTTGCACCGGTAATGGAGTTATCTAAATAGTTCAACACTTGTTTATCGAAGCGTTCAATTGCTCTATTGGAAAACAGAAGACCGCGGATGCAATTGAGAACACCTCCGAACAACAGTTTCCATTATTCGGATGGTACAGTTGAAACGAGATGGCGAGGTCGGATCGAGGGGCGCAGCAGCGAATGAACGCGTAATTGTAGCGTATTCGTGGATGGCTGGGGGGCACGAAAGAGGCATTTAACGGGGGTCGATCGAGAGAAAACGGCTGGCAGCGAGTATGGCACCTGGAATCGGTCATAAAACGTAACTTCATTAACCCGATTAGCGGTAGCCGACTCTGGAATAGGGGTTTTCGAGATAGCCCAACAGGAAATTCACTCTCGTAAGCTTCGCTGTCGACGAGGGTTAGCCACCCCCGCGGCGCGGCGAGGGATGCCCGCTTGTTTTCACCGGATATCTCGTGACGCGTAAACCGTAGTCGAAAATCTAATCGATATTCTATCGCAAAGCAAACACCTGTGAATACAGGATCGCTCAACTCTCTTTCACTGGTCCGTTGTATGATTCGGTCCTTTTTTTATTGCCGTCCTTTATTGGCGAACGGCAAACGTGTATCGTTGCCATGCAAATTGGAATGGTAACCTGTCAACCGCGGCGAATCGGTATTCAAGTCGCGCGACGATGCACCCAGACCTACAATTTTTTTGCATCCGGGCTTTCATCTGCGCGCTGCTTTCCTCGGGCAGTTCGTATCAATAGGGTTAGCGTGAATGCTCGGCTGTAACAGGGAAAGTCAAGTGCTCGAATGGCATTGACTTGCAAGAAATATTTGAAATTGGTGAGATGCCTCATATTGATCCGCGGAGTTCGAGCTCAAAGGAGGAGATTGCACGAATAACGATTTTCCAAGCGTCCCGCGAAAATTCTCCCGTCAACGCGTCGCAGGCATTCCTGCTCAGACTTTCCAACCCTTCATCGCCAAATCGTCCAATCTCCCGGGAGCACCGCTCGCGTGTTTCGATCTTCTAGCACTACGAAAGCAGGCGGATTGTTTAGAGGAACACTGGGAACTGAGTTCCGCGCCCGCGGACCAAGCACTCGCGTCGAAAGAGCAATTTTCATTCAGACGCGTCGCGGCGAAGCACGCAAACACGCGGGGCAAACAGGAAGCAGAATTAAATCGGTGTTTGCGCGCAAACAGGAAACGGACGTGCTTTCGAAATTGAATACGCGGAATATCGATCGCAGCCGGGTCTCGTTACGAGACACTGTTGTCGAAGCGACTCCGCAAGCATTTCGGAAAACACTTAGAACACCGGGAGACGAGCGAATTGATCTCGCGAGGATTCCGTTACGTGCCTGGGGGGGGGGGGGGCATTACACACGGCGGAACGGCGGTTAATTCCAGCGCTTCCGGTTCGAACGGAAATTCCTCGAGGCTGTCGATGGATGCATCGAGGAATGCGTCATCGTCACGTCCCCATCGCGCCATGAACATTCCTAGACGAACCTTGCAACGGAAGAAACTTTCGAGACCCAAATATGAAGCCCCACGATTCGAAATTAACTGCTTATTGGATTGAATCGTTCAGCAAAACGGTAAAAAATCTGCTGCAGCAAGCAATAAATGATCACCCGTTTGGCCTCCCGCGCGCAGGAGCACTTGAATGAACGTTGCGGGGCGCATCTAATCGTTCATATTTTCCATTCACGTTCGTATTAAAAGCAGCCTGCGGGTCCGCGCAATATGGCATCGGGTCAAAAGTAGTCTAGACGTCCGCAGGGAGCAAGAATGTAGCCGGTAGGTGGATCGGTGTTCCCGCTGTGCCATTGCTTGCCGCTCTTCACGTACGATATAAAGGCACCTATTTTGCCGCGGTACACACGGCACACCGAATAATATACCATAGCCGGTGGCTGGCTGGACGAATAGCCACCCTCGTGGCCACGGATCGAGCGAAATCTTTTTCTGCCTTTCCTGGTGGCACCGGCGCGGCGCAACCGTATAGACGCGGTCCATGAAAGCGCCCTTGCAATTGTACACGCGCCCTAATATCGCTGAGTGCCCTACTACTCCCGTCCGCTCTTTCTCCATCCACCTCGTCCCGCGCTATTCCGTCGAGCCCTCGTGCCCCGTGTTTCCGTCGTATATTAAAAAAAAAAGCTGGCGAACGCAGACCTGAAGAAGCACTTCCTGTCGCCCCCATACTCGCTGGCCGTGGAGGCCGGTCGCAACGCGGAGCTGCGATGCACGCCGCCGCTGGGGGTACCGCAGCCCAAGGTCTACTGGCTGAAGAACGGCTCACCCCTCGAGACGATCACCAGCTCTACGCAACTCTCATCCATACCGGACAGCATCCCCAACGAGGTGTCATCCGCTGGAAGCTTCGTGCAGACCACCGACGGACACCTGATACTGGGGGAGGCCGAGCTCAGGCACCAGGGGAATTACTCCTGCGTGGCCGAGAACATCGGCGCGAGGCGGGTCAGTGAACCGGCGGTGCTGACGGTTTACGGTGAGACCTCTTGCAAATTCCGTGAGAGCCGGCCGCCTATGAATATTGCAACGGTCGTGGCGCGTCCGCTACGACTTCGGCGTAATTAGAAACCGTAATGGCGGATCGTCAATAATTAGCTGGAATATAATATATTTCTTTCCTACGCGGAGGACGGGCGCGTTGAATGGAGGTGGCGGTGTTAATTTGTTTCGATCGATAGCGTCGGGGAATTTTTATGATACCTCGGGCCCGTGAGATTGGAACTTGTTCTTGGAAAGTTCAGGGACTGAATAGAAATTAATACATTGTAGTCGTCGTTGATAATTATCGCTTTCAGAACAGCTTCTTCCCAGACCGCGCCGTTATTCTTGCCTTACGAGGTTCTTAACCATGTCTCTCGCAATACGATGTTTGCATCTCGTTAGAAGAGAGCCCAGTTACTTTGAACTTATGAAGAGACCCGTCATGCTTCATTGTGCCAGTCATGAATTCTAGGAAGATTCAAATTTTCTCGAGCACTGTCAATTCGAATTCCACCCCCGATCGTGAAAGGCCAACGGCTCTCTAGCCACCTCTTTCCTTGATCCGCCTTTCCTCTAACATTCTGCCCGTTCTGGATTCGTTGCCAGTGAACGGCGGGTGGTCTTCCTGGTCCGGATGGTCGGACTGCAGCACCCGTTGCGGCCGAGGTGTACAAAAGAGGACACGGACGTGCACGAACCCGGTGCCCATCAATGGGGGTCAAACCTGTCCGGGTCCAGCCACGCAAAGGGTCGAGTGCAATCCTTCCTGCCCGGGTAAGCGGAGACCGCGACCGTTTAATCATAAGTTCGACAATGGCACATCAAAAGGTCCCTAAACCCGGGGCGCAGACGTGTCTCTGGTGGCGTCGGGGACACCGTCAAAGACGGGGCACCCGAAACACAGGCCTGCACCAAGAATGTAGCCACGTTCCACGTGGGGGCCGGGACGAATCTGATAACCGAGATTTAATCGTGACGTTCAAGTTCACCCGTTGCTTTCAGCGGTGGACGGCAGATGGTCAAGCTGGTCCTCGTGGTCTGCATGCGGTCCTGATTGTTCCAGAGCGAGGAGGAGATCCTGCAACGACCCCCCGGCGAGCAATGGCGGCCGTCCCTGTCAGGGCAAGGACGTCATCGTCGAGTCCTGCTCCGCGGATCGATGTAATGGTGAGTCTCCAGCTGGGTTCCCCGTTGCTTTTTTCCGTTCCTTTGTCTTCTTTTATTGTTCGATAACTCGGCCAACGGCGGACAATTTATTACGAGCGAACGCCGCCTGCTCTCGTCGTGCCCGATCATCGCCATTCGCGGCCCCCGACTCGCGATTCAAATTAATAATGACTCGCAGAAAGATCTCCATCTCCTATTTGCGTCGCGAAAGACTGCAACGTAATCGTCTTCGATTAACCGGCCGGTTGGAGGCCCTGAACACTCCCATTGTTACGTGAAACCTGCCGAACTGTTACGATCGAGCTGAGTTTTTCGGAGTTAGTCGTTGGTCGGGGCGGGGAAGGTGAACGTTGTTGGCTGTGCATTTTGAGCCGTAGAGTCTATGAAATCACGTCTGTTTCCGTACAGTAAGTCACTTTTCATCCTTGTGCACTCGCATGCAGCTTACGTGCAGGAAGGACCACGAGTGTTCAAGGAAGGTAAGTGCCTCAGAGCAGTGTCCCACTTGTAGAACGTGCGTCTCAAACGCTCTTTGCACCGCAGCAGCTAGAACGATCGATCACAGGAGCATACTGGCTCTCTGGATCACTCTGAGCCTGGCAGCGGTCATCTTAGCCTGCACCACCATCTTCGTCGTCCGACTGATGCGTCGGAAGGAAAGGATGGCTCTGTATGGTGTCGCGAGGCTAGATTTCCATCGACCCGGGGACCTAGCGAAATCCGTGGTGTCGAAGAACGATAGGGCAGTGCTGTCCGTGGACAGGCGGCTCGAGCAGGTGATAGACGAGTCGAACGCGGCCAGAATGTCTAGGTAAACGACTCTCGAGGAGTTAAAGCCTGATCGATCTTTGTCCCCCGTTGAAAGTCTCTCTAACGATACGCAGGTCTTGCTCGGAGCACCACTACGATGTTCCGCAGCTTTCATTGCCTTCGACAACTAGGCCATCGCCCAGTTCGTCGGTTACCAGGTCTTCCTGCAGGACATCCCAGCGAGGACGTGGGCTCTCTGACAACGAGGAAGGTCGATCATCTCGTAAGAAATGACTGCAATAGAGTCTGAGCCTCCTGGACAGACAGCAGTCAATCTTTGGTGATGTTTGTTCACCAGGTTCCACGAGTCGCCCGAACCCAGAGAGCACCAAGGACGACGACGAGGACCACGACGAGGAGGAAAGGGTCGGAGAAGACGACAAAAGCCACGAAGACTCCGGTGGATTCATCGTGAGAACGATAGTGGACGAGCAAGGTGCCCTACTCGTGGTCCCTGAGGCTGGAGTCTCGATGTCTGTGCCTGAAGGAGCGATTCCCCGTGGCCGCAGGCACAGCTTGCACCTAGCTGTTCTAGGGGATGACTCCTTGAGGCCCAGTCTACCGCCTGGATTGACTCTGCTATCGGCGATAGTTGCCTGTGGACCGAGTGGCATCGATCTCGTGAAGCCAGTGATTCTTCAGTTCGAGCACTGCGCCGAGCTGAGGGCCGGTAACTGGGAGCTGAGCCTCTGGTCCACGGACCTAGACCTGGAGACTCGTTCCAACAACTCGACCAATTCGTCCGCAAGCTCCAATATCACTTCCACGACGATGTGGCGCAAGATCCTGACACTGGGTGGCGAGCCGATCAACCTCCCCGGACAACCGTTCGCGCAATTGGATCACTGTGGAGTGTTCTTGGTTACTGAGACACCGAGTGTCTACGCTGTGGCTGGAGAGAACTCTGCTGTTGCACCAGGATTAGCCGTGAAGAGGATCTGCGTGGCAGTTTTCCTGTCGCGAGAGAGGGATCACATCAGGTGCCACCTGATGGAGGACACCAAGGCGGCGTTCAAGCTTCTGGTAGAACAGGTATGTCTTTGGCGGTGCAACGGACGTGGGAATGGTTCTCGGGAGATGCATCAAGTAGAAAATTTGCTTGATTCATTTAGGAACGTCGATCAGGAGGAACCCGAATCGATCATGGAGCCCTAGGTCTCAGAGCGGGTGGCGCACCCCTCCGTATCGATCTCGAGGACAGGGAAAGCGGATTCGTAGAGCGGCAGGAGGTGCCTCATCGTCGAATCTGGACCTCATCCAAATCGAGTGTCAGGAGATCCTTCAGGATCGAGAAAATGGTCGGTGAAGTGAGGCTCAGCTTCGAGCTGCGCGCCTGCCAGTGTGGCTTCGATGAGCACGCGCTGTTCCTGAGGATCGATTTGGACCTGATGAAAAGGAATGGGTCCAGTGGGAAGAGGATTACGAAGACGGAGTCGTCTGTCGTTTTAAGAGGGAAGAATTCCACCAGGTCGACAGAATCTGTTGTTCCAAGACCATTCAGGTACCATTGACCCCTTTGCTCAGTCTATTTTGTTAGACTACGCGCGGCTTAACGATGTGTACGTTCGCCTTCATTCAAGATTCTCAAAAACGTTGAGAAAACAGCTCTGTCAGTGTCTCGACCCGCCCAGCGCCCGAGGCAACGACTGGAGGATGCTGGCACAAAGGCTTCAAGTCGATCGGTGAGCTTCCCCCCCATCAGATCCGCGCAACAGAAACACGAGGCTGAAGACGCGGGTCGCGATTTTATTTCAGATACGTCGACTATTTCGCGACGAAGGCGAGCCCAACGGAGCACATCCTGGACCTGTGGGAGGCCAAACATCAGGAGGCCACTGCCCTCGCGGATCTCCTGAACCACTTAAGACTGATGGGCCGCGTGGATGCAGCCAACGTTCTCGAAAGTCGCCTCGGACCGTGGATCTGAGTCACCAAACCCCACTGCCAATCACGAACCAATCGTTCACAAGTTTTCAACGTTTTGTACATAGACAGAGAGCGAGATATATATTACGTCTAAAAGGAAAGAGATCGATGTGGAACCAACGTTGTATAGAGACAGCGACCGTGTTTGTACATAAAGCTCGTTTATAGCAAACGCTCGTTCCGTTCTTTAAACTACTCCCACCCATTTACGAACAAACGAAACAGAGCTTCAATACGTTTCAGGGTGGCCCTGACAGACACCATTTCCCATCCTCCAACAGACTACCCCATAAATGACCGTATTGTCCATGTAAAACCTCCGATTCCCACGGAACCCTATTGCGACAGCAATAGCCGGCAGGCGTTGTCTTTCGAATATCGCCGTCTCACACCCCGGTCCCTCCCCCCAATGAAAGGACGATAATCGTCCGCGCGAACCCTCCGCAGTGTCCCCCGGTCGCCGAGTCCTCTCGATCATCGGGATCCCAGGCAACAATGCCCGGAGCCGCAGGAAGATCGGAAGTTGCAAATGACGTTCTGGGCCAATTTGCACCTGAATACCGACGCCGCGTTCCTCGATGGCGGCCGGGGAGCGCGAGGGTGGCAGCAAGATACAGTCGCGGGTGCATTTAGGCAGCCATTTGGCTGGAGCATTCGGGCACACGGTATCGCGGCGCGAGCATTTCAGGTAGGCTTGGAGGTATCGCGTCCAAGAGCAAGGATGCGTGGGATGCTCGAAACAATGAGCATTATCCGGCTGAACAGGGGAGTGAGGGTCCCCGGGATTCTGGCAGGCTTCGAGGAGCTATAGGTATGCGAGGATGCCAGCCCTTGTATATAAGTAGGTATGCATGTATCCCTTTGCCGCCCCCTCGACGTTGTCTCTCCGCTTTGGCCCTCTACCTCCCTAGTCCAACCCCCCGTTCCCGTCTTCCTCCCTCTCCACCCTCTTCCAAGGACCGGCCACGAGGTTGGGGGCGAGGGCAGGGCGAGGGGGTAGCATTTAATCACAGCAGTCCGCTGGTGGTAATTCCGTCGGACAATGGCTGTTGACCTGCGTCGCTAGGGATGCCGTGCCAGTCACCCTTTCACGCTAATACCCATGGATACGCTCTCTTTTTCGGTCACTTGCCGTCAGCTGAACGCCCCGTCCTCTTTCCTCGCGGGGCGGTCGAAAACTACCGGACTCGATCGCGAAAGAGGGAGCAATCAATCGCGCGAAACACTGCGACGCCTGAGCGTCGCTCACGCCGTACGGTCGACCCAGATTTCCGGCCGGAAATGAATCGCAGGGGGATTGTAATGGGATACCCTCGACTCCTGGCAAGAACTGGAGTTATCGAATAAGTTACCGATGAATTTTCATTCTCTCTCGTCTCGAGCTCTTTCGTTCGGGATTCGCGGACCTTTGATTGGCCAAACGGGCACCGGCGTTACCGAATCCGTCGTGATCGGTCGGCCCTATTCGTTGCCGCGGAATCGGGAAAGCAGCGATTTGAGAATCGGACCGCGCTCGCCCCGATAACGTCGTCGTAACGACGCGGTTATTGCCGCAGCCAACGGTATCGTATATGCATAATCCACGTCAGAGTCGCATAAATTCCAGGCCCAGAACCGTATTAATTTCCCGACTAATCGCGATTGGGATCTACAGGCAATTACGAGAAGGATAGGGCCAATCAGATTGGCGGCCGCCGCGCCGCTTCGACTCGCTTCCGTTAACGCGGAAGGGCGAACGCGAACGAGAACGCGAACGCGCCCAGTCACGCACACGCAACTCCACCACACCCCCAACCCCCAATGGCCATCCTTCGACGCGTACAAAACAGCCGCGCGAGGGTGCCTTTATGAATTGTCCGGAGAGATATCGCGATCGAACCATCGTTGGAAATCGATCTGCCTACCTCTCTCTCACTCTCTCCCATTGTCTCTCTCTCTCTCTCTCTCTCTCTCTCTTTCCCTCCCTTCCTGTACACGACCGTTTCCGCGCGGCATCTCGCCGATTCGCTGCGAATAAATTGCGCAGAGCTGATTGCTGTAATCGTAACTGCTAGCAATTGCTCGAATGGATATGAGTAATGTATTGAGCGGCGTTGCACGACTTTGCTTGTTCAGTGTAACAAATTGTGCGAGTAATTACTGTAACCGAAAGTGTGTTAATTGCTTGATTTTGATTCGACAGTGGGGAATGAGAGGAAGAATGGGTACGATTGTCGATGTAATTTTCAGGATTGAATTTCGGGTAATGTGGAAGAGAAATTAAATCGAAATTGTTAAATGCTTTACGATCGAGAGGGGTGAGTTATTTTGCTGGGAGAAATGGGGGAGGGTTATGTTGAATTTTCCTCCTAAGCTTCGCCACGATTTATCAATGATTATCTAATTGGATCTCTAAGGACTACCAAATTGAATTCCAACATTTTGTCAGGAAAAAAGCGACTTTGATGGGGAGGAATCTTGGGGATGCCGAAATAGGCACAATTAGCATGCCATTGGGCCGATGCACGTGCACGTAACGTTTGGCCAAGGGGTCGTCTTCCGAATAATTACATCACGTCGAAGGGAAATAAAAGAGAATCCAACGGAGAGGCAGAGTATCCGACCGTTTCAAGAGGGGAAACTCTGCTGCCCCGTAGCAATGAAAGAAAGATTGTAAAGAATGAGAACGCGGTTGAGATCTTATCGTGGATCCCCCTGCTTGTGAATCGTTAACGAGAAGTGGTGAACTTAGAAGCGAAGAGCTTGGCGCTTACGGCGAATCAGGTCACATTACAACCACGAATAATTTTCCACAGAGTGAGAATAGTTCCGCCAGAAAAAGCGCGCGCTCGGTGCAGGAATAAAATTAGGGGGAAACAGAGGAGGCACGAGCAGCGTGAAAAAGAGGAACCAAAGAGCTAGCCTCTAAAACAGCGTCGGAAAGGAACCGAGCGTATTTTTCCGCTGTCGTCGGATTTCTGCTGCGGCCGGGAAACAAAAAACGTGGCCGCATAGTTCCGAAACAATTCCGTCGTGGAATTCCACAGCATCGTCGTCCAAAGGGTAGTAAATTTCCCGCGCATTTTGCACGGCATGCGCCGCGACGCGTACAGTCCTCGTAGAAATTGCCCGCTACAATAATTCCCTCGACGATCTACAAATTAATTACACCTAGACAAACGAACCTACATAACCCGCCGCCTGCTTCGAGCGCTCCTCCGAACAGAGCGTCGTCAATCTCGCATCCCAGCAAGAGGAGCATCAAAATCCAAACACCGCCCCAATCTGCATACATTTTCTTACCAGTCGCTGCGACAAACCCCACTCCCTCTCGCAGGACCATAAACCAATCCCCCTCCACCCTCTTGCCGGTGACTTTACAAATTGCGATGCAGCCGGTTACAAGTCACCGAACGGACGTAAATAGCGCGCGACGAGGCGCAAACAGCCGGGCATTATTCGCCCGCGTGCACAGGCGCCAGGTTTCGCGAGCCGGCGACGAATTCGCGCGGGACGCTCGCCGACGTGTGTCCCCGTTCCCGTCCCGCGAACGGTGGTATCAATATCTCCGGGCCCGATACGAGCGTCGTCGTCGTGGTCGTGGCCGTCGTGGAACGCTCCTTCGCCGCGGAATCTAGCTCGCGGTCGCGACATTTGCATGGGAACGCCCGGCTTTAATCCGCGAGGCAGCGCTGAATTATGCGACCGGGCCGATTTGCATAACGCCTCGGAGCCAACGTGGTCCTACTCGCCCACCCTTGCGTCCCCCCTCGATAAATGACGATTCGCGGAAAATTGGCCCTCGCACAGGATTAAATCCGCGGTTTAATTAAGCGAGCGTTACAGCGGCGACAAGAGAGAGAGAGAGAGAGAGAGAGAGAGAGAGTGAGGGGACGCTCGTCCCTGCTGCTCGACGATCGTCATTCCCAGACGCCGGGCCACAACAAATCGCCGGGATCCACCGTGGTAATTGCCGCGTACGTTCTCGTTAACTTATGGCAACGACCGGCATTCCTCGTGGCAGGCCCTCATTGCCGCGACACTTTGACGCTCGGCGCCTAATTAGGCAATCCTTGTCGCGCGAGCCGGATTTAACGAGGCGCGGGCCTGATCGAACGTCGGATCGGAGGCGGCCGCGCGCGAAAATGCCAGCCACGGTCCCGATCGGTTATTACACGGTGTCTTACGCGGCTTTTGTCTCGGGCGATATCTGCTGCGGAGCGGAGACCGGTTGGTCGGAGTAATACAGCTCGTGACAGCAATCAGTTGCGCGATCAACGGCGCAGCGTGAAGATTTGTGTTCGAGCCGGTGTAATACATCTGTCTGCTGTATATAATGGGCGAGCGTGTCGGGGGCTATGGAAAAAGAGCGGAAAAGCCCCCTGGGGACCTGTTCGAGATTCGAATCTGGGTCTACCGTGTCATGGTGATATCTAGACCGTCTCTGTTCCCCGGCTGATGTTTCCTCGGTTTCTCTGCGTGCAGCTGCTTTGATTACGTGCCTCTGCTTGGAATCGATGGTCTCCTTCATTGTTTCGCGGAGCTTAAGGTATAGCAATTAATTATTCCTCTGAAATTAGAGGTTTCGTCTCGGAATCTAACCACGTCCAGAATCCTCGAAAAAGATATCTATCTGGATCCCGCAAGATTCATCGAATCGCTAAAGTGCTAAACTATTCTGGCTGTGGAACGGCGAGTCGGGAGATCAAGCGTGATCGCGAAAGGTCAAGCAGAATGGGATTGCACGGATCGAGGAGAAAGTCGAGCGCAGCAAAGTTACTCCTCGCGCCGCCTCAGCTCGCGCATACATTAAGCGGCGGAGGTGAGAGGGTAATTTGTTAATGCGATAAATTGCACCACCGTCGTGGCGCCGTCGGAGGGTGCAGGGCCCCGTGGAGGAAGGGGCGAGGCGGGAGGCGAGGTGGCTTCGGGACGACGGCGAAGAGAGTGGAGCAGACATAAGGCGGGTAATCGGCTTTTGATTCCGCCTTAAGTTATGGGCCACGTCGATCGTACGTCATTGCCGGTGCAAAGGCGAACTATCGGCTTCGTCGGGGATTTATGGCGAGTTCACGCGAGCGACGGGGCCCCGCGAAAAAGGAAACCGAGGGAAAGAAGGGGCGACAGGGTACCGCCTAATGACCGCGGCGTTTGCCTCGAGGAGAAGAAACGGGGCCTTCGTTTAATTCGACATCGTCGTAATAGCACGATTCGAGGCAAATCGGTTCGTTCCAGCCCTCAAAATACACATTGAAAATGTAAGCTTCCATTTCTAACAGAGACAAGAACAGAAAGAAATCATGCGTACAAAAAGTTCGATGGTTCTTTGCCGAGAAAGTGATAAAAATTAGCACGCGGAGGGGTTAATGGCTCCCCAGGCTGTGACAAAGCATTTGTTTTTTCGACGATGGTTCAGGGGTCAAGCATTAGGGTGGTTTCATTCGAGTCACGGTGCAGACAATGTATCGGGGGCTGTTGTTTTGGAATATAATTAGAGGGCGGCTTTATCTCCAGCAGTGTTTCAAGATCGTCACGATGCGCGGTAGATCGGACAAGGGTTAGCCGAGATTCCCGCACCCCGTCAGACTTTTTTCCCTCTCTACGTTTCATTTCGCTCGCCGCTGGTAATCGATTGCCGCGCGCGACATGACGAAGTACCCCGTACCTTCGGCAATGTTACAAAGGTCAGAACACCGACGGTGGAAGATTAATTACGCCGGCGATGTATTCTTAGTTTCGCATTTAATTTCCAGCGGTGTCGATTATCGCTGACACCGTAGGTCATCAGCGGAGCCCATTAGCTTGGAAATTGAATCACTTTACGCGCGTTTAACAGGGAACAGCATCGACAAGGACGTCCTTCCCTCCTCTCGACGCAAAGAAGTATTGATGGTGTCTGGCTGAACACAGAAAGATCTACTTCAAGCTGGTCGTGCGCCAGAGTTCATAGAATTTCGAGGACAAGAAAGTCTGCACGTCGCCCAGCGCCGTTGTAAAAAATGCATCGCGACGGAAACGGTGTTCCCACCGTCTCTTGTCTCGGTGGCCGTAAAAACATTTATCTGGGCGAGCGATTCCGGGGAGCGGAAAATGTGGCCGAGGAACAGGGAGGCACGGTGGCCAAACGAATTAGCATGCACGTGCACGGAACTTTAAAGTTTGAGCTGGCGCAATGTATGCGCACTCGGTGGAAGGCGTACCGGCAATTCGTTAATATGATACGCCGTTCAATAAAGAAGAGAGAAGCCGATTAGATCGGGGTTGGCGCCGCCACGGACGAAGGAACCAGGAACGGGCCGGGGAATTTATTTCCGAGCGGGAGCAGATTAAAAATGAATATTCATGGCCACGCCTATTAAAATATAACGTGCATCGATTAACTGTTTGCGGTTCAATTTATTTCTGTCGCCCCGTATCGGCCAATCTGCGCCGGCTTGAATACATTTTGGCCGGGCGCGTCGCCGAAAAGAACGCTTCCGAACAGACGCGCGTCAAATTGAAGCGTTAAACGAATTCGTTTAATTGAGAAAATGCAAACTTTGATTATGCATACAAATGCAATTTATCCATATCTGCTTCAAATAAAATCTTGTGTACCTATCTCAAGATCACTAATATCGTGGACGATAATCATTTGTGATGAAATACAGTCTGTCCTGGAGAATGTTCCAGACTGAGGAGAAGAAAAAGTTGGCCAGCTTCTTAGGTCGTCTTTCGCGAGGCTGTCTCTGTAGCGACGACGAAGCGGCTGAGACCCCCGAGAGAAGACAAATAGTTGAGGAAAGCCAGTGATCTGATACTGACAGATGAAAGGAAACGCGGAGGCTCGAAAGAAATGGAGCACCGATTCTGCGATCCGGTATTGTATTGTCACGGCCGCTGACAGTGAAGTACCGTCCATCGTGCCACGAAGATTAGTTTCGGCTGCTGAAGAATCGGGCTTCGTTCGCCACACCGGAAACCTTATGCGGCTGACGGTGAAAGGACGTGGCAGAGGGAGGAATCTTGATGAAAATCGAATCGCGAAGCGAGCCCATTCGTAAACATCACGAACAATCCGGGGCGAAGTGCTCGGGCGAGATCCTTGATAAACGACTCGGAGCGAAACGAAGAAATAAGAGACACCCCCGGGGAAATCTTATTAAATCATCCCTTAAACGACGGGATCCTATTCCGAGGAACGAATTAATAAACCCGGGGAAGCCGCATGGTAAATAGAGACGAGAAAATGCACGAAATCTCCGCGAAGAAGTCCTTTCAAACTGCGTCGATCTCTCAACCGTCTCGGGCCTGCGGCTCCAAAAATTGCATTCCTTATCGCGGTGCAACCGAATGCACCCAGCGCGAACTTGAACGGCCGCCTCGCGGCGACCGCAATAGGGGCGCCTCAAGGTGCCGCTATAAATACGGCAATAAATCGCCACCATAAATCGCTGGCTTTGTTACCGGCGGTATCGATATCGCGTTGTCGCCGCGATATCGGATCCAGCTCGAATCCCGAGCAACGACGCGGACGAACAGCGACAAAGAGGCGGCCACGGGTGGAAAGAAAGAAACGTGGGGCCGTAGAAAGTGCGCGGGGCGAAGGGGAGCGTTACACCCCCGCTACGTGTAGGACGACGGGACGCATGGGCGCGTTTCCATAAGAGGCTGCTGAGGGGGGAGGGTGCTCGATAACGCTCTTGTTACCTCGAGAACGCAGACACGTCGTGCCGCGTGTATCGAGGCCTTCGAGGAGTCGGCCAGATCGGGCCCCTTGATCTTGTTAGCAGATAGGACGCGACCCGATCCAGACCCCTCGGTGCACTCCACCTTGAAGACCGTCTGGCGGCCGGGGCCACCACGTTGCCGATTGCCACAACGCCCTGACCGATCGAGAGATCTCCGCGGGCTTTTGTTATAATGGAATCAAAAGCTTCCTTTGTCCTGACCGGGCGACAGCGCGCCCTTTGGCCCTGATGACAGCTAGATGGACGAGTGGACATTGAAAATAAATGGGATTTAGGGAAATCGTTTTGCAACGGTGGATGAATAGGATTTTAGTAACTGCAGGGATTGAGTGTTGCTTTCCGACCGGTGGCTCTTTAGAACGGAACTGATGAATCATTTTATCGAACACGGGGTGGTACACGTGTATCTTTTTTGAAAGATGGTGAAGGGGAAGATCCTTGATCAGGGTGGCATGGTTTCGACACACCTTCGCCGACCAGACACGATTTAGCGGAGATGGGTCGTTCGATATCATATCGCTAACGAGTGAATGAAAAAGTTGGACCCCGGGTAGGATAGGACCGCGACGGCCAGCCGGTCAGACCAGAAAGAAATGGCCAGTGAAGCTATCAGGGTCGTGCATTAAGCGGCGATAACGCACTCGGTCCACCGAGTCCGCGCGCCCGCTCGTGACTAAGCGTGTTTCTTCAATGAAGCACCGGGACCCGCGGAAGTCTCGATTGCATTATCATTCGTGGCAGCCGTGGTAGCCTGACGCTATCGTATTTTTTCGTCGGCAGCCAGATTTGCATGGCCGCGGGACCGTAAGCAAGACCTCGCGATACCACGGAACGGCTTAATCCCTCGAATACAAACGAGAAATTATACACAGATCCGACGGTGGGCCAGCCATGATTCAATCTCCTGCGTTTCTTGCTAGGGAAAATCGACGTGTAACGGATGGAAGAAATATAACGAGACCTCCAAAACGGTTGCGAGTAAAGACGCTACTAGGATATCGAGATTCGAGAGCCCAGGAATGAATTTTCTACAGTTTCCAGGCTTCCATTTTCGAAGGCATCATTCAACCGACCACTCGTGCAGGCTCGGATGGCCTATTTTTGCGTAGAATCGCCAGCCGAACATTCCTCGCGGCCGTATTTACCGTATTCGATTCGGTATTCAAGGGACGCCACGTTTGCAGCACGGTTTTACCTGAATGAAAGCCCGTATTATCATTCGAGGCATTCAGCGACGCGCTAGCGTATTCTTTCGAGATTTGCATGCTCCAAGACCTACAGCGGGCTCCGCGATATCGCCGGCGACGGCTTAATCCCTTGAATACGAAACGATAAATCGCACGCTCCTTTGACGACGCGGCTCCCGAGGATGGCGGGAGGGTACAGCGAAAAAACGATGATTCATCGTTAAGTGCGCGACGCGTATTTATCTTCGTTCGCGATCAATACACTTTGCGCGGTGAATGAGTCCGCATTCAATCAGCCGTTTCCCTCCTTCCGCGTTCTGCACTCGCGCGTTCTCTATTTTCTTTCCTTCGAGGCTCGATGGCCAGGGCCGAGCCGGGGGGAAAAAAATTGTTGCGAAGCGAGAGCAGAGAGAGTCTGGGAGAGATTGTAATTGCCGAGCCGAGATTACGCGATCGCGGTGCGCAAGGATTACGAAGCATCCGCGGAATATAAAATTCCGCCGGGCGGAATTATCGGACCTGCGTGGCTGAAGCAATTGCTTGCTAATGGAGGACAATAACGTTGCAATCATCTAAGAAGGCCTAAGGCGATCTATATCTAGACCTATCAGGTTTACTGTTGCAAATGACAGCTTTGCATCAATGAAACCCCCCACCCTCTAGATCCCAAGACGAATTTCCCTCAGATACTCACCCCCGCGAATACTCTACTATAAAAGTATAAACTAGAAGCGCATTACCGCTAAAAAAAAACACCGTTATAGTCCAGGATTACTGGCCGCGATCTCGCGCTATCAATCACCCCCGGAGCGTAGTCGCGTCCCGTAGGCGTGTCCCCGCGAGGGTTCCGCAGATTACGCGGATCGAAAAGGGCCGAAGGAAAGGAGGAAGGCAGAAAAAAGGCCGGTGCAAGGGGTGGCACACGGCGGACGCGGTTTATTTACGACGTTATTTCCGAGGAATCCGACGAGCGAGAGCGCGTATACGCCGGTGTGCAGCCAGGCAGTCCGCGGCGGTGGCAATTTGGTCGCTCGGCCGTGTTAGTCGCTCGCTGGGCCGATGTAAATGCAAATACAAATGCATTTAAACTGGCTGCCATCTCTCTCCCTCTCTGCCAGTCTGCGCGGGGCCGTAACCGTTAATCCGTGCCGCAACTAACCGCGCTCAAACGTGCTACACGCCATGGGGACACGTACACGAGGAGGACAGACTTCAACGAGAGTGCCCCGGCCCTCTTCCGGGCCTCTGACGCGCTGATGTCGCCTCTTCTTCTTCATTATGCTAGGCGGCTGCGAGTACGCGCGGTTACCTTCCTTTTAGGCGAACCTTGCCGCGCCGGGGACCACGGGGACGCGGCTAATTTCTAGCCCCCGTCCACTTTGTCATCTTAATTAGGCGTTTTAATGTCTTGTCCGCCGCGGCATTCGCGGACAACCCGTGGACATGTCGCTGGAATTCCACGCTCGCCAGGGAACGATATTCTCGCGCACAAACATGTCCGTTATTGCTGCGCTCTGCGGCGCAGCGATTTCAAGAGGGATTGTCGTGGACGATGTTGAAGAATTAATTGAGTCATTGTGATCTTGCGAGGTTCGTAGGAGGATTAATTTGGTACGAAGTAGGTGGAAACCTATTTGCAGAGCGATGCCAGGAGAGTTCAGAGTCGAGAGGAATTTTATTTTATTTTTATTGATAAACGAGGTTAAGTCCCCATTAGTGTACATAATGGATATTACCATGTGAATTACATAAAGTTCACGCATATTTCAGACGACAAATCACAAGTTTTGCAGGTTTCTATGAATCGAATTTCTGAAGCTGCTTATGTTAACATCAAATAGGTTTGTGTTAGCACAATATGAGTTAGCCACACTACCTACATATACGGTTTACAGGGCCCGAGTTGATCATTGAGGAAATATAAGAATGTGGGAGACAAGTCCGTTTGAATCTAAACGATCTCTTAGAAGCACAGAAATTTGTCCAATCGAGGAGTTGAGGGCAATTAATAAGGCTATTGATAATCTTAAAAAGGAAAAGCAAGTTCGCCCCAGCTCTCCTAAACCCAAGGGATCGCAGATTCAGATATGGCAAACTGCCATACTTTGACCTAGCCTATATGCAGAAAATTTGCTGTTTTTAGGAAATAGAATTCCTAGAAGAGCTAACGATGACCTCTGATAATCGGGAGAAGAGATTCTTCGCCAATTAGCAAAGTGAAAGGTGCCCCGCAGATCTCTCACCCCAGTTGCGGCGTCCATTCATCACGGACACCCAGCCAGTACCCGAAATACAGCGATCCCGCCTGGCCGCCAGAATTTACGATGTTTTCCAGCGACGGGACGCAAGAATCCGCTTTGAATTATCACGGACATTTCAATTATCATTCCAGCGTAAAATACTTGTTAACCAGCCCCGCCGCGGACTACCCGCCGCGACGCGGAATAAACAAGACTGACCGCGGTCGCGTGAAATCTCCGCCATTACCATGATTTACGCGGTCCCCCGGTAACCCGGAGCCAGGGATAACAAATAATCGGCGATTTCGCCGATTTCTCCTCGACACGGGAATCCAATTAACGGCTCGCGGGCCCGCGACGGTCATTAAAGCTCCAATAAACTCGTTCTCGCCTTCGCCTGATTCCAGGGGGACTCGCCTAACGAGACGTCGTTCGCCGAATAACCGAGAAAATCCGGCAGCCGTCAGAAACGTACGGTCACCTCGACGCCTTCCCTGAAAGGCTATTCTGCCGCGAGTTCGCCCACCCGAAAAGAAACTTTCCCTCCCCCGTCCGGTCGTCCACCCCCCGTGTGGCGCGTCTTTTCCCTCCGACCTCTCGCTGAAAGCGCTTCCCTTCGACGTAAGAATCGAGGCAGACGTGTCTGCTGGCGACAGGATAAAGAACCGCTCCTACACGCACTTACGTCACGTCCTTCGATTCCCTCCCGGTGCCCCCCGTCGTTCCCTTCTCGCCGAACATCCGGCGCGAGAACGTTCCCCGCCTTATCAGGGGGGGGGGGGAAGGTTGCGCCCAGATAAGGCACGTCGGACGCGGTGGGCGCCTAGCAGCATAAATTGTTTCGAGGGCACTCGCCGATCTCGCGAGCGATTCGCGAATGGAACGAACGGGGCTAAGGTCCCCTCTCTCTGTAGGTACATCTCACGTGTGAGATAGCTTCATGCGGTACGGGGTGACGCGAAAGTACACGCGGACGGGGGCTGGCTCTTGTTCTTGGGAACCGGAGGAGCCTCGAAAATGACGGAGAGCGAGATTTTAAGAAGGCTTTGTTGAAGAGGATTGATAAAACGGAAGATGGGGGTGGTTTTGTGTTATTGGAAGCTGGAGAATGGAGTTTAAATTCTGAGCAATTCCTTGCTTCTTCCCCAATGAATTCTAATCTTTCCTCGGGCAAGTTTCTGTGTTCGGGGTTGCAGCACCCAACAGGGAAACATTCAATCGGCAATTACGCCGTTTCCCCAGACCACTCAATCTTCCCCGGCAGTTATTTCTTCCGCTAACCTACTATGCATCTCCCTCGAAGCAAAAAATAATTACACCATTCCTGGGGAGGGCGATCTACGAACCCCCATGTCCAATGACTTCTCCCCCTCCTCCTAATAGATACAATCTCTCCTCGGATTTATCGATGCGCTCTCGAATCACCCTGTATACGAGCTCGTATATCGTGTCGTCTACAGAGGCGACGGTTCTCCAGCCCCTTTCGCCACCGTCGCGAAACAAATGTCTCCTTTTCTTCTCTTTCTTCGTCCCCCCGAGCTTCCCCCAAGATTTCCCCGTTCCACCGGTCCGTGACTCGAAAAGCCTCGCCGTCTTCGGCACGTCTAAAAGCGCGCATTCTTTCCCCAAAAGAACAGCCAAACACCGCCCCAGCTTTCTGGAGGGAGTCGAAGGGGTTTGTTCTCCGCTGTTCGAGCGTGTGGAAACGCTGTTGACAATTTCGACAACACTGGCCGTGGGTGGAGGAATCGGGCGGAGACGTCGATTCGAATAAACTTGGGGATTTTATTCGGTTTTCATCGGTGGAAAAAGAGAATGGGGGGATGAGGCGGGCGGGCAAGGGTGGCGGGTTCGTTAGCCGATGTAATTTCAAACTTGCTGACTGGCCGCGGGTATGAATGGAACCGGAGGGCCGTGGGGGAAATCGGCTCGCGAAAAACCCTCCTGGTTATTGCCGTTCCGTGCCTCGTTCCCGTGTCTATAGCCAGCCGACGGGGGTTGGATCAGGGGCCGCGATTGACCGCCGGCAACATTTTTCTTCCGCTCGCCAAGTCGGCGGTCGCGCTCGCCGCGGTAGGTATTCTCTCCTTCGACCCCCTGCCAGGGGAAGCCTCGCTCCCCTCTCCCGTTGAAGAGTCCTCAGAGAACGCTCCCGCCGGAAAAGTTTCTCCCGCGACCGCTCAATGGCCCGGAGATTTTCGCCGACTGGTTGGAAACGTCGATGTAACGCGATTTGGATGAAAGACGATCAGCGTCTTTCATAGAAGTTCGGCAGACGGATTGGGAGACGGGATACTTCTCGGGGAGTGGTTCCCGGCCGTCGTTCTCCGTTGAGGAGTTCGACGCGGTCTCGAGTTTACGGCGACTGCCAGTTGGAAGTAATTGAAAGAGAGAGGGGGTTGCTTAAACTCCATTTTATTTCATTTAGCAGCTCACTTGAGCGGAGCTTTTTCCAGCGTTGCGTTCCTCGTTCACGATTTGAGAGAATACTTAGCGTTTCCATGGTCCTAGGATGTCAGAGGGCGAGATTTAACTGGGACGTAGCTAAAGCTCGTCAAGTAAGGATTCGTACTTATACTTTATGACCGTAGGATGAAATTGTAACAGATTACGTTACTATCCGCGAGGAAGAATTTATGCAATTCGTACATGGCAGATAAGTCACTAAAACGGCCGACGATCTCGAGATGGTCGGACTTTACGATCGGTCGTAAAGCGTGGCGGGCTCGCGCTTAAGCCCGATCGCGATCAGCGACGAGATTAGGCTAGATCCTTGCCTTGGAGTCGGTCGATCGATAGCCAGGGACTATGGGACCGTCCACGTTACAGAGACAAGCGCCTTCGCGTTTCGAATACCGCCATAGGCGTGGGCGACAAACAGTCCGGCTCTCGAGAACCGCACGGAACACCCAATATGCGGTAAATTGTCTCTGACAACTAGTTCACCAACACCTGCCAACCCGCGGGGCGATAATTAAATTTGCCGCCCAAATTAATTCCAATGTTAGCCCGTGCGGCTTCTAGGAACAGGCGGCCCGCTGATTACAAGGATTAAAGGAAACTTAAATGTAAACCGTGGACGAAGAATCGAGCGAGCAGGTCACTTAAATACCGAAAAATAGAGAGGGAGTCCAATATTACTGCAATGCACCACCGACAGTTCAAATATATAATCGCCAGGAATAAATATCTAGGTTCGATGAAACCAACCGAGTGAATATCTAAAGCAGTTATTTCCATGCCTTCCAATGAATAAATGAATCTGCTAAATCTTTCAGTAGATGGTACCTAAAGTTACTTTTCCCAGATTTAAAGGGGGAATATAAGAATTTAGAGCAGAGTATAGATTGTCGATACGTAGAATATTATCTCCCACATTTGTTTTCTACTTGGACGACTAAGCTCGTTCCAAAATGCAACTATCGATTGGCTGCGCGGCGAGGGGGTCGGGCGACCACGTTGCAGGAAACAATTTCGAAGTTCGTGGCGCAGCTAGACTTTTTCCCTGCCGAGGTTTCAGGCGCAGCGTTTGCACAGGCCTGCACGGGTCAGAAACACGGGCGTAATACCACGGCTGCTCGCCCATCTATTGTAACAGCCCGCCGTCACGAATCCGTCGTTTCAGAAGGCCTTCATCCGTGTAAAAGCCTCGGCGATTCGCCGCTAATTATGAGTAACGACAGCCTTTAACGCGCCCCGGCACGCCAACCCTCTCGCGTAGACACCCCCGCCGCGCCCTATTATTCTTTTTCTCGCTAGAATCTCTCGCAGTGGCCAGTGCCAGGCCACGAGCTTGTTTTAGACGTAAGTTGTTAGCGGGCTCTTGTCGAGCGAGGCACGCGCTGAATACCGAGGGAATCGTTAGGGTAGGTTTTATGAAAAACGAGGATTCCATTCGTTGCAATTGAGGGACGAAGGCTACCCCTCGTTTACGTGCAAACTTTTGCAAGTAGGCCAGAATTAAAACTGATTCGAAGTATAATTGAGTACAGCAGACACCAAATTGTATCTACAGACAGCAGAGAAGACAGAGGAGCGTCAAAAGATAACACGAGAAATTGAAAGACGCTGGAGTTACCAGAAGGTAGCGAAAGATCCTCCAGGAACGTTGGGGAGCATTAGAGGGTTCACCATTGCAAGAGAATCGGCAACTGCCCCCTCGTTAAACGAGAGATGCCCGCGAAGAAGCTGCAACTCGTGTAATAACTTGTCCGTGACGGTGTTATCATTTCGCGGTGGGCCGTGCCGTCGCTTTGCCAAACAAACGCCATGTAAATGAATGCAAATTAATCGTTCCTGGATCTAGCCGTTCCTCTTCCTTGAAAATTCCCTTTCTTGATCACAAAGCCGTCCACTCTCGCGGAACTCCGGTGGCCTCCTCGCCGCAAACGGCTTTTTTGTCCGTGGAAATCCGCCCGCAAATAAACGAGTCACGCCCAGCCATTTGTAAGAAGCGCGGGGCCAGCAACTACAGCGGCTTGCAGTATTCATTAAAAGCCACGGGGAACAAATGAAGACGGTAAATTGGACGGCAGAGAAACGAGACAGAGCGAAAAAAAAGGGTGGAGAAGACGAAAGGAGAAGAGGAGCGCGCTCTTCCTCGATCCTAATTCAACGGGATTCGGTACTTCGCGTTTAATTTCGCGCCACTCTCATCAAATCGAGACACTTCGCCGTTCCGCGATCCAACATTTAACTGCCCCCCGATGAAGATCGAGGACAAAGTTTTCGAATCAAGCGGCTAGTAATACAGCCCCGTCGTTGCTTAATGTAATAATTCAACGCGTTATCAGCGCGTTTCGGTGGAGCCGCGCGAGTTGGTTTGTGCCGGGGGTGAAATGTCGACAAAGGTTAGCGACGAAACAAAGAGGACGATTTCTAAAGGCGCTTCGTTACCTCGACAACGACGTCAACCACCGTCGACATCCGCGAAAGGCCGGTTTTAACAAAGGAGCCGACATGCACAAAGAGGAATATTATTCCTGCCGGGCGTAATCCTGCCGGGAGAGTGCGAATATTTATTACGCGGGCCACGCTTAAAACGGCCGGCTAAAGTGAAAACAATGGCGGATTTTCAGCAAACTGACTGGTCGGGCGCTAGTGCGCGCCCTGACTAGCCTGATTTAGGGCGAGCTCCTTTTCCCTCCCCTTTCCGCACACACGCATCTCCCACCCGTTTTGTCTTTCAAGCGGAAAAAGTTTTCCACGCGGTTGGAAGGAGCGACACACCGACGAGAGAACTGTTGCATCGTAAAAATGGGAGAACCGGGACAAGGCCGGGATTAATGGCCGGCTGACTTTTTAACTCGCACCGCAACTTCGTCGATTAATAAAACCTGTCGTCGGTTGTTGGAATAGCTTCCCGGCGATTATAGAATGTTTCACGAGCAATATGTCAGTGATTGTTCCTCTGGGGCAATCATTCCTCGTGGCTTACAATGGAACACACGTTCAATACGACACAGCTCCGAGCGAGCTTGACGACTAACTCTACATAAGCGAGGCTCGCGAGTTTTTTCCCACGTCTTCTTCGAGCATCCTTCTCTCAGTGTGGAAAGTTGTTTGCGTTAGCGCCCAACCGTCTTCGCTGACTTCTATTTCGCTGACCACGCATGCAAACCGACTGAAACCAGTGATATCAGAATCGCGGGACGTGGAACAAATGCTTACCACCACCATGACCTACCATCGTATCCCGCGTTGCTCCCATCACACTGCACTCCGCACTCCGAGACACGGGCATTAATGATTGTGAGTGGGAAAGATATAGGGCAGCGGGTCAAAGCCACGGAGTTAAAGTAAACCAGCGTCTGGTGACGAAGCAGCAGGCTTGCGAAAAACACGTGCAAAGAAGTCGAGCCGCACTTGAGGTCCTATTTCGATTCGCTTTATTCCCCGTTTGCGCTTTTGAAGGATAGACGATATCCTAGAAAGGGATGCCGTAGACACCGCCCCGGGCTTGCGCCGCTATAACTGTTGCAGGTACTTGAACGAGTCTACGACTCCGAGTGCACCTTTACTGGCAGATAGACGTAAAGATCGCGCGCGATGCTCGTTGCCTCATCTGCAGACGAGGAAATCCGTCTGATGGGGTGGAAGAAAACGCGAAAGGAGTCGTCCTTAGTCCTTTGTCGTTTGAAACGGGCTCTTGATTTCTCTGGTAATGCGCGCTCGTCGCGAAACGGACGTATTCCAGGCACCGGTGAGCCCGTCGTGCTTTCTGCTCTTTTCCTCTTGTTTTAAAATATTTGGGCTTTATGAACGCGCCCGCGGGGTGCATAAATTATACGGCGTTCCGTGGGACAGGGACGCAAAGAGCCGCTGCCTCGAGGAATATAATGTCCCGGCGGCTTTTTCCCCCCCACGGCGGAAAACACCGCCGATAAAGCACACAAATTGCGGGACGAGGGAGGAACGACGAAGGATGGAAGCGGGAGGACTTGTCCGATGAGTTTCGACGTCGCATCGAATATTCCTTGAATACGTTTCACCATCGCTTCGAACTTACAAAGTGTCCTCCCTTCCCCTGGTTTTTCCTGCCTGCCGTGTTCTTTGAGGAGCAACTGATGCACGACGCGCGAGAACGCGTGTTGGGGGATGTTAACGCGTATATTATAATTGTTGCGCGATTGCTGGGGAAAATAACGGGGGTGTAAATTGCGTTTGCGTTCGCGACAAAGGTATTTCTTGAAGATATTATATCTTTTTCAGGGTTCTTGGAACTGAACGGAGTGTTATGTCCACGAATTTTAGAATTATTTTTGACTTTTTGAAGCTCTGAAACCTCTCTATTTAGTGTCTAATAGCTTCCAACTTTATATCGCAGTAACGATAAGTAACGAGGTACATATTCCTGTGTTAACATTCGATCCGAAATGAAGGGAATTAAATTACATTTCACTGCACTCGCCACCTGAATCTGGCACATTCCAGTAGAACAGCAGAGGACGCAGTCACTTTATTAATCGAACAGTGGCGCGATACGCTGGAACCATCCAATCCGATTGCGCCCGATAAACAAGCGTAATAATCCTCGATATAAAAGGTGGATATTGAAAGCGCGAGACGGTGGCGAGACAGGAAATCGTTGGAGAACGTCGACCATCGTGAGAATGGGGGCGGATGGGTGGCGCAAGGCCTCCCTTCTTCATACATGGAAACGGGCGAAACGCATTTATCTTCGTTCCAGGTGAATCGAGTGCGAATAACCGAACACCGATAACCCTCGTGCACCTGGGACGTCGATCGACTTATTTCCGACAAATCGGCAGGAATGACGTCGGGTTTTCGATTGATCGAACGAGGAACACGCCTCGCGCCCTAGACGAAAACCTCCCTCGAGGATTTCCGGTTTTCCCTTCGTCCTCCGACCGGGCAACTTTCCTCCGGTCGTTCTAGAAATATCATGCAGGTGGAATCGTTCGCATCGTGAAAGTGAAATACGCGTTACACGTGGAACTGCATGGTCAACCCTAGTTTATCGATCTTCCACGAGCGGATGTCCACGCTCGTGATGCCTTGTGTATGTGAATCCGGAATTTCTGAATCCTTCCAGCGCCCCAAGAAATTTGAACCTGCCTACAAAGCGTGACTCATTTCCGCAGCAAAGTTAGGTCTTTGAATTCATATTCCAGAATCATGAAACCGCCTTTGAAACGGAGGTGAACACGCATTCTCCACGCGTCGAGGAGTACTTTTTACCACAGAGAGTGCACGAACCACGGAATATTTAGGATGCTTCCAAGGAACAATTAAACGGGGGTTAAAACAGTTCGTTGTCTCCCCCTAGCTCTATCTCCCTTAATTGCCGTGTCTTTTTTCGTGGCCTGTCCTCTCGTGCTCCCCATCGCGGTACATTCTTCGAAGACTCTGGCCAGAATTCGAGTCGTTTTATTTCAAGTATACCCGCCGATCCTTCTGTTCGCTCGTTCCACGGGCCGCCAGCTCATGCCGCAGACACGGTTATGTCCCGGAGATATTTTAATTGTCGCCTCAAAGCAACGCTCGCCCTGATGCGAGAATTCTTCGTCAACCGCGTGAAATATGAGAGAACTTGACGACTCGCTAATAACCTTCCTGGCAGGGCCAGCACGTGTCGAATTTAAAGTTCGCCGACCTTAATTTTTCAAGCTCACGTTGGCGCGCGTTTTCGCGCCTCTCGTCCAACTGTTTCGCGACAACGTTGAACAACGTGGACCAACTCGGTCGTAAAACTCGTCTTTATTCGGCGGCATCGAGTGGATGAAATGCTGGCGTTCTCTCGAAAGTTTCTTTGCATAAGGATTATTACAAAAATGCGATTTAATTTTTCCCGATTAGGCTTTATATATTTTCATAATGAAAAAACACACGAGGTACGATTTAAAACGATTCAGCTTCGGAGCAAAATATTTTAAAGATCGTTTTAGTGTGAGCGTGAAAACGCTTAATGAAGTCTGTCACTCAGTACTCAGACCACCGAGTTCAACCCGATTTTCACCCCGCTAACGATATAATACGCGTGAATCGCGATAACGCAGCTTCATTTTGGTGCCCGAATGAATGTGACGAACAGTGGCCGAGTAATTCCAGGGAGCCAACAGTGGGGGAAGAACTACAGACAACTCCCGACGGGGGGATTCCATTTCACGATAGTCGCGCTTTGATTTCCGTGACTCAGGTGACTGCCCGAAGAAAGGGTGCGCATCCAGGACCGGAAATTTATAGGAAGGTGGCCGAAAAGGGGTGACGAGGATCGCGCGAAGTTCGGAGCTTGTTATTAACACCCTCGTCCCCGCGACTTGGACCGTTCCTGTCCTCGAAAGATTCGGTCACAGTAACTTTCCACCGGTCCCGGATTAAATTCGACCCCGGACCCGCTGCAGAATTATGAAAAGAATCGAAAGGTGGAAGCATTGAAGCACACCCTTTCCCAGAGACAGCCCCGGGAAGGAAAGTCGAAGGGCCACGTTGAATAACAACGAGGGAGGATTTAGAACCCGCGATGCTACCGGGCTAGTGGAATATCCCCGTGGAGACGTAATAAATATTTTCGAACTGCTTTCGAAATTGCGCGGGCGTGTAACGGCGCCGACCGCGCTCGCTCGAATTAATTGGGGAGCCTAAATTAACGTAATCACCTTTACGGGCGTTTGAAGGCGTTAAAGGCCCCGTAATCCGCGCTCGTTTGATCCGGAGGAGCGCTCGCTTGTTCGCGTGCTCCTCGCAGAAGTTGCTAGGCGGTGTGCGGCCCCGTCGGTGAAAAATAATTTTCGCCGCTCGGGCATGGTAACTTTAGAACACTTCCAGCCATTTGTTCGCGCTGCAGGCTTAGAGAAGGAGTTACTTTAATATCGCGACTAGCAGCCACTTCGTATGCATGCTTGCACGCGGTGAATTCTATCCTACCTCTTCTCCTTTATCCCTGCTTATCTCGGTCCCTCTCCACGAAACGGCGACTGTTCGTAATCCTTAACGGGCTGGATCACCCGGATCAAGCGTTCCGATGCATATTTATTAGCGTAACGTAACGATCCCCGAGGAGACGTGAAATGTGGATTTGAAAACGTTGTTTTCTGAGAAAGGAAGATTCTAAGAGTTTTCGTCAAGCGACTCCGAAGGGACCTTTTGTTTCTCAGCCCTCGCTCAGCGATGCAGATCGCTGGAATCGATACAGAGAAAGACACGCTCCCCTTCTCGAGGGAGATTAATAAATAATGGAGCGCCGAAGTCGGCTCGATCGAGTTTCAGACGTTGCATCAAAGCAACGTACGCATCCTTTAATAAAGGATACGATGCCGGCAGACATCGGTAAATAATACAGGACGCTTTCTCTTTCCACGGACGGGGGTGCGCGGAACGCCCCGCGAGTAAAGATGATGTAGTAAACTCTACAGTTATTGGCACTCTAAGCGCAGGTGTTCGGAATGATTTCTCTGGGGACCCAGACAGTCCGCGAAAGCGACTCCTTGATTCTGGGCTCGGGCGAATCGCGTCAGGAATGGGAAATCAGACAAAGAGGGATTAACAGACGGCTTGGACGGCTTGGATGATTAAAAGCACGGAGCTCGAACTTTACAATCTCGAATTCCTCGTGCAACTTTTCCAAAACTAGCTATGGATTTAGCCAAGGAAATTACTCCCCAATAACAACTCGTTCTACAGAGAACCAAATGATTTCGCGAGTTCGCGACGAGCGCTATAATCGGGAGGAAGCTGGGTCCTCCAGCTCGAGGAGCGCGAGAAATCGAAACAAAAGAGCGAAGGTACGCGTAGGTAGGATCCCGGGCGGCGACATTATTGCCGGTACACGAAGGCGATGTCATTTCGGACGATTCGTTTTCTCGTCCCCTTCGGGGCATGGCGGGTGGCGCTGGAGAAAGGAAGGACGTAGGTGGAAACACGAACTTCCAAAGGAACAGAGCGCGGCCCGTGCTCACTCCGGTTTTCTCCGTGTGTCCACCGTATAGACGAGGCCGGGATCATAAATTCACAGCATGCGAGCGCCGGGGGAACGTGTCTTCATAAAATCTTAGATCGAAGATTGCCCCGTGGACGTCGCGGTGCCCCGGCATGCGAAAAAAATAATTAGAGGTCTGTGTGTCCTGTCCGTATGCACGCCACGTGTGCCACGCGCTGTTTCGTATAAATTACGCGGCCCCTCCACCGCCGACACCGGCGGGAATTATTTTGTTGTCCCTGTAATTGGCCCCGGCTTCATAGAGCTCTATTGAATCCGCCAGCGCGGATCGATCTCTTTAAATAAATTGCGTTTTTCGTTGCGCCGATAATAGCCGGAATCATGTCGGTGACGTTCGAGTGCGTTCGGCGGCCCCGTACTTTATATTTTTGAGCCGAACTGGAGGACTTTAAAGTGTCGCCAACAGTTTTCGACGGGGGTTTAACACGCGGCGGGCGGGGATTATGATAGTCGGATGGCGAATCGCTGGAAATAATCGCGCGGAGGATTTTTTTCGGCGGCGGGCGAGGTGTAAAAATGTAAATCGCAAAAATTCGAATGTAAATCCGCGGGAACAGGTAGCGGAGAGGCGTAAGCCCACCAGGGATTACGATAATTTATTCTCGCAGCCGTAGGGTTACTTTGTCCCCTGGCACCGAGATAAATTCGCGTCCCTTTTCCCGGGGCGGGCTTGAAAGCGACCTTCGCACCGATTAGACCCTCGTCGGGGTTCCAAAAATTGAAAACATTCAAGATTCGTTAAGGAAACATTTGTTTCGCTCATCGCAATTCCTTCGATCGAATCCCACCCCCTGCACAACGAATTATTTCAATTATCTGCATTTCTTCTTTCTCGTTATCCCACAGTCCCTGAGCGTGTATTAAATACCGATTTTTATCACGGCCGTTATTAATTTCCGTGGAGCATCTCCCAAGCCTCGGATTCGCTCGCTTGTAACGGCGTTCGGCGAAAGTGCGCTCGTATATCTCTCCACCCGTTCAGGTGTCTTCCGCGGCGGATATGTTTACTACCAACCGGGCTTCCTTTTTCTCCCTTTCTTGGCGTCGATTGATCATCTTCCCTGCCCGCTCGCCACCCACAATTTCACCTGAGGCACGGGCGAGGCGAGAGCGCGTGCCTCACGGTATTTTTCACGGCGGCGCGAAATTGTTTTCGCGCGGCGCGGCCTCCTTCCAGCACGTGCGATAATGTACACGCTCTATCCGCCTGTACGTGGTCACGAAAACCGGAACGTAACCTGTCGGGGATTATTCAGGCGAACGGGACGGCAAAGCTTTCGGAATTATCTCGCGAAACCCGCGTAAATTCTACCCCTTTGACAGCTGCGAATCACGTCTCTGTGACCGCAGAGATAATTACGGGCACGGGGTGATATTTTCTCTCTGCCTCTGTCGGCGCAGTGATACGTCCAAATTAGCAGCGAATGTCCCTTGAAAAATGTTTACTCAGCTACATCTTCTCGTTATATCCATATTATATTCTGTATAGTTTAACTTTCACAGACCATACTTTGCCTCTTTTTATTCTGATTCCTGGGATTCCAGTTCAATCAATTTCAATTACTTTTAAAGCAGATACCCGGAATCGATTCCAACGTAAGGGAGAGTGGGGTAATTGCGAACACCTAAGCAAAAAAGCAAACGAAACGAAAACTATATGAGAAACGAATTTGTTTATTATTTACAAACATACTTGAAGTATTTATCTATAAAGTACTGTGACGAATTTTTGAAAAATTATAATAAAAATCAACTTTATAGTGAAAAAGCAAAATCCTTGATGTTCGTGATTACTCGACTGCTGTGGGGTAATCACGACCAGAGTGCTAAATATCGCAGAAGTCACACAGAAAGCGCGACTTCAATGGTCAACCCATAAAAAATGTTGAAATAACCTATACTTAATGTATTTTTCAAATTTCTCTTCATTTGCGTTAGAGAAAAATCGCAATTGGTCGGAATATCGAAAAAAAATAATAAAGGTCGTTTTTTAAACTTTTTTTCTGAGCCTGTAATGAAAATTCAAAAATCCCTTTTGTAGATTTAAGCAAGTTTTATACATGATTACCCCATCTGATTTGTTCGTTAAGTGGTCTTTCCACGGTGACGTCCTGATAAATTACCGCTGTTTGGAACTTTTTTTTGTCACAAAAAGAATGTGTTTACTGAAGTCACGTTTTGCCTATCTATTAATACGTGTTTTGAGAATACAAAATTATTTTTTTCACATTTTTGTAATGTTTGCTTGCGCCAAAATAAGTGGGTGTAGTATGCGCTGTAAAAAAAAGGACGTTGCTTGAATCATGATTTTAACCTCTGAAATAAATTCTTTTTTGATTTTTGATGTCGTTGTACCCTTAATACCTTAAGGAGCCTTTCCACTGCGACGTCCTGATAAAGTACCGCTGTTTGGAACTTCTTTTGTCAAAAAAAGAATGTGTTTACTAATGTGACGTTTTGCCTGTCGATTAATACGGGTTTTGAGAATACAAAATTATTTTTTTCACAGTTTTGTAATGTTTGCTTGCGCCAAAAGAGGTGAGTGTAGTATGCGCTGTAAAAAAACACACCTCGACTGCGGACGCGATTTTCGAAAATCCATGTGTCTGAAATAAAAGAACCAAAAAGATTTGTCATCAGTATGACTGTCACTATGGCAGGGACTAGAATCATACATTTTCGTTGTTTTTTTCTCATCTTTTGCGCCGCCGAACGATTAAAAAATTTAGCTAATTTCTATAGTTCAATTCTGGACGTCCGCCATTTTGTTAATTCTTCATCAATGTAATTAATCTTAGTCCCTGCCATAGCGGCAACCATACTAATTACAAATCTTTTTGTGTTTTTTTGTTTCTCGTCACACGGTTTTTCGAAAATCGCGTCCGCAGTCGAGGTGTGTTTTTTTACAGCGCATACTTCACCCACCTCTTTCGGCGCAAGCAAACATTACAAAACTGTGAGAAAAATAATTTTGTATTCTCAAAACACGTATTAATAGATAGGCAAAATGTCACTTTAGTAAACACATTCTTTTTTTGACAAAAAAAAATTCCAAACAGCGGCACTTTTTCAGGGCGTCACAGTGGAAAGGCTCCTTAAGGTATTAAGGGTACAACGACATCAAAAAACAAAAAAGAATTTATTTCAGAGGTTAGAATCATGTTGGAAAATGTTGGTAAAAAAGTGATTTATTTCAAGTTAAAAAAAAACAATTATATCATTAATTTAACAGTAATTACATGCAATTGAAAATGAACAAAATATTACTTGAAACATGATGAAAATAATAAATTGTGTTTATCTTGAATAGCACGAGCGTTCCGTATTTATTACTTTCTGCCCGGCGTTAGATACGACCTAAACTATTAGCTAGTGGAGAGGGAACACCGTTATTATTTATTAAAACGCCGTAACATCGCATTCGCGATTACCCCGCTTTCGAGTTTACCCCACTCTCCCATACACACCATTCGATCACGAGCCCAAGCATTCATAAGATACTGTTTCCCCTCAAACCTTTCAAGTAGACAGGAAGAAGACTTTAAGATGACAAGACTACTCAGTCACGGCACTCACAGCGCCGATGCCCAAAAATCGACAGATTCTGTACCGATTCCTCTCTGTTCTCGGATGGAAATAAATGGCGGAAGAAGCTTCGGACATGGAGGGATACTGGTGGACAAAGGGCATGCTCGCTGACAAACGACAACAAGATCAAGGGAATCCCGTGCAGCATGAGAACGCACTTTACGAATCAAAATCGCCTTCGTGACTGACCACGGTGTCTCCATTCATCAGGCTTCCCGAAGTTCGACGGTTCCTCTTCTTTCTCCGCCCTCCACTTCTTCGCCCGCTGATTAATGATCGCGGAGTCGGCCGAGATCGGGGCGAATCTTCGCGTTGGAAGTTCCGTCGTCGAACATCGCCGGGGCCGTTAATTCGCGAGATCCAGTCGACGTCTGTCTGGCCGGCTTTCCTCCTCGTCGCCTTTCTTTTCGTTCGAGGAACCACGGATGCTCCGCAGCTTCTTTCAATCAACGTCGATTAATCTCGATTTGCGGCCCGTCTATCGTCCCTTCGTCCCGATCCTCCTTTTTTCCCCGCCCTCCCACCGCCGGCTTCCAGTCCGGTCCTTTATTTTTTCCCTTAGGCGCGCGTGTACCACGGAACTTTCTTGGCCGCCGGGCTGAGAGCGCATAATTATTCATCAGGGTCTTTGCCTAATTCTGGCTCGTTAATCACCGTCCACGGGTGAGACGCGGCGGATCCGGGGGCCCTCGGTCAACGACTCGCGCGAGATCGACGCTTTAAGCTCCTTTATTGAATCGTCGAGCGTGTATCGGCGATGTCGTTCCATCACCGATCACCGCAGGTGCCGCCTCGTTTCCCATCCCCTCGCAATTGTCCGTACGCGCAAGCTCTGCGGCGTGGGGGCGACTTGCTCGACACGGGAAGGGTTGATTCATTCGCGGGAGTTGTGTGACTCATTTGCGTACGACACGGAACATCCGGCTCGAAAGAAAATTAGCTGACTGCCGTGCAAAGACTAGCGTGGATCTCTCAACGCGGTTCTGTCGCACGTATCGCGGTTAGAGGATAGTATAATTTCCTGTAGTTTCCCTGATTACTCCCCTGTTATCGGAGGCGTTAGTCGTTCGCGATTTTCCAGCTCGCGCGGAAAGCTATCCAGTGGGATCGTTCACGCGATTAGCTGGATCATCGGCGCAATGGAAGTCTATTATACGGATGGCTATTAATTGAATCCGGCGCACGGCTCGTGTTATGTAACCGATATGCAAATAGATTGTCCGTTTCGCGGTGTGTCGCGCGTGGAATTAATTCCAGGGATTGTTTAACGAACGGTGCCAACGAAATCTGGGCGAAAATGAATCGACAGCTCGGAACAGAACACTGCGAGGCTCGATTGTCGTTGGAAAAATAGTGATAGGTACATCCAGTGTGACGATCGATGCCAAATGTGATTGGAGTGTATTAGAAAGGCTGACTGCAGACTTTTCTGATTTCACCGAATGTTTGTTGGCGAAGGTCACAATGCTGAGGTTGTCGACCGATTCCCTGCGACAGCAATAAGAAAAGACAGACTTGGTACCTCGAAGACAGCGTTATTGCGTCAAGGTTAACGAAAAGAACGGCGCGGCGATGATATCTTCCTCAGCGTGGATGGACGACGCCAGATTCTCATCTACGACCGACGAACTCCGTTTATTGCCTCTATCTGACCGTGCTACCGAATCGTTTCGACGCGAAAGCTCGTTCGTACGGGGCGGAGATTCGTATCGACCTACGGAACCGGATCGAAACTGCCACAGGACGGCGGTATCGGGGCAACGTATCGGAATAAAAACACGGGGGATTACGATTTTCGCGCTGCCTGATAGGTACCGGTCAGTTCGATAATTTCGCGGCACGAAGAAAGATCGCGCGAATTTTATATCCTCGGCGAGGTGGGAGCGGTTGGTACGTGGTTACAATCCCCAGAGGAGGGAGAGTGCGTGACTCGGGTGCTTAATTGCCCATTAATTATGCAAATTGAACGGTCACCTTGTTTACGTGCTCTTAAGGGTGAGTAACCGAACCTCCGCCACTTTTCTCGCCATCTGATGCAGCAGGGAGATGATAATTCGTGGAAGTTTCCGTTTGCCGTTATAGACTAGGTACTCAGAATTGGAAGCCGGGGAAAAGAAATGTACGAAGATCAGATTTTAGATAACCGAGTAGGTATTTTGAGGACTCTTCGCCTCCTAAGTGTGTTTAAGAGATCCAGGTGCGGTCTTCGTTTAATTATCTATGTTTAAAGAGCCACTCAGGAAGTCCTGATGATAGACGCGATTCTGAAGTATTTATCGTAAAAAGAAACAGCTACTTAAGTAGTCATCGCGTCATCCCATCGAAGGGACAAGTCACTTCTCTATCAATTGTAGTTTGATAATGCCTGTTTAACTTCCCATACTACGACTACTGACTATAGTGACCGCTCCCAGTAGTTTCAAGGAGAATAGATAATGAGATTCTGCGTTAAGGGGATATTTCTAATTCATTTTTCGAATGTTTAAGAATGTTTTAAAAATGAGTGTTTAAAATTCCCGTAGTTATAGGCATTTCAGGCACTCAGCGCTCACGTTAAACTTGAAACGCGTTTTTATCGAAACAGTGTTCTTAAAATCGGTGGAACATGTATCTCGAAAAGTTATTATCCGATTCGACTGAAACCTTTTTTATTTTGAAGAATATACTTCTGGCTCGTGGAAGAACCAGTAAAATTAAAAAAATGACAATTTGTAATTTTTAATGGCGTTCAATGGACGAAAAATATGGGGGGAAAGTGATTTCAAACTTCAAGTGTCGTTATTTTCTCAAAAAATGTAATTTTTTGTCATTTTTACTGCGAAGTCCACGAGCGGGTTTCATGCCCTTCAATAATTTGGAATTGTATTTTATTTCAAATCAATAGTTCAGGTGCTACAGGTTCCACCGTTTTGGATGAATTTTTTGATGCCTCGATTTTAACAACTCCCCAGTGCAATGATTAATTATAAAACAAAAAATTTATTTCCGAAGTTTAAGACAGTCTTAAACCAATGCAAAAAGTCCCAATAAATTATATGTAGCAGTTTTCCTTTAATTAGTTCCTAAATATCACCTATTTTTAGGGATTCCAGCCCCTTAAACTCTTTCATTCAATATTATTCACGAGCAGTAATGAGAACTATAGCTCAATCTTATCCTCGTGCCTAATACCTACAAAATTCACAAATTTGCTCGTCTCCTAAAGTTCACAAACAGGACCCCCGCGTTACACCTCGCTATCAGGAGCACAAGGTTCGAAAACATTCCTTTTAGAATATCACCAACGCACTCATCGGTTCCCACGTTCGCCAGCCTCCGTGTCCTGCCAGAGCCTCCATCCGCAGCCGCGTTCCTCCTCACCCGAGAAGGGATGCCGACGAGGCAGAAAGGGATGCGTCCCATCGATCAGTGGCTCGTTCAGGCCGCATCGCTCGCCGTTGTCCTCGAGTTCTCCTCCCTTCCGCGCTCGGAAAGTTCGTCGTCCAGTTTTATTTCGGGGGCGTCCGTTAAGCCGTCAGCCGGAAACGTATTTGGCCCGGCGGAGCCTGCCGGTAATTGACGCCGTTTCGATCCGTTCACGTCGATAGATCCAGCGCTGGCCAGGCACTCAAGCCACCCCCGCCCTAATTACCTCCCCGCGTAAAAACAGGCCAGTCGTTAGTTTTCACTCTCCCCGCCGCCCGCGACCGACTAATTAATTCTGGCCCCGGAGCCAGCTTAAACCGTGAAAACGCGGCGCGACCAAGGGGCGAGGGGGCGAGCTTTTCGGCGCTTTTAGGCGCTCTCCAATTAGACACGGATACGTAAGCTTCACCCGCGGTAAATTAACTCCTCGAGGCAACGGGCGTCATGCGCGAGATTGATCGTCCCGCGGCCCTCCGCGGCGCGGGACGCTGTCGCGGGGAATAGTTTTCTTCTGACGGAGATACAGCCGCGTGAAATACAGAACGACGCTTTGTGCCACGGACAGCCGGAGAAATTGTGCGACCGTGCCGCGCGAAATGGAAAAAATGCTCGTCGCCGCGCGAGGGAACGAGCCGAGAATGGAAGCCGTGGCAGAGTTGCGTTGGCTGTTGTCGTGATGGATTCACGCCGGGAATTGAAACGCTGCTTCGATATCAATGCAAGGAGGAGAATTTCGCGTCGACGATTTCTCAAATTCTCCGATGACGGCGGGAAGGATTGAAAGCAGTTGCCGGTACGAGATAGAGAATGCGCGGGGTGAAAGTATCACTGCCCGAGAGGTTAAGAATCTCTTGGCTCTAGTCACTTTCTTTATTCTAGTCTTACTTTTGTGGAAATAATCAGTTTTTATGTTTATCTACTAGTTAAGGGGGGACCCCACCCTGAAGCCACTAACAAAAGACAAAGTTTGAGATTGCTTCGTTCATATAAATAAAAATATAGGACTTGGATTTTTTATATACGGTAAGTTCTGGAGAGTTCGGCCAGTGTTGATATTTTAAGAATGACGCAAGATAGGGCACTGATGTGTCATTGACACAAAAGAAATGAATGCGCTTGTTGTTGATATTGCATTGACCATTGTCACAAATCCATATTTAAATTATAGGAAACACTTAAGACTTTATGCGAGTCTGAAAGTTTTTAGACCAAGTTACAGCGCTGGTGATATTTGAAAGACAGGTAAGTTTATTTACACTATTCCGATATTGGGGGATATAATATGCATAAAACTACCAACAATACGTATGTATTCGTTTTTAATTTATTTTGACAAGGTGGTCGATCACTCCCTTGATTATGGGATAGTCCGACCAAATTAATGCGGGGCAGTCCAACCACATTAGTTAAATATGATATACAGGTGTCCGTTGTATCTGAAAAAGTGCAACTATCTCGAAAAATATGAATGGTACGAAAAAATCTTTCAGACGAAAATTGTAGGATGTCGAGGGGGGCAGAGCACGCCCGTATTTTTTATTTCTTATTCTTGTAACTGGCATCGAAACGTTTTCTAAACACTAGCTACATGTATCTTTTTTACTGTAAACGCATCTTCAGATTCCGGGAGCGAAAACTCCATTCTACGAGATAGTGATACGTCTTTAAAAAACTGGGACGAAAACGAATGCGTGGGATGCGGAGAAAACTATTTCGAAATCTCCAAAAGCGACGCTTGAATTAAATATATACACTGAATCCGTTGGTTTCGCGATATTAGGTGCTCCAAGTACAATAATGTTTGTGATTTACATGGAAAACTGAAGAAGAAATAACATATCAATTAACTTCTTCGTGTATTATACTTTTTGTAAGCTACACTTTTTGTTATTTTTCAAGGTCGGTCTCACCCGTAGTGGGTGGACGGTCTAACCCGGACATGCAGGGGAGACCGACCAGTTGCAGTGCCAATGTTTTTGGTTGAAAATGAAAATAAGTTTTTAAAATTATCGCACACTATAATTTATATATACTCTAAATTGCTTGAACTTTGCTTTGATTTTCACAAAACAACCAAAATGTGAAAAACAATGATGCTACAATTTCATTTCCAAAAAGTGGTCGAACTCTCCCGGACTTACAATACCTAGTTTTAAAGTAATCTTTATTTTGCCAGAAAACATTTTTTTATGAAGAATTGTACAAAATAGCGGCGAACAAAATGCCTTCCCGGAGCACTGCAAGAAAACTGGCCACCACTCCCGGGAATGATTGGATCATTTCAGAAGGAAATACAAAAAAAATATATAAACTGGAACATATTATCTTCCACCTAGCGTAGGATTTTGTTGATATTTTAATTATTCGATTTTTTACAAGCATTTCAGTGCAAGTTTGTATGTCAAAAATTAAAGTTAATTCTTCAAACTGCTATAATTTCCAAATAATTCGAATTTTGAGAAAATTTTGCAAGTGCCTTCAGAGTGGGGTCTCCAGTTAATAAAGATAGGGGCATTTGATTATTAAAGAACATCGATGAAGATAAACTTTCCGAATGAAAATATTGCAGGGAGTATTGAAAGTTCTAAGTTTGAATTCTATGCTTGCGCGCCAATTCCTTCGCGCCAATTTCTATTGGGAGGAGGAGGAGGATGCTCGGGTAAGAGAATTGCTCGGGAAAACTGTCGCTGTTTAGGACGGAAATGCAAATGATATTACAGCGATTAATTATCGAAAGACATATGAATTCGTATATCAGATCGGGAAAAATGGAATTCTAGGATTGTTCCCGACTCTTTGGGAAGAAGAATTGATTGTTAGACGCTATTATTATCGTGAGGTGAAAGCCTGTGTCTGGTCAAAAGACTGCAGGTTAAAACGCGTGATTTGTTTCCTATTCTTTAAAACGAAATATCGATTGTTCTCACCGTTATCATTGAAAAAGGGAGCCTCAACCTTGGCCGCGACCGCAGACGAACACACGAGCGTTAATTTTCCACTGAATTTATCCGATTTTCACTACTTTTTGTATTATTCACACGCGAGTACACTTTCCCTCTCGCCGCGATTCCGAAACTGGTACTCCGAGACGCGCCGCCAGGCGTCGCCGTCGTCTGACGCTTGTGAACAATTCGGCGCCATAATTTGAACGTTTAATCGCCACGCTAAATTAAAAAAAAATCTTCAATAACAATTAAAAAGCATCGGTACCGTAACCTGGGGGAACATTGGCAGTACGGGGTAACATTGGCACACGCCGGGGTTACATTGGCAGCTATGCGCATGAACATATAAATTCGTATTCGAGATCGAGATTTCATTATAGGTAACTTTGTTACGTATTAAAAACTTACCTTTCTGACTTCAGATTAGTAAAACTTAACCTGTTAATGCTATTTATATGATGTGCCAATGTTACAATTAGATTTTAGTTAAAATGTAAAAAATAAACAAATTTAAGTGTCAATATATCTTACTAACTTCAGATTAATAAAACTTCACCTGTTAATGCTATTTATATGCTGTGCCAATGTTACAATTAGATTTTAGTTAAAATGTAAAAAATAAAATAAAATAAACAAATTTAAGTGTCAATATATCTTACTGACTTCAGATTAGTAAAACTTAACGTGTTAATGCTATTTATATGATTTGCCAATGTTACAATTAGATTTTAGTTAAAATGTAAAAAATAAAATAAAATAAACAAATTTAAGTGTCAATATATCTTACTAACTTCAAATTAATAAAACTTAACCTGTTAATGCTATTTATATGATGTGCCAATGTTACAATTAGATTTTAGTTAAAATGTAAAAAATAAAATAAAATAAACAAATTTAAGTGTCAATATATCTTACTAACTTCAAATTAATAAAACTTAACCTGTTAATGCTATTTATATGATGTGCCAATGTTACAATTAGATTTTAGTTAAAATGTAAAAAATAAAATAAAATAAACAAATTTAAGTGTCAATATATCTTACTAACTTCAAATTAATAAAACTTAACCTGTTAATGCTATTTATATGATGTGCCAATGTTACAATTATATAGATTTTAGTTAAAATGTAAAAAATAAAATAAAATAAACAAATTTAAGTGTCAATATATCTTACTAACTTCAGATTAATAAAACTTCACCTGTTAATGCTATTTATATGATGTGCCAATCTAACAATTAGATTTTAGTTAAAATGTAAAAAATAAAATAAAATAAATAAATTTAAGTGTCAATATATCTTACTAACTTCAGATTAATAAAACTTCACCTGTTAATGCTATTTATATGATGTGCCAATCTAACAATTAGATTTTAGTTAAAATGTAAAATATAAAATAAAATAAACAAATTTAAGTGTCAATATATCTTACTAACTTCAAATTAATAAAACTTTACCTGTTAATGCTATTTATCTGATTTGCCAATGTTACCCCGTAACGGCTGGTTTTTAACATGTATTAAAGAAGAAAAAGGACAAAAATTGTATGCATTTTGACACTTGTAGTACAATCACAAACGATGCAATGTTATGATAGGATACTTAAATCAAATTTAAACATGCTACTTTTTACATTATATAACAAAATGTCTCAAAAACCTATCAATGTTCCCCCAGTTTACGGTACACCATCAATGACTATCCGCTGTATGAACATTTCACTGAAGACTCTTTAAAATGTTTCCTTTGTTTCGGGTCTGGTTGAATTAAGAAGATGGGATTATAAATTCGCCCAGCATAATTTGAAAGGAAAAATCGATCGTTCCTGTTATAATCATTGATAATAGGCACACTGTCGTAGCTAATACGGCATTGAAAGGGTTTACCGATAAAAATCGAAGAGCATTAGTACTCATTTCTACAATTCCTATTGAATGATCCGTGCGAAATGTCTACAAAAGGAATGGCGCTTGAAAATTATCAAACGCTTCCACTCGAGGCTCTTCTAAAGGGAATAATCCGTATTTCTCATCCCCGTCGCCGCGGAGAAGGTCTGCCAGGCGTATTCACGGCGCCGAACGACCCAATAAGAGTCGAATACTCCGGATTATTCTTACATAAATTCCCGGTTCGATTCGTCCAACGAGGGTATACGTTTCGCCAGGTCGATCTCTTTCGGGATTCTCCCCTCGGCGGAGGACGCAGAAGAAGACGTTGCAAATTGCGGGCGGAGGAAGGTATAACCATAACCAAAGCCGCGGACAATGCCGGGAATTCCATTTCTTCCTTTCCCGATATGCAGCCCGTTTAGATGTGCGTGGAACACGTAGCGCCGGAGTACAAAAGGGCTGCGTCATGTTTGGGCGGTGGTGTTGGTGTGCTCGTTGCGCGAAAGAGACTCCACGGGAGAGTCGTGCAGACCCTGATTACACCATAAATCGAATCTCGGCCGACCGCGCGGAACCTCGGATTAAATGAAATTCCTATGCCATCCCGTATATCTTTCGACGGGACGGTGGCTTCGGTAACGAGTATTACGCCGATGTTACGTTTTCCATTTGGAACCGTTGCTTCTTGATCCACTACGGTTCAGCCAACTAGACACTCGGCTTCACCGTAATCGAGAGAGCAAGCTTGGATCTCCTAAATTCTACGTACGAAGACTTAAACGATCCCGCCATTACGAAATCAGGACAAAACCAGCTGGCTATTAGACGCTACTTTCTCAACGGTTTAATCTAGATAGATACTCATTGTCAGTGGTCTAGCCAGGTATCTTTGGATCTTCCAAGCAGTCTTCAGTGGAAAGAATGCCCGTTCAATCGTTTCGTGCATTCCTGCGAGACAAACGCCTACGCTTTCGTCTAGATTCGCACGCCGTTCCCGTTTCGAATCACGATTGGAGTCGCCATTCGTTCCGATGTCGCTGCCCCCGCGTTGTTTCGTATTATTAGAAGACAAAGCGACGCTCGGAGAAGGACGGGGAAACGGGCCGATAAAACGCAGACGGAGAATGAATGAAACGCGCGCGTCGTGAACTTGCAGCGTGGGCGGCAGCCCGAAAGATCGACAAGATCGATAAGTTCGTCCGGGTGTAGTGATCGCTCGTGGTTCCATCGGGGATGTGATTCGATCGCCCCGCGCGATCGGAATCTGGCTTGAACATGTAACGACGAGCGACCAGGCCTCAGAAATTTCACGAAAATTCGGACACCCATCGACGCCCATTCTGAAATTCAATGACAATCATTCTGAAACGTGAGCTCGAATAGCTGGTCGGATCTTGATGGAATAATCAGTACGTTTCCCGAATTCTGTGACAAGATACGGTTCGAGATATTCGGGATTTGTGAATGCAGATATATAGTATGACATTGTATCGTAAAAAGAGTGCATAGGTACAACGTTTAACCACAGTTTTGAACAAATTTAAATACGATTTGTGTGTTTCGGGGCGTCGTTCCGAACAATTGCATTTAAAGGAAAACGAGGAATTCCTGCTCACGCGAATCTCCAATTTTATCGGCGCAAAACGTTGAATCGCCGTGACGTAATCCCCAAGGCCGCGGGGGAGCTTAACGTGCCTTTCTCGCGGCGCTGGGGACCAAAGAGGAGGACATCGTGGCACGAAGCTACGAGGCGAACGAGTTCTGAAACGAAACCGAGACCGCCCCGGCAGTCCGCCACGGAAGTATCTGGCTTTGGAAAGTTTTTAACGAGCTTTCTCGCTCCCCCCGTCTTTTCCACGAGACTGGAGCGGTGTTTACTTTGTCGAAGTCCAGGCGACGACGCTGGTACCCGTAGATGGGAAATCTTGCGGTGCACCAGCCGTTTGTTATTTGTCTTCGTCCGCTCTGCCAGCCCCGCCAACGGCGAAAAACCGTGATGCTGGAAACTAAAATGCTCGACGGGCGGAAAGCGACCATCCCAATTGCTCGTGTTTGACACCCGTCCCCCCCGACCAGTCGCCCCACCCTCTGCCGGCCGATGTTAATTAAATCGCGAAATTGAATTCTGTCGGGAATTACTGTCAATTAAAATCGAATCGCCTTTGACGCTCGCCGACTGAGCCTCGAGCATTGCGATTCTTAGCGTTCAATCAGCGACGTGTACCTCGTTACTGGCGCGCGTTTTGTCCCTTTCATGGTTTATCGATCGCATCCGCAGAATTAATAGGCAAATAAGTGAGAATTTAAATGGTAATGGTAGAATTGGTGTAAAACGCGTGTGTATACAGCATGAAATCGTCAGCAGCAGTAATTGACTGTAAATTGATGTCGTTTGAGGAACAATTCGGTAAGTCGTTCTGGTCCAGCATCAAAGGCTCCGGTTCGCCGAGTGTTTGGAGTGCTTAATGGAGTTTGATTTCTTTCCAAGTTTTTTTAATTGGTCTACGTGGCTATGCACTTCGCGTGTACACAGTTGGCAGAGTACAAATTCGCTTTCGGGAGTAATCTAGTTTCAGTGCAGATCGGGCCGCAAACTTTGCTCGTTAGAAAAATCCAAACGGACGTGGAAGGATCGAGATATGACGTTAATCCTTTGACAACTAGGAGGAAAAATTCTTTGAAGCACTCTGATACCTACAGTACAGACTTCGGAGCTTCGAGCAGAATTTTTTGAAGAGTCCCGTAATTGAACCACGGCTCGCCGTGTTTATACGAGAGAACGTTTTACACACCTAATCTTTCGCAGCTTAGGAGAGAGGGAGTCGTTGTCGTGAAATGAAATCACGAACTTTGCTTTTCCATGTAGGGTGGACGCTAATGCGGAAGATGAAGCTGCGACGTTAATCCTTTGACAGTTCGAGAACGACTATTTGTCGTGCTAATGTCACGCGAGAGAGCGGAAACTGAAGGACGGAGAGAGGTGGGCGGGATAGAGAGGGAGAAAGAGCAGAAACGAGGGGATGACAGGGGTGACCCTCACGCGAGTGTCCCACCCTTTGTTTGAGCTTTGTCAGGCGAGATACATTTTCCGTTTCGCGCCGAGGGTGCAAAACGATTGTTCGATGCTAGAAGCCCGCACACGAGAGCATCCTTCGGTCGCACTTACGCACATCACCGCACCCCCAACTCTTAATTCCTCCGTCGTCGGATTTATTCCTCAAAGAAATCGGCCCGACAGCCTGCAGATCATCCGGATCTCAGTCACGAAATGCCACCTACCGATCGCATCCCCATCGTTTCTGCTCCGTTTCACGCGTACGCGTCACTCGCGACACGCGTTCATTTCAATTCGGGGTAGTAAAGTTAAACGGGGTGAGAATGTTCTTTAGTATTTAAGGGGACATAGTACTTTCTTTGTCCACAAATTAAATATCATTTATGATTTTTTTTCTATATGAAAATGAAAATCTAGAAAGATAGGGTTTGTTGCAAATGAAAGATCACTGTTTGACAGTATTAAAAGAATTTTTATTAAAAAAAAATCACCCTCCCTTCTCTCGTTATAGTCGCTCAAAGTTAGTCCCTCGCGGAGTGAGTAGAACTGCGGTGCCATAAAGTTCCGCCTTCTAGGCATATCTGAAACGTAAAAACTAATCAAGACACTAAAATGTATTACATGTTGTGGTCGTTGACCGAGCCGATTCCTAAATTTCGCATTTGAAGCAAAATGGCGGACTGTCAAACCTACAGTTTCAGTGTCGAAATGTGATACCTACAGTTTGACAGTCCACCATTTTGTTTTAAATGCGAAATTTAAAAATTGGCTCTGTCAACAACCACAAAATGTAATCAATTTTAATGTCTGAATTTGTTTTTATGTTTCAGACAAGCATAGAAGGCGGAATTTATGTCACCGCAATTCTACTTAAATCCGCGAGGAACCAACTTTGATCGACTCTAACGAGGGGTGGGAGGGCGCTTTTTTTAACAAAAATTCTTTTAATACTTTCAAACAGTGATGTTTCGTTTGCAACAAACCCCACCTGTCTAGCTTTTCATTTTAATATAGAAAACAATTAATAAATAATGCTTAATTTTCGGGTAAAGAAAGTACCTTCTATGCTACTTTCAGGTGCAATTGCTTAGAACCATAACTGAAGAATTTACAGAATAACCTGCCCTTCTAATCGCAAGAAATTTTCTACTTGAGGAAATCAATATTCTAGCGTAGCTTCTCATATTTTCAACCGTTCGAATCCCTTTAATTCTGAAAATCGAAATCATCCCGAAAGGGAACAAAAAAGGAATACGCTGAACAACAGGCAGACCCGGGTCGATATATCGGGCATTCCTTTCAACTTTAATTACCGGTCCCCCCGATAATCCATTGCGATACGGGGAGCGGGCCAGACAAAAAGCTGAGGATATCGAAGCGAGCGTCGGGGATGGCAGGCGCCTCGTCGGCAGTCGATCGACGCACACCTGTATCGCGGAGTCTAGATCGGCGTGCAGGTGTAATCCGTGCCGCTCAATCGAGGCCCGACTATGGCGAGAATCGGTTGTAGCGGGAATCGGTATTAGCACTCCCCGATTATGTAAAGCCCGAGCGATTATGGAGATCGAATTAAGCTCATGGCGTGCGTTCGCGCGCCGAACGAGCTTGACGCGTGAAGAGAGAGCTCGCCCGGAGGGCGGTGGTCAGAGGGAAAAAGGGGGTCGGTGAGTACTCGCGGAGCAGAGGGTAGAGGCTCGACGCGAACTGGACCCGCGGCGCGGGGCTTGCAATTCTCGTAAATTAAAGGACAATCGAAGCGAGGTCACCCCCTCCCTCACTATTGTTACCGGCTCTGCTTGAAACGGTGCGACCGGACAATGCGCTTCCAGTGAGCTTCCACCCGTCGTATTTCACGTAACTGCCAAACGTCCGCGGCTTCCGACGCGAAAGAGAAGCGTAGACGACCGATGGGGATGTCGAAGGAGCAGAGAGCGTAGGATGGCTGTTGACGACGAACCAAGGGCGGAGGGTGGCCGAAGGGGGGGTCGTGTTTTAAGCTCGTTACACCGTGGGTAAATCGACAAGTTCTGGAGCCGGCTTAACGCCACCACCTGCCACCTGCTGGGCCACGCGTTTACACAGACTCGGTGCTCTCCCGAGTTAGACTGGATCTTCTTGGTTTACCTCGGAATCACGACGGTTTGCCTCGAGTTACGGGGCGCGCTTTGATCTTCGGCTCCGATAAGTCGCGAAAGGATCGCCGCGCCCGTGCCGATTGGCTGGGCCAACTTCGACTAGTTTCCAGGCCGGATATCCGAAGTCCCTTACTTTCGTGACGCTGGATGGGTCGGTAATATTTTAAAAGGGGGTTAATCGCGACGTGTCGGAAACCAGCAGTTTCCTCGGGGGAAAGCGATTTCTCTGGATGATTCAATGTGTTCGTTCAATCTCGCGGCTCGGCGTGTTTACTGTTCCTAATCGCAGGTCGATACGTTTTAATTAACAAAAGTACTTACGCGTAACTATCGCGTGTTTGAAGAATTGCCACCCCCTTTCTACGTAGCTTCGCACCCTCGGTCTCATTGTAGGCGTTCTATTAGAGTCCGTCGAAGCCTTCGCGGCGCAATTAAGCCCGTGGACGCAGCCGTGTAATAAATCAGGGATCAATAAATTAGCGGACGGTTGAAGCTCCCGCGGCTGACTTATCTTCACAGCGGAATCGCGGCGTGGCAGCTGCCGGCCCGCGGAGGGGTGAAGGAAAACGGAAGCTGGCCCCAATAAAACACTTGCCGCCGTCGACGCTCTTACGTTTACGTCTGCGTTCGCTCCTCGTGCTAATCTGCATTTTAAATGCCCGGTGCTTCCCTGCCACGGTGGCGGGACCGATAACAGAGAGCCGAAACCCCACCGACGCCATCCCCCGGTTCACCGGCACGAGCTCCTTCAACCCCTTTCGGACCAGGCAGCGCCGGATGCGCCACCGGATACTTGGCGAGTACGTTCTCGCGCTCACCGTCGCAGATAAAAGTGGTCAGGACGAGGCATTGCGAGCTCGCTACGTCGAGTGCCTGTCCGTGGCAGACCTCCGTGAACCTGAGGCCATTGTTCTCTCCGCTTTTTCGAGATTTCGCCATCCTGGAGATATTAATATCCGGTCGGACCCGGCCAGCGTTTATTTTCGCCGGACGACCGCTGCCTCGTATTTTCAGCGACGCATCGCTTTGGATTATCGCCCGCTCGAGTAAGGCTCTCGCTTTATATTTTCTGGGGGGTGGAACCGACGTTGAGAACGCCAATGAACTTTGGCACATTAAATCGCGCAATACCTACCCAATACCACAGTTAATGCCTTTCTTCCTCAGACTCGTAAATGTTATTGGTAATACTGAGGAATTGAACCGTCCGTGGTTTCAACCCCCCAGAATTATTGGTTTCTCAGATATAAATAGCTGTAGCTCGATAAACTCAACACCCACCAGCGATTTCGTCGATCAAACATTTCACCGCTTCGTGGACGCCAGAATCGAACAGTCATAAAAAATACCGGTCCACCAGGTTTCAATCTGTTTCCAGGGTGGCGTCATCTACGCGGACACAGTCGATGGAAAGTGCAGCGAGTGGATCAACGGAAGTGAGATGTCGCGGATCCTCTAGCACCGTAAATCACCATTGCCGGTCGCTCGGCCCCGAAGAAACGCTCGATTTTACGGTCGCCTCGAACTGAATGGGACAAGAGTTACGACGACGCATCGAATGCATATCCCGGAGGGTGAAGCCTCGTCGACGAAAGGGAAGGATGACTCACAGCCGAGCCGGGGCTCGTTGGCTAAATGGCCAGAGATCATGGCGCGTTCCTCTGAAAAAGTTCCTCCCCCATGCCGTCGACTTTCCATGCGTGTGCATTTCGCTCCGCGAACCCGAGCAGCTCTCTCGCTGGTAACGAGAAAGGACATCCGCGTGTTCACCTTTGTCACGATTCTGCAGGCGGCCGAGCGTCCCGACGCGTTCAAAGGACAAGCGAACGCACGTCTCGTCTAAAAATTCTGGCTCCCCCGGTTTTTCCTTTGCTTCACGCGAAATTAAATGCCCTCGCCACCTTCCCCATGCGTGCGCTCCTACGTACAGGGTGATGTTCAATTGTTGTTGCCATGTTTTGAGTAGAATAGAAAGGTGTCGCCGGAGATGAGCTCAGAAATAAACGAAACTTAATGGTCCCCAGCAATCATCCCCGATATCAAATGGCACCTAAAAGACGTAGCAGTAAGTACCCACGTTCCTTCGAATTTCATCCCCGCGTTATTGTATTCTGCACGTAACGTGCTGCGAGTCCATCCGAGAGGCTAATACCCTCTCGTGACGGTCCACTCGTCACCGAGTAAATTCGACGTCAGGTAACGTCGACCGGCTGCATCCCTCTTGTTTCGTGACACGTCCAGCAAAGGCAACTCGAGCGTCCTCGCGGGGCCGCGCTCGCGCTCCTAGAATAAGACACGCGAAAGTTGGTTGTCAGGTAGGTACGTCCTCGACGGGGCGCGATTGTCTCTTGCCAAAGTGAATGGCGAAGTCAAAGGGGGCACCGACTACTTTTATCGGTGGATGCACCTACCCCGTTTTCCCTATGGTGAATTTCGTCGAGTCGGTCGCCGTGCGAGCGAACAATGGGTTTTCGCGAACGACCGCCCGGTCGAGTCGCAAAAAATAGAAACACCCGGATGGAAAGGTCCTTTGTTTCCCCGACGATGGTCCGCGCGCGTAGCTTTTAAAGGGGCGAGCCCCAGCCCGACGAGAAAGGATCCCGCCTCGCCCAGGAACTTGCTTCTCTTTGTTCCAGACGATGCCTTGCCGCGTTGAGTCTTCCTGGAAACAAATAATCTCAGACCTGCCCGTAAAAGCATCTTTCCGGGGAATCATCAAATTAAAACGTTGGAATCGCGACATTGTTCCCCGAGGCGACTTTCCGAAGTTCCTAGTGCTTCCGTGACACCATGGAAATTTTCCAATCTCTTAGTCCTTCTTACGGACGTTCCGCGACGCTTGTCGGACACCGTCTGAAAACTCCGCGGAAGACAAAGCTTGGATGCTGAACTACACAAGAGGGGGAACGCGCGGAGAGGGGTCCGTGGAGTCGAACCCATGGAGTGACCTTTGACTTTTTAATCTCTATGAAACGCGCGAACCGTGGATTAAAAGCCTGCCAGTAGCTCCCCCTAGTGTCCCCTGTCCCTCGGAGCTTCCCCGCGCGCGCTCGGCTGCGCGAAAATTTATTAACACCCCAAACAGGAGCGTCGAAGGGGGACGGCCGCGAACAAAGTAACGCGACGGCGCTTCCAGTAGCGGAGGCGTCATCAGATAGAGATACGTCGGAACTCCGCGTCGGTTCTGTCTATCTGTCGCGGCCAGACAATGCGAGATCCGACGACAGACGTGGCCGAACCGCGCCCCTTTCATGTACCACTGATTGATACCCTTGGTCCTGTCCGACGTGGGGTTGCGACGGTAATGTCGTCCTCGTTGCCACCGCCGCCACGTTATCAACGCCAGCTCTCGAGATCTGCCGATTAACAGGGCCCTCGATATTTCGCGGATGCTGCTGAAATTGTTCACAAGGAGGTTACACAGCGGCGGGCCAGTGATGGCTCTGCAATCGGTGTTGGCAGTGTTTCTGGGATCGTGCTTAAAATCACGGGAAATTAATTGAAGCCCCTCTACAGCCGCGCCACAGGGAATTCGTACCGTGCGTAGTCAGACAACGCGGCTGATGCCGGGGCTGATTTATAACTTGACGAACGATGAATGGGAGACACTCGATGAACTTTTCCAATTACCGTTATGCCTCCAAAACTTCCCATTATTGTATAGATACCTTTTTCAGGGCAACCGCTTCCCACCGAGACGTAATATCCAAGGGTAACTCTAATCCCGGCTCGCGAGCGAGCCAGTCACGAGGTGTCATCTCGCGCCGCGTCAACAAGATTCACAGCCCGGCTCCATTGTTCCCAGACCGCAAAATGACCCGCGTCAATCGCCGACAACCGCATCCGACCGTGTAACACAGCGATGCAGCGATCCATCCGGCGATCCGCGACGCGTTACGCTCGTTTCAGAGACAATCGGCCCTCGGACCGTCCGCTCTGAAACTTTTGACAAATGTCGTTCCGTCTGGGACGGATGGAGGCGCGTTTCAAAGGAACGGGGCGGGCTATAACGGGATGATCCGCGGATACGGGACGGCGAGTTATGCGTCGCTTCTTGTTAGAGTGATGCGAGCGAGCGACGATCAAAGGGAGCATTCCTCCGAGGCAAGAATCTACGGAATTGCTTCCCGGACGCGGTGACAAGCCGAGTGTGACGATTCCGCGAGGAAATTAGCGGGTCGACGGGCACGTCGTCGATGTCGTCGGCGACGATACTCCCGTCGACGTCGAAGATACTGTCTGCCGGTGCCTGAGTCGTCCCTGTTCCACCGCGATGGAACGCGATGCGCGCACGTGAAGAATGCCGGGCCTCTGCGATTAGCGGGTATAAAGGGAGGCTCGGATAGCTTGTGGCAAGACTTTTACACTCTTTGGTTTCTCCGCCACTTGATTTTATACTCTCGAATGAATTCTTTGGGAGAATATTGACGCACACGAGGGAATACTAGAGGAGCTGTTTTTTGGCGCTGGAATTGTCGAACGTCTCCAATTTCGCTCGTCATTGAAGCCAGCAATTTTCACTTGTATAAATCCGTGGCGGCGTGTGAGTACCGGTAAATACCCTGAAATTTTCCAGTGGGTACACTGTCTGTTTTGAAGCAATAAAAACGAGCAAACGACCGCGATGCAAATATGCGCTGTGCATACCCCACGAATATTTTGAAATCCTCGGGGATCAATATTATTCTATAGTCATGTCGAGAGTAACAAGCACGGCGAAGCTTTACAAAGAGTAGAAAAATGAATGTAAACGTTGGAAGTAATTCCCGGTATCGGTTTTCATTATCGGATACCGTCTCGAGTTAAACAATTATTAATCGTCTTAGCCTGTGGAACGACGGAAGGTATTCACAGGGGACTAGAAAAGTTCCATTTTATTCCTCAACATCCGCCGTGGATGCTTTTAAACTCTCGACCTCGATCTCGTTATCGTTTTAAATAATCGTACTGCTCTGCTTCTTAAAGAAATTGTCAATGTGGAGGTCGAGTTCTCTACAATTTTATTTTTACCCTCTTAAATTCTGAATATAGAGGAAAATACGCGACCCAGGTTAAACTGACAGATATCAAGAGGATGGCGAGAAGATGATTCTATTCCTACCACTCTATTTTAACAACTGCCAATATGTCCAGCTTTGGGTTGATAATTTATGTCACCTGTCACATCGAGCGAAAATGTATTTATTCATTCAGTAGATACCAGGAAATGGAAGAGCCATTTATTAATTAGAATAGTAATTGCGGCTACTGACAAGCTTAACGTCACATATTTATAAGATTTAAATAACGCCATATTCCTGCCCAGTGTATTTCTTTAACATATCTCTCTTATATAATACTCTACTTCCGCGAGATTGCAAACAAAAAATAATAAAATACATTTCTTATTCAGTGAAGTCAAAGATAGATGCGGAAAATTAGATATCATCGTCCCAGCGCGGTTCAAGCAGATGATGGCGGATAAAGTATTTCAAGTGTTCTTATTTTCCATACCGCGTTCGTCAGCCAGAACGCCAGTACATAAATATTCACGTGGCATGGGGGAGAGAAAAACATTATAACTGCTACGGTTCTCGGCTTTCATACTTTTTTCCTTGCCGCGCGGAACGAAGAGTAATTACGAGAGTAACTGCGAGACGTTAAACACCCTTGAAGGATTCTTTCTGCCGTGGGCGGGAAAAGGGAGAACCGTCCAGTCGCAATTAAAGTATTTATTACCATGTGACGCGGTCAAAAGCAGGATGACTGGCTTACAAACTTAGCGACAGCCTCGAGCTCTTTCTCCCTTCGAGAAATTCCTTCTCAACGTTTTTATCTCACTAGCTGCGATACATTTGCGACAGTCTCTTTACTATAGGGTCACCGAAACGCCGCGCACAGAACCTCTGTAAACCGCGAGAGTCCAATGTTCGGAATGAAAAATGCAGGTAATTCTTCGGAGAAATTGTGAAGTGCTCGCAACATGCCAGGCAACCGTAACGTACGTCCAACAAGAGTTCCCGTTCAAAGTCATCGATCAAAGTCCACGCCAAGCAAGCTCGAATGGTAACTCCCGTTTGCATGACCCTTAACGTTTCATTCTGATAATACATCGGCCTAGTTACGTCGAAAATGCTGCCCGTATCGGTAACCACTTGCAGCGATAGAGATTTCGGGCGGCGCGTTTCCACCAGCCGAGCGGAATCTTGTCAAAACCTGTAAATTCTCCACTGGGAAACAATCGGAAACGGTAGATTTCATTTGCGACAATATTTTGTAACTGTTTTTCGACAACATCGCGCGATATCGGCACAGATGCGTTTGGCAAGCTGAATATCCTCTTTGTGTTTGTGACACGAGTCGGCAGACACGTCCGCGCCGCTTCCGTCAGCAATCAGATTTCGATCCGCCTGCAATGCCTGCATCGTGTAATCCCACGCGAGCTGGTTCGCGCGTGCGCGTCGACGATTTTATTATACACATTGTAATCGAATGAATTTCAGCCCCGTTGTCGATCAGCGTTTTTGCAAACATCGTGGAATAATTCACGCCGACGGCCGGCGACAGTCGGGCGATTTATGAAAGCCAACGTCAACGCGGCATTACAATTGAAATTCTATAATTTCAGCGGGCGCTTTCGCGGATCATTGCATGTCTCGCCGTCCTCGTTACAAGCATCCTCGACCTGGCACGCCGAGATGGACACTCCAAAGTAAAAATTTCCCGCGGACCTGTTACCCGCGGGGCGCGTTTCACCGCTCGGGAAACTCGCGGCCTCCCCCCTCCCCCTCGGATGATTGCCGGTGACACGTCATCAGCGGCCCGGCACAATGACGGTGTATTAATGAATAATACGGGGGAAATTTTGCAAGAGAGACATTATCGAATTCGCGCGTGACAGCGGCGCGCGACGCGCAAACAGCGCGAGCTCCTGATGACTGCGTGAAAACGTTGTCGTGACATTTCAATAAAGGCATTGTTTTCCAGGGGGGGGGCGATAATGGTCCAATTATGGCGCTCCAAGTGCGTCAATGCATTTGTGACGAGCTCCCGGCACGAAGCGATAGATATAATCAAAGTTCGCTTGTTACTTCCAATGAAATTCGTAAACATTTATAAAGTTTCGTGAACAAATGCGTTACAAAGTTAGGGAATCATTAGGTGAGGATGCAAGGTGAGTAACAATGCTGGTATTCCTTCGAAGGAGTAGTGAACCACCGAAGTTTCTTCCTTATTCGTGGACACCGTGAGCTTGGGCCTCGTGCTTCCTGCTTCAATAGTTTTGTGATCACTTTCGGTTTTCCCAAAACCGCGTTGAATGATTTCTTCAGAACGGACGACGTAACGTATGGGTGCATCTGTGAATGACATTAGAAGAAAATAAATTCATGAAGTCTCAAAGATCAGCCACCCTTTAATGTTATTCTTTGAATAGTTTTTACTCCACTGGCATAATTCAAAGTGGAAGAGTTTTTGAATTCATATCCATCGGACATCTTTCATTCCCACGATATATGTAACGCGCCCGGAAGAATTTGTTTCACAGACGGAGAGCATAAAGGGGAGCACGTAGGAGGGAAAAAGAGGCACACTTCAATTCGGAGTATTTATGAAGCCACTTTACACGCGGGTACCGTGGAACTACCTTGGGCAGAGTAATACAGACCGCCGTTCCATCTAACCATCTCGTAACGCGCGGCCGTGCCTCATACATCACCATCTGAAGTATCCGGTATTATTCCCGTGCTCGCGCGAGCACCGAGCACGCAATATCCTGGCCCGTGACAACAAAGTAAATACCGTATACGTGAACGGACAGGGGAGAATAGAAATTTCCACGTGAAAATATGCGAAGCCGCGGCCAGGGTGGTTCGATTTTCGAAACGCGTCGCGAGGAAACGAGCTCTGAATCGAAGCCATTTCCTCCGTCGCGCTACGTTAATTCTACTGTCACGTTTCGGCACCCTGGGATAAGATCTTACGCAGTAGTACGCTGGCCCAGGCAGTCGAGGATCATTTCCAGCCTTGCGAGGGAACGTCATCACGCCACCCTTCGCGTCCTTCGCTATGTCGGTGGCTACTTTATAGGTCGTGGGATCTGTAAAGGGATTTGATGGTTAGAGAGGTTCCGAGCTCGTTTGGAAAGGGTTTAATCGATGTACCAGGTTGTTGGATAACCACGGTTTTCGGAAGTCGACTGTCGCGTGTGCCGAAGGGTGGAGCTGATCGACGGCAGAGGAACTCGCATCTGTCGCGATTCGCCTTGAAGGCTGTTGGTACTTCGTAAGCACCGGGATCGGGAATGTCTACCTATAAATATTGAATAATATGAATTCCTAGAGTTCTTTGGGGGTTGGGAATGGGCCATTTATCGAGGAGCGTTGATTGGAATCCCGCTTGAGTCTGCTAGACAGAGATAGCAATGCCTGTTGAGCAAGTTTTCCTCTCGTGTTTGTAGAGCTAACGAGTGTAAAAATCCTCGAATAATCGATTTTACAGCTGTCTGTTCACGAAAGTCACGACCATTTCCTTCGATCATCCGAGTCACTCTTACTGACCTCCCTAATCGATTACGCTCGATTCGCTGCATATAAATCCATTTTCTTCTACTACTTCGTCCGGTAGTCAATTAAGTGCTGCCTGCTCCCTCGATAATCCGATCACTTGAAACAACGCCGATCCAGGAACGAATCGAAGCTCGATACTCGCGACGATCCGCGCTTTTTCGGATCGGAGGGGGATAGACACCGGGGTCCAGGGATTGGCTCGAATTTCCGGCTCGCTGAGCCGGAAGTGATTTCTCTGGGCTACATCGGCCACGCGCCTCTACGTGGAAATGACCTGCAGAGCACGGCGGAACGTCATTTCCGGCGCTGTCGAGTTACGACGCTTGCCTACGTTATGTAAATACGCCTCGCCCCCGAATCCCGTCGAAATCCTGCTCACCGACGTCTTCCTTATCCAGGGGAAAATAAGAATCCCGCGACGACACCGTCTTCCTGTCTTTTATTGTCCGTCGCAGTAACCTTCAACGATGAGCATGCCGCGCGTAAAATCTATTTGACGAGGCAGTAAACTCCGCAGCTTGGGATGAAACTTGGCTGGGATTAGCCGGAATTGATTAAAGCCTGGCATTATTCGGCTCATCTTTAGTAGATCAGCGCAAAGTACGCGCATTGAACGCCATCACGTTCCCCTTCAAACCACACTGCATCGCATCGCAGCTATCGTCCCTAAAGCTTTACACGCAGCCACAGAAATAGGGGCCATTTAAAAGCAATCGAAACCACGAGCAGGATTCTCCAACGGAATTGCTGGGAGTTTGATCGAAGAAGCGGGTTTAATGAAATTTCTATGATCCCACTTGTCAGACGTAGAAGTTTCAGGCGGAGCAACCGGAAGGCGACCTCGACAGAAGGATTCCGGGGTGTCATTGGAAGGAACGCGCTGCACTGGCAACATCAAAGGAGGCCATAGACGAATGCCGGGACCGTGACAGGACCGAAAACGGTGTTGTTCGGTGTTCGAAGCTGCTCCATTCTAGCCTATCTGCAGCGTCGAATCCCGGCTGGACGGTCGCTCGATTAACGGGCAAATTGGATCCTGGCCTCGAACCGCCCCGGGTACAGATGCATCGCTTCGATCCACTGCCATTAATTTCGTCCCGGCCTCTCCTGATTACCTTGCGCACCGAGGATTACCTGGCTCTGTCCAGTCCACGGGTCTCCGTCCAGCCCGAAAGAATCCTCTGGGTCCTGGCTGACCGCAGACTTATTGTGACTACTGGCTGGAACCTCCCCTGCGATCTCATTAAGGGAATTGCTCGCTCCTGGTTAACATTTTCAATTTCCCCTTTAGCAGCCGACTGGCTCTTTCGACTGAGTCAGCTATCGAGGAGGGTGCTCTCCTCTCTTTTTTGCGGGATATTATAGGAGGAGGATGACTTGAGACATGGGAGGTTGATTAACTTATTAGCCGCGCCTTTTAGCTGATTATGGGGTACTTTGAACGTGGAAATTGTACGCGCGTTCTGTCTCCCCTTCAGTGTGGTGTTTTAGAGTGATTTCAGAGTATTTTTATGAAATTGCTCTTAGAAATGGCACTGCCAAGTTGAAAGTCTGTTACGGTAGCGACATCTCTCCCGAAGAACGTGGTCGACTAGAGACGCTGGCTTTGGTTGTACAGTACGGTTCCTGCTAACCCAGCCTGCTTTACCTTGTGCTTCGTTCTTATCGATTTAGGTTTCAATTTGATAATGTAAAATACTGTATTCAATTATAAAAGGGGAAAAATGTATGCATAATGTGCAGAAGTATTCTACCTTGTTAGGTTTGGAGAATCTCTCCGTGCTAGATTTGAAGGCAGCATGATACACTTTGCACTTCTTTTCTTCGTCCCTTTTTTTAAAATCTGCAGTGTCGTAATCCTCGTTATCTTCGTCCAGCAAAATGATTTTATCGAAATGGATCGGACCAGCCGTTCTGCCATAGCTGTGCTTGTAACGCTTCTCCGACTCGTAAGCCAAGTTGCCGACATCCGAATGATAATGACTGGGAGCTGAAAGGGAAACGCGCTTGTCTGGTAAGGTACCGCTAATGTTACTGCGCCTCGGGTAGAAAAGTATCAACCTCGGCAATCTTTAGAATTTAAAAAATGAAGCAGCTTCGGCGTACCTGGACCTGCATCCACGGTAATCTTCTGAAAACGACCAGCGCAAGCACCGAATGGCGCGGGATAAATAGAAGCCACACACTTTATTCGACCTGGAATATCATATGTTCCAGGGCCAGGTCCATCAGATTTCAGGTGATCCCCGAACCTCTGCAACGAAGGGCAATCATCTGAAGCATCAGGGATGAAGCTCGCTAAGGTAAAGGTCTCACCTTTTCAGTGCACCCAAAAGGTGGTGGTTCCACTGCGTAACGGTCGCATTTACAAGGAACCTTGAAGAACCTATCGAACGATCCCTTCAGCCGGTAGCGGTTCGGGGCTGGAAAGTTCTAAGCGTAAAGATTCACACTCAGCATTTTCAATTAGGAACAACATCCACGAAGTTACTCGCGATTTTATTGCCAGTTGATGTTACTTCAAGCATTTGTCTCCTATGTACAGCGTCGAGGTAACGCAGCTGCCTGGAAGTCCTCCTCTTGAACTCCCTTACTCTCTCGTCGTGTATCTGAGCGGCAGTTTTCTTCAATTCGAGTTCGTAATTTCCTGGACTTGGTGTCAAAAAGGGTGTCAGTTCGGTTCTACCTGCCATTCTACTCCAAAAGTTCCCTTTGTACATCAACGTGGTTTGATTCCTTTCCTGAGGATTATAGAGTAGCAGGGTAACAGGAGAAATCAAGAATTCTGCGAGACAATGAGTCTTTAATTACGAAGGAGGCATCGTCATAATTAACAAGACACTTTGTACCTCTCGAGGAATATTGTAAAAGCCTGTTGGCTCATGCTTGATGAGAGGATTCTTCACAAGAACACCGTACTTGTTAACGTGGAATCCTCCGTGTAGTTTGGAGGGGATTGACGCACCCGTGGGTATAATCGAACGAGGGGGACGAGTTAGCCAAAGCTACAGTTTGCAATCGGAATTATTAGTCTACTGCGATCCAGGGAAAGAAATCTGTAATCCTGCGAATGAAGTTTGATTAGTACTTTCCCAGCAGGACCTCTCCAAGTACCAGGGTGGGTTCTTTTTTTCGGGCATTGCTCAAACAAATCTTCGGACACGTCATACTCTGCTGGCCCTGGCCCTTCGAACACCTGGCTCTTAAACCTGCTATCCGTGAAATCGATACTGACACCTCCCTAAAATCATCGGCATTCTTACAACTAATATTCACAGAAATTTCAGCGTAAGTGGTGAAACTTTCAGAAACTACGTTCTGGAATGTGTCGCTGCAATTCCGTCACGTTGTAACAATTTGGGGCTGGGTATAGCATTGCGTCCTTCGATATGCCTATGGTTTCCCTCTTTGATCCGCGCAAAAAGGGATAAACGTGGGCTAAAAATGTGGCTGTTGATATATTCGCAACGTTATAGGTTACAGACGAATTTACCAAGATATCCTGGAAGTTTAGGCAGATCAGCTACATCGTAAGTTCCTGGACCAATATCAGCGGGTGTTTGGATGATCAATTTTGGAAATCTTTTTGCCCTATCGTGCGCCATATTCTACCTACGCTAAGTTTTTGCCAAATCATCTGCAATATCGTTTAAACTGTAGGCTAACTGAAATATGCTAATAGAGAAGAAAAGACAATGGACAACCTAATTTCCCTCGATCTGGTATCTCTCTTATATTTGTTATATTCGGTAATTTCCTTTCACACGCAATGGCAATTCGATCTACCATCCCTCGCTTCATTAAACGACGCTACGTTATTTGCGTTGCATAACGATTAAAATAATATGCATGAGAAAAAAGAGTCCCAGCGCATCCGACAGCCGCGAGACGACCGGCTGCTTTCGCTAATGAATCATTCCGCGGCGAGGAAAATTATTTGTTTGCGATAATTGTAACAGCGGTTCTGTTCCCGCCTGAAGGACGCTGTTTTCACTTCTTTAACCTACTTTTTTACAGCCTTCACCTTGCATAAATTTTCGGCCGGGCCAGTTAATAATTTCGTTCTCGTTACGCGATATCCCATTAACGCTTTTGACGCTGGAATAAGAGATTATCGTTCTCATCAAATTGAAAACGATACGCTCGCAGTGAAGGCTTACTACATTCCCAGCAAGTGATATCTCTTTTCGTTGCATCACCCCACGAATTATCGTCTCGCGTAATGTTGACGATTTCTCAAGAGATCTATTGCTACTCCGGGCAGACATAATTTTTGCCACCCTTTACCAGGGGCGAATTTAACACGGCGGCTGATGAGCAGTTGCCGCCTAGCCCACCCCCCCCCCCCCTCCTCTCTAGCCACCCACAGAAGGCGCCCACAGGTCCCCATGACCAAAAAAAAAATTATGATTAGGTATAGGTATCCAAATACTACATTTTTCCGTGCTACTACACTTGACCAGTTTTTAGTAAACTACCTCTTCATTTTTCGGAGAAATGGGCCTCTGCCCGGAAGGCCCCCTAGGGACCTACCTTAAAAAACATATGATTTTAACCAATACCTTAAAAAACATATGATTTTAACCAATACTTTAAAAAACGTATGATTTTAAGCAAACACTATATTTTTTCTGTACTGCTACACTTAGCCCGTTTTTTGTAAATTACATCTTCCTCCCCCCCCCCCCAACTCCCCAAAAAATTGAGCAATCAGCCCGTTTGCTACCTGGGCTTTTTTTCTTAAATCCGCCACTGCCATTTATATTTAATTATAAAGTTTAATACTAAATTCGAATAAGTATTACTTGCTGATTTACCGCTTTCTGAAAAAGTTTCACTTTTTTATTCGTTTTTATTGATTTTAATTTTTACTTTCTACCAGTTTTGCAGTCTCCAAATTTGGACTTCTAGATCGGGGCCTGTGCAACGGACATTAAAAGCATAGTTTAGGAAAGTAAACGCATCGAATCTTGAATGAGAAGTATTTCAATTTTCAAATTTCGCTGCTCAATGTACAGCAACATCATTGGTTTCTATTCCAGCGTAAAGCGCGACCGAAGGATCCATAGATCTCTGACGAAATGGCTGTGACGAATACGTGACTCGCTAGAGGTCGCCACGTGCACCGCTGGGGGAGCGTGTTTGGTCGATAATTCGAGACGTGTCGAAACTGGGAAACGTGGTGCAGCAACAAAGTGCGCTGCTTTTTAACGTCAGTGCTGTACGTTTGGTATAAGTAATCCAGTATATCGCAGCAAGTGTTCGAATAAACTTGGCGAACGATGGCGAAAAGCGAGGAGAAGTTCGACGGTATGTTGCTGGCGATGGCCCAGCAGCACGAAGGCGGCGTGCAAGAGGTTGGTTCTATATTTCGTTGCCGGTATAGGTTAAGTTCCACCTGTATAAACATCACCGATTCAAAATCAATTGGACGCTACACGCGAAATCTCTCCGTTTCAGTTGCTCGACACGATCTTCAGCTTCTTGGCGAGGAAAACGGACTTCTACACAGGTGGAGGCGAAGGAGCCGCGGAAAAGGTGTTTGTCTCTATTGCATCTCGCACGTTGTCCGCAAAAACGTTCTCCTAACGAAATTTTAACGACTGCGATGCTTTCATGTTGGATTCCAGCTTGTCATGGGCAAGTTCAAGAAGCACGAAGCTACAGCTATCGCTAAGGCTGCCAGTGAGAAGGCGGAGCGTATGGAGCAGGAAAACCGGCGTAAAGAGAGGCTGGAGAAGAAGAAGAAGGAGGAGAAGGAGCAGGAGGACAAGCTGAACTCTGAGTCAAAGATCGTTGAATTGACTGACGAACAGGCTGCTAAGTTACAGGAGGAAATAGATAGCAAAGTACGTACACGGCGTATTGGTTTAACGTTGTGTATTTAATTCTGGTAGTACAGTTTCTTTAATTGCGCCCTACTTTTCTAGAAAGCGGAGAAAGAACCATCTGCGATACCTGGGCCTAGTGGAGATAATGCTGTTTCAGTGAAAAAGCAGGAGGAAGAGGACGAGGAGGAGGACGAGAAGGAGAAGGACAAACTTAGACCTAACAGTGGAAACGGCGCTGATTTACCAAACTACAGATGGACTCAGACGCTGCAGGACCTGGAGGTGAGTACCGCAAATATTCTGCGTGGAGACATGTTTCTTTTATCTTGCTCTTGAAGTAGTTGTAGTTCTGTGCATATTTTTTACCATTAAATGCAATATTGTGTTCGATTTATGATCGAGAACTTTATTTAATTTTATGTTTGCAATGTGTGGAAAATTTTACGATCGTTAGTTTTGCAAATTGCATAATGTATTGCCTTTAAAAATATTAAAATCTACTACTCGAATGGAACATTGGAAACAGTAGGACTTCGTGAATTTCCAAATTTTGATTTGGTCGTTTATATACTTCGAAAATATTTGTTCTATTTAGAATAGGCTTAACGAATATGTTTTTCGTCTATAATGACGCTACATGTATCTCATAATAAAAATATAATATATAGAGTGGGTAGGGGGACAGGTGAAATAAAACAACTGTTTGTTTTTCCTCGTGGTTCGACAGTTTCTTGTTGAATCGACGATTAATTAATACGCAAGTAATATCACAGTTGCGAGGAGCGATCGACGCGATCGCTTCTCATTGCTTTTCCTTACATACTCTGGACAGACACCCCGAACGGAAATCCAGGCTTAATTCCAGGCGTTTTGTTAGTAACAATTAAATAACGACCCCTAAATTAACGTCCGCCTAGCATACTTTCACCTCGTCGATTGCTCTGAACTGTCCGTCAACGTTAATCGAAGAAGTACTTGTACGACTTACGAAATTTTGCTCGACGACGATAACACTACCATCTAATCGCTTTACTATCCTATTGCCGGCTCTCCTTATCGATCCGAGTCGTGAACTCGATCTACCATTCCGCGATCAGTCGAGAAATCGGAGAGCTGGTTCAAACAGGACATAAAGTCTAATCGTTCTTTTATCCATCTATCGCGTCGTCGTCAATCTTAATAAAAAAAAAAAAGAAGGAGAGAAAGGTTCTACGATATACGTCGAATCCGGAGGACTCGGCAGTCCTCTCGGGGATTACTCGACCGTCCCAACGAGTTCGGATCGCGTTGAGCTAATCTGTCCGCGCTTACACTAAAACCTAGTTCATTACACGAACGTAATTACTGAGTTCTCACGTACCGCACGCAGAACACGGTGCAATACAGCCTTTGAAACTTTATCTCTAATCGAGAACGTCTAAACGAGTTGCCCTAACGGTCTAAGTGAGAATATACACGTACGCCTGTATATACGAATTGATTCGGTCGATCGTGATCGAGGACGTTGGATTAAGAACTCCTTTGCGTCGTTGGGGAAACGTTCTTCTTCCTAGTTTCCCTCGTTTCGCGTTCCTCCTCGTTCATCGTCTTTACGATCGTCCACGGTCCTCTGACTGCTAATCAGCTTCGGCCTAGTTGTATTTGTCGCGAATTCTCACTGGAATCAAGAGCGAACAGCGCGTAGATGAACGGATATTAGATTTATAGATCTCAAAGATTCAAGAACATCGGTACCATATCGGAGATCGTTTGGAAGTAAGCTGTACGATTCAGTGATAAAGGTGCAGGGTACTAACTTTCCATGTAAAGGATCCCGAGAAGCAGGCCGACCATGAATAGGAAGCTCATCGTACAGACGAGCACGGTTAGCTGGTTTCTCGCGCAGCAGGACTTCCTGTAGACGGTCGTTGGTCTACCTAAACCATTCACGACGGTGAAATGGGTGCTGCTCGCCATCGAGGCGGTGTCCATCTGTTTCGGCGTGGTCACCGTGGGTGGATGAATGGCTGCGAGATTGGCCAAATTCGCGGCTGTCAATAGCAACGTGCCTGACGCGACACTCTGTAACATAACAGCGTTATAGTTCATCGATCAGGTGTCCAGCTCTGATTCGAAATGGTGTGAAATCCCTTTGATCTCTTCCGATCATCTCGAACAGTAACTCTGAACGTATGGATCGTGATGATCGAATCTAGCGAGTCATTGTCTGGTCTAGTCTTTGGGGTCTGCGTTGTCTTTGAACTCGGATAACAGACTGTTAAACTATGTCACCATATCTTTCCGTCTGTTCCTTAAGTTCCCCCTGGATACATGTTCAATTTACAATCAAATTTCAGCCATATCTCTTTTCTCTTGGGTACCCACATAACTTGCCACAGAAATTCTACAAGTCAGTCTAACCCAGACCTAGATATCCTCAAATTGTCCTAGTTTCCTCAAACATACTTCCCACTTGTGGGAGTACATGGAACCGAAACAAGTCCAAACACCAGTCTGTGGATCAGTTAGTCCGTTCGTCAGGTAGACCTGTCTCGCAGGTCTTCTTTCATCCAAAGCTCATCGCTCTGTGGACCTGAAACTCGGTTGTTCTTATTTTTGAAAGTACCGCAAACCGAGAAAGTCAGACCAGTGGGTCAATTCGTCAGACACGTCCGTATCTCAAAAGTCCACCCCCATTCGAAGCTCGCCCTTCTCCAAGCCTGACACCAATTGCCAGCTACCCTCCTGCGTGGTTAACGCGATTCGCTTACGTGTGTGCTGGCGGTGGAGCCCTGCGACGACGTGGACCCTCTGGAAGGCGAGTTCGGGTGAAGATGATGAGCCCAGCTACCATTTTCGCTGTCCCTCTCGCTTCGTCCGACCAAGGACGGCCTTGGGATGTGCCAGGAAAGCGGGCTGCTCGCTACCGCCGTCGTAGCCGGCGTCGCCTCGATCTGAAACCAACGTAAATCGACGTGAAGCTTTGATTGCATAAGCGATAATGTCGCGCCGATTACACTTCTCCGCCTCGCCCGCATGTCCTCCACCTGCAGCCGCGTGTCGTTTATCTGTCGCCGTTGGAACATTACTCTACATGTAGTTACGGTATCTCTGTTTCATCTGTTTCTCGACGAGCCGCGGTCGCGATTGACCAATAAGCAGATTAAGTGGCCACTTAAAACGGCGTATTTTAAGCCGATACCAAACACCTCCGTCCCGCCTCCCGTTCTCATCCACCAGTTCCCTGACTCCGTATCGCCACCTTCCCGCGAATCCAGCCGTCGATTATTAATTAGCTACCCGCCGCCTAGGGGCGTCGGGAACTCCTTCGCGCGGATTCCGCGCGTTAACCAACCCAACCGCGCCAGGCGCATTGTATTCACCTGTCCGTCAGTTTCTCTGCATGCTCGCGTCATAAACAAAACTTTGCATACCAGCCGCCGAGGCTTTTCGAAAGCGTGTCGCAACGTCTCATTGTTCTAGCGGCGGTCCCATCTGCGGGTAGCCGTATTCGCCTGGCGTGTTTCACCGACGTCGAAATACCACCGGGAATGATGCACCAAACGAAATCGCGCGGGCTCGAGCCTCTCTCGAGCTCTCCTCGAGCGTGCAAAGAACCGTGCTCCCGCGGTTCCCAGAAACTCCGCATGGAAATGCGTTGGTAGAGCGAACCTAATGAGACTCTTAACAGCTCGAGTTGTGCGAGACGCGGTACCCCGATCGTGTCGCAGGAACGCATGATTCTATCCTAGTCGATCATAAAGCAAGCCAGAAAAGACTTCTCGAGGACGCTAGCTACTACACGAAGGAAGAATTTCGGCGTGCACCCAGGGGCGCCCGGGTCTCGGCATTCCGGTTTGATCGTTGCGCAACAACGGTACTCTCGAATTCCTCCGGCCGGCTCGTAACGTTCCACGGTAATTTTTTGCACCGTCGAGATTCCGTGGTCCTCCTCATCGTCGCTTCGTTTCCTCGATTCGTGAAGCACGGTCCTGCTGGCGGCTGGGCAAGGTGCACGGCCGCGGACGTGTTCAGGGCCAAAGCCGAACGCAGCCGCGGCCCGCGCGCCGTTTCCGCGACTTTGACACTGGAGGTCCCAGCTGGCACTGCTACTTACAAGCGCGTACACGCCGATTACGCCAGTTAATTGGCCATTTTCGCACGTAAATCAGCCGCGTTTCGCACCGCGGCGGAGGCCTACCTTCGCCCGCTGGCCGCCGCCCAAGGTCCATCGAGGTCTCTGCCTTCTTTCCCGTCCCCGCGCCTTTTCCATCGGCGCCTATGCTCCAGATCGAAGGTACCGGCCCTAATGGAGCACTGCGGCCGACTGGCTCCGCGATTTATGCGTCCTGTCCCGGGCGTGGTCAGCTCAGAAAATAACGTGGAAGCAGCCTTGCGCCGGAATTTTTGCTGATCGGACCCCACGATCTTCCGGGGCCCGACTGGCTAAGTGTTCCTTGAGCTACAAGCTCTGCGGAGCGATTTTAGCGACGTGATCGATCGGTGTCGGGGGATCGAAGGTCTCTCAGTGATGGATTTATCAGACCTCCTGACGACGCGGCTGTGTTTTTCTTACCGTGAATGATAGATGCTACTCGCAGAATGCCGAGTGATTTAAAAAATGGGTGGAGGAATTTAGGGGCGCGCGTTGCCTGCAGAAATGGATATATTGTGTGCAGTTAAAGTGTTCGTCAGGTGATTCGTCAACCAGAAACGCAGCTTGCGTACTGGAACGTGATTGAAGACGAATTAACTCGGCTGGCTCGCAGCAATTGCTACGCAAGACGCATTGCTGCGTTCATTTATTTCGTATAGGTGTAATTGTTGATGTTTCGCGGCCAGGTGATTCATTTTGCCTTTGCCAAGGGACGTTCGAGTGGCAAGGTAACTGTTAGGGGACGCGGGCAATTTATCGCGGGAGGAGAGTGATTTTCAAGTGAATCCTAATGATCGTAGCTGTTCTTGAACTCCAGTCAATGAAAGTTACGTGAAAAAGGATTAAAAGCTACGCGACCCATATATGGCGCAATGGATCCTAGACAATGGAGGAGAACGGCGGCGACGAATCGGAGTTTCATAACTGAATCTCGATACCTGACAGTGCTCGGTGTCGCTGGTGACAGGTATTCGTTGCTGAGCCGGTATATCTCGAAATTTTTGCCGGACACGCGGCGAGTGAGGGCCAGATACAGACGGAGCGAGATCGAGAAAGAGAGAATGGCCTGGGCGACGCGCAAAGAGAGGCGTCGTGAAGAATTTTTGTGGAATTCAATATACTGGTCAGCCTCGAAGCGCCGCACCTGTACTCTGGGCCCCACCGTAACACGACACTCTGAAACTCCCATTTTTCCCCCTCGCGATTATTATTCTCGCCCTGTATATGGGACGCTCGAACAATTCATTCCTCGATCTTCATCTTGCCGTCCTCTGGAGAAACCGAAGGGATGAGAAATCGCGAAGAACCGCCGTCAAAAGGTGCACGGATGGAAGGCAGTACATTTCTTATGTTACCATTAATTGGCACTGATCTCCATTGATCATTAGCCGAGGGATCTACACCTTTGGCTAGCTTTTGAGGCATTGATGCATCGAGGGTATCTTAGAGATTCTAGATGATCGCCTATTTAAGTACCATGCTCAGCTCCACTTGAGTGATTGAAGAAAAATCAGTCCTTCTTGCGCAGTACAGCCTTTGGCATAACATCCTTCGGATCGCAGTGTAAATGTTACCTCATCGTGCACATCTACAGAACACATCGGTTCATCGATCTTTGCTTCTCTTGTTTGGCCATGTTGCTCTCCTCTTAATGCGTTTCGAGGGTTCTAGTAGAGATTTTTGGGAGTAGCCAGCCGGCTGACGTTTCCCTCCGCCACTCGAATGCCGTTCTGTTTGTTCCTCTTCCATTACGTATGCAAAGATTCGCCTCGTAAGGAAGCCAGTGACTCGACTGGAATTCCACGTCACCTCGAAGCAGACCGGTTGCACTAGCAGGAGGTATAGGTCCGAGGATCATCCCAGGAGCGCCACGTCAGCCGACACCTGGGGCTATATTCCCTCGTTACCAATACTCCAGGGTAGATACGGCTTCATCCGCGTCTAATGAGCATCGTTTCGCGGATGAACATACGATCATAAAAAGATATATGTTACAAGGTAGCGATAACAGATTCCGTGGCTTCACCTTGTCAAGCTTGCCAGAGATTGCTTTCCCCGAGGGATGGCGATGTAATTATTTTCCTTAGTTCTTTTGGTTCTCATACTTAAGGAAGCAGAATCCGTTTCTGCCCACTTCCAGGTAGCTTAACGGATAAGCTAACGTTTTTAACTCCTACCTGAGAAGGTGTCGTTTAGGCTACTGTTTGCATATCTTAAGTCAATAATCCAGCCTACAAAGGAGTCTCTTCGCGATTAAGGATCTCCAGCGGTGTCTTCAAAAACATATTCTAAGAACACGTCAGTTTTCAATATTGATACGCGGAACCCGGATCTCTGCGAACGTACCGCTATTCCGAATCATCTGAAATTCTGAATCGCCTAATCACGCCAAAACAATTTCCACCACCTTTCAAAGCAGTACGTACATGCAAGTGCAAGAACGTAATGCCCCAACCAGTGTCACATTACGATCGCAGCAGGGATGTCACGCGACATTTAAACGTCTCCTCTTCCCGCGGCCGGGAAATCATGAAGGCACGCGGATCCATTACGGCCTCATATTAGTTTACCTGAACGGAGCTCCTATCTTAGCAAACGCCGATCGTCCTCCTAGGTTTCGTTCAAGGATGTCTCTAATAACAGCGAACATTACGTGTCCCCCATGGGTCCCCGTAATGTAGTGCCTTCGTTACGTCGGTGTCAGGTACCAATCACAGAGTCATTACTCCGACGATCGTTAAGGTGTATACAATTAAAATCGGGATTCCTCCTGCAGCCATGCACGCGCCAGGGAAAAAGCCTGCCGTTTGCGTATTATCAAAAGCGATTGTACGAATCCGAGAACCTACCATTTTCCACTATAAAGATCTTGGGGGAGGCAATAATTTTAATAATGCACAAGTTTCGACACGCTCGGGTTCTCAGTCCCCGCGCTAGTGTGCCCCGTTCTCGATCTCTCGCCGCGCGGTAAACGTTGCCTCACAGAAAGCATAAATCTAAGAACCGTTTGCCGCGATCGTCTACATATTTTGCAACGCGTCCGACGCTCTCATTACGTCGGACGATTGCATGGTGTGTTCACCATCGACCAGCCGCGGCCGAAGAAAAATGGTAGCCCCTCGATTACGATCTGCCGCGGATCCTCGCGGTCGATTGGGATCATCGGGCTTATCGTTTATGATCGACACTTTGCGCCATGGGTCCTTGAAACCACTGTCGGCGCAAGCGAGGTAGAACCAGAACATGGACAGTGATGAAACTTCCGATGCACTTCAAAAGTCGCGGATAAGCGTGGAGTGTTCTAAGAGCTTGGCAGAGTTGTACCATTTAAAGGATAGAGGTGGAAGAGTGGTAAGCCAGTATTTACACTACGGTCTAGAAGTCTGTTGATGGATTATGCCATAGGAAGTAGAAGATTTAAGTGACCAAAGACTTTGAGCAGTTACGTCCTTGGATCGAACAATTTCCAAAGATCCATTGAGAAAGTTTGTGTGTTGGGGAATCTGATTACCAGATCTGGACACTTTCTCCCGCAAGCGTTGCTTCACTCGTCGGAACGGTGATCATCTAGATTTATGGACTTGGAGATCTTGGAGGAACTTCAGTATCATCCGTTAGCCACTCTATTATCCTCCCTCAGAGGTACACTCTTTCATACATCAGAGAATTCTGAATTCTCTCTGGCAGAGGGACTAGGAAACAACAGAACGTGTCATCGCTATTTTCCTATTCGTCACAAGAAAGCAACGGTCCACTGGAGAAGCGTATCGCAACAACCTCCATAGATTTGCAAATGAGATACCGCCAGGCAATTGGCGTTTCCCTTATTCACGATACGCGGAAGGAGCACGCGTTGTAACGCGTTGTGTCTCGATTTTAAGAGCTGTTCGAGGCTGCTCGCGCAACACTTGCCCGCAGATAAGAGCGCTCGTTCCGCGAGCTACGGCGGAAGGAGAGAACCGGAGAAAACCGTGCAACGCACACGCCGGCGATTCCGTATGCGAGCGAGCATCGATACACGCCAGGCTGGATTCAGGAAACGGCTTTCTTCCTCTTCTCCAGAAGCTTCTAAAGAGGATTCTCTCTGCGCGCGTAACACGAGGACTTTCGTTCTCTCGCCGGCTAAACCGTCGTAAGAGTCGAGTGTTTGCTCGCGCGCGCGGGTAGAGAGACCGATGTTACGGGAGAAGAAACGACTGCTGATCGATCGACGACGAAATTTATCGGTGAATAATCGACTCACCTTGGGCGCGTACGATGAATCGATCAGCGGCTAAACGCGAGCCTTAACGAGAACAGAAGCGTTCCATGATAATGACGGATGATTGCCAATAAGGACTCGGCCGGTTGTATACATATCTCATTTGGATTCATCGGGGGCAACCTTTTGCCGGCGTTTCGACGGCCTTTTTTCTTGTAAATCGACCTGGTATCTACTAATTGGCGATCAGAGCGGCCTCGCCAGCACTGTACGGAAAGAGGAAGGCGAGAGAAGGACATTTAGACAGACGCCAATTTACGTTACACTTTTCACGCTTCCTCGCCGATCGCCCTCGATACAGGAAAAGAAGAACGAAACCAGGGAACCTTCGTTGATCGCGCGTTGTCGCCGCGGAAGTAACGATGATCGATGCGTATAACGCTACGTAAAGGCTAATTGCATCCGGGATCGTTAAGACGCTTCAGAGCGATCAGTGCAGTGGGCTTCGCGCTTTCTGGATATCGTCAACGGCTGTCGAGACAATTACTTCATAACCGTCATCGCCGATAAATGATCGTCAAGGTTATTAAACAGAATCACTGGAAGCTTGCCTGGGTTCCTGGGAATTGGACGTGCTCGATCGTTTGTGGATCATTTCACTGGTTTCCTCTTCAAAGTCGTACCTAATCCCCTTTGGTCAAAGAGATTCTAGCAAGTTCTTCTCGCTGATTCCAACCTTTTACAAGAGTTAATCTCCGATTCCCTTTGTAATTGAGGGCTATCAAGTCTGCGCATAGCCGTCCAGCTCTACTTGCAGTGGCAACTTGCTATCGGAGCCTAGCTTTCCCGGCGAACTACTCACCACTTGTCTCCAGAGTTATACATCAACGTTATGTCATCCGGCCTGCGTAAATTTAATTAGCCCAAGTGATTTGCACTCTCGGCTACTCCTTCGCATTTCCCTCGCGGATCAGAATTCGCCACTCGTTTATCTCCATTAGCCCGCAGTGGACCCCCGAGCCTGGCCCGTGGCGATCCGTCAAACGTAACGAGAGATTTAACGCGAGTAGCTGCGCTACCTTTTCCACGTAGCTCGTGGCGACGTTTACGCTAGTCCCTAGTATCTCGAGTCTCTGGGCTTCTCAACCGGCTCTCCTCGTTCTTTTCCCCCGAGACTCTTACTCGTCCCAATCGAGATTGACAGCTGCACTTCAGAGACCTCGAGCACGCGTTCGATAATATAAAAATTGTTTGCAATCCGATTTCTACGTTGCAAACAAAACTTACCATTCCACCTACCTGAGGAGAAGCTCGACACTCGATGCGTTTTCGGCCCCAAAACTCTCGACCGCTTTCTTTCCATCGATTACTTACAAAGAACTCCACGTTCGATGGAGAATAAGATTTACCGGTATCATCGGCGATAGTGCCGCGAATCGCTATCATTTATCCTCCGCGCATAGCCTCGAGCGTCAATCGCCGACTGGATCCCCAGTCGGCGCTCAATCAATCGCATCGACGCACGGGTGCGTTGCTTCCCCTCGATACTTTTCCTCCCGCGAAAAGTTCGCGCAACAGTCCATAAATCAACAGGCCCAGCCGCGGCTATAAATAATCCGAGCCGTGAATATATTGATTTCATAACGCCTGGCAGGGCGATTCTGTTTGTAAATTATTTACGCGTGCGTCCACCGCGATCCACGACGATAAAAAGTACGTTGTCCGTGGCGCTGGCTGGTGGATGATGACCGCCGCGTCACGTCCTCGTCACCGACGTGAAATGCCACGGTGGTCTTACACTCTGGATCCAGGCGAACCTGTTGCGGACCTTCTCTAGGTCGTATGGAAACGACCGCTTCTGGTCGATTTGCATTTACAACGTAAATAAAGAGTCTGTCAGAGCGGCGCTCCGAAATTGCGACATCGCCGTCGAGGATTACGTCCGACTCGCGTGCCTATCTTTTCGAGTTCCCCTTTCGCACCGTTTGCCTTTCCCATTAACCCCTTTTCACCTTTTTCTCCATCCTTTTCGTCTGTATTCTCCACGAGGCTCTTATTGAGCGATGCGTTTAATACGGCGTCGATCGTTTTCCAAGTCGGATCGAACCGTGTCATAATCCTTCAGAGTCCTTATGCAGATGACGTGCGCAAGGATATCGCAATATAGCGCCCCCACCCTCTTTCGCGCGCTGTGAACTAGAATCGGTGACTGTTTCTCCTTTTGAAAGCAGAAACGTGTAACAGAGGCACCCATTCGAAGATCGATCCGCGATAATCAGAAGACGCGGATGGTGATGCAGAGAATCGGTTCGTTGGGTTAATGGGAGATGCCAGGAACTTATTAGAGAAATGTCACAGCACCTTGGGCCGCGGAATGAAAGTTTGACACACATCGTTTCTATCACGTAACCTAATGAAATGTTTCCTTAATAAACCCCGAAGATGCGTAAGAGTGAATTATATAATTATTACGGCGGCTTGGGCGTTTCGGTGTCATCATCGTCACCTGGTCATTGGTTTCGGTCGTTCGCAGCGGACCTGTAAAAGACACGCCTATTCGAAAATATGTTTCAAGCTTCCAGGTGGTAGCCGTGATAATCGATGCATAGTTTGTTGTAACTAGGTTGCCGTGGGAATACGATTGCAGATCTTAAGTGATTTGTATCAATCTTTCACGCGCCTAATAGAGGTGTCGGGAACGTTATCGCTTGGTAATTCGAAACTATGTTGATATCCTAAAGGTACTTCAGTGAAAAAGTCGGAGACAAATAGTAGCCTCGGGTCGATGCCTATTTTATTGAAAAACCAGTTCTTTCTGCGAAGTCCGCTCCGCGATTATTTCTGACGCTCGTGCGAACCTCGAAAAACAAGCAAAATACAGACTTAGCTGCTCTAAGCCGCTTTTTGGAACCATTTATTTCTAAATTTATTTGCCCGAATATATTTGCATACAACAGGAGGAAGCACTCTATATTACAAAATCGATTTCTCTGGTCTGTCTACTCAGGAAAAGAAACCACTTTTTTCGTTCCGTCTCCGGCAATCGAGACGTTGATGGAAGGTGTTTAGGAAACAGGTGCGCGCCGATTCGTGCGCGATCATCGGCTCCTTCGTTAGTGGCTGCTCGTTAATGTCATCGAGAGCTTTCCTAAGCCACCACGTAACCTGGCATATGGTCTGCGGACGATTCTCGCGGAGCAGATAAACGATCCAGCACGAGCTACCATCAAGGTGGAAAGTGAAATCCTCCAATCCGCGCTTCCGAATCGCATGCTCCTCGCTTAAGGTCAACGACTGAAAATTGTTTTCGCACACCCAATGAATTAGTGCCCTAATCTCTCAGGGCCGCCGATCCTCCACTACCTCGCACAATAACATGACGCAAGCCGATTCGCGTCCCCTCAGATGCGAAAACCATTAATCGCAGCTGGTGTGATAAAGGACGGTGATTCGAGGAATTAAAATTCGACACCGCGGAAATATATCGCCGATTATTTTAATGCTTTTGCTGGTATGCGAAGGCTATCGTCACTAGTTACCGAACAAGGCTGCCTCAGTTGTGAGGTCGAATTGTGACGTCTTGTCTCTGACCGAAACAAAATGGTTCCACTCGAAAAAATGATTCGAAAACGCAGAATGCAGTTGATTTACTGAAATCCTCGTTCTTGAGAAAATTGGCATTGAAAGTTGTTGCGTTGATATTGGATCAATAGTCGTGTAGCAATCGGATACACGTTTTCTGTGTCTTCAGCAGTGATTTCCTCGAAGATGAAGGCTGATACGAAGAAGCTTTATACGGAAAAACCTAAATAACACGAGGATAACATACTTTACATGTTATTCTCATTGTTCAAAATCTTAAACCCACTTTTCCACCTTCTTGCTCGCATTCCTCGCGTCTGAATTACGTCGTGCATGACTAATCCAGTGACAGACACATACACACGCCGTTCCAACTCGACCCGACGTGTTTCAGCCCTGAAGTTCTGGTGCACGCATGTGTATCGTAATCGCATGCAGAAACCGAGAGTGGTCGATGATGAAACGCGTCTCTCTACGTGTTCTAAATTGTAGGTTCGCGCGAAAGATCTCGCTCTCAGATTAAAAGATCGCGGCCACATTTGCGAGGGATATCGCGCTGTCATGCAAATGATCGATAACGAGAGACAACCCCCCTTGAATCCACTTCTCGGATCGTTCTTTTTTCCATCTTGCCAGTGCGCATCTCGCGAGGGATCACCGTCGACTGCGCGCGGAGTACGGATGTCGATCTATAATCGATATCCATCAGTCGACCGATGCATACGATGTTCCGCGAGACGAAAGCGGCTACTTCTTTTTTGACCTTTCGGGAACGATTCGCTTTCTGCCGGGCAATGTGAGTTTCACTATCGAAACTGTACAAGGTGAGCGCAGTACATAAATCAGGATGATTTCCTCTGGCTGAAATCGCTCCTCTAAAGATCATGTGTACAGGGCGCTTCGAAATGTGGGGCACACGTTGGAAATGAGAAATTAATGAATCGAAAGTGGGTGAAGTGCAAGGAGAAACTTTGTTCCATGGATTTGTAGTGTGTATATAAATAGGAAACGTATGACTAAGTACACAATTTCTTTAGCAGGAGTGGCGAAGACCTGTTGCAATCGAAGGAAGAAGTTCTTCGAGCTTACTTAACCCGTTCATATCAAATTATTCTGCACCTTTTCAATGAAAATCACATTACACCGAGTTCCTAGTCTCGCGTGTCTTGGAGCACCATATACAACATGATTCATAAATCAGACGTGTCGATCAAAGTCCCGTCGAGAGTAGCGTTGTTCGCGGGCGTTTAAATACTGTAGAGTCATCGTTTACATTCAGCCTGTTCCTGGTCGTAAATTTTTCGGTTAAACACGATCCTCCAGTCGTTTAAAAATTATTAGCGAGCCTGGGCAAGGCTCCTGCGCGTTCTCCGCAAAGAACCACCGTGTGTAAGGTCGTAAACGATAGGACGCGAAGGAATTATGAAACAGGAATGTGAGAAATGGCATACAGCTGTCTGCTTACCAGCTCCTCGCGAATCTACCTAGAGCTATAGCACCATAAGAATCATTCTTCGACTGCGGGCACTCTACCTGTATCGCACAACGCCCACCCACGCCCGCTGCATGGCAGCTTCTCCTTTTTTTCCTACCACAATTACCACGGATCGTTCTCAGGAAGTTGTATTTAAAGTTTAGACCCTCTTGGAGACCACGAAAGGATGGCTACTGCTCAAAGTACCTATTAGAACCACCACTGGAACCTTTGAGCGACATTTCTTATGCTAATAATTATTTCTACATGCATCGAAGAAGGAGAAAATCTCGCTAGAGGCGCAGCGACAACGCATACAGTTGCTAAGCAGGCTCGTCAAGTAGAATACATCCAGTCCTGTGTTAGACATCGCTTTTTTCGTCATTGTCGGCTCGCAGAAGCTTTCAGATTAAATCTTCATAGACGCTGCTGTACGCGAATTACGTTCTACGAATATCTGGGAAGAATAACGTCCTTCGTTTCTCAAGTGATGCTGGCAGGAGCGATGCTTTTGCGTTACATAAACCGTAGATGGGTGTCGGGCTTATTAAGTATTCCCGGTGAACGGTGTTACGATATACGCGCGCACGTTGCCCGTGAACCTAAAGTATTCGATGTCTTTTACCAGAATAACTCGATTATCAAGATCGCCGTCGCTTCGAGTTACGAATCGTGGCCGGTAATCGAGCATTGAACTTCACAACGGACACCGAAATAAACAGGATACCGAGCGAGTCCTGTAATTATCCGCGTTATACGTTCCACCTAAGGAAAAGTAGTTCCTGTTGAATAACGGTCGTGAAATTTTTCCTCGAACTTTCTCAAATTTTATGAATATTTTATGTAACTCGCCTTGAGTTACCGCCCGTTCGTTAGAAATTACACTTCAGGCGTGAAACTTTACGATCCGCGATTGTGCGATGTTTTTTTGGGCTCTCCGTTGAATTATGTGAATTGTGTGCATCTTCGGGAGCAGCTCATAGTTTCTCTTTATGCAAATCTTCTGTTTCAAGATTCGATGATATCGACCAGCATTTATTAAAATATACCTGGATGCACTGCATTGTATCAGGAAAAGACTGAATTCCACAGTTGCATTCCCTAATACTTTCCTCTTGTTTATATTATTTCTCATCGCTGCCCAGCTCGCACTTGATCATCTGCTTTTTGCGCTACGAGTTTCGCGCCAAACGAGCATTCGCGTCTGCGATTCCCTCTCGGATCGTGAAAGTCTGTCGAGTTCTTTGCCGTTCTGTAATCGTGACTAAATCTGTCCACGGAACCGAGTCATCTCCGATGGCGGAAGGAACGAGGAATAGAAAGCAGTGGCAACGGGGGAAAGACAGACGCGCGCGAGTTCCGCGATGCAGCTCATCTCTGGCCGCCTACCGCGCGGATAAATTAATCGTTAGTGTGATGAAGAACTTACGTCTGGAACGAAATCCTCGTGTCCGTCGTTGGAGGCCTCTTCCACGTTGATCCGGATTCCCGACATGATCCGGGGTGTCTCTACCTCGCGAAAGCACTCCGTGGCAAACGATTACACACCCTTCGAGAGGCTCGAAGGTCGATCTCCTAGGTCCTCGAAAGAGCAAACCTCGCGCCTAAGAGGCTCACTGTTCCTTCCTTCAATGAACCACCACTCCCGTCGATTTGGCTGGTGGCCCCGATCGCCCACGTATTTCACAAGAAACCCACTCGATCACCCCTTCGAAGAAATCGTGCTTTACGCGACTATGCCCCGAGGACTGGCTATCAGAGTCCCAGGGAGCAGCTCGATATACCCCGAGCCAGAGAGTTCGTCGCCCTTTCTCTCCCTTTTGGAAGCTGAGAGCAGGACGAACACGTTCTTCCCCCTGCGCGTCTCCCTCTGGACCGGCTTGTTCAGCTCTGTTCAGCGCTCCTCGCGTTGGATAATCATGCACGAATTCACAGGCGGGTGGAGTGACAGTGGTGCGAAACCATCAGAGTTAATTTGCGCGTGTTACTTTGCCGATTGAACGCGGGCGTACCGCGCGGCGTTTCGTGAATCGTCTCTCTCGCACGCGTGCGACTAGAGACCGCCGCCACATCTGGCCTTTGGACTGGCTGCCAGCACTCGGCCAGATCGGTTTTATACCTTCGTATCTCCCACCCGGGATGACGAGCAAGCGAGCGAGCGAGCGAACGAGCGTGCTCGCAGCACGTCGATCCTGCACGCGGCCACAGCTCTCAGCCACACCACGGCCGAGAGGATCGATCTTTTTTTCTTCCTCCCCGGATGTATGTGTACGCGCTCACACCGGCGATACGCATACAGCACCGCGCGACCACGGGGAGGTGGCGAGTTCTAGGCGCAAGGACGAGGCTGGGAGTAATAATAATTTATTTGCTTAGGTGTCCAAGTGGGTGGTAACCGCTTATCAAAGCGGTAAGATTAAATGGGGGGTGTCTTCTTCGACGAAGTAGCTATTAAACATCTCACAGCTGTGTATAATTATATAGTGGATGATTTGTCATGGAATTCAGTCTGAGAGGAAGGTACAAACGAGATGTAGCCTGCGTACTATCTTCGCGTCTTAAGGAAAGGGACCAAGGTTGCGTTTTATTCAAATCCTGCTTCGACACGTCTCCCTGCTGGCGAACGCTTATCTGAATTCTTTTCCTGCGTGTCGTGTACCGGAGCCTACGGAAATCACGCCCAACTTGTCCAGGACACTTTATCTGCCTTCGTAAGTCTTTATCTTTTCGAACAGTTCCCTCTTCTCGTTCCCTCGGCTGATCCTCGCGAAATCCTGCGTGCGAGCGGATAACACGTTTCACGCGGTTGTACCTGATACGCTTTCTGCGTCTCGCGGAGTTTAGCACGCGCTTATCCCCCTGATTCATCTTGAATTTTGATACGACTCGTTTCCCCCTTCTCTCTGAATTGCCCGTGATTCTGGCTCGGCCAGGCCAGACCCGCTTATAATCTCGCCTTTTTACGTGGGTATCTGGATGACGTTGGTTCCTACAACGGTAGATCCCGCTCGCTGCAAACCTGTTCCCCGTTTCCGGTCAGGTATGCGTAGGTACAAAAGTGGGAGGATCCTGTGGTGCCCCTCGTCGTTTTGGTCTTGATCTCTGGCCGTTTTCCTGAAAGCGCGTCAAAGGATGTCCGCCCGCGTCATATTCCTCGAAAGCTACAGGCTTCCTTTGTCAAACCCTTGGACGTCAGCTGCGAGTCCTTTCAACCTCGCGGGACACGTTTGTTGGAATTAGCAGCCTTTGTCGAAAATTATCTTACAAGCTCGCTTTATTACGCGCCTCAGTGGAATCCTGAATCCTCTCCATGCCAAAAATGGGTTTACGGCTAGTTTTATCCTACCCGTCCATCCCGGCGAGAGGAGGCCGCGATTACCGTCGAGCGTTGCCTTCGTTTCATAATCCTCGGTGCAGTTGCACGTCGGCCGCGTGGGACGCAGATTCCCATGCAGGTAATCCTGTATCACGATAACGTCCCATTACGTGGATACAGGATTCACGACTTCTAAAATCCGGGTCACGACACGATCGCGTGCCGCCTCGATACGGGAACTCGAGTTTACGTCTTAATATCACGTCCCTCGCGACGTCGTGCATCTAGCGTCAGGTACCATACCGACCTATTCATCGCGCAGGAATGTCAGGCCCCGTTGGATAACCGATGCATCAGCCTGGAAATTACCGGTCCCCGCGGATCAGACGCAACCGTTCCGCCGCGTCATCGTGGCTGCCAAACCGCCCGGTCGAAGGAGCAACCGCGACGTCACGGTGGAAACACTTTTTGCGTAATGTTTGCCGATCCTTGCGGCTAGTTCCGCGACCTTGAGCCACCCGAAGGCCGCAGCCTTCGTCGGCCTCGTCGTCGGACGCTGGATCCAGGCGAAACCCTCCAAGTTCAATCGGTTCTCGGAAGCTTCTGGCGTCAGGTGGATCTGGAGCCTGAGTCACGCGATCCAGGACGTTTTCCAGCGACGAGGACAGGCCTCGCGCGCACGCCATTTGCCACGATTGCGCGAATTAGAGCGTCCAGGCAGCCACTGGGCGATTAAATATTCTGATCAGGAGGCGGACGCGGGTTCGTTCTGTTTCTGGCAAGGACTGGCTCCCAGCTTCCGTCCTACACTTCCTTTTCGGAGATCTACGGGTAGATGGAGGCCGCGAGATCTAGTGAAACGATCTCGATGATTGAAGCTAAGTGTCGTGACTAAACAGCCTCTGGTTTCCCCAAGGCGAGGTGCAGTTACGGTGGCTGCCGATCGAAATCGTCCCCGCGACGACTTTGGAATTACCTACGACGCATGCACCGAGGGCTCGTAAACGGTTGTTTACCCGCTCATTCCAGAAATCATCCCGTAGGCGGTTCTGTCTGTTAGCCACCTGGGATCTATTCGACCCAATCGATCCCCGTTTGTTCCGCGAAATTCGTCTTCGAAACAGAGCGTGGCGCGTGCCTTCCTGCTCGCGTTGCGGCTCGTTCTGGCTGGTGGGTGACCTTCCGCCGATTCTCCGTGGATTTTTCATAATAATAAAGAGAAAGGCATCGGTGCACGGCCGGTCTGCACCGCATATTATTGAGTAATCGCGGAGGCAAGGCTGCGCGGGCATAAAGATAATCGGTTAATCAGCAAATAAGGCGTTACTTAATCGCACGGGCGGAGAAAGGTGTTGATCTCTCTGATAGCACGGCGACTAATTCCATCCTTTTCCGGTGCTTTGTGCTCGCGCCAGCCTCGGGGGAGAAATTGTGGAAAATTTTCACGCGTATCAGAATTCACGGCTGGATACCAGGAAAAAGGCCGCGGCCTGTGTTTTCGCCGTGGCTTCCTGTGTGCGATTCACTCGATAAGTATTCGACGCAGAGGAGGCGAGTCGCGTGTTGCACGCGCTGGAGAAGAATATCGCGATTTCGTCGCAACAAGCAACGCCGTTGTAATCTTGCTCAGCGAGCTCCATCACCCTCAACGATTCCCACACCGGCTCTTCTTCTCGTTTTTTCTTTTCTTCTCTTTCAGCGCGCCGTAAATCTATATTGTACCTAACGAAGTGTAATTCCCTCTTGTCAACGAGGAACATACAGCCGAGAGGAGGTAATTAAAGTTATTAGCCTGGTTTCGTAATTTATGATTAATCGCCGGCGCTCGAGACAAGGCGCGCACTGCTCGTGCTATCGAGTGCATCGTTTCTCGTCATCTTTGTTAATGGTGATCGCTTACTTGATCCAGTTTCAGTGCTACTTCGTATACTACAGTACCCTCGATACACAATTTCTTTTATTTCATCTTCTCTCAGGAAATAAAGCGTTCTATGTCGCGGGGATGAACGGTGGTCTCAGCAAAGTTCGAAGAATGGCACTCTTCAGGGTGAACTAGGAGCTAGCTGATTCCGTTACCCTTCGACAGCCTTTTTTCTCTACTTGCTGAGGATTTTACCTGCTGGTTCTATTCGGCCGCTTTTGGTGAACCAAGGTCACGTTTTCGACAGCTTCCTGATACATGTGGCGCGCGTCTCGGCTGCGTGCGCGAGGTATATTCTCCTTTGCGCGTGAGGAACTCGAACGTTCAACCATTCTTCGCATTTATCGATCATTTCCGATCGCGAGCAAGGTCAAAAGGGATTGGCTACCTTCGTTCTTCCTCTTTACTTCTCCTCGCGGCTACGTTCTGCCAGCCCTGTCCCACGTTCGTGTCCCTGCCTCTGTCTCCTACCACGCACGGTCCTTGCAGAAATTAATTGCACGCGTTTTATGCCCGCGACGTCGTTTGTGCAGGCTCACCAGCCGGCGTGATGCTCTTTCGAGAATAGCGCATGACGAAACCTTTCAACGGAACGGGTATCGGCCCTTTCTGACGTAGGGAGCCGATTCTGCGTACGAGCTTAGCGATCCACGACGGTCCATGGATGTTTTTCGACATACGAGTCAGCCTTCAACTCGAAGGGACTATGAAAAGTGGAATGTGAAGGTCTTACAAGATCTCAGGGCTGGGTCCGTTATTTCTGAAACCCGTTATGCAGAAACTGATTAAGCAAAGCTCTTAGAAAAAGAGATCGTTAACTCTGGAGGCTAGAATTAATCCCACGTAACGTTCTTGAAGGTTGCACTTGAATCTGCAACGATACGCAGAGATAATATTATTCAGTGCTAGTCTGGAAATCTTTGAATTTACTAGATCGCTAGAGATTCTTAGGGATACGTTAAATACGTCTTATTACATAGACTGCTTGCTGTGTCAAAGTGTGGAACTCGGATGAACTCAGTTATAATGGCAGGATTCTCAGGGTGCATCGACGCCAGTGTCCTCGGAATATTTTCCACGGTGCTCATCCTCTAGTGTCCGACGAGGATGAGTAGCATCCTCGTATCCGTGTACGAGAACAGCATCCTTTGATTCCTTATTGTTCGCCTGTGATTTCCCCTCGTTAACGTTTGCAAAGATTACGCGGATTCCGGTGGCACGTGTTGCAAAGTGCATCGCCACTGATCGCCATCGATATTCATCTTAATGATGTGCACCCGTGTAAACTGTGATCTCTGTGGAAGTGGAGATTCATCTTCACTGGAAATTCCCCGAGTGACGGCGATCGCTTCATTGTAATCGAGTGGAATTTGCCTCTGATTTTCAATTGAGATGTCTTTGATTAGATTGGAGATACATGGGGTACTCGGAGCGACTCTGGGAAGTGGAATGCCCTGTAACTGTTCTGTAAGTCAACGCGGCAGGGATTGGTGTGGGAAAATATCAATGTAAATAGAGCCAGATCGATCTCGGTAGAAATGTCCCGATTGAAAGATACTCGATTAAACGCAAAGCACCTCTTTGTGCCTAATTCGCTTAATCCTCAACAGCCCATGGCATAATACCATAATTCAATCAGCGTAATACCTCACTACGACGCGTGCACGCGTTACGGGATCACTATTTGAGCATTCGCTGAACGACGGAGCCATTCCCACCGAACTTTCCCTATCGCCGCCGCGAATACAGCGGGTGACGAAACGGAACTGGGTGGGTCATATCGTGAGGTGTGAAACCTCTAACGATCGAGATACTCCTCGAAAACTGTCCGAAGCCGCGAGAAGTGAGTTTTGCCTTTAACGCCGACGACCAAACTGGTCGGTGAGGCACGTGTCGAAACGGGCGCAGGAGGCAATCGCGCGATCAGAACGATCGCTGTCCACACACGGATATCCGCATGCCTTGATCCAGACGAATATTCAGATCGTCGAATAGAGCAACCGTGCCCCTGGTAGTCCGTGAGCGTGTTACGTTGGAACAGCCGAGTCCACGAACACCTGTAAGCAAGCCGTGTAGCAATCATGGCCGAGGCAGTCTAATCCGCCTCTGTGTGCGGAGTTTCACGAACGCCTCCGCTATGAGCTGGTCCACCATCCACGTTTGATCTACACGGACGTAGGATAGCGAGCAGGTCTACTCTGGCCAGCAGAGCTGTTCGTGAATGGGTCCGCTCGCAAACGGACCCTGTCTACGAACCCGGACACGAGTTTCTCGTGCATTACGCTATTACATCGGCAACCGATCCCATCGATCGTTCTGGCCGACCCAGAACCGCAGATCCGTGCCCGTGAACCATTCCACGTCGGCTGGATCACAGCTGTCGGCTCCAGTTTACTTGCTTCGACGTCATCGTCCTTTGAACCGGATTCGCCAGACGTTTGAATTGGTTCCGCGCGGGAAGATCGACACTCTACGTGTGAGTAACTCGACTGCAGCACAAGAATTGTACTCTTCAGTCAGTATTCATTGGACAGAGGTGGAGATTTCGAAGTTAATACGTTGGATTTCAAAGTGGTTTGATAATATTTTCAGAGTTACTTTGGGGTTGTAACAGAATTGGGAATTCGGGGAATCCTTCATAAAGATTTCCTTCGTGGTGGAAAATTATTGCTGTAGATATTCGCCATTAGATAGACAGAGAGATGAAAAAGCTTCTTGGTGATTTCATTTACAAATTTACGCTGTGAAAGATCAGCCACACCTGTAATTATAGTACAGCGTCTCACCTGGCCCACTATCGTACGCTGTCATTAAATGGTTGGTTAACTGGTTGGATATCCTCGGTAGTATGATCACCGTTCGAACGTTAAAGCGCAGTCAGTTTTCGCACGGCCCCCGATTTTCATCAACCTCTTATCGCCGTTTGAATCACAGGAGCGTGTGATCGCATTTGGTCCGCGAATTAAACGGGAATCAAAGCGTCCAGCTGTTTTTTCCTCGAGTGCTTCGCCGTCCGAAACTGGGAGTTTCCCCTCATTTCACGTGTCTATATATCGCGAACACTCATACAAACACGGATTCGCGTGAGACAATTTGTAAACATTATTCCGTAATGGAAAATCCCGAGGATGATAATGGCCAACGGAATGCAAAATTATGGATTCCGTAGTCTCCGATATAGGTTTTATTCATTGAAATTCAAAAAAGAAAAATGGCAAAATATTCATGGCACCATCGTTTTGTCAACTCCCAAGGAATCGATTTCAATCAAGATCCAAGCTCGCCATGCCACATGGTACTATATCTTCCATACAGAAGACACACCGTCAAACAAGTCTACAATTGAAACGAGCGGAAATACCAGAAAATACACATTCCTCGCTGTCGCGTTAAGAGAGGACTGCAAGAAACGTGAGATATCGGTGAACACAAACTACTACAGAGGTGAAAGCAGAATCGGAACAATGGTAAAGAAAGTTGCATATTGATACGTGAAATTTTCCTCGACATCTCCCGTGCCTCTTTAACTCCATGCTAATTGAGCGGGCCGCATTAGCCTCGCACGCCCCGCTGGCGTAGATCAAGCCGATTGAAACGCGTTACGTGGCCGCGTAACCGTGTTGTATAATCACCGTCCCAAGAATTATATCGGCGTCGTGAAATATTTCGTGACATGCCGCGTAATCGGCGGGTAGTCTACGACTTCCTGGGCGAAGCTGTGAGCCAATAGGTGCCCAATTCGCTTCGGTGCTCTCGATTCCACTGGCCAAACTGATTTAAGCCTCGTGGAAGACACCTTGCGCGATGTCACGAGATCGTTAGAGATCGATGTGTCTCAATCGAACCGAACGATAGACTCGGTACTCCGATCACAGATTCTCACCGCGCCACGTTATCTCAGCTCGGCATCGGCAAGTTTTCCTGCTCGATGCAGAGGCAGAACGGCTCGATAGGGATCGATGGCGAAGAGCCACGCGAGAGCACAGGCCCGGCCGGGAGTCTGCGGGCGATTGTGCAACGGCTTCCAAGAAGCACGTGAAAAAGTTAGCGACGACGTTAAACTCACGTGTACACAGAGGGCTGGGTTACGAAGGAAGGCGTGCCTCTTTCCGATGGCCACTTTCTTTTCGGCTTGCCTAAGACACATACGGATCGTCCACGTGTTTCGCGACACGTCGAAGACAGCGTTTCCCCCGGGCTTGCACAACCTGATCGGCTATTGCTTTTCAAGAACGCTGTATACAGGTTCTGCGAGTGTCTCGATGTCTTTCGCGTTAGATGGAGCGGTATCATGCTTTTGGACACTTCGGAATGCATACCCGGCGCGGTTGATATTATGCAATATCTAGCAATTAGATCGTAGTTGTTCGAGGCACTTACAGTCGCTCGTAATTTACATGCTAGGTGTTAATTCAGATTCACATCGATTAATCCTCACGGAGACTACAATCCTCTCAGAGCTCCCCACGCGCCTGTTCGCTCCAAGACGCCGAGCAACGGGAGGCCGCATTACAATTTAAAACGATCCGCGTAATCCCGGCTGTACGCACAATGAGATGGGATGAGAAATATTAACACGGAAATCGATTCCATTATCTTTCCGCGGTCTCGTCGGCGAGTGGGCGTGACATCGTGAATTGATCGTTGCAACGAGTCACCCGGCAGTTCTTTCACAACAAGAACCCCCGGCCGTCGACGAGGTCTTTATAAACCCACATTCATTGTCAACGATGACCCTTGCATTCCCAGGTATCGATTTCACGGGCGACCAGTCAATTAGCCGGCCAAATCCGCGCAAAAACCTCCGCGAGCCCGCCTGGGTAATAATTACACGCCAGTTAGCGTACGCGCGAGCAACGCCCGTGTTACGACCCATATTCCATATAATAACTTCACGGCGCTGCCGTATAAATTACGACCCCGCTGGTTGTAACTCATAGCCGACCTTCGGTAGCGAATTATAATTACGGCCGCGTTGCGGCTCGTGACTAACGATTCCCCGTTCTTCCACGGGATTTAGCGTTTCCTCGCGGGGCACGCCGTCGCGATCCGTCGATCGAAAAGAGCTGTTGCGCTTCTGGGGTGCAACACGCCCCCGTCAGTTTTCACGGGAACCGATTCCCAGGACGGATGATTAACGAGTTCGTAGGCACGCGTGTCCTCGGCGGAGAAAACGTGGCTCGCTCTCGAAACGACGAAATTGCGGCTTGTACGTCTCGGCGGACGTCTTTTGGCCGTGCCCTGGGACCTTAAGGTTGCGCGATGGATACTGTGCTGTTTTTAGAATGGAAGAGGCCGATGAGGAGTATGGATGAATGAATTTGTCACAGATGTTGGTCGCTTGTTCGGATCGTTAAACAAGAAGCGAGGCGTGACGTAAGTTTTAGTTTCACTGTGGTTGGGTCAAGAGATTTGAAAAGGAAATTTTAAGTCTTCGTTTAGTGTCGAGTAAATGGGAGGAGAGAACAGGTCATGTAAAATGGGGAATTTCGTTTGTTTCAAATGGAATGTCGGACGTTTTATGTAGTGCCTTTTAAGGCGAGTTCAACGACACACGATAAAAGATGACCCAAGGCCTCTGTATGTCAAGTTCTGGAGAAGATATTCGGAATTATTACCGTTAACTTCAGCGGGGTGGAAAAATGGCTCAGATAGGCGAGATCTGGTCGCCAAATATGCACTGACCAGGCTCAAGAGGATCTTTAGAGGAATTTTCAATGGCTAGCAGAATGGGAAATCTGGAATAGGAATAGCAGGGACTCTGCGTGATTTACGATAAAAACGAAATTAAGTAGATAGCAGTAGGTCTGACGAAATGAAGCGCGACCTTCCATTTACTTAGATAATTGGACCTTGAAAGGATTGGAGTCTCGTGTCGTTGAACTCTGTATAGTCTTCAGATACGCTATCGGGCATCATAACAGGTGAAAAAGAGAAGTGGCTTGATACTTCCTTCTCCTAATAAATAACCTTCTTTATGCCCTTCGCAACACCGATCTTCCTCACAAACAAACTTTGCCTCATATCAATCTACATATTTTGGAAGATGGACGCATTATTCCGCCTGGCTGCTTTGAATGTGTGAATTTGATCAATTTCTTCGCAGTCGAATTACGTCACTGACACCATAGTCCGATTTATATTTCATGGAATGACAGTAAAGGATCCGACAGAGGCTCGAGCTGTCCACATTACAACCTGGAAAGATGCAAAAAGTAGTGCTTCGTCAGGGATCGAAGGTTTCCTCGCCCCTCGAATCCACTTTTATTTGCACTCGATCATCGAGTAGATCTCGAGATAGCTTTCAGTCAACGATCCACAGCGAAGGCCATCAGGCATAGCCTGAATCTGTCTGATCCACCAATCTATCCGGTTCCTGGTCCAAAACACATGGGGCGCCCGATCCCGTTATATTGAATCCTGGCCAGCGTTATAAAATGATAATGCGAGAATAACACCATAATTCCTGATCGATCTGCACTTCTTTTTCGGGGCAGATCCAACTTGACGTAACATAGCAGGAATGTTGTTTGCTGGATCCAATTTTGTTGGGTGGTTTCGTGCCGACTCGGACGCAGATTCTGAATTCCCGGTCGAAGTATGCAAACGACGCCGCCCCTTTTCTGAGGACTGGCACCAAATACCTATTTCACGATCGTGCCACTTACAGTATCACGGTTCTTCGTCCGGAATTCGGTTACGCGAACAGTTAGAACGTCTCGTCGAAGCACGTCAATCGAGACGCCAGATCCCTCTACCTATTACCCCCTTTCCCGAAGCTGTACCATTATAACGTTTTCTACCGAGAAATCGCGGATTGTTAACTCTGTCACAAATGCAAGACCCATCGCGGCGCGAATCTTCCGCGTGCAGAAGCGAGAAATCGGGGTTCGCACGGCTTCTTCGGGGCTTGCTCACGCGATCACGCGATCGTCCTTTGTCAGGTGTATTTAATCACCCAGGCTGATGCGCAAGCGATTTAATACTCTCAGCACGGCACGTTTAAGCCCTGCTGACTGATATAACTTCTTCATCGATATTAATAACCGAGGGCCTGCGAGCGGAATTCCAGTGGTTTCCCGCCTGCGCGAAAATCGAGCTTGTCCTCGCCGTGCATCGATCACACCGACACTTCGAAACAGGTGTCCCACCTGTTGAACGTGATGGTGATCGGAGGCGATCAACGAAAACGTATCTTTATTCACGTGAGTCATAGCGATCGACGAGGACCCGCGGTTCCCTTCACGCGTGCATACTTGCACGTAGGTACACGTGGAAAAAATTTCGTGGAGGTAGCCCTAAGTTCCTCTATGCTTGCGCAGTGGCTTCTTTGTACTCCCTGGTTTCTTAAGGAAGACATTAAAACAGAAGAGGCAGCTGCCACGTTTCAAAATAAATTACTATTCATATAATGAGGATAATCGTGGATGAGGCGATCTCTAATTAGAGGATTCCGCTATTCTCTGTGGTTTTGCAAGCATTATTTAGCGATTCGATTCTTCCTTAATGTGTTCCTTGAAACCATCCGTGAGAGATCATCCACCCGGCAGGAGATAAATTGATCCGTTTCTATTAAACCGTCCTGTATCACAGTATAAAACGATCGATGTCGACAGCTCACTTTCGAGAAGTAGGATTCGATTCGGCTTAGAAGAGTCACGCAATCGAAGTCCCGGCGCTCGGAGGCAAAGGAAACCTTCATGAGAGGAGAATCGTGCCGCGTTACCGATTGCAGCTCTTTCCATCGTGTGCCAAAGATTCGGAGAGAAAGGAAGGCACAATGCAAGCCCTCTTCGTGCGGATTGCACGCTGCGAATTCCGTGCGCGTCGCCGCGTCGACATAACATGGCATCGACTCTCGACTCCCGAACACTTTCGTGATTGTTTGAGGAGAAACAGTGCTGGGTACACGCGTGCTTTGAGCTTCTGAGATAGTTGAATATCTTTTCTTCCTATTAAGCGCGCCGTGCAGATAAGATACGAATGGAAATTCATTTCCAAGCTATGCAAATCGAGTATCCGCAGCTGTGGCGAAATCGTGGGTAGAAAATGCACGATTGTAATGATTAGAATATTCGCCATTGAAGCCAGAATGGAGCCTCCTGGTTCAGCAGTGAATCATTCGGCATCCCACTGCAAGAATTCCTCCCTCGTGCTTCCACTCGGAGAGGAAAGAAAAACGTTTACGAGCGTAGTTCCATCAACCACGACCACGCAGACCGGTGTACCAAAAGCTGTCAGTGCGTTGCCCGGAAATATGTGAATTGCCCCGCGAAAACCACCGGTTTCGCGGTCCTCCGCGGGTTCTTGACCTCCGAGTCGAATGCGTCGTAGAGCCCGGTTTATCCTTATTCCCCATTCTCCCCTCGTCTTCTTCCCCGAAAACCAGGCGGACACAGCGCCACGGAGGCGCTGCTATTCAGCGTGGCAAGGTGAACGAGCGTTTTATGCGACGCTCGTGAAACGACGCGGTACTTGCTCGTGGACGCGTGTCTCTCCTCTTTTCGTCGCCTTTCCCGCCTTTGTCGCTGCTCGGACCGTTTTCCGCTCTGTTAAGCACACGTTGGCGCGCCGGCGACGGGCGTTTTGCGAAACGCGATTCTGTTTTCTGGCCGGGAGGCGACGATCGCTCGGCGGTCCCGATCCAGCGGCCTCCCTCGATCCATCATACCCCCCGGATCCCTTTCGCGGCGATCGTTATATTTACGCGTCGCTTACGCCGTAAATATCTGGTTTCGACACCTCCAGGCGCGGTCCCGACAGAATTGTGTGAGAAAATCGCGCGAGCCGCCTAGCCGGGCGATAGATCGTGATCCCCTTATCTCGCCTCGGTTCTAAACGAGGTCGACGTTTCCCTTCGAGCGGTCGATCCCGCTCGATGGTACCGGGACGACCTTCACGGCCCCCGTATTAAGAAGAGCTTGCGAATCCGCGGCCTTGGCGCGGCGCGTATCCTCAGGAAGGAGCACGGTCCTCTCCTTCGTGTAGCCCGCCTTCCGGAGATACGCATCAACGGCGTTGTTCGCCTGGTAATCCTGTTGCGGACACGGAATATACGACCGTCGTATGATTTCCGGGAGTACTCGCGCGATACTCATTTCCCTGGGCGGCTTATACGCGGCGTTTACTGCCGCGCTAATCCCACGAAACACCGCGCAGTACGTTTATAATGGCTGTTATTGATTTTATGGGGTCGAGTGAAGTGCTTTGAGGCAGCCAAGGCTGGGCGACTGGGTTTCTTCTCTGTCTTCCTTGTGATGGTTGTATTTCATAAAATTAACTGGTCTTTTTAATCTGACGAGTCTCTTTCCGAAGAGGAGGAGCCGGATGATCGAGTTATTGCAGTGTAATTTGAACAGGGTTCGTGTGATATTCCAAAGGGGCTCTTTGTCCGGCTTCGTGCCACATCCTTGAATTAAAATACCCCGAGGCAGGTGATCCTCTACTCCCACGACGTAATCAGAGTTATCACGAGCCTGATAGGTTAGATAACCCACCGTGATCCTCGAGTTTCCTCCTCGCACGCAAGTCAGAGAATTTTCTACGAATCAATGACAAGGTCACCTCCCTGGTTATTCTCCTCTTTTCACCCGTAACCCTGAATGCCCCCTCTCCCGGGCTGCTGGATATCCCGGAGCTGGACCGTTCTCGTGGTCCTCCTCTTTGTCTTGCCCGCGCGTCGCGTTCTTCCCCGGCAAGTCTCGCCGTCTGGGGGACCACAAAAATCTCTAATTGCAACGCGGGTGCATGCGACTCTCTGTCTACGGTTAACTCCCGATGGGATCGTGGTCATCCCTCTCACGCCCCTCCACTTGGTCTTTCTTTAGCCAACCAAGAAGGGAACGGAGATAGCTATAACGAATTTATATGCGCGCCGCGTTTATATATACGGACATACGAGCAAACCTGTCCCCCAGGTAACGATACGCCACACGCACATACGTCTGTTGCACGTTTCTCGTTCTTCCTTTCCTTTTTCCTCCTACACTGCACCCTCCTGGCGAGGGCCTGGCCGGATATATTCGACTCGCAAGGTTACCGCAAGTCGTCCCGTACAGGGAAGGTGAAATATCGCTCGGGAGGTGTCTGGTAATTATTTACGAACCCCAGACCGTAACTGGGGGATACATTCCGCGGAGTCTGACGGAGCTTCATTTCGCGAGGCGCAAAGAGATTCTGCTGTAAAATGTTTATGGTGTGCTTGTCACGTAGAAATCGTAATTATTGCGTCAGGTGTGATTACGTTTATGTAACAAAGTAAGTGGTGCTGAAACGAGACTTGAATGAGAAGCAACTTGATACCTACCAAACTAGATATCTACCAAAGTTTTTAGCTTCTTTGCTAGAATGCTCCGTTTTCGCATCACCTGTTCTTCCATCGACATTCGACAGGTCTAATTGTAAGCTGGACCATCTACCGAGAATCTTGATCAACCAATTCCCTTTCCTTTCCATTTAAATCGACGCCCAAGGTTCGAGTCCGATTAGTGTAATTCACTCATCCATTCCGAGCTCCACCGATTTGACCTGTGCAATTACTCGTGTTGATCTCTTAAGCGTTTGAAATATCGTCTCCAATAAAGGGCGCAAAAAGAAGGCGCACGTCGGGCACTCCGGATGAAGTCGTTTTTTCCCTCGCCCGGCAAATTGCATTTTCATTTATTCCGCGATGCGTCATCGCGCACGAGACGATCGCGGCCGCGGGACGCAGTTTTACGTCGGCTTCAGTCGTTCCCGCCGATTTATTATCCCGTCCGGCTCGCTGCTTATACCCGATCCTTGTCTCGCCGCCCCAACCCGGAACTCTCCGTTATAATTATGCATTATTGTATTATCGCCGCGACGCCGGCCCGTCCACGCTTGTCCCCCTTATCTGCGCCAAAGATAAGGCGGTTAACGCGATCCCGCGCCGTCCACAAATCACGTTTATCTTCGCCTGAGGACATCGTTGCGCGAGGAACCAGAGGCGGTAGCCCCTGTAACGCTCAGTTACAATGACTACCGCTGTCTGTATCCTTTGATACGAGCATGAATTATGGCCGACTGGTTCGTCAACCCTTTGCAGAAAAATCGGCGGAGTAATTGCGTGGGATGCTGTTGCAAGGTTTAATTCGTATGCAGACTCCTTTCGTCAGGAGTCGTTAAGGCGAACGGGGATCGCGGTGTAGCTTGATTTTGATTCCACAGAGATTCTTTCCACTGCAGGAGATTTACGAACGTCCAATAAGGAAGTGTAATAACGAGCAAGGTTGGGGAGAGCCACAGCCGAGATATACTTGGATAACTGTAACGAATGCCGCGCGCCTCGCCTAGCAGTATTTATGGCTGTCCAGGGGGGCAAAAATGGGAAAGAGAAAGGTCAATTCATTTCATAATGCCGAATGGCCGTTTTAATCGATGCTATTTAATCGCTCGGCACTCGTTAATTGGTCCACAAGGCCGCGAGCCTGTAATGAGATTAGCGAGCTAGATCCTATCACGCGTTATTGAGAGTCGCATTGTTAAAACCCGCTTGCAGAGACAATTGTCTGTTATGACTTATCATTCGCTGGACGAAGCAGAACACTGAAAGTGCACGGAATGGATTAATCCGCAAAAACAGCACGCATCAAGTCTGCGTCGTGTGTTGCACGTGTGAGAACGTGACATTAGGAATCGAGACAAAGGATTCTGCTGTAGACCCAGAAAATAAATTAAGTTGGAGCATTCAAACAGTCCCCTGGCCATCGAAAGATCCGGTTTCGAACTCTGATTCAGTAATCTTGTGGTTTTATCTTTTCCTCGTGGGTCACCTTTCATTTTGGCGAATGAGACACGTTATCAAGTATTTCGCATCGCCGCTTATCCTCATTGGTGCATCATTATGACTTACTTTTTTCGTCCCAATCGAAACACTAAAAAATTCTCCTCCCTGTTCGAAGAACATTATCTTTCCATTTCCTAATCTGATTCCAATTTAACTCCATCGTTTCGCTCCTCATAGAAAGTGAAGTTAAGCGAACGATACTCTTCACACTGATGACCAGTGAAATGTTTACTTCGCGCCCAATTATTGCACACCGAACCATCATCAGTCCTAAACCGCGAATGTAAGATTGCGTCCGACCTTCTTCGCGCATTTCGTGGCCGTGAGAGAAAACGACGCGAATGTGAACGTGCCGTGACTTTTATATTCGCCCGCTACACATTCGCGCGCACCAAATGCAACCGAATATGTAATCGCGGGAACAGGTGCAACGCGTGTCATTCAGTGGTCTCATATTCGTCCCTGCATTCCCGCCTTTGCATTAACGGCCGAGGGAAAACCAGTTGCAATCGGGACTTGTTCGTTTTCTCCCAATTACTGGTCTCTTTCAATTATTCGAACATTGTTGACCTCCGCGGCACATTTCGTCAGCGCAAAAATTCGCAAAACTTCGTGGCATATTCGATCCCAGGGCTTGCTACGGCAAAATCTGGTTTAAATGCACGTGTACCCTATCAATTTCCTTATCTTAAAACGTGGCATCACTCCTGGATTTATTTTCAGATGCCGAATCATCTCAGTTTTACGACGCATTTATGCGGCAGATTGTTAGCTCGTTTCGCGGACCAATAATTTTCTTGCATCTGTCGATAGTGGCGTCCTAGATCTTTATCCGTCGCATTTGCGTCTTCCTAGGCATCGATACCACGCAGCATCGTGAAAATCGTTCGTTTCTCTCATGCATTCTTCACACAGCTGATAATTACGGACCCCAGAGGCGGAACGAAGCGATGTCCGCTTCAGGAACATTTTTTTCCTGCCTGCACCAAAGGTGGATCCGCCTTAGCCGACGCAGGAGGATGTCGAAGGACACAGGGCTGGCCGATGACCATTTTAAACACCGGCCGTTGCACCTTCTGAGTCACGAACCCCCGATGCACAGGGGGGAATAAAACGAGTGGCTGCAACTGGATACATTAAAGCCTTTCATATCGCCTTTATTTGGATTAAGGATGCACATGACCGATAGCCTTTATATTTCAATCCGTTAATTGATGTTTAATTGCCACGGTTAAGTCCCCGTTCAAATAGACTCTTTGCCGGAGTCTCGTGAAAGGAGAGGCAGACCTGTGGCAAGCATTGTGCTCGCGATGCAGGAAACTTCACGGCGAGACTTTTGTGCAAAGTGGTAGCTGCTGGGACTCCCATAGAACTTGCGAGGCTGGTTATTTTGGGAAATAATGGCAATATTTTACGATACCAGTGTAATTCATTGAATTACAGTAATTTTGTTCGCTGACAGTGCAAACGAACGTTTCGAGGATATTATGTGCGCAAAGGAAGAGAGTTCCTTGGGCGTGCAGGAATCTCGTGTAAATTATTGCAGATTCTTGTAATTGGAGGCAACGATACGCACTCCATGTATATAATCACATTTAATACGGTTAATGAAAACGGCTGATCTCTCGAGGCTCCGGCCCGAGCGAGTGGCTCTCGCGAGGCCCGAAAAAACCGCGTCCGTTCTCGAAAAACGAGAGAGGCCGAGTTTATCGATTGCACAACCCCGGGGCATAAATAACTATGCACAATAAGCCGTGCAGAATTCATAGGTGTTTCTTTATGCGTGACCTCGATCGATCGCGGGCTCGCGCGTTTTTCTTCCTCTTGTTTATCACTTTTTTCGGCGATCTGCGTTCATCAATGATGTATCGCCGTGTTGCTAACGACGCGCCGAATTCTACCAGCTAAACGGAGGGGAAATTAACGATGGAAGGGGGAAAGAGCAAAGCGACGAGGCTGCCTTAATTACCGCCATCGGCTTAACTAAACGAAGGGATCTTAGAATATCAATTATAGGCGCGCAATGAGGCACTAACGTAATAATACACGATGATGCAAAGCTGCTCGTAATTACTGACAGCTGGCCTAACTGTGGCACGTTAATAATCCGCTTTTGGCCCGATTTCGAGCCACAAACGAAATATTACTTGTTAATTGGCAACGGGCCGTGACGATTGACCGCTCGCAGGGAAAAACTTCGTATATAACCGGCGATCCGCGGAAATTTCCTGCCTGTCCGAGAAAAATTTCGACCGAATCAAGTAGCCGCTGCATAAAAAAATTAAATTAAATTAAATTGTAATTAAATTGTAAAATACATTGCTTTTTATTTCTGCCTTAGTCGTCAGTCGGTACGCGAAATATTTCTCTTATTTTCACTGGTCTGCACGTGTAAAAAAGTTGAAGAACGCTGGCCTAAACAAGCACCAGGCATATCTGCTATTTACACTCTGATTTCTACTTGAGTTACACTTGACCCAGCTGTGAATGCCATACAGAATCCCTGATTTATAAAAAATTTCGCGTTACATATAAGTTACGCTGCAAACCTCGATCTTCCACGAACATTCTACGAACTCCCCCCTCCCTCAAAATACAGAGAGAATTGCAAGGATAAGCCTGCGATATGCGTGGGACATTATGTGGTCGCGCAGGCGGCGTAGATAAGCCGTATCGTTTGGAGGCTCGTCTCGAACGCGCAACAATCGAGACAGCTAGGCGGTGGATGGAAATCCGGTATCGCGGCGCGAAAGGCAGACCGCGTTATGAGCGTGCACATTCGATCGGACCAGTTCAGGAGAGTTTGAGGCCGAAGGCGAACCGCCTCGACCCACGAAAAGCACGAGCACCACAACGGCCAAAAGTGAAAGGGATATAACGAAGGAGGGCGGATGGGAAACGGAGGAAAGGAGGCTGGTACGCGCCTGTATGAGTGGAAGCTCCCCGACCTAGCATAACCGCTTCTGCGAGCCGCGAGGCTCGAAATTCACGAGGAACCCGCGCGCGGTCCCCCGACGAGTTTCTCTCTTGTAAAAAATTTTTACGACGTCCCATCGCACCGGCTGGGTGTAGCCCAGGTGAAAATCGGCCACGACTTCGTCCCGGCCGTCGTTTCGGAGAGTCCTGAGAGTGGCTGGCTCGTCGTCGACCTTCGAGGAAACATGGAGTCAGATCCTGGAATATGAGTGGCGGTCCCCGCGCTACGCCGTGCCCCGTCCGCTTTCGAGCAAACAGCGACCTTCGATTACGGCTGTGACCACCACGGGGATCATCCTCCTCGGCCGCGTTGCGACAAAGAGGTAATTCGTGGCCTTGGCTGGCTACGCATAAAAGACATCCCCGTGGAAAGTCAGCGTACCTCGTTCCACGAGCATCTTGGCCGCCTGGTGAAATCGATGGCCCCGCGTGGCGGTGGCGACCGAGACCTTGGGTTGATCTGGGCGCGCTCTGCTCCCTACGGTTCCCATAAAACGCGCTGGAATTCGTTTTATAATTCAGGCGGGGCTGACTTTAGTGATCTGCAGTGATTTCGGAGTGACCTGGGGAAGGATGCAGACGATCGAACCGGTCGGAAGATGATGGAACTTTTTTCGTTGATGTAACCACAGTAGCGATTAATATTGTCTTGTTTGCCTTTGTTTACCGCCACTGGAGCTCCGCTAGACGTTTAGATTAGCAAACGAGCGATATAATTAGCAAACAGGATGACGTTCGATCGTCTGGTATCCACGGTTCCAAACTGGCCAGAGTTACGATCTCGTCCCCGACAGGATTCGACGAATTGTTGGTCGCAAATATTTGCATACCCGTGTGCGTATCCATCAATATTTCGCCCCTGTTAGAGATTCCGGCTACATTCTCTTGTACCTTTCAATCTCCACCCGCGATGGTGTCGATGGGAGGGGAATACTGAACCCCTGGCCAAGCGAATTACTGCAATAAGTAGCTGGTAATGATGCTTATAAGTCTGCGTCGACGTTCTAACTACGTCCGGTTTCGTGATTTGCGACGCACGGAGTTGGCGGTGGCTGCGGTTCAGCGGAAGAAACTCCACGAATAATAACGCTCCAGCGTGAATGATCGCTCATTTTCTTCCCTAAGCATCTCTCCAATTGATTATCAGAGGTTTCGTAACTTGTGACAACTTCTGCGTCTTTCAGAGTCCTTTTTATCCGAGAAAGAGATCCTATTGGGGGGTGAAGACTTTGCCTCTCTTTTCTAAGCTGCAAATCATCAGCAGACACCATTGCAGTGGCACTGCATCTGGTGCAACGCCTTCAATTGTATTGCTTTCGATTCAAAGAGGCTGCATAGCGTTTTATTATAGATAATGTAGCGATTGCAGAGAGATTTGAATGGCCGCAGATGAAGGTTGTTCCTCGATTCGGTGGGCTAAGTGGTTCCGCGTTTTTCTACTTGTCCTTAACGCCGACTTGCTGGTCATCGATGAAGTGAAGGGATCTCGGTGGAATCTATTTAAAAAATCGTTTTCCGCGTACGCGACTGGATCTGCGTACGACCCACTCGGGCCGCTCGATGCCCACCGTCATTGAGAGGGCGTTTCCGCCCGGGGTAATTGTTCCGAGATGTGCGTCGAAGGTGACGCGATAAATCGGTAATTCCCGTCGCACTCGGCGAAATTTATGCGCGATCGCGCGTTTTATTCTTCCTCGATTGTTCGCAATGCGGTCTGGAAGGCTGCTGAAAGGAAAATTCGAGGCGCGAGTAAACGAAAAACAGGAAATCACAGATTCTCCGGCAGCAGGGGTACAGCGGGGCGTCAGAACTTTCCAGAATTTCTTCACGCACTTTGTGCAACTCGCGCTCTGCTCGTGTCTCAATGTCGCGTGAACGAAGCGTCCAATACGGATGCGAAATGTCCCCCGAGTATCATAATCATCGGAGATTGTGCGACACGAGTCGCGAAGGCCACTGCGGTTTCGATGGTCGATGATTAGGCTCGTTAGGTGTATGGTGACACGGAAACGACGGTCTTCTTCGGGGAAAAAAGCGATGAAAAACCGCGAGAACAGCGTGTGACGCAAGCCCGGGGCAAAAAGACACAATGAATTGACTCACGGTGTCTGATCGAGGACGGACGACTTCCCTTCCTCGAGATCATTTTTCTTGCGCCTACGATGCGGCGTCGTGCGGTCTGTCGGACGTGTGTGTCGACACGGTACCGTGTTCATCGTACAAGTGTCGTCTACAGGAATGGGAAGACCGAAGCTCGTGTCGGGCGAAGAAACAAGGGATTCTACTTAGGATAATTCACTCGGGGCAAAAATGCTGGACCACCCGCGCGATCTAAATACAATGATGACTTAAAATACAATGCAGTCCGCTAAATGGTCACTTATATTTTGCTTCAATTAAAAAATAGTCTATCATCTCTCCATACAACCCAAAAGAATCCCGAAAAGCGAAAGCTGTATAGATCCATCCACCGACAATGAGCGTTCAGCTGTCTAGAAACGAAGATTCTTTGACGTGGGCAGAGAAATAGGAGTAGATGCTCGCCCACGATCCTCCAGCTCCGCTAAAACCTCGTTCTCTCCTGTCGTTCGCTTGCTCCTCGATAATTAATTCATCTCCGCCACGTCTTTTAACATAAAGACTACCGCGGCCCGTATACATCCGTACACCTATAAATTCCAGCTCGCCCAGCCGCCGGAATGTGGAGTTTTAGCGGTTACAAACGCGTGCAAGGGCAAGGTTTTTTTACCGCCCGGTATTCCCCGCCGACGCGTGTGTGCGCGTGTTTGCGGGTGTGGATACCCGGAGGATGAAAGAAACCAACCACCGGGCATCCGTGTTCCGTCGAACTCGTTCGACGCGAGCGTGGCTAAACAAAGGGAGACCAGACGGGTCCAGGACCGGGGATCGCTCTTCTTCGACCGACTCGAGGACAAAGGTAAACGCACCTTCGTCACGCCGCGTTAGCGAAACACGGATAACGGATGCACTTGCTCTCGCGAGCGGTGCAACAGGTGCGCTGCACAAAGACAGGACACGAAGGCTGGGCGGCCGCCACTCTGCGGGGGAAATTCGTAATTGAGTTTTATAAATAGCACTTTGTGCACTCTGCATGCTGGATGGCATTGCCACCGCGTCGTTGGACCATAACGCGGAATTTATGGGACTGTAATTGTGCCTTTTAGAATTCCTCGCTTCGCTATGGACTGAAGATCCCGGACGGGTCTTCCTCGTCATTTCCTCGATTTTTATTCGCGACGTGGTTTCAGTCAGATGTTAATAAAGCCTGATTGATGCGAAGGCGACGATTATGGTCGAGTGAAAGGGACGTTGACGATAAGTAAATGGAGATTTTCAAGTAATGATGAGCAGAAGTGTGCGAATCTTGTAAGAAATGGCAGTGCGTATAATTCTCCTTTCTCTATTTCCTTATATTCTGAAGACACGCATCTGTTACCTCGTTCGTACAATCTTTCTTTGTAATTATACTTGCCACTGGTATTATATGTTGCACAAATTTCTGGGCCGCCCCGAAGTTATCGCTGTCGCCACTTTCGTATATCATTCAATTTGAATCGTCAATTAATACGTTTCCTCCCTGTAATCTTCGTGTCCAGTTCAAAGATCACGCTTTGAAAGAGAGCTCTGCAGGCTGGCTTAAATCAATTATACGCACCGCTTACATCGCCATAACTCATTGCACGGCCTTAATCTCAAAATACAAGATCAGGAAAAGTAATAAACGATCGGTCGCTGTAACGGCCGACCTTGGTACTCGATCTGGATCATTCGCATTCCGTGCATTCTCGAAACTTCACCAGCACCATTCGTCTCGGCGTCGATCCGCGCTTCGGTTTCGGGTTCCTATCGCGAATGTGAAAGTCAGTTTGTCAATCTTGAAAGTCCAATAACACGATTCCCCCCGCTGCGTAAATAACTTCATTCTCGTAGCTGTGATCTCCTTCACCCAGTGCTCCATTGCACTTCGAGACGTGTCTCCATTTCCATACTAATGTCTCGCACCATTTCTGATTAATTACTCCTGTGAGAATTACTATAGAATCATTGGTAATGCATCAAGAAATATCTCAATTCTTCCAGTGCCTTCTAAGATACATTTAAGTTGCACGTTCTAAGTTCTTCAGTGACCACTCTTTGAATTCAATTCACCTTCTTAAAATACAAAATTCCGCAAATTATCTCAGAGAACTAGATACATACAAATGACAACCCCCAGAATGTTTTTGCGCCACTGATCCATTAAAACACCCACGAGACCTGTGTCCTCTCCGCCAAGAGCAAAGCGCATCTCTTATTCCAAGGACGTCCTTCCAAGATCTAAAGCAGAATATCGTAGGACCTGGAGCGATTCCGTACACGCGGAATGCCTTGCCATCGCGCCAATTAAAGCGATTCTATCGCATCAGCCGCGACGATTATGCCTCATGTTACCCGTTAGCGTTCCCGAGCGGACGAGATTTATGATTTGAAGCGCGGGTACCACGTTAGCGGCGAGGCCGCGTGGGAGGACAGTACCGCCAGGGAAACGAAATCGTCCGTTCTGCTCGTTAATCGAGCCGAACGACTCGCTTGACCCGCCTTTATTGCCCGCGACACGCGACAATAATCGTTCGCCAGCTGCCCCCGGGGGCGAGGACGCCACCTCGAAACGAGGTTAATCGCAGGAAAGCGGCAGAAGCAGAACCGGACGCGGGAGATATTCGGCACTCGTTCACCCACGATTTCGTTTGCCTGCCGTTCATTCGCAGTCGTTGTCGTCCCCGCGATGATGCGCGATCCCTATCGCGATCCATTTCGCGCCGCGGACGTAATTAAAGTGGAATTTATGCGCTCGCGAAATGCCGGGCATAGAGGGAAACCAAACTGGCGAAAGATCCTCGTGGAATACGAGATTTTGCGTTTCTTTAGCCAGAGGTACGTTAAATCACCGTGGCTCTTACTCGAACGTCTTTGAATACGGCGCAGCTGACGTCCCTTTAAAATTATTCGCTAAGATCCTCTCGGGGGATTATTTTCCTTTCGGAGCAAACCGTCTTGGGGAGTGGGACCTCGATTATGGCGGTTAATCGAGACCGAGGCTGGCCGGTTAATCGAGGATAATCGAGCACCGGTGAGAACTTATTAAATCGTATTCATTTGTGGTATTATTATGTCGCGGACGTGCGTTATTTATTGTGTTATGTTAAGTGCGTTAACGCGCGAAGCTTTTAGCGGTATCGAGAGCTGGAGGTATCGCTTTGACTGTTACGCATTTCATTTGCAGGCGGCGGATATCACACTGTGTCTGTGTGTCACCGTTACGTGTGTAAACATATTCTTAACTTCTCAGATCAGCGAGAAATCGTAAACTCGAGGCTGTTTACTCGAACCACCATTGTATTCAAGGCATTTATTAGTTACTTTCCATTTCAATTCTATAAACGGTTGGTTTACAGCTCTGCTACTTGGATTACGACTCCGAAGATGAGAATTACCAGAAACACGTCAAGCAGCAAAAAGAACACCATTAATTTTAATTATTCTTTCAAGTTTCCTTGTTATTCGATCAAATTTTGGCCCACTTGTGGTGAGTGTCCGGCGATACGCACAGTTATTTCGGTTCCAAGCCGCATTTCGCCTCTCATGTAACAAATGTTCAATTTGTATAATGTTAACCGATGACCATGGGCTTCCCGACCTTTTCCTGCTCGTCATTTGCATTGTTGTCGTATGCAAACGCAGCGTTCCTGACGCGTTACGTTGTCACCAAGGCTAAAGGAAATTCGTTCAAACGAGCTTTGCCAATGTCACCCACAATTGCCTCGGATCGATCTGCTTTCTAATCTTGGCGTGAAATCGCGCGAAGAGCAATTAAACGCGTGATTCATTGCGCTCGCGAAGTATGCTAATCGCTGGGGAGGATACCGTTTAAGCGGGCGAAAAAAGTAGGAGGATCTTCATTGATGGCAAGCAACTTATCGCTACCCGTTCCTTACGTGACTCTTCGTGCTGTAATCTGCATTTACACGGCGACCCTGCTCGTTGACACGCTCAACACGGTGAAACCAGGTCGCTAGCTACAGCTTCCCAGCTTGTCTATTATCGCGAGGAGGAAAAGACGGTAGTCCACCTCGAGGTAGAATTTTCTGTCAAGTGACGCAAGTGGATACCACGTTTAAGGCGTGTTCTCGCCGATCGAACGAAACCTCCGCTACTTGGAAAACGATCAAGAGCTACTTCTTCTTCTCCGCCTCTTCTGAAGAAACTCCTATTGCTTCTGCGTTTGTCCAACTACCTCCTGCGTAATGCTGGCAGCGTTACCTTCGCCGAGTGAAAAGGTTATTTGAGAAGCACCTCGTGTGTGCACTTTCTTGGCAAATCGAGTCAAGTAGATTCTTGGTTCACTGGTAAAGATTTATGAAGAATTGCAATCATCCTGTACCTACCTGCACTTGAAAAAGAAATTTCCTCAGATTTAATAACTCCGTGATTATAATAACAAAAGAACAGTCTTTCCTTCGCGATGAAAGCCTGCCAACATCCTAACATCCTTATCAAGGATAGTACTGCGCAATTTATAGCACGTTACGGGAAACGTGTGTTCGGCGAGGCTCGCGTTGGGAAAGTCTTGCGGCAAATTCTAACGCAAGTCCATCCTGTCATCGTCCTCCGCCGCGTGGCGCATGGAAAACCGCTGCGTTACGCCGCAACGGCAGTCAGGAGGAGGCGCAGAAATGGAAAGGGAAGAAAGACACCTGACAAAGGCAGAGAGAAAGGAAAGAAGAGTGGCCACCGAGGCCTCTGGAGGGCAGGGAGACGAGACGACGTGGAATACCGTCGAAGGCTTCGTTGTTGCCCATCCCGGGGATTACGTACCTTGGTCGTAGACCTTACTCGAGGCGAGCTCGAACTCGCAGGTAGTTGCATAACAGCCCTGGCTCCATGGTGGCCGCTCATTGCCACGACGATTCACAATAATGCGTCGAGTTCCCTTTGCGAGCATCCTACTTAGTCCCGACGAAAGGTTACGCGAGGATTGAGATAGATAACGCGTTGCACCACGCATCCTCCGGCGCCTGTAACTCTGCTGACCATGCGGGCGAGATGGCAGCTTCAGTAGAATCATTTAGATTCTGTTTTGAAGGAACAATGGAAATTGATCGAATAGGATTGAGTTACTGGGCTGGACCTGCTTTTTTGGAGGCTTTTTTTTGCTGTATTCTCAATCCAACAGCAGATACGACACTCGGTTGCAAAGTTTGTGCAACAGAGCCCATACAATCTAACGAGACGTACAAGCTACACGCGCACATAGAATCCACACACTTTCCCTATGGACAGCGGAGGTTTTCTTCTCAGACGAACGGTGCATGATTGTCAGCATTAAGATTTGACGAGCCTCATAACCGAAGCCAACAACGCTTCTTCTGTCTACGCAAGAGGGTACTCAATTGCTGAAGATGTTGGTGAATGCGGTTTCTATCTTGCCCTTTCGAGACAGCAAAGGTGCTCGATGGGAGGCGCGAGTCTGAATGCCTAGATAAATACGATGGGTGGGACAAAACAGGCGAGGAAGCGATAGCCCGTTGGCGCGAATATCGTTGACTCGACTCCTTAACTCGCCGATTTAATCGACGCTGACGTGGGATTATAATGACCCCTGACTGCATGCTTTCGCGGCTCTGCTCTTAAGTGACGATACACAATGCGTCCTGCGCGAGAACAAAGCCCAGAGATGTTCGCTTAGAAACGGTGATGAAGGAAGTTTGCACTGCGGCTATGGATGTGAGTCGAGTGCGCCCATCCCTGTGTCAAGTGTTTGCTCTCGAAGTCCGAGGAGGAATGGGTAAAAGTGAGGTAAACGTGCTAATCAAGCTACAGTTCCTTGGCGCCGATTTTTTCAGCCATCCGGGGAATTGCAAGGAGACGGGTTTGCGGAACGATGTTTATTTACCTTGCATAACTAATGCGTACGGATTAGGATGCAAATTAAATTCTGGTGGCAAAAAAGCAGTTTTTATACGCATAGGTTGTATTTAAAATAGGTACATGAATTTTGGGAGATCTGATCCTGCTGATCACGACAGAATTCATAGGTTTCTTCTGCGCTTTCAAAACGATCGAACTAGGGACCACCTGTGATTTATTTAAAAACTCTTTGTACTCCATATATCGCCTCTACGAAGAAAAATCAGTGGAAGACACGATCAGCCACTGTGATGTCTCTCCCTTACCGCGTTCCTTGCGAAATTTCAGTTTCCAGCGTGTGGCAACAATTCGCTGGAGAGAAGACAACTAAACCAGTGGTCGTTAATTGCCCCGTTATACATGTAGCCGCTTATTACATTCTCGATTTGCATTCGGCTCTTTGTGCCCGACCTAATCCGCCCGGCTCATAATCGCCCGCTTACGTAACCGTGGATTTTTACGAAAGCCATTTAACGCGCCGAACATCTGGACCCCGGGGATTTTACGCGCATTATAATGACAAATTCGCGTAATGAACGTTGTTCAACGCGAGAAGCCATAAAACCAGCTAAAGACTGTATCTTTACGACGATCAAAGCCGCGGTGTCTTGCGTTGTACTTTTATACCGATATCTCTTTAAATTCTTATATGTAATCGAGGAACGAAATACAGTTGTCGCGGGGCGGATTCGCGTCCACGAGACTCTTTCGTGTGGGCCGCTGACGGACAGGTGAAGCAAACGGGGGAGATGAGGTAATCGATGGAATTTTACGAAGTATCGTATACATGTCTGGGAAGAATCGTCGGCTTTGGAAATTATGAGTTGTAAAGAATTTTTGCCTTCTAAATACAGTGACACAATGATAAAGATTCTGAAAAATTCACGGTAAATTATCCGCCGTGAGATGCACACACCGCGGCTTCCCATGTCAAACGTTCCCCGATGAATAATTCTCTGTGGACTCGATTCCGCGATAGAGGCAGAAAGAAAAGCGCTTGTGGTAATCCTAGCCATACCTGTCCCGTCGACCTCACCTCCCACTTGCTCCTCGGTTTCTCGGTGAACCAATTACAATTGCAGCCACCCACGTGCGTGCACGGTAAGCCGCCCAGTTTTTCCGACCGCTAATAGACCGAAACTGCATTTTCTTCGCCAATTACGGCGCGACTCGCGACTAATCGCCCCGATAAATCTCGGTGAGGAAACATTTGCTTTAACGCGCTTCTCCTCGCCCCTGACGATTAAACGCAATTATATCCTCGTTTCGGAGGCGGCAGCTCGCGTGGCTGCCCTCCAAATCAACGTCGATTACCGAATTTCACGGTTGTTACGTCCACTGCATTAGGAGGAGACTGTAATGTCGCTCTGATTAAGATTCAATCGCTTCTGTGACGTGCTGAAATACTTCTTTGCATTTCGTCGCTGTTTTTGGTGAGGTTTATGTAGACTTTGATATTTTTCAAGTGTCTTCCTAAAACAATTTGTTTTTTATTGAGAAAGCTATTCCTTTGGTGTCTATTACTTTTCCTCGTGGTCCACTCTGAAGAGCAGATAGGTAGCAGAGTTGAGCAAAGATAATATTTAGATAATATCTAGATAAAAGGTACTTACGGTTAGTCGTTATTCAAAGCTTGAATAAGGATTATTCAGCTTTAGCTTTATTCATGGCGCCAGAGTTGGTGCCAGTTATTCAAGGATCTTGAGCTCTTGGGTTGTGAATACGTGGTTTCAGCTTTCATTCAATTTTTAGTCCAGAAAGCGACTAACCGAAAGCCTTTCAGATTCTACAGAATCAGAATTTGTTTATTTTTCATCGTATCAATATGAAAGTGGCACCAATGGATTCCTGGCGTTCTCCCGATTAATTGGACAGAAAATAATTTAAATCGGACTATTTTTAACGAAACGGGCTTTGAATTCTGCAAATAAATTTCTCACGTAATATCTTTAATTATGGCCCGAATTATATAATTTTTTGGGCCATTTTCATCGGGAAGACATGAGGAATCGATTGGTAATACTTTCATCAACACTTATGAAAAACAGGAAGATTTTATGTGGCCCGTCGGTTTTATTGCTATCGGCTGTCAATGGGCGGTCTACTGGGGCCCGAAGGTCCTCGCTCGCAGCGAGAAAGCAACACAGTAGGGTGGGGTAGGTTTTCCCCGATAATCCGAGCCCAAAGGCTTCTCAACAATAGAAAGATTGTATGTAGAATGAAAGCTGATCAACGTTATTCACAACCCAAGAGGAAAGGCCCTTGAATAACCAGCCCCATTTCTAGCGCCTTGAATAAAGCTAACTCGGGTGACTTTTAGTCGATTAAGGAAAAAGGTGAAGTATCTTTAATTGAAACGTTATTTCAATTACTTTTTAGTTGAATAATGCCCAACTCTGATAGGTAGTATCTACCTCCTTTATCATCCTTTAACTCTTCGTGGTCACACCGGGTGAATCGCACCCCAGCCCATTTTTTCCTTTGCCAATATTTGGCAATATTTCTGTAAATTTCTAGAGCTTAATATTAAAATTTAAAAATTTGACGAACTTCAACAAAAAATCGCTTTCCCTTACATCTATTTTTTCAATTACATGTTTCTTTATATCCATATTTACATTTCTAGAAAAATACTAGTAGAGCATCACGAGTGTACAATTAGCACTCAAAAGTTAGAAGCTTCTAAAATCCGTAAAGGGTAACTCAAAAATTACGCTGTTGTGCAGTGAACCCCATGCGACTAATTTATTATTATAAGAAGGTGTGACCACGAAGGGTTAAATGAATACCATCAGGCATGTATTCTCGATAAAGCCTCTCGCTGAAAACTCTGTCGTTCGAGCGCTGACAGCACGTTCGTTGCCTCATTGGCGAGTTCTAATCGATCAGCAAGGTAGCCCCGGAGGATAAGACACGGAGGGAGTGACCGACATTAAGTAGTCGCCAAGTGCAACGCGACTGGGTAATCTTGCCATGGCATCTCGCCAAATAAACAAGCTGTGTGCCGTGGGCGACCAGTGGAATCGTGACTTTTTATTATGCCATGGGATTCGTACGGCGTGGCCCCTCGAAGTGACCAGAAGCACACCGAAGCTCGGCTTCTGATCGAGCCCGGAGACACGAAAAATTCAGCGGACCGTGGCCGCCGCTGGTGTGGGTAGAAGATACCGGCCGTATCGAAACGGTCGCACTTTAAATATCCCGCGAGCTGCTGCGGGTTTAAATAAATCTCATCGGTCTCGGAGCAAAGGTACACACGCTGCATCGATACCTCTAATGATTAAGTGACTTTATTGCCTCATTAAGAAATAACACAGGTATTTATACGGGTGTATGCTGGCATAAAACGATTGCTCAACATCGATCGCTGGGAATAAGCACACTTCGGAACGACTCTCTCGGCGACGCTCTTCGGAGCGCTTGTGTCCCATGGCGGAATGTGATAAAACGACGAGTCGCGTAAATGCGTACGATTTTCGGGTACTCCGGTTATGATTAATTACCCCGCCGTTTGCCCTCGACTTTCGCAAGAGAGCTACTTGCCAGATGTTCCTGCCTTTGTATCCCGAGGTGCCTTGATTTGTTCTAAGAATAGCATGCGGGCAGCGTGTAATTTGTATAGGTACCTACGTTCAGACACGTAGAAGTACGCTATGTTTACCTGCCCGATGGTTGTACGGTGCAAACGAAGAAGACGTTTGCCAGCGTCTACGCTGCGGGACTCTGTAAACAGTGCAGTGTTGGTAGAACACTCCGCAACTATCCATTTGTCGATCGAGCTAAACGAGAATCGAAGTGTCGAAGCGCAATCGCGGTTAAGCGATGTGCTGGAGGTCCACGGGTGTACCGATGTCCTCTTATAAACGCGAGCGCTGCGTTTTACCGCATTATGTAACTATCGGATCTGGAAGTAGGCTGTGACCGCACGAAAAGTCGCTTTTGTGGACGACGACGACGGTCCCGTGCGTATCGTGGAAACATCGAAGTCACATTAAGAGTCTGTTGGGACACGCCATTAACCAGGTCTCGCAAGAGCCTTCGTTAGCTGTATCGAGAAGTCGCGCGAACCACTCGCGCCGAAATCCTGCACGCCTACATTTTAATTTGCCGCTGAGCGAGCACCCGCGCTGTCCCCGCCTCTACTCCAATTTTCCTTCTCGTCCCACGTTCGGGCTCCGCAGCTGTTTCTCCACTTCCTCTGCTGCCTCTAGACTATAGACGCACAGACTCGGCAAGCTGCAGTCTCGCGTGTCTGGCTGCGATTTTTCTGCATCAAGCTCGATGGCAACATAGCCTCGTGATCCAGTTATTCCATCTGGACACTCGCGGTGACACAATCGGTGTCATTGCTGCAGAAGGGATTTGAATATGTAGATCACGTGGAGGGCAGATTAGAAATCCTAGCTAGACTCCACGCCTATCGACTTTGGAACGCCTGCCACCGATTTGCATCACGCGCTCTTGAATTCGCCACCGTCGAGAGATCTCGCTCGCGTTAGTTAAGACGGATCGGATTCTCGTTAACTCGCGACGGAACTGTATCGCTGAACGGTATTGTTCCCTCCGAGAAACGAGGCTATCGAGCGGATTGGGTGGATAATGATGATTATGAAGAAAGTCTCCTTGTTAACCGAAGATTGAGCAGTTCTTTATTCGCCCAGCTGGCGACAGTCACCGTCGGTTCTTTCCTCTTCCGAGTCTGCGGTCAGCGTCACGGTGATAAATCCCGCTAACGAACCGTACAAGTATCGCGTTATTATTTTCCCTGTGCTCGAGGAAAATCATTAAATATACAGAGGAGCGTGGAAAAGGCACGCGAACGTCCAGTTAACCCGTTACGACAGTCGTTCGACTAGTCTGAAAATGGAAGGGTGCTCGTTGATGCCAAGGCTAAATTCCATTTCCACTGCAACGTCTGTCTGCGACTGTTCGATCGACGCGTTTGACTTGCGTCCGACCACTGTCTGCAAAGTGGCAAACTGAGTGGAGGGTGCTACGATCCATGTACAAAATGAAAGCCGATGCGTATGAGGCTATCGACTATCTACGAACGCGTTGTTTATGATGGTAAGTGTCTCTAGGTATGCCGAAGCCAAAATCTTTCCCTGCAGTTAGGTTTAATCGAGAGAGAGAGAGGGGGGAGGGTGGGGGAGGATCTGACTGTCTAAGGTGGTGGGTTTCGAAAAACTCGCGTTCTTCACGACCGATACCCCACGGCGAATTGGAATGGCGAAGCTGTGGCGGTTACCGTAGTCAACGAAGCGTGTACACGACTTTTCCACAGTCACTTTCATAATACAAGCCACTTCCGAAAGTGAATAGATTTAATCCGAAGTCGGGAGAAGGCTACGCATAATGCACGGATCGGTTTCCCGCGCAAATGCTTTAAGAATCTTTTGATTTCATCTAAGAATCTTAGTGTTTCCCATTTTCGGAACGGATCTGCGTCGATATCGAATCCTTTGTATGCGAAGGAGAAGATTCGATGCTCCAGTTCGAGCCACGTATAAATTAAACGCTAGACGGGAGCAATTGCGAAGAATCGGTAAAAAGAGAAATGAATTTAACTTCTTTCGTTGAAGCTGGGTTGTGATAGTAATACCCGTTCGGTTCGTTCAAAAGAACGATAGCAGTTACATCATTATTATCGGTTGCAGCAACCGTCTGATAACTCGCGGGACTAGTAGAATCCGTATCCCCTTGCCAGACTCGGGGCAAAGTTAGTGGAAAAAGTACGTTAATGGTCTGGCTTTCACGCTCGACCATCGGCGCTACAACGTTGCGAGGATAATGATAGAACAGGCAGCCTATGTGGAGCGAAATTAGCGAAAAAATTGAACGCTCCTTTGGAAGATTGAGATCTCAGTGTTGCAACGGTATAATTTATGAGCTTGTACGAATAGAAATTTCCTTTGTTGCTCCTTTTTGCCAATCACTGGTAGCTGGGGAGCAAAGTACAGCTTTGTCCTGATCCTTGTACATATTTGACTTCAATCGAAGCTAATCGTTTAGGGGGAGCCGATGTAAAAACAATTACAGCTTCAACATTGCGCAACGCGTATGTAATTCGTGCGGGAATACCGACGAGCAATTTTTTCCCGCTCGTGGGACATTATCGTGCTTCCTATAGCACCGTTACGCCGCCACGGTTACTTAACTCTCGGCGAGCTAGAATGTCATTTGTCGCGAATTTCTTATCGGCGCTGTCTGCTTTCCACCCGACCCAGTTGTTTGAGGAAAAGCGATGCGTCGCGGCCACGTAACGAATCGCGGCAATGTCAATCAACGCAGTGACGTTACGTGACTCGCATTGTTTCCGATTAAGCAAGTGTCACGGACGCACGTCGCGCTACGTCACTCCGACGAAGTGATTGACCCAGCTGCTCGGTGTACATTGTCGTTCCTAGCATTGAATCGACGTCGATGAACGCGGGACGAGTGGTCTTCAATTTTAATGTAAGCAACGACAACACGAATAAAAAACCAGCATAGATAACCGAAGAGAACGACATGAAGCGAGCCAGCCTGACGAGTCTGCCTAATTATGCCTAACAAGCTTCACCAATAACGACGACCACAGAAAAGAACAACTTTTTTGTTTTTCTACACTTGTCAACCGCATTTAGCACTTATAGAAGCCATTACTTACCGACATGTCGCCTATGCAGCAGCCTGGCTGGCAGGAACCCTAAGGGAACAGCACAAACGCACAAGAACCCTTCGATCCCCAGTCGCGTACGAACGATCAGCCGGAGGATGAGGGACCTGTCTGCGCCTCGATCTCGCTGCTACCTCCAATCTAAGGAGGATCTGTCGCGCGAATTCGTAGGCTCGGAATGAATGGTGTCGAAGACCCGAAGGGAAGGAGATACTCTAGGCCCAGACCAGGAGACCAGGCTACAGCCACACCTAAACCAGACCGACAACCGAGAGAAAAAACAACGCGGACGGTGTCGAGACGAGCAGCTGACCGGGTGCAGGTCCGGTTAATCGCGGAGACGTATGCGGGATTCGCCCGTAATTCGAAGACTGGTCATCGCGGTGACGACGCCAGGGTATTCAAAGATCGAAACCGCGATCCACTGGAGGCGCGTCATGATGGTGTGCCAGGGGGGGCCACTGGGACAGGCGAGGAGTGCTGCGGGGTCACGAAGAGGGGATCAAGCCGAGGAGGGCCCCCCCGCGATCCTTTCCGAAGAGGGGGAGATGCCCGAACCCTAGGGGCCCTGGGTAGGGGGATTCGGTGAGGACCCACGGGCAGAGGAAGAAGAAGGCACGCAATGTTTCAACCGTGGAGGGAAAAGGAGGAGAGGCGACATCGAACGAGCGAAGATATCGCGGTGGGTAAAAAGCGCGCATTCTTGTGTGTCAGCGCACGATAGTTATGGACCCCTGGCAACCTTGTCCCAGTAGCGTGCCCGCGCGATTGCGCGCCCGTCCAGTGCGCCCGAGAGCCCGCGAGACGCGAAATACGAGCCCTGATAAGGGGCCAGCTGCTTGCTCTCCCAGGGGGAGAGAACATCCTTCCGTGGCCCGCTTGTTTTCGTCGGCCGGCGTCGGTATCTGGGTCATGGATGCGCGGAGAGAAGATGCGTTCGTTATCGCTGGCCCCCTTGGAGGAGCGTTCCACGTGGGAGGAGGCGCACGGGGGCCTGATACTTTTTTGGGGAGCAAGCGGCCCGAGAGGCGATTGTTTCTCCTCGCCGAGTTTCTCCGCCTTTGGGCCGATCAATGGGGGCCCAAGAAGGCTATATTCTGCCGCCGAACAGAGGATTTTCTTCTGCTTGCGATAGGAACGCTTTTTAAATTTTTTTACCACGTTCTTGAGAACATGGTAATATTCTGTGAATGGTTCTTTCAAATACTGGCGATGCGGGGGAGATAGAAAAGATTGATGAGGCCAAGTCCTCCGGAAGAAGCGGATGTTTACGCGGTGTAAAACCGATAAGAGCGTGCACAAAAGACGAGCATGTAGGTCAGGGTCGATCAAAGGATTGTTTTGTCGACCTAGACGAGTGGAGGATGTCCGTGCCCTTTCAGAAACCCCACGCCAGTCACGTTGGCCGTTCAATTCGACTTTGATCATAAACGTCACATTTAATAGACCCATTTGTCAGCGGGCGGCCGATGATTAACGCGTGTTAATCTATCGCGCGTGATTATGAAGCTCGCAGTGGGAAGGCAATCGATTGTTTCCTGACGGAATGTCCTTCCTTCCTGGAGTGGTTACGTAGCGATGTCTTGCAAATGCGAGGCTGGAAACGTTAGACGTTGGTGCACAAATTATTTATAGAATGTGACATTGCGTAAAGCAATGAGGCGCTTTAAACGCACGTTTCATTTAAATTACAAACTAAGTAACGTGCGCGTCGTCAATTTAACCAGATGGCTTTGAATGGTCCTTTGTACGAAGCAAAGATTAATGAAGAGACGATGATTGTTCGAGTCCAGGTAATAAAATTATCTTCAAGTGGGAACTAATGCATTCCGTCTATGCAAAAGGACAGCTGGATGAGTAGCGTATAACAGAACAGGAAACGATTGATATTCTGATTTTCTAATGCGAAAATTTAATTGCACAAGTGTCTCCACAGTACCGTACATCCTTGTGCTACTGTTTTTTTTTATATTAATCATTGATAAAGAACCCACGAGTACTCTTCTGGATGTTATTTTTCTACGCCTGTATTCGACGGGATTTGGGTCACGGTCACTTACTTTATTGTTCTAGTCGGAACACGTCGTAAAAGCCCTTTTGGTAACGACGTCATAAAACGCCGGTTTCCTACCAATTACATTTTCAGGCGATGCCAACTTCACGGGCTGTGTTTTTGTCGGGGAACTGCAGACGTGCAGCTTCTCGCCACGGTTTTGCCTGATTGGCAACGGGGTTTCTTGTTCTGTGAGCTTAATGTTCCAGAAAAGTGATCGATTCGCTGCGCATTTACTGCTCTTTGTTCTACGGACAGGGGTGAATTCAATTGCCGTAAAAATCTTGCTCTCGATTAGAAGATGTAAAACCTTCTTTCGATTGAAAAATTTTCTTACCATAATGCAAACTCAAGTACAGAACATTGAACATTGCAACTCCAAAACTACGGCTTTGATTCACAGAGATCTCAATTAATATTCCTATAAAATCAATCGAAAGAATTTCTATGACCACGAAACTGCCACTCAGACCTCGACGCCAAGAAAGTCCTGAAACTCAGTCTCACGCCTCGAAGAGACCACGTAACTCGATTTCGATAGAGCATTGAGTGACTGAGATAGGCATCGATGCGATCTCGATCGCGGATCAGCCGCGACAGACAGACGTCCTCGGCGTTTTCGCGGTTCACCGATTAAGGAAAGGTGCATTGTCTTCGTTTCTTTGCACAACGTTGCAAGGATGCTGGGAGAACGAGATCGATTGACTCGTGCTCCGCAAGAAAGCCAGCGTACGTCGGCCACATTGTCCGCGAATGGAAGGGTTACGGCCGATCGACGCGGGGCACCGTAATTGAATTTTCGTGGCCTGTAATTACGGGTGCAATTGATACTAATTTGTACGCGGGAGATTTATACGCATCCGTTCATCATGCATCGTGCTTGTGCAATGCATCGATTCTGATGATACGGGGGAGGTGTTCGTCCTTTTTGTTTTATCTTCGCGATGACAGGTGGCCATCGATTTGCTAGACATGTAAAGAGTTTGCGGGCCTGCTTCGTGACCTGGTTAGATTCCAAAGATATCATAGATTGAATTCTTATAATCTCCCCTTTATGACGTATTTCGTCTTTACAAGGTACAAGTTTTTAAGCACCCCGTTCAAATTGTCCAATGATGTTCGTCTTCTATCCAGACACGAACCCATCGTATTTACGATGTCCATTTCTCACGAGCCGAAGATATTCTTGAGGTACGAGTCAACAAAAAGTCGTATCCTTTCTGTGAGAGGCACTCCGCGTTTCTCTTTTTCCTGGCCGTTTGGAGCAACCTCGTGGAAGGAACTGTCACGCAGAAATCTCGTAAAGCCTTCAGGAGAGGAATCAACGGAGATTGCCAGATTGCCGGATGATCTTGCCCCTTTTTTTCTCTTCTCTCCGGCGCTAATTGTTTTGGACGAAATCGCGTGGAAACAAAGACAATCCCCCCACCTCGGTGTCCGTCCGTCTGTCTCGCCCTCTCCCACCCCCTCCGCGCGGATATTTCGCAAGGTTTCGTAATATCCATTGCCTCGGTGCCTGTCAAGCGGCGACGTGGTGCACCACCGCGTTCACGCGAAAGAATTATCGCTCTGGAGGCGTTTTCCATTATTTAAGACTATGTAATTTAATAAAGTTACGGCCGATCGAGGGGTTCGGTGGTCATCAGGGACGGCCTGGGATTCGCCTCGGTACCCGGGGCTGCGTTCAAAGTGCCGGCAAGTCCAGGAAATTACCGTCTGATCAGCCTTTAACAGAGCTCCTAGCGTGAAATTATCCTCCCGCCTGGCGAAAACATCGCTCCACCGCGATTCGTTACTTCGATACGATCTGAGACGTGGTGTCTGTCCTGGGTTGCGTTAGAAGTCGGCTGCCTCTCGAGCACGGGGCCAGAGTTGACTGCGCTTCACTACGCGCAGATTGAAAATTAAGTCACTCTTTAGTAACTCTGTGAGCTGATGTAATTTCTATGCACTTGGTCCCCGACCTTTGCAAATTTCCATGAAAATGCTCGATGCGATTCCTTCTCAATAGCCCATCAATCGTCAATCGAATGGCGAGTCTCACGCGATCACCGCAATTCTAAATTAACCGGTTTCGCAGTTTTGGCGCCACTCACCAGCCGAGAGATCCCGTCGCGGTCCAATTTCGGCGAGGCGCACCGCCGCCGCGTCCAGATCCCCCGATACGCCGCAGGTGTGTACGCGTTTTCGCTTGATGCAAATTATCCCCGAGTAACCTCGACACCCCGTTCGACGAGGCCCCTGTCTTATCGCGAGGAACACGCCCGTCACGCACCACGATTTACGCGCGAGCCCGATCTCGACCCTCTTTTAACTTAGAGAAGCTGGAAAGACGTTAACGGCGTTAATTGTGCTCCCAATAAACCGTGGACATTTGGTTCCTCCGTTTTACTATGGTAAACGGCTTCTGTGTTTCGCTTCGACAGGGGAGTAGAAAATTAAACCACGGAAATTGGAAATCTCCTATGCTATATATTAACTCCTTCGGCTCCCCTTCAGCTGCCACTAAATGTTTCATTTAATGGACCATAAATCTAAGTGGTCAGCATTCAAGGGCCTCGCGGAACAAAATAAGGTCGTAAAATATTACATCACGAAGAAACATTTTTCCTCATTCTCACCTGAAAAACAAGTGTGATCACGCGGAAATATGTAGCTTCTAGTAGAAGGCTAGTCCCTCCTAAAGTGTCTCCTTCAACGGTCGACAAACATGTCGACACCTTACTCTTGTGTTTTGCCAGTCTCTAGCTGGAAGTTTCTCAGCCGTCGTTAGAATTAACGAATTCTAATCACCTCCTCGGAATTCCAGTCCACGCGGCGACGATCGACACCTCGCCATCGATCTCTGCCCAGCGCAGACGCCGTTCTCCACTGTGATTCAGCTGATCGATCGATGGGAGACGATCCGCATCCAGATGCAGATCTCCTCTCCGCGTATCCGACAGGGCACGTCGATTGGTATTTAGGCCTCGCGTTACGTAACCTTTTTTTTCCAATGCTCGGCCGTCAGAGCGGATAAAAGAACTATTTCAGGAGCCGGCGGGGGCGGCAGTGGATCGTTCGGCTTGACATTGGACTGAGATTTTCCGTATGCGACTCGCGTCCAGGCGGACCCGAGCAACTGTGAGGTCGCTCGTCTTCCTTCCCGCCTTGCCTCTCACTCTTTCTCTCCGTTCCTCTTATCCCTGGTGGTTCTCTCGCTCTCTCGGTCACGTATCGCACGCAGCTGAAGTACGGGGGAGTCGGTGCGCGTCAAAAACCACTGGCTCTTACCTAGTAGCTACGTGGCCCGAGCTATATGCGCGCGACGAGCATCCGCCAATTGCGAAATGCAGGAATTCGAAGGAGCATTCCCCGTAAGGTCACCACGCCTCTCCTCCGGGGTCGTCGCGGTAATTGCCGCGCGATTACGGAACGCGTGCACGGACCTAGTGACTCGATCCATGAATCTTCTGGCCGCGGTGTTTTCCCAGGCGAGCTGAGTCGTGCTGGGTTCTGGAACGTTGGAGGATTGAAGATCGATTGAAGATGAAACTGTGTGGTTCTTCTAATAACGTAAAGAAGATATAAGGAGAAGGGAACTATACAATTTCAGCACTAGGGTTTGCCATACCCGGCAAAATGAACACCCAAATCCACAGAATTAAAGATCGACTAAGTCCGAAGGAAAGTTTCCTAGAGAGAAACCGAAGATCGATGGAGGCGAGCGTCCCAGGCGTCAGACTGGCGATCAGTTAGGGATAGAGCGACCAGTGAGGCCTCGCCGAACCTTTTAGTCGTGCGATTATTATGCAAATTCCCTGTCTCGTTTATCGAGATAATTGCGCATCGATCGTGGCGCCGTAGGCCCGGGCCACGGTTGATCCATTTATAATTTCAAGCCATTCTGTTGATTACGAAATGCAGGAATCGTGAGGTTAATCGTAACGGCGGGGTCACAGATTCAAATGTTTCGAACTGTTCGCTTTTAACATCGTTCTCGCGTCGTTTCAAGGTAGCCGAGGACGGGTAGCGATCGCCCTTGAAGAGGGCTGAAGACGATGATTCTTAATATTACACCACAGGGAAGTCCTTAAATACAGGATTGTTTCTTTCATTGCGAAACTAGGGAATAGGAAGGTCACAGCAGCAGGGTCATCGTGGTAATTATCAAGCAATTAGACCATGCATTCAGTGGTTACTTTCGACACGAGAAGCGACGGTTTTGCAACGTTAACGTCACTGTTGCGCGTGAACGACTAATGGCACCAGATTATTGTAAAATTCAGCTCCGCGGACTCCTCCGCGATGCAGATAATTGCAACACAGCGTTACTTCGTAATGAAAATTATCCAATGGTGAGCATGTGTCGATGCTTGCGTAAGGATAATAGGAGTAGCAATTTTTTACGTTATTCATGTCTCCGTATCCACCGTGGACGTTGCGTGACAAAGTTGACTTGCAATCGCTCGAACGCAGCGGATTAAAAGAGTAGTTTACGACTAATTTAAAAACAATCCACTTAATTGAATTCGATCCGAATTACCTGCGTTACGTACCATACCCACGTCACAATAATACTTCAATCAATTCTTTGCACCAGCAAGGAGTCGTCAGCACTCCGGCTTCAGTGTCAGAGATTACTCCTTTCGATCGAACTCGGAGCTGCGCCATAAATCACCGTCCGTGGCTTAATTAATCGCAAACATTGCCTTGGCAAATCAACCCCGCTTGTCTTCTCAAATGAAAGAACAATTAACCTGTCTCTGTGGTGGAGAAAAAACCTCATCTTTTCCCATTAGCTTCGCCGACATCGTCGAGAGGCTCGCGTGTGCGCTAAAGATATGCGGGAGCATCGCGTGGCTCGGCGAAGCAGCAGCGGAAGAAGAGCGACGGCTGTCCAGGATTCACGGTGTCACTTGCCGCTCGTAGCCTTGTAACATATACGCAAATAACCCAATAAATCTCGGCATAGGCTAGCCGCGGTGCGCATCCTTCGTGATCCTTGACACCGACGACGCAGTGTCACCGGCTCGTATCCTCGCCGCGGTGCACGCGCAGAGGATGGGAACACGCGTGGCGAGCGGAGCCGGATCAAAGTCGCGTCGCTTTCCCAATAAGAACGGTCTTCAGCGACCAGTCCGTGCCGCGCGTCACCTTTCCCGGCGAGGATGCGCGTGTGTCGGGGGACGTTAACGATCATTAGAAGTTACTGACCGCGAAGCGAGTTCTAACCAGTCCCTGCGATCCGCCACCACGTATTCTATGGTAATTGGCAGTGTCCGGGGAGACTTTCATGATGATCGAACAGAGTAATAGTGTCACTTTGGCAAATACTCAAACACGTCGAGCGACTGGCTGTTTAATAGGGACGCGTGTTGCTACTAATGGATCTTCTGATCCAGCGGTAGGTGTGTGTTTCTATGAATCCGCCCGTGGTAATGGCTCAGGGCTGAAAGAGTTGAAAGGAGAAGCATCGCGTGGAAAGATAGTGCCTATGATTCACGAGTTGCAAAATTAGGTGAATTGTCGAGGTGAGAAACTCGCGTTAAGACATTGAGCTCTGGCCTTAGCACGCGTAACGAAGAACGTAGTCCTAGATCTGTTTGCTGGATAAACTGTAATAACTTTTTTAATTCCTGGAGCCTACAGTTGTTCCTCGTGCCAGCTCGCGAATCGACAACTTTCCACCGGGGTAGCTTCCGAACAATCTCACCTGTTGACGCGAAAATATATTACACTTTTGATAAAATTGATATGGGTCAATGATGCGGCCTCGTAATAGCGCGACGGACACTCTCCACGCGCGAGAAGTTTAGTTTCACTTCTTGCCTGGTACTTCTTAATGGCGAGTTATTCTCCTTCGTTAAGGGGTTACGCCACCCTGAGGCGCTCGAAACAGCACTAAATTAGACGATTTTCTTTACTGATACCATGAAGTTTAAAATTACTTTTTTCTTATATGTAGAGCATGTATTAGTGCATATGTTGTATAAATACTGTACACAAATATTAAAAAATGACCAAGTTATTTGTCCAGGTTGCTCTGATATGAAAAACATGATTTTCGTGTTCCTTAATAAAATACTTACAATGTAGCATACGGATTCGAGGAAAAAAATTTATTGCACAAATGAGAGTAAGGTGAAGAAACTTATTCGTTTTTCTCCTGACAAAACGAACTTAAAACAGTTGTTATATACGAATGGGTTATCGCATGAAAAAAATGATATGCTACATTGTAGATAATACCATTAACAATATGCGTACCAAGTTTGAAATCAATCGGACAAATACTTTTGGAGATATTTGATATATCACCTTTGAAAATGTAATTTCGAGAAAAACGCAAAAGAAGAAAAGTAGAATGAGTTACCGGCTGCGGAATATCGACATCCGCGCCTCGTTGAAAGTCTATACCTCAGCTATTTTGGGGAATTTTTGCGTCTACCATAACTTAAATTATTCTTAAAACTTCACGTAATAAGAAAATGCAAAAAAAAAAGGAAAAATCGATTTTTCAAATCTTCCAGGGTGGCGTAACCCGTTAAGGGGTTATACCTAGTTAGGCGGCCGAAAAGTGGCGAATGTTTGTGAATTTTTTTAAAGCAGCAGAAGCATATATTTTTACAGAAATTTTTGCACTTAAAAGAGCAACATTTAAACAACATATGGTAATTTTTTGGTAGAAAAATATTTACGTTCATAATAAAGTTACAGCTCATATCGAAGAAGCCATTTAATGAAGTTGTTTTTGTGGTGGGCACTCCCAGTAGGAACCTGATGATCTAAAATGAAAAAGCAAAAAGATTTCGTTATTATATTAATGTGTCCTCTGAGTGACAGAGGGAATTTCCAAAATATTAATTTGCAACAAATTGGCGGCTATTTGAAGTCCTGATATTTAATTGTGATAAATCAGTCGGAGATTCTTTAAATGTTGCTCTTTTAAATGCAAAAAGTTCTGTAAAAATATATGCTTTTACTTTTTCAAAAAAAAATTCACAAACATTCACCACTTTTCTGCTGGCTGACTATGTAATAGGTATAATCCCTTAATCAAACTCCTAAATCTTCCTGGTTGAAAAAATGCTATTAAGATGGAATTCTTCGACGGATTTCGCGGTATCAGTGGGACGCGGCGATCACGATCAAACGTTGACGATGATCGTTGACCCGGATCAACGGTGTTTCCCAATCCCAGGGTTCGCCGATTATCGGCAATTAACCCAACTTTGCCACGGGTCTCCCCGCCAAGGCGAAGAGGTCGTTGCCGAACGAGCGACGCTTGTAATAACTGGAATCCATCGGTCGTTCCCGTAATGTGCGGCCCTCGTAAACGTAATGAGGATGATGGTAATGATTACGATGTCAATAGCGGTTTGCGGCAGAAGGCTGGAGTAGCCGATGCGCCAGCCGTACTCTGGCGCAACGGTCAGGATGGCTAAGCGGGCAGCTGCTCATAACGCACCTTTGCAAGAATAGAACATTTCAGGTGACACGAAATTGCTTTTAAGGAGATGGAAGGTAGGAACGCTCCGCGGTGGAGTCGCGGCACGATTGTTTATCGATTGCACAATTGGTTAGGCGGTGATTGTTTGGGGTCAGACAGTTCTAGGATTCGCGATTAGTCATTGAGTCGGGTCGACACGGTAATAGTGAACTTAGAAATAGTAATCTTTGATCGATGAACGTGGAAACGAGGACGTAGGCTGAATTGAACCTACAATTATGGATCCTGTATCGAGCTACGCTAACCTAGATGTATTATCTCCGGATTCAATAAAATCTGAGAATGGAGTAGATAAACTCTCGTTAGAGCTAGGAACAGCTAATTCGAATCAATAATTGCTGAGACCCAGAAACATGCAGGAGCCATCATCAGCCATCTCGGCTACTGTTCTTCAAAGGAATTCCCTTTAAACGCGAGTGCAATTACCTTAACGCTGAATGGTTCGATGCATTCCACGTACGTCTCGGTGATTATCCGTGGGACAAACACGGTAATTTGCGCTACACCCAGTCGCGGAGAATTATTATGTATTTAATTACGATGGGCTGCACGGTAACAGTGATATTTCACGGCGTCTCCCGCGCGAGAAGCGATTAAAGTCTATCTAAAAATTTATCGTGGTCGGCGCGCTCGCGTCTCCGTGCGCATTCGTGTCAAGGAACGCCGGACAAACTTGCACCGATGAACGCACGCTCTAAGCGTTTTGCATAACGTTCCTGGAAACAATGCGAAACGACGCCGGCAGTCTCATTTTCGCGCTACACATTCGTCGGGTAGACGAAACGCAAAGTGCCAGCCAGAGTACCGTTGGATCGAAGCGACAGAAATCACGAATCCAATTACGAGAAAGCCCACGGTCGGATGGTCGGTGATGGTTGCCGTGGCGTGCGCATTTTTCGCGGTGCTCCGCCAGGTTGCACACGCGAGAGGTCCTTTAAACGAGCTAAGGTACCATTCTCTGCGATTCTAAGCGACGATACCGCCTCGAGTTCATTCGCGTTGTTTCTGTTCTGCCAAACTGTCCCTTTCGTTAATTGCGCAATGAATTTCTAATTCGTGTTTATCCTGGTGCTTCGATCTTTCTGGAAGTGACCTCTGCTCGGGACAAAGAGTCTCAAGTTTCGGCTGGTTGTCTTGTCGAGATAAATGTATGCAAATGAAGGGCGATTAATTATAGAATCTTCCTCCAGCACTTCCTACATTCGGCCTAAAGTTGCCTCGCTTAAGTATCGCGAAAGTAAAAGCATTTAGAGTCAGAGTGATTAGTGAGAAGAGACTAGCGAGTAAGTGGAGGAAAGGGACGAGACCAAAGGACAAATGGAAGGAAGTAAATTGGCGTGAAGGTGATCGTTCCGAGCGTGCGTTGGATCGCCTAGCTCCTGGTTTACCCTTAATCCGGTGTTTTCATTTGATACCTCGAGGCGATTCCCCGCCGTTCTGCCCTCTTCCACCTCTCGATTTCACTTTTGGCGGCCGCGCCGCGCCGCCGGTCGGCGCGCTTCGCCTCGTTCTCCTCGTCCTCTTCCTTGCGCAATCGGCCTGTTGTGCGCGTTCGGTTTGCGCGCAACGCCACGGCCGATCAGCGCATGTGCGGTTGCGCACGGGCGAACGCGTGTCCAATAAGTGTATCAAGCACTGGCGTAACGCGGAGAGAAAAATTCGATCGATTGTTTGTTATCTCGTTGCTCTGCCAGCGGCGAACACGTGTATCGATAGGATCGACTACACCGAGCCGTTCGAGTGTTTCTCCTCGGGCTTTTTACCAGTCGTCTTTGTTCCTCGGGCTGTTCAATTCAGGAATCTGATGCCTCTCCACTTAATTCAAAGTACCGCAATAAAACGACCAAAGCGGGCATCGCCTACGCACTTGTTGCTCGACTTCGTTACGGTTCCATTCACTTCGTGCTCTCTTCTCGAAGATCGCAGCCATAAATCCGTTCAAAGCAGACTTTCACGACAGCCCAGTCTCTCTGAAGAGTCCACAACCAACATTAATACGTGCGTCACTCTATCGGTCCTACACAACGACCAATTTCCGTTTCTCCCAGCCGATTTATCTTTAATTCCCCATTTAGTGGAAGTATACGTCACGGCGCCGAGCGATTAGCATAAATCTCGCCTAATGGCAGATACAAGCGCTGAGAGGAATCAGGAAATCGAGGGGCTCGCCCATGAATTCCGAAAATTTAAGCGGCCGATCCGTGTAAATTTCCAGAATGCTGTCGCTGGTCCCCAGCCGATGATCGATGACGAATCGCAAACGGAGGAGGCGCGACTCTTTATCGTTCCTCCTCTGTCCCGCTGAAAAGCATCGTAACGTTACGCCACTGGCGACGAGGTGGCGATGCGAAGCGCTGGCGCGCACTTTTCGGAGGAGAGAACCACGAGGACGCGAAAAAGTGGTCGGCGAAGACGCGGGGGAGGGAGGGACGGAGAGGCAAGGCCGTTCTTTGACCCGAAACGTGGTCTGCTCGGCGCCAATTTTTCGGGAGGAACCGGTCCCTCGTGTCCCCTGGAATTTTTACCAGCGAGACCGTGGTAGCCGCCTCGCCGAGAAACCATAGCCGACACCAACACCTGCCTTCTCCCGCTAATATATCGCCCGGCTATAAGGTTTCCATCGATTAACGTCACGCAGCTTGCAACGGAGTCCTCGGCGACGCTCGTCCATCACCGCGCAAATCGATGGCCGCGCGAAAAAAAGTCCGCGAGTCGCTTGGTATTTTCGCACTTGTCACTTGGCCGCATCATCAATCCTCGACACTCAGGATGTCCTTTACCCCCGCGGAAACATGGAGTTCCTTGATCGTTAAATTGCTTAGGAGCTTCCTCTGGTCCTCTAACAAAAGCACCCCCGAGGGCCAGTGCATCGAAATGCATCCATCGAGCAGTATCTAAAAAAGGAATCGCGAAGTGAACGCCAGAAGCATATTGCAACCAGGCTTTCCATCATTACTTAATCCTCGCATATCGCTCAGCCACGCTTGCGCCGACGATTAACCAAATTACAAAACAGCCGCCAGCTCGAGCCCATATGGTCGCTATCTAAATCGACCCGAAAAATGGATGTGCAAAACGTTGGACAAGATTAGCTTCATATATCCGTGGCCCACTGGCATAGTCGCTTGGATAATCCATAAAGTTACATAAGGACCGTGGTTTCCTCGCTTCTAGATCCTTGCATCTGGTAGACTTAACGCTCTCCTTAAGCCGGATGCACAGGCGCACGCGCCGCTTCTATCTGGGCCTTGCATATCTCTATTCCCGCCCCTTTCCTCTCCCGTGATCCTCGTTGTTCACGGTGTGCACGTGCTTTCGTGGAAACGTGTTCACCTGTGCACCTGTGTGGAACACCCGCGCGATCAGACGCGCGGAGGCTCATCGATCTCTCCTGTCCTCCGTTTTATTCTCGCTTTTACCTCGCCATAATCGCTGCTCCCCCCTCTAGCGGTGCATAAGTTGCATGCAAAGGGGACAGAAATCGCGTCTCCGTACCGATATTTAACGCTTTATCCCCGGCGACGAAGAAATGCTATTTAATATCGTTTTGCGAGAGCAGGGTGAATATGGGCAGGGTTTTGGAATAACTGATTAATTAAACTGCTGAGTGGCTGCGAGGATCCGAGAGACGTGATTTCGTTTTTTCTTCCCCCGGTGGATGTTACGACAGGATGGTCGTGATGTCACCGCCTTGAGTCATCGATAATTGCCTTGATCGCAATTATAACGGAGTGCAGTCTCGATTAATGATCGTCGACGATGGCATGTGCTACTTTTTGTTAACCCTGGGAATCTAGCACCATTTGAATGATACACTAGCCCTGAGTCAGTGCGCTTCCGTGGATTCAATGAGCAATTTTTATCTCTGGCGATTTTTGAGATTGCACGAAGTGATTTGAATAATTACAGCAGGGTAGGCCCATGAACCAGATATTTTAGAGTTTCTACCGATAACTCGACTGGTTTTCCTGTAATAAAATCATGAATACAATAGCACGGACGCGGCGCCGGCGATTTCGATGCGCGATGAGCAGAACCATCGCTGAGCTGGAAGCGTTAACGAGAAATCGTTCCGTTCCCACTCGTTCCGCAATACTCGGCGCAACATCGAGGAGACCTGCGGAATAGCAAAGGAGTTTGACAGCAGTTTAGAGGCTCCGATAAACAGAAAAGCGGACAATGCACGCGCAGAGTGCAACAGAGAGTGCAGCGGAGAATTCGTTATCGGCCGTGAGACCACAAAAACGATTGTCCCGGTAAATGCAAACGCGCCTTGTCATTCGAGAGCACGCGATCACCTCGAATGAAACGGGATCTAACGATCGCGGTGATAAGGATGATCGACGTTAACGATAGTCGTAGGCTTATTGTCCTCCATTGCTCCAATCGCGATGGCTTCTTCCGTGAAAGGACTCTGCTCCGTTGCACTCATTATTGCCTGCAAACATCCCGATGAATAAGAAGCGTCAGTGCGCTTCAAATAGATTATATCGTGCCACGAGGCCTTTAGATTCAAATACCACTGAACGAGTTGGTACTGCTAACATCGATGTAATAATCCAATTAACGTCGTGCTCTGAGTCATCGTTTTTGTTGTCCCTATGATTTGTTCGTTCGTCAGCTGTATCGCAATTTACTAGCGCGTGGTAATCGGACGTTGAAAGGTGGAAAACCACGTCCTTGTGGGGCAGAGGCTGCTTCGACGATCGATGGGATTGCTTCGGAGATCAGAGATCAGAGACGTGGAAAAATTGAAAAAGAGTTGCAGGGTTTTAGATCTTGAGGGGTTATGTCTAATCAGCTGGCAAAAAAGAACGCGATTTTTTTGTGGAATATATACTGTATTCTTTTTTTACAACTATTCGCTTATTTTAAAAGTACATATATGTAGCAACTCTTAGTAATTTTGTTATAGGAAAGTATTAAAAAATGAACGAATAACAGCCATTCTCGCGAAAGTTGTTTTAATAATGGTACTATGCGGTGAGCACGATTTCTATGAGCCGGATTAAAAATTCAAAAAGATTCAAAAGTTTTCAAAAAGTTGATTTTTGACCAAATAACGGCCGTTTAACGCAAAACCGCGATTTTTCGATGTCTGAATTGTTCGTTTTTCGTTAATTCAAAATAGAGTTTTTGTTATCCTAAAAAATCCTTCATCCACCTACTGGTCTTTGGTATATAAAAGAAGTCTGCAAAAGTTTAGGCCAATCGATCTGTTTCCGAAATATCTTGCTCACCGATATCAAAACAGCTTCTGTGAGACTGTCTGTTTTCGTTCCTTTTTTATTATCTTTCTATAACAAAATTCCTGAAAGTTGTTGCATATATTCTACTTTTAAACCACGCGAATAGTTGTAAAAAAAAATATACAGTAGATATTCCACAAAAAAATCCCGATAATCGCGTTCTTCTTCGCCAGCTGATTAGGCATAACCCCTTAATATCAAATTGCATTATGAGACTTCACCGTAGTTCCGAAAATGATCGTTCACTGTCTCAATTAAGAACGATTTACAGAGATTAAGAGAGATTTGCGCGTACAATAGTAACCCTAAGTAGACTCTGGTCGTTTAATTTTACTAGCGTTTAAGGCACTCGAGTTACTGTGTCAATGTCTTCTCAACGCCGTAGCTAACTGTAGTACTATTCATCGATGGTAAATCCGTGGCATGAATATGAAACTTCCATCGTGAGCCTTGGGTCCGACCTAATCATTTCGCACCTAATGTCGAATGCCTCTTCGAAACAGTAACTGAACGTGAACACCTTATGCAAACCTTGCCACAAAGAGTTCCCAGCACTTTCGTTTTCAACTCCAATGCATTTGTTCAAAAACCAAGGCCCGTACTAGTAAAAATTCAAATTTCACTCTACATTTTTTTTATATATTCCTTGGACAGGAATCCAGCGACTCCACTGGTTTCGAAACGCCTCGCGTGCCTCTCCCTAATTTTTTTTAAATCCATTGGGCGCCAGAGTATTTACATATTCCACGCACGACGACGTCTCGTTCGCATAACTCAATTCCTCATCCAATTCAATCTATTCCAACACCGTTAGTGAATCAACGACAGAAAAATTCCAAGTCCCCTCGGCATAAACCAGCCAATCATCGCGACGAGTTCACGTTCAGGCTAGTAAACACGATAGTTCAAGTACGAAGCGTCGAACTCGCTCGTCCTCGCGAGTTTCCCCCGGTCTTTTTTCGACGATGACGAAAAAGCGAAACGAAAGCACGGCCTTTGGACTGGCAAGGGGGGCTCTCGTTGCGACGGCCGTGCGAAAAATCACGTTATTCAGTCGATAGTGAGTAACGAGCGAACTATTCGGTTGCGCAACCGACGCCAGAGCACGGGCGCCGATTCTCGATTATCAAGGTTTCCGGCGAAGCGCCAAATAAATCGGTCTCCGCCGCTGCAACCTTCGAGTATCGGACGTTGAACGAACCTTCTGTGTTCCACGATGACGCGACTGGTTTCGGTCCATCTGTTGCGCGACTTCTGCGAGAATTGCGAAGCTCTGCGAGAAAATTCAGTCCGCTGGCTTGCTCTTTAACAACCAGCCTCACTACGATCACGAAGAGTATATCGAAACTTGATTGAAACCGAAAGTCAAAGGATCTTAAACGGGTTGGTTCGTTCCAAGTTCTGACTAACTGCATCCCGAAACGATGACTCGAATGACGAACTGTGTATACAGAAGTGGAGGTGTCTGTGTTTGTCGCTAGAATTTTTTGGACGAGAATGAGTAATTAAGGCCCCCAAGGATGCTTCAAGGCCACCCACGTGCGACTCCTGAAGACTTCCCTGCGGTGTCTTGCTTTGGTCTCCATTTAGCATGTAACAGCTTGGGAGGCCAGAAACGAATCTTCGGTAGGGGCTAAGATTGATCTGACGCAAATTATGATGGAGCACTGGGACGAGATTCGCAGCGAAACAAAGTACAGTGACGGAGTGTTCTCGTATATTGTCGTTTGGTTAGCGTAATTGTTCCTTTTGTTCTCTGAAATTCAAGGCTACGTTTCAGCAGCGCGGTTGCCCTGACATACCGCCGGCTCTTAATTGTCTTCTCCAGAGAAGGAATTTATTATTCCCAGGGCAGCGCGATACCATTGGTGCTGGATCATTCCCAAGCCTCGGACTAGATTCGCCAGGCCGAAATATCAAAGGTGCGGGTCATCGTCTTCTCGTCGCTATTGCGTCCTCCCGGATCAGAGATCCAGGATGCAGGCCGCGGTGATACAAGTTCAGAAAAATGCAAACAACAGACGATCCCGCCCGAGTGGGGATAATGGGCACGAGGGAGCGTCGATTGAAAATTGCAGGATACCCCCCCGGTTGCGAATAATCACGCTGGGCCGCGTGCGTATGATCTCGAAGCGGTTACAGGTGGATGGAACGCGAGGGTTTCGCAAGATGTGGGACCTCGGACGATCGACGATGGTCTTCGATGCCATTTGCGCTAATGTCTGCCGCTAAGTCGCCTGGGAATCGCGGAAACATCAAACGGAAAGCTCATACACAACTAATACTGTTCCTTAACGTGATCATTCCCAAGTGTTTAGCTGTTCAGTTACAGAATAATCGTTTTAAGACGCCCGTGATTTCTGGTCGAAATTTTCAGGCACGCACAGTCACAGTCTAATTCACCGCGTAGCACGAGAGATCGCGGAGAATCGCGCAATAGTCTGGCACGCGGTGTCTTCCCAGCCTCTTTGTCGTTGCTTCGTAATGATATTCCACTTTGTTAACGGCGGGCACAAACTCGGTAGCCATGATCCGTTTCCACGCACCGGTGCGCTCACCTCCTCGTCGCCATCGTCGTCTTGTCGTCATCGTCACGCTGCCGGACCCAAGAACACGCGTCCCTCGAGGATGATGATCCCGCGACGCAGCTATCCTATCCTTCGATTCCTCTTTTTCTACTTCGTCTTCTTCTTTTTTCTTCCCCTCTTCGAGCCGCTCTGCGAACGATCGCCTGATGAGAATGGTTGCGACACGCGACTGGCCACGCTCGATGGATCATCTAGGATTTTGGGACCATGGATTTAATTGTTCCTCGCGGTCGTGTCCCTGGAGGACGATCCCACATTGGCGGACACAAGGATGATAGAATCGTACGATGTAGTATAATGTGTTATGATTATGGGTTGGGTCTTAGGGTGGGATGTGGTTTCCTCTTTATTGAAAGCAGAGCTTGTTACCATGTTTCGGATACCTATTAGCTTTTTTTTTATCAAGGGATACCATGAAATGGGGATTCCTCGCTGAGTTTGATCGATGGTCCTACAATCTCTCGATCCTTGAAGGTTGATGGTTAAGAATCCCAAGGCAGCATTTAGTAAAACTTTCATTTCTATGACGGATATCATCAGGACGTGTCTATCAAGCACCTGTGCCCAATGATAAATGTACTCATTCGCGAAAAGTTTGTTGGCGGTAATGGTCATCGTGGATCTCATTAGGAAGCGCCTGTGCGGTCTGGATTTTCAAAGACTGGTAGCAGTTTCAGGTGTAATTATACTGCATATCCATCAATCACTAGCATACGAAATTAGATGAAGCATCTTGCACACGTAAAGATTACGTATTAGAGAAAGTGGTAATAGACACCGCTATTACTTCACTCAATTCAGTCGTGTCTTTCATGCCCGTGAAAGCCGCAAAATTAATTTAGCATGCGAGGTACCTACGCCTGGTATCATTGTTACTTGCAAATACATGAAGCTTGTTACGTGCAGTCATCGCATTACAATAAAAGTTCCTATCGCAACATGTTTTTATCGTCCATCATGAATATTCCAGTTGCACACTCTTGGACCCAATCTCCACTAACCTGGTGACCCATCTGAACTCTCTTAGATCAGTCTTTCAGAATGCAATACAAAGTCTCTGAATAATCAATTCTCCATTACGATCGGTAAACAGTCCCCCAACGAGGCCGTCGATACAATCCAGCTGGCACAAGACGAGCGCATCGTAATCACCTCGATCGACAAAGGAGTTAAATTCGCTCGTAACGCGATAAAAGGAGTTATAAAAGTGAAGTATCCGTTGCGAAACGGACTCTTCTCGCTGTTCTACACGATCCTTTCTAGGACCCACTAGTCCGGCCGCTAGAGAAAGGACTCGAAGCGCTTCTGTTCGATCGCTCGCTCGTGACTGGTCCACTCTTGACCCTGTTGGGGCCGGCAGTGACCCCGTGTCGATGAGATTCCATCAGATACCGCGGCATCAATTAAAACGAGCGCGACTGAACGAGTTCCCTGTGGAATTCGCGACCTCTGGCCCACCTCTGAACCTTTTACGGTGCCGACATCTTTTTCCTCACCGCGAAGGTCTGATCTCCGTCGCGAGGATCCTAAGTTGCTCAAGGTGCAACGTCAAGGTTGCGCCGCGGGTGCCCGAAATTCGAGGCCATGGGGTAGAACTGGAGCACGATGGTCCACGATGGAATCGCGAGGACTGAAGGGTCAATCGTGCAGAACAATCAGTCGACCCCTTCGATCCATCGATTGAATCGAGCCATTGTTACGCGGATAGACTGTACGGACAATGGTTCGCGATTTTTAATGGATTGTTCTGTCGACGTGCACCCTGCTGATTTGCGTTCCTTTTAGGGAGAGATTCTTCTTATTTGAAACGGACACAAAGGGCAGGTTTGATTTCTTTCGGTGGTCCTGGGGTTGGTCTGCTTAAAGTTGTGACTATATAGGGATAAGAACAAGGAGGGAGTGGGAAATTTTGGAAATTGGGACTTCATTGGTAGTAGATTACAGCTTCTCTTTTTTTTGTAAATAATCTCTAAGTCCTATGAGAGGCAGGCTTGAATATAGAAATATAGAAACATGACTCCGAAGCAAGGAGCACCTAAAAATCTGAATGGTACCTTTTGATTTCAGATCAGAGTGCCCCTGAAAGTGAACTTCTCAGCAAGGCCTAAGGACGTCACGGTGACGATCACGAAAAAACACCTGACCTGCGGTATAAAGGGTCAACCACCCATCATCGACGGCGATTTCCCTCACGAAGTAAAAGTCGAAGAGTCCACTTGGGTCATAGAGGACGGGAAACTGCTGCTCCTCAACCTGGAAAAGGTGAGTCTACCCACTTATCTTTGCAAGTTTCTCACACTGCGCTCTTCCGCGACCTTCTGGACCTGGGACCTTGCTGGCCCGATGATTTCGCCGATGCCTATCGTCCTAAAATGAATTCGGTACCCTGACGTGGCCCTGAACCATCAAAGTAATGTATGGTAATTTTGCTGAAGGTCGAATAGTGACCGATTAATAACCAACAAGTGTTTACTTAATCAACGAGACTCGTTTACTCGTATTGTTAAAGTCTCATTAATCGCTTGACCCATTTACTGCTCGTTTAATCCTTTCATTATTTGCCCTTTCGCTGCAAGTGGGTCTAGGATCCTCTCGCAGAACTAGTATAAATCATTACTATTGAACAAACATTCAAAAGTGATCCTTCAGTATTACTACATAAAAGAAGTGTCACTGTGTTCTTGTGCAAATTTCATTAACTATAAGAAAAATGTGCTGTCCCCTTGTCTAAGGTAAACAAAATGCAATGGTGGGCGCACGTGGTGACCAGCGACCCGGAAATCAGCACGAAGAAAGTGAACCCCGAGCCCAGCAAGCTGTCCGATCTCGACGGCGAGACCAGGGGTCTGGTGGAGAAGATGATGTACGACCAGAGGCAGAAGGAGCTAGGCCTGCCGACCTCCGACGAGCAGAAGAAGCAGGATGTGATCAAAAAGTACGAGCAACAGTTGCGGCGAAGCTCATGAATCTTCGCGCTGATAAGCATCTAACAGAGATCCACTTTGTGTCCTCTAGGTTCATGGAGCAGCATCCTGAGATGGATTTCTCGAAATGCAAGTTCAACTGAGCTGTTCCTGCTCAGACGGGTTAACTGTTCGCCAGCGTCGTTATCGGTTGAAAATAAATGATTCTATCGATCCACTGGCCGCGCCAGGACGATCCAGTGAAGCTACTTATAACTCGTTAATCGTCACCTTGGCGTCTCGACCCTCTCTGCACCTTCTCTTTTCCTTTTTATACATTTTCCGTTAGATTCGAGATCGTGCTGTTCGACGAAAGATACTGGCCAGGATCCTGCCCAGCATCCCTGTTTCCATCTTTGACAAGCCAGACGATTCCTTCTGTTCTTACCTGTATTTGCCTGTTTCACGTTCGATAGCTGGTTCTGAAGGACCACGGGCAGAGTCGAGCTGCACAAATGTATATCACGTTTTGTCATATTACGTTTCGTATATAATTGAATAAAGAGTTTAGAGGATAATGGCTGCGTGTAGGTTACTGTGTAACTGCGTTTCACACCCGTTGGAAATAAAGCCAGCTGTTGTTCACCAGTCTCTTTATCTGAACGAGTTCCAGAAGACGGTAAGTTCGCGTCTTATATTATACAAAGTGATGCTGGTGTGTTTAGAGAATAATAAATGATCAATATTATTGGTCCGTTACTCGAGTACTTTCTGTTACACTTAATCCTCGCGCGTTAGAGGCACGCTAGTTGTCTCTGAAGAACGAATAGCACAGAGCACAATGGTCAGACACTGAAGCACACAGGTGTGTCCGCGATGATTCGTTAAGTAAACTCGTCGGTTTCCTTCATCACTCTGGTGATCCAGCGAACGTAGTTGGATATTCTCGCGTATATCCCGAACTTTCCGCGTTTCCCGCACCCTTCACCGAAACTGGTAATCCCGAAAATTGTCCAAGGGTGGTCCAGTCTCCTAGGATCTCGACAGAGCAGCGGGCCACCGCTATCACCTGCGCACGAGTCCATTTTCCCGCGACGATAGCCTGCGCAGAACATGTTGTCCGTGATCCTGTAGTCTATGTAGACGTCTCTGCAGGCTTCGGAAGACACAATTGGTATCTGAAGCAGAGGAGGAAAAATACCTGAAATCTCGACAACAGGAGCTTGGAAATTTAGGGTCCTAGAATCAGGTAACATTAAAAAGTTAGCTATTTAGGAACGTACGAGCTTCGAAGCTCGAAAACGTAGGGACTCAGAAATTGTGGAGTTTTGAAATTCGTGAATCGTATGATTTACCTGCGCCTGGTGGAGAACGTCGGTCCCAAAGTCGTCAGTGACTCTTGACTTTCCCCAGCCAATAATGGTGCACAGCTGATTAGCTGGAAGAGGCTGGTTTAGTCCAGGAAGGCAAGCGATTCCTCTTGCAGAAGACGGAGTCAAAGTGACTGGGAGACGCAGCATCGCTATGTCATTGTCCACTGTGTCGGCATCGTATTTAGGGTGAATTGTGACTGATTCCACCTGAACGAAAGTTGAATTCACTTTGAAAATGTGTTTGAAAATGTGTATTAAATTTCTGGATTATTTAGGCGTGCAAACAACGCGCGTTACATCATCTCGTAGTAAACTCTACTTGTACTACACGGAAAGTAAGTTGCAGACTATTCTGCAATAATGTCATTTATTTGTTGTTGAATTTGTAAGAACAGAATTATTTGCAAAACGCGCCAAGCGACATGGCGTTCCTCGTGGAGCGTCTGGCTGGAAAAACAAAGGACGATCGACGTAGGCCTCGATCCGCAGCCGACTCGTCGAATAAATAGTTGTTGCTAACCAGCCGAACGAACTACACTCTTCCATTTTCATTAACCTTTCCCGATTCCCTTACAATCTCAGAAGTGGGATAAAGTGCCCTATCCTGTGGTTAGCGGTTCAGTGCCTGTATTGTTACGTGCCGTATTCCGCCGATCTTATTGCGTTACGCTGCATTTGATCATTTTCGTAGTTGCATCGCATTTTGGGTGACGCTGTGCAGTCAGTAGGACACGTGTAGGAGACCTCGTGCGCCGCATTATTACGTCGCGAAACTAGTGCGGATTCGGATCGGGTACTGAGCGACATTGGTGCAGATTTGCGCATTTACGTTGTTGGTGACCTAGTGAACCATTTACGTGCCTGGTGTCACTGGTTATTGACAGTGCTTTGTCGGGAAGTGCATTACGTTGACGTATCACCATGAAAAATGTGAGTGAATTATCAGTGAACGCGCTGAAGGAAGAGCTTCGACGAGCTGGTCTGAACACGTCAGGAGCAAAAGCAGAGTTGGCTGCTAGACTACTGACCGTTTTCTCGGATGGAATTATCCCTGAACCAGTACAGGACGAGCAGCGCGTTGCCGACGAGGATGATGCGGACGCCGGTGGAAGTGCATCGGTTTCACCGTCGGAACGAGACCTCCTGATGAGGGAGATGCAACTTTTAAGACGTGAGAACGATTTGACACGTCGCGAATTGCAATTAGCGCGGAGAGAGAATGAAATTTTAAGCAACTCTCCGCGGTCGGACAACTCGACGCATGGCCCGCGATCGAACGTGAACATTAAAACCATCGGAGACTTAGTGGCTGATTTCGAGGGCTCCGAGGGAACGTTTTTACAATGGGAGCAACAAATTAAGCTGGTGCGTGACTCGTACACGCTCGACGAGGGACAGACTAAAATCCTAATCGCAAGCAAGCTGAAGGGCAAGGCCGCAGCGTGGTTTCAAGCCAAACCTGAGCATCTGCAACTCAGTGTCGAGCAAATCCTGCAAGAGTTGAAGAAAATGTACGATCACCGACCGAGTAAGTTACAACTAAGGAGAACCTTCGAACAGCGAAAGTGGAAAAAGGGCGAAACCTTTTCGGATTATGCACACGAGAAACTGCTGTTGGCGAGCAAAACATCGGTGCCCGACGACGAATTGGTGGACTATGTTATCGATGGCATCGAGGACACGCAACTGCAGAATCAGGCGAGGATGCAGAGTTTTGCCAGCATCACTTTATTGATAGAGGCATTCAAGAAGCTGTCTCTGCCTGGAGAGAAGACTACCACCAGACGAGACGTGACCACGAAGGAGAAGGAGAAGGAGGCTCATCCGTCCAAACAAGACTCCGCAGAAGAAGGAACGAAACCAAAGAAGCCACTGCGTTGTTACAACTGTCGCAAAAATGGACACGCCACGAAGGACTGCCGACAACCGAAGCGAGAACCTGGGTCCTGCTTTGCGTGCGGCGAGAGCGACCATCAAATTAAAAATTGCCCCAAAAAAGGTAACACGGTTAGCACGGTACGAGACGCGGACGATGATAGTTTTCGTAAAGAAGTAAAGTACGAAATGACCGTATCGGATCGGTCAGTTACGCTCTGTCTCGAAACTTTGCTGGACACCGGAAGTCCGATAAGCTTTATTAAAGAAAGATTTGTAACAGACCACACGCGAGAGAACACAAATTGTACGAAACGGTTCTGCGGCATAAATGGATCTGAATTAACGATTAAGGGCCAGATCGAAGCAAATGTAACTCTAGACAGCGTGGTCAGAGAAAACGTTTTACTCAACGTCGTTCCGAACAATACAATGTTGATGCCTGTCGTGTTAGGCAGGGACGCGTTAAAAACATTTAGCTTCGCGTTAACTAAGCGTGATTCAGTAGACGACGTAGACAATGCTTCAGCAGAAATTTTAAACATTGAAGTGGATGAAAGTAATAGTATGCGCGACAAAGTAATAATAAACGACGAGATAGACCATAAGGATCAAACAAGATTAAAGTATTTGTTTGTATCGGAATATGTCGAGCCAAAGCGACCGGATACACCGGCAACGAAAACCGAACTTGTCATTGTTCTTCATGATACAAAGCCTTTTCATGTCGGGCCCCGTAGGCTGTCTTATGTAGAAAAGGAGAAATTACGCATAATTTTAGACGATCTAGTGCGAAGGGGAATTATACGTCCCAGCGATTCAGAATATGCCTCTCCCATCATTTTAGTGATTAAGAAAGACGGTACAATTAGACTATGCGTTGACTATAGAATTCTGAACAAGATCATCGCTAGGGATAACTACCCTCTTCCACTTATAGAAGATCACTTAGATATTCTACGCGACAAAAGGTATTACACGACACTGGACCTGAAAGAAGGTTTTTATCACATTAGCATAGCCGAAGAGTCCATAAAGTATACGTCATTCATTACGCCGCTAGGGCAATACGAATACCTAAAAATGCCATTTGGCCTGAAGACCGCTCCTTCTAAATTTCAAAGATTTATTGACACTGTTTTCGCAGAATTGATTAAATCCGGGGACGTCGTAGTTTACATGGACGACTTATTAATTGCAACACAAAGTCTTGAGTTTCATTTTACTGTATTGAAACGAGTGTTCAAACTGTTAGTTGAAAATAAGCTAGAGCTAAGATTAGATAAATGTCGTTTCTTGTTTACTAAAATAGAATATTTAGGATATATAGTTACGCAGCACGGCGTTAGTCCTGCAAAAAGTGGTCTCGAAGCGATAGAACGTTTTCCCGTTCCACAATGCGTACGCGAGGTACAAAGTTTCGTCGGTCTGTGTTCATACTTTAGAAAGTTCATTCAAAACTTCGCTGTCATAGCTAAACCACTGTATGATCTCTTGCGAAAAGGTGTGGAGTTTCACATCAGTGAACCAGAATTGCGCGCGATCAACACACTGAAGACACAATTAATTTCTGGACCAGTATTGGCCATATATAGTCCGAAAGACGAAACAGAGCTTCACTGTGATGCGAGTTCAATGGGATTCGGGTCGACATTATTGCAACGAAAAAGTGATATGAAGTTCCACCCTATATTTTATTTCTCGAAGCAAACCACTGACGTAGAGGCACGCTATCACAGCTTTGAACTTGAAACTCTTGCAATAATTTATGCGTTGCGGCGTTTTCGCGTATATCTACACGGAATTAAATTTAAAATCGTCACGGACTGCGACTCTTTGAAAATGGCACTCAATAAAAAAGACATCAATCCACGAATTGCTCGATGGGCGTTAGAACTACAAAATTTTGACTACCAGGTAGAACATAGATCGGGTGATCGCATGAAACATGTAGACGCGTTGAATCGTGCCACTTGTATCTTGGTTGTCGAAGCAAATACTCTGGAACAAGATCTAGCGATCTGCCAGACGCAAGACCCAAAAATAGTCGAAATTAGGAAAAAACTGGAAAAGTCTGAGGATCAGCTGTTCGAGATGCGTAACGGCCTCGTATATCGGAAGATAGGCAATCACTTATTGTTTTACGTGCCGGAGAAAATGGAGAGCAATATTATTTTCAGCTATCACGACTCGATGGGTCATTTGGGCAAAGAAAAGACAGTGACCACAATTTCACAAAATTATTGGTTCCCCAAAATGGGTATAAAGGTAAACGAACACATTCAAAACTGTCTGAAATGCATTGCGTTTTCTCCGCGCACAGGGAAGCCGGAAGGAGTGCTACATAGTATACCGAAGGGTAACACCCCGTTTTCGACATTACACATAGACCATTATGGTCCTATCGACAAAAAACGATTGATAAAACGATATGTATTTCTAGCTATAGATTCATTTACGAAATACGTTAGACTGTATAGTACTAAGACTACGTCGAGTAAGGAAGCAATTAGTTGTTTAAGTGATTATTTTAGGAATTATAGCAAACCGCACACTATAATTTCGGATCGTGGATCGTGTTTTACGTCACAAGAATTTGCAACGTTTCTCACGGAAAACTCCGTTAAACATGTCATGGTAGCCACGGGCTCACCCCAAGCAAACGGCCAGGTCGAAAGGGTGAATAGGGTATTGACGTCCATGTTATCTAAACTCACGGACGACGACATTGGTCTTTACTGGTACAAAACGCTAGGAAATATTGAGTACTGTTTAAATAACACTATCAATAAATCAACCGGTGAAACGCCGAGCAAATTATTATTCGGGCAAGATCAGCGCGGTCAAGTTGATGACGAAATAAAAGATTATTTTAGGGACACTATGCCAAGGGAACGCGATTTCGATGCTGTGCGGGAAAAAGCTGCCGAGAAAATTGTCGTAACTCAAAAATATAACGAGAATCATTTTAATGCGAAACACAAAATCCCACACAAGTATCGGGAGGGAGAGTATGTTATGCTGCGGAATTTTGACAACACACCGGGGGCTGCACGTAAATTGATTCCTCAGTTTAAAGGCCCTTATCTCGTCGCGAAAGAACTGCGTAACGATAGGTATTTGATTTCGGATATAGATGGATTCCAGCAAACTCAAAAAAAGTACCAAGGCGTTTGGGAGGCCAAAAATATGAGACCTTGGCTACCAACTGAGTGATTATGTATATATATGTAAATATTTTTTATTTAGTAGTTAGCATTGGAACATATTCATTTTATTTTTTTATTGTGAATTTACGGCGTTTATTATTTTTGTACTCGTTTATTTCGTTATATGTACTCTTATGGAACCGTACTGTGGGTTCAGCATCTTAGTCTGGCGTCCGAGGTCGTACGATCGTCAGGTCTGGCCGAATTGTAAGAACAGAATTATTTGCAAAACGCGCCAAGCGACATGGCGTTCCTCGTGGAGCGTCTGGCTGGAAAAACAAAGGACGATCGACGTAGGCCTCGATCCGCAGCCGACTCGTCGAATAAATAGTTGTTGCTAACCAGCCGAACGAACTACACTCTTCCATTTTCATTAACCTTTCCCGATTCCCTTACAAATTTAAATCGGGGACCGCGAAACGCTAGAGCCATCTCGTGGCGAATCGTGTGTACTAAATTGCCCGCTAAAAACTTATTTTACGATTATTTATTGATTTAATGCATCGTACCTCTTGTTTAGACAATCTACAATCCATTTCGTAAGATGTTACGCGATAAAATTGGTGGTTTATCGCTTTTTAATGTGTTTTAAAAATTTGTTCGTTCCATAGACGCGGAAACACTATCACCACATAGCGGTGAACAAGTGAACTAAATTTTGTAAGAATACATTTAGTTCGCTGGTCTACCGCTACGTGGTGATAGTGTTTCCATGTCCAATGTCCATGGAACAATTCAATTTTTAAAACGCGTTAAAAAGTAATAAATGAACCATTTTATCGCATAACATAGTATTTACTGGATTCTAGCTTGTCTAAATAAGAGATACTATGCGTCAAATCAATAAATAAATGCGGAATAATCGATTTCTGAGCTTCAGCGGACAATTCAGTTTAGAAAGTGAACCGCTAGATGGCCGTAGCAACTCGCTTTTCATAAATTGCGCGGAATTAGAAACGCGCATAGCAATACATTCTTTTAAACAATAAATACGATCATTTCCTGTAAAAATCTAACGGAAAGAATGAGTTTACTTGTAAATGACGAGCGTGACAAACATCTGATAAAGAACAAAATATTAAAATATAATGATTCGGAGTTATAAATACCCTCAGTTCCAATTCAGTACCCTCCTTCACTGTCAAATCGTGCTCCCCAATGCGAACATAGAGACGCTTTCTAATGCAGTGCGCTGCAGTCAGTACCCATCTTGGAGAGATCAAAGTGCCCCCACAGAAGGCCTCCTATATAACATTTTGTCCAAATAATAACTGCAAATTATTGACAATTCACCTGCAATTTTTAATCGCAAAAGAACTCACGCGAAATCTATTCAACACGGCAACTTGCCAAGGCCAACTGCCGCGAACTGCAGGACGTCCACCGATAATCCTTGTGAAGTAGGAGAGCCGAGAATTCTTGTGGCTGCCCGCCACCCCACATTTCCAAGCTTGAGAACTCTTCTCGGGGATGAAACTGTCGACGGTGTTGGGATTCAATTCGAATTCATCCAGCACGATGTCTGTAACAAGCAAAACTGTGCATTTCTCTGGAAAGTTAAATTGAATATTCGATTCTTAAATGCTAGCGCTCACCATCGCTGTCCTCCTCGTGGCTTCCACGGATTTTTCGATGAATCCATCTTTGGCAGAAGCTACCTTCTACGTAACAATAGGCACTTTCTCTTATCACGTCGCGGCCACAAATCCCTGGTTTCTTGCACCATCTTCAATAATTAAATCAAAGTTAGAAATATTTGAAAATAATAGTTTAAAGGTGGCTGTACCTACCTGTGACGTTGAGTGGTGCAGAGCCTCGTGCATGGTGACCATTTACTCCACTTCCCATAATGTCCCACGGGCTTGTCTTTCGCATCCTTGCCCCTTCGTTCCCCTTGCCGGGGCTCTGCTTCCTTCTTGGGCAGCTAGTGACATTTGAAATTAACATGTAAGATCCAGAGGTTAGAGAGCGTCGACGTTTGTGGTTTAATGATCTTACCTGTACCACGTGGAACTTGTCCTTTCGACGATGTCCTCGTCGCTGTCGTTGCTTGCATCTCCTCCACCTACCCTTTCTGCTGTGCTGGCAGGTTCGTTCTTCCTGCATGAAATTCAATAAAATTTAAAATATGATACACAATCCTTCTACGCAGAAATTGCAAATGAATGCACAGCTTCCAAACATACCCTAAGTACTCTGGTCCCACATTTCTTCTTCATTCGACATCTTCGAACGCGATTCTGCGTGCAGTGACGATCGCACACGGACCATTCGCTCCAGTTTGTGAAATATGACAGTTTTGTGGACCCTGAAATGAAAAATTTCCCTTTATCAATAAGTCGATGCTGGTAGGAAGAAGACATTGTATTAATGATTCGTGTGCAATGTCTACTTAGAAGAAACACTCACTGTTCTCTGGTAACTTCCCCGCAAGAGGATCCTGATCGACAAAGGGCACCCAAGTTGAATTCCTCCCATGATTCAAAATTGTCCATCTCAGAGCCTAGAATTATCACAAACAAACGTGCTATTAATCGCGACACGTAGGGAAATCAGATTTCTTAGCTTGTACTTTGCACGAGTAGAACATATTTGCATCGCAAAACACTTTTTTCCTGGTCGTCGAGGGGAAATGAGCTACTAAACTGTTGACTATCTTGTACTAGGAAAAGCAAAATTGTTTCACGTCTGTAACGTAGGCAGGTCGTCGCAAAAACCGTCTCAGATTAACAGCCGCGAACCGAACTAATATCCACGCGGCTTGTTAAGGCCGATACGTGCGAGGTTTCCAATTGAACGCCTTAACTGCCACGACGATTTTCGTAATTCGTATTGCGACACTTCAGCAACATCTCAACTGAACCCGTGAACCATTAATTCTAATAGAAAACCCCACCATTCAACCCTTTCTCCACGTAACCTGCCTAGTCCTGCAGACACTTTGCTCCAGATCATAGAAACACCTTTCAACTCTCCTCTATTCTCTAAAAACTAATTGCACGAAGAAACCTGAATTCCCCAAAATCAAAGCTGTACCCCAAAGATGATTCCAAACTCGAGTCCCACAATCTTCAAAGCAGCCGCCAACGAACCATAAGCTTTCCCTAATGCGTCAAGCAAAACCTTAACGTTCCTTTGCAAACGTGCACGTCGACGTTGAATCTTGAACGAAAGGCCGGAAAAGGCTCGCGGAGGCCCGCAGAGAGGACGGTCGGGCCTCCAGCGTGGATCGTTGGTCTCGAAGAGAAAAAGAGATCGGCGCAAAAAGCGCGTTGCAATTACTCGTTCTTAAGCGAAGAGTTAATAGAGCAGCGGCTGCTGACGGTGTTGGAGGTTGGCTCTCGGGTATCAGCATTCCTCAAGGCTGTAACGCTCAGCACGCGGCACTAAACTCAATTTGCCGGCTCGTAACTCGTAAACGGCGCCGTGATCGCGCGTTACACAATGTCACCGCGTCGAGGCGCGTGGGCACCGCGGGCAAATCGCCCAATCTCGATCGCCTCCCCTTTTCGATTCGGGTGGATCTTCGAGGCACGGGCACAGAGGCAGCTCTGTGAAGGAAAGTGAAACTGGCACGGATCACACCCTCCTTTCAACGGCCCACGTCCCCCATTATCGGAGACAATGGAGGCTGGGGGCCCGCGACAGTTACCTCATCGAGGTCGGTTTGCTTAGGAAATCTGAAGCTGGATGGACAATTGTGCGACAGTGGCCATGCGTCTTAAAGGGAAGTTCGTCGAGGACGGAATATCTAATTGCCTGCTTGACGTTGGAGGTAGAAGAGTATGATTCAATGGTGGGATTTTCGTTTCAGTTCATTTAGACGCGTGGGTGGTAGAATGAAAGGCAGAGGCAGATTTAAAGATTTAGCGCCCCTAGGCTGACAAGCGTCTCCCACCCTTTCCGTGAAATATCAAACATATTAATTTAAAAGAGTTCAGACAATTTTAGAATTAATTCAATATGGAAATATAAGGTATGAGTTAGTGCTAATTTACTAGATGAAGGAAAAGTGAATTGTTTTTAATGTCATCTCAAACCGCGGTGTTTAAACCAGGGTTCAAAAGAGTTTTGGAATTTTTCAATAGGTTCTATTTGAAACATGGACCGTCAATTATTTTTAAAAATGTTATCACATTATAAGTTCCCACGAGAACTAGTAAAATAAAAGTTCTTGAAAATAAAAGTTCTAGTTAGAATGGAACTTATAAAATACAAAAATAAAAATTTTCATAAAAATTAAAAAAGTTCTCAATCTTTGTAACACATACAACAACATTAAATAATTATTGCAATTCAATTGATATTCGGAATGTGTTATTTAGTTGTAATATTTATCTACGTACTAGATCATTACTACGCAGATATTATAGAATTTTTGTGTGTTTTGATTCATGTAAGTTATAAAAAAAATGTTATTTAGGTATTATTCTTGACAAGTTCTTTTTTCTGTTCAATACTTCTTATGAAACTATTAATTACTTATGTTATGATTTTCGTACCTTTTATTAAATAAACACGAAGACTATGATATTATAGTGTCAAATAAAACTAATACTTAATAGTTTAGTACTTTTCTTTATCTTAGGGAATGATTTTTAATAATTATTCTAATATAATTATTTTCATGAAAATTTTATTATATAGGTTCTAAAATATCTGTTCAATGAGAACACTTTCTAAAGAAGTGCTTAAGTTCTTTCAATGAAAATTCCACAGGAACAGATATTTTCTTAAACGAAACATATGAGTTCTAACAGAATTTTTTTAAAAATAAGAGTTCCAGAACTTTTTCGATCACTGGTTTCAACCTTTTCCAATTTCTTTCGCCCTAAGTTTGCCATCGTAGGCTGCAGCCTACTAGTCTATATACAAGTCCACCCCTGATGAAAGGATTTGTTTAGGTTCTGCTTTCTGTTAGATCATTTTCAGGTGTCGCTACTATAAGAACACAGATTTTCATATTTGATCGAGTAGCAGAGTTGAGATAGCAATTTTAAACGTGATACGTTGTTGCACATAGATGGGGCTTGAAAAAGAGAGGAGCTCAAACGACTTCCTTCCCAGACAATGTAATTTCGAGAAGACGTGGTCTCTAACCGCTGCAAAGCCGCTAATGCGATAGGAATCTCTGAAACGATGAGTTTTACGGGGCCACTCGTGTAAGTCGCGTTGAATTCGCTTTAAACGAGCCGGAATAATTTTGTTGTTCCCCCCGAGTTTACGATGCGGCCGGCTGTTCGCTCGCGGAGGGTACACGCGCGCCTTGAATTCATGGCGTCCGGGAGTTCAGGGTTAACGATGTTCCCGTATTGCACAATTAATTTCATCGTACGCGCTGCAAAAAGGAACAGGTTCTCTCGGCTGCTTTCCTTTCTTCGTGCCCGTGTACTTCGCTCTTAACTTTAACCCCCTTATTCATCGCACTTTTCTATGGAACAGGAAATGCTGCAGAGTTTCTGCGAATTCCATTGCAATTACTGCGCGCGAAAGCACTTTGAAACTTCCAGCATTGTGTCACAGAGGTTGAATAACTAATAGGGGCTTAGAAACTGAATTTAAAACTCACAGATATTCCTTACAATTGGAACCTGGTGGTACAGAAAAAAATTAGTAAAGCAGAAAAACTGGTGCAACACGATGCAGATTCCAGGACCCCCGAATCCTCGACATCGTCCATACTGATACCGCTCGGAAGCCTAATTTGTCGCATCCTCCCCAACACGAAAAGAGAAAAAGGAGGAGGGAAGGTCGTCTCCAGAGGGACAGGTAGAAGACAAGAGGAATTTGTATGCGCTGTGGTGGACATGGCCAAACTAGGCTCAACTCCGCGCTGCGTCCCCTCGCAGCAAAAAGCGCGTGCCGCGTAAAGGGGAAGTGATTCCAGGGGATGAACACGGAGAGAAGCCTGTCGCACGGTTGTCCATCGTTAACAAGAAACCCGTGTCGCTTCTCAACACACAGATTTCGAAAAACCCCGCCAAAGATCGCTCGATAATAATCCCGGGGGCGAAACGTTTGCATACGATGCGGCGTACAAAGGATTCCCGAGGTCCGCGCTGCAAAAGATTCACTGCCATTAGGTATGCAAGTTTAATACCGTTTCTCATTCGAATGCATCCCTGAGCCGGCACCCTACCAAGACACATTCCAACAGTTACGCGCTGCGTTCACCTGCGCACATTTGTCCGCGGTTTATGCGCATGTAACTGGGCTTAACTGCGGCCAGCATTTATTTCGTGGAAAGCGTTGTGAAAATGGAGGTGCTACATCTTCGCCTCCACATTAATTCCGTGGAATAAAAATGGTGTTCACGGGGGTTATTGATACACACCGAAACGAAACCTTCGCCACTATATTCGCCCTACGAAACAGTTTCTTTCTTCCATCCAGAAGACACGATGAAACCATTTCCAACGCGAAGCGCTCGGAGCAAGGAGCGCCGCGTCGAAACGAGAAGCCGGGATGAAAAAAGGGACGGCGGGGGAAAAAGAGGGGAGAAGGGTCCAGCCAGCGGACGCCGCGCGGTGACGACGCCGAAGAAGATGGATAAGGTTCGGAAGCAATGACATTCGTTTCGCGGGCTGACGCCCCGACTATGCCTTAGATGGTAGCGCGATCGGAGTGTCCAACGTCCGAAAATGGCCGGGGATTTCTTCGACGGTGGACTACCGCGGATTTAATACGGACTTGTTGTTCGGCCGCGGCGCGACCGATGGAACGCTCGCTATGGCGAGATCGCGGCCTGATTTATGTCCCCGCGGCTCGCGCGCGCACACCGTCCGAAGGCCAAGGTCCCTCGTCCACCTACTATGGTCAGGATGACGTCTCTCCGTCGGCGACATCGCGTAAATCGTCGCCAAGTGCCTATGCTAGCCTCCGTGGGAATTCCGCGAACGGGCGTTCGCTTTCTGGGCGTCGGTTCTTTGTCGATAGCGAGCCGAGATTGTCGGGTACAATACTGTGTGCCTTAGGAGTCAGCCTCTGAGTCAGCTCCGATACGCTTGAATGAACGCTGACACAGAGTGCGGCCTCTGATCGGGATTCTGACGCGAATGCCTTGTCGAGGTAGAAAGGGATGGAGTTTGTGGAAAAGGGGTGCTGGAAGAACGGGATATGTTGCGATTAGGTGGACTCTGGTGCCTCTGGGTTGGGCTGAGCGTAATGGCACAATCACGGTACGCTCGCAGTCGGTATAAATGTCATTAGAGGCTTTTTAAACGGTCCGTGACTAGATCACGACTAGGCCGCCGCTGTTGCTGCCGCGTTACGCGACATTTGTTTAACCGACACGCCTGATTTCTGCTCTCGCTCGTTTGCACAGTGACTGTGACGAAAGGGGTGCAGATAGAGATTGCGTTGTGATTCCGTGGAAAGAGGTTGGAGCTTTTGCGAGCCGCGCTTCGGTAATCGTTTCCAATAGAGGAACTTGACTTGCAAATCCGCTGGTCAGCCCGTTAGACCAATGGACTCTTGAGTCGTGATGACACGGTTAGAGGAGCACACGAAGGTCGCCGCGATGTTCCACGACGTTGCACGGATCGTTTTACGCTTGTCTTGTCCGAGACGATTCACCGGAACGGCGCTCGTCATGCGATGCTCGTCCCTTCCGCGAAGGCTTCGAGGATTTTACGAAAGTACGTGCTCGCCCATGACCACGCATTTGGATCGGGCGTTCGTCTGTCCACTGATCGGCACATTCTACTTGGCCGGGCTCCAGCAAGTGGAGTAATCACGTTCAGCTACCCCCTTCTGACTTTCGCGCGCTTCTTCTTTCTTAAGAAGAAGGTGGATCTTGGAGATTCGTTTCTTTAAAAATGAAGGAACCATTACTGTGGATAATCCGCCTATCAACACTTTCATTAATTTTAATTCGCCGGGTTATTCTACAAGAAACCCACTTCGTTTTAAACCCTATGACTACACCTTCAGGTTCCACGCGTGTGATGCCACACATAAGGTCTGCAAATTGGGCAATAAGTATTTTATGTGCTTGGACGTTTTCTCGGATTGAGTGTGTAACTTTGTTGTCTCTACAAGACTGTATACTGCTGTCTTATAGGGTAAATCCGGGAGACGCGGTAGACCTAATATAAAATGTCTATTAAAACTAATATAGAAATTACTTATTTTATTAGAACAAACCTATATGTTCAGAATTTTATGCTAATTCAGAAAAACTGATCCATATTAGCTTTAAGACAATATTTACTGTAAATCGGGTTGAAAACTGAAGTCGTGAAATCTGACCACCTCTCCCAAGGTGACGGGAGAAATGGTTTTCGTCGTTGGCAGAGACCACTCACATAATTATTCGTGGAAAATTAACAAAGAATAAACAAGATTATTTATGAGTGAATACAACTACAGATTTATTGATATTTAATTTGTTTACGCTAAACAAGTAAAGAACACATCAAAGAAAAAGTGAAGTACCTACTGGCGATTAGCAAGGCAAATGAATACAAAGGTGAATAAATAAAATAAATAAACAAAAATAATAATAAAATAATAATAAACTTGACCATCTCTCCTTTCTGCAGCGAAAGATGGTCTTCTCGTTAGCTTTGAGAGGAAGGGTTAACATGGCCAAATACTTTGGCTACATTGTCCATCAATATCTCCACTATCTTATTATAATTTAAATACGATTCTGTACACCACTGCTTAACAAAAGAGCTTAAATGTAACCTCAATTTACCTTTCACAGCCTATAAATCCAGAAAAACACAGAAGGAATTCATTCAACTGTTTGGCTTCTAGAGAAGTAATTGGTCTGCACTTTAACACATTTTTACGTAGAGAGTCTGAAATATAGGGACTCGACCAACTCTCCGGCCCGACCGCGTCTCCCGGATTTACACTACTTAAAAGGTCTTGCACCGTATATGTCAATAAATAAATAAATTACTACGAAAAGATGTTACTCGATGTCACCCCTTTCTTCGACTGTAATTGCTAGACCTTTCCAACGAGTCAACTTACCTTATCCCACCTGGAAGCATTTACAAATGATAAACTAACTCGTCTTTCCCAGTTACTACATCAACTTCTGCACCGCGAGTCTCACCACGTAGGATCGTGACTTACGCTCGCGACTCCCACGGCCGCCGCGCGCCTTCGAACCGATTTGCAGCGAGGCACGATAACCTTAAACCATTGCCCCATCGTCCCTTACTCTCTCCACCGCCGACACGAAACGGTTCAACGTGTCACACGTCGGAAGAACGTCGGCGAACGAGACTCCCATGGAATTTATTGCAAGCAACGCTACCGCTGGCTACCGTTGCTTGTTCATCGTGTCCCCCGCAACTTCCACGATTCATCTTTCTCCGTCTTCGTCCCCCCGTGCAATATCTTAATGCCGCGGTGAGATCATCGCGTGATTTACTGTCTCCCTTGTCCAATGAGGAGCACAACGCGCCTGTCCGCCCACTCCAGCAGAATCTAATGAAACGGGTTCGCGTGCTTTCCCCCCGCGACTTTGCGAAACCGATGCGACGAACGGAGAAATTCAATTCTGTCCGCGAGGAGTGGTCCCTCGGTCCCCGTTGGAAATACATTCGCGCGCATTGTGCTCGAGGTATCGCGGTTCGGCGTCGGCTGAGCTAGAATCGGGATCATCGGGAGCTGTGCTCTTCGACGACGTGAACTTTAGGGAGAGATCGCTTGGCCCACGGTCGAAGGGTATCGGTGTGTAAAAATAGGCGGGTTTCTCGCCAGATTTCTCCTCGTGCATTTGTTTTCCTGCCGTTAGTTATCGCTGCAGCTTCTGTTAACAGTTGCCGCGGGGCTTTCTCGGAGAGCAGATTTCGGGAAATTGGATTTCTTTAGACAGAAGACGTTTGTTGACTCTAGCGTCTGATGTGGGGGAGGGCTCGGCGCGCCCGTGGTTCCTGGCGGTATTTCTTTCTTCAAAAACGAACGCTTCGGAACAGCTTGACAGGATGATTGTACCGCGCATTGACTCAACTCGTTTTGTTAACTTTATCTGTGAAATATTCAAGCAATTCTTTTGTTCGATCGCATGGTGCCCTTTTTTACTTTGCACGTTCTCGCTACAGCTTCGTTCAGAAACGAGACGGTCCAGCACCCAAGTCTACTTCCAGAAGAAGGTGCTATTTCTGGCGTCGGTATTAACGAGCCTTAATTCGCGGGATTAGTTCGAGCCGAGCCGGCTCGAACCGTGAAACCATAAAGCTAGCCATTCCGAATGCTCGAGCAACAGCCACGCTGCACTAGTCACCTGCCCCCCATGCTTTTTCAACAACGCCCGTTAAACAACCCTGCTTCTCCTTTTTTCCCGCCTGTTCCACGCGCGTTTACGGCCCCCTGGGTTATTTCCGGATCGGCGTCTTCATCGGCCTGCTCACCAGCTCCCATTGCATGTTGCTATTCATTAAACCGCATTTGGCTCTGTCGAATCACTCGACATTGTTGAAGACGAGCTTGCTATGCAAAACATGGGAATACTAAAGTTTCCAGTGGTCCTTCTTGATCCCTATTTTCCAGAGATCAACAGATCTACCTTTGCCCCTGATTTCACAATCAGCTGGTAGAAACTTCTATTTGATTGCGAGGAATATTAGGAAACGGGGTAAATATAGAAGTTGCGTGAAGGGAAACAGAGATGCCAGTAAAAGGGAAAGGAAGAAGAAGAAGTAAGGAAACTTGCGGCGCCGAAAATGTCTTCATCTGGCCAAACGTCGTCGAAAATACTTGCACAAACTCGTTCTTAATAAGTCTCTGAACAATCTAGCAACTGTTCCCTGGTAAACTGAATTAAATTAGTCTTGAACTCGACGCATTGTGGAATGTTAACCCTGATTAATTCCATCAACGGGCATCTGCTATCAGGTTATCAGTGGCGTTACTGCAGATTTACATTGGACTCTGACCAGAGAGAAGCTGGTGGTTCATTTTGGCGATTCACCGCGGTCAAATTATTACGCATTCCGTGCTCTTAAGTAACAGAGAGTCAAAGATCATGGACAGAATTATACATGTACAACAAACTTGAAGTTGATTCACTGTTTACTCACAATCGCAGTGTCATACATTTTAATGGTAAACATGGCAATTAAGAGAGAAAGGAAATCGTTCGAATATACTGGCATTGAACATTGAACGCGAACTCAATGAGTATCCTTTGAGAAAACAATGACAACCGCACTTGTATATGCGACACAATGAAGTGGAAATGAGTAACTAACACCATAAAGCAGTTTTTCCTCCTGACATCATCAAAGAACGAGTTCAGTTAAGAAAACAGATTGGAGAGGATTGAATTAGGTCTGTTTCAAGGGGAGGTTCCGATTTTAAAATCGATATTTTTTTATTTCATTTTTCGAATGTTCAACCTTTTAGGAATACGTGTTTAAAAGAATTTTTTGAAATTCGTAAAATACCCGTAGTTATACGCATTTGAGCAGCGGCAAATTCATGCTCACGTAAAACTTTCAACGCGTTTTTCTCGAAACAGTGTTCTCAAAATCGGTGGAACCTGTATCTCAAAAAGTTATTATCCAATTCAACTGAAACTTTTTTTATTTTGAAGAATATACTTTTGGCTCGGGGACAGACCAGTAAAATGTTGAAAAAATTGAAAATTTGTAATTTTGATAAGCGTTGAAAGGAAGAAAAATATGGGGAAAAAGTGATTTTAAACTTCACGTGTCGTTATTTTCTCAAAATATGTCATTTTTGTCATTTTTTCTGGTTCGTCCACGAGCCAGTTTCATGCCCGTTAATAATTTGGCATTATTTTTTACTTCAGACCTATGGTTTAGGTGCTACAGGTTCTACCGATTTGGATGAAATTTTGACGCCACGACTTCAACGACTCCCCAGTGCCGCGTGCAGTGATTAATTATAAACAAAAAAGTTATTTCTATAGTTTAAGATATCTTTAATTCAATGCAAAAAGTCTCATTAACTTATATGTAGTAGTTTTCCTTTAATTAATTCCTAAACATCACCTATTTTATGGGCACTAGATCGGAACAGCCCCTTAAGTTGAGTAGTCTCTGGATTAGGGCTTGTATTGATTCAACGTAGATCTAATTGATTCCGCGCCAGATGTGTAAATCACAACGCGCAGATTTGACAGCATTCTCAAGCTTCCCGTGAACTTCTGGTATTCAAAAGTGAAAACACGAGAGAAACCATCAGATATTCGTGCAAAAAATCTTATATGCCAGTGGTAAAGCACAGGAAGATAAGACCAGTAGCTCTGCGCTGATAAAGTTGAAGGTGTCACCGTTTAATTAATTTGTTTTTGGTCCATTCCAAGCACAGTCTCTAAAAATGCCGATGCATGCTGGCGATCAGTGTCCCGGCTCAGGCCCCAAGCGCCCCGACCATAATTTTTCCTCGAAACTCGTAAAACGGGTGATAGTGGGAGTAGATAAGAGACAGTCACATTAGGAACTAATGAGAACGATAATTCAACGGACTGGCCGCAGCTCCGAGGGGGCCCGGGACGGTCTTGGGCCCGACCGAGCATGGCAGAACAGCTCCGTTTGGCAAACACGCCATACGGATTCGCGGGAATCGTTAAATCGGCCGTGCACAGAACGAGCTGCATTTAATACACAATATTAATGGGGGCAGTTCTTTGTACGCGGGCAAGTTATACCGGAATAACTCGTTCCCATAGGTACCCGTTCCCTGCTCAACGATTGCTAAATCCTCCAGTAAAGGTACAATGTCACGTGCAACGATTGCCAATAAATGTATTAAACCTATCCCACCTCTCCCTAAATAAATAAGCCCACTCCCCAGATCCACCAAATCGAAAGCTTCGATCATTCGAAATCAACCCTTCGTTCAAGCTTCAACCCAGATTTCAAACACCAGCATTCAGTAATAGAATCAGCAATTAAGCATCCACAACTCGCGACGAATCAACCTTTCCGCGTCGCATTCGAGCGGTACAGTTGGAATCGTTAACCGAGTGACAGCGCGACGAGGAATCCAGCCCTCCCGTCCCAGAATTCTAATCGCTCGATCCTCGTCGCTGTTTCTCCGCGTGCACGGGGACAATGGAACGATCGCGTCGAATACCGAAAAGAAACGTGGCGGGACGTCGCAAGGCGGAGGGTGTGGGAGCGATTCCAGAGATTCGCGAGAGGCGAACGGTATCGGGATCGCAGGACGTAGCCCAGAAGAACGCTGCTCGCCCTGGTCGTCCCGGCTCGTACCCCCTTTTCTTTCCTCCCCGTTGCGACGACAACTTTTTGCCCCGTCGCGAGGTTAACATACTTCCTGCCCCGCGACGGGCTGAAATTCCACGCGATAGTCGTCACGATGCGCAGCAAGAAGCTAATCGAGCTGGCCGCAGCGGTCCCGCGGGAAAAGGAATCTCCACGGGGTGCCAAAGGAACGGTCAGCCTCTCCCGCTTCTACGGGGGACGACGAAAGTCCTGAGGCGCGGCCTCCGCTTTTAGTTTTTAACGCGACGGTTTAATGCACCGTGGACGACACTGCGGAGTACTCATTTCTGCGCGCAAATGGTGGAGGGAAAGTGGAGGGCGTTTGTGGAATTGGCACTTCGGAAAGTGAAGCTTCAACCCCTACTCTAATTCAAAGATAACTGCGACGAGGCGAGGAGTAAATAATTTTATCTCACTTATATATCTCCCCATCATCTCTGTACCCACTGATCCTCCAACAATCTCTCATTAAATAGCTCCTTCCCTCATTACAAGCGTCATTATCAGCGTCTCATCCGAGTCGCCGTCGAAGCCACGCTCTCAATGAAACCCTCAACCCCCGTGACCTCGCAACAAAAGCGTCCCGCCGTCATTAAGCGTAAACCAATGTACGAACCGAAATGGGGATCCCTGTGATTATTAATCTTCGAAAGCAAAAGGATGCTCGATGCGCGTTACGATCTCCTCGCGCGCTCCCATCGTTCCAGCGTGACCCCGTCTACTCCGTTGAATAGCGGTAAATTATTCCGGCGATCTCGGCGCGCTAATAGAATAACAGAGAGAAAGAGAGAGTCGAGGATCTCCTCGGGCCTCGCGACAGGAAGTTTCGCCGCGGGTCGTCTAAGGGACGCGTCTACGGGGTCAGGTGCCATTTTTCCGCGGCTAGAAAGTCACCGGCGGACGGGTGATTGACACGTGGTCTTTCTTTCGTCGTCGATCGTGCGCGCCAAATCGGGGGAACTATTAATTAGAGGGCAGCCGGATCGTTTGTGAGAGCCGCGAAACGTCCAACAGGAAGTTGGCTTACGCGCCATTCTTTGCACCGTGCGGTACGAAAGAATGGGACAGGATCGACGGCGTCAAGATGCCTTTTTGTCGTGCCCACTTGGTACTGTCCCATCGCGGAGTACCGTTAACGATCGAGACCGGGTTATTAATCGAGAGGATACACGGAGGAAGTACCTACTAAGTGTTAGGTCAGGTTTCTCTTCTCATGGTTTTCTGATGGAAAAGGTGCAACAAGGCACGGAGGTCTGGCGACTGAGTATCATCCCTATCCTTGGAATACTCCAGAACAACGACCATCCTCTCTTCAATCGTTTCCCACGAGACACCGCGATAACAATAAGAGTAATAATGTCACGGGACGGACGAAGCATCGGTCCAACATCTGTTCGCTATCTAGGTACGTGCTTCTACGAGCCCAGGATCGAAGCATAAATTGGCCTGTTAGCCCCGATAAGGGAGAAACTCAAATAAAGGCTTATCCTTTATCTGACATAGTCGACGTCTCGCGCCCCGCCCTTTTCCGCTCGTAAGCGTCCCTCGCGCGAGGATTTCTGTCAGCCCCGCAATATAGAGTTTACCGCTGACGATCGTTCAGCTATGAACCCGGCGCGCTTGATAACCGGGCAGAGGCGAATCCGCGGATTTACGATTCGAAGGGGACGCGTTCCGCGCACGGAAACGTATCGCGATCGGGACAGAAACGACTGCGGCCCTAAATATAAACCCCACCGCGCCCGTAGCTGCTCGCGGGGAGACGCGTTATCGGGATCATCGGCGGTGGCGAGCAACGAAAAACTTGGGTGTAAGTGTCGTCCTCGAATGTTTGTCTTTGATGTCTCTGGGACCGTGGGTGGTAACCTGAGAGCCGCAGCTGCGTGTCCCGAAACTGAATTTTAATATACCCCTGGGTTTATTTGAGTGGAACCTCTTTGGCGAGTCGGTGGACGCTTCTGAAGTGAATAACGCGGAAATTGATAGTCGTCGGGGAACTACAGGTCGCTAAGTTAAATCTTCTGATAGCGATCGCCGCGGAGACTTGATTATAGCCATGAAGATCGCTGGTACAACACCTGTGTGCAATTACTACTTAGGCAAGAGGAAGACTTTCTCTTTGAGTTTTAGTCAAACCAGCGGTTTTTTATTGCGTTTGATGGAGCAAAGCTTGTAGGGAATATTCGCACCATCGATCCTCGCAGACAGGACGTTTCGCGAATTGATAATTCGACCCAATATTGTTAGGTTCGAGGGATTCGTTATTGGAGTGTTCGGAGCGATTTCACACACGTCAGAAAGGCGGGACCTTGAGAAACGCGATCGAGGGGATTCGAGGATAGCCACCGAATGGAATTATAGTAATTACCACGGGCATCTTAGCCAAAGCAGAGTTTCTCCGCCTCGTTCCAGCGATTGCGCCTAGTATTACTAGGTTCGCGCTGACACAATGCTTTATCGTCCGCCTCGGCCTACCCCGGAGGCTTTCCGTGATCCTTAAACTACCTACCGAACACCATTCGGCCAATTTCCCTCCGACGAATCGGCAGAAATTCCCTGGCATTTGCGAAGGAACATTGTTTCGTCGAAGGAGGGATAAGAGATCGTTACTTCCACGGAACTGCCCCCAAACTTCTCGTCTAGGAATTCTATTTGTGGCCTGCTGTATCCCATAAACGTTGCATCAACTTTGATCCTCGACCGAGGGAAGAAAATACTCGTTACGTAACCAGCAGTGTCCAATTTAACTCGAATAAAACGAAACGGAATCAACGGAACAAGATCCAACAAAGCCTGGCCACCCAATTCTGAATCACCTTGTACATTTCACGAATAAATTCCCAGCAAAAGGAGGAACGGACATTCCTCTGAAACAGTAAAATCCACTGACATCGATTACCCCCGCGCTTTCGCGCGCTGCAATGGCGAATTAAATTACACGCCACGCGCGCGAAAAAAAAAACTCCCCGCGACACGACGCTCGAGCCCGCGTTCGTTTTAGTTTTCCATTAGGAGGTGCTCGCCTCGCGTGTCTCGCATCTGTTCGTCGAATTCGGCTAACGTATGCGAAGCGACGCCGCGTGTTTTTTATTCAGCCTCGGTGCCATTTCGCGCCGCGCGGCTCCACCGGAATCTCGGCGCGATTAAGCAAACCCGTACGCCGTAAATATCAAAATTATGGCGCGTCGGGCGCGCCGCGATACCCCACCCTGCCCCACTGAACGATTTTACGATCGTCGAGATCGATCCCCGTCGATCCTCGTGTTCGGTAACTCGACGCTCGAGTCAATAATAACGCCGCCGCGAACGCCAGACACGCGGAGATCGTGGAAAGAACTGTCAGCCCCGGCGCAACCAGACAGAACGAACTTCTCTTTCCTTTAACGACATCTCGGATTGCTGTTAATCTCGGCAAAAAGCACGGCTCTCGCCGATACGCCTGGTATCTTGTTTTTAATTAAGCAGATTAATATGCCCGTCTGATATGATATCTCGTTTCCATGATTTGCAGAAGTGCCCCTTTCCTTCCCTTCGTCTGACGCTTATTAATATTTTACGTCGAACGGTTGCTCAATTGCTCGCGCACCGTAGGCGAACGATATTTCGGATCGAATTCCCTCGGCAAGAGTGAAACCGACGAAACGCAACGCGGGTAAACGGCAAACCGAAGCTCTCGTTGATTTAGTAGCTTTTTCGGAGCACCGAGACCGTCCGGTACAGCGTAGCATGTGCTCAAAAACGCGGGAGAATTTAGAAAGTCTCCCGTCCCGAATACTTTGGATAACTGGGTATCGACAGTCTTCGCTGAGCTAGAAACTTAATTGTGATTCTGGGGGAATAGAAAGAGAATCGAGAGCGAAGTGTGGCCCAGAAACCCCGCTCTTGCCTTCGTCACAAAAACAGTGCCACACATGCAGCATCCCTTAGACACGGGCAGAAGAGCACACACTCAACCAGCACTGAACTCTTGGCCACACAGAATAAACCAGCGAAGAAGACCGCCTACCTGGAAGGCCCGTTAAGAAGGATGCGCAAAAGGTACTCACCGAGGTGTCCTCGTGGCAGAGCACGGTCCCAATGGCGAGAAGAAGAACGAGGATGCCGAGGGCCGCGCTTCCTCGTGGCAGCTGGGCGATCATGCCCGGTGAATCAAGGCCTCCCAGTGGGGGCAGCCAGCGCAGACAGTTCGACGACGTCGAGGACGTGCTCGACGACGAAGCGGGCCGGTGCTCCTGTCGCGGATGCATCGCTTCATGATCGCGACGTGCCGCGTGCTCGTCCCTCTGTGTAGCCCCGTCCACGCACACCAGCTTCGCTCTCTCGTTCCCTCTTCGACGCTGCTCTCCGTCTGGCCCCAGTGGTCTCTCCGTTTCCTCCAGCCCCGTGGTGTCTCGAGTAGACGCGCCCGCGCGCGCGTGAATTCTACGTGCGTGAACTCGCGAGCGCGTACGCGCACCGCGCGGGTCTATAAATACGAGCGCGACTCCACGCGAAGAATTTCAAACAACCGCGCCACGTAAAACACCATGAGTGGAAGAACTCGGCCCCGTCGCAGGGACTCTAAAGCCTCTTCCCCCGGTGATGATGGTAACGCATCATCCACCCAGCTCTCGAGGACGACCACCAGACGCCCGCCGGAGCCTCCGCCGTTCCGTCCAAGCGCCGCGCCGCTGAAACCATCGATCAGGACACACCGAGCGTGTTATTAACGTTTTTCCGGGTGGCCGCGGTTGGAATTTGCTTTCGCCAGCTAATTACGTGGGACGCGGTGTAATCAACCGACGGAGGGGTACCTTGATGAACGTGTATTGATGGGCCGGCGAAGAAAGTTGACCGCGGCTGCTGCGGCCGGGCATGCTGGGACGCGCGCGAACTTCGCGAGGGAAAGATAGATGCGTTTCAAAGGAAATTGTTAGTACTCGAGAGCTACCGTCCGGGTTTTGACGGGCAACGATAATTAAACTAGAGGAAGCAGCTTCTCCTGTTTCTCGTTCGGTAATTGTCGACGCTGCGTCGGCTCTTGCAGCCACTGATAGCCTCGGTAAGCAATCAGATACCCGTGCTCTGTTAATTGCGCCAACGAGTTGCTAACTCGCGAATTATTACAGATCGTCAGCGAATAGAACAACGCTAAGCACTTCCGCGAGCTTGTCGCGGTGTCGAAGTCCATTTCACTCGATCCAGATGCATTCGCAAATTCGCAGTCTGTTTACCAACTGTAATCGCCGTGTAGACTTACACGGATGCAACGGCGGCGGAGATTGCATTCGAGAACTTTAACGACCGTCGAGGCAATCGATAAGCCGCCGTGCCGATGAATCGGGCGGAAGTAGTCGGGTGTGTAGGATTACAGTAGGAGGATCGCGCGTGAAAGAGCGAACAGTGTGGGATACAGGTGGCGGGGCCACGTTTCCTAGGCGAAAACCCACCAGGATATTACGAGCCGCCACGCAAAGCAGCCGACGTAGTATACGTTACGTTGCCGATTCTTTATGTAACACCGCGGAAAGTGGATACGATTCGCGACTAGCGTGTCTCTCCTATTGCATCTAGGAGCGCTGCTTGGTCACGAGTATTTAAGGAGACCCATAACCCTCGTGAAAACCCAATTTCTACCTTCGCGCTTTCTGACGGGTAACAGCGCACATTTTCACGAGCGACGAGGGTTGCGAGTCCCCTTAAAAAACGAACACTTACCCAGAGTATTCCGCCTGTCCTCGAACGTCCCAGTAGAACAGAGAGCTCCAAGTTTCGATGCTCAGACACGATTTATCAAGGCCGTCGCGCTGAGGCGATCAATTCAGCGCTTCTTCGGATCTCCTCCTCGTCGCTCTTTTGTCTCTTTTAAATATCCGCTGCCCTCGGGTCTCACGGAGACTCTCATTCGATGTAGAACGACAAGAACTAACGGCAGGTAGATACTCTCACGGCGAGATTCCTCAGGGGAGTCGGGGATCCTCCCTTCGACTGGCTCGCGTCTGGCAGTTCTCAGCGAGATTAAAGGCGACGCTCGGCCATGAAGCGCTCCGTTCTCCAGCCGGTGAAATTGTTCAAGTTGAAGTACAGCGAGCCTGCGGCGTGCCGGCGGCCGATATTTTTAGGCCTCCCTGCTTCTACCATCTGTCTTCGCGTTTGGGTTTCCTGGTTGTTTTAGACGCGAGACGGCCCGTCGAGACAGCGCGGTTCGTTTCTGCCCTCTGAGCAGACGGTGCCGACGGATCGGTACATATTACTGCAGACACTTCACGCCTTCAGTTGCACTCCATAATTCTCTCGCTAGAACTATGGTGAAAGAGGAGCCGACTGTCTCGCTTGCTGACGAGGAATCGAGAGTGCCACTGTTCCTGGAGAACGCCTGACGAGCTGTCACCCTCCGATGCTTCGAAGCTTTTTATCCCTTTGACACTTTGTTGCTTCTGTCCTCTTCCAAGCAGTCACCTCATTTTTCACATACAACGACGGAGATAAAACTGTCGAGCTGCCTCGTAGTCGCTCGTGTATAAAGTTGGCCGTTTCTCTGGAAATTCTCGGGTCCAGGAATGTTCCAGGAACGCCTTGCTGGAGTGTTTAATCGATGAAACTGGAGATTAATTAACGACCAGGAAGCCCGCTCTGAATCCTGAACAGCAGACCCGACGACGACCCTCAGAGCTTCTTGAGCACACGCACGTGGCTCTAGGCCGACTGACGAGATACACGCGCGAGGAAGTATCAACGGAGGCTGAGGGGAGTGGCTACCGAGTCAAGCGGAAGTGGAGGGTGATTCTGCGGGAGCCGCGGTGGTGGGGTGCTTTCTGATAGGGGATACTATCTTGGTGGATAGCCTGGATGCGCCTGGGGACGACCATTCGTGCCCGAAGATGGACTCCCGTCGGGGTTACGTTTATCTCTAATAAGGACAACGTCTGTCCGTCCGTCTGCCGGCGTCCAAGGGACGATGATGAAACCGCGAGTGCACCGAGTTCTCTCGTCGCTGAGCAATCCCCGCCGTCCATGTTGCCGACGTTTTAGGAGCGCCTGACGTAAATCCTCACCCCGGAGTGCAATTCCTTCGCAAAAGGCCACGTCTCTCACCGTACATTTTAATGCCACCTTTGCGCTCCGAGGAAATAGGTCGATTGCGTCTCTTATGAAATGACAATAAGAGATACGGCGACAAAAGTGGAAGTATCGTGACGTTGCGTCTAGAAATAGCGAAGATGATTCAATGAAGCGCCGGTCGCGATCTGCAGCAAATCGTGTGTCAGAAAAACGGCTCGATGGAACTCCATTGAGTTTTTCATCGTCGTTGACTTAATAAGCAGAGATGAGCCGAGGAGTAATCAGCGTGAAACGCTGCCGTGCTGCACGCGAACGGTGATCGTGGAAGGGTGCCAGATCGTTCGGTATATCAATTTCGCGCAACGAGATCTATCCTTAACACGACCACGTAATTCGACGATCCATTCTTCCGACACCGGGACGGGGAAAGGAAGAACGGGGGAGGACCGTTTGGAAGATTCGCTTAATGACACACGCTGTTCCCTACCGGAGTATCTCTGCGGTCTGGCCACGCCCAACCCTCCAAGAAGATTACAGGAAATTACCTGATTTTTTAGAAAGAAAAAAAATGAGCTTCGAGCGCGCCTCTCGAAGGCCACTGATTTTATACCAGAAACGAGGACCGTTTTCTCTCCTCGTGAGTGGCATTCATACCGAGCACACGATGTAGACTACCTCGCGTGCTCCGAGCCGACTTCGAAGCCTCTGTGATTACCGCGGCGAGAATCTTATCAGCTCCCTTATCGTGCAAATAGATCCTACCTCGGAAACCCGGACGCTGAGCACCAAGGCTGACGATCGCGATATTGCAGGGACACCCGGTGCACTGGAGTGGACAAGCACACCTGAAGGTTCTTATCGTTTCATTTAAACAGTACCATGCGACGGAGGAAGGATCCCATGGTCTCGGAATTAATTCCCACGCGTAGAACAGCGGGACGAGACGGACGCGAGTCCCGATCGTAGTCCCGTGTCCTTTTAAGTTAAAGGGACGGCACCACGGCGAATGCCGCAGAAACCTGAGGGACATCGGGTATAAATCAACGTCCGCTCCCGCGAGAGCGACAAAGAGCGGGAGGAAAGAGAGGCGGACAGCAAAGAGACGCGAGCCGCAGACAGGGCAAGCCGAGGCTCTCCCAGCTACTTATGCTAATGCCGGCAAATCAATTTATTTATATTTATTTATAGCATTCAAATGTTTCCTCGGGACACGGCTGCGCCTCGTTCCGGTCATGGACCACCCGGAACAGCGAATCGATTCTGCTCGCGGCCCATGAAAACCGTCGGGACCCGATTTAAAGCATGTCGAGATCGGTGCAATGCACGACGGCAGGCTCCGCGTATCTCTCAGACTCGAATCAATGCTGAGTAGTGACGAGTAGCTTTTGGCGGGAAATTCACTGTTTTTGAAAATCTTCGTATATCGAGGGAACTCCCCTCCTGAAAATGATATCGACTTGGAGATATAGAAGCAGGGTTTGGTAAAGACTTTTATATCGAGAGAAATTTTCTTTGGTAGTGAGATTTGAGGTTCTTTGTGTTATTTTTACAATGTTATGTCTACCTCACATAAGAATAAGCGGGGCTATTTTTAATTTGAATCGGTGCAAGATTATCGAGCAGGGATGAGGGTCGCGTGAGTGTCGTGTCGTTCAGATCGATTGCCAAACGTTTGTATTTTAATTGACTAGCGTGTTTACTTGTTACATAAACTACTTTTCCGTGACTTGCCTCTCAATTATGAAATTGTAAGTGGATATCATTGAATAATATGCTGCGTATCGGGCGCGGTCTTAATTCGGGCTCAAATCACGTGAGTCGATGAAAGCCGAACATGGCCGAGGAACTCAGTACCGTAGGAAGAATGGTACCGCTTCTTGCACCCTGTCCATTACCATAATCCTTCACATATATGGCAATGACTTCCTATATTTTCTCTATAAATATCTTTTCCTTAACTATCTAACTAAATTAACAAGTTTTTATCGAATTCAATCATAAACTTATACCAACGAACGTTGCGCTTGGTATCTCCTTAACATACTATAAAAGTTTTCAGTATCGGATTTTGATTTCCAACGAATTTGTATAGCTCGAAGTAAATTCCATCTTTGACATCAACTAATTTATAATCAGGAAACTACAATTTTCAATTTTCCTTATTTTCGTTCGACTTGACAAAATATATAGGTTATGTCGGCCCTGGCGCGGTGGCGGTCAATTCAGTGGCGTGGCCAGTCGTAGGCGTGGGCAGTTGGAGCAATTAAGCGTTGCGTCTTCGCACGAGTTATCTTTAGTTCTCATAAAGTGTTCTTTCATTACAAGCAAAATGGGCCAGGAAATAAATTTTCGTGTTTTAGTGACAGTACTATTCCTCCTCTGTTGCGTGCAGCAAGGTAACTACTGTTTCACGAAATATCTCGATCTGTTTTGAAATCTTAACCTTGCAGTAGTCGCCACGAATTTCAAACTTTCAATAACTCTCCGTAAATAACAAGAAATATTGTCGTTAAACAGAGCCCCCTTTAACTTTTTCCGCCCTTAAATTCAAAATAACGATACGTCAGCATGCAAGCATGAAAGGCGTGTGAATGAAAGATGGTAACCCTTGCAGGCTTGTCCATTAAGTGCTGGGTATGCAGATCGGATTCAGATCCAAAGTGCGCAGACCCCTTCGACAACAGCACTGTACCCATTAGCGATTGCAAACAGGAGCCCGACTTGGAGCACTTACCAGGCGTCAGGCCCACCATGTGCCGTAAGATTCGTCAAAAAGGTGTGTTAACGTAGAATTATTAGATACCAGTATCGTAGATGATAAGGCGGAGTAATCGCCGTTCTGCTTACTCTTTGGATGTTGTTGTTCTTAGTCAATGGGGTATGGAGGTACTTTCGTAGTTGCGCTTACATGGGAGAGCCAGGAATTCATGGGGATGAACGATTTTGTCTCATGAGAACTGGGACTTACAACATATTTATGGAATATTGTACTTGTAACAGCAAAGACGGTTGCAACGCGGCCCCTTATAATCGCGGGGGTCTAATCGTCTCGCTAATAGCCGCAATAGCTTCGTTGCGACACGTACTTGTTTACATTTAACGAACTCGACCAAAGGTTATCGATAGATCCGACCAATTGAGCAGTACATATTCGAACGTGCAGTTTTACAGTATAGAGATCCGCTCGTACTTACCAATGAGATCTTTTTAACAATTTTATGATCTGAACTTCAGGGAGGTAGAAGTTGCAAATTAATTTCGGAAACAGTTTTATATTCTCGATCATTGTTTCTTTTCTATAAATATATAGAAGCGCCTCTTCGTGCCTTATTAGAATGAGTTAGAGATAAATAAGGGGATACTTTTAAGACAGTATTTTAACGATTGTACAATATTACAACGCTATCTTTTTAGCTTCTCTAAAGGTTTTCTACTTTGGTACATTCTGACCTTTTACAGAAGTATACTTTTATTAGTATATAAATCTATGCTTGTATTATACTTACATTTAAACGTAGACTTAGTACAAAGGATGAATGCCATAGCGTCAATATGTTTCATTGGCGTTAAGGTCGAATACTTCACAAATGAGACTGTCAATACCATGCATTATAACGTCCGTCCATATAATATATTTAGTGTTAATGTGAAATCATGGCAGTTTTTATATTTTTATATGTACTTTCTGGGAAGTGTTGCTAGATATTAAATAGCACAGTAAATAAACGTACGTCGCTTATGGAAACTCACCATTCCCTTATGTGTTCTGTTTATGTGTACGATGAGAAGTGATGAATAAAGATGTGTTTAAAAATGTGTAAACAAGTGAATATAATCCTTTGTACATATTTAACAACAGGTGTATTGAATATAAAATATATCATTGTAATACAGAGACGTGCGTTAATAACATCGTAAAATAGATTTTCTTTTTTGGTGTGATTGCTTAGATCTTAGAATTCGTTGGAGTGTAGTCAACATTCGTAACAAAATACATGTAATTACAGCGGTATAAATAAGTCTTTACAACATTTCACATTTATCATGGAGTACTTGTTATTAATTAAGCTTAAATTAATCGTTTATACAACACGTTAATACATACTGCTAGAAGATTTCTAGAAAATTTCAATTGAGCGATGAGCAAAGATTCGTGTCTGCTGGTACAAACGAGAGAAGTATTAAAAAGGTTCATGGCTTAAATTACTAGTCGATCCTGGTCACGTAGTAAATACATTTTTTTTTACTCTTTTCGTAGCTTAGCTTAAAGATGACGACTCATTCACTGATAATACAAAATGAAAAGTCGTCCCATCTTTCTGTCTATAAAAAATATAAACGATATAGTCTCATCCTCGTTGTACATCGTATTTAGTTAATAACTCTTCGGTTAATAATTATTTCGTTGCGAATACTTCTGGCACAAAATTTAGTCTTTTCATGTCGAGGTGTCGATAAAAGTTACGATAGAATAAGAAATCTCTTGAATTCCGCGCACCTTACGCCGACAGGCACTTATTTTACTGGACGGTTCTATTCAGATTCCACGGCAGAAAGTTTTGCCTGCCTAGGTATCGGGGACGGTGGAAATTTCTATTTAGACAATTAGTATATACAAAAGAATGGTGCGAAATACTTGTGTGCGATCTGGCTTCAAGAGAAAGAGTGAGTGACGAAGAACGAGCAAACTAAATTGCGGCTTCTAAGTATTCTTTGGAATGGCACTATCGACCATGCTCTCAAATATTTATAATATCCGCATAGACCGAAAGTAGGTTTACACGCGAACGGAAATAGAGCAAAAATCGAGCCGAGTAGGTTCGTCGGGTTTATCGATCTTAATTTCATTCAAACGACTGCCATTTCATTATTTGCGTCCCTGACTTAGCCATAGCTTGTTTCCACTGTTCTCCATACGGTCCCCCAACATCCGGCCCGATCACGAAATGGCCGACGGTCGTTTTCTTTCCTGAAATCATTGGACGTTAATAAGAAATCGCTGAAACAGATATGAGACTTTAGTGTGACGATGATTTTAAGCCTAACCAATTTTATTCTTCGAGACAAATTTAATGACGAAGCTGACGTCTTTAAGTGCTCCCTGGTACGGATTATCCGCGATCACTCTCGCCATGTCCGGCGCAAACTTCATCGACACACACGGGGCGAATCGATCGCTCTTCCAGAAATGAGTCACCCTTCCGTTGTCAACCACTGACATCTTCACGTACATCTGACCCCTCAGTGCCTCGTGCTCGTGCATCGTCTGCAAGGAGCATCTCAGACGATGCAGAGTCAGTACCAGTCGCTCGCTTCCTTCTTCCCTCTTGTCGGCCTTCTCCTGGCACAGTGACAATTCCACTTGCCCTTTCTTGTTCTCTCTCTGCAAGGATTATCAAGTCAGAGCCTATTAAACTCCAACCCTTATAAGCGCATGATTACTACATTACGATAGTAGAGTTAGGAAAAGGCTTTAGGAGTTTAATTTTTTCGCTACTTTGTTCTACTTTAAGCTTCTTATGATTACAAGTGCTTAGTTCCGCTCACTACAATATTTACCCTGTCCTCGGCTCCAGAAATGCCACTAGCAATCGGTCGCAGTGGTCTCCACATATCTCCCGTCGATACATCGCTCGGATGCTTCGGTTTGCTTGGTTTCGAGGTGAAGTTCTTCGGGTCTAGGGAAATTGTGGTTGCACCGACAGTGCGTCTCTTATCGTACATTTTCCTGTCGGTGGTAGCGGTTTCCGCCGCTTTGTCGGATCCTTTACCAAAGAATTGGCTGAGTAATTTGTTCTTCGGTGGCTCTTGGCTCTCCGAAGAAGCACCCTGGCCGTCTTTCTTCTTGCCAGCCTTCTTAGCCAACTCCTTGGTGGGAGACGAGGCCTTGTCCTTTTCTGCCTCCTTCTTTTCGGTCGCTATCAGAGGTTTGTCCTCGAGAATCGCGAACAGAGTCGCTACTATGAATCTCGAACCATTGATCTCCTCCTCGACGACTTTTGTCTTGCCGAACTTTTGCTTGTTCTCTTTTCTCAGGGGGAATGTGAAGTCCTCGTTCCACTGAGGCCAAGACTCGTTCTTCGCTGTCGTCTCGAACTTTTCTTTTCCCGGTAACAGCTTCACCTGCAATAGAAGCCGGTTACTTTCTTTCGCCTCGTTTCGAGATCGTTCTGCGAGTAAATGCATCTTTCTAAGGCAAACATGCCAGTTAAAACGGTCGTTCACTTGTTTAAGCAGACCTTTTGAGTTTATTAAAGTTCACGCGGAAGCACGCAACTTCAAACGATAAATTCTATGAATCGATAAGGTGTAACTCCTGCATAAGTGCTAAGTATGAGTTACGATATATTTTTCATAATCTGCAGAATATCCATCCGTAGTGCATGGTCGTACACGAGCCGAGTACGAAATCTGCAGAATTTTAGAGCCCAAGTTTTTAAAACATTTACAAAGATGCATCAACATTCAGATATACAGTATCTAAATCTAAATTCTCTTTTACAACTCCATAATCATAAAAAAGTTCTAACGTCTAAAACAAGTCGTAAAATCGTTAACATCGAATTAGTTCCAATCTCATTTGAATTAGTCCAATTGGTACGTGAAACGTATTCCACGAGTACGTCGAGTACAGATAAGGCCGCCTCGCGCGAACATTGTGTTCGGTGATTCGTCAGTCAATAAATGCTAAAGTGGTACCTTCGCGTGGTGATTCCACGGCCTTACGTAACGCGAGATAACGATTAGGAGTAAAAGATTACACTGACTAGAGTAGGCCAGTGTAGATCGTCTGTACCTTCACCACGTAGCTGTTGACACGCGTGAAGCCGAAATTCTGGGGCAAGTGTCGCGCACCGAGCACGGTCACGTGCAGTGCCTTCTCGTTCACCGAATGAACGATCCTAATGCCCACTTCCGGTTCCAGATTCACCGTGCGATCCAACGGCGTGGACACCGTTTTCAGACCGGTGTCTATGAAACTCTTGATCCTCGCCAGTGCCATTTTCGCGGTTCCCTCGCTTTTCGCGGAACGTTTTTCATAGACCTTTCCACTTATCGATCACAAACTGTCATTCCAGCTAGTGTTGATTGGTCGCTATCACTGTAAACAGAGAAACAAGCATCGCGTTTGATAATTCGTAGCGCAGCGCGCTTCTACTAGCGAAAATAGGTAAACTATTAATACACGTGGTTCGCTATATCGTGTCCACGCGATTCCGGTAATCGCGTATGTATTTTCGGCGAGACTCGTGCACCTGTGCGACGACTCGACGATTTTGAACAACAGCGTTATCTGCATTACCCGATAAACAGTCACCGTGTACTTGCCACACGGCTGCTCCGCAAAATTCGCGTCAACAATCGAAACCCGCCTCGACGTTCCACGTAGTGCGATACTCTCCGTTCTCCCGAACAGGAATGATAACAGGAAGGGCGGAAACCGAGCCGCGATCGACCTCGATGGTTAACGGTAAACTTCAAAGCGACTGCCGATCGCGTATCTCCTCGAGCGCGGCTCGGCGCCGTTTTCGTTTAACGATCGCGGCAGGTATTCGACCATAACGACGGTCGAATATCGGTCTAGGTAGCCCGTCGGATCGACCGTTCGTTCCGCGAAACGTGGACACTCGACGAGGGTTCTCAGGCGATCGAAACTTTCTCCGTCGGCGGCCAGGCGTTGTCACCTGTTCATCGATCCCATCGCACGGTGTATTCCCGCTTGGAAACAGCACGCACGTACCATAATCCCGGCGATTTCGGCCGGCTGCGCCGTAGATCGGTAGAGGTCTGCGCCGCGGCGGGACGGGGAGCTCAGCTGGCCGGTTTCCTTGGCGAGGAGCAGGCCTAATTGCGGTCGTTGGGCGCGTCTACGTTTCAGCGAGTTATCCTCGGTGGATCGTCACCATGGCCGCAGAGGCTATCGTAAACACGCAGCGATGCAAAGGTTGGCGTAGCGGGCCTCCTCTCCTTCACCGTGCGCGCAGAACTTTCGAGGAACGCGTCGCGATCACGATCTTCTCGGGCCTGTCTCGCATCGCGATCCGTTTACGTCGACGTCACAGCGATGGAAGTCGAGAGCACACGCGTGCTGCGAATTAGACGCGATCTACGTGTACGACCGTCACCTCGGGTGCCTCGAGCGACGCGCTGCCGTGGTATGCGGCCCGCGATCTAGCGTGGGTTCCCTTTATAAGAGGGCGACCCAACTGCACCTCAGGAACGGATTCACCGAGGGTGCTCCTCACGAGGTTCCCACAGAACCGAGCAGATGTTGCGATTTCGTGTATGGATTTTTGGGAAGCTTGTGTTCGTGGATGCAGAGCAGCTGTGTGAAAGGGGAGGAAGATGTGTATGTGAAGTTGTGAGATTGGCTGTGCTTTGCAGTAAAAGTGTGTGTAATTTTTTGTAGTCGGAAGTGTAGTGGTGTACTATTGTTGTGCTGTCGTTGTGAACGAATGAATGGGATATTGGACGAAGAAAGTGGTAATTTATGAACAATAGTATAGTTTCTAATAACTGTAATTTTGTACTGAAAGTTTGTAATAATTCAGGAATGTAATAATGTATTTTTATTCAATAATCGTAGGTAACTTAAATTATTTATGGCGTGAAAATGTTATGTTATTTTATGCGTTTTTGGCAGACTCGTAGTGGACCCGGGCATCTGAAAATTTTAATTACGCTACTGTCGCGAAAACCGGCCATTCCTACTGAAGTAAAGGCAACTACTTGCACACTTCATCGTACGATCTTTATAGACTACAGTCAGATCGTGCCGCCTGTTGCGCACACAAGGTCGCGCATTCATGTTCAGGTAGATGCGCGAGAGTGTGCGCTTACACGTATACAAGATCTACGCGCGAGTAAATGCGGCGTAGTGAATGAGTGTACGGCTGCAGGGCTGTAGATAGATGAACGGTGCCCTGTCCGTTTGTAGTCCAATATGTGCGGGGATTTAAATTTTCAGGACGATTGATAAGTAATTGGACTTTGTTGTAAAAGAACGCAACCGCAATAAAAAGGTCTACACTGCAGACTTTTCATGATTACAAATGTAATGTTTGCTATAATGTCTTCAACCTCAACTGATAGAGTGAAGTAGTTATTAAATAATCGACGAAATAGATCAACTTTGACCCCGGTGAATAAAATAACTCAAACGCAATGTGTGCTTATCTTTTAGTTATTTCAAACTGACGATTGCTTTAATGAATCAGAAATTAGGCGGCACTCTATCAATTGAGGATTAGTACTTGTTAAAAAGAAACCTACATTCTGAAATCCCTTTGAACCTGCCTTCAGTTCAGCAATTTAAAAAAGAGAATAAAAGAACGCACTATCGAGATCGACGACTCGCGATGCGCAGCAAATCTAATTGTGATGTGCAACAATATCGTGCAAGCAACGGAATGGAATGCGGCAGAGTGCATTGTGTTGCATAAAAAATAAAGCACAGAGGAGGCATTTGCATGGCCACGTCAAATGCGTCTTCCTATCTGATCTTCACAGTTTAATTATTGATTTCCTGAAACACCTTTGTTACATCCTCTGTCCTGCATTAAAAAATCAAGCCACTGAATTTGCATGCATGTTGCAATTTCCTCTCAACGCTCTTATTTCATATGGCAGGACGAGTTTCTTTTCATTTATTAATCATTGAACAATTGTACTATTAAATTTAATATACAATAGTTTGATGGATAAAGCATTAACGAGTTGTCAGTCACAGTATTGTATACTTTAGCAAAGAATGTTTGCCTCTTCGCAGATTCTGATACGTATTTTCCAATACGCGCTTCGAATGTTCTACCACCACGCATAACAAACTGCATTGATTGCACGTGATGATATGCAAGGATACATTTGACAGATGGATCGGCCTTCATTCTTGAGCAACTTACATTTGTTGTCACGCTTACGATTACAGCCGTCAGAGAAGCGCAGTCGTGCTTGAGACAAAAACATGCTGCTTCGAAAAAGAAATAAGGTAAAGCGTGCGCATGCAATTCCTCCTCCTTTTACTCCTTTCACTTCTCCGATGAATTGATTCAACTTCTCCAAGACAAATTAGTTTTCAAATGAATAACTAGTTAGCTTCAGTTTTTATTAATCACCCCTTTAATACAACTATATAATATATTAAAGTTCTGCAGTTCTCGAATGGCTATTAAATATAATTACTTGGAATAGTAAAAACTTGAGTTTGTTTAAAAAATTAAATAGTTTCATATTTTATACACATTCAATATCAACTACATAAATCAATTCTAGAGATCAATTATAACGTGATATCATAGGTTTCAACGTTGTCCTCGAAGGATCTTCCGCGGGAAAGGATCACGTTCATACGAGGCGAGTATTTCCCGCGGTCGCTGTTAGATGGCGAGACGGTTCCTTTGGATCCCTTCAACCCCAGTAACGACCCCCGCTTCCCTGAACAGCTGTTCCGGCATGGCGCACGCGACTCCGCGGCATCAGAGACGCTCCCGAAGTTTTCGATTTTACCGGTTCGAAACGATGTTCACGCGCCTCGTGTCGATGCATTTCGCGGTGCACTTTCGATCGTAGAACGTCCCTCGCGCGCGATGAGTTCGGGAGAAATGTGCTCGCGTGTTGTGCCCCACTGAGAAGTCCGCAAGTCTGTCCTACCCTCGGTTCAAGGCTCACCGGCTAGTTCACCTCATCTGATAGGTAAGTGACGTCATTACTCCTTGACACTGTATCTGCATTTGCATATAAATGTCACATTGCAATGACAAATTGGCCATTCGTCGATGTCGGTGCAATTCAGAGTACATTTCGACCGTGATATACAGGCGCGTTAAAAATGGCACCCATAAGCGTGATTGCAATTAAGCTTTAAATTCGTTCACATTGGATGTTGGTAGAGTTATCGAATCGTAATTGCTTTTGGAGCTTTTATAAGTCAAATGGATAGTGCTAAACGTCTAGAATAGTGTCATTGCTTTGTTTATGACTCTGTTGACCTTTTTTCGTTGCAAATGTTCGTGAAACATTTAGGTATATTATTTAAGAGGCATCGTTGGTTATTGCGTTTAGCAGTTAAAGAGATTCATTGATATATTTAGTGACTAACGAGCGAAGCATTTATGTAGTAACTGTTTAGTGAAATAGCGGAAAGGAATTGTTTTATAGTAAATTAATACTATCCCGAGCGCCTTATCTGGCCTTTAATCGGGAATCTTTTAATTCCCCCGTCAGGTGGCAGCACGTGACCGTTAGTTTGAATTAATAGAGAACGGTTGGCGCCAATTTCGTTTAATCCCATTCTTGGAATAACAAATTCTTTTTGAGCCAGATAGTTGATCTAATTAGTCTCAGAACTTTATCTGTTTAAATCCCTAGATAACAAGCGTTGGTTTTAAACCACTTCAGTTGAACTAGTTCGTAGCTTATCAGGGAATAACAGGAAAATAAGAAACACCGTGGAAGATAAGAAAAATACTCGCAAGAAAGTTTTCTAAAGAAACAAAATTGGCGTGGAATCGTGTTGCCACATAATTATTTCCACCACATTGCGACATCTATCTAGTTTCCGTGATGCTCCTCCGCACTGCGAAAGAAAGCTTGCAAGGGAAGGAAAGTTTCATCCCTTCGTGCAATCCGTACTTCTTATTCTCACACACACGCACACCCTTCGTTTCTTCTCCCCCCCCCCCCCCCCCCAGTAGAGTTATGTATTTGTCCACCTGTTTATTCTCTTCCTAATAGCCCGAAGAACTTTAATCACAATCGCGTTCCTCGAGCCAGCTGCCCATTTTCTTCGTTTCGCGCTTTGTAATTTAATGAACGCTCCATTTTCCACCCCCGAGAGCGTTCGTCGACGATGAATTTCTCGCGTTCGCCTTATTATAGACCCTTTTGTGTAGCGCAATTTAAAAGTTTAACCTCGCGCTCCAGCGCGAAGCCCCCGTATTAAGCCTCCCCCTCTGAACTGATACCTACCTTGAAGAATCGTTGCAACTATCGGAGAAGTTTTAATTAGGGAGTCTTCTGAGACACTTGACTATCCAAAGTGATCCAGGAATTCAGCATTTCATTTCCTCGCGAACTCGTCGTCGACCCGAGGGAACTCTGTTTTTCCTAAAAACACACCGAACTCGTGTGTAACCGATATTTTTCTTGCGCTCTGGAATGGTCCCTTCGCTCCCACTCAAACTTTCTTGCTGACAAAGTAAACACTCGGCATCCCGATATGCTTATTCATTTCTCTATTCGTCAGCAACATTGGCAGTATCGACAGTCGCAAACGCAAATACAAATAACTGCGAGTTCTAATCGAACCCACGCTTCGGCGATTCGATAATTGCGATGCCTCCGTTGCTTGTTTCTTGTAGAAACATACGAGATGGAATGTTTTCTCTTAATTACCGCGATCAAGGTTCATGCCTGCAGTATGTTTCTTTTGGTGGAATGAGAAGGTGAATGGTACAGAATCTCGCATGTCGAAGCAGAAATCGAGAGTCTGATGGGAATAGAGGGATCGGGGAGATCGTAGCGAGGACGCGAGATAGTTTGCGATTCATTTTATCCTGGCGATGGGTACGGTTCAAAAGCAGAGGGAAGAGGTGCGCACAGTTTGCACTTGAAGCAAGCTGGTCGACACAAAAGGGAATAGGTAATGATGCACTTAAAGGGTCGGATTCAAAGGAAGGTTAAATACGCCGCGGCTACGCGCGAGTAATAAATACAGAGAATGGCAAACTAGTTGCTGATCCGCATTTTCAATGCGGGGTGTCCTAGCTCGAGCTCAAGAGCATCGGCAAAGCACTGGCCACGAAATTTGGCGAGCAATCGGTTCCAACGGAATCGGCCAATTCCCAGCAGGCTGGCTTAATTAAACGGCCGTTCCATAAACGAGATCGAACGCGGCCGCGTTTTTAATTTCACGCAAATTACATTCGCCCGGCGAGCATTTTGAAGTTTCATCGCTGCTCGGGAGAGGCACCTAGCCGTTCTCCACGACTTCCTACTAACGTTCGCGCGACTAATAACGTTACGTCCGTGCAGCTGAATAATACGTCTCGTGTAACGAAATCATTTTTCACCGGCGCTTAATGCACCTGAAGGGCCGCTTTGCACGGCTCAAAGGAGAAGCTGAACGCTCCGCAACAACGCGGCCCAGCGATAAATGCAGAAAATGACCTGGGACTAGCGGGGCTTGCGGCTGCATATTTTCAGGATAATTTGCGAGGCTATGAGGGTCGTGCGAAGGCTTTCAACTTCGTCCGAGCACCCCAGACTCTAGTTCAGTGAAACTTGCATTCTTTTCCAAGTCGGGAGCATTCGCGTTAGTTTGAGGATGTTCGAGCTGCTCGAATAGATCAGTCTGGAATAGATCTAAGATTAAGAGAGGGATCTGGTTTAGGACACTGAAAACACGCTGATTTTTAAGAATTATTTTTTCAACAAATATAAAGCAAATCTTTCCAAAACTTTAAGGGTGTTTTGCTGTATATTCAGACAACAAGAAAACTTTTTTTATTCATGAATAATTCATTTAATATTTTTTTTTTGGTATATCCAATTGTGTAGGTTCGACTTTTTTCCCTGAATTAAAAAAGCCGAAGTTTTTCTTAATTGACATGAATTTATATCGTCGATGTATTAAAAAGTAAGAAAAAAATCTAAAATTGACAAAGTTATGGTACTTTAACTAAAAAGTTACGATTATTACGGAAAAATTTCAAAGTTTTTATGCAAAAAAATATGTTAGGGGAGACCGGGGCAAGTTGATACAGAGGCAGGTTCATACAGACGAATTATTTCGACACTGTATATATGTAGCTCCTTGTGTGCGAGATATGTGAAGCTTCTTGATCAATTCTTTACTACGATTTAGCGTACGTCGGTGTACCTTGACTTTAGCAATTCATTTTTAACTGTTTTCGTGTCTATAGAGAAAAAGTAAATAGTTGTGTTCACTTTCCAATCCGTCTTGAGACGGAATAGAGAATTTTATCACTCAAATTAATTGGGCATCACATTGAGTCCTTTGAAGGTAAGGTAATTACGTTTTGTTATTTTGTTTATATGCTCTACATTTTTTTATGGAGATGTTTGTACATAATGACTTCCTGTGGGGTAAGTTGATACGTTTTCTCTGGGGCATGTTGATACTCATGGGGAGTGTATCAATTTTTCCCGACTACTTTTAATTGGATTTTCCCTTTTATTTCTAGGAAAATGGTACGAAATTATGTCAGAAAAACGAATTGCGGAAGAATACCACAAAATATTTTTCAAAAAGCGAGTGTTGGTGTAGACAAGGAGTCAATGTCGTTACGTCAAGGCGCGACAATATACGGAATAGATAAAATAGCTTTATTAAGATACATTAATAAAAAGAAGCAAGCACCTCATGTTAAAGTGGGATATTCCAGACATTCATCCTTTACTCATTAAACGGATATTTTACAGATGTATCAACATGCCCCAGAGCAGTATCAACTTACCCCGCAGTGGGGTAAGTTGATACATTTCACCTTCGTCTAAATAACATTTTCTCATTCATTTTGTATGTAGGGGATGTTTGCCTATATCGTACCACTCAAGACATTTTACGTTATATTTCATATTTGGTACTAATTTGAACGCAAATGACAATTGGATATTGTAGCTTGATTTTTTAGGCACCTACTATTATATGCTTTACCTTTTGTTCAAAACAAATTAATTTATAATAATCTTTTTGTCACATACTGTAAAAGGTACGATTTGGGTAACCGGTCTCCTACATCGTACCCCTCGGTCTCCGAAATCGTACCTCCACTAAAAATACCTAGTATCAATAACAAATAGAGAAGAAAATATTCAGCATAAAGTAATGATTATTATATAGATACATATACATATATACATGGATCACACACAGGCCGCAATAACCTATGAATATAATATACGTACATAACCTATGTAACATACGAATTGTCAAAACCTACTGGTACGATTGTAGTGGTACGATTTAGGAAACATGATCGATTTATTTATAAATATCAATTTAAACTTTATAATGAATGTAATATGTACTTAAAATGAATGTAAAATATTCTACATTAAATTCGCTTTTAGAAAAATACAAAAATACAGGATAAAATTGCATTGTTTGATTATTATCAGCTAAAATGAACTGGTAAAAAGTTACATCAATAAATACCTGATTTTTTAAAATGTTTATAGCACGCATAAAATAGGGTGTAAGCTCAAAAGGTTTCGTTTCTATTTCTTATTTCGCATTTACTTGATATTTTTATTGGCAGATGTCGTTTACATTCATTAATTACTGAGAAATTGATGAGGTACGATTTAGGTGACCAGTAGGATATTAGCAACTCTCCCCTACTTTCTCGACTTTTCATTTACAATATATTAAAGAGCAAGAAGTAATTAATTCAAAGAAAAATGAAAAAAATTTAAACTGAAAAACGTATCAACTTGTCCCGGTCTCCCCTATAGGTAATTTAATTTCTGCATAAATGTTTTTCATTCATCGACGATGGCTGGTCTGTATGTAACGAAAAATCCCCTTGTGAAGTCACGCAAGTTTATAAAATGTGATTGACTGTATCTATGAAACCACTTCGAATATCTGTTTGTAACTTTGGGAATACATTCTCCATGAGTATTACTATCGATTGAAAAAACAAACAAATCGATTTTTTCAGCGTACTAAACCAGGTTCCCCTCTTAAGCAACGTAGCACGCTATATATGTACTATTATCTGTGATTCGATCGCCGAAGTTTTTAAGTTACCGATTTTTCTTGAGACCGCTCGGTTGCCAAGTTCCAGCGACGTTCATAACGTTGATAAATGACAATTATCGCAAATAAACAATCGATCGTAATGAAGGTGGGCACGGCGTAGGGCGCCGCGGCGGCTCATCAATCGTCGCCGCGAGTGCGCAGACAGAAATTTCATTTATCGAGAAAGTTTAAATCAAACCGCCATTACTCACAGTGCCACAACTGTGACCGGCCGTTTCGATTCCGCCAAAAGCCAATTGAAATTCGTTTCGTCACCAGCCGCCGTCGAATCCCTCTTCTCCCCTCTGCCATGTCCCCACGACCGGCTGAACGTTATTTGAAATTTTCGAACGACCGAATTCATTTTATTTACGCGCGTGCATTTCGTTCCATCCGCGATTCTAGCTCCGTTTTTTTTTCGCCCCGCTGTTATTATCCTCTGCCTCGTTGACTTCAGTTTTTGTATAAAAAGTCGTTTACCATGGTTAGGGAGAACGAGTGGGATAATGGAGCGAGGTGTCCACTGCGGCTGGCGGGAAATACGGGCGCACTTTGGTCGAAATCCCCGATTCGTAAGTTCGAAACAAAATTGATTAGCGGGAATTACTCGCCCCAAAGAGAACGTTGATTGAGTCGACGGGCACCATCTAGTTCCGCTGGCGGGTCTGATTAAATTTCTCAGTTGGAAATGGGTAACGAGATTTCGACGGAAGTGACCTGGATTGCCTGGAGGCAGCATAATACTCTCTCTAAGTACGTCGTATTTCCTGCTGATTTCAAGCCCCGTCTGATGACGATTTAAATAAATAATCGCTCAATCGACTATCATCCGCCGATCGCAGGTTAATCACGGATAAACGCCGTGCCGGAGCCACGGTAGCTGTCGTCGACGCTTTCATAGACGAAATTTCGGCGACTGGTTGAACGACAGCGCCTATTTCTCTTCCCGTTTCGAAAGTACCATTTACAAAAGCCTGTGCCGCCGGGCGAGTGTTCCGTTTCCTGCTCTATCGCCGATGATTTATTCAATCGAGCGGTTGTCGATATTTATCGTTTCGGCCCGGTCTACCCGGCCGCGAGACACTCGATGAGATAAATCATATTATCGGTGGACAAGTAGTGGCCAGTGCGTGGCAATCTGCAGCAGTGCCAAAACGGCCGGCTCCGGTATGAACATGGAAATCATATTAGACTAAAACCACATTGCTTAATGGACGCCATCTGCCTTAATCCCATTATCCGCTGCGATTCATCACCGGGGCCCTTTTCCCATCGATGCGATACTGTTTGCTGTAACATCTCTCTTACTCCTTGTTACCTATTAGCCCGTACCCGTGTTATTCCCGTGTTTTCCCTCGGAAAAACTGCGCGTATTAATTTCCCGCGCGTCGCGTTTAAATCATCGGCACGGAGGGAGGTGCCAGAGGGATTCTCTCGAATATCCAGCTCCGCCGGCGTTTGTTTCCGAATTTCACGCGAGGGACACTCGAGTTACCATTTCTGTGCCACATTTTCTTTCAACGAGACCACCGGTTGTGGATCAATTCTTGCACCGTTGCTTAAACTTAGCGCGGGATGTTGTAAGGTGTACGTAGGTGATATAGGTAACTTCTGTTTTCTTTTTCCTCTTGATCGTTTGATTCACCAAGTAATTTCCTAGTCCTTAGACCCCGAAAGCGTCCTTCTGGGAGTCAATAGACGCTTCGCTGTTCGAGAGACTCGTGTCTAAATAGGGTGGCCGCGGACCTCGCTGAATCCCGCAAGGCATCGAGTGAAAGTCGACGCGTGCAGATCTCGTATCTGGGCCGAATAGCCATTCGAGGGCACGCCGCGCTCAATTATTTAAACGTGCTCTCGAGACTTCCCAGGGATCCCCTTGGGAAATCGTGGGTGGAACGGCTCACGGCAGCCGATATCGATTTCGCTCGGTCGAAAGCGTGGGCGATTTAAGTCCCGCGGAAGATAAGTCGGACTCGTCTCGATCGCGACACGATACGGCAATCGCGTACCGGGGGAATTTTAAACTGCTAGATTATGGAAAGCGGGAGTGCGATATTCGGAACGATTCCCCCGTCACTTCTGCCCGTCCCGTCGAAGTTTGAAAAACCATAGCCTGCAGATTTGTCGTTTATCGAGTTTCCGCGTTTCTTGTCTCGCGGTGGCGGCGCGCGAAAACTTTCGATTCAATTCCGCCACGAGGTGGAATATCGATTTCCTATCGGGCCGGTGCCGAGCGGGAGGAGAGCGAGACTTCAGAAAATACCGTCCCCTGTATGTACACAAGAAATCCCTCCGATTTAAGATTTCGCAAACAAAGACCGCCGCGGCCCCTGTACGTTCTATATAAACCGGCATCCGGCGAATATATTTCTCGTGGAAATTCAAAAACTTCCAGCCACCGTCGGCCGCCCGGCGTGCCCCCACGTTGAACAATATCGATTCCACTCTGTCGAGCACGGGCTTCGAGGGCGCCGAGCGGGCGAACTCCTTTATACGTTCACGTGCCACCCGGGAATATTAAAAACCATTTCGCGTTCCTTGAGAATGCTCCCTGACCTACGCGCACCCACCTTTCGTTCCGCTGCGCCCAAACTCGTGGGGGTATGGTTCTATCATGCGCTCTAAAGGGTACGAAGAATGGGTCTATCGAATCGCTGTAATGTTTCTAGCTTCTTGCACGATTGCTATAACTAGCAACTGATGCTATGCTTCCCCGACCAAGTAGAGAGGCGCCGCGGATTCTCTTTCACTGGATCCTCTTCCCCAGCGATATCTTTCCCGCTGCAACGTCGAGGCACGTGCAGATTTGACTGTGCCACGTTATAGCCACCCGCGGCTATACATCATCTTTATAGCGGTCAGGATTGCCGGCTGAAAAGAGGCCGGTTCCCCCCGTGGCGCGTGCATTAATGCACACGGATGGCCGATAACGACTTCCTGCGAAGGCATCCTCATGACCAGCTCCCGCGGCCGGAAGCAGCTCCACGGACGATGCTTCCCGGCATCCATCGAGATTCCTCTCCGACAACGTCGCCTTTAAAACAGTATATTAGACCGCCGGTTATAAATCAGGCCTGGCGGGGGCGAGAGGGAGGCGAAGGGAGGTTGGAGTGTCGGTCGGCGGTCGACGCTAGTGCTTAGTAAGTAAGACAGTGCGATACGTGCAACGTGTTCCGCGCGTTACTACGAGGCACATGCTCGTGCATGCGAGCGAGCGGAGGTTTCGAGGCAGGGTAGAATGCCAGCAGGCCGGGAGTCACGAGATTCACCGGGTTGCTACAATATTGCTGTTCCCTGGCGCCAGGCCAACCCCTATCCGCCTAGACGAGGAGAAAGAACCAGCCGCGAGGCGGTGATCCGAAAGAGAGGGCAAGGTGGATAGGTGGAACAGAGAGAGAGAGAGAGAGAGAGAGAGAGAGAAAGTCGGAGGTGTGAAAGGAGAGGCAGCCGTTGCGAGGGGGTGGAAGGGTGCCTATTTCCGCGGATAACCCCTGCGGTAGGCACCATTTTAATCTAGCGCATCACCATCCCCCCGCCGCGATGCCGCCTCTCTCACGCGCCTCGATGCGGCGTTAAGCACCGACTCAGCCTGGCTGGCTAAGCGGGGCTCGTCTTTCAATCTTCGTCTGGAGGATTCCGTCGACACTCCCTCCGCGGCGCGACGATAACGGCGAGCGATCGGGGGGCGCTTGTCTTCTATCGCTTTTAGGGAAATTCGGTGGGCGGTTCGCGATGAAGTGCGGAGTCATTGGCGTCAGGGCCCGAGGGATTTACTTTCGGGGGCGAGGGGAGTTGTGGCTCGTGGATCGTAATTTAAATTATTTCGCTCGGGATGCTGGCCCAGGAGAGCGGGAATCGGTCTGAATCGGATTGCTTCTTTTTGATGGTGCTCTCGGGTTCGGAAGTAATTCCTAGCCGGCTCCTTGAGAATCCGACGGAATATTCCCTATTGCCAGCCGATCCATAACTCCCCAGCGAATCGGCGTTTGTCAGCCGCTTTGAGGATCCCAGATTTTCAATCCGCGCTCGCGAAATGCCGGGATTTCGCGGGGGTTGTCGATATAAGGTGGAAGGCAGGATTCCCGAAGAGAGCATTCCCATGCCTGCGGAAAATCCGCAATATGGTGCCGCTCGTAAAATAGACTTCAAACTTATCTACTTGGTTTAGCCGTCCCTTCGATATTTTCGTGTAATAAAAGACCGAAACGGGGGAACTTTAGAAACAGACGATAACGCCGCCCTGGGACTTCTGCTGTTTACCCGTTGCCCGGCGGCTTCAAAACATCTTGGGATAGACTGCTCCGTAAACATCACGCTCTCACGTGCTGCATCCATTATGGAGCGTGGCGGGAATCCCATTCAGGGACCCAAAAATTTATAGTCGACTGAGTAGGACGCGGGTGGTTGTTGAACTTTTCAAACAACAGAACGCGTCGGGTTTCCAAAACTAAATCGTTGCCTGACGCATCTCACTTCTACTCCAAATGAGCGACACATTTCCACCACTTTTTTCGTACCGCAAACTACGGTCCGTCGTAGCAGCCAGTACACCCACGCACTGTCCAGCTCTCCCATCTTCTCCCTCTTCTTTTGCATACCAAATTTCCCCTCTTGTACCGCGAATTCTGTTTGCACCGTGGTTTCGTTCGCGCCAGCGTGTACTGGAGGTGGCCCATCCTCTAGATGGCCGCGAGCCATTATACCAAGCGGGGATGCTGGCTCTAACGAACCCAGCGTGTTTCGTCGCCGGCGTTTGTTTTCCATTTGTCTACCAGGGGCGGACGGAGAAGGGAGCTGAAACGGGGAACGTTGCGAACGTGTAACGAGGAGCGGGGGGGACGAGAAAGAGACGGGGCTCACAAAGAGGCTCCCATAAACATCGGACGTCGGAACAGAGAGACCAGGGATCCTCCCAGCGAGGTGTTTCGACTGGTCAGCACCGTCATCCCCGTGGGTGGTTTTCCGGGTTAACCGATGCAGCGCGAAGCAGTAGCGGGGTGTCCCATTGTAGCCAGCTTGGAAATCGCCCGAGTGTACCGCTGGCCAGACTGAACTGGCCTGTGGTCGTTCATTGGACGTTATGTCCGCTGTATTATATAGAGAGTGGCTCGCACACACATCCGTTTCACGGGTGCCGCGCTGCTGCACGTAGGGTGCATAGAAGCAGCGTCGATTCTACGCCCCCGAGAGAGCTAACCGAGCCCTGGTATCGGTGTTAACGTCTCAGTGGACACGCTGGGCCGCTGTCCGCTCTAACCGATAACGTTGCCAACTCGTTAGAAATGAATGGCCAGCCTGGGGGTAGGCGCCGCAAGGGTCAGAGACAATGGGTGACGCACCCTCTCGCCCGGCCTGGACACACTCGACTTTATCCGGCAACTTCGTCTTCAATTACTTCGATACTCGGTAATTAATCTCGAGAGCGCGGGAGGTGGCCGCTGGACCTCGTTACCGGGATGGGTCTTAGAGCGAAGGGGCAATAAGGATTAAATATACCAGTCATCCCGAGGAAAGGGCTAGGCCGAAGTAGGGTTGAGATACTAGACGTTCACCCTCAGTGGAACTAGGTACTATGAAATAATATTAGAATCCGTCATCTCCGATGATAGCTTCAGAAGGTTACTGGAAATATTGAAGGGTATCGATTGATGGGGAAAGATCGACGGTATTACCTACGTCTGGACGGGTTAGCCGATAGTTTTTGGATTAACGCTGGCTTTAGGGGTACGAGCTTAAAAAATGTCGGATGGAACTTCCTGGCGCTGTTAATCCTCCCGATCAAATTGAGTCTCGGCAGGGTTCGAATCCCAGGTGTTCTAATTCTTCGCGGCGAGATAAGAGGCTTTCCTCCTGGAACTTCCGCTCCGCTGAAATACCGCGGCCGTTCAGATTATCGGCCGCGGCGGTATCGCGACATTTTAATAATGGCCGATCGTGCTCGTCGCCGACGAGCGCGGAACCAGCCGCCTTATCGTTCGCCCGCGCCGATAATGCCGCGCCCGAATGTAAGTTCCGTCGGCCGCGTGAGAGAGTAATCGTGTGACACGATCGTAAGAACTTTTGCCTCCGTGGCCGTAGATCACCGCGTAAACCACTGCACGTGACGCCCCCCGGAACTTTACAAAACTTTGGTTTTCCTTAAACTGCGCGGGTATTAAACTTCCGGTCGGGAAACAAGGATAGGCGGCCTATCGATCCCGGCGGCCGGGCTGGCAAACAACGGGGGTGCCCACCTTCGATTCGCCCGTGGATCGTTATCGGTGGCTGGATTTCCCGTGATCGAGGGAATGGCTCGTGCCAACTCCGGGCGAGCGTCGCCCTCGTTCGCGGAGGATAAACTCGGAATAAACTTGCGGGCTAAGCTGGCTGACCCGTGTCCCGTTGTAAATAGGAGCCACCGTGTGACGATTTTATAGGACGATTCGAGAAACAGATCGAAGAGTTTCGGGGATAGATAGAATTCACGAGATTAAGCATTTAGCGAACTTCGTTAGCAGATAAGAGGCATGCAGCATTCTAGACACGCTTGCAGCCCCGTTCAGATAAACTCGCGCGAAATCGACGCAACGATAGCTGTTTATCCCGAATTGGAATGTCCCAGCAAGCATGCGCGTAGAATTCATATCACCGCGAACCTTGCGATCGGTCCCCGTTTAAACCGGGGGATTATGCAAACAACAGTGACTCTGCTGCAAGGATGAGCAACGGGGGAGGACAAAGCGGCGAGAGGGATGGAAAGTGGAGAGGCAATGTCGTCTAGAAAATTGAATTCGCTGTTTTTTCCTTAATCGCTCGACGCTCAGATCTCTTAACTCTGTTTTTTCGCGGACAAAGCCAGTCTGCTATCCGTGACCGCGTCCCATTTCGCTCCTCCTTCTCACCCCGTTCACCTGTGTATATACATACACATTTTTATATACAGCCGTCGGGTAAAGTAGAATGGCCGACAATAGGAACCGGAGGTCGATGGACGAAAGAAAGGCAGGCGGTCGGGCGAGCAGGAAGAGAAATGACGGTAAGCGTCTCTGGATCCTGGGCGGCGCGTTTTATTTCCACCCCGCTCTCACCGTCGAATTTATACACGTACGGTCACACGTGAGCGGTCGTTTTCAGGCTCCCCCGAGTCTGTCGTTGCGCACCGTTTTCCCGCGGCAAGCTGAAAGAAAAGCCCTAAATTGCAACGACTCCTCTCGTCGTTATCGCCGATAGAATCGCGGCCGACATTCGCGAAAGTGACGATCGACCCGCCACGATTTCGTCCCTGGTCTGATGGAAGCGAGGAAAAAACGAGCGAAAGAGGATTCCCTTCGCGGTGGTCGTGGATTGCTCGACCTTGCGAAGTGAAAGAGATCGAATTCCATTTCGGGGAGAAGCGCTGGCTGACGTATAAATCTCGCGGAGCGGAGGCGAAACCGTGTACAAGTCTATTCCGCAATCTCGATCCAGGAACCTTGAGAAAAAGTTCCATGACACTTCCTCTTCCTCGATAAAGAATCCACCGTATCTGATTTAAGGGGGAAAGGATCGCGGTTTATGTGTCATGGGAGGAAACGCTCTTAAACGAGGTGCGAGGGAAATGACTCGAGAAATTCTTAAATCAATCTCAAGTTCATCGCGGCAGCGTCTTCGGAGATGGTAGAAATTACAGGGCGACGGTTTCGCGCGAAACAAAGTTACTTTTTCATCGTTAGGGTTGCTAACAGAGCGTCATATCTCCGTTGTACGAAGGGGAAGGCAAGATACCGACTCGCTTTTTGCGGCTATCACGATGGGCGTACCTTTGGGTCGTAAAGTAGTCGCCGGCCAAGTGACAAATTACTCGAGTTTATCCGCAGCCCTCTTTTTAAGGGTACAGCATACCACCCCTAGAATCAAGGGGGCCCGTCTCTCGAAGGCACGGAATTCCTTGCGTCCATCCATCATAAAGCTGCGGCGACAATGCTTACAACGTCCTTCCGCCACGTCGTCGAGGAGCCCCGCGCCCAAGGCCGAGGATTATTTTGTCCTCTCTGTCCAAAAGTTTATGACGCATTCAGAGCCTCTCATCCTCTGACGTCGATCGCTTCCGGGCGAAAAACGATCCATAGTTTGTCACCGTTTGATCCCTCCCTTCGTCGAGTGTTGAAAAGATTAAATTCGAGAGTAATCATCGAGATTTATAAGCTCCGCCGTACTAAAGGATCCATAGAAAATGGACAGTCTTTCTTCGAGTGATGCGATTAAGCCGATTCTTTCCATATTACGAGCGTAATTTTCTGCTAAAATTGTTGTATAATATTATCTTACCTTTTGTTTTTGTAGTTTTCAATATCCATGTAATGTAATTATTTTTAATCCCGGTATACGTAATTTTAACTTCCCGTTGAACAATTTTATGGCGGTAGGTGTTGTATACCAACGTCATTCAAACCTCACAAAATTACCTTTTTACAAAAGGTACAAAAAAGAGCGCCAAGTATATATATACCATTTAAAAACATTGTCGTAAATTAATATAAATTTCTTAATATGCTATATTTAACTTTACAAAAGTAATGAGATACAACAATTGCGCCAATTATCACAATGGCTATTTATACAAAGAAAAAAATGTACTCAATAATATTAAGCCGACATATTTTTATACAAAACAATATTTTAATACGAATAAATATTTTATTCAAAATACTTGGCGCTGCTCTCTGAATTGGTGTTGCTAAACTGAATAAATATGCATAAATTGCATTAAAATCTTTTTCTTTCTTTCTTGTCTCTGTGGTGTCTTGTTTTGTTTTATTTATTAACCAAGACAATTAACATTTTTTCGGAGAGCAGCGCCAAGTATTTTGAATAAAATATTTATTCGTATTAAAATATTGTTTTGTATAAAAATATGTCGGCTTAATATTATTGAGTACATTTTTTTCTTTGTATAAATAGCCATTGTGATAATTGGCGCAATTGTTGTATCTCATTACTTTTGTAAAGTTAAATATAGCATATTAAGAAATTTATATTAATTTACGACAATGTTTTTAAATGGTATATATATACTTGGCGCTCTTTTTTGTACCTTTTGTAAAAAGGTAATTTTGTGAGGATTTCACACATTTTGTAGTTTTCTTGTGCGTGAAACCGTGCTGTGCGCTATCCTGATGTTCCATAGCGTGGTAATTTTTGTTGGCTTATTTATTTATTATCCTTTTTTTGTAAGAACAAAATATAAATATCTTTAGCACCTTTGGGCCATTGCCTTTTTTTAATTTGCACGTCATCAGCTTCAATCCAACTACTAGTCATTCCTTCTTCTTTACATATACTGGTGTAATGGCCATCCTCAATACATGAACCACTATGAAATATAGCATTCATAACTTTATATGATTGTCCAGCTATTAATACTTTGGTTGTGGGAATAGCACATATATTAATTTTTCGTGTTGCTTTGACTATTTTATCATCTTGTAATGAAAATAATAGTAAACGAATAATAACTATATCTTTATATTTATAATTTAATTAATATATTTCTAAAATGTGGAATTAGTTATTTTAGTTATAACTTAACGTAGAACTTATTATATATAGAAATAGAGTGGCATTTTGCTGCAGTAAGTGTAGAGACTACAGAATGTGTCCGAAGGAAGTGAGAGCGTATGGCAGAAAGTCTTGTTGCTGGAAATTTAAATGCTAATGGTAATAATTTAGCGAAAATGAACGAAGAGATCCAATATTTTCAACGCACAATTTATTGGTTTTGGAATAAAATTAGTTTAGTATGTTAATGGGAAACTAAAAAATTAATGAATTAATGAATGCGTGGCAACTACTGTAGATTTTATTAAAGTATTACGAATGTCTTTCACAAAAGATTGAAAAGCATCAAGGGAAATGTGTTTTCATCGTACTTTCTTCACTAATAATGTGACTTAACTTGTGCGAAACACGATGCTCTGTCTATCTATTGAATCTTCTCCGGACATCCTCCAAGCCTGTGCATTCCCTTCATTTCTGTCCATCCAAGCCTGTGCGTCCCCTTCAATTCTGTATCCAAGCCTGTGCGTCCCTTACATTTTTATCCAAGTCCTCTGTGTCTTCTTCATTTCTAAATATAATATATATAAGCTTTACATAAAATCTCTAAATTGCTGGTATAAAAATATCTAGCAATTTAAATGCAATGCAATTTGTTACAATATATATTATTTTGCGCGAAAGAAGATGCTTCTCTGTCGAAGCTTCTCCGGACAACTTCCAAGTCTGCGACTCTACATACTAAATCGATTTAAAAAATTTTGGCGACTTACCTTGTTAATTAAGACAATAATTCAGTCTTCTATTTGGTGTAAAAACTCGTGACATCTCAAAATTTCGTACAACTTACTCCATTTGACATTTAGCACTTGGTTGGTTATAGTATATCTCTGTCTATATAGCTGTCACAACACAAAATATTTGGTTACACGATTGGCCGAACCCACATCCAATGAACGACGTGCCTGAGAGACATTTCCTCACCCCCTCTTGCCTAGAAGTGTAGGACGATGACGATGAAGATCTTAATTTTACGAACATGAAAATCGGCAAATTGGCACTTTACAACGAAATATCTCAGCTCATAAGACACGTACGAACAAAACGAAGACACTTTTCTTATGTAAATCATACCCAGGCTATCCATTAAGACCATTCAAAATCGAATCGGATCAGCCGTTATTGAGATTCGGAAATCTCAGGGTTCAGAATAGCGAGTCGTGGCGTAATAGAGACACGGCAGTGCTCGCGCTGCGCATATATATATATATATATATATATATATATACTTGGCGCGAGACACTACCGTGTCTCTTGATTTCTTTTTCTATACATAGTATTAGTCATCGCGTTACTTTTTCAGATAGCAATAGTAAACATTCCAAATTGTTTCTTCTATGACCTCATCCGTTCCTTATTGCTCATCCATGAACCTTAATCTCTATCCCTTACCGACTATTAAACTCAGGATAAACCCCACTTTCCAACTTACTGAAAACCGTACCTAGGGTAAGTCAGAGATGGTCATACGGAAAAGTTGGGCAGTGACAGTATTTTTTAGAAAGAAACGCCTGATTGCGCTGCCTCGACGTAGGTACAAAGTGTCATAGACAAGTAACATTCTTAGTTCAATGTGTTGGAATAGAACGTTTTTAAAGGTTTGTAAATACACTGTGAAATTTAAGGTATTGCTTCAAAATGTTTAATCAATATTTTGGTCATCTTGTTTGTGTTATTTATGCTGAATATTTTTAATTCTCAAGATGTATTTTCGATAGTGCATTGTTTACAGTATTTTTAACCTTAAAGTATTCGGGGTTACGTTTGTTAGTCTAAGCGAAAGGGGAATGGCTATCTTACAGGGCTTTAAGGGAAAGATGGTCAATTGTTGTCCAGGAGAGCTGGCCATAGCTGTATTTGATGTAATTTCAGATATTTTGGTGAAATTCGGAAAAAATTATTTCGAAACCAAAAAAAAACAACATTGGCTAAGATGTAAGTCATGTGGTTATTGGGCCCATGAAAATTGCACAAAGTTTGACACCGCGTGTCATACGTGCGGATTAGAAGACTCACAGCAAGAGCCCAAAGAAGTTTTGAGCGGGCAGAAACGAAGATGAACGAAAACTAGAAAGAATCTGAGATAACCAGTTAAGGACCACAACTTGTTAGCCTGAAAGGTACATATGACCATCTTTCCCGGACATTAAGGGAGATATGGGCAATGACACTTTTTTTCATTTGTAAAATTTGTATATTAAATAATAATTTTTCGTTTGTTGATATTAACGGACATGTAGACAAAGGATTGAAGTTTTGTTCTACATCATTTTCGTTGCTTTATTTCAAATAGGTTGGCTGTAGCAGACTCTAAACGAAACTATGGCCATCTCACCCTGACTTACCCTATATATTACACGCAATTCTTTCGAAAAGTAGCACTTTAGTCCGAACAGTTCTGAGTCTATTGTAAGTAATTCTGTATTCGTCTAGTTTCCGTCATTTGTATTAAGTTATTATTAAATAAAATAAAAGAAATTCTAAGATACGGAATACAACAAAATACTTACTTGATCAGCCTTTAATATTTAAAGGTTCCCTGGTCAGCTCGCATACATACTTCCCGCCGCGGAACCACTTTTCTCGGAAAACGAGGGTAGCTAACGATCTTCTGGGGGCTTTAGCGCTCAGATAACCTACCAATTACGTCGGGCTGGAATCCGTAAGTACGGCGAGCGTGTCCGGTCGTGTCCTTCCAGCGAATGCTAATTTACGGTAACGGGACAACGGGTGAGCATCGCGGGGCGAAACGCCCAGGCTCCGGGTTTGCTCGGCGAAGCTCGCGCCGCGATCAAACGTTACAATTAAGTAGGCGCGGCTGCTCGTATCTCTGCAGGGAATCTACCATAAGCTGGGTCCAGACCTAAATGCGTATACGCTGAGCAGGCTAAGCGGGTACGAATGACACATGCGGAGGGGTCGAAAGTGTCATGTGTCTTTCTTCATCAACTTCTGTGGTTAGCTTGGCCCAATCCGCAGTCGTAAATATGTCATCGAAGGAACACTACCTCCCGGAGAGACACAGGAAGAAAAGGGTTAGTCCGCTGACTACGCGTGGTTCAAATTAAAGACGGATCCTTTATCTCTCGAGTATAAACACGCGTTCGAATTTCAAAACAAAAGCACGCGCTGACGCATTCCGTGCGAGAGAAGGTGGGCTTCGGGAGGAGATAGATATTGCTGTGAAGAAGGCCTCTGCATGAGAGCCCGTCGGGCCGTTTGGGAGGGATGCGGGGCAGATTGGTTAAAGTGGAATCTGACGGCACGTGAATCGGCGATCTTTGCGCGTGAATCGCCGAACCCATGTGCCGTGAGATCGGTCATGGATCGCCGACTCAATCGGATCGAATCGGCGATCCATGAGCGTTCTGACGGCGCGGCTCGGCTAGGATCGCCCAGGCTCGGGAATGGGCGATCCATGAGCGTTCTCACGGTGCGTGGATCGGCGATTCACGCGCAAAAGATCGCCGATCCACGTGCCGTCAGATTCCACTTAAAAAATACGTCGCGCTTACTTTTGTTTTGATTTTTGAACGCGTGTAGGTATATGCCGAAGCTTATAAGGGATCCCTATCTAATTTGAAGGGAAGACGACCGCAGGCGGGATCATTCGCAGTGAGCGGACTACCCCTTTTCTTCTTATGTCCCTCCACGGTGCGCATTGCTGCCCCCCGCGAGTAATCTTGTGTTATTTTTCAATACAGCAGCGATAACAAGAAGTGTAGGTATTCATCTTATTATTCAGACCTAATCCAGACCCCAATAATACCCTTTTATGAAATATAATATAGTACGACTGTGTTAATACAGTTTATTGTGAACAGAATATTGGGGTTTTTTATTGCATCACTAGTCGAACAAGCGCTCCCATCTACCTGAAACCAGACGCATCACGCGACGTTTGTCACCGTGCTCCAACTACGTACAGTTTTTCAATCTCCGTCAATTAAAGAAACTTAATGGATAGGGAATAGATCACAGAATAACAATAAGGACATTTTTTTCAAATTCCGGACTTAAAATTTGCAAAAGAAAAGCATTTCTGTTATGTTTATGTTGCAAATACCTCTCCCGGAATACAAAAACAATTTATTCACACAGGTCCATCTTTCGTGATTAAAAGAAAAAGACACAAGTTCGTACCTTCAATAATTTAGGATATTAAAATTCATTTCTGAAGCCGTTTCGTAAATAACATCGAAAGCAGGAAACTTTGATAACTTGTATTTTTTAAACAATTTCGAATCTGGAAAAATGAGGACTTAGCCCTCTCTATTTTTATATGAGCTACAATATATTTCAATAGTATCATGAAAATCCTGGACATCAAGGATTTCAAAAAACTATCTCATTTGCTTCTATCTTCCACGCTGAGCGCAATGCACTCCAAAGTCCCTTTGATATGTGGAAGAAAACCGACAACGGTCGGCTCAAGCCATGTGCCTTCGCCGGCATTCGCGAGTCGGGTCGCATGTGTCCACCGTTTCGCCCGTCCACATTAGAATATTCGTGCATGCTCAGCTTTACTCAACGTACACTCATTCAGGTCTAAACCCGGCTATAGGTGGAGAAGCTGGATCGTTTTTGTGTACGTACTCGCGGCCGCGAAAATTGCACGTGCCAACGGTGCCGTTATCCTTCGTCGTTCGATATCGATCGACGCCGCAGCGGCTTATCTGGTTGTCCCAAGGCTGGGAGGACGGTGCCAGTGCTGGGAAATTTTCATGGGACTTGCAGCCTTCCCGCGGCAGAGAATTATGCTCGATGGGAATGGAGCAGTTTTCGGAAAAATGAGGAACGCCGTGGAGCACCGTCCTTACACGTGTTTCCCTCCGTGCTGCAGCATGATAAGGAAATTGCTGGGTTATCGTGGCGCGGTGCTTCTCACCACGTGCGAGCTTCTTCGCATTCCGTGTTGGGTACGCGGTTTACAACATTGTCATCCTGGCTTTTGGGTCGTTTTAATCCGCCGTTCTTCGTCGCGGGGCTTTAAACATCCTTTGGGGGTGGAACTCTTCTTTGACGTGGGTGTTGCGGTTTTACTGCTGTCTAATTGTAAGTACATCCGATTAATTTCCAAGCATCGCGACACCGCGAATAAGACACCCACCGCAGAATGACAGAAATCCACCCTTAAGGATACCCTCCGGTCAAAACACTCGAAAAATTCGCGATTTTCATGAATTAAAAAAAAGAAACTGAACAACATACAGTAAAAAAGCTTTTTGGAAATTATTATTACATATTTGAAGAAAAAATAAAATAAAAATTGTTTGAATTTTATCATTTATTTACATTAGATAGACAGCATACTTTGTACCACTATAAAAATTAGACCTCTTGACGGACGCCACCAGAACTCGTGACAGGATTGTCTGAAATGAAAAAACTAAAAATAGTCTTAAAATATATATGAGAACGTTTATCGCCTTATTCGTTTTCATTGCAAACAAACAATCCAGCGATTTTTAGCACATGTTTAAACACAATGTTTCAAAGAAGCATGTTGTTCTACGCATCCCATCAGTCCACACAATTTGTGATCCAAAATTACTCTTTGTGCATAAGGCGATAACCGTTCACATATATTTGAAGAATATTTTCAGTTTCTTTACTTCAGACGATCCTGCCACGAGTTCTGACGGCGCCCGTCTGGAGCTTTAATACCTACAGTGGTACATTGAATGCTGTATATCTAATGCAAAAATTGATAAAATTCAAACACTCATTTTTTTGTTTGTCCTTCAAATATGTAGTATTAAAGTCCAAAAAGCTTTTGCATTGTATGTTGGCCAGTTTCTTTTTTTTTAATTCATGAAAATCGCGTAGTTTTCAAGCGTTTTGCCCGGAGGGTAACCTTAAATTGGGTGAGCGATTGGTCGAAGGGGACTTGTTAATCACCGATGCTTTCTGTCCCCGCAACTGAAACAGCGGGTCCTCTTCCAACCGAGTTCTCCGTCACCTTACGCCTTTTTTCTCACCCCGTTCGCGCTCCTTGTACCGCCGTCTCAACTTACCGCGTCTCCCGTCGATTTATCTTCCTCGGGCGCAAGGTTGGGGTGCAGGGGGGCGAGAACAAAAATAAGGAGTTGGTTGGATGGAGGGCAGCTAAGAGTTCGGGAGCAGGATAAGAGGTGAGAGGGATTTGGAATCGCTGCAGGTAACAGGAGTAGTCGTCCGCAGGGTGGATGCAGGCGACCCTGCTGGATGGGGGGATAGTCGTTTGTCATCGCTGAATAATCGCGAAGGACTGGATGGGCGGCGAGCCGAGGGGGGCGGCTGAAGGAGGTTGAATGTCGGCGGTGGTCGCGGGAGGGTTGGTTGAAGTCAGTGCGGCAGGGGCGTTTAAAAGTACAATGGAGACCATTTACCCTCGACTCTCTTGTAGCTCTCCCCCGCGTGCCTTCGCCCGGCCCCAGGAAAGTGCCTCGCCAAGGGGCTGGGAATCCACCTCATTGATGCAACCTTCGCGATGGTGTCTGTGAGGGCTCGACTATTTCGTCGGGAACGGAAGCCAGAGGCGTCGTTCTTTTTAACGGGCTGGCATTTGATAAGCCCGCGACCGGCATAATAGAATTTCGCGGGAGTAATGACGATGGCAGTCGCGAGTAACGACGCGCAATAAGCTTCGCGAGGATATATCCTTCGGAGTATCGCCTATGATTCACACCGCCACAACGCGATTCTGCCATCTTTCGGGGTCATTTCTCCGTGTCCTTGATTTACACGGTGGATCGTTAAACCATCGCTAACCTCCGTACCCGTCGAATCTCTCTCCGTTCGTCTTCTTTTGCTGTAAGGAAATGTCAATGGTTTTTCATGAACATTGGGTCTGTATTGTGATATCAAAATGTGAAACTCTGCGACGTCTCCACGCAAATATTTTTTATTCGTGCACATATTCTACGTAAGCTGCTGCGCGAATCCTGTGCCATAGTAGTCCTTCGTCACTTTATTCTTTACATTAGAATTCTAGTCCGTAGAATTCTACTCTGAAAGCCCTGAAAAGCCTGAAGGAACACTCGTGTCGCACTATTCACGTTTCAGTTCGCAATCTACATCCATGATCTTCGTTTCAAGTATCTGTACAAGTGTGCTTCAGCTGAATCTGTGTGCAGTCTTCTTGCATCGGCTATGATAAGTGTATAGATCTCGCTGCTGCATAATATATTCCCCCAGAAATTGAGACAGATCGTCAATGTGTTTTTCAATTTTTTTAAATGTAACATTGTGGTACGTTTTATTCTTGCAATCTCTATACCTACTTCTCAATAACGTCGATTTTCTGAATACGCCGAAGCGACAAAGGTCGATCCATAGTTCCCTAGACGCGGCATCAGTAATCATTATGCCGCGCAGCAAGAAGACGACCGGTCATCCGTTCTAATTACTCAAGACAGACTGATGGTCAACATTGACGCACGCATGCAAACGCGGCCCTTGGATCGATGTGATCCTCGTGTGTGCGCATGGATCGACAGAGACTCGAGTTATGCTTAATGCCAAAGTGATTCAATCTGTAATGCCAAGTAGTATCTCCTCGTGCGAGACCGCGGGGACACGACTATCCGTCAATAATGTAAGCGGGATAATTTTAGCTCGGTGGCGGGGAGTTAATTGCAACTGGTCGTATTTAATTATGAGCCACTTACAGCACGTTATAAATTCAGGTTTTGGGGGCCAGTGAGTCCAGGGATGAGATATTTGTTCTGGCTTGCCTGAATCAAGCAATAATGTCCCTTCTCCCCGCTTGAGATTAATCTTAATCTCCGATCAACCTCATAAAAGCACTCCCAGGTATTCATTTCGTCCTCGAGCGTCCCCCTTTTTTAGTACATCCTCGTCGTCATGGTTATAAACTCCGCTTTAATCGTCCGTTTCAGCGGCACGGCGATCCCCTTTCCTTTCATCTCCTCCTGCTCCGCGAGTGAAACTGAAAAAACCTTTCCCAGCGTTTTAGAAAGAAGTTTTAGTAAGGAGAGAGGCGGCACATAAAGCGTAAGGAAAATGAAACAGGGGAAAGGGCTCGCTATTTATAATCCTCGAGCGGTGGTATTCAGGTTGACCCCGATTCCAGATACAAAAATGCGTGCCAGGACAGAGAAATTGCATTTGAAACTAACCAAATTGGCAGGTGTAACGATTCGTGTTAAAATGCAGTAAATCCGTGGTCTAATTGTTAGAGACATCGTACACCCTGTTACATCACAGCTGGATTGTACTCCCGCTGGTGTACCTATGGATCACGTATCGAGCGGTAATTAATGTTCCTAGACCGCCAATAGGTTATCGATTATTGGCCGAAAGGAAAGGCCCGACGTGTTTCGTTATTCATTTATTGCTGGCGCCGGGCACGTTGATAATTATCGCGACGTGTAATGGAATTTCCCGCGGCCTGTTCGCGTCCCATTAAATCGTCAATATCTGTGACACTAAAAGCGTCGCGGGCTTGTCGAAGCTACCTTGTCACGCGGCTCCAATTTTCGTCACGAGGCAATCACGGGGAATTCTCGTCTCCGAGATTAAGCGCAAGGTACGCGCGCACAAATAACGGCTGCTTCGAGGAGCACGAAGCGTTCAGGGTAGCAGCTCCCCAAGTTTTAGGGAAATACACGGCGATGCCAGCATCGAGCATTACAATTTTCCTTGCTCCCACCACAGTTGCTCAATAAGTACCATTGGCACCTGTCTTCCCGCCACGCTTCCGGCAGATCAGAGGAAATGGTACATCGAGATACGTTCCGACGTGAAGAACGGAGAGACGAAAAGGGTCGCGACTCGCCCTGGCGCGCCGGCACTTCCGACCCAAAATTACAATCGCGTGATCGCCGCTCGTCTATCCCTGCTGGGCGAAGGGACCCAGCTGAAAAATGGAGCCGCATCGTTCTGGATCGGTGTCGATAGCCTAGCGCGTACAGTCGTTAACCGCGACGATGCTCCCCATTATTCATCGCGCGGGGTGGAGGTTGACGCGTCTCGAATCAATCGGAACGGGGCAACCAGCGGCTGTTTCGGATCGAGGGGGATCGTTTCTTACGGGTTGTTAGCCCCGATCCAACGAGCCATTACCGACATTACGTTATCGCGCCCCGGCTCTGAATGTTATCGCCTCCGTTCCCCTTTCCAGACCTCTGTCCTCGTCGAACACGCCTGAGCAATTGCTCCGGGGCGAGATAATCTCCGTCGCATGACTGGAGGCTCGTCATACAGCGCACACCCACGAAACGCGGCACGCACCGTTCGCCGGGGTGTCTGTGCCGTCTGCGGGCGCCAGCTCGAATAGATGGAATCGAGGCGGAGGAAGAGAGGGCCACCGCGATGAAAGCCGTTTTCTCTGGTAACTCGTAGTTATGGTGGTAGCATAGTGGTTGATGTCTCGCTAGAACCCCCTGGGCAGATGCAATCTGGCCAGGGCTTGTGTCGCATTCGCGCTGCCTTAAGTAAGCCCGTTTTCGTGTCAATGGACGATGAATCCATCCACTACGAGCTTTATCTCGGCGACACGCTCCCTCAGGTATATCCTGCGTGCGCGTTTCCCCCTTGTGATTTATACCGCGCCCCGGTCGTCTACCCGCCCTGATGTCTTCTGTTATTATTACGGTGTATCAGCAGTTTTCGCTCTGCTGGCATGCTCCGAGGACCTGCGGGCGCATGGTTAGGAGGCAGGAAGCTTGTACGATACTATCTGACTTATGTACTCGTTGCTCCTATGGCGAATAAATGGCATAACGGGTGCATTTGGCGGGGTGAAGTGCTCGCTTTTTAAATCAGCCGAACTTTGTAGAAACCTGGGAGTAAAAAAGACACCATATCGAATATAATTTTCGTGATCTCTTCACACAATGTAAATATGGTAATGCTTAGATTGTAGATGCAGCGAATTGCGCTACTCGCGGTCCGTTTTCCAGAGGCCCGTCGCAGTTTCCATTTCGCGTCAACTATTTTCGATATACCAGCAGCCCGGGTAAACGAGAAATTTCCCTCGTTCGCGTAGTCAAACGGGCTGGATCGGCCACAGGGATCAAGACTTTTCATGGCCAGTGGCTGGGAGCGCCGGCGATATTTGCCGCGCGCTAATATTGGTCTTCGCTATCGGCTGTTTGCCGGTAAATAGGAATTTTCTCTTGGACGTCGGATACTTGGTGGACGTGCAGCGGGAACGGGATTCGACCGGTTGCACGGTTTTTCAAAGCGCTCGACCTGCTCGAATTGCAAAAGCAGCCTGCATCGAGCAGGAAATGCGGGCGATAGCCCCGTCGCGGGTCGATGCAAAAGGGACGCCCTTCTAACGTTACGGCACACCTCCACCATAACATGTTTTTTCTGTAAGCGTCAAGTGTATGACAGTGCATGGAACGGTGCTCTATATATCGCGGTTTAATCTCCGATGCGTCCACGGTCTCACTTTTTTCACGCTGCATCCGCTCCTTTCGCACTCTCGACGCTTCTTTTGTCGCGTTCCACGGTGCGAGGCACCTTTTTTTTTACAAATCCTCTAGGTATCGCAGCATTTATAGCGCACGGCAGCGTGCATCGATTAGAGAGGTATTAAAAACGCTCGTCTAGACCCCGTGCTTCCGAGAGTTTTGTTCGCGTGTTGCTTGTGACGGGCGGTGCCCTGCGCGCTTCGATGGAAGCAAACAGAAAGAAAGGTGGTCTGGTTACGTAGTACTTTCGTAGACGTGGCACGACACAGGCCATCCAGGGGACCCGGTCACGCGATGCCCGAGTCACCCACCCACCGGACGGTGGATGTCTTTATCCGGCCTGTTACCGTAATGCTTCCTCGCCACTCCGTTAAAGGGCGAGCAATTTTCTTCTGGATCTCGAAGACAAGTCGCCGAGGGGGGCGCGTGGAAATTAATCGTCCGCGTAAAACGACGTGATTAACGAGTCCGCCGTACGCCGGGCCATAAATCACTCTTTGGCACTGTTTGCCGGGGGAAGTAGTTACATGACGGCGATGATCGGGCCGCGGTAGTAAGTAGTAGAGGTCGAGTTTGGTCAGACGCGCGATCCGCTTCCAACGACAGAGTGGTTAAGTGAGAGATTATATTGAAAGCCATAATACGGGTACTCTTCTGCCACGGTAGGAACAGTAAATGGTAGTACAGAATGTAAGCAACGTAAAAGAATGCTGAATTATTTGGAGGAACTTCAATATCCTTGGAAGCAGCTCAATTGCAGTCTACGTCGCGTGCTGCACATGTCAGATTGTGGATTTAGGGGTAGCAAAAGATCTACGGTTCGCCATAAAACACCCGTAAGACGGACAAATGGTCTGTCGTCAGGGGGTGAGGGGGTGGCCAAATAATGGGCGCCATTACATCCGTACTCACAATAATTGGACGGCGGTCGCGGGATGGTTATCGCCTGACCAGAATGGAGCAACGTGACTAATCGCGGCGTTATTACGTCCAAAATCGATTCGACTATAATTAGACTGCGATACACAGGGTTCGACGGGGATCACGGAACCCCCGGTTCCGCCGATTGACATTCGGTCGCGGTGGTGTTAAACAAACAGCGATCGAAGCCACGCGCAGGGGGGCAGACTCGACTTGAGCACGTCCACGAGTCCACCCCTGCTGGCGTTTCAATCGAGGGGACGTGGCCTGGACACGCAGGGTCTCCCAGGATTCCCTTCTTTCCTTTTTATCCGCCCCAGGCCCGTTTAAATAAGCCCGGCGTTGCGATAAGGATCGCAGGTGAAGTAAAATAAATTACATTCGTAATACCGACTGGGCAACCCTATTACGACGGGCTGCTAGCCACTATTGCAGTTGCGACCACCCTCTCGCCCCTGCCTCGCCCTTCGCCGGCCCTGCGCTGGCCGGAAATAGCGGAAGCAGAAACGGACTCGAACGTTGAAACGACGAGATATTTTTTCTCAATTTCCTCCGACCTGTGTGCGCCGTAGCCCTGGAATATCTTTTGATTTCGACTCGAACGGGGGCTTTTGCGTTATTGCTTTCCCTTAAACGAACCCCCTCTGGCCGGCTTATTCTCCGGGGCGTGTTTAACCGCGATGGCTTTGTAATTGCGCAGAAAATTCTGCGGTACCGGGCGTAAACGTCGATGGAGTTTTGTTTCTTCACGAGCATGGTTTGAGTGTAGGAGATTCCGAGGGAGGATCTAGGCAGTGTTGAGTAGATGTGAAATTACAGAAATTGTCATTAGTTCCTGCGGACACTTCGCCTATATTCGTAACACCCCAAGAACTTCTTAGAGGGATAACGTCAGTCTAGACGTTAATTCACTTACTCCACTTATTCAAGATTAGAACAACTCAGTGCTCGCATGGAACTCCGTAACCGATCGATCTAGGGCTCTGCGCGAGGCGGAACTTGCTTAAACTCTCGAACTGCCGTAACATTGAACTTAATATTCTGACCTTGAACTCGGCGGAGTTCGATCTCCCTTGAAGTGTATCCTTGCTTCCTTGAACTCCAAGGCTTTCACATCATCCCCCTAACTTACACTAGTGGTACATAGAATGTCACATTTTCAAGTCTATTCCGAAATCGAGTGTCTAGCTACCCCGACACTCTGAATCTCGATGTTCTCAAGATTCTATGACCTACGAACATTCTTAGTGACTGTAATTGCGACACCATACGAAGGGTTCTTGCCCTTCTCTTTATCACGACGTTGAGGCGTGTACAGAAGTAGCGACGCTTAATGGACCGTGGCAATAAAGAGGCCGGTGTTACATCGATTACAACTCCAGAACGGAAGTTCTCGCGATCGGGCAATAACTCTAAATATCGAGGTATCGACCCGTGGCCTCGTTTCTCCGGATTAGTTGGGCCGTGAATAACGCTCGCTTCGCGCCACCCCCTGCCCATTACACGCGCTTTTCCATTCTTCGCGACGATGCTTCTGCCCTCTTGCTTGATCGCCCTCGTTTTTCCCACTTCCAAGTTCCTAACGCTCCTCCACGGACGCCCACAGGTTTGTCGCTTAATATATCGATGAGTGGGCACTGTTAGGAAATCAAATTCGCTACACCAAGGTCCACACTGGGATACTACAAGATGGATTCCACGTCGGCACGATCGAGGAACAAAGAAGTCTCGGTGGATATGGACGAAGCGTATGTAATTTGTCTTCATATAAAAAACATGGGAATCTATTTAACTTGAAAGAACATCGCTTAACGCTAGTGCGTAGCGGGAGCGAAAGCTCGGATGCTGCAGATCGCCTCGCTTCGAGGAGGTCCTCTCCCAAGATGGGGAACGCGGAGGTTAAATTTTAATTAGGCAATTCCGGGGGGGGAAACGTACTCGTAGGGGTTGTATTCGCGAGGGAAAAATGCAGGGGTGGAGAGGGAAAAAAGGATAGGGACGAGGTGGGAACGGATAACGACAGTTTTCCAATTGCGAATTTCAAAGCTTAGCGCCGAGACTTCGCGAGGTCTGTCGTCGCCTGTGAAGTTCGACGAAAGTTGTCTCATGAATTCGACTGGTTCAATTCCGAGCCGAGGGGGGTGGTGAACCGACAGGGGTGGCTCTTAATATTGCACGCCCTCGAAAACCGTTTCCGTGAGTATCGAACAACTGCGCGACTTCGCCTAACATCTATGCACGCTGGGAGCAATTTGTGTCTATTTTATTATGCCCCGCAATCCGGACGATTCTCAGGCAATCTCTGCGCGTGCACCTTTTACCCAACGACAGTGGACAGTAGCATTCTTCACGGTGGTGAAAAATCCGCGCCAGCGTCCGTTTTAAACATTTAATTGCGTAAAATACAAACGAGATTAACAATTACGGGGAGCAAGGTGTGAAAGTAATTGGATGCATATTGCATCGTTAGCGCGTGCTGGTGTCTCGTTAAAATTTCTCCCGAAAAAAAAACGTCGGAAAAGTGGAGAAGCTGAACGCTAAAATAAACCGCAGCCCCGGACGATTCTCGCGAGGAGGAAAAAAGTGCGCGACGATGTTCCGGCCGTGGTGCGCGAACGCAATTAAATAAATCCCATTATACCGAAATGTAACCCCTTGGCGCAGGAATCCTCGCGTAATCCTGCTAATTGCGTGCTGATTGGAAAAATGATAACGGCTGATTGCCGTGCACCGTGATTAACATGGCAACTGGGTGGAAACCGGTTAACGCGTCATGCAAAAATATTGTGGCCGGGGCAAGACGATTAATTCATCGTGATTACTTAACAGTTACACTTGTACAAAAGTGGTGCATTAATGGTGGCGAATTAATTAAAGAATTACATGGATATCTGATTGATCTAACTGAACTATTCGATGCAGAAATAAGCGAAGTTTCCCTCGTCTACCATGACAGAAGCACGAGAAAGAGAATCCTCCCCCAAAAAAGGAAGAAAGAAAAATATGAAACGTTACGAAACAGTTGGATGATAGCGCGTCACGCTACAAAGCTCAGCGACTCGTTGTTCCTTTTCCCTTAACTCGACGCACAGCCGTCAGCGGGCGTTTAAACGTGGACGATAACGAACCGAGGTCAGATCGATATCGCGAACTGGGGTGGTAGGTAGAATTTACCATTCTTTCATCGAGTCGTTGGACCAGATACCGAGGGGGGTGGTAGAAAGCAGCGGAAGGAGGGTTGCAGAGAACGCTGCCCCGAAGGGAGGCCACCGTGGGGTGGAACTTCTACCTGGCGGAAACTTGGAAATCCTTTTATTTGCTCCCTTTGGCAGCGGGGCCGAACGTGCCCGTTGTAGCGGGTGGTTTCGAGGGTGCCAGAGGGATCGACGGAGGACTTCCACCCTCGCCACTTGGTTAGGCTCGAGGACGCGAAATAAAATCGAATCGCGGCGAGGGAGGAGAGGCTGTGCAGGAGGAGGTGAAACGTTGAGGGGGGTGGCGCCACCCCCCGCGTTTCTTTTAACGAGCCGGTCGAGCGGCGAAGTTCTTTTTGTGGCGATTAACTTCGTCACTCGCGGGCCACGGGGAAAACGGATTCATGTAAAATTCATCCGAGCTTCCCGCCATCATTCCCTGGCCCAGAGGGTACGGGATAAGGAATTTACCCTTCTTTTATGAAATTCACCCTTTTGCGGCCCGGGCTTCTAACGCTTTCCCTGTTTCGTTTCCACCTTCCGCGGCTCAACCTGACGAATTCAATGCAGCGCACGTTCCTACCGGGTGATTTTTATAATACAAGTTACCAGTGACACGTGTAACCTGAAGTTTGATCGTTTTTCCTCCCTTTTGTTGCAGATTGAATGGCCTGAGCGTTCAACAGAGGAAGTGGAAGCCTGGCGTCGCGATGGGGTGAAAGGGTGAGTCAAAGTTCCTCTTTTCAAGTATTCAGAGTGTTTCGCATAGTTGGCAGCTCTTTATGGGTATCAAAGCCTTGGTCATCGTTAGGCACGAATTGTCCCGTGGAGGACCGGAGAAAGGAACGTAATAATGAATCTTGGAAATAACTTTTTCTTGGAATGACCAGGGAGCCTTGATTTCCCACAGCTAAGAACAGATTCCTGTCCCCAACTTTTCCCATTCGACAAATATTCAAAGTTCCATCGAAATCGGCGTGAATTCTCGCGGATATTCCTCAGTGTCGAAATAAAACTTCCCTCCACCTTCGGCGGAACAAAATGCTTCTGAGAATCCTTAAGCCGTGCTCGAACAAAGACTCGGAACGTCCCTCGATCTGCGAACGTTCTCCCTTCGATGCAAGGGTCTCGTGTTCGTTCCTTTGATCCATTTTCCTCGGCGCTCTGTTAATTCACCCCCCCCCCCACCCCCCACGTGTTATCCTTTCCGTTCATCTCGTGCCTCCGTTGCCATAACTGGCCGATCTCCTTGGTCTCTGGGGACCATTTTCGTTTCCATAGGGCGGCCGTTTCCATCGCGCTGTTTACAGAGCCCTCCAGCCAAGCGGGATACGGACACTCGAGCGGTTCTCGGAACTTACGCGGTATGGATGCCCGAAGTGCAGGGGGTGAAGCCGTGCTTTTTCGCGCTGCTCCGACGGGTAACGATTGAAATAGAGGGGGACAGTTATCGCTTGGTAACTTCAGGTTAGCCGAGAGGGATCAAGAGTTCGCCGGAGTCGCAATAACGGCGAACGGCGGGATGCTCGGCCGTATGACAAAAAGTTTCGCGCCACGAACTGCCGCAGAGCGAGCCCCTTTCCACCTCGCAAGTCGCGCGAATTCATCGACCGTTCCCCCATGCGACGGCGAATGGCTAGCATAACTCCCGCTTCGAGGCTGATCTTCGGCAAAGAGTTTCCCTCGGACGTTTATTATTCACGAGTGCACACAGACACCGCGGGCTTCGTGGACGCCCAAGCTCCCTGATGTGGAACGGGGTTCGCGAAACAAGGGCGGTTTTACGATGAACTTTTACCTGTCTTTAAGCGGTCAGGAGGCTTCCAAGGGACGGCCAGAAAAATTTCGCCGGGCAACAAGTGCCTTGTAGTCTACTTTAAACGACGTCTCCCGCCGCATCTGCATAATGGAATGTCTCGCTGTGGAAACAGAGAGCCGCTGGCCCGAACAAAGGGCCTGGTAATTGCGTGATTCATCTTACTTGCATATCAGACCCCGTTGGTACGGGTAGTAATTTCATACTGCTTTGAGAAAAATGAGATTACATCGTGCTCATCCTTGGATGTGTCCCGTGACGCCCGTCTCCTACAGATCGAGTGTCGTGTAATCTAATTAAAATCCTCGAGATTTTCCTGCCACGGGTACTTTGGTAGTTCTTTAAGACGAATAAGAAGTAGTTTGGCGAACTTGGAGTTAAATACATCTTGTATCGTCTCTTCCTTCTTTCAACACCTATCAATGAAATAAAAGAGACATCGCTATCGTCGTACTTCGTGGATAGCCAAGAAACGCGCTTTAGAAGAATTCTTTCTCTCCCCTCTACGAAGCGGAACGCAAGGGTCGCTGTTGGAACGCGATTGCTTCCTTATCGCGTTGCTTTCGCGAGCATCTGCGTCCATAATTGCCCTTCGTACCCCGTTTGGGTGCATTGGTAGCAGCGACGGATACTAGAATCCACGACACGATGCGCGTCTATTATTACTCGCGCGCGCGTAGCTGGATACCTGACGGAAACCCACCCCCTGTTCCCAGCCGCCCCCGCGCGGTGTCGCGCCAGAATATTTACCCGAGCAGTGTTCGCCGCTTTCCGCGCTAATAAACCGTTCTCCCTGCCACCGTCGCTAATTACTCGACGAACGAACCCTACAAAACACCCCTCCGGACCCACCCCTTCGCCCTGGCGAAACGCCGCGTCTCTCTTCGAGCCCCGCCACCCTCTTTGAGCTCGCGACTGCCTTACCTTCCCACCGATACCCGGATACGAAGATATTCCCGGTATTTCTCGCCGTTCTGGAAACTGGCGTCGCCCTCCGCCACGACTAGCGTCGTCGTCTTTCACCCGTGGAGAACAATGCCCATGATTCCTGCGCTAATCAGTCGCCCTGGTCTCTCGCTCTCCCGACTGTCGGCTCGGCGGAGCACGCTCTTCTTCGAAAGCCATCGGGCTAGTTGCCGAGGGAGCCGGGACGGGAATAGCAGGGGGATTTCGAGTCGAAGAGTTCCGCTTTGGGACGAACGTACCACTTTGTCGCGCAAACTGTTCGCTTTCTGTCTCGTTTCACGCGAAATTGAACGGATCCTCGGATGGGGGATTCAGGGACTTGTCGGTGAAGGGTTAATCGTGTTCACTGGTAGGAGAGAGTTTTGTCGAGTCGACTACGTGGATGTGAAACGGGACGGGTGTGAAAGATATTTGTTTCTAGGAAAGGTATTCCTAGGAATTTTTACTGGATAATAATAAAACTCTATCGTCCGATGATAACCAGGCCGAAACTTTCGCCTAGCGCAAGGGTGAGAAATAGAGAACAGAGTTGGCCAGGAGAAATAGAAATTGAAGAGTACGGAGTGCAAGACATTCAGCTTGAATAATTAAGGGTAACGAGAGAAGCAGCGTGTACCTTCAATTCGGTACGATGCGCTCGTTAATATTAAATTCAGTCGCCGGTGAAAAGGATGGAAGCCCCTCCCCGCTAGCTTCCTTTCTCGTTGAAGTTACGTATTATGAAGAAGTCGGAGTTCCGAGATACCTGGTGCTCGCGCTTAAAGAAACTCAACCTATAACCTACCTACACCGGCGATGGAACATCTTCCAAGATTTATTAAGAAAATTTTACTGAATCCTATTCAGAGAGCTCTGCATTATTGTCGAATAGAAAGCACATATATAGATAGAAATTTGGGACGTCAGTGTTTGAAGATATTGGAGCCTCCAGAGCTTGGAAAATTGGGGCTCGAGGAACTATATATCTTGGGACCTCGAAACTGTGAAACCAAGAATCTTCTCTCGTCAGGTTACATTTTCAAACTAATTGCTTTGCGAAACACTAGCCAACAGTGCAAATGATACTATTAATGCCCAGTTTCGTTACGAGAACATGCCCCGAGGGCTCAATCAAGAGCCTTCTAGCCCTAAGAGAGGACACTTGAAAGTTAGAACAGCTGGACAGGTTCTTTGCCGGGCCAGCTGTTTCGCAGGATACCCGTGAACGTCCTTCTACTTACTAGCGCTGGGACGTCGGTCTCGGATTCCCAGAGGGTTTAATTAAGAGGGCGTGTTGTCGGTGGCTCCTCGTTGATCAATAGCTCAAGGGGTGCCGTCTATCTCGGCCGTCTTTGTCCTTCTTGCCTGTCGTTCTACGTTTCCGTTCTTGCTCACACGTCCGCGCGACCCTCCCCCGTCGTACTCGTTCATCTCTGTCCTCCCGATGGCTTCGATTTCTGCCATCTCTGGACACGAATACCCTAGACGCGGGGCTCTTTGATGTCGTCGGCTGGAAGACGCTGTCATCGCGTCGTCATGGATACACCCGACCCTACGCAGCACCCAGAACGGTCTTATCCACCTTTCCGCGGGAAATTAAGCGACGCTCGCTTGGTGACGCCTGGGAATACAGCAATCGACAGTAATGTCTATTAACGCGCTCTCAGACGACTTCGGGGCCATTTAATGTAATTGAGTTTGTGATGGAAACAAAATCGCAACGCTCCGTATTTTATTCAGACTTTTTTTTAAATCGTTAATACAAGTGTTTCCACGATTGTTCTACCATTGCTGCTACGTCCTTTGAACATGCTAAGTGATCATTTGTGCCGAGTGTTTTCTCGAGATTGACCCGTGGATAGCGAATGTTTTGCAGCTCGATATTGTTGGGAATATTACAGCGAGTCTTCTAAGCAGTCGTTAAGAATAATAAAGCCCCGGCGCTCAGAGCGCCGGCCCTCTTTCTATCAGTTTTAATGGCAGCTTCTATTGGAGCTGACAGCCTCTGGTCCCGGCGTCCTTCACGAGTGCCGGCCACTCGAGAGTCCGTTTTAATGGACACGTCGGCAAACGAATATCCTCTTACATTCGCTTTATGGGAAGTGTGCAGAGGGTGGCCGCTTATTATCCCCCGTATAGTGGCCGTGTTTTCCCTCTGCATTGTGCACAGTCCTGGCGATCATTGTTGCGCGATAAGCAAGCTCGGAATCGTTGCCTCCCATTTTTTTACCCGATCTATCGAAAGAATGGATCCAGGATTTTTCAAGAATCCCAGTTAGTATCATTGCTCTGCAATAAAGTGATTTCCCCTGCTGTGACGATTACAAATTCGATTTGATCTGCCTCGACGATTACTTTGCGATGGTTTCACCACCGTGGCAAGCGGGAACGTGTGTTTTTCGCCAGGCAAATCGATAAACGGTACAGGCGGTGTAAATCAGGGTACGGGCCATTTGCAAAGTTGCCCGGCGTTTCGGCGTGCTTGTTGTCAAATTAATCGGCAAACTCATACGGTGGCTCAGCAAACCGTACGTCTCCTCGTGGAAACGTTCCCAGATTGTCCGCCACGAGCTGCCGATCGCAATGTTCTAAACCACTTAACCGCGGCCGCGGCGGCGGTTAGACGAGCATCGAAAACGCGCTCGCGCCACCGTCGAAACTACCGAAACCCCCGCTAAATCCCGTGGACTTCCGGAATTCGCGGTATCGCCGTTCATCCCTGAATTCGGGATTAGCAAGCCCGTGTCCCGTGTGGGTGCGTACACGTTCCCGCGTGCATGTATCGCGACGGCCACGGTGGAAGAAGAAGGGTGCGCGCCCGTTTCTCCTGTTTGTTTGTTGCCGAAGTTAACGTTAATCCACGCGAAAAGCGAACCGCGTCGGATAATTTCTGACTTATTACGGCCACGGAGCGATAGGACGCGGAATTAGACAGATTAACTTCGGGTATAAACCCTGCCGCCTCTGTTTCCCATCCCCCCTTCGTCCACAGTTCCGTGCAATTTGTTGGTGGGCACACAACATTGTTGCAGTGATATTCCTCCAACGGCAAGTAGAATACTGTCGCAAAGATGTCGGCGATGGTTTACCGAATTCAAACGATTATGAAGGGCTCTGAAGGGAGGTAAAGCGAATATAAAGAATGTACTGCTTCGAATTCAACCTATCCGCAAATGTCTCATCATGGATATCTCCAGTGACGAGCACTCTCGTCCAATAACCCTCGCAGGTCAATTAGGGTAGCTGAATCGCCGAGTATCCAAAAGACTGGCTTGATCCCAGATCCAGGAAACCGATCGGAAGCTTCTCCCGACAAAAGATCCACCCGCACTCTTATTAATTCGCAAGAAATTGTCCTCTGGGGAGGATAAGAACGAACAAAGGGCACGCGGATAAAGGCGCCGAGAGAGGAACCGACGAAAAAGAGTGGTCGAAGCAACGGCGCACGGGTAGAGGAATGCAAAAGGGGCATTCGCAAAGGAGCGCCGAGAAGCATCGAAATTACCAATGTACAGAGCCGCGAATCGAAGTTCCGCGTTCCTGGCGCAGCGAGCAGTAATACCAATGGCACAGGGGCGTAAGGATCGGGCGGGGGTTGGGCTCTGTGCACGCAAAATACGGCCGCACGGTCGTGTGCTCCTGAAAGGGGGTCGGATGGAGGCGAACAGAAGATAGAGGGATATTAATCCGCGAGTAACTCGCCGCATGGTAAACCCCCGTCGGGGTGTAACGGGTGTCTCGCTAGAACCGAGCCACCGGGAGCCGCTGATTTACGTTCCAAGTCGCCGCGAAGTTCATCCCCTCCCAGAACGTTGGCCGGGGGCGAGGCACGAGTTTACCAGGCTTTTTGGCACGTCCGTGGCCCCTGACTAATTGCCGAGCTACGTCGAGGCGCCGCTAATTCGACGCTTATCAAGGCCAGCACGTTTAAGGGAAGTGGCGCTCGCACTTTCACCCCCTCTCCCCGCTGGTAACGCCTCCGCGGCTGCTGTTATTAATAAGTGCCTACTCGAGACAGAATATTGCGGCAAAGGGGAAACACCTGCCAGCTGAGCGTTTTGCTTCTGGTAGCAGTCGCGGGTCGGGATAGGTACGCTCCAGGAACTATATTAACTTCGGTTGGGACGGCGCAGATTGTTCCCTTTGGAGGACACGCCGGGGCGTCGTTGCAGATTGTAATCTGGAAGAGGTGAGAGGATTATAGCGGGTGAGAGAAATGTAAGGGTTGAGGATGGTAGCGGAGTGGAATTTGAGGAGCTTAGGAAAGCATGGACTCTTTCAAGTCGATTTCCTCGTTGGAGAAACGACGAAGTTCCACTAAAAACGTCATCGATCAAACGAGCAGATAGGCCAACCCGTGTGCCTGGCACTGGCATCTTCAATCCATAATCATACGCGGGGCATCGTTCGCTTATGGATTCGGTTTGATGACAGTATTCTCCTGGTAATGAGAGGGTGGTCACCGCGGTTGGCACAGGAAATCGTCGATCACCATAAAATCCAGCCTAATGGTCGTCGGCGAGTAACAATTGGTTCCAGGAACCGCGGGGGAACCTCGGCCATTACGTGTACGTATCCGGGCCGAGAAAGTAGTTTGTTAATTGAGTGGCACGCAACGGTGGAGCCGCTTTAGCTGAAAAAGCGTATCGAATTCACGGGACCGGGTAACTGGAGACCCGCTTAATTTTGCTACTTTTTTCACCACTGCTAAACGATACCGCCCCCGCTGCTTGCTGACGAATAATTTCAATAAAGCGGGTCGAGGGTGGGGCGGAAAATGGCGCGACAGCCACGATGCCGCGAATTTCGTGGGTAGCCGTGGAAAAGCAATAAATCGCAGTGACCGGGCCGGTTCGACCGCGCCAGCCTCTCGAAAATATTTTATTTTCGCGCGATAGCCGGCTATGGGGTTGGCGCTGGCTGTTTTTCGGGGGGCTCGTAAACAACTTTCACGGTACGAATTGGCGTGCTCATCGAAATTGCGTGCCGGTGACGCGGGACACGTAGCCCCAGAAACAAACGTTCATTTATTATCGACCATCGTTCTCTCTGTTTTGCCTATCGCGATCGTTTCCTACCTCTTCGGTCACGTTCCTTCTACAGTACCTCTACGTTCATTCTACTGGTGAATCGCTAGATGGTGTCGTTAGATTCCTCTGAAAGGTGACGTAATGGAATAATCGCCGGTTTTGAATCAGCAAACATTCGGCGATGAAAATCGAATCCAAATATTGCCTTCCACGGGGCGATGTTCATCGGCGTGGAAAGGTAATATCTGACGAAGAAGATTGTTCCGTTTTCATATCGAAGAGCCATCGAGCGGAGCGGGGCTAAAGCGCTTTTCGCGTAAGTCGTTCTATTCCGTGGCGCGTCGACTCTGTTTGGGATCAGGAGTCGATCGGAAGTCGCGAGAATCGAACGAATACACAGCGAAAGCGGCGAGGTGTTCAGGCACGCTTTTGTCGACGATTCTCATTCGCTCGTCGGCGCACAGACGCTTCTAACGGGCGGTAATATCTCGCTCAAAGGCGTCGACGTTTCCACGTGTTCGCGTCGGCATAACGCGCAGCGCCGGGACCCTCGTTAAAGCGAAACAATGGGCATTCGGATTACATCCAATTCATTTATCACGCGCCTTCGCGAGTGCCGGGGGCTACCCGAGGGGAAGAGAGAAAAAAATATAATGGAAAACTGCGACCCCTCTGCTCTTATGTTCGCCGATCCTGGCGACCGGTCGCGCAGCCAAGATATTAATTCCCTGGTTAACCGTCTGCGAGCCGTTTCACCATTCATATTTCTGGCTTTAACGATATTCGTACTGTAATCGTTTGAATCCTCGTAAGAATGAAATGTGTTATTGTTGAAAGATTTACTTTGTGCATTCTGTCCAAGCGGAATAGGTTTGCGGTAGAAGTTTCCAGTAGAACGTCATATTTTCCTTCCGATCGTATCTTTTAACTATCGATTTCACGATCCGAACAGCTGTTAGTCGACGAGTACAAAGGGACTTTTTCGGAGGACCCGGTTATTTAATAGCCTCGTTAACGACATTAAAGTTCTCTGATTGCTACCAATTCAGTGATGGAGTAACGACATTATGGGCCCTCTGAAATTCGATTGGAAACCCCCAGCCTCATTGCGCTGCAGTAACGGCTGTAAAGATTGCGCCCTGATTCTATTTTCTGCTCCGTCGTTTATCGAACAACGCCTTTATTAACGACAGCCCCCATGGCTAAAATTGCGCGGTGCTTTAAAGAAATGGCTCCTAAATCTGGCTAATCAAACTTGCAATCAGTGTTACTTGTGTTAGAACTCTTGGTAAAATATAGAATAACATATTTATTAACAATAAGTGATATTAATGATACAACGGTAGAATACAACTCTGCTAGCTAAAACTGTTTGCGTAATATTATGTCTCTGCACCATGGAGGCTTTGTGCAAGTGAACGGAAGAAACCGTCACCTCCGCATCTTTCCCTGAGTTAACTGCGTCCCTAGAAACAAGACAAAGGGTCGTGGAAAAAGCCCAGGCGTCAAGAGGCCCAACGGTCTCCAACTGCTATCCTGCTTCTACATACGTGTAAATATCGTTGCATTCCAACAACTTGTTATTCATAATTTTAAACACCTGCGAGTAGCAAAACTGCGATCGATCTCTGTTCAACTGCCGATTGCCAACGAAAATCATCCCTCGCAATTGCAATCTTTTAGCAGAACTTCTTAAACCTCGTAAACGTATTCACACCTCGTTATCAGTTGTTGTCGCAGTTTTAAATTTCGAGAAAACCAAACCTAGAACGTCGAACACACTTTGGAACCCCGATGATCGACCACAAAGGCCACCCTTCACGCGGTTCAAGGCTACGATCATCAAGGATCACCTCGCGGCGGCGACGTCCACCGATCGATGAGTCTTTCGCGCGAAACATTCTCGAGACACGGTTCACAGAGCCACTCGAGCACCCGGGAACAATCGGTGTTCGATGATTGCGGATGACGTCATCGAGATGGGCGCGACATTGTGCGCGAACCCCCTTCGTTCTTACGCAAGGCCCTTCGAAACGCTCCACAGCTATTCATTCGACGCCGATTCGTTCAGAAGCCGACGCACGTGCAGGGACAAGGGTGCTAGACCTTGATAGCGTGCTGTCTCGCGCACAAAGCTGCTGAAAAATCCGTGTATGTGGCCCCAGGGGTCGTCGACGACACTTCATTCTTCCGTGCAGGCTGTTTCGCCGACGAGAGTTTCGATCGTGCCAGTAGGCGTTCTCCCCCAATTTATGATCCGATTCATCGATAATTTGAATATTTATTGCCAAAGGCTGGAGGCTCCGCCAGGCATGCGTAAATAGCCAGGCTTTTTCGAAAACATCAGCCCTGCTTAATCCGGCGCTCGATAAACGCCGACGTAGTTCTGTTTCTCTCCTCTCCATTGTTCCTTTTTTTCTCGCTAGGTTTTTCTCCCACCTGTAATATGAATGTACCGTTCGCACGTGGACTTTTATTCGGCTGCACAAAACGAGCGTGTATTTCTTTTGCTGCGATAAAATTTAATCCAACCCGCGAATCTTTCCAAGCCGATTAGCCGTGCCCGAGCCCCTGCGCGCCGCGTTTTCGCCCTTTGCCCGAGAGAGTGGTGGAAATATTATTAACCGAAATATTCCGCGCGGCTCGATTCAATGGCAGATCGAACGACCCGACGTCGACGCTCTATCGCCTGCAATTTGACTCGTTGATTTAATCCAGCCATTGAAATTTTACGATTTTCGTAAAACGATTTTACGCGGCACACGGTTAGGCTGCGTGAGGATGAGCTTTCGGTAGCCATAACCAGATATTCGTCTGGAAATTTATGAGCTCGCGATGGTTCGGTAAAAATGCGTATTCGCGTGGATACTTTTTGTCGATTTACCACGCTGGAATATCAATTTTGAATGCCTTTCTGTATGCTCGTAGTTCCTTCGCGATCAAGCAGTCATATGCTCACACCTGGCTGTGGGTAGGTATAGGAACAATGTATTCTACAGACCAACAAGCAATTTATACAGAGTCTCAAATTAATGGGACAATTCAAAACATGCAAATTCTTCATGTTTCTTCAAACTTGTTATAACAATTTTAACCCTCAAAAATGCCTCTCAAAATTTCCTCCACACATACTTTTGATATACCACATACCCTCATTTCATTAAGAGGGTACAGTATAAATTTTTAAGATTCGCCGCGTGGGTGGTCGGTAACCCCTTATCAGTGAGGGATCACGACTACGGTCCTCTTCTTACAAGGGAACACCGCGAACCCGGACTCAGCAATTGCAACGCAACTTTGTGGGTTTTAAGAGTGAGTCAAAACAAGAACAACGGTGTGTTTCATTTGGGCCCTATCGCACTTAAAGGGGGTGAAAACTAACCTCAAAGTCAAATTGGCACTTCCACTTTTTCGCGTAGGGGAAAGTGGGGTAAAACGGAACATCAATATTTCTCTTAGATAAGAGTTGCGAATGAGTTGGTATCGCGTGACATGAGACCAAAGGGTTCTCAAAGCATTTTGTGACAGACCATAGACCCGTGCATACGTTATTTTTCAGTTAAAAGAGTTGGAAAAATTTCCTGTATCGACGTTTCAATATTGTGTTGTACTTTCGACCACTTTTCGGAACTTGAATTTCGCAAATTATTAACGGTCAGTACATCGTTAGATTCTGTAGTTCCTACGCTACATTTTGACGTATTAAAAAGTTCTTTACCTCACGCTGAAGTGTAAATATTAAATGTTTACTAAATGATTGCATGTGGGGCAAAACGGAACACTTTTCGTGGGGTAAAACGGAACACCTATTTAATCAAATTGCACCAATCCAATTGTCTTGAAACTTCGCAGGGGTGCGTAGTTATTACGGCAATACAAAATTATGAAAGAAAAAAACGGGAGGGGTGAAAAAATTACCTAATCATCAATAAATATAACCCATAACCACAAATCCAAACGACTTGAAATCAGTCTATAACCACAAATCAAATAAATTCAATTGATATGCAATCGCATATAACCAAAAATCAAAAGACACTAAAAAGTAAATAATAAAAAAATATGAAAATTTGTTTAAGTTAAACAATTTTATTTAAAATGCACTAAAAACTGAAAAATTCTCCATGCACGTGTTGATATTCATTATTCATGTAAAAATCCATATGTATTCGGTTATATTCAGTAATTTTTATATTATCTGGTAAATAATTTTTCCTATGTGTATAATATATATTTTTGTTATATTTTATATGTAATAATTATACCTAAAACATATATTTATAGTTTTTAACATAAATGAATACATTTTAAATCATAAAAATAAAGATGTTGTACGTTTACATGGTGTTCAAGTGGGTGTTCGGTTTTATCCCACCACTTGAGTGAGGCGAAGATTTCAATACTTCAGGTAAATTTAATTTTTCGTCGATCTCAAAGATTTTTCTTAACAATGACTTTGATTTTCTTATAGTCTAAGGTCTACTGAAGAATCCCGTTGAAGTTCCGTGTCTTTTTCTCTTTCCGATTTTATGTTATCACCCTCCAAAGTTAAGCGTTCCGTTTTACTCCACTTTCCTCTACATATAACTCTCAAAGTACAACAGACCGAAAATAATGTTTCAAACAAAAGTGTAATGGTGCAATAAGCGCTACAAACTTGCGTTAACAAAATTTTAAAAAGTGTTTAAAAAAAATACCTGAACGAAAAAAAATTTATTCAAAATTTTGTTAACGCAAGGTTGCAGCGCTTAGTGCACCATTACACTTTTGTCTGAAACATTATTTTCTGTCTGTTGTACTTTGAGAGTTATACGCAAAAAAATGGAAGTGCCAATTTGACTTTGAGGTTAGTTTTCACCACCTTAAAGCGCGATAGGACCCAAATGAAACACACCGTTGTTCTTGTTTTGAGTCACTCTAGAAACCCACAAAGTTGCGTTCCAATCGGTGAGTCCGGGTTCGCGGTGTTCCCTTGTTAGTAGATTAAATTTGATGTCTATGGAAAACGAAAGGTTGGCTGCAAAGATATTGTTTCTGCACAAAGTAATGAGCAGCCAAACTGCCTGCTCGGATGTGATAGCGGAGATTAATTTTAATGCGTCCACGGTCCATCTTAGAAGTCTCCCGCTATTCGATACTAAAATACCTTCGCGTACAGTAATTATACGGCAGACCCCATAAATCATGCTATGCTCCAGTTCAACATAGAATTCGGGGATGTGGATCCTTTCTTGTTTTCCTCGAATGTTTTCGGCGAACGGATGCGTGGCTGATTACGAAATGTTTAGGGTGGGTTGTAAATGGGTCAGACGCTGGTTAAGTTTAGTCATTTTTGTACTTAAAGGGATTATTCCCTGATATAAATAAATAAATAAATAAATAAATACCCCCCGGTATTACCGAAGACTTCGAGTTCGAATTGACAGGTATTTTGTATGTATTCCCTGGGACTTCGAAACGGTAGAGGACTTTTCGATGTCCCGTTGCATGAGGAATTTGCATGTTTCGGATTGTCCTATTATTTTGTGACACCCTATATAACTGTTAAGTGAAATGCAGCCGTGAGCGTGGTGCTAGTAGAATTTCGCTGTGGTCTGTGTAGTATCCGACCACATTCTCCTGAAATATTTCACCGTGCCCCTTCCTGCCGCGTGAATGTACAATTATCGTTAGACATTCCTTCCTGTTGATATATTTACTTAAAATACAAGTGGACGCGCTGCTAATGATTCTGCTTTGAATACTTAATCGTCCCCGACTGGAAAGTGTTGAATATCCCGTTAATTGCACGTGGACAACACGTTCTTGTACATCACAGCTGCGCCTCCAGACAACGATGTTCCTCCCACGGGCAAGGATATCGAACTGAAAGCAACCTGGTCAGTCCGTCTTGTACCTCCCATCTCTCTCTCCATCCGCCTAAACGGAATCTGCGGCTGGGCGACTACTTAATTACTTAGGTGGCCGGCAAATGGAGATTGAAAGGGGGCAGCAGTGTTGCGAGAGATTGCTACTATTTCTCGTGTAACTGTTCCGCAGCCAGAAGTAGTTAGTCGGTGAATAACATCAACAGAAAGATCGCTCGGCGGGATGAAATCTGTTCCGTCGACAGTTCTTCCTTCCATCCCGCGGATCTTCTTTCCACGGCGTCTTCCCCCCAATCGCCCTCGCTCGGAAATCCCCGCGAAGGCCCCCCGGTACTACCATCCTGGCGCTTTGTGTTCCGCTGTTTGACTTGCGTTCTAACTACCCAAGCACGGAATCAACCTTATATTTTACTTCGAGAGCCAGCTCGCCCTGCCTCCGCCTTCTATGGCAGAGAACTATTGGAAAGTACTCGCGATCTTTCCTCCAGCCGCCCCTCGATTTTCTATCCATCGTTCCTCTCCCCGCGACAGCAAAGGAACGCACCCCCTCGCCTCCTCGTGGATTTCCTTTCGACTCCTTCCATTCCGCCCGTCCGCTAGGCTTAAATCTTCGATTTGAAAACTTCCGACCTGCCCGAGGTGATTTGCCCGGCCTCCCTTATTCCTGGCCGACGATATTCCAGGCGATCTAGGTACGATCGCCCCGATTTACGTTTCCCGAGGATCTCCTCAAGGTTTGCACAGTCGGCGAGCCGAGTTGCGTCGTTCGAGTCGAGGGAAGTTCGCGTTGACGGTAAGTTTATACATAGATTGTCTTGCGTTGAGCCACAATCGAGAGGCACAATTCAGTGGACTGTACCTACCAACGTCCCCGAAGCATCGAGCATCGTCCTGCCGTCAGAAGGCAGTGGATAGTAGGAGCAGAATGCGGTCATCCCGTTACGACGATTTCCGCGCGGAAGTTGGCGCTACGCGAGCGTCTTTCCGCGTCTATCCGAGTGGGAGAACACTTGCTAGGCTTCAAGGGAACTTGCTGCAGCGCGAATTCCAGGATCGCGGGCTATCGAGAGGAAGATGGGAGGATGGGGAGAGGTTAAGGAAGTTGGAGGGCGGCGGTGAAACGATTAAATGGCATTCCACGAGCCACCGAAACTTTTCGTTCGCTCAGGCAACTTCTTTCGGAATTCATGGCTCACTCAGCATTCCGCTTGGATTATGTCCGGACTCGCCGTTAGATCGCTGGAGATTTGTTCGACGTGCCGCGAAATCGATGCTTTTCTCCTTCCCCCGCCCCTCGCTCGGCCCGGGAAAAAGTTGTTATTAACTCGCGCCGCGGCGGGCAGGCGCACGATTCAAATGAAAATGCTTTCGACCCGTTCGCCAGACGGCTGTTGAATTACTTTTTACGTAGCGATTCCCCCTTTTTTTTCTCTCGTTCGGAACGCAAACGCGCCGACAGCCGACCGGAAGAGCTCGCGTAATAATTCAACGCGCCCGCTATCGACGCCTCCCCCGTTCAACGGAATAAAATATTCAACCGGGCGGAGATTTAATTTGTATTCTGTAACGGCGATAATTTCACCGCAAATAATTCGCGTTTTATCGAATCGCTTGAATAATGGGCTTAGCACGGTCGACTCGCTCGCGGACTCGCCAAAGAAGATTAACGGAACGAATGGCAGACGAATAAATTAAGCGAGGAGGGTGATTCCGTTCTCATAATTTCAGAAAAATTTGTTTCGTCATGGGTAATGTATTCCATCTCTCTTTGTGGGGATTGAATTAATACCCTCGAATCCTAACCAAAATGATTCTCTTTACTGTAACATTATCCCGGTCTTCGCGTCCTGAACGTCCCCGGAGCCCATGACTTATCGCAGCCTTCCATTCCCTTCATCTTTACTTCTCGTCAATCTCGCCCTTCTCCTTCTCTCTTCACTTATCGCTGGGAAAATATATTCCGTTGGAGAACGCCGAGGAAAAACAGCCCGTCAGTCTACCCCCGGCAATCATTCATCGATCAATCCTTCCGTGAGTCCCGCTAAAAAACCGCGACATCATCGTTAAATCGCGGTAGGATAGTTAACAGGGCATCGCGGCACCGTGGCTTCTCCCGGGGAAAACGAGATATCCGCGGCCGAGTTACGAGGATCTTCCCAGAGAGGAATCCCAAGGAGATCCGAGTACACAGGATCCTGTAGGGCAAAAAGTCGCCTACCCTCGTCCGATGCTGATAGATTCCTGATGTGCTTCTGGGATAGAAGGTTTTTGCGCAGTTCACTCGAAACCTCTCTCGCATCGGGACCGCCGGCACGGAAGAGATAAGAAGTCGATGTATAGTGGGACCAGTGACATGAGAATTATATTTTAGACCGGATATATATCAATGGCCGGAAAGATGCACGCGTAAACGAGGTTTTAATACGCAGGAGCACTTCGTCCTTCCTACTCTTCGATTTTCTGCGATTGAAATAATGTGGGAGTGCGAAGACTCTCCGATTGACAAAGTTATGTTTGGAACACAGTGATTGGGATGTCAAGAGTGTGTGTTGTAAGTGTGAATCCGGGGAAGCGCAAGATAAGAATGGAGAGCCAGTCGAATGGAAGACATCGTTGCCTGAACCTCTTAATAAATACTTCTTACTTTTCCACAAGTTCCAAGCTATTTAATCCTGCCGGATCAGCAAACCTACCTACAATTGTATTAATTTAGAGAAATTAAGGGAAATGATTAGGAGTCTACTAGTGTACGATTCCTACAGAATCTTGCGACGCTACCCCCAAAATACATCCAGTGGGTCAACACCAGAAAATGGCTTCGCCTCGTTCAACGTTATCCTAACTGACGGTAACTGTCGCTCGAAGAATATTGCTTTCCCCTGGCATCCCGAAATAACGCGTGTTCTTTATCATCCCCGTCTGACATGGTCTTGATGAGCCCACCCTCCCCCGTTCCTCCACGCAACGGTAAGAAACGCGCGTAGGGATGCTTTGTTCCTCACGTATCCGCTATTCGATTAATGATCCTCACGTTCCCGCGATAAACCATCCTTCTTCGCCGGCCTCATCCCCCGCCGACGTGGGGATAATCATCGCTCCGCCCTTCACCCCCGCGCGGACCGTGGCAAGTCGGTTGCATTCGGAGGGTTGACGGTGCACCATTCAAAAACTAAGTGGATCGCGTACCGTCGAGCACGTCCTCGTTTCCCGTTGGCGTATCGACTGGCGAGAGGCCGCTTACCTGCGAGGCAATTGAAGTGGTTTATCGATCGCGACGCAATGAGCAGGCACGCCGCGAAGGTTTGAAACACAGCTTAGAGCAAGAACCATACAAGACCATCTTCGAGTGATCCCCATAGAAGAGACTCAAGCCTCGAGTGGATCATTCCTGCGCATGAAGCACGTACTTGTTTGGGAGCCAAATTGGCTTAACTCTTCCGCTGTTGCCTACTCCCTCCCCGGCCCCATCCTCCTCGCGAGTCGGACGGCCATGGAAGCCGATAACTCCGTACAACCTGCTCCAAAAGTACTTTCCAACCTTCCCAGCAGCGAGTTCTGTAATAAACAAAGTAACTCCGCCGCTCCCGTTCCTAAGTGCGATGCCTGCGAGTTTTACGATTAACGAGTCTCCTTTATGGCAATTTGTTGGATCGTTGAAACGATGTTCGGGGGATGAATAGAGGGATAGTCGTGACCTCGCGACTTCTTCCAACAATTTCGCTATCTGGATCGTTACTTTACTTTAACCGCCACCACACGGTGCCCTTAAAAACCTGGGGATGGACCATCAGCGAGGAACAGCGCCATCCCTTCAGACCGCAGCACGTCCCGGAACGAACGGTCTCACCTGGCCCCAATTCCCCAGCGGCCTCGCATCGTCGATTCTTAATTCGCGACCGGACGCCATTGTCGCCATTTTCCCGGCGATTAACCCGCCAGCGGTCTTACCTTCGTACAAATTTCCCCGTCTCCCCGGTGCCGCGGCTATTTTTCTCGCCTAATGCACGCTCGCATTAGCGTCACGGCGGCCGCTCTCCACGAGAGGGAAAATTATAATTTCCCCGGGAGAAGAGTCGTCCGTTGAATTTACCGTCCCGCGATACGTTCCACGCGACGCCCCACGGAACCTTCCCTGCCGCCCTTTTGCCCCCTCGCTTTTTTATCTGCCCTTCAGCGGTGTCCCTGGTGGCCCGTGCCTCGACCGTCCCGCGATAAAACGCGAACACGCCGAGAGGGTGGCGTGAAATTATTTCCGCGCACGCTGCTGCGTTTCCGTCGGAAGATATCGGCTTCCCAGGTCGGGCAAACGGGGGCGAAAAAATCGTTTCGAGGCGGGACGATATCGGGGCATCCTGCGCGCCCAACGGGTGTTTTCGACCCGAGCACCGTTAAGCTCTTTTAAATTTCGCGTAAGCGGTTCTCGAGTCGGTTCACTGGAAGCTTATCAAGCGTTGGATCTGGCGGGGATTGGAAAGGAAGTTTGGGAATGTACCCACTGCGTGTAGAAGCAATTGCAGAAATAGTAATCGAATCTTGCGCGGAGCTTGCGTTAGATCTGCTTCGTGGCCTTGGATCGTGGCAAAGCATCACGGCGTGGAAGAGCGCTCGTTGGTAATCGAGCAAAGTGGTGGCGTAATAAATTCAAGGGGATCGTTACCAATTGGTGGAAGGGTGGCGGTGTTATTGTTTGGCAAACGCGATCGGCTGGGGACGAATCGCCCGTACGGATTAACATACTCCGTCGCGTTTGTTGTGTGTAATTACGATCAACTGTATTTTCCCGCGTAAATATGCCCGCGATGCCTCCGTATAATTACCCGTTACCCGTCGGCGGCGGGAAATCGATAACGTTAATTACAGGTAAATTACGCCCGATGGATTTCTGTTTCTACTTGAAATCACGCCTGCCCCCGCCATTCTTCCTCTCTTCCATCGCGGCCGGTTAATTTCGCGCCGCGCGAAACGTCACGTTCCGCGCGGTGATTTAATTAAACCGCGATAGAGCTTCGACATAATTTAACTTGCTACCATTGGCCGAAGAAAGGGGCGGACAGCGGGCAAGGGGGGCGCGTAGAGAGGTTAGAGAGGGCCGTAACCAAAATGATACCGAGCGCCATGGCAATTACGATTTGTCCAGTTTACCAGGGCCATCGTGGTCCGAGGCAGACCGGCGGTATTGTTGGCTAATGCGGATCATCGAATTTTCCCCTGGTGTCAGCGTTACGTTCCCGCCTCGTTTCGCGATTTAACGTCCTCCGAGGATAAATCGTGAGCCTGGCAGCCCGTCAAACCGCGTACAACAACGCTAGTAGAACAGTGTCATCAACTGCTTCGCGAATATCGCGACGGACGTGCATCCGGGGAGTATCGTAATTGGCCAATTAAATCAGTCCCGGTCGCTTCGTACGTCAACGTCCGCCGCGATGGGCCATGCTTCACGCGGTTCGACGTAGGCTTTAGATCATCACTGACACTGGATGCTTCTTCCAAATCAGAGATTATTCGGTCCCCCCTGAAGGCTCGGCTAAATGGAAATCGATCTCCAGACTTGGCACGCTCTTAAATTCAAAGATATCTTCACGCATAAAAGTCATCCTACATCCTTCAACACCTTCTCAAGAGAAGCTCTTAATCCGTCCACTCCAAGTGTCTTTGAGTCAAGCTGAAACCAGTGCTCGTGGCATGTGTATCCAAAGCAGGTACAGGACGATTTAATTAACTCATTGTGATCGTCACCGCGCTAGGAAACGAACAATTAATCCCGCATGCCGAGGCTGCGAGGGCAAGCGTCTGCTAAATCTCACGTCGGGTTTATTTGGCTTGCGGAGGTCGCAGGTACAAGCGGGCGGGCGCGTTAAATACGTAACAACTGGCGAGGTGGCACGATACGCGAGGTAAACGAGACCCCGAGAACCGGAAGCAGAATCAAAACTCGCGCGAAATCTCTCGCTCGGCGAACTTGCCGGCTGGTAAACACACGGCGTTGGTAAATACTTCGTCCCGTGCACGCACATTCGCGCGGAGGTCGACGGTGCTATTAATTCGTGTCCCGAGTCTGGTAATCTGAACAGTTTGGGTCTGGTGTTTGTGGCGAGAACACGTGCCGAGCTCGCTGCGTTCGTGCCCGAAAAATCGGCCCGTGATTCGAGCCGCTGGGTGCACTTTCATGTCGACGTTGCCGAAGGTAGGCTTAATCAGTTCTTTGGAGAAGATATTCTATTCGTTTATTTAATTTTGCGCTCGTATGCAAATATTTCGGTATGCAAAATTGCGCTCGCAATTAATATTTTCTGATTAAAATCCATCGACGTTCCGTCTCTCAGACACGTGACATTTGTATCAATAATTAAGCACAGATTACGCAACATCTGCATAGTTCAATGCGAACAAACGTTTATTGAAGGTTTAATGAGCGCCTCTCATGGCGCGCGCAATTTCCCCTGTGCAGATTAATTAACGGTGTGCATTTGATTTTAAATTAGCAACGGACCCATCGAATTCTCGATTTCGAACACTCGATACGATATCGACTATAGGATACCGAGTTACCGCGCGGGGAACGCCGAATTTCGCTACCCGTAAACAGCGCCAGTAGTAAGAGCCAACGTTATGTCAGCCGAGAGCTGTTCGCCCGTCAGAGTTTATTATTGCTATTTGTCTTTCGTGTTAATCACCGTCCGTGTTTATTCGTGGCTCAATATGGACGATGGATCTATCGCGTACGTGGCCAGTCGTGGTCGAAACGTGGCCAAATTTCACCGTGGATTCGAACTCAACTGACCACCACTGGTAACACGTCTTCGTCGATCCAGCCCTGCACGCTAGTGTGGATATTTGCGACTGTGATTAACGCAATTATGAGCTCGTATATAGTTTTCCCGCGGAGCAGTGGCGGGCTCGAGAAACCCGAATTGTTTGACGAGTCTGGTGGTCCCGTAGCCTCGAGTCTAACGAATCATCTCGGTCGATTTGGCGAAATCGATTTTCCGTACACATTGGACGGCAGCAGCCACTTAATTAATCGTGGAGCTTGAAAATTGCCCTTAAATGGCTGGAGGGACGCGGGCACTGGAATCAAACGATTATTCCGTCGCGCGAGTCAGGCTGGATAATTTTAGCTGTTAATTAAGGGAGACGAAAGCGTCTCTAATACGCTCCACTCATTTTTCTTCCACCGCTCCCCTGCCCCGCGTTACTCTTTCACGAGCTTCTTCCTGGGCACGGTTCGCTCGCATTTACAGGCTGAAGTGGCCGAAGTATCTAATTACGTTACTTCTGTTCCACTTGAAGGGAACAAGTTCGCTTCGTGTCTGAGAGTGATCAACCAGAGCACGAAGGCTCTTCTGGTTTCTTCTTTGGCTTCGATACGGTTTCCTGGGGCTCTTTATTTCGATCGTGTGGGGCACAAGATTTGTTATACGGCCTAACTTTTAGAGTGGCTTTGATGATACTTGAGACCAGCGCCAACTTGATATCGTTCCTCGCGATAGCTTGCCTTGTGTCGTGAGAGACGCAGGACTAGCCTCGCCGAAGACGTGATCCCGCGATTTCTTTTAATTAAAAATGCTTCGAAGCGGAATCGCGTGACGAAAAAACACCCCTGTCTGTTAACGCCTCGTTACGAAGGAGCTTAAAGGGAAATTTAAAAGAACGCCATCCGATCGCAAGTTCCAGCTAATTTCGCGGGAATTGAAATTCAAGCGCTCCCTTTTTCCATTTCTTGGCCCGGTTGGCAGGCTTCGAGCTGAAACGAGCGCCGAATTTCCTCCGCGAAACACGTTCCCATTGTCCTCGAGTTAATTGCTCGGTAATTACGGGACGAAGGGGCGGAACGAAAAGAAGAGAAAGAAGGAGGACTTATTTCCCACCTTGAGTTTTCCAGTTTTTCCTTAGCTTCCTCGTGCTTTCACGTTTTGCAGAGTGCTTGGAGATTTACTCACGACCACCTGTCTCGAGCCACAGGGATTTGTCGTCGATCGTCTTGTGCTATGTATCGAAATAACTGACAAGGAAGAAATTTTTGTTGAAAATTCTACTGTCACTTTATGATATACTCCAAATTTATTCCTTAGGGGAGACCGGGGCTGGTTGTCTGAAGGGGTAGGTTGACTAATTGTTAATAACTTTGCACCGACATATGCTCTTCTGCGGAAATGATCACTATAGAAATTATATTCTACTTTGCCATGCATTTATGTCCGACCCCGCGATCGCACGTTTTTTAACAGTTATCAGCGTTTGTCGAAAAATTGACTACGTAAGTAAATATTTTTTCTTAAAGATTTTATGTTTTCACGCTCTATATAGATACAATAGAATAAATGTTAAGAGACTATTTTAAAGTTTGTTTATTACACGATATATTGACATAGTATTTTTGTTTATACATACATAATTGAAGGTTATATAGATTATTGAAGTCAAAATAATCGGTCGGGACTGGTTGACTAATAAGGTTTAAATTGTTATTTTGTTATTCATAAAGCGATTTTTATTTTTTGTTTGAAGAGTCTAGTCGGGTAAGCATCGGGAAAACGGCCCCAGCACCAATGTTAGTATTTATGTGTACTAAATAATGCTCTTTACCTAAAAAACCACTGAGAGAAATTTCATATTTCTACCCCCTTTCATTAAGGTGATATGGGGATAACAACCCTAAACTTTACACTATGTTATAAATACATTATAATTAATGTTTAAGTTGAACAAATTTTCAGCTTATTATTAAAATATGAAAGAAAGAATTTAATATTTTATAATGAAACAACTCTTGTCACATTGTGTTATTTTATTATCACTAAGATAAGTTACCTACCCCATACTGTAAGTCAACCAACCCCGATCATGGGGCTGGTTGACCAGCATGGAAGGTGTTAGAAAAACATTAAAATACCTTAATTGTTGTCACATTGAGTCAACATTAACAATTTAATCAGATAGGCAAATGTATGCCCTATCAAATATACTAACCGGTTTAATGATATTTCGCCCACATAATTTATTAAAAATTAAAAACTGAAAAACTGGGCTACCAGCCCCGGTCTCCTCTACTGTGTATTCGTGGAGTTTAAAAATACCGTTCCTGGGAGAATTAAAAAGTTAAAGGCAGACGAATTTATCCAACATCATTTTACTTCGATTCCCGTGACAAAAAATGTCCCATCAGATCCATTGAGCTTCATTGCGGCGTTCCGTGTTCCAATTCACTTTTATCGCGAACACGCGCGCCCCTGAATCGGCGATGTTCCATAAACAATTCCCCCGTCGTTCTTCGTTGTGCTTCGCGGACCCTCGCCCACTTCTCCGACAATTGAATTAGGCATTTTAAATGCAATCGAATCGAGTGCCGGCTGCGTCAAATATTCGTCAGCCGGCGTTCGAGCGGGCCGGATTACGCGCTTTGGAATAATAATGTCATCGAATTCGTGACCGTACAAACCGTTCCTCCTGGCCAATTTCCATGACGAAATTTCGCGAGCCGGGCTCGCCACTGATTGCCCGAAAGTACACGATAATCGTTACTCTCTGCCACGCGCGATTTCCCTGTTCGCTGCTGGCTTTGCTTTCCTACCAGTCGTACTCGTTATCCAAAGAAAAAAAATGGTCCGTATCAAAACTATTTTATGGAATCGGTCTGCAGGTTATAGCGAATACATTGGAGAACTTAGGGTCACTGTTTCTTTTAAACCTTATCGTCCGAAGAGTTTCGTTTCACCTCGGAGGAAACAATTTGTAATCTTCAGTGGTAAATGGTATAAGTTTACAACTGATTCACATATGATAAAGGATACACGCAGCCGTAGAGCTTTCCTTCGCGCAAGGGAAGGCGAAATGTATCTATTAAGTGGAACTAGCTCGTATATGGTCAGACATGCGCTGCGAACTAACATTAGTGGAACTCACATTTTATAATAATTATCCTGGTTCAAACATCAATTTTCCAAATCACAGGGAATAATGTAAACGCACATGGACGAAACGATAGAGTCCGTTTCACACGAGGCAAAAATAATTCAACTACGAATAATAGAGCAGCAAGCTTTGATAATTGGCCAGCGCCAGAAGCAAATTCGTCGAAATTAGCCATTATGGTCTCGATTACCGGGCCAGAGATGAATAAATAATCAGCCAGTGTGCAGTTTCGTTTAGTTTCTAGCTGGCGCGCCGAGAGGGGTGCAAGGCGGGGTGGTGGGATCGGCTCGAACACCGGCAAGCTCGGGAGCACGTAACGTGGCCGCGTTTCGAGTGCAAAATTCCGAGAGGTACGTGACAACGGTCCTTTTTTCCGTGACAAGGGATCCCATAGTGGCAACAAACGTTTCACCGTGCTGCGAACAAACGCTCGCTAACGACAAATAACGACGGATTCTAACGCAGCAAGATTATACGGACACGCGACCCACATATTTAAACGAGTTCGCCCCGATTCTGAATCTTGTATTTTTTTCTTTTTTTTTTTGACGAGCAAACGCGAGCTCGCGGCTTTACAGTTGCAACACGAATGGACCGCAGCGAATACGTTAGAGATTTTTTGGTAAAACTCGGGAGCGCGAGGGTAAACCTAACGGGCAAGCATCTCGCGTTCCAGTCACGATTTAATCTCGTTCAGTCGAGATCCCATTGTGCCGTCGAATCACGTTAAAGTTGTTTGTAATTTCGAGGTTCGTATTTGCTCGCGGTCTCACTCCCGTCCTCCCTGTCTTCCGTTCGTTAAACCAGGGAGGGGGCTACGTCATGGGAAATTATGAGCAGCGCGCGAACGAGGACGTCGTAATTATCTCGGTTCGTTACTTGCGCGACTCGTAACCCGCGACGACGTCCCGCGGACGTCGAGAGGTAAATTTTAAAAAACTTGGCCCACACGGTAGTTAGTCGGTCGATTTAATGAAATTCTCGCGATACGTACGGGCCAGCGAGCCGCGTAGACGTTAGTGACGTAAACGAAGTGGCCATTAATAACGCGAAATGGCTCCGCGGTGTCTCATTATTTTCCTTTTCGTATCTTTAATTAGCGAGGGGGAGAATTTGGAGCAAGAAGCGGGACGATCCTTAAACCGGACTTCCTCCTCCATTCTCGTTAAGTGCCATTCGTTTTTCGACTTCCGACACCATTCTGCTTCGATCCCGCGGAAATAATCGGTGGCGGGAGATAACGACGTGCGAATTCAAGCGGTATGAGGAAGAGGAACGAGTGGTTGTTCACTTTTACGAAGTTATAATCCGCGGTTGAAAATTGAACCGGTGCCAGGCGTCCTGAAATCACATTAGACACGCGGCAACAGGTCAAATACTAATGTATCGACGAAACAACGAGACCTCGCCAACTTACGTCGAGTTTGATCGTATGGGACGTCTCTAATTATAAACTAGGTTCGTAATACGTACAGTTGACTTATTGGTATCTTCTACTGATTGTTTTGAAAGGCTTCATAGCATTTTAGTTTAGGATCCACCAGTTTCTCTCGTTATCTTCTAGAAGCCACTGCACCCTCCTGCACGCACTGCTATACATATACGATGCACTGGCTGGGTTCGATAGTTATCTGTATGCGTTTCGCGACCAATGAATCGTCGATTATCTCGCGGGGCGATCGAAAGCGCGAGGGATCGTGCCCGGTATCGGAGCGCCAAGTCATTAAATTCAGGGAAGCGAAAATTAATTTCGCGTTATTCTCGCGAACCGTGCAGAAAGTGTGGGGTCGGTTGAGCGCAAGCTGCGAGAGAGGGGAATTACGTGACAGAATCGAAACTAGTTTCCGAAGCTGTTCCCCGTCTCGGTGCACAGCTACGTTATCGCCGGAATTCGAGATTTCCCATTTAACTTTCGTTTAATTATTATTATGGAGCGGATACGGCCGCGGCGCTGTTATCACGGCGGGCTCGCGACGGTCGAAGCGGCTTTTTCACCCCACGTGCAAAAACCAACGGAATTATGAAGCACTTGCCCCGTGTATTGACCGCCGCCGACCCCCTTTAAAATTTATGCGCATGGTTTTCATTCATTTTAAACGGCGTCGGACGCTGCTTTTAACAATTCATTCCCCGGGATTAACCCATGGTCACGTAATTCGCCGCGGGAAATAATCGAGTAAAGTATATACGACATAAATCTTGCGTGGGTGCACCGTGTGACCTGTTGTCTAGTAATCGTTTGATAATGTTTTTTTGGGGTGAGAGGCGACCACGGTGAGCTCTCTAATTACGCTTGAAGATTGGTGTACATTCATTACTGATAATCTTTTGATATCCCATCTTGTAATCGCAGCGGCTACTCGTGTGACCACGAAACCAGTGCCGTTTCTGGGTTTTGCCCGCCCAGGTGCAAGAACGATATTGCCGTCCTTATTAATTTAATATTCTTTAATTAAGAATTTGATATGCAGTGTTTACTTTTATATCTATATATACATAATTGAGTCTTAACCCTCCGGCGAGTGCGCTTTGTCGAATCACACGAGCGGGCGCGCTGCGGCCCGTTATACCGCGAACAGAAAGACACTAATATAGTTCAATAATAGCAAAATTTATTGCATAAATGACAAGAACAGTAAAATTAGAAGTAGTTCGTACAAGATAAACAAAAAAATACTAGAAAAAACAATAAAAACCAATAGTAGTAGGTGTTCGATTGGCGTCCAGGTATTGTCGCCGAACTCTCCATATCGAACAGGCGTCCAGGAATATCCTCCCGTACTCTTCTCTCTCAACGATTGGGTATTTAAGAAAGGGGCTTTGTACTCTCGCGATTCTACTCTACTGAGGCGTCCAGGAGTTACTCTGTACTCTCCCGTTCGGTTGGCGTCCAGGTATTATCGCTGTACTCTCCATTCCGAACGGGCGTCCAGGAATATTCTCCCGTACTCTCCTCTCTATTCTAATGAGGCGCCCAGGAGTTACTCTGTACTCTCCCGTTCGATTGGCGTCCAGGTATTGTCGCCGAACTCTCCATATCGAACAGGCGTCCAGGAATATCCTCCCGTACTCTCCTCTCTCAACGATTGGGTATTTAAGAAAGGGGCTTTGTACTCTCCTCTCTATTCTAACGAGGCGTCCAGGAGTTACTCTGTACTCTCCCGTTCGATTGGCGTCCAGGTATTGTCGCCGAACTCTCCATATCGAACAGGCGTCCAGGAATATCCTCCCGTACTCTCTTCTCTTTTCTAATGTCATGCTCTGTACTCTCTCGACCGATAGGCGTCCAGGTATTATCGCCGTACTCTCCACATCGGTCGAGCGTCCAGGAACAGACTCTAGTTCCTCCAGCAGGCGTCCAGGTATTATCGCCGAACTCTCCTGCCGGAGTCCCTAAGCTGTCCGAGAGCGGCCGTCGGTCTTACCTCGTCCTCTCTCTCGGAACAGCGAAGAAGGAAAATGCCTTTGCGGGCCTCTAATTTATACCCGATCGTTGCTATCCGCGGCCGCAGAAATCAACAAACGCGTCGTCAACCGCGAGCCTCGCGAGTCGCGGTTCCGCGCCCGCACGCCTCTCCTGTCGGGCGGCCTACAGCGTGTTCGCGAAACGTCTCGGCGGTCAGAGTTTCTCAATCCTCTTTTTCTGCATGCTACAGTACTTCAATAGCCACGATTGAATAGTCAGCCAAGCATATCTCGATGGACACTGGGATACAACAAAGAACATAAATGAAATCTCTAAACACATAAAAATGTGGCATAAAAGGTCGCGGCGCGCCCGCCGGAGGGTTAATGGGAGAAGAACACATACGCCAAAACACCATTTCAAGAAAATCAATTTCAATTTTTGTAAGGATGTAACACCGCGTTCTTCAATCGTTCTGAAAACAGGAGTCATGATCTGAAAATGATATGTGTCTTTATTTATACTGTAAATCCGGGAGAGATGTGGTCGGACTATCCCATAACGAAGAGAGTGATCGACCACCTTATCAAAATAAATTAAAAACGAATACATACGTATTGTTGGGGTGACACAGTAGTTTTATGCATATTATATCCCCCCAATATCGGAATAGTGTAAATAAACTTACCTGTCTTTCAAATATCACCAGCGCTGTAACTTGGTCTAAAAACTTTCAGACTCGTACAAATTTTTAAGTGTTTCCTATAATTTAAATATGGATTTGTGACAATGGTGAATGTAATATCAACAACAAGCGCATTCATTTATTTTGTGTCAATGACACACAGTGCCCTATCTTGCGTCATTCTTAAAATATCAACACTGGCCGGACTCTCCCGGTGGTCGAACTCTCCCGGACTTACCCTAAGTTGCGAGCAAGTGGTTTATGTGCCCTTTTTCCATCAAATGCCTCAATTTTAAAAAGTTATCATGCAAAAAAGTTTCGAATGTTATTCTTATTAGTCAAAATTGTAGATATAACAAACGGCCTGCGGTCGCCCCTAGTTTTGGCCGTCCAGTTGCGGAAGCACCTTCTGCACCCTGGCAAGAAACGGTCCTGCACGAATCCCTTGTACCGTACGCTCGGTCACACACCGAGGCACGTCTTTACGCCATCGAGCTCGTGATAGAGCGTTACCACGAGCTCCAAGCGGTTTCCAGCTGCAGTTGCATTGTCCGAGCGGGTATGAAAGCCGGTGGGTCCGCAGACCGCGTCAGCTCCGACCGCAGCGGGGTAGCAGCGACGCTGACGCGACGCCTGGCGTAGTAACACGTGGCGCAAAACGCGACGCGCTGACGTCTGTCTGCTGACGTAGGATCGCCAGGACATCCGAAACGGCGTGGTTCGCGGGCATAGGGACGGCGTTATCGCGTCTCCCCGACAATACGGCCAGGCCGGAGGATCCCCGCGGCCACGGAGAAAACGAAAACGGGAACACCGGCGAAGCAGGGCCGTTGTGCAGCCGTCAGCTCTGCGAGACGGCGCGAGTGGAACCGTGCTGGCTGGTTCGCCAGCGGAATGACACAAGTCTTGGGCTTCCTGGCCGCATTTGAATCGCAAATTCTACGTAGTCATTGTTGCCCGAGCGAGCAGCCACGGAACGGATACAAGGCGCATCCAACCGGGCCGGGCTTGCGGATTCCTGGCCCGTTCGCCGTTGACTTTGATGCGAATTAAAAGGGATCTTCCGGTTGCTTTGAGCCGCAGCATCGTGTTCCCAGCCACCGTCGCCCCCTTCCGGGCCACGCGGATGGCATTCGTCGGCTTGCTGCGGGATTCTGGGTGAACGAACATGGGGGATGAACGGGGGGAATGGAGGTCACTGGGAAACTTTCCTAAGTGCTTGCCTACGGTTCAGACTGTAACCGTGATGAGGGCTGTGAGGATATTGCTGTGGAATTTCTGCTGATTTCAGTCTCTCTTTAGTAGGTATCGAAAGGGAGTGAATGTAAATCGAATCTCCAGATCTCTAGAGTCGCGTATAAACGCTCGGCGTACCACAAGTTCGTTCCCGCTGCGCATTCTTGCGTCAAGTTTCAGCGCCCACTTTTCCCCGAAATCTGGCATTGAACTTCGCGCAGGGACAAGGACGGAAGCCCGCCTCGCCGCAATTACCCTGCTCGCGAAGTTATGTCAAAGGAATTCACTCGTAATTTACGTGCTTCCTTTGTCGCGAGGATTTTCCACGCAGCACCCAAATCACTTCGAATTCCTGCACCCTCCGAAGCGGTGATTCCGCAAGCTGGAGCGCGACACCATTCGACCAGGACCGCGAGCAGCGCCGTGACACCGCGGAGGAACAGCGAGAGAAAAATCGGCGCGTAAGTGGGAAATGATATTCGGAGATTAACTCTGGCTCGCGTGCAGACGTCAAACGGGTGGAGGTGCTCGCAATTAAACCGCGATCGATCGCCATACCGTCCAATGGAATTTCAATTTCGGGCGCATTTTTCCGCGTGTGGTCGGCGGATATCGCTGGACGCCGATTAAAACCCTGTGAGTTATGAAAAATTAATGTACCGTCGAAGCACGCCGCGCAACGGCGCTCCTAATTTTCATGATAATGCCCGCGCCGCGTTGAACGTGTAACGTACGATGCTGCACCCCTGCACCCCAGACAAATCGCCGCGAAAATAATGCACCTGCGTGCCTGCGCCCTCCTCGGTTTTACCTCCCTCGATGCGATTCGCGTTCTCGGCCGCTCGTTCACCAACGAATTACGAATTTTTGGTTCTCTGGTGTATAATGCATTTTCACGCTGACAATGTGGCATTTTTATGGAACTTTCTCCACCGTGTGTTCCACTGAAAATAGTCTCATCTGTAGTTGTAAGGCAGCTGAGATTAATCATCGCGGAGACCTTCCACTTTATCTGCAATCTTAATTATTTCTTATCCTATGACGATGCACCAGGATGTGTACCCTTAGCAGCAATAATTCCAGTCCAAATAGATTCTTCCCTGGACCAGTAGCGATCGTTACGACTAACTGTTCGTTTTCCCCGTCCAGGGTTAAATATACGATTTTTGCGAGACTCGTGCGCGTTCCTTGGTCGCGTAACACACTCTGCTCCACCCTCGCCAAAGCGTTAAAGGACCTCGCGGAACAGGGTGCAACGGAGCGTTATCTGTCCCCGTGCTTTTTCCCTCGATATTCGAGCACGGAGCAGGTATGAACGTGCAGTTTGGACCGGTGCGATGTTCCCGTGGAAAATCCTGAGTAGCCTTTGACGTGTTACGCGCTATAATATCCCCGAGTGCCATAAAATGCGGCTTAAGTCAGGCGGAATCGCGACATGTAAAGGGAGGCTGCACAGAGAAATATAAATTCGAGGTAATTCGGTGCGGAAGAGTGGAAGTTTTCAGGAGTAGTACAGATGGAGAGGCTTGTGTGGTCTCTTAGTGGACGAATTAGGTTGCGTGCGATCGTAGAGTTTGCCACTGATAAACGTGCTTTATAATTCTTTATGAACCTGCGCAAAGGGAGGGAATGGGAGGTGGTTCACGGTTCGGGGAGTTGAGATCGTGTCGCACGTAACGCGTACGAATTTTCCGCGTCGCGGTGGAAGCTGCACGAGCCCCGAACGAGACACGCCGCCCCGTATTTTCCAATATTTCCGAAATATGTAAGACATTCGCACGTCGTCCCGCGGCAGTCCACATTTCACGTGCCGCGTGCGCCGAATGACGGCGCCGTAAAGAACCTCGGAAGCCCGGCTCCGGGGGTAAATTTTAAGTTATAGACGGAACGTGTCGCCTGACTAGCCGTGGATTTTCGTGGAAACGACGCGTGCACTACGCGGAACGCAGCGATTATATATTCGAGGCGCGTATCAAAACTCTTAGGGATGATCGAATTATTAATTAATCTTAGTACCTGAGTCTCCCGATGCCGCATCGCAATCTTGTATATCCCGTTGCATTCCCTCTTCATCGAATTTACCGTTTAATCCCTACTCTCTGCAGGAAACAGTAAATATCAAAGACTCTGGGTAGTTGCTCGCAAAGAGGTCAGACTGCAGCTCGCAGTCCCTGGTGGAAACCCCTTTTTCCAATCTTACACGGAGCTACACGTACTTCAGGGCCGCCGTGACGCTTCGTATTTCGCTCGAGGTGGGCAGGCTTCTCTGTCTAGGCAGCTCTGGCACCTGTACGAGAGCCCCATGGTATTACCAGTGAACCACTTTTACCGTGGCAACGGGAGTGGAACTCCGACGGAAATGCTCGGGGAAATCGTCAGGAGAGATGTCTCCGGAGAGTTAGGTCGCGTTCGAAAGGGGTCTCGCGCGCTCGCGAAAGTCAAGGGCACGAGGGGGCGGAATTTGAATAATTGAATCGAGCCGGGGTCGTGCGCCCGTTAAATAAAATAACGCGGCGAAATGTTGGAATCAAGTCGGCGGGAGAGCCTACGGCCGCCAGCGGGTGCGATCCAATTTTCTCATCGCTGAGGAACACCCCTTTCCTGCGGTCTCGAAGGGTCGGTTCGCTGTTAAGCGATGGCTGCGGGCAATTGGCCCCTCAGACTGTATGTACAGCGCCACTCTGTTCCGTCACCGACGTATTTTCCTTCCCTTGGTTCGTCTTGCCGGTGGAACTATTTGAAAATGGAGCTGCGCGTCATTCGGAACTACGCGCGTAGACATCCGAACACGGCTCCCTGAAATTCAACGATTTTCCACAATCCCTGGTAGCCGAACGATCGAGCAGCCCGCCAGAAATTCGTTCCGCCTCTCGTCAAGTGTTTTCATACTGGCAGGTACGGGAGGCGGGAAAGTTCTGGGAAAACATTTCGAACAAAAATCCAGCGTTGCGACTACCGTACGGCCGGCAGCGCTGCCCGCACGGGAAGCGAACTTTCCGCGAGTATAAACGCGGGGATGCTGTAATAAAGCGAGGCTGAATTAATCCAGCCCCGGGCCGGACAGTCTCGCACCGTGACCAGGTACTTATTACTAGCGCGTTGAGGAAGCTGCGCGGCGAGGGGGCGAGGGCAGAGGGCGGGGGAAAGTAATGCGTCCGAGCTGGAACAAAGTTTTTCCCGGCAGTAAATTGAACAGGGAGTCCTGCAGTGACACAAAATTACACGGAGTCGCTTTTATCGGTGGCCACTCAGCGTGAATCGCGCCACGGTATCCCGCCGTTCGTCTATCAAAGGGATTACTCCGCCGACGTGGCTTTGGTAGACTGTAATCGTGACTCCGAGCCGCGGCTAAATATCCGTCTAATGGCTAGCGGGCCGGGGTTTTCAGCTACTTTTGCTTTTGAATGCGAGCCAGAGACGAATGTAGGCCGAGTATATGAACCCCGCGCCTCACCCTTATGTCGCCCGTCGTCGACGTCGCGGCTAGGACCGTCCGAAATATTAACGTCGCGTGTCCTCGCCGCTTTAATACATCAGCCGGGGCCAGTCGGAGGAATTCCCGTGATTAAAACGTAACGGGGTGATAAAACGTGACGGGGACACGGACTGCTCCCTGGGTGAATCGAGTGTACGAGGCGATAACAAGGTTGACGCAGTAAAGCCACTATAGTTGTCGCTATTGTGCCTTTCTCTTAAGTTCCAAGGCGAACACCGGTGTACATAATTCTGCCCTCTGCTCAGCTCTTGTAGAGTCGAGGTTTTTTAATCAATTGCTAAAAGTTGTGGCAACGCTCTCTTCATTTTCCTTCATTTTTGTTTAATGAGAATGTTTTTGTTCTAGGTGGAGGCGTCGAGGAGAAGTGGAGGGCACCTTGGTTTCTTACACAGTATGTCATATTTTTCTACATTTACTTTACTTCCGATAAGAGATTATGTTTTAGCGAAATTGTCCGCTTCATTTTGATATCGCGAGATGGCGGTCGTGGCGTTTCGACGGGAATAATTAATTAGGCTGGTTTGCTCTTCCTCGGTTTCGTTTCAGGCGCGCATGAATAAACACAGCTCTATACACTTGCCCGTCGATCGGCGGAACTGAATTCTCGACTCCATCGGACAACACAGGCGGTAGCTGCCCGCTTGAAATATTTAGTATGGCAAATATTTGCGCGGGGCAAATAAATTCCGGTCTTCCGTTGCGGGCTGCACGCGTGGCGCCAACAAAACGATCTGTATCGTTGATTTTTAAATGCACGCGATTCGGCCTGGCAGCGTACCTATTCGTTTTCGATATTCAAAAACTGTCGTGCGGAATTTAATTCCTGCGAAACGAAGCTTTATTGTTCAACGCACAGAAGGTACCGCGCAGAATTTGCTGGCTGAAAATTTTGTGCATCTAGAGCGACGAAAGGAAGGAAGCACTAATTCTCTGAATTCTTAAGAGACATTCTTACTTTCACACCATCATTTGAGCCGATGTTTTTGAAAATGGTACAAGTCTATTTATTGGAAAAAATGAGTTAATGGTAGTTTTAGTCAGATATAGATATCCCCTTTTTATATTTATAATCACACAGTCAATGGTGTACAATATCCTCATAAATTAATCAAAAACGAAGTTTTACTGTAAAATGTTATTGCAGGATTTTTGTTTTAAAGTGATATAAGTCCATGTTTTGGGAAAAATACTTGACTATGCTAAGTGAGAAATGAGATTGAAATATGAATAAGTTTGTTATTATTAGTTATCTTAACGAAGTAATTTCCTTTTCATACTTGTTTATTTATAAATTCATTATAACATAAGGAAGTAAGTAAGTAATGAAGACATGTATGTATTTATTTTAATTATTATTTTTCAGATTGAAAAATGCATTTCACAAAAGCCAACTTCAATTAAAATATAAATTTAAAATTGCCATTGGTTATATTTTTCATAATATGTTATTATTAAAAGTGGTATCCAGTCCATTTGTAGCTAAAAAATCGTTTATTTTCTATAACATTTTTGTTAATTATTATTGCACAATAAAATTTAACAAGTTCATAATTTTAAAAACATTGCTCGAATTGATTAACGTATACGAATATTTTTAAATCGATTCAAACGCAAACCCTTAAATATCTCAACGTATGAATTAATGGAGTTATACCGCTTTCAAAAACAATGGCTCGATTTCTTTATATCGCGCTCATAATTTCTCTCGTTTAAATATTTTTCATAAATTCAAGAGGATCATCATTCTTCTTTGAAAAGAAACATTTTTCCTATGGTTCAGGGAAACGTAGTTAACGCCTAGTTTGCAATGCCAGACGTGACTATGAATATCTTGAGGTGACTATGAATTCTTTTAACAAGAATTTTGTACTTTTTGAAGTCGTTCATATTCCAACGACGTTACTTCCTGTGCGCAGAAAATAGAAGTGTGTGATGACGATGGAAATTCTTTGAAGGAGCTCACAAATGCACGCTTCTCCCGTGAAAAATGTTAGCTGGGACCTTCGTGATAGATACTTTGCCTTCAAACAACGCTGCCAATTAATTACACCACGTTTTTCATATGGTGCTGTAGTTACATCTTTCACGACATTTTCCGTGGCATGTTCGACAGAAACAATTGGTTGGATTAAAATATAATTCCTATAATGATTCTCTGTTGCTAATTCTTCGTGGCTGAAAGAGTTTAAAAGTTTATCTTCCACGGTCTTACACAGGCCTCTGTCTCTTCGCACCACCTTCTATCCTTCATTTCTCCACGCAGCTTCTCCACGGAAAAACCTGCTGCGTGGCAAGTTCCCCGACTTCTGAAAACTTCGCTGGATTCAAACGATTCCGCTTGTCAACCTTCAGCAATTAAAATTCAGAATTCGGGAACAAACTTTTACTCGTAGCCTGAAGTGACTGGTGCACGAGGAGAATGCAAATTGTGGCGTCCAATATATTCAGAAGAATTTCGTTCGCGACGTAGATGGCGAACTTAAATTCATCCCCGGTTTAAATTCTAGTGAACTTGAAAAATATAGGGGAGACCGGGGATAGTTGACTAATTTTTTACATTTCTAATTTTTATAAATAGACCATTGGTATTTTGTTGACTTGCTGCATACTAAAAGTTTACAAATTTCATTAGGTATACAGGCTTAATTTCTAAAATCGTTTTAATTGAGTTTAGGTTGTAGTTTTTATTGTATTTAGAGTAGTGAGACGAATAAGTCAACAAACCCCGGCTGCGGGGTTAATTGACAAATATGATGGGGTTAGTTGACTTGACATTTACTTTTCAGTTTTAACCCTTTGCCTGCGAAAGGCGTATATATACGCTGTCACAGTTCCATCAATATATATGAAAAGCGTATATATACACTGCCAATTCCATCAATATAGTATACGAAACGCGTACATATGTGTACTACGACCAATAAATTTTTGTATTTCTATTTTCACTCCTTCACAGTGTTACTTTTTTATTAAGTATCATGGTGTACGTTAGATACGGCAATTATTTTGTACTTGTTTATTATGATCTATTTAGAAGGCTTGCGAGTTTGAAGGGAGGATAAAGTGTAAAACTGGTAGGGGTGAGTTTTGAAGGATTTGTGGTGGGGGAAGTGGCCTTGAGCAGCTAAACTCTTTGCCTCCACTGCATCTTGAGGATAAAAAATGCAATTATTAGTGGTATTCCTATACTTAGTCAAGTAACCCCGCCCGACATTTTTAACATGTTAAGAACCGTACAAAACCTCCACGCACCGAATAAAATAAAATACCGTAAATTATAGTCAATGTATCACGTTTCCACAAAATATTCATGAAAAAACATTAAGCAGTACTTAGAGGATAAAAATTCATAAATAGTCGAAACAAGAATATTTACTTCCTGCTGACCTTTTTAAATTTTTCATTCTCACTGACAGAACACGCAAGTTTTTGTCACGGCGACACATTAAATAGCAAGCTGGTCATTCGTATGCTTCAATATCGCGAATCGCAGCATAATTTATTCCATAATACAACAATTAAGTGGAATTAGTCAACTATCCCCGGTCTCCCCTGCACGTCGATAGTCTAGAATCTAGAATCTGGAATCTGGAATGTTGAAGTATAATTCTACGTATACTTGGAGCACGTGATCCTTCTTTCCAAAGGTGGTTGCCCATTAGTTGGTAATATTTCAAGAGTCGCTGCTCATCAGCTGCTCCTCCAGCTTTTGAGCTGCGCTCCCTCGAAAAGGCGCTTGGTCGGGTCGTGACCCCTCGCCTCGCGAGCCAGACTGCTCGTCAGAAAGAAATTCGTTGGAAGGTTCTCGTCACTGGCCAGGCTCGTTTGCATCGTCTGTTCCCTCTGTCTCCGTTCTCAAAGCCCTTCTCGACGGCCCATGAATCATTCCGTTTCGCGGGCGATTCCGCGGTAATTAACGTTGACTGGCTCCGAACACGCGTGCCGTTCATCCGTTCGAGCAACGGCCGGGCCTCACACGCGTGTTCGTGCGCCCACACGCGCTCCCCGGCTGTGTTTTTCCTCTGATCCGTGCACCGGCTCGACGTCCGTTTGCCCAAGCGTGTTCGGGCCTCTGTGAGCCACGCAGCACACGTGTGCACGCGGCAAAGGGGCTCCGTTTGATTAACGGAAGAGGCCGCCGGGCTTTCTTTGTGAATTAGGTGGCACATTGTTGGCCCGAAGAACGACGGAATGCCAGCGGAGTCGACCCTGGCAAAGCCACGAGAAAAGAAACGCGAGGCCAGCGAGGTATTTCGGTATTGTTGCTCCTCCACCCGCAAGTATTTCGCTCGACGAGGCGATTCGGGGGCTGGGGTGGCGAAGGCGAAGCCGTTTCCCTGGGCTTTCGGGGAGGAATCGCGCGAATAGGCGACACTGATTGAAAAGAAGTTGTGGAAGCGATTCAAAGAGATTTAGGGATGTTTCGGGAGATTCATTGACTAATCGAAAAGTTTCTCTTGTGGAAACTTGCACTCATATCAAATGGTTAGGGCACGATTCGAGCACGACTGGAATATCTCAGACGACCGTGGTTATGCCGGAATCTTCAAATTCAGGGGCCGTTGTGAATACAGAATTTCACTACCATTAAATCGAAGCGCAGGGTGGTTCGCCGCCACCAAAGAATATTCGCGGGGTCACCAGCTTTTCTAGCCAATTTCCGCGGTCATCGATGCGGCTCCTCCGCGCGCGTAAAACATTTAAAGGAGGAAACCGGGGGGCAACGATATCATCGGAGCGCGAGACGAGCGGACCGCAGCCGCATCCGCGGCGCCGCCCGTGAATAAATAACGAGCACCGTGGTTTTATCTCGGCCTTTAACATTTTCCAGTCGCATTAGCGCTTGTGGATGACAGTAGCGTAACAGTGCTGCTGGTTTTCCACGTGTCGCTGAGCGGAATGGTTGCCAGTGCCATTGCACCGCATCGCTGGCCGAACGAAGAGTTTCACTGAAAATTTCGGGGTGCGGATGAACGAATTACAATTTGGAAGAGGGCTGAAATGACAATTTTCACCTCTAAAATCTACATTCGTTTTATCTAAGAAGAAATTGGAATCAAAGACTGTGTAGGGTAGACCGGGGGCGATAGTAATAGGGGTGCGATTGTAACACGTTAAATATCTCAAAATATATCATAGATATTAACTCAAATTTTGGATATATGATGAAGACTGACATTTGGAATAGCAGTATAGATACTCAATAGACATGTATAGCGAAGAAGATAACTTTTCGATACCCTAAAGTAACTTTTTCTTACCGATTTAAAATTATAATATAAATACTTCTTTTGCAAGTGTTTTTTCTTTTTTTTTTTAATACTTAATCTGGCCATTTTTAAGGTAATACTGATCGTTACTTATCACTTTTGCGCGTCTCATTAATTAAAATTCATAATTTAGGTTCAAAAGTCTGGTCAGGGGCGATTGTAACGTTGGCAGTAGGGGTCGCTTGTACCGCGACAGAACCGAATACTGACAAAGAAGATGAATAATGTTATCGTGTTTGCATGGCATCCTATAGCACAGTACAAGCAAACCAAATAAAAAATGGGTGCAATGTACTGAATGTAATAATTGTACACATGAAGAATGCACCAGCCAAAACGTTTGCTATTTCTGCCACAATTGCGATACCGCAAAATTGGTTATAAATTTTACTTTTTTTATTTATGTATTATTATAATTAAAATCAATAAATATTTCAATTTTGTAAAGTTAAATTTGTGCTACTATCGACATCATGCAGTGTTACAACCGACCCGGGGTCAGGGACGGTTGTAACTCTTTCTCCGCTTCTCATTTTTTATTAATAACCTGGATATTACTTGACATGCAGCGAAACTATTGTGTCTGAATAATGTTAGATAAGTAAGTAACATTTGAGTATAAGAACTTTTGTTCTAACTGTGATAGTTCTTGCGTAATCGTATTCCAAAGACAAAGTGTTACTACTGTCCCCGATCTACCCAACTCAAAATTCTGGTATCAGCAAGAACTGTAAATCCTAAATGATGATTAAAGTTTGCTAAACAATCACATTCAAAGACTAAGTAGTCATACAAAGAAAGAATTCCCTGGCGACGTAGATACTACCTACGGTTGGTCAGACCGATGCACAGTGTAACGAGTATACCCCTATAGCACACTTTGTTGCAGGAACGTTGCAGAACCGTTGGCCTGCAACATTTGGAACATTGCACGGAATGTTCCCGAAACGTTACAAGTAAATTGCTAGGTTCGCCCCTGTGCAACATTGTGGGAGATATTTCTGTAACATTGTTTCGAAATTTTACAGCAATAGTTACGCAACGTTTCGGGGATTTTTCAGCAATAGTCACGCAACTTTTACCCGCAGTAGGGCAAAAAAAAATATCGGTATATACCGTATCTGTGAGGGACGGCGACGATATGAATGTGTGCAGAATCGTAGTAGTATACCGTCCGTGTGTCTTGTATTCATAGAAAATTCTTTTACCCCAGTGAGATTCGAACCGATGACCTGTAGGTAGCACCGTAGACGAACACTTAACCACTGCAGCTACAACCGTTGATTGAGAAAGTTGCTTACGTATTCGAACTTGTACTCCTACCGTGCAAAGCTTTAAACACAAATTATTAAAAAATGAAGGCTCGTTTTGACAAACCCCATTACATGTACCTAATCGTGGAGCCGGATATATCACAACAAATTCATTTCGACGCTTTATGCTATATTAAATTAATTCATATTTTGTTGTGAAATATCCTGCGTAGTACAAGAAACAATTTTTTTTAGTTTTTAGTGCATTTTTAATACAATCGTTTGACATATATTTTTTATATGTTTTTTATTTCTAGTTTTTAGTGTTTGTGGATTTACATTGCACAGTTCACACAACTTTACAAATATCTTTTATCGCCGTATACAGTTTAACAGTTTGCTTAAACCTTATAGTGCTAATTAAGTAATTGCATTAATTACTTAGTATTAATGTCCCAAAGTATTAGAAGGAAGTATTAGATGTCCCAATTACTGCCAGTGTCCCTACTATCGCCATTTAACTTATTATACCTAATAAAAACGTTTCGCAATGTCGAGTGCAAATATGTAGGGTAAATCCAGGAGACACAGTCGGGTCGGAGAGTTGGTCCAGTCGTTATATTTCAAACTCTGTACGTAAAACTGCGTTAAAGTGCATACCAATTTCTTCTCTAGAAGCCAAACAGTTTACTGAATAGCGTCATTTCGCTTCCTTCTGTGTTTTTCTGGATTTATAGGCTTTAAAATGTAAATTGGGGTTACATTTAACCTCTTTTGTCAAACAGCGGTTGTATCGAATCGTATTTAAAATATACTTCTAACTTTATTTTCGTTTAATATTTGGGATAATAAGATAGTAGAGACATTGAGGGACAATGCAGCCAAAGTATTTGGCCATATTAACTCTTCCTCTCAAAGCTAACGAGAAGACTATCTCTCGCTGCAGAAAGGAGAGATGGTCGAGATATGATTTTTTTATTATTTTTGTTTATTTTTTATTTTTTATTATTATTTTATTATTATTTTCGTTTATTTAGTTTATTTATTCATTTTTGTATTCATTTGCCTTGTTAATCGCCAGTAGGTAGTTCACTTTTTTTTATGTGTTCTTTACTTGTTTAGCGTAAACAAATTTAATATCAATGAACCTGTAGTTGTATTCACTCATAAATAATTTTGCTTTATCCTTTGTCCATTTTCCATGGATAATTATGTCAATGGTCTCTGCCAACGTTGAAAACCGTTTCTCCCGACACCTCGGAAGAGGTGGTCAGATGTCATGACTTCAGTTTTCAACCCGATTTACAGTAAATATTATTTTAAAGCAAATATCGACCAGTTTTTCTGAATCAGTATAAAATTCTGAACATATAGGTTTGTTATGATAAAATAAGTAATTTCTATATTAGTTTTAATGGCCATTTTATATTAGGTCGACCGCGTCCCCCGGATTTACCCTATACATATTATTATCATTGATATGTACAGTTACTTGAGTTATCGGGTAAACTCGGGTAAATTCGTGATAGTTTTAGAATTTGTCTAATACCTGCTAATATTTACATATTCTGAAAGTGAGTCTAGGAAATAATGATAGGTCAGACATCAGAGAAGCAAATAATAGGTTAACAGAAATTTATAAGTATATTTAATTGAAAATATACAAAATTAAGTTGTCATGGCATACTCTGGTTACTCCGTGATAGTACTCGCTGGCCGCACCCACAAATTCGATTTTTTGGAAAAACACGACAGCATTTGTTTGTTCCTCGTTTGTCCACGTTTATCCAAGACAAATTTTCGTTTGTCCATCTTCCAGAATCGAAGTATTTATAAAAATCGCGAAAAAGAAGGATACTGGTGAAGCGATCGCGTTTAAGTTTGATTTTTTTCGAGTACCCTCCCTTTTCGCGATTTTTATAAATAATTCTCTCCAGAATTTAGAAGATGCGTCAGAAAAAGTAATAATTTGAGCCACTGGTACGTATCTATATCTTTAAATGCAAGAATTTTTAATTGATAAAACAAACAAGGATATATTTTGCTTATTTTCAAAAAAAAAAAAGAAAGAAAAGAGCTTATAAATACAACAAAAATGCAGTGGGTAAATATTTCCTATGTGTAGTCTGTGGCAGCTTGCGTTTGGTTGTTCTACTTTGAATGTAATTACTAACCTTAAATCCGTTATTTATGTTACTAATTGTAAGTTATGATGTTCTGATATCGGAGGACTGTTTACTATCAATTCCATGAAATGAAATACCAAATTTCAAAACTCAAATTTTTGCTTTTTAGACACGTGCCCCGGCACTGTGCGATGGTCGGAAATGAGCGAAAAAAGGGCTCCTCTGAACGGCGACAATAATTGCAGACGAGGCAATTAGAATAAATCTTAGAGTGTGGCTAACTGCCCTATTTATTTGCGGGCAGGAAACGCCAGACTCGTTGCCGCAGCAGTGACCACGGACGTGGCCAAGGAATCATCCTTGTCGTCGTTGTCTTTATCGTTTTAACGCCTGGTCCCTGCGGAGTCGTTGTTTGTACGGTCGTTTGATTATTTCGTTCGCATTGTTTGTCTGTCTGTTTGTTTGTTTGTTTGCCAGACAAATCCGGCGAGCGGCTTATGGGCGGTGGAACGTTTAAAAGCCGTTTCACGGTGAACGCGGGACATCAACGCGACGGAACGAGTGCCGTTACCCGTTACGGATGTAATGCCTTCAAGTGTAATTGTTCGTATTACCCGCTTCCGCCATGCTGCTAGTGCTGTGAACGGTCTCGCGCGGATGTAAAGATGTCCTCGTCCCGTTCCACCGCGTTATCGCTTCGCTCGATGGACTCCTGGTGAATTATGCCCGCCACTGGCCGCCAGTTTCGCCTCTGTTTACGGTTCTAACTAAAGTTAGGGGTGTGCTGGCGGAAACGATTTCAGAGGGTTGCGTTTCTCGACGATTTCGAAGAGTGAAACAAACTTTACGGATGCAACTGTGTATCACGTTTGATATAGGAGTAGCTTTACCGCGTTCAAACGTAGTTTTACGGTAGCTCGAAATTCTAATATACGAACGTCCCCGAATGGAAGCATCTGGGTACTCTACATTCCCCTTCAGATAAACGTCCTAAAACCCGGCTATTGGGACGCACGAATTTGAAGGGGCTGACTAGAACATGTCCCCGCGTCTCGCGTTACAGAGACGGAAACGTAGCTTAATACAGCGCGAGGCACGCGAGCCGATAAGCTTGAAAGCATTACGCTTGAAAGTTTTTCAGTGCGCCGGCATCGCGAGCGATTGCGGGTCATCGAGTAAATAACGGATTATGGGGTGCATTTTACGCCTGGCTTGTTTATCAGCGGGATATAAATGTTCCTATGCGGACGTGCAGCGCGCATGCAAAAACTCGCCGTCATACGGGTCGCAGATACGGATTCGTTGTCAGTCGCGCCCGTCGTTGATTTTTCACTGCTGCCTTTACGGTTCCATTCGCCCCTCCTCAATAGCGCGCACAGCGATTCGTCTTGTGCATTCCCTTTTATTCCTGTTCCTTTCTGAAAACTTGCATCGCGACCAATCGATACCCTCGCAACCCACCTCGCCCCGAAACACCCGCAACCCGCTTTATTACGTATCCTTTCTCTTATCCCGCGAGCCGGCCTCTTCTCGAAATCTGGATTATCTCGTTTCGAGTTTAAGCAGCGCAACGACGCATAAATATCCACGCGAGCCTAGCGAATTGGATTTGCTTAGTTTCTACTCTCACGGAATATTTAACCCTTTGAAGATTTACGGGACAGGCAGCTGCGAAAGGAGGAGGCTGCAAGGTTTGCTTACCAACTTGGACCTTTTCAGTGGAACTCTGAACTTGGACTGCTTCTCGGAGCGTCTCAAACAGCATTGTCGCGCTTCGGAACGCTGTAACTCATGCCCCCGGTCCTTTGTCTGTCAGCATTCGTGGAGCGAAGTGGCAATACAAGATTAACAGCTTGCAGGGCATAGTTCACCAGCGTTACTTAAATCTAAAGTGTTTTTTAGATCCGTCAAAGAGCATTACGCCAAGACGCGTACCTGCGTCGTGTTGAAATTTCTGTGCGCGAACGGTGACCGTCATAATACGTCCTACTTTGGCTGGGGCCTGCGGTTTAATAACACCGCGACGCGTACGTCTTTTACTTTCCGCGGTCAGGCTGACGGCTGGTGGTTGTAATCCTGTAAAATGGTTTAGGGATGGGGGCACCGCGGTTAATGGCCAGCTTGTACGCGCAACATTTCTAGTCAGCCCTAACAGGTGGCAGTACAATTAAACCGCGTTACGGTTATGTCAGTTACGTTATTTCTGCCCGGTAGCCGCGTTACCTCTCCGACGGCCATTCTCGTATTTCACAAGGGGACGTTTAAATTTTACGCCCGCGTATAAAGTGCGAGGCGACTTCAACTTCCTGGTCGAGTTTTTAACCCGTCGGACCGTTCCTAGATACGTAATAGATAGTTAGGAATCCCTATCGTCCCTATATTACAACACACACCTTCATTCTTCATCCCACCCGCCTGTTATGTTTGTATAATTCACGAGAAGGCATTGCTCGCAGCTTAATGCTGCTTAATTAATTTGCAAAAAAATACTTGATCCTCAAAAGTAACTGATATTTAAGAATTTTTTTGGAAAAACTGTTGGCAATATTGGATTAAACTCTTCTGGGATATATGGAAGCATCTTTAAACTTACAGAAAATATTTTTTTATGTCGATCCTTCTTATTATTTAGTAATTATTGTAGAATCTTGTCCACCTCTTCGACGATGTAACTTCTGTTGGCGGGCTGTGTAGCACCAATTACAGTCATCTGATTGCAAAAAGGATAGAAGTTTCTTAAAGTTAAATAGTTTACGCTGGGATTGGTCCGTTTTAAAGAAAAACAAATGAAGACTTGAAAGAGTTATAGCGTTTCAAAGAAAAAGTAAGTTTTTTCCTTAGACAAATTTTTCAGATTATTCTTTATATCGGCAAAGAAAGTATTATGAATAAAAACTACAATTAAAATTTTAGGTCCAGTCCCGGCGTAAATTATTTAACTTTAAGAAAATTATCTTCTTTTTGCAATCAGATGACTGACAGGTGGTACACCTGACGCCAACATCGTCGAAGAAGTTAACACGATCCCACGATAATTAATAAATAATAAGAAGGATCGACATACAAAAAATACTCTACGAGATTAAAGATGCCCCTTATATCCCAAAAGAGTTTAATGCAATATTAACAAAAGTCTTTAAACAAAAATTCGTAAATTTCAGGGGCAGTTCAAGAGAATCCCCCATTAAGAGGGTATACTCGTTTGAACGCTTAGAATATGTGTACATTTTGTGGATTGTTTTACAAGTCAACGGCTTGATAAAGATTTCCCGTTTTTTTACTAACTTTACATAGTATTATGAACTACTTAAAAAAAGTCCCAGATAAAAAACTATTGTTTTTCGGAAGTTATGAATACATATCCGAAAGTCTCTCGATTTTAGATGGCTAAACGGTGGCCCTGAAATAAGCCGTATGTCGTGTCTAAAATCAAAGACAATAAAATCTTCTTATAAAATATGTTAATAGCTATCGTCCAAAGGGCGGATTTTGAAAATTTTGAAAATAAAGAAATGGTGAGAAATCAAAGGTAAAGTTAGATTTTTCTAAGAGAAAAGTCCACCTTTTTTCTTTATAAATAATAAACGGGGAATCGGAATAAAAGAAGCCCTCGTAGGAGGATGTGGAATCTTATTGCGATTCTGCATGCAAAATTGGAAATGAATTGGTTGAACGTAGCGCGAGTTTTTAGGGCCACCGTAATGAAAAATATAGTTTCGTTGCGATCGGTCGAGCCGCCGCGCTGCGTCGCCCCACAGTGTAACGAGTATATAGGCGATAAAAATAAAAAATCAATTTTCCATTAGGATATAGTTATTTACACGTAATTGATATGTTCATATTTATACCCCCGAAAAAATAATTTTTAACATAAAATAATTCTTTGAAATATATTTTTGAACATAGTAAAAGTAAAACAAATAAAAAATATATTTTTTTAATTACATTTATACACAAATTAATAACAAACATATGAAACAATTATAAAAGAAATAAAATTAATTTTTTAATTAATTCGTATTGATAATAAATTTTAAATTATTCATTCTTATTATACATCTTCATCAATATCAATTAAATCTGAAGGAATTCAAAGCACAGTATCTTTTATAAATAAATATTCGAGTACAAATTTATCTAGCTTTTTCGTTTTATTATTTGTATTTTTTCTTACGTGGGAGCACTTAGGAGATAAAATTTATACTAAATTAATGGACATAAAAAGAACTAATTATAATCAAAAAATTGAAAGAACCGATATATATCGTTTTTCTTTAATTCTCTCCAGAATTTAGAAGATGCGACAAAAAAAGTAATAATTTGAGCCACTGGTACGTATCCATATCTTTAAATGTAAGAGTTTTTAATTAATAAAACAAAAAAATGATATATTTTGCTTATTTTAAAAAAATAGAAAGAAAAGAACTTATAAATACAACAAAAATGCAGTGGGTAAATATTTCCTATGTGTAGTCTGTGGCAGCTTGCGTTTGGTTGTTCGACTTTGAATGTAATTACTAACCTTAAATCCGTTACTTATGTTACTAAGTTATGATGTTCTTATATCGAAGGACTGTTTACCATCAATTCCATGAAATGAAATACAAAACTTCACAACTAAAATTTTTGCTTTTTGAACACGTGCCGCGACACTGTGCGCCCCGTGCTACCCGGGATGTTTCAATCAAAAGCCTATAACTTCGTAAATTTTCCGAATTTTTACATCACCCTTGTTTTATACTGTTTCTAAAACATCAATCTATGAAAATACGTGAAACTGGTCACCGATTTTGTGATTGCCTAGTCCCCTTAAGGGGGTCGTCTTATGTGACGGCCGGTTTTTCTTTCGCTTTTTGGGGAATGCTTTTTCGACGAACCATGAAAACAGAATATCTTGGAATTTGTACCTCATATTTATTAACATTTGAACAGTTATTTAGAATGTTTTGAAGTTAAAATTTTTTTCTTCGATAATTTGGATAAAACGATAAAAAATTTTAAGCGGATATTAGGAGAGTGAAAACGATGATTTCCTTACTAGCGAAAGAGAAAACAAGGCGTTAAAGCAAATGCTGTAATTGTAATATTTAAGAGGGTCGTCTTATGTGACGGCCGGTTTTTCTTTCGCTTTTTGGGGAATGCTTTTTTGACGAACCATGAAAACAGAATATCTTGGAATTTGTACTATATATTTATTAACATTTGAACAGTTATTTAGAATGTTTTGAAGTTAAAATACGGAGTGGAATTGACTTTGCAGCTCTCGAAAGAGACATCGTGCGGAAAAAATGTTGGTCGACGGCTGACATGATTCCGGCTGTCCTGATAATCTGAAATCAAAAAGTCAAACGGCACATTAATTTGTAGACTTGTGGCTATAGCCGGTACCAGAATGAAGTATAAATATTGGAAATTTAATGTTTGGCACAGTTTTGAACGAAAATTGTCATTGACGAAAATCGTAGCTTTATTTTCAAAACTGTGCCAAACATTAAATTTCCAATATTTTTATTTCATTCTGGTACCGGCTGTAGCCACAAGTCTACAAATTAATGTGCCGTTTGACTTTTTGATATCAGATTAGCAGGACAGCCGGAATCATGTCAGCCGTCGACCAACATTTTTTCCGCACCATGTCTCTTTCGAGAGCTGTAAAGTCAATTCCACTCCGTATTTTAACTTCAAAACATTCTGAATAACTCTTCAAATGTTAATAAATATGTAGTACAAATTCCAAGATATTGTGTTTTCATGATTCGCCAAAAAAAGTTCCCCAAAAAGCGAAAGAAAAGCCAGCCGTCACATAAGACGACCCCCTCAAGGGACAAGGCGAAGGGTCACTGACGCGTTCATCGTGACGAAGACGATGCATTCGAAGCCGCGGGTCCACCCTGAGTCTGGATGACGCGATCTTCCTGCCACACTGTCGCGGAACTCCAGCCAAATTGTCACTCTTCCGCCATTGCAGAGAATTATCGTGCGTGTTCGGCGGTCAACCGCTGCCACCGCGATACTCCACTAAAAGTCTGTCCGCCGTTAACGGGCGTGCCGTGGGGGAGGCATAAAAAGGAACTTGCCAGACAGTTCGAGAGGCGTAAAACGGCGTCACTTGGCGCAACCGCGCCGCGCCCTGTACGTGTGCCCGTCGATGCGTCTGTATCCGGGACATAGTGGAAAAGTTTCCAAGTGTCTGGTCGCATCCGGGATCTGAAATCCTGCAGGGTTAACGACGTTTTCTTTACGAGTCCCGCGGGTCAAATCCGTGTTTGCGCGCGGGAAATGATCGCGATGGCTCGTTGCCTGGAGGCAACGTCGCTCCGCGTCTGTGTAATTCAATGACACCCTGTCTCGATCGGGAAGCAGCGACCGAATGATAGCGCGGACCCGTGCAATTACCTTTGTCGCGCGTCCGCGCGGTGAGCTTTTTCCAATTTTCGTGTCGAGTGCAGTGTCAATATTTCGCGGAACGGTGAGCAGCGATGGTGGTGTTGCTAAAACTCATTCGTTATTAAAAAAGGGCAGGTGAAAGGGTCACAGGGGGTCTGCATTTGCTTTGCACTTTCGATTCTGTGCGCTGTACGTCGTTACACCTGCGGCAAAGTTAATCGAAGTGTAAGAGGCATCGAGATGCTTCTTTCACAAATAATTGTTAACATAAAAAGTGAAACGAAAGAGGATCGCTGCCTCTAAGACAACAGGTGTCCAAAGCCAAAGCAGCGAGTAGCAGAATAACGTTTCCCTCGCGTTAATCTCGGTGGTAGCCGCGACAAATTGTCTTCGTGTCGAGCTTAAAGGGAGCGGAAGGACCGCAAAAACGTCCGGAGAATCACCGTCTTCCGAGCGATTCCAGCCGTGAACAAGATCCCCCCTGGAAAATGGTATTCGTGCAAAATAATGAGTGAAACACTCGGGTAGCATGGTGGATGAAGTGATTCGGGGGAGGAGGACCGATCGATGGAGGGGGATGAAGAAGGGAAGCCGTAGGAAAAAGAGCGCGCCAGTTGGAGTGGAGAGAAACGCTCGCCGAGTTTCAAGAAGGGCGCCCGCCAGCCAAAAGATGGAGTGGGTGGTGCCGAGGGGATGGTTCCGTGGATGCGACGAGGGTTGGGAATCAGCGTCTGGCCGCGGTATATCGCGGCGGAGAGGGAAAATTTGATTTGGCCTCGGCTCGCCGAAGTTTGCGAAATCATTGACAAGATTACGGCCAGTAAGGCGGAGATTCCTCGGGAACGGGGCGAGCTAGGTAGGGGGCCCGGCGGAAGAGGGTTGAAATCACCGTAGTCGAAAGGAAAAAAATGTTACCCCGTGGAAGCAGCGAACTTAATTCCTGCCACGGTACCCCGGGCGTCCATCACGCCGCTATTCTTTCCGTCGCGGTGTCCCCACGGTACCGCCGACACGGTCGAATAAAATATGCGTTTTAATTTGCAATTTAATTGGAAGCGCGGAGCGTTCGAGGACCTCTTTCAGCGTCCCGCCACCGCGTACCGCGTTCGCCTGGAGAACGGACAGGCCGTATCGAGACGGTCCGCGCAATGATCATCGTCCTGACGACTAATTTCCTTCCCCGTGGATTCCCCGAGGCGCAGGCTACGCCCGGTAAGAGATACTTGAGACGAAATTTTATGGAGCTGGAATAGCAGGCCTGGGGACGATACTGCAACAGTTGCGAGACATTTGAGTAATTGGATCTGGGACCGCGCGCGTCTTTAGAACTTCTCTGGAGGAAGAAAGTAACTTAAGGAGTATTATAATCACATTGAATCGCGGGGATACACGGTAGTCATAAAGCGCGGTCTAATTTAAAGCAGAACGGTGCCCTCCGTCGATTTTTCCAGCGCAGTTCTGTGCTCTTTGCGCGTGCTTCTTTTTCCTTCCCTCCAGCTGAACTCCCGCTTATTCGTCGCGATATTCCAGTTGTGGAATCTCATCATCCGTGCTTCAAGAAACCCGGGAAGGGAGTCTGTATTAGAGAACACTTTGACAGTGATTGCAGTAGGTGTCGTTATATAGTCCTCCGCAGCCACTCTTCCCAACGAGCAGACGTCCCGGAGGCGTGCAGTTACGAGCCGGTGGAAGTCTGTCGAGCAAGAGCCATCCTTTCGCGCCGGGCGTGGACAATATCTCGTTACTTCAAAGCAGCCTTTTTTGGGAGACCGCAGGGAACCTCGAAAAGCCATTTGGCGGCCGGAACATCCGGGCAGAGAATCTTCCACGCCGCGGATCCGGCGAAACTTTTCCTCCGTGGCGTCGTAAGAAAACCAGCGGATACCGAGCAAGAGGTGTCCGTCTTGCCGAAAGTTTTCCACCCTGGCCTGGACGGAAACCGATTCCTCCTCGCGGCCGAGAGGCCAGCCCTGGACGTATCGTCTCAACTTCCGATGGCTCGTCCCGAGTCGCTACAGGGGTGGATTTTTGTTTTCGGCGCGACTCGCGTCGCGGTGGAATGGAAACGCTCGTCTGGCGACGTGGTCAAACTTTCCTTGACATGTGGATTAACTTTTATAAAATCTTCACTGGGTTTTTATCACGAATTCGAGGAAAATACTCTCCGTTCACCCTCGCGAGGATTCTGAAGGGAACGGTTTCTGTTTGATGTTGAATTAAAAATGGAACGTTGGGTGGCAGCTATGACTTGATGAATTATTTACCAGTAGATTGTAAATAGACTCGAAACACTCGAGTAATTAAACTGCAGAGGGGGTAGCCTATTGATGTGATCGAGCTCCTCGCAAAATGGAGATCCATAGCTAGAAATAGAATTACAAAGCGTGTTCGTTGAAACGTTACGTAGAGAGCATCCGTGAATCCGACTTTCGCTCGCGAGAGGGTCAAAGGTAGGGGCAGGAGGAGACTCGGTGGATATTTGACAGTTATCTGGCGTCGGAACGACGGCAATCCTACTTGCTCGCGGTGTGTTCGAAGGGAACGCGCGCGGAAAGTGAACAAGAGGGAAGGGACGACACTTTTAGGCGGCTTGGAGCATTGTGGAATAAGGGGAGTATAAAGTTTCTGTCGATTCGACGGCGCGCAGGAAGCAGGGACAGCCGAGTCAGACTCTGCTGTGGTTTTCTGCTCGAATGTAGCCCATTTGTGAGGGTGGAAGGTGGCTCGAAGGATTTAAGTCGGCGAACCTTGAATGCCCAAGAAGGCGAATAAGAAGGTCCGCGCAGGGGTATTTCCGTGTCATGTTCGAACTCCTTTCGTGAAATGAAAGCTTGTCAGAGAAGTTGCGCTTCCGATATCGCGGCTCTCGGCTGGGTTTTAAAGGGTTAGGCCACCTTGGACGAAGCGAAGTTGTAGTCATTTTCGGCAATTTTTTGAGGGAGATAATGAAATAAATGGAAAATTCAATATGAAGTCTGTTATTGTACAACTCTCGAAGGAAAACATGGTCAAAACTCTTTCGAGAGTTGTAAAGTAGGGTGGGACTAAAAATCCGGCGGGTAAAAAATTCCCGAATTCAAAATCTCTATTCCTAAACAATGTATCGAGTTTCGCAGTATGCAATGTAAAAGACGAGAAAAAACGGAGGTGAGCACAGAGTCGCCAGTCGCTTCTGGACATTGGTGCGAATTACACGACGCCTTCGTTATTTTATGTATCGAAAACTAAAATAAATACGTCGTCTTTATTGTTTTATACGAAGTAAACCACAGTTTAAAAGCGTATCAGCAAAATACGTTAAGGTTCTATGTTCCTTTAGTAACGTATGCATGATATTGTTTATTGGTGAATGATAATATTTTCTAACATATATATCGCAGAAACTATAGAGGTACAATTGGGGCAAAAAGTTCCTCAGACAGAAAATATATATTTTATTATTTGTTTTCATAATAAGATGGCCAAAGTATAAAGAAATGATGCCAGTGTCTTTAGTTTTTGCTTCAAAGTGAGTCTCTGACTTATATTTTTATTTTTTCTTAAAGAAGTCATGCTTTCCTATCAATACGAAAAAGAATTGGTTTAATAAATTTTTGCTTCATTTAATATATATTTACAAGTTGATTTGAAAAGAGTTTTTTTCTTAATTAATTTAATATTACCCGAAAACACATTAGGGACTTTCTACCCTATGCAATGGACCTTTGCCCCGTGCGTGGGGCAAGAAAGTCCATTTTGCGTTGACAAACATTTTGTGGTATAACTCAACAGAAAATAACAGTATCAACAAAAAAAATTCGTGAATGTGACTTCCCACTATTTTTCGCGCGGTATTATTTCAAGTCTCCCTCAAAAATCACTGCGCAACTCCACCAAAATTTCCCAAACCTCAATTCTTACCCCTTTTCCCAATCATCGGGCCATCTAGACAATGTACCTTGCGGTCCCCATCTCGAGATGGTCAACTACGAAATCCCCTTCCCCTCTTCGCTATACGAGGCATGATCTCCTCCCCCTATCTAAATCTTAAACAAGTCCCTCGTCCCAAAAACCTCTTAAGTTGAGACCACGTCTCATCCGCTCTTTACGACCCTCCTAATCAAAGCCACTCTCAACCCTTTCCAATTAAAACACTCCAAATCCATCCAATGGGTTGAGTACTCGCTTTTCGAACGCCCCAAATAAAAACCCCGGAAGTCCTATTGTAACACATATTTCGCGCATGAGTCATCAACATGCTCTAATTATAGACCGCATATTTTGTACATGAGTCATGGTGCATACCGCGCAATCCCCTCATACCTGACATTCCTGTAAATCATATAAATACAAAGGCCCGAGAGACAGGGGTCCTCTTCTACGGAAAACACTCCCGCGAAGTACACCGTCGTATTAAATACTTTCACTTTCAGTGTTATAATCGTTAACTCAGTGTCCCACGGATAATTTATGTACGAAAACTACCGTAAGCAATTATTAATTATTGTTCCACGGCATATCACCACCATTCATATTATCTCATATTATTTCATATTTTTAACGGCCATAGCTTTATATCATTATTTCACGCTTATTGCTTTACATTATTATTTCATGCGTATTGCTTTATACAATTGTTTCATGCTTATTGCTTTATACAATTGTTTCATGCTTATTGCTTTACATTATTATTTCATGTTTATTGCTTTATATTATTTTTGCTAACGTTCATTGCTTTATATTATTATCATATGCTTATTGAATAAACTTATTATTATTGCTAATTGTATATTTCATACATTATAATTCTCCATTGCCAATATTCATGTGTCTCATGCTCATCTATATTTATATTGCTATTGATAACCATTTATATAAATGTTTATGTGCCAATGCTTAACGTCTAACGCATTATTATAATTAACCAGTGCTTCAAACCTAATAAACATTCATACGTTAAATCACGCTGCGAATTATTGTATCTATCCTTCGGTTACGAAAATCCCCAATCATAACAGGCTGCTGCAACAGCTGATTTCGGTTCGCGAACGCAAGAGTTCTTATAGTGTTTACCAGGTTTACTTTCGCATAGCTCTTGCACGACCATATATCTTGACATATTTCGCGGAATATTACGGGCGGCTTCTTATGTTAATGCAGTGGTAAATCCAATCACCAAACCTAAATAAAACCACAAGTGCTCTAACGGGTGTCCCCCAGGTGCGCGTTTACCTTTTAAACATTCCCTGGTCGATCAGTGTTCAGAATTCCACATTCGAGCCTAAGTGTCATCAACGGTCAGCGTTCAGAATTCCGCATTCGAGCCTGACTTCTTCCAACCCCACTGTTCAGAATTCCACATTCGAGCCTGACTTCTTCCAACCCCAGCGTTCAGAATTCCACATTCGAGTCTGACTTCTTCCAACCGCAGCGTTCAGAATTCTACATTCGAGCCTAAGTTCCATCACTCATCAACGTTCAGAATTCCACATTCGAGCCTGACTTCCTCCAACCCTCAGTGTTCAGAATTTCACATTCGAGCCTGACTTCCTAACACCACATTAGTCATCGTCCTAAAGACCTCCACACGGGACGTGACAGTGAACGTAAAGCATAATAGTTATAGTTTATACAAAATAACACCAGATATCTTCAGATTGTTAGTACTAAATTTGTTACAACGGATAGAAGGTCGGAGTGTTGCGACGTCTATTGACATTACGAGTTTATCATCTGGCTTCGAGGAAGAAGTCTTAAAATGTGATTGGGAGTACGATGTACAGATGTTCGTTACTCAGATGGGAAGTGCAAGCACGCAACAAAGTTTTACACAGATTTATATAAAAAACGGGACTTTTAGCCCCACCCTACCCTACAATAACAGTCTTCGCAGAGAATATTCCATTTATTTCATTATCTCCCTAAAAAAATCGTCGAAAATGACTATATGTTTGCTTCCTCCAAGGTGGCCTAAAAAACATTGATCCTGGTGTTTGATTGCTGAATCTTACCATTCTCTAATTATCTAGGAATGCGACCGACGTCTAAATCTTCCTGATGTTACGTAGCAATTTCCGCGTTACCCGTTGATAGTTGTAATAAATGTCCATAGTTCCAATCGATAAGCTTCATTATCCTGAACGATGCGAAGCGATAAAGGTAACCGTTCCTACATAAAGCGGTTAGCTATAAAAACCAGAAGGCTTCCTTTAAGCGCGAATTAAAGTGAATTACGTTTATGCTCCGGAATCTAATAACGCGGGTAAACGAAGGTGCAATCGTTCTAATAACGTTCCGGGGTCGATATTAGGGACGATAATAGAAGCCTGACGCAGTATGAGAAAGTGGAGCGATCTCACGTTCGCGTTAGTGCAGCTCTTGCTAAAAATAGCAGCCTCCGTTCCACAATTTCTTTCCTCGTTCGCGACAAAAGTCGCTGCAAAAGCCAAATGTCATGGATTCATATCGTGACAGCTGCTGGAATAACGTTGTTCTTTCCGGTGCTAGACTGCGAGCATACACAATTTCATGGAATTATTTCTTTGGCCATCGAAATATCGATACCGCGGCTCGTAATACTCTAATTACTCCCAACAGCCCATCTACAATCGAAATTTTTCCAATTACTCGATCAAACGTGGATGGAATACAGCTAGGGGCGCGCCGCGCTCATGATGCATAAACCCCTCTCGCTTTTTGCGTCGAAGCTTCTTCGCGGATCAAGTTCATCTCTCCATGAAGGTTATTAAACGTGAACGGGCAGCGCGGCGCGATCGCGAAAGGGCGGAATATTTATGAAAAATATTCAAAAGCGGGGGCAGCGGGATGAATAATTCGCTGCAGTGGAGGAGACGCTGCTTGCTTTCCTCGCCGACAGCCAGCGCCGTCCGTCCCGATCTACAGACACCGGCGTCGCGCTCAAATGTACATGCATTTCAATACATTAACGCGATACGAAACACGGTTATCCAGACCGGGGCTGGGTAGTCGCAGCCGCTCGCTTTCCTTGCATTTTCGTATTTTTCATAAGCATTTTTCATTCCCTTTCTTAAGCAGCATCCACCGGTGTGCATCTCGCAGGTATTTTTCCTATCGCTAGATCGGATCGCGTATGGAAACGCTTCTTTTCATTCATGCTGGCTTCTGATTGTCTGATTCGAAGTTTCAGGCTTGCAGGGTATGGTTTATTGAATTATATTGCGCAGTGCACACGGCAAGCTTATTGGAAAACGTTCGCTGTCCAAGGTGTACGCGAGTAGACCCACGAATAAAGTATTAAAAATCGCGACTCGCGGGCGTACAAAGGCATATATGTCGGCCAGGCACGATACAATATGAAAATTGCGCCCCTTTTGTCCGTTGGTACGAGCTCGTCTCACAAAGGGCACGGTGTCCGCGCGAAAACGTAAGCGCAGTAATCTGGTTTACCGTAGTATTGGATAACAGGGTTTCCAGGGACGTGGATACGCGCGGGCGCGCCTGCAGCACTGAAATTGTAGGCCGTTGATTCATTAGCGTTGCACGACAAAAGTCCTATCGTGTTCCGTAATCCGAGCGTAATTTTTAATCCGGCCTGAAATGATTTCCGTCGATGCATTGCGAACGTTCGATTCCCATCGACTGTATGTTATATGCGCATTATGAATATCCCGCAGAGCGTTTCAATTCACCGGTTCATAATCGCTGTCCTAATTCACCCCCGATATATGTTTCGTCTGTCCTCGATCTCAGCGTAGCCAGCAATCTCTCTCGTTGCTTCCGCTCCCCGTGACGAATAATGGCGACACGCGTGTAATAATTAATCCTCCTATCATCCCTCGGACCGCTTCTTCGTCCCTTCTCCCGCCCTCTCCTTCCCCCCGCCACTTTTCCTTCGTTTATTCCATCCGGACGGGGCACGGTAACGAGCCGTCCTACGATAATAAATCGTCATTATCTCGCGAATAACTGGAGCCGTTCGTTAACGAACGTGCAGGCCTGAGAAGCAATGCCGCGCGACGAGCGACTCGGCCCTGTAATTGCCTGCGTCAATTGCGTAAGCAACAAGTGCTCATTACGCATTTATTGCGTCGGGGGATGGGATATTACATGGGGGATCATGTGGCGGATGATACGCCATGGAGCTACGTGGTTCGTGGATATATCACTGTCTTTACTGTCGCTTCTTTTGCGAAGAAAAAGGTACGAGGGATTCAGAGGGTGTGCCACTGTAATAGGAGTGTATTATGTTTCTGGTGCTATTGAAATGTTAATAATTGGATATAAACAGGGTCAAATAAATCATAACTTCATAAAAATGTGCTATCCAGTCGACACAGAGTCGTACAGCAAGGGAGAGATGGGAGCGTTGGGATTTCAGTAGAAAGCACGTGCGCGCGTCAGCCACCGTCCGCCCATATATGCAGCTACACTACTGCAGTAGAAACAGACAGCCCGTGTGAAAAGTGGCTGATTTATTCGAAGCACCGGCGAGCCCCTCGGTCCCGTCGATCGTATAGATCATTTTTAAACGTTATATGGGCGATTCAAATCAATGTGTAACGTTTACAATAACAAAATTGGTTACGACGTGCGAGATTACTCTCGCGTTGCTTTTATTTCCGCTCTCACGCGGCGCACGGGCGTGCTCATTTGTACTGCAATTATTCGCGCCGTTCAAAGGGACTTTCCCGCCGGTTTATCGTGAAATTCGATACGCACGCGGCCAATCGAAGCGTGCACGGCGCCAGGAGGTGGAAAAATTCCATGCATTCCCAAACATCTCTTCGCCGAGAGCGACTCCAGCCCCGCGCTTCTACCCCTCCCGTTTCTTTTTCTGATTCAAAGAAAGGGGTGTTCCGGCTTGTAGTAAAGCGCGCCACGGCGACGGAGGAACGTCATAAACCTCCGTCGACATCGGTGGAATCAGCAGGCGGCCGTCACCTCTCGCGAAATATCTGTCGTTTGCTTTTATACTTCGGACGCGAGTCGCAGCGCGATTCGCATTTATTTTATTGTCCGAGCTGATCGAGGCGCGCCCACTGGGCCCCTCCTAAACTCAGGGGGCTATCGTAAACTCGCGAAGGGTGCAGTTTATTGGCACGTCGGGAGCACCCTTCGAATCTTGCAAAATTAACGGGGGCGTCGAAGGTGGACTTTAAACGGTGCTCCAGCCGATCACCTTTTTCAGTGAGTTTAACAAAGATTTTATGAACCCAGGCCCTTCAGCCAATAGGGTGAAGGACCCTATTACTGACACTTTAAACGTTGACGCTGACATTATCTTATAGTTGTGTACTTATAAACTAAAGGTATACGTTATTCTTGTTATTTATTATTGTTTAATATGTTTACTTGATGAACAAAATTTGGTGGATCTTAAAACTTCGATTTTTATGTATAAATTCATCAATTTCAAAAATATATTTCGGGGTCTATTACTGACACCCTGCAAATGTATTTGACTGAATTACTGACACCCCAATTACTGCCAGCTAACCTAATATTCTTTATCTCATTTTAAGGTCATATCGTCTCATGTACATGGGCAACTACTGCTATGACAGTAATACCAAAATTCTTGAAACGCTTGCAGCAATCACTATCACCCAATTAATAAGTGAAAAGACTTACAATTAGTGAATCGTTGAATTCGGATCTTTATTACTTTCTATGATGCTTATATTATTTAAAACATTATATTTTGTTATGTTAATAGCTTAAGGGGGTCGTCTTATGTGACGGCTGGCTTTTCTTTCGCTTTTTAGGGAACTTTTTTTGGCGAATCATGAAAACACAATATCTTGGAATTTGTACTACATATTTATTAACATTTGAAGAGTTATTCAGAATGTTTTGAAGTTAAAATACGGAGTGGAATTGACTTCACAGCTCTCGAAAGAGACATGGTGCGGAAAAAATGTTGGTCGACGGCTGACGTGATTCCGGCTGTCCTGCTAATCTGAAATCAAAAAGTCAAACAGCACATTAATTTGGAAACTTGTGGCTACAGCCGGTTCCAAAATGAAGTCAAAATATTGGAAATTTAATGTTTGGCACAGTTTTGAAAATAAAGCTACGATTTTCGTCAATGACAATTTTCGTTCAAAACTGTGCCAAACATTAAATTTCCAATATTTTGACTTCATTCTGGTACCGGCTATAGCCACAAGTCTACAAATCAATGTGCCGTTTGACTTTTTGATTTCAGATTAGCAGGACAGCCGGAATCATGTCAGCCGTCGACCAACATTTTTTCCGCACGATGTCTCTTTCGAGAGCTGTAAAATCAATTCCACTCCGTATTTTAACTTCAAAACATTCTGAATAACTGTTCAAATGTTAATGAATATGTAGTACAAATTCCAAGATATTCTGTTTTCATGGTTTGTCAAAAAAGCATTCCTCAAAAAGGGAAAGAAAAACCGGCCGTCACATAAGACGACCCCCTTCAATATTACAATTACAGCATTTGCTTTAACGCCTTGTTTTCTCTTTCGCTAGTAAGGAAATCATCGTTTTCACTCTCCTAATATCCGCTTAAAATTTTTTATCGTTTTATCCAAATTATCGAAGAAAAAAATTAAGTGCTGTTTTTTGTATCGTAAAAATAACAGTTTCAATTGTATGCTAAATTTTTTTATGCATCATTTCACAAGATTTATTCGTTACTTTACGAAAAATAGCTGAGGGTAGCGGTAATCGGGTAGGTGGCAGTAATTGGGTCCTTTACCCTAAATCAAGCACGTGGTGGATTGAAGAAGGTCACAAGCGATGACGACGGTTTCTCCCCATATTCGTGCAGAACGAATTAACAGATTTTCAAGCGGCGAAAATCGTCCCCGACCCGCAACACACATCCCCTCGCCCCGACTCGGTCCAGGCACGTACCTGTGTACGAATCAGCCGGTATTTCCGAAGCTCGCCGATCCCAAGCTTTCAGCACCGGAACCCTCCGCGCCGCGCGATGTCCCTTGATTTGTAGAGTGAAAAAAAGGAAGGCAGAGAATAGTACATCGACCCGTGTGCAGCCTGTACACGAGAGGACTGGCAGCGGCGGTGGTAACAGCAACGGCAGAAACTGAAAAAAACGAGCTGCTTGCTCGCGTAGGCGCTGCCGGCCGACATTTTTGCCTTTTGGCCGTGTTCCCGGCGCGCTTTCACGATTATTGTCCTCCCCCAACCAGCCCCCTAGACCCCCGCCGCTCCCCAGGCCCTGTTATTATCGTCCTTACCTTCGCCCGACTGTTTCCTTCCGCGGCACCACGTGCCACGTACCCCTGTGTGCGCGGAATCAACCCCCCTGGCCGTGCGCGCCTGTCACCCCGCCTCGAGGACGGCTTCACTTTTAATCTGGCTGGAAAAAAAATCACCGTGCGTTCTTGCCGCTTCCTTTTTCCTCTGCCCATCAACGACCCTCCTCGCCTACTCTTCCTCTCGCGCCCCCTGGTGCATCGCTGTCCATCCGGGTTCGTTCGCAACCGACGCTCTTCGATTCCCCCGTCCACGGTTTTTCGGCTCTCCTCGTCGCCCTCCCGGCACGTCGTTCGTTGGACCGCCTCCTTTGAGCACGGCGAACGCTCTCATGAATATGCATGCCGATGACCTCGTCTCGGTGAACGACGCCTAGCTTCTGACGCGAGCGAGCAAGCGAAGACCTGGCTCCAGATAGCTCGTGACGCGGAGCTTGTAGCTCGTGTACAGAATGGGTTGGGCGATGAAGAGCGACCGGGATTAGGTTTGACCTTCGTGGCGGAGGTTCTTCGCAGGGTGTTCCGCAACTTCCGCTGTCGGGAAGTTTGATTGAGCCAGGAGGCTAGATTCGCTTAAAATTGCTGAATAATTGTAGCTAATCTCTGACTAAACGCTGTTGCGTCGGAGCACTTTCGAGTTCCTGTTATTAAGCAAATTAAGTCGCTTCGAGGCATCATTATTATTATCATTAAATGTCTTTATTGCGCTATTACAATTGCAAATATAACAATAATGGCGAATAGACAAAGTTCGGCATAACTGCTGCTCTACAAGCTAACGGTTAACCTCGACGTTTAGGACAATAGAGAAAGAATTTAGAAAAGAAGGAAAGATTAAGTAACTATTCAGGAAACCGTGAGACTCCGTTGGGGTATTCTACATAACCAAGTCCCCGTTTTTTATGGACAACTTACTGTTTGTGGTCAGCTTGAATCACTATTCATGTCTACAGGAAGAGGGCGGAATGTTTGCAGCAAATCGATTTCCTTTCATTCACCCCTTTTCTCCCTCCTCGAATCACAGGCGTACAACACCCAGACGGCCGCGTGACTTTTTTCATTTTTCCCCGGCTCTATCCTTTCCGAATGAATCGCTGATGCATCCCCCTTCCGTTTCCCTATTCTCGACGTCGATCATCGAGCGCCATTTCCATCGAGAATCGGAAAGCCTCGAAACCATGATCGCCCTGCACGCCCAGCGCTCTGAAATCTGGGTTAAACAGGTGTCAGGATAAATTTACGGCGATAACGTCAGCGAGAAATTGCGTTTCATTGCGACAGCGACGAGCGCTCGTATTATTATCATTTATCGATCAACCGGTACTACATCTGTCCGAGGGGAAAAAAGTCCCACCCCGATTCATCCGTACCCCCGCCATTTTATCAGCGTAAAATCATCCTAACCGAACGTCATGGGCGGGACCATTTTTCACCCTGAAACGCAGAGTACTGCGGCATTAATTACTGCCAGCAGGTTTTGCAACGAAACACCCCTTGTGCTTTGACGGCTTTAGTAGCCGCGGCTATCACACGGCATACGTGATCGCTGCAGATAATGGCTCCATTCCGAAAAGGCGCGGGGCTCAAACGAAGCGGAAGGAAATATTAAAAATTCGAGGATACAGAGGCCGGCAGCGGTGCTTAACCGAAAGATCCACGGCGCGTTAGCGGAATTACCATAATGCGATTAGAGGGAGGCGAAGTCGGGCGAATGTTCATCCAATCAAGAGTCCAAGCAGGGTATGCCGGGTGGCGGAAAAAAAAAAGGAGAAAGGGAAGCGAAGAAGACAAAGAGAGAGCGAAGGGCGCAATAAAATATCCGAGGCGCTCGACGTAAAGAGTGGCCGTAAAATGCAGCAACTGCCGTGGCTCTAACGGCGTACGAGTTTAGTTCTGCTGCTTTTCTGATTCTTGTTCTGTCTGTTGCCCTCCGCGACCTCCCCCGCGAACGGCTGGTCCGTGATGGATCTGGAGGTAAAGCGCCTCGTCGATCGCGGAATTTCGCTGAATTAAAAGCGCCCCACACCCCCACCGATCGTCGACAAACCTTCCAGCGAAGGTATTCGACTGTTCGGTTTTAGTTCCTCCGTGCTGGGTCGAAACTAATTTGCATTCGTCCGGTTTTACAGTCGCCCGTTCGCGTCGATTCGATGGACGGCCGCTCGCGGGCGTGGTGAATTTCACGCGGCATCGCCCGCGCCTCGTCGTCCAGGGGCTGAATCGTTATACCGTTCCAGTGTTTCTGGGAACTATTCGCTGTATCAGGATCAAAGACAGCGACGCGAATTGCTTTTTGGATAAGCGGCTACTAGGCAGTCGTTGGGATTAATGATTCTCCTGTTTCGTTACGATCCCTTCAAGTTACTTAGAAAGATTCGTATGCGTGGATAAGCTTTCCTTCGTTCATTCTTCATTAGGAAACGCGTCTTGTTGACGTACGTAATTCGGGGATAAGCTTCCGTTTACTGTGATTCCGTACGTCCGTTTATTCAGCGAATACACAGCCTAGCCATCAGCCTTTCTAATTTCGAAATATTCCGCGGCACACGCGGCTATAAAGTAATCCGAGTAAACGAGGCGGTAATTGATTTGCGCCGTGTATTTGCAAAACCGTGGTAATAAAGATTGATCAAGTGAACGCATACGCGTGCAGGTTTTTTAGTAGCGCAATTTTGTTTGAGCGGAGATATGAAGCGAATATTTGGTTACACTGTGATTTTTTTTTAATTCGATCTGCGAGCCCGATCTATTAAAGCTCGATATTATTCGAAAGAGTCGGGATTAAAAATTGTTTCGTTATCGGCGGCAGAGAGGAATTTGGGGGTTCGGATGATTTTAAAATGCCCCATCCGTTAACAGTTTCCCTGTGTGAGATCACGCGCCGTGGCGTGGATAGGGGTTGGAAGTTTGAAACCGAAATTTACTCGTACATGTACAACTAGCGTACGTGCAAGCTTCCAATTTTTTTCTCCTTTACCGCTGTGAAGCTGGAACGGTGTGGTTAAGAGATCTCGGGGGTCAAATGCATCCCCTTTTAATTGCCGCGGCGTAATTAGCCGGCTACTGCCAGGGAATAATTAATCACGGTTGTTGTTAAGTCCCCGTCGAAGCATTCCCCACGCAAAAGCATGCAGATTTTCTACCCTATCATTTACGCTGAGAGAGAAACACGCCCGCTTTAAAAATCTGATCATTGTTCACGTTTCACTGCGAATTGTTCGCGATATTTTCAATTCCGGATTTATCCAGCGCGAAGGATGTTGCAGAGGGCATATTGTGCGTGGTAATAGGGAAGTGTTGACAAAGAAGGGTGGAGCTGAAGCGTCCAGTGGGGAGGTGCCATTTAAAAATGTTAAAAGTTTCCAACGCCGTGGCGTGGAAAATAAAATTAAACGAATGCCAGTTAGAAAATAGAAACAGAAGGACGTGTCGCAGCCAGGAGGCGAATGAAAGGGAGAGGCGAAAGAGAATTTACCCTCGGGGGACTATGCCATGTAGCATGCATCTTTGTCCCCGAGTCCAGCCTCTATTTATCGCCCAGCACTGACATTTTACTATCCCGTCAGGCGTATCTACAATTTTCACGAGCATCTTCGACGGAACACACGCATTTACCGTTCAAACTTGCTTGTTCGCTTACTCGACTGTTGAAACAGCCTCGAGAAACTCTCTGGCACCCCTGGAAACATGAACGACAAACCTGTACACTGGTAAAGTCAACTAGAGGGTTTCTATTCACAACCCCGTATTTTACCTAAAACGAGGGATGTATTCGCTTCGCAAATAATAGTCTTTCATGTTGGTCTGTAGCGAGGCAAAGCAGGAAGTGTAAGCATGGATCTAAATAAAAGAAGTTGTGTTGCTTTGGTAACAGAATGTCATTCAATATGCAGGCTTAAAACCATTTTTACTCCTCTCTGAACTACGTGAAACAGGGTAGAAGCTTCCATAGCACGTTAAAACCAGTGGTAAAACCTTCTTGCCCTAAATTCTTTCTCCCCCTGCGGTCTCCCCCATGAGGATAATTTTTCAAGTAGGTTCAGTGACTTATTCGTAACTCCACGGGTTTCCACGTGCTTGCATATTTGAAAAATGCGCCGTATAAAATGGATCGGGCAAAACGGCGCGGAAGAATAATGGTGAGCCGTCACAATACTCGGGCTAAGCCGTTACTATCGATGGGAACGCTCGCGCGTATAAAGCGTTCGACTTTTTGCTCGTCTGGGATTCGAAGCCCCGCGAGCATTTCGGAGAAGACGAATCCGTCAGAGCGCAGTGATCCACCCGCGACGCTCTCTATCTCGGAATAACTCGATCGCAGCTGTAATCGATCACCGAAAAGAGGGGGAACACTGTGCCCGCCGAAGTTCGGATTCCCGTTCGGAATCTCCGACGAGCTTTCCCTCCCTAATTTTTACCACGATCCTTGCCGGCGAAGAGCAAACGCGCGCCACGACGAAATGAGAACGTTATGACAAAAACAAGCGAGATTATTCGATGGCTGGGATTTAAACGGCGGTGTCTTCGTGTCGAAACGCGAGCCACTGTTTGCGCTGAAAACTCGATACCACCCTTTTTCACTTCCTGCAACAGTCGAGTACGTGTTGGAGCGGGTAAATCGACAGCGGTTCGGTTACCGTGCACGCCGGTCGTTCTGTTTACAATTTTTATTGCGCCACCGATCAATCCGATCGGGATTTCGAATACGAAATAGAAGGCTGAGCGAAAAAACAGCTTGGAGTGTATCTTTGATGTTCGTTGATTGTAGCCTCGACAGATATTCGTTCGTAATGCATGGTATTAAATTATGCTTCCCTATTAACGTCATCGATATTTTTGCACTGAGTTTAGAGAGCAGATTTGATTGAGTCTTAAGTGACGTGCTTGGCTTAAAGAACCCGACACAAGTTAATAGCAGATTTCAACACGAATTCCACGAACCCCACCGTAGGAGAAATAGTTGAAAAGGACCGTGATAACGAGGCTGGGGAGACATTCTCGCGAGCTGCAGCGACGGACGACGCGAGATCCAAGCTAAGAAACCCTCCTTGATGATTCCAGTGGAATTATCCTGGAAGTTGTCGTAACCGCGGCTAGACACGATTTTTCCCGTTATTTCCCTTCGCGGGGACACGTTCCTAGGATCCTATCGCCGGAATTTCGCGTGTACAATTTTGCCCGAGTTAATTTCCTTCGTGGCGCGCGCCTGCTGCGGGAAAAACCTACCCCCGACTTCTTCCGCGGAGGGGGGCGTAATAAAACGTGAAACCACTGAATGCGAAATGCGCTGCTGGTCCGCGGGGACCTCCCATCCTCCGTTTCGGGCTACCCTGTTCAACTGTTTGCTGTCGAGCTTCAAATGTCTGATAAGAACCATGGAATCGCAATCAAGTCCGAGGACGTCGAATATCAGAGACGTCTCTTTGCGTCGTTTGTCACGTGGCGACAGATGGTCTCGCTAACGAAGCGACTGGATCATTTTCCGGTGACAGCTGAATCATCGAAAGGGGATGAAGTACTGTTACTCTGTCTACGATCTTTTCGCAAAGTATTTATCTTCCATGAATCAACTTTAAGGGACCGTAAATCTCGATTTTAAACATCCTGATTACGAAAGAGGAAATCCGAAGTTCGATATCGATGTCCGCGGCATCAACCGTTACTGGCTTCCTTCCAAAGCTACCCCCGATCGTCAAAGAGTTCGACAACATCCGAGAAACGGATCCCCAATGAAGCCCGTAACGCGCGTTGCTCATTATCGCTCGTTTCCATCTGGCATCCCCGCAGCATCGGCCGATCGTTCTCCAATAATTACCTAAGGTGAAATTCTCGAAACAGAATTACCAACTACGTAGCAGCCAGCCCGGAGAACATTAACGGCGGCCTGGAGGGGTTTCGTTAGGGGGCTCGTTCACCCGGGGAATTAATTAACGAGACGGCGCGCGACGTAATGAAGACTCGACGAAGAGAGGGTGGCCGTAAATAGTGGCGCAATTAACGAAACGCTTATGTCGCGACATAAGGAGACAAAAAGAAAGGAGAGGGATGGCGAGATAGGTGAAACGGTATAACGTAGTGGCCGCGGCATGCGTGCCTCTCCCAGAAGAGGCCCTTTCATTCGTCTTCTGCTAGATAATTTCTCCTCGGCTTGTTTCCCTGGCCCTCCTAAACGCACCACGGGGAAACACCCCGCCGCCTTCGCCCCTTCCGAATCCTCCGTCGCGCCTCGCCTACCCCTCTTCTTTCGAACAACTCGCCCGCCTCCCATAACGCACCGCTGCGCGTCCCTTCAACCAGACCAGCCCTCGGTTTTACGCAAAGATCGCAATCCACGCGTGTAACGAGCTTCCGGTCTCTGACCCGACAAGAATCTCGTCACTCGACCTCGCTCCTTCGCTCTTCCATTGTCCCAGCCGGCTGGCGTTCCTTCGAGTGTTTTCATGCGGGTTGAGGGTGGGCATGAAATTAGTCGATTCTGGTGTATGTGGGGAGCGTTATTTTAACCCCGCGAGAGATAAATAAGCCTTGACCCGGAGTTTCGGGAGGTTCTTCGACAGGTGTATTCGAGGGACGCTGGCGACGTCGACCCACTTCCTGTTCCGCTCGTAAAGTTCCTCGCGTCCGTTTCGAGGCATGATTTAGAACGCTGGTAATTCTTCCGAAACGCGTGGCAAAATTTTTTCTTTTTTTCTTCTTTACCCCCGCCACCGTGGCGGAATTTATCGCGCTGTAACTTAGGGGAAGTAATGCGCGTTAAAGACGCCGCTTCTCGAGGCAAGGAGTACCTACGCTCGTACGTTCCGCGCGTTAATTTCCCCCCTTTTTTCGTCGGGGTAGTTACCGTTCAAATTTATTAGTGGATTACGGCGCGCCTTTTTTAATGGCCCCCACTAATTTAATCGCCTCACGACGCTCCTCGGATTGAGGTTTCAGCTTTTTGGCAGAAAGTGAATCTTCGTGACGGTGACACAGATACAAGAAATGTATTCAGTATTCGTAGGGCAAGGGGTAGTGGCATGATGAGGAAGCTAAGGAAACATGCAAAAAAATTGATAATTGTACCTTTTATTTAAGTTTTTATGAATCAATATATTATTATAAGTTAATACTTTAATCTTTGGTACATAGTTTGAGCAACATTTAAATAAACATTTGAAGTTATTAAACATTTAAAAAAAGTAATTAAAGACCATCTTGTCCCTGCCATGGGGTATGACGGGGTATCGAAAATGGGGCAACACGATTCCTCTAAATATTTTCACAATCGATGTAAATATGAATTTCTTCTAAATAATTTTCTTCCTAACCTCGTGCAGGAGTTGTGGGACCATATATTTTAAATATTCGCCAAGTTCTTCCTCATCTATTTGCGAAAATACACTCTTAATTGGAACTAATGGTAAACCCATAATCACTTCATTTCCCTGTTTGAATTTTTGGACATAACGTTCCAATGTTGTTTGTGGAAGGCAATATTCTCGAGCAGCTTTCTTCTACCCCATGTTGTTGCTTAAAACTTCATCTACAGATCTCTTCATAACTTCTTTTGTCCATTTTCCTCGTTTAGTTTCTTCTTATATGTTCTTACCATTTTCAAATTCGAATTAAAAGTAACGAAAATTCGACTTAAATTATAATAGAGAACGATGTTGATAATGGTTGTTCCACCTCGCATAAACAACCATTATCCGGGGTATCAAGGACCCCATCTTGCATCAACCATCGTTTTCCAGAGACTGATGTTATTTGTACAACAAATAAAAAAATATTGCGATTTTTAATATTATTATTATTATTATTAATTTTACGGGGAAACCCCATGGTTTTCAAAACAAAACATATACAAATAACAGAGTCTAAACAATTAAATGACTTAGCCGATAAAATAGATAGGTAGGTTAACTAAACTAAACATGACAACAAAACAAAGTATCAAGTGTCTCCGTGAGAATTGGTAACAATCTTATATAATAATGACCTTACTGAAAAATATAATATTATATTATACATTAATACAAAAATATAATTAATATTATACATTAAAGTAAATAGAATGGAGATTACAATGTAACAAAAATAAGTGACTTACCGTTTTTAAATATATGTTTATTATAAGTCTTTTTAGTACACAAAATAAGATCTACGCAGCATGTGGACGATTTCACAGCTCGAAACCAAAGACGCGTGCTCTCCCCCTCATTTTTATCAACGACCTAACTGTTACAATACAATAGCTTCCTTTTGGTACTTTCATCAAATGTCTAGGATTTTTCGATTAAGATTTTTTTACGATACCTCATCTTACGTCACTACCCCGTCATGCCCCCTTCCCCTACTTACTATTTCGTGGGAAGGCAACCCCTTCGATTGCATCGTATTCTACCAGGCGCTTTTCGTAATTCCAACGAAAACATTGCTCCACCCTCGATCCATCCCCGGGGAGGGATCGCATGCGAGCAACAAAAACGCGCGACTACCAATAAATCAGCATGCACTTTATCTTCCTCGAATGAAACCCTCCGCGTTCTTCCAACCTGTGCCGCGTCTTCCAGCCTTTTGTTTTCGATTTCTGGGAAAGTTCGAAAAGTTACCGCCAATTTTCCCCTCCGGCGTCCAAAAGGATGCGCGCAGCGTTTGGTACGCATATTGTACATCGGCGTCTCGAGCATTCTCCAGGAGGCGTCCGCGTTCTTCTTCGCCTCGACGATCGCCCCGGCCACTGTTCGCGCCCCTTTCACCCCCTTTCAGGGGTTGCTGCCAAGCTCGACGTCGCGGCCGCCACAACAATGCGCCGAAAAGTTGCCGGAACTTCTGTTCGGAATACCTCCACCGTTGTCCTCCTCTGGATACCGGCCCCGAAGAGGTTCGAAAGAGATCCAAGAGGGTGGGACGAAGAAATGCCTTAAGTTGGCCGCGATCCACCCTTCTCCCCCGTGTCGGCCGCGAACACGGCATCGTAAATCGAGGAGTCGAACTTCCGCTCCGCCTCCTTTTATCCCAAACCTGCCCTCCCTCCCAGCTTCGCAGCCCCCGCGGTGCCTTCCCCGGAAAACTGCGAAAGTTAAATTAATTAGAGGAATCTATCGCGGCGCGGCTCGGAAAAGGTTGTGCGCCGTGTTTTTCAGCGGCAGAATTTGATCGATGGCTCGGACCTCTCGCTCGTGAAATTAATTTCGCCCCCTATGCGCAACCCTCTGGGAATTAATAAGCTGGGGAATAGTCTTCGGGTTTGGATATCAGGTAGTGCACGCTTTGTCTTGATGAAAGGGGTTGTTTAGGGTCTCACGCGAGGGATCGGTCCAAGTGTTTCGCGTAGGTGTGAACGTTCCCCGCAGGGAGCACTTGGAATTAGACAGTCAGCTGTCAGTTCATGCCCTGTTCTCCGCAGAGTGAACCGTGCACATCATTCTGAAGAATTCTAAATGAATAGATTCTTACGGCATTCCGTTTATTTAATATTTCTCCTGAAAAGCTACTATATCTTCTCCATCAGACTCGTGGGTAGATCCTTGGAGCCGACGCTCGTCTCTATATATTTCGTCGCATGATCCTCATTCATCCGATTCGAGGAGTCCCATTGAAAACCTGCGCATTATATTCTAGAATTACATCCGCGGAATTCTGAATGAATAAATTCCAGCTGTGCCCCATACAGGCGACGCAATTGCGCCCTGGTCTTCGTCCCGCGGGAAGCTTTCATATTCCCACCCCTCGCCCGGTGTCCCCGTAATTTCGCCACACACGAGCATCGAGCACACGCGTCGCGAGGAGCGCGGGCCACCCCCCTGGAAGAGCGTGTCCCGATACAGCGAGCCTGATTTACCTCGTCCAGGACAGGAAGGATGCATCGCTGAGAGGGCGGATGCTCGCCTTTTTCAGCCTGAAAGCGGCGTCCTTCTTACGTGCTCCGTGGCCCCCGGATGTAATGGGCAAAAAATTGTACTTCATGGCGGCGGTCTAATGAGATTTTGAATTATGCTGTAGCTGCTCCGTGAAAGCGTAACTCTGCCCGGGTCCTCCTGCCCAGCCACATCCTCCCTCTCGATTCATCTCCCGGGTCCCCTTGCCCCTCTTCTCGCGGCAGCCCCGCGCTGTTATATGCGACCAGATTACCGTGGGCCAACTTGGGAGCCGCTCGGATTTCGTCGTGGAGGCCCCACCTCCCAGAAAATTTCAAATGGAATTCCTGGTGATTTCCACCTGCTCGGGATGCAGCTTCGATCCCCGTCCCTGTTCCTCCTCGGCTCTCTCCCGTCGCGGCGCATCAGTCGACTGCGATACACTCCCTCGCGGGTAGACAGGCCTGGAATCGAATTCGAAATTCCGGTTGGTACGGTCGCAGGGGGTGGGGGGGCTGGAGGAGTAGGAAATGGGGCACCAGGCCTCGGGTGACACGTGGGAAATCACGGTAACCAGCTCCGCCGTATATATTCTTTCGGCGCGGTGATCACTCACGAATTCCTAGGGATCCTTCGTCTTCGCGTGCATCGGGGTCACGCGACCCTCCGATATACGATTTCTGGGCCGTCGGTATTTCCCACGAGTAATCGAATCGCTGTCGACGGGGAGCGCGCGACCGTGTTAACGATAATGGCCGCCCCATAGCTCGAGGACACGGCCGATGCGCTGGTATTTCTTGGAGGGGGCGGTGAAATTTATTAAAAATTACATACCCTCGCTTCCTCGGCGCTTCTGCTCGTCTCGAGCGTTCACGCGGGCTTGTCCTTTCCTTCTTGTCGCTTCTAATTTCAATTTCTACCCTCCTACGGCACACTTTGCGCACCAGCTTTTTGTTCCCTTGAAGCGACGCGTCCGCACCTTTAAGTATCCAGGAAGTCCTTCTAGTGGTATTATCGCGAGCACGCGATAGGATCGCGGACGTTATCGATGCACTTCCGGCGTGCCCTGGAATTTTTGAACGTCTTGGACGGTCCATTATCGTGTCACGTTTGGCTATTCGATCGGTCGCAGGAAATTCTGCCGACCCAGAATCTGAAGCGTGGGCTCCCCTGACCTACATCGTGCGGAAAGGGTTTCGCGGGAATGTGTGAGCGATCGCCGCTCCCCCGAGTAGGAATATATTGGAAGCGACTACACCCTGATTTCCACTATGTCATCGGGATTACCCTATCTACTTTCACGCCGTCCCGCTGGAATGTCGATTTTCATTTAGACATTCCTTATTTCCGCGCCACCGGCGGGGGAGGGGGATTTAATTCCGGTTACGTGTCGCGAATATCGATACCGTCCGGGGTGGAACGCGACGCGAACCGTGGACACATTTCGCCCGCGGCATCCGAATGGAAACGCGTGTCCCCTTTCCTTGCATTATTCTCGCGCGAAAGCCTCGTGGAAAATGTGTAGAAAGATTCATGCGCAGTTCTTCGTCTGCTTCATCAAACTCTGAAAGCATTCAGTACCCTTTATATCTCGAGCGAATATTCCTACGAAACATTCCATGTTCCAGTGATACCGGTGCCGTAAGTAGCGCATCCGACGGAACGCAGGATGCAGCCAAACGAATCGATCTTTCCCTGCTACAGTGTACAACGCGGCGAGACAACGAAACGCCATTTCGTCCCAGCCGCAGCGTCGGATCTCTCGTTTAAAATTTACGCGGCAGGGTGAACGATCTCCGTAGAGGGACCCGGCTGAAAATTCATGGCATCGATATTCGCGGTTTCGCATGCGGAGCCGGCCGCATTTGGCCGAGGAACGAAGGGAAACACTCTTTTACTCCGCTGAGAGAAACGAGGGGGGGCGTTGAGGGTAAGGCCGTCGGGGCAACGATTTTCGAAAATTATACGCGGCAAAGACGGCCAACAGCCGGGGCCAAAAATTGCGAAACGAGAGGTTAGATGTGCGATGCAGCGTCTGTTATCGTATGCATGGCTGCAAGACATTCACGACGCCCGCCTATCCCCCGGCTCTCTGGATACACGGTGCTTTCGGGGCCACCGGGAAGAAGGGGTTAGCAACTTTATTCGACCTTAAATTCTCGGCCCACTTGGCTCTGGCTTGTATATAGGGTCGCGGCGTGCCAACTGCGGAGAAATTTCCCGTCCACCGGGCGCGACAATGTGCATAGAAATGCGGATGCACCCGATGCAGCGCCGCCTAATCGCCGACTGCTCGGTCTGCCTCAGGATTTCCTTGATATTTCGGCTTCTCACGCCGCTCCGCTGCTTCTACCCACCCGCCCCGCGCATAAACATCGAATTGCTCTGGCGCCTGTACTTGCGAGCGCTAATTTTCTGCACAGCAGCGGGCGACCCTCCTGGATGGTGCTCCTCCGCGAAGATTTCGCTCCGAGTAAGCCTTCCACGAGTACACCCTCGCCTTGCAGTCCATTTTAAAGTCCCACCGTGTCTGTGTAACTGGAATCGAGGGAATTGGAGCGGTTAGGAGAATCGACGAAGTTGATAATTATTCAAGAGAGCCCGACGCGTGAAATAGATTTGCTCGATTATTCTGTCACGCGTCCAAACTTGCCACAGCCTTGCGAGACACGGCGCTAGCTAGTTTTTTTCTCACTCTTGTTAGCGCGAGTGGTGCTTAGTGTCAAAAGCAAGTGCTACAGAGATTCTCGACCAGTAGCGTCAGCGTAATCGATCCGAGAATGGAGGAAGTAACAGGTCGGAAATCGTGCTCGAGGCCACCCTCGGCAATTTTTTTCCCCTCGTGACTGCGTCGACTCGCGTTTAAGAAATTATTCCTCTCTTGTCGCGTTGAATTATTACTCCCAGCCTCTCTAGGTGCTGGGAACTATGTGCAAGCTCGGATCCCTGGGATTCCAAACTTCCTGGTACTTTTAAACCCAAAGAATCTTAAAGATCAGGACGTCCCGCGCCAACGTTTGATCCAAACGTTTCCAATTCCTCTTATTCCCTCTACGATTCTTTTCGCAGTTCCGTACATCGGAGCTCGTCCTCGCGCAGCGTCATCCATCACTCGTTTCCCCACTATTAAAGCGCGTAGGAAAAGTCAGCGGCGTTATCTTGCTCAAACACCCGAAGCTTGAATTTTAAATCCCCGCCGTGCGCGTTCCTCGCTCGCGTACGAATAAAACTTCCCCTCGGCAAAAATATTCCGCGTCACGCGCTCGCCCTAATTTCCCACTGAACTCCGCCGCCCTTCTTCCTCCGCTTGATAAAAATTCAATTGGCAATTTGAAATTACAAAGAAACACCGCTCACCTACGCGTGGATTCCCTCACCGCGGATCTCTCTGCGCCTCCAATTTCTGTGGATGTTTAACGACGCTAAACCCACCGAAATAGACGTGGGCGCAGCTTCGGAGAGATCCTCGAGAAAGCGGAAGTAACGCACTGCAAACGAATCCCGTCCGTTTCCTCGACAGCCGGTGGAAAATCTCTGCGCGAGGGTTGCAGTTTCCGGGTATGATTTTATTATTCATCGATTCCAGGGGCTGGCAGCGACGTCGGTCGAGGGCGATATCCTTGCCTGCCGGGGCTATTTAGCGGCGCGGCCCGGAACCAGGAGATGAATGTCGACGATCACCCGGCCTGTACGCGCGCGCACGTACACGCGCCAGCCAGCCGCACACCACCTCCGGGTAAGTTTAATATCTTCATGTAGTAAAGCGCGGTAACGCCGCGCGACGAGAAAGAGCAGGGAAGCCCAAGATTATTGCTTCAATATTGCCACCGATGTCGGGCGACGCTGGAACGTCTGCGTATCCTTTCCCTGCTCGATCTCTCGCCCACCCCTCGGTATCCGACTCGCTGCAACATCATCGACGTCGTGTGCGTCACGTACACTCGAAGGGGTGAGGGCCACATTCCCTGCGTTTCGAGTTTCAGAGATATTCGAGAGGGCAAAGGTATATAGGTACGAACCGTTTCGAACGTCGCTCGAACTTCATGGTATGCCCTTTTCTAGTATCTCGAAGGTACTTCATGGTGTTGTTTGTCAGCGTACGATGAAAGGGGTTTGAAGAATGCGCCCGGTGCGAGCTTTTGCTTTTAAAGAGTCACTCGTAACTTGTATATCTTTAATATTCTATTGACAACTGACTCTCTCAAATCACCTTAGATTCCTTCACTTTTCAAAACCTCCCTCGATAACATTCGAAGCGTAGACACAGGTACAGTAATATCCGAGGCGTCGACGAAACTCTGCGCCACCCTCGGAACGATTCCGGACGTCTTGAGGCCATCGCTGGCTTCTATAACCCGGTCGTCGGATTCACGTGTGCACCGGAGTACCAGGGGTTGCGCCGTTATTAAGCCATCTCTTACCGGTTATATCTCCTCCCGGGGTAAGCTCTTTCGCTCCGCCCGTCCCGGTACCCTCCTGCAACGAGTGCTTCCATCCTTTGGTCCGGCGTGTGCGGATCGAAATTCACGAGCCACGAATCGAGGGCCCCGCTGGTGGAACGTGTGTATTTTGGTACGGGCTAGGGACCTGGCTGGCGCACGAGAGGAGCCAGCTTGCGGAAGTTATGTCCTGGCTGAAGGATTACTGGCGCCGCGCTGGGAGATCGGCGTTCACGCCACGGTGCACTCGCCAGTCGCCCGAGAAAGTCACCCCTCCAGCTGGATCCTGTTGACCTTCCGCACCCCCGGCAGGGTTTTTCGCGTCACTGCTCGGACTTTAGGGTACGCCAGGGAGATGGGGCATTCTGATGTGTTTGCGCTGTTAATCGGTGTCGCGGCGAAGTTACGGGGTTCGCAGAACCAACCCCACGATTCCTAACGCCATAGTGGCGGGGTCCTTGGGAGGAATTGTCCTGCTCGCGCGATTCACCTTGCAGTCGAATTGACAGAATTTTACTTCTCAACTATCTTAACTCTTTTACTCTCATCTTCTTTCTCCTTTCGAAGCTCAGCTCCTGAACGAAATGTAAATTCATACATCGCGGCAAGGAAGTTTATGAGTCGTGTAATTCACTTGCAATCTTCCCTTTGAAGGGAACTGGGTCGAAAGCATTGTCGCGAGGCACACTCCGGCGAATCTTAAAAACCTCGTTGCACCGAAGGGGAAATCGATTTCTAAGTAGATTGAGAAACTATTTTCTACACTGGACGTGATCGCGCGGGTGCCAGCAACTTGTGTTCCGCCTCTTTACCCGCAGATCTAGTTTGCTTCAATCTCATTTGCCTGATGGCATAGAGAAAAGTAGCCCCATCTCGCAGTGTTCGCGGGGCAAACTGGCAGTACCTCCGTCCATGCGCACTGAACGCCTCCGAAACCGAATTTTCATCGGCGATTCCTCCCTGAGGGTAATCGATCGACCTCCTAATACATGTGGCAGCTTTCTACGGGCCCGAAAGGGCGTGAAATTTGCCAAGGAAATCGCTGATCAACCGGGAACCACGGTGACGCGAAACCAGCGTCCGAAAATATTGATCAAGGGCTGCGGATTAGCGGCGCTGAGCTAAACGAAATCCAGAAGGTTGAAAGTTGAGCATCGCGCCCGTTTAAGCGGGGTCCGGCCATCTCCATTACGGGGCACAAAGAAAATTCTGTAAAAAAAAGACCGTGCTCGATTGGCGCTCCTCTCTTTTCGAGTCGTTCCAATCGGCTTCGAGAGGACGGAGCGGGGGTGTTGGGTCACTGAAAATGGGGGACGGAAGAGCAGATCAATCGTCGTTGCGGAAATGCGTTGATTTAGCAATCAGAGCAATGAGAAAAGGGCGAGCGGGGGCGAGGGTGGAGGGCCAATGCAAACGCTGATGGAAAGATGAACAAGGGGGACGAAAGGGAGGAACGACGGGTGCAGCGGAGGAGGAGGGGGTGGGGCAGGGAAAAAGGAACGTGTGCCTCTAGTAATTACGGTCGGTACAGCGGAATCATTTGTTTGCGCATTGTTGCCGCAAAGCATTGTTGCGCAGCGAAACGCTCCACCATCGCCGTTCGGCCATCATCCCTTGCCCGTGGCTCGTTTCATCTCCTTCGACCGTTCGTTCGGCCCTCGTGCCGGTTCAAACGCATTGTACCCTTTGCGGGCCGCCTTCCAAACCTGCGCACACATTGTCCACGCTGGCGTATAGATGTGTGTGTGTGCTGCAGGTCCACACCGTTGGATCTCGCGTGGCGGCGAACGTAGCAACTTTGGAAATTCGCCGGGACCCCCTCTCGGTTTTCTCTGCGACGGCAAATTAAGCGGACGGAAGGGCTAACTAGCCACTGACTGTTGAACTGAGCACGTGGAACGAAATACGAGAGGCCTGCGCCGGGTTCCGCAGCCTAGTTCTCGGGGTAACTTGAGCAACCCTTTGTTGCCACTCCAGGGATGCACCGTGTGGGTCTCCTGTAATACGTCTGGTATCAGTTTGACCATGTGAAATGATGAAGGGGTATCAAAATTGTGGTTTGGGTTGAGTTACTCTTCGGCAGGTGTCGAGGTTGTTGGAAATCTTTGGCAGGCTGTTTCCTCACTCAAAGGGAAGTCATTCTTCTCAGATAAAGCAAAGTTCAAGTTGCGACTCGTTGAAAGGGAAAAGAGATGAGAATTCTTCCACGAATTCACTAATCTATACCACCAGCGATTTATGCATCTACACCTCTGATATATATGTAGGATCACGGAAGAAGGGAGGCCTTTGCGCTTCTTGAACTCGAACCCGCGATCTTCTGATGCGTAGCGCGCTGGTCAGCCGCCTTAACCACCTCGGCTATCGCCGAACTCCCCGGGTCTTAGTTCTTTCGTGTCCTCTCTTATGCTACGGGGGTTCCTGATCCCCACATATATATACATATACATATATGTATGTATACGTATCGCACAGAACCAAAATGCCGAAAGGGATCCTCCGGTTTCCACGAACATTCCATCTGCCATTACTCAATCTCGAGACGTTTCAGGGGCCGAGGAAAAAGCTAAGCCCATCAAATAGGGATGTCGATAAACGTTATTAACGGGACAACGACCGAAACGGTTGCATGAAACGCAGAGAAGTTGCGCTGAGCATGGAGGAGGCATTGCCGGGACGTTGAAAATATCGCCGACGATACGGTTTCCGTCCACCATCGCCCCCTGCCCGTTATTTCCACGTCAGGTTCGACTGGCAACGGCCGTATTAATTATCGAAGATGCTGCGCCCAGAGCCGGCGAAGCAATTTTCCCCGGAAGCCGGGGGTACAGGTCGCGTCCGTCGCGCCTACCCTACGAAAGCATATCGATCCCTCGGAATATTCCACATCGCGCGTTGTATCTCGTAATGGATATTCAATATTTACGTTGGTCGACAAACGAACCCGGCTCGTGTATAGGCGCGGCGAAGCTTCTCGAACCGAGGATGAAAAAATTCGCCAACGTTCGGGGTATGAGGTTCCGGAGGAAATTCAGGGAACGAAGGGCTGGAAAAATATCTGGAATTTATATTCCTCGGGGATGCGAGATTCTGTCACGTGGCCGCTGAAATATGATGATGAGCAGAGTTCTATAGAGAGCGACCAATTTAACTATATAGGGTAGCTAGCAGAAAGTAGAGGGATCTGTAGAAAATTCGGTTAACGTGGTAGACGTTGGAAGCACAGAAAAACATCCAGGATCAAGGAACGTCGGGGATGATGTAATAGTCCAGTAGAGAGGCTGGCTTTCTTGCAGCCTTTGTATCCTGTTAAATGTTTCGCGTATCCTGCCTGTTAAAGGAACAGTGGGGAAAAGCCGTGTACATGATAGCAGCAGCCATGTTCAATGGGAAATACGAAGTTGCTGGCTCCGTGGGCGAACTTCTGCAAAATTAGCTCGGTCTACTGAGCGGAAGCAGGTCAAAGGTGAGTCCCCAAGGATGTATTACCCGAAAATTCATAGTGATTGAGGTGCACGCCGGCGAAACGTAAGTCGAGAAGGGGCGCGGTAACCGGAGGGCGGAATTTGCGAGCAAGTTACACGTATATCATCCCCCGCTTTTGAGCCAGCTTCGCTTTAACCAAGGAATGCGCCTCCGCAGGGCTGGTAATATATTTGGTGAAAAAAATCCAATTACACTGATTAATAGGTGTATTGTTAATAAGGGGATGAAGCCGTAAAGCGTGATTTCTCGTTGTGCGGCACGGGAGGAGGTGCAGACATGCGCGTCGTCGGACTCGTGAAATATGCATGCACTGAAATTTGAATCGCCACGCTTTATGGATTTCGCGTTGTTCCATATTGCACGGGAGAGACGGACGCATCCAGACGCCATTACTGTTCCGCTCGTGCAAGATTCAGGCTTGATAAGAAATGCATGCTTGCTGCTGAGACTCTGCTTAGAGAAGGGTTCCTTTCTTTTCTGCCTTTTTCGTCCCCGTCGCGGAAAAAATCTCAACGCGGAATCTTCTGTTCCAATTCCTTGCAGCATTTAAAAACTTTGGATCTGAATTGGAAGAAAATTCCGTCCTGATTTTCCTCCCAACTCGAGACGCTGAATATATGGATTTAAAATATTCATACAGCAGTGAATCAATTTGGCCGACCGTCTCTCGTTCCCGAACGAATCAAAACATTTGTTCTATCTTCCTGCGTTTCGTTGAGCGTTGATTTCGTCCCTCATCGCCGTTTCACGACGTATTAAAGCACAACGAGAGCATCCACTAAAGCGTTGTCGTTCTCCCGCTTGGAAACGGCCCCGTCGTTTCGCCTTTAACGTCGGCGTGCTCGCGAGAAAAATTCAGATTGCGAAGGATTAAGCGTGCCTCAACGAGTCGCTTCCCGGAGTCGCGAATTTACACAGGGGAGAGATGAAAATTCTCGACGGTGTGAGAATTCCTCGAGTGTAGCCGAGTTAATAATCTGTCTCGGAAGCCGCGGAGATACTTCTTCAATTTACTTCCAACTTACTTCTAAGTAGGTACATGTGGAGCGCGACTGTCTAAATATCTTGCAAGATTAATGCCGGTAAAACGATTTCGGCGAGAAAGAAAGGAACAAAGAATATTCGCAGTTCTCGTCGGAAAACGACGAACCGAGGAATTGAACCCATCTCACGATCCAGAAAAGAATTTTTCGAAAAGCTCGCCAGGGGCGCGAATCGACATCCCCGACGTCGAAATTCCCTCTCTCAGGGCCGGTGAGATCTCTCGTGCGATCTAAGTACGCCATTACAGCACCGGAAGGACGTTTAATCTCCGCGTTTCAGCATTTCCCTGTGCGGCTGAGGACCTCTCCGCCCGAGGATCGGTCGAGGATCTTCGCCTGCATTTACCGCGATTTTCTTTTCCGTGCTGTCTGATCCTTTTTGATCGTGCCCTTTGCCACCGTCTCCCGGCGCAATCCGGACACCTGTTTGCAGTTACATTTGCAGAAGTAACGCGAGTAGAGATCTCCCGCTGCGAGTATCGTGGGTCGTGCTTATCGAGCTGTTCCGACGAAATCTGATGAATCCTTTCGTCGCGATGTGGATCCTTTGATAAGAGACAATCACAGTGGATATTTAGATTCTTTATCTAGGAGTTAGACCATCAATTTCTTTCTAGAGTACCTTTTACCCAGTCGCCCCGTTTTACTCCCAAATTAACGGCACGGTCTTCGCAGCCCGAGATCGATACAGTGGCTCATTAAAAAGAAAAACACTGGAATAACCGGGTCGCCGCGTTTCCCACTCCCGTTCGCACCTGTGGCGCGCTTCGAGTCGGCGAAAAAAGCGGCTGAAAGTTTAACAGACCGTCAAATCGTTCCGCGTGCGGGAAAAAAGCGGAGCCGGGTCGCAGCCAGGAAGAAATAATTAAACACGTGAACGTTGAGGGGCAGGGGGGCAGAATCGGTCGGGGTGACGCGAGGAAAATCGAATTCCCGATTGGTCTGACGGGTGGTTGAAAGTTTTGCGAGGAGAACCGTGGCGGAGGCCCGACACCTGTTAAAGAACCGGAAGCCGCCGCGTCGCGGGGATGATCGTTGGAGCAGAGACGACAAGAGCAATCGACCAACGAGAATTTTCGACAAACCCCGGCCCAATTATCCAGCACGGTTTCCGCGGCTTCCTGAGCAGCCGCTCCGGCTTCATTTCCCGTCCTCACCTGCTTTGAAATCGGCCCCCATCCCCTATGGATCGTACCCTCCCCTCCCGGAACGTCGCCCAGGGAAAGTTTCCTTCTCGCGAGGCTGAAAGCCGAAAGGGGGAACAATGTTAGCCGGATGCAGATGAGTCCCGATTCCCACCTACCCCGAGGCCGATCCAACCCCTTCGTCTTGATCCCGAGACCGGCGATCGAGCCACCCTCAGGCTCCACTCGTACCTCGATATCTCGCCGCTTCCTCCCCCTCTTCGCCCTCTTCCGGTCGTCCTCGACTTCTCGACTACTCGCTCTCCCGTGTCTCTCGTTTCCTCGTTGGGGCTTGGATGTCCGAGTGTCGGGTGGCTTGCTTTGAAAGGGAGGATTCTTTGGAATTTGTTTATCTGAGCTTGTAACTTGGGGCAGAAGGGAACAGGGGTGGAGCTGATTGATTATTGATACTCAACCGAGGACTTAACTTTGCAGCAAAAGGGGTGCAGCTCTATCTTTAGCAAGTTCGAGTAACTTAGAAAAATCTGTTTATAAAATTATTGCTTTGACTTAACATTAAAAAGAGAATACTAATTGAAACATATATATTTCCACACAACAAGTATCTAGTACCTACTTATTGAGTTGGTAAGTTTTTAATTCTATTTTCGGCGGAAAAAAATTCTGTAATAGAAATAGTAATCTTAATATAAATATAACGCAAAAAGTGTTTGTGCGTTTGTCTGTCGCCTAAAAACTTTCGAAATATTAATATTTCTTGTTCTTAATACTAATATTAATATTATTTATTATATTATTATTAATATTAATATTATTATTAATATTTCTAATTTTATTTATTTGCTATAGGTTGCTCATTTGTTATCGGATTTGCATCAACCATGCACCAAACGAAGTAGAATTGTTTTTTACGTAGGGTAAGTCCGGGAGAGTTCGACCACTGGCAGAGTCCGTCCAGTGTTGATATTTTAAGACTGACGCAAGATACGGCACTGTGTGTCATTGACACAAAAGAAATGAAGACGCTTGTTGTTTATCTCACATTGACCATTGTCACAAATCCATATTTGAATTATAAGATACAGTTAAGACTTTATGCGAGGCTGAAAGTTTTTAGACCAAGTTACAGTGGTGGTGATATTTGAAAAGCAGGTAAGTTTACTTACACTCTTCCGATATTGGGGATATAATATACATATAACTACAGTGTAACACCAACAATACGTATGTATTCGTTTTTAATTTTTTTATAAGGTGGTCGATGGCTCCCTTGATTACCCGTAGTGGGTGGACGGTCTAACCCCAATATGCGGGTGAGACCGACCAGTTGCAGTGCCAATGTTTTTCGTTAAAAATAAAAATAAATATTTGAAATTATCGCACACTATAATTTATATATAGGTACTCTAAATTGCTTGGGCTTTGCTTCAATGTGCATAAAACGACAAAATTGTGAAAAACGACGATGCTACAATTTCTTTTCCAAAAAGTGGTCGAACTCTCTCGGACTTACAATATATTACACGTCATAACTCAAAATCTGCTTTCGTGTATAACCAGCTACTATCTCCGCAAATCGACAGAGTGATGCAAATTATGAATCAGACTGTGACGATCTTGCACCAGTCACCGAAACGCGCATTCATTATCTCAGGCGACATTCCCAAAGCGGAGAATTCTTCGGATCGACCCTGTCGTGCTTTAGAGGCGAGTTACTTTGATCGAATTAATCGACTGCAAACACCGACTTCGCGGGTGGAGATTGTCGGAGATAGGGGGAGGGGGCGCGGAGCGGATTAAATTATGAACGCATTAGCAAATGAGGTACTATTACGAGCACGAACAAAGTTAGAGGACGCGGACGAGCGAAATCGCGGATCGAGAAAACTGTTAGCGGGATTGGTGGTCGCCATAAAACTCGTTAATCATTCGAACGCTTTGTCACTGTTTCCGCGTGAATTTTCAAGCGTGTCCACTCGCGCCCCAACTTTCCGCCCGCGCTTTCGCCGACTGTGTTAACGCGATGAAACGCGCGGCGCAATCAGGGGCCGCTTGGTAATTGGAATGTATCTTATATTACGGCTCGTAAACGGAAATTATGTCCCGTAATACGATGTAACGTCGCAAAACGCTGCGACCCACTTTGCCTGTCGTTCGTTAGCAGTCACCGGGCCCCGTTAATTTTACGTTGCAACTCGTTGCAGGTAATGGCACGTTATCGCGCGCGCTAGGCAAAAATTAAAGGGCTAATTAACTATCCAATTTTTCCATGCTTTTTAGCGGCCTCAATCGGTTAATTATAGCCGTCGCGAGTGTTTCAACATCCTTTCAAGTATCTCTCCAGCAACGGTCCACACTTGGCATGCTCGATTTGCCAGGGTACAGGTTCAAGGCCACCGCGAAATAAAAAGGGAGAACGAGGCTCCAAAGTAAGAATTCTTCAAAAGACAAAGAGCACGACTAACAATGCAGACTTTCCACGACAGTCTTAGAATGAAGCGGTCCCGGTGAAAGGAAAAGTTGTAACAAAGAGCCCATTGCCTCCCGCTGGCTGACCACTTTGCAATCGATGGGGAATTAATCGACCACGGACTTCCTGTTCGACGTCCAGGCAGAGGAAATCGTGCTGATCAGTCATGAAAGCTTTTCTAATATTCCGCGAGCCTTTTTACTCTGTTCCATAAATGTCCAACCTCTGATCAGCTTTAAATGGGACTTTTTAGTAGGAATCGTCTTTGAATATTTGCCTTAAAGAGTTTGTTGTGCAACATATAGCTGTAAATAAAATTAGACGCGACTTGTAGCGGTGCCCCGGCTGATCCGATATTATAATTACAAAGTAGTTCGTCGTCCCATGCATTTCGACAACATCGATGTGTACCATGAGAACGCTGCTAGCAGTGAACTTTGGGAACAGCTCTGTGTTTCGAGGGGATAATTTACAGATTGAATTTTAAACGAGTTGTTGCGAGCGGCGTGTAATTCCAGGCAACCGCGGCATGGCTGTATTTAATCTCCGTGAATTATTAAGACGCCGCGGGAACTCCCTCCGCCAGTCACTCTGTATTCTAATCGACTACGATTCTTTTTAGACCGATTGTAGCACCCAGTGTCTGCCATGTAAATAGTGCTCTCGGGGAAAAATATCCCCGGGGAAAATGTGAGGGAATATCAACGAGCCCCTCTACCAAGGACTCGAGCTTCCTCGCTTTTGACGGAACGGGTCCAGGTTCAACACAGAATGGCCCCTTTTCTTTTGCAAATTCTCCGCGATGATTACAGTAACCCAAGATTCGCAGGAGAGGGAACTCTCTAACGCGCGGATTCTCTTGTAATTCGACGACCCGGGGCCTCTTTCGTCGTCGAGGATCGAGTGTAAATCGAGCCTCTTCGTTTCTCGCATGCCTGTGTCATCTTTGCCCCTCGAAATGCTCCAGACCTCCTCGCGATTCTTCCTCCAAGAATGCAGAATCACTTGAACGCAGTTGCGCACGAGTGAGCCGATGCAAATTGCTGGAATCGTCTATGATTTCGTCGAGCCTATATTCCAGCCGCGCGATTCTCGTTTACGATCCCCCGATAGGACGCGTCCCCTCGATCGATCGAGAATTTCCGGCGACGGCGGGGCTTCCGGGGACGGTCTTCGAGAACGAGCCGACGTGAAAGGAAGGGAGGAAGATGCCGGCGTCCAAGTGGACATGTGGTCGTTATGACGGGGAACGACGTTAACGAGCCCCTTTTAAGGACCTCTGCTGGGAAAAGTTCGGAAGCAGGACTTTATTGGATTGCGAATCTCCGAGGAATCGTCGGGGCAAATGGCAATTTCGACCTGAGAACGGGACCGAGCGTATATTTTACGCGCTGCCTCGTGACTCTGCACTTTACCAGCATGATAGTTAAAAATACGTTCGATCCTTTTCATTAAAATAGGGGGCAATTTTAAGGGAGAGGTGAGATACTGTTGTGCATCACATATAGTGCTACAGAATTTTACACTCTGTGAATGACAGGTGTGAAAATCCATTTTCCATCGGCGAAGCCTGCCAGTCAAGTTCCTTCTCAATTTGAACGAGAGTTGTTACACTGCATGTGACAATGTTGCAAAGTGTTTTGATTAAATTTCTGGCTCGCGTGATGTCGCAGAGCTTCCAGAGCACTGCTGGAACATAAGCAATAACCCACAGCTAGTAGAGTAACGTTAAAATGCCGCGCCTTCTTTCAAGGTGCATTTCTGACTAACCATAGGGATTATCTACTTGAAACATCTTACCGTCTCCATCACTATTGAATACACTTCCATAGAGTTAAATTCTTCCATTAATTCTACAGTATACAATCGGAAAACAAGTTACTCTAACGCTCCACACAAATGTACTCGCGTATTCCACTTATTCTGTAGATCTCAGTTAGATTGCGACAACTTCTAGTACCGAAGTGATCAGAAGATCATTCCAGCTTCGTTTCGAACTGCACACTAAACCCAGATGATCCTCTACCCCCCTCGATCGTCCAAGAAAATTGTCAAGGCTCGAGGAATACAGGGTCTTCAGGAACATTTTAATTCCTCCCCTCTCCATTCGTAAAACCAGTGGCATTTCTCCAGGCCCCTTAAATAAGCCGCGCAACGTTTGCTATATTTCGTTAACGTGGGAGTTTCGAGCGAGACTGGAGGAACGAGAATCGATTGTATCGCGAGCTGCAGGAGAACCGGCATGCAACGAGTTTACCGGTAGTTTCTAGTGGGCGTTCGTTCGGAACTACTCCGTCGTCGACGGCGGCTGCCGGGTGATCCAACTTCTCGGATGCAGACCCATGGGCGGTGGTCGTAGTATAAGTAATAGCTAAATTAACATCTTAGTGTATCCCAGGAGCGTCATCTGCTCTCTACGGCCCGTTAGTACACCCAAGTAGTCGTAAGACGTGAACGTTTGCTGCGCGAGAGCAGAAGCTTCGCAATCGGCCCGCGGTAAGAGCGTTATGAAAATGCCTCCCCTGCCGCCAATCCTAGAGACTGGCCTCTGTTTGCTGTGTTCCGAACGTGGCTTGCCTCTCCAGTGACCGGTTATCGGTTCATTTGTCACAGATTATGGTTAACGCGGAGACACTGCGGCGAAGACGACGGCTGATGAGCGCATTGCACCTGGGAGGCCGATGCGGAGATCAGTGGTTGCTTGATGGCCGCTCGGCGTTAACAATTCAACGCTTAATTTGTCTAACCGGAGGAAGGAGCTCAATTTAAACTGCACGCGATCGTCCTTCCGTAGTCGAACGGGGATATTTCGACAATGTTTCGCAGAATTTCGTGGAATTACCCTCAGGCGGGCACGGGACGCGGACTGAACGTGACAGCTGCTTTCAAAATACGAAATATGAAAAGCTGCCCCCGAAATGAGTGGCTGCTGGTATTTCCCCGCGTACGGAGGTTGGCTGAAATTAACTCGATGCAGTGGATAGCGCCTTGCCAATTTTCCACGCGAATAAATCTCTGGAATTAGTCTCTAAGATTCTGGTGGATAAACGAAAACGAAGAAAGGGTTCTTCTTTAATTAAGAATTTTTTAAATTCTTCTGTCGGTGGAGCAGCCTTGAAGTCTCGTTCCATGATGGATTAAATGAATCACGAAAAGTGACAGCTGTCATCAGTGCTGTCTAATTTTGTATGAAAAGTCGAGGGTCTTCTTTTGGAACTTAATCGTGGAAATCCACCGCGGTGTGTACAAATTTCGCGGTCGTTAATTAAACGAAGACAATGGTCCTCAGCGTTGCGTTCGAATCGGCAGGTCGTTATTCAAATTAATTTAATAATCCCGCGATTTAATGGCGTCGTACCTCACCATTCTCACCAGCGTCCCATTCTCTATCACGTCGGGACAGCGCTCTCGTGATCCCAAGACGCTTCGTATTGTACCGCCATACGATTATTAATAAAGCCAAATTCCCCTAATTATTTCCGTCCCGCGTGAAGACTCCCTCGAATGGTCCGTTCATTCGAATAACCACGAAGAAACACAACCCGATTGTTCTTCGCATCCATTTAGATTTGTTTCGTCATTCGAGCGCTGTGCTTACAATAAGCTAAACCTAAGAAAGGAATTCTGCATCCGTTTTGGGAAAATGGTCTCCAAAACAGGAAGTTTGTCACCCCTTTAGAAAAGGTCTCACAAATGTCCTCTGTTCCTTCGTTTTAATTCAATTTGAAACTTTACATTTCTTCTCGAATGCAAATGTAGATGTTAAAAATTGAAAGGATTGATCGCACAAGTAGTTTTCTTCATAGTGATTAAGCAAATACTTATCACGATTTGCATTTTCCCTGCCCACACTGAGCTTCGCATCCATCTTCCACTTGCCAGCTGGCATTTCCTTCCGCGGAGCAATAAAAGCAATCTAATATCAATGCTCGCAAAACAGATGCACTTGCCACGAGCCGGTTCGTTTGAATTCAAACAGACGTGGATAAACGGTGCGCGCAAAGAAAGTTTATTAATCGGAGCGCGTATCTGCGAATGGAAAACTGACAACAGGCAGGGGGCGGGCCCGTCTCCGCTCGTTCACGCTCCTTTTCTTCCCTGCCGCGAAACAAACACCAATTACCGTACACCCCTTGTTACACCGAGATGAAAACTTCCGAACGAACGCCAGCCGCGGCGTTCCGCGTTCCGCTTGCCCGTGTAATTGGAAGGATCGTGTCCGCGAGTAGTCTGAGTCAACGACAAAGGATCCGTCGTTACCTCGCGGATGAAACCCTCTTTCCTCGCCGCCGCCGCGGCAGTTCAAAAGAGTGGCGTCACGGAAAAAGAAACGAGGAATCTGTAGGCAGTAATTTCTTGCCTTTGAACGTGCAGACCCCTTGAGATCTATTGTTCGAGCTTCTGCGCCTCTCCGACGGGATGGAAATTAAACTGGTTATTATCGCGGAAGTGTTGTATATTGAAACGGAACGTTTGGATGCATTTTTCAACAGGAACGTCAGATGCTACTGGCAGATAGGCTGGTTTTCTTTACACTGTAAATTCCCTTCCCCAGCTTCGAACTTTATTCTTGCACACTTCTACCGAGGAGGCTGTTCAAACAGCTGAGCTACACACGAGGCCCTTCAATCTTGATTATTTCTATGGATATCTAGAATTTTTTCGGGCGATGTTAAGAGCCGCAATTATTACGGGGCCGCCTCTCATCAGAATGCAGTGCTTCGACGGGGTGCAAGATTAAAATTCATGCGCCCGTGCCTTCTCAAAGGGAGAAGAGAGCAGGGCGAGAGAATAGCGATACTTCACCGGGACGTGTAACACGCTCCGCTTCCCGCTCAAAATATTGATCAGCGCGACGCTTTATAACTCACCAGCCGGATGCAATTTTCCTTCGACGTGTAATGCTTCTTGAAAACTGGCATACGTCGGAACGGCGACGCATCGGCCGGTTCGTATCACGGCGCTAACAAAAGGGCAATGCACCGTCGCGGAACCGTCGACGTTCGACTTATCGATCACCGGGGCGCTTCCGCCTAAGTCCCTAGGTCGTTTAATAAAATAGGACGGTAAGGTGCAGCCCGGAACGATGCACCTTTATGTCTCTAGTCGGTGCTGACGATCAACCACGCCGCCATATCGTATCAATCATTGCGCGAGAACGTGAGCAACGCCGGACCGCTTTATTCCCCGTGGAAAACTGTCCCCGGGATCCGTCGAGACGGCACTTTCTCGGCGCGATCAACCTTTATATCAGGATTCACTGGCAACCTTTCATTCGTTTTTACGACAGCCTAACCAGCGGAACGGTTGTAAAATTCCTGAAGATAAGGGCGAGCGTTACGTTTCTTCCACGGCGTTTAATTACGACCGGTCGCCCGTTGAAAAATGCTGGCTCGACGTCTATCAGGCACGATCGATGGAGATTAATTACCAGCCCATTGTTGGAATAGCGCGAGAAGATGTATAAGGCTAGCTTCCCATGATTCAACAAATATCGCTCAGTTTGCCCGCGGAGGATATTGGAAATTAGTTGAGCTTTTAATTTTCCTCTAAATGAAAATAATCTTCTTTGATAGATATGATGCGTATTAATCCAGTGATTCCCAACCTGGGTCGCGAAGTGTTTTCTGAGGGGTCGCCACGCTGTCTTTTTAATATTATTAAGTTAGAATTATATCCTGAAATATCTATTTTCAATGTGTTTTCTTCACCTTATTAAATTCATGTTACCTTATATGGGGGAAGAAGGGTCGCAGGTTATTTGAATATTATAAAAGGAGATTGCGACTCAACGAAGGTTGAGAAATACTGCATTAGGCAAAATTGTCTGTATGAAAATAGCAATGGTAATTTTCAATATCCTTTCTGTCGAATTTTCTCCTTTCTTGCGATGATCAGTTCAAGTGAAATATATATATATATATAACTGCCTGATATTTGGATCAGGATACGACTTGTCCCGGAAGCAAAGACAGAATTCATCCCCCATCGATCAGCCGCGGCACGTACATTTTCACTTTGCCGTACGCAAGTGGGGGAACACGTAGGCACGGCAGGTTTGTTGCCAGATTAAATTGCAACCGTCGGACGACGGCTGGGGGCCGGAAAGCAGGCGGAGAGAATGGGCACAAACGGGGGTGGAGAACGGGGGCGGTGGAAAAAAAGGTGGGACAGTGAAGCGGTCGCGGTTACGCCCGGAAATTGGCGAAACTTTGCGGAAGGTAAATTAGCGGCTGTAATAAAAAGCGCCCCCTCGCCGGTGCTCGTCGAATTTCCCCGTCCTTTTTCCATCGTCCCAGTCGAAGCCACCCCCCCCTCGAGGGTCGGGACAAAATTATGAGGCTCTCCGCGCAAGAACAGACGTTCCTTTTCTAGAAAAACAATCGTACCGGCGGGCCAAAAACAGTTCGTTTAATGCTGCGCTATCTTGCCAGCCGGGGCCTGATAAGGCGACTGATATACGTCGAGCGCGATCTATCCCCACACCCCTCCGCGTCGAAAAAGGGGATGATCCTCGCGTAATCTCGGTGGATTTGCATTTAGAGAGGAGAACGTTTTAGGCATAGGCCCAGGCGAATACCGTACAGTCGATTTCGGGCTCTTGTTCCTGAATTCGCGTGAACGCCGGGCGAAAGTTGCTCGGCGACAGACGGATCGCCGGTTGATGACGCTATAAAGGAAGATTCTCCTTCTTTATCAAGCCGCGATGGCTTTCTGTGCGGGTAATTTATTCCGGTCCTGGAGGGGAGGATGTTTCCTTAACGTAGTTGATATTTTGTTGGGTGAGTAGTTTAATAACAAAGCTTCTGAAATGTTTCTACGGTGTATGGGGTCGTGGAAAATATACTGCAAAACAGACATCCATAAACTACCAATGCACGATATACAGTTCGACAGCTATAGTCTCGTTGGTTTATTAGCAGAATTTAAAACAATGTTCGTCAAACTGAAGACGTCAAACAAGGTTTGGGGGATCATGATGCACGTCCTTCGTCCTGCGAGGCAATTTTTCTCTGATAGCGTGTCTCGCAGCACTATCGGTTTATAAAATATTTCAGCTCCCGGCGTCAGGTGACTCAGCTCCCCTGGTTCGAGCCGGTGAATCGTAATTCCGCGAGCCTCGAGCGGCCTCCGCGTCGCTTCGTTCGACACGCGGCCGTGATCCGACGCGAAATATTTTAATACACAGCCGGCGGACGATCGCGGCGTACAACACATCTATTACCTGGACGTTCGTTTCGCTATTGAACGTCCGTCAAGCCTGTATGATCGACCGTGCCACGTTTGCCCGCGAGCGTAATTAAAACTATCTGTACCAGCGTCGAGCCTGGATGGAGTGGCGTTTGACTTCGCCCTGGGAATGTAAACGCGCAGTGGCCGAACTGAAATTCCATGGAAATTACGTCTCAGGGGTTACGCCACCGTTTCCGCGGATCAGAAAGACAGGGTGATCCACATTTACTTACAGCGAGATCCTCATCCGACGGAGGACGAAGGAAGATACGGAAAGTTCGTTGGTCGTTGGACGAAACTGGCAGTAGGTAGTTCGCGGCTCGTCATTGACTATCTAAGACCCCCGGGGAGGATATGGAAAAATTCTCCCGAAATATATTCCCGGGGTACCCTTTCTATCTTTCCGCACACGTACATCCACTTCCCTTCCACGTCGTCGGTGCGATATATCGCTTCGAATCGAGTCGATGCCAGTGACCCGGAATTTGCATTTCCCCGGAAAATACAGGCGGGGAAAGGGGGCGGCTGATGGAGACTTGGGGAAGGGAAGGGGTGACAGTGGTGGGTGGAGAACGTCCCTCAGGTGGGGCAGGATGCGCTGGGAACGAGGGGAAGGGCAGGGAATTCCGAGCAACGCTTTTTAACGATATCCCCGAGGGAACGAGCATCGACAAGCTGGTAATTAGATGCGATCCGCCGCGATTTTGTAATCGCCATGTTGGTCACCCCCCGTTGGAGCGCTCGATTATTTGCCAGGCTGAAGGGACACCCCCCGGTTCTCCTGGAAAATAACAAAAAATTTGGGAAATTCTGCACGATTCTGTTACGTGAGAACGAAGCTTGGAAATCATCTGGAATACTACGCTTAGCCGAATTCTGATTTGGGATTAATGAGCGAAACGTCTGGAGATCGTACCTCGCGACCCAGTTCCCCCAGATTTTTACGAGGTTTCGAGAGGCAGTCGCGGCCGAGCAGGAAAGGGGTGGAAAACTTTGGTTCGCGGGGAAATTTCGCTCGCCACTCTGTTTGTACTTTCCCGACAGCTCGTGTGTTATCGTAGCGAGCGCGGTGCATGGTCCCGTCTGGACGGTCGGTTTATCGTTCGACGATCAATTCTGGAAAATGCCAGTCGAGCATCGTGGCCGAACGTGAAAGGTTCCCGTGAATCGTGCCAACCCCGTGGCGATCTGGCACGGACCTCGGCTGGTGGCTGGCTGAAGGGACACCAGTGTGCTGCGGAATTCTTTCGGTCAACCGCAACGATAATCCCTAAATCGATCTGTTTCGCGAAAAGGCTTCCCCCGAGTTCCCAACGACCACGGCTTCCCTCCTCCGAACACGTCGCGTTGATAGGGGAGGTAATTCTTTGTTCTACAGTTTGGGAGAATCTGTGAACCTCTTGCTCTTTGTTTTCTTTCGAGGTGCACGATGGCCCTGTTCAAGTACGAGTAGTTTTAATTTTTGAGCTTCTGAAACTGCCGAGCGTAAATTGGAAATGTTTCGCCAATGTTTAATTTGTACTTCTGTCTGGTAATTACATCCTTTGTACGCAGGGATGAATTGTAAAGGTCTTTTTACGTATTTCCAAATAGCTTCCCGACGCAATCGTGTTTCTGCCATTTCGTTAAAAATGAGAATATTGGTCGCGCTCGAGAATCGCGAATTTCACGGGAACTGTATTTCAGCAAAAATAAAGTAAAGCGTTCTGAAATCGACAAAAATATTAAACAGTAGATAATGGTGAATCGCGTGGCTCGCAAAATTGCGAGTTCAATGGAATACCGGGTTCCGTTGAGATTAATAAGTTGCCGAAAAGTGTAGAAGAGGGGAGAAAGCCTTCGTACGAGCAAATGGTGTATCATTATTCCACTATGCATAGTTTTGTCATCGAGAATCGAGTAAAAAATGAGACGCCAGGATGCCATAAATTCAACGTGAAGCAAACAAATTTATCTCGATCCGCGGGGGTTGTTTTACCCTTTCATCTTTACCTTCGATCGCCGCCGACAAAGGGTTGTTGGATCACGAAGGTTGCCGTTGCACAAGTTTCCGGAAATTCGCGCGCCACCGTCTAATTAATCGCGTTTCCGCGCGTACGTGTCGCGGCGGTATCGCAAAATATCCCGTAAGTTTCGTGATGTCGGGGCTGACTGTACCTATGATGGATTTATACTGAAATTGGAGCTGTCGTGTCGTTTGAGGGTTTCCTAGTGGTGTCGTGTTGTGGGCTGCCAGCCTTTGATGCACGCGATGCGTACCGCAAACAGGGAGAAGTCTTATCAAGTTGGGGGAGGATGGCTTGCTCCCCGTATCGCTATTGCTAGACCCGCTTTGTTAACGCGAAACCATCAGCCATACAAGAGATTATTATATTAGTCACGTCGCGCTGTCTTTCAAATTCGATAAGTTCTCCAACCCGCTCCTTTCCATGATTACATTTTCCTCAAAGAAATCGAAATTGTCAAAGGTCAAAGAAAAAGTCGCTTCCAATTTGAAAGTCCTGAAAATAGGAAACATTAACAGTAAACCGAGGGACAAAGAGCTCGAGGAGAATTGATCTGAGGGGGTTCGGAATGGCGAGCGTCGTAACGGATAATTATTTTACCAATAATTGTGCTGCGTCATCTCTGTTCCCCGTGCTCGTAACGGACGGCTTTATTGGAAAAGCTCGTGTACCCCCTGCCAAGATGCAACAATTACTCTACCCCCGATTGTTCGCGTCAGCGTGTCGCGGAGAACCTCGTCGCGGGGCAAAAATCGTGCCACTCGTTTTTTCAAATGCACTTCACAAGTTGGAGGATAATTTCCCTTCCGCGGAGAGTAACAGGGAGTACAGGGAAAAACGAGGGCTGAACTTAACGGCACGAAGGCTGGCGTGGCCCGTTGGCTCGCGAGCAACGAGAACACCGCCGAAGGAATGGAGAAGCAATTGCAATAAAATTTGTTACCGCAGACCAGGGGCGGGAGAAAAAAAAACTGCATAGGGGAGAAGGGTGCTGATTTGCAAGTTAAAAGCGCCGGAGGGTGGCATCTAAAATTGCCCAGAATTTCAGAGAGTCGGAGAAACAGAGACTGAAACGAACGGAACGCGTCGAAGCGCGTTCCTCGCGTGAATCGAGTTTGATAAACCGGGTCAGAAACTCCGCGGATTGATAAACTCGATCGCCAAATCCCTCGGGTATCGAACGGCGTCGCGGAAACGGGCCTCCCCAGCCGGAAACACCCCGCAACAGCTTCTCGCGGCGGGGCGAACCGAGGAAAGGGACGAAGCTGCGTCCTCTTGACCGCTCTTCTTTCCCTCGTCGCCCGTGTAAGCTTTTGTTTGACTTTCAAATGGAAGACAGCGGCTGCGTCGCCGCTCCCTCGAACCCTGTCTCCAAGTTATTGCGATCTTCCGTGGAATAGTGACCCCCTTTCCGTTGCCGATGGAAAAGGAGAGTCTCCTCGAGCGGGCTTGCAGGTGGGTCGACTCGATATCCGACGCTGGGAAATACTTTTATTACCGCTGGAAAAATAGCTTCCGGTCGTAGCTGGATACGTAATCCCAGGGAGCGGAATATTTTTTCGATGATCGCTCGTAAAGTATCGATTCTCTCCCACTTTCGGCTGGACTTTATTGGAGTGGATCCGAAAACTGAAATATATCCTGGAGCTGGGTAGTTTCGATGAATTCTTTCGCGGGGAGATTGCTTCGGTGGATGATCGAAGGAGGAAGGAAGTTTCAAGGAATTTGGGTGGATCTACTGTGTCAGGGTGTGAGAGATTGGACCTCGTAAGTTGTATCTTAAGGGGCCATGCCTAGTTGGTAGGCGAAAAAGAACGTGATTTTCGGGAACTTTTTGCGGAAAATCTAATGTATATTTTTTGTAACTATTTGCTTATTTTAAAAGTACATATATTTAGCAATTCTCGGTGATTTTGTTATGGAAAAATATTTAAAAAATGAACGAATAGCAGTCAGTCTCCCGGAAGCTACTTTTTTAGGGGTGAGCAAAATTTCTCCAAGCTGGATCATCTGAAATCGAAAAGTGGAGAAGATTCTGTTAGTAGGTATATGAATTTATCTGGTGCGTGAACGAAGAATTTTTTGAAAATTCTTTTTTAAATTAACGAAAAACAAATAATTCAGACATCGGAAAATCACGACTTTGCGTTAAACGGCCATCAGTATTTTGAAAAATCCTTCGTTCACGCACCAGATAAACTCATACATTAACCAAATCTTCTTCACTTTCCGGTTTCAAATGATCCGGCTCGGAGAAATTGTGCTCATCGCGCAGCGCCTTTATAAAAACCGCTTCCGCGAGAGTGGTTGTTATTCGTTCAGTTCTTAATATTTTCCTATTACAAAATTAATGAGAGTTGCTGTATACATATTCTTCTAAAATAAGGAAATAGTTGTAGGAAACACACATCATATTTTTCACAAAAAATTCCCGAGAATGCATGACCCCTTAAGGTTTAAGGCTTAAGGGTACAACTTAGGCAGTCGTTTTTGTCGAAAATGAAGCATTTTTTTCATTTAAGGGGACATTCTACTCTCTCAGCCGAGAAATCGGCCACTTTTCGGTGATGGTTTTATAATGAAGTAAACACTTAATGTTTTCGAATTTCTATATTTTACCACTCTTGAAATACAAGAAAAAATCATTGTTCTTCGTTTATTTCATTTGTTTACACAAATATTTCGCAGTCAAGTTGGCGGCATCAGAATTGCTGGCGGTTGAAATTTCGGACGACTGGATCATCGGAAATAAAAAAAACCAAACATATTTTTAATTCGCAGGAGTATGATTATCGCGCTTACCACGAAATAACAACTTTGGACCAAAGTTATTAAAATGGCGGTCGATCGAAGTTGAAAGTACCGAAAGGGGCATTTCTTTTCTGTTTAATAGATATAAAATGTGAGAAAATATTAAAAAATCTTAAGATATTTGTGCTAAGCGGGAAAGCCACTAATGTGTAGAATAACATATTAAACTTTTGGATTAATTAGTCATGGAGTTTTCTTTTTATCACATCCGCCAACCAAGAAAATGTTGTTTCGAGAAAAATGCGTTTAAGCGTATCGGCCAGCCGAGCGGCGCGGTTGAAAGAACCAGGCCGCTAACGCTACAAATACCTATAACATTGAAAATACATCGAATTTCGCTGTAAAAATTTAGGAGGATATTGTAGAAGGTGCATTCTTCCGAATTCGGCAAAAAAAAAAATCGAATTTTTTGAGGTCGCGAGAGTAGAATGTCCCCTTAATTACAAAGAAATAAATTAAAACAGAGACTTGTTCTTTGGCCCAAAGTTTATTAACATCATAAGCCTTAAAAAAATATGTTTGTTTTGTCAAAACTATGCATTATATTTATGACACTACAGATGGATCTTTATAGATTCTTTTTAAAAAGTTTCATTTGTTTTGCAAGCCTCTTAATGACCCATCTGTAACGTCATCTACAATGCAAATTTTTGGCGAAAAAAAACATATCTTTTTAAAGCTTATAATATTGTTAAACATTGTGTCAAAGAACAAGTGTCAGTACCAACTTATTTCTTCGCAATTAATTGAAAAAGAAATACTTCATTTTCAGCAACAACGGCTGCCTAGCTTACACTTAAGAACTGACATAAGTTAGTTATTTCTTTAAACGATACGTTCTCGTCTACTGAACTCAGCAGAGAAGTGAATCCAGCTTCGACGTGCCCTCCAACGAATCCATCGCCCACTTTCCTCCACCCTGCAATATTCCACACGCATTTATCACATTTCCTCGAAACCTTTCTCCCAATCGATAATCCAATCTCTTTCCTACCCCGTAACGCGATGCTAATCCTAACCACGAAAACCTGGCGCGAGCGTTTCGGGGAATTATTCGAGACACCGAACCGACTTACAGCAGTCACCCTTTTAGTCCGGTGGCAATGGCGAGCATAGGGGCGCTGATATCGTGGCCGATTGATCAGGGCGATGTATATAAGAACAGCGAAGAGAGCAAGTGACTCGCAGGGGGATGGAATGCAAATGGAGGATTTATGTACGAGCTAAATGAAGGGTGGGAGCCGAGATGGGGCGCCATTTCCTCCGCCTTCCGCGAAAGTTCGGCCTCCCGGGCCGTTCGTGGTTAGACTTCGTTCTAAAGAGTAGAGAGCTCGACTTTAAAAGGAAAGTTCGCCGCGGAAAGAAGAAAATCGCCGGGGGAGGGGACGGTGTAATATCGCGTCCTGTCGTGGCTTCTACCGAAATCGAGCGACCTCCGCGACGAGCGCGTTTCCGGTTGCAAAGACGAGGTGTACGCTGCCCACAGTCGCAATCTTCTCCATCTTCTCTATCTTCCTCGCGGAAGTTTCAAGTAATTTGGTACTTCAGGAACGTCTGCTTCTTCTTGCTCTGAATTTATCCCCCCCGTTCAATCGCCGCGGCGCAGAATGGTGACATTTTCGCGGGGCCTCGCGGTGAAAATTAATCAAAGTTCTCAGACGGTGGCCATCGGGTTCGTTAACGAGTCGGAATTATCAAGACCGCGCCGCCCCGGAAAAAGTATGGTAATTAGCGGTCAGGGAAGCTGGAGATTGAACTTGGCAATTTCGCGGCAATTTAACGGGGGATATATGTAACGTGGCGGATTGCAGAATTGCCGCGAGAGATTGTACGCGCGCGCGCAGAGGGCCGAGTCGCGCACAGGAGGGCACTGCTCCACAATGTAAATCATTTCGTCCGCTTTTGATGGCGATGGCACTCTCAACGTGCCCATAAATGTCTCTGATGTTGCCGTAATATACTCCCGCTCCAAAGTATCCCTCGGGCTCGTTGAAAATTTCACGAGAAATTAAATTGAATTAGTTTTGATATATTTCGTGAGCCGCTACGAGGCTGCGCGAACAAAATCTGCTGGAGGTCTCCGACGATCGAGTTCCGTGCGAAGGTTCTGAAAAATCCACGTTCTCGGGGGACTGGAGGCGGAACTTCGCGTCACTTTTGGGGAAATTCGATCGCTGAAAGACAGGACTTCAGCGGGACGCGGATCCATCGAGCCGTGGGATTGCAATTGTACCGGCGTTGCGAGATTTCTAAGAATACAGGAGAGTGATAGCTGAAAATTATAGCGGAGTCTTCCACTGATAGTGAAATGGTTCGCGGGGCTGCGGGGGGAATGGAAATCCAAAGCGGCGGCAGCAAACGAGGCGATTCATTTATTTCCCGACACGCGCAAATGCGTATTGATTTCCCTCCGTCGTGTAACCTGAATTCTGCTCGGCTCGTATCTCCGCTCGACAGACGTTTCCTTCGACCGACGTCTCGTCGATACGGAAGCCTTCATGCCTCGACGCGCCTCGAAAAACGACCTGGTCGCGTTAAATCGACGCTCTCGTGATCGCGGACTTAGTACGTAGGAGGTCCCCTCCTGAAGTGAATTTTGGAGCGTTTAACGTAGCGACAGGTCCTTTCATAATCTAAGGTTCGAAGGTTAAAACTCTTCGATGGAATTAATCCAGCGCCACGTTTTTGGAAATTGATCTGATGCTGAATCAAGGGAAAGGATATCCGAGTACCAAAATCCAAATACAACTGCAATTACGTGGTTGTTAAGCACCAGTATTCTCTACGTTCGTTCAGCATTTAATACCATCCTTGGGCCAAGAGATTGCAATCCAGCCGCAAGGTATTTCAAAGCCGTCCAGCTCAAAGGCAGCAATATACATAAATTTTAAGCGCATCATCCTCTATTCGAAAGCCTCTGCCCATCTTTTTTCGTAGCGTCTGCCACGTTTTTCCTGTTTCCCCCTCAGCCCACGCCGCAAACCCCGTGGTCAACGCGGAACAGCCACCCCTTCTGTGTCTGCCTTTTCTCCCGCAGACACGGTCCAACCCGCGGAACCCGACAAAACGCGTCCCGTGACGACGTGACGGTTCCTTGCGTCCAGGAAAAACCTGCATTCGTCGCTGGGTATTCTTGTCCCTGCCACAACTGCGCTTTTAAATCGGCTGCCGTAGGGCCGACCGCCGTTCCTCGCCGTTTCCGCTGGTCGAGACGGGTCCACCTTCCGTTTGAATAAGGAAACCCGCGGTTTCTTCCCCGTCGCGACGAGACTTGCCAGAATATGCTGCTTTTTTCTTCACACCTTTCCGGTAGAACACGATCAGCGGGCGATCCGAAGCTCCCGGGCTTTCGATCGGACCTGAGAAATTGACAACACCCTACGATCGCGATGTTCAGTTAACGGATAAAACCAGGAATAAGGAAGTCGAGTCATTCGCGATGACTCTCAAGTTTCCCGAGGCCGACACTTTGTCGAATTACTTTGGCCACGCGCCCCCGATCGAACCGTTTATCGTCCTCCGCAGAAATGCGATTTCGCGTTTCAATTTCGTCGTGCTCAATATCCGACGGAAACGCGAATCGATTTCCGCCCAGAAATTTCGCCCCCAGGCCCGGCCGAGAACGTCGAATCGCTGACGATACTCTTCTGGGTGGTTTCAACCACGTGTTCTTCTTTCTTTTCGCCTTTTGCTTTCTCTTCATCATCGAAAAGTCTACAGACGTCGGCGTTCTCGTTGTTGGATCGACGATCGAAGGGAATGGCCACGAAGGGCCGACTTCGCGAGACATTCCGAATGAGCACGCACTACCGTGCTCGCGAGCTCGTAATCAGAGCAACTATGCAAGTTTTGGGGAACGCTGCACTAATGCTCTGTATATTTAATAGGGGCTACCGTTCTCTATTAGATTACCAACTCGGTAAATACACTCTCCCCGCGCTCTCTCGAAACTCGCGATACTGGCTGCTGAATTTCGTAACACCGTTAACGGTATTTAACAAGCAATCGATTAGCCGGCGGATCTGTGAAAGGTGAGCCACTATCCCTTTCTTGCGCGTGATGCTCCAGCAAGCCATGGTGCTTACACAAACTGATCATGAAGGTACAACTACAGTACCAATATGGAAAGGGTTCAAATTCGTTTTCTGCGTTTCCCAGCTTATAAAATGGGTGAATCCTTACCGCGTTTCGACCCTGATTGCGGGTTCATTTTGCGTACAATAAGCATCCAAACACTGGAGTGTAGGAGGATGGTTGTGGACCTATCATTTTTCTTCAAAATTATCAATGGCATGGTGTGCAATCCACACGTAATCGGGTTAATTAATTTTAATGTCGCTAGCCGGTTCACCAGACATGCCGAACTATTTAGACTTCCTTTCTACATTTGCAGGTTTGCTCATGCGGACCCCTTCCATAGGATCTGCAACCCGGGTAATTTGCTTAGGAACGAGATTGATCTCTTTCATGAATCTCTTTCAGCATTTAAAGTCAACGTATACAGAGTGGCATCAACTGATATATAAGACTTCAGCCGTGTTTAGTATGTTCAATTTTTTATATTCTCTTACTTTTTTGTTTTGTTTTCTTGAATATACTTCCGAAAGGGACCGGTGGTCGATCGAGATGAGGTTTGGGGGAGGGGGTGTGAACCCTAGATCTAAAATTGTAGCTTCGGGTATTTATTAGTTTTCGAAATGTTAATAAAAAATTGATAACATTTTGGGGAAATTTTTTTGGACCTGGGTGCAGACCTCCCTGCCCGGGAGCCCATTCGTCCCCTCATTTTCCACTTTTGAAATTTTGTAACCACAGTCTCATTTTTAACATCGTCAAACTCACATCGATTCGCCTCAAGCAATACTAATACCAGGGACAAGTTGGAAAGTGGAATGCGTTGTGTCGCTATAACAGAAATAGTGTTAAGAGGGGGGACCGTGGTAAAGTGATTAAAAAAAATCGGTAAGGTCTACCGTTTTATGCACAATTACCTTTGTATCTTTTGAACTCATTAATTGCCGAAGCTAAAATTTTATATTTGGGGTCTGTCCACACCCCTCATAATACCCACCAAGTTTCATTTCGATCGGCCACCAGTTGGAGCTAGACCAGTGCGGAGGGGGGGGGGAGGGGGCGCAACGCACGGCAGCGAATCGATGTGAGTCCGGCGATGCCAGAAACGAGACCGTGGTTACAAAATTTCAAAAATAAAAAATAAGGGGACGGAAGGGCTCCCGTGCAGAGAGACTTGCACCAACGTCCAAAATTAACAATTTTTTATTAATATTTCGGAAACTAATAAATACCTGAAGCTACAATTTTAGATTTAGCGTTCACACCCCCTCCCACACCCTTCCTCCAAACCTCATCTCGATCGGCCAACCATCTCTTTCGGAAGTACAGCCGTTTTCTTCTGTTCTGTTTTGTTGTAATGTTGTGTCTCTACTCGGCGTCTTTTACACCTTCTTCTGGCAAAAATGGGTTTTATCCGTTCATGCGGAGATAAATAAATATAAAAATATATAAAGTTACAATATGGGGTATCAAAAACCACCTCCTTCAACGTTCCATCAAGTACTATTCCCCGAAATAGTCACCTTCTTCACCCCAATAAAAAATCGAGTGCCAATTTCACGCCCCCATACGCCCTCCCACAAAACTCCTCATTGTACAGCGACGAGAATCCAGCGTGGCCCATAAAGAACGGAATCGAATAAACCGACCTAACAAGGTAAAGCGTTTCGTTGTGGTTCATGGGTTATTTATACCTCGATTCAGTCGCGGCTGGTGTCTCCGATTTCGCCCGATTCCACGTATCGTAAAAATCCACCTGTACCACGGAACAGTGGAGGTAGTCTTGGAACGAGAAGAGGCCCGCGAATGCACGGCTAAACAGATCGTCGGAAATAAGGCACCCGCAGAACAAGCAAAACGTTCGATCGATATTTTGTAACTCGATTCGTCTACGACGTTCTCCCTCCGCCCCCCTCCCTATTTCTTTCGTCGGCCGCCTGCAGGTCGGCGGTTAAAGCGCATTTCGCCGATGATTCCGACGCGTAGCCGTTACCCCGTGAAGAATCGAATCGATCGCGCGGTCGCGCGAGCACACCGTCACCCGCCCGCTCGCGCGGATACGACGCGCACGTACCGATCGACGACGATCTATGGTGATTCCGTTCTCACGCTGGATGCACCCGCGATGCACTTTTATCCCGCGCCTCTGCGGCCTCCCCCGCCAGCCACGCCGCCGCGAGGTCGGATCGATAGATATTATTTCCGGCCTGCACACGACACACGCTGAATCCACAATGCGCTTCCGCGTGTGCACCCGGCCGCCGTGACGCGACGCCCATAGTAATGCGAACGCGTTTTGCGTGAGCCCGACTGCCCGCCTCCAGAGCGCCGCGATCTTTTCGCGCGAGCCAGCGCTAAGCTGAATCCACTGTGACCACCTGGCTGGCGACAGGCGCGGAAATATAAGAAGGACTCGTTTGGTGCGGGAGTCAGTGTAATGGGGTGATGTAGATCGACGTAGCTGCATCTTATTTCGTTGAGATGCAGGACGCGATTAATTATGAGGCTCCGATGAAAATTAACCTCCCGTGGTCGCGCCTTTTTATAGTCACAAATTTGTCACATGGGATTTAGAGTCGTATTTGAGTTACCATTTTTGTATTTTTGAAGCTTTCAACTTTTGAGCGATAATTGTGCATTCGTAATTCTCATACAATCATGCTCTAATACTATTTTTCTAGAAATGTAAATTTTGATAGATTGAGATTTGTATTTGAAAAAATAGTTGTGGATAAAGGCAACTTTTTTGTTATAATTCACCAAATTTTTAAATTCTATTATTGAGGTCTAAAAATTTACAGAAATATTGGCAAAGACGTATCATGGGGTGCGATACACCCCGTGTGATTACGAAGGGTTAAAATTCTGCTAACTTTTTGTGAATCGATTGATCGGAGCAACGCCACACACAATGCGATATTAATTTCGAACGTTCCCCTTTGTGTTGCAGGTTCCTCAGCCAGCGTCCACCTACGCAGAACTGTGCACAGTGAGTAGAACACGTAATGAATACGAAAAAGAGTAACGTCCGAAGGGATGTAATACTGGGTTGTGAGCAATAGTCGTATTGAACGCGAAGCAGTTCGACCAGGCGGGAAAAAATATTTTCCCGCTGGTTCCTCTGTGTTTCAAAAGCTCCCGCGTTTCCTCGCTATTCCCTCGAAAACGATTCACCTGAAATATTTAACCGTTCAGCTTGCGCTCAACGTTTTCGCAAATAGTGGGGAGGCGGGGGATAACACAGATGAAAGGGGGGAGGGGAGAAAGCGAAACACTACGGAAAACGGAATATCATCGTAAAATTGCGTCGAGAACGTTGTTCTCAACGGAACAACGCGACGCCGTTTGCCGGGGCGTACGCGTACGAATTGCTGACTGAAAACTGACGTTTCTCGAAATACGCGACGAAAAAAGGGAGGGACACTCGTGTTTTCCACCTAGGAAAAAGAACGAAAGAAATACGCTGGCGCGTTTAATAGAACCGCTGTCCTCGGCAACTCGTTTACTCCTTTATTAGACGAAAATGCTTTTTACCGTAGCGTTTTAATACGCCTGATCAATAACTGAAGAAGAAAAGCACGAATGTGCATTTAGAGGAACCACAATTGATGGCTGTGTGCGTTGTGTTCCGTCATTAAGTCCTACTTTTCCTAGCGTGAAAAAAAACTTAATTTTTCGGAAATTAAAAAAGAAATAAGAATTGATCGTATCATTTAGCACGTTCGTAGCTTTATTCTATCACACTTCAAGACTATAAAAAAAATTGTGTGTAAAAATATACAGTTGTAGCAAAATAGGATCATTGTGAAGAGAACAATATCCTTCGTATAAATCTACGAACGTGCAAAATGATACGTGACATACTTGTTTCTTTTTTAATCCACGAAAAATTAAGTTTTTGTCAGCCGTCACACTAGGAAGAACCCTTAAAGGATGTACCCTACCATCTAGCTAGTTACATCACTCAACAATCCCCCTTTAAGAAACTATTTATAGAGACAGCTGTCTGTCACATCCTAGACTTATCGATTTGGTGTTGGTAATAGAGTTTAAATCATATGCCTCCGTTGCAAAGTGTCCCTCGAGGCGCTGCACGAGACTTTCAAGTGGTAATATCCATGGCAAGTCAGCCGTGACATACGACTGCGTCAAGTTAACACTGTTTCCCTGTAAACTCCGACGCGCCCAGTTTAAACGGAAACAATTAAGGCGATAATGAAACTCGAAGCACGAAGAAGAGAAGCGAATGGGCAACGTTGTCGTTTCTGCGAGTGACAGAGCGGAAGGGCGCGGGGGCGGGATGGTTGGAAAACGACCCGCGGGGAAAACGAGCCGGTCGGTCGTTTCGAGGCTCGGTACGATTCGATCCTAAATCGATTATCGTCCGGCGTTCCATCAATTTCTAATTGACGCGATAATAAATTTTACGGTTCGCGTCGGTGGCGCTATTCCCGCGCGGAGCACGCGCGCGCGCGCCAACGCCGCGCCGTCCCCCGAATTTCCAGGCCGATTAAATTTAAGCGCTTTGCTACACCCGCTTCCCCGAGATCGGCGGGTCGAAAGGGGAGGAACGGCGAAGGGAAATCGCGAGCCGCGTTTCGGCTGTTACACGAGCAACTTAATGGCTCCCGATGGCACCGCCGACGAGCACCTCCTTCGAGGATTGATGAGCGTTTTCGAGGCGGCTCGCTTCGCCAATTTGTAGGCGGTAATGACGCGCGTCGATCGCGGTCATTTTTCGTGGAGAGTCGCAGGATTCGATGGATAGAGTCCCTCCTATTGTCTGTGATCATTCTTACCGAATTACATTTTTCAAATTGCGACCGTAAGTTTGTGCAGCGGAATGTGCCAAAGGTAGGAGGTGGGCGAGTGCCTGGAATTTAAGAGCCGTGGGCGAGAGCCTGTAATTTAAAATTGATAATCTGTTCGAAAAAAAATGCGAGCTGCTTGAAAAACTTAAAACGCCTCGAATATCTGAGCCCCCGTAAGACTTCGAATTACTTAAATTTTCGAATCACTTGAACATGGGTTATACCTAACCCAATCCGAACAAATCTCCATTTTTATATATATATAATATCAAATACTGTTCTGTCACGCTGTTGACTTTTCTTCGAATACCAACGTGTCTTTCAAGAATCAGCCCCTAATTCATTTTGTATTCGCGTATACTGCATCTTATCACTTGTTACATATCTCCGTTTTCTATTCATGTATATTTTATCTCTTACCAAAATATGCCTAGCCGCATATAAATAAATGAATAATATATATCATATGTATTATGTAGGGGAGAGTAGCCTATATTGGACCGGCTCCTAGATTGGACCATTTGTGTATCTCGAGGAACAAATATATTTGCAGTTCTTTTTTGGCTACACTGATTTAGGAAGTCGAGATAGAACGTGCGAGAACAGCGACATGGTTATTCATTAGTTTGTCGTTCAACGTCGTTGAAATATAGAAAAACGTGGTGCACGATCATTATTTTTCGTGCTATTTCAAGTGAATTTCTTTGCACAACTTGCAAGTACCAAAGTTTTAAACGATACTAGTGTAAAGTATGCTGTCTTAGCTACAACTTTATGTCCTTACTTTCCCATATTCGTATAAGTATAACAATGAAAACATATCTTTTTGATGTAACCTACAAGTTGCCTAATATTGGACCATCACTAGTTGCTTGAATTGGACCAGTTCATTTTAGGACACAATCTATGTTATGGTAGCGGATAGTTAAAAGAATACTAAAAAAAATTAACAAACAATTAAAATCGACTTCTAAAAATAAAATTGCACTAAAAAGTAAAAAATAGTTTTTCCCCTTTTTTAATCTACGACATTCGTATTTTCTTAAGTCCGCGCCAAATTTACACAGTGCAAATGATGAACCGTAGATTAAATAAGGTAAAAAATTAATTTTTACTTTTTAGTGCAATTTTATTCTTTTTCAGTCGGTTTGAATTTTTTTAAAATTTTTTATTTTTAACTTTTTAGTTTTATATATATTGACACAACATGCTGAGGAGATATGCGTGTACGTACATAAAATAATAATAATTATGTGACAATAGTCTATATTATTAACCAGAACTGGCAAAATATTGCGCCAATGATGATGCAGCGTAGGATGGGACCACCAGGGCATTACCCTCTTTCGAATAAAAAAAGATCATCAAAATCGGCCCATATGCTGGGGAGTTTTGCGGGGACAAATATAAAAAAAACAACGTACTATTGCACTACGTGCACTGTAAGATATTTGTTGTTTCCTGTTTCTATTTTTTTTTCAATGCCCTGATCAGTGTTTTTTAGATTGTATATTTAAATTCATTGATTTTTAGGAACGGTCCAAAGTAGGAAACCGGTGGTCCAAATTACGAAACCGGTTGCCTAGAATGGACCAAAGTCATTCGTTTAGTTTTTTTGAGATATTATTTTAAACACATATTTTATCAAGACACTAAATACATGATAAAATCTACATAAAATGTAGATCTTTTTCCCGTTTCTGTTTGCTTTCTGCAATGTGTTATGCCCGTGTAGGAGAGAGAAATAAAAAAGTGGTCCAAAATAGGCAACCTTCCCCTATGTATTATGAATATTTATGTATTTAATATCAAATACTATAAGTAGTCTAACTCTATAAGCCGCTAGTAATTCGAAGTAATTCGAGAATTTTCGTGTTGAAAAGTTATCTCCAAGTAACTCGTAATAATAATAATTACTTGATTTGAAATTCGAGTTTTGGCACACCCCTAGCCAAAGTGAAACTTGAAACTCGCCGCACCGCAAAGGTGTTGCACAAGGGTAGCTCTACGTAACTGCTTCGCCGGTCCATCGTAGGTTACAGCCACCCCTGCGGCATTAAGTCACCGGCAACGAGAAAAGAAAGAGAAGCACGAGCCACGGGCCATCCACGAGGCCCTACACGCCCGTTGATATTCAAATAAACGATCGAGGAGGCGTAAACAATCACCCTCAGTGGCACCCCTCTGCCCTAGCTTCTCGCAAAACACCGGAATAATAGATGGGCGAGGGGGTCGCGGAAGGGTGGGCGGGCCGCGAGTCGAGTGGTCTTACGTGCCCGCGCCTAAACACGAGCACTCGCTTTGAAAAGGGGCTGCGAGCGAGTTCGTCGAGACGGTTAACGACGATAGTAATAAGGCGACGGCGGAAAAGTCGCTGTTACAGAAATTACGCGGCGCTTTTTCTACGATCAAAGCTCGCCAGTCGCGGAGCAGACTCGCGAAAGGGCGCGTCTCGAGGAGCGTCTTTGAATCGCGGACAGCCGGAAATCCCGCGGGGAATTCCGCCTCGTCGTTTAAATCCCCAAATGAAACCTCATCGAGCCCACCCACTCCGCTCCGGAATCCACGTCGCCCTTGCGTAGCTCGTCCTAACGTGATTCTTCCGGGGGCAATTGCTTCAATCCCGACCGACTCCACATCCCATTATTTTCTGACACGAGAGGACCTGTTGACTTTAATTGCATACACCAGCGGCGCGACCTCGCGGAATAATCCTGCCGCCGACCCATCCGACCGACCGCCCCCTTTCGGCTGAATTTCGCAGTCCGAGTGGCGGAGACCCCGTCACCGCCAGCCATCACGGCAGGGAATAATAAAGGGGAGAGACGATGCTGGGAAATCTCGGAGTCGATGGACCGACTTTACGACTTGTCTCGAGAGACGTGTAAGGGGAAAGAAAGGGACGAGGGGGTCTGGATAGGGGGGAGGCGAAAGTTCGTGGCAGGGCTCAAAGGCGTTCCTTTCCCGTTTTCCCCATTTTAAACTGTCGAGGAGCCGACTTCACTTAGCCGGAGGCACCATACTAATTAGAAAACTTGCCAAGTCTGCCTCGAACCATAGGAACGATCGGGAGAAAGAGGAATGAGAAAATGAGGGGTGGTTGCATTGGGGATATCGGCGTCGTCGGATTCGAATTATTTCGTGTCGAAGATCGCGAGAGAGTTAGTCGGATCGCTGGGCGACTGGGGAACTGGAAGCACGGGATATTTCAACACAATTCTGGACCCAGTGCTTGTAAAATGTTGCACAAATATTTGTAGCTCTTAGAAACAATAATGTGGGCAGCTTGTATCGTTCAATTCGGAACAGCACCGTTTCTTGTAGGGAAAACGTGTGATTTATCGCGCCACGAAGTTCACGAAGGGAAAAGATTGTTGAATGCATTCCCATGTTTATTATTAATTAAACGAAATGCAACGACGCTTCGAGGTCCGTTTTATTCAGTAGGGATGAAATTTTTATTGCCCGCTCGACCATCCGTCCCAGAATCGAGCGGTTCGAGGCCAGGAGCGAGTCGGCCGTTACACAAAGCACGGTAGGAAGACAAAGCTGACCCGTTACCCGTTTTCCAATTTCCAATAAAGAAAATCGAGCTTTCGAGATTACACCGCTCGGTCGGCAAACTCATTCGCAATTTATATTTCGAGGTACTTGCGTGGCGAGGGGGAGGACGGGGGGAAAATGAAGCGACGCGGCGGCGTGACGCGAGCTGGGAGGAATTCCGCGAGCGCGGATAAAGGGAAAGATAACGTTAAGATGGAACTGCCGGGAGGGTATCGGAGCACTTTGCCACGTACAAAGAAATGTGTATCGACGGGAATAAAGCAGCTCCGGCGTGCTCCAGGGAAACGTATTCGCATTACTCACGCTCGAAGGCTTGCTTGCGCAAACCGAATAACGTTCCCCTTAAGATTCGCCTGTTTCGCGGAGACGAAACAGAGCAGACGGGAGAGCGGCACGCAGATGGAAGAAAGAGGAGCATTGTATCGGGCGGGAAACGACTTTTCGTTCTTACGCCTCCGTGTTCTACCTTGTTGCCTCGTGCCACCTTCTCGGGGAGAGGATATTGACACAGGGAAAGTATACGACTTTAATCCGTTCGCTGTGGTATTCGATAGATATAGTAAAAAAAATGCGAGAAATAGGGTAGGGTGGGGCTAAAAGTCCGGGGGGTCAAAAGTCCTGAATTCAAAGTCTCTATTCCTAAACAGTGTATCGAGTTTCGTAGTATACAATGTAAAGGACGAGAAGAAACGAAGGTGAGCATAGAGTCACCTGTCGCTCCTGGACGTTGGTATGAATTACACGACGCCATCGTTATTTTATGTATCGAAAACTAAAAGAAATACTTTGTCTTTATTATTTTATACGAAGTAAACCACAGTTTAAAATCGTATCAGCCAAATATGTTAAAATTCTATGTTCCTTTAGGAAGGTGTGCATGATATTGTTTATTGATAAATAATAATATTTTCTAACGTATATATCGCAGTAACTATAGAGGTACCATTGGGGCAAAAAGGCCCTCAGACTAAAAATATATATTTTATTATTTGTTTTCATAATAAGATGGCCAAAATATAAAGAACTGATGCCAGTATCTTTAAATATATGTTTTTGTTATAGTTCAGCGATTTTTTTTAGTTTTTGGTTCAAACTGAGTCTCTGACTTATATTTTTATTTGTTGGTAAAGTAATATTGCTTTCCTTTCAATATTATATACGAAAAATAATTGGTTTAATACAAATTTTTTTATTTGAAAAGAGTTTTTTACTTAATTAACTTAATATTGCAAGAAAATACATTAGGGACTTTCTACCCTATGCAATGGACTTTTTACCCCGCGCGTGGGGCAACAAGTCCATTTTGCATTGACAAATATTTCGTGGCATAACTCAACAGAAAATAAAAGTATCAACAAACGAACTTCGTGACTGTGAAGCATAATAGTTATAGTTTATACAAAATAACACCAGATATCTCTAGATTGTTAGTACGAAATTTTATACAAATTTATACGAAAAACGGGACTTTTAGCCCCACCCTACCCTACTCTTATCTACCGTGATACTCGGCAATGCTGTCCGATATATTTACTTACAATTAGTCGACTGCTTATTTCTTGGATTCCATTCTTGAGCACCTCTGAGATAGTTCCATCAGTAGGGAGCCATAAGTTGACAATTAAAAGCTGTTTTAATTAATTTAAAATTGAAAACCTTTCCTAATCTTCACCAATAAGTATCTTTCAATAGTTTTATCAAAGTCTCCTGTGTCTTCGTCATTTCGAGATTCAATGATTATCAGGCGATAGCAATCTTCCCTTTTCGCTAGCACTCCTCCAAGTATCGAAGAAACCCTTGAAAGGGCTCTTTAGTAAGGAAGCCGTAACCGTGCATTAAAAATTCGTTGGTCCCAATAGCGTCGGTTAAATAACCACCCTTTCCATCGGTATTCACCTTCACCCCCGGCCGTGGGAACATTATTTCATGCACCGTGGCTCGCCAGAGAGAACCTCGATGATGAAAATCGCGGATTCTATACCCGGACCTGCGTTTCCGTACGAAAGTCTTGTGCAATTTCAATCCTCTTTTTACTGGCGGAGATACGAAGGGGAGGGAATCCTCTCTCGTTCCGCAGATTTTTTCGCGAAACCCCGTTCGCCTGGTTTTTCGACCCGTCCGAAAAAAAAGAAGGGAAACAGACGCGGGGCGGGAGAGGCTGCAGAGAAAGGGGTGAAAGGGGAAGAAACGCTAGCCCGATTTCTTTTCAGTTTATAAAGAGATAGACCCCCGACGGACGGTTCTGAATCTCGATAGAATGTGCTGTGTGCCCGCTATCCACCCCCGCCCTCTTCTCCAGTTCGGCCTCATTTCGCAGCCTGGCTTTTATCCGCGTGTCATTAGTCCCCCCACCCGTGCTTCATTACGAAAATTTCCCATTCCCGGCCTTCGCCCTCCGACTCGTCCCGTCTTCGCTCGCACACGTTCCCCGGCACGGCCTGGAAATTAATTTCAAACCAATACACCGCGACCCGATATGTCGCTCGTGAAACGGGCGGCTGAATTGCTCGTCAGCGAAATTCATTGATGTCCGTTTAGCGGCCTGGGGGAGCCCGTTCCAGCGAAGACGCAGAATGAACCTTTTTCCCTTTCTTCATTCAGCTTTCAGAATAATTGATTTCGAGCACCTCCGTGGCTGCTTTCTTGTTCAAATTCAAGAAGATGCTCGAGTCTCAAAGAGTATCTTCAGGACGCTTTGTTTATTAAAGCAGAGTATGAAATTGCTAATAAAGAAAGTGACGATTCAATTGTCAAGGGTAGTACCCCGGTAAATAATGCACATCCACAGCCCCCAAATAGTACGTGTTAAGGGGGCGCAAATCTGGGGCCGAGTACACTCACCCCTATATTCTCCGTCGCCCCTCGTAGCGAGATATTGATAATAAAACCCCCAACGGGCCAATTAATGGCCAATATTGTCGCGTGGCTTATTAGGGAGCGTCGACGCGATAGAATAGAGACGGAGGAGCATGGATACGCTAACTACATGATCGCTATCCGTCATTAACTATGCTCGACACCCGCCTCCGCGGTTCCGGAAGTTCGCCACGGCGAATGCGCTCCCCCCAGTCCCTCGTGCCGCGATATTAAAAAGCGTGGGAGGCTTGGCTGGCTTTCAGGGAGCGGCTCGGGGGCCAGGAAGGAGCTGTATCGCGCGTAAATTTATGAAACTATGCATATGTAATACGGCGTCGGTCGCGCTCGGCCTCGAGTCCGCCGCGCGCGTAACGGAAGCGTAAAATGCCTCGGATTGCGGGCCTGTGAAACGGCTCGCGTATCCGCGAGGGATGCAGTCGCTCCGGGGCGCTGGTAATTTCCAATTCGACACCGAAGTTCCTGGGGAAATGCTGTTCTAGCTTGTACTAGTGGATCCTTGGCTTTGTACTCGATCCGTTCAGCCTTTGTTCTTCATCTCCGCTTGGGCATTTGTGAACTCTGTAAGATGGTTCTCTTCTCCTTCCCATTGACGTTGCAGCTTTTCATCTTCAGGGGTTGTTGGCGTATGAATTGCATCTTTAACGATTCAGGGACCATTTTGTTTGGGGAGTATTGAATCGTTGAAGATAATTCGAAGACCCATTGCTTTTGAAGGTCCAAGACTTACATTACTCGAGATCAAGTAACAGAAGAGGGCAAACAGAAATGTTCTACTACACTGCAACGAAGAAACATGTACAATTTGGTAGATTAAATGCAAGACGCTGTCTTCTGCGCTGCAAGAACATAAGTTTCAATTACAACGTGTACCAAGATCACGAAAACAGTTCCACTGTTAAAACACTTGGTCCAGAAATATCTTTGACACTCAGCTAGATGAGTACTCAACTGTTTTCTCACTCCAGGAAATTCGATAAAATTCCCGCAACCTATCCGTCGCGAAGTACTTCCTTTCAACGTTTGATTACCCGTGATTTCGCGATGCAAATCGCGAGATACGGGCGGTGATTTAGCATCGAGCGACGGCCCCGTTAATGGCCGGGGTTCCATGATCCAATGAATCACGTTTATCGATGCCTGACCCAGCGACTTGCGAAATTGTTTGGAGAACGACTGGCCGCACGGATGCCCGTAGTAATTTAATCGCGGCAACTGACGAAGTCAATAGAGACGGGTCAGTTCCCCGACGGATATTAATGCGCCACCCTCGGCGAAGAATCGAGCCGTGCACCGTTTCACTCGTAATACGTAAAAATGGGGCATCGTTAACGTGCAACGGACGGATACACGCGAACAAATGGAAATAAATTATCGGGGGAGGAGCGAGCCTCGCGCAGTTCGATACAATTCCGGCTGATGCTTGCCAGGAATACTGAGAACATCTGACCCTGCAACTTACCAAACCTAATTACCTTAACCAACAACAGGATCTACGAACATACAGACTTGGAAAAGCGGAATTACCTATATAAATCCTTGTTACAGTGAATTGATAAGAAAATGTAAGAATTCTTTCAAGATGGAAGGCGATTAGGGTAAGTCAGGGTGAGATGGTCATACCGAAGAGATGGGCAGTAACAGTATTTGTTAGAAAGTGTCATAGAAAAGTAACATTCTTAGTTCAAAGTGTTGGAATAGATCGGTTTTAAAGGGTTGTAAATCCACTGTGAAATTTAAGCTAGTGCTTCAAAATGTTTGATCAATATTTTGGTCATCTTGTTTGTGTTATTTATGCTGAATATTTTTAATTCTCAAGATGTATTTTCGATAGTGCATTGTTTACAGTGTTTTTAACCTTAAAGTATTCGAGCTTACGTTTGTTAGTCTAAGCAAAAGAGGAATCGGTATCTTACCAAGGCTTTAAGGGAAAGATGGTCAATTGTTGTCCAGGAGAGCTGGCCATAGCTGTATTTGATGTAATTTCAGATATTTTGGTGAAATTCGGAAAAAATTATTTCGAAACCAAAAAAAAAACAAGATTGGCTAAGATGTAAGTGATGTGGTTATTGGGCCCATGAAAATTGCACAGAGTTAGACACTGTGTGTCATACGTGCGGATTAGAAGACTCACAGCATGAGCCCAAAGAAGTTTTGAGCGGGCAAAAACGAAGGTGGACGAAAACTAGAAAGAATCTCAGATAACCAGTTAAGGACCACAACTTGTTAGCCTGAACGGTACATATGACCATCTTTCCCGGACATTAAGGGAGATATGGGCAATGACACTTTTTTTCATTTGTAAAATTTGTATACAAAATAATAATTGTTCGTTTATTGATATTAACGGACATGTTGAAAAAGGATTGAAGTTTTGTTCTACATCATTTTCGTTGCTTTATATCAGACAGGTTTTCTGTAGCAGACTCTAAACGAAACTATGACCATCTCACCCCGACTTACCCTATAAGCTGTTGCTGTTTAAAATTTCTCTGCATCTTCGTTCGAATTTCTGGCGACTGGGTATTTGGAGGAAGAGTCGCGTCCGTTCGGAGGGTCGAAGGGAAAAATTGTCCCCTGATCTCCAGTTAGGGAAGGTGGAATCCCGCCCCTGGTAATCCTCGGGCGATTTCCGTGTTCCGGGCTTCGATGGACGATAAAAGTAACGACCACCCTCGCCTATAACGCCACGGGTTACGTCCGTCGTACACCATCAGAGGCCGTTCCCCAGCGGTGGGATCATCTGCTTCCCTCTGCTAATTGATCCATCGGCACGGGGTCGCCTTTTCGACGCGGAATCACCGATGCCACCCCTGAAATTTACTCGTACTACTGGCCGTGTTTGCTCAGGACCCGTGCAGCCTCCGTAGAGGAAACCCACGAGCGAGGCGAGGGACCAGTGCTAGGGAGCAGAGAAACGCGAGAATAAAAGCCCTGCTTTTATTTTCTCTCGACACCTCGACACGAGGAAGTTCGAAGGCCACGCGCGGAGGGTAAAGGAAATCGACTTCGGCAGGATCCACCAGCCGGCTGAAATTTTCATCGAGAGAATATTAAACAACCCTCCATTGTTCGAGGATCCTTTCTCGATGGCCGCGTTTAAGTTTCGACGACGTCAAGCTGCTGGAAAATTGACGAGCACTGGGGTGCGTGTGCGAAGAGGTGCTCGCGAAATCTTCAATGAGGATTTCCGCGAAGTTTGCGTAATAATGAGTTTATCTGGTTCTCGCTTCTGTCTTCTGCGGTGTGTGTAAACAGTAATGGTCGTGTTTCTTCAAAGGGGATCATGTGTGCGCTCACAAGAACCCTTTCTATTTCCGCGGGAATGGAAATTTCTTAGAATCTGTGTTTTCTTTCGTTGTATATTCCTTTCGTTTTTATCTCGCGACAATGGACTATAACGAAGCCTGACGATCTTAATATTCGTCGAGCACCGTCTCTAGAGCACATTGTTAACAAGATTTCATTCGCCACCGTTAAGTCAGGGAAATTAATTCCGGGCCTGGGTTTCACAGTAACGCCCCATGCTCGCGAGGGTAATTAATTGAACGGCGTCTAACGCGAACTTTATAATCGCGTCGTTTAATAGACTTATAGAGCCGATGCGTTGCATATTAATTAGAAAATACATTCTCCCTGCTCGGTGCTCGCGCGTGTTCACCATTGCCCCGTTAATGAAAAACTCTCACTCGTAAACATTCTTTGCTTGCGAACTCTTTTTGGTTACACGTCCAAGGGGAGATCATTAAAAGTATATGAATGTAATTAATAAGCTTCGCGTCTCTAAAGTTTCTTCGTAATCCTTCATACTTATAAAAATTCAAGGAAATACAATGGTTTCGTGACCCTCTTATTTTATACACAACAAGGTGTGCCTATATCTTGATTTTTAAATATAACGATTCCTTATATGGAAAAAAAATTCATAAAATTGACCCTACTTCCCGAGCTGTCAAGGTCATGTAACTGTTTAAATCTTCAATAAAAGAAACTAACTCTTCTTACACATTTACTATCGAGAATCTTAGTACATTGCAATTGACATTACGCAAATCTCGTGTATAAATTCTCTACACAAACCGCAAAAACCCAAAGTGGATATACCATCAAGTTACAAATTACCCCGAAATGTTCAAGATGGTGCACAGCTAACCACCGTGACAACGAAGGAATTCCAACTTCGATTTTAAGGACAGCCTCCAGTTTGAAGCAGCATTGGCTACGATGCTCCCAGAGAGTGGTCCTCCACGGGCCATCAGGAAAAGCACCCTCACGGTTATATTACCGGAGCAGAAGGGGCGTGACCCGGACGTCAGGGTGATTTCGAAAAGAGCCGTGCCGCATAATTCCCTAGTTAGTCGCCTGCCGGCTGCCCGTTATAACCCACTCGGCGCAATAAACATTTGTAATTCGCGACTACCCGTTTGCCAGCGGACTGTGTGCTGCAAGGGGGTCACAGGGGTGGGCCTAGGGGGGGGGGGAGGTGGCCAGCGCTAAAAGCTCAGTGGAAAAAATATCAGTAAATCTCGCCGCCTTGTTCCGCCGACGTAGAAATTAACGACGCTTCTCCTCTCGTTCCCACCAACGTTGGCCCTTCGCAGTGTTTTTCCAACCCCCACGTTTCCTCATCCGTTCGCTTCTGCTACGCTTGGACTAGTCGCCAGCGTAACGCGGATTTTCGGATATTACATGGATCCCCTTTTGTGAAACGATCGCTCTTTCTACAGGATGTTTCGTTTGCCCTGACCACAACCTTCTTCCTCGCTACTAATACAGACAGTGGGTAGAAAATGTTTCAGACAACGTTGAAACGAATGTGGCTGTATAAAATAACCGAGCTAAATGGAACTGTATGGTGCAGCTTGCCCGTGCATTCGTGTTTTGCGCATAGTTACTTGATTGTTACTGGAAAGAAACGTTTAGTAGCTTATTGTGCACCGAGGGTTGTGTTTTTAATAGCTCGATAAGAATACCTGCAAGGGGAAGCAATTTTTTATTTGAGATCGCAGAGGTGCTTGTTTCGCGGTTCGAATTTATCGCGCGTTAATCAGAAACCTTCTTAGCAACCCCTTGAAAGCGGAGCGTGAAATAATTTTCGCGCAGTCAAGAAGTTATTGTTACGTCGTCTTTGTCTTCGCAGCAGCTTGGCAGCTACGCGAAGCTTCAGAATGAGCGGCTCAAAATTTGTGCTTCGATCTCTAATTACACGGAAAAATGAAGCTGCCGAAACATCTCCAATGCCCTCTCCGCCTTCCATTATTCCAATTCCACGCGAAACAACGAGATACATAGGTGTTAATCGTCTCTAAAAAGAAAGAATGCCCAGCATCGCCTGCCGCGATCCGCGCAGCGTGGCTCCCGCTAACGAACACCCATAAACCAGCGCATCAACCCTTAAACGCCGCCGTTAACGAACAGGCGGAACAGTTTATTTCAGTTATCATTTACCTTCATGAAGGTACACCTCCACCGACCACCCCCGCGACGGGGGTGGGTGGCCGTCGACTTTATATTAGCAGTTTTATAAGACTATTCATAATCGATGCCACGCGGAGAACACGCGCGTCCAAGGGCTGCTTCCACGGTTGTTTGCGCTTTCCATTTTGCATCGTTCCAGCAATAATTGTTTACACCTCGAGGGCGTCGCGCGGGCGCGCGGCAATGTTCAACACGCCGGGCACACACGCACGCGGGAACACACAGCCCCAGGGGTGTGTGTACACAGCACACGCCCTCGACACACAAGCCGCAGCTTTCTCAGAAGGACTTTACGCGTCGCGCACCACTTATAACGACGTCGGCCACGACGAGCGTCGCCGGGGGTGGGAAGCAATTACGAACATCTGCTCTCTCGAATCTACGCGCACACGTAGCGAACGAGTTTCCCGAGTGGCTTTCATAAGCTCGACTTTAATCCTTAAACGCGTCCCCGGCGCTCGTCAGCGCGCCGTTAACGCGCACGCAGAGCTCCCGGGGCTACTCGTGTCGCTTGTGCGCCCGTGGCTTCGATTTTCCGCGCTTTCCGGTGCGTTTCGAATGGCCTCGTTCTTGGGCGATGTTTTGCTGGTAATTTTTGGGAAGTTGCGAAAACTAGTTGGATTTTTGTATACTTACGGAATTTCTTCTTTTGTGGGAAGGGTGAAGTAAAGGAGAAGGAACGAGAGATTAAATGAATGGTGGAGTTAGAATTCAGGTGGGAAGAATTGGGAGAGAGAAATTGAAAGAGTTAGATGAAGGTATTTTCTCCTGGGAATTCGGTGGAAAGTAAATATTCAAGTATTTTTAATTAAGAGCGTCTTTGAAACCTGCTCGCTGGTATTGAAAGGGTTGCCTCGAAAGTTTCGCCCTCCACGGACCATTATTCGTCGCGAGCGTTCGTCGTAGGCCGCCATCGCGATTAATTAATTCATGTAGCGCAATTACAGGATGTATTTATGCGACGAATTTATCTTGACTGCTTGCAGCGTCGCCCATATAGGGGCACGGCCCTTTAACGGCGTATTTCTGCGCGCGACACACAAGGCTAAGCTATCGAAATTCCCCTCGAAGCAAGAAACTTCACGCTTTGTGCCACGCTTCTCAAAGGATTTGATTCCGCTCCCCTCTCGTCCCAACGGGGTTAACATAACTCGCATAATAGTGAGCCGGGTGATTGAGCGGCGTCGTTTCGTTAGGACAATTGCCTGAATAAGCAGCTCGAACCGTTTAATGGGGCCATTTGTATTCAAAATTGTGGGACTGAGCGCGGTACGCTGCGAGAAATATCGCGCGTCATTCATCGCGAACAACGATTAATATAACAACTGTACACGTAGGCGGATTCCGGGGCACTTACATACTGTTACACTACCGTTTTGCTTCTACTCGTGTCTATTTAATTCTCTTCAAGCGCCATCGATCTTTCCTGAGACGTGCAATGGCGCAAAACTAGGGAAAAGATAGAGGAAGAACAGAAAACAGAAAGCAGAAAATTCACACTTGACTGAAAGGTAGATATTCAAGATTTCGAGGAATTTGATGTTTTCTTGTTTACTCTGTAGCGTCCTCTCCTCTTCGATATCATATCAACCCAAGAAACTCGAACAATGAAACATTATAGAGATCCTACAAAGCAGCAAGTAGAAGCACCGAATGGATTCCATATTTACCCACTCCGTTCACATACAATTTGCAGTCCAAGCCATTTTGGGAGACTGTATACACAGTGCTGCCGTGTTTAGTTCCGGATCAACGTCCCTCATATTGCTTGTATTATGCGCGGAAAACGTCCGGCTTGCGGCTTCTTGCCTCCCCCCTGGTTTGCGCGTATAAACGCGGCTTTTGTCTCCTATAGTTGGCCGAGTGTACCGTGGAAATGGGCTTATTTCACGTTCACGTGTGTACACACACTCAGACCACGTATATACAGCGTTTCAGTCCACTAAATAAGCGTCCAGGGTCCATTCACGCTCACTTTCCCGTTCATAACGCGACCTTCGCGAGGGTTCAATTCGAGCTTGACCATGAGCACGAGATCTCTCCCTTTGAATCTCGCGTCGTTTTCTAACGGCGTTATTTCAGTTATTTCACCCGTCTGCTATTAGCTGATCAATGAATTTTATACCTCCAGTTAAATTCAGTCCTAGTAAGGCCGCATTCTTTGATATATTATCGTTGGCTGACTTATAATTGAGTCACGCTACTGCCAACCACCTCATCGCCTGTTTGCGCATCCAATACGCTGTTAATTACAGACCTGTTGGCATCCATGCTTCCCCGATGCAAGCATTGATATCGAGCGCAGTCTGTGTCGTCTAAAATAGAGGTCGAAAGCCAGAGGGGGCGCAGGGGTGCGAGCAGCGCGCACTGGATATTGTTGTGGCAAGAGTAGCAAGCTCCCCACGTTCGGAAACCGATAAACCGAAGGAGAAAATCGTCTCAGACCGCCTCGTTTGCGAGTCCCAGCAACGGCATATCGTTCTTAACTCCCCTCTGCCTGTATTTCATCCCCCCTCGCCGCCGACCCCGCGCGTTCGCGTCGAAGAGGGCGGCAGACCCTCCACAGCGCCGTCTATTTACCATAAAATAGAGTTTCCAGTTCTCCGGACGGCCAAGGTTGCGTTCTCAACCCCCATCTATTTTTCATCTCCTCCTCATATCGGCATCGTTCATAACGCACAGCGAGAATTTGAATGGCCCCGCTTGGAAGGCGAACTGTGACGGCAATTTTAAGGACACTCCGTCAGAGATCTCGTCATCTCGTGGCGTAGCGAACCCTGTTTCCGTTCCTCGTCCAATTCGTGACCCGTTTTTTCGGCCATGTCTGCTCGACAGATCGAGGGGAAGGGATGAAGAAATCTGACACCCGACGGATGTTCGTTTCCGCGATACCGCGAGCGTGCTCCTCCTGCGACCTCGTTACTTCTTCGGCATAGCGGTCTCATTTCGAAATCGGGGCGACAACTTCCACCCCTTTCCCCCAGCAGACTTTATTAGCATACGAAGTGGCAGTCTTCGCACCCCGACTCTTCTTATAGCTTCCAACATTTACTCAAGACTAATTCGACCAGTAGCAATGGCTGACTTCTAATAATAAGCTACGTTGGAGCATCGAATCTAATTTGCCAGCAGGGAAAGGCTCGTGAAATGGGGCTGTCGTTCGCGGGGTTATTTTCTCGCGGAACGGCCGAGAGGAGTAACCGTTCGCTTTGCGCCATTCTGGACTGTTGTCGCGTGAATCATCGTAAAACGGACAAGCTCTGGCGGAGAATAAATCTCGCTTTATAAGGGATGTTCGCCGGGCACGTACGAGGAGTTAGTGTCACTTTCATCGATTCCGGAGCACCGTACATCCGCCGCGTATAAACTGGTTCCTTCGACTTGCTTGCTTCCATCGACCACTGGGAAACTTGCTGGAACTTTGTGACATCCCTGCTTCCGCGATTCGGCTTCTTTTGCCGCGGCTACGTGGCTGTAAAGGACCTTGCGATTTCGGGGCAAACTGTGGGACTTTTGTGATATTTCACGCGGGGGTTACTGTGAAAAATCCAGTGAGAAAAATAGTGTCTGAATTGATTGAAATTCACCCCTCTTCTTGTCGAACCTATCTCTAACATCGTTTGAACCATTGATCTAAATCAAGTAGTTTAAACCACCGTTTAGTTACAATTCCACTTCGAATAGTTGCGTTTGAAACACGCTGTTCGAACAGTTATGCACTGACCTCCAAACAATTACATCTCAACTTCGTAATAGCTGCATTTCGACCTTCATAAGCCGCAGTTGTGTTTAGAACTTTGATACTTGCAATTCTATTTCATTGCCAGGATTTCAGTACAGATTGTGTAAGGCATAGTTGCCTGGCGGTAAATTGTGATGAAGTGTTCGTGCGGGCGTTGGAGTAATTAAGACAGTAGAGGGAATAGAAATGGTGTCATTAAACGCGAAAGCTTCGCTGCAACGCCGCGTCGTTTGGAAAAGAATTTTACACATCCTATGTTTACCGAAATGTACGGAGAAACTCTAAGCACTAGATAGCTCTACGAAAGGTGGAAGTTCCGCCCAGAACCTCGCCTTTATTGTGGCTCGCTAAGGGCTGCTAACCCCTTAATGGAGCGAGACAAGTGAACATTGACCGGGCTCCTTTCGCGACAAATATTTGCAGGGGGAAATTTATCCTTCCCCCAGGTCGATACATTCTCTCCAGACACTATACGCCACGTTTGCTCTGAATTTTTTCGACGTGTCCAGTTTCCACCAGGCAGTTGGAAAATTCCTCGAAATAATTTAACAAACGGGATACAGCAAGTGTCACGTCCCCCTGCGAAGGTAGCCACCGGGCCAGGAGGCTATCGCTGATGTTGCAACTTTCAAAACTGGACCGCGGTAACGTTGCAACTTTTGGAAACTAGATTCCCGTAACACGGCCAACTTTCGGAACGAAGTTACGGAAATGCGGTGAATTTGATATGGAATCGCAAGAGATTATCTGAAAGAAAAAACTGGAAATAGTGTAAAAATACCAGCAACTTGGCACAGAGAGTGAAAAGGCCCGATTGTATCGTTTCAAATTTCATCACGAACGATCACTGTGAATAAAGGCATGTTTAGATTTTGAATTTTTTCAAATTTTACCATTCTTCCGCTTATTTCTTTTACAGCCATTGGAAACACTCTATTGTACTCAATATTTTCAGCAAAAATACAGAGAATTGCTTGATGGATTGTGAAGTAGCGCATATTGGACGCGCGTACCATTTTGTGGACATTGTTCCAAGCCGGCTCCTTTATATCAGGCGGCAATATAAAAAGAAAAGAATCCTTTCATCCTGGGAACCGGGACGATATTATGAGAAGGGTCAGACCTTGACTAAACGGATATGGAACGGTCGGGGGAAGGGTCGATACAGGGTGAGGTCGAAGGTACGATGAATCCTCTCCCCGTGGAAGCCTTAGCAAAGATATGCCCAAAGAACCTTTCAATCTACACTTTCCAGGATTCGCATTTACATTTCTCCCTTCGATCGATTCCCGGCTCTTCGATGGACCGTAAGAAATAAATTCTCTCGAAAATATTCTCCATCAAACCGTATTATTAATTCTAAATGAATGCTCAGTGAACATGACGTCTACGTGTTAAGCGTTCGAAAAATTCTTCGCCCGAGGACTTTATTTTCCTGCAGTTGAAGTAATTAGATCCCCTTCCGCGGGGAGCTCAGAATTCAAGAGCTAGAGGAGCTCACAGGGGCGACGCATGTCGCGAGAATAACAATTGCAAGATTTGCTTTGAGGAAAAAAAGACAGTTCGTTAAGGCACCTGCGATAAGGATACGAGGAATCCTGATGGTGTCGCCACTCGTCCGTCTACTTTTCCACCCACGGCTGCTTAGATATTCCGCGGGACTCTTGTCCGACAGAAGGTGTGTCGTAGATGGAAATTTAACGTGCCTTGCCGTCGCGCGCGTAGTAAAAACATCCACGGGGAAGAGGAACCGCGAAGCACCTGCAGGTGTCAAGCACCGGTTGCTTGCATTGCACACGGACGCTTGTGTACCTTCGTTAAGGGCCTCTATGCTTGCTTTGTACTTCGAATAGCAATAATGTTTCCCCGTCCCCGCAATTGCTGCCGAATAATCGTAACTGCATCGCCCGGGGCCCTTCCATTCAAGGAGATTACAGAATTCTGGCAATAATTAAAGTACAAGTCTAACAATAACCGTGGCCCATGAAACGTGCTGCACCGCGAAATTCCTGAATCTGCACAAACATAGACATTTTCATGGTCGATATTCATTGACGTGGCTTTCACGAGCGAAAACAATGCTTTATTGTTCGAGGTGATTCAATAAATTCGTTACAGGCGTACATTGAGTGGCAAGTCGACTAACATTAGCGAAGATCTATGAATCGTGTCTGGGTTCATTCAGTGTGGGAGAAGTGGCGTTGAATAGGTGCCGTTCGATTTGAAACGCGGCTACGTTTAACCGAACTTTAAACCTCGTTCTCGTGAAACGTCTCCGTTTTACGCGTTCATTATGAACAGCGTCGAAGGGTGGAACGTTGGACGCTGATAACAGAGGGATCACCAGAGACTTTGAGTATGAAAACAGCCTGCAGCGAAGTTCGGTGTCCGCCGCTAGAAAGTTTCTAGTGATAGGTATTCAAAAGTAAACTGTTTTACTTTCTGCCGTAACGCAATAGAGTTGGAATTTATACTCGTAAGTAGCTTAGCCTCTGTTTGCGTTACCGATTCAACTTTGCACGAGCCCCGGCATCCAGCGGCTATTTAGTCGCCGTGCACGCGCGCGAGTGTATGCATTATATAATAGCATCCCCCCCCGAATTCAAACTATTTCCCTTCACAATCGAAATTCACCCCGAATTTCCTACCCTTTGCCGTGCCCTTCCAACCCCTGTCACGATCCGCGTAAACGCAATCTCATGTTCTGTTAGTTTGTTTCCAGGCGATTCCGGCTGGCGGAAATTTAGTTTTCCATAATGGCGGGTATGTCGGAACGGAACACGATCACCAGCAGCGATTGTAATCGTGCACGCTGATGGATACGTATCGTTTTTATTTCCTCGTGTTAAAACATTTTCTGCGTCTCGACTTCGATCTTCTGAGTGACCAATAGATTTTCTTTAGACGCTAGATTCCTCGACAGCTGAGTTTACATCGACGTGCGTTACGTAAAGTAGCACGTTCCATTTTGCTTACGAAAAACAGCACGTCTCAGTTTGCCACGTAAAGAACCACATCTCATCGTTTCTAACGAATATTAGCGCGTTTGACCTTCCACCGCGAAAACAAACATATTTGTCTGCTTAGCCACGGAAAATAGCACATTTGGAACTTTGCGGCGGAAACTAGCGCATTATCCTGTTTCGCCGCGAAGAATAGCACGTTCTGGATTATACTTACTGCAGAAACTATCACGTTTCGGCGCGTGGTTAGTTTAAATTGTTGAAGTGCATTTTGCATCGAAGAATTTAAATTTTGAAAATATTGTTTAATAAATAATAATTCCATGTAATCTCCAAAAGGAAACACGTATGAAAATTTTAATCTACATAATTTAACTACGGTATTTTAATGTTTAATAAATTACCGACCTACTACTAAACTCAAAATCGCCTCGGAAGGTATTTAAATTGACGCGCTCAATGTTTCGTAGCCAACCATCCAAATGTGCTGTTTTTCGTCGCTACAAACGGAACGTGCTATTTTTCGGAGCAAACCGTTCAAATAAGCTAGTTTTCGCAGCGAAGACCGAAACGTGATAGTTTTCGCAACAACGAAGACAAGCGTGCTGTTTTTCGTAAGAAAATTGAAACGTGCTACTTTTCATAACGCACGTCGACATGTCTATGTCAGTTTTAACGGTGGAGTCTTCAACATTCCCGTGGTCTTCGAACCTCAGGATTTTGCAGCAAGAGGGGTGCAGCTCCATTCTTTACCGTTTTTGAGTTATGACGTGTAATGTGCATAAAAAAAATTATACATCGTTCGGTGCACGTTTCATGCAAATCCGATAACAAATGAGCGATTTATTGGAAATAAATAAAAATAGAAATACTAATATGAATATTAAAAATAGAGCACTAATTCAAAACAAAAATATTTTCACCCAATACGTAGTAGGTAGTTATTGACTTGAAAAGTTTTTATTTCTACTTTGGCGAAAAAAAATCTTAATGTATAAAGCAGAAAGTGTTGTGTGTTTGTCTGCTGCCTAACAACTTTCGAACGGTAAACTCTGGGGTCACGAAATGTGTCTCAGCTCATCATGCCTACCTAATCCAGATGAATGTGACTATTTTCATAGAAAAAAATAAAAAAATTTTTTTTATGAAATCAGTATTTAAATTTCGAGCGAAGCCAAATTGCAAAGCCAGTATTCTATATACAAATATTAATACTCATATTCATAAACATATTAATATTAATATTTTTAGAATACTTTTCGCTAGAAATAGAAATAAAAACTGATCACCTCGATAACTACCATTTATTTAGTGTGTGAAAATCTTATATTTTTCAACTAGTATTCTCTTTTTAACGTTAAGTCAATGCAATAATTTTATAAACAGTTTTTTCTAATTTACTCAAAGTTGGTAAAGGTGGAGCTGCCCCTCTTGTTTCAAGGTCCTCCATTTAAATCGCCTGAGCGCATCTGAAGTCCCAACATCCAACGATATTCACCCACCATGAACCCCGCGCGTCGTACAACCGACTCTTAACGCGATCTGACTTCCGACAAGGCTGAAAGGCCAAGTTAAATCCGAGCGGTATTGAAATGATCGGGACTCGAGTCGCCGAGGGGGGCGTTATCTCGGCCGGTGCGCAGTGAAATACGACGAAACGATCGAAATCCACGATGAAAGGGGAAAAGGATGGGAAAGAAGACTACGCGGACGGGGAAGAATGGGTCGCGAGAATCCTCGAGCTGGAGGCTTAATTCCTTTAACGGAACAAAGCGCGGATCGATTTCAACGTCGCGGGGGGTAGGGGAGGCGAGTAATCCGTAGCAGCCGATCGACAATCGCTGGCGCGAGCGTGTACATCCAATAAAAGAGGTTACTCGTTCTCGCATCGGAGCCAGGTCTCGCATCAGCCACTTGGATATCGGGAAAATGCCACTCTTCGTAGGAGTCAGGCACGAAACACAACACACACCCGCGGTGCCTTGCGATCCGGCCGCCAAGCACGTATCGCCATCGCGCTGCTAGCTTGTCCCTGTGGAAAGGGTGACGCGTGTGTGCATCTGATGCACCGTACGTTCACCCTTTCCGCCAATATCAACCCCCGCTTTGGCAACACCTCCCGATATATTCCTCCTCGCCACCCAGCAGAGCAACAGCAGTCTGGGCACTCGTTCCTCTGGGGAACGGGGACAATCGCGCGTTATAATCGTACAGCTGCGCTTAAAATTTTCTGAATTTCATGGGGCTTGATCATACTTATCGGATAACCAATTGCTTTGGTCTTGGTCAATAATGATTCTTACGGAGTTGCCTTAATTTTTTATTAATTTTTCAAGAAAGGAGTTGCCTTAATTTTTAGTATTAATAAATTCTAGCGTGCTAGATGAAAGAATGGGAGACATCTGAACCTCGACTAGAATCGAACGAATCATCGTCGTCAGTGGAGTAGTACTACCTGCTTACACGATTCAACGAGGAACGGATGGTACGTGGCAGTAACGGAAGGACTAATTACGGAGCAATTCTGAAAGCGCCGATTCCGGTGCATCAATCACCGTTTCCACCGATGCTTATCAACCCGTCGTTCTCTGGATCTACTTTTCTCCATTGTACAGCTTCTCTCCTTCGCTCTTCCCACACTGCCTCTCGCTCTGTCTCGCTGCTTGTCCCGCCGGTTTACATGGATTTGCTTGAGCCTTCGAGCCACTGAACGATATAATAGCGAAACTACCTATGTACCCCGGCTAACCGTTTTATCGAGTAGAAACAAGGAGCTTCGGAGGGACAAAGGGGCTCGCGGGGAGGAGCTGGAACTATAACGGTTGGTCTACACGCGCGTACAGCCTCGGATGCTGGCGTGAATTAACTGGATGCAGCTGCAACTGCACGCCCACATGCCTCGTTTTAGCTACCGAGCAACGCTGACGGAAGCGCCGGAGAATGGATGGCTGGGAGGAAGGGAGAGAGCCGGCCAAGGGACTGACTGATCAAGGCCACGATAGAGTGAAAACGGCGCTGAGGTATTATTGCCCGAGGGCGCGTGGGTGGCGCTCGAGGAAATTTATTCTTTCGGAGTATTACGAAACGAACCGCTGGCCAATGATACGCGGAGACGCGTAGGCGTTGCTTTCTTCGAGGCGCGGGTCAGCATAATATTTGCAATCCGCTCGCAATATCTTGCCGACGTGATACTCTATACGCGAGGCCGCTTGGTTAGATTTCATTCTGCTCCCCACATCTCCCTCGGATACATCCCTGAATTTTTCATAAAAATTGAAGACGGGGCGACGAACCGGACCGGCCAATTGATTTTGCCCCGACCGTGATACTTCAAACAGCTTCTACCGGGAGAAGAATCGCTTCCGGAAACTTTGTCGGAGGGCCCACAAAGTGGGACAGTTTTAATACGCTTGGCTGTAAGCCCATTTCCTACGATTTCCTTCGGGCTACCAATATCAATCTCAAGATTACTATTTCTCGCAGCATGGTACTACTTTCGGGTCAAGTTAAGCTTGACTCGAACACTTCGCGAGGCTTCATTCCCCGTCGCATTTAAACGGATGGAGTCTGCTGGGAGATGTATACGGTTGCTGGTCCGAATGGTTGGTAATGTTGACAGAAACTTTGATCCAATTATCGATCCGCCACGCAACCGAACGTGGCAACAATAATGCTGGTAATTGGGCGAGATTATAAGACACGACTGCGGAGGACCATTTAGCTCGGGGTCGGCCAGAAATTCGGCAAGTAAGTTATCGAGTCATAGATAATCGCGCGAATGCAACCCGCATACCGAAACGTTCTCCCTGGACTCACCATCTGGGTCGCTGGGCATTCCTTATCGTTCTCACGTCCGTTGCAAATTCTGCTGTTGCGAGAAGGGAAAACCACCGACTGCTCCGGCAATTTGATCGTGTCTGGCTTCTGCGGCCTTAATTCCGGCGAAAATCGCGAAAGTGCGCGAACACCCCACGCTGCGAAACGTCACCCCATCACACGTTTCGTTTTTACAATAGCGGCATCGAAAGACTCGCGTGGTTAGTCGAATGTCGGAGCAATCCGAGCTACAGATCCTCCGATTACTCCGAGGAATGCATCGAGTCACATCCGTGGACGATTTTAATACGGGCCACGCTCGCCGCGGAGAAACCGTCGTTTTTGCAATCCACGCTGAGCCAAAGCGCGGGCGAGTATTATGAAGCACAGCTCCGCGAAGAAGGATATTCGACGAGTCAGCGGAAGGACGCCATCGAATGGCGTTATCAAAGGCCAGGCGAGCTCACGTGCTCGCCTGGAAGCGTCCCGTGGAAATGTGTCTCGCGAAATTCCACGGTCCGTTCCCGGATAGATTCACGGATACGTCGGCGTATCGATTCCCCCCGGAGGTACGACGGAGTGTTCTCGAGTTCGCCGGCCCGCGGGGAGTTTCTCAAGAGCCTTTCGAAGTCTCAAGACGCGTGGATCGTCCGAAACCCGATAGGGAGATGAAGAAGAAGAAGAGGAAGGTCGCTCGAGGCTCGGCCATTGCGCCAGTTCCCCAACGATTTTTCCGTGAGAGCGAGCCGTCCGACGCCATCCGCCTCGCTCTCCACAGATTTCCACCGATTTCCACCGGAGGCGCCCAATGCGGAAGGAGCGGCTGCTGCGCACTCGAGGCGTCCAGGTGATGCCTCTGTCAGCTGGAAACACGGGGATCGCTTGCCAGCGACAATGAGGCCAGCCGAGCCGCCTCGTTAGAAAAGTGGGCTCTAATTACCGGCGAAATTGGTATCGACGGTGCCGATTACGAGGCCACGGGACAAAGGGCGCCACTTCGCGGTCCCTTTGTCCGCGGGGACTCCATTCAAACACATCCAGACTCCCTCGAATCGCGCGATTCGTCTTCCCATTAGGGGTGGCGTTGTTGTAATATTCAATAAGCGCCCGGCACGAATGGGCGTCTTCTGTGTCACCCTCGAGGGAAATAAACCGTTCGTCGCGGCTGCGATTCAAACGTACTCGGTGTCTCGAAATTCTGCGACGAGAGCGTGAAGCTAGATTGATAAATAGTAGAGACTTCTCTTCCTCGTTCCATAACTTTCAGACTCTCTGTACGTCGAGAAACGAAAAGGCATTTCGAGCGCACTCGCGTGCTCATTTCCCCAGCTCCTTTCTTTCTTCAGGCATCAGTTTTTTGGAAACATCTCTGCCGAGCGAATATGTCCTAGATAGCAGTCGCCAGCCATTGAGTGTCTCGTCTGAAAGAACCTGGAAGCGTTGAATATTTGAAAGGGTGGGTATCGACAGTGTGCAGCGGTTCTGGCGGTTCGTGTCAAGTAAAAACGTCTCGCTCCATTCGCGCCAGTATCTGTCTACTAAAAATCCAACGCGGTAGATGTATCCCGAAGTGACCACATTTCCATCGTCCCGGAGAAGCTGCTCGGTGAAAAACTCGCGTCGTTCGGCGAGAATGACGTCGTTAGCGGAACTTTGCAGGCACATAGGCGTCGTCGTTCTTGATAAAGGCGTCGTATCCCAAAGCGAAATCCTGAAGGTATCGAGGACCGTCGGTGATTTGATATATCGAGGATCGACGGTTATTCGCGGCACGCCTCGAAATCGGCCGAACCGCCGAGAGGAATTACGACGACGCTGCACGTCGCGACGGACTCGCACGTCCACCGTTTATACGTCGGTCCGTGTTCGGATTAATTTAATGAACCGCGATGTTTGCACGCGTGGCTACGTGCGCTTAATGCCGATCCCAGTCGATGAAAAAGCACTGGTATCGATGATTCCTGGCACATTTGAGCGCCCTGCAATCGCGGCTGCCACGGTTTTGCACCCTCGTTCCCTCGTCTGCAGGATGCTTAGCCTTAGTTCGTGGATCATGGCGTTTGTGAATGGAAAATTTAAGCTAGAGTGCCTGAGCTAGGTGGGCAAGCTTGATAAAATCCGAGGAGCTTGGCTGGGATGGTCGCAAGTTTGAACACTTCACTGACCCAATATAGTATTTACATACATAATTTAGACATGGCGGACCCAGTCTTGATCCTACTTTTCGGAGATTACCGAGTGTATTGTTGTACAGGGATAGGTTGTTCTTCTGTGCACTGGGTTGCACTCGGACGATGCGGAGGATCGCGGGATTGTGGTTTGGAAATTACTTTTGTTAGAAATACAATAATTCTTTATTCGAGATTGAAAATTTAGAGCAACAGTAGACGTCTGTGAATGTGCTAAAGGTTTCTGGTGGAAACATTATTTTTGGACCGGTTGCTGAGCATGCTCTGTTTAATACACTTATTTTGAAATTACAAACTAGACAGATTTCGTGCTGCGGCTGGTTTATTGGTTGCATAACGATTGAATTTCCTCTTCGCGACGTAAATGTTTAATATCTCGTCGCCGTGGAGGAAGTTCATGATTCAACAATTTAGAAGCATGTCACGATTTGGTGTACTATATTTGACGAGAAGACATGGAAGAATATACTTAAAATTATTGAGTTCCATTTTGGTGACGATAATGACTCAAGTGACGATAACACATTCAGAATGATCATTTATGTATCGAGGCTAGGCATCGATCATACGAAAATTTTCCAATTCAAATGACAGGATGGACGAGCCAATTTTGTTCTCCTCGCATCTATTATTCGTTTTACGAAACGTCACATGCTCAAATGTCAATTATCTAAGCGAGAAATAGATTCAAAAGCCTTTCCTTATTACACTTATCGAAGGTCCAATTGCTGGTCATCGACGAGATAAGCCGCTCATCCTCACACGCGCGGAAATTCTTTAAACTCTACCAGCTCAGTCAGCAGCCCACGGTTGAAAAGCATAAATCCTAGACTTTACTGGCTTAGTGCAAGCGCAATAAGGATTCCTTTCTAAAGCAGTGCACGCGGGAAGACATCGAATGTCCCCATATCTAAAGCAGGATCTGCCGAGTAGCCTTCGGCTGATGAGTCCGCTACACTCTGTCCAGAAAATATTGGTCATTCAAGGCTACTGATCAGCTTATCCTCGCCATACCTTTCAACTCCGCTCTATTCCCCATCTCTTCTCTGCGCCCATTGGCAAGAACTAAGAAGAGGGAATTCCCTCCCATCCTCCGCTATTCATCCATCCCCTGTCCTGCACCCAGGCGCCCTGAATTTGAGATTAAATCGAACAGACCCGTTAATTCACCCCCAAGCAGCGTCACGAATGGAGACACCTGGTGCGAAACTGTCCAAGGGCACCCAGGGATCCCTTCACTCCTACTTTATCCAGACTAGCCATGGAATATTGAGGGAGCAGTGACGATTCTTCACGCTCGATCATCCCCCTTCATCGTTTACCGAGCCACAGGGTTCGCGGCGTGGAAAAACCGGGTCCTTCCGCGGAGTCAACAGAATTTGCGTCTTACAAGCAATCCCGCGACTCGCCCGGGAGGGTTCGCTTTCCAGGAGATTGCGCGCGACGATCGTGATGAGTTTGCTTTCCGTCGACGTCGTCTACGGCGGATATCACGGCCGGGGCCGACTGTTCGCGGAGTAAACACGGGGCAGGGGTATTCGAGGGAACTGCGAAAGGGAGGGACGAAACACAGCCGGGGCGAGGCGGAAGGGTGGAAAGAGAGGGACTGGCTCGAGGGGGTGTGCGCGCCCATACGCGCGGGTACTCCAGTTCGGGGCTCTCTGCAGACGACTGGCAGTTAACTTATCTAAATGTCTGAATGCGCTCGTGTCGCGCGGCCAATACGGGGCGTTAACTTTATCGAAACTCGTTTCGGCGAACAGCCGCCGGGTCGTTAGCCTACGCTTGGAAATTGGAACGAGAATTAGGCTGCCGTTAATTCCCACTTAGATCACTGTTAAATTGTAAGGGACGCGCGGTGTCCGCCGCTATCGAGTCGACCGAAGAATCGACCCGGGGCCAGGGTGGGGACTTGCTTGAAATTTGTGTAAGTTCCGATTCGAAGCGAGGGAATTTATGTTCCCCTGGCTGGAACGATTGGTGGGAAGTCTTTCGAGTGGATTCTTTCGTCGAAGCTACTGTATCCATAGCGAGAGGCTAGATGTTCCAAGGTGTCTTCAGACTTACTAGCGTTCTCGTTCCCATGGACGATTAAGGGTAGCGAGCGGAAAGGGGGAACTGGCGGAAGCCGAGCCACGCAAGAGGAACGGAGATTGATGAACCGTTCGCTCGTTGCAAATTTCGCAAGATCCGCGAAGCTCAGGCGGAAGTCTAAGCGGCCTGGCTCGTTATATTTCAATTACTTCCGATTCGAATGTGTCCAGAGGCGTGTGCTTCTCTTGTCGCGCTAATTTGCTTCCTGAAAACCCTTCCTGTTTTACCTTTTTTCTGGGAGGCAAGCAGAATCTACGACGGCTCTGCGTGCAGTATCAACCCCCTCTCTGTAGAGCATTTCCTCTCGAGATTAAATTATAAGGCACGCGGTTATACATTGTACAAACGATGATTATTAAGTTTGAGATACGGAGGACGGGATTGGCCGGAGAAATTGAGTACATTAGTCGGTTCTGTTCGCCGGCAGAAGATAGTAACGGGCGTTGTTTCCGCGAGGCAGCGTCCTCGTTGCCGGAGGGAAGGGCCAAGTTACGACGAGAATACGACGAGAGAAGGAACGTAGCTCGGCTGAGGAAAGAAGGCCGCGGCGGCGTACAAGAAAAGTCCATTACGGTGCTCCTTATTACGCTTTTTAACCACGGAACGATCTCGAATCGACGATCGCTAATTTCTCGTAGCAGGATCCTCTCGACCGTGCGAGTGTTCCTTTTAAATTCCACCTCTTTCGGCTGGCATGGGAACGTTTGCTTGGAGAAAATGAACAAGCTTCTTCGATCTCGCGGCCTGGGGTAGCATATTGTAAGAAAATGTGGGATGTAAGAGAATAGAGAAGTGTGATTACGTTTCGGTGTACTAAGGGTGGTCTCGTTTCTTTCTGACCATCTGGAGTATTCCGGTAAAGAAATTACAATGGGACCATTATCAGTGGCGGATATAACGACCAGCCGATGAGAAGTTGTCGCCTGGGACTCTGCTCGGAAGGTCCCTTCTTCAAAAAGAAACAAATAATTATGATTCTATCCAAACACTATATTTTTTTGTAGTAGGGGAGACCGAGGCAACATCGGGACATTAAGGATAAAAGCTCATAACTTTGACATTATTCATGTAAAAGAGAAATTGCAATTAGGATTTATTAGAATATACTCTTTATTAAATAATAGTATATATCCAATTTTTTAATAGAAGAACAAATACAGAAAATAGCGATTTAAAATGTGATACGTTTTTACGGTTTTACCCCATGGCATGAGTAAACCCGGGTACCGTACTACATACTGGCCCTAGCACCTGTAACAACGAAACTCATCCAATTCTTCAGTCCCCGACCAGGTAGAACTAGCTGTAAACGGCACCCAACTTTCATTCAATTTCAATGAACCATAATGACTCTTGGACATAAATGTCTTCACTGTTTTCATCAGCACTGTCCTCATTATCCTTCAGTATTTCGTTTAATTTTGTGGTTTTCTTTGTCTTTAGGTGTAATCCTTTATTAAGATTTAGTTTTAATTTTGATAACTTCCTCTTTTTCGTTTCATTGTTATACACATTTTGTCCAAAACTGGGTACCCGATTTTTCCGCTACCAAGTCCACTTAGCTCCTTTTTAGTAAACAGCCCGTTTATTTTCCCGAAAAAATTGGGACTCTCAGAACGTTTGCCATCTGGGCCATTTTCCTTAAATCCGCCACTGTCCATTACCTATCAGTTTCCTTCAGTTTTATCCTTCCAATGCACGCAGACTATACACATATTCAGCGAGAGTCTCCAAAAGGCCACTCCTTCCATTCATTCTTCATAGACAATAGCTCAAATTCTTCTGCACATTCTCGCAGATACGATTCTCTCGCGCCTAGCCTCGCGAACCGTGACAAACTGCAAACGCTCCTCACCCAGCACGTACAGTAGGTTCGCCAAAGCGGTCGTTCTTGCAATTTATGAAATGGCTTCCGCGGCCAATTAACCGCGAGCCGCGATCCCCGTGGCTGGCTCCGCGGAATTCCTCGGGACAAATGTTATCTGCCGCGACGGAGGTGGTCAATGTCGTGTGTCAAATGTAAGAGGGAAAGGGGCAGCCGGTTGTCCCGCGAAAGAAAGTTTCACGGTTCGGGGGAAGGTCTGAAAACTACCAGCCGAAATTAACGGGCCATTACGAAATGGCACTCGGCGCTCGCGGGGCCAGCGCACCGTCGCTAACTCGCTCCGCGAGAGCTCAATTACGTTGATGAATTACGTATACCCACTCCAACCCGAGCGCGACAGACAATGAATTCATCTTCGTCATAGTTTCGCCGTGGCTGCCGCAAGCTGGCGACGCATATTAGCCGCGTAATCCGGGATTCCGCGAAGACAACTCGTCGTTTGACATTCCCTCGAAAATTCAGAGCCGACGCTCTTTCACGAATTTGCCCCTGATTCGTTCTATTTCACCCTGCTGCTCTAAATACTTCATTTCTGTCGCTATCACGATCCGCGGATCGATGGTAGGTACTCTGTTCGAACCAGCAGCGGATCTTCATTGAAACGCTATCATCGATACCTCTCGGGCTTTGTAAAACGAAAAGAAGAACGGGATTTTATTCTTTAAATAATTTTATTGAATTCGCATTAAATGAAATTGCTTTAAATAAATTTTTCTTAAAAACATGTTTATCCGTTCAACTCGGTACACATCGCCTCTTCTGTAACAAACTACAAAAACTGGTGCAGCATCTAAGATACCATTCGCTGACAGGGTCTTAACTTGCAAGCCGTGCGCGCGCGCTATCCTTGGAAGAAGACCAAACGGTCCGTGAGAACGCGCCACGCTAATTCCATCCTAATTTGGCCGGATCTCCGCGGGAGCAGAGATTCGTGGCAGGCTAGTTGGACGTGCAGACGATCGTAATCGAGACGTGATATCGCTGGGGGTGCCTCTCGTCAGCAGTAAAAGGTGAATGCGACTGTCGATGTTCCTCACGCCCCGCGCGCGCGAGCGCGCGGGCGCGACTTTCGACCGGAGCCTAATTGAAGCGGGCAGAGCCCGGGTCCTTTTATTATGCCGAACAAAAGGCGCGAGCGGCCGAGTCACAAAGCGCGGAACTCATTACGAGCGGCGCAGCCGCCAGGCAACGCGAAGGCTTGATGAGAAATTCCGGAATGGAAACGATCGACTTCCACGGGAAAGTCCTCGGGATCAAGGCGGAGGCGAGGGGAGGCGAGCATAAAAGCGGGCGAGCCGGGGCGAAGAGAAACGGAGAAAGAGTTTTAGAGCTTCCAGCGACGCGGACGATACCCAATATCCGCTTTGATGCCAGGGGCCCCCTTCGCTCCTGCGATCGTCCTCCGGTATCGTCGCCGCGGATGCGTCGAATTTCGCGTCCCGAAAGATGCCGCGCGGAGTACCCTTCCACGCCGCGTGAAAATCCCCGAGGGACCTGGCTGCGTGCGATTCCGCTTTTACGACAGGGGTAAAAACAGAAGCTGGAAACTGGTCGTAGGAACTCTGGGAAATGGGATTTCTGCGTCGCGATGGACATTGCGGTGGATATTGTATCTGGATCGTTTCTGACGCAATTTAAATTCCAATGTTGAGAACTTTTACAGAATTCTTAGTAGCTTATTCAGGGACCATTGCTCGAAGTAGCATATACCTATCCCCGAAGCGAGGGGGAAGCGTGCTTCCATCTTAACGCGAAAGATTAACGAATCACGCGAGTCCCCATTTGCCGGTGATGTCCTAGCGCAAACATAATTCTCATTGAAATTCCTCCCACGTCTCCCGCCATGGCACGCAACGGCAATCCCCTTGAAGGGATTCATCTTCAGAATCCTCGTTCTTTCCAGCTCATTTTGTTTACGAACACCTCGACGCCTGCTCGCGTCGCGGGCAAGGGTGACTACCCCTATAACCGCTCTCGAAACCGGCCATCCTCCAGTCGCTTCTGCATTATTTACGCCCGGAGCGTTGGTCGAGAGGAACCGGCGGATATACTACTTTCGGAACTCCGTGGAAAATTCTGACGGAAAGCACAGTGGCCACGGGTGGGCCGGAAATTTATGGTTTTTGTTTCGCCGCACTGATTTAGAACTCGACTGTGACTTAGAACGTCGAACTGGCTTCGCGGAACGGGGGCACGTGATCGCGGCCGATTGTTTCATCAATTTCACCGCGGATCGGTACGCGTATCGCGAGCAGCATCGTCGATCCTCGGTTTACACAGCCGGAGAAGACGAGAGAGTATAGCCAAGGGAACGAAGCTTTCCCGCGCCAGCGTGCTGATGCACGAGAAATCCATTTCATAATAGAAATCGTTAACGCGGCGAATCGAGGCATCCGGTTCACGTGGCGGAAGCAGCTTCGTCTTTCTCTTCCTGGGCTACGTTGCACCGCTCGGAGTCGACGGATGAATGTGTTATTCCACGTGGATGCGCGCGGAGTCAATTTTATATTGGAGACAGGTGAGACACGGGGATACTTGTCCCTCCGAGGAGGAAGCTATTTCACGGATGGACATCTTTTTCGTGGCGCGGGAGGGAGACAAATGATGCTGCCGCGTGACGTATGATAAAATTCTGCCGCTGATCGGGCGTCTGGAATCGAGGGACCGTAACATCCAGCTGGCGGGAATCTCAATAATATTGTACGCGAAGGAAGACAAATGCTACTCAATTACTGGCCCCTCGATTCCCGCGCGAAACGCTGCGAGATGAGATCGATTTCCCATCGCGTTCCCTTGCTGCGGCAACTGGCTTCGCTGGAAATTCCGCTGTTTACAGCGACTCGTTGGGAAGCCGGCTGGTTGGCTCGTCTCAGTGTCCCTGTTCCTCGGATGTCTCGACTGAATATCCCGGTTAACGAACGTAATCCAGCGTCGCCGATAAATGCCCGAGCCAGGCGAAATCGACGGCTATTGGCGACCCTGTAGATCTGTCGGCGCTTTTCTTACCATCCGCGGTAACGAGCTTCTCGTTTACTTTGTCCCTGATACACGCCCAGCCCCGTCGCCGGGACTTAATTAAATCAGCCGCTAACTAGCATAATCTGCGTCTAGCTTCCGGATAACCGAACAGCGGCTGCCAGTTTCGGAGATGCTGAGTTAATTAGTTAATGTATCATTGGGCCGACGAACTCGCCGCGATCGTCTGCGACCGCGCGCCAGCCCCCAGCAACGGGGGTTAATTTCCAGCGGAGTTTGTTGATAAATCAGACACGCGTACACACGCAACCACCGTGGACGTATAAACATCAGCCACTAGCGCTTAATCGATTGCCGTTTAATGAGTGCGATACATTTCCCACGGCGCTGGAACGCGAAACGCTGCGATACGCGCAATGGAGGAAGCAGCCTTTGAACAGAGGATTGTTAATTGGATATTCAGTTGCTCGCTTACCGTTTCTGGGGGATCGTTTGTACCCGTCTTCTGAATCATTTCCTGCGATGCTGGCTATGATTAATTGATACCAGAGGGTTGCCCGATGTAATTAAGTAGAAACCTGATCGTTTCACCGTTGATTAGCAGGGTGGTTCTTTTTTTATAAATGCGGAAGCGAGGATGGTTGATACTGCAACCGAGTGAAATTGCAAATCTCTCCGGGGCTTGTATGTTATTAGAGAATGAAATTGGAATGCCGTAAAGTACAGTGAAGAAGGTTACGAAAGTAAAACGATATTAGAACTATAATTCATCGTGTAATGTTGACGGTGTGTGGTTAAACGCCCAGCATACTGCCAGCCGTATACTTTCACTAGCGCCTTAGGTGAAGCTCTACACCTCAGTTTCTAACTTTTCACTGAAAACTAAATGAAATTTATATTTGAAGGTTATAAATGAAGAATATTTTCTCCATAGTGCTGCTACTAATATTTCGAAATATAGTCTGGAAAATTATAGAATCCCGCTTGAAGTGCTTCCTCGGGGATTCGATATTCTCTATTACATATTTTAATAGAAATCATCGCCTCCCTCCTACAAAGTCGAAGTCATTAATATTATAGGAAAGAAGCAGATGTTCAATTATGTACGATTGACAGGCAATTTATTCTGTTTGTCCTGCTGGGTGTTGCCCTGTCAATCACGACGCGTAGCCATTCAAACGCCTTTGTTTCATTGTCAAGCCAGCCGCCACGGATCAATATTACGAAAGGTATGTCCATTGCTAGACGGTCTATGGGTCTTGCATCGCGTCAAAGGGCGCATTTAATTAGCGCCTATCGCGCCCTTCGATGCGTCAGATCCCGCTACGCCTGTTTGACTACACATTCGAGGTGGCAGTGATAGGTGTGAAACATACCCTCTGACAAGCTAATTGCACGCGTAAGTCGCTGCACTCTGGCAAAAGTGTCTACCAAACAATGCTCCCAAAAACCCTGTTACCATGAGATTTTATTTATTTATTTATTTATTTATTGTTTGTAGACGGGAAAGGGTTCCCTTTAGTGTACAGGAGTAAGAGAGTGCATATAAAAAAAGAAGAACCTTAAGGCAGATAACGCTGGATACATAAAATAATCTGACTGTCCAGTTGCGGTAATAGAAGTAATCACATTAGTAAAGTGCAGGGCTAAAATAGAGGACAGCTAAAGTATATCACAGTACACTATTTGGAATACTCAGCTGACGTTTGAGTGTGGAGTGAGATATGGCGTAAAGATCAAATGAGCTCGTATACTTATTAGCTACTTCACAGATACGATTAATTGGATCAGAGTAGGCAAAATTCGGCTTACCAGGGAACATACCGAATCTGGAAATTCAAAAAATTCTGAAACTTTGTGAATACGTAGGGAATTTTCTCCTGATTACAACGCAATTTTTATTCGCTGCACAAATTCACTCGAAGGTGGGGAAATTAACCCCTGAAAATTCGGCTAGTTTCCGATTTTGTGTCATAACTCGCAAACTGTAAGAGATAAAAAAAGTTTCAAGGCAAAAGTTATTCTTTTAATTAGATCTATGATTATATAAAAGAATTATTTTACAGTTCACGAATTATAACACAAAATCGAAAAATAACAGGATTTTCAGGGGTTAATCCCCTTAAAGTGAATTTGGGCAGCAGACCAAAATTGCATTGTAATAAGGTGGAAATTCCCTACATATTCACAAAGTTTCAGAATTTTTTGAATTTTCGGGTTCGGGATCTTCCCTTATTAGAAAAAGTGATATAAAACAGTCTTGCATCCCTGAACTGCCTAGGCGGAATATGAAAATTAATGGTACACAAAATTTGTGGCCAGTTAACTAGACCATTAACGATCTTGTGAGTAAATAGTAAATCAGATAAAATTCTGTGCTCTAGAAAAGTAGATATGTAAAAAGATTGCAAGAGTAGTTTATAGTTGTGATCGTGCCTCGCCATATCTCAGAAATCTATGTTGTATCTTCTCTAGGAGATAAATATATTTGTAATGATGGAGTGACCAGATAGTAGACGCCAAGGGCGTCCGTAGACTTTCTTCCAGAAGGGGGCAACTTTAGGGTGACGATGAAGAAAAATATAATAATGAAAAAAAGAGTAGCCCGCTTGCTTGTTTTAACTCATTTTGTGGTTCCAATTTAATTAAAAATATAAATCCGAAATTTAGAAATACTCCCTTTTTTAGCGTAAACTTAATAAAGATCAGTTTTTGAAAATGAACGATTTATTCACAGAAGCCAGGGAGGTGCAACTGCCCTTTTTGCACCCCCGCTCCGGACGCCCATGGTAGACGCGCATTCTAATCGCGATCTGACAAGCGTAAAATACAAGAATTTGAGGCAACATAGATTCCTGAAATCGGCCGCATTACGCATAACGACACTTAACATCCTCGCGGCATCCTTAGCGACATTACCCCAAGTCTGAAATTTGAGAGACGTGAGTAAGCGCTAAATTATTCAGTTTATACTCCAAGCATATCGGACACCTGGAGGATCGCATAACATAACATTTCGCCGCGTTTAAGGACACATTACTTTGTTTGCACCAAGAAACTTACATTCTACCGGCTATTTAGCATATTCCACAGCCAATATATGCATCTCCTTCAGAAAATCCATGCCGAGGAAAAACTAAAGCTTCCTCCCCTAAGCTTTATCTGCTTCATACACAAGGGAGAAAGAATTCTATTTTTCACTAAAGACGAATCTCGCCATTCCGGCTGCACGTCGAGGGAAGGGACCCCCCCAAAAATAAAGGAGAGTTTCTTAAAAGCATCCCTCTCGTCGAGTCCCTCCTCTCACCTTCACTTTTCGCCTCTGATGGATGGCCGAGGCGTCTCGAGACGTGGGACGACGGCTTTAAAGAGAAAAGACAAATAAGACGAGCGACTTGCTAGCGGCAAAGGCGTCGGCACCCAGTATGTACACGGTCGTCGCGATCCCAGACCGGTTTGACGTTCCTCGGGAATACATGGTTGAATTTCATTCCGGGTACGTGACGTGCCCGGTTTCCGGCTATTGTGAGACGCGCGGTGTCGTTAACGGGCGGAGGGCACGAATTGTCTTTCAGATTCCGGCGTTATTGCCGGCGAGTTTTCACGGCCATCCCGACGAATCAAACGACGCGACGGAGATGTAGGGGAATGAGAACGGTTCTCGGTTTAATGCGGCCTCGAGGTTGTTGGGCGATTTAAAATTCTTATCTCAATAATGTTTCTATTTGCGCGGTATGGTAAGGCGCGGGCCGGTGGGAGGCTGCACGCGGAAAGTTTTCATTTCCTTCTCGCCGTGGCGCGGCAGGGAGGAGAAATACGATTGTATCTTTGAGTAGCGAGTAAAAAAGAATTTCATTTCCTCTCGTAAACCCCCGGACAAGAAACGGCATGATACGTGGCTGTGTGTGCCAGGGAACAAGTTTCTTTGAGAGGACTTAGCGCTGTATCTGGGACAGTCTGTGTATCGCGTGCATAGATTTAAGAAAATGCATCGTACGCTCGATCTGGACCTGGGAGATTCTTTTCAAATATCGCCGTCTCCTATTTATTGTTAGCCACTCGTCTCGATGCGTATGGTAAATGGAAGCTCTTGAGACTCGAAAATCCTTCTCCGTTTCAGTGCCCTCTTTTCCCTGCTGTCCCAGCGCCGCTTGAAATGCGAAAAGGAGAGGCGGAAAAGGCAGTCGCGTCGATAAACGACGTTGCTAAGTAATCGAAATTAAAAGTTCAAACGGTAGAGCGCTCGTTAATTTATTTAGAACGAAGAACAGCAAATGTTAGCTTTCCACTAGCGGACGGGATGGTCGTAGAGTGGAGTTCCAATATATTCTGTGTTTATTCTTGTTCTCTTTTCTATTTGTATTGACATATTGAGTAAACCGGAAAGTTTATTATTCGTTGCAAAAATAATACTAACACGCATTCGTCTAACGGGTTTTCTTTTCGAAAGGAAAACAGCGGAACGCGTGGGAAGCAACGAGAGCAATAATACAATGTAATGAAAAAGTATCGTTCGCTTAAATAACTATTATATTAAAAATCGTAATGAAAACGGAATTAAACGCGCAGATTTTATTCCGCTGTACTGAATCGCTGTGTGCAAAAATTTGAATGCATACAAATTCGATGGGGGATATTGATAAATGGAGGCAGGTTTGAAAATCAATTACAGTTTTTTTTTCAAGCAGCATTTACTTTATTCCTGGGGTCAGTTACGTAAATGATATGAAACCAATACGAGATGCACAGTAACGCTTCTAACGTTACGAGAAATTTTTAATTCGGATGGTCCGCGTTTAAATGCAGCGTTTCTGGAAAACCTTAGCAAAGGCTCGGGTTACGTAGCGGGGGTTCGAGTTCATTTCAATTTTAATATCGTTTCTCCCGGGGGCGACGAGCGATCGCGAAACCGATACCGCGCGACGGTATTCAGGGAAATAATTCGAGGAGTCCATTCCTCGGCTCGGTAGCTCATATCCAGCCTCGCAGGGGCGAGGAAAAGTCGCGAGGGGTGAGTTCTCGGGTGGCGTTCGAGCTTAGCGTCTTGCACGCGTTTCTTCGCCCGTAAAACGTGAAAGACGAAGGTCGCGGGGGTGGAGGCGCCGGGTGAAACACGAACGGGAGGAAAAGAAAAGAGAGAGAGAGAGAGAGAGAGAGAGAACTAGAGGGTGGAGGTTTCAGCGAACATCTGCCAAGCAGGCTGATTTCCAGCCAGCGATAAGACCTCGAAACGCAGCCGACCCGGTATAACCGCGCCGGAATTCATTAGTTAACCCCCGCGCCGTTTCCAGAGACTCGTTTTCGTGGCGCGGCTCGCGAGCTACTGTGTTGCATCGCGGGTGGAATTGTATCGTTGAAGAATTCAACGGGACGGAGGAGGGTTGCCCGCTCGAATGGAAGAGGGAAAATGTTTTCTAAGGGCGAATAGGGGGCGAGATATAAGGGGAGGCAGGAGCGAAGCCCGTCGCCTCGAAGGAAGCTGCAGATCCGTGGGTCTGCTCGCCGTGTCTCCCGTCGATGCTTTTGAAAACGTAATCAATGGTCCGCGACTAGGACCGGGGGCTTCTCGCTACCGGAGATTGTCCCGTAAAAGTTGCGCATGAATCGAGGCGTCTGTGCCACTTTGTCCGCCCCGGCAAATATCCAGCTGCTCTTATCTTCGACACACAGAAACGTCGCCGTTGGAGTCGCTGGACTCGCTACGCCTTTGGCACACGGTGCGCGTAGATCGCGATAGCGGCCTGGTGGGCATAGCAATTTTTTTGGAAAGTCAGCGTCGAGGCGTGTCAATATTAGCGAGCGCGAACGCGACTAGGAACAAGGTGTTATACAAGACCGGTACGAGTTTCTGATATAATAGGGAAAAGGTCAGATTCCGTGTGCAAAACGACATGGAAGGTGCGGAAGCTTTGATATTCGCACTCTACCAGTTCCCGCGATAGGCGCCACGCAATTGTAAAGTAAGAATGCGTTGCATTTATTACATTAGAATTTGCAATTTCGTTCTTACAATTAGATTTCAAATTGAATTCACGAATGTTGTATAGCAGACATGTAAACTCGCCCTTACTCATCTGCAGTTACAGGCACAGAGGGGGTTTCTAGTTTGAAAAATGACCCAGTTAACAATTTCGGGAGCGAGAGGGGTAGGGTGGAATACAACCAAACAGCAGAGAAGAGCGAGGGTATTCAACTGGCCGTGGATGGTTCGCCTGCGACCGCTCTCTCGGCCATTTGAAAGCGGAAAACAGTGGTGTGCTCGTAAGCTCGTATACCCGGCAGCGATTTCTTAACGAGCCGCTTCGTTCATCTCTCACGTAGCGTTCGCTCGGTATTCGCGAGGGCCGCAATCGGCTCGCCGCGAGTGCAAGCGCGTAGCACATCAATATGAGGATCGCGAGACGATGCGTTTGGGCGCGACCGCGTGCCGCGACTGAGAGTCTGCGCATGCGTGGCATTCCCATATCGGCCGTCTCGCTCTGCCGCGCGCTCCCTCTCGCTCGCGGCAGTCTCACTCCGACTCTGCTCGCCGTCGCGCCGGTGGGGATGGGCGCGTCGCACGAAGTTCAGCACAGGGACGCGAAGGGCAACGCGAGAGTGAGACACGGTGGGGGCAGAAAAGGGTCGAAGGGAGGGAAGGAGAAACGAGCCGCGGCGTGCGCTCGACGGCGGCGTAGGGACGAGGGACCCCCGGTCGGTCAAGAGGGGAGGAATGAGAGGGGGGGCCCCGGTTGTCGGGCGATGCCACTCAACTGAATCCCCGCTCTGTCCTCGCGGCAGTCTGACGCCGGTCGCGCAGTCAGCATGGTTGGATTTTCCCCGAGTTTTTCGCCGGTTCCGCCGTGCTGATACCTCGAGTGCAGTCGGTCGGTGGTGCGCGCTGTCAGTGGTGTTGGTTGTTCGTTCGAGACCAATCGGGCCGGAGTGTTCGCAAAGGCGCGCGTTCATCTGGCGAACGGAGCGAAAGCGAGACGCCAGATGCTCCGAACCTAACCTCCAAAAGACAGAGATGAGCCGTGGCATCGCGCTCCGTTCTATCGCAGCAGCGATCACGCGGAGATAGCCTCGTCCCCGTCGCGTTCCTCGAACGTGAAACTCTCCTCGGCGGTTGTTCGTTGGTGTCCATCGTGCTCTTGGGCCCGTGGTTCCTCGTAATCGCGCCTAAAGTGCGTCGCGTGACAGCCCCGTGTGCTCGTGCATCTCCGTGGGACAAGGACGGAGAACGCGGAAAGAACAAAAGGGAACAGTACAGAGCATCCAGCTAAACGGAGGAGGGAAAGAGCGACGAGCCTGTGTAGCAGTGCGAGAGACGAAGAGCGTGATAGAAGAAAGGGAAAAAGGAGGCGAGAGAGAGAGAGAGAGAGAGAGAGAGGTCAGAAAAGGGACTCGACAACAAATCTTGACCGAACGACCGAGGGGGAAGATTTCTCGGAAAAGGCGGTTCGACGAAGGCGACTGGTGTTTTTGGCCTGGGCCAGCTTGGAGCCATCGACTTTCCTGGAATTATTCCTGCTCCGTCTCGGTGAGTGTATTTCACGATTCCTACGCTGGCATGAAAAGCCGAATGGAAAATTTCCGCGTTTCTCACTCGCTCGCTCGAGATGTCTCTACACGCGGCGTCTGGCCGTCGGCGTAATTCTCGCCTGGCAAAAAGAAGAGTGCCCATGTGTACGTCGGCTGGCTCGGAGTGTAAACACAAGCGCGGTCCTTTTAAATGCCCCTACATATCGCGCTCCCTTGTTATCTGCCTCACGCAATTTCGCTCAGTTTTTCTTCCTCGAAATTTATTCACTAAATTACCAGCGCGCCCAGAACCGTGTCTCAACAGGTCGATTCTCCTATTTGGAAAGAATTTTATGGTAGCAGCGAACTCAGTAGACGAATTCTGGCTCCGAAACCCTGGAAATAATGGTGTGCTCCTACATTTAGATTAAAATATAAGCGATGCTCTTGGATTAAAAAGCTCGAATTCTTACATCGAGCTTGACAGTTCAAGTATCGAACGATAATTACAATTGCTATGTACGATGCGTGGAAAAATGGCTGTCTTAGATAAAGTAAACGTAATATATGGTCACGTGATAACGAATGTAGCGCGTGTATTAGCCGCGAAATTTTAAATTCGCTCCAAATGGATGTTTGATATAATGCTGCATTATCGATATTTTCAGTGTCCTCGCTTCTTTCACATTTTATATACATACTTAGTAAAGGGTTTAGCTTTCTAAAAATAGGGTAGACATCACTATCTTTTGAATGTAGACCCAGGAAACTCACCTTCATAATAGGATGTCTGCATGCATCATTTGCAATGCTGCTGTCCTATCGATATTCTTGCTCCTTTACGTTAGATGATGTAACGTGGGTACGGAACGAATATAAAGATTGATAGCATCTCCAGGATCGTTTCTCCTATACTTATCCCACAGCGTAAAAAATGCGCGATGCGTCTTGAGAGAAAAAATTGTTTGCGCAAAAACCTGGAAATACTACTTGTCGTGATACGTACGTGCGAGTGATTATTGTTACGCCACCGTGGCTGGGATTTATCTGTCGGATTACAGAGCAATCGCTCAAATAAAAATACATATATTTTTCCAGTTAAAAAGATGATTAGTTCGGGAATCATACATCCTGTTTGCTCATATTTATATTTTGTATTAGCTGTTTCGTAATACAGAAAGAGACCAATTCATTGATCTGAAAGGCACACGCAACAGCAGTTTGTAAATACCGATCAGATTTATCAGTCGTAGTTCTGTTTTACTGCATATGTGAAATAAGATCGAATTCCTAGGCTCAGATGCGATAATAGATCAAACTATTGATTTCGTGAAGTAAGGTGAATGTTCCAGTAAATGAACACGTACCAATGAATGGGCATTTTATATTAAAATGAGTAAAATAAGTTATTAAAACAAGCAACTAATTAATTAGAGACTTCTTTTTATTTCTTGCTTCATATCCAAAGAATTTTTGCAGCACGTGGAATCAATGGCGCTGCAAACGTACTTTTATAATAGTGTTCATTCATTATCCTTAAGTGTTCATTTATTGGTGCGTTTACCCTATCAGAGATTAGAGAATTCCATTTACTCGCCTCGCGATTGCATACGATGCACATTAACTCCATCCACAGTTCCCCGCGTTGTCCGTTCCCATTGGCACTGCTCGAACCTCGGAAACTCGAGATTCCTTTCCTCGATTCCTTCCGCGAGCTTCGCGTTTCGACGATGTTTTCGTGGGAAATCAAAGTCACTCACGACCTCGGCTTCCATTCTCCGCTTTCGATGCATGTTTCATAGCCGCAGACCCCTTGCCCTCATATTAAACCTTCGCGCCACCTAATTTCGCATTCAGATTGTCATTTTCGCGTTACGACGTCTCGCGGCGGTCGTAAAAGAAGCACGCGAGCCAGTCCCGCAACAAAACTCTTTAATCTCGTGTTCAAAGAGCCCCCGCCCGTATCTATGCAAAATACAAAACGGGCGAGCGTAAAACCGTTCCCCTTAATGAGAGCGGGGCGCGCCCAGTAAAAACCTTCTGGTCTTAAAAACGTAGCGACCAACAACGAGCGGGCTGGCTGAACGAAGGGTCTAATGACGGAATTAATATCCGTGTACCACGGTTAATGCGTCGAGCATCACGCTATTACGTTTAATTCAAGCGCGTAACGCCGATGGGCGAGACACGGCTTTCGCGGTATAGCTCGGGGCAACGTTGCTCTCGATGACACAGAACTTGCTCTTCCTCTAACAGATTTAATGATTCCTGCTTCCACCTGTCGTTACAATATACAATTCATCCGAGTAGCCTGCGGCACGGCAACGGACCAGCAAAGTTGGGTGTGCTCGTGTAAAGGAAACACCTTTTGAAATATCTAAACCGGGAAACTGTTGCATCTACTTTATGGACGAGCCTTTCACGTCTCTGCGCGAGAAATATCTGAGAATAAAAACCGTTTTAATATCCACAAGGATCCACTGAAATTAGCATAAAAGTTGGTCGCAGCGATTCTATAGGGGAGAGTAGGCGAATTACGACCACTTAAGGGAAGAGTTAAATTGAAACAAAAGTATTGACCCTAATCAGATTTACTTTACAGATAATTGAGCTTCTGTTAATTATCTACGAAGACCACACAAAGAATTAGGGGAGTCGTGCAGTACCAACCGTTCTAGAGTCGATAAAAATCAGAAATTCAAAAACGTGTTTGTAGTATAGATAGAACTTAGTGAAAGGAGGGAAATTATTTTTGTGAAATATAATAATAAGAATTGGTAATTCGCAAAAGTAAAAAACTTGGAATTTCTAGGAAACGAAAAATTGTTGTCCAGTACCGACCAACTATTAAATTAGTAGATTTTTAGGTCTAAATGAGTAACAATCTTAATAAAAAGACATTTAATTAATACAAGTTTTTTTCAAATTTTATTTGTACAAACTCGCAAGTCAAATAATTAATATTCTCCTGATCTGTACATTCGACGTGTGCCCAACCATCACATTCGATACACTGCATCCAATCTTTGTCAAATGATTCCTTGCAAACAGAGATGCGCAAAATTTTTATTCAAATAAAGTTTCTAATAACGAAAAAAAAAATTCACTTTATTCGTCGAATAATTTAAAGTTAAAGTAACTTTTATTTTATCCTTATTTACATCATTTTTTATTTAGTTAATGCCCAATTCTGCTTCCAAATAACACACTGGATAACTTCTACATTAAATCCTAGTTTCCTGTTTGTTAGGTTATCATACCTATCCTTATTTACTTTATTCTTTTGCGGGAAAAGGTAGAAGGAAGGCTAAATGAACATCTTTAAATTAATCTGAGTTGCTAGCAGATTGAACTTACTGATAAGAAAAATTTGGTCTCTAGTGGTTGACAGAGTCTGTTGGTCGGTACTGCACGACAGTTGGATGGTCGGTACTGTCCGACAAACACGGGGAAACATTTTAGATCATGGTGTATTATGTACAAAAAAAATATTGCAAAACTAGGACGTTTTATTAAACACAATAGACTAGAGATAGTAGGTATACATAATAGGACAAAATCATTTACGCACACGAGAAATAAAAGATCAGCTTTAAAAGATAACTTTTAACCTACCGACTATCAACGTATACGTTTAATGCCTCAGAACATCGAAAGCAATGGAGTAAACAATATGGCCGCGAAATGGGTTATAGAGAATTGTGATTTTCATTGGTTAATTCACATAAAGTGCTAATATCTGGTCGAAGAACCGAGAACGAGCTTTGGTCGGTACTGTAAGCTGGTTGGTACTGCACGACTCTCCCCTATACATACTTTAATAAACAAATCATATTTTTAAAAAAAGATAAAACTCTTTCTGTCCGGAATTACCCGTAGCTAGCAGGGTAAATGCGAACGGCTGCTTAAAGATCTTCATCTTTACTAAATACTGGTTTTTCCTGAACACAGTCTTTCTTCTTGTTTGACCGAATTCTGGTTGCTCGCAGGATGGAATATTTATTTGCTACCCGACGGATGGAAAGTCTTTAATCTTTAAATTCTTTCACGGATATCTCAAGATCTTTCAACGAATATGTACGTATATTCTTCCTAATATAATACGTAAAAAAACTTAATGTTAAAAGAAAAGGGCAAATGCCACCGTCCGTGTGGCGAGTGGAACGCGTTGCAGCAAGTTCCAGGAAACGTAGCGTGTCAAAACAAACGGTCGCGAGTCGCAACCTTTCCTCGCCTTAGCGGAGAGCCGTTGGAGACCGACTTGGAGGGGGCAAGCGTGGCCCAGGCAAGTCAGTCTCACGAAAGCAAGCAACGATGCTACAACGTTATTCCAAATAAATAGATATAGCTTTTACCACCAAGCACACGCCATTATTTCTACCGTACCAGTAACCCTTCAGGCCGGAATAGCTCCATAATACACGCTGTTCGTAATTACCCCAAATGAACAGAAGTTAAGAAGTTTCAAGTAAAACAAATATGAACATGCATATATGCAAAGTGATCCCCCGTGATTTTATTTACAATTAAGTAACGGAACTACGAAAAAAGTATGCTCTGTTGGGTAGCAGAGGTTTAATGCACTCTACACTCAAAATATTCGAGCGTAAAATTATAAGAAAAGCTACGAAAACATTTCACGACTATTATCTTCGCGGTTGCCGGAAGCCTTTCGTCGTGACAGTTTCCTTAATACTAAACATAGCTATTTACATCATGTAACAATATCGCCGGAGGACAGGACAAGCGAATTCATCGAACATAGTGGTGTTTTCCCCCCACTCTCCCTTATATATAACTGTCAGAATTTTGCTTTCCCTCCAATTCGGTGCAATTATTACGACACGAAATCGATATAATGTCCCTAAAACGACACTTGGATAAATCAAGTAGCAAGTAAACAATTTAAACTCGAGGCTGTGTGCTGGGAGAATATGGAACAATCGATTGCGTTGACCGCGGTACAGTGGAATACAGAGTTTATCCGCGGTTTCGACGCCGAGGGTATCCAAGAACATCCTTCGGGTGGCTAGGTCGCCTTTAAACGCTGCTCGGCTTTAATGCTGCCCCGTGTACGAGCCCTCGCCGGGATCCACGCTGCGGAGGCGTAGTAAAAATTCCACATCTGCGGGGGTGGTGGTCCACAGAGAGTAAGAGCGACGGAACTGCTCGTGAGAGAGAGAGACTACTAATAGTGACGCGCTGGAGGAAGCTTTAAGACAGCCGTTTGTAGTCGCGCAGGGACGCCGCGCCACGGTATTAAATCTATTTCCTCCCCCTGTTTCCGAGTAACGGCGCGCCATCAAAGATGCAGGGCGCTTCGAACGACTTCTCCTGGCAGGGGAAAAATTCAGCCCCGAAAAAGGGAGGAGCCGTTGGATACACTGGGTGGGAAATATTTGCAGAGGTAAATATCGCTTCTCGCGAGGAATTTTAACGCCTCCATGGTGGAGGAACGCGTCACAATAGTGGGGAGGAATATTTCTTTTTCCAGTCGCGCAGTGGAAAAAGTTCAGGCGGAAAAAGCGGACACCTTATTAGTCGACGAGTTTTTCTGATCCCGTTTAAAGCGCCTCGCAACACGCTCGGCCGTGATATCCCAGCGATTTCACGTTTTTCCCCGAGCGTTTCGCCTGCGCTGCTTGTTTACTGGCCCCGTTAATGAACCAACAAGCTCGTTTCTCTGAGAAGATTTTCGCGTATCTATCGAGGAGATTCTCGCTCGAATTGATACTGACCGACCGTTTTTGCGCGGCAGCCTCTGCACACGTAAACACGTGGAAGCCTCCTGACTGTGTGCAGTGTACTGTGGCTGAGCACCATATATGTAGCTGTGGGTTGCAGGATTCAATTTGATTTTGAGCAGAGGGAAGGGTGGTTTTCGAAGGCAGAAGAAATTGTAACGGAGGTTATCGTAGGAAGCGTGGGATATTTGTTCGTAGATTAAATCGGACGCTTGTTTGTTTGATGATTAGCAGCGTGTAACAAAGAAAAACGAGCAGTCCAATGAGAGTATCTCGGAGTTTAGCGAAAAGGCCTGAAAAGGCTCGAGGTCTGTTGCGCGAGCTTGCTCACCATTCCTCGAATTCTATTTCACATTGTCCCCATGAATCATCTCAGCTCGTTCCCTTGATAAGAGCATTACGTGTCCAAGTTTCGTATTAAGGGCGGAATTTATGATACAGACGTGACTTCGGCGCAATTGTCGGCGTCACGAATTAATTCGAAATTTAATCTCCGCGGAATTCGTATTTGCAAAGCCATTCCAGCTGTGTTGCCCGGATCTATATTGGAACGCGAGGACCTTTTATGCGCCGATCAATTTTTAAGTCCATTGTTCCTGCAAAAACTGCACTCTGTACACGCCGCCGTGACGGTAACTAGGTCTTCCCTAACTTCCAAAAGCGTGCCTCTTCAAGTTTCCTCGCCAACGGGCTACGTCCCTTCCTCCCTCAGCTTCTTCATCCCCCGTTTCACCTCCTCTTTTCTCCCCCCCACGCTCCTGCACTAGGCGTCTTCCTTTCACGGTCATCTTCGGCCTCGAAACTTTCACGGCGGCGTGATGCGAAAAGTTTGAACGGTTTTCTTTGCCGGGTCCTGGCCCTGGCGACGTTTTATCCGCTACATGCAAATTCGCGAGGGTTCCTCGTTGTCGTCACCGAGTTTGCTATCAGGTACTTTGACCCTCGAGCTCGAGATTTCGTCGAGAGTAATCGAGCCCTGTTCTATCTTCTTAAACGATCCCCTGTTACTCCAAGCCCTGCGAGCTCCCTCTCTCAAAGAGAATATTCTTTGCTATTTTTTTGGAATTAATTCGTTTTAATGGTCGAGGAAAACAGCGTAGATGCAGCAGCAGGAAGGTGTAGAATTTTTCCTCGCGTGCAATCTCGCGAAACTTGGTTGTTTCTGTGCAAGAATACCGCTTGCTTTAGTATCTCAGAATTATAAGACTGGCATTCTTCTAAAAGTCTGCTGCTCACTCGGGTCTTCTCGTTATTCCCAGCACGCGTGACGGCAGCAGTGCCGATTACGAAATTCTGCGAGCGTTTTCAAGGTGTTGTCTCGAGTTGCGTCGTCGCAGCGTCGGGTATCGGCAGAACGCGTCCAATTATTATGAAGCGCGCAGCGAGGAAACGACTGCGCCACGATCGAGCGATCGAGCGCGAACGGTGTATGCAAATCGCGGATAAATCCGGACGCGGCACGACGCCAATTACGTACTCGTACAACGTGTTAATCACGACCAATAAGGCGTAATGATGCGCGCGGAATAGATTTGCAGCGAGCTTTTCTTCTCTCCGTGGATTGCATTCACGGATCTGCGATCCCTACGCCTACATCCTCGTCGATCTGAAGCAATCACGAAGCTAGGTACTCCACCGTGGAAGCGTGTTAGAGCTTACTGCAATGCGTTATCCTCCAAATTAGGTCTATTTACGTGACAACGTGCTAACAAGTGGTTGTATTTCTTCCACCACACTCAAAGTCGAAGAAACCTTACGCGGGACACATTCACCAGAAGCTAAATCCCCCTCAGTTACTAGAAGCAGCATTCCACTGATTTTTACATTCAACATATCTCTCAGGAATTTTTAAAAGCCTCAATAGTAGACTTGCCCGATTCGAACTGAACGGAACTTAACGAACCACGCTCCACCATTCGAAGCTAAAAAGCCCCAGCGAGTGGTCTGAACTCCTCCCCGTCCTGGCAGGGTGTATAATCTTGCCGGTGGCCGGGCACAAAAGGCTCGCTCGCGCGAGAAACGGAAAGACGCTTAATTCGAAGGCGCCCGATGAAATATCGGGCTTGTATCTCCGCGTCGGCTCGATTTGACCCTTTGAAAACGGCCATCTGGGCCGGGGCTGATAGCCTCGATCGGGAAGTGAAGTGAACGAGTCGCCGGGCCAACAAAACGGAAAAAAGGGCCGGGGAAAGGAGGCCATGGAAGCGAGGAGAGGCGTAGAAGAAGGTTCAGCGGGAGACGGCGGAGCGATGAGGCTGCAACAGGAACAGGAGGGCAGTACGCATACCTGGCGTGCACCGGCTACCTGCCCTGGGTTAACTCCGTTGCCGTGAACCTCGATACGATTCCCCGCCCCGTTGTGTTGGTCGCCCTGGGTCGTTGCCTCTCGCCGACGGCCGGGCCGAAGAATTCGCCGTGTGAGCCTCGGGCTCGTTCACCTCTTTGCCCACGAATTTTCCACGGTCGAGCCACGCGGTCCCGTAGAATCGATGCGCCTCCCGACGCGGCCCGATTAACCCCGTTCCAAATGGCAGCGTTCAAGGGGGTGATTCCTCTTGGAAGGTTTTTCGTTGCAAAGGTTCGTATCGGAAAGTTGCGGCGGGGCAATCAGCGGGGGAGTAGGATGGTGACCCGTTGGCGTTATAAATCATTCCCGTTGTAGAATTTAATTACGCTTTCGGTGATCAGGCGAACAACGATCGATCACGCTCGGGCCGAGTGTAATTTGCAAAGCTAATCGGTTGCTGCGGTAAGCGCGTAAGGTATAATGCCAGTTTGCCCACCGCATTACTGTATTTGATAAAGTTCGCATTAACGTGTCCATTAACGCGAATCACCATGACGTTCGTGGGTGCGGGATCGGCCCCGGGTATCGTTGCTTCTAAATCTGCGCCGGTTCAATCGCGCGTCAATGATGACCACCGATAAGGGCGGTATTGAATGTACACCGTGTCGCGATCTCGCGTTTTCGCATTCGTGTTTCAATGACGGCCGGAGATTCGATGTAGCACCGATTCTCCCTCAGATAATCATAGCCCTGAATCCGCTGCACGGAACGTAGCGAATTCGGAATGCGGCGGGGATAGGTGGAAAATTGTAAAAGTACGCGAGGAATGAGCAATTTCAGGCGAGGAATCTCCCGCTGGCCAGCAAATTCGAGGCTCCAGCGTGGCCAGAGGAATCTATGATTATTTAATTCGAGGAAATCAGCGTCGCGCGAATTCACGGCTTTGATTCGATCTATAAATAACGACGGTGCAATCGCGCGCCGTGCACGCGTTGCATTTCAAGGCTTTGATCACGATCAAACGGAAAACTCCTTCGCCGAACGATCCATCAGCGATTCGAATGGGTATTAACGCTCGCCGTTGCTCGTCACTTTTACTATTTCGGTCCGCGCTTGTTGTTGGAGGGGATGTTTGATTAAAATGCCCCGATCAGGCTTGCTCCGAAACACGTTCGTTGTTAAACCTGAGCCGATCGATACAGAGGACTCGTTGGAGGAGCAAAGTATCTGGATGCGACTAATAGACGAGCCCAGGTTGAAATAATCCTCGTGGACTGGAATCCCCGAATCGGGGTAGGTAATCGTTGCACTTTTAACCGCGGAGCCGATACACTATGGCGAAATTACCAATCCCAGGGATCGATAACCGATCTCGTTGGAGAACGGCCAAAATCTATTAAATTGCTACCGCTCTAGGTAAATCGTTCTGACCGATCAGCCGTACGTAATAGGGCGAGCGGTGTAATCGTCTTAACTTCGATTTTCCGATTGGCTCTTTTCTCGCGGACAATAGGGGAGGCTAGGATTGTAAACGGAACCACTCCTCGCGCAGCAACCGAGTAGTATACCAGACCACTCTTCGGGTGATTAGGGAAGTGAGGAGAACAGTTAAGAGACGAGTGTGGAAGACGCGAGGCGTTAAATTTTACTCCTTCGGTGCAGGCATTCTCTCCACTGCCGAGTAAGAAGTTACCGGGTGTTTTCAAAGGATAGTAAACTGACGTGCAAGTAATAGTTCCATCGAACCAGCTAGATCTCCCTCTTCACCCAGTCTCCCAAACTAAAATTCGAGTCACATAGAAATAGAATCTGGAACATGGCGACAAATAACCACCATCGCCACCGTCGCTGTCTCGCGGTCGCTATCCACTCGGAATGTTACACTCACCCAGGAGGAATGCATCATCTATCGAAATAGCTTCCTCAAGTACATCAGCCTCCCAGCAAACGAACTAATCCCCCTCCCTCAAGCCCGAGGCAGAGAGTAAACAAGCTAACTTCAGAGTTTCCACAACCTCCCCTTACGCAACTCAGCACGGCCGGCTAAACGAGAGGCACGGCACACCGGCCTCCAGACACGGTGGTGTACACTTTCGCTTCCCGGGTGCCGGGGGAGAAAGAGCCGTCTCCCGTTTCAAGAAATCGAGAACCGCGTGGGCGTGCTGGCGTGCCGGATATCCGCCACGGCGTTGTCCACGTGAGTCAACCGGAGAGATCTCGGCGAAAGAGAAAGTAACGGACCGCGGCGAGATAGAGCAGCGGTGTGGGAGCACGAGGGAGAGGGAGGTCTATCAGCCTGGCTCGATTAGCGAGCATACGGGGGACGGGGAGCCGCGACGCGAGAGAAAAGAGCGGAGAAAAGAGGACTTTCTGGCTAGCCGGGCTATTTAAAAGCATTACGATGCTGACAGGGTCGAGTTAGCGTCGTCGGCTGTCCACGGTTAAGTAACCGGTGATGTAACGACGCAATTCAACCTCTTTCCCCGTCCTCTTTGTTCCCCGTGGTCGAAGAGAAAGACCGCTCGGAGGAGGGCAGGCGACGCAGCGGTCCATTCGGCGAAACTACCGGGGGAGCTGTTCCTAGCGCATCGGCGACGGCGTGGAGGTGCACAGCTGCAGCGCCGTTGAACAGTGCGAAGACATTCTCGTTGCCCGAGTGTCTTTATCCAGTTTCGCCGATTGAAGCAGCGGCTGCTCGCTGATCGGCTCTATTGCCTCCTGGCGCACGCATTTCACTCGGCGACGCTGCACTGGCAACAAAATGCCAGGCTGAGTGTTGGTGTTTCATGCAAGCGGAGGGTATCGATCTTGTTCTTCTGCTGTGTAGGTATCTTCGTTGGTTTTCTTTCGTTTGAGTCGGACGAGTGAGGGATGGTGGAGGGTGATGCGAAGATTGATGGTGTTTTTTGAGGATATAGGGTATACTGGGATCGAATCCTTGGGTCAAGAGGTGCGGTAGGTGTTTGAAACCAGAGCAATCTTACCGGAGCAGTAACTCGAAGGATAGGTACTTTCCTCCTAAGAATTGCGACCCCGTGCACTTAGGTAGGGTAAACTGTACAATGATTAGCACCCTAAGCAGAAATCCCAATTGGAATGTAGGAGAGACCGGGGCTAGCTGATACATTATTCTGTTTTCAATTTTTTTTTTCATTTTTTATTTAAATTAATTACTTAATAACAAATATGCCAAAATATACTTTGGTCCTTGCTCTTTAATATACAGTAAGCGAAAACTTGAGAAAATACATACAAAATGAATGAAAAAATGTTATTTGGACGATCAATTTGAATGTATCAAAACTATTTACTTCTTCTCTATACAAACGAAAACAGTTAAAAAACGATTGTTAACGTCAACGACTGTTAACTTCCGCTAGCGTTTTCACACTCCAGGGGTACGCGTGTGGGTAGATCGGATAATCAGGACATGGTGGAAATCCGTGCACTAGGGGTGGGACGAAGGTATGCAAAAGGACGAGCCGAATGGCCCCCCACAGGTGGGTTGGTTTCAATTACTGGCCAGCCATTCCGTGATCGCGGATCATCTGAAATTTTATCGAAACCGTACACGGGCCCTCTCTTTTCTCGCAGCCGTCGAAGCCGGAGATAGGATAGACCGTGTCGAGATCGGCTCGCAAACGAACCTTAATCCACGCGGAAGCGTTGCAAAAGCCCGCAACTGGTTTCAATTACCGTCTCCAGCGCGCCCACGTTCCCAACCGATTCGAGGGCGACTGGTTCACGTCCACGACTAGACGAGCTGGTACGAGCTGTAAATATAGTCATTAAGCCGATCACCCGGTCGGCGCTGCTCGCGAAAACGCTCGCGGTACGCGTTTAATTCAAGTGGCAGGGAGCGGAGCGGACTGCGGCGGAACGATCAACCGGCCGCGGTTTAAAACCATCGATCTTTCGTTGCTAGCCTTCGCGGTTGATTGATTAACGGACTATTCATGCCCCTTTCATCCTTCTATTTCTCGTACACGTGACCGGGCGCGAGCACACCCCCGCAGTTGCGTGGCGCATTCATCAAAGACGGCCCGTTTCGAGAGAGACACGCGGAGAGGAGGCATTCACGAACTTCTCCTGGAACCGGCGGTATCGCCTTTGTACCCGTAAACGAGCATTATCTTTCGTTATTGATTCGCGATGCGACGAGCTCCGAGAGTTACAGATTGCACTGGCGGCGAGTTTGATGAAGTTTCGTGGCGCACAGTTCGTTGGGATTCTTGTAAGTGGACGACAGAGGCGGATCGTAGTATCCTGTGATAACAGGTTCGTTTAATTGGTAATCGTTAGTGCGCTAATCAGTGTGTCGCGCCTCCTCTTCTGATCGTATCTAACGACACAGCGTCTGGTAATTGCAAGCTTGGTTATTGGATACTCCATCTTGGCTCGACGAAGCAATGTTTGATAGGACTGTTTACTGTACGAATTCGATCTACATCGGTCGCACCTTTTCCCTATCATCAATCATAGTCGCGGTCTTGTAGGTACAAACAGTTACACGGCATGAATGTTTCAATTAAAGTTACCAGTGTCGATCGTCGGCGACCAGCGCCGCGTAAATGGGACACGCGTTAACAGTCCTGCACAGTCAACGTTAACTGGTTTTAATTTCCACCGTGCACCATCCCTTTCGCACTCAATTTTTCGTTTCAAATTTAATTAACTTCGATTTCATCACCTCACCGAGGATGGTTACGTAGAAACGAGATGTTTGAAGGAGTGAAAAGTTACGATTTCTAGTCTGCTATACTCTGGCCATGAAATCTCTTCTCGAGATCGCTGCACATCTACTCTAACTTTTATCTACCCCAAATGCATCCTCCAGTAACTAGTTGTATTATAGCGACGCGTTACGAAGAGTAGCACGTTTAATTTTTTCTTACGGGCGACTGTATGTAGGAAAAATGAAACGTGCCTACTTTTCGTAACGCGCGTCGATAGCTACCTTATTATCTTATTATTTTGTTTATACCTTGTTCCTCGTGAATAACGATTATTTGAGATTACCGCAGAATCTCGTGTTTCTAAATAAATAAAGTGGGAAATATCGTCACTCGTGCCAGGGGAAGTTGTGGATATTATTGCCAAGCGATCGCGAGAGGAACATTACGTCTGGACCCGCGCTCGCAGATTAGCCCCGTAAATCTTCTAGGTTGCGGGCCCGACCGCGCATTCGCGGGGTAGAAAAATTTACCTTAAGGGTGGGACATTTATTTATTGCCGGTCGGTGATACGGGGGCCCAGCCAGCAGCTAGTTATCCTAATACCGTCGTAAATCCAACCCTCGATGCGGCCAACCCTTTCCACTGCGTCTCCGGTTTCGCGAAACTTTTCGACTGCGTAAATAACGCGTGAAATATTCCTCTGCATCGAATGCGTTGTGGAGCCTTCGGTGCACGCTGGTGTCCTTCGTGCAATTCGCCAAATGTGTTTACACATTTGCATACTTGGTGTCTTTGAATTTTACCACTGATTCTAATTCCTTGGAGATTTGAGAAGAATCGCGACGTGCCTTCCCCTAGATTCGAGAAATTACTTCGAAAATACGTGTAGATAGAATGGTTCAGTGCCCAAATAGTGCTCGCATCTCTCGTGTGCTACCGTTTTCATCCCTCGCTGTTTTAGGGGCCTCGCTACATCCTTTTCATCTGCATTGTATAACAGAGATTACTTAGAGCACCTCCTCGAGCCTTCTTTCCCGTGGAAACACGCGCGAGATTGGGCCGAAGGATGCGCAGCAAGAGGAAGACGTAACGAGGTTTGTCGCGGGGCGCTAGGATGTCGAAGGGAACTTCCCCGAGTCGAATGCGCGGGACAATAGTTTCGCTAGAGGAAATGCAAATAGCGTAGCTGACTTTCGGAACGGTTGTCGGCCGTGTCAGCTTCATAATTCGCTGGAACTTCGACTCTGGTTGGCGGCCTTTGACCGAGAATCTTGCCGCGGTCTGAGGGTGGCAGAGTGACAGACACTTCCTCGACTTTGCTTGGCCCCGTAGTTCGAGGCGGTAACACCTTTTCGCCCGGGAATCTTACCCCGTGTAATTCACAAGTTTTAATTGCACGTGTAGGAACGTTCGAATCCCTGGTCGTTGGATGATCGTCGCGCGACCTCTTCGCGAATGCAAATTGCATACCGACACTGACGAGTGTCTTCGCTCGCAATTTTGCACGCTCTGAGAGTTGTCGAGTTCCTCGGAGAATTAGCAAATGATCAAGAACGAATTATTGAAGAAATTGTGGTTGGGATGAGGTTACAAGTAGGCGGGGAAAAATGGATAATGGCGGTCAGTTGAGCAATAAGTGTAATAAAACCAAGGTATAAGGTGCAATATTTCTTGAAAATGTTTTTTTTTTGTAAACTTAAACCAGCGATGCCCCGATGGGCGGCCCGAGATAACGAGCATTCATCGCGTTTTCCAAAGCTCGCGTGGAAGGGGGTGCTCGAAACCAATGACGTTGCAGGCATGTCACGGATGGGGAAAACTCTAGTAGTGTGCGTGTAGTTTGTTTGTATGTATGTTTGTTTAGTTCAAATGTAGAAACTCAATTTTAATCCACTTCCAACTATCCAATAGACTTGGAACTTTGCAGGCATACGTAGTTTGAATGACAATGCAAAATTATGAAGAAAAAGAAACCGCCCCCGGGGTTTAAAAAATGACCCAGTCATCAATAAATATAACCCATAACCACAAATCCAAACGACTTGAAATCAGCCTATAACCACAAATCGGTTATATATGCCCATCGGGGCATCGCTGACTTAAACTATCAACCTATTCTTAGGATATGAAAATAATTAATACTTTATTGATTTATTCAATAAAATTACAAAATACAGAAAATATGTGTTTGACCGCCATTGTCCATACCTGCGGGTAATAGCGGTCACGTTGCGGGCGATTATTTTAAAATTTTTCGCATATGTATCCATCCGCCGAGACTTGGAAATTATAAAATTTCATTCTATAAACTTTTTTTATTAGAAATGTAGTACATTTAGCTATGTCTGCGAATTTTGGCTTTAAGGAATATTTATTAATGACAAAGTTATTTACAATCTCCTAGATGTCCTGTTCGAAAGAGGGGTTTACGGTGAACACGATTACTCGCAAGTGGATTATCTAAAATCGAAAATACAAAAAAATTTAGTTAATATATTAAATTATCTCGTCCTTGGACAGAGGGTTTTTCGAAATATTGATTTAGGACAAAATGGCAAATGTTCAAACGTAAAATGTCGATTTTCGGCCATAAACCCACTTAATTTTCGTTAATTAAAAAAAAAGCAACAGAAACAAAAATCCTTCATTATCCGGCAAAATTCAGAGACACAGCTAAATGTAGGGGAGACATTTAACAGTGAGAATGAAAAATCTAAAATCGTCGGCGGGAAGTAAATATTTTTGTTTCGACTATTTATGAATTTTTGTCCAATATTTACTGCTTGATGTTCTTTCATGAATATTTTGTAGAAACGTGATACATTGACTATAATTTACCTACGGCCCTTAACATGTTAACATTGTCGGACGGGATTACTTGACTAAGCATAGGAATGCCACTAAAAATTGCATTTTTTAACCTCAAGATGCAGTCGAGACAAAGAGTTTAGCTGCTCAAGTCCACTTCCCTTACCACAAATCCTTCTAAACTCACTCCTATCAGTTTTACACCCCATCCTCCCTTCAAATTCTCAGGCCTTCCAAATAGACCATAACAAACAAGTACAAAATAAATACAGTATCTAACACCATGATAATTAATAAAAAAAATAACACTGTGAAGGAGTGAAAAAAAATATTGTTCATAGTATACATATGTACGTGTTTCTTATACTATATTGTTGAAATTGGCAGCGTATATATACGCCTTTCGTATACTTATATTGATGGAATTGTGACAGCGGGTATATAAGCCTTTCGCAGGCAAAGGGTTAAAACTGAGAAATAAATGTCAAGTCAACTAACTCCGCAGTCTGGGTTTGTTGACTTATTCGTCTTACTACTCTCAATACAAAAAAACTACAACCTAGATTCAATTAAAATGATTTTCAAAATTAAGCCCGTAAACCTAACAAAATTATAAACTTTTGGTATGCAACAAGTCAACAGAATACCAATGGTCTATTTATAAAAATTAGAAATGTTAAAAATTAGTCATCTAGCCCCTATCTTCTCTACTACCTTTCAAACAAAAAAAAGCTTTTTGAATAAAGTTTTATAGTTTCTGATAAAAAATTCCCAATAATCACACCTTTTTCGGCCTTCTGACTGAGCGTAACCCCTTAGGAGAACATTCATACCAGAGGTAATATCGTCAAGCCGCACAGCACCCCCTGCAACTAATTTCCTCGATCTTCACCGCGGAAAGAGCTATAGATCGTCCCAGTTTCTGGAATCGCCCCATGCCACATAAACCTCCTTCCCAGCGGGGAGTTCGCGGCGAAGGGGGGCGCCTATATTTAGCGTGACACATTTAAACGCAGCAACCCTTTGTGAAGACGAAACCCGCACGCAATTACCCGTTTGTTTTGTAAGAACTGCGGGGTCGCGGTGCGTATATCAATCACCGTGCCAATAAATAATCCCCGGGTCGCTCCTCGCCCGGGCGAGGCACGGACGAGAAATCCAGCGTAACTTTGGAGGACGCGAGGGGGTGGAAAACGGGCCACTCGTATCGTGGCCAAAGGCTTTGAACTTTTCGACGATAAAAAGGAACGTTTTTTTCAGCGTATCGGGGCATTCTTATCGGGGATTCTTTTGAACGTCGAGCAGGAACCGTCGAGAGGAGCGGAAGAAAGTCGAGTGAAGCATTACCGCGCGACCGTGTCAGTGGGTCACTTTTCCGCGGGGTTACTTTTACTCTCTTTCGCAGACCCCTCGAGCCGCGAAACAGACGCGGCACGTGACCCATTTTCGCGCTTCCACCCCACCCTGGCAAGCTTCCAGCTCGATTAACGCGTAAGTCACGAATTGATACCCACCCCTTCTCCGAGCATCGTAGCCACCTCCCCAGGAGGACCATCGGGAGGAGGCCTCTCTTGAGACGTGATTTACGGGGAACGTCGTCGTACGCCGATCGGATTAAACGTTCCCTGTATCGACCCTGTCGATACCTTGGCTTTACGTGGCGCTGGCCTTGCACACGGGGAGATCATGTTTATTGCCTCAACCACGGGCCCGCGCATTAAATAGCGCGAAAATTACGAGATATTGGGTGTCGTTGTCGATTAAACGGGTTAGAACCTTCAACCCTCTTTATGACGTGGGCGTGCCTTCGGGGCATCAACGATGTTGCGTATATTTCGGTTCAAGTGTCCATTGACCTTTAAGCTGGTTTCATTAATGACTTTATTGTCTCTGGAACGGGAATACGTAGGGTGACTGCACAGCAGTGATCCGCAACCTTCTGTCACCCTAGGCACACCTAAGCCCTTACCAGAATTCCGCGGCACACCACAAGCAAAAATATACAACGCATGTAGAAGTCACAAAGTGTATACACAGAAATTATATTTATTTAGGAAAAATTTTCTTAGAAAGAAACCTCGTGCTTTTTCTCCTCTTGGAGGCATTAAGGCAGGCTTTCACTACGCCTCGCCTCGCCTTGGCTCGTTTTATTCTTCCTATGCTTTTCTTATGTAGTTTGACAAATTGACTCACACTGCGCCTCGCCTCGCCTTGGCGCGACTCCGAGCCGCGGATTCTTCCTCGAGAATATTTTGAGGAAAAGAGGCGAGGCGAGGTGAAGTGTGAGAGAATGCAATACCACCGCACAATAGCAGGTTCTCTGAGCAACTGACCAAACACATGAACCGAGGCAAGCTCGGATAACGTCAGGTATGGAAAAACCGAGGCGACGCGAGCCTAGATGCGAGTGCGAAAAGAAGTTGCGTCGAGGCGAGGCGTAGTCAGAGCCTACCTTTACGCCGCGGCACATCGTTTACGGAGTAGGGGAGACCGGGGCTGGTTGTCCCAAGGGGTAGGTTGACTAATTGTTAATAACTTTGTACCGACGTATGCTCTACTGCGGAAACATTCACTGTAGGAAGAAGTCACTTTTAACAGTTATGAAATTTTGTCGAAAAATTGACTATGTAAGTAAATATTTTTTCTTAAAGATTTTATTTCTTCACGCTTCATATAGTTACAATACAATAAATGTTAAGGGACTATTTTAAAATTAGTTTATTAGACGATCTATTGACATAGTATTTTTGTTTATACATAAATTATTGAAGGTTATATAGATTATTGAAGTCAAAATGATTGGTCGGGGCTGCTTGACTAATAAGGTTTAAATTGTTATTTTGTTATTCATAAAGCGATTTTTATTTTTTGTTTAAACGATCTAGCCGGGTAAGCATAGGAAAAACGACTTCAGCACTAATTTTAGTATTTATTTGTACCAAATAATGCTTTTTGTCTAAAAAACCATTGAGAGAAATTTCAGATCTCTACCCCCGTTCGTTAGGGTGATATGGGGATAACAACCCTAAACTTTACACTATGTTATAAATAAATAATAATTAATGTTTAAGTTGAAAAAATATTTAGCTAATTAATAAAATATGAAAAAAAGAAATTAATATTTTATAATGAAACAACTCTGGTAACATGGTGTTATTTTATTACCACTGAGATAAATTATGTTATCCCATCTGAATATATTACAAATCTGGGGGTGACACTTGATTCTAAATGGAGTTTTGAGCAGCATGTTATGAAACTTTGTACATCGGCATATGCTCGGATTCGTATCCTTTTTCCGTCAAGAAACATTATTTCCACTTCCCAAAAGCTTTCCCTATCCCAGTCTCTAGTAATCTCTCTGTTTGACTTTTGTGATGTAGTTTATGGTCCCTGTCTTTCATGTCGCATGGCTCAATGTATCCACCGTGTACAGAATTATTGTCTTCGTTTCTCATATTGTCGTAGGAAGTTTGATCATGTATCCCCGCTATTTGTTGATTCCGGCTGGCTAAATATGCGTCAGAGGTGGGTCCTCCATTTGTGTTGTCTTGTTCAGAAAATCCTTTCCAGCTGTACTTCTCCTTATCTCTATTGTCTTCTTCCTTCCGACTTATCATTTCACTCTGATTCTGCACTTTCCACTTGCTTCCAATCAGCACTGTCTATCCCTTCTCATCGCACCGCCAAATTTCAGGCTTCTTTCTCTTACATTTCTGCATCATTTTATAACTCTCTTCCTGCTGACGTTCGCTGTATTCAATCTGCTTTCTCCTTTAAATGTGCTGCCACAACTTTCATTCTTCATCAATATTCTTAGCTTTAATTTCAATCAATACTCTAGTTTTACGTTAATGGTTAGGTATACAGTAGCGTTCACGCTGAACCTCGCCTTTTGCACGGTTGTAACTATATCGGTACTGTGGATACAGTACCTGCCTGTATATATAAGCTATGTGCATGTACATATGTAGACGCAATAAAGACGTAATAATAATAATAATAATAATAATAAATTACTAATAACATTTTTTTAAGTGATTGTATTATATAGGGGAAGGTGGGACAAGGCGGGGTAGATAAGGTTTGATGATGAATAAAACACAGATTTTCATAATCAACTAATCAATTTTATGTCTAAACTATTCTTTGGTAATAAGTCTTTCAGTTTAACTGTGAATCAACCTAAGTTTTACAGGTTCCAATAGAATAAATAAAAAAATTCAGAAAAAGTCGTTTCTCCCCATCTTGCCCCACGGGTGGGGTAAGATGGGGTACCAATTAAAAAACATTATAAATAAAGTATATATATACAAAGTAATTATTTATTGGGTTGACAGAGGAGACACACATGTATGGCTTCGTCGTCCTCATCTCCTACATGAACACAGGAGAACTGAGCCCATTTGCCACATATTTGACAGTTTATCCACCTTTCCAAAAGGGAATCAGTTCGTTTGGATTAATTAATAGAAAAGAAGTATCATTTTCCTCGGTCCGTCTTCCGTCTGTAGTTTCTAAACATCCTGGAACTATGAGAAACTTTGATTTTTATTTTTAGGTTTGTGAGGGGCATGATGGGGTTCCTCTCATTTCCGTTACCCCATCATGCCCCTTCGCGTCTCACGACAATCATATGAACACTGCTCGAAACATTATTTACAAAAGTATAAAATAACATACGTACCTTACAGCCAGCTAAATTCCGCCTCAGAAACACATACATGTACCGGAAATCTTCTATATTATTATATCACTGTCACGGGTGCTAAAAATAAGGAAAAAGTAAGGAAGTCCCAATAAATTATAAATTCTGATCTAACTTCGTCACGCGTCCACATATTTCACTGATTAGCTAGTCACAGACGGTGCCGATAGCGACGCGTCTAACGTGTATGCTCAATTTTGATTCGGGCGTTTGTATCACGAATGGGGGGGTACCCCGTCTTGCCCCACCTTCCCCTACATTGTATTATATATACTACATATAGTCAACCTACCCCATACCTACTTTAAGTCAACCAACCCCGATCATAGGGCTGGTTGACCAGCATGGAAGGTGTTAGAAAAACATTAAAATACCTTAATTGTTGTCACATTGAGTCAACATGAATAATTTAATCAGATAGCCAAATGTATACCCCATCAAATATACTAGCCGGTGTAATGAAATTTGGCCCACATAATTGATTAAAAATCAAAAACTGAAAAACTGGCCTACCAGCCCCGGTCTCCCCTATTCAGTTCGTAGAAATATTCACTAGAATTTTCGAAAATACTTGCTTGTCTAATATCCATCCATTTCATCGTGTCGTCCCCTGTTCACATCGCTAGGAAAAATCGATGGTTCGATATAAAAGTACAATGATTGTCGAGCGCGATCGTCTACGCTAGTTTTGTCCACCGTTTCAAAGAACCCGAGCCAATCGATGCGCCAACGCCCGGATAGCATCACGGGTATGCACGTAATAACGCGTCGATCGATCAGATTGATACATAAGTCACGCAATTGGTAGTAACGTCGGCGTAATCCTGCGGGGATGGACCGAAGTCATAGAACGTGATTCACGCGGTCTGACGTGATCGGATTAAACCTAACGGATTCGGTCCGCAGCCTCTGCCAATACCCGTCGCCTCGTATTGCGCCAGAAGTTACACGGTGGCGGCGCTCAAAGTGTTATCTGAGGCTCTGTAGACGTCGCCGATGTCTTGCTGTCTGTGCACACAGAGCCGGGCCATCGTTGCCGTTCAGATTACCGTGTACCATCGATAATCAGACCGAATCTCCCCGCCTCTATTGCGGAACCGCCGTCGAGACCCGCGGACATCCTCGATTTCACGACTGGCTTAATGTGCATCGCGGCACCGATCAATCATGAACCAGCAAACACTCTCAACGGGGAAGTGTAGAAAGTCAATCGACATAGCTTTGCTGCTCCGCCAGAAGATTCATTGTGTATCACTGGGTTCTGAACAGAGGATGGTGTCAAACTTGCGAGTGGTTCTTCTGTTCCGAGTTACTCAGGGTGGTCCTTGTTCCGAAGGATAGCTCCTGCTCCAGAGGTATAGATGCAAGATTGTAAATCGAATCGTCCCCATCCTGTGCTGGATTTTGTCTCGACGTCTTTGCTGAGGCACAGATACTACTGTCTCGAGTGGAGGATTGATCAAGTCAGAGATCAGATGGGCTGGGAATAGTCGCATCCACAGCGAGCGGGGATGAACATTCCTCCCAGCTTTTGTTTCAAATTCGTTGAGCGTAACCGCGGGATCTGTCGGCAGTGCGTGCCGATGTGGGAATGATGCGATTCGACGGGCCGTTCGGAAATTTTGATCGATCGTATTTACCAGCTGTCAGACCGCGGGCCAGAGGTTCGAAGGCGTGGAAGCAAATGCACCTAACGATCTACGCGATCCAACCGATTAATCGGCGCGTCACGTGTCGCCTGTGAACCCTGTGACGTTCACGCGCGAAAGAGATCAAAGGCTGGTAGGACAGGCGCGATTTTGTAGCCGGCCTGGCAACGATGAGCCTTACTTATCAGGCACAATGACGTTTCATCGTTACCTGCCCGTCGTGACGCCTCGTGTCGTCGATTACCGCCGCGATATTCATTACACGCTCCGCTCGTGTCAGCGTAATTACGGCCAGCTTTTCTCCTTGGCTGGTCTACCTTTCCGTAATTAGCGTTCATGGCTTCCTCGACTGATCGATGTCGCGCTGGATCCTCGTGATCGATGCCACCGGCGCTCGATTCCACCAACTAGGTCACAGATCAGGAGATTGAGGTTCAGACGTAATTGGTAGTATCGCGCGAGTCGTGTGGTTGAATGTTATATCAATTGCTGACGTATGCATTTCACCCGTCGATATCAGGACTTGTGTAACAAAAGAATACTGCCACCCTGCGAGCATTGAAACTAAAGGCAGCGCGGGAAGCTCTCAACAGTGGCGCGCACAGAGGGGCAAGGGGAAAAAGGAGATTAATGTAACCGCGACTAAAATAATCAAGAGCTTTGTAAGCAGAAAAGAAAACTGGATTTTATTCTGTAAATAAATTTTCTAATCACTTAATGAATTTTATTGAATTTGCATTAAAAATAGTTTTATCCGTTTAACTTGGCGCCTCCCAAGATTAAATACTGACTGCCTATTAGAGCTGTTCGAGTACTCGAAAAAAGCGAGCCGAGCCTGGCTCGGCTCGAAGAACCGAGTACTCGTAAAAACCGAGCGGCTCCAAAGAATCGAGTACTCGAATTTTTTCGAGCGACTGTAAGAGAACCGACTAGTCGATTTTTCTTTTTTTTTTCCTCTTCGAGTACTCGACTCGGCTCGGAAACCGAGTCTCGGCTCGGTCCGAATTTCAAGCTACTCGAATATTCGAGTACTCGAACAGCCCTACTGCCTATTGGCTTTGAATTTTAAAAATAGCAAAGATTTCACGTATACAGTAAACTACGTGGACCGCGAGTCCTGTCGCTATTCTTACCGCGTCCACGCCCCAAATTTCACTGGAAAACCCGCGAAAATCGATCCCTGGGGTAGGCACACGCCATCGATGGTGTCCCGTGGGCTCGAGTGGCGCGCGCGATGGACATGCGGTGGTGTGTGGGTAACGAGCCAGCGACAACGACCGATTAGACAGCCGCGTTAAAGCGCGATTAAAACGACAGCGGAGCTAACAGGTAAAATCCTAGATGTCGATGCCGCGAGTGGGCTGGTTGGCGATGATAGGCGATCGGGCCACGAAATCGCGCCGATTGTATTCCAGATGTCGGCCAGAGTTGTATGCGAGACACGCGGGTTAATTACGATTGATCAAAGCGTTTGATTACCGACACGATCGGCGCTCGTTTATTCGATGACAATGGCTTTGCCTTGGGCCTCCGTCATTCACGCTTTCGGGCTGACGTGCATAGTTCGGGCTGGAGAGACAATTGCAATGGGAGGTGGGTTTAGGAGGTCGCGAAAGCTTCAGTATCTTGGGAATTAGTTTGTCAGGGAACGAGATTTCGTTGAGTGGAATTGATGAGCGGAGAAGTGCGTTCGTTTGCACCTGAGCAAAGGTAGTTGGTTTCTTTGAGGGGTCATTCCGGTTAGGCGGGTTAAAACGATCAATTTTTATTTTTAAACATTTTTCGAAAGTACATGTATCCTCAAGAATGTACTGTGAAATTTTCATTGAAAAATTCCGATTATTTTAGCTTCTACAGAGGCATTTTGTAGGCAGCGCGGAGATTCGGTCTCTATAGATGAAAACTTTGAACGCGTTTTTGTCGAATCGTCATTTTTTCACATCTTAAACATAAAATCTCAAAATCTATCGAACCAATTGCTTTATAAATTTTACTGCTTATTCTACACATCTGTAACTCTTACAGAGACTACAACCAAGTATTTTCATTGAGTCTAACCTACTTTTAAAATCAATAATAGCAAAAGAAAAAACAGAAAAACATTTTTTTTGGCTTTATGCCCGTCATTTTGCTAATTTTTCAGATAAATCTCTAATATTAGTCCGCGGGATAGCAACGGTCATACTGATTAAGAATCTGTTTGGATTTTTGGGTTTAGATATTTCTAACAGCTGAAATCGCCTTCACGAACGAGTCATGATTTTTTAAACATGTCATCAAAACCACTTTCAAAAGTATTTTAAAAACAATAATTTGATTACTTTTATATTTTTTATTTACTGTAGAAATGTAGTTTAATAAATAGAAAGAAGTTTTAATCCATTACAATAATTATTTTAGTCGCAATAAATTCCTGCAAATCGCGGAATTTATCGGCGCGCTAACCGAAATGACCTCTTAAGGATGTATCGGACATACAATATAATATTAGACAAAAGTATATAAAATTTGAAAGACTTGAATGTTTAGGTCTTGCGCATAGTAAATCTAGATGTAAGGAACTCGAACAAAAGTTGAACTCTTATTTTTACCCCTAGAAAGGTATGTTTCACTTTACTCTTTTTCAAGCATTCTTTGTAAAACTTTTGGCAGTGAAAATGTCCTGAACTCACAATTTTCTCAAGTTATGATTTATTTCTTTTAAACAGTGTAGTGAAAAGAACTGAAACTTGGCAGATATTTTTATCTATCCATATACTACATGTACAAAACATTGGAAATATTGGTACCATTTCTTCAACATTTTTTCAGCTGTTTTATTTGTCAACAATCGTCTCTTTCCAGAAGAGTACATGTAAAATAAGTAAAAATTAAAATCGTTATAACTCAGTAACCGTTTAGTCAATTCATTGAAAAATATTGGAGTACGTCAGGAAGATTAAAAACAACATTCTTACCAACTTTTCATCAACTTGGTACCATTTCGAATATAAGTCCGATACATCCTTAACGAAAGGTACTGATTTCTCCTCGTAGTGAGAGAAACAAGTAGTTACAGTTACAGAATAGTTTGTAACGCTCACCCCCTGCGTAGATTACTTTATACAGTTGAACCCACTTTTTCCACAACAGCAATCTATTAATATACCTATATTCTTTTATTCGTTCTTATTCGATTTCCTAACTCATATCCCAGTAGTAAGTGAAGTGAAAAGAAATTGCAAGTATGCAGCAAGATTTTTCACAGAAAATAAGGGTTCGTACGGACGTGAACGCAACGTCGGGTAGAATTTCCAAGGAACCATCGACTCTCCATCGACAAGCGGCCGGGAGGATTGATCGGAGCCGCTCGACTTCTTCGTTCCGCGTTTACCGCTCCATCGAAATCATTACGATATCGTTGCCGACCTATTCGGCCAACTTCCGACGGTCATTTCTCCGTGCTCCCGGATCGATGGGCGATCTCTCGCGCGATCCAGAGATCTCCCCTTTTCCCCCAGCGCCGCGCAATCTCTTTCTTCTCCCATTCTCTCTCGCCTCTGGTTTCCCTTCGGCTCCCCAACCCATCCACCTCTTTTTCACCAACCCCAAAAGCCCACACCCTGGTCGATGTATTTCCTCGTTGGTATCGATCACCCGCCACTTTATCACCGCTGAAACGTGCCCGCGCCGCGGTTTATCGTCGCGCCGCATTATGGCGATACGTCGACGCGCGGTTTTGCTGGCATCAATTGCCATTCAGATCGGCGCGGGCGGTGCGCCGGACAGGATGACTGTCGCTGATGACGCTGAAAAGGCAGAAGAAGGACAGGAATGGCTCATCTGCTATCTATGGATCGATTCTGCCAAGGTTCGAGCATGAAATCTAGTGGGTGTTTCCGTGCGGTGATCTGGCAGATAAACTGAAGGGGGATTCTTGATCGTCGAGTAGCGAAAAACGCGTTTTCTACCACTTGAGTCGGATTCGCGAAGATTTTCTCGACTGGAGGACGCAGCCTGTGATCCGGTGATACGATTCAGGGAACTTTTTACGCGTGGGGGAACGATGACCTCAAGTTTTGCATCGATGAAAAAGCAATGGCTGGTATGCGTGATGGTTAATGAAACATTCATACTGTAGGTCCTCCATTGATCATTGTTCCTCCCAAAGGGGCATACAAGTGAGTAACGGAACGTTCTCTCTCTTGACCCTTTGGACAGTAGGTAGTGGCAGATGTTGAATGTTTTCTCAACAGGCAGCATGTAGCAACCGACAGTCCTTCTTTGGAAATTCAACGTCGCGTCTCTGGACAATCCTCCTCCAGTTCCCATGGGATCGTGAAACGCTGCTCCAGTTCGCTGAGAGCAGAGGAAAAGCAGGGACTGATAAGGCGACAGGCTATAACCAATGGTTTCAAGGACGCGGGAATGCGTGCTAGGTGGTGGAAACTTGGAGAAACGTAAAAGGTCCTACGTTGATATGGCAGCGTAGAGAGAAAGGCACAATGGAAAATGCATCTTTTATTCGCGCTGGCGCGTGTCAAGGCTGCCTGACTCCGCTCCGCCTTCTGTATCCTCGGTGAAGCGGGAAAAAGTTTTGTTTCGCGTTCTCGCAACTGCACTATCGCTATTGTAGCTGAAAGTCCGTGTGCGTCGACGTACGCGTTGCATAAAGGTTGCGAGAAAGCGCGCGCATGCAAATTAGCCAAGCGAGAGGCTAGTATCGGTTTGGTCGCGGTGAGAATCTGCTTGAGGCGAGTGCACCGTGCTCCATCATCGCCGTTAAATTAATAAAGCAGGTGGGTGTGCCGTGTTAAGAGAAATTACAAGTGATGAAAAACGGTCATCTATTAAACATTTTTAGGAGACTCATTATTCCCTTCTAAGTAGCAATTAACATAATTTTTAATAAAATGTCCAAATGTCCTTTGAAAGTAACATAAATCACCCTACAGTATTCTTTAAACTACCATGTAACCAGACTGCCATGTAATCTTCCGTTGTTTAATTGGAGCACTCTTGCCACCCCCGGAGCACGTCCAATTTTTCTCCCACTTCGATGTACATACTCTCCTCGATATATCGACGATCGATATTGCATGGATATAGATCGAAACGATACACCTTGTACGCGTAAACGGTAATCCGTTTAGCAGAAAATCCGCACAGTGCGCATCCCAGGGATTCGCGTTATCAAATCGCCATTCCACGAGCCTCGATTCGTCTGGCATCCGGGAGAATATTGTTCTCTTCGCCGTGCTTCTATTCCGCTATTAAATAAATATTTATAAGCCTCTTATTATTATTATGGATAACGATGAATAAATAAACTGAAATATGTTTCTCTGTAAACAAAGTTTAAAATGTTATTCGCTATTTTACACCAATTATTTACATTATTTACATTATTTACACTCTTACCTGTAAACAAAGAAACGACAATTACAGTTTACAATTATCGCTTCTCTATTTATCCTAATCGCTTTGTAATGTTATTTTTGTATGCTTTGCACATGTGCTCAATCACGTAATGACTATGGCCGGTATTCATAGTTGCTACTTATTCTTAAGCAAATGCTTAAGCATGCGACATTTTCTAGTAACCTAGTAGCTAGTAAAGGATGCCGAATGCTATCTCTATTGCCTATCTCTATTTGTTCCATCTAGCGGTAGTTCCTTAAAAGGCGCGCGGAGCATGAGAGGCGCGGCAAGATTCAAATTAACGAAAGTATACTATCGTTACATATTTTTAATTACAATTTTGTTGCAGAATAAAGCTACAAATTTGCAAAAGAATACGTGCACTATTTATTGCTTTTTTTATTCTCGAAAAATTAAGTTTTTTGCAACCGATACTAGTAAGACCTCTTAAGGGGGAATCCTATTGTTTGGGCTAAAAATATAGCAACATTTTGGATATTTTTTTAAGAAACCAGCGATTCGATTCATCTGAAATTTAGACGATGTTTTGATGCATCTTTGAAGAAACTGCAGGTTTTTTTTTATTCATTTTTAACCATAAATATAGTAGTTATGCATGATGGACCATCGCACAGTGCAAAATTCGTTGTCCGTTGGTGTGCATGATATTTATCTCCCAGGTAATCTGAAAGAGAAAAATGAAACGGCCTTTTATTTTATATATATATGTAGTTTGAAATTGATGAACCAGCAAAAAACATAAAAATTGATTGAGCTGTGTGGAGAGTTTTCAAACTGAAAGGTGCGAACCTTTAATTTTTGCAATCCAATTTTCTTATGTAACAAAAGTAGTATATGGTGATCTGTCCAGTGAATGAACACTTAAGCTGCGTGTCTGTTAAAATTAGTATTCAAAAGTCGTTATTTAATCCCCTGAATGTTATTGCTATAAACGAGCTGTTTTATTACTAAAGTCAGACATCCCGGAACACCACTCTAGCAATGTTTGATAGTCATAACTTTCATTAAAAGTTTGGCAAAGGATTAATAAAAAAAAATGGGCAGTGAATGAACATAAATTTCTAATGAATGAACAGAGATACCCCAGTGAATGAACGGGATAATAACAAAGGTTAGGTTTCCAATTGTGTTTAGAAGATTTTTTGTATAAATAATTTCTCATTCTTCAATTGTAATAATATTATTGATTTGATATTTTATTAGTCTTATAAGATCATAATTATGCATAGTTGAAATTTGTTTGCTAGGGTGGGTTAACTTAATCTCCACACTGGTGGCGAAAGTGTCAAGAGAAAAAAAGACCGGGTAAGTTATTCATTCAATGGTAAAGTAAGAAATGTCCACGTTTGCCAGTAAATAAACGGCCGTGAGGACGACTGTTGAATAAATGGAATTAATGCCGTACAAGTTATAAGTAAAAAGTACAATGCTTTTACGAGACGTCTGTGGGTGTCCATTTTAAATTTCGGTGTAAGTTTCAACGTGAAATTAGCGCGATAGGCGTTAATTTTTCGTAAGGTAAGTGCCTAAATAAGGCCCACCTAAGGATCTATAATTTAAAAAAAAAAAAAAACGTACATATTCTTGATAACTTTTTTTTTATAGAAATCTGTGAACATTAAACTATATTCTGTAATATTTGTAACAACATATGAACACAACAAATACGAAAATTGATAGGTTTTTAAAAACCTTGTAAACGGGTTTTATTTCGTGTAGTGCAGGTAATAAGGCCCACCTATTTAGTATATAGAATTCGGGTAAACAAAGACATCTTCTTCCTCAGGTGTGAGCCCGACGCAATCCTCGTGTATCCAGGTGAAACACATGACACACTGTCGCATATCACTCTAGAATGCAGTTCTGCATAGTTTGCAAAACCAATTGTCTGCAGAGTTGCCGTCCACGTTTTCTCTGGAGGTGGATGGCATGGGCTCTTGTTCACACAATCTTGTCTTTTTTCTTCTGATTGAAGTGACAGGTGCTTTGAAGCTCTTCTCACTATCGTTCCTGCTTTGGAAGGGGTCTCTGGTTATTTCCCGAGCCTTAAAGCTCACTTAATATTTTAGTGGGCCTTATTATCTGTTTTATCACTTCCTCATTGCCGAGGTTATATGTTAAGCGCGCACTTTACAAAATCATCAATTTTCTCGAAATATGTTGCCAACATATGTACTTATACATACCTATAGTTGTACAGTAATTGGATAATGAGTACTCGCAATACAAAGCCAAGTATCCAACGTAATTCTTATAATTGTAGCAACGCTAGTTGCCGGAGAAACATTTCTTCAATTTACAACCGATAAATGTTATATTAATTGCGCGGAAACTCTTCGAATGACATTTCGTACGTAATAAAAGCAATAAATGACACTACCAGTATTGTAGATTGACCTACCAAGGATAAATATCAGGTGGGTCTTATTACCTGCCGGACCTTATTACCCGCACTTACCTTATTACATGAGCAACGTTCATTCACTGGGGGGTGTTCATTCAATGGACAGATTAGAATTAAGCGGTATTTTGGTTCATCAAATCGAAGCTACATATGTAGAAAGTACATATACGCCGTTTTATTTTTATCTTTCAGATGCTCCAAATTTCAGATGTATCAAAATGCTAGTTTCCTAAAAAAAATCTTACAAGGGGACCTTCAGGTTTGGCAACTTCAGAAAATGTTGATATTTAGTGTACGTGAAGGTCTTCACTCGGACATTAATTTCTGAAAGCTGTAACACGCGCTTCTCAGCCGAATTCGAGAAAATCAACTTTGAAAAATTCTGAATTCCCTTATATATAGGGTGTTCCTTTACCTATAGTCAATACTTTAGGGGTCCGACTATACATGCAGCAATAAGACGAAATTCAAAAGTGACAAAATTGCGGTAAAGACTTCGTTTTCGAGAAAATGGACTTTGAATTTCACCTAAATACGCGTGAATCGTAGGCGCGTGTCCCTCGAGCTCGAGGGAACTCAGAATATTTCAAAGTCGATTTCCTCGAATTTGGCTGAAAAGCGCGTCTTAGTGCTTTGGGAAATTAATGTCCGAGTGAAGACCTTCGCGTACACTAAGTATCAACATTTTCTAAAATTGCCAAACCTGAAGGTCCCCTTGTTAAATTTTGCTGTTTTTAGCCCATAAAACTCCGCGGCTTATGCACTGTTGTCCAATGAGAAACCTCGGCATGGCTTGGACTCCTCTCTTTCGCTCTTCAAGATGTTTCTTTCGTTTAATAATTAATCGCTCCATCGGCTTGCGCAATCGTTGGACGATTTTAGCACGTCCTGTGTCGCATGCACCACCACTGGCTCGTGAGTAATTATTGCAAGTGGGACGAGCATATTCGTTAATTGGATTATGGGAAGTAAATGCCACTACTTCTCTCCCATAATTAATCGAACGTTCCAAGCCGACTTTCCTCGGAAACGTTCGAGCGTATTCGAAACGCCATCGACGCGCCACAGAAGTGTCCCGGCGTGAAAACGCCCTTAAACGTTCGCTCGACCAGAAACTAATTATTTTAATCGAGACCCACTCGTCCAGATGATTCCCCGCGCCACGGGCGTGTTTAAAGTTTTATTTCGTCTAAACGGGTTTCGATCGCCGGTACATTGTCCGATCGCGAGTTCCGGGCCCCTGGGCGCACCGTGTCCGATTGTAATTACTGTCGAATGAATTTCCGCGATACGCCCCCTAATAGGATTTTATTGAATCGGATCTGTCCGCGTTCGTTTAAACTTTTCCTCCCTCCGCTGTTCCCCTTTTTTTTTCATTTCGCCGTCCCTCTTTTATTATTCGCCCCCTGCTTATCTGCCCTCTCTCTCCCTTTTTCATCTTTCTAACATTTCCACCGGGCCGGAAACTCGCAAATATTTACGCGGCCCGCTGAACCGCGAACGCGCGGATATCGAGGTGATCAGGGTTTAATAATGCCACGCGGAACGTCATAAAGGGCTCGGTCCAATCAGATTGTCATCCCGGGTAATTTTGGTTCTTATCTCGCACCGAATGGGCTCGGTCCCAGTACGAGCCCTGATTTATTTCACCGATTTCATTCAAACGCACATATTCTTTCCTCGAAACGGTGCACATTTCCCACATATCGATATCAATACTTTCTACTGCGAATAACGCCCAAACGTATCAATCCAATCACCCCCGAAATTAATTTCCAGAGCGGCGTAGCTGGGCGTAACGATCCGATAATCGCGAGTTTCTTCTCTGTCGGTCGAGCGCATTTGCGCGTGCCAAATAGAATTCCCGGTTGGGGCCGTTCTGTGTACCAGTTAAAGCCCTTAATTGCCGACGGGATCACATTGGTAATTACTATTCGGTACGCGTAGGCCCATCAAAAATTGAAAGTAGCCGTGGACCGCGAAACGATCGTGTTTCGACGACGGGTCACCCGCGACGGTATTTTTGCGCGTCGCTCCGCGCGCCAGGCCCAGCAGGAGCGCCTCGTAAATCGTGCGATTAAATATTCATCGTTAAAATGCCGAGCTGCTCGTAATTATTTCGCCATGTGGCCGCTGAATCACGGTCCTCCTGGAAATAAGTGCATCGCCGTGCGCGCGATTCCCGTTATTAATGCCCCCCCGGCCTCCGCGGGTTTGTCGCGCCACGCCGCGGCGATATAAAAGCGATCACGGTGGTGAATGAATTCCGCGTAACCATCGCGGGGGCACGTGTCGTTGCGATGGGATACTTTTGAAAAATGTGGAATATCCTGCGGGTGTTTTGTTGGGCGAACGCGTTCGTTTCCCTGCTATAAGCGCCATCGATTGCGGCCAAGTGTTTTGTCCTCTTCGGGGGGCTTTTATCGAGCATAAGATTGCGCTGAAGACTCCTTGTCAAACTTTTAACTGCACTTTACGCGGGAGAAGCTCCTCGAGCGACTCGATAATTCTATCTTCGGGTCGGGTACAACGATCCAGGCTGCAACCTACGTCGATTGCACCGTGCAACCTGATGCAACCGCGATTTTGCGATACCCGGTGTTGGAGCTTCTTCTTCTTGTGCTCCACTGGAATTTGAGACATTCTGCTAATTTAGTAATCGAAAGCCTTGGGATAGAAGTCGATCTTGTTTTGTCCACTTTGAATCATAGATTTATTATAATTATTATTATTATTATTATTATTATTATTATTATTATTATTATTAGTAGTAGTAGTAGTAGTAGTAGTAGTAGTAGTAGTAGTTGTAGAAGAAGTAGTAATAGTATTATTATTATTATTATTATTATTATTATTAGTATTATTAATATTATTATTATTATTATTAGTAGTATTATTAGTATTATTGTGAGAATTATTATTCGTATTAGGGTAAGTCTGGGTGAGATGCTCATAGTTTCGTTTAGAGTCTGCTACAGCCAACCTATTTGAAATAAAGCAACGAAAATGATGTGGAACAAAACTTTAATCCTTTGTCTACGTGTCCGTTAATATCGATAAACGAAAAATAATAATTAATATATTAATTTTACAAATTAAAAAAAAGTGTCATTGCCCATATCTCCCTTAATGTCCGGGAAAGATGGTCATATGTACCTTTCAGGCTAACAAGCTGTGGTCCTTAACTGGTTATCTCAGATTCTTTCTAGTTTCCGTCCACCTTCGTTTTTGCCTGCTCAAAACTTCTTTGGGCTCTTGCTGTACGCCTTCTAATCCGCATGAATGACACACAGTGTCAAACTCTGTGCAATTTTCATGGGCCCAATAACCACATGACTTACATCTTAGCCAATCTTGTTTTCTTTTGTTTCGAAATAATTTTCTCACCAAAATATCTGAAATTACATCAAATACAGCTATGGCCAGCTCTCCTGGACAACAATTGACCGTCTTTCCCTTAAAGCCCTGGTAAGATAGCCATTTCCCTTTCGCTTAGACTAACAAACGTAAGCCCGAATACTTTAAGGTTAAAAACACTGTTAACAATGCACTATCGAAAATACATCTTGAGAATTAAAAATATTTAGTATAAATAACACAAACAAGATGACCAAAATATTGATCAAACATTTTGTAGCACTAGCTTAAATTTCACAGTGGATTTACAAACCTTTAAAAACGTTCTATTGCAACACTTTGAACTAAGAATGTTACTTTTCTATGACACTTTGTACCCACGTCGAGGCAGCATAATTAGGCGTTTCCTTCTAAAAAATACTGTCACTGCCCATCTCTTCCGTATGACCATCTCACCCTGACTCACCCTATCATTAAACGGGCGGTCACCCTTTGGTTATATAAAATAAAGTACATGTCAAAAGAGCGAAGTTATAAGCTATGATAGAGTTTCAAAGTACGGGACAGTGTCACGCAGCTTTGTGCAATGGTGGAGGAAATTTTTTTGAAATTCGAAGAAGGTATTCGACGATGTGCAGCGTTTCTTCATCCATTCGTTACTGTTTTATTTGCGTAATTCCACGGTTTGTCAGTAAACCTGCCGTACACTTGAACGCTTGAATATGTCTGCCATACGGTTTCCCGGTTTCTCCGTTGCCGCGGTTACTTTATATTTATTGCCTTTCGCTCTATATTTAGTCGCGTTGCGTTATACGCTTGACACGCCCGTCATCGTGTCATTTGCGAATAACTTTCATCAAGTTATGAAAGTATGTTTCGCCGTTCTCGCATTTTCGAGGCCGGCGCTCGGAAAAGGGAAAATTTCATCGTCGCTCCGGTTGGCTTTCAGTGAATTTTTATAACGATCGACGGCGAAGCATTATGAAGCGATGGCTAATTAAATTTCGCGGTACTGACGTTGAAACGTGGAATGACATTCGATCGTGCCCTAGATGCTTCCATAGCAGCCGAGCTGCTTTTCTAGCTCGTTAAATTCCGTATGTTAAGGTTCCGAGTGTCAAGGATTCATCGCAATATGATTTTTCACCCGTTTCCTAGAACGAACATCCAAGAATTGTATCACAGAGAGTTAATTGAACGTGCCGGACGCTTGACATGAGATTATCTTGTCACTCGGGGAAGCGATTACTGCTGTATGCTGGTGACACCCACTAAATTGCGTTTCTCAGTTCGTAGTACAATTTTAATTGTATTCTGGGTCTAGGTGCCGGTTTTACTGTTGGGAAAATTTCATTTCACTCCATTTAGATTACTCTAATCTGATAAATGAATGAAGCGTCGATTAGTAGCGACGGAAATAGAATTGGAAATGGTGTATTAGAAGAGTATAATCGAAACGAGTGTAATTCGCTTGTCAAATTATTTACTCACCCCCATTAAGGCCGTCACAAATTTTGACGAAGCGCGGTGATGCGAAGAGAAAACTTTATAAACAATTGATTCACGTGGATCAGCGACAATAATTAATTATTATTAATTTCTTACGCTGCTCGGCTACCCCTGTCACACTGGCTCACTCTCATTCGTCTCTAATCCGCCAGTGGATCTTCTTCCGTTTATAATGCCGCGGCAGTGCAATCTCGCGGAGAAAATCGATTTACTAAATTCACCCTCCTGTTTATTCATCGTTCCGCCATAAAAATGCAACGAAAGATAACGGTGCCAGTCACCGACCCTCGGACAGAATCTTGGGCGAGGATCGATCACGTACCACGTCGATTATACGGGAACGTACACAGGTTCGAGAGAACGTACACAGCTTGATGTTCCTCGCAGAATGCCCTTCGGTGAAGTCAGCGGAACGGTTCGACAAGCCACGAGGACTATAATAAACGAGCTTTACGATCGGGCCCGATGTGCATCGACATTCTGGACGTGCCTCGACGCGGCCCAGTTTCTTTTGCTCCGTCGCACGCGGCGACCCGCGAATCTGTATCGTTTCCGGATTAAAAATGTAATGGATTCCTGTTCGAGGTCACTGGTGGGCACCCAAGCGAAATTTACGCGCTTCCTCCTGCCAATGGCTAGAGACAATTGTATTTCGATCAATTCACGAGCACTCCGCTCGAGTTCTCCAAGTTTCGCATTGTTATAACTCGATCTCCCAGAACGAAGGGTTCCTGGTCCATTAATTGGGTCACGTTAAAGTCGAAGGGAACTCGGGGATGAACGGAACCGCGTCGTAAGTGGGGATACGAATCGACAGGCTCGTAATTAGCGTGGTGCCCTCTCCTTGAGCAGGAAATTAATTAGCTCGGACACGTGTAGTAACAGCCATGTGGAGGGAACATCGATTCTTTCCCTGCGCACGGATCGCGTGATCAGCAGCGAGGGACCGAAAGTCGAAGACTCGAGGCTCGTTTTCAGGAGCTTCCTCTTCCCCGCCGGGGAATTATTTTTGTTTCCAAGCCCCGGTAATGAGGACACGCGTGGAGATATGGTTCCACGGAACGGGGAGTTGATTAATTAAACTGCACAAAACACGATTAAGTAATTAATTTAATTAATCCGGTTAAAAACGCGGAGGCACGAGGCACTGCCTCCAGAGGGTAACGAGGCAGAGGGATCGTAAGTTTAATTTGACTTCGCGAGTCTATCACGGCTCGTTGATGCTAATAAGATTGATCGCGTTATGAGTGACGTGCCACGCGTAAGAAACTTGGTACCGTGCGAGTCACGTCTCTATTTAGCTATTCCTAGCCGAACTAGCGAAACGTTCAAAGCATTATCTACGCGGGGCCGCGAGAACTGAAATAGATCAAGGCAGGAAGCATCTGTGCGAATTTTAGAGCAGCTCGTTTCTCAGCACCCGTCAAAGCTCTTAAAGAATTTCTCATCCGGCGCAAAGAATCGCCGCGCCCTTAGACAGTGCATATTTTCCCTTCAGCTGGCGCGAGCCCATTCGTCGCCGCGAATAAGTTCATTGCTAATGCACGCGGTCGCTTAACCCGACCGAAAATGGAGCGGGAGCGACACCGCGGACGAGGAGCGGTAAATCCACGTCGCGGAAGTTCGGAAACGTGCATCGCGAGCTCCAGGCTTCCGCGGGGGTTGGAAGCCTGGGGTGCGCCCCGCCCTCGCGTGTCCGTACGACGATGGAAGGAACGTGGGGGTGGTTGCAGGGTGTCGGAGGATGGGGTTGCCGCGGGACAAAGTGAAGCGAGCTTGCGATGGCAAACAGGGGAGCTGCCCATCATCCGGGAATCGAACTTTCCTCTACGACTCTACGACCTCGAACGGCTTCTAGGATCCCTTACAACGCCGATCCTTTTTTACAACCTGGATTCGGATCGTATCGCGCGCTTCTCGCGGCTATACTCTCCTGTCGACGATAGATGGGGTAATTATGGCAGAGGCCCCGCATTTTCGGTTTTTCATGTTTAAAAATTGTTTGAAAAAAGATTCCGTGATATCTCAAGGGAAATTATTTGTTTTTTAATGGCAAATCTGATAATCTAAATATAGTCGTGGACCTTTTACTTTTTCCCCAAGTTTTATTTTCTAGGAAGAAAGAAGAAAAGACAATTAAATTTAAAGGAACATAAATAATATCTGCACCTAATTATTTCTCTCAATTTTATTGTATTTTATCCTAATATTTATAATTGCGATTTATTGAAAATAAATAAAAATAGAGATACTAATATTAATGTTAATATTAAAAATAGAAGGCTAATTGAAAAATATATATTTTTACGCAGTAAGTAGTAGATAGTTCTTGAGTTGAAAAGTTTTTATTATTATTTTTGACGAAAAGATCGTAATATATAAAGAAGAAAGTGTTTGTGTGTCACCTAAAAACTTTTGAACAGTAAACTCTGGGGGTCACGAAATGTGTCAGCTCATTATGCCTAACTAGTCCAGGTGAATGTAATTAATTTCACAAGAAATAAATAATATTTTAAGCCGAGTAGAAAAGCTAAGTAGCAACTGTATAAAAGAAAAATATGTTTAATTTCACTTTGCTTCTACTACTTTTTTAAATAAAAAGTTAAAATTAACAAGTTTTAATGGAAAATTAAAAATGTTTCGAAATGCGGCATCGCGGCCCAGAAATGTGGCGTCTCTCGCAACAAAAGGATGTTTTTGGTTTCAATTTTTTAAGGGTGATAAATATTAAAATTTTGAGTTTCTCTAAAGCAGTGGCACAATGTATTCAACTAATAATATGTACCTATCCTTAGAAAAAATTTTCCATTGCAAAGTTTACATACCGTAAACTAGGGGAACATTGACATGTTTTTGGAACATTTTGCTATCTAATATAAAAATTAACATTTTGACATTTGCTTTAAGTAGCCAATCATAACATTGCATCTTTTGTGAATGCACTACAAGTATCAAAATGCATAAAATTTTTGTCATTAAACTTTTTTATTACATGCTAAATATGTGCCAATGATACCCCGTAACCAGTAAAGTTAAAGTTTTACCACATCTGAACTTACATTAACAATTAAATTTGTTTATTTTTATGTTCAATGCATTCTATTTGATATTTTTTTAATTTTTTAATATTTTTATTTTTTTAATTAACATTTTAAAATTTGGTTTAGGTATCCTATTATAACATTGCATCGTTTGTGATTGTACTACATGTGTAAAAATGCATAATTTGTTTTCCTTTCCCTTTTTAATAGATGTTAAGTAGATGCCAATGTTACCCCGCACTGGCAATGTTCCCCCAGTTTACGGTACGGTGACAATTTTGCGCAACGTGCGGTAACTCTCTCATAATTACCCTAGACACGTTTCTTCGATTATTATTCGGTGTAAAGCTTGCAAAATCGTATTAACGAGGCATTGACATGGATTCGCCACAGTTCGCTCTATATCAATCCATTAATCGAGCGATAGACGTTCGCATGCCGCGTGTCAGATAATCGATGAACCGTTTCGCGACGAGCGACAACAGAATCCGCTCGCCTCTCCTCCTTTCGCGTCCGACGCGTCGTTTCGACGAGGCCGTGCATCTATCGCGAGTAATGGTCGGTAAAGTACGTTTTAGTGGAGACCGAGCTCAGGCGTGCCAGTGCACAGCCCGCGTTAATTATGGTTGTAAGCTGAAATTGCGATCATATCGACGGCAACGCCGTTAACTCGGTTCCGTGCATGCACTCTGTCTCTCCCTCTCTCTGTCCCTCTCTGTCGTTCGCGTCTCCGTACGTGTTAATTCGGTGTTAACATCTGTCGCCGCTAGGAACTCATACGAATTAGCAGCGGTAACGAGCTGCTCGTTAGAACGGAAAGCGAAGCTGTTTCGCCTGTCAGCTTGGTAGACTCTTTCTATTTAATCATCTTCGACGCGCATTTCGGCGGCGGGATTATTGAAACGCGCGACAATCGGTTTTCAAACATAACCGATCTGATTCGGCGCCGCTGTTAATTGCAAGCTCGTTCCATCGTTTAGCGAAAGTATTTTTCCTGCAGCGCGAGAATCACTGTTACGCAATACGTCGACGGTAATTATTGGATCGGCGCCGATCGGGACTGATCAATAATTCAGCGATCATTGCGCGAGCTCGTGCCCCAGAACGGAATACACGTCGAAATAATCGAACACCGAGGAAGTTCATATAATGTGTATTCAATGAGGCGAGGATTAACGAGGGAAACGAGGCTGCGCCATTCGATGACGTTGCATCCGCATCGAGGATTTGGAAGGTCTCTGCGCGGCGCATCCTTTCGCCTCGACGATTCGTTGGCGTCGATGAAATTGAGTATCAACGAATTTCTAACGATGGGACGCGATTTGTGTAGTGGATAGAGATCGTAGTGGCGCGCGAATGTGCTTGCTTCGGGGTGTGGAACTCGTCAGCTACTCTCTGGGGATCTTGGGGAATGACGCGCTGGTCGTAGAAAGCGCTCGCGGCGAGGAAGTCAAGCTCGAGACACCCGACGCCTCCTTTAAACGCTCCTCGACAGTTTTTCCGCGAGTCCTATCCGCAATTACGGTTTTCACAAGCGGTTACGCCCGGATACGCGCGGTCGAGTGCTTCAAAGACGTCATAGACGTCGTCATTAAGTCGAGTGCCCGTCCTAACTACCCGCGCGTGTGCCCCGACCGAAGTTAATCCCTAGATTGCGCGCGGGCACGCGCGAAAAACCGCCACTGTTCCGCTGCGTCTTGCCTGGCGTGCAAACATCGCGGCGTTGATCGAACCGAGGGGAAAAAATTGGTGTCCGAGGTGAATTTTAAATTGAAAGACCGTCGTATCTGGCGATAGTGGTATCTCGTATTAATTAAGGAAAGTTTTGACCGATAAAAGCGAGTCGGTCGTCAGCGATAAAGAAGAACGCGAGGAACGAGGAAAAAGCCGGAGGAATAAACTGTGCGCGATATACCAGCACGATGTTTGAAAGGGGAAGGTGAAATAACTGGTTGAGAGATATATTTTCACAGTTAAGGCAAAGCTCGGCATGATGTTTGCTCAAATTTGAGGGGCTGTCTGAGAGTAGTTCTAGAGCTTTAAAAGCACGGCCCCTCTGCATTACGGCGACTTAAAAAGCAATTAACTGGCTGACGAACCAGCCGCGGAACAGAGGATTTATTTGCGAACTGGCTATCGGTTTTTGTTTCTCTTTCCCAGCCTGTAGTTTAGAGTAAACTGTACTTTACTCGTACGTGCGCCGTTTCCCCGGCTTCAATTTAAAAATTCTTCAACGATTGCTCGTTCCCTCGCGTGTACCTACGCGCATTGCGGCCACTTCGAGAATGTAAATGAAGCTTTTATAAAAATGCACCCGGCGATCCGTCGCTTCGAGATTTATCGTGCTCGTATATAGAAGAAACGACGAAACTTTCCTTTTTTTAAGTCAATGAAACGATTATTCATTGTTCCGAGAAGCAATCCCGCGCGGAACGAGATTTAATCGCAAGGCAAAATCCTGGGAATATGGAACTTCAGTTGTTATCACATTTTTCATCAGATCTGCCATGGAGATATTAGTTTCGCCCGGGAAACAAATTCGAAAAACATTTCATTCCGCGAGGTGGAGTAGGATATCCGTGCGTGATTAAACCGAACGAATGCGCGGCAACTTGCATTCGTAACTTGTAACGCGATGCCAAGCATATTCTAAGCTAGATTAAACCGTTTTTATTGTGCGCCCGCGCTCTGTCGCTTGTGCAACATAAAACACATGCATGTAGGGCAGAGTTGCCAATATAGTACGGGTCGCCAAATAATCGTATCTCATCAATTTCTCGATAATGAATGAATATAAATGACATGCTATGGTAAAAATATCAATTAAATGCGAAATGAGAAATAGAAACAGAACCTTTCGAGCTTACACCCTACTTTGTGCGTGCTATAAACATTTAAAGAAATCAGGGATGATTAATGTAACAGTTTATTGTTACAGCTTGTTAGCAGTTTATTTTAGCCAATAATAATCTAACAGTGGTAACCGAGGGGTGCGATTTAGGAGACCGGTTGCCTACAGTGGGTGGCCAAATTATTATACTCGAACAAAAGGGTTTGAGATATTGTAAGTTTAAGCGATGGAATGGCTGTCTCTGTGAAAAATGGTCGCAAAAATTATTTAAAAAAAATATATTTTAATGCTTGAATTTCCTAGTTTTTCAATGAAGGTCTCAAAATTTTTTCATCCATTAAGATACTGTTTTATGAAGATGACGCACAGGAAACGAAATTTCAGAAATTTTTGCCTACTTTAAACGTATGCATGAGCCAAAAAAATTTTTTCCGGTAAATCCAACGAAGAGCTCTTATAGAGCAAACATTTCTCTTTAATTTGTTTTTTATTTTATTTTGTTTATGATTTTTAATGACCGAGTTATTCGCGATCAAAGCAAAAATGGTACTTTTCAATGTGAACACCCATAACTTGCGAACTCATGATCCTAGACAAATTTTCATGAGTGTTTTGAAAAGCTAAGAAAATTTCCTTTCAGAGCCTTTAGTTGCTAATTTAAGATTTATTTTTAAATCGTATTAAATCCATTTTAAAATGATCCCAAAAATTGACGAAAACGTTTTGAGTATAATAATTTGGCCACCCTTTGTAAATCGTACCTTTCACAGTACGTCACCAAAATATTAATAACAAATTAATTTGTTCTGCGCCGAAGCTTAACCTTGAGAGGGCCGGGCTGGCCACTGTACTGGCCACCTAAAAATTTTGATACTTTGCCGGCCATTTTGGTGATATATATGCATAAATTTTAAGTAAATAAAATTTACAATTTCAATCAAAAAATCCCGGCCCTCTAAAGGTTAAACATCGATAGTAGGTACGTAAAAGTTCAAACTACAATATCCAATATTAACTTGCGTTCAAATTAGTACCAAATACGAAATATAATGTAAAAGATAAGCAACCCTGTCCTACCAGGTCCAAGTTGCGAATCTGCAAATTACATTCGGTGGGTTGAAGCTCCAAAGACTATCTCCCAAAAATTCTACAGGTAGCCTTCAGTAGTCCAACACTCTCCGACCTCTCCATCTTTGAAATTCATCAGGAGCTATCAGATTTCGAGGGAATCGAAGCAGAGTGATTCTTATCCAAGGCGAAAAGTGCGCAGTCCCACAAAGCACCCTCGAAATGGACTTTTTTTTCAATAAACCAGCGAATGGTCGACATAGGGCGCGCAACACTTTCATTATCCTCGTTTATCGCGCGGGCGCCGCGCCGGGCGCGTCCCGGCCACCGTTTACATCGCAATTTCGGGGCTGGCGCGTTTGTGGCCGCGCGGCATTTCCACCGCCATATTTTTGCCAGCCACAACTGGATCCTGATCTGTCACCGGCCGCTGTCATTTCGACACCGTTGCCCGCCGATAGACGGCCAGATGGAAACACGCGCCCGGAGACGGATAGACGCGGCGGAGTTTTATGGGCGTCGCGGTGACGCCTCTTCGCGCGGCCGAAATTGAACGCGTTTCGAAATTTTACGAGGGCCTACGCGGCGAGATTATTTCGAATAACACGGAGGATCGTGTAGGAGCCCTGATGGGTCTCGTTACGTTTGGGTATATTGCGCGCCACGGTCAGGGATAGTTGCGCTGCGAGCTTGTTCATATGGAATTTGGGGATACGCGGACGATTATACTGCCCTCCTTAGTTAAACTGTCCTATCTAGCATTTTATCATTTTTTGAGATACGTTGAAATATTTGAAGTTCCACACGTCTTCTACCTTTTAAGTGAAGTTAGAAAACTGTACGTGCTTCGTAAAGATTTATAAACAGTTTAATGTATTTAACCTAACTTCTTTTAAAATGGTTAAAATATCTTATCTAAAACAATCAATTATTTGGCACGTTAATAAAACATTCCCTACCGGTACACCTATTATAAAAAATTATATTAGGCTATTACAAAATAATGACAACATGTTTTAATTTGAATGAAAGATAATAAGTATGGTACAAAGTAAATGATAAAACATCAGTTTTCTCGGTTGTTTCAAAATGCTAGATAGGACGTTTTAACTAAAGAGGGCAGTATAGTCGGGGCGAAGTTAGCTCAACGCTGAGGTTTGCTGAGAAAGGCTGTCACTATTTGTGAGTGTGTTTATAATTGACCTAAACGCTGAAGCATTTTTTGTTTACTATACCAGTTTTCTTGCTAAAGTGGTTTTCATAAATCGATCGGTTTCTTCGTGGGAAGGGAGAGATATTTTCCACGCGGAAATTTTCAGCACCCCTGAAGATACTCCCAGGGGAGAGGCCACAGTGGTGCCTGGGCTCTTTGTCTCGCGTCGAAATAAAGGGAGAAGCCCCATCGCGGGGTGAGAAATAACGGCGATAGCAGGAAATCGTTCGGAAATATTCTTTCGCAGGAACTCCCCTTCTCCTTGGGATAAGGTGGCAAAAAATCGTCTCACGTTTCGCCGAAACATTGATTTATCGTTCCCGCCAAAATGAGCTTCTAGCACCAATGAACCTGGCAATCCATCGCGAAGAAAATTAATAAACCATTTTCCCATCATCCGTAACAGAATCCTCTACTCTCGACTGACTACACGTTTAGAAACGAACAAACACAGCTCACCCAGGAGCTTCCCGACTCCCCGAGCTTAATAAACGCCGCAGCAGGTAAATGCGCGCAATGGAGGGAGGGTCGATAACGAACGGTTCATCACCGAAAACGTTGCTCCCACCGTTGGATCGAGTTTCACGGGGCTCGATGGAAAAATTCGCGTCGCGGAACGAGCGGAAAGGGCGAGGCCCGGGCAGGCCAGCTCGCGGAATGCATTTGCCAGATTAAAAATGCCGTTGGAGTGCATCGGGGATGCCTGTAAATATGCTCGTGGAAGGACGAGTAACCCCGTGGGAGGGGCGGAAAGGGAGACACCCTCGAATGAAATTGGATCCGCGATTCGAAACGTTTCGCCAAGATTCCACGGGTTGCGCGGGACGCCGGAAGAAAAATGGGTCCATTCGGCGGAATAATCAGGGAAGCTCGCGTAATCATTTCGCTGCGATCGAGCAGTCTCTCGGCGAGATCTAGCTTCACCGTTCCCTTCACCCTCGCACGTGTGCCTCGCGCTGCGCCCTTTAAATCCGCGTGCACGTGATGCGTCCGACTAACGACCCACTCGAGGAACCGAAACGTGTCTCTTGAATTAAGCACCGCTCGCGGGCCGTAGATTTCAATGGGGCTGGGAAGGGATGGAGGGATCAGAATTACCCCGAACGCGATGAATAATTCAGACAACGAAATATATTTATCCCGAAGATTTTTGCCAGGTCTGACTCCGCGCAGGGATTGCCTCGCGAACGTGGATTTCTCTGTGGCGCGGATTCTCGCAGCGATGGTGCAGCTTTAGGATGATGATAGCGGGAGAAGTCGCTGGATTCGGTGGAAACGTGATCTCGATTTGAGCAGAGATAATATTTTGTAATGTTGTTTGAAGTAGGACGCTCTTTGATGGGATTAGGGTGAATTGCGCGCGGGGTGTGGGAAACCTGCGATGGCTTGCTAATTAAACTTTCAGATTCAGCGAGACTGCTAGGATTTGATAGTGGTTTCTTTCAGCTGTATGGAGGATACATGCTTGTAGAATTCTGATTGATCAGTAATTTATCGCAGAGACGGCAGATACAAGCAAAGTGAATGGTAATGCACGCTAACTATGCTCGCTGTACACCTTATTGCGTAAATGTCAGGATTCTTATACAACTCACGCGTTACGGTGTAACTTCCTGACACATCGCACTTATCATCGCACCGCGTCTCTTTACCCACCTTATTATATCGTATGAGTCTACATTCTCGATGATAAAGACACAGTGGCGCTGCATAAATGCGTGGCGCGCTTATTACGTGGGTTGCCGAGGTAACCCACACATCGCGCACTTAATCTTGCATAAGCGAATATTAGATTGTTGCGCGAGGATTGTCCGCAACATGACTCCATCGATTAATGTAACACAGGCTTCAAGATGCGAGGACATAAATGCAATCTAAAGGTTTCGCTGGATTGCATTAGGATTCAACCCACAGTAATCTGCGACAGTGGCAGGTAACAGTAGATACCGATGGATAGCGGAAACGCTGATCAACCGATTAAGCTTTTCATCAAGCGTGGCTAGAAAGAATAGCGCGATTTCAATTAGAACTTTTTCCCTCCGCGCGGGATTCTTCCCAACAATTTCCATTCCGTCGAGCGACATCGCCAATTCCATCCCCGTCCCGCGAGGTGTCCTCCATTTTCAGCGCCGTTCAAACTGATTTGTCGAAAGGATCGCTGGCCATCTACGGTGTGGGAACACGATTCATATCGGGCAAAGTTCATCGACAGCTTCCTCTCTATCGAGAATCGTGTAATTAAATTCCTCGATCTCCCGTCGCGAACGACTCTCTTCCCATCGATCCTCGCATTCATCCCCGTTTCCCATTCGCCGAGGATCAACTTCCGGGTCATGAAAGGCACCGCGAAAGGTATCTTCCTGCTAGAAAAATGTTAGGTCAGCTCCCAGGTGGCACGAGGCATCGAACGAACGACGGTCTGATATTCTCCGCGAGAAACCCCTCTTTTCGCTGTCGATTCTTCCCATTCTCTGCCTCCCCCCTCGCCTCTCCCGCCCCGCCGGATCATTTTCAATTTATTTCCCGAGTTTTTTTTTCTTGCGCGGGAATCTCTTTCTGGCGCGGGGCCCAGAAGAGTCTCTTTGAAACGATACAGATACAAGCACGCGGACCGGGACAAAGGTTTTGTATCGCTTCGGTGGGGATTGATTAATGGACTTCTTGCTGCTACCGATGTTACGACCGACGAGTGGAGAGGAAAAAAAAACATTAAAGGGAGGTGGAATCGCAACGCTACCGCGGAAGCACGATCGATTAATTGGAGTTGTCGAGCGTCGTGATCAGCCGCTTGTCGCGACTCGTTGTTTAATCGTTTTTTGATGGGGGACTTCGCGGGCTGCTTGCTACCTGTGCTGGCCGATCGATTCGTCAATTATGTCGAGCCGCCGGTGCATTTCAATCCGCCCCTCGTGCTTTATTATACTATATGAAGACAGTTTACGGGATGTTACTCGTATCGACGCGCGATGCGGAACATCAGCGTACTGCCTCTCTTCGGCATCTCAATTGCAAAACGTTGGGATGCGTCTGTGGTTGTTCTGGAGGCATAAGCAACGTTGGCAGCTAAGCTCACGCAATTTAGTATTTATCATGCGAAAGTAGTTACTGATTATTCGTCCACTTAATGGGGGATTCTCATATAACAGCTCCAAAAGTAACAGATATTTATGATTTTGTTTAAAAAAAAACTATTGTCAATATTGGATATAAGTAGGCATCTTTAAACTTGCAGAAAATACTGTTCTTACGTCGATGCTTCTTATTATTTATTAATTACAGTGGAATCTTGTTAACCTCTTCCTCCACTTTGGTGTTTTATATTTCCTTCAATTTTTAATATATTTAAGGTTTCCTGGTCTTAAAATACATGTTATATCCACAATACAGTATTGTAAACTGTGAAAATGATATGAGTTATTAATCGCCCTTCAATCCAACCCAAAATAAACCATTAATTTTAGTCGTCTAATTCCCTTGCACCCCCTTGAAGCTAAATGTGCACAGAATTCATCCCAGTCAGATTTACAAGCAGCACCTGAAACTTAACTCCCTTAAGCCCAGAAATTCACCGCATGAATTGCGCACGTAACAGCTCAATCGACCCAGCAGTCGTTCGGCAAATCCCCGCGACCGATTCTTCCCCAGCAAATCGTCGCATCCGTGCCGCACACTTTGCTCAATTCGCATTCCCCATTGACTGTTGCAGACTCGTAAACCAAGGATCCACCGACGCCGCGCGGACAAGAAGATCGATACAGACCGATAGCGCAGCGTTCGAGAACCGTTCTGGCCAGGAAGCAGCATCGTGGCTCTACATCGTCCCTAATTGACAGGTGGAAAGGGGGGCGGGGGCGGGGGGGGGCGAGCAGCAGAGGGAAGAAAGGACGCCACGCGTGCATCAAGAACTGGGATACGAGGAGCGTGGACGTAGGGAAGAGGGGAAACGCTCGAAATTTACGAGTGAGCGGGTTTGCTTGCGCGTCTAGGAGGCAAGTTCAAGATACCTTGGGGCAGTCGTGGGCCGTAACAAATGGTCCAACCGTAAAACCAGCTTACCCGTTCAACCACATAGGAAGTAGACAACGGATTTCCGCGACACGTCCACCAGGATTCGCCCGCGTTCTGAGCTATGCAGGCATAAAGCTCGGAGCGGAGCTGATACCTCCAACGGTCCCAACAATTGCCAACGGCGCAGCTCGTCTAGTCGAACTCGTCGTTTTGCAGCTGGTACCGCGACATGGTCTCGAACGAACAACACCAGCGACGGAACCCGTCGATTTTCGCGTGACCGAGAAGTATGTCTCAGTCTCGGTCGGCTGACTGCTGAGAGGTCGAGGGTGGATCCATGAGGAGCTGGGCCAAATGGGTTAAAAGCGATCGCGACGAACGGCGCGACCCCGTGCTGCTCGCAAAATGGTGATCGTGCTGCCCTCGTGGAAACGCAACAAGTGGCGATCCGCTCCTTATTCCTGAGCTATCATCGATGCTATCCGACGGACGGGACGGAGCAGCCGATCCTGGAGCCGTCAGCTTCGATCCGAGGATCGAGTAGACCGCGAGGGGGTGGATGGTCGTTGGAAGATCAGGGCCACCCTTGTCTCTTGGAGGAGCTGAGAAAGAATTTTGCATATTCGATCGGTCGCGGAAAATTCTGTCAACAGGGCGACTTAACTATTGTCGGAGGTAAAGTGGAGCCAGAGGGAAGCTCCAATTGGGACGCAGCTGATGGATCTTCCTTAAGAAGAAGGGCTGTATTCGCGAGTAGTGCTCGAAGGGATCCTTGGATTCCTCTCGATTCCCGTTAATCCTCGCCCAGGGAAACGATCGTGATCGCGAGACGGTCCTCGACGGGGTCAGGCTCGATCCTCGCGGAGAGATTACCGGAGGGTCCGCGACTATGAGCAGAGCCGATGCTCGGCGAAAGAAGGGGACACTTTTCAGGAATCACGTCCCTGAGGGAAGGATCGTGGGGGGCTAATCTGAGAGGCATTCGGACGCCCGTCGGATGAGACGATGGTGATGAAGCTTTCCGCGATCGAGGCTGGCGTTCCTTTACTAAGCGCCGTCGGTCCGCGCTGCGTCGTTAAGCAGGCCACGGTGAAACGGTGCGTCGCGGCGCTCCTCCTCGTCTCCGTCGCCAGCATCTTCTACTACACACACTACATCATCAGCAGCCCATTGGCTAGGTGAGTTTAAGAAACTTGGATATTGCTGAAAGGATCGACTTGAGGGATAGCGAGAAGTTTGGTGAACGGGACCTTATGGTTCGGGGGACTTGGGGCAGGCTTCCTAAGTCGATTCTTTCTGTCACTTTAGTATAAGTTCCTAGAGAGCATCAGAGAAGGATGCATTGACAAATATTGTGGTGTCTTGTATTTCTTATCGAATAATTCTGTGGAATGTCTTTGAATTATGCAAAGCCTCAGTCCGTCGAATGTTCTGCATTAGTTTCCCTGATCCACTGCATCGTAGATTCAAAGGTCCACCCAGGGCGAAATTCCTAGTCGGAGTATTGGGTAGCTCCAGCGATCGTAAAAATGCACAAGGAATAGTGTCGATAAACAAGCCGAAAAACCGCCAGAAGGAAATTGCTTGCTGCATGTCTGAAGCCAAAACTTCGATTCCAGTTGGACTGGCCCACCCCACTGCCACGAAATAAGATTACAAACGTCGGTTTTATCCGATGTTTCTTGTCCATTCAATTTCGTAAAGTCCTTAGGGCCGGCCATTTCGTTATCGCGCGTCACTCCCGATCCCCTATCACGCTAATAAATTCTTCTGGCGCAATTAGCGGAAATCTTTCTTACGTGTCCTACATCTATCAAGCGTAACAGTCGGTTCCGTGCATGGCGAATGTAACTTTACTGCCAGCAGGCATGAAATTCCCCGGTCAGATTAACTACCCCCCGATATTCGCGACAGTTTTTTTCCTTAAAAATCTGTCCCTCAAGTCGACTGTTATATTTCCCACTGCGCGCTGGGAATACTGAAAATTATCGGCGAACATTTATACATCGCATCCTATTTCCTGTTCTTGACTGGCCACTTTGGCGTTTTATCGTCGGTTATTATCGATCGTAACTCGATCTCGCCGCGGACGCGGTAATTTCGGGAATTTCAATCGAAATTACGGCCACGCCCCTGGTTCGCGTGCGCTAATTTCCCCGATCGTTTTGAGAAATGGGCGTAACGAGGGTGAAATCATACGCGATATCCGCGAGCAGGCAATCCGTTGGTGAATAAGTGAATGTATATTCGCGTCCGCGGCTCTGTCACTCGGTGGCACGAGGCAGCGATCGGGCGGAAACTGTTTCACTGAAATTCTTGCAATTAAATTTGTCTCGCGCCCGCGACCCGAGCTGATGCGCGCTAATTCGGGAATTCCAACCGTCCCCTTTGATCTATGCGAACACCGCGACCGTAAATACGGTATTGATCTTTTATAAGGGGTGTATTACATTCGCGTGATTATCGCTGATCAAATTGCATCCACTCTGAAACGTCAAAGTCATTGATAGGTAATTTAATGAATACCGGTGCCCAGGCGGTACGAGCTAATTTTCCTATGAGAGCATTCTAGTTGAAATAAATATCTTCTAAAACGTAGACTTGCTCCGAAAAGGGAGAGGCAAAAGATTCTCGACAACAACCCTTCTGTGGTCATTGACGTGGTCAAAAGTGATAAATCGTTTCCATACATCTTAGAATCCGATCGATTATGCTCCACGCTACCGCAATCCTCATACAAATTAAACTCCATCAGTCAAAGACTTCCCCCCAGCAATTACTAGAACCACAGACATTAATCTCAAGAGATCAGTCATAATTACAACCACTTCTCCGTCCGAGGGTTGCAATTCATGACCCGTTTGTATCAGTCCCGCGCAACCAATTCCCCAGCCACCGTTTTTTCCTAGCCCCGCGAGACAACAGTGATTACGAGGAATGAACCGCCCAACGCCTCGGACGGCGCGTAAAAACTCCTTGAGAATCCGACATAATTGACGTTATATTCCCACCGAGGGCCGCCTTATTCCAATGTTCCCTGACCCTTTGCCAGCGTTTCCTATCGCGCGATAGCTGGTCCACAGTTAATTAGCGAAGACGTATAACCCCACGGGTCGGACTCGAGGCGGACGTACGTCTCGTGAGCTCGATATGGACCCAATCTGGCTCGCTCGGTCGGATAACCAGGAAGGGCAGCGACGAGCGTCTCGCCGCCAATTGCTACCCCGGAGTATACACGCCCTTCGGCTAGCTGGAAATCCGGCGTTATTTCGTGGCTGGCGTAATTACGTCGCGCCAAATTGTTGCTGGCAGTTGTTTGACTGCCGCGGTTTCCTCGGGGACCTATATCTTAATTGCGCGGTAATAAAGCCGCGCGAGCAGCGGCGTACAGTTCCTGTGAATGCCGCGGATTTGAAGTTAATTACGCGTCGGGTCTGGCTTTGCAAATGATGACACGCCTCGAGTGTCGCGCGTTCGGTGGTCGAGGGCCTCGTCCGAGTGCCGCGACTTTATCACTCGCTTGTGGGAATCTTGAGGCCGGAGGGTGCTACTTGGCTGGCCCAAAGGTGGAGGAAGTCTCTGCGATTGGATCAGTGGTAGTTTTGAATGAAGTGGTGTCGGGAAAGGTACTTCGGCTAGAAAATTGGTCAATGGAATTTCAAGCGAAGGGATTTAATGAAATAACGAGTGGATCACTTTTAAAGATATCTTTGTGCCCGGATAATTGATCACGTTAACCTTCGGCAGGCTTTTAGCTGCCCACGTCTTTCCATTAATTGATGCAGTGCTTCGCCTGGACACGGATCAATCTTAATAGATAACCTATGACCATTCTGCGACCAATTGTAGGCTCGGAGTAAACCGTCGTCAATCACGAAACCTAATACTCCCGCGTGGACATTGACATGTAATTTCGCATCGGCCTGGTCACGGGAATCCGTGTCTATCGCCTTGGCGGCTGAGCGATACACTGAATCACCGGGACACTGTGCACCACTTTCGAAATGGGATTCGTGTGGTCAGTGACTCCGCGCTCTTAATTCTCCCTTGCCCGAGACATCGCTTATTAAGTGGGATCGATTGCGATCACATAGGCAGGGTTAGAGTTTCTCGAAGCCACGGGGAACTTTACGTCCCCCGCTGCTCTTATCGCGATCGGAGGAGATTACGTCCCTTCGTTCCTTTTCGAGAGTTCGGGGAATTGATAAGCTGGCAGGACCCTTCTCTTTACGACGATTGTGAGCTGATGGCTCAGAAAAACTGAGCGAAGCCAACCGAGAATTCGATCTCACCGGAGATTAGAAGTATCCATGCGCAGGGTGTTATTTCTGATAAAACCCTTCAAGCTTTCCTCCAACTGAGCGCATTAATTGCCACAAATTCACACGATTTCGAAATGAACTCACCTGCTGCGCCGGTAGCACGCGAGCAACGGGGCACAGAAACGAAACTCCGTTACTCAGCGGAGTTATGAAAACGCGATTAACCGTGCAACTACGGTACGCGAGCGTTGGGAACTGGATGGCTGGCCGGGATCGCGAAGTAACGCCATGCTGAATGCTCGTGGTCGCGCTAAGAGAGCCGATGCACGGTGCGAACATGCTTTGCACCGCGGGAGAGAGAAGCGCATTCTCTCGATCGTGGGACGAGAAATGCGGCCGGATGTTTGTCGCACGCCCAATCAGCGCCAATTCAAGCTTCTCGGAGCGGAGCGGGCCTTACATCGGCGCTAAGCTCCGGCTACAGACGCTCGTCGTCCCTTCCTTTCTGCCCAGCCACGCGCCTTTCTCATGACGCATCTTTCTGCTGAGGGGAATGCACCGATTCAGCCTGCACAGATTTCCCGAAAATTTCGCGTGCATTCAGTGTGAACGCGTGGAATAACATTTAACTCGCGGAGGAAAATTTGTGCAGGAATCCACGCCCAAAGTTTCAGTTTACAAGTGGTCAGGTATTTTTTATTTTCCGCTTAGCATTTGTTACAGCAGTGGTTCCAAATTTCCACATTTTTTTCAGATAACAGATAATAGATGCCTGTGCCTGTTGAAAGATCGGTGTACGGAAGTCCCGGAAAAAAGAAAAATGAAGGACAGAAATAATAAAAGGAGGAAAAAATTAATTTTATAAACCAACTTGAATTTCATTCTCTAAACTCGATATGACAATGAAAAAGTCATATATTTAAATATGTTAATGTTTGTTTCTTATATATTTTGTATTCTATTTTCTTTATTACTGGTATTATTATCAGTTTTTTCGTGAAAAGTTTTTATGATTTTTCATCGTTGAGAAATTTTTTGGGGCCCCAAAATATTTCTTGCCTCTGGGCCCCTTTACAGAGAAGACCGGCCCTGCTCGGTGTATATCTTTCCTCTGCATTTCAAGCTTATTGTCAGACTTTCGAGAGAATTGAATTCTGTAGTTTGCGTTTAGAACTAATTTAGATGTTAATAAAGAATTGAATAGTTAAATTCTCGAAGGATAAAAATCCTATCAGCATTTATGAATTCGGCCAGGCTAATGGATGAGGATCATGCTTGCAATTTTGTTAGTGCGCATCGTGCATAATAACGCATTAAGCGCACCGCACGGCGTGCACAGAAAATTCCACGATATTCTTGATCGAAAACGTATTAGAAATGGCGGGAGCTCTTGCTTCCGCGCGATACATTATTCATCGTGCTTGTTCGCCGGCAGAAGTTTGATTATTCTGAACATCCGTCTTGTCAAGGTAATATCGAGTTGCGTAAACTTGGAGCATGAATGTCCCGCGGAAGACCGAGCTCCCCGAAATTTTCAACTTTTCGAAGTTTCGCGCGCCGCGTAGGTGTGTACATGCTCGTTCGCGATGTAAAGCGAGGCGAACGCCATTATAAAGCTGCCGGGGTCGTCGAACGGAATTAAAGCGGTTCCTTCGTCGCGCGAATTCGCGAATGGAGTTCGTGCTTCCGTTTCCAGAGGAAATTTTCACGCGGGATTCAAAGGAATTTTAGTGAAAGGTTCTGGACTTCTTTTTTTACATTTCTCCTTGGTCATACGGAATAGAAATAGGAACGATGGGGCTCGTAGCTCTGACTCGGCGCCTCTCGCTAGAATCTAGCCCGAAAAAATTTTACCGCGAATCTTGCACCTACGTCGATCGTAGTACGTCGAATCTAAAATCGAGATAAGCCACTTTAAATTCGACGCGAAGATTGCCACTCTTTCCCAAAAGCTACAAGTAAATTTTCTTCGCGGGAATGCTACCCGTTTCCCTGGGAGATCGAAATTCGTGGCACGGTTACGCGGAATGGCGAGGCGGCTCGGGGCGGGAGGAAACGACACTTCCTGGACAAACATAATTTTCCAAGTTCCGCGAATTCGGTGTTTGCTCTTCCAACAGTCTAATATCCTGCAGAGGAGTGTGCCTATTATGTATCTTCCGCGCGAAGAATAATCGTCGGGAGATGGCGAGGGCTGATCGATACAGCGGCGCTGAATAACCTAGGTATTATAATTTCCGTTAAAGCTCCGGCAAAATTTTCAAGTGACTAGTAACGCGGTAATTAACCTGCTACACCATGTAACTCAATTCACTCGTAATAATCTGCCTCCCACCTAGCGTCATATTTAAACCATCGCGTATAAAATGAAACATTCACACGAAATACCTGCGCTAATCAGGCACGAGTACACGTCGAGGCCTCCACCCTCGTTTTTCATACGAATTCGCTACTAGCCCTCGGCCTGGTCCCGGTTGGGCAACTCCGCCGTGGATTCCGCTCCATTTGGCCATCCAGTAACGACACCCCCGCGCAACTGTAACGGCGTTATGCATTCTGGATTGGCCGGTGGAAACAATGTGCCGTGCGCTTCGGGGCCATTAACGTGGCGATCCTGTTGCTCCAGATGGGGGTGCGTGAGGAGCGACCCTAATTCTGTCAATCCTGGGGGTGTCCTCGGGCCGTCGGGCCGCACAGCCGGGCGATGTTAACTCGTAACTCTCATCGATTCCGGTGTAAATATACCCGGGGCATGTATACGACCGTGCAGGATTTCCGTTACGCTAGATATACCGCGTGTAACGCACGAATCGGCCGAGAAACGACCATACAAAGGGAAGTACGGGATGGCGCGGTGCGTACAGGCTAGGTTCGTGTAGGCCCTCGAAACACGAAATGCGGTTCCACGGCGACCAGATAACCCCCCCCTCGAAGAATTAATAGCCTCTGTTATGAAAACGGCGGCCAGGGCGATAGAGTGCGCGTTAATGGCCCGAGTGCCTCTCTGTATTCGGTCGCGCCGGTCGAATAAAAATATTGCTCGCGCGATATTAAGTCCTCGCCCCCTGCTTTATCGGTGCTCTCTATCGAAGGGGTGGTTTCTGCGTTTTGTTGCTCGCCGGTGAATAAATCTGGAGCGCGCAGGTGAATGCGAAAGGGGCGTGGCGTTGGAGACTTTTGCGACGGGAATTTGTGAAGTTTTGTGGTGATAGGTTCGATAGAGGTGGACTGTGCGTTTTCAAAGGAAGCCCTGGCTGGCTGATCCCTTAGCGTTGGCAGCGCGCGTCCACGGAGCAAACGTCGCGGGAAAAATGTAATTCCTGTGTACGGACCGTTTCGAGGGCCACTCGTTCAGGCCTTCATATCCCTTCGTTAAGTCCGTGAAACGCTCGTGGAGATCGATATGACGGCGAGAGAGCCGACTGTTTACCATGGAATCAGCGCCGTCAAAGAGCTGCTTCGACACGGAGCGAGGCACGCTCGCTCCCTAGGAAAAATCCGATCGATTAGCAGTGCGCCAAGCTCGCAAATCTGCTCGACACACATGATCGCGCGAGATTATCGGGCTGGACAGTCGGCTCGATCGCGTGCCAAGTTGCCGTCGGCTAATCCTCGGTTTTCGGCCCCGTCCGCCTCCTCCAGCACACCCCCGCGATGCGAGTGACGCGAGATACGTCCTCCGGCGGGGGATGGGAATGGTTTCAACGGACTCCGATGAATTAGCCACGGTTTGTAGCACACGCTGGCTGACCCCGTATCTGTGCCCGTCGCAAAGCTCCATTAAAATAGCCCGGCGATACCCGCGCGGAGTCCCGTCTCCGACAGCACGCTGGATGACGCGTCTTGCGGGATTTGTATCCGAGCTTTTGCCGTCGACTTTGATGAATTAGCCGCTGGACACCGAGCAAAGCCGATCAAAGTGCCGGCGCCGTGCTAAATCATCGCGAAATTAGGAGATATCCAGAGGAATGGAGGAATTTCCCGGTGAATTCCGCTCGACCGGTAGCATTCATCATGCCTCGGTGAATGGACAGATGCTGGTACTCGTGCCTGTTACGAATGTGTGTACAAGTAGCGAAAGTTTTCATTGTGCGGAGGTGGAGGCGTGGCGGATGGAGTTTGTAAGAATGGGGACATTAGAATTAATTGTAGGATCGCTGACGACACAGTGACCCAAAAGTACATACGGTACGACTCGACGCTCCACGCTACTCGACGATTCACTGCTCACTGACTTTCTAAAACTATACGCATTCGTGTCACGTACGTCTTCCTGCATTCTTGGCAGCCAATTAATTCTGCACTTCGCGGTCGATTTGTGGCTTGAAGATTCTCTTGGTCGTTTTCTTTAGACGCTCGTTATTCTACCCTGTTATCGAGAATCTGTAGGTAAATTGATCCGAACTCTGGGTGGAGGGAGAGTGACGTTAGTTTAACGTGACATGTGTGTTGAATAAGGCAGTAATAGATAAAAGAAGATTGCAAGCCTGGAGGCAATTTTTTCTTCACGTGCACTCTGAAACTCTCTCCACTGATATTTTCTAGACTCTTCGGGTTCAGTGAATTCTCCGTAGATTATCCGTAAATAAACTCTCTGGAAGCATCCTGAAGTCTATCTAAAAGACTTTTAAAAATCTACCAAAAAGAATCCTTAAAGACTGTTTTTTTTGTCTAAACAACCCAGTCATACCCTATCCCGGGAAACTCTCGTTTAACTCTCTTGTTTCTCCGATATATTGCCTGGTGTGTAGCACAAAACGTTTCTGATAACAGAGAGCGACAAGTGCCGAATGAATCGCGAGAGAAATTCGTTCGATCAGCGTGCCGGTGGGAGTACGGTGTGTCCGTTAATAAAGTCGCTGATAACGCTGACTGGAGATGGAAGGGTGGAAAAATTGTTCAGTTGGGGATGGAAGAAAATTCGACGTCCGGTCAGGGCCACTTTGAAGCGACGATCCTGGGAAAATGCGAGGAAGATGTACAGAATTGGAAGCGTCTCTTGATCGATCGTGGTGCTCGTGGGACACGACTCGAGGAACGAGGACCGAACGATTCATTTTGGGGATTGTGATCTGTGGGGGGTTGAGAATTCGGCGCGTTTAGAACCTAGGTGCCACCACGTTCGCCACAGAAGGGCTTGTAATCTTGTATCTCTGTTTTTCACAGAGAACTGATTTCTCCCTGTCGATTCTTTGTCCAAGCATCCAGAGCCTTTGCTTTTCAGAGAGGAATCTACTAGGTAGCCACTTTCATCGAATATCTTTAAACAATTCAAGGTTTTAATTCTATACAAAATTTGTAGGAGTATAGATTTACTTAAATTCCCAGTGAATCTCTGTGTAAACATCAATATGCAATTTCTAATTCGAACGTAATTTGACACGTAAGTCTCATTTCCAAATTTGTTGCAATCCGAACTCTACGAGTGCATTTCTAAATCCATCTCAATTCGAGGTCCACGCCTCATAGCTCCAAATCTATCGCATCCGGAGTTCTCTAAGCTCTTGTCTTTAACCCTTTAGCGCCCAGTGTGACGTATACGTCACATCAGTTTCAGACGTATAAAACGAATCGATAGTAAATAATTTTGGGTCTCAAATCGAATTAGTTCTCTGAATGGCTCCGAGATGCAAGCCACTGATGCGTTTACCCTTAGAGCATATATACATGGAGGTATCATTGCCTTAGAGTGACTGCCTCGAAACTGTCGGCAACATCACGTGAGAGAGAATGAGAGAAGTAGATGTCCTATTCGACCGTAATGCGCAAGCGCCGATATCGTGCGACAGAGAAACACATCTTGCGAGTGAGAGAAGTATATGTCCTAATCGTATCGTACCAAAAATGAACCTGAATTTATCACATACTTGTGTGCACGACATACTTTAATTAATTTAATTTATTAAATATTATATATATTTACTTACGAGTAATAGGAAGCCGATTTATCTCGGTTACCACACAACAAGCAATATCGGCATGGCATTTTTTAATTTCAACTCGATACATATAACCGTTTTTCAAAAGGTACGTACGAGCGTAAATAACGATATTCATAGTAACCGCGGATGGTTGCCAACGATATCGGTGCATGCGCATTACGGTCGATTAGGACATATACTTCTCTCTCTCGCACCATGTTGGCGACAGTTTCGCGCTTTCAATGAGACCTCCATGTCTATATGCTCTAAGCGTTTACCGCTGTAAATAATGTTTACTGTAACCATGGCAACGTTTCTGGCGAATGCACGTTGGACATTTTTCGATAACCTGAAACGTTGCTCTTGTTTTCTTTAAAAAGTTGTGAGCAAAATTATTTTTCTTACATTTTATTTGGTAGATACGTGTAAATTAAGTGTTATACTAAAAGAATATTGCTTGTACAGTTTGATTTGATCAATTTTTAATTTGTAATTGCATGTTGAAAGTCATGTGAAGTATACGTCACACTGGGCGTATGCGAAATAAAAAAGCGATTTTTTTTTCATTCGTATAATGGTGTCTGTTGCGCGGACGACGACCCCTGGTAAATGCTCCACCACCAAAGACGTCACAGCAAGCATCCACTTCTAATTCTAAACCCTCGGACCTACAGCGTTTTGACAATGTTGGCCATTGGGTCGTGTTCAGCGATGACAGACAGCGCTGTAAACTTTGCCCTTCTGGCTACATTCAATCAAAGTGCTATAAGTGCAATGTTCACTTACGCTCGAGCACAAAAAGAAATTGTTTTGTAAATTACCATAGTAAAAATTAAGATTTTATACTTCGTTTATACATTCTATAACAAAAATATGTATTCCTCTTTTCATTTTTAAGAGATCTTAAGAGTATAAATTAATAAAACACTATTATATCGTTTAGAAATGTTTAGAAAAGATTACACATTATAGTAAACATGCATTTAAAACACAAATTTTGTATTTTAAACATTAAGCCACATTTTACTTCGTACACGCCCAGTGTAACGTACACGTCAGATGTAGAAAATCATATTTCCACTGTCTTTTTGGGGTAAAGAACAACGAAGTGCATGTATTGGGACAAATTTTCAGTTAACTAATCGCAAGAAACAATTTTTTCCCACGTGGAAAGATGTCTGGGCCCTAAAGGGTGAAACACATCACACGCTAGCTTGCAGGCCTTGGTTTCTAAATTCATCCTACTTCAAAGCCTAGATTCAAGTCTGCATCGGGTATCCAGCTCTACTCTTCAAGTTCCAAATTCTCGTCATTCGAAGCATCATCGTTTTCTTAGCTTCTTATTACTCTACTCCGTTCTTCTCGATCCTCCAACACAGAAAGCAAGGTTAAACGTGTCGGCCTAGATAGAACTCGGAGAAATAAGAAATCATCGTTTCGCTATCTTCTGACGCGCGATTCGCTTCAAGGGCAAGCTTTTCCTGTATCAGCCGCGAACACGACACGAATCTCCCTGCCTGTCGCGTTGTTATCCTCCATAGGTATACGCTCGCAGGTCCTTGAGATGTTACCACGCGCCGGCTAGATTTAACGCTGTTGCGCGTTATCTGACACGCGATGCAACTAATGTGCAGCTTGATACCGAAACTGCAGCCCCGTATCCGCCGGATCTTCGATGCTCGAGGCCTGGAATAATCAGTAATATATGCGTGTTAGCGATTCTGATACGCGGGGATGGATACACGCTGGATCGTCCGTCGTGTCTGACACCCGCGCTGTTTCTAGCACCGTGCGATCGTAACTCATTAAATGGACGTGTCTTGGAAGGGTGATCGAATGCACTGGGTCTGAAGAATACTCGAACCCCTTCCTCATGTGTGTTTCAAGGGCAATAAATTCGACAGTAATTGAGGATTTTTTAGTAAGAGGAGTGTGAAATAATTTTGAGTAAATTATAAAACTGTTTATAAAACATTAAAAAGAGAACACTAATTGAAAAATACATATTTTCATACAATAAGTACTAGTTATTGAGTTGATATGTTTTTATTTCTATTTTTGGCGAAAAAGTATTCTATTAACAGTAATTACCATTAATAGTAATTAATATTAGTTTTAACAGAAATATCAATAATTATTACTATTAATATTAATTACTATTCATATTAATTATTATTAATATTCATTACTAATAATATTAATTACTATTCATATTAATTATTATTAATATTCATTACTAATAATATTAATTACTATTAATATTACTGTTACTATTAACATTAATTACTATTAGTATTACTATTACTATTAATTACTATTAATCTTACTATTAATATTATTATTAATATTAATATTTCTGTTAATATTATTAAAAATAAAAGTAGAAATATTAATATTGATATTAACATTAATTTCTATTTTTATTTACTTGCGACAAATCACTCATTTGTTATCGGATTTAAACCAAACTTGCACCAAAGGATGTAGATGTTTTTTACTTACCTATAGTTCGCATCACAACTCAAAAACTGCCAAAAATGGAGCTGCACCCTTCTCGCTGCAAGGTCCTCATTTCTCTTCAGATGAGATTCTCCTATAATCCCATGAGCCCTGCAACATTAGGCATCGTACAGTATCTCTTCAGAATTTATACGAGCAAACTTGTGATTGACTGTGCCCCAGTATTCTCTAATATGCGCGAGCGTGCACGGAAGATGCTCGGCGTTCTAATAAGTGGCGCATGTCTGCGCGACTCCGTAATGACACACGTAAATTAGTGCATGCCCAGCATTCTCGCGTGTATCTGTTATCTGATAGCGGCAAGCAGCGCAAACTTGCGCGAGGCTGTGGCATGCTCCCGATGATATACACAGTCCCCGTGCTCGTTCCGCCCGCTACGCGGGGATGACTGTTGGGATTTTCGTACAACCAGGGCGAGCCTAATCGCGTGTTTGATTATATCTCGTCAAAGGGAGTGGAGCGAGAGAGGAAAGGATTCCGCGCAGCGGAAACTGTCTTTGAACGCCGCGACGCGAAGATCGCGCGACGAGATTGTCGTTGACGCGGGCGAATAATTTTGTGTTTCGAGGGGCGGCCAGGAAATAGGTATTAAAGTCAGCGTGGGACCGGCTGCAATCTAAATTCTAGTCGAGGAGTTGGATTAATTAGAGGTTTGGATTTTACGTCGGACAGAACTGGGGAGAGAGATTAAAGCGTTCAGGTTCTTTGACGTCCTTAATGAATCTTCCGAGAGTGACCTGAAACCAGTAATGATATCAGTTTTGCACGGATTGCTTAGGGGTGGTAGATATTTTTACAGAGAGCGTCTCTGTCGCTGCAAACACGTGCACTGTGCATCCGTACCTTTACATTAACTTCCCAAACTCCTGTCACTCAGGGAACTTGCTTCCCATTCGCATCGCACTGCGGGGATCGAGAATCTCCAGTATATCTCTCATCTACCCTCGCCAATCCGTCAGAACTAAAGACCCCTCATCGCTTCACACCACTTTCCTAAAATCCCTACTTCCAATATTCTATATCCTTCGTAAATATTACGCCGTCGATTAAAACGGCCCACCCCAATCTCCCTCAATTTCTCCGTCCACTCAGGCGTCAAAGACAAACGTATCACCGCTGTGCACAGAAGGGAAGAGAACCATCGAATTAAAATCTCGTCTGCGCCTCCAGCGCCTCGCTGAAGGCCGCGCGGATAAAAAAGAACGTGGCGTTGTCGCGCGAAGGGGATCGAGGCAAGGAGTCGAGCGAAAATAAAAATAACCAGGGCATCCTGCCGGCCAATAATTGGACTGCTAATCAATAGAGCGCGATCGGCGGACCGTGATGAACCGTTCAAGGGAAACGATGCAATTTATATATACCTACGCGGCCTGGCTATCTACGCCCACACACTCGCGCTCATCCCGCCGGCGAGCGTCGAGTGGTCCACTTGGGCACAAAGAATTATTGGCTTCCATTCTGCTCTCCAGTTAGCAGCGGCATCTGTCCGTCCACCAGCATCCTTCTACCCCCGCGTTTCCCTCGCATCTCCCCCCCAGAGCACACGCCGTACATCAACTCGGCACAATTCGAAACATATCGAGGGGCTCCCCCCAACAGCCGGGCCCCCCACGCGTTCCCTTCGCGTTCCCTTCACGATCCACCCGCGAGCCTCGTTTTTGCCAGCTCCCAGGCCTGGCCGCCTCGTCGCGGGCCGATTCATCACCGGCGTCCGACGAAAAGCCAGTCGATCTCTCGTATTTTCAAAAGGAAAACCCGTGGAAAATCCCGACGCCCACCGTCCTGGCCTGTACTACGTACATCGTTACCATTGTACGAAATATTTATGGCCAGCAGATACGCCACACGCGGATTACGCCGACGAGGATTTTCCAGGGAAGAAGCCTCGAAGCTCGCTCCTCCATTGTCGCAGGGGCGCGCTCGTCCCCGTGTTCCTCGTAAACGGCTTCCACGGGAAACGCGGCCCGCGATGCATTCTTGATGTTTGCTCGCCGACGTGGCGAGAATGCGGGGCTAAACCCCGCCGGGGAATTTATGTAACGCCGTTAGGGATAGGGCGGTTTTTTAATCTTGTCGCTGTGCTCGGGCTTGGCTCGCGATTTATCTGTTGGCGATGCTTGAGCGTTTCGGGAGCAAGGGGCGGTGAGGTACGGGCAGGTTGGAAAATGTTTGACTCGAGTAGCGCTAGTGAACTCGTCAAAAGGGACGAGTACGGAGCGATGGTTTAGGAAAAATCAAGTGCTCCCTGGAGCAGCTACCATTTTCACATGGTAGGTTGGAGCTTAGTTTTCAAGTATGAAAATATGATCTTCTTACTATCTCAGTTTGTCCCTTTTTATGAAAAGTAAAATCGAGCAGAGTATGAGCACAATCGATCTATGTTTAGGGGTAGCTCAATCATGGTGAAATTTCCAATTTACACGATAATTATATTCAAGGACTTGGAACACAAGAAATTTTTTCAAATGCATTCATTTGTTCATTAACCCTTTAAGGCCCAGACACTTTTCTCGGTGGAAAAAAAAATTTCTTGCGATTAGTTAACTGAAAAATGGTCCCAATATATGCACTTCATCGTTGTTTTCTCAATAAACGCAAACTGGGCGTGTGCGGATTGAAAAAGCGATTTTTTTTTTCATAAATCAAACTTTACAAGCATTATTCTTTTAGCATAACAATTATTTTACACGTTTCTACCAAATAAAATGTGAAACAAATAATTTTACTCTCAATTGATTAAAAAAACATGAGCAACGTTTCAGATTATCGAAAAATGTCCAACATGCATTCGCCAGAACCGTTTCCATGGTTACAGTAAACATTATTTACAGCGATAAACGCATCAGTGGCTTGCATCGCGGAGCCATTTAGAGAACTGAATTTTTTTTATAATTCTGAAAATGATGTGACGTATACGTCACACTAGGCGCTAAAGGGTTAAGGGGTTATCCGCAGTCAGCGCGTAGAAAACAAACGATTCTTTGGGAATTTATTTCAGAAAGTGTACATGCATTTTCATGCATAGCTTTTTGTATTCAAATGAGGGACACTTTAACAGGTTCCGTTGCAATTTTGCAATAACTAAATACTTTTATACCATAACATAATATAACACCCTGTTAAAGTGTCCCTCATCTGAATGAAAAAAAACCTTAGATTAAAAATTTGCATGTACTTTCCGAAATAAATTCCCAAAGAATTGTTGCTTTTCTACCTCGTGAGTGCGGTTAACCCCTTGAGAAAAATGGAAACTGAGAAAAGGTATCATTCTGACGTATAATTAAGTAAAACAATTAGTAGAGTGTACCCTGACTGCAGGAAACAGACAATTCAACAAATTATCAAATATTAAATGTAAGTAAGAATTTCTCTATTCTTTGAATCACTTGAGCTTCCCTAAGCGTAAGAATGTATTGTCCAAAGTTGTTATACCTATAGCGTTTGTATATCTAAAATTCTAAAGCAACAAATCCGGGTGATAAGACTTTTAAAAAAAATTCAACCTTCTTCTAACTTTTAAACTCCACCCTAATGCTTGTCTATTCTGCTTGGGGGGTGGGGAAATAGGGGTATGGTGTAGATAGTCGGTCAGGGGTGGTTAAATGCATTCACGTGTCGTTGAGTACCTGCTAGTATTCTCAAAGGACAAACTTAATCCTTTAGGTCCTACTTTGAGGTACGCTGTATTTCATTTTGGACAGTCCCATGTCGAGCCCACCTACACATTAGATTCAATAACGACTGTTCCGTGTCCCAACAATCCCAGGGACATCACCATTACGATTGTGCATGTTTGCAGAGGAATATGCTTCCTACGCAGCCCAAGTCTGATAGCATACGCGCGCTATACTACTGAAAGTGGTTGAGTCAATCACGTCCGCCTACCACGAAACACCAGGCATGAAGCATCGCAGTAAATGCTTGTTACACGTTTCCCAAAGAACACGTGAATTTCAACGCCTGGATCTTGGAAATTCACTTTTACGACCATTGAAGCACATTTACACGCGATACCCATTCGAGGAACGATTCCCATCGAAGAAGCCCGATTGAAACTCAAGTTTCTTCGAAACGAACGTAAACGTAGCGATCGCGCGCGATGCACACCCGTGCGTGCACGCTGCACTCGGTGGTTACGAGGTAGCGGGGTATTGGAACGCCGCGGCGATCGCGACTGGCAGCGATCCTCGATGCCACTTGTCGATGTAAACGCGGCCTATATGCAGGCGCGTCGAGTGGGCCTTCCAGTCGATAAGCCGTTCTCTTTTCACCGTTTCGAGCAGCAACTTTGCATTACCGGCACGTCGATGGAATCCCGCTTATCAAGCAGTCGCTTACAACTCGACGATACAGTAATTTCCCCGGCTGGCCTCGGGTCGCGCGTACACTCGCGCGGGGTTAAAAGGCTTTTCGGTACACAGCGAGTGCGACCCTTTTGCATGCTGCGTTCCGTGGCGCGGCACCGACGTGCAATTTAAAATTTCCAACTCCGCCAGCGGGCTTCTGTGTATCGCTGAGTGTTTGATATTTCTGGAACGAGTTTTCAGCTGGCCCGCTTTGCTCGCGCGTTCCCGGCAATCGTGACAGAATCTGGACCCAAGTTCCTTCGAGCGGAAGGAAAGGGGACCAGTAATGGCAGTGATCGAGATGACAAAGCCGCGTTGTTCGTATCGCGATGACTCGGTTAATCCGGCGTTTAAAGGCCGATGGCGCCGTGAGCGCGCGAGATGTTGCCGTAAGCTCCTTTTCCGCGACGCTGCAAGCGGATTAGCGTCGGAAAGAATTACCCGGCTGATCTCCGTGAAACCTTGCAGCGCCCGAAAGCGAGAGGAAGACGGAGGGATGCCGAGATCTCTATACGTCTCGCAACTTCCGTTGCTTTTTAAGGGAACGCCCTCCATGGTGTAATCTTTGAGCGCCCCGGGGATTGCTAAATAGAGAAATAAATTAACGAGATAAAGCTCGTCGCCCGAGTTTCTTTCGACCGCTCCTCGAAACCAGGCCACAATTCCACCCACTCGCCGCTCGTTCTCACCCCTCGCAGAGAACCGCGAGAGGGTGCTTGCGTAAAACGATCGAATTTAACGATAAGCACGGTGTATGTATTTCGACGACAGTTCCTTCACGCAAACACGGAAAATGAAGCGCCGCTGGAGATGCGAAATGTCGTGTTGAATCATTCCATTTCGTCTCAGCTTTGACGTCGCAAGAATTGCATTAGAAGGGACGTTTCACAGAAACTTCCTTGTATTCGGATAACAGGGTACTCGAGTGATGGAGGTTTGTAGGACAGAGGTTCCATTTTTAAAAAAAACAAAAATACTATAGCAAGGAAGATGACACTCGACGAGTTTGCTCGCAAATTTCACCCCATGAATAATCCAGCAGGGCCAGTCTGTCACGCCGTCGGACGAAGATTAAGGGGTAACGGCGTCGAGGAATTTTGCTAGCCAAATTTGAGCAGCTGCCACGTCATTAGAGGCGTTTCTGCCTAATTGTTTCAACGTCGAGCGTTTGGGCACCTCCCTCGTTCCCTTCGCCCCTGCCTCGTTTCCCGTAACAGTGACTCGTAACGTCCCACGTCTTCGGGAGCTTCAGAAATTGCGGGCGTTCCAGCGTGGCGTACTCCGCACCCTTTGATGACGTATTAATTGCTTCGACTTTGATACATCTCGCTGAACCGCGGCGTTAATAACATTTCTCTCATTGAATTTCGCTCGGCAGCTGGTCCGTGGATGGCGTCAAAGCTAGATTGAGCCGTGACGGTTCTGACGGCACCTCCGCTTGCATTCTGCTCCGTTGCGAACGTCGATTCCATGGTAAAATCTCTGACCGGTTGCGGGTTCGTCTTCATCCCCAATGATTAATTCCCTTCGATCCTTCCCGGGCCGGGTGGCATCTTACTCTCGATTTGATTAACGGTCCAGATCAATTTTCACTGGGATAGGGGGGGGGGGGATGTCTCGGGAAACGTCAGAAGTAATCCTGAAATTCCTACTTTGGGGACCTTGATGGGGCGTTTAGGTCGAAGTTGACTTCGTTCTTTTAAAAGAGTATCTCAGTATTTTCCAATCTGTTTTGAGTCGCGACCATCCTTTTATAATCTTCAAATAACCTGCGACCCACCCCCTCATATAAGGTAAGATAAATTTAATAAGATAAAGAAAACACATTATAAATAGGTGCTTAATAATTAATAATATTTAATCATCTGAATACATATATTAAATACACTTTAAGATGTTTAATGTATTTAATTATCTTATTTAGTATGATGGTTGTGTTTGTATCTGGATGACCAGCTTCTTCTCTTGTTATAAATGAAAAATCACTGTTACATTATTAATAGTTTATGGTAATGTAATCATATTAAAATAAATAACTGCAAAGAATCGTCAGCTATAAATAAACCGCGGCGACACCCCCCCCCCCGGAAAATATTTCGCGCCCCCTTGGAGTATATCAAATACCTATTCCTAACACAATTTCTTGCACCACTTTGCAATTCTCTCAACAACGAACAATATGATTTCTCGTTCCTCCAAATGAATACGTCCCGTAGAAGAGACTAATAAATGGAAGATGCCAAAGAAAGAATTTTAATAGTTATAAAGACTGGTTTAGAATTCACGGTTCTGGGTTATCCGGTGAATGACAGTTTCCGTAAAAATGATTGGAGAGGCGGCGTGCACGGTCTGTTTTCGCGCATCGACAAATTATTCGCGTCAAAAGCAATTATTCGCGATTATTCGACGAGAGACCTGTGAATGCCAGTGAACGTCCGGTTGCATTCGTGTAATTAGAGCCTTTGAACGGGGGAGGGGGGGGGGATAGGATAGGGGGGTGAACGATCGATGCTCCCACGGGCACACGGAGGTAGAGGAAAAATTGGAATAAAATGGCCGAACGTGGTGTAACGAAGTGAAAGCATTTTGCTGCAACGTTTATTTCGTCCAATTACATTTGGCAGCCGTAGCCGAAGCTCACCAGGGCGGATTCTACGGGCTTGTTTATGGACTTCCATATATCAGCCTTACGAGCACTTAACAGAAAGAAATGGCCGCAATCTTTCGTCTCTAATTCAGTCACTTAACCGCTGGTTATATCCGCTTCGCGGGGACGCTCTTTTTCGACGATGGAGATTTCGCCGCTGCCGCTGATAAAAGCGTCCCCCGATGAAAACGGACGAAATTCATTTACTCGCGCGGCACGAGTCGAATTTGTTCGAATTAGCGTTAATTCCGTCGCCGCCGCGCGGGGGCTTGAATCTCTGGCCGCGGTGTGCCTGAAATTTCATATCGTGGGAGTACGGACGATTCTTTCCACGTTATGTATCACTGCTCTTGTGCTATATTGTACCTCATAAAGATTCATGAATCTTAATATCAAAATGCAATCCTCCGCGAAAGGTACCTCCCGATTTAACAAGCGTCCCGCGATTCCCATAAATTCCATTATTACACCTAGCAACGACTCATTAGCATCGAGAATCCTCGACAGCCCGAACGTGGACCCCGAAGCCGCCCGGCACAGCCACCAACAACCGCTCGTTAATTTTTCTCCGTGAATAAAACAACCCCCGGCCCGTTTCTTTGCTAGCGATCGATCATCGTGTTCGAGCTGGGCTGCAGTAAATTGACAGATCCTCTTGCTCGAGTTCCCCGGATTAATGCCGGACAGGGTCGCGAGGATCGATGCCGGTCGTTCGATTCTTCTTATTTTTCTCCAGGGCCGCTTCGGTGGCGCGGCCATTTTGCTGCGTCCACACGATTCGCGCGACGAAATCGCCGCATCGTTTCTCCATCAGGGGAACGTGACTTTGAGCATCGCGCGGCTCGAAATTGCTCCGACAGTTTTTCTTCTGGCGACGTGTCCACCCCCCCCCCCGCCGCTCGCTGGGGGGGTAGGTGAGAATCGAGCTCGACGATGCGCCTTCTCGAGGAGAGAAGGCGGAAGGGAGAAAAAGCTTGGAGGAAAGATCAGGCCCTCGTGACTGGGAGTCAGTCAGCCTCTGAGCGACGAGGGTGGCTGGAGGGTGGAAGCCCATCAAGAAGGGCGGCCAGCATCCGGCAATTTACGGACGTCCGGCGAAACTGATTTCAAGGCGACAGAAATTACTTCTTCGGGAAGCCGCGGTGGCTTCGATCCTCTCGTGCTCCGCTGCCTCTTTCGGCCCTTCTTTCACGCTCCGCTCGGGGCGAGCAGCCTCTGGGGTGCTGCGCAAGGTGCCCACCGACGCAGCGGATCTCGCCCACCGTGGAACGGGAATTGAACTCTCTATTCCTCTATGCTCGGGATATTTGGTCCCTGGACGAACTGTTTCCACGATGGGATCGAGGCTTTCGAGGATCGCGGGCGTCGGTGCGAAAGCGGCTCGCAATTTCTAGAAGAATATTTCCTTCCTGCGCGAGGTCTCGGGGATATGCACGCTTCCATTCGAAGTATATTCAATTCGCTTTCTGAGATGTATTGGGATTGTGGCGGCTCGAAAGCTCCATCGTGGGGTTCAAAGAATATTTCACATATTTAGGAGGTAGTGTTGGTCATTGATGTTTGAGGCAATGAAAGTAATGTCACAGTTTACTTGAGATACAATTTAATCAATCATACAGCATATCACCCTGTTAGGGAAGACCGGAGCGAATCGGATCACTTTGTGTTTGATGGTAACTAATAATAGTCAGACACTAAAAATCTAATTTTGTATTATATATTCGTGACCAGTATACCTTTGGCTTGAACATTAATATATAAAAATTGAAATTAAACATAAAAATCTTTGATCTATGAACAAAAAACGAAAAAGTGAAAAATATTCGCCCCGAAACTTGGGGCGAATCGGATAACACAGAAATCTCTGAAGAAACTGAAATTTTCATAATAAAATCTTTAGAATCAACGCTATCAGCACAATTTTCGTGGCACCACTCTTTTCAGACAATCTTCTGAAAGTGGATGAATTAATTTTTCACCGCAGTAAATACAATCCCCACAAAATTACCTTTTTTAAAAAAAGGTACAGAAAAGAGCGCCAAGTATATAATCCTATCAAAAAGGATCCCATTTAAAAACATTGTTGTAAATTAATACCCATCAAAAACATTGTCGTAAATTAATAGCTTTACAAAAGTAATGATATATATAAATTGCGCCAATTATCACAATGACTATTTATTCAAAGAAAAAAATGTATTAAATAGTATTAAGGAGATATATTTTTATACAAATAAATATTTTAATACGAATAAATATTTTATTCAAAATACTTGGCGCTGCTATTAATTCTTATTGTTACGCTAATTTGACAAATTTTGTCGATTTACCTTATTTGACAAATTTCTAGAAACTTGTGCGAAAGAAGATGCTTCTCTGTAGAACCTTCTCCGGACAACTTTCAAGTTTGTGCGTCCCCTCCGTTTCTATAAGCTCTACATAAATAGTCTATTAAAAAATTTTGGTGACTTACCTTGTTAATTGGGACAATAATTCAGTGTTCTGTATTGTGTAAAAACTCGTAACATTTAAAAAATTTTAACTAGTTTCCTTATTTCACACTTGACAGGTTATAATTGTTTGACACTAACTAGGTTACGTTTACCTCGACAGATCTACTTTCTGCTAGCTTTCGCCTGACAACGATTTGTTACGCGATTGGCCGAAAGTGCCGAAACCTTCATCGAATCAACGACGTGGATATTGGAGACTTTTCCTCTCCCTTTCATGTTCCCTTCTTGCCAACACTTGACGACGACGATTCTTAATTCTTCAGAACATAAAATTCGCCAAATTGGAACTTTGCATTGAAATATCTCGGTTCATAAGGCACGTAGCACTAAAGCGAAGACTCTTTTCTTATGTAAATCAAACCCAAGCTATCCATTAAGACCATTCAAAATCATCAGATCAGCTGTTATTGAGATTCGATAATCTCAGGGTTTTTGATAGCGGGTCGCGGCGTAATATAGACACTCTGTGCTCGCGTGCGCATATATCTATATGTACTTGGCGGGAGATACTACCGTGTCTCTTGCTGCTATCTTCTTAAGACCATTAATTAATTGATTTTTTTGGTCATTTCTTTAGATTTAATTTTAATCACAGCTTGCTCTATTTCTTTTGCGACACCAGGATCCCTGATTGCTCATTTTTATGTACGCACGAACTATCTGTATATAAACAATTATCATATGTATAATCATAAAAATAGTCAAATGAAAAAAGAATGATCCGATTAGCCCCATATAGGAATAAGTATTTTAAAGGTTGTAGATTGCACAAACATATTATGATATAATAGTCTAAAATACATCAAATACTAAACTTGGACACCGTGCAAACTAATAACAATAAACATATTTCAATTTTCAAGCTTACTTTTTATTTTAAATACGAAATTGCAAATTACGTAGGTTAGATTCGGACCAAAATTGTAACGTTCGCACACAACCATCTCACTGAAAACGCATGCCAGCTCTAAACAATGATTTGAAACAACTGACGGGCTATAGCAGTAGGTGCGGGGGGAAGAGACTAGGTACTACGAACGATCGGAATGCTCATTTCTATCGCGGTGTGAAAATATGGACTAAATTCTTTTTGATTCGTTTCGCCCCGGTCTACCCCACTCAGGATTCCATGAAATCCACTAAATAGTGATGGGCGTGATACCAGTCTTTCTCATGAGTTTCAAGTAGTTTGATACCCAAACCATTCGTTTGAAAGGTTCGATACGTAACGAAATTGTAAGTACTTGGTATCGACATTTGATACCAGTAGGAGCTTAAATGAATACTGAGTGGAATTGGTATCAAGTATCGATACTATTCGAACCGTAATCAAGCATGCATAGGTATCGAAACAGTAATGAGTACTTTAGGTATGGAATAGAAGCGAGTCTCAAATAAAGGTGGAATCTGACGGCACGTGGATCGGCGATCTTTTGCGTGTGAATCGCCGATCCACGCGCCGTGAGAACGCCTATTCGCGATCCTGGGCGATGCTACGCGAGCCGCGCAAGGATCGCCGATCCACGTGTCGTCAGATTCCACCTTTATCCCTAGTAGCACAAAATATTGAATGCACATACATCAAATATTAAAAAGAGGTTCAATCTCTTTTTGATATTTAAACATACATACAATATTTATTCTTGATTAAGAAGCAAATATATTTTCCAAATATGCTGGAAATATTTATTTACTGTTTGAAACAAAACATTTTTCCGAATGTTCGGGAAATATTCATTTTATATTATGAAAAAAACATTCTTTTTCAAATGTAAAGTAAAAATTTATTGAATGGTAGAAAGAAAACATTTTTTTCCGAATGTTTCATATTTTCTAAACCTTTATTTCACATTTTCAGTATGTGTATATAATATTTGGAATCAACATTTTTTTTCATATTAAAAAGTGTGGCTAAAAGAATATTTTTTTAATATTTGGAAAAAATATTTAACCAATATTTTGTGCTACTAGGTATACTTACAAAAGTCTCGGTTCTTTAAACTCGACTGCGTGGGGGTCCGACGTTGAGCATACAAAGTCTCGCAGTAAGGGACCTCTGAATAGTTGGACAAGGAAAGAGGATGAATATAACGAGAGAAAGCGAAATAGATGTACAGGGTGATCATCTCGCGACGATAGTCAAACAAAGTGGCGCACGGCACCACGTGGCGAAAACAAGACCCCTCGAAGTGGTTAGTATACCTGCCCATTAAGAAGTTAGTATACCTTCCCCATTTCTCATCGGATCTCTGCGAAAATTATGTTTCGCCGATGAAAATAACACCAAGAACGACGTAATTCGGATCATAATGAAGGAAATTACTTGAAAAATTGATTTCCATAATCTCCACCTAACTTCGCTAAAAATATTCCGATTTACATGTCACTCCGTTACAAACGCCTTTTTTATGCAAGTTTCTTTAGATCGAACCTGTGGGAGACAGATCCGATAAATAGAACCTGTAACACAGCTAGCCAGCTGGCGGGTAATGCCGATATTTTTGCCGACTCTTTGTATACTTTTAAAGCTAAAATTTTGTCCGCGTTAAGAGATTCAACTTAGGCAATTTGAGTTGCACTGATTAGTGTGTTGCGATGAAACAACTGCGATGTCAACCATCTGTATATAGCGAATATTGCTTATTGCTTTATTGCCATTGTCTTTTGTATTAGCGGATTTTTGTTCGTCAAATAAACTATTATTATTATTATTATTATTATATTTGGTATAATTCTCATTGGAACAACATAAGGAATCCATCGCTATCACTTCGATATCGATACAATACAAAATGAAGAATGCAGTTTTTCTAAAACAAGTATGAATTCTCGGCCGACTCCAGCGACAGGAGGTTGGCGCCTCGCAGTCGAGGGTGAAATAATCATTTCAGCGTATTAAGAAATTCTTTATTTTTTATCGTATCGATATGGAAGTGAGACCAGTGGATTCCTGGCCTTCTCCCAATTAAAATTATACCAAATTTCATGTAAATCAGGCTATTTTTTACGAACTTAGTGTGAAATTATATAAATCAATTTTTCATTTAAGTTCCTTCATTATGCTCCGAATTACGTCGTTCTTGGTGTTAGTTTCATCGGCGAAACGTAAGGAATCGAATAGCGTCGTTTTCGCATAGATATGATGAGAAATGCGGAACCACGACATATCTCACTTCATAATGAGCATTCCAACCATTTCGAGAGTCGAAAGTCGCAACACTCGTTGAGGCATCGCCGGGAGTGGTGTCGTCGCCATCTGGATGCAGTGCGGCATCTCCCCGAGGAGAGGTCCGAACCCGAACGCAGTCGAGTTTAAAGTAAAGAGACTTTTGTAGGTATCATTTGGGAAACGATTCTTTCAAGTAGTCATTCCTGTTTCGATACCTGTGCATGCTTGTTTCGGTTTCGAATAGTATCGATACCAAGTCCAGCCAAGACGTTGATACCTACAAAGGATCGAACCTTTTGAGTAGTTATCATTTAGGTATCGATAACTTCTGATACCTACAATACTCATACATGCCTGTGATACCATTATACTTCACCGCTAGGTATCGATTGGTACTGCTTGAGCGGTATCACACCCATCACTAAAATTAACACAACAGTATCACACTTTTTACACCATTTTAGCGTTTCGTGGTCAGCTCAGTGGGCCAATAATATCGTCGAGTCGCCTACTAAACACTCCTCTCGCGTGGACGATTCGCCAGTTCGCGAAATTCGAGTGCGAACTCCTCGTGCGAGCGGATGTTTTCAAATTCAGGGGGTGGAAAACCCGGAGAGTTTGACTTGCGGCGATAACCGCGACCGAGCCGAAAATGAGTCGGAGCCCGGACCAATCGGCGTACACCGGTAATTCGAGCCAGTCGGCAATTTAGCCACGCCGGTTAATTCGATCTTTTGTCGGCCCGCTCATTCGGGGCCGACAGCAATTCCGGCGGCGCGCAACGTTCGGTAATTCGGTTGACAACTCCGCGCGCGCACGATGCATTTTCGTATACACGAGTGGAGTGGAGTTGTTATTGGATTAGGGCATTTGATCGGCCAGTCGAATTACTTGACTGTTTGCACAGGCTTAATCGATAATGACCCTGTAGAGTTTGCCGGCCATGGCATCGCTGGACTGCGTTAAATGCCTCCGACAAAAGAGGCCCGAGCACAATGACTCTGTGGGTGAACAGCCTCGAATAATTTGGATCTTGAATCAGACTTTTATGTAGCTCCTTTGCAAATAGAATTAAGTTCGTTTTTATATATGTTTGTTCAGATCTTTGGCAATTGCCTGTTGCATTTGATAATTTAACTTCTCGAACATTACACCTTTTTATCATACTTCCTAATCGATCGCCTGATCCTTGATTCAATCATTCCTATTTCACTTGTGATTTTAATATCGTGTGATAGTCATTCAATTTCCCTCAATGGTACAGTGATTATTCCACATTTCCTGCTTCGTTTAATAGTAGAATTTAACTTTCGGAGAATATAGGATTTTCTTTGATAGTCCACTTGTACCTGATATGGTTTTTAGACGGAATAGTCTTCCGGTTTTAGGTGACACGATGTCCAGTATCGAACTGGCAAGTACACAATGGGCGGAGAAAAGCCTGGTCAGGTTTTTATTGTACCTGGCGCCGTGGACTCGCGTGTCCAGGCAACATTTCCTACGATCTTCGGGCACCGAAAGTTCGCCCGTCGGCGTACGTTTCCTGCCGCGCAGCTATCGACCAGACATAAAAAAGTACGAAAGGAAGAAAACGCGGTAGCACGAACGGGTGTAACGAGGAAAAGGGTACCGCGAGCGAATTCTGGGGATCGCGGCGAACGGGAAAGGGTGTTCACGGTACTTCCGGTAATTTACTCGAAGAGCGTTCCTGGCTAAACTTTTTTACGTCTAAAAAGTGGAAAAACTTTCGTCGTTGAGCAGCTGCTGGCGTTAATATGAGGCGAGATTGAGACGATAGTTGCTAAATGCAGCCTTCAAAAGCCTTTGTGCTGCTTTGATTGTGTGTAGATGCTTCGTCGAGAATATTTCTCTTGGCATCTGTCATTATCGAGCTTTCAATGCTTTTGAAGTCGGAAGTTGAGAGTTGGGTGACTTCGTACTTCAAATTTCCGATGTAGAGCGCTCTGAATTCGGGTGCCCCGAGTTCAGGAGCTCTGAATTTAATGAATGCTCTGAGTTCGAGTTGAAGCGCATTGAATTTGGATGCTTCGAGTTGATGAGCTCTGAATTCGGATCCTCCGAGTTTGGGGGATCTGAATTTAGATGCTTCGAATTCGGATGCTTCGGGTTGACGAGTTCTGAATTCGGGTGCTCCGAGTTCAAGAGCTCTGAATTTAATGAATGCTCTGAATTCGAGTTGAAGCGCATTGAATTTGGATGCTTCGAGTTGAAGAGCTCTGAATTCGGATCCTCCGAGTTTGGGGGCATCTGAATTTAGATGCTTCGAATTCGGATGCTTCGGTTTGACGAGTTCTGAATTCGGGTGCTCCGAGTTCAAGAGCTCCGAATTCGAATGCTTCGAGTTGGAGCGCTTTGAATTTGGATGCTCCGAGTTGAAGAGTTCTGAATTCGAATGCTTCGAGTTGTAGCGCTCAGAATTCGGATCCTCCGAGTTTTGGGGCTCTGAATTTAGATGCTCCGAATTTGGATGCTTCGAGTTGATGAGCTCTGAATTCGGATGCTTCGAGTTGGAGCGCTCTGAATTCGGATGCTCCGAGTGAGGGCGCTCTGAATTCGAATGCTTCAGGTTGCAGCGCTTTGAATTTGGATGCTTCGAGTTGGAAAACTCTGAATTTGAATACCTCGAGTTAGAGCATTTTGAATTCGGACACTCAGAGTTGAAGAGCTCCAAATTCGAACGCCTCGTGTTGAACAGCTCCTGACTCGAAAGTCCCAAATGGAGGAACAGCTTGAGATTCCCAAGTCCCAAGTTTCAAAACTGCAAACCTTGTAGCTGCAATTTTCAAATTTGCCAATCGTCGCGTCCCCTGATCCAAAAACTCCAACTTCCAATATCCCATATTGGAAAATGCTCGCTCACGTACATCCCTACACCCCTCCTCCCACCAACACAGTCCCAAGGGGCAACGTACGTAGATCAAGGTGTGAGAACCCGGATGGATACTTCTCGATTGTTTTCCGAAAGTTTGCAAACGCCCCGGGACTCGCACGCCAGCCCCGGAAAGAAGCAAACGAAGTCGAAGCTTCTCCACGGTTATTTCCCTTTCAAATTCCATCAGAGACCTCGCCCATCGCCGCGGCGCGGCGGTAAACTCGGCGAAACAGGACTTCGCCGAACGACTTTACCTCTTCATCTTATATTCCTGCGATTTCCCGCGAGCTCCTGGAAGGAGAAGCAGTTGGTGCATCGAATCGGCGCGATTCCCTGGATTGACGCGTTTCGAGGGAGAGGAGCACTCGAGCCGCCAGAGATGGTGTTTCACGCGAGCGTGTTGGGAATGGCGGGGTGCAATAGCTGCGAGGAAAAGAATGGAATAGAAAGGAAAAGGGGGGATCACGGAAAACGCCTCCGGTGTAATTCGATTATCCGCACGAAAAGCACCAGGCGCTGTTATATGAGGCGGTAATTCGAGGCCCGATCCCTTCCTCCCCTCCCGTATGCCATGTTGGAAGCAATTCTCGGTGTAATTTAATCGACTGTCGATAGGCGACAATGGCGGCCGTAATCTAAAATTGCTTTTCGAGGGGCTCGCGTCGCCCCACGGAGGCCTTTATTAGCGTCCTAACGTACCGGGACTCTCGTTCCGTGTCCTCCCTGTTTCACCGTGAAATTCGAATATTTAATAAAAGAGGAGGCCAGGCGAGAGGCTTCACATCTTCTTCTCAGACCTCCAAAAGTGGCGCCAGTGCTGACAAAACGAGGGGACCTTTCCCCAAAATGGACAATCTGCAATCTTACCTAAAAATGTCCCGCCTCCATCGCAAGGAATATTCCCGTATAATAAATAACGTAGAGCACAAATTACCAGGGACCTGCTCGTTGGCTGGTATGATTGACGAGCAACGTTGCAAAGTTAACGAGCGACGTGGAGGCAGGACGTAAAGAGGGCAAACTGCTGTCAGAGATTTAGAAGGATGTTGATGCACTGTCTTAAATAGTAATCATACCATTGAGGTTGATGTTGCTAGCTAACGCACTGAATTTCGCGAACTACATCCTTGAATAATTCCAGTCATCCATTAGGCGGGCATTGGCTGCCGAAGGTACCGGTGTAAAGTCTCCTCCTCTCTCCTCGCGTCGTCAACTGGCAGGATACTCGGAAGCTTCGTCAAAACACTTTAACGAGCCTGGCGGGACGGATCGCGCGTGAACTCGCGAGCAGCTTCCGATTTTCCATTCGAGTATCGAACCTCGTCGTTGAGCGCACTGCAAACACCGCGCGACGGAAGTAAATTAATGCGGGGGAGTTAGACGGTGCTAATCGCGACCGAGTTTCTTGGAAAACACGTGGCAGCAGGGGAGGTGATAGCTTCGGGGAAGACGAGGTCTAAGTTGGAGGCAGGATGATCGAATCTGTGTGCTCAGTGATCGTCGAGTTTTCCGAATTGCGAGGTCTGAGGGAAGGGAGTTTATCGTGGGGAGGAGAAGATGGCTCCCCCTGTTTGAGAGATTTAGTGTGATGAAGAGGAGTTTCAGTCGTTGAAGGAAAAATGTGGAAGAGAGCCTGGGTACTGGTGGCGATTACCAAGTCTACGAATGCAGTAGTCATAGGAAGAGTGGAAGTAGTAATCACTGACGTGATTCTTCGAGGTCGGTTCAAGGATCCCGCGTTCCACGAGCTTCCCAACGCTCGAGTTCTCGGAAGAAAGGATCGCTCCTTACAGAAGCCACAATCGAAGGGCCATTCTGCGCTGAAAGTGGATAAAAAGAGAAAGCCAAGGGGATTCAGCTCGAAGTGGGATCAATTAAGGTGGAAAGCAGGAGCGATCGATCATCGACGGTAATAAAGAGCTTCCGCCAGGGCAAAACGATCGCTCGAAGGCGCGCGTGCACGCGCGTGTCCCATTTAGCAAACCTCGCATCGCAGCTTAGAAAATTCGCGTACCTATCTTTTTAAAGAGTCGACATTGTACGGGGTCTTTTAAAAGATTCTATTCATAACCATCTATGAATCATGATCACGAAGATTTCTTAATTTTTGTAGGAGTTCGGCGGTTAGGAACGGTCTATCGTGCGATTGGCACATAGGTGGCGCGCCGTTAAGTATCTAGACTCCAAAACATAGAGATCTCGGGGAGTCGGTTTTGGCGGAATCGGTTAAGGCAGCAGACCAGCACGCAGTGGATCCAACGATCGCGGGTTCGAGTTCCATCACCCGAGCTTCCCTTTTTCTCCTAAATTTTCAAACACTTTCCTCTTATTCGCTACCATGTAGGCGGATCCATAAGAAAAACCAAGCAGCGTGGATAAATTACAATCCCAGCACCCAATAGTAGTAGGTCCATCCTTGCTCGCAACTCAGAATAGAAAGCCCCAACGAGTCTCCACAAGGCACATGATCCAGCCGTGGGCAGCGCTCGCTCAGCCCCCGAAGCGTTATCATAAATTCGTATTAAGGGGTATCCACGCGCCGCTACGCCTCTGGCCAATAGGAACGTGGAATTTGGGTCAGATGGCATCCTCTAATAAGCCCGCGCGCTAATAGGCTTACTTCGGGCACGCAGCCACCCGGTGATGCACGATAGGATGACGTTCCGTATCTCTCGGGCCAGATTACCAGCGTAGTCGAAAGCTTATATGTGAGAACACGCACCATGGATCTTTCCGGATATGAAGCCAGCTCGGTTTTATGGGCTCGTCAGTCTCCCCCGCACCAACCCCGTAATCGAGTTTAAGGTACATACACCGCTGCTTCCGCCACGAGCATGGCGCCATAGAGTTTAACGAGCCTGACGATCCTACACCCCCCCCCCCCCATCATTTTTGTGAGACTCGTTTTAGACGTAACGGGGCTTCGTTGCTCGTGCTTGAAGAGCACCTGGCAAGAGTTACCTCGATGTTTAGCGTCTCGCAGAGTTGCTCTCACGGTGTTACGATCTTAGGATGGGGAACATTTGCAGGGATTTGTACAGTGCTGGCCTCTGCGATCCTTGAAACTTGTGTCCTCTAATGGAGAATCGTCAGTTTATATAGAAACAAAAAACACGTTAAAAAGTGGAATAACTGGACAACCTATCTCAGGACACTTGTCCCCTAAAGCGGCTTACGCTAGCAGTCGTCCATAATGAAACGGATTCCAATTAAAATCCTAGCAACTAATGCAATCAAGATTCCATAGCGATCCTCGCCCAAAGACTAATCCTTTCGCCGGCTGCAACTTCGCCGAACAAACGACAGTGACTAAGAGCCCCGTAAATCGACTGGCCGGACCTTCGTTATATAATTTCCCCCGGCAAGAAACGCTTCAAGTATTTCAAGTATTCCAAGTCGCTCGGTCTGAATGCTCTCCCGGCCACATACTTTCCGCGGGCGTTTCCTTTCAAGGGAAAAGTTGCCGGCAAGTCGGCACCGCACAAAAGATCCAATTTGAATTTCATACCGACCGATTATGGATGTAGATTCCCCGCGACGCGGCCATTCGATTCCATTCTGGCTTCCACACTGGCCGAATCTGCCCCTCGCAGAGCGGCTCTCGCGTTTCCGGTTAATGGCTCGGAATCGGAGGCGCCGAAAGGTGGCTGGAACGACCGCGGCGCACGCGAACGATGATTCAAAGCGATGATGCAAATGGAGGTTACGTGGATAACGCTGTTTCGCCCCTGGGAAATTACTTTATTAAGCAGTGACGTCTTCGAAGGGATCTCTGGTGCGACTTTGTGCGCTGAATTCGATGAATCTATGGTTCTTGATTGTGGGATCATTTTTGAGATGAGAAAGTAGAGATTTTTCTTTCATTTGAGCGTATATTCACACTTGAGTAGCATATTGTTTTTTCTTTTATTAAATCTCTAAACTATTTTGTATAATTATATTGATTAAGGTCGGTATCATATATATTGGCCGGTGAGTTTCGTGAGGGGTATTCTCCCACCACACCATTTGTTTGCCTCGGTGCTCCTTTTCTCAACGTTTTCTGACTCGCTCTCGTTCCATCTCGCTTTGGCCTTCGCAGAACAAGAGTGAGCCAGAAATGGTGGGGATACTGCCAAGATTCTGGCGTGTAGGCCAAACCGAACTGTGTGCGTTGAAATACACACATCAGAATAGATGTGCGTTAACAACGAAAAAATTCAGGAGCTTTATTGGTCAGAACATTGATTCTTTCTCGATAGCTTCATCTCGTATTGGTCTACGCATAGCTTCGTAACGCACACAACTGTAACGTTAAGAATAAATAACAGCCAAGCGGCTAGGCTCAGACGGAGCCGAGCAGCGTTCCCGTTACCCCACCATACCCTGCGACGACCACGCAACTCCAACTGACAAATCCGCGATCGTCAGATGGTGGTGGCTGATTTCTCCTCGATCGAAACCGAACTCACCGGCCAATATATTTGATACCGACCTTAGTGATATTAACACAGAGTAAAGTTGAACGTAATGCGTTTATTTTTGTATTTTCTATTTTCTATTTTACTTTATATTCTCTTTCTATTATTATTGTACCTTGTTATTAATCACCGGATTAGACTTAAAGGCAGCAAATTGCTGAGTCTCGCCCATTACTTCTCTTGTGTTTTTTTGGGAATGTAATAAAGACGTATTATTATTATTATTATTATTATTATTATTATTATTATTATTATTATATTGATGCCTCTAATTTATTAGATACATAATTAATCGACGGATCAATCTGAGTAGATCATTCTAAGAAATATCCGTATTAAAAGTCACAGCTGCGGTATGAATTAATTGCACGGAAAAACGGAGAATATGGACAGATATGATCGAAGTCCCTTAATCACTGACCAACAATCGGTGTTATAGCCTCGACACGGACATCGAGCTGCATCCGCGTTGATACCGGTCGTACACCGTTTTTACATTAATACGGGGAACGGCGGGATGAATCGAACGAACGTAACAAATTTTCGGTGTCCCGCCGCTGCACAGGCACCGGTGAATGCTTTAAATCGAGACGAACGAGGCACAAAACGGAAGCTCGACCATCGGGCTTAACGTTGCCAGCGAGCGTCCCGATACAGCGGTTTTTAAAGGGGCCGCCACTCAATGGCGATCTGCCCGGTGAAATTTGTCTTGATACACGTAATTTATAGCGTGCCACCGCGTTGTTTGACCGTAACAAAGAAGGGACCGTTTATCGATCACCGCTCCGCTCAGACTTCCCAGCGAAAGGGTCGATGGTCAGTGGTTTATCGAGCAAAGTTTCGCGGCCGACGACGCGTTAATTCAGCCCGCATAATGCATCGCGCCACTTGCACCTGTGAGAATGCACCGTGCCAGCGAGATCCCGAAACTTTAGCCGTTCTCGTTGAGCTATGGAATGCGATTGTCATCAACAATTGGAAGGGACCATTTTTTATCCTCTGAATAAGAGGAAATTTATTTCATTTTATCTGAAACAGACAGTAACGTATTTTCTTCTTACCAAATTGGGTTATTTTTTTATTTATTTATTTATTTATTTGTATATGCGGGAAGACTCTTTGATACACAGAATAAACAAAACCACTACAGGACTAATATAAGCAGAAACACAAAAATGAACAAAATAAAGGGAAAAATTAGTACCTACTTAAGGGGGAAAGCCACTGTGAAAATTTTTTTCCAATTTTTTTGTTCCGTTTTCTTAATGCTTGCCGTCTCAAGATTATACCTGCACAGTTTCAAAGTGGATCTCGAAAAATTCTGGGAACTACGGGAGGTTTTGTATAGGTTGCACAGCGCTCGCAATCGAGTGCACACATAGGTGAATAAATTGGTGTCAATCGCCCGGATAGTTTATGTCCAAGAATCCAAATGTATCTAATAAGAGGGATTATGAGCTTATATATTGTTTAGAACTAGGTAGAGAATCACTGGCCACGACAAGACCGTACACAGCTGCGGAAAATAACTTCTGTCGAAACTTTAAACGCGAGTATCTCGAAACGGCATTTTTCAAAACGGGCGCATTAATAACTCAATCAATTTTTATTGGATTCACTTGAAATTTTCAAGGAATATTCGTAATACCATTATCTTCAGTTAAGCGTACCAGTTTTTTCATCGAATAATTCATTTAATCGTAACATTGAAAAAACATGTTGATTTTTTATACTTTTTGTTCCAGAATTCTTCTTAAATCCGGCATTTCTTCAAAAATTAATATTGTTTTAAATCTGTACGCTTAACTGAAGCTATTGTAATATACTGTAAGAAACCGTTCGAGTTTTTCAATTCGGAGCAAATGTTGGAGAGTTACACGTGCGCCCGTTTTGTACATTTTTTTGCAGAGCCTAACGTTATCGTATGCTGTGGCCATACTACTGAAAATTGTTTCAATCTGAGAGCATAAAATATTAGTCAAATATATGTATTCTCAGTTGGTAATAAAGATTTTTCGTAGAAAGTTACATTTCATTATGAAAGATTGTCTTGAAAATAGCATTTATTTTCGACCATCACAGTGGCTAAATAGAAAATAAGCAAAAAAAAACAAAATAAAAAATGATTATTATTTATTTAACCCTTTAAGGTACTTTCATCCCACACTGTGGATTGTGGAAAGGAAATTGAAGTGTGATTGTCTCACGTGATTAGATCGTCTGCTACATCACAGTAGTTTAATCGAGAATGAGATATTGCCAGGTGATTTACGCACTGAATCTCCAGACGCTTTCTCGAGCCCGTGATCTCGACGTTATATTGGGAACGTTAATTCCGCTCACGCATCTGGCTAAGGGATGAAAAGGGGCCGTTTTAAAAGGTGCATTCGTCGGGAGCTTCCAGTTGCACGGTTGCTGGAGCAACAACGATCCCAGGAATTCTTTCGTCCCTGAAACGGATCTGCGTGCACCGGTTCTTTGGGACGCTTGGATTATCGGTAATCGTAAAAATGCCGCCAGAATTACGCCGAGTGGAACACTACGTCGCTTTGTGCATTCCCGAAGGAAGAGATGCCGTAGACGTTATCTCTTCTGCGAGTTGATCCTCATTATTCGGGAGAACCATCCGCCTTCATAGCGAAAAACGGCGCCAACGAAGCGTTAATTTCGAATTCGTTGGAACTCCGTCGTGAACGAGAGAATACCGAGCCACTGGCATCCACGCGACAATGAATACTTAACATCCCCGGAACGTGCTTTACAAGTTGTTAACGAAAAACGAGTTCCTCGTTTCGCAGGCAACGTTCTAATTCCCGCTTTCCAAGTCACTTGATATCCTGCTTCAATTTATTACCTAATTAAAAAAAAATGAAACTTTCATTGTTTGCTGAAATCCTGAGGTACCCGTCGTTTTACTCCCAAAGCCGCCAGGTATCAATATTCCTCAACTAGACTATCTACTGTCGCTTAGATACTTTAAAAACCGTGTAAATCAAAGAGAAGTTTCTTTAACCAAAAGGAGAAGGCGGTGTTGCAGCAGAAAGTTTCTTCGTAGGAAGGAATATTGCCCTGGAAGTTTAAGAAGCTCCGAAGTAATAACACTTTCCGACTTGCCTCATCTAAACTTAATATTCTTCATGATTCCCTCCTGTTTGTTGCAGCCTGATCCACCGAGACACCAGGCCGGAGCCAGCAATAAGGTGTTCGACGCTGAGAGGAGCGACGAGGCTGCCATCGGCGCCGGATCATCGCAGCGAGGCTCGACTGAGAACAGATCCGAAGGTGTTGGTGTTCGTGGAAACGTTGTACTCCATGCTGGGCAAAAACATAGCCGAGCTGCTCGTCTCTAATCGAATCAAGTGAGTAGGGACGCACAGACGCGGCGATATCTGTCTCTATGCGCTTCCGCGGCCGTGATAACGGAGATAACGCTGCTGCGGGGAGAGCAGCGAGTCGGAGTAATTCCGTAACGATAAACAACTCTCCTATCGATGCGCGCCTCTTATCGCGCCACGGGACCCGCAAACTTGCGACTGCATTTCATTTTTCCACGAGGCGTGTTTGCGCTGCATGTGGATAAACAATCGCCGGGACAGAAGGAGATTCATTTCGGCAGCGTTCGGGGGGAATTAATGAGAGCCAGGCAACCGTGTTTTCGTACTTTTGGCGATGCTATTTGATATTTCAACAGCGGAATTGGAAGGGAGGGGGTTTGGAAAGTATTATGATAACATTGTAGGACAGCAAGGGGAATAATTACGTATGTAGTCGAACATGGAGATTGGTGATATTAAAAATTTGGGAAGTATATTAATGTGTTTACTAATTGGGGTGGTGTAGGGAAGGTGAATTAAACTTGGAAAACGTCACTGTCGTAACGAAAATAATTTTTAAGGTTTTGCATCGTTGGGCCCGTTCAATTGCTCTAATTTTCAGTATCTTAAGGTTCGTGAGAAGGAAGTCTGCTTCAAGAATAAACTCATAGTGTTTAGTATATACCCCGTTCGCGGAACACCCTGTAGAACTCTATGAAATTGAAAGAGCGAAGCCTTCGAAGTTCCGCCAAGTCGTAGACGAAGTGGGCGTTTCGTCTTCGTGCCGCGCAGAAACTGGGTCGCGACAAAGTAGCGGCTCGGCAATTACCGATAAAAGGGGGGCGCCTAATAAATCATAATCGTTCCAGTCGATTATTATCGCGACGTGTTCCCTCAAAGGAACCGGCCTCGATCGATCGTCAGCCTCTTCTCTGGCTGACAGAACGCAAACAGGCGGCTTGTTTGCCGCGGAAAAATGGAACTGCCAACCGGCTGAAATATCGCCTTTCTTCATTCGTGTATTTAGAGCGACTGCTCCGTTTCCGTCGCGGATGACAAATTTCCCTCGTCCGTGCTTGCGCCGCCCTCGTTAAAAAATGAACTCTTCGGGGGGAACTTGATCGCTGGATCTGTTATGATTGCGGGCTAGCGCGGGCGCTTTCTGGGGACGACGTCGTAACAGATTAAGAGAAGTTAAGGAAAGTAGAACGTTCGCGTTTAGCTGGCAAACGAGTCTACTTCAAGTCGTTTCGCCTAATTGCGGTAACATGGCTTGCAACCGGGTGCGTGTCTGAATATCCTTCGTTCCGACGCAATTCAACGTTCATTGAAGATTACTGTGCGCCTCGAGCGTCATTTCCCAAGTCTCTTGTGATTACTCATCCAACAAACGTTTGAAACTGCATTCTGTAGATGGAACTAACATCCTTCTTAAGGTCTTCAAAAATTTTCGATGCCCAAACGCTTGATTAGCCTCATCTTGAATCAGGAGTATTATTAAAACTGTAGCGATGCTTCCAACTCCGCCACTAGATGGCCTCTCGACCGATCCCGCTCTCTCGCTAGTTCTCCCTCATCTACTCCGTCCTATATATACCCGTTTCGTTCGTCCTTCTAACATCCCCGCGTCTAAGACAAGGTCTGCTAGATAAGCCTTACTGTGATGAGTCCATTAGAACTAGCAGGCCCAAGTCGAAACGCACCTTTCTTCTTTTCTCTCCTTTCGCCCTTTCTAATACCATACATCTACCGAGGTTTCAATAACACTCGTTATACCAAACTTTGAACCAACACCAAATAAATCACCCTTGTAATACCTCACAGACCGGTCTGTTCGCGATAAATGCACCACCTGCAAGCTCACAAGAAACTGAGTACAAAGGAAGGTGTATTCCAAAGAAAACACTACCTGAAACTAGTATTTCAAGTCACCCACAGCCTGTTTACACCGTTCTCGTATAATCGCGCAGTAATGACGGGGTCTAATGAGTGACGACAACCGTGGCGCAGCGGCTACAGAGAATTAGTGTGCGGGATGAGCAGCTCGCCGGGATAGACGAGGTCGCCGAAGATCCTCTGTATAACAGTTAGAGAGGCGTGTTAGGGGTAACGATAACCCTGCGTGCGTGACGGAGGACTGGATGAAGCGTCATAGGTGGATAAAGTGACAGTGGGTGCACGATGACGTGGCGTGCAGGTCGCGCAATTGTGTGCGAGGGTGGGCCATGTAATAGGAGAACGTGCGCGGCGGCAAAGGGGTGTGTAAGTCGACCAAAGGGGTTGGCGAGGAGGGGGGGGGGTGGCGGAGAGACATCACGTTGTCGTGTTTTGTGTGCTCGCGAGCGCGCACCTCTGTGCCTGTCATCCGATAATCAGAAAGCCAATCGGCGCACCTGTACGCGCGCAAAAGCCACCCTTCCCTGTCTCTCTCCCTCGCGTGTGCTTTATCCGGTGCAATTTCATAATCGATAATCGAGGCAGGACAGGGGAAACGCCGGCGATGGCCACTAGCCGGACGACGTCCAGTTCTGTGCGCGTCATGGGCGACGCTGGGAAATTTTGTTTTCCAAGATCATCCGGCGGACTGGGTGTGTTTGATTAAGTGAAAGCCAGGTCCAAGTTCCGCGGGGGTGTGCACGCTCGGATGTAGCTGTCGGGGACAGGTCTGCCCGGGAGGGGATTTTTGTCACGGTACCAGGGGTTTGGAGTGTTTACGAAGGTCTCGGGGATCGAGGAAATTCGACAAAATAAGGACACCGCCAGGAAACGTGTTAGTAGTTGAAGTATTTAAAAGTCTAAGTGGAACGATGCGGCGTATGGTCAGACACCATACGCGAGACTATCGACACCTAACGCTCGTCGCATAATTTGTCAGAGGAATATATTTAAAAAGTATGCATGTTCTTGGGAGGGCCTTATTAGCCAGGAGACCATCGTTCCATTGAAAAATGGAGAGCGCGGCTATAAGACAAAAACGATCCCCGCGGGATTTATCATTTACACACGCCCCTTCTTTTAAATACCCCGTGTCCTCCAATATATCAAACGTGTCGCGGCCAGGCCCTGCACGCACTATTTCATCGAGCGTAAAGCAGCCAGCCCCGTTTCTTATCCGAAAACAATGTATCAGGTGGTATCGATCGTCCGCGCTCCGCGTTCCTCTCCTTCCGTTTCGTCATTATTTTTCTTTTTTTCCCTACCACCTCCCACGGCCCCGCCGGTACTAATGCAGTCTGCACCACGACACTCGTTACTCGTGACATCGACACGGGGGTGCTGGCTCACGGGCAGAGGGTAAACGTTCCACGGCACGTCGCCAGGGGGTGGAAGCGCCGATCGACCCTCTCTTTCCTTCCACTCCTTTTTTACCCAACGTACGCACGCGACGGAGCCTCGTCCGCGCTCGCCCGCCCCCCCGCCCGCTATTCTCTTCAATTTCTCCCCCGTTCTCCGCCCCCCTTGATGGCCCCGGCGCATTCTCTCGCGTGCCCTCGGGCTCGCAGGAAAAACAAATGAACGGCGATCACAGCGTGATCCACAGTGTCTGGCGTCGCCGAGGGCGAGCTGGACTTTCTTCCCACCCTCGAGACGTACTCAAAATCGCGACATTTTCAACGCTACACACGTTGCCGATCGATGAACCATAAATTATCCCATCGATTTCTTTCTGATCCTCTAAATATCCGTTCACTCTCAAGGACATTATTATCTTTCCCTCTTAGCGTCACAGAGTATTCGTATCACGATTTCGATAACAACGCGCATCCCTCTCGGTCGAAAGTCATTAACGGGGGTAGCGTGGGGCGCACGCCCGTCAACCCCTTCCCATATCTGTTCCACAGCGACGGCTGACCCTGGCTTCATAAATACACGACGTTTCGTAGGCACTGTCGACCCTCGGTGACGCTTGTTCATGCACGCCGCGACATGACGTACGACCGACAGCGGCCGGACCTCGCGGATTTCCGTTCGAAATAAATACGTATCTGCCGGCGTCGCCGTTTCCGACGTGCCCGCGCTACGAGCCTACCCTCAGACACGTGTTTTTTATCCTCTGATTTTTATTTTCCAACCCCGTCGCGCGAGGGCGAAATTATGAACCGTCGGCCGGGTTGACTGGGAAAAATGCTGCTCCGTTTTCCGCCTGGACCGCGGCCAGAAAATCGGCGGATAATGTCGAGCTGCGTTGCCTCGGATAATATTTACCAGTGGAAAGTGGGTGTCCTGAGCGGAAGGGGTGGATTAAGGAACTCGAGGGGAATCGAGTGGGATTCAATGATGGAACGAAGGGGTGTTCGATGAGCGATTTTGTTGCGACGGTAATTTTATCACGGGGCAGTGGACCTTGTTTAGGATAGTGAGTGTTAATGGGGGATTCTCGGGTAACAGTCCCCCAAATTTATGAATTTCTTTTTAAAAAACTATTTTTAATATTGCATTAAACTCTTTTGAGATATAAGAAGGCATCTTTAAACCTGCAGAAAATATTTCTTTTATGTCGATCCTACTTATTATATATTAATTATTGTGGAATCGTGTTAACCTCTTCGACGATGGTGTAGAACCAGTCACAGTAATCTGATTAAAAAAAGAAGAAATTTTTCTTAAAGGTAAATATTTTACGTAGGGACTGGACCTAAAATATTAATTTTAGTCTTTATTTATAGTACCTTCTTTATACCTTCTAGACAAAATTGTCTATGCAAAAAGCTTACTTTTCTTTCAAACGCTATAACTTTTTCAATTTTTCATTTTTTTTCTTTAAAGTGGACCAATCCCAGCATGAACTATCTAACTTTAAGAAACTTCTATTTTTTTTGCAATCAGATGACTGTGATAGGTGCTACCCATCCCTTCAACAGGAGTTACATCGTCAAAGAGGTGGACAAGATTCCACAATAATTAATAAATAATAAGAAGAAACGACATAAAAAATATATTCAGCAAGTTTAAAGATGCCTCCTTATATTCCAAAAGAGTTTAATCCAATATGACAAACGGTTTTTTAAAAAAAATTCTTAAATATCAGTTACTTTTGAGGATGTTATACGAGAATCCCTCCTTAAAGTGTAACAGATTCTGTAGACGAGCTAAATTGTTTCCACGTGAGCATTACACACTGCTCACCAAATCCATCGAAATCGGGCACTCAGCCCAATAATGCGATCGACGGATGCCGAAGCCAGAAACAGATCCACTAATAGGTTAATCAGGATAGAAACAAATTAGCGGTGAATTTCGGGCAGATTAGGGCACAGCCTTGCCAATTAGAGGCCGTATTTTAAACTAATTCCGTGGCAAACGGACCGACTAGTGCCCCCCTCACGGTGGTTTTCACCTAATTATCTCGACGAGCCGGCGATCAGTTTGGAGAGTCGCGGCCCTTCCACGTCCACGATGGAAACCGGAAGCGAGCCTCGGGAAACGATTAATAACCCCCGTAGAGGGGACGAAAGTCTCGGTCCAGAAACAATTCTGTCGCGACGGAAAGAGGCGGAAAATTCGTCTCTGCTTGTCAGGGGAACCGAAATTGATCGAATCCGCTTTATCGTCTAGCTGCCGAGCACCGTTGTAATTATCGCCATGCTCAATTACGCTCGGCGCCGGCGGGAGGGCCGTTCGCTCGTGAAATCCTTCATTCGCTCGTCTTCGCGATCGGCTTCGCTGCTCTGTTCTCGGCTTTTCTCGCGGCGAGACTCTTGGAGCGCAGCGTCCCCTAATATGTTTGCCTCCCGGAGCTCCGATGCGATTACCAAGCGGCAGAAAAGGTGAATGGCATCGGAAGGAGCTTCGATTCGATAGAGTTCTTCTTCAGTGGAACGTGGGGATTGTTGTCGCGGGTGGATTCGCTGAATTTCTTTTCTGTAAACATTTTACTAATTGAATCTGAACGACACCCTGTTTCCTTTAGTCCAAGATCTCTTTCAAACGAAAGGATCCCACTGTGCCCAAGCTGTCAGACTTTCAACGAGACCGACAGCCTCTAATTTGTCATCGACACGGAAAAAAGTGGCCAACAATTATCGGCCAAGCTCAATTATGTCGTCGTCTTTCACAGTATTCACACGGAACTGCCGCCTTTTCCACCGTATTGGCTCCATTGTCGTCTCCTGTGCATCGCACGGTTCGCCGTTTCTTTTTCTCCCCAACCCCGTCTCACCCCTCGGCGAAACACCGCCGCGCGATTTCCCCTCGGCCGAGCTTCGTTGCGGAGCCTCCGTGAGACGTCTCGACGTCGCAGAACGGCTTAATTGTCTGCGCGTTTCGCAAAATTTACTCGCGGTTACGCGCTTCCCCGTCGCGTCGACGATCCTCGCGCGTGCAAATCACGTAAATTAATACGCCCCCCCTCAGGTTTCGAGCCGGCAGGGATGCCGGGGACAGATAATTCCGAACTTCTGCTTCCTATTGTGCGCCTCGACGCCTCTCGAATGCCGCTAATGGAGGCCGCTTCTCGCCGGATGCGTCGGTATTTGACAAAGAAAAGGCTGGCGGTTCGTTTCGTCGATGGCGAATACGTTCGCCAGATGGAAATAAAAGGAAGGCCGTGCTCGTTTCCTGGTAGGAGATGCGAATAAAGAGGGCAATGAAAGGCGAACAAGCGGGACGGAATTTTGAAGAGAGGAAGCAGCGTGCGCGTTGTATTCTCCGTGATAATCGTCCCAACGCGAGGCGAGCCGTTCCGAAGGATTTTTCGCCGGTGGAAACGCCGCTGAAATGGCTTCTGCTGCCGCGGAACAAAGGACAGCGCAAAACACAAAACCAGCCACTCGCCGGGATCCCGCTTCTGGTGGACGCCCGCTGTTCATCTTAGCCGTTGGATTAGAACTGGTTTCCGTCGAGAACACGGTTAAATGGAATGCAAACTGTCGGTTTACGTCGGTGCTCCCAATAAACGGGGGCGCTGACTCACGTGGGAGGGACAAGAGATCGGCACGGGACTCCGAAGAACGAACGACTCAAGTGATCGAGTAGCATCGGCTCCGCGATCGCCCAGCCGCGAAGGAGGGAATTGAAAACGAGCTTCCCCGGGGGACGTGGCTGGCGAACAAATTGCTCGACGCATCGAGCGATTCAAAGCGGCAACGAGATTAGAGCCCTTTATCCGCTAGCTCAGCGTGCGTGGCGGCTCTCTAGCCGACACCCCTCTCAACGCTCGCTCGTCGATCGGCCTCAAAGCCCATTTGCAACGGGTAGGAATCGCGGCGGCCCGCGAGAATCGGAAGGCAAACGGCAGGAAAGGGGATCAAGGCGAAGGGAAGCACGAGAAATTCATAAAGCTGTTCTTAAGCCGGTTCGGAACGTCAGTCGGTGACCTTTCCGCGTCGGAACCGATCCGCCTTGGCCCCGAGAGGATTCCGTCCGCGAAGTTCGTTTGCTAGACGATGCCCCGGCCGACAGAGTTCAAAGCTCCCTGCCACCCCCACCCCCGGCGCCCTCCCACCGGGGCCATCCACGTCGAATATTATCCTCTTTTTGCTACCCCAGCCCGTTATCCTCCTCCTCGCCACGTTCGAGTGGCCCTCTTATCGACCTCCATTCAACGCCACCGACCGCCTCAACCCTCGCGCGCCTACCACCCCCCGTGGATCCACGGGGTCTTTGTCTTTGACTAAAGACCAACCCAGCCCCTCCCGCGGGTCCAGATAACCGGGAATTGTCTGTAACAACAATCGGGAGTATAAATCGAACCGGCTCGGGTGGAGACACCGCGGGCTTACTTCGGCGAAACTGCTCCTGACCACTTCCGGGGGAAGCGATTTCGGGTAACTAGGAACGGTCCGTAGGGGCTGCGGGGGGTGTCGGTTTTTCGAGTAGTTGGCGAGGGGTTGAATTCAATTTCCGAAGATTATATAGGAAACGCGGCCGCTGAATGTACATCCTAATGATTCGCGAAGGGGCGGAATGGATGGTAGGAGTGACTGTTTGCCGTGCTTCTGAAGTACTTCGGAATCTAACGAAGCAGGCTATTTACAATTCAAACTCGCCGCGCTGAGTAAACCGACGACTTATTCTTCGCGACTTCGCCTGCGCGCCCTTCCCACCGAACTTCCCTTAAATTTATTCCAACGGTATCAGCCTTAAGTCCCCATTTGCAAGGTCAATCGTAGTGTGGAGTTTAAGACACCCCCGCCCTACCCTTCAAGCGTTTACGATCGAAGTTCATACCGCCGAGGTTGCTTTAGGATCTTCGTGAATTCTTTGTATTACCTCGATGCACTCGAGGGGTGATTATTCGCCTGCATTCGATGGCGAAGTAAAGAGGCTGCTTCAGCCCCCGCGTAAGTGGCTTTTATCTAAATTTTTACGGGGTTCATACCCTCGGAGGATCTGGCAACGATGCCAGTCGCTGGCGCTAAGAAACGAAGAATTCCGATCATTGTTTCCAAGAGCTGGAAAGGTTTACGACTGTCCATCAAGATCTCGAATTGCCACCGGGGCTGCCAACTTTCCTTGGAAAGCAACTTTCCCGGGAATACGTAATTTCGTAGCTGCGAAACGTCGGCTCGTAAGCGCCGGCTCGAAGCTGCTCTGTTCGTCTCTCTCTAAAGACGTGTGAAGCAAAGTCAGTAGCAAATAGGCCGACGTTCGAAGGGTCCTGCTGCACCACCCTTCTTTCCTTCGAAGTGTCGTAGAGGGATTAAAATGAAGAAAGTACCTCAAAGTGCACATTTTAAAGAAAGATCTGATTGTTTGAGTATTTCAATAATTTATTGTGCAAGGTAGGGAGCGTCGATGATGTGTGCGAGCGAAATGTTTAGAGAAAAGCTCTCCGAAGTCACAGATCGAGGAACTCTTGGTTGGACCGTTTCTCCAGTCGAAAGGAATTATTCGCTGCGGACCTGAAGCTCCGTGGAAACGAAGAAAAACGACTGCTATAGTCAGAGTAAACAGTGACTTAAGGATGGCACTTTAGAATTATTCTCGCACGGTGGTCGGTTAAGTGGAGCATTTCCGGTTTTGAATGCCTAAATCCCTTAGGGGAGGATGGAAGTTGCTGGAAGAAACTTCCAAGGATATCGCGATTTTGTTTAATCACGATTCTTTGGAGCTCCGGTGGGGTGGGCTAATTAGAAAGTTAAATAGTGATGGTGCTCGAGGTGTACTACTGGAAATAGAGAAGCGTCTATTCAAATGGCTTTATGGCGTTGAAACTTTTCGTGTCTTGGGTATTCCATGCAAATATTCTTTCACCTCTGATCTAATTTTCGTTAAACGTCATCGACAAACGTAGAATCGAACTTGACAATCATGATTACTTTCACCCTAAAGGGTTACCATCACACGGAAACCTTCAATAATTTAATTTGTTCGAAGAAAATATAGCTGAAAAGAGTGAGATCAGAAGCAGTTGAATCAATAACAACCAAGAGTGTGCTTCTACATTCAGATATCAAATACGTACTCGTATCTGTATAATGCACACTGATTTACAAAGGCGGCAATTGGCCTATCAGAAGGCGACAACAAGTTGCGAAGAATAATTTGATAAGCTCGAAACGGAGGGGCAGAAGTCAAGAGCAACGATATTGCGAGTTGCATCGAGTGTCGCGAGATTAAATTGAGATTAAACAAGCCTTTGGCCGAGCTATTTCTGTAATAAATTTAGGAGGCGAGGAAGTTGGCGAAAAATTGAAAATCGATTGCTATTAAGAGTCTTTTGATCTTGTATAGCATAAACTTCAAAGAAGTAAAAAAATTACGCCAAGTACATGGAAAAGTCGAGGACGGAAAAGAATATTAAGGGAGAGTAAGGTAAAGCGAAACGGGTAAGTAAAACGGAACATTAAAGTTTCTCTTAGATGAGAGCTGCGAATGATTTGGTATCACGTGACATGAGACCAAACGGTCCTCACAGCATTTGGTGATAGACCACGGACCCGTGCACACGTTACTCTTCGATTAACAGTGTTGTAAACATTTCCGGTATCGAAGTTTCGATATTGCGTTGCAGTTTCGACGACTTCTCTTCACTTGGATTTAGAAAAATTATAACGGCAAGAACACTGTTGGATTCTATAGTCCTTGTGCTACATTTTGACGTTTTACCCAGTTCTTTACCTCACGCTGAGGTGTAAATATTAAATGATTACTAAATTACTGCGTGTGGGGCAACGCGGAACACTTTGCGTGGGGTAAAACGGAACACCTATCTAACACGCTTTACACCAATCCAATCGTCTTGAAACATTGCAGGCGTGCGTAGTTATGATGACAATACAAAATTATGAAAAAAAAATAACGGGAAGGGTGAAAAAATTACCCAGTCATCAATAAATATAACCCGTAACCACAAATCCAAACGATTTGAAATCGACCTGTAACCACAAATGAAATCAATTCAAACGATACGCAATCAGCATATAACCACGAATAAAAACTTAGATACTAAAAAGTTAGTAATAAAAAAATATACAAAATATTATTTAAGTTAAACAATTTTATTTAAAATGCACCAAAACTGAAAAATTCTACATGCACGTGTTGGTATTCATTATTGATATAAAAAGCCATGTGTATTTGATTATTTTCAGTAAATTTGATGTTATCGCGTAAAATATTTTTCTTTATGGGTATAATATATATTTTTGTTACGTTTTATTTGTAATAGTTATACCTGAAACATATATTTATAGTTTTTTACATAAATGAATACTTTTTAAATCATAAAAAAAAGATTTTGTACGTTTACACGAACTTCAAGTGGGTGTTTCACTACCACTTGAGGGAGGCGAAGATTTCAATACCTCCGGTAAAGCTCATTTTCCTTTGTTGCCAAATATTTTTCTTAACAAAGGCTTTGATTTTCTGATAGTCTAAGGTCCAATTAAGACTCCTATTGAAGTCCCGTGTCTTTTTTTCTTTTCGATTTTAAGTTATCACCCTCCAAAGTTAAGCGTTCCATTTTACCCTACTCTCCCCTACTTGGCGTCGAGACGCCAATATCAGAGCCAATTCGGATCGGGAACGTCAAAAGCGTTTCCATCGAGTGTTTACGAACGTCGTTCCATTTTAATCTATTGTTCCCGGCGGGTGTAACTTGCAGTTTATTTTCTGCCCCCTTTGTTAGCCCCATAATTAATTAATGGCGACAGTGGCGTACGCTGGGAAACGGAATTAATTGACTGGGTAATTGAATATCAACAAAAGCAGCGGCCTGAGACAGACAAGATCCCGCGCGGAGCGCCGCGTCACATTCAAGAATATACAGAATCATTAGTGTTATTATCCCGACGGTGAACTATTTCTCACGGAATTTCAAGGTGCCGTGGTTTCGTTTCGTTACGCTCGCTCGGGGTGGCCAGCGGTTAATTAGAAAATCAAGTTTTCCATCCGAGGCGCGACTCTTCCCCCGCAACGCACAACGACCACCATAATTCGGGCTAACTCTAATTTAAGAGTGGTATTTCAATTCTAAGGTGACGGGGAGAAATTACTTCTCCGGGGGAGCTGGTTAGATGGAAATTAAGTTTCACGCAAGTAGAACGCCACCGCCGTAAACGCGAATGAATTTGCTTCACTGCGTTTCCTTCTTCTTCCCTTATTCTCGCTGCTTTCTCCTTCCCTCTCCCTTCTCGCCGTCATCATCTACTCCTTGCCCCTCTATTAGGATTTATGTGTAGGAAACGGCGAGTGGTTGCAGGCAGCATTCGCAAAAATCAACGTCGACGTTATCGTTCCCTTCCTCAGCAGATTCTTGGACGGTGTCGAGACATTAAGAGATACTTTCACCGGCGTGCTATATCAGGAGTTTATTTTCTCGGCGACGCCAAGTGGACTGCTTTCAAATTACTCGAATTTAAGGTTGACGCAATTCTGGCGCACCCATGTAAAATTTCGCTTCGTGTTTCCAGTGATCCCTTGTGTAGGCTAGAAAGAATTGGGAATGCAGCTGAGAAGTACTACATATACTGCTGGACACTATTTTTCGCCGATCAATCACGCGAAAACTTAAACGAAATTCATGTAAAGTAAAATAGTGTATCATCCGATACACAAATTTAAATTCTTAATTATTGGTTAGAAGAAGATGGCGTATGATTTCAAATTTAAGAATTCGAGAAACATTATTGTTGATAAAAAGTGTCGCAATAAATTAGCCCTCGTTATAAGTTTTCCAAAGTTGTATATAAATTTCCTGTATTCAAATTCTTTTCTCTGCCTTATGTACTTCTCACATGATTTTTACGAAGAGTGTATATGCGGTTTTTGGGGCATTTATGTTTCAATTTACATAATCATATATTCAGTAAAAAATAATGTCGAGCAGTATATGAACGAGATAAGTACTTGAAGAATGAGGAATTTCTAAGAAACATTTTTGTCACAATGCTTGAAGTTTTCCAGGTCTTCAAGTTGACGAAGTTGCTAGTTCAAGGCCACCCCTGCCGGAGGGTACAAAAAAGTTACAGCAACGCCGGAGCCACCTTCGTCCCCATCTTTCCAGGGATTTTCACCCCCTTCGACCCCCATTCGACGACTTCCATTGAGTCGCGAGCGAGCCGAGAGCCTCTGGCACCCCCTCGAAAGCCAGCCCTCTTCAGAGGGGTCGAACTGCGAGCAGGGACGGGATAATAAGGTCCTCGCTAGGATCACATCCCTGAACAAGGGGGTAGTTCCAACCCTGACCATTAAACGACGCGTTCACCACCTTGGAGAGTAATTATCCGCTGTGTCCGAGCACCCGTGTTACATCCGACTCTCTTTCCCCTCCAATTCTATTTGGACAGCGGAAAAAAATAACGCGATGCAGAGGAACGAGCGTTGAACAGCCCCGAAGGCACATCGTTCTCTCGTTACTCGAGCTCTTACAGACAAAGAAACATCCATGCGTGCGATCCAACCCTCCTGGAAGTCGTATTTCTACTCCCGAGGGGGAAAATAACGTCTGGCTTAACGAAGGGCGGAAATTTTTACGGTATGCCCGCTCTGCGACGTTTACGCTGCGTTTTATTGCAGTCTTCTACATTGCAGCCCGCCAAGAGAAGCATAAGTTTCAGTATATCCGTTGCGTTTCAACTAATAAACGAGTGACTGTAGTAAAAGTTGCTCATATCAAACAGAGAAATATCTCGAGTAGTTTATACACATTCGAGAGCCATGAAGACTTTTAAAATTCTTGAAATTCAAGAGGACAATGACTTATTCGCTCGTAAACAGTGGCTCGCTCAGAGGAAACGCCAAGGGGCCTGGCACCCCAAAGAAAAAGGTCTTTTAATGTAACCACGACTGAAGTAATTCAACAGCTTTATAAAAGGAAAAGAAAACTGAATTTTATTCTTTAAATAAATTTTTATAATCACCTAATGAATTCTATTGAATTTGCATTAAAAATATTTTTAATCCCCTCAACTCGGCAGTCCCCAAGATAAAATACTGAGCGCGCCACTGGTCCTAAATACGAGAGAATTCTAAATAACCACCCACCCTTAGTTTCCACCGTTGTCGCGCGCATTCCACGGGAATATTCAGTCGAGAGGGATGAATTTCGAATAGAGCAAAGAGCATAATACATCGATCGATACTCCTCGTCTCGCGAGGACTCTACCGTGAGACAAGAGGAAAGAAGCCAGACAAAAGGGGGTGCAGAAATTTGTACAGCCCCTGGGCTTTTCTGCAAGGACCAAGAGGGCGTCAATGTTTCAGCGCGGGAAGGTGTATAAACCCTCTTAAAGCCCATTTGCACCCTCGCCGCTCCTCGGGGACAGGCACGCCGAGCGAATTTCGATGAGATCCAGGCGCACGGGAAACGAAATGGATGATCGACGCCCCCTGGCTACGGCGTACCTGGACAGGGGCGCAACCGTCTTCTGGATTTCTGGGACGCGTTCTCCGGCTGTTGGAGGCTGAACGAACGCACCAAGGGACACCGAGAATTATTCATGAAGGAAAATTCCTGCCCCTAGGTGCTCCTCTCTGTTTCGTGTGCGATGTCCTGCCCCGTCCAGGCGCACGTGCGTACCTGTAATATTCATGGGGCGTCGATTTCTGCAGCAGCATTTGGGAAATTTGTGGAAGAGGATCGGGGGATTCTTAGCGACCTTCGGGGACAGCGAGCTCTAGCATGAATTGAGGAGCGAATATTAAATGGAAGAGGGAATTGTGACAGTCGAAACACTATTCCCCTCCCGAGGTCCCAATGTGCATATCAATTCTGTCTCGATACACGCAATCAAGTGGCACTTGTTCAAATTGCAAAATGAAAGAGTAATGGGGGCAGGAATATAGAGCGCTGTCATTAGTTAAACACTCCTCGTCAAGGGCCATAGTTGGGCCATTAATTGACCAAGATTCCACCCCTCCCTGTCGCTGGAACGTTATCATTCCTCCCTTAGCGTCTATCGATGGGGATGCAAATCACGTAGGGGCGACGCAGCGGCGACGGCGTGGAATCGTTTCGTGCTCCCACAGAGTTCGCTAATCGATCGACATATTCGAGCGTAACGAAGGAAAAGCCCCGGTGGCACGCGTTCAACGGAATCGAATGCGCCGCTTGGAGCAGACGGGGGGCCGGCGAATCGATTCGAAGCTTCGCCGCGCGACAATTCCATTAATTCCACGTTCGTCCAAGGGCCTTTCATCTGCGCCCGAATCTCATTAACTCCGTGGCGGCTACGTAGTTGTCGGTTCGACAACGTTTCCCCCGGCACTAATTCGCAGTCTCGTCAACCACGGGTTTTAAACTGTCCCCCCTCGCTCCCTTCTCGACCCCTGTTCGATTTGCATTCCGCCGTGGAAAGGGAAAACGCGACGATGCATCGAGCATATCGCGTTTATTCTTCGCCTCTTCAGAGAGCTCCACTCTTTTTGGAGTGCATGAATAGGGTACTTCGGGATCTGTAGTTCTGTAACGTTGATTTGCAAATGAATGTATCTCTAAGCGTGGAGATAGGGTTTTATCTCGATTTCCCGCGGAGAACACCAGCCCGCCGCTAATTTACGGAATTATTTCTGGTCCGGTAAATTGCAGGAAGCACGAGTTCTACTTACGTGAGAGATATAGGGGGTTTGTTAAAAATCAAAATAGATGAGTATTCTGTTCTACTGTTTAGTAGGATATACAGAGAATGAATGGAATTATTAACGTAATTATCGTTAAGCTCGCAGCATTATCGATTTAGCTTATGCAACGGAACCTGCACCTGTTTACTATTCAGGGAAGAGTATTACGTGGAGTGGTTGCAACTCGAAGGGGTTTCGGTCTACGTACGGTGCCCCGAAGAGCAATAGTTTATTAGAATTACTTTCTTATTACATTTCAAAATAGCCCATTCACTCGGGTCCTACATCTTACCCAACTGGCAGTTTTCAGCGGAATAGAGAATCAACTTACGACAATTCGTCACGAATACTTTACCTCGCCTTTTCAAGCTCACAATAACGTCGCGTATCAAAAGTACGTCGCAATTAAGCAGTAAGCAAACGAGAACCGGGAGTCTAGAATAAACAGCAAATATATCCGCCGATAAATCGGCGGCTCATTCTTATGCGTAACAAATTCATATATCATGGAAAATGAATCGCGGCCAATTAGTTTATCGCGCAAATAAAATACAGCGTTCAAATACGGGACGTGGAATTACGAATCGCCACTGTTTATCTTGCCCGAACGTTTCAGTCGAGGGCGTCATTTAACGGCGAAATCGTTTCCGTTAGAACAATTTACCTCGCGCAAAGCAATAACATCTACCTACATTCATAATTTCACAAAAGGGCGGGCCACTCTATAGAATCTCTTCATATTTTTGTACAAGGAGAGAACGATCATAGATCACCGTGCCACTGACGGTTAACAGTGAACCCGATACCCATCTAGATCGTCGACGATCGGCAACACCGTCCGACGCGTCTCAATTTTCGCGCCACAGAAAATATTGCCTTCATTTAGCGTGCCCGAACAAAAGGAGACCCGCGCGAAATTTCACCCCCTCGTGAAAAAAGCTCCTCGTAAATCTGCTTCCCCCCCCCCCCCTGTTACGCTCCCGAAATACGACTATCGATTAGCTGTCCCCGGTCATCGGTTCGAGCCATTTCTCATAACGTTACGTGATTTGCATCATCGTCGATAAACGCTCGGCCAGCCAGCTACCTCGTCATTTGTAAGCGTTGCGAGTGTCTGTCGAACCACGTGGTTTCATTGTTCCCAGTAGCGTGACAAGTTTTTTCAAACCGTCTTTTTACTGTACAGTAAGGATGAACGCACGAATACGGTGTAGTTCGTTCGTGAACGGATCTGATAAGGAAAACTGTGTAAATTCGTGCAATTACCAATTGTTTTGCTTCGAATTATTACTAGTGAAGCTTCTGCAAGAGGAATGATAAAGAGTAGTATGGTAATGATATTTTTTCAAGTTTGAACAGCGCAGCATACTGAAATAAAAGAAGATATTTCCACTTTTATTATTATCAGAACAAGGAAGGGCATTCGTGTTATTAATTGTCAGATATTTTGTTCCTCATTTACTTTTTATGCATTAGACAGTGTCTTATAAAATGATTAACACTTAAGATCGCAAATTTTTTTAATACCATGAGATGTTCGTATTTTGCTTTGAAATAGGCAAGAGGTCTGTGTATGCTCTGTTGAGAAGTTCAAACTCTCCCTTTTTAAACGATTTTATTCAGCTTCGATACTCTGTATGTTTGTTTGTATGGTTCAAATCTGGCAACTCAAATTTAACCCAATTCAAACTATCCAATTGTCTTGAAACTTTGCAGGCGTGTGTAGCTTGGATGAGAATACAATATTTAAAAAAAAAATTAACTCCGAGCGGGTGAAAAAATTACCCAGTCGTCCATAAATATAACCTGTTCCGCGTTGCATTAATACGCGGAAGATGTTTCTCCGGCTTTGGTTAAAAAGGAAAAATCCGGATCCATTGTTCAGCATTTCTAAAATCCTCACATCTGCGTTGCACATTTTATTAAACGGTTTGACCTTTGCACGGGCCAATTTATCACCCGGCAATTAAAGTAAAAGGCCATCATAAACGCCAAGGTAGGCCAACGCGTTTGGCAACCTCATGGTCACCTTCGGAAGGGTCGCTAGTTAACGCGCCCGCTCGTGCAACGCAGATGTGGGTGTCTTTGCGCTTTCGCGCCGTCCTGCGCAGGCAGGTAGGAAATATCTTGCCGCCAAAAATCCGGCCACAACGATTCCCGCCAAATCTAGCCCCTTTCCTGGAAAAGGCACGCCAAGGGCGCAAGGAATAGATGGCGCGATTCGTGCTAGGGAAATTACACGATTGGTTGACACCGACACTACGTTGGCCAATCGGGTCAAAACAGCCACTGCCGGACTCTTCTTCATACATCGGAGGAGTCCACAAAATTAGTCTTCATAACAGCTCCCGTCAGCGCAGTACGGTTAGCGTCAATCCGTCAGCGCAGAACGGTTAACGCAAAATAATTACTTGTTATTCACAATTCACCGTTTTAACCTGTTATACTTGTTTATAGCCTTAAATATATATCAGTTCACTGTTTTTCCTTACATTTTGCATTCAACTTACTAACAGCCCTACTTCAGTAAAGGGATGAGTAGGGATCCGCGTAATTCCGGTGTCGATAAAAATCGTAACAGAGATTTACAACCTCCGTTGACTCGACACTCGGAGGTCGAGTCTCATCGTGGCTACGCGTGAACATAACCCATAACAACACATCCAAACAACTTGAAATCAGCCACTCTTGTTCTTTACGAAAACGACAAAAAGCCGCTGCGTTCGGGACGCTAGTCCCATCGCGATTGCCCGTAATACACAATTTATCAAGAAATGATCCGTCACTTATGTACGAATATTAAAAAAAAATAAACCTTTGCAGGCATTTGTAGTATATCACCATCGAAATTATAGTACAAGGAAAGAATGATTTTTTAGTGACTTCAGCAATGTAGCGTTTAAGCAAAATCTGTTTAATCTATACAGCAATAAAAGATATTTGTAAAGAAGTCCGAGCTGGAAAATGTAAATCCACAAACACTAAAAACTAGAAAATATAAAATGTATATAAACAAAATTTTATGTTAAACGATTGTTATTAAAAATGCACTAAAAACTAAAAAATAATTATTTTCTTGTATTACAATTTCAATGGTGCTTTTTTACTTGAAATAAAATCGTGAAGCAGGGTATCTCACAGGAAATTCATTTCGACGCTTGATACGGTATTCAATTGATTCATATTCTGTCACATTATAATCTGTATCCCGCAATTAAAATATTTTGTTTGATTCATTAATGCGAACGAAAACTTTCTAACAACATATTTATTTTCACGCTTGATTCTGTATTAAATTGATTCATATTCTGTCGCATTATAATCTGTATCCCGCAATTAAAATATTTTGTTTGATTCATTAATGCGGACGAAAACTTTCTAACAACAAATTCATTTCCACGCTTGATTCTGTATTAAATTGATTCATACTCTGTCGCATTACAATCTGTATCTCGCAATTAAAATATTTTGTTTGATTCATTAATGCGAACGAAAACTTTCTAACAACAAATTCATTTCCACGCTTGATTCTGTATCAAATTGATTCATATTCTGTTATGACATACCCTGCTCCACGGTTTTATTTAAAGTGAAAAAGCACCATCAAAATTGTAGTACAAGAAAATAATTATTTTTTATTTTTTAGTGCATTTTGAATAAAATCGTTTAACATAATTTTTTTATATATTTTTTTCTATTACTGTCTCGACTAGTTTTTTTAATGGTGATGAGATTACTCAATCAACAGCTATTATATGTAAATAGTTCGATAAAAAATATCACGTAATATTCGCATTTCCTTCACACGCTGAATGGGTGATATGGGGATCTGTTATGAAATTTCTCTCGCAGGAAAGATGTCCATTCCGTTATTATATTTTCTTCTTTTACCTTGACGGCAAAAGCTTACGCTTAAGCAACGAGTGGGAACATTCCGTGTTTTGTTCCAAAATCGCAAAATCGCGAAAAATGGACATTCCTCGTTTCCCCTCTTACCCTTCAAATAGACCAGCTCCGCTATAAAAATGGAGACTACCGTCGCCTGCTTCAATTGTTTAGCAAACACGTCGTTCTTCCTCCGTTATCACTCCCTATAAATTAGTCGTGGCGATTCTGACGCGCCACTGTTGATCACGCGCGCCCCCGCTATTTATGAGTGCCACAAATTTCGAGGCGAACGAAATAAATAGAGAGGAGAGAATCTGCCACCCTCGAAAATCCTAAATCTTTCACGATATGGAGCCCCCTCCTTCCCGCCGCGTTGTTTTACGATCCAGATCCCCCTTTTAATCTCGCCTCCCCGCGAACTTTCCATTTTTGTCGCGTGTCCCTCGAGGATGAAAAACATCCCGAAAGGGGCTAAGAAAATCCGAAAGCACAGGGGTGTGGTTTTACCAGCTTCTTCTCCGTCGTTTATCCCGAAGGAAAACACGCACGCCTGCTCGTCCCGAGGATTTCCTAGGCTCTCCAGAAAATAAACGGATGGAAGGAACAAATTCTCCTTGGCCGGCACATTCACCGGACGTTCCCCGAAAAATTACGCCCCAGCTGGAATAATTAAAGATGATTATCTAGGCGGCTGTGAATTCTTTCGGCGTTCCACCCGCCGCGAAACATTCACGAAGATCCGCATTCTTCGTCGCGATTAATCTCCGCGGAATTGGGTGATATACGTATATTAAACGCTATTCACGCTCGAGCTCGTTGAAAAAAAGGGGAGAGGGCGCGTAGAAGCTTTCCACCCTGCGTCCGGCACTAATGAAAAAAAATTCATCCTCCTTGAGGATTAAGGGCCGCGTGGGACCTGGCGGAATGGCCCCTTTTGTCTTTCCACTGGTTTAAATCTTGGAATCGTGGCAGGCAGCGCGGTGTTTGTTAATGGATAAACTTTCGGGTATGACGTTCGTAGTTCGCGGAGGATTTAAGTGCTCGTATTTTTCTGCCTTTTGTGCGACGGGAAATTGAATAATTTCTTGCCCGTTAGAAGTGAAAGGTGGGCTCGTTAGAAACGAAAGCGCGCGCAGTGCGGCGGGTAAATTCTTTTAGGTGGAAAGTAAATTATCATCTGGGGTGGGCCGATTTGCCCCGAGGTCGCTCTAAGGATTTAAAATAATTCCTTGGAAAGCGCAAGGACCAGGGGCGAAAGACCACGGTCATCGAGCCTCTGAACTCTGGATCCAAGCTCTCGCAGCAGTTCCCTTCGCCCGCGGCGAGGGGTGGGATCCATTTCACTTTATAATTGGATTTTTATACCCCCGATAAGGATCATCAACGTGTCCGCGGCACGGAGATCGCCGGGAAATGGTCGGCGGATCCACGCGCGAGCGTTTTTATTCCCCTTTCAGCTCCTTTCCGGGCACAAAAGAATAAATATACGAGTATAGAGGCGGCGGGGAATTCGCGAGGATCTCGACAATAAGCGAATCCGAGTCCTTCTATCGTCAACGAGCACAATGGTGCCGTCCTGCTGGATCCTCCCGAATTAGATTCCGTTCCAATGAGATGGGCCACGTGTGGATGTGATTCGCCGAGGTTTTCAGCTTACCGGTCACAGGCAGATACCGTAGAATCGCAAATTGTTGGAGGAATTAACGCTCTTTCGAATGTGGTCTTCTGTGTGTAAATGTCGAACAAATTGAAGACTGATCATTTCGTGCACCTGGGAATCGAATTCTGAAATTCTTCTGTGAAAGAACACGAAGGAGAAGTAATAGGGTAGGGGGCCCATATTTCGTCCCCGCGCCTAATTTCGTCCCCCTGCATTTCTCGATTCCTATGTTTGCATTTGCAGTGTCATCTGGTGGAAAATGTTGCATCAGTATACGCCAGTATTTTGAGAGACTTGCAAGTGTTAGGTTAGGTGTTTGTACGTTTGCGAAGGAGAAGAAGATTTTCGAGCACGATGAGTTTTTACAGACTTCAGTATGATAGCATGTTACTCGTAGAAGTGAATATTATTTCTAATTCGAAGTTGTAGCACTTTGTCGGGCATATCGTGTAGTTTCTTATACGCAATAACTTTGGTGGCCATCACTCGCGTGGTCTGTTAGAGCGATCACCATATTGAAACCGCGTGAATTCCAAATTTCGTCCCCCGGAGGTGTCCTAATTTCGTCCCCGGGACGAAATTAGGAACTCTAAACGAAAGTAGTGTAGACATTGAGTACGATTCTACTGACGATGATAACGAGGATGACACGACATGTCCTGTATGTGGCAAAATGTTTCCACGAAATATGCTGCCGGTCATCCACAAACAAGACGTTCATTTGCCGTGATTGCTTGCACACATAAATTGTAAGATTGCTTGTATCAATAAAAAAATTAATTTTTCAATTTATTTCCTGTTTTACAAACATTTTCTGGGGGGACGAAATTAGGAACACTTTTTTCAGATCTCACATTTTGCACGTTTTCACATTTTATTTATTATCTCGTATTGACATGACATAATCTCATTTTGCGATTCGTGGATACATAGAGAAATGTTCAAAGGAAATTCATGCCAAGTGCCAGCTCATTCTAACATTTTATACATCCTCTACAGGGTCAAATACAAATGGGGGACGAAATATGGGCCCCCTACCCTACAATACCTGGAGTATTAAACTTGTGTTTGAGGAATCTATCCACTAAATGGTCTCCAATGTGAGTCTCTAAACACTGCGCTTTAGCACTCCAGGTTCGCTCTAGATTCAAGTTAATACCTGCATTGATTCACAGTCGAGGAAGAATGCCTGGTGTGATCAACATTTTGAAGTTAAAGGAAGCTCGCGTCGCAGACTTAGGGACCACATTGAGCGACGCTGAAGCATCAACAGTCCCCGATACCTCGACGTCAGAAGGAACTCCGTTGGTGCAGTCCAGCAGGGTCGCGCCCCTCGGATTTCAAACGTCAGAGTTTTAAAAGGGTCTTCCCTTTTTTACTCTTACAAGCCTCGGCTCGGTCGAGTCAGACCGTATTTCCTTATTCCCCCGCTCATCCTTTGCCATCTTTCTTCATTCCGCGGGATACACTTCCTGCAAATCCTCTTGACGAAGACTTTGCTCGTTTGCCCCGTCTGGCTCGCTCTTCCAGCCTCCTTCACCGCTGGAAGGACACTGCCAGCCAGGATGATAAGTCCTTTTCCGAGTGTTGGGAGTAAATCGTGTTTGCCCACCTTCGTCTACGACACTCCACGCCGGAACAGCGGCTAGTGTTCTTCTTCTTCTTCTTCGTACCAGGGTCTGGAAGCTTCATTGATTCCTCCTCCTCGCCTTCTGTTCCTCTTTTCTTAAGAGCTCTGCTTGGAAACCTCTCTCTAGCCATATCCCGCCGCTTCGCGAGCATTTTCTTTCACCTCTTTAATCTTATTCTTCGTTTGACTGTCTTCTAGTAAGCCTTCATACCCGCTTGTTCTATTTTCTTCTATTCTCCACTGCCTGCGACGTTTCTTTCTTGGCTTCACTTTTGCATCTCAGATTCTTGCCCCATTTTCTTGCGAGCCTCTTTTATGCTTCTTTAATTCTTCATTACCCCTCTTATTTTTAGGATCACTCTTCCTTCGTTCCTCGCTAATTGTTGGCTGGCAAGAGATTCTCGGGAAAGTTCCTCCGATTCGAAAAATACTGTAAGTGAAATTTGCGTTTCACGCTGCCAGGCTATCAGGCAAATTGCTCCTACGGCAACTTCCGGTGGACGACGCCCGAGGATCGTGAAGCAACGAAACTTCGTTAGCGATGCTGCGCCCAAGTTACGTCAAACTTGTCTACTTTCACCTGCAGCTGGTTATTAATACGGAATCGCGGTAAATATGCGCCGTAACGGGAACAGTTTCGAGTGAACAGTAATAATTTCATTCTCGCTAAAGCATCCCAGCTCGCGTTAACTCTTCTCCCTCCATCGAGATTCTTGGCTAAAGTATTTTCAACAGTGTTGTTCAAAGTTCACGGTATTATTCCCCTGGAGGACTTCACACGACCGTGTTTCACGTTTACTTTACGTCGACAAATTGTTGCCGCTCGTTTAAACTGTACCACCACTCACGCCGCAAAGATCTTGTTACTATAGCATCCTTAGCGTTTATTAACTTTTTTCAACATGACAATCGGACCCTGTGCCCAGCAATTTTAATAATAACACACGGTTTCACTTGAAATCTACTTGATGCTTCCACTATAAAAATATAATTAACACCCTGTAAGACCACTCAACGCACCTAGTTAAAATCTTCCAGGGTAATTGAAGCTCAAAGGATCGAAGTAATTGCAGCATTCTGCCCACCAGTCGCAGCAGAATGGCTGCAAAGATGTAGTTCTCGTTAGGGAGCACTGGAGGGTGGCGAATGCTGACTGCTAAACATCCCTAATTGCGGGCACGCGTTTTTCAGCCGGCGATTGGATCGATACCCTTGGATCCTTTCGCAGATCCGTGCACGCGTACCAAGTAGCGCAGGCTGGTGCAATTGGCGATGCCAGCCAATTGGACGGTCAAGAACAAAAGAGCCGTGGCGGAGAGGGGTTCGTTATGACAGTTCGTTAGCTCGGTAAATTGCCGGGACAGTCGTTAATGGCCCGCCGCCAATTATCGAGCCGATTACTCCGCTGAATTATCTGGCATTCATTCATTAGTTAACTGCAATTTTCTGCCGTGACACGCGACCGTAAACTGTTGATACCGCGTTGGACTGTTGCTCGGGCTGGGCTCCTCGTGAATCGCGGCGCAACGATCGTTTAAACGTCAAGGGGATGATGAAGTTAACGTGATTAAGGTGAAGGGCCACGGCATTCGAGGCCGTGCAATCGAGGTTGGAATGGGAAGCAATGATATTTGTTTTCAGTCTGTTAGCAGAGCAGGTGACAAAGCTGATTGTCATCGATATTCGAGGAAATATTCCAATCCAACTTAAAGTAGGTGAAAAGCCCGCGGAAGGGTATGAAAAGCATGTTGAATAATTCCTGTAAAGTTAACTACTCGGCAAAGAAACTTTTTCATTGATGAAAAGTCGATTCTTCAAGAGGCTAACAATGCCCCCCCCCCCCCCCTCCCAGCGACTCCCACGTTTGTGAAATATAAAATTTAAAGAAGTCGACGATCGAGGACACAAATCCTATTAAGTTCAGATCGATGGAAATACTCAGGGATGAAAGATTCAGGTACTCCCTGGTTCATTCGATATTCCACGATGCTGAGGGGTACTTCTTAGGATCCTTTAACGAAAACACTGACGCGTGGGGGGAGGCTTAAGACTGCCTACGAAGCTTTATTTTCGAGAGAAACTTTTTCCCCGGCCCAGAGGGTGCATCGGCCAACTGGGCTCCCTCGCAATGCCCGACAGAAACAACACGTGAAATCCTGAATGCCTGGGAACTCCTGTCGAACAACACCGACTGCGCTCGGACTTTTCCAGGACGATGCGCTTTTAAATTCAAGGCGCGTATGTGAATCGCGACGGCCAGGCTCGAATCTTCCGTTTCGAATCGCTCCCGGATCGGATTAGCTTTGGACCGAGCCTTCCAGTGCATGGTAATTCTCTCTTCGTGTCTTCTTCAATCGATGTCGCCCCGGGACCAGGGAACTTTAACTTTGGATCGAATTTCGTACTACTGGAACTTCGTACAAACTCAATATTTTATTTAGTAAGACTGTACTTTAAATTATTAACATCCGTCAAGTGCAGAAAACTAAGAAATGAATTTGAAGTGGTTCGAACAAGCCTGACATTTTCCAGCAAGTGGAATACTCAATGATAACGCAGACAGTTGAAGCATTTCCTTTTCTCCTGTACAACTCAGAGACTATACCATGCACGATGCACGTTTATATAACATTCTTTACTTGTATCGGTCCGTAGATTCACCCCCTGAAGTATTGACATCCATTTATGAATCGCGACGTTGAATAAGTAATCGAGTCAACGATCAGTCAGCCGGCCCTTTATTCTTCGTTTCTCCTCAAACTTGAACTTCTTCGATGGAATATATAGTGGTTGCATATTGAAGCACTCACGCGACTGGTAAGCTACTATGTAAATTGTACCCAGTACACGTGTGACGTACAGTTGAGCGGCTGAAAAGATTTGGTTTCAGTGGCAAATGTCCATGGCAAACATTGCACTGCTATTTACAGTACTGCATGTTGCTTCAAACATTGCTGGTAATTACCGTGATAATTGAGTAGGTCAACTCGAGTAATCGCGACGATAGTGGAAGGGTAATTAAAAAGCACACAGTCAACCCTCGTTAATCTCTCAGACACTGATGTTTCGATTAAAAACGCGGGTCAATCAGCAGCGGCCCCGGGGCGTTGCCTTTTAAACAGTCGACTTTCCGCGCGGCATTATTCGCGTTATTACAGCGCGTAAATGTTTAATCGTGCGAATTAATGCATTCAGCATTAATTAAAAGTCCGTTGCCGCCCCGACGTCGCCATTAATATTTCCCATTTTCCCGCTGGTATGAAACATATTAATACCTTTCACGGTTCATACACCCGCCACGGTTGCCGGCCTCTCTGCGTGGAATCGATAAGCGGGGAACCTTGTTGAAATTACATTTCTCATTAAATGGTCCAGCTGATTGGTGTCTGAGCGTGATTACTCCCTATCCCGAGTTCGCTGTAAACCTGCAACGTCACACTATCGTTAACGAAGCTTCGCGTATTTAGTTGAGGGGAAGTCGAAGGATGATACAATTTGGGAGGATCAAAGAGGTTCGCGAAGGAAGGGTTTCCCGGGCAAGAAATTAGAGAGCAATTAGCGCGTCGATCTTCTCCATTACGCGTGGAGATATCGAGCAAGATATCGGGCAGGAAAATCGTCGAGTTCCTTTGTAAGAAAATATTCCCGCTCGTTCGAGTTCGTATACACTGCGAGAACAACGTTAGGAGGCAATGGTAGCTCCGTGGGGAAATAATTTACCCGCGGGGCGTGTTCCAAAGAAGTCGTACTCGCCTCGTAAATTTGGCGCGACGTGTGCCACCCTCGACCTCCACCCTCTACCCCCGGAGCCAGGAAAGCTCCACCGGTGCCCTCTTGGGAAAACAACTTCATAATTTTCGGGTGTCTTTCTGATTTGGCGTGTCTAAGTTACGTTCGCTGCGAGGGCGAGGGGGATGAAGGGAATTCCTTCGGGGGCTTCCTTTATTCCCCCCATTGGCGTTTCACTTCTCGAGTTTGTTATATTAAAGGAAACGTTTTGAAATTGTAAAGTAACACTTTCCTATTTGTAGCATCAGAACCGATTTTTAAAAGCCTGGAACCTAGGCTCTTATCAAGCATTCGAAAAGTAACCCACAACCCCGACAACCAATTGGCGCGTTCTCGCCTCCATAAATCGTTTTCGACCCGCGGCTCCCCATAAATTCGAAAGCCCTGCCTCTTCTTTGCGACGCAATGAAACACGGGTCGAAATCCTCGATCTGCGTGGGCGAAGCTTGTCGGTATATTCCGGCGATAAAGTCGTTTTATCGGGCGCGGAGCCCGAATAAAAGGGCGGCCACCCTTGCTCGCGATGGGTTAAATAAAAATCCTGATATTCCATTGGCGTTGGACGGCGGGGGAAACGGCTCGACGGACTGAATTCGAACGTTATTAAAAAGAGAGCGGATAAAGGGGCGGGAAGGATCGGCGGGGGCGAAATGTAACAGTACGTTTCGCTTGTAATTGCTTTATTATTCTCGCGGAACAGTTTCAGATGCCGCGTAAATGGGATTTCGATAAAAGTGTCCTTGTTTTATCGTTTAACAATAACGACTCGTGGCTGGCCCGCGCTTCCCTTATCGATATTCCATTTTTTTCCCTTCTATTTACTACCGTCCCCGTTTTAAATATCGGGCACCGCGACACGGTTGCAATTGCCGCGGCGAGCCGTCGACGGGCTCGTTTCCTCGGCTCGTCGAAATATTCGCCGCGACAAGACGAGGGTCGCGGGGTGGAATGGGATGATAAAACACAAGAGGGACGTTTATTCCATTCGGAGGAGTACGTTAAACTACGGAACGATGCTTGATTTATTACATAATCTCGCGAGGAGAATAAAAACCGTCTATGGAGGAAGTTTAAGGAAGTTCTTGTGCCTTTTTCCGCTCCTCGTAATCCTACAGCGGGGGAAAACCTATCGAGGATCGTTGACACGGGAACGTCGCTCGTAAAAGCACAGAGAATTTCTTATCAATTCACCTGTCGATTGTTGTTCTTGCTGGAGGATTGCTTGGCAAAGTTTCTTGGACGAATAAAGTTCGTCGTTTTTGGTATCTGTGTTATATAATAGATAGGATTCTTTCTTCAGTGGTCGGTCTCACTGAATTTCGCAAAATACAACTCCCCGCTTCTTTTCTCAGAACGTAACGCCGGAGATCGGTGTTATTTTAACTAACGATAACACCGTAACGCTTTCAGGTACAAATTGGAGGTTGCCGGCAAATCCCTGCCAGTGCTGACGAACCTCGACAAAGGCCGTTACGGGGTGCTGATATTCGAGAACCTGAACAAGTACCTGCAGATGGACAAATGGAACCGCGAGTTGCTGGACAAATATTGCAGGGAATACTCGGTTGGCATCGTGGGTTTCGCGCCGTCCGGCGAGGAGAGCCTGGTCGGCGCACAGCTCAAGGGCTTCCCCCTGTTCGTGCACACTAATCTTAGGCTGAAGGTCAGTAGACTTAAGTTCAAAGGCTCGCGAACCTCGTAATTCCTCCTCGGATCCTCGTGCTCGTAACCCCTCCAACGTGGTAATGGAGTCAGATCGGGGAAACTAATTTCCAACCACTCTCGCGCCTCCTCTCTACCCTCCGTGTCAATTAAGAGAAAAACTAGTGGAACAAAGCATCGCGTAGTCGACCGTGTCCGGGTCCTCGAGCGGCCGACAAAATGAAATCGCTCTTTGTCCCGCAGGATGCTCAGCTGAACGCGGCCTCCCCCATTCTCCGATTAACCAGATCCGGGGAAACAGCCTGGGGACCACTTCCTGGCGGTGACTGGACCATTTTTCAGGCGAATCACAGCACCTACGAGCCACTAGCTTGGGCGCACCGGGACAGCCTCGACTATCCAGCCAACAAGAGTCCTCTGGCGACTGTCATTCAGGTTAGACGCGATTACATATTGGATTTCTAGTTTCACCCTCAATCTTAAAGAAATCCGTGTGTTGTTTCGGTTTATTTCGCGCGATGCGGTGTGCAGAAACCACGAGTTACCATGGTCGAGGGTTGCGAGTCATCTGAATAAATTCAGATTCACGATTCCTATAAACAAAATCGCCGCGGCCGTGGTACCGCCGACATCGACCAAGTTAAATATCCTTCCACCGTAACGTTGGTCAATGAATTCACCGACACGGGACCAGCAACAACTTGCTCGCCCCTCCGCAGCATCCACCGCGACCGCGCGTTTGTGGATGCTATTCTGGGGGGTTGATATCGGTGTAGATGATGTTCTTCGCGAGTGAATATCGACAGTGCCAGGCAAAGAGCATTAATTAGCAAAAGTCAAAGTTCCCAGGCAAGCATCGAAGCTCTGTAACTGGAGGGTAGTTTCTGTAAAGAGGGTGCTTGCTAATGAAACGACATTTCGCGAGTGTACAGACAGGGGAAGACGCAGGGTGGGGCGAGATCGTATAATCGCGTTTAATTAATCGAAATCCGTGCTGCACTGCCACTTTGTACGTTGACGATGCGAAGGATTAATTAATAATCCAAGGAAGAAGGCCGTGTTTCTGTTCAAATATTGCCCGGAGCCGCGTTACGACGCGAGACGGAACCAGCCCCCGTCCCGAAACAAAAGCATCGCGCGGTGCATCCTGAAAACAGGAAAAGTCCCGATCCAGAGTGTTTCTTCTTGTGGAAGTGGGGGGACAAGCGACGGGCGAAGCTTTTGTACGGTATAATTAATATTCCTCGCAATTATGCTGGCAACGAGACGACAAAGCACGCGCGGCCACTGCGATGAATTCACTCGAGTTTCGCAGACGGCGACAGAGAAACGATAAACAGGGAGGGGGGGCTTTAATTAATTTGCTAATTAGAAAGACTGTGGAGGTCCCCCCGATCGATAGCATTTAAACTCTGCCCTTTCCCTCGTTCATCCGTTTAGGCTTGCGAAATGTTGGTACAGTATTCCAGGGGAAGAATTTTTTCGAAATTGGGTATCTGTTTCTTGTAAGCTACGATCAATGGATGCTGAATATAGGTGGCCGCTCGTGGGACTGGGAATTATAGATAAACGAAGAACCACCCCTGAGAGACTCCCCCGCGATTCTTATATTTCCTCGAACAACACTGATCTCGCCAAACGAAAACAAACGCGAAAATTTCGCGATGCGTGCACGCTGCCCCAGTTTCATCCCTCCGCGACGAAGACAGCGTGCGTTGAATCTCTCCCGCGGAAATGAAGATGGAAGATGGGGCGATGGGAACCGCTGGGGGAAGGGTCGAAAGCAATGCAGATAAGAAGTAGAAATGGCGGGTAAGAGCAACAGAGGAGGATATTAAGAAGAAGAAGAAGAAGAAGCAGATGAATAAATAGAGATAAACATAAAATAAGACGCGAACGCGGAACGGTTGGAGGGTTTCATAGAATCGGGGTAGGAAACTGCGGAGTTCAACAGTCTCCCCCAGAAGTTTGTTGTTTACAATTTCCCTTCGCCTGCCTCTCGCGTTTTAATATAAAATAATCCAGCTCTAAATTTTGAAAATTAACGCCGAGTGTCTCCTGCCTTAACGTAACTTTCCTCGATTGTGGAACTTGTTCTCGAGACAGCGTTATTGAGTCAATTTGAACCCGCGAAGAAAATTGCACGTACCAGCCATTGTCCGGGTCGCGCATACAACGAATAAAAATACTGCTAAAATTAAGCGGCGCGCGGAAAATAAAGCCCCTGCGGGGGTAAGAAAGTGGCGCAGCGGCGGAGTGCCACTAAAGTGGTGCGGAGTATAAACAACAAGGAAAGGAAAAACGGGGTAATGCAGATTAGGAGAAGGTGGGGGCGAAATAAAAAAGCAAACGGAATGGCGAGATTGCCGGGAAGAGGGGATATTAAGGGGAAGAAAAATAGCCGGAATAAAGAGAGGGGGGTGGTAAGAAAATGGAGAGACATAAGTGAGGGGGGCAAGTGGAAACAATCCGTAAAGCTGTTCTGTCGGGGGCGGTCGCGTCCGTGCAGGAATTCGCGATTGCAAGATTCCACGACGGCACTAAAGGCCACCGTGGCCGGAAGTGAGCGCACGCCGGAAGAGAGCAGCCGCGCTGGTGATCTATAGAAACGCGGGAATGCAGACGCGACGGAGACACGGCGAATCCGGGACGACGTGAAGGAGAGCGGGCACAAACAGGAAATATTCCCTTAATACAAGGAAATCCGTGGACGTGATATCATCTGCTTCTGCATCCCCGCGACGTGCTCCGCCCGATGGATACGCTACATCTTCGGTGCTGGACTTTTTATTCCACCGTCTCGCGGCAGTTCTCGTCTGCTTTCTCCGCTGGAACCGCGGTTCTCGCGGCTGCAACTTGTGCTTTTACCTTCGCGCGATACAAAGCGTTGCTATCTCGCGGGGCCCTGAAATATTTTCAAACTACTGCGACGGGAGAGTCTTGGGTGCCAACCGCGGTTGACAAACGAGTGGCAAGACACCCGCGTGCTTGGACCTGGCGTCGTGAGATCCTGGATGTGGAAGAGGTAGATTTAGGACGTGGGATAGAAAGCTGCAGCCACTTAAAACTGTCTTCTACAGCTGGCAGAAGCTTTCACCGGTCAATGGCTGACTTTTTCGCATCGGCGGAACGGAGGCCCGGGATTAAGCTCGCTCGTGATAGCAGTCGTGATATTTCCTTCGGAACACGTAGGTACCTCCTTCGCGGGCGTTTCCTGCTCGCGGAGGATGCGATTCGCGGACGTGTCCTGGGAACAAAATAAATCGCCCGCTCGAATGGCGGCAAATGAAGCAGCTTTCGCCGATGCCCATTAATCGAATGAACCAACGGCTGATTGGCTTCTGATTTAATTACCTGGCTACCTGCGATCCGTGAATCTGCCTGGCTGCCCAGGCTGCCGCGGCGTAATGGGGTTATCAGCGAGATTATTATTGTTGTTTACTGCTAACAAGCCCCACTCATGGCGGCCGTTTCAAAGCCCCGGCCAGCTGAGAGTCCCTGCCTCCAACAACGCAATTAACAAATTGCCTGTCCTGGGATTATCCTTGCGCCGAGGACGGGAGTGCTGCAGCCGATGCGCTTCGATAACGCCGGATGGCCCTTCTCTGACCCTCGATCGCAGTTTTTCCAGGGGACCCTCGACGGAGAACGATCCTCCTCGGCTGGCGGGGAGGGAAATAGCTTTCTACTTTCGATTTTCAATGGAGTTTTATGGATTTATGAATGTAAACCACGGAATACTACGCTGATTCTATTTGGGTCTCGTATGCACCAGTTTTAGTCGCATTTTATGTTCACGCCAGAGATTCTACATTCAATGCCCACCGTAATATAAAGTTCATGGTAAGTGGGACCAAACTACTTGCCAACCCGTGTTATTTCTGCGACCAGTGGATATCACCTCCCTTTTAAAAGTAAGCAAACCGCTGCGACACGCAACTACGGCGATGTCCGGTGAACAGTCGCGTTCGCGAGCCGGTGCCACGTCCGAACGGGGAAAATAGAGCTATTAGGGGCCGCGTTATTACAAAGTGTCGGTGGGGGGTGGGGAGCGTTAAAGCAAAGCATCTTTTGAAATTAACGCCCGCTTACACGGCCAACGGGGCGGTGATCGATAAGCATCAACGCGCCGTACACGCGCGAGCCCGTTAACGTCGTTGCACGCGGCCGTTCTCGCGTTCGAACGCCAAGGAACAAGAAGAACACGAGAATCACCGTAATTTCACCGCGGCCGATAAACAATTCCCATTTTACGTGACCGCCGATCGAGCCGCAATCGATGGCCTATTTACGTACTTCCTCGCCTCCTTTTTTTCGTGGAAACCCATCGACATTAACGAGCACCGCAAGCGGGGAAAGAAAACTTAAAAAGTAACTCTCCTCCTTCCACGTACCGTACAGCTAATTTAAAAATACCCTCGGACGTTGACTCCACCCATTCATCATATCTAAAAAATATCATCTCACTAATAAATATTAATCACTTCGTCCTTTATACAAAAAGCACAATTCACACGCCTCTAGAAAACGTCACGTTTAAAGCTTGATTCAGAGCCACGATTCCATCGCAGATACCTACCGATTCGTCGGACAGTAGATTACGCGCCCGCATGCCGCCGCGCGAATTCCGTTCGATCGTAATCGAATCCATCGAGCGCGTAAATCGATCCTAATTTGCCCCCGCAAAACTCTCCTTTCGCCGGGTATTTTTTTTCGCCCCGTCCGGCCGCCGTTACCGCGCCCAATAGGAGGATTATCCCGTTGGAATTTGATCGATATTAAAATACCGCGCGTTATCAGTGCGCCCTCGCCGCGGTGAACGAGGCCATTTCGGCGCGGGCGGGCTTTAATTCCCCGCTCCCTCCTCGAGCTAGATAGAGAGAGAGCGAGAGAGAAAAAAGAAGGGAGGGTGGCGTATCACGCGAGGGGTTGATTGCGGCGGGGGCGGTGCCCATTCAACCTGATAAACCTAACGTTCCGTCCGTGTATCGGATTTACATTACGCAGGATCACGGCAGATACGACGGGATCCAGAGGATCTTTTTCGGCGGCGGGCTGCGATTCTGGCTGCACAATCTGCTGCTCCTCGACTCCCTCTCCTATCTGTCGCACGGGCAATTGAGCCTCAGCCTGAACCGCATGATCCTGGTCGACGTGGACGACATATTCGTCGGCGAGAAGGGCACCAGGCTGAGGAAGGACGACGTGATGGCGCTGCTGGCCACCCAGCAGAGGATCCAGGCCCTGGTGCCGGGCTTCAAGTTCAACTTGGGGTTTTCCGGCAAGTACTTTCATCACGGCACCGCCGAGGAGAATCTGGGGGACGACATGCTACTGGAGAACGTCGACAGGTGTGTCTTATCGCTAACGTCCTGACGGTTTCGTTGCGTCGTGCGCAGCGTGCTTCTAAGTGTCTGCATGAGAGTATAAAATGGAAAATGATACGGATGTGGGGACGATTTCCTGTGTTCTGCTCTGCCCTTCCTCGTGTGTTGTCTCTTCCTTCCTGTTGCTTCTGTGAATCCGTTCACTAGAGTGTCTTGTTACTCCGTTTGTTTTTCTCTCTTTAATTTCACATTTGAAGAGTTCTTATAGAATAACACTGCAAGTGCTAACTATCAAATTCTATAGGTACCATTAATCCGGGAATCCACCTAGAAGCTAAGCTATGCCATGCGATGCTATGCTATGGCATGCTATGTTTTAAAACAATTAGCTTCAATACAGTCTTATGGAACCGTTTTCACCAAAAGCTGAGGTAAAACATAGCATAGCACAGCTTAGCTTAGCTTTCAGGTGGATTCCCGGCTTTTTTACCATTTTTCGTCAAATTTTTTGTTAATTTTGACGTTAATTTAAAGTTGGTGGAAGGGATGGTCCTTGATGCATGGTCTAGTGAGAGCCGCTCTTCATGAGGTACTTCTTGCAGATTTACGTGGTTTTCCCACATGTGGAACCATCAGCAGCCCCATCTTTACGAAAATGTAACGCATCTGCAACTGGACATGGCATTGAACAAGCAGTTCGCGAAAGACCACGGGATCCCAACCGGAAGCGGTTACAGCGTAAGTCCTCATCACTCAGGCGTTTATCCGGTCCATGAAGGGCTGTACGAGGCGTGGAAAAGGGTGTGGAACATCAAAGTCACAAGCACCGAGGAGTACCCCCATCTGAGGCCAGCTCGTTTGAGGCGAGGTTTCATTCATCGTAATATAATGGTGAATATCAGGGAACGATCGATCAGTCGGTCATTATTATGAAGACCTACGATTTTATTCTCTCAACCGCTTGTCTTTCATTGTTCGTAAAAAATCTAGCTTCTTCTTAAAAACGTAAACGCAGTCTGAGTATATAATATCGCGTATCAAGTATCTTCTCCCCTTTCCAAAGTTCTTCCCGACCACTTCTCCAGAAAAGTATCGCGTTTCCTTCGAGATAAAAGCCCACGATCTACGCACCACCAACGAAGACAAAAATCAACGTCGTTGACAGTTCATTTCGATGGACCTCCTCTCGGGTCAAACTAGAAGCAAAAGAGTTTCGATGGAGCGCTAGTTTCTTGCACCTAGATTCGCGAAGCCGATAAAAAGAGCGTTGATTTCCTACGGGAGGGACGACTCGTACGTTTCTTTTGCGCGCCAAATTAAATGATAAAACCGATACGTGACAGTTCCGTTTTCTCTCCCGACGCAAGGTTCTACCAAGGCAGACCTGTGGCCTTTTCACGCACACAATCTTCATCGATAGATATCCAGGCGGAAGGGACAAGCTGGACAAATCGATACAGGGCGGGGAGCTGTTTCAGACTATCGTCCACAATCCCGTGAGTTGTCCATGCTCCACCAGGGTGGCCCTTATTTTCAACCTGCGATTTCTTTTGTTCTCAGCCCCAATTACGGTTCCATTCCATAAAAAATAGCCGCTAAAAAAGATTATTGCAATCGGACAACAGGAAAAGGTGCCGGCCAGGCCTTAATGTTTAGAGTTCATCAATAGTTTGAATTTGAAGAATTTCTCAAAAATGGTAAGCCCCATCGAAATTTTGTTCAAATAATTTTAAAAGAGCATTCAATTTTCTACAAATACTGTATATATAATTTTCTCGTGCTTCCAACCGTTTTTTAGATAATAGCGTTTGAATATAGAGAGGTCCGCATTACGCGTGTATAGACAATACGTCACGCCGTACAGTTCTCTATATTCAAACGCTATTATCTGAAAAATGGTTGGAAGTACGAAAAAATTATATATACAGTAATTGTAGAAAATTGAATGCTCTTTTAAAATTATTTGAACAAAATTTCGATAGGACTTACCATTTTTGAGAAATTATTCAAATCCTAACTATTGATGAATTCTAAACTTTAAGGCCTGATCGACACCCTTTCCTGTTGTCCGATTGCAATAAACTTCTTGAGGGACCTTTTTTTTTTTATCAAATGGCACCTTCGTTCCGGAGGGTGAGAGTAAAGACATACAAAAGAAATTTCGACAGGTATAAATAAAGGCCATGCGTCTCGAAATATTCTACGTCGCCTGCATCGTTCTCTGTTGCAGATCAACATTTTCATGACGCACATGTCGAATTACGGGAATGACCGCCTGGCCCTGTACACGTTCGAGTCGGTGATCAAGTTCATCCAGTGCTGGACGAACCTGAGGCTCTCGAGCGCTCCGCCCCTGCAGCTGGCCGAGCGTTACTTTCAGCTGTACCCGGAGGAAGCCGATCCCGTGTGGGGTGTACGTTGTCCTCCATCTCTAGCGCATGCACCCGCGGCGTCCAAATGCTTCCTTCGCCGAAGGCTAACGTTCGTTTGTGTCTCTTAGAATCCCTGCGACGACCAGAGGCATCAAAAGATCTGGTCGAGGAACAAAACCTGCGACCAGCTGCCGAGGTTCCTGGTAATCGGCCCCCAAAAAACTGGCACCACCGCGCTGTACACCTTCCTCTCCATTCATCCGGCGATAAGTAGCAATTTGCCGAGTCCCGACACGTTCGAGGAGATACAGTTCTTCAATGGAAAGAACTACTACAAGGGTCTGGACTGGTAAGCGAGTAGGCCGGCGGCATGCGCGGCGCGCGGGCCGCTTTTAATTGGCCCCTCTGATCCTGTGCTTTTGCCCCAGGTACATGAGCTTCTTCCCGGCGTCGAAAAACGAGAGCTCGCGGTACCTGTTCGAGAAATCAGCCACCTACTTCGACGGGGAGCTGGTGCCGCGCAGGGCACACGCGCTACTACCGCGGGCCAAGTTAATCACGATATTGCTGTCGCCCGCCAGGCGGGCTTACTCCTGGTACCAGCACACGAGGGTCCACGGGGACCCGGTAGCGAATAATTACTCCTTTCACTCGGTCATCACCGCCAGTGACACCGCCCCGAAACCGCTGCGCGACCTCAGGAACAGGTGCGTCTCAACGCGGAATAATTTTCTGTCTAGTTATAATCGCGCGCGCGCGAGTAGGGCATAGACACACGCGAAAGTTCCGGAGGGTAAATAAACGGTAACGTTGCCCCGGGGTAGACGAGCCGGAGATTTAAATTGAGGACCTTACGGGTGTAACTCCATCCTCATCAAGTTCAAGTAAATCAGAGAAAACTGTTTATGAAATTATTGCTTTGAGTTAACATTAAAAAGAGAGCGCTAATTGAAAAATACATCTTTTCACAGAAGAAATAGTAGTTATTGAGTTGATAAGTTTTTATTTCTGTGTTTGGCTGATTTTTAACTCAAAAACCTACAAAAATGGCGCTACACCCCTCTTGCTATAAGGTCCTTAATTGCTAATGGAATACCGTGAAAAGAATATGTGTGGCAAATATCGTTAATCGGACTCATTACAGGTGTCTAAACCCTGGGAAATACGCCCAGCATCTGGAGAGGTGGCTCTCCTATTATCCACCTCAGCAGTTGCACATCATTGACGGCGAGCAGCTGCGCCAGAATCCCGTGGAGACGTTGCACGAGTTACAAAGGTTCCTCAAGATCACCCCGGCTTTCAATTATTCGTCCCACCTAAGGTACGACCCGAAGAAGGGGTTCTTTTGTCAGGTGACGAACGAGGATCGAACGAAATGCCTAGGCAAGAGCAAAGGTCGCCAGTATCCACCCATGGAGGATAAATCGTACAAATTGTTGCAGGTAGGTGATAGGTAACGATTTTCGGAGAATCTTAACCCCTTAGTGCAGAGAGTTAGATAGAAATTGCAAGGAAATCGGTTAAAAAGTTAGGATCCACTTTTAGCAACTCCACTGAAGCATAGTAATTTAACGAGAAATAAATATATTCTGTGCTACTAGAAGTGATAGAACATTTAACTGCCCAGAAATAATTTTTCACACCCCCTTTTATTTTCTTTACTGCGTTTAGAGTAAGAGGAATTCGCGACATAGGAAGGTGTAGATACACAGTAAATTCTTTTGGAGCAAAGAATATTGAAACGAAAATTGCAGAAAGCTATTACGCACTAAGAGGTTAAGAGCCAGAGAAGTAGAGGTTTCTTTAACCATGTGCTTCTTTGCAGAGGTATTATCTGTCCCACAACACGGCCCTAGTTAAATTACTGAAGCGCCTCGGCCTGAGGATCATCCCGCAATGGCTGAAGGAGGACCTGACCGACACGGTGATGACCTAGCAAACGTCGATCACATGAAACGACACCGTTTCCTCGCTTCTCGTGTCAACGGTGGACGAGATCCACCGTCTGCTAGCGGAAGACCTGTAAAATAATTGTACATTGAACGCTTCCACTGGACCCCCGGATCCTCGCCGGAAGGACCACGCAGGCCTATAATCCGAGTGGATTGGCCTAAATCGGTGGGGTGCCTGCGAAACTAGTCACTACAAGTCAGTTTCACCACGCGACGCGGCCGGTGACTGTCGATCGTTGTTAAGCATTATTAATTAACGTTGTATTATTATCGTGATCGTTGTTGCCTCGTAGAGGACATGATTATTAGGTGAATACAGCCCGCTCGCTGGTGCCATCATCCGTCTGTTTCTATTGGACGCGCCTCGTTCGGACCTTTACTACCGAGGGTCGAGGCAAGGAGATGCGCGCAGGATCCCCGAATCCCTGCACCGATCGCTATTTTTTGGTAAACCGAGAGATCACGAAGACGCGCACACTTTCCACCCTCGGGGTAGTAAAGGGATGAAGGTGGCGGTAAACGCTTGAGCTAGTGAAACGAGGAGACCACGAGACGCCGATGGTTTCTGGAGAAGGCAATGGGATGCCTTTCACTTCCTGTGAGACAAGATACTGTCCAAATCGTGTTACAATGTTTGAAGAGATTTATTTCCTCATGAAAGTGCTCGACGAGTAGATCGAGGGCTGCCTCGACAGTCCTTCATATCCTGGTACTAATTCGCAGGATTCGTTCCTTGTGGGCGCGAGAGCCTTGGGGCTTGGAGCTTCCCTTGACACCCGTTCCCCGTTTCCCGGCCATTCCCCTCTCGGAGACGCAGTGTACATTAATTCTCGTCCTCTAAGCGTATTTAAGGAACGATATAACAATGATTCTATGTATATTTTGACAATACTATTCTTGGTACCGACGATAAATTTTTGGGGAAGAGATCGATACGAAAGGTGTGTGATCGCGTCCGTTTGTACATTTATGTATCGTACTATTTCGATGTGATCGTAGGTGTACTATAACGACTTATTACGGTTAAATTAAAGAGAGAAAGGAGGGAGAGAAAGAGAGGGAGAGACAGGGAGAGAGAGAAAGAGATATCGAGGGAATGGTCGAATTCGTGGATCGTTCTTGAACGCTGGTCTTGAACGAGGAAGTGATAACTGCCTACTTGCAATAATCGCTATTGTCACGTTTTAAGGCACGCAACACAATGGTTTAACGATGATCCTAAGTTCCCAGGAGAGTGATCCGTTATTGCAAGAGATCGAGCAATTTTTTTTTTTTGGTAACTTTAATACCTGATGTATTATATCTAGCGAATCGTGTGGGATCGTGATACGAGGGAACGCATCTTCGCGAACGGGATCGCTGTTCGCGGGATCGTTTAGCCGTGGCGATCGTTTGTTGAATGCATATCAGTTACAATTGCCTTTGTTAACTCTGTGTACTATATATTAACTACTTACGTTTCTCGACATACCGAAATTGTACCTGGTATGCAGTTTTTTTTAATGTTTTATTTAATCTGGATGTTTTACAGGATGTATACGGCTCGTTTTGCAAGCTTTCCGCGTTTGTAGGGGATCGTTACTTAAGCCGGAGCAAAGAGTCACGCTGTGAAGAGCGTGCTTTTAAAATTACGAATCATTGGATCGCCTTGATGTGTAGAAATTATTGTGAAATAATTGATCGAATATACATTTACAAAGTTCCCGTTACATCGCCATTGATCTATTAGTTTACATATAGATGCTTTAGATCTTATTAACATTTTGTTATCCCCACTTCCTTGTATATTTTATTTTCATTTTTATACTGCCGTTAAACTGTGTCACGTGGCGTTTAACGAATCATGTACAAAGTTTATTGTTAATATATAATTGTAATAGTTAACGATAACGATATTAACATACCGAACGATTGATCTGTTTCGTCGAATCGTGCCATTTTACCAGTGTTGTATAAACAGTTGTATTATTGTACCGATCAACGCGTCGAATCTCTAGAGTCAATAATTCTCGATTTACGTTCGTTAGGGCGGCAGCAACAATTTGTCCGATTTGCTGCCAGCTGACAATAATATAATACTTGACAGACGGAAATGGCAAAATTGTAGGAGGACTCATCGCAATCGGCATGGAAAATTAAAAAGTCCCGCTGGCAATTAGCACTGCTTCGTCGCTGGTTCATTTATTAAAATAGTTCTTTCTCGGAGGAAATAGAATTAAAATTGATAAAGCTCGATAAGTGTAAAAACATGATCAGTTTTTTTTTCAATGCAACGATAACACTGGCTATTATATGTTTTATATACTTTTAAAATTTACGATTATTTTTTTTATTACGCGACTTAAAATCGAAGAGTTGCCCAGCGATAAAATACTGCTAATGCCGAGCTACTCGATTGTATGCGTTTCAGGTTGCACCGGAAGGCGCCGCGAAAAGCAATGAACGTTTTGTAGATGTTCCGCCAGGAATAATAAATAAAATAAAAAGAGGGCAAAAACCATCGCTGTACGAATAAACGGAAACACGTGTAGAATATGTGTACGACACTTTAATAGGACCTTTGATTATTTATCTTAAAATTATTCTATTGTAAAATACTGTAATAACTGTACGAATAGTACGTAAGTTCTAATAAAAGAAATGTTTCAAATCTTGGAAGCATCAGGTTCACGATTTCATTCTGTTCTATTGGTGCTACGCTCTTGGAACGTTGGTTGCGCTTTAGACTTTTCGATTTTAATCAGCCTCTTATCCTTTCCGATGTAATTTTACGGGTCAAAATCATTCTTCTCAATTAAACTCCATTCCATATGCAGATTCTTTAGTTTCCCGCCGCCGGGGCTGTACCTTGCGGCGCGGCATCACTCTCTGTCTGATACTTCCTAGCATGAGTACCTTCGGCCGGTCGCTGTCCATCAGCTGTCGTCGATCCCGGCTGAAGGTAATCAGGCCTGTCGCCGCCTCGGAACAGCTGGTCCCAGAACGACCTCGGAGGGCTCCTTCCACTAGCAATGCTCGCCCTCAGGTGGTTCAAGTATTCCGTTCTGTTCCTCAGTATATCCATATACTCCAGCGACCTGAAAGCTACGCACATGGTGATCCCGACGAAAGAGGTGATGGTGAGGAGGCCGATGAGCTGCCACGAGAAATTCAACAGGATCGGGACAACTTCCGCTTTGTCATCTATATCCAACAGGGGCGCCAAGAAGCTACCCAGAAGGGCGCAGACGAGATAAATGGCCACGATATTGCAGTAGTCCTCGAGGGCGCTGTGAAACACATGCCTCGAGACTAGATAATAGAGGACGCTTCCGGTCGTGGCGATACCGATTGCCGCCTGCGGAGAGTAGTAGTCCGTTCCAGCCGATACCATCACCAGCCCCGCTGCCGAGGCTTGCACGCACCTCATCACGGTCCAGTGATTGAACTCTTCGGTGGCAAGGGCGAAATGAAAGGCCACTACCAGCAGAGTGCACGACGACGCAGCCAATAAGTTGTTTAGGTAAACAGTAGGCTGACCTTTAGCCCACACTCTGTGCTGCACCGGGTGCACAGGTGCCATACTGAGGCTCTGATGGAATCGGACAAGCAGAGTCAATATTTGATGCTTCAGAATGATCAATAGTTTGCGGATGTTTATGCAAATGCATATATAGATACGCAAAAATTATATTACATATGTTTTGTTAAAAGGCATATGTAAGGCTGCCATCCGTAAAATCATTAATCTAGAACAGAGAACATTAAAACTCCAGACATTTCCACTTGAAACCTAGATACTGTTAACTATTTCTTATATGAGACAATGAGAGCAATAACGGACTAACCCACATTTTTTTCCAAATTGAGTTAGTAGCAATAACGTATTCCAATAGAATCTACTAATCGTATAAAATAGGAAAAAAAATTTTTAATGTGGGTTGTTCCATTGTCGCTCTCCGTGCCTCATGTTAGGTACGATATCACAAGACAAACATTTCTGTACATTATAGACTGTAATCGCAATCAAGAAATAAAGATAAAATACTTATGACTTTTTGAGGGAGCAGCATCTAAAAATGCGGATCACTACCGAAAATCCCCCCGGACGTCCCCGGTCGCCCTAAAAAAGAGGACAATTCCGGGGAAACCCGGATGGATGGCAGCCCTAGGCATGTGCACATATGTTACATATTTCTTTTGTATCTATCTCAGTGTATTCGATTGCGATCATAGATCAATTCTCGAACCGTTACGTGACATTAGTGGTAAGTACCAATGTTGATATCATGCGAGTAGCGTGTCATTAGTAGAGACAAATTATTCATTCATTACAATCGCTCGATACACATAAACAATTTCAATAAAATTAAAGAGGGTTGGCCATTTTTTTCTCCCAACACCCGAAAATAGTAAAATTATTAATTTTCACTCTTTATTCTATTGCTGCAAATAGGCAGTTGAAACCTTTAATGGAAATAACGTCGTTGCAATTGCAACTGCTCAGAATGTTCTCCAACAGACATAAGTTATTAAAAATTCAACATTTATTAAAGGGGGAGCCTGGTGTAACTAGCAGAAAATCGAGGCATTTTACGGGAATTTTTTTTAAAGAAAATAGTTAATCGATCTTTCTGAAACTTTTAGGATATTGTATTGTCAGATTAAGGTAGATAGAAAAAATTGTATTAAAAAAGAGTGGCAAATAACAGAGTTATAGGGACTTATGCCCAGTCCGTTGGCGTCTACTGTATTCATCTAAAACCAAAAAGTCAACAATTTTTGTTTAGTTTATGTGTGCACGCACAAATCGTATAAATGCATAACTTAAAAGAAGCAAAATTGAAGAAATTGCGGCCTCCTGAAAAAAGTTCACTTTTTCCAACGAAATTTTGCCTTAAATGGGTACAAAAAGTTATGTACTTAAACAATATCATTATACCAATAGCTAAGCTGTGTGAAGAAAGTGTTCACAATTATCCGTGCACAAGGCCAAGTGGATCGGTTGAATATTTTTGGAGTTACATTTACAACACAGGTTTTCTGGTAACCTGGTGCTCCATAGCAAAACCGGCTACATCCTCTTTAATTTTTCGAATTTCGTTTTGCGGCTTTGGGAACATATTATCGTGATGTTCAACTATTGATTTATCAAAAAAAAATCGGTTTCTTCGCCCCGCTACACCAGACTGCCCCCTCAAGTCACATTTACAAATTCTTCCAGCCACACTACAGAAATTGGGTAACTGTCGATCTACCCTCAACAAATTCGATAAAAATAGACAGGCCATATTTTACGTGCATATTTGAATATGCTTTTTACATATATTACGTGCATAACCATCCGCAGTCTAGTGATCAAGAATCTCACTATGCGCCAATTACCTGAAGACCGATGAACACCAGTAACTGGCCAGCGAACACTGTGCCCGCGGAGCCAGCGGCGATGCTGGCGTCATCTATGGCGTCCAGCCGTAGTAGCCTCCGACCAAGTGTCATGCAACCGACGAATCCTGACATTCCACCGACCACGTGGACAACTGCGGAGCCCGCATAATCTCGGAATTTCACGTGCCTTCCGCTTAGTACGTGGGTGGTCATCCATCCTTTCGGCGTCCATGCCCAGTGAATCAAAAGAGGCTGCATCAACGCGGCCTGAAGGAAGCCTATCAGCAGGTAACCGACCGTGTGCGTCCTGCCGACGATACCGCACGTGCAAATCGCCGCCGCGATTGCCACCGCTGCCCAACCAGCGATAGCTTCGTCTTTATCGACGGTACCGTCACCGATCCAGTATCCTCCGCCGATCAACCCCTTCACGTCGCCGTTGTAGGCGACGACAAACCCCACCAGACTGTACGCCATTGTCACGCTGCAGAAGTCAACGATATTGTGCAGCAGAATTAAATTGACATTGTTGATTGGCACGCTACCAACGTGTATCAGGGCGAAGCCGATGCGCAACAGGATCACGAGAACGATCCGGAACATACTTCGCCACGCGTACTCGTGGGACGATAAGGTGGCGTTATAGGGCTGATGTAAGTGATTTTGGCTCGTGTCGTCGTAGTATGTGTAATCCATATCATCCGGAGGAATGTTAAACATCTCGCTGCTGGAGGTGACCTTTCAGGGTCGAGGTATCTTCATTCAATAAAACAGTTCCTTCTCTATAAAAACTACCCTTGCCCCGTGAGTTAGAAAATTTGGCAAGGTTATTTCAAACGTCGAAGCTCCATGTGTCTGAATCTATCCTCAATAATCTTCTAGTGTTTCGACCTATTGCGATCGAATTCCATTTAGGTCCAAATCGCCCGTGATTTTCATTAAGGCGGGTTTCCCTATACGCGACTAGACGCAACGTCAAGAATTTCAAAGTCGATTTTCTTGAAAATTAAGCGCGATATCAAAAAAAGTTACTCTTTCTTTTCTACTTATAATATCGTAAGTCTGGGATAGTTCGACCACTTTTTGGAAAAGAAATTGTAGCGTCGTTGTTTTTCACATATTTGTAGTTTTGTGCAAATTAAAGCAAAGGGTATTTATAAGTTATAGTGTGCGATAATTTCAAATATTTATTTTCATTTTCAACCAAAAACATTGGCACTGCAACTGGTCAGTCTCAACCGCATGCCGGGGTTAGAGCGTCCACTTACTACGGGTGAGACCGACCTTGAAAAATAACAAAAAGTGTAGCTTACAAAAAGTATAATACACGAGGAAATTAATTGATATGTTATTTCTTCTTCAGTTTTCCACATAAATCGCAAACATTCTCGTACTTTGAGCATCTAGTATCCCGAAACCAACGACTGTAGCGTACACAATTAATCTAATTGTCGATTTTCGAGATTTCAAAATAGTTTTCTCCGCATTCCACGCATTCGTTTTCGTCCCACTCTTTTAACGACATATCACTATGTTTTAGAATGGAATTTTCGCTCCCTGAATCTGAAGATGGGTTTACAGTAAAAAAGACACATGTAGGTAGTGTTTAGAAAACGTTGCGATGTCAGTTAGGAGAATAAGAAATTAAAAATACGAGCATGCTATGTCCCCCTCGACATCCTACTATTTTCGTCTGAAAGAATTTTTCGTACCATTCATATTCTTCGAGATACTTGCACTTTTTCAGATAAAACGGACACACTGTATATTTAACTAATGTGATCGGACTGTCCCGCATTAATGTGGTCGGAATATCCCATAATCAAGGGAGTGATCGACCACCTTGTGAAAATAAATTAAAAACGAATACATACGTACTGTTGGGGTTACACTGTAGTTTTATGCATATTATATTCCCCAATATTGAAATATGGTAAGTCAGGGTGAGATGCTCATACGGAAGAGATGGGCAGTGAGAGTATTTTTTAGAAGGAAACGCCTGATTGCGCTGCCTCGACGTGGGTACAAAGTGTCATAGAAAAGTAACATTCATAGATCAAAGTGTTGGAATAGAACGTTTTTAAAGGTTGTACATCCACTGTGAAATTTAAGCTAGTGTTTCAAAATGTTTGATCAAGTTTTTGGTCATCTTGTTTGTGTTATTTGTACTGAATATTTTTTATTCTTAAGATGTATTTTCGATAGTGCATTGTTTACAGTGTTTTTAACCTTAAAGTAATCGGGGTTACGTTTATTAGTCCAAGCGAAATGGGAATGGCTATCTTACCAGGGCTTTAAGGGAAAGGTGGTCAATTATGGTCCAGGAGAGCTGGCCATAGCTGTATTTGATGTAATTTCGGATATTTTGGTGAAATTCGAAGAAAATTATTTCGAAACCAATAAAAACAAGATTGGCTAAGATTTAAGTCATGTGGTTATTGGGTTCATGAAAATTGCACAGAGTTTGACGCTGTATGTCATACATGCGGATTAGAAGACTCACAGCAAGAGCCCAATGAAGTTTTAAGCGGACAAAAACGAAGGGGGACGAAAACTAGAAAGAATTTGAGATAACCAATTAAGGACCACAACTCGTTAGTCTGAAAGGTATATATGACCATCTTTCCCGGACACTATGGGAGATATGGGCAATGACACCTTTTTTCATTTGTAAAATTTGTATATTAAATAATAATTTTTCGTTTATTGATATTAGCGGAAGTGTAGACAAAGGATTGAAGTTTTGTTCTACATCATTTTCGTTGCTTTATTTCAAATAGGTTGGTTGTAGCAGATTCTAAACGAAACTATGACCATCTCACCCGGACTTACCCAACTGCAAATAAATTTACGTCTTTCAAATATCACCAACATTGTAACTTGGTCTAAAAACTTTCAGACTCGCGTTAAGTCTTAAATGTATCTTCTAACTTGAATATGGATTTGTGACAAGGGTCAATGCGAGATCAACAACAAGCGCATTCATTTCTTTTGTGCCAATGGCACACGGCACTCTCTCTTGCGACAGTCTTAAAATATCAGTACTGACCGGACTCTCCCGGTGGTCGAACTATACCGAACTTACCCTAAGTACATAAATCGAGAAAAGGGAATAAATTTTTTTGATATTACGCTTCATTTGGTGAAAATCGACTTTAAAATTCTTGACGATGAGTCCAGTCACGTCTAGGGAAACCTACCCTAATGAAAATCACCGGCGATTTGGGCGTAAATGGATTTCGCCCTACATATGCGAGCCTTGCAGCAAGAGGAGTGCAGTTATGACGTGTATAATGCGTGTTAGCCACGATTTTCAAAGGGTAGTACCTAACGAAGCTCGATCCAAAACAGTTTTGCGGTAAGGACTGAGAGTTCTATCACAGTTCGCATACCAGATGGCATAGCCTTCCCTACTCCCTGGCCAGATCTTCGAGGAACAGAGTCCTATTCTTTGGCAATACGGCGTCAGGCCGTTAACCATAACGGAACTCTCTCTCTCTCTCTCTCTCTCTCTCTCTCTCTCTCTCTCTCTCTCTCTCTCTCTCTCTCTCTCTCTCTACATTCAAATAAGCAGTCCCACGGCACCCGATAGTTGGAAGGCCCAAATGGTCACCAGCCATCGCCTGACGCCAGGACTGTTTAGTCTCATGCACCCCCATTCAGGAACACACGCAGCCTAAGTCCCAGTCATAAACCATCGAAGGCAGGACAGCGTGGAACCATCTGCCTTCGACCCCACCCTTAAAATTGGTGATGCTAACATGCGTAAAAAAATATTGTGCATCGTTCGGCACACGGTTGATGAAAATCCGATAACAAATGAGCGATTTATTGCAAATTTTGAATCTGCATCCATTACTATTTTGTGCAATACGAATGCAAAACAACGACCCACTCTCAAATGTGTGTTGACAGGGGATGAGGATATTTCCACAGGCAATGATGGACAAGAAGGCTCAAGAATAATATTATTTCTTTCTGTCTACAAGAAATGCACACATATTTTTCCATATTTGATTAATAAAGCAGCAATAAATCAATCAATTCTGCTGTTCATAGTTATCGAAAAGTAACCGTTCTTTGTACACTTTGGTGCAAGCCAGGGGCAGCTCTAGATTTGAAGAATTCGTCAAAAATAGAAATAATCACCTATCACCTTAAAAAATATATTTTTTCATTAGTGTTCTCTTTTTAATCTTACGTCAAAGCAAGAATTTTAGAAATAGCCTTTTCTAATTTACTCGGGATTGTAGAAAATCGAGCCGCAAGTCCCTCATACGCAGATATGGGCAAAATTTTTATTTAAATAAAATACCAAATAACCGATAAAAATTAAAAAAAAAATCGTCATTCGTTCGTTAACGTGTGTTAACTTTATCCGACAGATGACGAATCTGTCTTTACTTTTGAACTTTTAACTTTTTTTCGTCATTAGAGAATTTTATTTAAAAAAAATTTAGCGCATCTCTACATATACCTAAGGCCTCATTCACATTAGTCAAGTGACTTGACTTCAAATCGCTTGAACTCAAGTAACCGTAAACGCTAAATTACCAATGTGAACTTGTTATATACTTGACTCGAAATATCCTTTCAAGTTTCTTTCAAATTTCAAGCGAAGTATACATTCCTTCGTCTTTAATTGTCTCAAAATACAACTTGACTAATGTGAACGAGGCTTAAATACCAACCAAAAAAAGGTACAATCCCCTTTTCACACAAAACCTAAAACCAAATGCATACTTACTACACAGAAAACACGGTGCAACTATATATCATTACAAACCCGACATAAAGGAGCCCCCAGCACCCTGAGATACCGATCAGATTCCCGGTATTCCCGACAAGCGCGACGCGGTGCGTGGTAGAACGTTTCAAATATTCAATATATGCGCGGGCCTCGCAGCGCCGCTGGCCGATTGGTCGCTGCGCTCTGAGCCAATGGCGGCGGACAAAACTTGGCCCGCGCATGTCACGCCATTGGCCGTCGCAAGGTCTGGGTCTCGAGCCGCAGGGACGAGCCGGCAAGCGATGCCGCCCGTCGTCCCACGTAGTCGCTCGAAGACGGTCGTTGGTTACTCAGTGCCAGGTGTCAGTGACTCGTGAGCAGGAAAGGGGAGATCGCGAAACGAGAAAGTGCCCCGTTCCCGACGGAGGTGACGTCTGAACAGGATGGCCACCGTGTCCTGTCGCGCTCTCTGCATCGTTAGGTGGTACGAGGTGTCCCGCGTGCTCGGCGTCTCCTCCACCCTAGCCACAACAAAAAACTACCGGAACGTGAGTGTTGTTATTCATGATTTACCCTGCGCTTTCCACCAGCGATTCGCGTAGCTCGATCCCATCGTCCTCTCCGCATCCTGCATCCTCTCCACGCATCTGCTCCTTACTGTCTCCCCTGTTCGTAAACGCATTGTGGGGGGGGGGGGGGGGGGGATACTTTCTAAACCATATAACGTCTTTCCCACTCTTTCATCGCGTTGCCTCGTTTCTTCTTCTTCCTCTCCCACGATGGCCACTTTCTTCGGGGCAGGCGACCAACAGGCTCCCAAAAATAAATCGATGATTAACGGAGTCCCGTTTTTCGCTTTGTCGCCTGCGAATTCCGTTGGTGCTACATACGGTGCATACGTAAACATGCTCTTCTGCCGTGTGTTCAGCTACACGGACACCAAAGGAACGGTATACACGGTTTAAAACATTTATCTCGCGATTAACGTGCTGCTGAATATTGTGCCTTTGAACCGTTCGGTAGTCACGATCCCGATATCCCGTTACGAGGAATCGTGTGACACGGACACGTGTAAATTCGTGCTCCCAGCTAGTGTTTACTATTACGTGAACGTTAAGTAGTAGGGTAATGCCGATTCTAACTCAGGTCCTCTGAGGGGAGCGCGGGGGCGGGGGGAAGTGAGGGCGCGCGGGGGAGCGCGGCGGAGGGAAACATGGGCGCGGGGCCTGCGGGGAGTGGAAGACCGGTTGCGCGCGCACGAGCCGTGGAGTGGGGGAAGCCGCGATGATGGAGGGGATCACTCCGGGCCGAGCCGCCGCGGAGACAAGGCCCGCCGTCGAAAACTTTTCAGGGGGAATGACCCCCAAAAATCTCTTTCAGCCCACCCCAAACATTTTTTCAAACCCCCCACCCACCCCGAATTTTTTTTCCGACACAGAGAAATAATAATTTTTGATTGGAAATTGTTTCGGAAGATCTCGGGCAATGTCGGCTTTTTACGAACCGCGTCTTCGGAGGGAAAGAGACAGAGCATCATTTTAAAGCTAAATTCGGAGGAGAGAGAGAGAGACAGCAATACTTGGTGGCAGAATCGCATGCATTCTAAAAATTTTCAAAATGATTTTCAATCGCAGCGTCTCGCGCGATTGTATGTAATATGAGTCCTCCTCTGGAGCGGCCGTGCAAGGTGACGTCATTTGGCAGCGCGAAGAACGAAATAGAATTATGCAGCGTCAGCAGAATGTTTTGTCCCCAACGCAGAGAAATAATAATTTTTTGAAATGTTGAATCTTAAAATTAGGTGGTGAGGAGAGAAGGGGGAGAAGGAACACGGGTGAATGAAATTGAAAAATAATATGTGTTTACGAAATTTATTTAAAATTAAAAAAATATAATTTAACATTTTTTCTTCCTGCGAGCATGAGCTAGAATAACATTGATGGCGCATGCTACCAGTTCGCAATCTACATGATAATCCTCACAGTAATGTTCGCTATCGCGTATGATTTTAGCAGCACGACGCGCATCTAATGTTTCGCAGGCAACATCGCTCTGCTGTAGCATGTTAACAAAAGTTTTAAATTTTACTCTCGCATCTTCCGCAGTTTGATACATCCGCGGATACATATATTCTATACATGGCTGAAGATTAAATAAAAACGATACTGTGTCCAGTGTGTAATATAGTGTATCATCACATTGTGTAATCTTTATAATTGGTGAATCAAAGATCTGAAAAAAATCCACCGTTAAATCATCAATTCGCATCGAAGGTGATCCAGGTAATCGTGCACGTTCTTCGATGGTTTCACAGCTGTCGAATAGCAAACCCCATGTATGCCATGATAATATGAGATGATTTCCATGATTGTCGCCGAGAAGAACTTCTACATCGACTGTAGGTCCTACGTCGATTCCAATTTCCAAATATTTGCTACCCATGGATGTTAATGCATATCTTCTAACCATGATACGCGATCCTTGACGCGGACTAAGAGAACAATCAAAGCTATGAAATTGCTCGCTCGTATTAGGAACAAACATAACAATTTTGAGAAGATGTGAAAATTATGCCTTACCAATCATTATATATATTCTCCCCACGTGGAGCTACACCATCATCTCGCACAATCGGAACGAAATAATCTTCACACTCAGCGAGTATTTCATCAATGGTGCTGTACATTTTTGTTTCAGAGCACTATTTGTTCCGTCGAAAGTCACTGAGGCTACTGAGCGATTGATTGAATAGCGTCCGGGAACTGGCTTAAATAGAGGTGCAACTGCTTTCCCCACTATCACATTTTATTCTAAACCCAACAATTTTTCAAAAATGATTTTCAATCTTAGCGTCTCGCGCGATCGTGTGTAATTTGACTCCTCTGGAGCAGCCGTGCGGGATGACGTCATTTAGCAGCGCGAAGCAGGCGCGAACGAAATAAACGTCGAATCTTAAAATTAGGTGGCGAGGAGAAAGACGGGTGAATGAAATTGACAAATAATATGTGTTTAAGAAATTTATTTAAAATTAAAAAAATATAATTTAACATTTTTTCCTACGAGCATCAGCTAAAATATCATTGATGGCACATGCTACCAGTTCACAATCTACATGATAATCCTCACAGTAATATTCGCTATCACGTATTATTTTAGCAGCATGATGCGTATCTAATGTTTCACAGGCAACATCGCTCTGTTGCAACACGTTAACAAAAGTTTCAAATTTCATCTGCACATCTCTTACATTTTGATGCAACCGCGCATACACATAGTCTATACATGGTTCAAGATTTAATAAAAATGTTACGGTATCCGGTTTGAAATACAGTGGCTTATTATGTAGTGTCAGCCTTACAATCGGAGAATTATAGATTTCACAAAAATCCACCGTTAATTTATCCATTTGCATCGAAGGTGATCCAGGTGATCGTGAACGTTCTTCAATGGTCATACGACTGCTACATAGCGAACCCCATGTATCCCATGGTAACGTGAGAAACATCCCACGATTGTCGCCGAGAACCATTTCCACATCAATCGTAGGCCGTACTCTGATCCCAATTTCCAAGTATTTGCTGCCCATGGATGTTAATGCGTATCTTCTGACCATGATCCGCGATGTTCGACGCGGGCTAAGAGAACAATCAAAGCTATGAAATTGCTCACTCGTATTAGGAATAAACATACAAATTTTGAGATGTGAAAATTAAGCCTTACCAAACAACTGTATCCTCCCCGCATTGAGCCACGCCATCATCTCGCACGATCGCAAAGTAATAATTCATGCGTTCAACGTTTGCTTCGGCACTGGTACTGTACATTTTATTTTCAGAGCAGTATTTGTTCCGTCAAAAGTCACTGAGGCTACTGAGCGATTGATGGAATAGCGTTCGGGAGGCGTCTTAAATAGAGGTGCAATTGCTTCCTCCACCACACCATTTTTATTCTAAACCCAAAAATTTTTCCATAATGTGTTTCAATCTTAACATCGCAGTATGTAATTTGAGCCCCATCCTCAAGGATAAAAGTCTCGACACGTGTTGAACGTCGAATCTTAAAAAAATATGAAATAAAAATATCAAATAAAAAGAAAAATGTAAAAATATAAAAATACAATATAAAAAGAAAAAATATAAAAAAATAGAGTATAAATAGAATACACAAATATAAAATAAAAAATAAAAATATAAGCCTCAATTCTTATCTCTAATTAAACCGCACTATTCTCAACATTTTTGAGTTCTCTCTATACAAATAGAATATAAAAATATGAAATAAAAATATCAAATAAAAAGAAAAATGTAAAAATATAAAAATACAATATAAAAAGAAAAAATATAAAAATAGAGTATAAATAGAATACACAAATATAAAATAAAAAATAAAAATATAAAAATATAAAAATACAATATAAAAGAAAAAATATAATAATTTAATTTATTGCCCACTTTCGTGTTACAATTTAACGATCATATACTCTTTCCATTTCATTCCCATGATTGCATCAGTGTAAGTCCTGTCCTTCTAATGTATTCTGCTGTGTCTTAACAATTTTTTCTATTTTACAAGTGTTTTCTAATCTATTATATATTACATAATCTTCTTTTATCACTTTCCTGTTCTTTTATCACTTTTCTGTTCTTCCCATCTTTTTCCATCTCCCTATTATCTCCTGCAGAATAGCCAAGTCTTTCCCTTCTCCTCTAATTACCTCTGTCCAATTCCTACCACTCTTTCCACTTACTTCACATGCTTGAATCACGTGTTTCACTGTTTCTTCCTCTTTCTCTTTTTCCCACATAAGTATTCCGACCTATCTCCTGGTTTCCTTGCCACCTCTCTTAATTTTCTTAGGAATTTTGACTCCTATACTTTCATCTCTCTTTCTTGTTCTTGGATGTCTTTACTCATCTGCCCTATTTTTGTCCACACTTCTTCCCCATTTAATTTCTCGTTTTCCATTTTTCATTTGACCATCCTCTCCCTTCCAAGAATTTGATTATCATTCTTTCCCTTTTCGTTACTTCATTTCCTCTCATTAGTCTTCCCCAACATTCATATCTTATCGATGCTTTATCCGAATTTATTAGCCTCTGTTCAAACTTCATTGCCCTTACTCCAATTTTAATTGCTATGTCATCTCTTCATGTTTCCTTTAACAACCAGTATGTTGGTGTTGATCTCTCCAATTTCATTAACCACCCTATGTATTTCGCCTGCAATTTTTCTATTTCCTCATACCTTCTCCATCCCCATATCTCTGCCCCATACGCCGCGGTGCTTCTAACTAGCGCATCAAGCAGTTTAATTCTTCTTTCAAAGTCATCTCTGAATAATCTTTCTCTAATCCCCCCATACTTTTCCTAGTTCGTTGTTCTCTCTCTCTCTCTCTCTCTCTCTCTCTCTCTCTCTCTCTCACTCTCTCTCTCACTGTATAACATAAATATTCCATTTCTCTTCCTCTCTCCATTTTTCTTCATTCCAACAGAATCTTTCCTCTTTTCTTCTTCCTCCAGCTTTCTTGCATATCATTATCTTAGACTTTTGCACATTTAGCTCCAAGCCTTTCTTCTTTATGTACCTATCTCTCGAATCTCTTTATCATATTCGTCAGACCCTATGCATTATTTACCATTAACACAACATCATCCGCGTATGAAATTGTTCAAATTTTCCTTGTACCTATTACGACTCCTCCTTCAAGTTCTTAGCTCATTTCTTTTCTCCAGGCCTCCAAACGCGACACTGAAAAGTCCTATCAGTTCCTTTTTTCACTCGTTCAGATCGACGTGAGCCAGAACGGTTTGTATCTATATTTATTTAATTTATTTTTGCATTAGGACTAGAATTTAGTACGTTGCATTCATTCTTGTTATCTAATTGTAAAACTATCACCTACAAAACATGTTACAGAATAGGTAAATTAATTTCCATCCATTTTTCCATTTGTTCTTCTAATCTTCTCTTTAGAATTTCCGCGTATATCTCGTAACCCATGTCCATCAAAGTTATGCCCCTATAGTTCTTAACCATTTCCCTTTCTCCTTTTTTTTTAACACAGGACTTATTATTCCTTCTTTCCATACTTCCGGAAAGTCCCCTTTCTTCCATGTCCTGTTTATGACCTTTGTTTGATTACCTATATTTTATGAAGATGATTGCGACCTCAATGTTGAATTAAGATATAATTTAAATGCAGGAGTTTAAATTTTAAGTCTGTTCGACTTTTAATATCATACATGATTTGAGTTCATATCGACGTGAGATCGGTTTCTATCTATATTTATCTAATAAATTTTTGTATGAAAGGTCTTAATTTATAATTTTTTTAATATATTCCATAAAGATTGGAATTGTATATTTCTTACGAATACGTGTTTACCATGTGATAATTGTTGGTTGGGGGGCAAATTGTAATTATTCAATATTAGGAGCGATTGGGCCATATAATAAAATAAAAGAAAATACAATTAAATAAGAAAAAAAATACAATACAATACAGTACAATATAAAAAACAATATAAACATAAAAGAAAAGAAAATATAATAATAAAATAAAAGAAAACACAATTAAATAAGAAATATAATAAAAAAGAATATCATAATGAAATAAAATAAAGGAAAATACAATTAAAGAAATATAATAAAAAGAATATAATAATTAAATAATAGAAAATAAAATAAAATAATGAGAAAAAGAAAATACAATTAAATAATAAGTATAATATAAAAAGAAAAAAATATAAAAATAGAATATTAATAGAATATAAAAACACATTATAAAAAGAAAAATATAATAATATAATTTATTGCCCACTTTTATGTCACAATTTAACGATCGTATACTCTTTCCTTTTCATTCCGGTGATTGTGTCAGTGTAAGTTCTACCCTTCTAATGTGTCCTGATGTGTCTTAACAATTTTTTCTATTTTACAAGTATTTCCTAATCTATTTTATGTTGCATAATATTCTTTTATCTCTTTCCTGCTCTTCCCATCTTTTCCATCTCCCTATTATCTCCTGTAGAATAGCCAAGTTTGTCCCTTCTCCTCTAATTACCTCTTTCCAATTGCTGCCACTCTCTCCACTTACTTCACATGCTTCAATCATGTGTTTCACTGTTTATGCCTCTTTCTTACAAAGCCTACGTATCCTTCCTTCTTTCGATAGCCAATATTTACATGCCCTTGTTTCACTACTCTGTATGAATCTTCATATCCTTTCTAATTCACCTCTCCTTTTTTCCTTTTCCCCCATAAGTATTTCGGCTTATCTCCTGGTTTCCTTGCCACCTCTCTTAATTCTCTTAGGAACATTGACTCTTTTATTTTCATCTCTCTTTCTTGGTCTTGGATGTCTTTACTATATGCTCCATTTTGGTTCACACTTCTGTCCCCAAAAAAATATAAAAATGCCATAAAAAAAATATAAAAATAAAACACAATACAATATAAAAAAATATAAATATAAATGAATATAAAAATATAAAAATACAATTAAAATAGAAAATAAAATACAACATAAAAATCAATATAACTATTAAATAAAATAAAATAATATAATAAAAGAAAAGAAAATACAATTAAATATAAAAAAATATAAATATAAAAGAGAAGAAAATGATATAATGATATAAAAGAAAATATCATTGTATAATAAATATAATAAAAAAAGAATATAATAATCAATATTAATGAAAATACAATACAATATAAAAAACAATATAAATATAAGTATAAAAGAGAAGAAAATAAAATAATGAAATAAAAGAAAAAATATAAAAATAGTATATAAATAGAATATAAATAGAATATAAATAGAGTGTAAAATATAAAATAAAAAAGAAAAAATATAAAAATTCAGTATAAAAATACAAAAAAAGAAAAAATATAATAATAATTTTATTTATTGCCCACTTTTATGTTTCAATTTAACAATCATATACTCTTTCCACTTCATTCCCATGATTGTATCAGTGTAAAATCGGCTCGACCATATCAATCTGAACGTGTACAGAACGTCTTCGCACCACTTTCAACGTGAATCGAACGTGTATCATACCACTTCGAACGTGAATCGTACCACTTTGAACGTGTATCGAACGTCTATCGTACCTCTTCGAACGCATATCGAACGTCTATCGTACCACTTCGAACGTGTAACGACGTGTATCGTACCACTTCGAACGTGTATCGAACGTCAATCAAACCACATCGAACGTGAAACGAACGTGAATCGAACGTCTACCGTACCACTTCGAACGTGTATCGTACCTCTTCGAACGTGTATCGAACGTCAATCGTACCACATCGAACGTCAATCGTACCACATCGAACGTCAATCGTACCGCTTTGAACGTGTATTGAACGTCTACCGTACCACTTTCAACGTGTATCGAACGTCAATCGTACCACTTTCAACGTGTATCGAACGTCAATCGTACCACATCGAACGTCAATCGTACCACTTCGAACGTGTATTGGACGTGTAATGAACCACTTCTATTGTCTTAATCTAGCGTACATCACATGTAGGAGATTAGGTTGGGGGAAGGTGAAGAAAAAACATTTTTAATATACATTAAAAAAATTGATTATATTTTATTTACGCCTCTGGTGTTTAGACCACCAGTTGAATATTTTAAATACATTTTGCATGGCACAGTGTTTTACGTGTCTACCACATCGCAGAGTATTAATAGCAATAAGAAGATATTGCGGTCCATGATGTTAGTCCCGATATTAGTTCATGATGTGTTGTCGCAATATCTTCTTATTGCTATTAATACTCTGCGATGTGGTAGACACGTAAAACACTGTGCCATGCAAAATGTATTTAAAATATTCAACTGGTGGTCTAAACACCAGAGGCGTAAATAAAATATAATCAATTTTTTTAATGTATATTAAAAATGTTTTTTCTTCACCTTCCCCCAACCTAATCTCCTACATGTGATGTACGCTAGATTAAGACAATAGAAGTGGTTCATTACACGTCCAATACACGTTCGAAGTGGTACGATTGACGTTCGATGTGGTACGATTGACGTTCGATACACGTTGAAAGTGGTACGATTGACGTTCGATACACGTTGAAAGTGGTACGGTAGACGTTCAATACACGTTCAAAGCGGTACGATTGACGTTCGATGTGGTACGATTGACGTTCGATGTGGTACGATTGACGTTCGATACACGTTCGAAGAGGTACGATACACGTTCGAAGTGGTACGGTAGACGTTCGATTCACGTTCGTTTCACGTTCGATGTGGTTTGATTGACGTTCGATACACGTTCGAAGTGGTACGATACACGTCGTTACACGTTCGAAGTGGTACGATAGACGTTCGATATGCGTTCGAAGAGGTACGATAGACGTTCGATACACGTTCAAAGTGGTACGATTCACGTTCGAAGTGGTATGATACACGTTCGATTCACGTTGAAAGTGGTGCGAAGACGTTCTGTACACGTTCAGATTGATATGGTCGAGCCGATTTTACACTGATACAATCATGGGAATGAAGTGGAAAGAGTATATGATTGTTAAATTGAAACATAAAAGTGGGCAATAAATAAAATTATTATTATATTTTTTCTTTTTTTGTATTTTTATACTGAATTTTTATATTTTTTCTTTTTTATTTTATATTTTACACTCTATTTATATTCTATTTATATTCTATTTATATACTATTTTTATATTTTTTCTTTTATTTCATTATTTTATTTTCTTCTCTTTTATACTTATATTTATATTGTTTTTTATATTGTATTGTATTTTCATTAATATTGATTATTATATTCTTTTTTTATTATATTTATTATACAATGATATTTTCTTTTATATCATTATATCATTTTCTTCTCTTTTATATTTATATTTTTTTATATTTAATTGTATTTTCTTTTCTTTTATTATATTATTTTATTTTATTTAATAGTTATATTGATTTTTATGTTGTATTTTATTTTCTATTTTAATTGTATTTTTATATTTTTATATTCATTTATATTTATATTTTTTTATATTGTATTGTGTTTTATTTTTATATTTTTTTTATGGCATTTTTATATTTTTTTGGGGACAGAAGTGTGAACCAAAATGGAGCATATAGTAAAGACATCCAAGACCAAGAAAGAGAGATGAAAATAAAAGAGTCAATGTTCCTAAGAGAATTAAGAGAGGTGGCAAGGAAACCAGGAGATAAGCCGAAATACTTATGGGGGAAAAGGAAAAAAGGAGAGGTGAATTAGAAAGGATATGAAGATTCATACAGAGTAGTGAAACAAGGGCATGTAAATATTGGCTATCGAAAGAAGGAAGGATACGTAGGCTTTGTAAGAAAGAGGCATAAACAGTGAAACACATGATTGAAGCATGTGAAGTAAGTGGAGAGAGTGGCAGCAATTGGAAAGAGGTAATTAGAGGAGAAGGGACAAACTTGGCTATTCTACAGGAGATAATAGGGAGATGGAAAAGATGGGAAGAGCAGGAAAGAGATAAAAGAATATTATGCAACATAAAATAGATTAGGAAATACTTGTAAAATAGAAAAAATTGTTAAGACACATCAGGACACATTAGAAGGGTAGAACTTACACTGACACAATCACCGGAATGAAAAGGAAAGAGTATACGATCGTTAAATTGTGACATAAAAGTGGGCAATAAATTATATTATTATATTTTTCTTTTTATAATGTGTTTTTATATTCTATTAATATTCTATTTTTATATTTTTTTCTTTTTATATTATACTTATTATTTAATTGTATTTTCTTTTTCTCATTATTTTATTTTATTTTCTATTATTTAATTATTATATTCTTTTTATTATATTTCTTTAATTGTATTTTCCTTTATTTTATTTCATTATGATATTCTTTTTTATTATATTTCTTATTTAATTGTGTTTTCTTTTATTTTATTATTATATTTTCTTTTCTTTTATGTTTATATTGTTTTTTATATTGTACTGTATTGTATTGTATTTTTTTTCTTATTTAATTGTATTTTCTTTTATTTTATTATATGGCCCAATCGCTCCTAATATTGAATAATTACAATTTGCCCCCCAACCAACAATTATCACATGGTAAACACGTATTCGTAAGAAATATACAATTCCAATCTTTATGGAATATATTAAAAAAATTATAAATTAAGACCTTTCATACAAAAATTTATTAGATAAATATAGATAGAAACCGATCTCACGTCGATATGAACTCAAATCATGTATGATATTAAAAGTCGAACAGACTTAAAATTTAAACTCCTGCATTTAAATTATATCTTAATTCAACATTGAGGTCGCAATCATCTTCATAAAATATAGGTAATCAAACAAAGGTCATAAACAGGACATGGAAGAAAGGGGACTTTCCGGAAGTATGGAAAGAAGGAATAATAAGTCCTGTGTTAAAAAAAAAGGAGAAAGGGAAATGGTTAAGAACTATAGGGGCATAACTTTGATGGACATGGGTTACGAGATATACGCGGAAATTCTAAAGAGAAGATTAGAAGAACAAATGGAAAAATGGATGGAAATTAATTTACCTATTCTGTAACATGTTTTGTAGGTGATAGTTTTACAATTAGATAACAAGAATGAATGCAACGTACTAAATTCTAGTCCTAATGGAAAAATAAATTAAATAAATATAGATACAAACCGTTCTGGCTCACGTCGATCTGAACGAGTGAAAAAAGGAACTGATAGGACTTTTCAGTGTCGCGTTTGGAGGCCTGGAGAAAAGAAATGAGCTAAGAACTTGAAGGAGGAGTCGTAATAGGTACAAGGAAAATTTGAACAATTTCATACGCGGATGATGTTGTGTTAATGGTAAATAATGCATAGGGTCTGACGAATATGATAAAGAGATTCGAGAGATAGGTACATAAAGAAGAAAGGCTTGGAGCTAAATGTGCAAAAGTCTAAGATAATGATATGCAAGAAAGCTGGAGGAAGAAGAAAAGAGGAAAGATTCTGTTGGAATGAAGAAAAATGGAGAGAGGAAGAGAAATGGAATATTTATGTTATACAGTGAGAGAGAGAGTGAGAGAGAGAGAGAGAGAGAGAGAGAGAGAGAGAGAGAGAGAACAACGAACTAGGAAAAGTATGGGGGGATTAGAGAAAGATTATTCAGAGATGACTTTGAAAGAAGAATTAAACTGCTTGATGCGCTAGTTAGAAGCACCGCGGCGTATGGGGCAGAGATATGGGGATGGAGAAGGTATGAGGAAATAGAAAAATTGCAGGCGAAATACATAGGGTGGTTAATGAAATTGGAGAGATCAACACCAACATACTGGTTGTTAAAGGAAACATGAAGAGATGACATAGCAATTAAAATTGGAGTAAGGGCAATGAAGTTTGAACAGAGGCTAATAAATTCGGATAAAGCATCGATAAGATATGAATGTTGGGGAAGACTAATGAGAGGAAATGAAGTAACGAAAAGGGAAAGAATGATAATCAAATTCTTGGAAGGGAGAGGATGGTCAAATGAAAAATGGAAAACGAGAAATTAAATGGGGAAGAAGTGTGGACAAAAATAGGGCAGATGAGTAAAGACATCCAAGAACAAGAAAGAGAGATGAAAGTATAGGAGTCAAAATTCCTAAGAAAATTAAGAGAGGTGGCAAGGAAACCAGGAGATAGGTCGGAATACTTATGTGGGAAAAAGAGAAAGAGGAAGAAACAGTGAAACACGTGATTCAAGCATGTGAAGTAAGTGGAAAGAGTGGTAGGAATTGGACAGAGGTAATTAGAGGAGAAGGGAAAGACTTGGCTATTCTGCAGGAGATAATAGGGAGATGGAAAAAGATGGGAAGAACAGAAAAGTGATAAAAGAACAGGAAAGTGATAAAAGAAGATTATGTAATATATAATAGATTAGAAAACACTTGTAAAATAGAAAAAATTGTTAAGACACAGCAGAATACATTAGAAGGACAGGACTTACACTGATGCAATCATGGGAATGAAATGGAAAGAGTATATGATCGTTAAATTGTAACACGAAAGTGGGCAATAAATTAAATTATTATATTTTTTCTTTTATATTGTATTTTTATATTTTTATATTTTTATTTTTTATTTTATATTTGTGTATTCTATTTATACTCTATTTTTATATTTTTTCTTTTTATATTGTATTTTTATATTTTTACATTTTTCTTTTTATTTGATATTTTTATTTCATATTTTTATATTCTATTTGTATAGAGAGAACTCAAAAATGTTGAGAATAGTGCGGTTTAATTAGAGATAAGAATTGAGGCTTATATTTTTATTTTTTATTTTATATTTGTGTATTCTATTTATACTCTATTTTTTTATATTTTTTCTTTTTATATTGTATTTTTATATTTTTACATTTTTCTTTTTATTTGATATTTTTATTTCATATTTTTTTAAGATTCGACGTTCAACACGTGTCGAGACTTTTATCCTTGAGGATGGGGCTCAAATTACATACTGCGATGTTAAGATTGAAACACATTATGGAAAAATTTTTGGGTTTAGAATAAAAATGGTGTGGTGGAGGAAGCAATTGCACCTCTATTTAAGACGCCTCCCGAACGCTATTCCATCAATCGCTCAGTAGCCTCAGTGACTTTTGACGGAACAAATACTGCTCTGAAAATAAAATGTACAGTACCAGTGCCGAAGCAAACGTTGAACGCATGAATTATTACTTTGCGATCGTGCGAGATGATGGCGTGGCTCAATGCGGGGAGGATACAGTTGTTTGGTAAGGCTTAATTTTCACATCTCAAAATTTGTATGTTTATTCCTAATACGAGTGAGCAATTTCATAGCTTTGATTGTTCTCTTAGCCCGCGTCGAACATCGCGGATCATGGTCAGAAGATACGCATTAACATCCATGGGCAGCAAATACTTGGAAATTGGGATCAGAGTACGGCCTACGATTGATGTGGAAATGGTTCTCGGCGACAATCGTGGGATGTTTCTCACGTTACCATGGGATACATGGGGTTCGCTATGTAGCAGTCGTATGACCATTGAAGAACGTTCACGATCACCTGGATCACCTTCGATGCAAATGGATAAATTAACGGTGGATTTTTGTGAAATCTATAATTCTCCGATTGTAAGGCTGACACTACATAATAAGCCACTGTATTTCAAACCGGATACCGTAACATTTTTATTAAATCTTGAACCATGTATAGACTATGTGTATGCGCGGTTGCATCAAAATGTAAGAGATGTGCAGATGAAATTTGAAACTTTTGTTAACGTGTTGCAACAGAGCGATGTTGCCTGTGAAACATTAGATACGCATCATGCTGCTAAAATAATACGTGATAGCGAATATTACTGTGAGGATTATCATGTAGATTGTGAACTGGTAGCATGTGCCATCAATGATATTTTAGCTGATGCTCGTAGGAAAAAATGTTAAATTATATTTTTTTAATTTTAAATAAATTTCTTAAACACATATTATTTGTCAATTTCATTCACCCGTCTTTCTCCTCGCCACCTAATTTTAAGATTCGACGTTTATTTCGTTCGCGCCTGCTTCGCGCTGCTAAATGACGTCATCCCGCACGGCTGCTCCAGAGGAGTCAAATTACACACGATCGCGCGAGACGCTAAGATTGAAAATCATTTTTGAAAAATTGTTGGGTTTAGAATAAAATGTGATAGTGGGGAAAGCAGTTGCACCTCTATTTAAGCCAGTTCCCGGACGCTATTCAATCAATCGCTCAGTAGCCTCAGTGACTTTCGACGGAACAAATAGTGCTCTGAAACAAAAATGTACAGCACCATTGATGAAATACTCGCTGAGTGTGAAGATTATTTCGTTCCGATTGTGCGAGATGATGGTGTAGCTCCACGTGGGGAGAATATATATAATGATTGGTAAGGCATAATTTTCACATCTTCTCAAAATTGTTATGTTTGTTCCTAATACGAGCGAGCAATTTCATAGCTTTGATTGTTCTCTTAGTCCGCGTCAAGGATCGCGTATCATGGTTAGAAGATATGCATTAACATCCATGGGTAGCAAATATTTGGAAATTGGAATCGACGTAGGACCTACAGTCGATGTAGAAGTTCTTCTCGGCGACAATCATGGAAATCATCTCATATTATCATGGCATACATGGGGTTTGCTATTCGACAGCTGTGAAACCATCGAAGAACGTGCACGATTACCTGGATCACCTTCGATGCGAATTGATGATTTAACGGTGGATTTTTTTCAGATCTTTGATTCACCAATTATAAAGATTACACAATGTGATGATACACTATATTACACACTGGACACAGTATCGTTTTTATTTAATCTTCAGCCATGTATAGAATATATGTATCCGCGGATGTATCAAACTGCGGAAGATGCGAGAGTAAAATTTAAAACTTTTGTTAACATGCTACAGCAGAGCGATGTTGCCTGCGAAACATTAGATGCGCGTCGTGCTGCTAAAATCATACGCGATAGCGAACATTACTGTGAGGATTATCATGTAGATTGCGAACTGGTAGCATGCGCCATCAATGTTATTCTAGCTCATGCTCGCAGGAAGAAAAAATGTTAAATTATATTTTTTTAATTTTAAATAAATTTCGTAAACACATATTATTTTTCAATTTCATTCACCCGTGTTCCTTCTCCCCCTTCTCTCCTCACCACCTAATTTTAAGATTCAACATTTCAAAAAATTATTATTTCTCTGCGTTGGGGACAAAACATTCTGCTGACGCTGCATAATTCTATTTCGTTCTTCGCGCTGCCAAATGACGTCACCTTGCACGGCCGCTCCAGAGGAGGACTCATATTACATACAATCGCGCGAGACGCTGCGATTGAAAATCATTTTGAAAATTTTTAGAATGCATGCGATTCTGCCACCAAGTATTGCTGTCTCTCTCTCTCTCCTCCGAATTTAGCTTTAAAATGATGCTCTGTCTCTTTCCCTCCGAAGACGCGGTTCGTAAAAAGCCGACATTGCCCGAGATCTTCCGAAACAATTTCCAATCAAAAATTATTATTTCTCTGTGTCGGAAAAAAAATTCGGGGTGGGTGGGGGGTTTGAAAAAATGTTTGGGGTGGGCTGAAAGAGATTTTTGGGGGTCATTCCCCCTGAAAAGTTTTCGACGGCGGGCCTTGTCTCCGCGGCGGCTCGGCCCGGAGTGATCCCCTCCATCATCGCGGCTTCCCCCACTCCACGGCTCGTGCGCGCGCAACCGGTCTTCCACTCCCCGCAGGCCCCGCGCCCATGTTTCCCTCCGCCGCGCTCCCCCGCGCGCCCTCACTTCCCCCCGCCCCCGCGCTCCCCTCAGAGGACCTGAGTTAGAATCGGCATTACCCTACTACTACGTTAGAATTGAAGCGGAATCACGGAGTCGGAGGTGGCATCGTTTTATCATCAGCAGGCAAAGCCCGATGAAGTGATTTATCGCATCGCGTTGAAATTACTCGCTCTCTCGACCGTGTTCTACTGCCGCCGTGGAATGAATCGTCTGGCGGCGAGATAAGGGGTTATTATTTACATATTTGGCCAGACCACGCGCCACGTTACTGCGCATACCGCTGGTCCGCAGTGTACGCTGGCATTTAATTGCCGTGGTAAAAATGCTAATTACTTGCGAAGTAACCATACGTACTTTCGTTGGCCACGGGGGGAGCTTCGATCACGAATCGTGCGTTTTAATGTTAATTCCTTTGTCAGAGCTGCGGTTAGCGATCTCGAAGGAGCTTCCCGTCGCATTATCGCCGTCTAATTTCGAAACGGAAAATGACTTCCTTTTAACGCTGCTCGCTACTATAGGCGGGACAAATATTGACGCCTGCTCGCTTTAAGTTGCACTGATAGTTCCATGTTGCAGTGGACAATTTCTTTTCGATTTTTAATAGTGGTTAAACTGCAACGACTAAACATATCGTTTGTCTTAATGTATAATGTAATTAAAGCATTTCTGAAGGATTTTTTTGGCAGTGACTGGTAGGATGGATTAAATGAAATTAAATATGTTAGGCATTGTACACACCACGCCCTTGGAGGTGTATTTACAGTGTGATCGTATCAGCGGTTATTACTTATGGCAGAGAATGGAGTAGGGTGAGATTATGACCGGAATGAGAGCTTCCTTTGAGGTGTGTCGAGTTTAATATGTAGGGGAGAGTGAGCGTAATAAACGCGAGGAATCTAAGCGTGCGAAACAAAGCGGAAGGAATCGCGTGGCCGGCGGCTATTGGGCCACTCGAAATTCGTTTAAATTCCATATTTCGGCGATCAATGCTCTAGAATTTATTTCTATTTCAAAGTACTCGTGCAAACAGAGCTCTCCTCTTGTGACGGGCCATTTCGATTCGAATACCATTTTACCAGACATTTCAATGCATGAGATTTGCCCCACGCTGCGAATGTCCTCCGATATTTTCATGTGACACTGTACATGCGTCATACGCCTCCCGTAAACATGTTTATAAATATTCATGGCCCTCGAGAGGCTGAAACCAGAGACATAGTTACTGCCCCGACATTCATCTTTGTCGCCGTTGCAAATTGCGCTACCGGGTCAGGACGCGACACCAGATAATCGACTATCAGGGAGGCGGCGATTCGAACCTGATACGAAAATTGGGTCACGTAACTCAGACCCTTTAAAAAATGCACGCCGCTTCCTGGGGCAGATAAAAAAATTAAGGGGGCATTTATCATTCCAGCTGTAATGCTGGCCGTGTTCACTCGGCGCTTTTCCGTGGGTCTCTGGTGACTCATTCTTTTAACCAAGAGACTACCTTTTTTTTTAGAGAGTACTTGCCTCCTTTTATTTAATACTGGGTGGAGGGAGTTGGAAAAACGAACGGGGTCATGAATAATTATCTCCCAACGCATTCGACGGTTATTTTTAATATTGCAGTTGATTATCATAAATGGAAGCATTCCGCTATTGACGAAGAATGTATGCACTCTGCATGAATTTTAAATATAATCATTTGGGAGTACTGCGTTTATTAAAGCACAGGCCCGTCGAGCATCCATTAAATCACACATCCGAACATCCGGGATTACGTTGATCATTGTGGGCACGCACGTATCAGGTCATTAGTCATTCGTGATCGATCAGTAATAGCATAATGAACGTTAGAGGGGCACTGGCTAATGCAATTTACTACCAATAACGCCTTCGCGAGTAACAGCTCCTGTGGAATAGATCGTAAAATTGTAGCGGTGCCGGGCAACGTTCTAAACTAGATCGATAGGAGCTTATTACACTTTGTAACTCCATCACGTGATCCTATTGGGTGCAGTTCATCTTCATTCATGCTCGGGGGCAATCGTGTCTGTGGTTGTTGGCCTCGATTTTAGTTTCTTTCTGCTTGTAGTTTACGAATTGTCGTGCCAGCACACTTCAGTGTGCTCTGTGACGTGGATGTCGCATGTAGAAACGCGGCTTAAGGGTCCATTCTACCTTGCCGGCCGAAAAAGAGGCTCATTTTTCATGAATTTTTTTTCAGGAACTAATGTACGGATTTTAATGCTCGTTTTTGGTAAATGTTTATTATTCCCTGCTGTACAGAATTGTATTTTTCATATTTTCGAAATATAATTATAAATGTGCGAATTTAAGTCAAAATGTTTGTGCCTCTGTGAGAACACAGGCACCCTGCGGAAGTCCTCCTGATCCTTAAGGTGATACTAATAAAAAAATTAAAACCGACTTCAAAAACATAAAAATGCACTAAAAGGTAAGAAATAATTTTTCCATTATTTAATCTACGATACTCAATTTTTTTTAAGTCGGCGCCAGATTTACACAATGCAAATGATGCGGCGCCGCCTTAAAAAATATGAGACTTGAAGATTAAATAAGGGAAACAATTATTTTTTACTTTTTATTGCATTTTTATTTTTTTGAAGTTGGTTTGAATTTTTTTTAAAAAACAGAATATGCTCAGGAGATAGATTCATTAGGTGACAATAGTTTTTATTATTCATCAGACCTGGCAAAATATTGAGCCAATGTTGATTGAGCGTAGGATGGGACCAACGGGACATTGTCCTCCTTCGTATAAAAAAAAGTCATCCAAATCGGTCCATATGCCGAGGAGTTGAGCGGGGACAAACATAAAAAAAGTACATATGGATCAACTCTATAACCTCCTCCTTTTTGAAGTCGGTTAAAAAGAGAGAACTGGTATGATTATGTTCTATAGGGATGTGCACATTAAGTGGACTATAATCGTCAATTTATTAGTGGTTATAAAATGGCAGCCTTGTCATGAAAAAGTTCCTTTCCTGACCTATTTTTCGGTCTTTCTTTGTGATTTGAACAAAAACTATTTTTAATATCTGCATGATCGTAGATCACTTCGCGGGGACAAGTCTCCTGTACATTGTGTTAAAATTTCAAAGCGATATCTTTAATAGTTTTCCCTGAATCATTTCCACAGTCTTCTCACAGAGGCACAAACATTGTAACTTAAATCCACATATTTCTACTTAATCATATTTTGGAAATATGAAAAATAAAATTCAATACAGCAAGAAATAAAAAATATTTAACAAAAGCAATCATTATAATCCGTACGATAGTTTCCGAAAAAAATCATGAATATAGGCCCCTTGTTCGACCGGCAAAGTAGAATAATGGACCTTTAAGAAGCATCTCTGTTTGCAACCATTATTTTACGAACACGCGTGCCCTGTGTGTAAATGAGTTTCTCTTACTCGGTTTCAGCAACTGCCCGTGCTTCGGCGCCTTCTAAAAATAGTAGTGTCATCTGTGCTTATCATAAAGCCTCGATCCCACATGTGCAATAATCCTAGCATCTTAATTTCTTCTACGTTGCATCGTGTATGAGAAACATGGCTCAACTCGAGAAGGTAGATGCCCCAATTCGTGTCGCCCGTGAGGAATTACACAAAGTTTATCATCAGCTGGGCTTAGGATGCACAGTGCCGCTAGCAGAATAAAAGCAATCACCCCGGCATTAGAATGCACGGTGCTGGCACCGTTACATAATGCTGGTTACACGTCACGACAGCGTGAATTTCATTTGTCACGATGATTAACTGTAGTAAGCGTCTAAGACACGTGGATGTCTGGCGTGCACTTACTTAGATCCTGGAATTTGTTTCGAGTGATTCATGAATGAAACTCAACTCGCTGAGTAATCGCGCCTCTTGCATTACACCTATGCAAATGTGTACCTTATCGCGATAATATTTGACATTAACCTACTGATGAGGATAAGGCAATTTTCTGCGGGAAACAAATTGTATACCAACTCAAGCTTTATCGATGAGTAAATACTTATTTATTATTTTTTACAAAAGTTGCGTCATAGAAATCTTGATGGGGCTTTAAGCTTTCCTGCAAATTCACTTATCTATTCCCGTGCTATCCATTATCAGTTCAAGGAAGTACGCTTAGAGCATAGAAGCATGGAGGAAGCATGCAATGGACAAAAATGTAGGCGACGGTAGAAAGAGAAATATATACATGGGGGACACCTTCTCTCTTTCTAACATTAAAAAAAAAACGCTGGCGGTAGAAAGAGAAAGGATGTCCCCCATGTATGTTTTTCTCTTTTTACCGCCGTCTACATTTTCGCCCATTGCATGCTTCTTTCCATGTTTATTTCCATTTTGTGTCGCCATGAAAAATCGTCGATCTTAATGAAGCCTGCCTGCATAATTCGCGCTTCTACACATCATAATAACGCGAAATGTCAGTCATACATGCATCCACGTGGCACTCATTTGTTCCCAGCCGACAGACGGATATCCACAGGTCGCGACCCAGAACAAGCTGTTGTGACGCGTTTACATTGAAACTTATGGTAGTCGCGGCTGCCTCAATGCCCTGATTTATCCGTATCGCTGCGAGCGTTTCGTAGTAGCCTGCATCCGTGACATTCAGCACGGAGTGATTCATCCCGTGTAATCACGCGTGTCTCCAGGCAGACGAGGATTTTTGTATCGCCGATTGAATAGCCTTCTAGATTCCAGCATCGTGGAATCATCGAGGATGCTGTATCGCTTGTCGATCAATAAATATCACTGGTAATTGTTCAGACTGCGGCTGAAGGGTGAAGGTTCAAATACTGCTTTGGACAGCTGTTGCAGTGAAATCGTCGTATTGGATATTTGTAGTAATTTGTAATTCCACGTTTGAATGGCAAGGGGGAAAACCGAGAATGTCCATTTTTCGTGATTTTGCGAATTATAGGGTGACTGTACCTAATATCGCCCATGTTCCTAATATCGCCACCCACTATATCTCGCAAAGTAAGCACTAAAATTTATCAGTTATGCACTGAATTAGTACCTAAACATATGTAGGAAGATATACTGTAATTGCAGCGTCATGTGATCAACAATTACAGAAAGGGAAGGATTTTAGAGAATCTTAATAGCGTACAAATTTATTGGGCCGCCACAATTTTACATCCAATTTGGAGAAGGCAAGTCTAATAATTCCGTGAATACAAGAATATCCACTAGAAATACCTAATTAATGATGTACTTAAGGAGTGAAATCGATTCAAATTTTTTCCGTGATGAAAATAGTGTTTTTCTTTTAGCAGTATGGGTGTTCTTAATATCGCCTACCGGAGAACAATGGTCTCGATGTAATGTTTGTTCCGGGTGGGGTCATGAAACGTGCCGAGCAACCGAAATAAACTTTATTTGTCTAATATGTACATCGGAAACCGAAAAATAAAATATTTTTAAAATCTATATTTTTCTAATAAAAATAAAATCAAAGATGGATAAAAATACATTAATAGTGCAAGAAATAATAAAAGCACATGTGAAAATGAGATAAAAAACTCATATATACATGAATTAATCAATATTTCTTGAGTTGGCGATATTAGGTACACTTTTTTCAGGACCCGATTTTTGCGTGTCTTACGTTTTTTGAGCCCTAATTCAAAATTTGTAGGTTTCAACGATTCTAACTTATGCTACACGAAAGATGAATAATTTCTCTTCACTTTGAAACGAACTGCATGCAAAAATATCAATTATTATTCAATGGACAGCGATTTAACTTCTGCCGATATTAGGTGATAATTTTGGTGATATTAGGTACAGTCACCCTACCACATTTTGTTGGTGGCAACTGGCACTACAGAACTGTCGAGTCATAAAGGGTTATGAGTTCAAATGCCCTCGTAAGATAACGATAAAGATTTGGTACCTATACTGATTAAAAGCAGGAAATGTCCGCACTGGAACAAAATACGGAATGTCACCACTCTCTGCCTAAGTATAAGCTTCTGTCGTCAAGATAAAACATGAAATTATAGAAGAAAATTAAATTGATTGAACCTTATTTCTTTAATAGTGGACTAAAGTGTTAATTTTCTTGATAAAGCTGTTTTGTGATATTCCCTGCTTTCCCTTAATTTACAGTAGTTGCTTTAAAAGAATAATTCTTGATATCTCTGTGAGCTAGTGATGCTTGAATTAGCGTTCAAATTGGGGTTACAGATAAAGGTTTCTATCTGAACCGAACCTGGACCTCAGCTTAATCTCTACTGTACGGCTATTAAGAGTTTCTCCTGAACATCACTTTATCAAATTATCGGGAAGTCTTAAATGGTTAAAAGATTCTGAGAATAGAAGGAAAAAAGTGGAGGTTTTTATCTGAACTGCGCAGGAACCTTGACTCAATTCCTATTGCATCTTTCAGATGCTTCTCTCGATTGTTACAGCATCGAATAATTCAAGATTCTCTATCAGTTACCGCCAAGAATAAATTAATCCTGCAACTCACTGCAAGAACTTACTCGCAGTCGTCCAGATCGAGGTTGAAAAATGAGAATTTCCATTTAACCTGAACGTAATCGCCTCGACCCCTATTCATCAATTAAACTTTCTTCATTGCACTGCTCTATCCAGGCATCAACGATTCTATGTCGATTACCGTAAACAATGAATTATTCTCTCTCTGAAATCGAACTCCGATTCGATCCTCGTTGCACCTATTAAATAAACGTTCCTCTGGTTTGCTGCTTCCTCGGGAATAGGTTATCCCCATTTTGAGTCCTGCTAAGCCAGCAATATCTGCTGGAATCGATGCTAAGAATCAAAGACTATTCCAGCTAGCCTTGAACCCTCACCTTACCGAGGCACGATTCTCTTTGGTCAATCGTGGATTCGCGAAATTAACTTTTAGCCTGACTCTGAAGCGACTGCTATGTATATAGCGACCGTGGTACCCAATTTCATGGGAAATGGAGATAATAGTCGAAAGGTTGCCACATGGAAGGTCGGATGCCCGCAGGGGTACCCGATACACTTTTATTCCATTTGCTAACCGGGACGTTCGGGAAACCAGAGCCGTTCGATAAATTGCCCTTATATCCGATCGTCCACGTGGATTGCTGTCTCATGTAGCAAATGGGGGAGCACGGGCGCAGAAAGGTGTCGGTAGTAGAAACCTCGGTCATTACTCCGGCAGTAGTTTGCATGGAATCGTTGACTCACGCGCGCGGCGAACATTCGAGATACTACGTGATGAGATACACGCGGATAGTGATAAGCTTACTGGCATTAGGCAGTGTATACTTGGACGTTACGTAAACTAGAAATACATTCGCACATACATATGCAGTTCAGGGTATATTGACTCAACAAAGCAGTGAATAGTCTCGAAACCTTATCCACAGCTTTGATGTATTCATACATTCATGGTTTAGATTACTGCCAGCTCAAGCACAGCTTTTTAACTGCGACTGCATAAAAGGGTGTTGGGAATAACAGATGAGCCCCACCGTTCGACACTGAAAACTGTGTCAAATTGATCACCCGTGGGCTACTGAGAATTATCCGCGACGATATGTCCGGTCCACCATTTTTTAAGGGTGTTGGCTACTTCCCCGCTGGGATAAGGCAACAGGCTAGTAAAACCATCGAAAACTACACACCTTTTAGAACCATTAGACCCATAAACCAGTCCCCTCGACGTATCCGCTTTCCTCGAGTAACCAGGCATTATGTTCACTGGGTAATACCCAATATAGGTCTAGGTATAGTCTATGCTGGCGAACCTAATAGGGATTTCGAACGAAAAGCATGTTCTCACGTGTAGTCCATAAAAGACTCAGCTATAGCTTTTTGGTATTTTGATAAATAACGTTAATGTCTGTAAACAATTTTATGCATTTTGACACTTGTGGCACAATGCATAAAATTGTTATAATAAACATTGTAGCGTTTGTAATTGTGCCACAAATCCTATTGGGTACTTAAGGCAAATTTAATTATTCATCGACACACATCTTTTTTCGATCAACTTTGAGATACCTGTGTGGCTCACACCCAGAGTAATTTTTGAACGACTGACATTCTCATCTAAAGCGGCTTTCAAGGTCTCTAAAACGTATTCCAATAGTTTTTTTATTGAAATTTCATCACAGTTTTTGTGGAAAAATTCTAGATTACCATATGTCGAGGAAAAACGAAGATAATCTTCAAAAAATTGTAACTTTTAAAATTTTCAATATTAAAAGCTAAAAATCTACAGAGTTGTTGTTCAGATATAATATTTTGAGAAAAAAATAGTTTGTAAGTCGGCTTTGGGGAAAAAGTATTTATTTTGCATGTGGAAGGTACAGAGCGTCAAAATCAGCTTATGGATCGCTCATAACCAGAGTGTCCACGAAGGGTTATAAATGTTAATTAAAAAGAATATATAAAAGAGAGTGCATCAACAGAAATAAATTGAAGTGTCAATGTAAGTTCAAATTAGTAAAACTTTAGCTGTTAATGCTATGTATATGATGTGCCAATTTTATTCGGGTTACGGTGCAAATAAACGACATTTTACAAAGCAAAGGTAAAACTGTTAATTTTTAGATTATATAACAAAATGTTCTAAAAACATGCCAACGTTGCCTCAGTTTGCGATAACCCTCTTCTGGGGGTTCCAAAACTACTCCATTTGAACACAGAGAACACTTATGCCAATCGCAATAATGATCCACAGCAAACTTTGGCGAACTACAGGCGTAACGAGTTTACGTAGCTGCGTGTCTCTTCGGGGTGTTGAAATGCCCCGCTCTGATGAGCCTTAATTACCCCAACAAGATAATGAGCGTAACAGGGTGGTAAACTAGGCATAGCGAAACCGTACGACTGTTAACTTCCTGAGCGTGTCGCAATGCCCGCCCTCCCTGTTAATTACTGCGATGAGCAATCGCGAATTGGAGTGTAGGAAATTCTTGGGGCGATTCAATTCGAGGACTACCGTCGGCCACTCGGGATTTTGTTAGTGTTTCAGGTGCGACGGCGACGAGAAACGGTGTCGAGTGCTCGTTTTCTACTCGAAGTGACGCTCGGGGGTGAAGTTAAGCTGAAGTGCCCCTCACTGCGCCCTTCGCGTCCGTGAACGGGCTAACAGAGATCTTGGACAAAGCATGTCTTGGTTCGGGGGTGATTGTGACTCTTTCAGCCGGCAGCGAAGGGAAAAATATTTGGGAGTTTCTTTGTTGAAACAGAGATACTTGAGGGGCCCTTTGTTATTACTCCAATTCTCACTTGTTATCCACTTCCTTTCGTGTTGGGAGTTGTTTTTAGAATTTATGTTATTTATCTGATATTTCTTTCAGTGCTTTAAATTTGACGGCACAGTCGGGCGTAGAGAGTTATGGAAATGTCTCGTCGCATTGATGTAAAAGCGAGGAAATTTTAAATGATATTCGCACTTTATGCATCGTACTTTTGATGGATTTATATATAGTTACACAGTTTGACCTCGTTCCGACGTTTATTCAACGTCGACAGAGTTTATATCATAGAGAAGTGGCCTCCTTCCGGGTCCCCTTATCGCAGAGACAGTTTTTCGTTCAGAAACCACCATCCTACCCTCGATCGTCGAGTCTCCACTTTAAGTTCTGAGGTCATGAGCGTGTATCTAGAAAATTAGATGACCTTCGCAGCGTTTCATTAACTTAAGTGTGTCTTTTCATCGCGCTGTACAGAATCATAGAACTGTTGATGTAGGATGTTTAAAAAAAGCGGGTCTTCTTTTGAGCAGCTTATGGAAGACTTCAGATCCTCGAGCTTTTGGGTAATAATTACAATTATTAAACTAATTAAACAGGAATACGTGAGTTATTTGTACTTCAATTGCAATTACGAATTGCGTTGTAATTTAATTGAATGAGAGATCTGAATTACGAATTACAGTGTGATTAAATTACTTCGTAATTATAATTCATGGAGTAATTGAAGTGTAATTCTGCGAAACTCTGTTTGGCGTATTAATAAATTGTGTTCTTGTTGGTTTTCATTTACATAGGTCTAAATTAAATTCGCGACATTCCAAGTAACCGTCGCTCGTTTAATCATAGGTTGTCTCCAAGTTTAGTCGTACTAGAGGAGTTTAGTGTTCTTCTTGAGCCAACTTCAACGATTTGAATCATGGTCGGTGAGACAGCAAATTGTCCGCGTTCTTTGGCATCCGTTTTATTGAAAAAAGTTTGCCAAGTAGGTCTTGAATGCTGGCCGTTGATTTATGTAGCGTTACAGTAGACATTCTAGCGCGGTTTCCATCTTAAAATTTTTAGAAATAAGAATGGGAAGCTCGAAGCCAAATGGAGCTTAGTTTGAAATTTGAGTTACTTTTAGCTGCTATATATTATTTTGCAGAGATTATAACGGGTGTAATATTGTAAAAAGCGAAGTACTCTTAAGCACTCTTTTATCTCTACAGTTCTCGAAAATAATGATCTCTCATTTACCTCTTTGATCTTTTAAGTCTTCTCTCCTGCAGTGAAATATTAACGTTAAAGCTCGAGTCGTTGAAAAGCAGCCGCAGTAATTCGACAGAATTGATTGAAAGTGTTTTCGTTTCATCTCTGACTGAAGGAAGGATAATCATAAGTAAATATTCTTATATCCTTCTGCTCTGAGTTATAAAAAATAATGAAGACATTATTAGTTTATTTCTCTGCTTTCCCAGCGTTTACTCTCCTGCCTCCAATAAACTCAAATACGTTTATTAATCGAGACCTCGATCAAAGTCTATACCGTTCCGACTCAATCATCTTGGCAAACCGCGTCTTCTCCGCTTCGAACGCTCCTCTGTTAACGAAAGCTTAACCTAGGACAAGGTTCCTGAGTCTTGATTGACAAATCCTAGAAAAATCGTCCACGTTGTACAGGCGGAACCACAAATTCGGCCCAGCGAATATTCGCAGCTCTTGATCACGAGTCAAAACGCTCATCATTTGCAAAACAAGCGCAAACTGCGGAGGTAGGTAAGTATACGCAAATACTTTGGCCAACAGTTTGTCGAATAATGTGTGGTTCCACCTTCAACATGAAACTTCCGACCTCCACATCTATCTACTAAATTACAAGCACTATTTTCCATTTAAAATCCATGTAAAACTGAAAATTACTAGCACCGCTATTACCCCAACAAGTAAAACGTTTCTGCTCAACGATAACCATCATCCCCGCGACTTTCCATTACCATTAACAAATATGCACGTAGCCATCCAGGAACGAAGAAGCACACATTACTTCTACAACTAATTGCTCGTAAGAATCCCGTTTCCTGAGTGGCTCTGTAGTAACCCATTTGTCTGTGCACGAGCATCATAGAGCACCGCTATATACGCCAGTACGTGCACATTGTTATAGCAGTTACGGGGGTTGTATAGAGGGATACAGACTGCGGAGGCTGCGGCAGGCGCCATGGGCATCGATCTGTTCCACTGCCACGTTCTCCTGACCCCGACGGAGTCGCTCGCTCCGCGAGCGTGAATAATTCTTATCTGAATGGGGTTCGAGGCGAAACGATTTTGTTTCCAGCCCAGAGGCGCGGGATACACGTCGATGTACCTTTACGCGCGATCATGTCGTTCCGGGTGTATCTGTATTCCTATTTTTAAAACCAATATGTAGGCACATACTTGCTGCAAGTATTGGGCGTCGAGGAAATGGGGCTCGCTGCCGCGAAGCGGCTTTTTATATAAGAGAATTTATAGGAGATTTGTGTACTCAATGGGGCACGTTGACTGATTGAAATTTATGCTCCGTGAAGAGTAAAGAGGGTTTAGGTGGTCTTGAATGGCGTGACCTTGATAGGATCAGGAATTTGGTGGAAGACAGTGTTATTAGATCCGAGATAAAGTGACACAGTTCATCTGTACTAGGCTTGGGGCTTTAGTCTCTTAAGTAGTCGTAGCACGGTCGCAGACATCGTTTACTTTTCTACTTACCACTGTTACTCGCGTGTGTAACTCTTCTTCGCACACGTCGGAAGCTCGATAGAAATCCGAGGAGCACTCTGCTGACACAAAGGCTTACTCTTTCACGAAAATCCTATCAGGCTGAAAGGGCAACCAGGGACACAGCAAACGAATCTGCGCCCCGAAGATAAACCAGGGGAGAGGCAGGCTCCCTGGAGGAGATGGTATCTGTCTCCAGGAAAATTATCCACCGTCGGGGAACCGAAGCCTAAATGGGGGAAGTTTATATTAGAGCGAGTGTCTCAGTTAGCAGAAGTTTCCGAGGTTATTAAAGGCGGTAGCAGTTTTCAAACTGGGGTGTGGACGTGGTACCGAGAGAAGATGCCCTCCTTTTACTAGTTTTTCAACTAAAATGAGACGTTTCCTTGAAGGAGGCCTCGATTTGCATCTGAGATATGAATTACCACGAAACCAATCATCTATGTAGAGCGTTCCTAATTCGAAAGAATTACCTGTGCTGTGACTGTAATCTCAGCCCTTCGTGCTTCGATTTTTTTTTTACCTTGCCTGCAAGCGGCTGTTGGTAGCGGTCATCGATTTTGTTGGAATTGTAGGGCATCAAAAGCGACTACTCCATTATCCACACCCCATAAATTTCGCGGAATTGCGATCATGAATCCTCGACTTGTCTCGCCTTAATGGTAATGATACAAGACAGCCAGGCTTGCGTAAAAGTTGGTACAGCAGCGCTGCACCTGTGCAGCTTGCATCGCGTGCAATTCATGTTAATCGTTAATAAACTTCTGAGTGCTTTCACACTTTTAACCCTCCATTACGGTGTCGTTCCCAATTTCTCGGCATGCACGAGGTAAGTCGCTGATAGTAAAGTTGAAATAAGAACTGTATAAATAGAGGGGTAAAAAATACTATTAAGAGACGTTATAAAAACTTTGACATTGCATAAACTATTGTACGATGTAATTTAAATACTTTGGTTCAATGATCTGAGCTTAGTTTATAAATTACTGTCTTTTCTGTTTTACTTAATGAAGCCTGCTGTACCAGTTGTTATTTCACAATTGTTTCCCCAAGTACCTACTGCCGAGATTAAAGGAGCCACTTCGCAGTCAACAATTCCATTAAACGGCTTTTTTAATCCCCCTGATCTTTTATATCAGCGAGCTTGAAATTGCTCGTTAGAGTCCAATTATATTATCGCTCCCTTCAATTAGCATGGAACAGACGCTAATGGACAACCGGGACTGAACACTGAATCAATTTTACAGTAGTGAATTCAGCAATACGAATTACTAGTGCGTGACGGAGTTGAGCTTTCAAAGTGAAATTGTTAATCAAGCAAGTAATCATCTTGTTCGACGAATATTGCTCAATACCTGCTGAATCGTCTTCTCTCTTCGCATCGATTTAACTATTTTTATATAAATACGTTTTCACTTTTGAACACTCGGAAGTTCTGTTTGTGAATCTTGAAGGAAAGTACTAAAGCTTTTTTATTCACACAACCACAATGCCAAAATATCGCTGCAGTTATTCACCAAACAGTTCTACATATTGGCTTTCGTTTCTCTTGCCAAGCAAACATACGTTGTCTCCGGTTGAAATTGTATTTTTACCCCAAAGGATACTTCTAAAGGAAATGGAAACGGTATCGTTCTTATCCTCCACATTGTTTCTCCCTTATCGTAGTTTATCATCGGCAAAATCTATCTTGCAGCGCACGATTACCTACACTTTTTGATACGTATATCAAAGCCCCAGAGAGTTACAATTTACTTAAGATAAAGTTCTCCCGAGTACGCCACGTTCTTTTTTATCTCTGTTACTTCTTTTAAAAACGATTTCCCACCGGCTATCGTTTAAATCGACGAATTCATCGTGACGAGGCGATAGCTCGTTCCACGAAGTCGTTGTGCACGGTACCGGAACGACCGATGATCTCACAGTTCCGGAATACCTGCGATTATCCGCCTCCATTGTGTCAGGAACGATGTCCAAAGACCTCGGGAATCCGCTCGGACGCATTCACAGGCTGAAGAGAGATTCTAGTGAGAGAAAGGACATAATGGAGGTAGGGAAAGCTCGACATACCCTTTAATGAGTTCTGCAGGACGACTTTGTCGAGGGGAATTCTGAGGAGAAAAAGTTCGCAGGAGGAATCAATAATTCATGGCATTTCTTGTCATATCTTTTCTTTATCCAGGGAATTTTATCAACTTCAGGAAGTTTTTTCTTAGGAAAGACACTTATTCCTTGATTTCTTTCGTCATCTGTAGTCGAAGCTACACAGGAAGGTTTTCAAGGAGGATGAAAGTTAGCTCGTATTTAGCAGCTGTCGAGTTTCGGGATTTGGATTAGTTTAGCTGTTCGAATGGGATTTGTAACCCCGTGCACAACTCACGGAGCAATTGAATTTTGAAACTTCCTATTGCTCTGGCTTCTTAAATCCAGGAACTTTCAACAGTGGTATTGGTTAAAAGAGGTACGATTTCAGAACTCACGATACAATTGTGTTATACCTATCCATGAAAACCTGGACACACATGGTTCCAAAGAATTGGTGCGAGTATACACAGCGAGGACTGATATCTAGGAATCGCATTGAAAGTTTCTTGGCCGACACTTGGCGAGAATCGAATTTAGTCCTGCCCGTGCCAGCGATGCAATTGAATCGGTACGTGTCCCATTGAAGGAGGCTGTTAAAGCGATAGAAATTCTTACTATTCGAAAGCCCTTTTGCACTCTTGTTTAGACATATGTGTAAACTTTAGAGTCAATGGAAAATAAGTTTTCATTGCAAAGTTGTGATTAGATTCATTGTAGAGACCGGAAGTAGGTAATACTTCATACAAATTTCACTTCAAGTTGCGATAAATAAATAACTGGTGGCACAGAAGTCGTCACCCGATGTTAATACCTTCTAGTTTTTTTAAATTTATTTTTTACTCACCAAATTTATTGTCCATAAATATGCATAAGTATACCCTTTAAGAACGCAGAAAAATTGTGTTGACGTTCTTACGTACTTTTGCGAGCAAATTAATCTCCCGCTTTGGTGATTTGTTATGGCCAGCCAGATCCCCCGATTTAACGGCCCCAGACTTCTTTCTTTGCGGCTGTTTGAAGGCATTGGTTTACGGGAATAACCCACGAAATCAAAAATCTAACCCCACAAATTCTTCGCACAATCACGGAAAATGCAATAAAAAGACCGCAAGTTTGACATTTCTCGGATATTATCCGCGAACTTGCTGTCGTAAAATGTATAAGTCTCAATAAATCGTACCACAAAAGACATCACGTTGTTTCATTTAAAGCCAAAGTTATAGACTAACAAAATCGGATGATGCCTTTTGCGTTACCTTTTACATAACCTCTCTACCTTATCTCCCTAATTTCAGAAAAAATGATGAAGATACCGTTAAATAATAATATGGAACGAGCAGTGTGTGTAAAAAAGCCGAGTAGAGCGAATTTAATAAACAGATCGTAAAAGTGGCATCATCGTCGTCGCGAACATTAGCTGCACGAAGGCAATTTAAAATTCAATAACTCTACAGTGTACCTGCCTGTATAACATTTCCACCGTGTACGCGGGAAATTGCGAATAGGTTCTCGGTCCCCTTTCCATTCCCTGTGTCTGCTCCATTTTCATAATCTCGCCGAAATATTTTAAGCCAGTTACCACATATGCTGCCCCGTTTACAGGAATTTCAATTAGGTTGATAACGCATCGCGGCTGGTTAGTAGTATTTCAAAAAGCACCCAAGTGCGCCCTGTCGAACTTGTGAATTCAAAGCGTTTGTTCCTGCTACAATTACGAATTCTCTGCCAAATAAGCTCCTCTTCGTTCCTCCAGACAGAAATCCTTGTTTTCCTACCCCCCGGAGCATATTTTAGAATTGCAAATGTCTCATTAGCTAGATACGAACTTGGAAGCTCGTTATAGGAATGTGACAAGTGTTTATATTTATTTAACGACGAGCAAGCTTGCGGGTTAGCCTTGGGGGTCCTTAGATCGGGCGGAATTGTCTCTGGATACGAAGGCATTACTAGGCGAGTCACGGGAAACTGGGTTACCGTAAAGTTATCAGTAAAATACTGTGTCCTCCCCCGAACTGATCGCCCCTTGATAAAATCGAGAATCCCCGTGAGAGGTGCTTCTGGTGTGGGATTCAATTGAATCGTGATCTCGGTACGCTCCGCGAGGCACCTCTCCGACGCGAAAGACGAGAGGAATGATAATAATCGATCCGGGGAGTTTGCAATGGTCGTAACTCGTGGGAGAACAGCGGACTGAGCAGACGGCCCGAGGTCTCCAAATAATTTCAGGATATCAAGTTCTAAGGCTTTTATCTTCATGCTCAGTAAACAACCGACGTACGATCCTTTTTAACCACCCGCTTGAGCAGAACACAGAATCGTTCCAATAAACACCAGGGGAAAAAAGAATCACGAACAAATACAGGACTCTAATGCAACATTGAGGAGCATCCTCTGCCAGAGACCCGAGCGTCTTGGAAAGTCATTTCCATAATGGTGTCCCTGGGGGAATAAATATCGGCTGGATGATGCCGAATGCCTCAGACTCCGCGGGAACGAGATGAGCTTCATTCCCCGCAACTGATTGTGCAAACAGGATTCTCCACGAAAATTTATTCGCGTCGGCGAATTTCATTACGTATTAATCTTCATTTGCCGATGTGGAGTATCAATCTCCGTGGGGCATCACGGAACGTCTAATTCATCCCTGCTTTATTTCTCGCAGCTCCTTAGAGCAACTTCAATTACATCCATCCCCTGTCGCAAGAAGACGTCTCCTTCGCGCAACTTTCATTTCACGGATGGCAGAATTGACGCGAACTATCATTATGAAAAGCCAGCCCCTTACTCCTAGCTCGCGGAGCAACACAGAATTGGTAGCCAGGCGAGCGAGCTCTTCCGCCAGCAACTCTCCCGTTCCCGCCCTTTCCGTATTGCGTTACGTTGCTCGTTTAAATCCGAGATCCTTCCAGCAGATTTCCGTGGACATTTAATCAGACCACTTCGCTGCCGTGACCCACCGTCTAGAATTATTCCAAGGGGAGCGGGGGGGGGGACACCTAGGGGGGAGGGGCGGCGACGTGGAAATAGAGGGGAATTATTTTTACGTTGCAACATAAAGCGTGTACGACGGATTCCGCGCGACCATCTCGACCCGAGGCAGCTTTGGTATTCCCGTTTGACCATCGGCCAAAATTTGTGGCTCGTCTGTGGGCCTCGAGCCGCGGGACGCGAGCGGAATTCTTTGAGACTTTCAACCCGCACGATCGGACGCGAACTGCGACGGGATTTAACGCTCAACGACTTTTAAGCCGTTGTATACAATGGGTCGTCGCTGACCCATTTCCCTGTCGAAACTTGGTCAAAGGAGCGAAAAGCGCTTCCACTTCCGCGTGGATTCTATCGATCGACCCCGATATCCGGGAAATTCGTTTTCATCTACACATTGTTTGTACAAGTTTCACAGCTTTGTGTTGTACTCGTTTGCAATTCCGATGGCGTGCTAAGAACGATTATGAAGGATGGAAAGGTTTTTCCATTCGGAAGGCTTTGTTAAAAATTTACTTGCCTTGGGGACTCTTTCAGGTTATTTTTTTTAAAAGGTTCTGGATTCACAAGGGATGTCAGGCAACTCGGAAAATCAGAAAATTAAGCAACTTTGTGTGTAAGCTGAGTAGTTTATGTAACAAACCTATTTTTTGCTGGTATCAAAGTGTGGCTTGGGGGTTCAAATCAACCTTTGAAAAAATGCAGAATTTTCTGTTTCGTGGAAAACCTCGAGAACGGAGAGAAATGTTGAAAAGAAGTATAAACAAAGTTACATTTTTTTATCTACAAATCTGCGAAAAATAATTATCGAAAATTCCATACTTTTCAAGTTACCTCCACCACAAATCCTTAATTCGATAATTACGTTTACGCAGTTTTGTAGATATAAGAAAGGATGCAACTTTTGTTTAAATTTCTTTGCAATATATCCGACCGTTCTCGGGATATACCATGAAAAATCAAACTTTGATTTTTTAAGGGTGGATTGCAGCCCCTAAAACTGGACTATGGCACCAACAAAAAATAGGTTTGTTTTGCGAATTTCCGGGTTGCCTAAATTCTCTTGTCAGTAGCAATGTTGTGGTTGGATTTTATTTGCGCTACTGTATCAATGGGGTGTGTTGAATTAGTAACTCACGTTCAAATTTTGATAGAAACGTGAAATTCAGCGAAACAGCGATCACGTACCAGGTAATCACTCCATAAAGGTACAGAAAGTTTGTTTACTGCCCGCTGAATCAGACTATTGTTGCTGACCATCCATCCATTAGGCGGGACGTTTGTTAATCCCACCGTTTGTTCTCCATGAAATTGGAAAAAGCTTTTATCGAGATCCAATCAAACATCCCTCCTACCCCACCTTCTATTTATTAACCATCATGTTTCTCACGGATGCGTCGGAAAAACATGTATATTTATGGACTTGAAATGAAAAAGAAGAACACTGCCAGTTTTAAATCTTCCTCCGTCCTGGGCAAAAATGATTTTTGCCGCCATTTATATTCAATAATGACAGTGAATAAAATTTTTGGTAGGTATTTGTTGAATTACAAAAGCGTTTTTTAATCAAAAAAATGTAACAAGATAAAATAAAATATATAGGTAGGAGGTAAGTACCAACCTATCTTTTAAATCTAAAAAGAAAACAATCTTATAAAACAGTTTAAAAAATCAATAAAAAATAGTAAACCCGTTTATTGGTTTTAATTTTCTTTTCTCACCAATTTTGCCGCTCTGAACATTTGTTCTGCTTGTGCCTCCCTAGATCCAGTCCCGAACCCTCTATATATCCAGCAGAAATTTGTTTTCAAGAGCGATAAATTTTTTATTCTGGATCTCGACAGTATTTCCGATATTTCTTCGTCTGAGAAAACTCTTTTAAGCAATATTCCAAGAACTTTTATGTACGTGGAAATATTTGACCGATGAAAGAATGCAGACATCGCCCTTGCGTTTGTTCAAAAACTCGAATATCCGTCGTGAAAGCCGCGCAAGTCTTTGAATGGAGATTCATGGACCCTTTAATAAAACATAGGGAGGAAAGTCACGGGTGTTCGATGAATATGCACGAAGCTGGGTGGGTTGAGTCCATTGTATACATATGACAGTCAGACCTAGAGTGAAAATTCTAATTGCAACTTAATCTTTGAATTAAAGGACAACGTGATAGGATTCAAGCTTGCTTTCCTTCTCTGCTTTCAAGCACCAAAACAAAAGCATCCATCATTTCCATAAGAATACAGAAGGAAATATCGGTCCGCTGAAGAGTGAATACACGAAAGCTCTCAGATCCGATGGCAAATATCCTGGATTCTCGGGAAACAACCTGGAGATCCTTCTAGCCTTTCATTCACAACATATCGTTTGTAGGAAAAGCTCACGGTTGTCATCGGAGTAATCGATAATTAGTTTCGCATGGGTGGAACGTTTTAATTAGCCAGATAGCTTGCGTGTCCCCCAGCAGTCCCGTTTTTATTACAGCAGCGTAAACTTGAATTTAGAGTGAGGTCGTTGAACTCCGCGGGACCATTAGCCCCGAATTATTTATTCCGCGACAGTGGCGCACGTGAGAGAGACAGTTTTTGGAGGCTCAAAGCACATTGCTCTTGGCCGTCGACCAAAATTTAAACAGGTCCGTCTGTACTTATATGTAAATGACGATAGAGTCGTAAACGTGAACCCACGCTCGCGTATCCTGTTTCGAGCCGCTGAGGATATTTTGGAGTCGCGAATGAGCTCGTTGGGAATCTATTTTTGCGAACCGTGCAGCGGGCAAAAATACGAGGAAAGTCTGCAGAGGTGAACAGATTCCTTTCACTCTAACATTAACAGATGAATATTGAACAGATTGTATATCGGGATCTATTATCGTGTTACGGTGAACATGATAATGTACCTATAGCATTAAAAGTTACGCACTGCGGTACCCGCGAGAAGCACGGCGTATCGCAACGGCGCAAAGCGGATCCCATTTTGAACTGAACGATCAAAGCACCATTTACTCGACGGCGGCTGTATTCATTCGTCTCTAAACACGGCTTCAGGATAATTAAGGGTGTGATTAAGAGGGTGGCGAGGATTGAAACGAGGGGAGAAAGAGACTTATGCAAATGCTTCCCACGAATCTTTCGCCCTCGATAAAGCCCAGGGAAGTTTACGATTGTAACGTTGTGGAATAGTCGGTGTTTCGTTTGTTTTATTCCGGAACTGTGTCCTGGCAAACGCGCAGATCCAATCGTGCCACGACCCTGGCCCGACTCCAGTATCATCGTGACCCCACGTTGACCCTGTATCCTGGATATACGCCAGCCTCCTGGCGTCTGTATACGCATCGCCTATGAGGAGTTAATCCGTGTGAAAACGAATTCTTCTGCTCCTCGGTAGTCCTGACATTAATGCCGAATTTCGAGTGATCTGTTTGGGTTGTAGTTAGGGGATGAAGGCTCGCGTGCAGTGTCTGTGGACCCAGGGATGGAGGGAACTTGGTAATCGAATTGTAATAGTGGATGTATGACGTATTGTAATTAGAATGTTCGATACGTGACAAGCGAAATGACGATTGATCCAGCGATTTGCAGCATGTGGAATACCGTCTCTGTTATATGCTGGTTCAGGTGCGCTGTTAATTGAACGCAAACAGTAGAGAGAACGAGGGAATAGCAGAAATAGTTCTACATTTAATGGGCACATGTAGAACTGTCTTTGTGCAGCCGGGTACGAAATGGGTCTTTAAAATGTCGTAGTTATTCCAAGCATATGAATAAATGAGACTACTATTCGTGTAGTAGAGGAAGGATTTACTTGGTACACTTTGGTTTAATCCACTGTTTGAAAATCTAATACTCTGTTTCGATGAACTGAATTTTTCTTAATTCGAATCTCCTTTCTTTTTTAATTTTACCATCACTATGTCATTTTCCACATGTAACCGTATTTGTTTAACCATGTTTTTCTCTGTTCCAGGAAACATGGTGCAGGAGATGGTGGCACATCTCCCAGAGGAGTCTCACTTTGACGACGAGCTCGTTCGCTCCGATCTTGAGCCCGATCCTGGCCAAAGGAATGGAGGATCCCAAGAGCTCATCGAAGGAAACGAAGATATCGAGATTGTCCAAGGATAAAACGGAGACTAGCTTGGTTGTTCAAGACGCACAAGACGCCGGTGAGTGATAGATCGCAGTGAAACCCGATATAAGAAAAGATGATTCGCTGTATTCGCGTAAAAGCACGCGTCATAAAAGCCTCCCCTTCGGTATTGTCGAGTCACAGTACCCGGAGATTTTATCAGCTTTCTTATGTTCGTTGTATGGGTTCCGCTTATATCTCGATACCTCTGATTTTGTGAATGGAAACGAAAATCGCTCGCATCTCTATTTAGTTCCATCCAGTACGAGAATTTAAAAAGCGGGCATAAGTATAGAAAGGTAAATGGAAAATATTACTAGCGTTCCGTTCATTGAGGGGAGGATTAGGTGTAAGGAGCAACTCTTATCGAATATTTATTTTATAGCCAGAGAACAACGACAAAGATAACAATTTAATGAGAAGAACTCGCTGGTCGAAGGGTCTCTTCGACTTCGTTATGTACACACTTGCATCCGAGTTCCTTTAACCAAATTCGCAGCATCGCGGACCACCGCGAGCTCTCCATCCCATCATTCCATTCAATATCCGCGCACCTAGTTGCTAGGGAGCCTCGACTAACTGTACAACAAGCAACTACCGTCGAAACAACGAAACAGTTACTCTCTAATTAGAACTTGTTTCATATAATAGGGAAAACGTAGTAATTGAATCTTCCTCGGGCCTCTCCAAGAAACTCCTCCCTCGTCGAAGAGTACCAGAAACATCCACGCTACCGGAAGAACAATCTCCTTTGGCAATCTCCCATTCCTGAACGTATCCCAGAAAACCACCGCTGGTTCAGGAAGTTTCCAGACGCTGACTGTCCGCCCCATTCAAGCTATCCTCGAGCACTTCGAACTCCTCGAACTCCATCTTGCCAAAATCATCCCCGGTCCTCCAGTTGTTCTCGTTCACCTGCCACCTGGTCAGGGCACTCCCGATGAATCGACTGGGATAAGTTGATTTCGCTTCGTCCAGGCTGCCAAGCTTGAAGTCAGCCTTGAAGCCTTTAGCCTCCTTACTGTCCTCCTTCTTCGGCTCCAAACCAATCACCACAGGCGGCTCTCTCTTCGTCTCCGACTGCTCCATCCTCTCCTTCTCCGCAATCTCCTCCTCCTTCTCCTGCTTCTCGATCGTGGTGATCTCGATACTGGGGGTCTCCGCGATAGTGTACTGGCTCAGGTCAGGCAGCTTCTCCCTGTTTCGACACCTCAGGTGGCTCTCCACCAGTCTACCAGTAAGCTCGAGCCTGCTGTCGCAGGAGTTGCTTTTAATCAGCCGGAACTTCACGTAATCGTTGGACCTATCGATGCATCTGAACCTGTTCTCCACCACGGGGGATATCAGCGGGCCGTTGCTCGAATTGACGACCTTGCCACCGTAATAGGTGACGGAGGTGCCGTACTCTCGGATCTTCTTGAGGACGTCCTGGGACACGAAGTGGCTGGGTCCCACGGTTTCGTTGCCCTCGTCCTCGTGGCAGTCGACTTCCTCGTCCTCCGACGAGATACACTGGCCACCGCTGCCAGGATCGGTATCAGGGTAGTCGCTGGACACGCCAGAACTCACGCTACCCGCGTCCCAGTTGTGGTGATGATGATGGTGATGGTGGTAACGATGCGCCTTGTTCTTGGACGACGTCGACTCGCTGGGAGACGTGTGACCACTTCTAGCCTCGAACGTCTGCGCAAGGATCCTCGTTTTCGACTCGCAACGCGGACTGTCCAACTCGTCCTTGCAACCCACCACGGAGGCATTCGAGGAAGTCGACTTCTCTATGTTCTCGAACAGTTTGGTTAGATCCTTCGCCCTGCTGGGGCACCTGGACCTGACACAGGACTCATTAAAGATAAACTCGGGAGGCAGAGAGCATAGCAGTGGGACTATCGATTTCAACGGAAATAGATGGGAATATTTAACTACTAAGCTGCTCCATTTACGGAGACTCTAAATGTACAGTTGACTCATTGAAAGCACCCACTGCTAGCTTCTCGTGAAAGAAGGCAAGAAGACAATAATCACAGCCTACCTGGATCCCTCGTGCATCTTCTCATTAATTTCGTCGAACCTGGCGTCGTCGATGGCGCTGAGGTCCTTCATGCTGACGCTCTTCCTGTCCTTGCAGTCGCGCGATAGTTGAGAGCGCGAGCCGCTCTTCTTCTTCAGCGTATCCTCGAACATCCGCCTGACGTTTCTCACGGTGTCGGGGTCAGGCAGCTCCTCGTCGATGAGCTCGCGGTTCACCCTGATGGGATGGTAGAAGAAGTGCTTTCTAATGGACGATTGCTTGGGGCTTTTAGAGCCGCCGTCCGCGCTGTCGCAGTTTCTTTCTCGACCCTCCGTGTCCGTTTTCTTCTGTATCGCCCCCGCTATCTTGCAGGTTGGCTCGGACTTCGCTTTTCCCACGCTGGTGGGCTTTCGTTCTATCGTTTCCGCGCGGACCGGCTCGATGATCACCACGTTATTATCCAGCAGCAGCTCCTGGAACGAGTAGTCGCGCAGATACTGCATCAACCCCTCGTACGTCACGTCCCCGCGGCCAGCGTTGTACACGTTCTTGCTGAACATATTCGACTTGACGATCTTGTAGCGCACGTGGTCGAACTCCTGCGCGTCGTCCTGGCACTCGATCGAGTCCACGCAGCTTTTGGACCTCGTCAGGCTACCGTGCAACACGCTATTGTCGCTGAGTTTATTCAACGACGGTTTCTCCGCCTGATCCTCGTCGACACCATCGTCGACAGATCTCCTCCTGGTGTCGCTGCCAGATTCCGAGCCTAATCCCAGATCCGAGCTCTCGGATCTCGCCTCGAAGCCCAAGCTTCCTTTCACCGCGCTGCAAGCTTTGCCCAATATGCTGGACGTCTCTTTCACGATCCTCTCGAACCTGCCCTCGTTCTGCTTGCTCTTGCTGCTTGCCTTGTGCGCGTTCTTCTTCTCGAAGAAGTTCTTCGCGTTCTCGACGGTGGTGTTTACGTCGCCTGGACCTTGGCCGATGTTCTGGAAAAGGGGAAGGTTTTATGAGGGAACTGGTTACTCGAGGTATAGAAAATGATGTAGCAGTGGTCGAATAAAAGTTTAGAGAAAGACAGATGAATGGATGGTGACAGGATATTAACTTGGAGGTGTGGGTGAATTTTTAGAATGCCACATTTGAAGTAGGGGACGTTTTTTTTAATATCTCTCGAGGTGATACGTCTAACACGTCGACCATTAATCCGCAAATGTTGGATTCACGTTTCAAGCTCACCTCCGAGTTCCTGGATGCTCCATCAACTACGCCTGCCTTCCTGAAACGATCCTTCACCTCCTTCCCTTCGCGGAGTTTCCCACCCCTCGGAGGCTCCCCTATCACGCGATCGATTTCCGCGGAGGATTGCCGGTGACGTCTCTTCGTGACGTCGTTGTCGACGACCTTGAGCACCTGCGGCCTCCGTGACATGTCCTCCTGTTCTTCGGTATCCGAGATCCAAATCGACTTGTAGTCCTCCGCCTCCTCCACTTGACGATCCACCTGTTCGTCGCAGGAGACCGTTACGCCGTCCACGCTATCCTCATCGGTCTTCGACGACGTGGATCGGCGATCGGTCGATCCGTCCCGAAGACAGGCCGCCGGCTTCCTGTCGTCCTCGAACTTCCGACGAACCTTATCCCGAAGCGGCTCCTCCCTGACTTGCTCCGACGACGAATCCTCCCTGAACTCCTGCAAAGAACCGGGCTCCCTCGTGTCGTGGCAATCCTCGTCGCCGATCTCCGTGTTCTTTTTACATTTCTCCTCGTCCGTGGCGTTGCTCCTCGCGCAGGCCTTGGCGTCGCGGCGCTTCGACTCAAGATACTGCAGAGCTTTCAGCTTCACCGCCACTGGGCTCGAAGCGTTCCTCCGAGCGAAATTATTGTGCCTGGCGTCCTCCTCGTCGAATTCAAGCCTTACGTTCGACAGGGGTAATAAGTTCAGGACATCGAAGTATTCCAACTCGCCGTCGTCCTCGAACAGAATGCTGTCGAGGCTTCTGTGCTCTTTGCGCTTACGCTTCACCTAAACAGAGGGTGCATCGCCGCCCTTTACTTTTCATTGTTATTCGCGTTACCATGGTCGTTACACTTGGGGTTTACACGATGGTACCATACGTACGCCGAAGCAAACACGATAGGCGCACCGATATTTACCTGCGTGTAGATGCAATCGATACTACGATTGCCCTCGATGGGCCAGTTATCCTCGACGATATCCACCAAGCCACTGACGGTGTCCAGTGCCTGCACGCTGTGATAACGTCTCGGCGATTCGGGCCAATCGAGGATGTTCAATCGATCTGGATCCCTACTGCCACGTGCGTACGGCAGAGAATCCGGGAACGGTGGCAATCCGGACGGGATCGAGTGCAGACCACAGGCTGATCGCGAATGGTACGACTTTGCTTCGTTGAATCTCTCGTACGAATCTGAGAGGTGCTGTTGACTCTTGGACAGCCTGGAACACAGACCAAAACGCACCCGCATTCAACGATATCTCTCCAAGGGGATCTAATCAACGATTTGGCCTAATTAGCTGCTGGGAATCTGCGATGTCAACGTTTCATACTTAAGGGATTACATCCACCTAGAGGTCCGGAAAAAGCATACAAGTTCAGGAAATTTTATTAGGAAACGTATAAGTGGAAACCATACAATGTTTCTCTACTCAAAGATACATCTTTTCACTATATTATTATAAATTTTCATGTGATATTATTATCTTATGGAGATATCGGCTTGAATATGAGTCGTGTTTTTTTAAGCTATAGCTTAAAATAGCGGGTGGACATTCCCGAGGCCAAACAATGCATCTGATAGCAAAAATTCATATAGATTTTAAAAAGTAATAACTTTTAGAAGTACCTGACGTTCTCCAAACTTTAATATTGTATGTTGGTTAAAAAAAGGTAAGCGTTTGATGTTGAAATATGGTACTATTTCGGTGAAAAAATTATTCTTCTTTTTCAAGCAGGTTTTGCAAGTTCTTCCATTTTTGGACGTCAGATACTTCTGGAAGTTTTATATTTTTAAAATCTATTCAAATATTTGTTTTCAAATGCATCGTTTGGCCTAGGAGTTAATGCTTAAAAAAGCACGATTCATATCCAAGCTGATATCTCCATTAGCTAATAATAATATCTCATGACAATTTAGAATAATATAGTTAAAAGATGTATCTTTTAGTAGAAAAACATTGTGTATGATTTTCAGTTATATTTTTCTCCAAAAAAATCCTGAATTTGTATGCTCTTTCTGGACCTCTAGGTGGATGTAACCTCTTAGGGGTTCAGTGGCGCACCCAGAGGGGGATCCAAAGGGATTTGGCAGCCCCAAAGAAGGGGTCTGTCAAAAGAAAAGAAACCTGGATTTTATTTTTTAAATGAATTTTTATAACCACTTAACAAATTTTATTGAATTTACATTGAAGATATTTTTATCCCTTCAACTCGACTCCCCCAAGATTAAATTCTGACTGCGTCACTAGAGGTCTTTGTTGCTCTTTTTCCCAGTATAAGTGGAATTTATTTCTGTCAATTAAACTATTAATTTTATTATATGCATCGAAACACGGATCGAAACGCTTGTTCCCTCAGAGTGTCTGTAAGTTAGAGCAAGATTCGACGGCTCGCGCACGCTGCCAGCAGTTGCATTAGCAACGTGGTTTTAACGTATCGAAGCAGCCGCAGCGAACCGTAGAAGGATAATGGAAACAAGAAAGTTTCTCGAGCGGTTGCGCCGCGTGCCTCGATTCCGCGTGGAAAATCTTACGAGCTCGTAACGAGTTTCTACACGCGTTTTCGAAAACGCTGAAAATTGTCCACGGTGTTGGATTCTGGAGGATTAAAAGTTCCCTGTTAGCTAGCTAATTCATCGAGTTACCAGGAGCAGTGCATAATACACAATCAAACAGAGCAGGCCAAATTTGCTACAAATTCCTGGCTAATTGCTGCTTTAGGATTTATTTGCGCGCGCGTTCGTTTAAACCGCCTGTGGGCTGGCGACCTGATTGGGATCGTAATTATTGAGAGGGTGTTATCCGCGCGAAAAATCTGTTCGGTGGGCGAGTACCGCGGGGATTTGATCTACATGCGCGATTGAAAGCTTTGAAACAGATCCTTGCATGTGGTATTTAGTTGCTTCTATGAAACTAGTCAGTGTATCTATTGTTCCAATTTGCCAGGGTTCTAGGGATTTCTAGAGACAATAAGAAACGATTCCAGAAGGAAGATATAGGTAGCACAAGATCCATAGCCAACTCATGAATTAGAGAAGGCCTGAATAGCTAATCAAGACCTCGTCCAGGGTCGCAGTAGTCACAATCGCAGGTGACGAAGTTTCGTAAAGCCCAAGCAAGCAAGTAACAGTACGTACAGTCCTGTTAACGAACGAGGAGAAACGCTTTTGAAAGTTTGACCCACAAAAGTATCAAACTAACACGCTGCTTATGCTCTGGCGAGTCTGCTCTGCCTCGCGATGGTGGTCCAGTTGACTGTACGCCGAGATGTGCATGCCTCGATTGAAGGATCCATTGATCGACGTCTAACACAATCGCGCGACATGACCGTAGGTCTCTGCTCGTCTAATTCGCAACTCACCGGTCTTTCAGAGAGTTCCGATCGATCAGCTTGGCCCTCGGTATCAATTGATGCCTCCTGGGCAAATCGAAGGTCGATTGCCCTAGCCTGAAGTGATGGGCCTCTCGATCCTGTCGAGACTCGTCCTCGGATATCACCGCAAGGCTCCTCGTTCGCTTCAAGAGCTTCCTGCGGTCCTGCGTGGACTGCGCTGAATGGGCCTCGTGTCGTCCCCCTTCTCTGTAATATCACAAATTCAATTTGCCTGCGTGCTCCTCGCGAACCATTCGCCCCGCGGATTACCCTCCAATTTATCAGGCATAGTACTCTCTGATCTGAACAAACCTGCTACGCATTCCACAATTCGAGTTACATACATTGCCCCGTAATTGCTAGGAAGTTACGTGGCCTGTTATGGAATTTAATTATGATATGCTACTGTTACACAATATGGCGGGTAACTGGATCTCGTGAATGTCAACTTCGCGTCAGTGAACGCATTTCGGCGCTCCAATTTGTGTAACGAGCTTCTGGATGACTGCACGCGACAGCAGAAGAGCTTCGTTCGGTAAAATTTATCTTTACTGCGCATCTAAGAAACTATATGTATATCTTTGGTCAGCGGGCAAAGGAGTATAAGTTAAATTTTACCTCAAGCTTAAATAAGTTTCTTTTTTGTTCTTTTTTTTTATGAATCCAAGTTAAAAATAATGCTTTATTTTAACATATAATTTTGTTGTCAACTTTCACGTCCAAAGTTGAACACCTGACCTTACAATAGCACTTTAAATATTCCAAGTGTCTTCCTGCAAAACTAATAACTCTGACTTATACACGTGCACCCTTGGTGAGGAAAAATATGTGTCGCTCTTCATCAACCGCGAGTACTTTCATTCTGAATTTAAATCTCCATGCTTAATCGCGTTTATCTGGAAGAAATTCATCGTTGCGTTCATAATCGTAGCTGAACATCCAATGGGTCACGGAATAAGCAAGTACCGAGCAAACTGTTCCACAGCGAAACTGTTTACCAACGAGAATTAGATTGAATTTCCCCTGCAATTGCCGCTGAACGTCGCGATGGAGCAAACTATAGGGAGCATGCTTGCCGTTTCGTGCCATTATTATGGGAAGTAGGAAATACCATTACCTGCGCACATTCGGGACCTTGCTATACCCCCGAAGTCAGCAAGTCGATATGTCGTGCCTCAATAATGAATGCGATCGTCGTGTGTTCTGCTAGGAACGTCGACACGAGTATTTGAACCGGGGTCCCGCGGGATTTAATAATCCTTTCGTGGGAATCATAGCAGATGGAGGAATAAAGAGCACGTTGGGCGCGCACAGAAGCGTGTACGCAAATCTGTTGCCACCGGAATAGAGGGCCGGTAAATTGGGTTCAACGCAAGGGCGTGGTGCGTTGTATAGGGCGAGTCAAACGTGGTGTCACGAATTTGCAGAGGTGGCTTACGCTTGGCTACTAACAGAAGAAACCGTGATAAACGTGGATCTGTGGATTCTAGCCCTCAGATATTGGGAAATCAAATGGAGGCGTGGCTTAAATTTCAGCATTGTGGTGGTAAGTTGTCAAACTATTGAAAATAGGCCCGGATCCCATCAAACATTCCGAATAAGTATTTATTAATCGAAGAAGTACAAATTTAGTGTTCAAAAAAAATTAAAAACCCTCGTGTTTCACAACATTCGACGGATTTCGGCCTGCTCTTAGTAGTTCAATTTTCTGCCACTAGTTGGCGTATCGAAATTCTTGGTTTCCCAATAGGCTGCTTCGCAATTAATTGAATTTAAATTAAAAGTCAATTTTAATGCTCCTACTCGACTCGTCAGAACGCCTATATTCTTCAGACCATCGTTCTCCCCATAACGTTTCAACGTTACGGAGAATTTGTACTTTAGCAAATAATTATAGTGACAGATTAGATCTTTTTGGACGGAACATCAATGTGTTTAGGTCTGAACTGCTTAGAGTTCTCTATGGATAATTTCTACGACGTTAACACGCAGCACGTAGAATATGATAATTTCTTTTGAAATTTTCTTGTTCAGTCACTTATTCAATTCTTGATTTTGCTATATTGTTGTTATCAGGTAATTTTTATTTTGTTTTTGGTGTTTTTATGGTTTATAATCTCGTGTCCCGTAATGTATTTCGTTTTTTTTTTATTGTAAACAATGGAATCTACCCGCGAAGGAAATGAATAAATGCTCAAAGTGGCTTCCTGAAAAGAAAGATAAGATTCGTCAATTCATGACGCTACTTCTAAATCGCTCTGTAGCTAACACAATCAAGGGCAACTACAGTGTCATAGTAAAAGTAGTGCCTGTACATCCAAGGAAGGACCGTTCGTCCTTCTGTCGTGTTTATTCCGCGCACGGTTTACGCTTCGGCCACGATCTGCATGAAAAATCTGCTCAGAGTGCCGGTGCATATTTCACTTTACGTAACTTCTCGACGAAGTGGCGACTGTTTTACAATTGCTGCTGGGGGAAGTAAGAGAGACGTTTGCAACAGATTCTGTTCCTTTCGGAACACTCAGCGGGTTATAGGTGAGACATTTAAAATACATCACTATCGATAACGAATAACTCGAACATGGGATTTTAATTTCGATTATAAAAATTGTCACTTCCTCCACCTATCTTTTGAATTATTCATCTCTGTGACAATATTCACAGTCTCGATGACTTATAAATTAATCTGAGGATCTATACTCATCCTTTTTCTTGACATATTCCCCCAAATTCGTCGCCCGTATGTTCTAAAGCATCCTGTACGTATCCACAGTGGGTTCGTGAGCTTATATAATACCCTTCACACAAAATCCACGACGTTAACACGCAGCACGTATGCAGAATCGATAATTGCGCAAAGAAGAAAAGCCCGTGATCCGTGCGAATATTGGTTCCACGAAGCGGCAATTAATTTAGAGTAATCCCAGTTTAATTGAATTTCACTGCGTCCATCCTCATTTGTGTATCCTGTTTCCGTGACGTCCCCCCATTCATGCTTTTGCAAGCGTGCATACAACAAGCCCGCCGACCAGCTCCCTCTAATTGTCGACAGTTCGCAATCATTTCTTACCGCCACATCGATATAATTGATACATTATTCGAACTTTTACCGGATAACGCCGGCATCGAGCGTGTCGGTACGTTCCCCGTACGCGATACTGGGCCATAATCAGCGAAGTGGTCACGCAACAAGTTCGCTCCGCTTGAAAACTGGACGAAACCACGCCTTTGTTGGTCCACTCGACACGGAGAACGTTAATAGGAATTAGAAGGCGATACGTTTCCCGTGCTATTTCAAGAACCCTTTGAAAAACCATCGCCATATGCGACGTCGATTCGATGAAATCGATTACGCGTGCTGGGAGTTCAGGCTTTGTTCTTCTATTAGAAAGAAAAACGGATCAAGAAGGTGACCGAGGAGAAAATTCTGTAGGATTATGATTCATTCGTCGATGCGAAGAAAATGATAGAATTGGACCTAGTTACACAGAAAGCTACCAACTCTCAATGATTTATAACTGAGTAAATTTAGTTTGAAAATTTTAACGGTTAAGAAAAAGTAGCTTTATTTCTATTCGATAATGTTTTATTTCTTCATGTTTTAACATCTTTTTAATAGCTTATTTAACCGTTATTAGTATAATTAATATTATTTTAAATTCTCTGTAGTATTTCTATGGCTTAGTAGTTTTAATAATTGTATAATGTAAGAGTTATACTATGGGTTGATAATTTTTTGCAAAATAAACTCCGTACAGTGTTTAACTACTTTTTTGCCATTATGGAGGGTTGGTAGCTGCATAACTGGGCTCAATTGTCCTTGGCAATTGAGGTGCAGGAACGACACCTCGGCATTAACTTTCCAGAGTAATTAGACCAATCAGGCGCGTGACGCTACAGCCGTCGCGAAATTCGTGTCAAGACTGCTCCGTGGCGAAATGTACAAACTCAGCATGCTAACGAGAACGGGATAGCACGTTTAACGGGGAACGCGCCGCGTACCATACGTGAGCGAATAAAATGCATATTATATCGATACGCCCCACTGCGGAGTACGAAATGGAACGCAGCTGTCGCATGATAAACTGCGAATTTCGGGTATTTTTTTATTTCTGTGCCTCGTCGCTTGATATACACTCTTGCTCGATTAGCTATAATGCTCGTTTATCTTTCTGTATTTATTGGGCGCGGCACAGATGTTAGTGATTCTGTCGAGCTCGGTGTAATATTCAAACCCTTTGAGTAATATGAAATGTTTAGAAATGATGAATGTATCTGCGTGATTAAATGAGAAATGAAGATCGATTATCCTGAATGGTAAGCTAGAAATGATTTCGCTGTTTCGCGTTCATTTCACTGGCGCGCTCAATTTAAACTTCACGAAGGAATCTATTGAAAAGCAATTTACCCATTTCCTCGTGAAATTGCCGTGTATTTTAATATCGCCGGCTTTCTCTCTCCGTTGACTTAATATCAGTATTCAGAAAATTGCTATTACTCAATCGCAGCACTATACAGCTTTTATTAGCACGGCTATTCATTCTTCTAATTTTCTCCAGAGTCTTCTTTAACATGAGAATCTAGTGTAATCGGCCACTTGGAATTACCGCAATATTTTTATGTCAAAAAATGTTTGTTCACTTCTTGAAATACATATCATATAGCCTGATTTTTTTAAATGGATTGCGCGTATAGTTTCCTTACAAAAAAAATCCCAAATCAACCTTGATTTCTGCCGATTGTACCAGATTCCTCATCATACTAGTGTATTTCAATACTTGACCCATTGCGTCGCAATCTTTCTCAGAAGAAAGAATCTTAAGTTACTAAATCATTATCAAGAGAAAATAATCAATGACCATCAAAGAGTTGTCCAGTTTCTTCTCCATTAAATTTAACAATGCACCAGAGCCCTACTCCAGTTTTTAAAAGACCATTACTAAAGATTCGCTAAGCAAGATCGAGGACATCATTATAAAGTAAAGGTTTCATTACTTTTCCTTTGAATAAATGGACATAAATGGTGTGCATTAATAGCGAACGTTATTCTCACTGAAACCTTCTCCCTAGCGACTGACTCCCCGTTGCCCCAGACTGTATAGTTACACACTGTCAAAAATCAATATCGCGGTGGTGTTGCAGCGCAAAAACGAATAGCTTTCTTGACCGCGAGCGGCCGGGCGCAGTTATCGCGGGTTTTTCCGCTCGAACAGCCACCAGCCGCGAGTAAAACGCGTCCTTTCGACCGCGATCGCGAACGCCACGGATCCTTGAAGCCAGGATGCAAATGCCGTATCGTCGTCTCATTGTGTTCGGCTGAGCACGGCGGATCGTTACGTAAGAGATTTCTGCCGAGCCATCTTAACTGCTGCGTGCCGTTTTTTTGGGTACATGAATCAACTCCGGTCACCTTCGTCTTTTCTACTGTCCCCCACGAACGCGAAACTGCAGTGGTGCGTGCCATGGGAAACCCTTATTGGCAATAAAAATTTATTCGAATAAAAAATTATTCGTTACTCTCGAATAACTTCATTATATTCGAATAAAAAATTATTCGTTACTCTCGAATAACTTCATTATATTCGAATAAAAAATTATTCGTTACTCTCGAATAACTTCATTATATTCGAAGGTTATTCGAAATATTTATTTCTTTTTTTAGGTATTTAAGACATTTTTTTTTAAATATTATTCGAATAATGCCCAACTCTGCTGCAGTGCAGCTCCGAGTTTCTGGGTCGTGAGAATCCAGAGGTCTCCTTCAAATCTAGAGATTTGAAGTTTCTTGGTCTATCGCGTACTTGTTGTTTTGGGTATATATTCAGGACGTGAAGGAATAGGGCAATTGTCCGTTCTGTAGATGAGGGATTTGTGTACTCTGGAGCCAAGGGATCTCTGTACCCCGGAGTCGAGAAGTTTGTCTACTCTGGACTTGAGAGATTTGCCCATTCAGGGCACAAGTTTGTGTACACCAGATTGAAGGATTTATATGTTTTATGAATGACAGGTCGGGGTGTCTCAGGTGATCGTAAGAGGCACTCAGCTTCCGTGCCACCTGAGACACTGGTGACACATGACACAAGGTGATTGATACTCGCATTAAAGGCGCAGCATCGGTAGCATGATGTGCTATATGACATTGCATAGAGACGTTTTATCTCCCATCTTTATAGATAACTCTAAGGGAAGCTTAGGAATTTGTCCAAAGTTGAAAGTACCGTCAAAAGAAGAACAATCGTTGCCCCGAACGATAAGTTACCTAAGAATAACGATTTCTCCTGCTTTATCTGCCATCGATTATTCGCCGCAGGTGTACACTAATAATTCCATATTTCTCAGCTCTTGTGATCGCGATTATACGGGAAATTTGATGCGTTTCTACTTCAAATAGAAGCCGTTTCAAGGTCTGTGAAATCTGGATTTTTTCCAAGCAATCGCATCTAGTATTCTACGCTCTTCTTACCTCCACTGCTGAACATTTCTTCAATCAGTTATATAAACTCGCTACAGTAGTTTCACGCACACGAAATGACTCGCGCAGCAGCGAATATTAGAAACAAAGTTGCGAAACGAGCCTCGAGGCATTTCCAACTTATCTGCCGAGAATTTTCAGGGGCTTGAGAAACGTTCATTAAGTCGAGTATTTAAATCACAAGCGAACTCGATTACGCTCGGCGCATTTACACTCAGGAAACGGTGAATCGATCGCGTGCAAGCTCCCTCTAGATTCGCGAGCTTATCGCGCTTTTTGCGACACGTTCTTTCGCAATTTCTATGAGGCCAGCCGAGGGTGGAACACGTGGACCGTGTAAACTGTGCAAAGAGTCACAAACGCAGGAAACCTTTCGCGATTCCTGATCGCCTAATCGTTTATGCGCGATCACCAGCGACCCAGTTCCTTTCGCACGGATCCTTTCGTGCACAAGCGAAATTATCGATGCGTTTCTTGGCTATACGAAAAACTCTGCCTCCTTTCAATGTACTTCCCTGCGGGAAACTTGCTGCAGGATTAAACTGCTCGGAAGCGGGTAATTCAATGGAGGAGGAGAGGCATAACGGATTTTATTCCACAGTTAATCCACGTAGAACTTGGCGAGTTTGTAACGCTGAAGTGATTCGCGGGCAGAAGTTTGCTGTTAAATAATGAGATCAAGCACAGAATCCCCGTGACGAGCTATCGAACCCGCGAACATGAGTGGCTCGGCTCGAAGTGGTTAAATTGAAACGATCCATTAAGCGCCGCGAAAATAGCGCGCTTAAATTGCCTGCTTATAAGGAGCGGGGAATCGTGATATCAGACATACTTCCATTCGTAACGAGGGCAATAAATCAAACACTAGAACCCCGTTAATTGCGCGGCACGAGCATTCGGCTGAGTTTCTTGGAATCGAGTCGAGGTTTCTCCTGATTTTCATTTTGAAAATACGCGTGGTCGGTATCAGCGACTTGTTTAAAAGCGCCGGAGGCTCGCGCGAGCACGTAGCGCTGGGACAGGGGACGATGGTTTCGACCTGCGTATTATTCATCTAACGCTTCTATCGGAATCGATACGGGCTTCCGGTTGATCGGGCGTCGATCGTTGCACTCGCGTGCAGCCACAAAGGAAAGGCTCGGAGACTGCATGTCCAGTGAAACGCGGCGGGAATATCCTATGACACGAACCGGAAGAAGTTCCGCGGTCTAAACAGCCGATGGAAACTTCTTGGGCTGTTCGATCTTTCACGGGTCGAAGGAGTTCGAGCACGCTATGTTCGGGCGGGTTAGACGCCGGGTGTTGTTCGGGGTAATTAGAGAAGGGTCCAATTAAATGAGATGACCGATGTTTTGGACGTTACTGCGGCTGAAGGAGGTAAATGTTTGGGGAAGATTGTAGGGTTTGAAGAAGGGAGCGCACACTGAGGAGTCCCAAGGGGCCCTGGCACCCCCAAAGAAAAAGGGAATTAATGTAACCACGACTGAAGTAATTCAAGAGCTTTCTAAAAGGAACAGAACCTGGATTATATTGTTTAAATAAATTTTTATAATCACCTACTGAATTTTATTGGATTTGCATTCAAAATATTTTTATCCCTTCAACTCGGTTCCCCTCGAGATTAAATTCTGAGTGCGCTACTGGGGTGGTGTGCGGATTACGAAGAAGTGATAGGGTTAGTAATAATTAAGGAACATATTTGCATAATGGAAACCAATTCTGTGAAAATTGTGGGGTATTAACGTGTCCTGTAACTAGTGCTTCGATAATGGACTTCAGAGGACTTCTGCTGTGGCTGGATCAATATTCTCATTATCGAAATACAGTGCATTATTATCTCGGTGCTCGCCATTATGCTACCGGTGTAGCTATCGTGTTCGGTACAGTAGAATCGTTACACCCACAGTCTTTCGAATATTCTGAACTGCCCATTACAGGTGTACACAGCAAAGTAACGAGCATTATATAAAATCAACCCGACACGAAGCTCGTTGCCAACTACGCGCTATCACTTTCATTCTATAGACTCTCGAGGTCCTGCAACTGTTTCCAGTCATACAGAGTTCCTCGGGCAGGATCGTTTGCGCGAGAAACGGTCTCCCCCTCGCTGTAATTAAATTCATTCGATTAACTCCGAGACGAACATTGCGCAACGCGGAACAGGAGGTGGCGAATCGCGAGGTCTTCGAGGGGCAGCTCAGCCAGGCTTGAAGAACAATCCCAGATATACACACAAGCAGACGCGTGTTTGCTCCCGTTTAATGGCCCCCGCTAACGCGAGTTAGCAGGCAGCCGCGAGATAATTATAATCGATCGGCAGAGACCAAGTTATCAACAGGAAACATTGGTAGCATCGCTATTGACGCCAATCCACCTGACTTTTTTGCCTGCTCGATCTTGCTGGAGGAAGGTCAGCAGGACATTCCTCGGGTGATCGACAGGCAAAAAAGTCAGGTGGAATTATTATATAACATCTCGAAAAAGGCATATACCGCGAAAGGAACAGGGAACCGTGACTAACGGTGTATGTACTAAGATAAACAACTTCAAATATTCTAGCAATATTCCTAATCTCCCAGCAGGAAGACAGTCTCTCGCTGCTTGCACAATGGTATTCTTCGTAAAAAGAATCGCGAGTGCGTGCAGCGAGAGTTTTAAGTAGACTCTTCAGCTATTGGAAGTACATACTTCGAGTTTAGAGTAATGGTCATCGTGAAACAGTATCTCCAACTGTTATAACATCCCCGGATACTTTTCAAGAAGCATGAGATCTTACCGTCTAGCCCCTCCTCTGTGTCCAGCCTCGGGTAAAAAGAGTGGTTATTCGGTTCTATCGAATCTACTCGATGGCGTCGAAAAATGGGGTAAGACACTCGCGAGTAGTAGTCACGGAGAAGAGTGCTCCTCTCGACGGCTCGGTGGGTCGAGTCGAGTGAGCAGATTTTACCAGGATCCGGCGAAGGTCCTTCAGCGCGATTGCTGTTTGCTCGCGATCTACGTGCGGCCACGCCGGCTTTTCACTTTCTCGTTCGCGCATCGACTGACGGATATCGTTGTACCCGGCCTGGCCGATCGCCACTGTGCACCTGTTCCCGCGGCAGGACAACGTGTAACCGTGTGTCTCCGCTGGTGGATCGTCCATCCGTAGTGGGAGTAGTACACCTTAGACCACGGCCCGACGTCACTGGACCTCTCGGCACGGAAGCGCCCCAAGTCGCGACAGCCGAGGGGCAATCATCTGGCCATCGATTTTCCGAACTTCGCCCTGTTTTTTTTCCAAACTCCCCTGGGGAGCGGCGCGAACAGTAACCGTGTCGCCGGCGAGCAGCCTCGGGGATCCGACTTTCCATCGATTCTCCAAATCCAATTTTCCGCCGTGGCGAAAGTTCGGAATCAGTTTTGCGCGTGAATTCGGCAACTCCGATAATCCGCCGTTTACGTTCCGCGTAACAGGATTAGATCGGCAGACGATGGGATACTGCGTGGGGAAAGGAGCGGATGATGTGCCGTCAAGTTTTCCCGCGTATCGCTTCGTTGATCGAGGAACTCGAGTTTGAAAGCGCGCTGCGTGTTTGGGATCGTACTCAAATTACGGAAGACTTTTTGGGAGGGGGTCGCGAATTTCTTAAATTTTCTTAGGGAGGAAGGAGAATCAGGTATCGTCTTTTCATATATTTAATGTTTGATATTTAATATTCTTTAACCTAATTGTCAATAAATATAAGTTCTATTATTAAAGGGTCTCCCTACCTTGACGGACGAAAAATGATGCAAAATTTGGCAATTTTTTAAAACAAAACCATTAAATATATTTCCTTCAAATTTTGTGGCTTTATTTTTCAATCTTTGGAGAATATGAAAAAAAAATTGTATGTTAAAATAATGGTTATATCCGGAGTTATAGTGCTTTAAATAGAACGCGTTACAAAAATCATATGAGTATGGTTCGCGTAAAATCAGCTGTTGTACTTGTCTGAAATAGAAAATTTAAAAATTTGCGTAATCTATATGAGTGTGGCTATCGCCTGAACTAGACTAAATGAGAAATTACTTAAAATTAAAAAAAATGGCAGCGTCTAAAACAGTCATCGATTTCTGCAAAAAAAATTCGCTGGTTTTTTAAGTCGCAAAAGTATGATTTTGCAAAAACCGACTTAGTTTTAGCAACAACGAGAATGGGACATCTACTGAAGATATATACCAAGTTTAAAGTAAATCGGGTGATCGGTTTTTGAGATATCATGCTAACCAATTTGAAAAACATCATTTTGAGAAAAACGCCTTCAAAGGCACCGTTTGTTTAATTAAGTTTCATTTTAAATGTTACCTAAATATGTACAAATATAGGCATAAAGTTTTCAATTAATATAATTTGAGGGTTTCTCTTAAAAAAATCACAAAAATCGTGCTCCTTTTCTGGTCGTCAAAGTACGGAGACCCCTTAATGTTCCACAAAAGTAATTTTAGTTTAAATTTACCTGCAAACTTAATACCTGCAAAAATTCAATGTAAAAAGTCCTTATTCGGGGGCAGGGAAATAGGAGGGGCAAGAAATCGCCAAAATTACCCTTACGTAATTTACCTAAGAACGGCCCCTTTTTAAACTCGAGTTCCGCGGAGATTGAGCGTCGTGGATGAAAGCTTTATTCAATATCTTCCATGCATTTTTCAATTTGGAATCACCTTCTTACGGCGTTTAACCTACTTCTCGATTCAAATTACGCCTAAGCGCTCGCTTTGAGCACAAGACGCGGCAACCAAGAGTTTCCATCCTTTTCCCTTGATTTTGCTTTGCGTTACGGTCCTGCCTTCGGCATGTAACCGTCGTGAAGCGGTTTCCTTCCGTGGTTGTTGAAAAAAACACACTCCCCCGCGGAAACAATGGCGACGGAGGAGCGTTATTATTCCAAGCGGCGAGGATGACGTGTAAGCGACGCTCAATGTCGAAGGCACCGACGATTGGCCCACGAAGGACTTAGATTATCGTCGTAAAAGCCGAGGGTCAAGTGGCAACGACCGTGTGCCATATTCGCCAGGATTCAACGAGGATCTGGTCACATCTGCACACGGGAGGATGGAAACGGGCGATGAATTATCAAGGCCCCCGCAACACAATGGCTCCGTCCCCCGAGGAAATCCTTCTCGGAGTCTTCGACCTCCTACATCGATATTAATCGAGCGACGAAGGTCGTAACCGCGTCGCTCGTGAATATCGAACCACAGGCATCAAAGGAACGTTGCGTAACATTCGTTTAAGGCTTCGATCAGGGACCAAAATAACTAAGCTTCAATGAATATTAGCATTACCATGACATCATGGCTCATCCGTCAAACTTTCCTACACCGTATCTCATAACACAGAGAAAAAGGTAGAAACCTCAGAAAAACTTGAACTTCGTCAAGAAGAAGATCAAGGCGGAACGAACGTACGCAGACACGGAAATATTCCACCTTGCGTCTCGCAAAGTTCAATGTTAACGAAGATTATTTATAAAAAGTGGTAGAAGAACGTCACCCAGAAAAAGGAACTGCACAGTGTTTCCCGAACTGGCAATAATTTATACTACTTAGTAACGAGTATTCCAAGTCGCATTGGAAATCACAAGTCACGTATAAATGACGTACGTATTCCCCGGACGCTTCAAAGATCGTCTAGACTCCAGACGCAGATGCTCCGTGCCGCAGTTGGTTCCTATTCGTTATCCGCGATCCGAGCAGGTGCCTGCAGGGTCTCAGAATTAAAGTTCGTAACGGGAGCGACGCTGGTTGCACCAGAACTTGTCGAGCAATCCGGAAACGAGGACATGAATATGACATTCGTGAGCGTCCCAACGAAGCCTCACGATTTACGTCACCACCGGAGGCCACCTTCGCGGTTCCTTTTCCTTTCCCGAAATCCCCGGGTGATTTAATGGGGCGACGCCGTGTCAAGGGCTTCGCGTGCCGAGCAGAACCAGTCTAGCCTCCGTATCCGGCACGTGCAGGCTAATTTTTCCACTGTCGGGATTAAAAATCTATCGCGTTTTATAGGACTCGAGGCTGCTCGACCATGACACGGTCCAAGCTGCGTCTAAAAGAACAGAGTGGCTTTAATATTTCAGCCGAACCCTAGATGTTAACAGTTTGGGGGGAGGGTCTCCTTAGCGGCCCATGAGAGATTCAGCGATCGGGATGATCGAGATGAGACGTTGCTTTAAATATGCATGACTGTTTGTCTGGTTAAAATTGTGGTAGGCGCTGTACGATTGATTATCTGCGCTTCTGATTCTGACTGGTTGCTGTGGGTGACTTCGCTACGGAAATCGACAGTCAAATCGACCTTTAGAGACATCTTGGTGGCTGACGATTGGTATCTGGGACACGTACACGCATTCCTTGTTCCCTTCCATTCGTTGTCGAATTATTGCTACCTGCTCTGAGCGAATAAGTGAGTGCTGCCAGTGTCTCATTTGGACACGTCTTTATCAGCAGAGCCAGAGGATCTCGACTTGCAGACCCCGAGCAATCTAAATTTAACCCAGAACTGAGGAACAACCAGAATCCAAGCAGTCTTGATCGATAAAGCCAGCGGAAAACGAACTGTCGCAACATTCGCATCACCGAATCGCATTAACCCAACGAGCCGTCGCGCAGCGGGGGAAAAGAGCCAGAAAACTGGAAATGTTTGCGATGAGAATCTCGGGCAAAGCGCACTCTGCATGCTTAATCACCCTGGACGTTGATTAGCGCGCCTGTGCGAGTGGACCGCGAATAATTAGCAAACAAGAAACTTTAATTAAAGCGAATCTCTGCGGCCGGGTAGATGCGAAGATCGCCATTAATTCGTTTTATAGCAGACGGTTTTGATAAAACTCCCATCCAGCCCATCCGATGGTCCGGAACGGTTTCGAATAAAGCTCCTTTGCCGCGAGGGGATCGCCGAGCGATACGGCGCGATGACCGAGGTGGAAAGATACCAAAGGACAGAGTTTTTCAGCGCGGCGGGACGGGGGATTTCGTTTTTCGTTTCGTGTTCAACGAGTCGCAAAGGCAACGCCACGCGAGAGACCACGAAGAAGAAAGTGACCATGGCACATGGCCTAGGTACCACTTACACTCGAGTCACCTGGATATGCACGACAACGATACTTTCATACGGTTGGAGCAGCTTCTATTTCTCTTTTCCATCGAGTTTCGCGTTTCACGTGTCGCTCGTTTTTTTTTCCCGCCGTGTCCCTCGAATATTTTTGTGTCGTTATACGAGCGTTAAGCGAATGGGAAGGAAAACGTGGGCTTGAAAGGACCGTTGCGGTTCTCGTGGATTTCCATGGAAATTTTCATCGGTACGTACTGAATTGTGCCATGGGATTCCCTGGAAATGGATTCTTTTATATTGTGCTCGCTGCCTCGATCTCATTCGCCCTCTGTCGCGGAATATTCACCCCTCTGTTATTTTTCGTTCTCCGAAGAAATTCAGGTCTGATTGAATTTTTTTAATAGTTTTGTATGGCGCTGGGTGTTAGAGATAGAAATGGAGGCGGTGGGCTCGCCTTGGATATTTGTTTTTGGGAAAGGAGGCTAAGGGATTTGGAGACACGGTTTGCTCAGAGAAACGGTCTCGCCGGAACGATTAAGCGTCCTCTTGCGCATGCGGCAAAAAGTGCTCACATGTGCTTCAACGACGCAGCATTCGTCTGCCGTTTCAACGTGCATCGCACGCTTTCTCTGTCGACATAATGCGGCGCTCGTGTTCTCTTATTTTTCTTCACCATACCCGAGTGGAAAGGAAAAAATTAATTACACGCGCGATGTCGCGTTGACGTTTTTCACGGAAGTCTGGGGGGAATATTCTCGGAAAACGAACGGTGTCGAGTATTCTCAGTAAACAAACTGTTGGAATAATTTAAACGTTCGCTTTGATAAGTTGTGACCAACATGTAATGCATAATAAATTATTTCGAAATTAATTCGTATAAACTATATAAGAAACCAGGGGTCGAGTGAAACTGTTAACATTTTCAATTAATTATGAAATAACTGTTATTTTATGACTATTATCTTTTCTGTTCCGAGAGAACTGTGATAAAATGCGGTGTATTAACTGAAATTTTTATTCCGTACATTTTTGTGTAAATAAGACACTTTTATTTTCTTGAAAGTAGGAAAAAGTTCCAGTTAAACAAGAACATTTATTCTGCTCTGAAAAAGTTAAACTTCTGACATGCAAATTACTTGAAAATGTCGACATTTGAAGTTCGGTGAAAATAATTATACACATAAAAATCTCTCCTTAAATAATACTAATTGAAAAAACATTCCTAACTTTTATACTCTGCGCTTAAATATCTGTTTAAAAGTACTTATATAATCCTTCAGAACTTTTATTAACCGAACATACAGTAACTGAGCTCTTATAACGGAGTTAAAGTATTAATGTATAAAATTAACTTGAAACAGAAAAGAAATGATTTAAAAGTTAAAAGTTCGATGGATAACTTTTATTCTTAAACGTTACCAGTTTCAATGGTCCCTGGCAAGAAACTAACGACATGAGCAATAATTCGCTATTGAAACCTACTACAATTGTTGCTATTATTTCAATGAAAGTTACCTGAATGAAGGTTGCGCAGCAGATTTCTACCAAAATCCTCGTTCCAGAACTATCTAACAATGTTAAAAGAGAAACTATTCAATCAGCACAAGTGACGTCGAATCGTGATTCGTCGTCGAAAGTGGTTGTAATGTAACTGCAGGTCGGTTGAAAAAAAACCCTAGACAAATTCCTCCCCCCTATTCTATCCTCCTCAGACCGATGAATCACAAGGTTGCCGAGGGAACCGTTTCACCCCGTGCGAAACAACACGCGTGTGAACCATGCGAGCCTGAGCAACCCCCGTGGCTCACCAGGAAACGCTTGAATCGCCTACAACGAGCCAGGTGAGATGATTCACTCCGCAAGGCTGTGTCAAAAGATTACATCGGCTCTTACGTTCCTGAATGAACAATGCTCTTAGAATGAAGCAATTAAGGCTACTCAAGTGGAGATCCTTCCTTTTAATCCTCGTGGAACGAATTCCATTTGGCGTGATGGCACGTGTAATTGGGAGGCCATACTCGAGGGACAGCTTTTTGTTCGAAGGAAAGGGACCTCAATAATCGTGCCACTTTTCGAATAAGAATTTTCTTGCGTGGAACAGATCCTCCTTTCAGCAATTTCTCTGTTTCGTCGACTTCTTCCCAAGTTCTTCGACCTTAAGCGATTCCTTGATGGAACTCCGGAGAAATTAATTTCGTGAAAGCGGCAAGTAATTCGAGGAGCGCGTGTAACCCGACCCAGGGTCATTGACGCTCAGAATCGTGTCGAGATCGATTGGAATCACTTTCGATAGGAGAATCGAGCAGCGGAAGTAATCTTGTGGAGGCTGCGGTGCGCGAAGCGCGAGCTAAGAACTTCCTCTTCGTGGCTACCCGATGTCTTCCTTAGAGACTGTGAATTTTCGAAGGCTTTGGCGCGTTGGAAGCTATCAGGACTAAAAGGCATAGTATACAATATTTCTCGGATACGGTAGCTTTAAAAATATAGCGCTATAGAAATATTTGAAGAAAGCAGGAAAAACTTTCTTTGCCATTAAAATTCCAAATGATCTAAAAAGGCACGAGCAAGAAAGTGGAATGTCACTTATTTTTAAGAGTGCCAGAAGAAGCAAGGAAACAATGTTCGTATACCTTCAGAGTTAAAAAAGGTTAAACCACTCTTCCGAATTAGAATTTCAATTCATCAAAAAGTGTACGTGAAAGGGGAATAATAGGGTCGTATTTTTAAATCGCGCACTCTGGTATTGTGGCGAAGTAAAAGTCTCAGGGAAACGGCGGGCATAAAACGACAGTGCATCGAAGCGAGCGTCGAACGATTCGACATAGTGCTCTCGATGCGGCGCGGGATCGCGCTCGATCGAGGAACGGGCTCTTACCTAATGTGAGCATCAATTTTAATATTTCCACGCTTCGAGGATCGCTGCCTCCTTTACGTAACCCTGTCGTAGGATCGAAAAAATAAACTGAGAAGAAAAATGCAAAAAATACATCCGCGCGTATAACGATCCTATTATTACGTAAATCTCCTGGAAATCTTCGGCTTGGTTCACCGCAAATCGGCGCTGAAATAAGCGTTTCAGATGGACGTCAGAGTCCATCGATCGTCACGGGACCGTTTCTCGCGTCGCGACTTCGTTTTAGCGTCTCGTTAGATGATTTAATCGCTAATCGGGTGACAAAATATTTGGTGGCGAATGTAAATAAGGTGGAAGCTATTTGTGTGACTCTTAAAGTGATATCCATGGTCGACAAGACCTTCGAGTAGCTACGTTTTCAAAAAACAAAATGATGTAGAGTTTTCCTTAATTTTAAACTGGAAAATTCATAATCATAGAGAATTTAATTTAATATACAATTTGAAATCTAATTTTATGATGATCGAGGTACGTCTCGAGTTAGATGGTGCACAAAATAGTTTTTCGTTGAATAAAATAGAGAGTGGATGTGGTATTCCCTGCTCCGACTTAGAGAAGGTCAGGAAACAGGGCCACGAGCGACAGGATGTGGGACAATGAGAGCCCTGCTCCTGTTCTCACAGAAGGAATTTCATATGAGTCGATGATGGCTCAAAGACACGCCGCCTCTTTGATTAAAACGACCCCGCGCGCTTCCCCGCAGTGTGAAAAAGAAAGCAATCAGAGCAGCTCTGAATTTCCTTCGAACCGAGAGAATTTAAATGTTTTTCGTAAATGCTGGAATGATAAAACGAACGCAAATCCTGATTCGTATTTGATTAAAAGAAACATTCGCTGTGCTTGCTGCTGCAAATAATTGCCTAGAATCCAGTGGATTCATTAGTTCCAGTAGTATCGGAAAAACTTCACTTCCGAAAACGTTTTTCCACGGAGCTTTCGAACGTTATCCATTTTCAGTCCGAGATGCGTCTCGCTCCACTCGATTTTACTTCTGCTTAATGGTTTCCACGCACGAAAATTCGGCGACCAACTTTCCTCTGACTCGTGATCGCCTTTCCATTTAGAAGTTTAAATGCGTGTAGTACTCGCCAAAGGCATTTAGAAACGTGTAATTATCGTGGACTGAAGGGCAGAATAGTTTAGAAAAAAGCGCGATTGCCAGTTTCAGTAGTACAGTCGACTAATTGCTCCGATTGACATGGAAGAATGACATGTGGAACGCCTTTCGTGAAAGTGAAGTCGAGGAGAATTGTAAAACTGATCGATTGATGTCATCGCGGCTGATGATTATCTTTCGTTTTCGCTCTAAATGTGATAAACAGAAGCGAATCGTGTACGTTAATGAAATAGAAGTTTTCTTTTTGCTCTGATAACTTTGATTCGCGTATCTACATTAAGTGAGCGTTTTTTGCTCGTTCCAACCACTGCTGGGTACTTCTAAGTCTTCGAAAGCTCGGATAAAATCACGCGAATTGCATTATTGAAACAGAAGATTTCTTTTTTAGGCACTTGTTTTAACTAAACACTTTCAAGCCGTTCTAAACGATGCATCGTTCCGATTGTATTTCACTTCACTTCCAATTCAAATCCCATCCATTCAGAAAATTGTGCTTCGAAGTCAGTGGATTAGGGGAGAAAGAAGTCCTCTTTGCAAGCTGTCACTCATCCAGTACCCATTCAGTCTCGTAAGAAAGAATCAAGTGCCTATTACCTGGCGTTGTCGGCGCTCTCGACGAACTCCATCGTCACCTGGCAATAAACAATTTTCACCGCGAACATCGCGCACCAGCATCGTATCGCGGCGCCGACCACCGTCCACTCAGCGTTCCCCGTGTCGTTTTCAGCACAGAAGTGACTTTCCAGGCGAGCAACGCGAGCAAATTTCGACGCACGCTTACTGTCACAGCCCTTTGTCCTGCTGTGCACGCAGCTGCGTGTACACATCAGTGAAACAGAAAGAGACGAGGCCGGTAAAAACGGATATCCGGTGTTCCGCTGTGATGGCCTCCTCCCACGGTCGTCGTCGCCCATCGTCCATTCGACTACGACGCGTTAAGCATTCGCGAAATAATTCTACTAGCGATAGTTGCAATGTATTTCTATCTCTATGTGTAACTTATGTCGTTTGACTCTAAGATCTTGAAGATGCCGAGAGTTATAGCAAATCTCAAGTCCCTGGAGATATTTTAAATTTTAAATAAATCTGTCAGTCGATTTAGAGGTGTAGAGTGTTCTTTGTCAAGAATTCTTTCTCGAGAATTTTTAGAATTGCTTATTTCTTTTGTTCTCGGGGTTTTGATGGGTTATTTCTCGTGTGCGGTAATGTTTGTTTTGTTATTTTTTCACTTTGTAAATAATGGGGTCTCCGCGTAACAGATAATAAGTAAATAAATAAATTTCTTATTTCTCGAAGAAATTAGATATAGTATTCCACGAGAAACTTAAGGGCTTCCCCAAACCAACGCGAATATTCGCGGCTGCAGCGAATATTTTGTCGCGATGGACTCGGAGCAATTTTTTATACGTGACGGCTTACGGGCAGCCGAAGCGGAAATGTTTCGCGGTGGTCTGAACTACCCCATAAGCCGCCACGTATAATAAACAGCCGCAAAGCCATCGCGGCAAAATGTTCGCTGCCGCCGTATAAACACATCTACAATTTATAATAAATCTTATTCGTAACATTAGAACTTATATGAATTACAATAGAAAATCTCAGTAGAGAAGATTCGACATTAATAACTGCTGAAGGTGCACTTAAATTCTTACTAAAAAATTTAGAAAATTGTATACTCAATTAAGTAATGAGCTTCTTATTGCTACTGAAGAAGAAATGTCGAAAAGCAGAGATAAGACTCTTGTATCGCTTTTGAATTCTCGAAAAGTATGATCTGCTTTTCGATTTCTCGAGCAACGAAAACTATCGAGAAATCAGGAACCCTAGATGTGCATATGTCTATTTTAGGGCTCAATATCTCTCGCGCAAAAGGTACTCGACGCAATTTAACTGTAATTAAATTCTAATATTCTATTGCTTCATATAGTATATACCAGTCTCTCTTGCTCATGGAGAATGGTTTCGTGACACGGACTGTGCGAGACCAAAGGAACTTCCTGTTGTAATTACACTGGAAGCCACTGTCCGGAACGGTGATTTGCTTTTGATTAATCGCGGTCCCATTAATTCCCAACCTCCCGCTAGATTTTTCTCGAAATCTGCCCCAGGCTCTGTGCATAGAGAGACTTCGATTCGAATCGATAGAACACGACACACTCCCCAGACTCGACGTCGAGTGGGATCGCGCTTCCAGATACAATCGACGCGATAGTGGAATGGGATGCGCGAGCGAATCTCGAATAAAGGCGGAATTTCAATAAACAGTTGGCGGACTCGTTAGTGGTATCGCGAATATGGAGATAGAAAATTTCTCGAGTTTCTAGCAGCAGCTAATTAGCGGAACTACGACACGCGTGTAATTTATGGAGATGGTAAGCAAACGGAATGGACTCGCTCGCGCCAACGATATCGAAAATTTCCGCGAGTATCTCGCTGTTATTGCCGATCCTGCGCAGTTCTCATTGTTGCAGGATTGGTTTACTAGCGAAAAGTTGCCTCGCCGTTAAAACGAAAAGAAAATTAAGGCTGCAATTACGCGTTAATAAAAACGCGAAGATAAATCAGCGAGCAATGCGTTAAATGTTACGGAAGTCACCCATGACCAATATACTTTCTTAACAATGCATTCATTTCTTCTTATAAATCTTTCATACCGACATTTCTACGCATCGCATCAAAGCGTAAAAAAGCCGCGAAAGAGCGGAGATAAGGTGCTCGCTAAAATCCTCGCTCTTCGTATAATCCTGCGTTCCGGTCTGCAGACTTTTGATTTGTCGTTACTCCACGACCTCTCTTCAAATTTCGCGCGGCACTGAGCACGGTAACGACGCATGCGTTATTGCATCGTTGACGCGCGTACGCTGGAAAATAGTTACAAATCGCACTGAGGGCATTGTGTAGAAAAGCCAGTGCTTGAAAGCGACTTTCTTTATAAAATTGCTCTGCTTTCCAGCGAGAACGAAATGTCCACTTTTCAAAAGAAATCGTCACAGTCGTGGATTCTACAAATATGAACTTACTATGGTTCATTAAACTATTCGAGCTTCAACCCATCTTTGAATTTCACGCAGTGAAAGAGCGCGTTAACTGCGCACGCGCCGTCCCATCGCCGACGCGCCTGCGCGAGGGAATCGTTGCCTTTTAAAGCCAAACGGCGGCTAAACTGAAGCCGGGGAGCGTTTACTGGCGTAGTGGCAAGGCCTGGACGAAGATCCGCGTAATCAGACCACAACCACCGCGCTAATAAACGCGAGTAGCCTGACCGTGTAGAAATCCCACTAATTAACGATTAATCGTCTACTAATCATGAGGCGTTATCTCGATCGAACGGGACCGGCTGTCTCCCTCGCCCCTGGAAGCGGTTTCCACGAGAAACGTCCGAAAGCATCGGCTCAGAAATGGCTAATTCCAGTCAAGCTATACCCGATCTATAATCGACGTGAAATTCCTCGTGTTTAAGCAACGTACGGTACGTTGTTGCTCCGAGTAATGGAGGACGCCTGGGAATAGATTAAAGTAATATCGCCTAGGATCGCCGTATAGTTTCTGCTCTGATATTTACGCGCCGTAGATGTTCCAGGCGATTTTTCGAGCTAATTAAAAATCTGGGCCACGCTCGGCCTCTCTATTATCGCGCAATGTAATTAACTCGCGGCGTAGTTAATCTGCTCCTTTCTTGTACATCTCGAGGTGTTTTTCCGAAAAAATATCGGTTCGTTAAACAGGTATTCGAACCGGATCTCTCGTTTACTCAATGACTGCTCCAGTCAACTGGACTACGACGTCCAATTGGACATTTTCCCGATCGGTCAGCTGTTCCGAAGTAACGATCGTTTGTGTAGTAGAATTTCCCAGGAAATGAGTCGACAGATTTAACAACCCCCCTGAGCGCGATTTTCGAAAATAGCTGGGATCTATGTAGGTTGGAAAAAAAGAATCACTCACCGATGGCATTTTTGTCGCTGCCTCTCCTGCACCCATAATGCCTCTCCAAGGGTGTGGGTTCCGCCGCTCTGCACTCCACCCATGGTCGACCCCTGAACGACGAGGCCTGACGTGAATTTATATTTACACGTGTTAAATAACAATTCGCACGTGAACAAATTCGTATAATTAGCGATATCATTTGTGCAGATTGAAAGCGGGGTGGGTGAATTAATCCGATCACACGTAATCCTAGCGTGTCCAATTTATAAAACATGAACGTGTTATCTACATGTTTTTACACGGTTAATCGCTCGCTTATGATTAATTATTCGTCGCTCGGTACTTTAAACGCGAAATTCATTTATCCGGTCGTGGTCATGTCGGCTCTTAAGCCCGTTGCGTAAATAGGTAACAGTAAATCGGAAATAATTCAAGTCGGTTTAGCCGTCACACTTATTTTCACGCTCAGAATTGCAGCTACACCGATTTTATTTCAAGCTTTCTTAACGCTCCCGCGGCCTGCACGTTTTTCCTGCTGCTGAATTTTTATTATTCACCTTGTTCCTCTCGGTGGCTGGGTTTTATATGAATAACTACATTTCAAGGGAAACGCGTAGCATGAAAAATATTCAATTTGCCTGGGTTTTTCCTTTGATCGTAAAGTGCCTCGCGAGGGGAATGTACTATATAATGGGAAATGAAAACAAAAAGCTTGCGAGTGGAATGCAAATAGAATGCGGCGTGACAAATGCTCTTCAAATGCAGGTGCAGCTGACATGTGCATTGTGCATGGGGGATATATGGAACGTTTAGTGTCCCGGTTTGTGCACAGGTGGCGTTAAAGAGCGACGCTTTCTCGCTTGCGAAGTCGGTCGATCGAGTGTACAAGAGCCGGAGAGAAAGAACGGTTGAGTTATGTTAAGTTGAGAACCGAGAGTTGTTCCTACGTTAATTTTATCCAGAAAGGGTCTTAACCAACGGTTTCGACCCAATAATCCAAATTTAGAAACAAAGTACTCAAGAAAATCCTTGGAAATATAGAGGAAAACAAGCTGATATATCGAAGTGTAGGAAAGAAAAACTGCGTAACTCAATAGCATGACTCATAACGACATCCGTTCGCCCAAATGAAATTAGAAATTAGGACGAGCGCACAGTAGAGTGTGTATAACATTGAGTAAGAACACAGTGCATACGACAAATAGGAAAGTTAGTTACTAATTAAGTTATACAGGATATCCCCACCAGTAGCAAAAACCTTTGATAAGTTAAAAAAAACACCTTTCAAAAGCTTACAGTCCCTCCATAAAATGTAAATAAAAATTCTATTTCATCACCCTCTGTATTCTTACAAGCGGAAGGGTACTACAATCCCATAACAGTTGGAACTCCATAAAAACGAATCACTTCTCGAATCAAAGTACCCAAGCGAAGCCCAGAAAGAGTGCTTCCCTGTAACCAATAGGATGTCCCTCGGGAAATAACATTCAACGCGACTTTCAGCGTACCGCCATTCGCACAAAGGCCAAGAGGAGGGCGAAAGCATCAGTCTACTGTATCGCGTTGCCACTTCCACGCGATTGTTAACACCATAACGGTGGTTTATTCACCTACCCTTGGGGAAGATCCCCGATCACTCGTCGCGCATCCTTGAAGAGGTCGCGTCACGCGAACGGGTATCGATACCTCGGCCGCGAGCGAGCAGAAGCTTCGGTCACGCCTGAATCTCGCGACGAGCACGGAGGGACCCCGAATAGTGGAACGTTCACGCCGCACGTCACTTATTTGTTGAGCAGAATCCAGAGGTAGACTGGCCGGCCACGGAAAACTTCACCACCGCGGTGAAGACTTTTCACCAGAGCCTGGAAGAAGGGAGGACGACACCGAGAAGGTGGTGGCAGCCTCTTTGCCACTTCCAGCCGCTTCTTCGCCGGCCCGTGCAGCTTCGTGGGGGCGGCGCACTAATTGTCGGACGTTGCGCTTGTCCGTCATTAAAGGAGAGGCAATTAACTGGCGGTCCGAATTTCTTCAGCGAGATCCATCGAGGCACCGATTTATCGCGGCCAAATACCCTGCGGCGAGCACGTTAAATCATCGAAGGATCTCGCTACCGGAGTTTCCCTTTCGAGACTGGGCGGAAACTCTCGATGACAAGCGAGGCGCTAGACTTCCTGATTACTGATGAGCTGTAGCTCGGCATTGGTTTTACAAATGTTATCTGGGTTGTAAGTTGTGAGCCTTCGATTCAGGAAGCATTTTTCTGGATTACGAGGTGGGTGTTAAACACTGCGAGGGGAAAGTTTTTAGCACGAACAGGGACTGTGCATTTAATCATACCCTAGATACATTTAGAATTGAGAATTCAACTTTTCAACGACTCCAAGCAACGTAATTTCATTCAACAGTACTCGAAGTTCCGCAACGCTGCAATTCAATTTCGATTGCTTTCAGAAGTCCAATTCACTCTGTACCTACCGCACGAAAGCACTTTGCAGTCGCTCCTAATTGTAAGTGATGAATCGTCGAAAAGATTCTACCTCTTGCGCAGCAGCGATGTTGGTGTTTTTTTAAAACATTCCTCGCGTGCCAGCCGATGTAAGAGCTTCAAAGAAATGGCTGTTGAGGAATGAGACAAATTGGCAATAAACCGTGCGGCTTTCTCCACGTGGAGCTTCGCCTCGGCTGAAATTGCAATGCTTAAACGGAACCAAGTAATAATTCGCCATCCTTCGAACGTGTAATGCTCCAAGCAGTCTAAGCGAACCGAGTGTTCGAACATTCGGGAAGTTAAGGCTTGATATTTCGCCTGATTGCCAACAATTTACATATGATTTAAAAAATCAACAAACGATTCTCTGACCGTGGATTCCGCTCCTGATCCCTCGAAATCGAGTTTCGCGTGGTTGTGCAAGCGACAGACCGGTTGCTGCTCGATTCCAGCCAGCATAATCCCTTCCGGCGTTCGTTTCACGCTATCATACGCTTTTTAAAAGCTGCGCTGTTTGCACTAGCTACAGGCATTCCTCGGACGCTCGCGGAATGAAAATCCGTTATTACATTCCTGGGCGTGCCTGGGGGATGATTCCAAACCTGGTTACAGCGTTCCACATCGCTCTGTGCACGTGACTGTACGCCCTCCCTTCAGGAACCACGTTTGCAGTTTTGAACGAGGCACCGCGTTTTTTAGGAGTCACATCTGGGAGGCTGAGCTCGAGTTACAGCAGTTTCAGGCTCCCAGCACGTTTCTCGAAAGAGGTATTAATATCGCAGTTTAGGGAACTTTAGAAAAAACCGAAACGCTGCCACGGAGTCTCAGTGGAATACTTTTTTCTCTCTCTTTCGTGCAACGTTCCATTCTCCGCAGTGTACAGATCGTTAAACAAGAGCAGTGGCTTGTGTTTTCTCCTTTTTTATACGGCAAAGTGTTGAGACGCTGACCCTTCTCTCTACATCCCTAGTGGGTACATTTTGAGAGATCATGCAGCCGGATCGGCGCTCGGTTCCGTTCTGCTTAGAACGGAAAGATGCCCGTGGCCGTCCCATTCCGGTCTCCACACTCTAATACCTTCCTCATATCAAGGCTGCTAACCAGGTTAACGCGATCCAGCTCTCGGTCGTGTGACCACCATGCGAACGGATTCATGGAAACGGCGAGTCTGGCGGCTCTCGGAGCCTTTTTCTCGTCTCCTCTTGGAAGAGATTACTAGCACGCTCGAACGAAGACGACGTTATTAAACGACCTGGGGGGGGGGGGGTGTGGAATTCGACAGCTACACGATCCCATTAACACGCGAAAATCCTGGCTTCGTGGCTAAATCCCTTCATACGGTTAAAAGGTTACGAGGGATCTGGGTTATGGTAGGGACGGCTTTGGCACCTTGGGAGAGTTTTCTTGGAGAAATATTGCGGCTTTAGGGGATCAGAAGAATAGTGGTAGTAAAATAAAGTAAAAAATGGCCCTGCCTTTGGAAGATCCTTATATCTCTAGCTTGTATATGTTGCGAGCATAGTTCTGTAGTCGAAAGCTTGTTACGAAAATTCTGCTCTCAATGTGTAACGACGGATCACCTGTGGTTCAACCTGTTGAGAATGAAAATTACTTCAGTTACAGACGTGACAGTGACGTATCACCGAGGCTTACCGAAGATCACTGTGCCATTGCCATCCAGGAAGGAGCACTGCGTGTTCACCCTGAAGCCCATCACCCACACGGTGAGAGACTTCATCAAGATGCTGAAGAGGGAGGATCGTGGCATCGATCGAGCAGCCGTGACGACGCTCGGTGAGTCTGCTACGATTTCTTAGAGGAACGAACCAGTTCTTACCGCGATGCGATTAAAGGTTTCTGGGTTACGAAGCTCTGCTCATGCTGTTTCAGACGGGATCAGGATAGGCTCGAACAACACGATAGAGTCGTTAATGGAGGAGGACTTTCGATTGATAATAAACGACAACGAGTACCTCGTCTCGCCTCCGTTGAATCACAGGCACACTATGGTGAGATTCTTGGCAAAAGCTTGCCTCTCACTGCTACTTTCGACGAATATTTTACGAATTTAAAAATGCAGCTCGTGTTGATGCAAACACTCGAGAGCTCGGGTGTTTTATTCTCTCGTATAATAAATCATTTCGTAATGAGATATGAAAAATACAGTTTCAACCACGCTGATCCTATTTCCAGAGTATAGGGGAGACCGGGGCAGATGGTAACAAAAAAGTTTTCAGAGTTTTATCTCGAAAGTGTTTTCCTCGATCAGGAAATAATTTGTGTGATTTACTACTTACATATGTAGTGACCTGATTGCGTGAAAGTACGTGACAAAATCTTGGACACTTAGATATCTAGCTTCGTCTTAAACAAATCTGAACCTTTGTTACAATGTGACCCAGTCCGGGGTAAATTGTAACACATCTGTTTCACTTATTTAAATACAAATATGAACACAAATAAACATTTCTAAAAAATATAAATGAAAACACAGATCATTATTAAACATTTGATATACATGAGATAAACAATCATTGCTTATTCATCTGATTCTATCAAAATCTTCTTCTGCGCTTTCTTTACTTCTTTCTTTATATTGTTTTTCTACTTTTTGGATTCTCGATTGTTCTGTTGTTGGTCTAGAGCATCTTTTTCCGGGGTGTCAGCAAATAGTTTGCTTTATCACCATTTAGAGCGGAGTAAGTATAGTAACATGTTACAATTTACCCTGGGCTTGAATTTTTGCGTTTTATCTCAGCAAACGAGAAACTAAACATCAAATTACTAAAATGCGTACACATTATAATAAACCAATGTGTACTGATTCGTTTGCGACAAAGAAGCAAAAATTGAAACGGTTTCTAATGACGATTAATTGAAATAAAAGTGCTAATACAACATTTACTTTCGAGCTTTAAATACTAAAATTCTGAGCTATAACCACAAAATGAATACGTAAGGCTCGTTTGTGTCACTAAAACCGACGGTGCTAATATCGTCAAGCAGCTCTCGTATACTGTGGGTTACCAGATTTGTCGTTCAAAAGATTTTACTTATGTTACAATTTACCCCGGTCTCCCCTACTGCAATTTCTCTGTTTCTGCTAGCATTTCCACCATGTTTAAAGCGGGTTGCAGGCAATCACAGAGCATCGTTGAATCGTATTTTCTAGGAGAACATACAGAAGTTATCGGACGTGCAGACGTTGATCGGGCAACTGTACGAGACGTTCCACGTTCGGGAACACTATGCTGGCATGGAGAAGCAGGTGCTGGCCGAACTGGAGGCTGTCAGATTGGAGTTGGAGCCTCTGGAGCAGGTAAAATATATTGGAAATGAAAACACCGGGTCTATGAAAGAGATAGACATTCACCAGCTGTATGAAATTTGGACGCCTCACCCCCCCATGTATCATTCCTCATCATTCCTCCCTCCTGATCTCCTAATTGTGACGAGTAGTCGCTTTCGTAGAATCATTACCGCGGTTTATCAGTGGAAAGAGATTCTAATCACAGCGTTAGCTAGCTAGTTCGCATCCGCTATATCTGATCGTCGCCGATTGTGTGGAGGGCATTGGCGGAAGAATACGAAAGAAGCGAGTCTTACACGAGCCTGTTATATAATTAAAAACAGAGAACGAAGGAGCGAAGGAACGTGCGCGCATTACGGCCGAAACGTTGATCGCTTTTCGTACACGTTCCGAATCGGCGCGGCAGCGGCGTTAATTACGCCTCCTGGGAATGTGATAATTAAACGAACCCCCCCAACGTGAAAAATTAATTCATCCAGCGAGGAGAAAACGAACGATAAAACAGAGGGCCCGCGGTGGTTCGTTGAATAATGCGCGCACGTGCCGCGTTTCTATGCCTGATAGAATGCTAATAACGCGTCCAGGCTCCATAAAGCTTCCGTTTAACTTCAGATACCATCGAGCCACGTGAATTTTCAATCGTTTCATATTCATCGGCGTGTTCGAACGGTAATAGAATGACCGCTCGGTCGATGAATACGCTCGTAAATCTTCGAGGCGATGGCTCCAGCCGTCCATCATCACGAACAATGTCTTCCCTTCGCGCGGACGTAGAACATTCACGCTAATACCCACCATATTAATGAAAATTCCGACCAGCAAAGTAGTTACATGCGTGGAGTATCGACCCCAAGGATCCAAACTGCCTACCTCGTAACTATTGATTCTCTCAGACTGTAGCTAAAATGGAATACCTGCGAAGTGGGTACTTAAAATTCTTGGGGAACGACGCTGTGTTCCTGCGGCGATAGCAGGCTGGTGTTTAAATCTGCCTGGTTGAATTGTCGCAGAAACTGCAGGAATTGGAAACCACGGCCGCCAGGAGGGCAAACATCTTCATCTGGATGTGCCTAGTGCTAATGTCGGTACAGTTCAGTGGCCTGGCCAGGCTAACCTGGTGGGAATACTCGTGGGACATTATGGAACCGGTCACGTACTTCGTTACTTACGGTACCACGGTGTGCTGGTTCATCTATTTCGCCTTGACGAAGCAGGTTGGTAGTAGTGGCGAAGTTTTCCAAACCCCCAATGACTTGGTCACTGTAAGGGGAGTGCTGGGTAAACTAGAGGTACCCAGGGAGGCTAAGTCGGGTGGTTTTACTGTTAAACTATCGACAAATTAGAAAGTCCCAAGAATATTACATAAGTTTGTTCTGCTGAAAGCAATTAGGATTTCCTCCCCTATTGTATCAAGCAATGCACAGCGGTGGTCCCAGGAGGGTTTAAAAAATGGCGAGCAGGGCTGCCTTTACCAATGGGCTAAATAGGCTATAGCCCAAGGGCGCTTAAGAATCAAATACGTTGAAATGCTTTTTTCTCTTCAATTTTGGAGACAACAATTTCGTTCGCGGGCATTGTTTTTGTTCGTGTTTGCCTTGGTCGATATCAGGGGCTGTGACGTACTACCTTGCACCGATTTCAAAGAAATTGCACCCTTGGGGGCTAGGGCGCCAAAATTTGTTAGAATAGGGCGCTCAAATTTGTTAAGACGATCCTGATGGCGAGCAAACTAACGTTCTTTCGACCGCTGCTGCATAATCGTGGAATATATTTATCTGACTCTTTTGCACCAGGAATACATGCTACCCGAAGTGCTGAGTAGACGACACCTACTCGCTCTTCACAAGAGAGCCAAGAAGTCTGGGCTGGACGTGACCCAATACAATATGCTGAAGGACCGGGCTTACGAATTGGAAACAACTTTGAAAATCATCCGCGGCCCGCTGCACGAGCACCAGACCCGCATAGAGCAGCAACAGCGGCAGAGGGAGAGGTCGAGGTCCAGCAGCTCAAGGTCACCAAGTTCCTCGCCTAGTCCTAGTCCTAGTCCTAGTCCGGAGAGGAGTCTTCCTAAGAAGGGCATCTTTCCTGAGAGAGACACGTCCAAGAAACCAGTTTCCGAGGAAGCGCGGTTCAACTACGCTTGGACGCACAAAGACCCCAGGGGCTACTGATCACCGAATGATCGTTGACCCTCCGGGGAGACCGATCTCGTTAAAAGGGATTCGATCGCATCCTTTTTTTCCTCCATGAAAAAATGCGCTCAGGGTGTTTGCCGAATGAATGTTGCTGTTAGAAGCAAAGGGGGGAACGTAACCGCGAGGAGAGAAACTGACGAGGGAGGGGGCGGCGTGGACGGTTACTTTCCTCTTGCTCGAGAAACCTGCAGAAGTTTCGAATCGTCGACGAAGTCTTCCAAGTCGTGCGACGACGCTCCTAATCAACGACTACGTGTATAATATTATATCTGCCCGATGCTCAATGTTGTTGACTGCTGTGCATTTGGAAGACGTCGAAAAGGGAGGTGTATATACCGCAGTTTTCTACACACTATCGATTGATATTACACGCTAGGGAAACTGGCGAGTGAAGGTCCGAGGAGACGTTGCGGGTGGTCGTGCTCCTTGGCAATGCACAAGGTGGTTCACCGGAAAGGGAACGGTCGCGTAGGAGACATAGGTTTCGTTAGGGAAACACAGCGACGACCTCGGTTACTTTAGGAAAAGAAGCTTCGGGGGAAAAAATAGCGAGTTCGAAATAGTTGATCGGACGTTTGTCTTCAGGTGGACCACCCTAAATATATATTATCGATATACACGTATTTGTGGATCATGCGTATTTGTGATAAGTTGATCGTGTTTAGTTGTAATCTCATTGTACTTTCTGCAATTCTCGCACAATTGTCACGACGATCGAAGCGCGTCGGCTGAGAAATTTTATTTAGAAGTCGACTTCCTAGGTCCTCGCGTATATAACATTATTTTTTCTACGAAAAGATATCGATAACGTTGTTAATGTAAATATCAACTTTTCTTTCTGCGCGAGATCAACGAACTGTATTTTTAATTCTCGTGTATCGGACGTGGTACGTTGTACTTAACTTTTGTGTCTCGACATCCCGTTGTTGCCTGTACTGATTCTTTCAGGGAAGAAGCGATTGTACTTCTCGACGTATAATATGCACGATAGCGGCATCGATAGTTTTCTTATATTCTCGACTCAACGCAGTTTCGTCTTATTTAATATCGCCTATTGTGTCCGCAGCTGGTCCTTGCCGCGACTGCGAAACGACTTTTGCGGATTATTCCTCTGTCCTTTATCCAGAAATTTGTATATGATGATACGTTTATAATCGTTTTTTAGTGCTTGAAGCTTCGTCGTCGTTCATAACAAGATTTTTAGCATTTAATGTTTGGCAACGATACTTGCTTCGCTAAGTCTTTTATTCCTGTCGACTACTATTGGTCACGCACTATTTAAAATTTGTGAACTTTGTGCACCAGTACCAGTAACAACTTTAACGTCTTTAAAACTAAGCTAAATCGTACGATTAAACTGCTACTGTTACTAATAATACCATTTTAGAGTACCATTCACGAAAGTATCTTATATAGGGGTAACATAGACGACTATTTCTAGGCTCTTTAAGAAACTTTCTCTCGCTTTCGTAAAGATCCCTTATCCGTCCGCTCGAATAGATCGCCAATCTATTTAAAGACCTCACGATTTTACAGTATAAAGATAATTATATTGATACGTTTACGTTCGAAGAAACTGTAACGGCATATTACCGTTGCAAAAAGGTGGTACCGTTTAATCTATTTACGTTTCAGTAAAAAACAAAAGGATTTGAGAGTATCTGTCGCGAGAAATATTCATTTTTCAACCTGCATTATTCTATACTGCAAAAGAGTGCTGCGGAGATTTAACGAATTAACAACAACGTATTTTACATTCAGTTTATATTTCCTGTTCTTTTTTAATTACGTGGCATCGTCTGAACTTAGGTACATACTGTAAACTTCAAAATGTATCTGAAGAACTTCCACTAGCGAGTGGTAAAGTAGAAAGAATTCGTTTAAAAATCTATTAGCAATCTACTAGATTCAATGCGAATTAGATAATTAGAAAAAAAATCGTAAACAAGGTTAAGCACGCTACGAGAACACTTCTTCCCGGGCACAGGAATTGAATGCATGCCGCTTCATCGCGTTAAGTATTTCTTCTTCTTTGGACAATCGCTTTCGCAAGCACCACTTGCAATCGAAGTTATAATCTAGTGCCAATGTTCAAAGTCGCTGATGTTCTACAACTCGCAAAAGTGATTTCAAAAATGCTGTAAATTGGTTCAGAAAGAGGGGAGAAAGAACAGAGGGTGGTATACAGTGTGTCTCGAAATAATTTTCTCACGGAATTCTTACTAAACACTCTTTAAGATTGTTCCAATGCCATTTTGTGCTCTTATTTCAGAAGAATGCTGTATCGTTTTAGTTCTACGAAAGTACAAAAGGAAGGCAAATGCAGTGACCTGGTACAGAGTGGAATTGTGTTCCTTTCAAGATTATTGTACGTAGCCATAAGTAGCGTATTTTATTGTTTAGTATCCATTTTGTGCGATAATTATATCCGGATACCCTGTATATATATAAAAATGGAACAAGAGAAGATAAGGAGGGATGATAAAGAATACGTGATATTGTAATTGTAACGTGTACGAAGAGGTAACGCTTCCCAGAAACGAATTTCTTGTCCTCGCAAACAGCTCTTCTTTCCGAAATATTTTTTATGATCTTTAGGGAAGATTTCGTATACAAGTTTTTGTACATATACAAAGATATATTATATCGTATATATATATATATGTATACATAAGTGTACATGTATGGTTATTTTGATGAACGTTCTTGTTGTGCCGTTACCACGGAGCTTATAAGGAACCGCCTAATTCCTCGAGCGATATAAATAGACAATTAATCGAACTATATCTACGTTTTAATGCCGTTGTATCACACTTATTGAAGTTTTAATGGTTAATTTCGACGCACCAGAGTAGAAATCATTAATTGACGGAACTGTACTTCCTACCGAGTTCTAGATATAGTACTGGCCGATTAAATGTGAAGTTATCGTGTATGAAACCGCTTATAAACCATCTTCAGTGATTTATTTTTGCAAGAAATTGACGCTGTTTGTTCGTTGATTCGAAAGGAAATGATTAGAGAGTTTGATGTGTTCGCGATTTCATAGACCAATCTTTTAATTTGTATTTTCATTATTGTAGTTACTGGTGGCACCGGGTTAGTTGAACAGTGGTTCTAGGAAACTATTTGCATTAAAAATTACCGGTATTAATATCTCTGATTTCTGGGACGTAATTTTCATTGATTTCTGTGTTCGTCCTGATCTTCGTTTCGAATCTCAGTCGCATAATTGACATGTGTACATATTATTGCCGGCGATTGCATATTTATACAACATTGAGTTGTGCTGTGATTTACGTCCGTGTATCTAGTTATACATAAAAACGGTTGAAAATAAAGTAAAACATGAAACATTCTGAATCGATTCCTAACCATTCCCAGCTTCCTTCTCAATGGCTAAAAATATATGTGTGTCCTGACCCTTAAATCTAATTGCATTCATATGTTTTCGTACTTACATATGTAATTATTTTCTGTTTTTCTAGTTTAAAGAAAATTCCATTAATTTTTTCAAACTGTTACATTTTTGGAACGCGAAACGCTATAAACTTTATAAAATAAATAAATTAATGACTTCCTCTATGATTTTAAATTTTATTTAAATTCGTATTCAAACTATTGTGTCATGCGCGTTTCCAAGAGAACAACGATGACATCTGCACTACAATGTTTTGTTAAATATTAGTTTCATTACTTTAAGCAGAAACAAAAAATATTTACAAAGAGGATTCGCAGTTCATAAAATTCCTATTTACGAATTATAAGCTATTCGAATCTACTTCAACTAATCAACAATGTATAAAAATCGTTTACTGCTACTAACCGCTCTCTGTGGCGCCTCTAGTGGCGAGCTTTCATAAACTTTGAAGTGCCAGAGGCAAGATACCGCGCAAATTCGCCGAATTAATCTTTTGTAGCTAAAGCAGCTAAATTATTTTATTTACGCATTATACGTGTCACTATAGAAACTATTTACGTCCTCTAATTTTGTCTGCGAATCTCGTCTTACAAAAGAAGTATTGCATTCTATCATAAAAATGCAGAAACACACGTGCCCAAAAGATGGGAAATGGTATACCGAGAGCAGTGATGGGTTTACTACGTTACATCGAATTTACTACGTGACACACGTAAAAAATATAAATAATTGTATAAAATGTAGAAAATGTAGAAAATGTCAAAAATTCAAATACAAACTATTAACCTCTACCAATCTACCATCCCTTCCCTTCTATTTCACCCCCTTGACACTCTATGACAAAGTTTTACCTGGGCAACACCAGATGCTTTAAGCTAGTTATAAATAATTTGAAATTTTTTAATAAAGTTCATATCTTTGGTGAGCAAAAGATACTCGAATTTGCACATACATACATGAACTTATAAACATGGATTCTGAAGATATTGATAAAGCTTTGGCAAATTAATTCTTTGGATGTAACATTCCATTTAGTGTTATCGAATCTGACCATTTTAAGAACTTTATTCATAAATTGTTCATGTTGTTGGTCATATGTCAATGCAGGTTATGGTGTTCCAAAGTCTGCAACGGTTTTTCAAACAATGTGATTTTATACATAAAATACATGACGTAGTAAAGTCAAGCTATTTACTACGTCTTATTCTACGCGTAGAAAATTCACTTTTCTACGTTAGGTAAAATACGCACCCACCACTGATCGAGAGGGAAAGTAGGTAATTATTTTTAAAAGATAACGTGCTGTACATCCCGCATTGCTACGTGGCCCAGCTCGAAAATATTATTCGACAGAGAGTACCCTGTGACGTCAACATTTTCACAGCGGTAAAAATTCCAATGAAGCGATTGGCCTAACCCCACCACATGACGCGTTCTCCGGCGACCGCGAAGTCGTTATTTGTTTGAGGACCCCGAAGCTATAAGACGTGTCTAGTAGTCCGTGCGTATTTAAAGTACGTAACCTCACTCGTCCACATTGAAACATATTATAATACTATTCGCATTTGCTCTCCATTATGGCTTTCATTCAATGCTTAAGCCGGGAAGCTAAACTATGCTATGCGGTGTTATGCTATGCCATGCTACGTTTTAAAAAAATTTGTTTCAATACATTCTTATGGAACCGTTTCCACCAAAAGCTACGATAAAACATAGCATCGCATAGCATAGCATAGCTTAGCTTCCCGGTGGATTTCCGGCTTTATTCGATTTTCAATCATCGGTGTCCGCAGGGGGAGGGAGCAAAAGGGACAGCTGCCCCCGTGGCTTTTGAGAAAAAATTGCTTATTTTTCAAAACTGATTTTTATTAAGTTTTATACTAAAAAAGAGAATATTTTTAAATTTCGGTTCTAAATTTTGAATTAAATTAGCATTATAAAATGAGTTAAATAAAGCAAGAGGGGTATATTTTTCTTTACCATCATCCCAAAGTTGCTCCCCCCCCCCCCTGGAAAAAAGTCTGCGGACGCCCCTCAATGTTCTCAATATAAACTAATTCAATTAGTTTAATCAATTTCGATGCACCTTCTCTATTCCCCAGTTAGTATAAAGTGATCTACTTAATCGATTTTAGAACTCAATTGCAATTTTTCGCGACGTACTTCGAGTGGAATCTCATAATTGCAACACAATATAATTGAAGGTTCTGTCGCGGGTGTTCGGACGCAATTTAAACCGACCGAACGGATGCGCCACTGACGCCCTGATACTCGGTGATCAGTTTAAATGGAGCTTCACGGAGATTTGATGCGATCGGAATTAACTTTTCCTTCGAAAAACTTTTTGGCCGCGCGCAATGTGGTCGTTAGAGTCAGTGCTTTTTGCGTGGAAAGTCTTGTTGTTATTCAGAGCACAGTGGCTCGAAACCAGTTTACAGATTTCAGAGGGAACATGCGAGGGTTGAGTCAGTGCTTTGCTACGCGTGTTATATTGTTTACAGAGCATCGGGGCTCGCGGATTTATCTTTTCAGTCGCGAAAGTAGAGTCAGTGATTTTTGCTGGCTCTATTTTTCGGTCGTGTTTAATAGTCTTTTATTTATTCTAATCATTGACAGTGACATTAGAGTCAGTGCGTCACTGAACAGGAGATCGGGCGTAAGACGACGAGGTAAGGATGTGAGTTATATTACATTGTTAATTTTTGTTTTTAATGTTCGATGTTAAATATGTGTTGCAAAAAAGTAGGCTTCTTATGTAAAACTCTTGGACAATTGTGTTATTTGGTATACAGTTACTAATCGGATCACAAATCACAATGTGGTGCAATTATCTTAATGTATAAAGCAGAAAGTTTCTATATGTTTTTCTGTCGCCTAAAAACTTTCGAACAGTGAACTCGGAGATCACAAAATGTGCCTCTGCTCATTATGCCTAACTGATTTAGAGGAATGTGACCATTTTTAAAAGAAAAAATTTTAATTTTTTTTATAAAATCAGAATCTAAATTTTAGGCGAAGCCGACCAGTAAAGCTAGTTAATTATATAGCAAATAATTGAATTCCTTTATTACCAAACGTGATAATAATATATGCAGTTTTAAATCTTATACTTAATAGCGTTGTAATCTTATTCGATTCTAAATCGATAATGTTGAACGTCGGTAGAAAATGCTATAGGGTTCTAAAGCATCCCGATTCTGTGACAAAACGTCACATTAAATGTTAATATTGTCTTATATATCGGCAGTTACTGGTCATGCGTTATATTAAAAAAAAACTAGGGACGAGTTTCTCGAAGCGTCGAAACCTCGGAACCCAAAAAAGTTTCGAGGATTCTAAACTTTTTCCGTGATTTGAAACTCTCGAAAGACAACTAAGAAATAGTATAAAATGAATGAATAAAATATAATTCGCAGCGTGCCCCGAGGATTCGTATATCGTTATATTTTTGTTTGCATTTTCTTTAACTATGGTCAATAGAGATTTATGCAAAAATTTTGTTAGCTTCAATTCTTAAAGCAAGATATTCCACTTACAAAACAGAATCAGCACTTCAAGCTTCGAAAAATTTCAAAGCCTTACAAACTTTCGGATTCGAGTTCCGAGAATTTAAAAATTAGCTTCGAACCCACCCCTGGAAAAAAGCGCATGAATTAAAACAACCAGACTATAAATTAACTGATTCATAATTCCAACTCACCTGCACTTCGTATATCCACAAATTTGAAGCACCCATTCGCTGCCTCCGAAAAATTAAAATTCCCGTACGCTTTTATGCTTGTAATTTCATTACGACTATATACAGGAAAATAATAATAATGTCAGCCGTGCGTTGGTGTACGGTAATGAACTAGATAATAACGTTTAATATATGTCTTTTATATCATTTTACTTGCATCTCAAATAATACATGAATTCGGAAATATCTTTTAAATGATACTGATTTTGTAAAAGATAGTTGAACGACGATGCAAGTTACGGAATTAGACACGCAATTTACGTAACTGTATGTATAGCGGTTTATAATCGGAATAATACCCATGCGAGAATATTCTCATTTATGTTTATGTCTATGTGCATTTTATACGTTTATTGTAGATGTAGAAAGCATTATATAGTATATTTTAATTCACATATGAAAACAATATTAATGGGGTTGATGCATTGGTCCTGTGCTTTTATATATAAAAGTGCAGAGGAACAATCCTTCGTTTAAAATGGACACCCCGATCTTCTTCTAGTAATTCCAAGTAGATTACCTTATATGAGAAAGTGTCATATACCGGATACACGTTCTCTTTGTCCGTAACATATACACTGCATATGCATATGCTGAGGGCGTTCGCGCGGGCGCTGTTAACAATACAGACCCGTATACGCGTGTGTACGACTGTATACTGCTGCCAGTTTAGGTCTTAAAAGGACTTTCATGTCATATCGTTACTATAAACATTTCATCTAAATATATTATTATGCGACATAGATGTTAAACGAATCGGTTTCAAAGGGTTAATTGTCAATTGTCGTTTAGGGGACTACATGGGACCTTCTATCAAACTAATTTTCATTGTGCAATAGTAAATGCTGCGTCCCAGGGATATAAGTGCCAGTAGAAATGCACCTGAAAGAGAGAGTCACGAGATATTACATCTCAAAAGTTAACAGACAAAATTCTACTTTCAAGAACGCTTAATATTACCTACCGACATAAAGTACATAAATTCCACCCTTGCTCTTCACGTACGTGTATGTTCCAACCTTTAAACGAAATGAAAGTAATTGATCTCATGGAATATATTCGAGTTAAGTAATTATATAATGTTGCGAGTAAATATTTGGTATCAAAGAAATACGCACAGTCACGCCTATTGCACAAACTAAGAGTATTATTCCAATGACGATGAACGCGATCCCTCTGCCTCTAGCGAAATCCGGCCCAACAGAAGATATCTTTCGGCAGTGTGGACATCGAGCCAATGCGTTGTTCAGTGTATTAAACTAGAGAATAAGATAACAGTTACCGACAGAGTTGCGCGGACACAACTGTAACTAAACCACTCGCTGAAATCCTTACCAAGAATGTGTCGTGACAGTGGGCGCAGCATACCCTACACATACCGGGCATAGAGAGTACAGGTGGCGTGATCGGGCTCGGAGCTAGATTGATAATGCGTTTGCAATTTGGCCTCGGGCAAGCGATGCGTTGTGAAGAGCTCTTACATATTAGTAAACAATTACACGGGCAGCGGACATATTTCTTTCCCGGTGGAGCATTCCTTATTGGCTATAAAAGAGAAACAAATAGAATCCCGTGATCCCTGCTACCAAATCTTTGCGCACGACGAACCGATCTGCGAACGTACCGTAGCTTCGTTGCACAGGGAACACTTTACAACATGTTGATCCCGTTTACCACATATATCTATCATAGCCTGACAAACTCTGCAAGTGATCATGGGCACACCACCTTGGGGGAGTGATTCATAGGGGGGTGGTAGCTCGTCCGGCCCTATCGTGCACGCCGTGTTGGCGGTCCACATCGTGTCGTCTGAAGGAAAAGGTCGCAGATGAGAGAGGCAATTGGATTACGGCGATCCTAATCATTGCGCGAGCGAAATCGGCTATTATTTACCTGTGACATCGGTGCTGCGCGAACTATGAGGGACATCGTTCATTAACAAGGGCTGTCGCTCGCCCTCCTTGCCGTCGCCCATGTCAAGCCGTTAATTCGCCCCTTAACGACAACAATTTATTTAAAGTGTTGTTTGACAGTACTCCCGGTGCTCCGATGACAAGGATGACAAAATACAAAATTTTTCTGACACCCTCCGCGATTTACGCCGCTCATAGAGAAGAAACCGCGATCCGTCGCGGGTGTCCGCGTTACTGCTGCAGAGGCCGGTCTCTAATCGATTGCTTTAGGAATTCTACGGGCGGTCGAAAGTTTTCGTACGTTGCCTGCCCTGTTACGTGACGAAATAGTGACGTTCCTCTCGCGATCGTTTCTTGAGGTTATAGTCCCTCTCTTTCTTTCTTCCTCTCTCTCCCGACGAAACGCAAACAAAGATCGTTTTTAATTACTAAGCGTGTCGTAAAAATCGAGATTTTTCATGGGAAGCGGGGTAATCTGTTTATTTACGGGACACAGTATCCTCTTATCGCCAGTTTATACTGACACACTTTAATGAGATTCCATCGGAATACTTTGCAGCACGGTTCCACAGCGCTTGTATTATCTATCGGACGTTCGATCGGCATTAAGTGACTCACTGATCTCTTCGCATTAGAATTATTGAAAGATGATCTGTGGGTGTCATGTTCGTTTTTGTCTGATGTAAGATACTGGTGTTTAACTCGCCGCTTCTGCCTGTTTCCGCTATCGATATGGAGAAAATAACACATTTGTGGGACGTTAATCAATTCGTCACGAAATTGAATTGCCCGCAAAGCGTGAACCTGCAAACGTTTTATATGTAAGCTTCCGCACGATTGTCTTCATTTAAATATAATTGTGTTTAAGCAACTCAGTCATAATATCACTGTATCTTAGAGAAAAATGTAGGAGATTGGGTCAAGGAATGCTGCTGCCGTCTCAAAACTTTGGCCCCTCTGTGATGTGCCAATATTGCGGATCGCTTTGGAATACGGTGGATCATAGTATTAGAATATCGCCAGGCAAGCCACTTTCTAAAAGTATCAGAAAGATTGTATCCTCCATGAATGATAGTGGCAAAAGAATACCTAAAGTTCGTACAAGTTTAGCGCAGAAGTGTTTAAAAAGCAGGATGAATAAGTTGGTGCTTAAATGTTCGGTTTGCCAAAACAGTACAAAGATACCTTTTACTAAGCCGCCAAGGGAGAAAGTACAGAAACTTAGCTTGGAAATTATTCGTAGCTCTCAGAAGCGCAAGAAAAAGAGAACTAAAGATAAAACTGCTGGTCTAAATATTTCTGGAATTTTAAATTTAAGTACAGATAATATTGTAGAGGCTCCGAAAGAAACCAGTGCGAGGAAAGTTGGAAGCACTGCGAATATTATGACACCGAAATTAAAGAAGTTAAATATAAATCGTTTGAAAGACATCGTGAATCAAGGTGCCACGCCTCAGAAAAGGAAAAGTCTACGTAACTTCTTAACAGAACTTTGCTGAAAAGCAGTTTATTACAGTACTTTATAAAAGCTCCCTACCGCTATAAATTGTTATTTATCGCATAAACAATACTTATCGCACTTGATTTACAAAAAGATCAACATGTTCTTTTATTATAATTCCTGCACTCGACTCGTGCCTCCGAGGATCACCTCCCCTCTTTACATTAAATACTACACATTTAATCATCGTTTACTTTAATCGTAAATCGTTCTCTACATCGCTGTCCACATAATAAAATAAATACACTATACAACGCATGCATCAATAGCGTGAGTCTCGCGTACAAAGCCGCGTAACAATTTGCTCCTCCTCTATCATTCCAATGGAATCTCTTTCCGCACAACCTGCGAAACATTCGAATATTATATACCTTTCACGTAAGCCATGCTACTTAGGTAAATCCAAACAGTGCAAACTATTTCTAACGGGAACAATGAGAGGGAAATACTTTTCTCATCGAAGATGCGTAGAAATTGAACAGCGAATTCCCTTCTTTCTTTTTCTCAGCGACAGTTCGAGACGCGTGCACGCGGTTTTCGGGTTCGAAAGTCGCGCGCGTGGTAGGGGTCTACTTTCCATGCATGTCGTGTGTTAATTCGGTCAGTGTGTCGGGGCCAGAAGGAGTTGGTTAGTCACCTGAATGCACGCCTCGAGATAATCCCGCTCGGACATTTCCTGGTCCTTCGCAGGGGGAACTTTTCCCCGGCGGCGCAGCTCTTGCTTGGCGTCGTTCAAGTCAAAGATCGCCACGGGATCCAGCTTGCCCTTCAGTACCAGGCCCGCCAAGTACTCAATGTAGTGCTGCCTGCGGGGAAAAGTACCCAGAATTTAGTCGCGTCATGCACTATGACCCGTTCCTTTACCTCGGCCATGTCCCTCCTGTAATGCTCCGGGTCGCGACCGTACCAATTCGGCGGTAATTTCGCACCCGCGCGTTTCACGCACGTTTCGAGATCGTCCACGTTTAACAACGGGAGCGGCTCCAGCTGGGCCGTGCGAATCTTTCGCACTAGGTGCTCGATGTAATGGATCCTGAATGTCGGGAGGACTCGTTAAAGGGTGGCTGAGATCAATCGGGGTGCGGGAAATGGGGTAGATCGAACAAATACACAAAACGGGGCATAATTCATAGTACTAACGAAAAATGATCCACTTTTACGCGAAGAATCAGCCACAAATATCATCTCTATAATTCGAGGTTCACTTAATCTACCACGGGGATGAGGAAAATTTTTATTTAAATAAAAATTCCGCTAATAAATTATTGCTGAATGAAAAAATTAATAATCTAAAGTTAGAGTAACTTTTATTTGATCCGTTATTTAAATAATTTTTTATTTAGTCAATGCCCAACTCTGCTCTGCCACAAGGTAGAACTACTTTGCTACCTCTGTAGTTTCTTAATATTCTCGGGGTTTTAATGAAAGAGACGGCACTGAACGATAAGAACGGTGACTTTTATAATGGCAGCGCATGCAAAGTTCCACGCGAACGAGCCAAATTACCTGCACAAGCCGGCGTGTCCCTCAACGACGTCCGAGTTGCACACCGCGTCCACAACGCCGGTGGGAGTCTCTTTCTGCAACTGCACTTTGCACTTGGATTCCCCGACCGGTCCCTCGGTGTCGTACTTGATCCCATTATCCCGCAGCAACTGTTGCAACTGCGCCGGCTCCTTATCGCGCAGGTAGAAAAGGCAGTTTCGCGGATGATGAGCGTGGAGGCCCAGCTTCGCGCAATACGGGCTGACCGAGCACTTGGCTCCCATCATGAACGCCTTGCCGCAGCCGCAACAGAACTCGTACTTGCACTGGCTGCACGTGAAGTGCATGCAACCTACGCAACATGATTCTCTTTTAATCTGCACAACTGCGCCAGAGGACATCGCGAGCATTCCTCAGTTAGAAAGACGCTTGAAGAACGGGGTCCCTCGGAAGCAAACGGAAACACCTGAGTTCAAGCTGGGAATCTCACCTCCCCGTGACAAGGAGTAGCGGAATTTGCATTTGGGACAATCTATGCCGTTATCCGCCAGGTGCTTCGCTAAACCAGCGGCTTGATTATCCGGGTCGTTCTCGTCTTTCCATGCTGCGAACTGCTCGCACGTAATTCCCTCGTGCTGCTTCTCCCACTGAAAGTGAAAACCCAAGACGTTGGTGGAACAGAGAGGATAGTTGGGAGGCTGTTGCATAATTCCCAGGCAATTTTCGAGCAATTACAAGCGTCTACACGTACCGGTCTTCGGCAAAAGGCGCACGTGACCGAGCGGCAATCGGGGCAAATCAATCGCTTCTGATCTCGGTCCGCGTAAAATCCGCTCGAGCACTGAAACCAACGGTTCACATTACGCCTCGATTAACTAACAAAGTGGCGATCGAATGTTCTCCCTCTAGGAGGGAACACCTGAATGCACCACTTGAAGTTTGGATCCTGCATCAGCGTTCTGTCCCTCAGCTTCCTCTGGAAGAGCTCGTGGATGGGTGGGTCTAGCAGCGTCTTCAGCTGTATGTCCAGGTTGCTGAAGTACTCCAGGACCTCGTCCTCGTTGGCGTCTTTGAGATTCGGCTCCTTGCAGTACGGGCAGACCGCGTCCGTGATGTTCCTGTCGCTGATCTGGATCGTGAAGTAGTTCTTGGCGCACTCGTTGCAGCAACGGTGCACGCACTTCAGCATGGATATCATCTGGCATTGAGAATCCCGATGAGAATGGAAGTGAAGCTTAACTGGAGACACTGTTTCATTCGTTCATCACGCTTGTTCACCTGACTCATCGCGAAACGACCGGTGCACAGCTCGCACTCCTGCTGCAAGAAGGCCAACGCAGCTTCCACGCTCGAGCACTCCTTGGCCGCGTGGAGGGCCTCGACGTCCCCGAATTTTAAAGCCAGCAAACTGGCCGCGACTTCCGCCTCATCGTAGTTCGACGCCTTGCCCTCCGCTAACAGGCGACGAGCTATTCTCTGCGCACGCGAACAAGTACTTTTAAACACCCTGCTTCCCTTACAATCGAAGCTAGACCGTAATGGATACATACGCGTTGATTCGATAACGACAAGTGGTACTTTTGTCGCGGTATTCTGAATGGAGAAGCAGGATTAAGAGTAATATTTGAATTGTGAACGTTCTATGCTTTTGGAGGGTGATAACAGTGGCATGCGATAGGGATGACAGAGACTGCACCAACGTCTAGAAACGAGCTCTCGAAATTTCGACGGTGACCATTATGCGACTGTGATATTAATTTATTTGTTACGTGCGGGCTGAAAGAGTTCGCAGGATACGTTAAGGAACGTTAATACGTTAATGGGGCGGATCGCGGGCTATGCAAAGTGAATTCCCCAAGTTGTTTGATGCTTGCGCCTCGAATATTCCAAGGAGCCTTCTTTGTTCTTCGGAATGAAGCAATTGGATGATGGAAAAGTTATGTTCCCCGGCATCGAATTTAAACTTCCCAGTTCCTTCGTGAATATTCAAGCATGTACAAACCCCCCCAGTACACTTCCCTCCACCTTCTGCTTGCATTATTTCATCATTCGAGTCTTGATACCAAGCGAAACTCCCCAAACATTCGCTCGCAATGCAGGAAACAAATCCTTCTCAGTGTACGACACCGAAATTAGTCACACGAAAAAGAAACAATTACTTACCTTGAGAAATAGTGATGCTAGTTGGAAAAGGGGCTTAAGAAGCTACAATCAAAACGGGGTTAAGAAAAAGATTTCTAAGGCAGCGCCCCGTCAGATATCTCGCTTTTTTTTCGGTCTCTTTCACTCGATATTTCGAGATGTTTGTAGACATTGGCCTGTCAGCAGCAGGGACCGACATAGTCGACAAGTGATTCTGACAACTGACGTTTACTGACCTCCCTCTCCGTTTTAGGAGATCCCCCTGTCTTCGCGTAGCCGCTTCGACTATCGACGTACTCCCTTTCCGTCTTTTCTTCGCCCTCGAACCGACGGATACAACTGGCTACCAGAGAGAACCGTTTCTTGGACGTCCCTCCCTGATCCAACCCCCTATCACCGCCTATGCTCCCTCTGCTCTTCACTTTCGTTCGCTTCTCATTCACGCGTCTCGGTGCTTTCGTGGTCCCAGTTCTAGATTCTGTTATATTATCTTCTTTAACCGATTTATCATTCTGTTCGAGCTTCTTCTTTGACTTCACAGACTTTTCCTTCACGACGTCGTTTGGCTTCTTTGCATCAGTCAACGTTTCCGACGTTAAGCGCTCTTCAGTCTCTACAGACTTATGATTCTTAGAAGCATGAACATTCTTGGGGGTCTTCTTAGTGCTCTCCATCTTCTGCATCTTTGGTTCACTTTTTACCTCTGGTTGTTTAAGAACGATATTCTTAGGGGCACTTAAGTTAGCGTCGTCAGCCCTCAGTGTTTCTTCCTCGGAGGTTCCATCGACTTCTTCGTCTTCCAACGGCGACTCTTCTGTCTCAAAACTGCTGGACTCGTTCGTCTCTACGCGAGGTTCAGACGAGTCTGAATTTCCTTCACTTCCAACGTCGCTGACGTATTCGTTCTCGCTGTCCTCCGAGTCCGAGATCTTCGCTTTTATCGCATTGATCGTTTCCTGCAGTAGGATCTCCGCATCGGTCAACTCCTCCATGCTGTCCAAAGTGTGATCGGTGAGCTGCTCCGTGCTAGATATCTCTGACTCCTCTGCGCTGTCAAAGTCAGACGTGGAAACGTCAGAGCTTTCCTCCAGCTCGTCTTGCGTGCACTCTTCGCTAGAATCCGTATCATCTACATTCAAATCATTCGCAGCTAAATCTGCCTTAGCAACTTTCGCCATTTTCCCAGCCAAAGGTTTACCTCCTTCGCTCTTCGCACTCGTATTCCTTTTGTTTCTGGGAAGCGTCGAGCTTCTCGCTGCACCCATTTTCCCCTCGCTTAAACCCCTATTGATCTCGTCAGACTCAATTTTTCGCTGTGCTCTCATCTTCGAAGCGTTTTCCGATGCGCCAGTTTTTACCGTGGCTCCCTGGCTGAATGGTGGTTTCGCAGTGTTATTTAAACTACCAGCCGCTGGCCCTCTGGAAGACTGCTGCGGACTTTTCGGGGGCTGTTGCGGCGAAGAGTGCCTCGCTGTTAACACGGGGATCCTCGAAAGGAAAGATTTTGGTCTTGACGCGGAAATGTCTTTCTCTTTTCGAGCTTCCTTACCTTCTACTTGCCCATCTTTGGTCTTAGCTTGCGCGGGTATAATTGACTTTTTAATCTGTTCGCACCCCTTCGACCAGGCTCTCAAAACCGTCGACCCCTTTTGCAGAGTGACTTTCGGGGCGCTCTGTTTAGAAATTTTTGTAAATTGCTTCTGACTCGCGACAGTCGCCGAAAATTTCGACTTGGTCGACATTGTGATACTCTGCGAGGAGCTTTTCAAAAATCTTATGCCAGTCTTTGCCATGGTTTCTTTCTTCGCCGCCTGATATGGAAAAATTGACCTACGAGTCGCCTCAGCAGCAACGCTCGCTTTTGGATTCGATTTCCCAAAACTTCTTCTAGGTATGCCGGTTGGCTTTCTCACTACTTTTACCGGGGATTTCCTCCTGTTAATCTTTTTTGCGGGAGACTTGGATCTCTCCTTAACCACGACTCCTAGATTAATATTCTTATCAACTCCATTTGCATGTACTTTAGTATTCCCAGCGACTTTCTCGCTCTCTGTTAAAGTCATCACTGTATCTTCCTCTCGAATGGAACATTCCACTTCCAATCCCGCAAATTTAGTAGCCTCAACTAATTCAGTCTCAATTTTCGACACGCTTTCTATGTCCTTTATCGGCGCGCAATCGTTCACCGCTATCGTGGGGGATTCGGTTATGTTAATTTCTATGATTTCAGGTACTCCAGGTTGGATATCGTTAACACTCGTCGCAGTGCGGCAATCTGTCTTTTCAACACTTGCTGTAGAATCGAGATTCAACTCTGTTCCATTAGAAACTTCGATAGCCGCTGAATTACTAGCATCTGTAGGCCTCGCAGTGCCTTTCTTTTCATTCTGTATTTTAGTCCCTTCGATCTCGTTAGAAACACGAACGGGGGCCATTAAATCAGGCGCTTTACTCCCCAAATTCTTTGCAATCATGCTGGAAGATTTGTTAAGGAGTTCAGTCGCATTGGAGTTGGAATAACTTTGAAGAATCGCTTCGGTAGGACTCGATTCGGCAACTATAGCTTCCGTGCTCGAGTTGGACCCGTTACGCGACATATCGACGGTATTATTAGGATCGATGGGACCCTCTGGAATGTTGTTAGTATCCATAGAATTTAGCTCGTTAACGGTGGATTCGATGTCTAAAGTATGCGAGCTCGACGAGCAACCATCGATACGAGACTCACTCGAAATAGTTAAGTTTGTCGACTCGGTAGTCGCGAGTGCTTCAGAGGCTCCATTCACGTCGCTGTTATTCGACATGGAGGAGCACTGTGCAGGCTTACGAATCTTTTCATTGTCCGGAATTGATGGTATATTGTCGATCTTTGAATTATCTCTCGAAGCTCTTTCTGTTCCATTTGAATACTGCTTCGCAACAACCGAAGGGCCATTATTGACTCCAATCAAGAAACCGTCTTTCGTTACTTTATTAATTTGCTCGGTGGGGATGGATATCGGCTTCTCGGCTTTTTCTCCTCCCAATAGACTGTTAATTTCCCTGGAATACCCCTCAGAGCCGCGTAACTTACTTACGGAAGTTATTGGACGAGTATCGATTTTGTCAATGGACTGCGGAATGTGACACGCGACGGAGATAGCCTGCTCCACCTTTTCAGACACGTGCAACGGGCTTTTGAAAGCCTCGTGGGCCATCTTGCATTCATTAGGAACTTTTAGTGTTTCAGATTGCGCGGCCTTGAATATTTCGTGAACGGTGCGCGGGTCTGGGGAAGTTTCTTGGGCAAGGGGTATAGAGTCGTTAGAAATTTGGGGAACTTGAGAATCCTTGGGAATTTCGTTTGCAATAATCGTAGAGTTTCCCGATATTTGCGGAGCGGGAGTTTCGTGAGCAATGTGTTCGAGATCTTTGGAGACTTCTTCAACGAGGACTTTGGGATCGCTGCAAGTTTCCTGCGCGATCGATGCTTCGCCATTCTTTGGAACTACAGGTTCAAGAGTAATTTTGAGTTTTAGGGGAATTTCCTGGGGTTCTTGGGGATCTTTTGAAGGACCCCTGATGAGGAGTTCAGAATCTTTGGAAACTTCATCTGCAATAGTTTTTGAATCCTGCAAAGTTTCTGACACAGAAGCTTGAAGGTTCGCAAGAATATTGTGAGTGACATTTTTAGAATCTTTAGAAGCTTCTTCGTCAAGGCCTGTAGGATCCTTGGAAGCTTCACGGGCAGTGTTTTTAGAATCTTCCACAATTTGGGAGACAGGAATTTTGGGATCAGTAAGGACTTCGCAAGCACCATTCTCAGGATCTTCCACAGCTTCCTGGTTTCTTGAATCCCCACAAACTTCGTGTGTACCCATTTTAGTACCCATTAGAATTTCATTAGCCCCTTTTTTAGTGTCCTCAGAAATTCCTCGAACAGAGTCTCTGGAATTCGTGGAAGCTTCTTGCACAGTTCTAGAATCTCCCACTTCAGTTTTAGGGTCTACAGAAATCTCAGAATTCTTTACCTCTTGCGCTTCGTCTTTAAGAAGTTCGGGAGGTGAGAATTTAGTAGCAGCTGTCAGGGGCAAAGGCGTCACACTCGAATTAGTCAAATCACCATCGCGCAGTCCAGTATCCGCAGTGACGATATTATCAGTTACCAAACCAGCATCGATTAATTTCACATGACTCCCATGACCACCCCCAATCCCCATGACAGTGTGCGTTTGCGTGTCGGGTGATTCATGAACAGCCGCCACTGAGTCACTAGCGAATGGCGTCTCAGTTGGTAATGATTGTGCACCGATGATCTCTGTATGCTTCATTATGACTGACTCGCTCGCAGATGCATTGTTAGTCCGAGATTCCTCGGAGTGATTCACGGAAGAGCTACCAGCTCCCTTTGATGACGATTCGCGTATCGATCGATCGCCCTGCGCGTTCGTTTCGAGATGATGATTAGATGAATCTGTTTCTACGACTTGCGCGTCAGTGTTCAAAGCTTCACCTGTAATCCGCCGAGCATCGAGCACATTCACTTGACCAGCGTCCTCCCGAGTCCCCTTACCATCCTCCCCAGCTGGACATTTTTGCAAACTTACTTTAGCCATGTCGTTGCCAGATATCGTCGCCCCTTTTGTTCCGCCGTTCTCTAATGGCGTTAGTTTCGCGTCCAGAATCGACAGAGCCTCGGAGACCTCGTTACCGTCAAATTTTCCTTCAGCCGCGTCCACCAGCGCCTCCATTGTCCCCTCTTCTACGCTAGTTCGCGGAGCGCTACCGTTTTTCTCGCTTGTACGTACCGTTTCGAGCTGCTGCAGCTTTTTCATGTCGGCTGCGGTCGTTTCGGATGTTGCACTCGCGGATTCCATTGTTTCTTCAGCTGCCTCTTTCCCCGCGGCCCCCGCTTCCGGTCCAAGTTTCGCGCCGTCCCCGTGAGGGTTTTCAAAAGGCTTTCCTTTTATCTCCTGCTTTTTCCCTTCCGCCGCTTTTGTCCGAGGATCGAACGCCGTCGCGTCAAGGGGCTTTGTCGGATCGATTTCGATGGACTTCCTCGGCGATAACATTTGCATCGCCGACATGAACGGACCCAGTAATTGCTCTGGCAGCGATTTCACCACAGATATCAGCGCTTCCATCGTGGCCACTTGCGCTTCGTTACTTTTACGAGGGCTTTCTTGCGAGACGTTCTCGCTGGATTGCTCTGTCGATGAACTGTCTCCCAGCGTAATCGATGCTGATCGTAGTTCTTGAGGGATCTCTGCGGCTGCGTCCTCAGTGTTTGACTTGCTGGATGGAGCAATCGTTTCTTCCTTTTCGAGAGTTTTCTGCGCCGTTTCAACGGTGTGCTCCAAGACTCTTGTGTCTGGTGATGGAGAAGGTTGCTCTGACGTTTTAATTTCTTCGGAAACTGTCGCCTCTTGGAGAGGTACATTAGATTGAGTACTAGTTTCTAATGGAGCTTGAGCTATAGGTTCTATGTTTTCTGGTAAAGAGTTTTGTAGGGAGGAGTCTTTATCAACTTGCACAGACTTTTGACAAGGATCAGGATCCTTCTGGGATGCTTCGCTTCCCTCAGGAACTATTCCTTCGATTTCTGCCTGAGCTACCTCTGAAGCCACGTTTTTCACTCCTTCTACACTTCCTCTCGAACTACTCGCGTCGTTTGCTTCAGCTTCTACTCCCATTGATGGCTTATCTTTTTCAACACCAGGCGAGAAGACACTCGCTCCTTCTCCCTTGCTGTCGTCATTTCTATCCTCCTCATTGAGATTGCTTGCTCGTGACTCGTTCAATCCATCCTCCGCGGCTTTATCAGGCTCTGAAATCATTTTAGCTTCTACTTTCTCGCTATCTACATTCTGCGTCGACGAGTTCGCTGGCAGGTTCAACGCCTCCTCGATTTTCTCGTCTACTCTGTTTATTATAGGAACGTTCTGATCGTTTTTAATTAAAGCAGGTGCACTAGGGATTCCAATCGCGGCGTCGTGTTTAACTAGCGTTAGTTTAGGCTCGTCTACAGTGGCTGGCCTCGATTGTTGGCTGGGGCCGATCGTATCCTGCGCTTTAACGTCAACGGCTACATCGGGGTCTTGTACGGCCCTTGGGACCAGATTTTTATCGATTAGAACTGTCCGATTGTCGTCGCTACTTTGATAGAGATTATCAGGCTTATTACCGGGAGCGTTCAGGGGGTCTTTATCGTGTTGCCAGTTATCGGTCAGCTGTCTGAGGGCCGCCAGTTGCTTTTGAAAGTCGGCCTGCAACGCCACGAAATTTTCAACAATTGGTGACATTACCTGCTTCCGCGCTTCCGCGTCCGTCACGCTGGGAACCTGTTCGGGAACACCCGTTTCACCACCGACCGCACCTGCCGCATCTAGAACAACCATATCTGACCATCATCAGTCTTACTCGGCGAAGAGATGAGAAATGGAGTTGCTTCGGGGAGTCTTTTCTGGACATGATTCTATTAATATTTTTATGCGAGGGTGACTTAGCATTAGATAATTTAAAAAGCAAGTTACCAGTGCTCGACTTTAATTTATTAATGTAGTAAAACATTTTCAAATCGGGGGACGCTTTGGAGCCTGTTTAGAGGGGATATTTCTATGCCTCGTGATTGGTATTTCAGATATATTTCTAAGTTTCTATAGTTTCCAAGCTAAGTGGATATGTCTGAAATATTAAGGGGTCATGCCGGTTAGCGCGCCAAAAATTCAGCGATATCACGAATTTATGGCGACGAAAATAATTATAGTAATGGAATAAAACTTTTTCTATTTATTAAACTATATTTCTACAGTAAATAAAAAATATAGAAGGAATAAAATTATTGCCTTTAAAATGCTTTTGAAAACGGTGTTGATAACATGTTTAAAAATTTATGCCACGCTCGTGCAGGCGATTTCAGCAGTTAGATTTATCTGAACCCAAAAATCCAAATAGATTCTTGATCAGTATGACTGTCGCTATCGCCCGGACTGTAGTTAGTGATTTATTTTCGAAAATTAGCAAAATGGCGGGCAAAATGCAAAAAAATGTTTTTTTCTTTTGCTATTTTCGATTTTAAAAGTAGGTTAGACTCAATGAAAATACTTAGCTGTAGTCCCTGCGAGAGTCATAGGTGTGCAGAATAAGCAGTAAAATTTATAAAGCAATCGGTTCCATAGATTTTGAGATTTTATTCTCACGATGTGAAGAAATGACGTTTCGAGAAAAACGCGTTCAATGTTTTCATGTATAGAGGCCGAGCCTTTGTGCTCCCCTTTCCATGAAAATTTAACAGTACATTCTTGGGAATATGTACTTTCGAAAAATGTTTTTTAAAAAAAAGATTTTTTCAACCCGTCTAACCGGAATGACCCCTTAATTGGGAGATACAGAAGTGTCTCCTGTGGAAATTCACGCCTTGACGAAGTAGGTATTTCATGGTGCAAGGAATTCTTTTAGGTTTCTAGTTTTGCAAAGGGTGATTCTGGAAATACTCTCTGACCTTCCCGCGGTGCAGCCTCGTCGTTCTCCACCCCAACCGGAGGACCCCAGATCCTCATAAGAAACGGCTTAAGCTGGTTCTTTTGCAGCTCGAACAAAGCCGCGTCCTCGGCACCCGCGTTATTCTCCATAGCCTTGACGACTTCCGCCATAGCGAAGTTACCTTTCTTCATTAAATCCTCGCACTAGTAAAATTATTCAACCCTTCCCGTCAGTAAAACCTCATAGTACCCTCAAGCCAGGCGCGAAGTAACTCCTGAAGCCTCGTACCTTTTGCTGTCTACGTTGAATCGCAATGGCGACGGCGTTCCAAGCGTCACCCTTGGCCAATCTCAAGGCCTCCTTCGCTTCAGCGACTGTAAGCACTCCGATATTGTTCTCGTTCAACTCTTTCCCCTGCGTGGTCGCCAGAACCAGCACGGTCTCCACCAAATGCGGCCACTGTGTCTTGAGCCACTCAATAGGGTTACTAGCTCCCTGCGACAGAGCCACCTGGACATCGTCCGTGGAGTAACCGTGCCTTTCAGCCTCCCTCAGAAGCTCCACGACTTCCAAGCCCTGCCGCGTTAGCGTCGACACTCCCTGCCCGCTAGTACCAGCCTCCACGAATCTAGGCTGGCTCGGCTCCTGGAACACCAATTAATTCCCCCCGTCGATGATTCGCCCCTTGGAAACACGCTAGGCGAGGAGAACAAGTGGTGCGGGGGCTGATGAGCCTCTCGGAAGGGTTGGATCGTCGAAAGGTACCCTCTGTGTTACACGCTGGTGGACGAATCAACTCGATTAATAATGACAAACGAGATATCAACAAACTGGAAAGCTACTGTCTACGGAAGCGTGAAGAAGGTCGTTGGTATTATGTGCGAGCTGGGCAACATGGAAAACGTCACAACGCAGAATCGTGGGTGTAAAGTATACCCTGTCTACGTTCACACCGAGGCTACGGGAGAACCAAACTAAAAGTCGTGTTAAGCAGACCGTGGATTAGATTGGCAAGTTTACCCTGGAACGGTAATAAAGGTGGGTGGAGTCGATGGAGTTTCGCCTGGTTCGATCCCTGCTGGGCCCGCTGATGAGCTGCTGAAGGTACTGCTCCTGGATGGCACGGGGGTACAGGTCAGGGCTGTTGGCGAACCTGGTCTGCTCCTGTAACAAACGCTCCCAATGGTTGCTTTCATTAAACCGTTCGTTACGTATCCGTACTCGGAAGCGAGTCGTTAAAAATTGAAGTGGGCACTTTTGGCCTCATGCAAAGGAGCGACCGGTTGGAAGTTTGTAAACCAACTCCCGACGAGTTGCTTGGTCTGCTAATAGCGTGGCCCAGATACAAGTTTGATAGTATGTATTCAAGGAACTGAAGGTGGCTTGTGTTCAAGATTTTTAAAAAGGATCGATGTAAGAAATATGCGAAGTTGGGCTTCTGTGTTTCCTTTTACCTCCACGTCACTGTCATCGTAGTACAATAGTCCCTTCGAGGCGGATGCTGTTCTTCCGAATCCCGCGCTTCCTCGCGCTGGTAGGTAGTCGTAAGTCTGAAACGCAAAGCTTTTGATAATAGACACGTTTCTTAAATCGAAGGTTTTACCTTGGAAAATGTTGCTTCCTTACTTGTGTCGAAATGCTCTGAGGCGGAGGGGACGTTCCAGTGGACACCGAGTGGCTTTTTGGAATGTTCCCTAGCATTGGTCGCTTGACAGGCGACTCTGCACGCTCCACGTCATTTACTGTCGTAGAAACAACACTGGAAGCATCTTGTGCGATGTCAGTAGCCACTGATGCAGCTTTAGTTATCAACGTGTCTTTCGTTACCGACGAACCTTCAGAAGGTGTTTTCCCCGCAACGAACGCAGGCAAATCTTCCTGCGTCGTGGTATCTGCAAAGTCAAGCCATTGAATCACACTTTGGTAGAGGACCTGGTCAACAATATCCATGAGTATTACGGCACGTCAGAAACCTTGCATGCAGATCTCCCAATATAAGGACTCGAGTAGTGGCCGTTTTATTTAATCTTCGATTTCCATGGATGTACAACGTAGCGGAGTGAAGTCAGAATGAACACCAGCCAAATGCACGGCCGTGCTTGAAACTAGCTCCTCTTGAATGAATAATAAACGCATCAGACATGATCGAATGCAGGAGGAAGAGTGGCTTCATTTCAAATACGACTATGCATTTGGTTTCCACTGTGAGCTGCTTACGAAAACGGTTTGCATGTCTCTTTATTATTCATCCAAGGGTATACATCGAACAGGGGACAATTGTACTGTTCATCTTTTTCGTAAAAAAGAAGATAGAGAGAAGAGAGAATGACAGATGTATGGAGACACGAGAATGCTTCGCAGAATGGGAGAAGGGGAGACATTCAGAGGCGGAGAGAAGGGCAACAGGTATCACTGGTACGATTTGGTACCGAAGGAAAAGCTGATTTTGCGCCTTGCTCTACCTTTGCTCTTTGGAGGGCCACTGTCCCCGCTCTCTTCGCTGTTCGAAATCTTTAACAAACTCGTCCTCTTCTCCAAGTCTGGGCTAGGGTTGCTAATGTTGCTGGTCGTCGTCACTGACTCACTCTTCGGTGCCTCGCTCAAACTACTTGGAACATCCTCTACAGCCTCTTCGTTGCTCGGTGGCAACGCGCTCCTCTTCGTTTTGCAACAGACCACGCAAACACGGTCGTTAACATTATTTATAAAAGTGCAGTGCTCGCAGGCCCATTCCTCCTTCGGTATCTCCATTTTCGTTTCCTCTGGAATTTCTTTTGCTATCGTTTCATTTATTGGTCCACGGTTCTCTTCTTTCTCGAGCGAGGCTATATTTTCAGGACCTTTAACCACTTGGTTCAGTAGCTTTCTTTGGGGACTTTCTTCCACTTGCTTCTCGCTTTCCAAGGAACGTTTGACTTCTCGAGCTTCTGCTTCCTGGTTCCTGCTACCTGCTCGCGACGCCTCTTCGCTCTCTTGGAGCTTTCTAGGAGTATCTTGCGACGGTGTTTTTCTATCAGATTCCAAGGAAGATCTTCCAGAACTTCGCCTGGCGGACCTCTCCGCTTCATCGGTTGACAAGTCTCTTTTCAGAGAAGCTTCTCTCTTTGGTAGCGTCTCTCGATCGCGAGACGGTTCACGACTTCGCTGATTCTTCGTCACAGTGCGTGGCAACTTGTCAGCGTCCTCTTTGTCCATTTTATCCGGTACCTGGTTCCTCCTGGAGGCTGAAGACGTTCTTCTCGAGGCCTGCGCGTCACTGTCAATGGAGGACCTTCGAGAACCCCGACGGGAGAGCCTCTCAGAGTCATCCAAACCCGAGTCCCTTCTCACAGAGGATGCTCTTTTTGGGTACACCACTTCCTCCCTTCTGGGAGGAGCGACCTCCACTTTCTCGAAGTGATCGTCGGAGGAACTGGTGACCCTGGACCGAGGTGGTAGGTTGGACCTTCTGTCAGACTCGTCGTCGGTGCTTTTTCTTCGGCGATCACGATAGTTACCGTTTTCAACTCGATCGACTCGGGGCTCCAGCTTCGAGGCTCTACGTTCATCTTGGTCGTACCGTCGTCGAGAGTTTAGAGTGTTATTCTGGAAGTCGTCGTAGCTCATGGAGGACGTCGAGTACCGTTTGCTAGGGTGACTCTCGGACCATTGGTCCTCCGTGCTCGTCATCCTCTCCTCAGACATCAGTCGCCTGAAAACACGTCAATTCTCTGGGTGTACTGTATTGAGATCTTCTGGGAAAGTTATCGCAAGTCTCTACTGTAGCTCTGTATAATTGTTTCTGAGGATTATAGTTAACTTACTCGCGACGATTCCTCGTCAACAGACTCCTGCTTCCTTCTTCCTCGTGGTAGCTCCTCTGCCTGGCGTTTCTGGACACGCTGGCACGTCTCGTGCCTCTGGAGCTGCGTGAAAGCCTGTCGTCCAGGTCCGACTCCCCAGAGTCCTCTGAACTAGCGTCAGACGGCGACCCCTGCGATCTTCTCGATCGAGATCTGGAGGCCAACGATTTTCTAGACTTCAAGCTAGGCGATGGGGAAGCTGCTCTAGACCTTCTGCTCGATTTCACGCTTCTGGCGGGGCTGTGCGGCCTAGATACCGAGCCTGGGTACTGTGGTGGTAGCATTTGCGATGGGGGATATCCCATGGGGTATCCCCACATTGCTGGGTGGTTGAGGCTCATCGTGGAGCCGCCCATCGTCATCTCCCAGGGGCCATTTGGTGGGTACCACATCATGGGCATGCCTCCTGGGCCTAGGTGAGCCATCGATTGGGCCTAGAAAGGTATTTGGCTTAGTGAAGCTGAGTCGCTTACTTTTCAATATAAATCTTCACTTAGAAATATAAAATTAACGTAAACCAGAGCCAATTTACAATTAAGAGGGAACCCTATTTAGGACGGCTAGGAATAAGATGATTCTTGGGATTTTTTTCTAAGAAACTATTAAACAGAACTTTTCCAAACTTTCAGGGTATTTTAGTTCACATTCAAACAATAAAAATTCATTTTTACGTTACAAAGTGTTCGGTAGAAATGGAGATATATGAAAATGTTCGTTAGGACTCGCGCGTCGGAGTTGCAAATTGGAGATTGTAATGGTGACCCCATTTCTTACCTGAAATAAAAAAACAATGATTTTCTTATTTCTGTTATAATTACATTGTCGATCAACCTAACAAACGAAAAAAAAAAGTTAAAAGCTGGCAAATTGGTGGGACTTCAAAGAAAAAGTTACGATTCTGCCCCAAGATGTTTCGTACTATTTATGGAAAAAGAGTTGTTCAATTCAATTTATTTATCAATGTCTTAGGTTCATCGACAATTTAATTATATTAGAAATAAGAAAATCCTTGTTTTTTTTATTTCTGGGAAGAAACGGGGCATCATACAATCGCCAATTTGCAAATCCGGCGCGCGAGTCCTAACGAACAAGTTCATATATCTCCATTTCTACCAAACAATTTGTAACGTAAAAACTAATTTTTATTGTTTGAATGTCGACTAATATACCCTGAACGTTTGGAAAAGATCCGTTTAACAGTTTCTTAGAAAAAAATCCCAAGGATGACCTTATTCCTAACGTCCTAAATTGGGCTCGCCCCTTAAATTTCAGTTAATTTTGTATGGAATGTAGGGAACTCGAAGTTTGCACTGATGTCTTATAGTTCTCGAGACAAAAATTGAAGAGAATATTTTTTCAACAACTATACAGTCACAAATAGATACTTGTGCAACTTCCTTCACTTAAATTCTCAAGAAGATACCTCTCTGAATTCACTTCGGGTGACCAATTACCTGATGCATGCCAGGGTTCCACGAATTCGGTGACGATAAATCGCACACGCTCGCCGACTGTATCATAGACCTAGGCGGTGGTGGAGGTGGCACAGGTGGAGCAGCTTTAGGGCTGCCCATACTCAGCGGCCTCGCGTTCAACGTATCCCTCGAAATGTCAGCGGCAGTGTGCCTCCTCCTGTTCACGTCCTGCGCTCGCATCGCTTCCTGATATTTCCTGTATCTTTCCTAAAGATTCCCCAGTATTTTTCTCTCTCTCCCAAGCAATAGATGGAATAATCATTCACTCGATTCCTTAGAGCCCTCTTACAGGAGACACTTCTGAAGCTTATAATTTTTATTCGAAACACAGAAACTGTCTCGTATAAGATGGCCGTTGGCGTGAAGATTTACCTGAAGCGTGGACATTTTGTCGGTGTTCGATCCTCCGGCTCCTTCGACGGAAGCTGCGTTCACCGATTGCGTGGACTTGGACACCGTTTTCGTGTCTATCGTGGCCGACAGCGGCCTGCCGGTGTTCGGTAGCGTTCGCTTCAAGCTGCCGACTCTCTCGATCAAGGAGAGATTCGTGGAGCCCTGGCTTTGCGCCGATTTAGCCTAAGCGCGGAAACCTCAGCTTTATTACACAAGTGGAGCCGAGCGGCGCTCTTTTTTCGCCGGAGTGTGTGCGCTGTCGGGGGACGGTGGATGCGTTTTCTACACTGCAATTGGCGTGTGGTGGCGAGAATGCGAGAAATAAAATAAAAAGAGAGAAGGTGCGTCTTCGTGGAGAGGGGCCGTCGCAGCTGAAGCTTGGCGCTAAAATTAAATTTCCAATCAGGCTGGATCGTTTAGGCTTAGACAAAGCGTTAGTGGACGAAATAAAACAGGCTGGATATATATGTGAGGTAATTCTGAACGAACATCGAAGAAATTCGGCTTAAAACGATCACGGTGGTTTATCGTAATGCAGGCTGAAAATAATGAACGTGTGTACAGTGTGTTGCTATGTAAGTTAATGGGAAAATGATACATGGTACCAGTAACGGTACGGGAAACACGGAATGGCATATAGTAACCAGTCTGAATCACCGTGTTCACCATGTCCTGCCATATTCACCGGTCGCGTCAATCCTCCGAGAACATGTCCGACCCGCGGATGCACGCGAAATCGTGTAATACATTGCCCGCGAATTACTACGTTCCTGTTCGTCTTCCCCCGCCGTTACTTCGTCGACAGAGAGTGAAACGGGTTCAGTGAATACGGCAGTAGTGTTTTGCGGTAACGTGGTGTATTAGAAAGAATCAACGACAATGTACAATAAACATCTGTGCGCAGTTCGGCGAGCAGCTTGGACGGTCAGTGAAAAGCTCACGCGACAGTCGCGTTTAACAGTCTTCGTTGCCTCGGTGTGACGTTTTCTACAGACCAACCGCCGCCATTCTCGGCGCGTACAACCAACAATAACAATAAATATCTACGAATATACATAACGACGACGACGACTCAAACCACCGGAGACAAAGTTGCGAATGTTCACGTCTGAATTTACACCCCCAATAATTCAATTAATATCGATAAACTATCTTCTACAATCTACAGGGGCGGATTTGGAGATTTGGCGCTGCCAGGCTAACAAGTGTCTGTTTCTCCGCTCCTTTCTGTGAAATATCATCAAATATTTTAATTTTAAAAGTTGGCACAATTTCAAAATTAATTCAATATGGCAACTCGCATAGGAGTTATTGCTAATTCGCTATAATTCGATATGAAAAAGAAGAGAATTGTTTTTGAAGTTGTTTCAAGCTTCTGTGTTTAAACCTTCCTAATTTCTTTTGCGCAAAATTTGTCGCTCTCCAAGATTTTTCGCTCCCGAAAATATGTTGCACCTCAAAATTTGCCGCTCTCCAAATTTGCCGTCCGCCAAAATCTGACGCTGCACAAAATTTCTGTCCCCAAAATTGCCTGCCCCTCAAAATTATCGTTCCCCAAATTTGTCACTCCCCCAAAACGGCTGCTCAAAGTTTTCGCTACCGCAAATTTTTCGCTCCCCAAAATTTACCGCCCTTCAGAAATTCTGCACCCTCCAGAATTTTCCGTCCCAAAAATTTGCCGCCTTAGCCTACTTAGCCTACACAAATCCGCCCCTGATCTTCTAGCCCAACGATAAAACTGAATCGGCTACTGGGCAACTATAAAGCAGAAGCTCCGAGGGGATCAGAAAATAGGATTCGCGACTCTCGCAACCTGGTGTCCGCTGATTTCCATCGAGTCCCGCAGCGAGCCTCGAACTCGTTTCCGGGCCGCCTTGAGGAAGTCGTCCTGGAAGAAAATTGACGGAGGGGGATGAAAGCCTCAGGCCAGGGTGCATCCTACCTGAGCGTTCTTGCGATTCCGCCTGGGCGGCGGTATCGGGGGTGGACTCGACATGCTCTCCCCTTTAGGCGGCAGCGGGGGTCTTGTCCTGGTCCCTAGGTCCGTGATGATCCTCCTTCGAACGTGGCTCCTTCGTTTCGGGTGCTTGTGATTCATGTCGTCGCAGGCCTCGCAGTAGTTACCCTTGCAGGTGTCGCAGCGGGCGAAGACGTTGTCCGTGCCGCAGAGGGCGCATTTGTTGGGGCTCATGCCCAGTGCCGAGGACTTGTCAGCTTGCGGTCGGGTCGGGAATTCGATGATCTCGTAGTCTGGGTCACCACAATCGCCAGAGAGCGACGGCGGTGGTAGCTTCGGTGGGGTCGGTGGTCGTCGATGATGCTGTTCCGCTTCCTTCTGTTGCTGCGCCTTTTCACGAGGGAACATCAAACGTTTCAAACCGTCCACGTAATTAGAAGCGTAAATGAAAGGGATTAAATGGTGGTGCACGTACCATCACCCAGTGGGGCATGGATCTCGCCATGCGCAACCGGGTCGATGGATTCGAGATGGCCATCGGGCGCCATTTTTCAGCTCCCGGGTTCTGTGAATGAAAAACACTGGGTTAGGAATTAATTCCTACCTAACGCAATCTCCTATAAATGCAGATAAAAATAGCGATACAGACTTGGATGTATATTTGCATTTAAATGGTCATATAGGATTAAATTCCATTGGGAGTGCGTGTCTAGGTTTTGTTTATCGGCCTGGCGCATTTTTGCACGCGATTGCGAATTGGGGTGCCGAGACAAGCTGGCAGAGCATCGCCGACTCGTGCTCGGCTGCCAAGCGGCGCGCGAATTCATGTCATCGCACCTTGGATTAGGTGGCCGAGTAATTTCGAGGATGCACAATCGAGATTTTTCGAGCAGGCCCTCGGGAAAGCTTTGACGTCACTCGATCAGCCGGAAGCAGCCAAAATCGAATCTCTGTTTCTGCGGAGCGGGGGAAGAATCGTGGTTCCGCGTCTAGAAATAAAGTCGAGGCGAGTGGCGACGCGACAACTATATTTCTCGTTGACACCGAACGTGGGGGATCCGTAAATATCGCGGGATTATGTTAGCGCGTTCATTCAGCGCTTCGATTATGTCTACGTTAACGTCCGTACGAAAATCTTCGTTTACTTTTCGCTGGCAGCGCAGAATTTCGTTTGTTTAGGAAGCAAAGAATTGTTTGATTGGTTCTGGATGGAAAGTGGGGCGCTGTTGATCGCGCATCGATGAAAACGTCGTCGGGTCGGATGCTAATCCCGTGATTCCAGCGGAGGAAGCCGTACGAGCTCCTCGCGTGTGAATTAGATCCTCGAATTAGAGCCATACGTATCTTTAGAACGTTTACCCCTTCTGTTCTTCGCCGCGGTTCACGCTCTTTTGTTCTATGCTGCTATTCTGTCCACTAGACGAGCAACAAAGCGTCCGATTTCCAAGAATTATAAATTTAGATCGCGCCAGTATCGTTGCAGACATTATTTTTCCCGTATGGAAATTAAAAACTATATTCCATGGTAGCCGCGCTGTTGGCACCTCTAATTAACCATCGCCGCGTGTTAATTTTAAACAAGGATTCTAATCGGTAGAAGCTTGACTACGACGAGACACTAATTCCCTATAAAATTGCAAAAGTCAGCAGGAAAGTTGGAGGTATTCCAAGTTTTAGACTCAGCCCGCCAGAGTTTCTTCTCAAAACATTTTTTCAACTACGTAACTACATCTGCTCCCTTGTTTCGCGGTGCCTATAACGAAAGCAAACTCAACGCCTCGATTCGTGCTCCAATTTAGCCGAGCCTTGAACACTTTGAAGCTTGCAATTTGAAGCAAATAATCATCGAATGCACTGACACGTGTCACATGATCTAATTAACTGGCTCCCAACGAAAGAAGACTCGGATACTTTCATCGCGATAGTGACACTCAGTAGTTAGAGCGTGCCCAGCCTGTCCCCTTCATAAACAAACCGATCCTGCCCTCGTTTCCGGCGCACTCCGCCGCGAGATCCAGAGGACTTCCGCGAGAGACAAGCGCGTCCACGTTTATCTCCGCTCGCGAGAACTCGGCCCACCATATTCGGCTCTTTTGTCTGCTCCAGCGAAAGCGGAGCCAGTGAAAGCACAATTTACGTGGCGTTCCCATCGGCGCTCTCGGTTCGGCAGCTCTAATTGCCGAGAAGGAAGCTGCTCGGCCGAGCTTCCCTGTCGCGTATTTACGCAACCTCGCCAGGGAAAGAGGAGAGGCACCGTCCATTTTCCTCGACACGTTCACCCCGGCGGGAAGAGTCATCGACATCGGGCTGACGAATCGCGAGGTGTATCGCGAGCACTTTGCGGGCCGATGCACCGTGTTATCGCCGGCCCGCGGCGCGGAGGGAGAACAGAAGACGCACTCCGTGGCCCGGTATCGGGCCGATGCGCCGGATAATGCACCTCGTGAAAGGAAGATCAGCGAGAGACTCACATTCATGTGGGACCTCGAAGGAGGCGATTTCTCCGGTTTTCCTCGGGAACTGGTCGTCACGGTACTGGCTGCCTCCGACTGCCTCGCGCTCTACGCGGAGCTGTTGCATCGCCACCAAGCCGAAATCTATTTCCGTATCGTGGCTGCTGGATCGGTGCCACCGTTTTACAGAAGTCTCCCCGTTCGCGTAAATATATCGCGACGAGGCGCGCGTTTACGCGCGCCGAGCTGGCACACCTCGGGGACCACGGCAGACTCTTTTGAACGTTGCGATAGTCGGTCCCGGGCCACATTTTTCTTCCGCCTCGGCATGTTGCGGGGAACTCGAGGAACTGGGGAGGAAATTTTAGGGTAAACACGAGGAATGTCACAAAACAGCTTTATCGAGAAAGTCAAGTTTTAACACTTTAGTCTGTCAGTAAAGAAATTAGGTTCGATGACCTTAACTGGATTGTTCATAACAGGATTAATTTATACTCTAATTAGGCATCAGGAAAGATCTGAGCAAAAAGATAATTGTTTTACACTTTTTTTATATTTCAAGTGGAACACTGCCCTTCTTAGTGAAAATATCCTATCTAGTATTTCGAAACATCCGAGAAAACTGAAGTTTTATCGTTTTCTTTCTGCCATGCTTATACAAAATTAATAAATTGGAGCAAAGCATGTAGGGTTTTCTAAATTTACTCAAAAGGTAAAAGACGTGTGTAACTTCAAACACTTAAATATTTCTTGAAATATGGAAAATGCTAGATAGGACATTTTAACTAAGAAGGGCAGGACACTGCAGAATACTGTGACAAAATAAACGTCCACTTCCATTATTATCAAAACAAGGATATGTACACAGTGAAGTCCACGGGCTCCTGACGTAGTGCAAGCTTACACTAATTAGAAATACATAATTGCGAGTAGGAGGACTGGAGACATCGCTTGTTTCGTTCCAGTGGAGGGTGGACATTCCCTGTTTTTAATACACCAAATCTTTAACACCGTCTTATATAGACATTTCTACTTTATAACCCATTGCGATTCAACAATTTTGCGGTTCCAGTTGCCACCAACAAAATAGCTCATACATCGCAGAATCGCTATAAATGGACATTCCCTGTTTTTCCTTTATTCTTCAAGTAATCATAGTTTGGGTTTATTTCCTGTTTATTAGCGATAGTATATAATTCATTTGGCAGAGATGGATGTGAATGTTGAAGATGGGTAGTTGCTGGGAATTAGTTGCTAATTAAGGTGACGTAATTTCTATCGTTAGAGCCGACTCTTTTCGAAACGTTCGGGGATCTATCTCCAGCGAGTTACGCAAGAGGCCATCATCAATCTCGTTTAGGCGCTTGGAGCGTCTAGCGGTTGAATTTATCAGGGCTATATTCAGTAAACGATGGTTTGGGGGTAATTTTAGTTGGAGGATGTTCTCCACGCTCGTCGATGCATAATTCATTTATTAATTGAACAGCATCCTAGGAGACAGTTGTTTGACACAGCTACGAGCTATCCTCATGGCGTTTGAGCGTGTTTCCTTTATTGGCCAGGGAAAGAAAGGTGAGAGACCGCGGTGCTTGAAAGGCGAGACATTCAGGGCTGGACGTTACACAGTCGTAAAACTAAATACAGTAAGGTGTAATTATATGCGAACTGTTACCGGCTTATATTTGCATCCGTATCCACGTGTTGCATCACTGCTTACAACTCACTTCCCACGTGCGCGCTGAAACACTCGCACACACGCGTGGGCTCGCCAAATGCCATTCCCGTGCGAAAACTTTGACTTCTTTTCCCTCCTTCTTCTTCTTTCCCCGGCCCAGAGGAGCGCGCGGGGAAAAATCGGCGAGCAATTTAGCGATCCGACTGGCACGCATATCCCACGCGAGAGCCCGGAATGCAGCCGCCCGTGGAAAGAGAGATCGGGGCACTCGCGCGTCTTAACAATTCATTTAAATAATTTATCGAATCCCGCCGTTAGCGGGCAACCTGCCTTTCAGTCGCACGAAAAAACGCCGTGCACACCTACGACGCTCCGCCCGTGCGCTCTACCCGGTCGAATGATCTCATTCGAGATATCGAAGACTGATATCTCGGAATGCCCGGCGAAAACAACCATAAGCAGGTTCATGGAGGCACCGCGCCCCGGCTTTATGGCTGTACCGTCCATTAAATGGAATCCTTACAGGCGATTTAACTTGGGAAATTAATCGGCAATTAGCTGGCCCGGCTACTGTCTACCAGTTTGTCGTGGTCGATAATAATGTCGATCAAATATACGTCTTACAAAATTGTGAAATGAATTTTTTATTAGTAGTCGGTGCATGAATGGGGAAAGGAGGTGGAGAAATGAAACACTGAGGTGACCAATTACAGAAAGTGATCCCTTCGTGGTCACAGCTTCTTATAATCACAAATCACATTTTTGTTACCACTTTGGTATTTTTGAATCTTTTAACTTTTAACATTTAACTCTAAATCCGGGAATGCACCTGGAAGCTAAGCTATGCTATATTTTAGCTTAGCTTTTGGTGAAACAGTTCCATAAGAATGTATTGAAGCTAATCATTTTAAAATGTAGCATGCCCTAACATAGTATTTTTCTAGAAATGTAAATTTTGATATGTTGAAGCTCGTAGTTGAAGAATAGTTGTGAAAAGAAACGACATATTGGTTAAAATTCCCGAAACGTTTAAATTTTAATATTAAGGTCCGTAAGTTTACAGAAATATTGTGAAAGAAAAAGAAATTGCCTGGGTTACGATACACCCCATGTGACCACGAAGGGTGAAATCCCAGAGTCACAATAAATTAAAAGTCACACGCGCAGATTTAAAAGTGATCTCGCGGAGGATGTCCAAAAACGGTGGCCGCCAATCTCGTTGGCATTCCCTTGGCTGGTTCCCCGCTTTCTTTTTTCCCACCGCGTATCGATCAGCGTTCCGAATGAAAGTAGTGAATCGGGACCGCGTTCCAGCGGTGGCCGAGAAACTGGCGGCACCTGAAACAATGGTAATTATCCCTGAAAGCACCGAACGGCATCCACGTTCGATACCCTCGCACAGTGCGGAGCAAGAAAACCGCCTTTTAAAACGAAACGCGTGGCGAGTATCGCGCTAGAGTGTAGCACAGGTGACAGAGACAGAGCCTCCGCCAGGTGAGCTCACGTGAAAGAGTGATCTACCCACACCGATTCAGCCTCGGTTCTCCAACCCATAGCGCCACCTGAGAGCGAGCCACGGTTCCCTCAAAATGGCCGTCCCTCTCACCTCAGACCTTCCTGGAACGTCGAAGGAAGCAGGTGGCGGTATTCAGGTTCGAGCGGATCGCGTGGCCGCCACGGTTGCTGGAGACCTCATTCCGAGACGCAGAAAAACGGTGCCAGAAAAACGTCGGTGCTGTTCCCAGCGAGGCCAGAGGACCTCTCATGTCGTTCGCTCGCTAGCGAAAACGTTCGCGGAGCTGCGTGGAGCCTCGCGGATCTAGGATCCGTCCAGCTCGGCGCGCAAGAGGACACAGGTGGATCTGGTGGCCGGAATCGTCCTACGTGCGTCGAAGGTGCGCGCGTGGAGCTCGTTGGCCCAGCGGCGTTCATCGGGCACCTGGTGATTTCAATGCTCGGCGCGGCGGTGACCGGAAGAGAGCAGCCCGCCCGTGGTATCGTGCGCGATTTTCCGCAGTGTCGTGGTTCCCCGTAGGTGGAGCGAGGTAGAAAGTAAGTCGTGCCGAACGGAGGAGGACAGAGCTGATTCCCGGATACGAGAAAACCATCGGAAGATGCTCGCGGCGCGTGGGGACGAGCACCATCGAGGTCTACCAGGCTGACGCGGGCACGAGGAGAGGAGCATGAGGACGTGAGTATACCAGGGATACGTGGACAGCGACGTCTGCCTCCGCGTTGCTGGCGCACTCGACTCTATCGATCCCCGCAACGCTGCTCCAATTGTTGGAGAAACAGCTCCGCTACCGAGATCCTCTACTCGAAGATCTCTGCCTAGGCATCCGCGAGGCGGGGCTCAGATGCGCCCGTGGATGATTTATTTCGCGTTCCAGCGAGGTACACGTGCTTGACAAATCTGATGCGCCTCGGGGAACTGGTTCTGGCCGCTCGGGAATAATTCAAATCGCCGTGGATCGCGGGCACCGTGCAACGTGGTACCACAGCGCAGGCACAGCCCGCCCGTTGCACGGAATGCCTGCTATTCACCGGTACTTTCGCGCGTTAAGTAACAAGGCGAACTGTCGCAAACCGCAGCAACACGCCTTTTCCGCCCCGGGGAACAATGGTTAACCTGTTGGTCGTCCCCGAGACATTGCGCTCCGGTATGTAGAGCTATCTGGACTTCGGCGATCCGGCTCGATAAAGTTTCCTCGTTTCTTTAGCGCGGAGTTACGTGGCGCGTAAGTACAGACGTGTGTGCGAGCCGAGCGTAAATACTTAGGAGAAGGCGGGCCAGAATGGGGACACCGGTATTCAAGCATTATCGAGTGATAAACGACGCGAGGAATGCGATAATTTTCACGGCGCGTGAGGCCGCGGTTTGTACATTATAAACCGCTTCGCGTATCGTCGAAAATCGGCTCGTTTTTTCTTTCTTTCGAGAGATCGATGCGCCTGCCCGATGAAAGGTAGGGAGAGACGCAGAAATGTCGAGGCTATTGCGTCGCTGGAATTATTTCACGGTGACCACACGCGAGGCCCAATGAATGGGTACCGACGACCAACCGTAATTGGAAGCGCCGCGTTTTACGAGGGGATCGTTACGATTTCCTCTTCGAGACGTTGCGTAACGCGGCGCGATTAAAATGCGCGCCGGGACCAGCGTTTATTTACGCGCGTGATTACGAAAAATGCCACCCGTTTGGCGGAAAAGGGGCGATGGTATGCGCGGTGTCGGTGAAATTTACGAGTGCCAGTTTACGACTACCGGCGTGGGACACCGAGAATCGATCGAGCCCGTTTCTTCGTTATCCGGATGAATACGACGTGAATGAACACTGCTGCCCGTATAAAGGCTGCAATCGAGCAGCAACGACTTCCGCGTGCTCGGCGTATTCCTCCATGTCGCTTTTGGTAAATTTGAAATGGAGCGGCCATTAGCGGTCACTTTCGTATAATCTGCACTCGCAGGAAGAGGTTTGAACGTTTCGATTAATTCTCTCATTCGTGTTCGGTAATCTCTAATGACACATCCTCCGCTGTATCTAGAGTTGCCAACTCATTTTCGGGAAAATTAGTACTTCACGGTCAAATATGATAAAAATGTAGTACTTTTTTCAGAGGAAAATTAAACTACAAAATTAAGCTTCGTATTCATTATAGAAAAATCCTCTCTGTTAAAGTTTAAATTCGCCAATTAAAGTTTCGTTGTTGCCATAGAATAAAAAAATAAGTCAAAATTATAGTATTTATAGTATTTTTCGGTAAAAAATATAGTACAATCCTATATCTTTTAGTACGCTTGGCAAGCCCAGCTCTATCGCAACCAGCGAATTATTTTCAAACTCGTTAAGTGGTGCCCAAAAATGATCTTAGCGCGTCACAGTGACACACATGCACCGTTTAATTATAAATACGATAAATGCTTTCTCCCAATGCCAGCGCGTGCTCGTTCCCGAGAGGAGAAGCTTTCCCAGCGCGTGTCATCTTGGGATGTTCGTCGCGGCTGGCGAAATCGTCGCGGCAAAGAGAAAAAAAGCCGAATCAGTGCGTGTCCGGTAACTGGCGAACGGTTCGTTGATGCGTGAGAGGGTCTCTATCCCAGCGTTTACGATGGTACTTCGTTGTGCACGGTCGCTAACGGTGTGACGTAACCCGGCATTGTGGTCGTCCGCTATGCAACGAGAAATTCGTGGCCGAAGGAATCGCGGAAAGAAAAGGGAAACCTCGATCGCTCTTTGGTAACACGGCCGATTATACGTGGCGGTGAAACTGATGTATTAATTTCTGGAAAATGAGTCATGGATCGTTTAGAAAGTTTTCACGCGGCGCTCGATTTGCCTTCGTCCGACAGTTTGGGTGAATGAATGGGCGATTGTGTAATCTTCTCGAGCGGCTGGAATCTGGGGGATACGCGAATATGGGAAAGATCGAAGGATATTATTAACGCGCGGTAGAGACGATCGGACATAAATGGAGCGTAAACGAAGCGTTAACGGGGGCGCGCGGTTCATTCACACGTGTGAAAATCTCGATGACGTTGCCGCGGTGGTCGTGAAATCTGTTGCAATTACCTGCCCGCAGCCGCCCACTGCGCGAAGCATTGGCAACGATTCGTTGCAAAAGGCAGGAAAGTGTCGGCGGCCTGGCGATCGTTTTTAACAACGTCGATGCGTTTAGTTATCCGTCAATCATCTCGCGTGGAGATGCTATCGCGCCGGCGCTTCCGAGTGCATCTTTTTGTCTTTCTCTTTTCCAGACATAATCCGCGGCTGGTGTAATTATTGAGAGTTAGGAAACGGCCTCGGTCTGATTCGCGCGCGCGAGTTTTGCATTACGGTAATTACCCCTAATTAAAGCACCCCGCTCGCCGCGGCTGTATCGCTGAACTAATGAAATGCTTTTTCCACGTTTCTGCGTTTCGTCGCGACGGGAGGAGGTAAAAGTCGAGTGGGCCCAAGGTGTAATCTCGCTGGTCTTTTCTTAAACTTTTCCATAATCACCCTGTCTTGAGTTGAAACTTGAAAAAATGGAGTCTCCATACCTAGACCTCTCAGCCTAGACCCAACACTGAGCACTTCAGCTTCTCAAAATCTCAGATATTCTCTATGAATCAGACGGTACAGGTCCCAAGTAACACAATTCCACAAATAATTCTCGCTGTATGCCCGTGAAGGTTGCGCGCGGTGGCTTCCAGAGCGTGGTGCAGCTTGGACTGAAGACGAAGCGAGAGACTGGAGACCCTTAGGATCCTCTTATCAGCATGTATCGGCCAAACTTCTACGAGAGCACGTGTCTGAGGTGCGCTCAGACGGTGTACCAGGTGGACAGGGTGGGTCCGCTGAAGGACTTCACGTTCTTCCACGCGGGCTGCTTCAAGTGCGCGATCTGCGGCACGAAGCTGACCCTGAAGACCTACTACAACAACCAGCACACGATCAACGACAAGGAGGTGTACTGCAGCAGCCATGTGCCCAAACCGGGCCCGGGCACCTTGGACGGGTCCAGCGTGGGCATCAGGAGCGCCCTGAACGTGCCCAGGAGCGGTTACGTCAACGAGCAGATCAGGGCCGGCGGTGCGTCACCGCGAGGAGCTTATCCACCTTGGTAAGGGGCATGTAACCGTGCTTTCGCGTTAATCATTTGCACGCTGGACTTATAACACCAGCAACGCCGAATTACCTTTCATCGAGGAGTTGAGTTTTAATCGATGCGAATGATATTGGTCCGCTGAAAGGAGAAAGAGAAGAAAATATTCTTGGCACGTAGGCGTTTCTGGTGTGTCCACGTAACGAACATATTATAGAAAGTAGTGGAGTGTGTTAATTTGGTCCAGCGAGAAACTACTCGCGGCTTGGTGAATTAATTAATGCCACAGCTTAACTAGTCGTTCCAATTCCCCCCGTTGCAATGATTCTACGTGCTGTTTATTACCTTCACGCGACAGTATCGTGTCCCGAAGCGTTGGAAATATTGGTCAGGGCTGGCGCAAATGTCAAGATCGAAGGAAGCTAGAGCCGGAAGACTCGTTCCCCAGGAACCTGTTTACTTGACAAACTTCGTTCCTCTTATTCTATTCCTTTAAATGCTCGAGGCACGCGATCACGGCTCCAAATAACACCTCCCACTATAAAATAATGTACTTTCTACGCGACAGAGCGTCTCCATTGCAAGCTAGACGTCTTCAGCATCTCACCCACGCTCCAACGGCACCAGAAATTCGCCATTGGAATTCGCGACGCGGTCCCACATAAGATACCTTGAAGAGCGTTGCTTAAGAACAGGGGGCTCGATTAAATAATAGTAACGATAATAAGGGGAATTAGTTACGCGCAGCACGCCTGGGCAACTATACGGGTCCGGTTATTTGCATCGTCGCCAGTGGCGGATTTAAGGAAAAAGGTAAAGGCAGAAAACGTTCCGAGAGGCCTAAATTTTAATTATAGCTAGTTGTAGGTAGTTGAGTTAAGTGTAGTAGGGCAGAAAGAAATATTGTAGTGTTTGCATAACAATTTAAACGAATTCACTAAACAGTTGCTGAGTTATAGCGATGTTAATTTTCACTGATTTTACATGTGCTCTTATGGAGAGTGGCGATCTTGACAGATAAAACTGCTGAAAAAATTTTGAAGAAATAGTACCAATGTTCTCAATTTTTTTACACGTAGTATATATAGGTAGATGAAAATATCTGCCGAGTTTCAATTGTTTTCACTGCACCGTTTTTAAGACATAAATTATAACTTGAGAAAATTGTGAATTCAGGGCATTTTCACTGTCAAAAGTTTAGCAAATAACGCTAGAGGAAGCATTTGTAAAGTGAAAAATACCTTCCTACGAGTAAAAATAAGACTCCAACTGTCGTTCGAGTTCCTTACATCTAGATTTACATATACTTTTGTCTAATAATGTACGTCCGATACATCTTTAAATCCGTCACTGATCGTCGCGTACCCTTGCTCTTCTCCCTCTTCGACGGCGGAAGTGCGTGGATCCAGGAGCGTCGCTTGAGTTTCAGAGGGCACTAGACGCGCGCAATTAAGCGCTTTAAATCCGCTCGACGAGCCCAAGGACGCGGTGGACGTCCGTGCGCGAGCGGTGTCACCATTCCAAAGGTTACGGTTCGAGTTACGCGGGGAGAACGCTTCGCGCCAGCGTAATGATCAGCTTGAAAGCGATCGAGAACTTGATCCGGACGGTTCTCCTTTCGACATTATCGCGATCGATTACGCATTCCCGACGGCCGCGCGCGCGGCACAATTCTCTTAATTCGATAATTGAAGCCCGTCCCCGTCGCGATAAGGGCGCGTTAAGCGTCGTTGAAATTCTATTGTCGCCCGTCATAGCCCGTTTATTCGCTTTTTTAAAGTGGAATCGTCCGCGGCCGTACGTGCAGCGTTTAAAACAGGAACCGCCGTGCAACGAAACGGAGAGAATTAACCGGGGGCCCTCCTTTACGTTCCCTGCGTTTTAAATGGGCTTCTGAATGATAGCCCCCCCCCCTCCTCCCTCCCTCGCGGAAAGTCGATCGACTTCGCTTCGCGTTCGGTTTCACCACTTTCCCTTCGCCGGTGAATCGAGATCGGGCCGCTGTACGAATGCCAGCTCGGCCTTTTGTGCCGAACGATCGTATTAACGATCTTGTTAATTGCGTTATTGGGCCTTGGAACTGATTATCTTTTATTACGTTGTTGCCGCGAGCTTTCTCTACCGCGCAACTGCGGCTGCCTTTCTCGGTGCCTAGGATCAATCGATGTCCTTCTCTACTAGCTTCTAGGCTTCGTTTCAAGCTTCCGCGAATAGAAGAGCTTTAAAGATCCTACTAGGAATTTTCATACAATTCAAGTGTCTGCTAGCCGGGGAATTAAGAGTCCCTCGTGCAACCGGAGGGAATTAAAAAGTCATCAAAGTGGTAGCAAAAAGGTCTCATTGTACTGCTTCTTTGATTACCCTCCCAAGGTTCGCGCTGGGACAGCTGCTTTTTATGCGCGGTTTCTTTTCGAAGAATGTGTGACAAAGATCATTCCCTCCGCGGCGGTTTCACGTCGGAATTAACAAGTCCGTCACGTAACTCGGACACTTCTCAACGGCTCCATGACCGTGCTGAATTTTTCTCACGGGCACGGCTCCGCGACAATTATTCCCTACGAGCACACTTTGGCCCGCAATCATGCCCCAGTCCTATATACGTGCCGGTCTTTAACAGACCGCCTCGTTCATCTTCGTTACATAACGTATCGCCGCGCTGGCCTTAATCCGGCGATGCCTCGAAGCCGGAGCATCGCGATTGTGCGCGAGAAACGCACTTGCTCCTCGCGCGGAATGTCAATGGGCGACCCGATTCCGTTGAAGTAACCCACGACAAGATCACGTATCCAAGGGATTGGAACGAGCCGCTGGTTTCGTCGGTCCCGTGCATTCCTCTGGCGAGCAACCAGTGAAAATCGAGCGGGAACCTCCGCGCCGGCTCGAGGCTTTCACTGTGAGGAACGAGCGTGTCCGTGTCGCGAACGACGAGGAAGCTCGCAGCAATATCGAATGAATGTTTTAATACAGCATCGTCGATGAATTCATTTCAATAACGCTGTTGATGTGCGCCGCGTTTTTGTTTTTTTAGTAGCTGCAGTAAACAATCCTGCGCGCAAATATTTACCTTTTAATTTGCAACAGATGTAAAAGCTACGCTAAAAGTCGAGGGAGCTCTAAATGAAACAACAAACAGAATTTTATTCATCTCCATTGAGAATTTAATCGTACCGACACGGTGAAGCGTCGTCAATCCAGATTAATTAGAGAGAGGTCGTTCGAGCCGAGGGAAAGTTCAGATTAACGGGACCTGATCACTGAGAATTTTACTACAAGGCAGGGAAATAGAAAGAACCCGCTCGATTGCGAGTAATTCCGGGGTGAAGGAGGTCTGAAATCAACGAACTTCCTTATTAGCCAGGTTTTACTATAATTACACGTTGTTGAGTTAAAAAGGGACCCAGCAGTGCGCACAGCTTGCTGTCCTGCAAACGCAACGGGAATGCACCAGAGAATCCATCGAATAGTCAGTCGTTTTATGGTCCTCGAAAGTGCCCGAAATAGACTTCGAAAATTCTCGATACGTACACGGTCGCGTCTGCTCGTTTTCTCCGTCGACGGGCGTGCGAGAGGCGCGCGTGCACGGGGTTACGCGTGCAGCGGAAGAATTCCTCGTAGCCGCGTTTCGCGAGCTGCCTCCGGCTGACATAAGGAGCGCACGCGAGAGGGAAGGAGGAGGCGAGAGAAACGGAGGCTTCGCCGCAAGTGAATGAACCCCAGGAGAGAACGAGCGGAGAGGTGTAACACATTCATTTAGCCGAGACGCTGGATTCTCATAAGCGATCGCGCGCAACACGCCCGTGGCCTTTCAGGGATTTTCTGGCTGCCGATCGATGCCCCGTGGCTAATCGAAACGTAATGAGACCAAGGGCCGTGGAATTGTGGCCGATTCCGCGGAAACGTTGGAGGGAATATAGGATTTTCGCCGTAATGAGACCCAATTAAAAACCGACCCAGTTTTCCCCTGCGAGGGATTGTGGCGTTTGCATTAAATGCCCGGAAGCTACGTTGAGGAGGGATCGCGATTATGATGAGTCGCAAGGTTATTTTCTACGGCTTTTTGCCTCGAAATTGGATTGACAACGGCTGACAAACTTTCTATTTGCTTGCTGCCGCGCGAGACGCTCGGGGTGACTCCGTTCGCGACGATTCCTCCGGTCTGCAGGGATTAGCTCGACAATTTTTGTCGCGGTTATGGTAGTATGGGCTACTGTAATTGCGCCGAGCACCATCATTGGTGATTCCTAGAGGCACGCGGGAAAACCGGCGTCCTCGAGGCAACGAGACCCAATTAACAATCTAACCCAGTTTTTGCTCCACGGAATCGTTGCGTTCGTGTTAAGTACCGGAAGCTGTGCTGCGGAGAAACCATCACCGTGAATTTCTTTGTGTTTGGATATACTTTGACCTTTATCCCTTAATCTCTGTGCGAAGGGAAACATTCTACTCTTTCCAAGATGATTTTCAGGACCCTTAAACGACTCCTGCAGAATTTTTGTTATTACAATTATACGTTCTCCTATAATTCCATTAAGAAATAACGTCACAAAAATATTAGGATAAGTTTGCAGGTGATTTTAAAGGAATTTATGAACATTATTGAAAATGTACCATAAGGTTCTTGGGATATGTATAAATGTGAACAGGAAAATATTTTTTTCAGATTTTTGCCATTTCAGTCATTCCGCGGTGGAATTTTTCACGCCTACAACGGTGGTTCTGAAAGAAAATGACAAAAAGGTCTGTAATCTACGCACTAAATACTAGAGAAGCACCCAAGATTTCGAAAAATATTGAATTTTGAAGGAATGGCGAATATTTGAATTTTCAATATTTTTTCAAAATCTTGGGTCCTTCTCTAGTACTTAGTCTGTAGATTACAAAGCTTCTTATTTTTTTGTTCTAGATCCAACGTTGTGGACGTGAAAAGTTCCACTTCTGAATGACTCAAATGGAAAACACATATCAGCTGTGCGGCTATTGTGCTCCCATTTGTTATTCAAAAAATCTGAAAAAATATTTTTCTATTCTCCTTTATACATATCATAAGACCCGTACGTTACATTTTTAACGAAGTTCATAAATTTCTTTAAAATCACTTCCAAACTTATCCTACCATTTTTGGTCCACCACTGTTACCCCTTAAATACCACCACTTCCTTATCATCCATGGCAACAAGACGCGATTAATAAGAATCCAATGCAGGGTCTCCAACCTCGGTTACTTCGCTGTACAGAATTAATTGGAATATTTTTATGTGTTCTGTTTCTTTGCGTGTCAGAGTCAGATGGAAAACACGCGATTGACCGTCATCCCCCAGTTCCCTGGCCGAAGGGGAGCGCTGGCGGGGACTGTTGCAGCGACGATCCCTAGCCCCCCTGAAGACCCGTTGCATAATTTTGTTGCAGTTACGATAATGTAGACTCGCCTAATTATGCCAGGCACCTGAACGGGCACGGTTCACCGCCTGCCGCGAATTCGTCCCAGCGTGATCTCCATGGGAACAGCGGCGGTGGAGCGTCCTCGCCGTACAACCACAATTACACAGGGGATGGAAGCTATCAGTACGGCAGATTCGACGCCAGCGCGCTTCACATCGCCCATGCCCTTAAGCAGACGGAACTTCAGAAGGGCTACAGCAAGGCACGCGAGAAGCCCATCGATTATTATCTGGTGAGTCATTGGGCATAGCCGGTGAAATCATTCGTCACGGTCACCGCCATATTAGGCGCGGATCACCTATTCTCCACCACCATCGCGGCAATTAAGCGGCCTCGCGTTAATTACCGGCACATGCAGGCCCTTCCTTCGAACCATCGGTCGGGAAGCTTGGTCACTTTAGCCGTGTGCTACTGTGGCTTCAACTTTGAAATTTACTAAATAGGGTTACAAGTTTCAACTATAAACAGTGGCGCACTCAGAGGGGCCAAGGTACCCTGGCACTCCCAAAGAAGGGGCTTTGTAAAAAGAAAAGAAAGCGGGATGTTATTCTTTAAATAAGTATGTACAGCCACCTAATGAATTTTATTGAATTTGCATTAAATATTTTTATCCATTCAACTCGACTCCCCCAAGATTAAATCCTGAGTGCGCCGCTGTCTATAAATCTCATTCGATATACAAGAATTAAGATAAAGCATATTCGTCGCTCCACTAATTTCCAAAGCCACCCCAGAATGTTCTCGTCTCGAAGAACTTAAATTACGACGAAATTGGGTAGGTATTTCGACCGTGTTCAGTGACTCGTAGGAATTGCGCTGGACGACGGTGGTCGGCGATTATCCGAGACGATGGACACGCGTGTCAGGGCGCGGAGGCGATTCAATGGAAAATCGTGGGCAGGGGTGCCGAATTTCCGATCACGGTGGAATGCAGTCGGAGCTGCATTCCGCGGGGCCCATTCCGTGACTTTCATGAGCGAATCGGTTGACAAGCGCGGAATGTGTACGCAGCATAGACGGGCTCCACATGAAAATGAGATTACCGCTTTTCCCATCGGCCGGCAGGCGTAGAAGAAGGCCGAGCCGCTAGCCGCTCCACTATCCGCGCGCGTTTTCTCTCAATCCGCTTTCGCGCGCGCATCCAGCAAAAAGGCCCCACGGTGGTCCCTGTTATTTATAGGATTTCGTGGACGCCGGCAGCCGTCGCGGCTCTATGCGCGGCCTTTGCGAAACGAAAGTAGCGTGGGCAATCGGGTGGCAGGGTCGCGGGACCCTGTTTCCTTCTGCGTTCCAACGGAGGAGGAAAAACGGGGAACGGGGAAGGGAGACGGAGGGAGGGAAAATCTGTTGAAAAGCTCGCGATAGAGTCGCGATGCTTAAGTGGTACGATTTATTGAGCTGTCGCGGGGATTCTTAATGATTTCTTATTGCAGTAAGGATGTAGGTACATAGGTACGAAGAGTGGTGGTATCTAATACCGCCTAGCAAAAGTTAGATCGCTGATAATTGAATAATAATTTATATCTTTGTATGTAATTTATTTCAAAGTAAAGAGAAATTATTCGTTTATCATGTAGCATAGTTGGCTAATAAGCTGGATACATCGCTAATTCGAAAATTTCTAAAATAGCTGCGGTGTTGCTATCATCGTGGCCCAGAGTAGGTCTTAATTGAGCCTAATTATGCAGAAAGATACCCTCTCTCAATGATCTGAAACTGAGTAAATTTAGTTTGAACAATTTAATTGTTATAGAAAAGTAGCTTTATTTCTATTGGGTGTAGTTTATTCCTTTTTATTATTTTATAATGTTTTTTAATGGGTTCCTTAGCATTGACTACTTAGTATAATTAATATTATTTCGAATTTTCTGCAGCTTTTCTTTTTTAAGCTTCAAATGGAATTATAGGTCGGTAGTTTTAATAATCTTATAGTGTAAGAGTTGTTCTATGGGTTGATAATTTTTTACAAAATAAAGATCATCGAATTATGGGATCCATACTGCGTTTAACTAATCTTTTGTCATTTTGAGGGTTCTTAGCTTCCTGTATAACTAGGCTTAATTACTCCATGCAAGTCTAACTTCTCGATTTTATCATTTTGTTATACCCAGTACATCGTATTCTCATAGCGCTCCTAGAATACCAGCAGCGCCCCGATACACAAGCCACTCTCCTCTATTTTATTACAACCGAGAATAACCAGTGGCTTGTTGGACGGGACCCGTTATCCCGCGCGATAAAACGAATACTTTCTACGTCCACGATGATGACAGCGCGCTGTAAAATCTCCGGTCGCCGCCCACGCGTTTTCCCAATTATCGGTCGCTCGTAAACCGGCAGCGCTCTTCCCGATTCTCTCTCCTCCCGATGAACCGTCGATTTCATCAGTTCGCGGAACCGTGAATCGCGGATTCCTCCAGCGACGACCGCCTGGAGAGTCGTTCGAGCGGACAATTTCGCCGGCAAGAAGTCTACGATCGTCGGGCCGTCAAGCGTAAAAGAAGGCAAAAATCGAACGACTAGGAAATATCGTGTCGCGTCTCCCGTTTCCCTGTTCCTGTAACTCTGCCACGGTTTTCACGCGATCAACTGACTTTCTTGCGCGCCTACTCCGCGAACAATACAGCGAGCGTACCCCAGGAACACTATTCAAACTGTTACCACGGAAGAACGCGTCCCGCTGTCTTCTTCGGCTGGCTCGCGGGAGCGGCGTGCACGCGAAGGAAAGCTCGCGCACGGAGCCAGAATCACTTCCGCTTGCGGTACTCTACTGCACTTGATAGCTAATTAGAGAATCGTTGCCGGGGCCAAGGAAAGAGTTGTGCACGCTAGCAGGAGGGAAGTAAAAAGAGAGCACCGCCGTGTGCGTATCCTGTTAAAAAGCAATTGTGATTAGCCTCTCACGCGCCTTCGCGAACAAACAGCCTCTGGTGCGTTAATCGGAATGATTAACATGGTGGATGAAGATAGCAGTTTCTATTTTATCAATTTTGTTCTTACTTTCTGCCTACGCTGTTCTTCACTCGCTACAGCCGGGAATCCTCTTGGATGCTAAATGCTATGCTATGCTATGTTCATGGGCGTCCGCAAGGGGGGGGAGGCAAAAGTAGCAGTTAACCCCCTAGATTTTGAGAAAAAAACGCTTATTTTTGAAAACTGGTCTTCATTAAGTTTATACTAAAAAAAAAGGAATATTTTTAAATTTCGGTTTTAAATTTTTTATTAAAGTGGCACTATAAAATGGGTTAAAAAAAGCAAGAAGGGGATATTTTTCTTTACCATCATCCCAAAGTTGCCTCGCCCCCTGGAAAAAAGTCTCCGGACGCCCCTGGCTTTGCTATGCTATGCTATGCGATGCTACGTTTTAAAAAATTAGCTTTAATACATCCTTATGGAACCGTTTCCACCAGAAGCTAAGCTAAGCTGTACTATTTTTTTATAGCACAGTCAGACATAGCAAAGCATAGCATAGCATAGCATAGCATAGCATAGCATAGCATAGCATAGTGTAGCCTAGCTTAGCTTAGTTTCCAGGCGGAAACCCGGGTGAAGATTAAAAGCTGACATTACAGCATGAAATTTAGAGTGAGATACTGTTGCTTGGTTTATGATCGTCCTTTTCCTGATGGAAGATGTGTAGGAATTTATTTATTCGATTACTTGTAGAGGGAATTAATTAAGGGTTGACAGGTGACACTTTCCTTGAAATTGAATTTAAGTTAATTCCACTGATATGGATATTGGCACACGCGGAAGACTGTAATCGACGGCACGATAGCTTTCAATAAAATCGACGCGAGGATTATTAGCTCGGATACGTGGCGAGTTAACCGCGCCTCTCAAGAGGACGCGGCAACAAAAGTTGCTGGGATCTCGGTGAAGCAGTCACGCGAAGGTATATCAAAAGCAAATTGCTCCTCCAATGACGCGGGTAAACAGAGTGACCGGATTAATCCTATTAGCGCGCTTTCTCGCCGCCTCGAAAGTACGCGAGGCTTTTTGCCGGCTCGTTTAACAGTGAAACGGCTGGGATTCGCAGAACAAACAAACTAACGGCCATAAATGCGAAAACCAAGAACGCGGAGGTTGTAAAAATTTCTGGTCGTTATTGGGAGCCTCTGTGAAGAAGAGACGTTTTAATCGGTAGGGATGGGAAGGGGAGGCATGCTGAATTAATTTCAGCAATCACGATCGCAATTGAAGACTTCGCAACAAGAGAAGTGCAGCTCCATTTTTTTCTTAAATTCTACATCATCTGGTGCACGTTTAATGCAAATCCGATGACAAATAAGCGATTTATTGCAAATTTTGAATGCTGCAAATCAGGGACCGCTGCAAATCAGGGACCGCTCCAAAAATAGAAATAAAAACTTATGAATTGAGTAACTATTTACTACTTAGTGTGTGGATATCTCTTTTCAACTTTAACTCAAAGCAATAATTTTATAATCAGTTTTTTCTAATTTACTCGAAGTCAGTAAAGATGAAGCTGCACCCCTCCAAGCTCCACAATTCTTATTCAGCTGATTAAAGAGGCTGCTAGAAACGCGTGAAAATGTCAATGCTTCTTAAGGCAGAGATGGGCAAAAAATTATTTGAAATAAAAATTTCCTACACAAATTTTTATTTCAAATAATTTTTTACCCATCTCTGCATTAAGGGCGCAGACCACTACGGTATTAACTATATTAAGCAATACATTGATTTACTTGCGTTGCTGGTTGAAAGAAATTCCCGAAAACACCCTTACATTTCGGACCGTTACAGTGGTCTGCCCTTTTAACATTGTCCCTATTCGCGGTTATTTCACGCAATAACGTGCGCCGCCATGACGTAACTGTAGTGTGGGCTTCCCTGTTTGTGCACGCGACCGATTGCGGAGGAAATTGCGCAATGGAACGCCAAACTGGAAGTTCTTGAACGCCGTCGATGTGTCGAGCGTGTTTTTAAGCGTTTAGCCCGTCGTATCTACGACGTCCAATGGAATCCTGGTAACAAATTCATACACGGGACGGCATCTCCGATATTTTCGCGCCGTGATTGCTTCAATTTGTCGACGACCATCGCGACACCCGTCGTTTCCACTTGGATAGGAGGAAACCAGAGCGGGCGTGAAAGTAAACTGTAAAAAGTAGACGAGAACCACCTTATGGAGCGTTTAGGCGGGGTCTTAGACCATTTCGATTGATGAAGCAGAGATCTTGAGTTAATTGTACCTTGATGAAACTCGTCTTGGTTTAGATTGTGGTGCTTTCGGATGGTTTCACGTGATTTTCTTCTGTGCCGGGTAGGATCGAGATGAGCAGACGCGGCTGGAGATGAAGCATCGCAAAGAGGAGGACGATCTCTACAGGAAGTTCGCTCATCACCGCGAGGAGGAGGACAGACGGATTCGTGAGGAATTCAGGGTACGTATCCTCCAGCTTGTTAATTGAAATTTCCGTCCCGTCATCGAAATCGTGGGTGATTAACTATCGCGGTACTCTGCCGAAAACAGGACGAATGGGAGAAAGAGCTGGAGCAGCTGTCGGCGAGATGGGAGCGCGAGAAAGGCGGAAGAGGCCGTACCCAGCAGTTCCAGCAGGAGAAGGAGGACTTGGAGAAGAACATGACTCTCCGCAGGGACAAGAAGAAGGAAAGTCTGACGCGCAAAATGCTGGAGCACGAACGGTACCCATTACCTAATTAAACTCGCTCCTTACTGGATTGCGCTCATCGCGAGCCCGCGGGAGAGAGCGCAACTTTGTTGCGTCAACCCGCGATTAACCCCTTAACTCTACGTTCTCACATTCCCCGCGAGCAAAATTCCCTACGAAATTTACTCGAGCGCATCCCGCAGAGCCACTTCTTAATCTCGATGCCCAAAGCATCATTCGACTTGCATTAATTAGCAAGCTCGAATTGTGTGCACGACCTGTGCGTAATCCTCCGTCAGACGCGAGCGTGCAGAGGTCTTCAAGGGGGTTAATCCAAGGGTGCAACGTTACATGGCTGAGAAAACACGCGCGGTACGTCATGATTAAAATCCACCGCGAGATTGTTACAAATTAAACCGCCGCTCCAGCCACAGGGTATTCTCCCTCTGTTCGCAACTCACATTCAACTCCGCAATCGCCGGGTCCCGCCGTATTCCGACCAGACTCGGCCAGCCGTCGGAATAATTTATTTAAAATCGACTGGGAACTCCGTCGACTTCTGGCCGGGCAATGGAATTTCGAAATGTCGAAGGGGTCCTCGCGGTTCACGGCCAACCTCGTAACTCCTGATCAATTTCCAGGGCGGCGACCGCGGCGCTGGTGGAGAAACAGAGCTCGGAGATGCTGGAGCTGATCAATGAGGCGCGAAGCGAGTATATGCGCCAGGAAAGCCTGTATCTAGACGAGGGGGACGGTTATGCCCAGGAAGCGCCGCCTATGCCTTATCCGTCCCGCGCGCCACCCCCGCAGCCCCCGGCCCTCGCCAAGTATCACATCTACAATGATCCTCTGGAGTTTGCTGACATGGATCAGATAGCTATTTCGGTAAGCTGCCGGCGTGCCGGCTCCCTTTTAGCGGCGGGATCCTGTAAACGTAATATCGACGAAGCGCCGCGGTTACATCGACGGAATTTTAAAGGGGCCCCTCGAATCAGCGACGATATTTTCATATATCCGCGGAACGGCTTCCCTGATCCAGCCTCCCCCAAAGCCTGCCGCAGCAGCCACAGGGGGTAATCGATTTACGAGCTGTGTCATTCATTTCGAGGATAATTTTGAAGGTTGAAAGGAGCAATGGTACTTGAAGCTTGAAATAGACTGTAAATTGTAGTAACCCGACGGGGTAGAGAGATTCGTGCAGTGGGGGGTGCTAATGTCAGTGGGCCTGATTCTTTAACGCTGAACCATTGTTATCCTTTCTCTGTTTGCGATAAATCAGGTAGCCCAAGAAGACCAGAAAACGTTCACCGACCTGGTGCGGCAGTTGGTGAGCAGATGCGGTTCGGATATAGAAAAGGCGAGGACGATATTCCGATGGATCACCGTGAAGAATCTGAACACCATGCAGTTCGACGAGAACCTGCGCGGGGACACGCCTATGGGCTTGCTCAGGGGGATAAAGCACGGGACTGAAAGTTACCACGTTCTGTTCAAGCGACTGTGCAGGTACGTGGAACGACTCCGCTTATGGCAATAACGATTCTTCCCGCGACGCGCGTGTAAAACACTCTGGAAGAAGAAGCCAGGCTTACGTAGCTTTAGAAGCAAAAGAACACAGCTTAGGGTGCCCCAAGGACCTCCCACTGAACGCCAATCTGTTTCTGCAGTTACGCAGGATTGCACTGCGTGGTCATAAAGGGCTACAGCAAGTCGGCCGGCTACCAGCCAGGGGTCTGTTTCGAGGACAATCGATTCCGGAACAGTTGGAACGCGGTTTACGTAGCTGGCGCGTGGAGATTCGTCCAGTGCAACTGGGGGGCACGACATCTCGTCAATGCCAAAGAAGTTCCTCGCCCTGGTCAGCCGAAAGCCAAGAACGATAGCCTCAGGTGACGCTTCAGCTAATCTTTCAATGATAGCCCGCTTTTCTCTGATTAACCTGACCATGGCTTTTCCTTCTGTTACAGATACGAGTACGATGACCACTACTTCTTGACGGACCCACGTGAGTTCATATACGAGTTCTTCCCTCTGCAAGAGGAGTGGCAGTTGCTGAAGCAGCCGATTTCACTGAAAGACTTCGAGGAGCTGCCTTTCGTGCGGTCGTTGTTCTTCAGGTGAGGTAACCCCGTGGCTTCTCTCCGCAAACATCGATAAGAAGATCCACCGCGTGGAACTATTGCACGATCGGCTGTTTGATCTGAATGTTTGACTCCATCCCGTAACGAGTATGCACTGTGTACCAAAAGAGGCAGGATTTATGTTAATTCTACAGGTACGGCCTCTACTTCCCGGATACGAACACGAATGCGGTTATGTACACGGACTCCACCGGCGCAGCGACCGTCAGGATAGCGATGCCGGCACACATGCAGTCCTCCTTGATCTTCCACTACAACCTGAAGTTCTACGACAACGACGGCGACGGGTACGACGGCGTGTCGCTGAAGCGTTTCGTCATGCAGGTAACTTGGAAGCCTCGATTTTTCGAGATAATCGCGCGCTGTCAGGCTAATTAACCGCCGCGATATTTGCGCAAACTAATTAGAAAAGTGTAATTGGTGGAGGAGTCTCTTGATGGGAGTTTAAGAGTCCCTCGCTAATTAGTTGCGCGGGAATGAAACTAATTGGGCGGCAGGAATTCGCGAAGAGTTTGTTGGTTCATTTGGGATTCTACGGTCAGTGTTTACAATAATAACGTCCCTCGATATTGATCTTAGCCAGCTGTTTGGATAGGACAAGTAGTTTTCTGAAAGGAGACGCTTTGGTTCGCTAAATATCCCCAGTCAGCAGTTGCAAGAATGCATAGATTAGACACCATTGCCTCGAGTCGAAGTATAAACTTTTGGAAAACTCGTGTTCATAGTCAGTGGTGGGGAACATAGTCGCCTTCAGGGTGCACGCGCCCTGTTCAGGCGCCTTCCTCCTGGACATATTCGCGAACGCAGTGACGCCGAAGGAGTACCTGACCGGCGAGCCAATGAAGTTCAAGAGCGTGTGCAAGTTCAAGATCGCCTGCGAGGAGTTGCAGACGGTGATGGTGCCTCTGCCAGACTGCGCCAGCGGTGAATGGGGGCCCACGAAGGCGACGAGGCTGTTTGGGCTTATACCCATCACTCACCAGGTACGTCGACTCATACAATTCCTGTAACGTACCTTAGAATTAAGTAATCAAGTGCTACCAGTGTGTTCTTTAAATAGACATAATAGATAGGCACCTTAGGATCAGTGGCTCTTCCCCTCTGCTCTTTCATTTGTAGTCATAAAATATATCGACGCGATGTGACGATTTAATTCCTATCTCCCGATGAATGATCGCAGGAGGCTCTGGTGTTCGCTGGCCGCGAGCTGGAGATCCAATTCCGGATGTCGAGACCGCTGACCGACTTCATGGCGACGCTGCACAAGAACGGCATCGAGGAGAAACGCCTCTCCAAATACGTCACGCACTCGATCGCCGACGACGACGTGGTGACTTTCTCGATCAGCTTTCCCGAGGAGGGTCAATACGGCCTGGACATTTACACCAGGGAATCGACTAGCCCGACCAGCGTCCCGCACGACATCACAGGCGAGAAGCATTTGCTCACGCACTGCTGCAAATATCTCATCAACTCCAGCAAGCGGAACTAGTAGACTGGAACCATGCGTACGGATGGCATTATCGTATTTATACACGAAACCGACCTCACCGGTTCAATCTGTCCAACGGACCGAGCCGACGGGAAGTTGGAACACCGTCTCCCAAATGAATTTTGGACACAATGGTGCTGCAATACCCTTTCCTCTCACCATCGTGTCTTCCTCCGAGAACCCACAGTGACGCGAAAGAACTAATCCGCGAGATTAGCCTTTACTTGCCAGTAAAATTACCTGCTAACTAAGGGAACGATCGCAAACGGCGTCCGCGGCGGTGGCGAAGAAGAAAATTATGAAAATTGGGGGAGGGAAGGTGAAAGAAATTCTTGATCGTGAGGGGGTTTCCTTGGAACATCTACACGCAAGAATAACTCCGAGTTGACGCGCTACCTCCACGTTCTTCGTAGTTTAATGACGATAAGTTTACTCTTTGAAGGTAATTATCGGAGAAAAAGGTACGTCTAATTTTACACTTTGCAATCACGGGCACAGATGTAACGAGCAGAACAACTGTATCCCAGGTATAATCTATATTTAATAGGAATCTTTATTTAACACGCCCGATTTTCCGCGCCCTTTCCATCCTCCTCCTCTCTGTCGCGGACGTTTTCGCGAGGAAGTTGGCAATTATAGTTAACTAGCTTCGGAGATCGCGCACGGTGCTCCCTGACCGAATTAATCAAACTTTCTCGCCTCGGTTCACCGGTTCGGGGCGTTGCGTTAATCCCAATTACCCATGGTATTGCTTTAACTCGACCCAGCGAGTCGCGTTCCGCTGCTCGTCCCGCGTTCTCCAGCGACTCCGCGCGACTCGACGCGACTCGGCGATCGCCTTCGGGCGGCAACTGCATTCTGTCAATACGCGAGGTGCTCTGTGTATATAAATTATGCACGCGATCGCCCCGATTCGGTGATCCTATCACGGATAATACTTAGATGTACGTGCTAGTTCTGTCAGTCTTCCACGCTCTTTGTACGTTAACGATACACCAAGACGAAGCATTCCTCTTTTTATTTCTTACGAACGATCGTCGCCGCAAAATTCGGGCCATTTTTAGGAGGATCAGGCGGCGGACCTGTCTTTTTTTCTGTAGGGCATGCAACGTTTCGGGGATTATTTTAGGCTCGTTAGGATTTAGGGAGCTTTCGGAGTCGCGAAGCTTTGCGGCGACGATGGTTCTTGAAGTTCAGGTGCTATGTGTTACTCTCCCACGAGTAGTTGCACAATTCTAGTTATTTCTGAAGGCGAGAAACGTGGAGGTGCTGAACCTTTCGTATGGGAGAGGAAAGATCTTGAAGAAAGGAACGTGGGGAACCATTGAATTTTAAGGTTCGAAGAGATCTATGGCTCCTTGGAGTGATTTGCAGCGAGTTCGTTATTAAGTAATTTGGCATTTCCACGTTTTGTATGGCATAACAATGAGACGTCGCGACAAGGGCGAGCAGAAATTGTTTTTAGTAATAAAAGCTATATATATATTTGTTAATGTTTGTAATGTTAATATTCTCTCTCCTTGTTGGTACTTGAAATTATAACGGCGCTTACGTAAGGAACCCTCCTCAATGCTCGCATTCCCGTGGAGTGAAAATGTAACTCGAGCTTAATTTACCTCTCCTCGTCGTTTCTCTCTATCGAGCAAGCAAATTAATTTTTATACACAGAAATACGTAATCAAGACCTCGTGTTCTTGTAAAGGAAGGATCTAATAAAACTTAATTCTATGGTAACTGCTTGAAGGCACTCTACACAGCTACTTCGTTCTTTTTCAGTTCCAGCGCCGAGCTAGAGCCGACCAAAGAAGCTAACAGAACTGTGAATTTTGGCTTTGATAGGCAAATTAAGAAAGTTATCCCATTGATTTCAGCACTCGCTTTACTCGCTACCGCTCAGCAGCGTAGATGCCTTTTGTGCTGCCGGTGCTTTCGCGCCTCCGCCCGCAGGTGGCGGCACCGTCTCCGGTTCCCAGCTCACCCCTGCCGAGCTCGGAAGTTTAATTAACCGTAACAAACAAACCGTCGATATTCTCGCGAAGTACTTTAAACTACGGTGAATTAAAGACGAACTCGAAGTTTCGCTCGCCCGGGCGGAAAAACCTTTACCTCTCACAGAAGGCGCGTGTTCCAGGCGAAGTTCCGAGCACCGCTCCCTTACATTCAGCTGGAAGGTACGAGTTAATCAACCCTCTAACTCCATAACTTTAAAGATAGCCGGCCGCGATACAGTATTAAAAAAGCAAACATCGCGGAGAACTTTCTTCGGAATCTTGACATGCATCGCGATGGATAATGTAGTTAGTACTTCCCGCAATTTCCGTATCGGCCCGTTCGCAGAAAAATGGTCACGAACCACTTTCTCGAAAGAAGAAAAACGAGCGCAGCCCGGCACGGCTATTCAAGCCGATCCGAATTGAGACGAAAGCCATTTTACTTCCCGTTTCGCGGCAATTTATTTTCACGTGTACGCGCGGTAACCCACCCCTCTCCCCCACCCCGACCGCTCTTTCGGTTTCTAATCTCGCCCAGGACTCGGTCGCGGAACTACTTAAAATGCACTCGACTCGCAGCCGGCCGCGTTACGCTGTTTTCTCGTAATTGTGAAAAGTTCCGCGGTCGTACGTTTATTAAACGCCGCTCCCCGCGGCTTCCTGCTTCTCTGCTCAGCCGTGTATATACATATACATCGGGGGATGACTGAAGGGGTATGGGTTTTAAAAAATCAATTTCAACATTTACGAGCGATTAATAGAGGCCGTAGGCGATCGCGACGGGTTATCGATTCGCCCGGATGTTCCCGATATTAGGGCCGGTTTTGAAAGTAAAACGGCCGTGTGACATAAAACGTACATTGTGCAGGGGCGCCGACACTCTATCGGGCGCATCCAGCGAGATTATACTTTATAAAACATTGCCCCCCGCCCTGCGCCGGCGACCAACTGGCCCGTTACACTATATAGAACTACGTCCCCCTCTGTATGGAATTTACGAATACATATTTATCAGAGGCGGCTTGGACGCGACTGTCGAGCGATTTATTCGACGGGCGACGCGATTGCGGGGCGCGATCGATATCACCAAGAAAATCCGCCCTCCGACGCGAATCTCATTCGGAGAACGTAGTGGACAGGGCGAAGTTTCCGTCGCGAACGGGCTGTTTCGATGGTCGTTCTCTTATATCGGGTGGTTCGATGGGAATGGGGATAGTCTAATTATCTCTGAACCTGACGCTCCCATGAAACTTTGAGCAGGCTGCTTCATAAATCATCCGTCCCTCGGTAAATCGGCCTTTCATAGCTGTTAGTACTAACAGAGAAACTTGTGCCTCTGATAGGTCACCCAGTATCGTTCTTATTTCACATCCACCATCGGGAACTAATTATCGAACTCGTCCCGGGTATTATTCACCCAAAGAAATCCACGAGCACAGCTTCCGCTCCCTGTCGCGGGAGGAGGGGGCTCGGATAGTGGAAGCTCGCCTCTCGAAGTTGCTAATTAAATAGCCACCAATTCTGGCTGTCCCTTTTACGGCAACTTCCGGCGAGCGTGCCGGAATTGGACGCGAGACGCGAAAGAAGTTTTCTTATTCCGGCTCGCGCGGAAGGAATCATTCCTGTAATCCGTCTGACGGCGCGGACGCCACTTTGTGATTTATAGGACGCTAAGTGGCCCATTGTAATTGCAGATGAGGGTATTTACTATTGTCGTTATATTATCGTAAGCGGGCAGAGGAGATGGGACGAGAGATTCCCAGCGTAGTCGTGGAACGGCGTCGTGCTTAACGAAACAATAAACAATGGCTCGCTTGTCATCGAAACGTGGAGCAAAGAGTCCTCCTCATTTTAGCGGGGAATCACGACAAGTGAGGAGTATTAGTTTGACGAAACTTGGGTGAAAACCTTTTGATCATTTCATAATTTATAACTTAGCCTTTTGTGAGATGTCATTTTTTATGGGGTCTTCCCACTGTGACGCCCTGATAAAGTACCGCTGTTTGGAACTATTTTTGTCACAAGAAGAATGTGTTTACTAAATTGAAGTTTTTTCTATTTATTCATGTGTTTTGGGGATACAAAAAAATTGTTTTCAATTTTTTTTATGCTTGCTTGTCCCCAAAAAAGGGGATGTAATATGTGTTGTGAAAAAAAAGCCTCGACTGCGTTGCGGATTTTGAAAGAACCGTGTATCTGGGGCAGTGGTATCAGAGAGGTTTGTAATCAGTATGACAGTCGCTATGGCCCGAACTAGAATCACTCAATTTCGTTTGTTTTTCTCATCTTTTGCGTCGCAGATTGATTAACAAATTTAACTAATTTCGATAGTTCAACTTTGGACGTCCGCCACTTTGGTAATTCTTCATCATCTGATTAATCTTAGTCCCTGCCATAGCGACAACCACACGAAGTAGAAATCTATTTGTTTCTTTTTTGTTTCAGACACACGGTTCCTCCAAAATCGACCACGCAGTCGAGACGTCTCTTATTTTACAGCGCAAATTACACCCACTTATTTTGGCGCAAGCAAGCATTAAAAAATATGAATTGTACATTCTCAGAGCACGTGTTAATAAATAGGAAAAATTCCAATTTAGTAAACACATTCTTTTCGTGACAAAAATAGTTCCAAACAGCGGTACTTTATCAGGGCGTCACAGTGTGAAGCCCCCTTAAGCATTCCAAATCTAGGTACTTTTTGGTACAAACCGGGCGATTTTGAGAGTCAATTTGCGCTTAATTTTTTGCAAAAAGCGCGAACCGCAATTTGGGCGATTAGTAAAAAATAAATTGCTCTTTCACTTTGTGTTCTTTCTTTATTTATTTTCTGTATATTATCAGTAGTTTTCTGAAAAACATCGTGAAAATAGCTTGCTTTTATTATGGTTACACGAGAATCCTCCCCTAAGTTACTTTTATGTCTTTATTTTTATTATCATCTAATCCAAAGAAACGATAATTCCGATTTAAAACATTCAATTTGTTTGTTGGTGCCATGCGATTTTCTTGCAACTGCAAACGACGCCCAAGATGTCTCTCATCTCTACGAAGCTTCTCCTCCCGAGTACCCCCAGTGTGTGCCACGCGCGTGGCGCACGTGGGAGCGCGACTTTACGTTACACAACTCGGCCCTTCATTTCGCGTAAAAAATAACGCATCCCCCCGTGCCTGCATCCGGCACACCTCCGAATAATTGCGCGCCGCGTCCTCTCCCCACCGTCCGCGCGCGTTTATTTATCGTCGATTGTTGTCGCGCCGGCATCAGAGGCATCGCGTTCCACGGGCAACTTTTTCTTCGCGCGCGCCCGCATTTAAAATTCGTAGAGCCCCCATGCCGCAGGAGGTGTGGCCCCCGCGTCGTCGTCTACGAGCGAGCCGCGTCCCCCGTTTAAAATATACGCGCAGACTTTGCGCCGTAAAAGCTATTGCCTCTCGAAGTGGACTATTTTTGCACGCCCACCGCCTCCACCTCTAATCTCAGACTACGAACAGTGCAGTGTATCTATAATGCATGCTGTACGCGCCGGGGTATTTCCAATCGTGCGGGAGGCCCTCGCGCGCCTTTTGGCGAGATATCGACGGAGAGAAGAAGGGAGGAAAAGGGAGCAGAATGGAGCAGAGGGGAGGGGAAAAGGGGAAGTTGGAATATCGGGCATCGAAGTGGCGGTGTTTTCGAGGGTGGCGTGACCGCGGTACTGAGTCACGCGCGAAACGACTTCCATCCCCTTGGTGGTGGTGGTGGTGGTCGTCTACGGATCCTATGCCGAGAACGTCATTTATTTGTAATACGCGCGGCACGATACGCTTCTGGCCCCCCTCCCCCACCCCGGTCGGAGATAAGGGCGCGTTTTCACGCTCGACCACCGTCGCTATGCGATGATACATGTCTACACAGGGAACGACCCCTTTTATGCGCCCGCGGCCGCCGCGAACATCCTCCAGCACTGACTTGGCAGAATCGAACGGTGCATTATTTAGCGGGGGAAATCGGAGGTGAAAGTAATCTGGCCCTGGTAGATCGTGGCTGATAGATGCGCCGTGAATCGGGGATGATAATTGGCAGACGATAACGGTGGTGGGGGAGGTAGAGGATGATGCTCGAGTTTGGGAGATGTTTCTTTGTTAGTTTCATCTTGGGAGTGAATTTGGGTTGCAGTTTTTGTTCTATTGCGGAGAAAACCTGGTATGATATAAAAAGCGAAGATTGATTTACAGTAAGCGTTTATTATAATCAACTACCGTAAACCCGGGGGAACATTGGCATGTTTTTGGAACATTTTTCTATGTAATATGAACATTACCATGTTTGCATTTGCTTTAAATAGCGTAGCATAACATTGCATCTTTTGTGAATGTACTAAAAGTGTGAAAATGTATAAAATTGTTATTGTTTTCCTGCTTTAATAGGGTAAACTCGGATAAGTCCGTGATAGTTTTAGAATTTGACTATTAATTGCTAATATTTATATATTCTGAAAGTGAGTCTAGGATATAATGATAGATCAAACATCAGAGAAACAAATAATAGGTTAACAGAAATTTAATAAGTATATTTGATTGAAAATATACAAAATTAAGTTGTCATGACATACTCTGGTTACTCCGTGATAGTAGTCTGGCAACTCCGTGATAGTTCTCGGTAGCCCGTGATACGGCCATCAGCTACTTTTTTTATATTCTTTTATATTATTTTACATTAGTTTACATTATTTTAAATTATTTTACATTATTTTATATTATTTTATATTATTTTATATTATTTTATATTATTTTATATTACTTTACATTATTTCATATTGTTTCATATTATTTTATATTATTGTTATTTTGTGTATAATCAATCTTTCATGGCCGTTAGATGTCTGAGACGTAGGGAAACGTGGTATCTGGTATTTGCTATCAGAATTTCTCGAAAAGCACAATCAGAAACGCAGGCTCGGGCGCAACAAAAAATAAGAATTTAATTACTTTTTATAAGCAAAAATATCACTGATGCCTTATTGTATGATAATTTCAAGAAAAAGACTTGTTAAAGTGTCATTTTACCATCACTTACCGGCAGCTTGAACTTTCCATTTATCTTTTAAAGCACATATGGGGTAAAGACACCAATAGTTGACCATGCATCAATAGTAGATACTTTTCAGAAAAACATGAAAAATAAAGTTTTTAGAAGTGCAGTTAGAGAACTGCACTTTGTTCAGAAGATTGTCACTTCTAAAGACCTTATTTTTCATGTTTTTCTGAAAAGTGTTGACTACTGATACGTAGTCAACTACTGCTGCCTTTACCCTAATACATAAACAAGCGCGAAACTAGCACGAAAAATTTCACGAATAATGGAGCGGCTGGAACAAAATGCTATCACACTAACTTCAATTGACTAATTATTTTACCACAACATAAATTAGAAGATCAACGCTATCTGCTAGTTTTTGTTCCATCTAAATTGAGGCAGACAATTTCGAGTTTTAGATAAATGAAAAAGTATCACGGAATAACCTGTACCACGAACTTACCCGAGTTTACCTTATATGTTAATTAGCACATCATACTTATAAATGGGGCTATCAGCGCGATAGTGGCCTATCCCACAATTTTTGGTGGATTGATATTTCAGCCTGAACCACCTCTTATACAGCAAAATTTTAATTCTATAGTGGCCTGAGCATTATTCCAAAAACGTCCACAAAATGGCAGTCCGGAAAAATGTTTTTGCACTGAGCATTTTATTGATTTACACACAGCATTGGTCATTATTATATATACTAATAATATACACCTTAGTCATCATATATTTTAAAAAATCATACCTATGTACCTAAAAATAGAAATTACAGCAACGCACTTTAGATCGTCAATAATTTCATTAGTTGTAATCTCAAAACCAAAGTTATGGGTTTACGCCACTGATAGCCTGAATTTGGGTTGCAATTTTTGTTCTATTATGAAGAAAACCTAGTATGATATTTATACTTCATCTTGTAACACGAAGATTGATTTGCCGTAAAAGTTTATTATCACTAACTATTTTGTTAACATTCGCATGATAAAAATTGCGTAATAATTTAAACTCTCTTATTCATACGATTACATAATAACACATACTCTAGATGTTTCATTAATTCTCATTTAGATTCCCTTGCAACTTGATGATTTTCACGTTTCGCCGCGCCACACCGACCTCAAAGCTTGTTTACTTAATAAATAATCGTTTCATATACGGCTCCCTCGTCGTCCCCCTTAAATCATCATCAAAAATAAATGCAGGTCATAGGGATCCATAGTCGAGGGGCGATGGGGCGAAGGGGATCCTCCGAATCAACTCGAAGGAGCTTTTCAAAGTGCCCGCCGACCGAAATAAACCAATCCTGTTCCGTTTGGGAAACAAAATAGCGGCACTCGTATTTTTAGCCGGGCCTCCATCAACGGATCATTAAAACTCTGGGCGCAGCTTTATTCGACGAACGGATAATTTATTCAGTTTCGTCGCATCGTTAAGCGAACAAGTTTTCAGCTTCGAATCGGCCTCCAGGAATAAACATCCTCCGCGCCAACGAGCAGCGACGCTCGTGCATCCGCGAATTTAATTACGATCGCGAATGGCCGAGAAGGCTCCGCTCCTACGATTACCTCCCGCAAACACTCGTCCCGAAGTTGCGGCCGTAACGCGGGTCCTCATCCGAACGGAGACATTATCCTGAAAGAATATATTTTAATTTCCTCCGCGAAGATCCCGTTTCCGGAATTACCATTCCATTTACCGTACAAGCGTCCCGGAGCCGGATAATGCCGCAAACTTCGAGCCTCTGCGCGGATCCCGCTCCTCTCTCCTCCGCGGAAGTTCCATCGGGCGAAAAGTGCCCGCGCGGTTTACCGCGCGAGGACAGATATAAATTCATACAGACGACAAAGTGGAGGGCCATTAGTCCGCTGCCTAGCGCGGAATCTAAGCCCGAGCCAGCGAAATCTTTCTATTTACATTTTCCGCGAGCCTCCTGTTTATTGTACGGCGAAACTTTCCGCCGATCACCCACTGTCTCTCGGAAAAAGGGGGTGGCTCGTCCCTCGGCAGCTTCTAGCTTCTAGCCCAGGCCCCTTTTATCTCTCCACCGGCTCCGGTACTTTCACGACTATCTAACAAAGTGGACTCGCGGATCGATCCGATCGACGGCACATGGATTTGGAAGATTCGACTGCCCGATAGCGTGTTCTTTCCCTTTAGCGGGGGACGCGCTGGCAGCGGGCATAGTCGCTTAGAAAAAGCTGCGCCCGCGATTCGACCGCAAGATTGCAGCTTCTTGAGCGAAGGGTGCGTGCTTTGGATTGCATGGACCTTTCATCGAGCACACTTTCGTCCTACCTTCTGGGACGCGGCTCCTTCGGCTTTCTGCAGCGCTCCCGAGGAACAGATGCTCCTGGATTTCAGCGATCCCGGCTGATAAGGCGAGAGGAAATAGAAAACAAGAGGGCCCCGGCCCTTTGTGTGGGAAAGCAGATGCGCTCGGGAAGATGACGATTAGAAGATTCGGTTTGAGGTCGATGGTTCTTCTTCCGACAATGGAGCTGCTTACCGATTTTGATTAACATTTGTCTGATGAAAGTGTGCAGGAAACAAATGTTCCACTTACTTTGGGAGAAGGGTTCAGAACTTTAGAGTTAAGCATTAACTAAATAAAAAATTATATTAGAAGATAATTTAACTTTAGATTATTTGACGGATGAAGTTAATTGTTTCAGTCGACAATAATATTTTTAACTTCTATTCGCTACTAGCTAACCCGTTACCGTAAACTGGGGTGACTTTGCCCACCCGGGGTGACATTGCCCACTTTTCGGAAAGACTTTATTTTATTTTATTGTGAAGTGATTAGAACATATGGTGCTTTGTAATCGATAGCAATAATTTCTCCAAGGGCAACCGCAAAAAAAAATAGCGAATTCAATCATATGGTAATTTTTCAGTCAGAGTAAAAAAGTGGGCAATGTCACCCCGGCGGGTAAAGTCACCCCAGTTTACGGTACCCGTTTCACCCGGGAATTATTTATGATATTTCCAAAATAAAAAAGCTTCAAATTTCATTGAAATCCGTTCAGCCGTTTAGGCGCGAAAGAAGGACAAACAAACCAACAGACAACGTTTCACTTTCATATATTAGTTGAAATAATTTCATTTAAACAAAATTTTTGCCCATCTCTCGATGAGTCCAATCGTCACAAAGAAGCACATTGCACGCACGATTGAAAATCACCGAACACGTAAGCAGAGTAGAGTAATTTAATGAACGAGTTTAATCGTATGCTTGCTGAAGATGAGCGTTTCTCCGCGACGAGCCGCTTAAAGATCCTGAGCCGCTCATCGACCGCTGCACGTGGCGCGGATGGGGTCCATTTGGCTCGTCGTCACGGTGGCGTTATGCAAAAACGAATCTTATTTTCCGCGTAATAGCGGCGCGGCGCGGGGGAAAACCGCCACGCCTTTCTGGTCACTATTATGGCGATATAATGCACAGAGACGACCGAGACTTTTTATGGCGGTGCGTGCGAAATTTATGTGCAATATGTGGCGCATCGTTCCGGCGAAAGGCGGAGGAGGTGGGGCGGGGTAAAAAAAAAGAGACGAGCCCGCGGAGCAAGTCACGGAACACACGCCGCATAATGTCGACGACAAGAACATTCCGAAAAAACGACTGAAATATTACAACTGTCGTGATTTATGCGACGGTAAATATGTTCGCGGTCGTGCGCTGTATTTAATTGGATCCACACCCTCCACCTTCGCCCCCTATGGACGGGATACGTCGAATAAAGCAGAGGTTTATCGATTTTATCCCGGATTTTCATAATCTTGTAACGCATCGCCTGACTCTCGCTGAAAATGTGCAGTAATTCTGCTCGCTTACCTTCCAATGGTTCTCTTTATGATTTTTGTAAGTAGTTCAGGTTATGGGATGAAGAGCTTATTTCAAGAGAATGTAGGTGGATGTTTGGATTATTGAATCCTAAAAGAAAGATAGATAAATCCTTTCTGGGTTCTGCACTTGGTATTCACGAAGAAACTGTACTGGATGACGAGGCACAGTTTGGACCGCGAAATTTCACCCCGGCGTTGCACCCACCGGGGCTCAATCTATTCCCGGAAGTCGTTGGAAGTCGACAACTTGAAATTGCTATCAATTATCGAGTCTATTCCACGCCAGATGGTAGAAGAAATGGGGCAGAAAAATTGATGCCCATCGATCTGCACCGATGCTGAGAATCTCGAAGCCTAGAATAGTCTTAAAGTTATGAGCCCCAGACGAGTCCTCCGAAGCGATTGACTTGACCTGCATACGTCGCGTATTAAAAGCAGCGCGAATCGATTCCCGCGGCGCGCGTGCAGGGCAGCGGGAATTTCCGTGCGAACCCCGAAATATGAGAAGCGTCCCTTGTTAATAATCGCCAAGGAATATTCCAACAAAGATCGTGGCTCGAAGGAGTACAGTCTCGTCCAGGGGAACACGTAAGAGTTTCCTCGGAAAATTATCATTCCCCGACGCCACTGTAGGAGTCTCGCGATAGCGTGTGCATCGGGACGACTATTTCGTACATGCAACGACATCCCCCACGAAGCGGACGCGGAAAACTTACACGCGAGCGACGGAGCTATCACGAAATGTCCTTACGTAACGTAACTAACCGAGACCCCCCTCTCGTGCCTGTATCGTTTTCGAAAGAATTCGCGGGGAATGCAAAACGACGAACAACTGGCAGCCACGGACCCCCACTGCACACGAGTAATTCCCTAAGTGCGTTAGAAAATCCACCATCTCGTCCAATTTAATCCGAAGGAGGCATCCTGCATTTAAGAATGGAAATCTCTGCCTCGTAAATTCGCCAATTTCCCTTGGCAGAGGGCAAAACAGGGACGTGCACCCCCTGGCGAACTTGCGAACTCGTTCAGTCGGCTTTTCCCAGAATAATCCCTGAATCGCCGATCGAGGAGTAGGACAGAAACGTCGGGATAATCAAAAGTGCATTACTCTGTAAGCGAGATCGTATAGGAAAGATTCATTTCCGTCGGCTCTTCCGTGCCATTATATCGTGTAGGAGGCGCCTGGATCCTCTCCCTCTCGCTCCGCGCGCTCTCGCCCTCTTGGCCCCTCTTTGCCGAGCGATTCCGAGCGCCGGGATTGCGGGTCAGCTGTCATTTCCCAGGCAGAACAAACAGCCGTGGCCGAGCCGTCATGACCTCCCCTAAACCCATTCACCGATGGTTAATTTCGGGTGCCCCCGGAATATTTACTTGGTTACTATTTGCTGATTTATTTGCCATCGCATCGGAGGCTGCGCCGGTCGCTCCGGCCGATCGGTAAATCATTAATCGTGGCGATCTGGCAGACGGGCTTCTGTTATCCGCGGCCCACGACCGACTTTTCCAAACGGGTAATTGATATTCTCGATGTCCAGGCTGGTATTATCGCGGGATAGCATTACCGATCGATGCACGGGGTGGTACGAAGCCGGGGTGGAAGATTTTTAGAAAGGTTTCGTTTAAATAAAATGTAGAGTAACGAATAAAAGGTAAGAGAATCATGCGTCACGTGTCAAATAAAGTTAACTCAGGTTAACGAAGGAACGACGAATATTTGCTTTAACTTTTATTCGTTGTTCGAGATTTTATTTACGTAAAAATTTTCTCCATCTGGGAGTAGACTGTTTTATTTTAATTCATAAGTTGACGTGTTTCAGGAGGGTTGGTGAGCGATGTTACAATAGGTAATTTTGAGGAGGGTTGGTGAGGGATGTTATAATAATTTCAAGGTGATTTTAAAGCATTCTTTACATATTTCTTTAGTGAAATCCGTGAAACACAGTCGTTATGTACCTGGGCTTAAGAATTATTTTCAAGAAGTGCTCGAATACTTTTCGCGGGAGGAGCTGTTTGTCGAAACCGTTTATTTCACTTCTCGGCATTTATTCCACGATTTTTGTTTATCGAGCGCGGCGGTTACATACTCTTAACGCACCCCGAATAAATTACCAGAAAAATGCAACGGGGCTTATGCGCATAAATATCTCGTTTTCTGGCCGGGACGTCGAAGTGTTTACCCGATTATACCTGGATACGTGTTCGCGAAATTTATCCCAGATTCCTTGCGTCCGAGCTGTTTTTACGAATCTGGCCGCGCCGCCGCTTCTATAACCCGAACTTTTCTTCTCGTATGCGCATACCTCGACGAATTTAAATCGGATGTCCTGGATATTATGGCAAAGCAAGGGGCCCGGATCAGCAACGTGACTAGGGCAACGAAGATCCAGATCATTCCTTTCCAGAAAAACAGTTCCGAACGCTCGTTCCTCTAAAACTCCGCAACTTTCATCTCAGGCGCTATTAAACTACCACCCCTGGCAATAAGTTTCGAACCAAACGTGAAGATACGAAACTAACGAGAAATACCCATATTTTTTACACATAAAATGTAACGATACACATGTGAAGAATGTTAAGTTGGTCTATTTTAAAGTAAAAACACTAAAGTTAATTAAGAATTTCGTTTATTATGTAATAAAAAATATAGGAGAAACAAAATGTTACTTGGAAATAAGTATGGAATATTTTGAATTTGCAAAGAAATTAACATTAATTTATTCAATATTTATATTACGTAGTATTTTCTGACATTTGTACTTGCATTGTAGTTACTTCCTGGGTTTCATCTCATTATTCGTTTTTCAATACTCTTTTCCTGAAATCCGAATCATTAAGTTGTCATGGAAACATATTTTAAAGTGTGATAATTTGGTCGCAACTATGCCAAAACGTATACAAGCTGCGATACGTGCACGTGGAAACGTCACAAAACTTAGGTAATATGAATATTAAATAAATTATTAACTTCTTTGCGAATTCATAATGTTCCATAGTTATTTCCAAGCAACATTTTGTTTCTTCTATACTTTTTATTACCCACGTAATAAACAAAATTCTTAATTATTTTTGGCATTTTTACTTTATAATAGACTAACTTAACATTACCATGTGCTTCGCATATCCACCGTGGCATTTTATATATAAAAGATATTGATATTTCTCGTTAGTTTCGTGTCTTTGCGTTTGCTTCCAAACTTATTACCAGGCATTGTATCAAAAGTTACCAAACTTCCTACTCACCAAACATCGTTAACGACGTTTCTCCGTACCCAACCATGCACCTCCATTCAGAACCATAAATTTATAAACCATAAATTAATATAGCATAAATCACACCATCGCGCCAGAACTATAGACGATCCGTCGGTTTCCCGGGCCTTATTAGACGGTTATAAAGACGTAACCAAATCTCATTATGACAGAAAGGAATAGTCGTGTATCAGAATCCATCTAATCCCGTTGGTTACGAGGCAGGATAATAAGCGGCCGGCGGTGAAATAACCCGAAATTGGCGTTGGCGTTAAATACCTGCTAGACGATCATTCACGATCAAGGAACCGGGGACCATTTTTTATATTACTCGGCGCGGGCACGGGCGGCGGGTCTGGGAGCGTGAATAAATTAGACGTTTTGAAATTAACAAGCCCCGCGCGATAACCTTTGCGCCTGAGAAAATGAAATATTTATGACGGTCGGGTCCTGGCGGCGGACCTTCGAAAATTCGATGTCCTAAACAGGTTTGAAACGCGTCAGATCAGACGCGCGATAAAACACCATCGGTCACCGATCGAGCGGGCCTTATTCCTCTCCCCTTCTCTCTTTTTCTCGGGGCCCGATCGGCGGGCATCTTTGGCGAGTCATTTCGCCATTCCGTTCGCCAGCAACCATGGAAATACGGGGCCGAATAGTTTGATTTGCGCTCGGCGACCGGTTCTTCCCCGGGCCCGGAGCTCGCTCCTCTTTTTCCACCGGCGGATTCGCGCTTCCACAGGGAGAGCCGCTAGCGCGATTGATTTGGGAGGACACGCGGCTGACAGCTTCTCGATTTTGACTCGTACCTGTCCGATAATTAACCGTTCTTCTTTTTCCCCACCTTCTAGAGTCTCCCTGGCGGCTCCTCGTTGAAATCGTGGGTGTTCTGGGTCGTCGAGTGGCTCGGTTTCAAGGACGAACCCTCTGGCAAGATGATTCCTTCGTTTCGGATGGCGGGATATCGCGTAGCCACGTTTCTCAAATTTTAGAGTATTTACGTGTAAAGTAACGGGCATTAATTACGAGCCGCGATATGTTAATGGCAAATGGATTCGATTTCACGCGAAACGTAAATGGCGTTGAGAGCAGGTCAAAGAATAACATTCGCAGCCTTTCTTGCGCCTCGCTGAGTGGTGCCCGCCGTTGTTTAGGAAACAAAGCGGAAACGAAACGGGAAAATGGCCCGTTCGATATTGTATTTTCCGCGTGACCCGCTGGATGACGCGATATATTCCGCTGATATTCCCCTATTCAGGTATTAAAAATTGAACGCGTTAATAACGACGCGCGGGTGATTAACGAGTATTGCAATTAAGCTAAGCGAGGCCACTGGTACAATAAATGCCTTTCATATTTATTTGCGCGGGCGCGGCTGCTGCCTGATGAAGCAGAATTCATTGAAAAATCCGCCCAAGCTTGTTGCCGGAATTGCGTGGCACGTAATTACGATAAATTTCGCGATAATCTTTTCTGGGGCAAATGGTGGAATATCGAACGTATGTGGATTTATAAAACTATGTTGAGCGCCATTCCCCCCGCTGGGATATTTTCCAATTTCGGATTTTATGGGTTTACGAAGTCCCCTCTGCGAGAAATAAATTGCACGAATGCCGGCGTTAAATTGAATTTTGTAACGCAGATTTCGGATATTTCCATGCCTAAACATTGCATATTGGAATGCTTGGAGGAAACGTTCTTTCGTGGAAAGCGAATTGTGCGACGCCACGAGGCTCGCTCGGATGGGCAAATTTTTTTTCCAAGCACTTTGCTCGTTCCTCCTGCTAGCGGCTTAAGTAACGATGTTCTGGGTAACCATAGACCTCCTTCACAGAGGAGCGACTTCGCGTTATGGTGTGCACGGGCCCTATAGGTGCTTTGGGCCCCTTGGGTGGGCCCACAGATGCGTGAGGAGAAGAAAGGAAAGGGAAACATTGTGCGTCACAACAAACTCCCATTGATGTTTTGTGCAAACAGCCCAGAAACCTCGAAGAAGTCCCCCAGATTTTCTAAACGGCGAATAAATATTTCCACCGCTCGTGGTCGATGATGCGCAACTGTTCGAGGGAGCCTTTAAGTCACGCTAAACGAACGGCTACTCAAACTCCCTCTATAGAGAAAAATTAGTGACTTCTTGGGTGACAGGAACGAGAAACCTTAAATTTCATGGCAGAGAATTCTTAAATTTTTGGGTGGTAGAGAGATGTACAAAGTATATGCAAAACAAAATTAAACTTCGTCATTGAAAGCTAATCATCGAATGCTTTAAAAGAAAAAACACAGCTTACGTATATTTATTCTTCGATCCTTCAAATCTCCACTCTTCGAGTTAATTCGTCAAACACTAATTCATTCCCGTAGGAGAAATGAAATAATCTGAACTACTTAGAATAGTATTTATAGTACTATTTATACGGCCAGTGAGTCTTTTATGAGGATAGTAGTACCACATTTTCGGTGAAAGATTGTCCTTCAGAAGGAACGCCTTTAATATTTCCCTCTGCTTGCGAGCGTTGAGGCTTCCGGGTGTACCTAAACAGGGCTCCTTCCTGCAGAGGTTGGCGAGTCTCGCCAGTGCAGGTAGCTGCGCCCAGGTTGGCTAGATCCAGTAGGTTCTAGGATGACACTGACACTCAATACCGCCTTCAGGACACGTTCCCAGCCACCGACTATGGCCTGCGAAGCTTGAAATCTTCAACAGTAGCGCTTCCACTTAAATTCACAGGACAAATGCAAGATACATTGCCGTGATCTCTCGAACACGTTTTAGTATTCTCTCTTCCCTCTGGTTTCTTCGAAATTCCCTTTCATGAAAATATCATGGGAGGTAGCGTAGCTGCGACTAGGATAGAAAAACACCGCGTTAGTACGTGGCAAGCACATTTCGCGTTATGCGCGAACCGCGCCAGGCCCCCGGGGTATTTGAGAATATTCCAATGGGCGGATATTTGGCAACAGAAACTCCAATTCCCTGAATGTTCAAATATTTCAATTGTCCCGCGAGCATACAACGGAAGCAAATTGCAAAATCACGGGTGTAGGAATCTTTAAATGAAAGGCTCAGAAACCAATCAGTGCGAGTCCATTAGCATTAAAACCGAGATTTTCTGTTTGTCTTCTAAATAATTTTGCCCCGTAATTCCGTGGTCAATATAAGTAATTAATTGATTTGACAACTGAAAGTTTTAACAATAAAGAGGTTTTCCAACCACGTAGCTCATTTTCAGGGAAAGTTCGACCGACACTGATTGCTATCTGAACCCTCCAAATGATCCAAAGCTAAACTAAACTATGAATGAAAATTATATTCAAGAAAAATACACTAAATTTTACTGTGGGGCGTACTTTAAAATCTATTAGAGATGCAGTGAATGTCTTCCATAACTACACATAAACAGCTCTTCGTCATTCAACCGTAAATACATGATGAAACCCTGCCAGTGCACTCGCCATGCTCGAATCTGTTATTCCCATGAAGCGCGCGATCGTTCTTGCATCAGTCTTGATTGAAAGTACAACTCGAGGATCGTGACAGGCTCTGATCAGTCTTTCATTACGCGTCTAACTGTTCCCAGGCGCCGTGCAGCCGTTAAATTTCGTGTATCTCGTAGAGAAACACTCCGAACTGTTCCCTCGTCGTTCATCCCTCCACTGGGAAGATGGAGGAAACGTTTACCCCGTGCAGTCACAAAGAGCACTTCTCCAGATTCCATCGCGTCCAGGTGTAATCAAGTTGTCGGAGTCTCCCGCTGTCGATCATCATCCTCCGGGCGTTGGTTTCACGGCGAGGAGGGACCAGTTGCATTATAGTAACACATCGTCCTCGTTAAGTGTGATCGTTTCAAAGGAACTCCGGACAAAAACGCTGTCTTGATTTTCTCCCAGCTTCCAGCCACGAAGGTCTTCATTCATTACGACCCAATTTGCTTGCGATTAAGGGTTGATTTCCACAAGTGAAGTCCCATGAAGTTCATCTGGACGGCGCATCTCCTGGCACAGTGGGTGCACAGAGATCGGTCTAATAGGAAACACAAGCCATTTCCTCTTCTGGCCGTCGAGGATTCGAAGTCGAGCGATTCGTCTCGGACACGGTGCTCCGTTTTAAGATTGGACGTTTCAACGGCCACGAAAGGGGTGCGTACTTTTTTCCATGGGCCCTTACAAGACCTCGCTTCTTGCCTTTCCCTTCGTTTTTCGTTTGTCCATTTTTTTCTCCTATTTACGTCGAGGTCATTTCCATCGCAGTGGGGGTGTCCAGTCTCGGAGTCGTTCACAATGAGAGCTAAATTCGACGTCCTTCCTCTCTCAGGGTCGCGCCGCTCCCCAGGCACCACTCTCTCTCTTTCTTCCTCTGATTCGGAGACCTTAACCGAAGGAGATAGGCCGATACGGGCGCATAAAAGCGAAGGAATCCGCAACAATGAGGCAACAATGAACCGACGCGCACCCTGCTGCCTGTCACCCGCTGTACTCCTGCGTTTTGTGGGAACCCTGTTTATATATTTTCCTATAACATACCTGACCTCGAGGCCTCCACCGCGTGGCCAGCGTTTCTCAAGCTTTCCTCTCCGGCCGAGCGTGACAAAAATCGGTAATTTAATAGGCAGTTGGATGGATCGCTATTAGGAAGGAGGGGGATCCTCGGAGACGTTCATCATGCCGGCGAGATAGACATCTGATGGAAAACTGTTACACGCGCACCTACGACCCCTTCGAAGCGGACGTGCACTTTGGTCCTGTGCTCAAGCGATTGGGAGGCTTTGGTTATAATTAATTGGTAGACTTCGCGAGAGAAGGGGATTGGATGCCTTCGTGCGCGAGCATATTGTCAGCGATGCGTTAAGATTCTTGCGAGTTAAAGGAAGAACAAGTTACAACTTGGACGCGCAAACTGCAATATTCAAAACATTAAACATACACACCCCACTTCAATTTAAAAATTAAACGAAAGAAAGAGAAAAGTACTACTTGAGCGCACTCGACGAATTAACCGAACGCCGCAAAGAGGCCAGCGACCTAAAACGAAGCTGGTTCAACGCACCTTGGAAGCGGCAGCCCACAGAGTCGAAACCCAGCCCTCGTGTGCTCACGCGATCCCCCGGACGATCTTCCTCCACCGAGGCGCCTCGAAACTTGCCTCGGTTGTAGCGGGGATGAGCGTCCCTGGGACTGTTTCTTAAAGGGCACAATATGGAATAATAGGATTACATAAACAACGGCAACAAGCCATTGTGGTCGACGAAAAGGGAGGAAAAGGTAGAGTCGCGGAGGTATAGGTGGTCGAAAGAGGACGAAGGTGCAGTTGGCCAGGGGGGAGACATTTGCCAGATTGCGTCCCGTATTGAGCCCGATACTTTGTGGATTTCGGACAATAAAACCACCACCACTACCAACGACACTGGCTGCCGTCGCCGCCTTAGTCACCTACCCTTCGGTTTCATTCAAGCAGAGAGACACGAACGATGCTTTCTATAGGGGCGCCACCGCAAACCGTCGCACACATCGGCGTACACGCCACCCCGCCCGGGGGGAATTCCACGGTTAGATGCGTCCCGCTCGCCCCTCGGTGTCGATGGCCGGTGCATTGTCAAAATATTGGCGTCGATCGGATCGCGCGAGCCTTTGTGAGGCGCCTCATGCCCCGAGCTGACTTTTTCCAAAGCCACGGGACGCCCCATGATTTTCTGAGAGACTCTACTCCCCCCCCCCCCTCCCCCCAAGCGTCTTTTACGGCCGTACGTGTGCGTGCACACACTCCCCGGGATTTTCGCAGTCCCGCAGGTATCTGTTACCGGACGTCGCGCGTATCTCGAGGACCTTTGTCCCCGAAACGATCGACACGAAGTGCTCGAGGATCCGGCGGGATCCCTTTGGTTTTTCCAACCTTCTAGCCACGAATTTGTGATCCCTGGGGGACGCCATTGTCGTGGCTTCTGGCGTGGATCGTGCGAAAAAGATAAATGACTCGAGATCTTCTACTGTTGGCTTTTTTCTTAGAGCTTGATTTGGCTTTTTAAGAAGCGGTTCTTTTGAGGAGTTTGGATAACCTTGGAAAGTCGAGGATAGTACTTGGATGATTCGAATGTAGTATTCATATGGAATTATAGTGATAAATATTTCGGTTATCATGGGGAAGGATAAAAAGGACCGTTCGTAGTGTCGTGGCAGGACGTAGACGTGTTTTTCCACCAAGTTTCTTGGGTTTCGAGAATTCGAAAAGACGAGGACGGTGGAAAGGGGCCCATAGAAATCGCTTATCGTTGATCGTTTACGAACGTCCCTCCGGCAAACCGCAAACTGCCGTCCATAATCGTCCACGCGGTTAGAACAGTTTTGCGAAACGTACTCGCGGGCTAGGATCAGAGCCGGCTGGTTTGTTGGCGTGTCTTGTGTACACAACGCGGTTAGCAACAAATATCAATTACCGGGACCAGCGTCTTGGTTATATCCAGCGGTTTGATTAGCAAACATCCCCTATCTGCTTCGGTCAGAATGCTCGTTGCAAGGTTTTGCTCTTCGTCGTCGTCATCGAGCATTTCCAAATTGTAAAACACGAAAACTTCGAATTCTCTGGCATTCGAATAGTTGAATTCTCTGGCATCCGAATATTCGAATCTCAAATTCGAAATCTCTGGCATTCGAATATTCGAATCTCACATTCGAATTCTCTGGCAATCGAATATTCGAATTTTCTGGCATTCGAATATTCAAATCTCAAATTCGACTATTCGAATCTCAAATTCGAATTCTCTGGCATTCGAATATTCGAATCTCACATTCGAATTCTCTGGCATTCGAATATTCAAATCTCAAATTCGAATATTCGAATCTCAAATTTGAATTCTCTGGCATTCGAATATTCAAATCTCAAATTCGAATTCTCTGGCATTCGAATATTCGAATTTCAAATTCGAATTCTCTGGCATTCGACTACTTAAATTATTTAAATATTCGTTACAGCCCTAGAAGCCTCTACAAGCAAATCAAGTCTACATTCTACAAATCCCATTATCACATTTCGAATCAGCTATTCATAACACAGCCGCGATTATGGTAAAGGTGACCACGCGTCCGAGCAGCAAGTTAATTACAATTAATACACCGCACGCGACGCACGGAGACGCATCGGTGACTATTAAACCGGCGTCGAAGCGTCTAATTGGCATCGAGAGCTGCCACGCGTGATCCCCGTGTATCGCGCATCTCCCATTAAAACGCCCCCCCTCCCGTATTTTCTCCCCCCGGGCGATGAAACCTCTTCAGGGGCAATCGCGAACTGGTCCCCGTTCGGTAAGCGGCTCCGCTAAACGATTCACGCTGTTTGCAGCGAGTATTAGCCGCATTAAGCTCGGCCTCCGTCTCATCTGCATGAACATCTGACATACGGCCGATAGCAGCCGATCGCCACCCCATCTGCCGCCCTTTTTACCCCATTCTCCGTCCCCCGACGCCCTCGATCATGAGCCCGGGGCGCAATGAAACCGGGATCAGGGCCGTAGACGATGGCACGGATCGCTCGCATTCCCGAATTCCGCGCGTTTCTACGGCCGCATCGGATTTCGCGCGTCTGCTCGCGCACCCACGGAAGCATGCTTAACGATCTTCGAATACGCCGGGCCACGTGGACATCGAGCCACGTGCGCATTCTCTTTTGCTTTTTTCGCTGGAAAATTGATAGGCGTTTTTACGGGGAAGGGTATGCGAGGTTTGCTGCAACGGCGCGACTAGTCTTCTTAGATTTTGAATATGAGTTCTTTCTTAAAAGGGGTTCCGGTCTAAAAATGTCGGAAAATCAATTTTTTTATTTCATTTTCGAATGTTCAATCTTTTAAAAATACGGGTTTTAAAGGATTTTTTTTAAATTCGAAGGCATTGTAACTTAAAACCCGACCACTCGGCGCCCGCGTAAGACTTTAAATGCGTTTTTCTCGAAACAGAGTTCTTCAAATCTGTGGAAGAAATATCTCCCACGGAACAGTTATTTTCCGATTCGATTGAAACTTTTTTTATTTTGAAGAATATGCTTCTATGCAGTGGAGAAACTTCTAACATTTTAAAAGTTTTGAAAATTTGTATTTTTTGGAGCCGTTGAAAATACGAAGACATAGGGAAAGGTGACTTCAAATTTCAAGTATCGTTATTTTATCAAGAAATGTCATTTTTTGTCATTTCTAAAGCTACGTCCATTAGGGAATTGCATGTCCTTTAATAATCCGGCATTGATTCTTATTTCAGACCAATGGTTTAGGATCTACAGGTTTCACCGTCTTGCATGAATTTTTTTACGCCTTCACTTCAACGAATGCCCAGTGCCATTTGCAATAATTATTTACAGAAAAAATATATTTCTGTAGTTTAGACATTCTTAATACACTGCAAAAGCCCCATTAAATTGTCTCTGGAAATTTTCCTTTAATTCATTCCTAAAAATCGTCTATTTTTATAAGCTTTACACCGGAACAAACCCTCAACGTTCTCCTGGATTCTAGTGATTCTGATATTTTCACTTTTAATGACGAATGCAAATTGTATAATACACAACGTGGAGATATTCTTCAAAGTGTATTGCATCCCTCGAGTTTCATTGTATTTAGTGTCAGGCACGGGATACAAAGGTAACGAAAGGGAGAGCAAGTGGGTTGATGTTTCATTAGTGACGTCGATTGTACACCAAGTGCACTTGTCCCTATCAAACAAGGAACACAAACATAGAACGGAGACACGAGAGGGGTCGACAAATATTTCGTAACGCTACATTCCTCACAGGCTGTTTAAGAATGTTTCCCACGTGTAGAGTCCCCGGCCAGCGCTCGAAACGCTTGTCCTCCGTCATTTCCATATGTCCATTGATCGGACAGAAAGTTCTGCCGAGGAAATCGCTCTGAAATGGGTTAAAATATAGCCCGGGCGACAATGAGGCTCATCGGGCCAAAAGAACACACCAGGCTCCCCGTTCCTTTATTTCTTTCTATTTCTCATCTTGCTCCTTTCTTTCATTCTTTCTTCTTCCCCCGTGTAAGCGCAGCTTTGGCATAGAGTGTGACGGATGCGAGAGTATTTCTTTGGTAAACGTCGCATGCTTACGGCCGGCGGTGTACACCGCGTGCCCCGGGCCCCTCTTTGTTCGCCGTGATACGTATGAAGCGTGACAAAACGCCGCGGACTTAAAGGAACTCTACGTTTTGTCACGCGGCAACATTTGGACGACATTCGTGGCAAACGAGTCGTGACGACGCCCGGGCCAATTCCCGCCGTGAAAAGAATATTCACAATGGCCATTCCGCGGCTCATCCTTTATTTTTAAACGCGCCCCTGCCCGCGCTGCGGCTTCGGCCCCTCGGTCTACTTACACCGCGGACGTGCGCCGCGCGATAATGAATAACCGGGCGATGAACAAACGCGGGCTAACCGTCGGCGAGAATACTTTCGTCATCCCGGGACCGCGTACGTACCACTCTTTTCAATTCCTGTACCACGGACTCCGAATTTCTGATCGCCGCCATTGTCAGCATTCGTTGAAAATTCACGGGCGACAAGTGCTCTAAAGATTTTGTAATACCGCGACCTTCCACTTGGGAGTGTTGAATGGTCTTTTAAGAAACAGTTCTTTCCGAGCAGTGACCTGTTTCGCGATATCGCACGCAATTAGTTATGCGGTGAATTATCGTTGACCCACGGTGGCTCCTCGTTAGCAGCAGTTATTTTTGCCATTACGATACAGTATCACGGCAAATTATGTGTGGTTAAGTGATATATTATCGCGAACAAGTCACCGATCGCGTCGTGGGTCACCGGTCACTTGATTTTCGCGGTTTCTCTTTGGCGCAATCTATTTCCCACAATCACAGCAAGGTATTTAGAAAGATACAGTGACGAGGGATGCTCCGATTTTTTTGAAACCTTGCAAGTTTGTGGGGGACCTTGATAGAAGTATCAGGTAATTTTTCGTTTGTGCCCATTTTAGATTCTTCGGAGCGGTATCACCCCTTAAATGTTAATGTGTGATCTTCTACTTTCCTGTATAGTATACCTATCTTGGAAACTGTAGTAGATATAAAAAAAATTATTACAATGAAAACTCAACGGTTTTTTATGCTCTATAAAACTGTGCAAAAAATTGTTTTAAATTTGTAGTTTAAACAGGGAAACGTTCCCCACCACAATTTTTAAACAATTCTACGTGAAAAAGAAGAAGCTGTTGGTTTCCAAAAGATCAGGACGGTTTCGTCGGTGACGGAGTGTACCCAGTAGACATTTATCTCGCGGCATCAGTGGATAATTGTACCTAATGGCTGAAGTGTAGCCAGCACGGTACTGGGTCTGAAGCAGCGCACACAAATGTTAAACAAGTAGCAACCCTTCGCGACGAAGCACGCCCCGGTCTCCACTGCCCCTTTTTTTCTCTCCCCATCGGCCCTTCAATTTAATCAGCCTCATTCAGTCTACCGCGAAACAACCTGCCACATGGTGGCCATTGTCGTGCGCTGGATATTATTAACGGCACACACTCGGCCGTGGATCGTTTCGTCGATCTCCTCCGCCTCTTCTTCCTCGTCTCCTTTTTTTAGCCCCTCTTTGTTTCGCTCGTACCACGGGGCTATCAGCACCGCGTGAATAAACACCGAAAACCGCCATATGCACTCTTGTGCCTTCTTTGTCGTTGCGTTAGTGTCATTTATCCACCCCATGGAGCTGGCGCGTGACTAAAATTTGTCGGAGACACCGGACCAGCTTTCAACCACCCCGCCGCACGCGGCCTATTAAAAACAGCAAATGTTTATGTTGTATCTTCCATTGGGCATCGATAAATTCAATGGGCGGCTGATGATACTCTTAGGCAAGTGGACGCGTGTTACTTTGCTATCGTACCTTTCTAGTCACATCAACTATTAAGGGTTTAATTATTTTGTATATTCCTTGAAGCTTATAGGGTAGATGTCACAATTACTGAAAGCGTCCCTATTACTACCACTTTATTTATTTTACTTAATAAAAACGTAACGTATAAAGTATAGAGTACAAAAAATTGGGACAGTTCTTCTTCTTCTTACTATTATTATTATTGTATACTATTCTTTGTACGTTACGTTTTTATTAAGAAAAACAAATAAAGTGGTATTAATAGACATCTACGCTAATCTTCAAATTTCGCTAACGAAACTTGGATACAATGAGGGTTTAGAGTAGAAAGGATTTTGTAGAAGCGTAGATTCCTTTGCAGAACGAAAGGAAGATTGTCTTCGGGGGATATTAATTCTGAATTAGCAGGATTTGCTGTCCAAAGCAGCTGTTACGTCATGGGCACTCGTAGCTCTCTGCCCGGGCCATTTTGGTCGATACAGACGCTTGTTGGATCCTCCGTGGATCCTTGACTCGAACCTAGACGCGGCCGGCATTCCGGAACTCGTGTCCCATCAAATTTAATGGCCGCAATAGAGGACACGGCACTTGTAAAATAAATTACGGCGCTTTTTTTCTTAACGACCGTCGCGTCTTAATGTTACAATAAACGTCCGCGCGGTGACTGATTGATACTCACAATAGGAACTGGCTGCTAGTCGAGATGATCGATACCATCTTGCGCGGACAATATGGGCACGCTTTACAACCGATCCCCGGACGAGGGCCATTTTTTTAAGTGGACCTCGCGTGTATACGATTCCGAGAGGCATCGAGCGTGGATCGACGTGAAACCCGGTAGATGTAAAATATTTTACGGCCGGACCTGTTGTTACGAGTGAAATATCACCGTGGGAAATTTATCGAGGGAAATTAAACGCGATAGGGAAGTGGGTAAATTCAGAAGGAAATAAGTAGCTGCAAACAGATTTATTTTATTAGCGCACCACCAAAAAGAAAGATTACGTATGGACCATTAAAATAGAGAAATCTACAAACACCGATACGGAATTAGCAAATTAGTGGGAGGTGATTAATATAGGAAGACGAAATTGGGGAATTAAATCTTGATACATCTCTTCTTCATCCACTTTTCGACGAACATCTTCATGAAGGCCAGACCATCGATCAGAATCAAGTTAGTAGGCGATTCTTTTCCCGAAAACTCCTCGATTGCCGTGGCGAATTCATTATCCGAGAGGCTCGAAAGTGGCGAGGCGATTAAAGGATAGTTTCACCGGAGGGCCCGCAGCAAGACAAATCGAACCGAATCGAGCGTCAGGCCGCGCTCGTTAATCATCGCGATCGCCATAGTCATCTTCATCATTATCATTATTGTTGGCTGCCACGAATAAATCGATGGACTCGTCGATTGTGACCGATGCGCTCTATCGCGTTCAATATTCAGCCCCGTGAATTAAATCAATCTCATAATCGGGCTCGTTAGGCGCATCGTTCCTCGTGGAACACGATGATGGCCGACGGTCCACGCTCGAAGCACAATTTATTTCCACGACCTTCCTTCCCTCGGGTTTTTGCCAGTACTCTGTCAAGTTTCTCCGTAGAGAAAATGACAATGATTGCGAATTATGATCGCGGATAATGGCACTATTGCCACTCACTCTACTGCGTTGTTCGTATAAAGAATCTAATTGAAAGAGTTAACCCTACGAAATGAACGCTTCTTGTCTGTAACTCCCTCGTGCACGCGCTCGCGAGGGGCAATGGTGCGAGATGGGAGAAAGAGAAGTGGAAGGGTTATATTAATGAGAGGGTAAAATCGATCTTTTTTAATATTTTCTATTAATACGAAAGTTCTTCAGTATCTATGTGTATTCTGTTGAAGTATTTTTGAAAAATTTGGAATATTAACTTAAAGATTAACTGGGAGAATCCTATTTTTGGGGCTAAAAACATAGCAAAATTTGGTAATTTTTTTGGAAGAAACTAGTGATTCGATTCATCTGAAATTTGGAGCATGGTTTTATGCATCTTTGAAGAAGTTGCAGTTTATTTTGTATTAATTTTTAATAATAAATATGCGAGTTATGTTTCCAATTACCCGGAAGATAAATATTTCTAAGAACGTTTATTTTGGACCGCAAAATTCATATAAACTGCCCATTTCTCACATACTATCAAGCGAATACCCCCTTAAACGTCGGAAACACAACTATGCCATCCCCTTCACCTGAATTCGCCGAGCAATCGAAGGTGCCATCGATCCGCCGTGCACACGTGAACCCCGGCGAAACGAGTGCACGCGAGTGCAGTTCCTGGGAATTATGTATGCCAAAGGGTTAAAAAAGCGGCGATTTACAAGTGGCGTGGAACGATAAGCCAACGGCCGCGTTAAATACGGTCCCGGGCTCTCGGTTTCCTCGCTCGCCCTCGGAGAAATCGTCGATGCGCCTTGTAAATTGTCTGAGGTATCCGGTTGACGTGCATCCGCGGTCGAAGATGGCTGGTCTACCAGGTAGCCGGGCCCGAAGGGGCCCTAAGCCTGCTGTCAGGGGTTGCCACGTAGGAAGAGAGCAGCGTGGCTTGTTCTATAACTACTTTGACACGTTCCCCGTCGCTGTTGTCAGTGAGTCTCGCCTTAAAGAACCGCGGGATGTCGTGTAGCTCGCAGCGGGCCTACATCGGCGTCCCGCGGCTCCTCCGACCCGAAACACTTCGAAACACTTTAAAAACCGCTGCACGGAGCGCCCGGCACTCTGGGCCCCGTGTCGTCTCGCGCGTACCTTGATGGATCGGGGATTCGTGCGAATAACGAAAACGCGAACGGGGTTCCGGAGAATCAACGGTCGGTGGACTTTTGATCCCTATCGGGGCCGCGCGTCGATCGATCATCGCGAAGGCTCCAGGCACTCCCAGCGAGTTGTTTAATCGCCTTGCACGAGTGCTTCTTACTTGTTGAAGTCTGGAGATCTTGGTGCGCAAATTATCGAAGGCCCGCTTCGATCTTTTTAGTGGAAAATAATCGGCTAGCTGGAATTAACGTTGTATGGTCTATGTGCTTTATTGCTTTGGGAAGTTTAGTGTTTAGAAGTTTACTATTGTATGTATGTCTTTACTTGTTCCCCTAAGGGTACAAGGTAAGCTTCCGTTCTTCTTCCCTCTACCTTCCATCTTTTCTTCCCTTCTTACACTATTCCTTATCTAGTTAATCTTAGTCTATGCTTACTGTACTCTTATTCTATACTTTTTCTACTCGTTCCGACGTTCATCTTGCTTCATTCCTTCCATTCCAGAGGTGGGTACAATTTTTATTTAAATAAAATTTCGAATAACGAATAAAAGTTCAAAATTATTCGTCATGTGTCGAATAATGGTAACTCACAAGGGAATATCTCGAACCAGAAAATTCACAAAATTCTGAAACTTTGTGAATGTGTAGGGAATTTCCACCTGATTACAATGCAATTTTTGTTTGCTGCTCAAATTCACTCTAAGGTGGTGGAATTGACCTCTAAAAATCCGGTTATTTTCCGATTTTGTGTTATAACTTGTAAACCGTAAAATAATTTTTTTACTAAATGTTAGATCTAATTAAAAGAAGTAACTTTTGTTTTGAAACTTTTTTCTATCTCTTATAGTTCGCGAGATATAACACAAAGTCGGAAAATAACCGAATTTTCGGGGATTAATTTCACCCCCTTCGAGTGAATTTGGAGAGCAAACAAAAATTGCGTTGTAATCAGGAGGAAACCCCTACATATTCACAAAATTTTAGAATTTTTTGAATTTCCTTGTTGGGGATGTACCCTTGCCAATCTAACGATCGAAAGACGAATAACTTTTTTTAACCTTTATTCGCTATTCGAAATTTTATTTAGATAAAAATTCTGCCCATCTCTGTTCCATTCCCATTCTCATTCTTCTCACCCTCCTCCTAAATCCTCCCTTATTCCTTCCCAGAAGTTTGCTATTAATGTTTTTAGATAAATCGGAAAACTTAGAAAGAGCGATTCTGAATTAATCGTTAATCGAAGTCCTGGACGAGTTTTGAACGGTGCTTAAACGTTCCCTTGGTCCCGACGAGATGCATTTTTCCCACGGTAAGATCGAAAACAGTTTCACGATGAAGTAATTAGCGATGGTATCGCGGGGCTTAATCGATGGAAACACGTGCACCGCGCCCGTATAGCGTTCAGCTGGCTTTATTAGGAGAGCAGATAAACAACCACTAGGAGACGTTACGTCCCATTATCGATGTAACCGCGTCCAGAGGACGTTTTATCATTCGTTTATTACGCAACGTTACGGTGAGTAAATTATCGGAGGCCCGTTTAATCAACTCCGCAGATATCACTCGCTCGTTGTTATCATTGACAATACATTCCCTGGGCACCGTATTTGTTTCCGCGATACGCACTTCGCCCCGTACCCGGGATTATATTCAACCAACCCCGCGTTATTCTACATATAAATGTTACACCTTGTTCAATGAAAAGTTGCACGATAAACTGACGCGCGATGGGGGTATCGTAAAATGTTTCTTCAGAGGGTCACAGAGGGTGAACACAGCTCCACCCTGCGCAGTATACTTTCAAACCCTCTTCCCTACCCCTGAATTTCTACATCTGACACAAGTGACACGTCATACGCAATAAATTCGTCGTCATATCGCGAGTCCCTCGCATCGGCTTCTGAACCATACCCCCAGAAGCGCACCCCTGCAAACTCTCGAGCAGTATCTTCAAGATGCTCGAGAACGCTGGAGCAGACTCATCCACCCCCCGACAGATACGAATCAGTAATATTACATCCCCGTTGACATCGCAGATTGCGAGACGGCCGGCCGAGTGTCGGATTAATGGCTTCTCGGCGGGGTGCAACAATGGCTTGCGCCCCCGTGGAACATCCGGGGGCCAAGGATGCTCCGTTTCGATTCGTGCAACGGCGATACACCCCTCGCGGACGGTCCAATGTAAATCCACACGCGTGTACGTACAAATCTACATTGGCGGAGAGGAGATTTAGGGCGCCTCATTGTGCGCGACCAAGGGGGAACTGGTCCCCCTAATCCTCGCCGTGAAAACGCCTCTCCCCGACAGACCCGTTCCCTCTGATTTCCTCCCTCGACCTCGTGCATTCGTAAAATGGCCGATTCCACGAGCACGTATCCATGCGTCCAACACCTTTCGCCTCTAACCCCCTTGTGTATAATTTTTTTATCTCCGCGGGGCCTTCCAATGGCTACGTAACGATTCACAGTCGAGGAGATATAATCCGCGACTGTTCAGACCGTTCAGACTTCGTGCAAAGATCCCCGTGCCTCTTTCGGGGGACCCGCTCGATAAACCCTCGGAAGTTACGCGCCTCGTCGGACAGCAGACACGAACCGGGCGAGTTTGCAGGTTGTCGAGCAACTTGTGCTTCTAGAATAGCCGATAGATATTTAGCAGAGCGCGGCAGGGTGGTTGCTGGTTCTTGGAGCGTTCCAAGTATTTTCGAAATTACACGGCAAGTTGCCCCGATACCCCTGGACTTGGCGTGATCCGTAACGATCCCGGGAATTCGACGGCCCCGACCGACTGAAACGGAGTCTTTCCTCGCGAGCTGGGGGCTAGCTTCGCGTGGCTACGCTCGCCCTATACCGTCGGCCCTGTCACCGCCACTCGCCCGCCCCGAATATTTGTTCCATTCCTGGGACAGCCAGAGACGTGCCTTATGCAAAAGAGTGAAATGGCCAGCGCGGGTATAAATACAGGCCTCGTTAGCAGAGTCTCTGATGGAGAAGCGTCGCCTGGCCCACGTACGTTCCCACGATGCTCGGCCAATTTAGGGGAGCACCGCGGACAAGGTGGTTCCTCTAAAATATTCAGGCATCGCCCGGGACTCCGGGGGCCTCAGAGTGTGTTTCCAATGCGGACTTTCTCGAGGAATTCGGTATACCTTGACTCTGGTCCTGCGATAGTAGAGGGCCACTAGAAATTCCTATTGAACATCGGCGATGACTCCTACTTCGGTGGCAAAGCCTGAGCTGATTTCATGGAGCTGATGTAAGCTATACTGAATGTAAGAGATATGCACACCGAAGTCCCTGAAAGGTACCTAGATAACTCTCTCGATCGTCTTAACTATTCCATCCTCTCCTGGTCCACCGTACTTTTTAAGAAACTTTTCGGAGCCCTCCTTCGCTCCCCACTTTGTCTCAGTGTCTTCGGTCACGAGCCGCTGAGCGCCATCCAGGAGCCCGCGTACCCTCGTGTGCACGCAACATTGACGGCGATGAAACGAAGCACACAGGGGCGGTCTGCAGGCGGTCTTTGCAGCACGAAAGCTCCGCCTGCGAAGCCGTCCTACGGTGCATGCACGTGAAACATCACCTTCTACGCGTGCAACAGGGCCCACGCGAGGCTCCTTCTCGCTGCATCTGCCTTCAGAGCGGGTTGCAGGTATCCCGCGATCAGGCGACGACACCGACCGGCTGGACGCGTCCTCTGCCACTCGCCACGTGTCGCGGATGGGTCGTTGGTATGCGATGGAAGTGAGATTCCGAGGGGAACAGAGAGAGAACTTGATCGGCCGTGACGGGTGCGATCAAGGAGATTTGGAATGGTTTGGGAGAGGCGTGGGTGGTGATTTTGGGACAAAATTGGTTGGGTATGTAAGATCCTAGGTGACTAAGACTGGGAAGTCTTACGTCAAGCGTGGAGATCTTGGCATGTATGTTGTGAAGAGGAGTTGAAATGATTGGTGGCTTCGATCACTGATTCGCTGGCGCTATGATTGACTATTACTACTGAATATTATTGCTTTGGAGCTGCAAGTTGCTTGGGAGTATTCTGAAGTACCGTAAACTGGGGGAACATTGGCAGTACGGGGTAACATTGGCATCTACTTAACATCTATTAAAAAAGGAAAGGAAAAAAATTTATGCATTTTTACACATGTAGTACAATCACAAAGGATGCAATGTTATAATAGGATACCTAAACCAAATTTTAAAATGATAATTAAAAAAATTAAAAAAATAAAAAATAGAATGCATTGAACATTAAAAGAAACAAATTTAAGTGTTAATGTAAGTTCAGATGTGGTAAAACTTTAACTTTTTAGTGCTATTTATATATGATTTGCCAATGTTACCCGGTTACGGGGTATCATTAGCACATATTTAACATGCAATAAAAAAGGTTAAGGACAAAAATTTTATGCATTTTGACACTTGTAGTACATTCACAAAAGGTGCAATGTTATGATAGGCTACTTAAAAGAAATGTAAAAATGTTAATTTTTATATTATATAGCAAAATGTTCCAAAAACATGGCAATGTTCCCCCAGTTTACGGTACTAGGGAAAGGGACCAATTACTGATACTTTAAGCGGTAACTCTGACATTATCTTATGGTTTTGTACCTGTAGACTAAATTGTATATGTTGTTCTTGTTATTTATTACTGTTTAATATGTTTACTTGATGAACAAAATTTGCTGGATTTTAAAACTTCGATTTTTATGTATAAATTCATCAATTTCAAACATATATTTCGGGACCTATTACTGACACCCTTAAAATGCGATTGACGGAATTAATGACACCCCAATTACTGCCAGCCAATCTAATACTGTTTATCTCATTTTAAAGTTATGTCGTTTCATGTACATGAGTAACTACTGTTATGACAGTAATACCAAAATGCTTGAATCGGTTGTACCAATCACTGTCACCTAATTATTAACTAAAAAACTTCATGAATCGTTAAATTCCGATCGTCATTACTTTCTATGATGTTTATATTATCTAAAACATTACATTTTGTTATATTAATATCTTAAATATTGCAATTCCAGCATTTTCTTTAACGTCTTGTTTTCTCTTTCGCTAGTAAGAAAGTCATCGTTTTCACTCTCCTAATATCCGCTCGAAATTTTTGATCGTCTTATCCAAATTAACGAAGAAAAAATTAAATGCTGTTCTTCGTTTCGTATAAATAACACATTCAATTGTATGTCAAATTTTCTTTGTGTATCGCTTCGCAAGGTTTATTCGTTATTTTAGGTAAAACAGCTTAGGATGACAGTAATTGATCACTTGACTTCATGTTTCAAATTGACCTTCTACTCCCCAATATCACCCAATCAAATGATTGACTATTGCTACTGGCTATAAGCTACGAGTTGCTTTGGAGTAATATCGTGTTATCCAGTGATCACTTGAGCTCGCGTTTGAAAATCAATCCTCCCACACTCCCCAATATCAGCACATCCAGCGGAGAAGCTGTTAATTACCCGCAGCCAGCTGCCTCGTGCAAGGCGAGCAGCTATCACCACAAGGAATTAAGGTTTGCTGCAACGCGGCCTGAAACGTGACGAGCCAGGGACTTTCTATTAGATACCATCCGTTCTGGTCGTATGCTAATGTCCCTCGAGCGCCATGACACGATACAGTTTTCGTCGTTAACCCCCCGAGTAACCTTCCAGTGAAAGTGCAACGTCCGTCCCGTCGCGGTCGCCTCCCTTCCGTCTGATCGATCGATGCCACAGCCGTGAGACGGAAATCCTTATGGGCGAGACGTCCCACGGAATGGCCGATAGACGACTTCCGTGGACGGACTCGGACTGCACGCGGAACGAGATCGTGGGTCAGTTTGGTCCCCCTCCTGACATTCAAGGAGCAGTCGACTCCTCAGCCTTTTTCGGTAAAGAGGATCCCACGTTGGAAAACGTTTCCTGCTCCCCAGAGGAAAGGAGCCTCCGCGGGGGAATAAAGGATTAGATTTTCCTGCAGGAAATTCACGGTGTTTGAGGTCGACGCCAGCGCGGGAATATTAAAGAGGATATATCAAACATTATTACACCAAGTTCCGGGCCACCGTGCTGTTCTTTAAGCGCGTTTGAATAAATTTTGCCGTGAAACACGGGGCTCCTAGAGATCCGGCTTGTTACATCGTTACGAAATAGAACCGCGCGCAGAATATTGCGTCGCGTGCTTTGGGGCACAGGGTGTCTTACTTTCTACGCGAAATGAGGGAAGGTAGGGGATGTTGCGCGAGATTCTGGAATTGGAGTTGATTTTTATTAGGCATAAAATTAATTCACAAAATGGATATTGTACATCCTTTATTTCCTTCTCCCTTCAGAAGTTACAGTATTACATAAAAGAAAGGGTCACGAGTGTTCCGTAACGCAAGAAATGGCCACTTTGAATAACTAAAGAGCCTCCAACTGTAAATAAGAACCCGACTTTCCGACCGATCAACGTGAAACGCCACGTACATATTCCACGTGAACCGTTAGTGCCATAATTTTCCTCATTTTCTAAGGTAACAGTTGCACGGCGTACCGTGCCTCGTCCCAGCGTGCGCAGCGAAGGCATCGGTAGTAGATCATTCCCATAGGATTCGAGGCTGAATTGTCGCGTAGTGTTGCCCAACGATAAGCAACGAGTGTTCGAGGGCACCAAAAATTTATTCCGCTCGATGTGTTTGAACTGCCAGGCTGTGTGCCGTGTGACAGTTGCTCGACTAGTCGTTAGTAACAAAGTGGTGCCTTCCAAGCACTGCACCTCGAATCCCAGCTGCCAACGAGTGATGATTTACGCGCTAATGTATTCGGAATGTTATATGGGCGGGCTTCGAACCCGATTTTCCCTCATTTAATGGCGCTCATTGTCGCCCGATCGAAGAATAGGTGGCCGCGCGGAGCGGCAGACCGAGGACCGTGGTCGCTGGAGCAGGGAAGTGTGCCACACGAGTAACCCGCCTCTTCCGCGGCTGTAAATCTAACGAAACTGTAAACTCCGCTGGACCACCTGTAACTGGTGGCTCCGTGTGCTGGTAAAACCCTGATAAAATCAACCTGTTAAACGGCCCCGCGGTCCCTCCCTCGCTGATCGACTCACTCCGCAAACTGACAATTCTTGGTGCCCCCTGTGCAATTAATACAACTGATTTTCGTGATCGATGCAGTTTAGGGTTCAGGTGTGGAGTTGCGTTAATCCTGAGATCGAATAGTTGATTTGGGTGTTTAGATGATTGAGGACCTTGCAGCGAGAGGGGTGCAGCTCCATTTTTTACAGATTTTGAGTTATAATGTGTGTAAAGAAAAATCTACAGCGTTTGGTTCACGTTTAATGCAAATCGGATAACAAATCGGAAGCAAAATTTTGATCTGGCGTTAGAAGTATCATTACACTTGAAGGTGATAGCAGACTTTTAATCAGGGGATGCAAATTTTAGGGAACCGCCAGGACTATTTGTCCCACGGTTAATCCCACCAATATTTGGCCAGTCTAATCAAGCATTCCAATTGGCACACGGCGTGGCCAAATCTTTGACCGAGAGCACCAGGAAGTGATATCACCTTGACGACTCTTCAATACGTAATGAAGTGTGGAAACCCCGCGTGCCTAAATCCATGAATGCCTCCATTCGTCATTGTGCGGCTTCGAATTTATAATCTCGCATGCTCGCCCGGAACACTTCGCGTGATTCATCATCTTAAATAGGCTGTGCGACGGATGAGTAATCATCCTTCGAACTAAACTGAATACGATCATTTCTCCAGTTGTTAAAGTCAATATTGGGCTCGAAGTAAAGGAAATGCATGTCCGTTTTGGAAAAGTGGGGCATAGTTCGAAGACCGCAGCGTAGATGGCGCCAATTGTCCACATACACTTTGGAGCTACCCCTATTCAAAATAAGAATATCCTGAATTCTTTAAAATGAGAATGTGTTTAATTATCAGCATTTCTACAGCTGCAACGATATTGTGCCTTCAATTCCAAAATATTCCTAACTGATTCAAACTAGAAAGACTATCGATACCTCCTCAAATTCTACCTCTAGGATCACTGTAACCCTGCTAACTCTTTTAAATCACATTGTCAGGGGAAACGTAGAAACAGGTGCTAATGTTTCCAGATCACACTGCTGGAACGTAACAGTAGTTGTTGATCTTTCCAGTCATCATCCCTAGCAAGCTCCAAACACTGTAGAAAAAACGTGTAAAAGAGTCATAGGTTGGATGTACCAGTAAATCGACACGTACCAGTGAATGAACATTTTTTATTAAAATACGCAACTAATTAATGAGGGACTTCTCTTTGAATTTCTTGCTTCATATCCAACTAATTTTTGCAGCACGTGGAATCAATCGCGTTGCAAATATAATTTTTTAATAGGTAGTATTCATTCAACGTAAATAATATTTTTTGTCTATTTATTAATACACTTATTGACAGTATAAAAAAATCTGTTTTAAATTTTTTACAGTTTGTTTAAAACATAAATCGCACTGATATAAGCGCCTTGATAAAGTGATACAGTGCCGGTGCAGGTGATCTCAGAAAAACAACGTATGTATAAAAAATAACAACCGACTTAAAAAAAAATAATAACAAAAATGCACTGAAAAGGAAAAAAATAAATTTGTTCCTTATTTAATCTACGACTCCCAATTTCTTTGAATCGGTGCCAGATTGACCCAGTGCAAATGATGGGGCGCCCAAATAAAAAAATTGAGAGTCGTAGATTAAATACTTAAGGGAAAAAATAATTTTTTACTTTTCAACGCATTTTTATTCTTTTTTTTTTAGTCCGTTTTTATTTTCTTTAAAATATTTATTTAATATATAATAATATATATTAGCATATATATTATAATATATTATAATAACGTACTTAGAGGGGACACGATCCCGAGCGATCGTTTTCACTCCTTTCTTGCCGATGGCCAGAGCGAGATGAAACGAGAGCGAATCAGGGGGAGTGAAAACGAGTAAGAAACGGTATGAGACAGATGACGCGTTGATACTTTATCTTGCTCTGTTTTTCGGAAACAGGCCTGATTCTGCGTGATTCTACAGGTGGAAATTCGGCCTGATATTCCGTCCTTTGCCTGCCCGTACATACAATGTATTATAATGAAACAGATTTCTTATTTTTTGGTGTAACTTCAAATCAAAACTACTTGACCGATTTTGATAATTCTTTCTCCACGACTTAAGTTGATTGGAGCCAAACTAAATGCAATAAGTTTCACGAAAATTGGCTCAGCAGTTACGGGGAAATTTGCGAGCAAACATATTACGTATAACATACATAGGTACAAAACGACGAACTCATAGAGTCCCTTTCCTTTTGAAGTCGGTTAAAAAAATAACAAAATGGCGGAGGTTTGAAGTTTAACTGTCGAAATACGGTGAATTTGTCAAGCATTCTGCTTTATAAAAACTATGAAATTGTTAATGAAAAAAACATTCCGAGGTCCCTGCGATACCCACTGATGTGCTGATTACCGTGTGAAAATTTGAAACTAATTGGTCAAATAGTTTTTTTGCAATCACCTGCACCAGTTAAAAAAAAAGTTGTTTTGAGATAATCGCGTTTAAAGTTTTAATAGAAATTAAAAAAATTCTTTTAAAATTTGCCTGCATAATGTAAGAACAGCTTAATAAATACCAAAACGATTTATTTCATTATATGTTGCATTTACTCAGAAAAATATCTTTAAAAATAGCTTAATTCTTCGGCGGTTCAAAGTAGAATAAGCCTTTAAAGTGTTCATTTATTGGTGCGTTTACCCTATTACAAAATTATACTTACCTTCTACTGCTATTTCCACGCTCAGAATACCCGAAACAATCCCTCCCCACGAAACCACCCGAAACCTGAGCAATCCCAAACCAGTCTCTCCTCAACAAAATCTACAAGCTCCCCCCAGTCGTCATCCACGACGTCCTAAGAACGCAAACACGATATTTCACGTTACGCACCGTTAGCAGGGAGGCTCTCAAGAAGAGCCAACCCCCTAAAACGTTTCCCCTCCCACCGGAAGTGACTCTGGGAACAAATCAAGCCCCTTGCACAGTAGCAAAGATAACAAATCACGGGGGTTGTCCTTTCGCGAGCATCCACCAAGAAAGGCCATCGCCGTTGCATCGACAACCCCGTGAATAGCGTTTCTCGGCTATAGGCGAGAGGCACCCGATAGGAGGGGAGAGTGTTCCCTCGGCCCGGGGAGAGAGAAGCCGCTTGATAAATGCGCGCCTCGCACAGCTAGGAACCAGTTTGGTGTTTACCTAGCAAGTAGCGCGTTGTCAGTCAGCTGGCCGGCCGCATCCTTCGCAGCAGCAACGCCGATTTCGTCGGCTCGATCGTTGTGTGCGCGCCTTATAGCCGGGCGTTACTGTCTGCCGTACACATTCGACCGCGTGGAAACTCTGTCAGGCGCTAGCGTGGGAGGGGTAGCATCCTGCGCGTGGCGGGGGCAAAGCCAGTGGTGGGGGCAGCTGGTGGGGGGCAGCTGGACGCCGACAGTCATGCAGGGTGCGTGACCGTCGACAGAGTTGGGATTCGCAGTTGGAGTCAGTTGCTCACCGAGGCTCTTGGTGGAACGTCGTCGCGCCTGAACCGCCCTCCGTTATCCGCGCACGCACTTTCTCACGGGGGCTGGCAGCGGAGACTTGTGTTCAGAGCGCGTGCAAGTCGTCACGGTGCAATCGTTAATCGCGGCGGTTAGTGGTGTCGCGCTGTTGCAGTGGGCATGGTCCGTGTTCACGCTCGTACGTCCACGAACAGCGTCGCGACGAGGTCGATCACGATCCCTCTGGTTCAGTGTCAGTTTTGAGTGCGTGTTCCCGACGGGCGGAAGACACGTAGCGCGCGCGACAACGCTCGAAGGGAGGGTGTTTGATCAGTTTGATCGTCTCGTCTCTTTGTTTCTCTCTCGCGTTACTCGGGCACCCTGTGGATAGGTGGTACGGTTGAACCCGTGTGCTGTGACTATGAGTGCGTGACGGTACGACCGTTGAAGCCCGCGATCGCATCGTGTTAGTTGTCGGAGAGGCAGGGGGAACGGTGACTCGCGGCGTCGCTCAGAATGGAGCCACCAAGCTTGATGGTGGTGGGTATCGTATGGTGTCTGGTCTTGAACGGTGGCCTGATAGACGGCCGCAGCATCACCAGCCTCGAGGCGCCCAGCGGCTGCGAGTGGAAAAAGGACGGGGACGACAAGGAGAAGGCCCTCGCTTGTAGGGTCAGGACTATCGCCAATGTGTCCGGCCTAATTGGCAATCTCTCGGCCATTCAAGTGGACTCGATCAGCTCCCTGGCCTTGGAGTGCAGTGACGTGTTGTTCTTCGAGAGCCAGATCGACGGGCCCCACGGATTCTTCTCGCCCCTGCCGCGGCTGGAGAAGCTTCGCGTGGATTACTGTAAGATCCGCTATCTGCCCGGCGGCGTGTTCGCGTCCGCGCACAATCTGCGAAGCCTGGCCGTGAGAACGCACAACAGCGACTGGTCGGCGATGACCCTCGAGCTTCACAGGGACTCGCTGCGCGGCCTGACCCATCTCCAGCATCTCGATCTGGCCGACAACAATCTGTGGACCCTGCCGCCGGAGCTGCTCTGCCCCGTGCAGAGCCTCTCCACGCTCAACCTGACGCGCAACAAGTTACAGGACATCGTCTCGCTGGGCTTCTCCGACTGGGTCGAGTCGTGCACGCCGAGTATGGAGGTGCTGGACCTCAGCGGCAACGATCTCAATGACCTGCCGGATCGCACGCTCAGCAATCTGCGTAGCCTGAAGATGCTGAGGCTGCAAGAGAACGTGATAGCGAAGGTGGGCGATCACGCGCTGGCCGGGCTGACCGCCCTGCGCTCCCTCAACATGTCCAGCAACCGATTAGTAGCGCTGCCGCCGGAGCTGTTTTCGAAAACCAAGGAGTTGAAGGAACTGATACTCAGCAATAACTCGCTGGCCGTGCTGGCGCCCGGGCTTCTGGATAATTTGGAGGAGCTAGAGGTATTGGACTTGAACAGCAACGAGCTGACGAATCGTTGGGTAAATCGCAACACGTTCTCGCGGCTGGTACGGCTCGTCCTCCTCGACCTGTCCTTCAACGCCCTGGTGAAGATCGACGCCCACGTGTTCAAGGAGCTGTACAGCCTTCAGATACTCAAATTGGAGCACAACGACATCGAGACGCTTATAGACGGCTGCTTCGGCTCCCTGACGAACCTGCACTCGTTGACGCTCTCCCACAACCGTATCGCCAGGTTCGATCCCGCTCACACCGTAGGGCTGAACACTCTCGGCCAGCTGTTCCTCGAGACGAACAAGCTGAGGACCCTGCACCATCACGTGTTCGACAATCTCACCGGCCTCCAGGACCTTTCTCTCAGGGGAAACTATCTGACGGAGGTGCCGTACGCGGTACGCGTGCTTCACTCGCTGAAGACGCTCGACCTTGGCAACAACCACGTGTCCAGGATCGAGAACGACTCCTTCAGCGGCCTGGCCGTGCTGTACGGGCTGCGGCTGGTGGACAACAAGCTGGAAAACGTATCGCGGGAGGCGTTCTCCACGCTGCCCGGCCTCCAGGTGCTGAACCTCGCCAACAATTACATCCGTCACGTGGAGCAGAGCGCGTTCGCCAGCAATCCGGTGCTCCGGGCGATCCGCCTTGACGGCAACCAGCTAACGGAAATCCGCGGCGCGTTCACCAGCCTCTCGACCCTGGTCTGGCTGAACGTGTCCGACAATAAGCTGCTGTGGTTCGACTACAGTCATCTGCCGCCCAGCATAGAGTGGCTGGACATACACGCGAATCAGATAAGCGAGCTCGGGAATTATTACATGGTGCCGAACACTCTGCGTATAAAGATGCTGGACGCCAGCTACAACCAGATCACGGAGATCTCCGCGGCGAGCGTCCCCGACAGCGTGGAGACGCTATTCCTGAACAACAACAAGATACGGGCGGTGGCCGCCGACACGTTTCTGCAGAAGAGGAGCCTGGAGAAGGTGGTGCTCTACGGGAACGAGATAAGGAACCTGAAGGTGGCCGCTCTGGCGCTGCACGCCGTGCCCGAGGACGCGGAGCTGCCCGAGTTCTACATCGGGGACAATCCGATTCTGTGCGACTGTACCATGGAGTGGCTGCCGAGGATCAACGAGATGTCCCGTCTGCGCCAGCATCCTCGCGTCATGGACCTGGACTCGGTCACGTGCGACATGGTGCACGCCCGTGCTACGCCCCGTAGACCCTTGCTGTCCCTGAAGCCGAAAGACTTCCTCTGCCGTTACGACGCCCACTGCTTCGCCCTGTGCCATTGCTGCGACTTCGACGCCTGCGACTGCGAGATGACCTGCCCGGACAACTGCTCGTGCTACCACGACCACAGCTGGTCGAGCAACGTGGTGGACTGCTCGAACGCCGGCTACAAACACGTCCCGGAGCGAATCCCCATGGACGCGACGGAGATCTACTTAGACGGGAACGAGCTGGGGGACTTGGGCAGCCACGTGTTCATAGGGAAGCGACGGCTTGAGGTGTTGTTCCTGAATAACAGCGGCATAGCGGCGATCCACAATTGGACATTCAACGGCGTGGGCGCGCTGCGAGTCCTCCACCTCGAGGACAATTCCCTGAGGGAGCTGCGCGGCTACGAGTTCGATCAGCTGGAGCGAATGTCCGAGCTGTATCTGGATCACAACGCGATTGCGACCGTGGGCAACACGACCTTCAGGAAGATGAAGGGCCTGGAGGTCCTGCGGTTGGACAGCAACCGTATCGTCGACTTCCGGCCGTGGGAAGCGCTGCCCAGCGTTGGCGACACCGCCAAAGTCGCGCTGGAGGGTAACGCCTGGAGCTGCGAGTGCAGCAACGCGGCAAAATTGCGGGGCTGGCTCGCCGAGCACCGGGGCGATCCCGAGAAGATGTATTGCCGCGACGGCGTCGAGACGCTGGCGCAGGCTATGAAGCGTTGCGGGGACCCATCCACGGAGGCCGTCAGCCGTGGAATCCAGGAAATCCCCCTGCTAGGTGGTAACTTCGTGCCGCTTTTAGCCGGCGCCTTGGTGGCTGTGATCGCGATCTGTCTCTTCGTCGCTCTGGCCTTCGCCTTTCGCCAGGACGTGCGGCTCTGGGCGCACGCGCGCTACGGTCTGCGCCTGGGCAAGATGACCACTCCGCCGGACGAGGAACGGGACCGTCTCTACGACGGCTACATCGTATACAGCGAAAGGGACGAGGACTTTGTCTCCAGGTTCCTCGCAGCGGAACTGGAGCAGTCTGGCCTGACATTGTGCCTGCATTGGAGAGATCTACCGCCAGCCAGGCCCCAAGAAGCTGTACCACCCGCTGCGGCGGCTGCTAGGCGTATCGTCATAATATTCTCGCCGGTGTTCCTCGCGAACGAGTGGCAGCACCCGGAGTTTCGCGCCGCCCTGAGGACGGCGCTGGAGAACATCAGGCCCAGCTCGAGGAAGAGGCGCGTGGTGGTGCTACTGGCCACGGAGGCGCCAGCCAGGGACCCGGAGCTCCAGCTGCTGCTCCAGACGTGCACCGTGGTGATGTGGGGCGAAAAGAGGTTCTGGGAGAAGCTGCGGTTCGTCATGCCCGACTCCGTGGGCAAGCGGCGGGACAGTAAGAAGGTGAACGACCGAAATCGCACGCCGGCGCGGTACACCGCTGCCCCGTCCGCCGGCGACGTGTGGACCAAGCCTAATGGCGTTTTGGTCGCACCGGTGCACGCACCCACGCCCACGCCCACGCAGTCCACCTATGTCAGCTCCGCGTCGAGCAGGACCGAAGACGAGGACAGCGGCGCGGAGCACCAGCACCAGCATGCCGGTTACAGCGCGCTCCACGCCGGGAGCGCGAGGCCCGCCAGCCTCTCCTCCAGGGGCAGCCACCTTTACAGCACCATACCGGAGCCACCCGTGCCCACGGCACCTCCTGGTGAGGTCCTCACGCATCCAGCTAACCCTCGCACGTACTTCGTCTAGTACACGGCAAGGTCCGCGTCGATCGCGCGACAATCTAGCCTGCACCGAGTCCGGGGATGGACTCTGATGGAGCCTGTAGTTAGGGGACCGTGTGTTCGGGGTGGAAGAATTGTCGTCAGGCCGTAGATGCAGGGGGGAGCATTGGAGGGCGCTAGAGAGTGCCGAGACCAGAGACGAGTTCCAATTTTCGGATAGTAGGATTAAGGGAATGCTGAGTATCGTAATGAATGGTGAACTCGGGTTTTAAACGGTGTCCCAGGTAACTCAGTGTATTTCTTCCATCTGTTACGGGACTCTAGGACGTGGCGAAGAAGCGTCGTAGGCTGTTTGTACAGTGTTTCATTCGGCCCTTCTAGTAGAATCGGTTGCGAGGGGATGTGGTGCGTTTTCTTTAGACGAAGTCGGAGTGGGGTGAAGGAGGCAATGAATAGCGAGAATTTCTGGGATGCTGGTTGATGGTTGTTAACTGTTTCTGTAAGATATAGAGTATTGTATTTCCAAGTCGCCTGATTCAAGTAGAACAGTAGCATACAGCGATGCTTGGAATTTAAATCAATTAGCATTATCAAATTATGACAGAAATTTTTGAAAGACGCAAAATATGGTGCACTCGAATTACATACAATCATACCGTCATCAGAAAGCTACTTAACTCCAACGAAATCCATCAGACGACTTGTTAATCTAATATCCAAAGCCATTATCCACGAAGACGATTGCCTATAAACGATTATCGCTCCGTGATCCGTCGATGCTCATCCATCAATTTAACCCAGGTCTCGCCGAAAAACTTCTCGCCCAGGTCGCGAACTTCCCCTTTCAGAAATTTCCATCGCGTTCCTCGGCGAGAGCGTATATATCAGTTCGCTGTTCCCAGAACAGGGGGACTCGCGAAAAGGGCATCGCCTCGCGAGAATGTGATCGATGGGTCGCGAGCTTTCCATGCTCTCCGGAATTCACCCGTGTAAAGCTGAACCGATTCGAGAGAGACACGTTTATTTAAAATACTTTCCTCTGTAACCGTGCACATGTTACATAGGACCGTGATCGAGTCATTATTTTTACGTACTAGCTGCGAGAGGGAAGGCACGCGGAACCTCTCCTCGCGCAGATCTTGTGTATGTATAAAAGAAAAGAGAGACTGCGTGTGTAAATGTGTATACAGACGGGCGCGGGGAGGGAGCGCGTAATTTTAGGAAATGGCAGTCAACGAGGACGACATAGATTCTAATTATCCATGCCGCTCGTTACGGCCGCCTTTGAACACCGTAACTCGAGAGGCAACCCCGATCCGACGTTAGATACGAGGGCATCTAGTGTTCCTAGGTTTCACCGGCCCCGTATTCGCCTTCGATAGAGAGGACCGTGTCGCGGGGGCTCGGAATGCTCAGCGTCGCGGAGACCCACGACGCGGAGGGTTTCGACGAACGCTGGAAAAATAACTCTCTTCCTCTGACTGCCGTGTTCCGCTCGGCGAAATTCCTCGTTCGACGGTTTCGCCGCGACCGCACGCCTCGATCGATCCCAACGGCTGCCACTTTTGCTTCCTTGCCGTTCGTATTGTTATTTATTCACTTTTTCTCTCATCTTTCCACGCCCGCCTGGGAGCGTGCAGAAATTCACTGCGACGAAAGACGCACGGTGTACGGCGTGCTTCCGATTGACCTTAGTTTTGTTTATTCTAAGCCTGACATGTGTATCGCAAACGGTACGGTAATTTTTATGTTCAGCTGCGGAAGAGCCTGCAAGTGTCTCCTGTCGACGGACTTGTAATTTGGTTTTTATTGTAAATGGGTTTCGAGGGCGGTGTAAGTTCGGTCGGCCGGGGAATTACGTTAGTTTAAGTTATGCGCCAGTTAATTCCTGGAAACGAGGTGAAATTGACTTACACGGCTCTCATTGTTGACTCGGGCCGCGGCGCAGAGTTTGGGTACACGCGTTAATGAGAAAGCTTTCATCAGCGACCACATTTTCTTTCAATTACACGTTTTCAGTCTCAAATAACATTCCGTTTATTTAGTAACGCGTTTGCTATTCTGCGGCAGCTGATTTAAATATTATACTTTATTTTTCAACGCGGCGGCCTCGTGAGTGATTTACAATCGGAAATGTTCCTTCGCGGTGCGATTTTTTATTTCAAATCACAGCAGCCTCGCAACGCCGCGGTTGCACGTTGATAATAATTTACTGGTAGATTTTTTTCAACGAAATGGGAAAGCCAATATTCGTAATTTTATTTCTACTATTTCGTACAATTAAAATACAACGTCATATCCAAACTCTCGATCAGTAGTACGCATCTGACAGAAACTCGGTAACTGGCTTTACACAGCGACCTACATAAAGCCATACTCTCGCATGCGTGCAACATGGGATTTAGAGTTATTCAAAAGCGGCGTCATTTTTCAAACACAACACTGCTTAAATAAAAATCCCAAATCTCTTCTACACCGCGTGTTGCACACCATTCGTTTTAGGAATAAGAAAAAGTGACGGTTTCATTTCGACATTAATTTTATTTAATTTCATCACACAGACATTTGCTTGCCTCGACATAAATCAATTCGTTCCTATAATATTCCACACTTCAGCCGTCGATTCGATCTCGACGGGCCTCCGATCACTTTGAGATCGTCGAACGTTCGAGCTACCACACTTCACGGACAAATTATTCTCGCGAGACAAGCCGAGAACGCCGCGCCCTTCTGCGAACTCCGAACCTCGGGTCCAGCTCTTCTTCGTACTATTAATCGTATATATATTTTTTCCCAAGCCCGAGAAGCGGAGCGTCGCGCGGCCAGTTCTCTGATGTTCGGCTCGTTCATTCGCGGTAGAAACGGGATTTAACGAATTCGGAGGATCGTCTAGCGCGTTATAAATGTGAGGGCACAAGGGAGACGGAGATGAGAGAGAAGGCAACGGACGTCCGTCGCGAGACCTCGCTCCTAAGGTGCACACGACTGTCTTGGAAAAAGACAACGGTCGCCAAACGCTTATTAGTCTGTAAGATGGACCCCCTTGTACATACTGTGTATATCTAACGTTGTAAATACTCACGCACACTTTTCGAGCACATACAGAACGAGGGACGGGGCCCAAACGCCCTGTAGCAACGATACAGGCGCGCCTCCGGCCGTTTGCGCGCGTCTAACGAACTTCTAAATCTTACGGTTTATCGATTGTATTATTGTATTATTGTAAATACGCTCGTCGGATCACGCATTGTACTGCATTCACTGATCTGTTGTGCGACTATTAAATTATAATTGCAACACTTTCCATTTCAGCGAAGAACCATGAGAAATAAACACGTTTGTTTTGTAAAAAAAATATGACGATGCAAAGCGGTACACGGTCATTTCCTTCCCACTTACCACGTTCCTTGACAGATCCCTGCAAGCTTCGATTCTGCACCACGGGAATTAAAACTTTATATTATAGTTTTTCCACTGAAATTGTTTTCGAGAGATTAACAGTATTTTTAGTGAGTTTCCTGTAAAGAAAGGGGATATTTATTATTATAAAATTTCTTTAAAAGGCTCTCATTTTCACGGTCAGTGAAAAGCTTAATAAAATTTTGCGTGGTCCTCTGTATAGATATATATTATTATAAAATTTCTTTAAAAGCCTCTACGGTTCACGACAAACTTATAATAAAATTTTGTGGGGTCCTCTGTATAGATATTTATTATTATAAAATTTCTTTAAAAGATACCGCGGTCCATAAACAGCACGCCATAAATTTTGCGAGGTCCTCTGCATAGATATATACAAGCACATATACATGCTTTTTTTGGTCCTGCAAAAATTCACACCGGCCTTACAAGTGATTACGTGTCCTTTTGAAGGTAGAGGAGTATTTGGAATGTATCCGGAGCGAAGATCGATAATGGCGAATCATTCACGCCTCCATTACCCGTTTTGATAATAACACGATGGCTAATCGGCAGTTATTAGTCTTCTGCTGGGATGAAACTTTCATTGCCCCTTATTATTGGAAATTTTGCTCCGCTGACTGCAGACTAATGAATTATTTCCTCGGGAAGATGAAGACGCGGGGAAGACGGGTGCTAACGATTATCGATTAAACGTCGGGAATCAGTGAAATAAAGCGTAACACGTAGGAAAGTTTCCAGGACATCATCTGTACTATCGGTTCGAGCTTAATATAGCGAGAGTTTAATAAATATCGAAGGGAAGAGAAGCTCCGAAGTCGATTACTACTTTGAATTTCGATTGCTGTTCGGAATAACTTTCTTCCTGATCTGTTGATTCCTTCCTGTAACTATATTTATATTAATATTTAATTTTGTGTTAGTGATCAGAGAGCACTCAAAATACTTATTCTATCATCCCATAAGCATCATGTGTTACCACACATTTTATTATTTTATATTTAAAATCCAGGGTTCCAAGTGAGTCACTTTAATTTTAAAACACTTTTCCTTCGTACCTGCAAGACTACTATTCCTGGCTTGTATTTTCGCGTATTATAAGCCAGCTCGTACGTTTCACGTTAGTATTTCAATTAATATTGGACCCAATATCGATACTACGATCCAATCTTCTTATAGGATTGGACTTTTATCCGATACCGATGCTCCAAGTGGAATTCATCTTGCAGCAATTTTATCGGCGATACCGATAATACGGATTCGTAACCGTTCAATCGAGGGGAATATTATTTACTTTCACTCCCTACGGAGATCACTTTAGTCAGCTTTCGTGTGCAAGACAGATCCTTGACAAGCCGAAGGCGCGAACCCTCGATAGCACTTCACACTTTCACAGCCGAGGTGGGGAAAAAGCGTGCAGCTTCTAGCGCGGGCATTCCTGTAATATCTAGCTTCCGAAATTCTCATTTAAGCAACACAGTGTGTCGTAATACATCTCTGGCGAAGATAATATGCCTCCAGGTTAACAATTTTTTTTTATTCTTTTTTTGTGAGAAGAAAAGCCTCTTTTAATATATATGTTATCAACTTTCACGTTCAAAATGTAGCACTTCATCTTACATAGCATTTTAAATATTCAAAGTGTCTTTCCGCAAAACTAATAATTCTGACTTACACCGGTTTGTCCGCCCACCAGAGTTATGAAACCGACTCATCATAGGAAAGCAATAACAGAAATTCAATTTGCGTTCAATTTCGTCCCACGTCCAAGTTCACTTCAGAAAATCTACCAAAGTCCGTCCGGTTATTTGTACACAACGCTTTGCGCACGACCTTCTAGACTATTCTGCAAACAGTATCTTAACCTCCCATGGATTTCGGAAGTTGACCATTTCGGGCACCTCTTACAAAGGTAAGCAAACAGAAGTTGGAGCACAGAGTTCCCGATAACTCAGATACAATACGTTCAAACGAACTTGAACTATCCAGTTAACCGTTCAAGTTTTCCACGCGTAAGAAGTATTATAATATTAAATATTCCAGGAATAATTCCGCCAGCATATAAAATTCCCATCACCCTCGTCCTACACCCGACAGCCTCAAACAACAACAACAACAACACGTCCATGAAAGCCTGAAATTTCCTAGCATACATTATCGCTTTAAACTGATAAACCCATCCACCAAGTGTACGCCACGCATCACGCCATCCCTCGCGCAAAGCAGCTTCATTAACGCTCGGGTCCGCTCCAGCCGATGATCCGCCAGCCTCCTCTTGCCGAAGAATCCAGACGCCGCTCGCGTTAATCCGAAACACTCCTCATTTTTCCGCGCGAGCCGTAACTCAAACCGCGCCGCGCTTTCCCACGCGGCCGCTAAATAACGCCGACATTAAGCGAGCAAGACGCTCTGCGTAGGAATAAAAAAGGGAGAGAGAAGCTGGGCACGGAAAGGCGACGCGAAAGAAACGGACGAAACAGTGGCGGGGAGGGGGCTTAGATAAGCGGAACGGGGAATAATTTATCGCATTACCCGTATCGCGGAAAACTGCGACGCTTCTGGGAATAAAATGTTAAATACGGCCGCGTACGTGCGCCCGCCGCCAAGAACTCTTTTATCACCGGCGGTCCACCGAACGAACAGACCTTTCCACGGGGGCTAGTGGCTGTGATAACACCGCAAGTCGGCCACGGAGAGTTACGATCCCTAGAAACTCCCGCTCCCCACGCGTGCACGAAAATATCAAGCCCGCTCGCCTTGCCGCGTCACATCTGCCGCGATCGGCAACGCAGCCTTCCTTTCGAAGATAATAGCGAACAGGACCGCGGTAAACGAGGCATAGTTATGCCGCCCTGTATTAACCACCGCTATTACTCTCTATTCTCTTGCCCTTAACCGCCGCCGATCGTTAGAGTCACCTGTAGCGTGGGCCCAGAATTTTAGCCCACCGCCGAATCGCTCTCACCGACGGCACACGGCTGCGGATAATCGCCCATCTAAACACTAACCCGCCCCAAAGCAGTCCTCGCTTCCGTGGTCAGGCGAGAACCGGTGTTTTCTGCGCGGCTCGGGGCCCCGCCGGTCACCCCGCTCGTACCATCGATCCTCGTCCCATCGTCGAAGGTCGAGCGATCGCCGTTCCCCCGATAGGGAACTCGGGAATTTCGTGCGCGTTCCACCGCCGGGTCACGTCCACGCAAGATTCCAGAGCATAAGTTACAATTCCGGCGTAAGAGGATGCCCGTGAATCGGCTTTTTAAAAGGCCCGCAGGGGGCCTCCCTGGATCGTGTTCCGATTCGTCTCGACGGAAGTAACCGTTTTATCGAGAGGCAAAGACGGCAGCCTGGATATCCACTCTCCGAGCCTTGCGGACTGGGAAATCCTGCAGCAACGGAATTAACTGCGCGAGGAAACGCGCACGTACGAGTCAAATATTTGAATAGCCTCGGGGTGGGGGACAGGCCGGAAGGCCACGAATAGTAGAAAAGAGCCGCGGCGCGGCTAATGACATTACGTCTTTAGGATGCTCTCGGGCAAATTACATTTGCCGGGCGAGCTGCGCCGACCACCGCAACGAGCAAATGGAATAATAATAAGAGCGCGGTGATATCGGGCGGAATTGTGGGTCATGTAGACGCGTTTAATAATCAAAGTAACCCCGCGAGCCTCGACGTGTGGATCGATAATTTAAGCCTTTTCGGCGTGCCCGCTGGAAAAATTGAAACGTCCTGCGGTTGCTGGAATATTGGGCCAAGAAGAAGCGACTTGAGGAACTTCTGTATCCTTACGTTACTATGTTATTTTGTCTTGGTTTATGCTTCTATGTGTGGGATATCACACCTTTGATAGCTACATCCCAGAGGACTTTTGTGGGATTTCAAAGCTTCCCGGAGTTGTTTACTGATGGTCATGGGTGGGGATAGGCTTTGGTGTAAGGGAAATAATTAAATTGTTTTCAGATTCGTTAGAGTAAAGAATTGAGGTGTTGAGAGCAAAAGCGTACTAACCCACACTTTTTGCGAAATTGAATTAGTAGCAATAATGTGTTCCAATAGGCTGTTACTAATCATAATAAAAAAAAAGGAAGAATCAAGTCTTTTCAATGTGAGTTAGTCCGTTTCGACTTAAATGCTTGAATTATTCTTTATTGCAATTAGCTTATAGCTTAATTTTAATATACATGGTACCATTTTAATTGTATCACCACACACAACCTGTCGGGTGTGTCCTGAAAGTTGTTTGCCGAGGGCTTTCCCCGGTGTAATCCTGAGGAATAGTTCCCATTACGTAATGATAGTTCCCAATATTTCGATGGGGGTATTTCGGTGTTTCCCAGCGGGGCAAGATCGAGTCAATCAAGTCAACCCAATTCAATCATGAAGCAGCGGTGGCTGTAATCGAACCACGGTTAATCACAGAAGGAACAGGGGGCCCAGTGGATCCCACCAGTAGTGCTCACTTAGCAAACCATCCATCTTTCGTTGACACATATTTTTTTGTATCATCAATTCAACTGGAGACATTAACGTGGTCTATTTCCAGTGGACCACCCTTTCTGTAAATCCCCCAGAGCGACCGTGAGCATGGACCTTCTTACATTTACGGAGTTCTTCTGTATAGAAGTGATACAATTGATCAACTTCCATGGCTCATCTCACTTACCTTGCCTAGTCCCATTAAATCACACCACATCCCACAATACAATCATAGGTATGCGAATAAAATGAAATCAATCCAAAGCAGTCGACGTCCACTGCACGCGATACAAGAGGCCCCGCGGTTCATCGTTATCGGAGCACAGGTACGGTACAATTTCGTGGGTCATTTATCCTCCGCGCGTGTATAGAGCGCGCGTGCAAGGGAAAAAGAGAGCATCGAGAGGGCCGCCAGCCCCCATCGCCGGCGCGTTTCCCATCCGAGGGATGCGTGCGCGAGTGGCTTTCTTCTTTTTCCTCGTTGGCCAGCGACGGGACGAGCGGAGGCGCCAGTGCATCGATCAACTGTCGAACGACCGGCCGCTAATTGCGCCGGCCGCAATATCTTGATCAATCGAGCGTGGGGCGTTGGAATTAATTAGAACGATGACGTGCCCGGCGGACGTGGCCGATGCGCCCGCTCGCCAGAGGAGGCAAGCTTGTAGATCGGACGGCAAAGCTCGTCCTGGCCAGATAGCCTATCTTAAGTGAGCGGCAGCCCCCTTTCCCAACCGACGGCAACGAAAAACAGAACAGCACAGCTAACCCCCCTCTTCCCGCTGGATAAAACGAACAAATTGCCGCGCCCCCGTGTCGTGAGTTTGGCGCCTACCCTCCGCCCGTCCTCCACTCCCAGTTAATACGATTCCAAGATAAATTCGCGACGCGCTCTCTCCTTTTCGCCCGTCATCCCCCGGCCCCTTGCTCGCGATAAGCAATATTATCGGCTCTGATCGATTCTATTAAGCCCCGCGCCGGGGGAACCGGAGTTCTTTAGGCGCTTTGTCTCGCTGCTCCCGAGCTATCGCGATACCGTTCGCGATGTTAACCTTCTGTCGGGTCAGAGAGCTACTTCGAGAGGAACTTCTTCCAGCTACTTTCTCTTCGTCGCGTTTGATCCTCTTCCCCACGGCCGTATCGTTGCGACGGGTATTTGTGATGGGAAATTGTCCGGGGAGTAGCGCGAGTTTTTGTGGGGGGATGCTTTTGGTTACAGGTGGATGTTGCTTTGACTGGGTCAAGAGGTGAGGTAGGTGTAGTTGTCATGGTGTGATGTGTGTATTTGTTGGAAGATTTTGGTTTTAAAGAGTAGGAGGCGTGTTGCGTGTAACATGGATTTTGTACAGGTATCTTGTGTATATGGATTTTTTGTAGTTTTCACGGATTTAATGTATTCCAGGGATTGTGCACGTCACAGATAGTTTATATTGTGCATAGTTCTTATGTAGGTATCCAAGACTGTCCACGTTTTTCAGGGTAGTCACAGTTCCATAGGTTTTCTATATGACTCATAATTCCCACCAAAACGCAACAAAGTTTCAAACGACATTTTTTTTTCAACATTCTTGCAAATGAAATTGGGGTGTTCCAGGAATAAAAGTCAGGTTTGCAACTTTGCGCGTTCTCGCGAGAAGCCAAATCTCGGTATGCAACTTTGTTGCGGATGGAAGAATCCAGCAATGGAGTTCGGAAGAGGCCATCTTTGAGTTGTTGCATCTGCAAGCATATTTTCGTGTTGCACCTGCAAAAACCCAAAATTTCGGCACTGCAGCTTCTCTTGCAGGTACAGCGCGCAAAACTACTGCTTCTCTGGCAGGTGTAGCAACTCAAAAATGGCCTCTTTCGAATTCCATTGTACGGTTCTTGCTCCTGCAACAAAATTGCAAACCGAAATTTGGCTTCTCGCGAGAACACGCAAAGTTGCAAACCTGGCTTTTATTCCTGGAACACCCCAATTTCAGTTGCAAGAATGTTGAAAAAATTGTCGTTTGCAACTTTGTTTGGGTTCTCGAGAGAATGCACAAAGTTGCAACCCTTGATTTTATTTCTCAAACGCCCCAATGTCATTTGCAACAATGTGAAAAATTTCTTGTCTTTTGCAACTTTGTTTGGCTTCTCGCGAGAACGCACAAAGTTGCAAACTGAGATTTTATTCCTCGAACACCGCAATTTCATTTGCAACAATGTGGAAAATTTTCTGTCTTTTGCAACTTTGTTTGGCGTCTCGCGAGAACGCACAAAGTTGCAAACGGGGATTTTATTCCTCGAACACCGCAATTTCATTTGCAACAATGTGGAAAATTTTCTGTCTTTTGCAACTTTGTTTGGCGTCTCGCGAGAACGCACAAAGTTGCAAACGGGGATTTTATTCCTCGAACACCGCAATTTCATTTGCAACAATGTGGAAAATTTTCTGCCTTTTGCAACTTTGTTTGGCTTCTCGCGAGAACGCACAAAGTTGCAAACGGGGATTTTATTCCTCGAACACTCCAATTTCATTAGCAACAATGTTGATTTTTTTGTCTTTTGCAACTTTGTTTGACTTCTTACGAGAATGCACAAAGTTGCAAACGCTCAATAACTTACCTGAATACTTACTATATTCTGCGCGATCATGAGGCGATTAGTTCTTCAAATTAGAGCAATATGAACAATAAGTAGTGTGATGTGTGATGTAGTGGAGTGTGACGTGTGATGTGGAATTTTGTGGAGTATGCTGTTGTGATGTTATGGCGTATGATGTGTGATGTGTGTTTTATGATGTTTGTGTTATGGAAATAGTGTGCGCATGGTGGTATTGTGTAGGAGTGATGTGAAAATATGTGAGTATTTGGATAGGAGTATCGCAACATTGATATAACAGTTGCGGGGGTGTTGTGTGAATAGAAGAAACGAGATGTAGAAGTTGTGTTGTAAATAATACAAAAGTGATGTAGGAATACTATGGAACTGGTGTAGTAAAGGAAACAGTGTATATATTAATATATTAAATTTTTTCAATTCTATAATTCCGTTAGTACAAGCGTAAGCTTCTTACATTATTCTCTTTTTAAGAATTCACCAGAAGCATACAAAATCACGCCGAGAAATGTCCATAACACTTCCTACCTTATTCCCGGAGATCCGCCTCACCCTCGAATTGCCATTCTTCGATCCCGACATATGATCACGTTTCCAGACGCCCGTGATGTATTTTGACAGCCGCGATTTTGGGAATCGACAGCCTCGGATTCGAAATTGTACTGTACACCGTCCCTGTGTCGATTTCTCAAGGAGCATCGCACAATTTCGAAAGTCATCATCACGCATCACGGCCCGGAATTAACGGACTTATTCTGTATTAAGTGGCCATTCTATGACCCTCCACTGGCATGCCTTATTAGGACTGATTACGCCATAGCGGCTGTCAACTGGGCTCACCGACCGGAGTCTTCGTCACTTCGAAATCCCGGCGAGCGGAGAAACTGCATCGTAACAGTCGACGAAGTACCCTTATCCAACGTGCATCGTTTTCGAATGAAAGGTGTGAAACGCTTCGTCCCAGTCGCCAGTCGCAGTCCATTCGTCACTCGTCTTCCAGTTACATAAAGTTATTCGAACGAACCAATTCAAATAACGCAAAATCTAGCAGAGGAAAATATATTATACACTATGTAAGCTAAATTCTAAAATAAATATAGAGATAAAAGAAGTTCTAATGCCATACACTAACACCCCACCCTACCACCTTTCTACGCTTACTTTTCTAAATATAAAATCATGATCTAATACGAAAATGGTAACATGCAATCGTTGAATTAAAACTCGCTTATCCGCCTCAGCATAAAAGTGTCAACAGAAGTCTAATCGTTCCCCATGAATTATTAAGGGCACATGATCCATCTCGCTGATCGAATCCACTCGCGCGAGAGTGTTAAGGGCGGATATTAAAATTGGCCCGTCGGAATCGCTCGATTCGAATGTATTTGCTTGTTTATATTCGATATTGATTTTCTCCTGCTGCTCGCCACGTCGATGGGGAACGCCGTGCAGCTAGAGGGTGGCGTTCCAGCCCGCATTTTTATGGCGACCTTTCGGTCCATTGTGTCCGCGGGGGCCGAGTGACACTCATAATATTTCACCGGCGTGAATGCTTGCGGAGGGGCTATGAAAATGCTTTTCCTAAATTAAATACGATCCACCGTGCCCGTGGCCATCGCCGCTCCGCCATTCCCTTTCCTTCCTTCCATTGTAGGTTCTTCTTACTTAACCGCTGAGTAATCCTCGCGCGATTCAATCGACCGCCGGGGCGCTGTAAATTTTTCCGGCACTCCCAGTTTTATGGAAATAATTATAACCGAGCTCCTAAAACTCCTCAGATCCGAGCAGATGGTAGCTCTCGCTGATACTTCTCACGGAGCGATAAGATAACGCCTGAGACTTTATAGCGAGCAATAAGATCCAATGGCATCCTAATATTTCTTAGAAGATCATACTTTTTATAATATTCCTTTTATTCAACGACTTGTGTGCAGCTCCAAGTATCGAGGGCAGTAAAACGTTTGTTAACACTACCTAGATACGGAACGATTACACGTTCGTTGGAGCGTCGCGTGTGGCGATTACCGCGTTTGTTAATACTCGCCGACGTTAATGGGGCTATACGTTCGCGAGAGCACTAGAGCAGTCGTGGAATCGCGCAAATGCGCCGGGATTTTACGGGCATACGTACGTTTCGGTCTAAGGGGAGAGCGGAGCGAGCAGGGCGTTAATAAAGATGAGTGACGACGTTTAATTAGTATTAGCCCGGAAGATAGCCGGCGAGCTGCTCTTGCAACAGCGCGTTATTCGAGGACGCCGAATGTCGCGTGGATTTAGGTAGGTACCTCAGGCTGAGGACGCTACGGTGCCCCTGTAACGCTTACATCCGCATAGCAACTACGTATTTCGCGATATAATAAATAACTTCCTTCTCGTCCATCCGCGACAGACATCTCCAAGGAATTCTTCCACCAAAGACACGTGCACGTTTAGCTGTAGGAGCACCCAAATTTTCTTTATGTAATATACAGATATTATAGAAGGATGCAGTGGCGGAATGGCTAGGGTGTCAGCTTGCCTGATGGCAAGTGGGCCATGTAGGCCACTGATGGAGTGGGCCCCCTAAAACGTCAGACAATATAGTACCGGTCAAAGGAAAGTTTAAAACTGATATTTTACTTGCCCTGTGTAACAAACTTGATACTAGACTTTAGCTACGTATTACATTGTTATCACTGGTCTACCCTAGGGACCCCTCTAATCTATGTGATATAATTTTAAGATACAATTCTTTTTAAAGGAGGTATTTACTTCTGTTATTGTCCACAGCTTAAATTTTCTTTTGACCGGTATTGTATGTTAAAAAAATTAATAACCTTTTAGTAGCTTGAAAATATAATAGAAGTTCCAATATTATTAAAATATATTAGGGGTTCCAATATTATTAAAATGTAATAAAAGTTTCAATATTATTTGTGTGTGCATCTAAAATTTAGGTGTTATTACTATTTTATAGTTGTGGACCTTTTGTCTCCTGGCAACCAATATTTATTGGAGGTATGTACATTTTCTTTATAACTTACAGTTATCAGTATGTGCCTATTATCAGGAAGTACCTTCCACGTAAGAAGTCCAAGGGAAACCATCCAACAGCCACTTCCTAGTACCTTTTCCACCTCTGCAAAGCCAAGTCAATGTTCACCAAAAACGAGGACCCAGTAGGATCGAGCTGCAATCAATACGAGAACGATTAAACGAGACAAGCTGTGGGACAAAACGGTCAGAACGGTGGGGGGTGACAGGGAAAAACGTTGACGGCGCTTAATTCGCAGAAAGGCCACTTATTAGCCCGTGAGACGTCGTCTATCCGAGGGGCACTCGTGAGCGTCGCGACTATCGCCCCAATTGTCGACGAGACAAAAGGGGGATGATGGCGTAAAGGGCGTAGCGATGGTAAAGGGCGCGCTGGCTGCTCCTCCGAATGAAACGGACCATTTCACAGGGACAGAGGGGCGCGGCGAAGGGCGAGGTAGAAGGGTAAATATGCAAGAGCCCTCGTGCTCGCGCTGCTCACCCACCAGAAGGAGGAAGAGTGGAGAGGGAAAGGGAGTTGGGAAACGCGGCGAAACTTACTTCGACAGCTTACAACTCCTCCCCGCAGTTGTGTTATTACAGGCAACCCTAACTTTTCGTCCGCGAAATATTACCGGCGTATCCTTTGAAATCGTCGCGCGTTTTCCAGAACGCGACAAACTCGGCGAAAGGGTGAAAAGGGGAGGCGAAATTTCCAGCCGTCCGGGGCTTCCGTTCGCCTTCGATTCTCGTGCGGAAAGTCGACGGGGGACCGGGCTAATTTATTATCGGCGGATTGCGCGCACGGCCCAATTATATTCCCAGGGACCGGGGAAAACAGGGGGAAACCTTATAAATACGAAATTTCCGTGCGCCCGTTGCCGTCGCTGTATCGTGAAATTCCTGTTTAAAATTACCGTGAACGGAATTTCGTAAGGGCACAGGGATGTAAATATGACGGTTCGCGTGGGGGGCAAGGAAAATTCTTAACGTGCCTGCTTGTAAGACACGTATATCGACGTGGGTTGTACAGGGTGTCCCGTTTTAATCAACCAGCATTTAATCTAGTTATACTGAAATTGAAATGCCTTCTGGTGTGATCGTTATGCAGATTATACTACTTTGGAGTTAATCAATGTTTGTCTGTAACATTGATGGGTAACGCAGATGGCTTCGAAGATTCGCAAGAGGGTCTGTTTAACGAGGCCACCCTGTGCACACTGGAAGCGCGCACAGTCGACTATTTTTCATTGGCCTTCGAGCCGAACCTCTATCAGGAAACAATAATTCGTCCGATAATTAAATTTCCTTGGAATTATTGAATACGGATAATGCGGAACGGATGCAAGGGCTGGCCCGACGGGCTGAGGTAAACTACCCCCTCGGGATGAAAGAAGAATGCACAGTTTTTACAAAAAATGTATGAAAAAGAAATTTTTATATTAAACCATTTTATTTAATTTGATCAGAAATGTATTAGAAAATAATTATTTTCTTCTACTGCAATTACGATGGTGATATGTCATTTTAAATGAAATCGTTGGGCAAGATATTTCAACGTTTTTCATTTCTCATTTCGACGCTTGATTTGTATAAAATTGATTGATTCATATTCTGTTATTAAATATCCTGCCCCACGATTTTATTTAAAATGACATATCACCATCGTAATTGTAGTACCTACAATAGAATAATTATTTTTCATCAAAGTGAATAAAATCTTCGAACTTAAAAACGTCTTTTTTACATATTTTTTATTGATTACTTTTTAGTGTTTATGTTTTGTAACTAAAAAAACTTGACAAATTGAACTATTTGTACGTGACCGACAATTCATTATTTTCGAGAGGAACGCGAGAGGCTGATTTCAAGTCGATTGAATTTGTGGTTATGGGTTAAAATTGTACGGCATGCAATTTTTTCAACCCCTCGGGGTTGAGTTATTTTAAAAAAAATTGTATTGTCATGATAACTACACGCCTGCAATATTTTAAGTCTATTGGATTGGTGGAAGTGGGTTAAAATTGAGTTACAAGATTGCCACGCAACCAATAAACAAACGAACAAAGGAGTGAAGCTAAATAAAATCGTTTAAAAAACGTCACCTATCATTATCGTAATTTTGAAATGGCTTTGTAGGAAAATTCTGGGACAAAGATAATCCAAAGTCTCCTCTTCAAGAATGATTCATTACCCCAATACTCGAGGAGCCAGTGCAACATCATCCCCTGGAAACAGGAGGCCAAACATCGTTCAAGGATCGGAGGAATAAATTAGAGTTAAATGACGCGGGTATCGAGACCCTTCCGGGGGCTAATGAAATCACCGGGATTCCATTTCTCGCGGACGAAGGGTGGGTGGCGGATGCAGCGGCGGCAAGGAAAAAGAAGGGGGCAGTCGATATGGAAGTCGGTGTATCCACTCGAGAAGGATCCCGAAGAGAATGGAAGCCGAAAAGCCGGGTGGCGCGCAGACCCCCATAACCCATGTCTAATCCGAGTTCGTTTCGCCCGCTCACAGGGCATCTCCCATGGAGTTTGTCCTTTTGCCTGCTCACTCCAGGCTGGCCGAGGCTCCCAGTCACTGGCAGATCACTGGTACAGTCAGTTTCTACGAGAGGGGAGTCTTTAGCGAACGTTTCCTTGCAGATCTTCTCGAATGGCTGGCTTTTCGATCGACCCCAGCTGCTCTTTGACGATTGTCTGAAACTTGGGTCGTAACAATGCCTTGCAATTATCATACCATCTTTCCAAACGATTCCAGGAGTCTCGCTTTCATCCAGCATTTTCAATATTCGCAAAATTGTAGTATATCACACTTGTTAAGTATCTACTGTTTAGTTTACGCGACACCTGTCGATCTGGGTGGAATCCTATTTTATGGGCTAAAAACATAGCAAAATTTCGGATTTTTTTTTAAGGAACAAGTGATTCGACTCATCTGAAATTTGGACCATGTTTTTATGCGTCTTTGAAGAAGTTGAAGTTTTTTTTAATAATTTTTAATAATGAATATAGGAGTTATGTTGCGCAAGCCGCGCAAAATTCGTCGTCCGCTGATGCATCTATCGAGGTATGAAACTTGTTTATATCTTAAAAATGATTGAATATATCTACTATTTTACTTAGAACTTATTAGAGATCTTTCTGCTACTATTCTCCAGAAGCCCGTTAAAATCGAAGGCGGACAATTCGTATCCTTCCCTTGTCTTTTGACTTTCGACCCCTACCAGAACGCTCATTTCCCTTCAGAATCCATTCCCCGAAAGTAGAATATCCGAAGAAGGCCAGGGCTCGTATCAGATCGGTGGCGTTTAATCGACTTCTCGATTTCATTACGCCGCCGCGCACTTTCCGATGAGAGGCATCAGCCCCCATCTTCCTTAACAAACTTTGTTTCGAAAAAAGGGACCGGTGTCCCCCAGGAGAAATGTATTCCGCGGCACGTTCTCCTATCCGCGTCTCCGATAAAAACTGACGAGCCTCCTAATAAGCCTGTCCTTTAACAAGCGATCCGCCGCGCCATCTAATTTACGTTATCGGGAGCCGTCTCGTTAGCAGTCTTCGCGCGTGTCCCCCCCGTTCCACCGAATAATTAAAACTCCCCGCGACGTGACGGGCCCCGATGGAAGCCTGCAGCCCTTTCACCGTTTTCCCTCCGGGAAAGCGGAAACGCTAGTCGATCGAGGAGAAATCTGGCGGACAAAAATGCTTGAATGTTTCTGGAGGATCGAGAGCGGCGCGACGCCGCGTCGTTTCAACAAGAGAAAAAAAATATTTGCCGTCTTACTATGCGCTGCAGCAATATTTGCTCGGCTCCAACAGGCTCCGTCCAAGATGGGGAAGCGTCGAGGAGACTCGTGTTTGCAGATCGGGCTCGACTGGGTTTCGCGGGCCCGCCGGCTTTTCTGTGGGAAAAACGTGCAGCGATTCGTCAGGGATCGATGGGAACACGTGTTCCGTCCCGTGACCAATTTAACCGGATACCATGGACTTTGCGGGCCTTCCACGAACCACCCTCTACCTCCACGGTCCTCGGGAGCTGGTAGCGAGGACGAAGGAAGCGTCAGATGCACGCGCGCATCTGGATCATTGTCGGCGAGATCTGTGGAGGAGGGAAATCGCCGAGAAATTCGGGGCACCGTGACAGCGTTACGCGCTCGTACCCCTGGGGAACTCGGGCCTGGTGTATGCCCGCAAGACGGTGACGCATTGAAATCTGCACCTTGACTCGACACGCTGAATAATTCCTGGGGGCAGGCTTCCATTTTTTACACTTCCCTGGGTTATTGTTGCGACGACGATGGCCTTTGGCCGGGATGTGTAACGTGCTTCGAGGGATTTCTGTTCTGGTGGGGGGATGTATCGCCGGTTTACTATTAAATTGGACTGTGACAGATAGAATTTTAGTATTTTTACGTGAATAATTCTTTGGGGTCGTTCTTAAATTACGTAAAGATAGTTTTGACACCATCCTTCCACCAGTATAAGAATTCGCTTCCCTTCCCCCTTCCTCACGTACCTAATACATTTTACGTTGTATTTTTTCAGTTAGTGAAATTATTTTAAGGTATTTGCTAACCAACTATGTTAGTCAAATTAGAGTTGGCTAATAAACGATAAATATAAAGTAGTGCGATACTATAGAAATAATAATAATAATAATTTTTAACATCATGTATACATATTTTCAAAAGTTGAATGTTAATACAAATAATTGTAATATGAAAATAGAATATTAAATTGGTTAGCTTAGTGAATTGGAGCAGCAAATCTGACAACGTCGGGTTCATTCGGAGCGTATTTTATAACCAAAATGTCAAAAAAAATATTCATATGTATTTGAATCATTGTTCGCTATTTAAATGTCTAAACATATCGATTGTGCGACGGTCCCACGTTGATTGCTATACGTAGTTTCTAAAAAATTTGCATGTAAATCTATTTTTTATGGACATTTACGAAGGAACCATGCGATTAGTTTTGCAGAAATTAATAAATTCATTTCCTGACATTTCGATGTACTTTTGTGCCAATTTTTGTACACTTCTTGCATATAGTTTCCTGTTTCAGAAGAAAAACTGAAACTATAATCCTCTTTCTCGACTCTGACATATGCCACTGTGTTAAAATACATTAACTTTAATTAACAATTTCTCGATAACTATGTGGTAAATCGATTTTAAACTTTGCACAAGGGTTTCTTGTATCCCAAATTAGTTCTGAACGAAATTAAAAAGAATTCTTGAATTTATTAGATTATTCAGGAATTACCTTAAAGGCGACCTGAGTCTGCTGGTTGCCCTTTAATAGACATTTCGAAAAAATGTCCCACATTTTATAAACACCCTGTATAATTCATTTAACACAGTTTCGTGTGTGCGATGGAACACCGCTTTTTAGGTTAATCATGTTGAAAATTAGATTACAAAATATTTTGCGTAAGACTCCATCTCCCCTTTTATAAAAAAAACGTAAGAAATTCGCGACCTCCTTCCCTCCAAAAAGCCTGAAAGTAATTTAAGGACGACCCCTTTGGGGAGGTTGATGTAGATTCGAGGAACCTTGAAATGCTATAATAAATAATTTGAAATACAAAAGGAGACCACCTAAAGCTCTGACGCTCAAGTCTGAATATTAATTACCACGCTCTATTTCAATAGATCTTTTATTTCATTTAAATCCTGCCCCCTTAATCCACTCCCCACCCGTGAGAAGTCCCACCCTCCCCAAATCCTAATTACCCCAGCGAGCCACGCCGATCTCTCTCGCTAGCCCGCGTCCAGGATCCTCGATATCATAAACACTTCTATCCAACCGCTACTCAGTGGCCCGCTACTCCGTTTTGATTTAATAGAGGCTAATGGATAGGGGTGGCCAAGCGACCCGGGTGGTCCTGCTCCCAGGACTTTTGTCTAATTATGACGTATGGCCTTCCCGCTCGTCCTTTCCGGCGAGTCAAGCGGGAACGTTCGAAAACTTTCTCCCGAGCGGCTGCAGCCGCGAGGAAGCCGCGATAAAAGAGCACTTTATAATTGAACGAGCGCGCTAGAGCGGGGCCCGGCGAATTTTAACGGCGAGACGAATCGGGCAGACTCCGGGTTTACTCCTTCCCGTGCTTTATTAAAAATCGCATCGGATCACGGGGGCTGGTGGGAGCGGGGGCCTCGCGCGATTCAATTAAGACGACGGCTGAAACAAAGCTGGGAATAATCTCGACGAATCTAGGAGAATTATTAACACGTTTCACGCCGCCTGGGACAAGCTGGCCCGGCTCCCGCCAGAATTCCTCCCGGCTCGCTCCTTTCCCCGGAAGTTGCTGGATATTTGATATTATATACAATCACGGGCAACGCTCGGGACGTGTTCCGTGTTAATTCGCGTAAAAGACGATGAATTATTTGCCCAAGAAGTTTCTTTGGGCTCCGAACTGGTTCCAAGATAACAAGCAAAGGATGAAACTTCTGCCGGGAGGGGTGGTTTTGCCTTCCGAGGGTCTACTGGCCACGGCTGGGAAAATGGGGATCCTGTTCCTTGATTCTATTACCTCCTCGAAGTGGGTGTTGAAGTTGTTCCGTGATTTTTCTCGCACGATGAGGTCAGCGGCTATAAGCGTGGATGATTCGTTCGAGAACGGGAAGTCCAGGGAAATCCGTGCGTGTCGGGTATACCTGAGACACCTGACTCTAACAATAAGTGAACGACCGTCTCTGTGTACAGAACGGTAGTTGGGACGTTGATCGCGTTCCAAAGCAGTCGCGCTGAGTCGGAGCTGGGATTAGAGCCAAGAACCTTTTACCAAGGTTTATCCGAGGTCCGCGTCGCTGGGTTTCGATAAATCTGGAGTTGAATGTGGACTCTGTAAACCGTGGAGCGCGGCGCTTGATCCCCGAGTCAAATAGATTATTAGAAAAATGTGTTACTCGTGAAAACCAAAGACCAGAGCGCTTCTCAATTTTACATGGAAATGCAATACCACGGGTGATCTAGGATTGCCAACTTGTTCTCGGAAAATATAGTATTTGACGATCAAATGTGATAAAAGATATAGTACAATGTGAAAAATATAGTAGGTACTTTTCAGAAACAAGTGATACAAAATAAAACTACATTAAAGGGTTATGCCGACTTAATCAGCTGGCGAAAAAGAACGCGATTTTCGGGAATATTTTGTGGAATATCTACTGCACATTTCTTTACAACTATTCGCTTATTTTAAAAGTACGTATATGCAACAACTCTCAATAATTTCGTTTTAGAAAAATATTAAAAAATCAACGAATAACAGACATTTTCACGGAAGCTGATTTGATATCGGTGAGCAAGATATTTCGGAACCGCTGTACCGGTTGGCCTAAACTTTTGCAGACTTCTTTTATATACCAAATTTAGTAGATAAACGAAGGATTTTTTATTTTAACAAAAACTCTATTTTTAATTAAAGAAAAACGAACAATTCAGACATCGAAAAATCATGATTTAAACTGCTGCCATTTTGTCAAAAATCAACTTTGAAAAACCCTTCGTCCATCTACTGAATTTAACCATATATAAACAGAATCCTTTTGAATTTTTAATTTCAGATGATCCGGCTCAGAGAAATGTTTATTAATGTTTTTCTAAGACCAAATTATTGAGAATTGCTGCATATAGGTATGTACTTTTAAACTAAGCGAATAGCTGTACAGAAATATGCAGTAGATATTCCACAAAATATTCCCAAAAATCACGTTCTTTTTCGCCAGCTGACTAGGCATAACCCCTTAAAACTACATCTTATTCTTTAAATATATATTTTTTGTGCATTACGAATTAACTTACTGTCTTTAAGAAATGTGTCAGATGTTTGATTACACTTAAAGTCCAAATTATAGAATTTTATCGATGTATCGGAAATATAGTATTTTTACGTATATCTCTTTAGTAAACTCGACAAAACTATATTACAATACTATATATTATAGTACGGTTGGCAACCCTGCGGTGATCCCCCTTTCCCAAAACCACCCACCAGCAGTCTCTGCGAAGCACCAGCGAATTAGGGTCTCCATCCGCGGAATGATAAATGAATCCTGACGTGAAAAACGAGCCAGCGATCGTCCAGCGCGTGAGAAATCACGAAGGGGCGAGGGGCGCGTTCGACAGCCAATGGCTGAGGACTGTCCGGTGCATAAAAGGTCAGCTCGATCGCTAACTCAATCTTAATTATTCTTCAGAGGCGAATTACTCTGTCCGCGAAGAAGGAACTATCCCCTCGATTATACAGAAGCGTCCAAATAATTTAATTGCAAGGGGACGCCGTTGCCGGGGAAATCGCGACCGCCGGTGGCCATAAATTACAGGATCAACCCGACTCGGTTTCCGCGGCCACCAGTGGCGCTATTATCCCGTTCCGAGAAATATTTATCTGAGTTCCTGCTAGTAAGCGGCAGCCGATTCCGCCGGCAGTAAATCGGTGTCGGTTTAACCTCGTCAGACCGATCACCGTTCCTTCCTGCTGTCAAATAAAAGCCTACCGTAGCCGGCGCTCTTTCCCCACGGGAATGGATCCTCGGCGATCCGTTATCACCGCGCGAAACGATCGCGAGCGGTGCACCGATGGCGGTCGATTTACGAATTTCCGCGTGCCCGCTCGGCAAAGAGAGCCAGCGCTACATGGTGTCCCGTTGCTCGGGAGGATAAAGAAGCCCACGGGCGAGAGAGGACACGACGGATCTCGAGGAACCGGCTGAAAAACTCGAAGGTCGGCTAACGGCGGATAAGCGAGACAAATCGTGGCCAGGCGGCGTGGCTCGAAAGCGTGACGATTAACGCTCAAGGTGGAAACGGCCGTTCAGGAATCGGGCGACGATGCCGGGAAAAAGAGCAGGCCAGGAGGACTTGGGCTACCGAGGCTAAACGCGCGTGAAGTCCCTTGAATTCCGCCGCGGAGTGACAAAGGGAGCAGCCTCGCCTTTGGCTGCGCGCTTCGTTATTCTTCGATGGAACCCGTTGAGCTGACGAGGGAGCATTCGGAAACCCGAGAAATCTGATTTCCTCCGGCGGACAATGCTGGTGCGCGGTGAGTTTGGGGTGTTGTGCCGCGGTGGGGAGCTTGGAGAAGTGGGAGACGAATAGTGGCGACAGTTTTGTGCTGAAAGTTGGGGAGATCTTTAGATATGGATTTGGGTGATATTTGTGGTTAATAGTGTGAAGTAGATTTTACCAAGAAACACACTTGGAAACAGGATGTCAAGTTTATCCCACCGTCGTTCCCTGGAAGCTGGCTAATGGGTGGAACTGCTTTATCGCTTTCAATTTTTCGCGAATGATAAGAAGCGCGGATCAAAGGCAGCGCAGTAAGAAGAGTCGAGGCGCCGAGGCGCTCAAAGAAGACGAAAGCGAGGTGTCTACGAGCAAAATGAAGTCGACGACGGAGACACCGCGTTTCCGGTGTGTTTCTGGATCGATGCGTAGGGGAGCGCAGCGGAGCAGCCAGGAGCAGCGTGGATCGGGCTCTGTGACGAACCAGACACCCTCGAAACGCTTGTTCCAGTTTAACGGTGGCTCGTCGTGTGACAAAGAAGCCCCATTTACGTAGCAATTTCACCCCGTATTAAAGCTCTCCGTGCGACCCGCGCGCCCCTCAACCCTGCAGTCTTCAGGTACCAGGGAATAGCGGGCAAATCCTGCGAGGGCGGAAAAAAAGAGGAAACGAGCGGCACTCCATCGCAAGGGAAACGCCGAGACACCCCTAAAGCCTGCTCCCATATAATGTATTCAGAATTCCAATTTGCAAATTATACGGCGAGTCGAATCGTTCGCGCAGGTGCGTAACACGGCGGACTGACTATTTCGTAATGCTCGCACCTAAGGTCGAAGCCAAATATATTGGCCGGTGAATTCGTTTTCGCGAGCAGCGATCGAGGAGAAATCAGCCACCACCATCTGACGATCGTGGATTTGTCAATTGGAATTGCGTGGTCCTCGAAGAGTATGGTGGAGTAACGGGAATACTGCTCGCCTCCGCTTGAACGTAGCCGTATGGCTGTTATTTATTCTTAGCGTAATAGTTGTGTGCGATACGAAGCTGTGCGTAGACCAATACGAGATGAAGCTATCGAGAAAGAATCAATCTGCTGACCAATAAAACTCCTGATTTTTTTCGGAGCTAACGCACACCTATTCTGATCTGTGTACTTCTACACTGACAGCTCGGTTTGGCCTACACGCCACAAGCTTGGCACCATCCCCACCACTTCTGGCTCACTCTTGTTCTGCGAAACCGAGAGCGAGATGAAACGAGAGCGAGTCAGAAAATGTTGAGAAAAGGAGCACCGAGGCAAGCAAACCGTGTGGTGGGAGAATACCCCTCACGAAACTCACCGACCAATATATCTGGCTTCGACCTTAATTCGCTAGGTGAAGGTCCGTGCGCAGCGTCAAGAAGTTCAAAGTCGATTTTCTCGAAAATGAAGCGCGATATCGAAAAAAGTTACTGTTTTTTTCGACTTATAACCAGCAAATAAGTCGAGAAAAAGGAATAAAATTTTTTGATATTGTGCTTTAGTTTCGAGAAGATCTGCTTTGAATTTCTTGACATTGCGTTAAGTCACGTGTAGGAAGAGAGAGAGAGAGAGAGATCCAATGCCTGTTCCGTACTTCGTGCGACGTTGTCACGTTGTGTAGCAGATCGGACGTCTCTTTCTATCTTCAAGCGCAAATGTGTCTCTCTCACTCACTGGGTTCGCTCTCTGGAAGAAGCGAACTGGGGTCGTAGGGAACTAGGGTTCTTTAATAATAGAATATATTTACAAATTTTGGAGACGTAATAAATGTGTGTAATATCACACTGATAATTATGCACATTTATTACGTCCCCAAAATTTGTAAATATATTCTATTATTAAAGAATAAATTAAGAAAGCTCATTTTACCCCGCGGTTCACTTTACCCCGATCTCCCCTACTCTAGGCCCTAAGCTAAGTAGTCGAAAGTCATTGGCCAAGGCGTAGGGAGCCGCGTAGAGGAAGCACCAATCGCGAGCCTGGAGTAGCGGCAACGTCGCAAATTCTGGCCCCGGTCCCAAGGCGCCTTCTTTCGTTAATTCGACTATAGGTACCTTAAGACGGAGGAACGGGTGGGATGGAACGCGAGCAGAGCGCGAAACGCGGAGCACTGTTCGCGGGCACCGAGACGAAACGGGACAACGGAGTTCCATTTCGCACGATTAACGCATATCGAGTTTCGAGGGTTTCTTGCCGGGGTGTCTGTCTAAAACTCGAGGGAGCGCGGCGAAGAAAGCATCCTAAGAGTCGAGTAAAAACGCGTGACGTCCCATCGGATCTACCTATGCCGCAGGGGACCACCCGCGCGCAACCCGCCTCGTCTTCTTCCCTTTGCCTCCCACCTTCTCCTCCCCTTTTTCCTCCCGCTTCAACGGTCTTCTTTTCCTCCGCCTCTTCGCTCACGGCTCTCCCGTCCGTCCTTCAGCCGCGCTGCTTGCTCCTTTTTCCCTCCTCCGCGGACCAAGGGACGAAGAGAGACGCGAGCGCGGATTTACGAGCCGAGCGGACTTTACAAATGGACACCCTTGTCTTTTCTAGGGCAAGGTGTCGCACGTGGCTGTTGCAGAGTCGTCGAGAGACGACCGAGCGCTGCGCGCCGGTACCGAGCTGAAACGGACCGCACCGGAGATAATAGGAAACGGTGAAATAATATATTGCATCGTAAAACAGAATAGAGTACACACAGGGGCACCCTTTTTGCGGGCGATGGCTGTATGTTTCGAGATGATTCAGGCGCGATTTTGGCGCTGGTTGAGATTAGAGGAGTTTCAAAATTTTTGGGGCTCTGAATTTATAGTTTGGTTTAATAAAATCAAGTGATTTAGTATATTTATATTAATAATGAGGGATCGATCGAAGCTGTACACCCTGTATATCCCTGTTTTCGCGATCCACAGAGAAACGCGAAAACAAAATAGCCAAAAGATCGGGGATATTTCGATCCCGATTTCGATCGCGCAACCGTCGGGGTTATAATTCCGTGGGCTTTCATTTCACGCCCGGCCAACAAATGTCCCGTGGCACAGCTGTTTTTGACAAATCCAGTAATCATATTTCATCCCCCGGCGAAACTTTGCCGGCGAGCATCGACTGCTCGTGTTCAACGATTACCAAGGGAAAGGGCGAGGGTGGAGATGTATTTTCGCGCGGCAGATTTCCTCCATTTTTTTTCGTTCGATAGACAGACGTCTGCCCCGAAAACAGCGTAGGAAGAAATGGAGAAACAAACGGAAAATACTTTTCTAATAATTCACGATTCTCTGCTCGAGTCCTCGAGTTAAAGATTTGACCAGGAGCGGGTTTAACGGGCGGTGGATGAACGACAGCCTCCTGAGCCCCTGCTCAGAAGAATCCTCCACCCCTCATCTTCAATTTCATTAGTATTTACTATATCTTTTTTTGTTTCCCAAAATTTTCAAACCACACGCGCGTAAAATTTGTAATTCTATTATGTATACAGGGTGCCCCAGGACGTTTGCAACCTGGGCTCTTTTCCTTAAATCCGCTACTGGATTTGATCCATCTAATTTTCCTCCTATTTAACAGAAGCTTAAAAAATAAACCCACAGAATTGAGAAAGGAGAATCTTGAGAAGAATGCTGAATTTTCCAACCCTCCTATTTAAATCATTTCATTCTCATAGGTACTATCCATTCCCACCAATTTAGTCACGAGAACTAAAATCGATGCCCCGAATTAAACTGAATCTATCAACGCTCGCGACAACCCCCGCGGCAGTTATCGTCGCTCCAGAGACAACGCCTCCTACGCGGTGGTCCTCGTGGTCGTTGATATTCCCCGAAGTAGAGCCGGAAGTTGCTCGGGCCGTCCTTTTGTTAAGATCTACTCGCGGGGCCGCGGCGTGATAAATTTCGATTACGTGGCCACGCGAGCCAACAAGCCGAAAAGGGGTTGAGAGCGGCGTGCGTCGGTGACCGGAATAATTAGGATCAACGGGAAAGAAAAATATCTAAGCCCGTCACGTAACCTGCCCCGTTCTCAAAAGGGCAGCCCGCCGCACCGGCGCATTCACAGCGGGGTGGTCCGCGGTCGTGCGGTAAAGAGTCAAAAGACATTGCCACAAAAGACCCTAGGGAACGGCCCCCTTCAAAAACGGCCGTCTTCCCGCTCACAATTAGGAGGCCGGATTAGTATAATGAGTTTTCCTGCCGTTTACGTCCGAGATGATATGCCCGGAGACTTCTAAACCTCGACCCCGAAAACAGCCCCGCTTGCTAGCGCATAAAGGGGTGTCGAGGAAGCCAGGAGGCCTCCTCGGGCTGGAAATTGCGGCAAATAAAATACTACGACATCCTGTTTCTTGGAGAACGCTTAATGGTGGAAGCTTCTAGGTCAAATTTATGTAGGCTCATTTTTCTGGCGCGGGAGTAGTGCTGGACTCTGATCGATGAGAAACATATTGCTATATTCTAGATTCCGGTAGATTGTAAAGGAGCAAATCCATGACGAGACAAACATATCGTATCTCACATGAGACTTTAATCTGATGCGACAATTATTTCACGATGTGCTTCCGCTATTAGAGAAATCTTAATTTTTTCATGAAACTACTTAGGGTGCAAATCCACCTTGAGACAAAAATATCGTGTCTCAATATCGGGACTTTAATCTCAGGAGACAATTATCTCATAATTTCATTATTTTTTGACTATTTTGTCATTAACTTGAGGAAATTAGATTTTCACGAGACAGGTTTCATGATATATTTTCAAAAAATTCATCTCTCGCGACTATTTCCATTATTTGCATGTAGTTGCTTGCCGAGATGTTTTGTCTCGTGATAGAAAAATCTTGGATAAAATCTCATCGTGGATTCGCACCTTTAGACACTCATGGGAGAAGTTTCGCAATATATTTTCAAGAATCTCATCTCTCGCGACTACTTCCATTATGTACATCTAGTTGTTGCTGAGATTTTAGTCTCATAATAGAAAACTCTCATGCGAAATCTCATCGTGGATTCGCACCTTAACGGTAGAGGCAGAGTAAATCGAAACCAACTTCGGCACCTTCGAATCATACTTTCTCAACACCCTCCATTCCCGCCAGAACGCTCCCACTCAGAGTCACTTTGAGAACACCCACTAGCAAGTACCTACGTAACCCTCGACACCGCTGCCGCGAGAAGACGATAACGACCGCGTATCACCGCCTAATATCAGTGTTCTCCACTCGTAATGCGCGCAACGCCCGTGACAAAGTACAGCCCGTGCAACCTTCTGGCCCGAGTATCCCCTGACAGGCGTCGTCTATTAAAATTGATCGGTTCCCCGGAATCGCGAGGCTCTCGGTTTCGACGCGACACGACAGCGTCCATGCGAGAGACCAAGGGGGGCCCAAGGAATATTATTGACGGGTGGGGATAATGGCGAGGGGTGGCTGTTTTATACCGTCGACGCTCCAAGGGAAGATGCTGATCGCCGTCTATTTTCCCTTCTCCCTTCCTCCGCGTCCCGCCGTTCGGCTTTCAATGGCGCGCGGGCAAAACAGCAATTTCCACTATGGTTTTTTTAGCCGGACCAACCACGGCGATCCCGCTGGCCACGCCGCCGTAGGAGATCGGCCGCATGAAAATGCGAGCCCCGCGACGGGGGAAACGCGGGGCTCGGCCGCTAGCGGAGACGAGGAGCATCGACGCGTATCGGCGGCTCGGAAAAACTCGCGGTAATCTCGCGGCTTGCTCGCCTGCTGGCTCTGTGTAATTGCTCCGAGAAGCTGTGGCCGCTGTGACAGCGATTTTCTAGAGGGTCTGTATCGATGGAAGATCCTTGGACGCGGGGGAGGATGAGGAGTTGGCACGAATCAGAGCTCGGGACCGATAAATGGACATTTTTGCATTGAAAATATTTTTAACCGTTCAACTCGACTCCCCACAAGATTAAATCCTGAGTGCCCTACTGTTTCTGATAACACAAATCTTGATTTGAAAAGGTGTAATGAAGTATCGAAAATGGCACTGCCACCGGGGGACAAGAAAGATTTTCAACGATTGTCTCTCATAGCGAAGAAAGTATTTAACTCTGTGCGACCCTGGACCAGGCGGGGGAAAAAATGGCCGTCACAGAGTGCACGTAGCGTGCAATGGTAACCGGGTGAAGGCGAATACGAAAGAACGGCAAAGGGGGGCACCGTGAAAGGGGACGAGCAGGGGCGAGGAGGAGGGTCGAGTCGTTACGTGCCCCGGGGCACGGCCGCCATATTTTATTACTTAAACGGCATGCCGGGTAGGTTGTTTGTTGGTTAAACAAGGAATTAATGCCGCGGTAATCTGTCATTATGGATACTCGTGCAGGAGGACCCGTAGTTGCATGCCCCACAGTCCCTCTCGCTCCCTCCCCTTCTCACCTGCCCTCTCTCTCTCCCTCTCTCTCTCTCCTCTTGTCTCTCTCTCTCTCGGTCTCTGCTTAACCCACCGTTTTGCCCTGCTCCGCATAATTTCCGATCGGTTCGTTAAAAAGAATGAAAAAAGAAAGGTAAACGAAGGGAAGGAGGCTGGAAAGAGAGGCACGAGGAACGGACGCGGGCAGACGGTTTGCACACTCGTTGGCTTCGTACGCACGAAGTGTGTCATTCGAGCGAGACGCCGTCGGCGATCCATCATCGAAAATGCCAGGGAATGAATAATGGACGAATCAATGTTGTCGTTCCGACCGAACTCCGCCGGAGTTCCGAGCCGTCTGCGACTGCGACCGCGAGGGACGCGCGTATTGCGCGTTCCGCCAACTTTCTGATCGATCCTGCTCTGCAAACGATGGGAACGTGGCTCGCTCGCTCGACCGTCCCTCCGCTGAGGCACCGTTAACGATTACGTCTCGCTGTTGCAATTATCGAACGCGCAGCTTTCAACCAACGGGGGCAAACTCGAATCAGAATTAACTCGCCCCGCGTGTAGAGTGATCTTCAAACATCTAGGCTTCCACCTGCTGGGATATACATATCAGTGATTATGAACTCGGTTTCAGGATGCTGCTGCTTCAAACTTCTTGTAGGGCAGATGTATGACTTAGTCGGATCATGACTAGGGTTTGTCGGTTTTTAAAAACCGGGTTTAAAAACCGGTTTTTATTTATAAAATTGTAAAATTCGAACACCGGTTTTAGAATTTTAAAAACCGGTTTTATATACTAGAATTAATATGCAGAAATGAATTAATTATTTAATTAGTAACGTTAATATTTTGTCTTGAAGTCGCCTTGGATACAAGCGTAGGTAACAGTTTAGTCATTACTGTAAAACTAATCTTCATGAGTTCATATTTTCTGAAGAAAAATACTAAATGGAATAGAGATTTATAATTTGGTACCACTGTAAAAGATTTATATTTTGTGCGGATTTTAGTTGAGTTTTTTTTTCATTTGGTTTTGTATGCAGTCTATTTGATTGTGTTATATTTTTGTGCATCCATAAATATGAAATGAACTCAAAAATTGTACGGATTTTAGTTAATTTAATTTTTATTTATTTATTTGGTTTTGTATAGATAGAGTATATTTTATTTTGTTATATTTTTGCAATTCCATAAATATTAAGGAAACTGAACATTTTTAAAATAAGTACGAATATTTATTTACTATTTTAATTATATACTTTTTGTGAAAATTCGAAAACCGGTTTAACCGGTTTTCTGGGAATAGTGGAATTCGAAAACCGGTTTTCTCAAAAGTCGGTTTTTGTATAAACCCTAATCATGACTACAGTGCTATTTTGTTTCGTTTAAAAATGGACGCCTTGGAAGACCGAAGATCTGTTCTCGATCTCACCTTTTTCCGAAATTTGCTGCTCGATTAGATTGACTGCCCTGATATTCTAGGTCTGGTGGGAATCAATGCTTAGGCTAGGGCACTCCGTCACAAGCACCTTTTTTCATATCAGGTTCTTTAGATCGAATCTGGCGAGGACCGACCCGATAAACAGAATCTGTATAGGTGGAATCAGACGGGACGTGAATCAGCGAGCTTGCTCGGCTTGTCCAGGCTCGGCAAGTCGACTTGGCGAGCACGACTCGGCGAGACGGTGCGTGGGTTCAGCGATTCACGCGCAAAGATCGTCGATTCACGTTCCGACTGATTCCACCTTAAGGGATCATGCCTAGTTGGCTGGCGTGATTTTGGGCAATTTTTTGTAGAAAATCTAATGTATATTTTTTACAACTATTTACTTATTTTAAAAGTACATACATTCAGCAACTCTCAGTAATTTTGTTATAGAAAAATATTACAAAATGAACGAATAACAGCTACTCTCCCGGGAGCTATTTGTTTTGCAGTGAACAAGATTTCTAAGAACCGGGTCATCTGAAATCGAAAACTGAAGAAGATTCTGTTAGTGTATGAGTTTATCTGGTTCGTGAAGGAAGGATTTTTCACAAAAATGATTTCAGACAAAATGGCGGCCGTCTAACGCATAATCATGATTTTTCGATGTCTGAATAGTTCGTTTTTCGTGAATTAAAATTAGAGTTTTCATTAAAAACAAAAATCCTTCGTCCACGAACTAGATCAACCCATACACTAACAGAATCTTCGTCACATTTCGAATTGAGATGATCCGGATCTGAGAAATCGTGCTTACCGCAAAAAAAAGCTTCCGGGAGAGTGACTGTTATTCGTTCACTTTTTAATATTTTCCTATAACAAAATTACTGAAAGTTGCTGAACATATGTAGGGTAAGTCCGGGAGAGTTCGACCACCGGGATAGTCCAGCCAGTGTTGATATTTTAAGACTGACGCAAGATAGAGCACTGTGTGTCATTGACAGAAAAGAAATGAAGGCGCTTGTTGTTTATCTCACATTGATCATTGTCACAAATCCATATTTGAATTATAAGATACAGTTAAGACTTTATGCGAGGCTGAAAAATTTTAGACCAAGTTAGACTGGTGATAATATTTGAAAAACAGGTAAGTCTATTTACATTCTTCCGATATTGGGGATATAATATGCATACAACTGCAATGTAACACCAACAATACGTATGTATTCGTTTTTAATTTTTTTGATAAGGTGGTCGATGGCTCCCTTGATTACCCGTAGTGGGTGGACGGTCTGACCCCGACATACGGTGGAGACCGACCAGTTGCAGTGCCAATATTTTTCGTTGAAAATGAATATAAATATTTGAAATTATCGCACACTATAATTTATACATACTCTAAATTAATTGAGCTTTCCTTTAATGTGCATAAAACGACAAAAATGTGAAAAACAACGATGCTACAATTTCTTTTTCAAAAAGTGCTCGAACACTCCCGGACTTACAATACTTTAAAAATAAGCAAATAGTTGTAAAAAATATACATTAGATTTTCCACAAAAAATTCCCGAAAATCACGCCTGCCAACTAGACATGACCCCTTAATACAGCTAAGCATTTAATGTTACACGCTGTTATTTTTGCCGACTCCCTGCGCGCTTTTAAATCTAAAATTTTGGCTGAATTAAGAGGATCAACCCAGGCAAGGGATTTGTTCTGATTCGCTGTGGATTATCTACAATATCTGCGATGTCAAGCCTCTATATTTATTGCTTACAGCTTTATCGCCACTTTTTTTCCTTAAGCATAAGTGGATTTCACTCCCGTCAAATATACTCTTATTATTATTATTATTATTAAACGTCTTCACAATAGATCGAATTTGTAGAAGACTTTGGAAACGGAGTAGAGACTCCCCAGCTGTGTACGCCCATGGAACTATTTAAGAAGATAAGAAATGCATTTGCCTGCTTTGATATCTGTAGAACCCCAGCTAACTAATCCCCAAAAAGTAGATACATATATTGAACACCTCCCAAGGTGTTTGACTTGCCACCGAAGCACTCAGAGGCGTTAAATACCTGAGCCCCCGCTGCTTTCCCCAAGTCCCCGTATCTCGGCAAGAGCTTGTACCCATTTGACCAGAATCTAATTGGACCACCTTCATAAAATTCCCAAGCAGCGTCAAACAACAGCCAGCTCCGCTCATCCATCATCGACACGGACACGCGACTGTCAGTCCAACATACTCGCCAGCGGCCTCGCGTCAACGAAATTGATTAAGACGGTTTCCGTTAACGAGCAGCGCCGCTGCGTGTATTTAGAACGTTTTCCCAACGGCCTAGAACAAAACGCCGCGAGTGTCCGTCGACGCGGAACACGTCTCGTTAGAGACGTCACAGAAGTAATCGTTCGTTCCGAGCCGGAGGGTCGATGGTATCGGATTGCCGTTCGCAGACCGGCTAATTGCAGTGAGCGGAGGACGCGGGCAGTGGCCGCCTCTAAACGCAGGAAATAATGCATTTCGTGAGCCGGTCGATCGGTCATCTTATTACGGAAGGGAACGGAAGATGAGTAGGTATGACTGGAGGTGGTCGGATCGGCAGAGGGGGGGCAAGGGGACCAGACAATTTAATTGTTCGAACTTAAATGGAGAGCAGCTGCCTTCTCCCGCCTAACAAGCCCGTAATAACCCAGCTCTAAGGTCTTCTTCTCCTCGGCCGACAGTGGCCGCTCGTCCTTCTCCGTCCCGCCGAGCCCGCGGACCCGCTCGTTCCCGTTGGCTGGCCTGCCGGAGCCACCAGGCTCGAAACCGTGACGCCTGGTGACCCTGACGGTTCACAAACGAGGGAGCACACTCTCTGCCCCGTGAAACAGCAGGTGCTACCGTCGCGAACCAGCTCGGAGAGAGAAAAAGAAATAACGTCCCTCCCCCACTCTGGCTCCTGCTAATTCCGTCTTAATCAGACTGGCATCCGTTCGCTTTGATCCTCCTCCGTAGGAAGAGAGACCAGTGTCGAGCCACGGAATCGGTCGTTCACGCGTATAAAGTCGAAGGCGAGAGCAGGATAATCCCCTCGGATTCCTTCGGACACGTCGTCTCGTTAGGAGCGAAGATTACTCGACGGGCAAGGGATCGTGTCCACGTTGCGCAACGGGTTGGACGGTATTTATATGATCGCGATGACTGGCCGCGCTGATGGCTGTAATATGGACGCACCGTCGGCGACGATGGCCTGGAAAGGGATCAGGGTTACAGGGATCGGGAGATCTCGGGGGACAGTGGGAGCTAACAAGGAGCGAGAAAGGCTCCCTCGGTCCCTTCAATATCTATCCCTTTTTAAAGCGAACCTCTCGTTGCGGGCTCTTCATGATCGAAGTTAAATTAAATCGAGGATCGAAACGTCGATACCGCATCACGATGACTGTCAATAGGACCAGCGGAGGAACCATTCCCCCACCAAAGTAGCTCCCCGAAAATGGCAACTCTGGACTAATGCGAAAGGGAGCCGCGATCGTCGATACCCTTTTTTATCCACGGAATAACGCGAATTACACGACGGGGCCACGAGTCCGACTCCGGTACCTTTTCCGCGGGGTAATGTAAAATAAGTTTACGAACGGGTAATGGTCCTTTACTTTGCCATCCCTTTGAAGATAAGAATCTCGCGCGGCGAGTCGCGTTCCGTTGCACTCACCGAAAGCTTGTCGAGAAGCCCGCAATTATCCAGACAGAGAGATCGATGCCTGGTATGTTTCTCTCCTCTCCTCGCCCCTCTCCCTTTCCCCGCGCTCCGTCGAAAAGGGATTCTTTTTCGAAGGGCCGCGACGTCGTCCCGTGCCAGCGACTTGCGCCGGGTCTTTATGATTCCGATATCGTCCGCGAGCTACACGGCACTCGAGTTCGACGGAAGATGCATCGCCCGGTATCTCCGATACTACTGGGGGTTGCCCGGGGAGAATCTCTCCGGGGCACACCCCCGATACGCAGGGGTGGGCGAAGGGGGAGGCCCGTATATAATAATACAGGTCGGGATCGGTCCTCCTCGACCAACATTAATAGTACTTATCTGCCGTACGGCGCACACCACACGTGGTAATTATCGTCCAATCTCGGAAGGACCACCGGGTCTCTACGATATAACTCTTCCCAGTTTGCTACTTGAAGGCGTGCGTGCTCGTTTTTCGACGAGATTCCCTCGACTGCCTCTCTCTCTCTCTCTGTCCTTCGTTCCTCCTCCGCTTTCCTCCCTTTCGCTCTCTCCTCTGCCCATTTCTGTTCTCGGACATTCCTGCTCGTCCCCCAGCGCGCACAGGCCTGCCACGGAGAACCGCCTATGAGAAAGGGCCCGAAACGAGCGAGATTTAAATTTAATTTAACGCTTTCACGTACCGTCACGATAACGAGCCACTGACAGCCGATTATAATAATCATCGTAGTAGAAAAGTATCTCGGAATGGGGCTTAGGGGGGGCATCCGGTTGATCGACGCGCCGGCTGAAAAAGAGCCGTAAAGCTGGCAGAGATTAACCCGTCAACGCGCCCGGCCCTCGCCCCCTGTACACGCCGAGCTCGTAATTTCAGCGCAACAGTTCTTTCGACCATGGAAATCGGGCCCGGCGCGGGGGATAATTAAATGTACTCGCCGGGGTAATTGATATTTCGCGGGGGCACAGGTGCGCACCCGCGAAACGCCAACTCGCGGCTTCTCACGGCCGATGTCCGCCCCCCCCCCCCTGCTACGCTCTCCACGGATGATCGCACCCCGGCGATGGCGTTTAATTAACGATCCAACGGTGGTGATCCTCTGTTTGCGTAGGGTAAGGAGTTTTCGAGGATACTTCGTTAGGGAACAGTTCCGTCACGCGATTCCCGGTGTCTCGTTACGAATTGCTGAGCGGGGATCTCGTCGATCTTGGGATGCAGGAGGACGTGGCTTGTTTAAACGCGTTTAACTGAATGTGTAATGCGTTGTTTAACTAAAGATTTGATGTACGAACCGTGTCAGGTGGTAAGAGGATTAGCGAGGGTTCTGAAGACTTCCAGATTAAGACGGGTGTTTAAATGGTCGAATTCCGAGTGACTCAGATAGGATGAGGTAATTGAGGCTGTCAGTAGCATTTCAAATTTCCGAAGATGTTCGGAGGAGTGTTTGCTCGTGAAAATCTGTTCCCCAAATAACTGGAAACCGCTGTTGGCTGCAGCCTTGGCGAAGGTACGGGAAAGAAATTAGGATGTCTGTAAACTTTCTCCCTGCAAAGATCCACCGTTCTCGAAATCTCTGGAATAGCAATAATAATAAAAGTTACAACGTCGAATTTCCAGACCGGAGACTAATGGGGCTGGTTGCTTGTTTAGGACGGAAGTATTCCTTTCTCTCTGTCCAGTGAACTGTGGAAATCGTTGTTTCCTTTAAAGTCGTACGGAAATTACTGACCAATCGTGCGACTGGACGGGGCACAGGCGTAAACGGCGCCGTTAACTAAAAACGAAGGGCCCCCATAAAGTGCCATAATGGACGGCCTTAAAATCATTTTCCTGCCACGCGGGCTAAACGTCGTGTTTAACAGTAAAATACGACCGGTCACGGGCAGATGCAATGTAATAAAATGGTAATAAGTAGCTGTGGACACGTGCGCGTATCGTTGAATTCTCGAAAGAAAATTTTCCGTGAGCTTCCTTGAAAAATAAAACCTTCAGAGCTCGATACAGTTTAAATACACCCTCCTAATTTTCTCATGTATATACAGAAATACAAGAGAAATGAGTGCATAACGTTTAAATGGCCCAGAATTTTTAAATACCCCACAATTTTTAAATACCCTCTCCACATCAAACTCCCATATTTAAGTCGCAATACAAACTTTGTTACACTTCCCAATTCGAGCACTTACTTGAAACAGCTACGATTTTTATAAAAAATTCCGAAGCTCTGAAAGCTCAGAAACACAAAGAGGATTAAAGGCGAATGGAGGAGTTCGTTGTGAGTTGAAGCTCAAGACGCGTGGCTCGGAGGATTTAACGAACGCATTAGGAGAGGAGGAGGAATTAGAACGCGGAGCGTCCCTATCGGCGACTTCTACGCCCTCGAGTTCCATTAACGCGCCGGGCCACGCAACATTCCACGCATTTATCGACTTCCCATTAATAGCGGAGCCCCGGGTGTCGTGCAAGTCGATCACGTTCGAGTGGGGGCCACTTAAGAGGCCGGGGAGAAGCGGAGTAGCACCGGCAAGGTGCAAGGATACACGAAAGACGATGATCGCCGGCAGCTGTTAACGCTCCTCTGGATCCAACGTGAACCGAAGCGCTAACGACAAGCCATGGTAACACGTTAGACGACAGCAAAGGGGGCAGAGAGCGAGGGCGGAGAGGGACAGAGAATAGCGGGGGTGTTTGAGCGCGATCCACTCGAAAACTTTCAGGCGCTTCGACGAAAAGTTGACTCGTTAAATATGAACACCGGAAGACAACGCTGGGGTGGAGCGTGAAGTTGCATCTCGGAAGAACACGAGACACGTCCCGCTCTATTTCTGTACCGGTATGGAGTAGGTGATGGAAAAAAAAGAGAAGAGGGGAAGAAGAGCAAGAACGAGGGTAAAAACACCAGCCACTATATAGTATCAGGCGAGTGTTCCCAGTTTTAATGGCAGTCGAACCACTCCCATGGGCCACGGGGTACCTGAAATATCGATCTTAGACCGAGGGGGAACATGTTGAATTCTGGTGCCCAGGTAGAGGCACACACCGTGTACAACCGATTCTGACCGTGGAAACGATAAGACTCGACTTCCCCTCTTTCTCTCTTCTTCTTCCCGCTGCTTTGCTGTGGTCGGTGCATCAGCATCTCTCCTCGTGGGCTGGTCTCAAGTGGGCCAATGTGAACGGGGCTTTGTGTGATGGCATAACGAGCGTGGAGAGCCTCTCCCATGCCCCGTGTAATCTGGTCTTCGGGTAATTGTACGTTATACGTCCGGAGAGGCTAGCAGCGAGAGTTTGCGAAAAATCGCGGCTCATTCGGGGTACAGGCAGAAGTCCCTCGCGATGCCTGGAACAGGAGGGAGAAGAGGGGAGGGAAGAAAATGACGGGGGAAGGTGGACGGGCGGATAGCCGAAGGTGGACGAAGAGGAGGAGGACATGGGGAAGGGAGGGAAAGAGAGGCGAGAGTAGAGAACGAGGGACAGCGAGAAAGGGAGAAGGAGAGAGGAAGAGAGTGTGTGAGAATGCTATCAGCGGACTCTTCTCGACCTGAGGACCACACCGCGAGACCACCGTGCGTGCCTTCGGCCCTCTTCGCCAATATATCCGCGATCAAACATCGAACAGCCGGAGTCTGTAAATACGTGAGTAACTGCGATCGGACCAATTCTCTTACTAACCCGGGACCCGGCCCTCCCAGCCCCGCCAAATTAGAACAGTTACGCGAAACGTCACGTCGACGTACCCGGCGATCCTGTCTCCGAATGATCCGGCGGAACGCGGAACCCCGGGCCAGGGGACGTTCGGGAGAATCGATACAGCGTGGCACACGCGAAGTCCACATTACGAGGGACATTCACGCGCCACTCGCAATCACTCACCCTCGTACGTGTATTTTTAACGTTCGCTCCGTGGATCCTTTAAATTCGAAAATTCTAAAGCGGGGTGCCATTCCGATAGGCGTAAATGTTATTTATGTAGCTACCTACGTAGGTACGCTCAGTGCTGTGTATTAAGAAGATGTTACCTAAGGAATTCTAGTGTTAGTTTTATCACGCGAGATTGCGCTGCCTAAAATAAGAGGATCGTATATATCCTTCTCCATCACTCACAAGACCCTTCAATCAAGGTACCAAAAAGATGGCGAGGATGGGGAAAGATTCCGGAGGGGGCCAGGACGTCGGCGCAACTAGCAGAGTCGCGAAATAACCCAGAGAGGGATGGTCGTAAAATATGATACCTCGCATCTCGGAATAATTTATCACCGACGCGCGTTTCCATCCGTGCCACGGAATCGAACGGGACGATGATGCCAGCCCGGAAACAGCGCAAACTTCGACGTTCGGTTAACCGGAGACACGTTTCGCCCAGATCTCGTCACGTCATTAAGGCCGATCCAGCGGTGTCGTGCACGTTAATGCCCGGGGCCATCAAAACCGGGCCCCCGGGCGGCGCGATTTATCGCTTTATGGGTTGCCCGTCGATCGAAACCGATGTATACACCTTCGCTGGAGGGGTCGTAGGTCGGGATACCATCCACGGGCTCCTCTGTCCGCCTCCACTTCCCCCGTCGTCCATCGCTGTCGCGCGATGCGCCCTTGGGGTTAAGTGGCACTCTCCGTGACTTTTATAATTATTTTCCACGGAGGCGAGATCGTTAATCAGTAATTGGACGAGCGGTTCCCCGGCCGGGAAACGAGAGTGTTGTCCACGTGAGCGTCCAGCTTATTACGTTGTTAAAAGAGTCCGCGAGGACTCCGAGGATAGATAGGGACGTTTATGTTTCCTCCTAACGGTGCATTTATTAGCTGGCCTTCTTTGCGGTGGTTGATCGATTGTCGGGCCCCTCTAACGAGTCGCGTTCCTGCATCGAGGAATTCGCGAGAGACCTGAGACGCGGAATCTGTAATTGCGTGACCTCAGGTACCTATTTCCACGGGGATGCATGGAAGGATTATTTAATTCTTCTGAATTTCGGAGGACTTTAATGGGTCTTGGAAACTTTTACGCGACGAGTTGGAAATGGGAAATAGTCGTAAGATCTTAGAATTGCGTTTTTGAATCCATACTTGTACGTGACTATTAATAATGAGGGGAATCGGATACTGGCCCAGGTTCGAAAGAACTGCCGCGTTGACTTTCGGTATTACGGAGCAGCCCCACTTCGCAAATTTGATTTATACCGGCAGGGGTGGGGAGGAGAAAAAGTGGCGCGAAAAGTAGCAAGAGGAATAGCACGATCCCAGTATTTCACGCGTGGTAGTTATCCAGCTCGACGTTTAATCCCGAGCGCTTTCACGAAATTTATACAACTAAATAAAGTTAACGATCTTCCACGTTCTAACAACGAGGTCCACATAACGCTCGCCGTTTTGTCACGATTATAAGATTAGTCGACTGGCGTCAAGCGAGCACTGTATGGGAGGGTCGTTTGTTATTAGCGTGATACGCATTGTTCCCCGACAAAGGTGTGCAGTCTATAAAGGTGATTCAGAATCCGCATTAATATTCTGACCGTTGAATCCAGTTAACAAAATGGGAAACAAAAAACGTCACTCGCTTAACATTCACCGAGCACAACCCTCCAAATGTTGACACTAATAATACGAGATCTGTCCCACTTAACACACCGAAGTAAGTAAGTGTCCCTTTCCTCTCGCTTCGACTGCTTAAGAGCACCCTTATTCGCGCCTCCCTAATGTTCCCCTCTTGAAACCTCCCCCTACGTTTCCCCCGGCAAAGATCCAAGCCACTTCCCCCTTCAAAATCCGTCCATCCCCCGGAATCTCTCACCCATGCCCCATCCTCCTACGCTCCAACGTCCCCGCTGCACCAAAACCGAAACCCATTCGCGACAGTCCACGCGCATGTTTCCGCGGTGCCGCGCATCGCCAGCAAATTAACCAAACCCATAAAAACCGGTTCGATATCCTGCCGTTAAAGCTCGCGCGCATACTTAACCGTACACGCGAATACCGAGCGGCTCACGTACAATTGCAAATCAACGCTAGCGGGGCTGGGCGTTTTCCGCACACGTACAACACGCGTTTCCTTTTACGTGCCCGGCGACCGGGCGAGCGTGCAGCGGCCAGGGTCCGCGGCAATCTTAATACCGTCGTTTTTCGGATTCGCCCGATAATTCCGTGCAGATAGTCTCACGGAGATAAGGTGGAACCTCCTGCGCGCAGGTGCCTCGGGTATTTTCTGGCCGCAGGGGGTTGAGCGGCGGCAGGGCACGCGGTGGCTTGCCCCGCGCGCAAAGCCTGAGGGAGAACGAGCGAGAGGGAAATTCGTAGGAGAGGCACGGAGAGGAACGGCGATGGTGGTTGGAGGATAGGAAGACTTGCCTGTTGGAGAGGTCGAGAGGGGGATCCGAAGGGAAGACAACAAGCACGGCGTAGTCCGTATCCCTTTGTTCGACGCGTGGCAAGATAAATTCAGCTAATAAATGACCGGGGGCTATTTACCGTGGCGGTAGCGCCTCGTTATCCGGCTCAGGGCCGTGTATATGTACGCGCTCGCACACACTCGGCCCGTGTTTTGCAGCATTTTGAGCACGGCTCAGTATCGGTAAGAGGCCGATAAATCTTGGGTGCTCGACTCCTCCAGGCACACCGGAGTCATCCCGGTCTCCGTGAGATGCCCCCTGTCCTCTCTATCTTTCTCCGCTGTCCCTCTTTCTTTCTCTACTCCCCCACCCACCCCAGAGCCCCCTCGGAATCTTCTTACCACTAAGAGGAGAGAACCGAGAAGACCGTGGAGTATAATGGAGAGTTTGAGTGCATGTACCCCGTGTACACGTTTCCCAGTCGGTGTCTGTGCTGGTGGTCAGGCCTGTACCTATGCATACGCGTCTCTGTACGTGTAGGTGTGTGTATGCACCGGGTACGTAAGAGAGTACAGTTACGTTCCGTACTTACGAGGGCGGGTGGGTCCTCGTCGTGAGGACTAAGTCGCTATCGCGAAATCAGCGTCCGTCTTAATTATCGCCCTTAGTGTCCCTACCCTCTCTCTCTCTGCCCCCCGTGCAGCATCCGCTCCCTTTCTCCCTTCCTCCGGCCACAACCACGGCCTCCGCTGCAACACCGTGGTCGTCTCCGTCTCGCCCTGTACGCGGCCGATCTCACGGTGCCCTCGCTCCCCCTATGTCAGCTCGCGGCGCGAACCTTTTACCAGTAGGACAATATCCCCGGCACCGGGGCCGCGATATATCAGCTAGCCAAGCACCGTGATAGGGCGAGGCGGATGGAATTCGCAAAAATTCGGCCAGCATCCGGGAACGGCCGCAGCCGCGCTTTCGGCAAGTGGATTTAGAATTTAGATAAAACTGTAGCTTCCTTGTGGGAGAACAATTTCCTTCGGGAAGGAACAACGGCGCACCCAGAAGGGGACCAACGGGTCCTGGCAACCCCCAAAGAAGGGGCGTTGTGAGAAGAAAAGGAAACTGAATTTTATTCTTTAAATAAATCTTTATAACCAGAATTTTATTGAATTTGCGTTAAAAATATTTGCAGCTCCTTATCTCGGCTTCCCCCAAGATCAAATCTTAAGTGCGCCACTGGGAAAGATACAGGGGTGCCTAGCGATACCTTTTTTCTGGAGGTGATAAAACTCTGGGAAGGTATTGAACCAGAAGGTAACAGGATTAGGTGTTTCGCGTTGCTTTGGGCAACGATACTGCGGTCTCCGCAAATTTGGTCAACGATAAACGCTGATAAGACCGTGGAATCGCTATGGAGTGTCCTTAAATAATATTGAGTTTGAAAAAGGATCCTCCTGGTGATATCTTCCCAAGCGTTAAACCCCCAACCACGAGATCTGAATACCTACATCTAGTGATTCCGAACTTACTTGTCCCCATTTATCCAAGATTTCCATCGTACAATACCGGTTGCGTTCTTCTAACAATAAATAAATTTAGGATCCGCATCCAGGAAACGTGACAAGGAGCTCCCGATCTCTGCCCCTCGCGGCAGCTTCGATCGAACACCATCCTGTTCCCCCAGATAATAGATAATTTTCTTCCCTCCACGAACATTATCGCGCACAATGCGCCGTGGATGTATTCGTACACGGGTGGAAAGAGAAATGGTTACCAGACAGGAAGCAGCCTGTACAAGGCGAAGGGAAGGCGAAGCGAAGAAGCCGCTCCTCCGCGCAGCCCGGCTACCTCTCCGGGCTGTTTGGTTGGTGGATCTCCAAGCTTATCGTGATCTACCAAGCAAAAGGGCTTGCTTCCTTCAATTAACGAGGAAAAATGGCTGGCCACGGGTACATCTTTATTTTCCGCGGCCGGTGTATCGGTGCCCCCGTGAATTATTAAAACGGCCCCGCCGCTCCCACCGGCGATAACGACCCGGGGAGTAGGGAGGGCGACGTTTTAGACCCGGCGTCGCGGACGGGCCGCATTCCGACACGGTCCTCGTGTAATTTGGATAAATACTTGCGGCGGTTCGCGGTCACGGGAATGGCCAGTTCAAACCGCCTGACACAGGATATTTAAGCCGCAGACTCTCTGTTGCGCACCTCGAATTACCTAAACGCAGGAATTCTCCGATTGCGAACGGGGGGAGACCCCGGGTTAATGGGCAGTCGCTACGCTGCTGTTATTTCACTACCCTACTGTATTGTGACTGGGATCGCACGCGTTTTCGTGGGAAATCGTGGTCGCCTTCAAGAAAACGCTCTCGACCCGAAAATTCTGATTTTAATGAAACTTCCTGTGGTCGTGGGGCAAGCAATATGGGATTTAATTTTTCTCCGCAAATTCACTCTGGAAGGGTGAAACCACCCCTCAAGGTTGTGGCGATTTTTCGTGCTTTTTATGTCGTTTAATATTTATTCACCGTGACGGAAAGACATGGCGCAAGATGGAACACGTTTGGACAGATGTTCCCGGGAGTTAGGCAAACCTGGTCCCTTTTGATCGATCTAATCCGCGTTCCGCACGCGGTATCGCAAGCTCCGGACGGATTAGAGGAGCGACGCGTAGTCGCCACGTGCAAGGCTCGACGATGACAAAGGTTGCCCGTCGCGAATCGATCGTCCGTTCGGTACTTTCGTCGAGGAATCACCGACACGTGAGAAGCGTCTAATTAACGGGGCTCGTTCGCTCATCAGCCTCAATTAGGCCAATTAATTCGTCTCGTTACGCTGTGCACGCCGCGCACATTTGCATCTTTAGCGGGGCATTTTTCGGCTCCGCTCGAAAACGGAGCGACGTAGCACCGCTGTATCTACGAAAAGGTATCATTGTGTAAGGGGTCGTTCTTAAATTACGCAAAGCTTTTTGGTTGCGAATTTCTTACGTTTTCTTACAGAGGGGGGAGAGGGAGCCAGGTAGCGTCTTACGTGATATTTTCTAACCAAATTTTCAATAAATACAAATTCTGTCATTAATGTTCCAGAAAAGTAATTGGAGTTTACATCTCCCAAAACCTTCGAAAGAATTTTAATAACTGAAATAATGAAATATAAAATATATTACTTAAGGACAGGGGTTGGAATATAAAATCTTACGACTTCTTAAACTAGGGGTAGGGAAGGGGTATGAAATCGCCAAGAGTACCCTTACTAACTTAAGGACGGCCCTTAAAATTATTCAGAGTGTGTTCCGTGCAAATCTTATCGTACCGATGAGTAGGTATTTATTTTAAAACAACTTAATATGTCCGCCTGTTAAAGCCAGCCGTTATCGAAGCTGGATTAGATAGCATAACGATGGTTTAGTACAAAAAAAGTATTCCGTTGTCAAGCTAATTATTAAAACGTGTAGTTTGAATATTTATAAGCCTAGAATTAAAATTTCCATAAAAATACACTGATCCCTCTGAATCGAAAGCGGCTCGACTCACGATCCTACGTCCAAAATCGCTTAATCAAGCAGAGCTTTGCCAGCGAATTATCTAAAAAGAAGCGCAGGGTCCAGGTAATCCTGCGGCACGTAATCTGCATCCCGCGATTCACTGTTGCGTCAAATACACTTGTTCCGGTGTCTACAAAGCGGAGCCAGACAGTTTCTGTATTTTCGCCGGTCATTCGACGGGTTTTAATCCCCCGGCAGGGGGGCACACAGAGCCGTCCCTAAAAGGAAAAATGGTCCCCGTAATGCCTGGAACTTTCCAGACTGTCGGGAATCGGGAGAGATGAGTTCGAGACAGTTTCCAGCAAAGCCGATACCCTGCAAGGATGGAATTATAGTACGCGATTTCGTGCGACCCTCCCGGCACACGCTCACACCCCCGATCCCTCCTGATTGAATTACAGTCCCTCTGTTACGTATATATGTACTTGGAATCGTTCAAAGAAATCTGCTGATGAACGTCCCGCGACGACAAAGTTCGCAAACTTCGCCGGAACATATCGCTCCCCCTACAGCGCCTGGAAATACGTCTCCACATTTCTCTGTCCTTTTTTTCTTCGAATGGTAACATGGCTTCGAGAGGTTGATTAAACGTCCCCCGGCTATACGTTCGCTGTACGTACACGCGAGTTCGCCGGTAGGTGCGTCGGGAATAAACGAAACGCGCCCCCTCGAATCGTATAATCGGGTGAAATGGGAAATTCGACTTTTTTATGGGGCCGAATTACACGGTCCACGAATGTCGCTCGAAAACGGAAATCCACTGTGTGCCCCTCGATGAAAGGCGGGGCATATCGAATGACGTGGATTTTCCCAAGCAAGGCTCGTCCCGTGATTTATTACGTCTGTGTGTGGCAGCTGGCGGACTCGCGGGGTTTAAGTAGGTGTTAATTCGATAAAATTGATCGCAATGCATGGCGGTCTATGCGGAAAGAGAATTTCGATGAACAGCCCCGAGCTCCGTCCGGTTATCCCACGGAAGTTGGCTGCGTTCCGCGGATTCTAATTAAAATCCTCTGATTACCGTGAAATAAATTGCGAATTAGAGAGATAGCGCGGCCGCGGGAGCAATAAAGGGGACACTCCCGAGCGTGAAATGATATTCAATGTAATAAAATTGTTCGAATACCGGTAAATCCCGGCCTCAAAAGGGGGAGGGGAAATATGCTTCCGTCATGGGTCACGAAAAAATGGTAATTCCGTACGAGGCGAACGATTCGACGAGTTTAACACGCGATTGCTAATTTTTTTTTGTTTCACCTTTACCCGGCGACACGTCGCTACGCCTTAACGACCGTAATATGCTAATACGGGGACATTTGGAAGGGAAACTTGTACGACACTCGACAAGGCCGTTTGTATACGTTTTATCTTAGCTCACCTTAGGCTGGTCTTTTCAGCGGAATTGTTTTCCACGGGTGCAAAAAAAAACGGGACATGAAGGGGAGTCGGCTCGTAAATTAGTCGCGAAAACGGCCTCCAAAATACGGTAATTGCGCGTCGATGGGGACCGAAGAATGTTTGGCGAGTATCCGTGTGCAACGTTCTTCCATTGTTTCAATAACAATTATTACGAACGCAAAATAGGAGCCGATAGTTAAGGTAGATGTCCCCATTACGGACCGCGTCCCCATTAGTGACCAATTTATTCATTTATATTGTTTATTGCAACACAGAAAGCAAAATATGAACCAGAATTCATTTATAGTTTCATACGTTATTTATGTAGCCGTACATTCATCTTTAAGTAAATTCACATGTAAATTAGGACTTGGTCATTGACATGAAAGTTGACAGATTCTAATAACGCGAGGTTATACTACAGATATCATTAAACTCGCAAATTTTACAATAAAAATTCATGGATCCATGCAGCAACTTACTCAAATTAACTAGAAATATATACAGAATTATAAAATAAAAAGAAAATGTTCATTTTCTTTCATTATTGTAGCACAGAAGCGATAGATGGTACAAGTTGGTCAATAAAGGGAACATCAGGTCCAATATAATTTTCACCATAATTTTTGTGTAAATAGTCAAATATCACTCTAAAACTAATTTGATTAAGAAACTAGAGACTTAAAAAAAAACAATGATCCATACTTTACTCAAACATTGTCGTATATCAGTGAAAAAATTACTATTTCGAACCAATAACACTCTTAAACGGTCGCAAATGGGGACATTTACCTTATATGCGGCATTGGGAGCAACAACGGACTCATACTCAGTACCCTAATATTCGGTGAACAAAGACATAGGCGATCAAAAAAGTAGAGTATCTACCAGGAGACTGGAGCAGACCAATTTTTTATTTGTTCCGCTCCTGCTCCCCTCCGACATCAAAATACTTGCTTCAGCTCCGCTCCAGCTGCTTATTTGAAATAAAATTACTTTTAATACTTTCAGTGATCTTTCATTTGCAACAAACCCCATCTTTCTGGGTATTCATTTTCTTATAGAAAAAATTCATAAAGAATGATTAATTTTCGGGTAAAGAAGGTACCATGCCTCCTTAACGCCGAGCTGCGCAGACCTGCGATATAACTTTTTTCAGTGATGCAAAATTGAGAATTGCTATTTATTAAAAACATTTCATTCGCCCGCCCTTATAAAATGGAAAAAAATTCAAATAATAAAAAAAAATTTGGGGCAGTGGAGCAGCAAAAATATTCCGTGCTCCGGGCAAAACCCCCTTGCTCCACTGCTCCGCACTCCAGCTCCGAGCTCCGCTCCAACGCTCTGATTTCAACAGTATTTTATTTTGCAGGCTTTATCGCAAGTGTAGTCATAATCTTTAACTTCTAATACCATTCGAAATGCTTCCCAATGAACACCTAATTAATTTTCCATTTAATTTTAATAAGCGTTCCACACAGACGTCACCACTAAATCTCAATGCAATAAGTGATTTTGTTATGCCATGTGGTTTTAAATTGAAAGAAACTAATTTTTCCTATTTTATATGATTAGTACAGCCCACTGGAATACATTACTGCTACTAACTCAATTTCGCAAAAAAATGTGGGTCGTTCCGTTTTTGTTCCGAATGCCTATGTAATGTATCTTCTTCTACAGACTAGCTCCCCTAATACCGAGTAACGCTATACCTTGCGAGCACCGAAATTCCAGATGAACACAGCAACGTCCAACGAAAAATTACATGTAACCGTCGGTATTTGTCAAAAAAAAAAGAGAGGAGAAAAAAGGGGATATATTTCCTACTCGTTCAAACGGAACAAAGGGGCCAGGTCCCCTGGCACGAGTTCCTCTCCATTGTCAGGAATCGAGAACACAATCGACAGGCACGCCTTCCTGTACCTGTTTTCCAATTTCCAACTGACGACGATAGATCCGATCTCGAGCGCCGAGAGGACACACGATACAAGACGTCTCACAATATCGTCGGTCCCCGGGCCCGCGACACGAGAGCCCACGATCCACCGGGGTCGTTCCCTCGGGCGGAACGGGCGGTAGGGCGCGGGGGAAGAGGGTCCGGAACCCTTGTCACCGCAGAACTCGGCTGAAAATCGAATTCTCAGGGCATCGTATGACAATTTCAGCCGCGGCCTCTAACGGAGGGAGGGGACAGATAAACCCAACTACGGGGCAGGATAGAGCAGGGAAGATCAGAGGAATGGCACTGCGCGAGTGTGCGAGAGCGGGGCGGAGGGGGGGGGGGTAGAGGGGTGGAAAGGAGAGAGGCAAATAGATAGAGACGAGGGAAAGAGGACGGGGCGGACGAGGACGGAGAAAAGGAGGACCGATGTCGCCCCAGTGTTCCAGAGATGTTATCATCGCGGAGGAGGTTACACTACGACAGGGACGTACGCGATGAAAAGGTGCCCGGTACCTAACCAGACCCTAACAATCGTGTCGCGCATTCTTCTCCCGGCGATCCGCTCGCTCCGATAGTTTCGACAGAGTTGCAATTTGCTCGATGCGGTTGGCGGGCCCCCGCCCCCCTCGCCGCCCTTAAAGGCACCACCACACCGTTCCTCCCCGACGACAATGAGATCGTTATCGGATCGCTACGTTTCCCAGTGCCTCTTCCTCGTCTCCTTATGCAGCTGCACCGACAATTGTATCTTCCTATCCCGAGGAATGCACACACTCAGCCCCCACCGCTCGCGCTTCCTGCGCCCGCGTCTTTTTGTGTATCGCGGAACGGTCTTGGCCGCCTTAAGATAAAGATTCCATCGAAACGGGCTGGAATAAAATTTTCAATAAGGCCGGCCGAACGCTCCCAGGGAAATCGAGGGGATTGGATGCAAACTGGCGCTGGAGTGGCGTACCAGTGAATGTCTAACTTGGGGGTGGGTGTTGGGCAGAGACGGCAGAGGGTATAAAAATTTACTGGCCAAGAAATATAAGTGAACACGCTGCGTTCTCTGTTATCCGCTAGCTGGTGCTCAACGTCGAGGAGCCGGCTAAAAATCTCGGTGTTTTTAAGCGGAGCTTCGAAACCCCAGTCGAGTAATCTAATGGTATAGAAGGGTGCGGAGATAGCGTGGTATTACGATGGCGAGCGGCAATGGTAGGTACCGTAGGCTGATGGAAATATGATAATTGGACGAAAGTGCGATAGTGCGATACCGTGATGATACGATTATCACTATCGATACTGAATAAGCAAATCCTGCACGCGCGTGGAAACATTCTACGAAAGTTTTTCTCCATTCGTCGTTAATTATAATGGTTTGCATCGTGCGCCGCGGCGTTTTCAATAATCGCGCAGGAAAATCACAGGGGACATCGACAGGCGCCTCGTAACGGGTTATTGACAATCAACTTTGTAATTTACCGCGACGCGGCGCGCGCTGAGATCCCCGACCCTTAAGCCTCCTCCACACGTAGCGGCCTGACAATGAGATCGCTGTCGCGATCTGATACGTTTCCTTCCTCTCGTTCAGCTGCATCCTCCTCGCCCCAGCGCGTGTATCGGCGCGATCCGTCGACGGTGTAACCAATCTCTTCTCCGCGCTGCAAAGTTTCCCGGCCAGCGGGAGTGGGTCGCCCCTCAAAGACAGGGGCCAGAAACTATCCCCCGATAAAAAGAATGGATCTTTAATAAATAATGGGTCGAGTCGCCAGCGAGACAGCCGACCCCATTGTCAGGCGTTCCTTTTTGGCTCGGTGAAACCAGCCGTAGAAACGAGAAGTTGAAGACGCTTTCGGCGAAAGAGTGCTCTATACGCTCCCTTTTATCCCCTTTCTCCCTTTTCCCGTGCGACTCGGCGAGAGTATCGCGTGCGGGCGCGGAGGCGCGTTAAATTAAACGCAACACGAGCGACGTGAGAGTGGGGACCTCAAATTCGTTAACAAATCATTTGGAATTTTAAAATTAGTCTATGCGAGTCTAACGAGAGACGATGTGTTCCACATTTGACGCCTATGTACGCTTTGGTACGTGACAGAAATAACAATTTGCCCCGCAGTGAAGTAAATAACACATTGCTGGCATCCGAATAACACTTTGCCATTTATTTTGTACGTAGGATAAACCAACCAGTGAATGACCGAATTGTTGAATGTATGGACCTATGAGAGTAATACTTGAATATATTTATGTATAACAATAAGACAACTGTTGAAATTACATTTAAATTTATTTTTCTTGAAATTTCTATAAAAATAATTACTTATTTTTATCGTAATTTTTAAAAAAACGATTATAAAATGCAAAACGTGTAGAAGCCCAGTAAATGACCGCATAATTTTAATAAGAATTGTGCTTATTAATGTTTGCTTAATACGCGTAACTGAAAACATGGGATATTAAATGTGCAACTACACTCCGTTTATAAACATATATTTTTAAGTTTATAATTGACATTTCTTTGCCTAATGGTCATTCATTGGTATGCGACCAATTACTGGTCAGTTTACCCTCCTGTCTCATGTTTCCGCTTATAATATTTTAAAGAGGAAGGACCAAAGTATATCTCCGTCTATTTATTATTAAGTAATTAATTCGAGCAAAAATAGCAAAACATATCAACTTACCCGGTCTCCTCTACTAGTAGGGCGTTTAAATAGCGGCGAGGGCAAGGTGTTGCAGAATTGATCACCCCCGAAGACGAAACGGTGGGGGACAGTGCCAGGGGGTTAATCAGCCATTCGACTCGCTTCGACACTGCAAATATCGCCCAGCTCCACGGTATATTAACAAACTTTTAATTAAGACGTCGAAACGAAGCCCACCCCCGGTATGGATTGTCGCGGCCGCGAGAGATCGATCGTCCCAGGGAAGCGGTGGATAATTTCTACAGCGAATCGAAGCTGGTCGCCGAATAAACGTAATTGAAACTGATCGGGCCGAGGAGGAGCAACGCAGCTGGGAAAATTGGAAAGATAATTGAAGGGGCAGGTGGACGAAAGCGTCGCGCCCGCCAAGTTGAGAGGCGAGGGCTCCTCAAGTTCAAAGCTTCCCCAAAGTTTTTCCTCGACTCCGTGGAAACTTTAAGCGTTCCGGAGGTGTGCAGCGTGGTCGACACTGCCGAGGATACGCTTTCAGGAAATGCCCGTTACGGGGAGAGAGAGAAAAAAATTGGCTCTTGCTTTCCACCGGCCACCCGACTAAGTGCAACGTAACATCCCCCGCTCATTAGCCACCCCCCCCCCCTCCTCCCCCTCGGAATGATCATTCCATAACGCTTTAGCTATTGGCTCGGTCGCGGAAGCCAGGAGCGGGGTGGATCGATGCCGCGACTAAATTAAACGTCGACTGCAAGTAAACTTCTTAACGATGCCACCGTGGGCGCGGTAATTTTTAATAATTCCCTGAGCGGCCTGGTTCGATTGAGCTGTCACTCCGCTTGGATGTAAATTGAAAAGCGATCGAGGGCGAAAGAGAGGAGTTTTTTCGAAGGGACGTGGGCTCGATGGCGGGACGGCGGAGGGATGCAATTATGTTATTAAGCGCTTGATCTTTTATGCATTCGAGCCCGGCTCGCGATAACGTCTTCGTCTCGGGACGGTGGTGCGGGATATTGTTGCCTCGCGCGCACAAATATGCAAATGTTTGAGGAGACGGATGTGGCTGGACGACGAAGGTGCGCGGAGAACGCCACGGCGGAATAATCGCTCGGAACTGGGTAAAATTTGCTGGCGAAGACAACCGGTGAACTATCACCTTTATCGTTTTCGCAGTCGTGTCTGACGAGAGGAAGACAAACTTTCGCAGTTCTTTGTGTTTAACTTGAGAGCTATCGAAGGGGGGGGGGGGGGGAATAAATAGAGGATCCACTGTTGTGGGAGCGGAGACTCTGTGATTACAGCTTTGCTTTTTGGAATGTAACTTATCTAAAGGAAAGAACGTGACCCTGTGTTAAGGATGCCTAGTTTTAGTATCATGAAAAAGGTACCAGAGTAGATACTACAGCAATGATAATTAATCATTAGAGGAAGTGCAGTATATTTGGAATACCAGTTTCTTTAACACGAATGAAAAATTACGGCAGAGGATAAGAACAAATAAAACTGCATAATATCATAGGGAAATTAATAAACTTTCATATTTCATAGGTCTGAGTAATAATAAGAATCCAAAAGTAACTGAAACTTTGGTTTGAATGAAAAATGACAAGAAGTATCGATTTGGTTAAGGTGCAGGTAATTTGGAATACCGGTATTCCAATGTACCTTCACTTTATAAACTTAAACGACACACGTAGATAATAAAATTAGTTTATTTTATGACGTAATCAGGCTAAGAAATCTCAATGAAGGGACAATTTGATGTAAATATAAATTCAAAATCTTAACATTTACTTGCAGTAATCACAGATATAATTTCCTGTGTCATTGTAACAGAGAGAAAGCGACGCGGCGGTAGCCATTACGCGTGAAACAAAAGCATCGCTAAGCTTTGGAATATTCCAAATTTCTTTCACCTTCGGTATTCCGAATTAGCAACATGGCATTGAAACCTAAAATTTCATGTCACACTTTGTATTCTCGAAATTATCGCAGAACTGGCACTGAACCATAGAAGGAACATGCAAATGAGTAAATTAAGTGTTTAACTCTAAAGTTTTGACATATTTTAACCATGATTGGCATGTTTGAATACGCGCTGAAAAAGTTTTGCAAGTTGACGTTTTCTTCCTCTGCAGATTAAGTCGAAAATGTAAAAATCGCGGTTCATCCACAAATGTCATTAGTGAACAGGTCATTAGCCCCTATAATCTACGGTGTTACAAATTAAAAAGCGTTAGTAGTTTATTAGATACTTCGGTGTTCCAAATTACCAACAGTATTCCAAAAATGCTGCACTTCCTCTACCATTTTTACTACTACGGGGACATTCTCGTTAAAATTTTTCAGAAAATCGATTTTTTTTTACATATATCTATAGGACCTGAAGGTTACTGTGTAAAAATTATAAGACGAAATTCGCAACGCGATAGATTCTACAACAATAGAACGGCCGCAACATACAAGCAAATATTTAAACGCGTTTATCTCGGAACATAAATATGAAACGATTTCAAAAATATTGATGACATTTTCGTTATATTTGAATTCACTATCGTACCAGCCTTCGATCATAAATTTGAGAGGTCATAGTTATTTCTTATTAACATTTTGAGGTCTAAAATTACTCCTTTTTTAGTATGTTCGTGTTCAAACATCGTCATTTTGCTTTCCTAGCCTTCTTAAAGGCTGATACGATAACGATTGATACAACAAATAAGAAGTATCTTTGGTTTTTTGATTCCAGACAATCCTGCGTCGAGTTATGCTGGCTACCATCGACGCCACTTTTCAAAGTAGAAATAGAGCCACTACATAAAAATGAAAAAAAAATGCTTTCCATATCCTTGAATAACGAACAAATAAAAGTCATAACATTATTTTCCTGCAAGTTGTATACTTTTTTAAAAAAAAATCCTAAAGATCACCTATGTATTTTTTGAGCGATTTAATGAGAATGGCCCCTTAATCTTAGCACCTAGCATATACGAAATCAAGAATCCTCTATTGTACTTTGTGAAAAGATCGTGTGTAATACTATATACATACCTAGAAAACCTTCCTCTCCAACCCACGATGAGATCAACAAGACAGTCCCCCACATGTTCCATTCCAGGAACATTAATATCCCACAACCAGCAATCCCCCGTCGCATTCTTCGCGCACAAGCTCGCGACACGACACTTATTCGCGTTCCGACGATCAGGCTCATAAAATCGCGAGAGCAAACGTCTCCGATCGCGTCGACAGACTGTCCTTGGGCGCTCGATTGCCGGTAATTGGCGAATCTTTGTTTTAGGCCTCTTAATGGCAGCGCTAACGCGTTCTGTTTACGACTGTAATCACGGTTGGCTTCGCCGGCGCAGTCGTCGCGCGAAGGACGCCGTGGCACTGTTATTAGGCGATAATAAACTTCGAGGAAAGTCGATCGACACGGTTGAACGGGGGTACCGTTTTCCAATTGGTTGCCGCGCACGGAAAAGGATCCTCAGTGGGAATCTATGAGCCGAGGGAGGAAATGGCGGCGATAAGAAGGCACAGTAGGTACGTTCGAAGTTAATTACACAGATAAAGGTAAATAATTTCTGAAGAAACGGAAATCGTGCAACGACGTCCCTACTCCAACCCTCGTTAACCTTGCCGCCTCTAATGCCCGCGTCTCTCGGTCGCCTTCGAATGTGAAAGACACCGTGCTCGCGCGCTTACAAGCTCAAGCGTTATAATGAAACATTCCTTTCCCTTCGCGCGAGCGACACTGAAAACGCCGCGCATTACTGGCCAAAGATCACCGAAAACCGAATCGCCTTTTCTGCGAACCCACGGGCATGTGAACTCGAAGATCGATTGGACGCGGACGTACCGAGACAGCTTTCCTTTATCCGCGAGGAAGCACGACTCCTTGAATTCGGGGATGGATTTTTGAAAATGTTCCCTTCGCAGAGAAAAGTCTCCTCTCCCGCGGTTTCCATTCCATATGTGTCAGTGACTTAGGGTGCCATTTGGTCTCGCAAGTTTATACCAGCATCGGCACATGAAAATAAGATCGTCCGGCGAGAATGTATTGTAAAACGCAATGGCGGTGAAGTCGTTGGGACGATCGGTGGCCGTTGCATCTCACGTGCCATCGCCGCCACGGAAAAGCCTCGCGCCTGGTTTCACGGCAAGGTCTGCGTAGGTTTCATTGAATTATACCACGCGCCCATTCATGCGTGTGCTCGCTCGCGGATACGGCACCGTGACCCAACCTCCGCGCTGTTTCCTTGCATCCAGCGGCCGCGAGTGAGCAGGCCTGGCGCGTATAAATTGGGGGATATGGAGCGTAACTGTCCGAGAGGGCGAAACTGGTTCCGAGCGGAATCAATGGGTCCCACCCCGCTATCTGATCCACGCCACCTAGGCGTGTGTCACCTACCGTACAGATAACACGGCGTCTGACCTCGGGGGGTGATTTACGGCCGGGGCCGTTTCGATTTCTTTTCGAGGCTGCCGTCCAGAGGAGAGACACCATCCACGGGAATTAACTCGATCGACGAGCCGATAGCGAGATTAATGTGCCCGCGCGGCCCGGCGGAATCGAAACTGGATCGGGGTTTAATTAATTCCCGCGCGATTATGGCGCGCCGTCGCGACGCGCCTTCGGGGCCGATACGTGGAACGTTCGTTTTAATCGAGGAATGTAATGGTCAGCCGTGATCTCGATGGGATCGAATCGTCAAACGGTGCCAGAGGGACACAAGATGGGAGGGGCGGATGGATTTAATTCCTGGCAAGTGGTACATGGCTGGTATCCTCGCCTCTGCAGCCGAATTGTTTATGGAATTCTCTAGCGCGCGATTTATAGGGCGGTTAATCGCTAGAAAGTGAGAGGCGAGGCGGCGACGGTAGCCGTTACCGACGGGAATAATAAGAGGTTAAACAGCGAATCGCGTGTAATAGTTGCTTTATCTTTTTGGCAGGCCGTTTCATTGCCTCGTTAAAACGCACCGGCCACTGGAAGAAGACGTTAAAAGCTTTGCCACTCCATAAAGATAAAAAATGGATTTAACCGACGGCCGTTTGTGCTTTCTTAGGTACTCATGGGATTGGACGCGGTGGGCGAGTGTTACGTCCTGTCGCGGCGATAATTGATGTGTGCTACTGTCCGGGTGTCATCCTAAGTAGTTTGTGATTTGTCTTCTGTGGATATTCTTTTGGTGGTCGTTGGTGTTTTTTTCGTATGTGTTGATATTGTTTTAGTATTCTTCGATTGTCTTGATATTCTTTTAGTACGTAGGTATTCTTCGGTATTTCTTTGAAGATTCTTCATATTCTTAGGTAGTTATTTAGATCTCATATTCTTCGGTACTCCCTTGGATTTCTTTCATATTCTTCGTTACTCGTCTGCATTGCCTTCCCATTCTTCGGTCTTCTCTAGGAATCTTTAATACTTCTTAATATTCTTTATTATTCCTTTGCCAATCTTCGATGCACCTTGGTACTCCTTGCCACTCCTGCGGATTCCTTAATATTCCTTAATATTCTTTGCCATTCCATGGCATCCCTTAGCATTCTCGTAATTGAAAAATGCGCTACTGTATCTGATGGCGGGGGGAAGAATTACGAGGAAATATTAGTAGTACCACAACGGGCCACAGGGATATATCTAACACGCGAACGAGCAGAACCCCGCGATTCATGGATCGCCCGCCTCGCGATCGTTTCCATTCATCCGTGTGATTCGCGTTTCCCCTTTGATATCGCTTTGGCATTCATGGCTGGCGTTCAATGGAGAAGATAAATCGGAGCCTATAAGAAAAATTGCCCCCGGTCCTCCCACGAATTTTATCTCCCTGTTAAGCCAATGATACCGCTCGTTCCCTCTCTTTTTACCTACATCAACGACTCCGGGTTTAACGACTCCCTCGCTTTTTATATCCCTCGATAACAAGCTGGACCCAAAGTGCCATGTGGTCAACAGCCTGCGCATTTAAACGACATAGAAAGAATTTCCCTCGATCTTCCACCAGAAAATATTCCCAAGACCACTCTCAATATCCCAGATAAACCTTTCCAAATCGAAACGTACTTTTCATTTGCCAAATCAAAAAAATTACTGGCACGTGCAAACGTTTGATAAAGTGGGTAAGTACTCTCAGATAACCTTCCGATATCTCATACTTCTACTACACTTCCCCCCAATATATTTCTATTTTTCTCGCTCCTAATGGAAGGATAAAAGCAATTAGTCAATTAAGAACGATGCGCCGGCTAATGGAGACATTTACCTTAATCTCGTATCCGCGAAAAGTCACCGGTAAATAAAGTCACTTCTCGTTATCCAGCGGCCCTAAAGAACCATCGCGAGTGCAATTAACAGCGAACTCCATGATCCTCCTCAAATTTAAACGAAAACCCATCGCCGCCGCGCTAACAAACGCCGCGGCCGAGTTTAGCGCAACCCCATTCAATTACATTTCACGTCGCGGTAATTGGATTTAGCGGAGGGGGCTCAGCGTTCCGTGGCCGAATCGACGCGCAACAATAAATATACAGGTATTTTCATTATCGAACGCCGACAGCCAGCCGCTCGTAAAGTCTTCGCGGAACGAGCAGCGATGATTTACTGTTTTTTTCTTTTCCCTCCCACTTTCGCCCTGCCTGCCGTCTCTTCGGCTGGCCATCCCGCTCCTTTTTGGCGCAAAACAAGGGACGGTTACGCGGGACCGGTCAACGAGCGGGCCTGCATATTTGCCTAACAATGCGAGCGGATATTTCGTCTATAGCAAGAAATATAGGACGAGGGGCTGCGCCACGCCTCGCCTTATTCTTCCCGAAACCGCTGTCATTCCTCCAGCTGGCTCGGACCTTCGATGCCGACGCCGACTTCTCCACCCACCAGTGGCCTGTATTTCTAATTACAGGCCGCTGGCATTTCTCCCCCTCGACCTCGCGATGCAAGTCACAAATGGCCCTCTCCGGCCGGAAGAAACAAAAATTACAGATTCGTAGCGCCACTTAATCGTTGGTGCCATCCTCTTCTGACGAACTAACCCAGAATCCCCTCGGTATCCATCGGAGGAACGAGGCATCGCTCCTTCTCCCACTCCTTTACGTTTTCCGGCTGCGTAATGGGCTTTGTTTCAACGCCATAATCAGTCTCCTTCTTCTGGAGGGACTCTATGGCGAGCCATGGCCAGATTCGAGCCTGGTGCGTGGGGGTTGAAAGTCCGGGCTCTTCTGTTCGAAGGACAGTAGGGATTTGCGTATTGTTATGCGGGGATAATGACGTTGCCTCTCTGTGCACCGAGTTTGGGATTATTTTTAAGTTTCTAGCTTCTATTTACTTGGTCGAAGGTTTTGGCTTCTGCCTCTGAGCGGGGCGATCTTTCTCTCAGGGATTATAAGAGAGGGTGAAGGGCACGGAAAGGTTCCTTATGAATTCTATGACTATTTTTTTTCAAATATTAGATAAATAATACAAAATAATGGTAAAGGACAACACTTTTTCTGTATTCCTCCATTTTATGCAAGAAGGGCCGAGAGGGCTATAAATAAAATTAATTTCACTGATTAATTTATCATATACCTAATTCTGATTGTAATAATGCAACTGCAAAGCAGATATATCAAATTTTTAAATATTATGGACAGTTTTACAACAACTTCATTGTAATGAAAAATATGTTTACAGATACTATTCTCAAAACCGACTTTTTCCACTGAGGCCCTTCTTGCACCCAACAGTACAATTTTGGGTCCGTCGCGGAAGATTCTGCGGTACCGGTGAACTTTTCTAAATTCTTTCCTGCAGCCAGGCATGGTGATCCAGAAAATAGCGTTTTTATCCGTGAAAAGTGAAATTCGCGTGGCTCGTTTGCATGACTTCGTGACGCTATTCGCGAGCTAATATTAAATCGCATGAATATTTAACGATACGTCCGTGTCTGTCGTGGAAAACTTCCCTTACGTTATTATCCCCATTTTTAGCCCCATTAAACGCGCTTTTAATCGGCCCTGCTAAGCTGTCGCAACTTCTCCCGCCGCTTTCAAACCGGCCTGCCTCCATTTTTTTTAATCTCCATCCGGGAAGAACTTCTCCATCCAAGTTTCCGCGCGTTAATTATTCATCGGCATTAATTACGACCGCGTGGTACGTGTATCCGATAATTCATCGGGCCATCCATCGAACCGCGTCCCAGTCAAGCTTCTTTTATGCGATCGACGCATGCGAGATCATGGCCCCCTGGGTCAAGCATCGACGCACAAATCTGCGCCACTTATTTCCTCCTGCGAAATGAACTTCAGTAAGAAATGAACTTCAATAAGAAATGAAAACGCGACCGCGAACTCCCTTCGCGGCAAGAATCCCTTTCTGCTCTTAATTTCGTCCCGTGAATAAATAAATAAAAAGTAAATAAATAAGGAATTCGAAAATAAGTAGTTATATGTATGATACATATCTGAGAAATGCGACGACATGGTCCACAGGGATGGAGGTACGCGGCTCGGCAGCCCGTTTATAATCTTCGATCGATTAACGTCGTTCCGCGTCAGGCAGAAATTCGAGCACAAAGTATACAGGAACAGAGCGGGCCAGGTAATTATACGCGAGATTAATGAATGGTCTGTTTGCCTCGGAGAGTCCCGTCGCCAAACTCCGCCGTGTTCCCCGAAAAGGAGCGCGGCCGAAAGGGCGAACAGGTTCCCGAAACGGCGGAACGCCGGTACCGGGGACCGCTTAAAAATATTGTTCTGCCCCGCCTAGAGCGTCCAGAGGTTACTTAAACATCCGATGTTAAACTCGGCCCCGCCGAGGCCGTAGCGACGGAGCGAAGGGCGTGGACGGCAAGTAGCCCCCGTCGACCGGCTCGTTTCCTCTTCGCCTCGTCGTTTTTTCGTTAATTGCGAGCCGGGCGAGGCAACGAACGAAACACACGGAACGGGCCACGCTTCTCACCTGTTGCGAGCCGTATAAATATCACCCGGGCCCCCGGTCGCTCGGTCGGTTGCCTACGATTTCGCCTAGTTCCATAAACCACCGAGATAATCATCGTGTCTGTCGTTGGTTCGCACGCGCGCGCGCGCGCTCGCGCCGACACAATTCAAATGACTGCCGTTTGTTTTCGTCGTTAAACGGCTGGCGAGCATTCGAGCCGGGGAATTAATACGCCCCCGCGCGGGGAAAGGGTTCACGATCAGCCGGCCTCCACCTCCTCCGCGAACGCTTGTTTACGAGAGAAACGGGCAAGAAAGAGGGAAACGGGGGGAATCGATTATCCGCGCGGTGAATTATGATAATTTGATCTCCCATTCGGCTTTTCAATTATCAACGGGTTTGGGCAGTCGGGGATACGCTATGAGGAGGGATTGTGCGTTACTTGGGCGTGATTTAAATGTTAGAAGGCAGAGGGGTGGTTTCTGAAAATCGATTGGCGTATAACTTTATGCATTTACACTCCTGGATGGCGTTTTGTAAATGAATAAACGTGTATCTGGTAGAAGGTGGCGAATCGGTTCAGAATAGAAATCCAGTCCGTGTAAACGATTAAGGGATGAAGTAATACGAACGATCGGAATGCTCGTTTCTAGAGCGATGTAAGAAATGGGGACTGAATTTTTATTTTCATCCGATTCGCCTCGGTCTACCTTATTATAGAAGGTGAGGTAGCTTGTTCGCTGAGGCTAGATGAAGTCGCGCTATTTGTAGGAAATATGGAACCATAAATATCAGAAAACAATTGAAGAGTTTTAGTAGAAAGCACTGTAAGTGCCAGAATCGAAAAAAAAATTTTTAGGGGAAAATCTTCTACGAGCAAATGATAATACTACAGTAGATATAGAATTTTAATGCAATTTGCCTTTGTAAATAAGTTACCAATAGTGCTAAAGCTCCAATGCCACTTCTGTAGAAAATAATGTAAGATCCAATTGGCTAATTAGCTGGGGGCAAACTCGATTGGCACTTACAGTGCTTGCAAATTTAAATAAATGGCACACTCAGTTTTCTCTATACCTAAGAGGTACAAATACAATTCTTTTTTTCACGAATTTGAACTATATTAATGCAAAGAGGTAAAAAATCTTGTGACCCATTTGAGTTATCGTATACTTAAGCATATTTAACCATCAAAACAATCGAATTTCGCTAAGAATTTAAAGTCAGAGACGTTGTTTCTCTCTGCTGAAAATTTTTATTTTTGCCACTTACAGTGTTTTCTCAAGGACTCTTCAATTCTGTTCCACAGCCCGTATATTCTTACATATAAGTAGGATTGACGTAATCGCAACAGTTGAAAACAACATCCAAACAAGTACAAGACAGACGCCCACTGATATTCGCGATAATACAAGGACTAATTTACCCGTATAGCGCAACCAGGGATCAAAGGTTAATCCCACTCAGAAATCCCGGGAATAGCGGCACATATATGTATAGTATCTATAATACAGTAACGAAGCTGAAATAGACAATCACAGAGCCGACGACAGCAAATAAATTATGAATAATAAAGTCGCGTGGATGCGCCATTATAACAGCAAGCAACAGTCGAGGATCGCGCTTTCAACGCCTCCTCGATACCGAAATAAATATTGACGTCAACGCGGCGTAATTGCCGTGCCTATCAACCAGCGATATCCATCCCGAGATAGACAGAAAAGAGGTGCCTAATTAAACTTTTACGATCGAGGGGCACAGGTATCCCCGGAATCGTTCCTAATCTGTCGATCTTGGAGTTCCAGCTCGCTGAGGGGTTGAGTCCACAGGACCTGTCGCAATCCCTCTGTCTCCCTTCCGTTCCCTCCCAAACGATTCCCTATCTCCGTTTCTCTATCCAGTCCATCTATTCCCTAGCACTCCGCTCCTAGTTTGAGCCTCCGCCCGAGCGGTGTATCAGATTTCCAATGGTCGTGGCGTATGTACTCGGCCGAAGGTAGATTAGATTTTAATAATGCAATTTGGGTTCACGGGGCGGGTACGTGGAACCAAGGAACGGACGGGCAGGGTGAGGCCGCGGGGGCTGGTGGCGAGGAGGGGGGCTAGTTCGACTATAAAACGAGCCGGCTTTCGCCTCGAGGAGGCAAACCAGCCCTGGACCGGGTAATTGTTGGAATTTGATTGGGCCCCGACGCAGCGGCAACCGCGGCTCTGTTGGCATCGGCTGCGAGTCCAAATGTCCCCGGGGCTGTTCTGCGTGTGAATGCGAATTTCAGGGCTTTCCAGGCGAAAATTGATAATAGAGGGGAGGGCGGGGAGGGGTGGCGAACGATCGGGGCCACCGACAGGGTTCCTTTCGAAATGGAACGCCAGAAATCCTGTCCCGGGCGCCCGGGATAAATGGCAAAACTGCGGGGCGAATATTCTGTCCCGGGTTAAAACCGCCCCGCGAGCGTAACGCGGGCGCTTTTTAATTCGCCACGCACGCTGGAGGAGAAAGAAGGCAACGGAACGCTGCGCACTGTCTGTTCTCCCAGCTTCTCATTTTCCCGCGCTCTGTTTCCTCGCTCAACTGTTCGCTTCACGTTTGAGGGGGCTACAATTGGGTGCCCCACTTTTCCGGGCTGCGAGTCTTAATGTCACTCGATGCCGGAAAACTCAACTGAATTTGATTTTTACATGCTGATGTATGTGCGAGATTGTGAAGGTGTAGGTGTCCTACTCCTGTTTCCTTAAATTTGATAAAGTTTGCGAATATTTTGAGCATAATTCACGGTGGGAGTGACACTTCCTGCCGCGAGGCAGGGGGTTAAATTTTGACTTTACTTGATTACTTAATTCAGTGTCCTGTTAAATATAGGGTAAGTCCGGGAGAGTTCGACCACCGGTAGAATCCGGGCAGTGTTGATATTTTAAGACTGGCGCAAGGCACGGCACTGTGTGTCATTGACACAAAAGGAATGAATGCGCTTGTTGTTGATCTTGCATTGACCATTGTCACAAATCTATATTTAAATTATAGGAAACACTTAAGACTTTATGCGAGTCTGAAAGTTTTTAGACCAAGTTACAGTGCTAGTGATTTAAAATTTAATGATAAATTTAATAATTTAATTTAAATTTAAATTTAATAATAAATTTATTGATATTTAAAGGACAGGTAAGTTTATTTACACTATTCCGATATTGGGGGATATAATATGCATACAACTACAGTGTCACCCCAACAATACGTGTGTATTGGTTTTTAATTTATTTTCACAAGGTGGTCGATCACTGCCTTGATTAGGGGATAGTCCGACCACAAGTGTTTTTCTTACTGTAAACCCATCGTCAGGTTCAGGGAGCGAAAATTCCATTCTACAAGATAGCGATATGTCGTTAAGAGACTGGGACGAAAACGAATGCGTGGGATGCGGAAAAAAGTATTTCGAAATCTCGAAAAGCGACGATTGGATTAAATGTGTGTACTGAAGCCGTTGGTTTCACGATACTAGATGCTCTAGGTACAAGAATGTTGGTGATTTACATGGAAAACTGAAGAAGAAATAACATATCAATTAACTTCTGCGTGTAGTATACTTTTTATAAGCTACACTTTTTGTTACTTTTCAAGGTCGGGCTCTCCCGCAGTGGGTGGATGGTCTAACCCGGACGTGCAGGAAAGACCGACTAGTTGCAGTGCCAATGTTTTTGGTTGAAATTTTCAACTTGAAAATGAAAATAAATATTTGAAATTATCGCACACTGTAATTTATATATATCCTAAATTGCTTGGGCTTTGTTTTAATTTGCGCAAAACGACAAAAATTTGAAAAACAACGATGCTACAATTTCTTTTCCAAAAAGTGGTCGAACTCTGCCGGACTTACAATACCATTATCAGGATTGCAGAGTTATATTCTCTCCATCGTTGGTTCGTAAACATCAATACAAAAGTAACCTTGTAACTTCGTGCGTTCGATGGGTGCTACATCAATATCGACTTAACGAAGCCGGACGTTTCTGGGCTCGGCTTCGCAATTTGCCCGACATTATCATATTTTAATAATTCGGCATAATTTAGTGGGCAGAGGGAGGAGGGCCTCGTTAAAGGGTGGAAATAAATAAATCGAATATTGAAGTTGGAAATGCGAGATACGAAGTACGCACGCGACCGAATCGTAAACTTCGAAAGCGGCCCTCGATTGTGGACGAGCGGTACAATTTGAAATTTCGGTCACGTCCCATAAATCAAACACCCATCGCCGGAAGCGAGGCGATGATTCCTCTTGGCCGTCGATCATATTACGCGGTGATGATTCATAATAATGAGATCAAGTTCACGAGCAGGATGGCCATTTCACTAAATCCACGAAATTCAGTTTAATCGTGTGACAAGGCACATTTATTATTAATTCTTTGATGAATCTTCTGAAACCAAAAACATTGGAAATCGATCACCTGGCGAGTTCAATTAAATTTTAAATTTCCCTCGAAGGCTAGATTTATTGGGGCAACGAAAATTGTTCTAGAAGTGGGTAATAAGGATACCCTCGACGTTTAGCATGAACTGCAATTGCATCAAACGTTTTCGTGCGAAACCGCGGTATCCATTGTTTACACCTACGCGATGTTCACGCGATTGAATCAGGAACCACCTTGACCGCTTTCCCTCGACCGTCTCTATCTTTGTATTCCGCTGCAAATAGACTGCTCGATATCGCAATACACTCCAAACGGGCATCAATTGTAATACTCAGGCCCAGAATACCTTAAAACCGATGTAAGATACTCACGATCAACGAGATACGATGATCAGGGGGATAATAGTATTGGTCCAAATCTGGCCACCTTACTTTTTCATTGCCTCGATACCAAAGTCTGAGTATATTATAAATACCAACAACGAAAATATGAAGAAATCTTAATCTTTCACGTCATCGTCCAAGTTTGTCTATAAAACGTATGCAGTGCTGGAAATACTGATTGTAAATATTATTGTAAAAATGTGTAGCTCAAGAATTAATTTATGAATCTAACTTTTGAGAGTGATGGAATAAAAGAAAGGTAAGGGAAAAAGTCAAACGGCACATTAATTTGTAGACTTGTGGCTACAGCCGGTACCAGAATGAAGTCAACATATTGGAAATTTAATGTTTGGCACAGTTGAACGAAAATTGTCATTGACGAAAATCGTAGCTTTATTTACAAAACTGTGCAAAACATTAAATTTCCAATATTTTGACTTCATTCTGGTACCGGCTGTAGCCACAAGTCTACAAATTAATGTGCCGTTTGACTTTTTGATTTCAGATTAGCAGGACAGCCGGAATCATGTCAGTCGTCGACCAACATTTTTTCCGCACCATGTCTCTTTCGACAGCTGTAAAGTCAATTCCACTCCATATTTTAACTTCAAAACATTCTGAATAACTGTTCAAATGTTAATAAATATGTAGTACAAATTCCAAGATATTGTGTTTTCATGGTTCGTCAAAAAAGCATTCCCCAAAAAGCGAAAGAATAACCGGCCGTCACATAAGACGACCCCCTTAATTTTCTCAATAGCGGTATTTTGTGACATTCTCTGTTTTACCCTTACCCTTCAAATATTTCCAGTAGGTACTAGTCAGAGCACCAGCTACAAACTTATCTTCAGTATCACGATGACTTCATCCCCTAATATACCCGCACAAACGAATAAACCTCATCCTATGACCCTATCTGTACAGCCCAACGAGATACCACCGCCGAAAAACTGGAAACCGCTGCAGGTCACAACAGAAACTACAATATTCCCGTGTCCGCGGTGGAAATTAGCCGATAGCCTGAGGAGGTGATACCGAGAGAGCAAGATGCACCCTCGCCAACCCCCAAGACCGCAGGGTTTTCGTGGACAGGGTCGAAACGAGCCGGCTCACCGCGAAGACCTACGAGTGCCGCGCGTAGGTCGCGTGTAAAAGGAAGAAGGCACCAGGAGAGGCAAGGCGGAGGAGTTCTCCGCGAGACGAAGAAGGCGCAAGTGCGGTAGCAGCGACGGTCAGATAATTTATTATGGCATTACTCACTGGCGGACACCTCAATGGCCAATGGGGGAGGCCACGTATGTGTGCCCGGTGCCTCCTCCTCGCGTAGTTGATATTATTTAGCCCTCTCGCCTCGGAGCGTGCGGGATAGAGAGGCGCAGAGAGAGCAGGCGAGGAGAGAAGCGCCAGGAGGTGGGAGAGAATGCACCTTAGCCGCGGCCTAAGGTCCAGCAGCGCATAGATCATCCTGGTATACCGGTTTCGTGTCACGTGCATCCAGCACCGCGAATTTGCGGGCGCAGGGAACAGAGAGAGAGAGAGAGAGAGAGAGAGAGAGAGAGAGAGAGAGAGAGAGAGAGAGAGAGAGAGAGAGAAGGGAGAGAGAAAGAGAAAGGTGCCCCCGTCGCTGAGAGGGACCGGTTGCACGTGGATATTTCGTTGTTGGTCATTGATACGAACGGAGCCGAGGGTCGACTGAGATTAACCGACACGCGTGTTGCGCAATACGTCTTGTTAGCGGCGCGTCTCTCCGTGTTGCACGCCGCTGCATCCACGATGCACATCCGGCCCGCGAGCGGCTAAATTAACGCGTCCTTCCTCGCTAGGCGAGCCACAGTGCTCATTGGTATCCGGTTTATCGCGAATTTTCACGCTCGCTGGTGATTGGGCACGGTCGGGTCGTTAACGATTATCCTTTCCGCTGGACATTAGCGATCGGGTCGCTTTCAATGACACTCAAACCTCCCACTTGAAATGTACAACCTACTTTACGTCTCTAAAAATATGAATCTTGGAAGAACATCGAGCTCCGTCATTTTAAACTTCGCCGCTCCTGTTTCGTTGTGAATTACCGAAATCGATCTGCCATCTGTCCTCTTCCTGGTAACGAGGGTGTGCTCCGGGCTCGTCCAACGCGGGAGATGGGGATGAAAGTATGGAGTTAACTACGCTAGGGGCACGGTGACGAACAAGCCTCTCGTCGCTGGAAAATGAGTCTGGCCCGGATGTGCAACACGCCGCGGCACATTACTGCAGCCTCCCGTTCGGTGTGCGGCCGTTAGAGAGGAAGCGGGGTTTATATACGCACAGGCCACCATGCACACGTTCCCCGAGTAACAATGAAGCAACAGGTTGCCGCCCCACCGAAACTTCTATGACAGATTGTGCAACCTTGATGGTCCGTATAACCCGCCCTGTCAGCCCTTCACACCCACCGGGCATTTTATGGCGGGCCGACGAGCCGGCACGGGGCTTTTACGAGTCCCTTTTTGTCTCACAAAAACCAAACAGAACAAACAGAAAACCACTCCCGACGGATCGTAAAAGTTTTCTTCGAAACCACCCACTGGCCCCCGGGTGACTTGCTATTCATGACGCGAGCCGGCTATATGCGTTTCTTGCGTCCCTTTTTATTATCTATCGAGCATCGAGACTTCCTTTCCATTCTCTGCCCCTTGCATATCATTAAATCGAAATACAAGGTACTGCGTTATTAGCGGCCACGTCTGCGGGAATGAATAAACTGCACGGAAATGACAGGTGAAGCTCGTGTAGACTACTGACTCCAAAGAGACTACCGATGAAAGGTAATACGTAGTAGGTACTTATTCCACCGAGTTGTGATGGCCAATTGGTGAAGTGTAATACGTACTATCGAGAGAGCTCAGCATTCTAATTTCTGTCGCGAGATACACTGTAATTAAAATTTCCACGATGATGCATACGCCATTGTAAGAACAAAAACTTCATAGGGGATTGACGAAACGATCCAAAAGAATTCACGACACCACTTAGTGTACAAATATTGTATGTCCACTTTTTGCGAAATTTTTAGATACAACAAATACTTAGTTCTCGACTGTTTCTTTACCCCTACTAATGTATAAAAGTAAAACATTGTTGGTTTGTTTGGGTTTCAATTAAATATTGAATATACATTATATACATCCTAGAATAGATTATAGGCTATTTTTGGGGGCCTTTTTTATTTTGGAAAGACCATAAATAATTCCCGGGTGGAATCGAGTAACGGGTCAGCAAGTGTTGTATAAAAGTCACATTTAGATCTACTCCATTTTGTCAAAAATAATACTTTAGTTTATTGTATGCCCCTGAATCTTATGTACGATTGCGTATTCAAAAAGTGGACATACAATATTTGTGCACTAAGCGAATTCCGAGCAATTTCCGTGTCGATCGTGTCGCCTTCCTTCCGCGCAATTTCCCCGCTCGTGCGCCGTCGATCCAGAAGGAAACGGAAAACTCTCCGCGGCGAGTATTAACGGGAAAAGTTTGGGAAGTTGGCCCGTTCGGCGCTCAGTCAACCGGACTCCGAGTTAAACGGGCGTATACATACGCGGCTAATAAGCCGAGCAGAATCGTAGCCGAGAAAGTCTGTACCGTTTATTAAATTCCCGTGGACACAAAGGAGAACGCTCGAGAGGAAAACTCCCGCCACGCGGGCCGCGCTTTTTCACCAGTCGTCTGCGGGATACCGCGGATAGGTCCGCACTCCGCGGTGAACTATTCAAACGAGGTAATGATCCAGACACGCGAGCCGTCCTTTCGAAGGGCCGAGGCAAGAGGCGGTTTTTTTTCAGCTCCACGTGTACGTCAGCCCGTGTGTCGCGCGTCACCGTCAACCCTGCGAGGCAAATGTACCGTCGACACGATGAAATCGCATTAAGCCAACGAGGCGATCGCGAAAATCGCTCGATAACTGCATCCTTAAAAAGGTAGCTCGGCCGACGGAGTAATTGGCTTTTCGTCGCGTGTTCGCTGGTGCGCGACGTCCTGTTTCATTAAACTGTCCCGGGGGCTCCTGGGAGTCGATTCAGTAAGGATTCACGGCTCGATGGTCACGACGTCACCGTGGATCACAAGCTCGACAGGAATATATTAGGGTACCATGAACGGGCCTATCGTTTTTCTTCAACGATATGCCCTCGTCCTTTTGGGATCGAGTACGTAGGCACTGAGTTCGGTGGCAAATGGCGGGTGACCTTGGTGCCTTACTTTAAAAGTAGGTGCAACTTCTGACTAGGGAATTCAATCCCGGGATACGGGATCCCGGGATCCCGCGATCCCGGCTGTTTTTTGGACTCCGAAATTTCCGGGATTTCATATAACTAATCCCGAGAATTTCGGGATTTTTTAAAAATGTGAATTACTTTATGAACACCTAAAAAATATAAAAATAAACAGAATAAATGAACATAATCATTTCATAATAATAAGAACAATAATAATAATGATTTATTTAAATAATAATATTAAGTCACGTGTAACTAACTAAACTATATTTATTTTAACAGTGACACTCTCACTTTCCGTTATTTCGAAATCGCGCAAATTGCAAATTGAAACTTGTCTGATCACGTAAAGTCGAAACATTGTAGATATGTGCTTTAGCTGCTTTGCTCTTCCTTCGTTCGCATTTCCAAAAATCTTCATAATGGTTTACTGATATTATCTACTTATTCAGACTTTATTATTATTCATGGTTCTACTGTTTTTATTGTTAAAAATGATTTTAGCTTATGTTTCAGACTAATGATAGAAAGTTAGTGTGTTTACTTTAAATAAAAATTTAGAATTTTAGCACATAATAAATCATTTTAATTACTGAATTCTTCTATTACCCAATCCCGAGATTAGTCCCGGGATCCCGAGATAGACTTTAAGAAATCCCGCAATCCCAGGATAGTAAATAATGACCGGGATTGAATTCCCTACTTCTGACTAACACCAAAATGGGTACTTAGGTGGGCTGTTTGGAGACTATATTATGTTAATTCAAAAGAGTTTGCATATTTTCGTTTAAACTTTGCTGCGAAGAAAAAGATATAAAGATATAAGTTTAAATATTAATGTGATTTCCCTTTTATCAATAACTTGTTGACATCGATTTAATAACTGGTCGGGGCCTCGTTCAAATATTCAATGGGTTTTGAGTTGCAACATGTACTGGCTGTAGTTTCTATTACTTTTATGTGTATTAATATCTTCTATGAATAGGTAAATGATTCTAAATGTGAAAGTCACAGATGAAGCAGCAAATGATACATATAAATATAGTTCATTAATATTCTTAGTAGCCTGCGTAATATTTACGGGTTTGTTGAATTCATAAAGCATACATTATTGGGACTAAAATCAACCATCACTGGCTCTCAATTCGGTTCACTGATTGAATGTTGATATTGAACTGATACCTACTCGAAAAAATATATAAAAACAAATGTGTTTCAGCTGAATAAAATCATTTAAAAAGAAGACAAACGTTGGAATGGCTACAGCAGAAAACAAACGCATAGAACGTCACAACTGCGTTCTACGAAATACTCAGACTTTTGAAACGATCTGATATATTTGTAGAAACTTAAATACATTTATCTAACACGTAACATCGATGCAGGGATCGATGATGCCTTTGAACGGTAGTTCTAGCACGATCTCGAGAGTAAAATATACGTAATCAGTGTCTCGTATTAAAGCCCCATCGTGCGTGACTAAAGCCCGCGTCATCGTGCTACCCGCTGTCTAAGAGGAAATTCCGCTAATTCGTGCAGAGTTCGATTAAGCATTATCCAGCCGAAGGTGAAAGTAGCCAATTTCACGGTGCAGTGATCTCAATAAAGACACCGAGTGCGTCGGTGTGCGTACATTGCGATTTTTTTCCCTCGGCCTGTTTTATAGAGCGGCTCGGCGAAGGTTAACTTTTATCATTTTACGCCTCTGTGTACTCGATTAATTCCAGAATGCATTTGCCTTTCTAATATTCCGTTTCTCGCTATCAATCCTCACGCTAGGCTTCAACGAACTGTGGGTCGCAGATTTTTTCTACTGACAACTTAATAAGCAGCTCAACTCAGCTCGTATAATTTCACATAAACCATGACTAACGCGTCTTAAAAAATGAACGAAATACAAGCAACGAAATCTTTTTTCACCCGCAGAAAAGCCTACAAAGCTTTACATTTACAGTACCAAAGCGCAACCCTTAAAAATCCACGAAATGAACTTTAAAACATGTTCAAAACAGAAGACACTTAAATTCTCAATTTACATACTGCCAACTATTCACAAAAGCACCGATCCCCGGTCTATACAGGGACTGCAGAAAAAGAAAAAATGAAGAAAAGAGAAACTAAAAAAAATGAAAATCCAATTAAAATTAAGAAAAGAGAAACTAGAACATAATTTCTGATATAATAATATAATAATCGAATATTATTAATGATATAGCAATATAAAAGTCATATATTTAAATATTTTAATGTTTATTTCTTTATTTCTTTTATTTTTTTCTTTATTATTGTTATTATTATCCTTTAATTCATGATTCCTTTATATGAAACGATATGTTTTTTTATCGTTGAGAAATTGTTTCGAGTCGCAAAATATTTCATACACCCAAGTTGCTTTATAGAGAAGGCCGGCCCAAATAGTTTCACGTTCGAGGCAAAGTTCTGCGCGTGGAAGCGCGGCTTAACGTTCATCGCCACGAGTCCAGCCAGAGGAGCCCTTATCGAAGGCAGGGCAGCGCGGAAGCGCTCGAAACTTCTCCCTCGGCGTGCTTAAGAATCTAATAAACGGTATCGCGATCGGTCCGGCAGCCGCGCGCGTTAAAGACTCTGGCCAGCGTGGCTTGTTGGCCCCGTTGCGTTTCCGTTTCAACCCCCGAGGAGACGAGGGGTTGGATGACGAAGTTTAAGGAGTTCCGCCGTTAATTCGCAGTTTGAGGGGTTTCCTTGGCCGGCGAGGACACACACGAGGAGGGGCGAGGGAAAACCTCGGGATACGATCTAAACGTGGCCAGAGGGACCAGAGGGTGGAAGAGGGGTGGCTCGTGCATCCGGTGGCCACGGAACGAGCAGCCTCTGTATGCCTAAGTCAAGTGGGCATAACCGTGCTACGCTGAGGCGGGTTGTTTGAGTTCGGCAACCGCTACCAAAATGCAACTCCTTCAGGCGTGTTCCGAGGTCGGAAAAGAGCCGGCTTCTCCGCGGCGCCGAAGCGCCCGGAACCCTCAAAGGGGGCTTTTTCCATGCAACCGCCCGTTTCAGCCGCCAAACCGGCCGCTGCTAATTCTAAATAACGCGGGGAGGCTGTTGTCCGCTCAAAAGATCCGGCGCAGAGGTGGAGGATCGCGATAGAGGGTAGCGGCCCGATTGTGTGATAGCGGCCCCGCGTGGGGTGGTCTGAATGGGGCCGTTCTCCGTCGGATTTTTCAACAATCATCGACACTAGCGGAGAAAGCAACGCGGCGCACCGCGTACGAACGGCACCCGGCTACGTCGCGCCGCCTCGAAGGCGTTATTCGCGAGGGCACTCGACCCAGAATGGCGGCGAGTTTGTAACCAGCTTCCGTTCTAATTTCACGGCAACCAGCCTCGATCAAATTCCCGCGGGCGAAGCGGCTGGAGATAAAAAGTTTTTCGAGCACGTTGCCACCGCGGAAAGGTCCGCGAGCGCGGCCAGGCCGAGAGAGTATTGATCCGCCGGCCGCGGCCCAATTACAATATTTTATTGAACTATGCCCGCGTGTGCTTGTCGAACGGAGAAATATGCAGCGCCGTTTATCGCCTCGTTTTCGTCCATCGAGGGTGGCCTGGTAAATGCCGCGACTGTAAATACGCGCGTCGCGGAAAGTTCCAAGCGGACCCGCGAGGAACTTTCCTCGGGAAGCCCGGGCGCGTCGCGCTTTGCGGGCGAATTAATCGCGTCCGCGGGCATTAATCAAATTTTACAGCGGGCACGCATTAACCCGCGTTATTAATCACGCCAGTCGCTCGCTTGAATTCTGAAATCAGGGCGAACTGAGCGTACAGACGCGGTTACGACTGGTTACAGCTATCCAGCTCGACAGCCACTTCCCTCCTCGGCAACTTTCCACTTAGCCCAGGAATCACTCTCACGGTCGGAAGTGACTTATTATTCTCGGATACGATTCTGTAATAACGTTGCGTCAAACGCTGTGTGCAAATGTAAGTTCATCAGGGAGGCCCTTATTTTTCAACATCTGGTTGTTTCTTTTGCTCTCCCCCCCCCCCCATTTTGGTTCCATTTTATCAGAAAGTTTATTGCAATCGGACAATTGGAAAGGGTGGTACTTTAAGACCTGGTCGCCACCCTTTCCTGATTATTTTCTTACGTAATAGAACCATTGTAGGGGGTGAGAGCAAAGAAATACGAAAAAAAGTCGCGAAGTATAAAGAAGAGCCACCCCAGTGTACATCGTCGTTACGTGGTAATTGAAGTACCATCGGTCTTCCTTTATCTCAACAATTGGAGGATGATCAATAATAAATTGAATAAAATTCTCTTTGGACCCATCCTTCACCCAGAGAAATTGTAGCAACAGGGATCCAAGATAATAAGAAAGTGTTTCGATCCAAATTTCACAAAACTACATTCCGTGCAAAAGTGCCAACAAACTATCCCCTTTGTTTTTTTCACACGAGGAACGACATCGCAACGAAGGGGCTCGCCTTGCAGCAAATTGGTCGCGCCTGGCCAGAGGAAACGTAGTCCTTATTGTAATCAACCGGCACCGAGTGATCCTCCACGGAAAAGTTTGCCGGCCGCGCGTGGTGCGGGGTCGAGCGGGGCTAGGATGTGGGTGATATACAGCGGCTCTCAGCAAATTAAATGAGGGTGGTTTGCAGTGCTGACACGTACACTCGTTCGTCACACCCTAACCACAGGGCACCCCTGCTCGGTTACTCGCCGGACAGACTCGCCCCCGCCCGGCCCGGGCAAAATTGAACTGCAACATCGATGATAATGGCGAGGCATACTTCAGCCGTGGCGCGAGCCGAGGAGGCCCAGCATCCGTGGCGATCCTCGCCGCGATCCAACCGGTTCTACCTGGACGTGAGTCGCTTAAAAGTCGGGCCGGAGTATCCCCGGCTACATTTACATCCTCTTTAATTCACGTCTATGTTTAATTTATGGCCCACGTCCACGTTAATTCGGCGGATAACCGGGTTCCGAGGGTCCGTCCGCCCGGGCGCAAGCGTCGCGAGATGAATTCGCCTGTTCGCGGCGGATTAGCTCGCGATTTATCGATCTCGTCTTCGGCTTCCCTTTAGCCCGTTTGCTCTTACCTCTGTCGTATCAAAAACTTTGTATCGAGAGGGAGAAGGGGAGGGAGGATTGGCGCGGTGCGCGACAGTCGAACGAATGAATCATTCAATTTCAGCCCGGCTGTCGTGTCGTATCGTCTGGAAAATTGCAGTATCCGACGAGACCGTTTCATAAATCAAACTTCGCATTTCCCTGCGTCCGCGGCGAGTGAGTCATCCTGGTCGACCCGGGAGATCGAAGCGAACACAGAGCCGGGGACTTTGCTCCTGCTTGGATATACCTACTTTTGCTGTGCTTCGCCGTAAGCATTTTATTACACTTTTTACTTTTCCTACTAATATTTTAAACAGCACTTTTTGAATATTCTGCACGTAGAATGGTCGCGTTTTATCTGTGGCGCTAGTTGGCACCGATTGTACGCCCCAGTGCGAGATGGAGAAGTGTTAATGGGGTTTTTATCACGGCAGGGGAAAAACGGGACACATCTGTAACATCCGATTTTCCCCGCGGCAAATTTCATTCCGTGGATATCATTTAACGAGAATAGTCGCGAACTTCGAATTAAATTTCCGGCTGCTATTCTCTCGATCCCTGCTCGGCTGGATGTAGTTTAGCTCCGGCTAAATTCGAGGAGCGTGCCAAACACGCGAACTTGTACAACGCGATTACTCGATGCCAACGGGGCGACGTTTTAATCTGTTAAATGCGACCGAATCAACGATTTCGATGATTATAATCCCCCGTGCAAGTTCCACTGTGCCGCTTTCGAAAACGGCCCCATCGATGCTGAAAAATGAGTCGAGCCCAGCGACACAGATGCATTATATTCGGAATTTCATTGAACAACAAGAGTTCCACACAATATCCCTGTGTTATCCGGTATTTTCTGAGAGCCTTTTTGCCGCCGATCCGCGTTTATGATCGAAAAGGCACGTCTGAACGATACTACTTGAATTACAGCGAACGTTAAGTGACTGTCCACTGGTGTGACCATTCTAATTTAATTTGCCGGGCCGTTTATCAATTTCAATGAACTGCGAGGCGCGGCTCACGGTGCGTGCCATGCATTTCGATGCGTATCCACGAATTCCGAATTTTCTCCCCGCACCCTGTGATATTTTACAACCAGATCCTATTTTATTATATTTGCCAATGTGCGGCAGAAGCTGTCATGGACAAATGCCGAGGTATAAATTCAAAAATCTATGGAGGAGTCGCTTAAAGATGCAATATTCGTTGTAAAACAGCAACTAGCGCGAAGATTCGTGAAATGACTGGAGATTTGGATTCTTCCCAAAAAAATGAAGCAAAAAGCTCTTTACCGCAGTGCAATCCGGCGTTTCCTCTTCGAGATACACGCAATCAAAAAATGCGCGCGCTGGGAGGCGTTGTTGCAGCGCTGAGCACCCCAACCCGCGCACACAACTTCAATCGCTCGCGTCTCGAAAACGGAGCTTTGGATCGCAAAACGGTAAAGAACTTTTTCACGTATTTTATATCGAAGTTTCACATACCGTACCGTGAAAATTATTTATTACTGCATAGTGAGTTTCAATTGCAATAAATTACCAAAAACAAGAAGCAAACACCGTGTTTTCCAGTTGCAATTACGTTTCCTATCAAGGAACCAATATGTCCGCAGGTCAATCGAGGTGTAAACATTCCGGACAATGCACCCAGCCTTTTGATTCATCGATAAAGTTAGCGCGCGCGCAAAACGACGCTGTATATCGCAAGGAATTATTTTTGATTGAAAGAAACCGATGCTCCATTCAAATAAAAATAGTTTCCCCGGGGTGGAAAGTGTATCATCCGCTTTCTTTACTTCCCTTTTTATAATTGCACAGATTCTCAGTGCTGCTAAAAAGGAAACGCGATATTTCGTGGCTAGGTGTAAACGCGTGGAAAGAAAGGATTTGCAGACACAAAAGTAAGAATTTGAAAGGCGGCAGCTCGGTCTTCGGTATCTTAAACTGCTCCAGCCCCGGTCAACTTAAAACTGATAGCTTCATATCCTGACCTGGCACGGGAGAAAGCGACGTTTGCTACTTTAACGTCGCGCACGCTCGATATTAATGCCCGTTTCCACGAGTGCGACGCCAACGGCGCCGGGATCGCCATAATTTTGCAAAATTGGTCGCCCCCGGGACATATATAACCCGATGGCGCTCGTAACACGAGCCCGTGTATCTTTCGAGGGCCCCGCGATAAAGTTATAATGATTAAAAGGCGACGACTTGATCGCGACACCTGTGCAACGAGCCACCAGCAATTACCAAATGGGATATCATCTGCGTATGCCATTTGCATCGAAATCAGAAGAGAATTTTTACGCTAGTAGAACTTTGAAAAATTCAAATAAAATAGATCGAGGTGAAAAGGTAACCTAAGATAGCTAAACTACTATAGGCCATTAATTTCCGCAGGTAGATATCTGAACTCGCGATCGAAACTGGAAACTGATTACAGGAATCGACATTTGAGATAGAATGGAATCAGAATAAAAATGTAAATGAATTTACTGCTCGATCTAACAACTACGATAAGCCTAAATTCTGCTAAATGGCGATACCATTTCCCAAGAACTTAACGGCGAATAACGTCGTTCAACCGGCAACGATCGCCAATGTAAAACGTTGCGCAAACAGCTGATTATTCAACAACCGCCTGGGGGGTGCAGTAAAAGACAATATTGCAGGAAGTTCGCGGAGGTTGCTGTTCTGCTACGCAGTCTTACTGTATTCCGCTTCATTTCAAGTCGTTAGTGTCGACTCATAAAACGCCGCACCACATACCCTATATACCCTCCCTTAATCTCTTTTGCCGTTATCAGAGCTTGCATATTTAATGCACTTAGAAACCTACGTCTGTATTCATAACTCGCCGTTAGCGCTGATAGCGGGCCCCGTACAGGCACCACGTAAAAAGCATTAGAAAGTTAAGAGCGGTACTAAAAGAGAGTTTCGACCAGCGCGCACAACGGAAGGGTGGGTTTGAAATGATCATATTTTTACCAAAGCTCGAACCATTAATCTCGCAACCGAATAATGTTATTAACTGTTACACGAGCAGCTCCCTGAGGAAACGAACGACCTTCCCCTTTCCTTTCTGCCCCTTAAATATATCCTCGTTTAAGCTTCCAAATTAACGAATGGTGGGGAATTGCAGGGAATATGCATGATAAGTATATTTTACAAGTTCGCGGAAATAATCTCGTGTGTTATCATAAAATCTTCTCCCTGTAATGTTAAAAATTCTCTCCCAGTCACTAAACAATTATTAAACAAATATTCTGTATACAAGAGAATAAAGCGTACGAACGAAAGATTTTTGTTTTCATAAAATTCGCAATAGCGGCTGTGCCCGAAATGAAGCGAATTTCGGAACACCTTCGGTTACAAATTCCAGGAGGCCCAAGTTGCCGAAACTTTTATCGAAACGTTCGGAGGGGCTGGAACTCTTAAAAACACTCGAAAGGGTGTTCCCGTAGGGGAGAATGGCAGAGCTGGCGAACAACGCGGCGAACTTCAGCCGAGAGTTCGAAAGTTACACCGAATTCAGCGGCCCCCGCGGCTCTCGCGATATTACGTACGAAATTATGAACGGAGATGCCGCCTGCCGAGAATGGGCATATCGACTCCTGCTAGCATCGGCTTTCATAAACGGACACCCACACATAGACCGCTTTGCTTTTTCCCTGGGAAATTCAGCAGCTCTCTCTCTCTCTCTCTCTCTCTCTCTCTCTCTCTCTCTCTCTCTCTCTCTCCCTCTCAGGTAAATAATGAGGTGAAGGTTCTTATACAGTGTTGATTAGTGGACGAAAATAGTCCAATATTGCAATAAAAATTAAATTCAATAAAAAAATAAAAATAAAATTCGTAAGGAAGGACCTCTTTACCGAACAGTATACCTATATAGATAACAATGTTTTCTGACAGTATACACAATCCAGCGTTCAGACTGCTTAATGATCGCTGACCCAGTTCAGATTAAGGTTTTCCGATAAACCGTCCAATAATTAGCACAATTATTCTCTAATAATTAGTGTAATGACCTATTTCAAGACTTATCACTTTCTGAAATATCCAGCGGCTTGGGAATCTATTTGGTCAATCTAAATGACAGGTCTGACAAGTCCCTTATATTAGACAACTCCTGTGAGTTGGTTTCAAGATTCTAAACGCGATCTCCGAGCTAAATTACCGTTGAAATCAGGGAATTCTCCTGACTAAATCATACAACAATAATATCTCAATTTAACGACTTCTGCGTATACCTCGACTAACAATTTCATTAGCAAAGTACCACTGTCCAGTGCGCACAAATCACAGAGTTTCACCCTGAAATCCAGTAAAAATTCCAATACTCAAGGGAAGGTAACGGTCTAAAAATCGATTTTTTTCATTCATTTTTCGAATGTTCAACCTTTTAGGAATAAGTGTTAAAAAGGATTTTTGAAAATTCGTAAAATTCCCGAAGTTATAGCAATTTGAGTAGCGACAAATTCGGGCAAATGCATGGGTAATCCCCGGGGGCTCGGCACTCACGTAAAACTTTAAACACGTTTTTCTCGAAACAGTGTTCTTAAAATCGGTGGAACCCGTATCTCCAAAAGTTATTATCCAAGTTATTTTCTAAAAAAATGTCATTTTTGGTAATTTTTTTCTCGTTTGTCTACAAGCGAGTTTCATGCTCTTTAATAATGTTGCATTATTTTTTATTTCAGACCAATGGTTTAGGTTCCACTGATTTGAATGAATTTTTGACGCCTTGACTTTTACGACTCCCCAGTGCCATCTGCAATGATTAATTATATAACAAAAAATTATAGACATTAATTTTTAAGAGTTTAAGACATCCTTAATACAATACAAAAAAAATGTAGTAGTTTTCCTTTAATTAATTCCTAAAGATCATCTATTTTTATGAGCTCTGGACTGGAACAACTCTTTAAGCACTTACCCCATAATATAATTCCCTGTGAGGAGGAATTGAACCACCTACTGGAAGTAAACTAATGGAGGAGCTCTGTATATAGGTACAGCACAGAATTTGAAAAAATTGTAGGAGGAAAGAGGTGCAAAAAAAAAGCAAAGAAATACTGCTATCTTCGGTTAGTAACTTAATCGCCAAATAAAGAAATATTATACTAATTATTATATTCGAAAACTGTGATGTATGAATAGAGATATAAATTTATGATATAAATCCCTTGTGCCCAGAGGTAAGTACCCTTTCCCAGATAGCACACAAACGTCTTAAATACATCTGTAGACAGGCTTCATAGAAACGTCTTGACACAGACATTTCAAAGACGTCCCCTACCTTGGTCGTGAGATGTTCAGACCAAAAACAGGCGTATAATGGGCGGCCTTAAAGACGCCGTGTGCTGTCTGGGTTGTTACTTCACACCTAAATCCCTGCATTCCTAAATTTCCATTTAAACTGTTCATTAAGTCGCCAACAGAACTGCAGTATTCTCACCGCCATAAGATAACCAAGTAAGACGACGAGGTAGTGGTATCCCGCCGCCAACGAAGGCCAATTACCTTGTGTCTCAGCTTCATCGATTCGCGGGAAAACAGCCGCGACTCGCGTCTGCAATTGACGCCCGCGTCCCTCATTCTCGTCACGCGCCATGAAAGCGACACCGGTGAAATGCTAATCCCCGTCAAAGCGAGCTCCCCAGGAAGCCCGCGAGCACCGTGGAATATCCTCGTTTAAACGTCGACGAGAAGTGGCCCTCGTCAGCCTCTCCTCGATATTAAAGAAGCGGCGCGAACGCTTTCAGCGACCGTTTCTCGACCGACAGCCCTTGCCGCCAGAAATCCCTTCCCCGAAATTTGTTTCGTCTTAATAACGAGATCCCGTGGCTCCCGGCGAGCAGAACTTTCTCGGGGGCGAGAGAGGTCGGAGGAAGAAGGCTGGCAACGTGGAGAAAACAGCGGGAGCGATGGGTCGACGGATGGGGCGCGTTTGATTCGCCATCAATCAAATAGCTCGAAGCCAATAAGCGTAGATATCCTTCATTTCTAACGGGAAGTGCTACCACGGGCGCCGCCGATGAAAATAGAAATCTACGCGGGGACTCTGAGTTGTCTCGACCCGAAATCTCGCGTGTCAGAAAGTTGCTGGTTTAAGGGATGATGAGTTGCGGTGCTGCTATAGCTGGCAAGTCGATTGGCCACTTGTCTGACTGTGAGTCACGCCGAATGCAACTTCTACTTTTCTTCCGCGCAAGCTTGCTTCTTTATCTGATAGGCAGATACTCTATGCGCGTGAGTTGCTCCTTCTGGGTCTTATATTATAATGGAGGAGGTGAAGGGACGAGAAATTGAATGGTGGGAGTACATTAAAGTTTTGTTAAGAATGGAAAGTGACGTGGACGATGTGCCTCGATTATACCTACTAATTGATTTCGCGAACCAAATGATTCGTAGTATTAATATCGCGCAGAATAGTCCAGCTCGTAATTAACAGAGACGTTCAAGACTTTGATGAGCTGAGTGCGCCTACGTTTCAGCTAACGCTTCGTTAACCGTTGCAGCGAAAGCTTGCGCGAGAAAGAAGGAAAAGTGAATTACGACGAAGCGTGGCCCGTTATTTGTATTCATGAACGAGAGTTGAATTCAATTTGATAACGTTGCGCGATGTAACAGGTTCAAACGAAGTTCCGCCGGGCAAACTTGATTACGCAAGCTTCGTCGTATTCGATCCACTTCTCTGCGAAATTATTAAAGTTACGAGCTTCCCTTTTAATCTCACACTGAGTGCCGATGAGGAGGGAGGAGCGCGAGGGGAAATGTGCGTTCCACGTACCAGAGGTGAGGCTTTCGTTGGCACGGGGCGACGCGGGAAGACCGAAGGTGGACAGGGCTTCTGTCGATAGTAGACTGCAGAAGAATATGGCGTCAGCAAGTTGGCCGCTTCTCGGGACGGTCCTCCAAGAGAGGCCAGAGTCCGTGAGACTCGGAAGAATCGCATCTTTCACGGGAATGAAAGGGACGTCGAGATTGCACCGGGACGAGATAAAACATGTGCGACTTGTGCTGCGTCGACAATGACCGCCTTTTGTTCTGGTCGCCGCGTGGACGTCATTGAAGAATGACTGCGATCGATGCCTGCAACAGAGAAGCATTCTTCGTGATAGCGGGACTACTGTACGAAATTTCCGAGCAATCGCGTAAATGGACACTGTAAGTGTCTTCTTTAATTTTTATCCGAGGATAATGGAAGCAAGACGGTAACGTGAGATCCCAGGAACAGACAGAGCTTTGAAGAAGCATTTTAAATTGATACTGGTGATCAAGTTTTACCACGATCAACCTGAGCCACTGCTCTTTGCAATAAATATCCCCCGAATGGTAACTGCGGCTCCGCCGAGCAGCTCTCGGTCTCGAGCAGACACTAAAATCGTGCGTATATGTTAAAAAAAAGAAAGCAAAACGCAATTGCCAGCTCGGTTAGCATCGTCAAGAGCCTAGTGCCGCCTTCTATTGATTCATTTTACGATGATCGTAAAGTGGATCGGAGCCAGGTCGCGTTCCCCGAGTTCCAGCGTGTAAGTCATCCCGGGGGCTGGGGCGGCGAAGGGGGAGGCGGAGCTGGAGGGAAAAGGAAAGTGAAGCAGGAAGAGCAGAGAAAGGAAAAGGAACTCTCTCGTTCGAAAAGCGCGCTTGCCCTCTCACGGACAAGTCCGCAAGATATATTGTCGCGTGTATATTTACGAGGAGCCAGCGTTATAAATCACGGGTTCGTCTGCTTACCAGAGAGCATACCGGGTGGGTAGGGCGCGCTGCACGCGCGCAACTCTGTACAGGTTGCAACATAATACGGGGCAACCGCTTCAGGAATGGATTAGAAACAATAAAGTAGGCTCGCGCGAACGGTGTGTCCGATTTCGCCCGTATCGGAGTTACGATCGCTTCCTACGCGGAGACACGAAGTGCGTGGACGTAATTTCTCCGCTGGAGCAACTTGCTACCACTTTAAACGCAGCACGGGTATGTAACGCGTGGTACTCTTATCGAGGAAACCACGAGATAGGATTCAGGGAACAGTCAACGAGGCTGTACACGAGATATCCAGCGCTGTTTATAAACAGCCGAATGGAACTAGTGTTTCTAGGGGCACGGAACTACTGCAACATGAGCTCGATGCAACTCGGGCAAGTAGAGATATAGCGTGCGCCAAAAGTGACATTTTGGAAATAGTCAATTTTCTGTAAAATAAATATCTGTACTGTTATAAAATTGCATTAGTATACTTCAAATGAAAAAGAAACAGGGAATGTCACAAAACAACTTTGGTAAGAAGAAAATTAAGTTTTAATACCTTAGTCCACCAGTAAATACGCAAGGTTCAATGAATTTAATTTTCTTCTTAAATAATTTCATGTTCTACCTTGGCGAGAGAAGCTTGAAGCTTATGCTTAGGCAAATAGCAGACACATTTCCTGGTTTTAAACAGCACCTACTTATACCAAGTATTTAACGTTATCTTGTGGGGGTATTTGAACTTTATAACCCTTTGTAATTCAGCAGTTCACAAAACAAAATACGCTATACGAAAATCACAAAATCATGAAAAATGGATATTCCTCGTTGTTCCTCTTACCCATCAAATATGTCTACTGACCAATGTGTAATACACACTTGTAACTCATAAATGCGTTTTCTAACATAAGAAATTGAAGATCTATTATCTAAAATCTGATACATCAATCGGTAATAAAATTCCTAAGTTATGTCTCTCTTTCATTAAATGCCCAACACGTCCATACAAACCTCATCGTTTTCGGCCGTCGAATTCATCGACGAAGTGGGTCCCGCGTATTATGCTACACCCTGTACGTACCTTCCCTTTACGTGTGTACGTACCGTAGCCGGCCAATGTCGACGTAATGGTTTTTCGATAATTGTGTAACTGTTTCACATTGCTGGCCGGTGAAACACGGCACCGTAAACGCTTTACCCCCTTTAACGACCCGGGTCTGACACGATCCCCCTGGCTGGCCACTTACTCTCTCGGTCTCTGCGCCGATACCTGGTGCATGGATTTCCATTCCGTCTCCTCTGACGCATACGGCAAACGTGGATGGAATGAGAATCACCTTGGCACGCTTACCAACGGGTGTCACGCCCGTTCGACGATTTTCCTGCGTCGATTATCACCGCCGCGATCGCTCTGCTTTTTAACCGTTCACACGACCGACAGCTTTGGCCACCGGAGACACGATCCGGGGCTGGAAATATGCTACCAGCTTTCACACTAGTCACCAGTCGCCTGCCGATCTTACGTGGGGATGACTACCATCGTTCACTGAGGATGGCACAGGAATTAAAATTGGTAATCTATCAAATAGTTAACTAAACGCGGGCTCTATTGCAAATGGATGCAGCAGTGCAGTGGCGCATTCAGGATTTAATCTTGGGGGGAGCCGAGTTCAACGGATGAAAATATTTTTAATGCAAATTCAATATAATTCAGTAGGTAATTATACAAATTTATTTAAAGAATAGCATCCAGTTTTCTTTTCGTTTTCTAAAGCCTCTTCTTTGGGGGGAGCTAAGGTCCCTTGGCCCCCTCTGGATGCGCCACTGCATGCATTGCATATTATTGGTCAGAGATGGGGACAATTTTTATTTAAATATTTCATTTTGCCCATTTCTTTTATTGGTAATATCGTTTACCACGAGTTGAAGTCTAAATACATACACTTATCAGTTCCGTAGCAGCGTGCCAGTGGTGCGAAGAAGAAATCCTCTATCCCCTCTTTTCAGAAATGACACGTGTGCAGAGACCTTAAATCCCCCAAAGGTAGAACTGTTAATAAGCGACTGTGGGACCTTCGAACCTCGTCAAAACTGAGTCCTCGGAGGAATTATATCGAGACCCTCTGCTCGTAAATCGGCGAGCGTCCGCGACTCACTGCGCCGCAGAGTAAATAAAGCGTTCTTCCTGCCTGCCGTGTAACTCTCTCTCTGCCTGAGGTATAAATATATTTACGGCTGGTCAGAGGTGCAACAAGCATTATTATATTTTGACCAAGTCGAAAAGGCACCTCCTTAAAATTGTTGCGCGCCGGCTTAGCCGGGCTGCGCGTGAATCCGAGTCGACCCTGGGCCACAATGGTTATACGACGCTGTAAATCGTAATTCTTCCGTGCATCTCTCGAGCGTACACATCATCGACGGGATTTTCGGCTTATCTTTACTGCCCCGGTGTAAAAACGCCTCTGACAAAGGTGTTCCCGACACGGTCGCCATTCCAAAACTGAACTATGTCCTTTCGCCACTCGTCACTCTCTTTCTCTCCTATCCCCCTTTTTTTATCTGCGCACACAGAAAGGGAGTTTCTCGTAGTTTCCGACGGGCCGACACGCACAATGCTACGGTCTGTGGGACGTTGGAAAGATAATAGCAATCGATGACGCGTGGTCGACGTTGATTAACGGAAATCAGTGATTAATGCCACTCGCGTGGTATACTCGGCTCAGCCTCGAATACAAATGCGAGCATTAGTTCTCGCGGTGTGTAGTGACAGTGAATGAAATCTATTATTTTGATGGAAGAAGGCTATAGTCGCGGAACGGGATAAGATTAAGACTTATTTAATTGGGGTGCATCTGGACGGCTGTTGTTCCAGTTCTGCGTGCAATCGCGTTGCGTTCCTTTGGGGTCCCCCTTTGTCTTGGGACTTTAAGAGTTATTCAAGATACAGTAATTTAATTTTTTGCGGGCACTATACCGCATTCGTCATTCTAATTTTAAAGAAATCAGTTTCGGGTCGAATTCTTTTCCCATTTTTATGAATTGAGGCATTTGATAGGCCTATGTGCCCTTTTTCTTTAAATCCTTTAAATCAACTCAGGTGTGTGTTATACATATAATATATCGAGGATACTACTTCTCTCGCGTTCAGATTAGCTAGATGCTGCTTTACATAGTCGCGAGCGGTTGCGCTGCTGTATTGTCGTGCAATACCTACAGTTAGTAAAAAAAGTATTTGTACACTTTTTTAAATCGCATAACTTTCGTAGAATTGGTCCAAATGATGGGAGTTTCTTTTGCGAAGCTAGAGGGATTAGTTTGCTAAATGATGTGTTTCGTCGTTTTGAAAAAAAAAATACAATTGGTCGGAATAGCGAAAAAAATAGTAAAGGTCGTTTTTAAAACTTTTTTTGTGAGCTTGTAATGAAAATTCAAAAAACCCGTTTGTAGATTTAAGTAAGTTATATACGTGCCTAAAATTTCATCAAAATCGGTTGACGTTGCTCTGAGCTATGAACGCTTAAAGATCGTAGAATAAGCTTATTCGACGATCTTTAAGCGTTCATAGCTCAGAGCAACGCTAACCGATTTTGATGTAAGCGCGTATATAACTTACTTAAATCTACAAACAGGTTTTTTTGAATTTTCATTATAGGCTCACAAAAAAAAGTTTAAAAAACGACCTTTACTATTTCTTTTTTGCTATTCCGACCAAGTACATTTTTTTTCAAAACGACGAATCACATCATTTAGCAAACTAATCCCTCTAGCTTCTCAAAAAAACTCACGTCGTTTGGACCAATTTTACGAAAGTTATGCGATTTTAAATAGTGTACAAATACTTTTTTACTAACTGTAAGTACTTTTGTTTCATAGTGGATTTTGTGTAAGCGAGGAAATATGGAATGTGAGGTGAGTATCGAATCCGCAAGGAAAGAAGCTAATTTAGAAAAGAAAAAATTGATTTGGAAGATAGCTTGCTGCAAAAAATCGAAGACACTAATACTTACTTAAAACATATCATTATTTTATTATTTTTGTGCTTCATTTTGTATTTTTTACTTAAGTAATGTATAAAAAATGTGTAACGAATTAAGTAAATAAAATTATATTTAAATAACTAAACAAAGAAGCAGTTTTGTTACGATTTTACCAAATTTATGGAAAAAGGGCACATAACCCACTTGCTTGAAACTTATAAATAATGGCACATATCATTTTCAAATCATGACTTCTGTTTTCAGAACGTTTGAAGAACACGAGAACTATATCTCTAAAAAAAATGGATTTAATTCAATTACTTTTTATTAAGTTATACTACATATAATGAAAACTTCGAAGTCGATTTTCTTGAAATGGCATTTTGGCGTACGTGCCCTTTTTCCATCAAATGCCTCAATTTTTTTCAGGAATAATTGACAGTTTTCATAGAAAATTTTCATTACCTATCTTTGGTACGCTGTCTTAAGAGACTATACAAAAAAAATAAATAGACAAAAATCCATAAATTTTTATATATTAATTAATCTTCTAGACCTCCCCACGCAAGCTGGTCGAATGTGTAACTATGGAACAGCAGCCTGCTGTCAGCAGGTCCTAAATCAAATATAATTCTTTTTTAAAAACTATACCCACACAGCACCATAACATTGCAGCAACGTCTCTGCAATATTGCGCTGCAAGATTGTAATGTTTCACCATAACATTGCAGAGAGGTTGCAGGTTCAGTCCTATGTCCGTCTTCGCAATATTGCGGGTGTGTATTTTTGCAATGTTGCGGCAGCATTGCAAACATGTAGTCCTGCAAAGTTCCGGCAATGATTCTGTCACGAAACGGCAAAATTGTGGCAATGATCCTGCAACTCTTCAGAAATATTGCGGTGCGAGATTGCAATGTTGCACCGTATCATTGCAGGGAAGAAGTTGCAGGTTCACTCCTATGTCCGCCTTAGCAATATTGCAGGAGTACATTCCCGCAACGTTTCGGAAATTTTACAGCAATGGTCCCACCGCAACATTTCGGGCAGTGAGGGACGCGACGACATGAATGTGTGCAGAATCGTAGTAGTATAACGCCCGTGTGTCTTTTTCTCATAGAAAATATTTTTACTCCAGGGGGATTCGAACCGAGGGCCTGTAGGAATCATAGACGAACACTTTACCACCGCAGCTACAACCACTGATTGATAAGATTGCTTACGTATTCGAACTTATACTCCTACCGTGCAAAACTTTAAACTCAAATTATTCAAAAACGAAGGCTCATTTGACAAACCTATTAGGCACCTTTAACACTGTAGGTGCGGACTCTAACTTTAACCCGGTGTCATTTTAGGTTAGGTTGGAAAGTAGTCTTTAGACTAAACCTTTGCATTTGTCTTTTCATCTCTCTTTTCTCTTGCTTGATTATATATACGTGTTTGTGAAATAAAGACGTTTAATAATAATAATTTCACACATTAAAATATATAGTATCTACTCTATCTAAACAAATTAAATTCATTTTCAAATCTCTTCTATAATTTAAATTCATGTACAAACAACTCTCACAATAACACTTTTTTCATTTCTTCAACGGCCAACGAGAAATTCTAGCATATTCAGTTAAAGGAAACATGCTGTAGAATCTACTCGACGTCATATTTCAAATTTCGTCAAAGTCATAGTTGCTTTAGAATATTACTGTACTGTTTCTTCAATATTTCCACTACAGTATTGCACGGCAATATGCAGGCAATTTTGCTGGGTCGTTGCCACTGAAACATTGCACATCGATGTGCGCGCAATATTGCCGAAATATTGTAGGATCATTGCCACTCCAATAATGCACGGCAATATTGCAGGAACGTTCCTACAATATTGCAATGCAACCTGCAACAACGTAATATTGCAGCAACGTTCCTGCAATACAGCTGCAACGAAGTGTGCTGTATGGGTATGACTGTAGTTTCTGTTGTACGTATGGATTCTTTGATTGCAAACAAATTTCTTTAAATACGCTCGAAAAACTGTCCATCTTATTCGCGGATTTTGGAAACTTTTTTACAATAATAATTTGTTTAAGAAATCGGTACGCATAACGGAAACTACACTCATATAGATTATAAAAAAAATGAAATTTGATTTTGGCCTTGCTATTCCATAGTTACATAATTCGACCAGCACGCGTGGGGGGGGGGGGGTGTCTAGAAGATTTATTAATATATTAAAATTTCTAGATGTTTTTCTATTTATTTATTTTTTTGTATAGTCTCTTAATACAGCGTGCTGAAGGTAGGTAATCAAATTTTTCTATGAATACTGTAAATTATTCCTGAAAAAATATCCTTAAAAATGGCTTACTTTTCCGGCCGTCATAGTGGCGTTTTCCCTTAATATCGATTCGAACTGCGAAAGTTGATGTTCACGACCGTAATATACTGTCACGGTGTGGTGGACGTGACAGTTAATATGTTAAAGCATCAAATGAGAAAATAACCCGGTGAGGAATAAAGTCATCCGAGCAGATGATTCCCTGACCGTTTGCAGCAGGGTACTGCAACGGTCGCGGCGATTCAGTAACTTTCATTAGTAGCAACGCGCACGTGTCTAATAGCTCGAAATCCTCACAGCGAGCGCCTCTCTTCGATCGTTTCAGCGCAACCCGCCCCCTCTCGCAGCAAGCGCCGACTGTAATTTATAACGAACTGTTACAACAAAATAGCAGCATCCAATTACGGCGCCTCGCCTCAGACAAGTGTTAACGCTTCCATGAAGTATGCAGGCCCTGATAACTGCTCCCGGTAACCCAAGAGTTATGGTGACGGCCGCGCGAGGGCTGAGAAATTTCGATTGAAAGCAATCATCCCCCGCTACTCAGCCCTTCACCAATCTAAATTTTCATGTCTTCCATTTTTTTTTGTGCGCGTCACAATTCTATATAAGTTCACTTCTAGGGGACCGTGATACACATTGAACACGTCCCGGTAAATAAAGGTTTTGTTTCCTTATTTTATTTGTTCACTTTTGTATTCATTTGCTTTTTGTAATAGTTAGTAGTTCTCTTTGTGTTTGATGTATTCTTTACTTGTTCAGCTAAACAAATCCAATAAATCTGTAGTTGTAAATAATTTTGCTTTCTCCTTTCTTATCTTTTTGCGAATGCTTATATGGGTCATCGCTCCCAAAAGACGAAGGCCATCTCTCCCAGCACCTTAGGAGAAATGGCCAAAAGTCATGACTTCAGTTTTTCTGAATCAGCATCGAATTCTGAACATTTATTTATTCTGATGAAATAAATAATGCAAGGGTTAGTTTTAATAGCCATTTTATCCCAGGTGAACCGACTGTCCTCAACTCATCCTGATACCATAATTCGCAGAAGGTAAAATATTGTAGACGGAAATAAAAATTTGAGGAACCATGTATTAAAATTTCAATATCCACCAAGTCTAAGAATACCTACCAAAACGACCAATGACCAAAATAATGGGCAACCTCATTAGCAAGGGCCAAGCCAGTGGTCTCCTAACGGCACGTATCGTGACACCAAGTGGAATCATTGGAAGTAACGAGACACCCACAGCACGCACGCGGCCCTCGTCGCGAATATCACAATTCATGTTCGACGGCGGGAGGGCCGGCGATTTTTCTGCCTCGGACCACGGTGTCCGCCTTGGGTTACGGGCTGCCAATAATTTATAATGAAACGCCGTATCTTTTGTTGGCCGGCGAAATTGATTATTGCCTGTTGTTTCCTCGCCAGCGAATCAAATTTCACGCTTGTAAATCATGTGGGTTTAATATCGCCGTGGCGGCGTTGCGCACCGGCACGCAGCAAATAACCCCCATCCTCCTTCCATTTTTTCACCCATGCTCCCATCGCCAAACTCTGCCCATCCCCCGCCGTCGCGGCGCATCCACCCCCGCGATTCGCATGCCACACGCTCCCACCGTACGGGAGCGGATCCCCTTTCCCTCGCTCGCCACCGACCATTATCCTCCGTTTCGTGACCAACAGGCATAAGACACCCGCGCTTCGGTTATCTAACCGCGAAGTTACACCTCCTGACCTTGCGAGTTAACGGTCTCGGTGAAAAGTATGACGCCCTTGATAAACGTGGGCCGCGCGATAAAGAGGTCTCGATAGTCGCCATTTAGCGGCGACTTGCGAGTACACTCGTTGGTTCTTGCCGGGGCGATTAAGGGCCGAGGAGGAAGCGTTTTCATGGGGGGCTAATGGAGTTAAGGGAGGGGAAACTGGGGTGGGTTCGAGGGCGTCTTTGAGTTGGTTGATTTGAATGTTAAGGGGAGAAAGATTTTAGGGACGCGTAGTGGAATGAAGGGGGTGGTTCTTGTAAATTTTGAAGAGTACCTTATTATGGGAATCCTTAAATATGTATTGAAATCTTAGGCCTTGCTCGTTTAAGTTGTTAATCTTCGTCGAGAAGATTTTGAGAACTTCTGCTTTCAGAAGTATAAAGATTTTGCTTTTTTTTTAAACTGTGCAGGCTTGTAGAGGACCGTAAGGGAAGTATCAGGCAATTTTCGTTTGCGCCCGTTTTTGGTTCTACAGAGTGAAAACACCCTTTAAAGGTTAATGTGTGATTTCCTATGTATCTCGAAAATTGTAGTAGATATAAAAAAAAGATTGCAATGAAAACTTAACGACTTTTTATGCTCTATAGAACTATGTAATCAAATTATTTAAAATTTGTAGTATAAATAAAAAATCGTTCCTCGTTACAAATTTCAAGTAATTCGATTGCATAGTTCTATAGAGCATAACAAGTCGTTACATTTTCGTTTCAATAATTTTGTATATCTACTATAGCTTTCAAGATACATAGGAAATCACGCGTTCACCTTTAAGGCGTGTTTTCACCCTGAATAACCGAAGATGAGCGCGAACAAAAAATTACCTGATACTTCTACTGAGTCCTCTACAAACCTTCGCCGTTTAAAAAAAATTGGAATGTTCAGGTAACCAAACTTCCTTGTGAGCAAACCTCATCTTCCATCGCAAATTCAAAACGCCACATAAAAAGGAATCAGCTGGAATCTAAATTAGTGAATTACCTACCGGTCAGTGCTAGAATGTTAAAATTAAGAAGTTAAAATGAGCTAAATGCCAATGGAAGAAGGTTTCGAAAGCAAAGCCTGCCTCCGAGCGCGATTTCTAGCGGATCCAAGGCCACCAGAGATTTTACCGGCTTGTCGCCGGATTCCAGACATACTTTTCTCGCGAAACGGACACGAATTCTCGATCCCGATCAAGAATACAGATAGCCATAGTCCAGTTTTTAGACGCGGCGAGCGCTTAGGCTTGCTTCATCGACAGTCGATCGCGAACCGGTTCCCGTCAGGCTGATAATGAAATTTCGTTTCAGATTTCGTTCCCTGTGCTGGCTCGCTCGACGAAAAGCCCGCGTTATGATTTATGCCGCGCTCTTGTTGTACCCGCGGTATTTCGTGTGACATTAGTTAACAAGCGGTACAGGTAATCTTGTGCAAGCCGCAATTAGAGTCTGGATAGCGGGCCCGATAAGCCGGCCGGGTAGATCGATCGTGATTTCTGTACGCTGCATGCTCTCCACGGGGCTTGCTCGTATTTAGAACGTGGCGCGTTGTCGAGAACAATGGAACCAGTTTCTGATGAACGATCGGGAAGGAGCTGGGATTAACTTCGAGACACTTTGCGGTTCATTGAAAGTCAACAATGAGAGTAGATAGAAAAATCCACGGGACAGAGCAGGGAAAAATTGCACAACTCGTTCGACCTTTGAAATTCCTCCAATTTCAGATACGAAACCTGAGGGACGTATTGCTCATTCCGGATATGAAATCTTTGGGAATATCTCAGACCAGAGTTGGGCATTAGTCGAGAGATCTTGGGATAAAAATTTAAAAAGAAATGAAATTCGAGAATAGAATAAATTTTTATCCGAATGATCGCGAATAAGTGATTTCATTTTATTTGCGACTCATATTCGAGATCATTCAAATAAAAATTTATTCGCTTTTCTCGAATAACATCATTTTGTTTGAAATTTGTATTCGAAGATTATTGGAATAAAAATTTATTCGAAATAAGAATTCGAAGTTAATTGGAATAAAAATTTATTCGAAATAAGGATTCGAAGTTAATTGGAATAAAAATTTATTCGAAATAAGAATTCGAAGTTAATTGGAATAAAAATTTATTCGAAATAAGAATTCGAAGTTAATTGGAATAAAAATTTATTCGAAATAAGAATTCGAATAAAAATTTATTTGAAATAAGAGTTTGAATAACAATTTATTCAAATAATGCCCAACTCTCTTTCAGAGTTAAACACTTCTTACTTATCGCCACGAGTACAATATGTCTCTAAATTCTTCCTCTAAGTCTTTTTACAGATCGCCCTGTATGTCCAGCAGCAATCACAAATCAGCAGAGATCGTCGAGTCCAACGAGCACATTGTACCGAGGACAAAGAATAAAGAAGAACTGGAAAATCCTTCCTTGAAGGAATTCCACTGATAACTTAATCTGAAAGCTACAGAAGCGAAACTGCACCAAGAAACCATCTGGAAATAAGGAAGCAAGCAGTGGAGCTACAAGGAAACACTTCATTAACGCCTCTCAAGAAAATCGGTCTACATTGTATTATTACACCGTCAGTGCCTCCGTAATAACGTTACAACTATCAACCCTTTGCACACCAAACTGCACCACCCTGCGCAAGCAATGTCTGACGTTCTGCCCTGAAACGTGCCTCCCAGGCATCCGCAACTTTAAATTAAGTAACGTTACGAGCTAATTTCGTTGCAAACAATAATTCAAACTTCTTGATCGATCACCGTACAAATTCAAAGCTCAAAGGGCTCCACTTTAACCCTTCGTGATCACACGGGGTGTATCGCACCTCAGGCATTTTTTCTTTGCCAATATTTCTGTACATTTTTGGACATGAATATTAAAATTTAAATGTTTGGTGAATTTTAACAAAAAAAATCGCTTTTTTCCACAATTATTTTTTCAATTATAAATTTTATCGATTCAAAAGTTGAAAGATTCAAATATTCTAAAATGGTAAATGTGGCCAATTTTTGATTACAAGAAGGTGTGACCACGAAGAGTTAAAGTACCATATATTTATAGAATGTATCACTAGAAATGAAGAAATAAAATTCTATAACAAAGCGTAAACCGACTCCACTGTTGCTTCACACATAATTTCCCTCTGTTCAAGGGTCTCCTCCACAAATCCCATCAAAGGCTCCCTCATTTTCTCAAGCTCCCTCCAGATCGTGGAAATTAACCACTTTTCGCGGCGCGTCCGGCGAATTGTTAATTAATTCAGCCAGAATGCAGCGGGAATATGGGGGATCGGTGTCGGGGCGCACACGTTCGTCAACAAAGAGGCCAGCAATTAATTAACCAAAGTGGCCGCGGCGCGAGGGGGCCGGCCGGGGTATTGTTGCAGTCCACGGAGCAAGCGACCATTGTTGGATGCAGGACAGCTCTCGCGCGTCCACCTGAAACCGTGTCCTTGTTTCCGCGTCCTTGCGCCAGCACGAACTTCCTGCTCTCCCTTGGTCCGTGGCAGGACGACCTGGCTCTTTCGACAACTCCGTGACCATTGTCGCGCATTGTAAACGCCCCTATCAATTACCCTTCGCGATTTATCGCGCGGGCGTAAAACCGTCGCCCCCCAACTCGCCGATTATCGAGCCGGGACGGCGCGGCGATCGTAAAAAGGGCAATTTGTGCCCAATTATCCGCCACGATTGCTGACCTCGCGATTCCCCCACCGCGCTTTCGTTGTTTATCGATTCCACGGCGATCGGAAGGCGTGCGTCGAGGTTCATCGGGTAGATTTAGATCGCTGTGAGATTCAGGGCTCCTGATAACCCTTTTGCTGTTTGGAATGCCGCAACAAGGGGCGAGTTATACACCAGTCAAACGATTGTGGCTGATTGAGATTCGATTGTGTCAAATGAATAAAGTAAAGTGGACGACGCGCGGAGTTTTAAGGGGTTACGCCACCCTGAAAGATTTGAAAAATCGATTTTTCTTTTTTTGCATTTCCTTATTACGTTAAGTTTTAAGAATAATTTAAGTAATGGTAGACGCAAAAATTCCCCAAAATAGCTGAGTTATAGACTTTAAACCAGGCGCGGATGTCGATATTCCGCAGCAGGTTGCGACCATTCTACTTTTCTTCTTTTGCGTTTTTCTCGAAACTACATTTTCAAAGGTTATATATCGAATATCTCCAAAACTATTTGTCCGATTGATTTCAAACTTGGTACGCATTTTCTTAATGGTATTATCTACAATGTAGCGTATCATTTTTTCATGCGATAACCCATTCGTATATAACAACTGTTTTAAGTTCGTTTCGTCAGGTGAAAAACGAACAATTTTCTTCACCTTGCTCTCATTTGTGCAATAATTTTTTTTTCTGAAATCCGTAGGCTACATTGTAGGTATTTTATTAAGGAACACGAAAATCATCATGTTTTTCATGTCAGAGGAACCAGGGCGTTATAATTTGTTATATCAGTCGCGCGTGTAACGGCGGACGAGCTTCGCGGGAGAACAAATAACTCGGTCATTTTTTAATATTTTTGTACAGTATTTATACCACATATGCACTAATACATGCTCTATACATAAGAAGAAAAAAATAATTTTCAACCTCATGGTATCAATAAAAAAATCGTCTAATTTAGTGCTGTTTCGAGCGCCTCAGGGTGGCGTAACCCCTTAAGCTGGCTTTCATATAGGCATTATTGCCACAAGCATGTGGAGATGAATGGCACATATTATCTAGACGGTGCTACCTATCACCTAAAAAAATATTTAATTATATCTTACTGAGACTATCAGAACTTAGAAGAGCAACAAAAAAAATTGAATTATAAGTTCTCCGCTTGTAGAATCAAAATTGAAAATGGATATCCTGGCGAATCCTAAGAAAACACACTCACTGAAGGTCCGGCTTCAGTGGACCTGCCTGGAGACCTTTTTGTCTTTGCCAATATTTCGATGAACTTTTAGACCTTAATATTAAAACTTAAATATTTGGTGACTTTAACAAACAAAACCGCTTTTTTCACAACTATTTTTTCAACTACAAATTTCCACATATCAAAACTTATATTTCGAAAATTAAAAGATTCAAAAATTGGAAAATGGTAACTGAGAAATGACGCTGGAGATGCAGTGAACCCCACGAGACCAATTTGTGATTATAAGAAGCTGTGATCACGAAGGATTAAAATTCTTTTGAAGGTTTATATCATTCATTTAACTCGGTTTCGTGTGAGCGATGAAACATCGTTTTTAGGCTACTCATATTGAAAATTAGGTTACAAAATATTACGTAAATCGGTACCTGACACCCTCTCCCCCTTTGTCAGAAAGCGTACAAAATTCGCGACCTCCTCCCCCTGCCACAAAGCCTTACGTAATTTAAGGACGACCCCATAACTTGAAGAATCTCTACCATACATGAGAACATACAAATTTCCACTTGGATTATTCTGTATCTGATGAATAGAAATGGCAAATAAGAATACCACACATTTCAACCGGAGCCAACTCCAGAACACTTCGAAATCACCATACGAATGCATTATCGCCCTCGCAATAAGATCCTCAAATGGATATCCTTAACCCAATTACCCGTGGCACGGGCGCCATCCGAAATAGAAGAAAACTGTCGCCGTGGATGTCCTCGCCGTTGTTCCCGGCGGGAAATGAACGCGTGCGCAAGGAATCTCGGGTATTATTGGCTCCGTTCCGGCGATCTGATTTCCGTTTGACCCGGTTCCGCGACTCTGTTGGCTGCGAGTACAGGAAACGAGCCGGGGAGGGTCAAGGTCGATTGTTCTATCAGCGCGAGAGGAAGAGCCCCGCTCCATCGTTCTCTGATTATCCCTTTCGTCGCCGATATTCAGCCGGTGTCAGGTTGAGGTTTGCTGAACGCGAAATTGCAGTTCTGCGAATCAACGGCCGGCAGACAGGCCCGGTGAATGACGACAGAGGGGAGTAACAATGATCGCATTCATCGTATCAAGCGCGCAGTCAGCACACCACTCTTCCTCTGTTGCCAGCCGAGAGTGTGATTGGTAGAAAGTGATTCCCTGACACTCGCCGGGGGCCCCGAGAGCTGTTGAAAATCGTCAACCGTTCATTCAGGCACCGTTCACCGATCCGCCGACTCATTCCAGCCTCGCCTGTTCACGGCTCCTCCGCCGCGGTGATAAATTAGGCGCGCGGACTCCGTTTAGAAAGCATTCGATCGAGATAGCGACGATCCTGATATCCTAGAGTCCCAGGATGTGGGACGTCTCGCGGTTGGCATCGCGAGGGGGTGTGAACCGTGACGTTTTTGAAGAATCTTCAAGCGATGACTCGCTAATAGAGCTACACTATGCATGACCATTAGTTACAGACGAAGTAAACTGATCGTCGAAGGAATAAAATCGAGTAAACCGAATTTGGAATTCTTGCCATCGTAAATGCAACACTGTATAATGAATGCTAGTTCTCCGCGCTAAAACATAATCGTTTGATTATCGGGGAAAATCGATTATCCGAGTCCACGGTGTGTACCAATTAGTTTGGATAATCAAGGTTCGCCCTTAATGGCACGAACCTCGATGAAGACATGAATTTTTCAGCCCCGTGTTTCCCCGCAATTATCGAGCTTCTACCGCTGCTCCAATCACACTTGCTGCCTTTCGACCCATATCTAAAAAGGGTGCAACTCGGCGCCACGTGTGGGCAGCCAATTAATAGCACGGTTCTCGTTTTGTCAGCGGTAATCGGAGCTCATTGTTGTTAGGCCTGATAGGGCGACTATATTTACCCCGAGCGGAGTGGCTTGATCCCCGATTGTCCAGCTGGGAGAGTAAGTTGCTTGCTATCTTACGCTCTAGATTACAGTCATCTTACGCTGCAAAACAATACACTTTTATTTATGGAAATGGTCGCTAAATAGAGCGGTACCTGTCCGCCTGGAGCGCATAAATCACCAGCGAGCGGCTAAAGGCGAGGAATGCTTTTTCCACCCGATGAATGCGATCATTGTTATTCGCTGGTTGATCGTGGGCTCGCCTGGTGACTACGGGAATGTAAAATTCCCGGTGCTGCAGGGGCAGAGGGGGTCCGCAGCAGAGGTTTTTAACCCTTTGTGTACTATACACACCCGACACCTTTGAACTCCCTTTTGGAATATTGCTTGCGAATGAATGAGATGAAATACTGAAATATGCAAGTACTAGAAATGTAGGTCGCACAACAGAGATGCTTCGATGCTAGATCAGCTGGCAACCCCGAATATAGTCACTGCTACTTCCCAAAATCTATTTAAATATACACGGAGGGTTGACTTGGGTAGATATGAGCTAAGTAGGCTGCAGCACAGAACGGCAAATTTTCAGGAAGCGACAAATTTTGGGAAGCGGCAAATTTGGGGAGTGGAAAATTTTGGGGGACTGTAAATTTTCGAAAGCGGCTAAATTTGGGGAGTGGTAAATTTTAGGAAGCGACAATTTTTGAGTAGCTGCAATTTTCGGGGAGCGGCAAATTTTAGGGAGCAACCATTTTTGGGTAGCGGCAAATAAAGGGGGGGGGGGGAATTTTGAGGAGCGATTATTTTTGGGGAGCGATAATTTTTGGATAACGGCAAATTTTTAAGGAGTGGGAAATTTTGGAGAGCGACAGATTTTGCAGAGCTGAAATTTTTGGCGTGCGGCAAATTCGGGGGCGGCAAATGTTGGGGAGTTGCAAATTGAAGGGGAAAATTTTGCGGAGCAGCTAAATTTTGGGGGGGGGGGGGGAGGGCGACAATTTTTGGAGAGCCACAGATTTTGGGGAAAGGAAAATTTTGAGTAGCGGTAAATTGGGAGGAGCAACAAATTTTTGGGGATTGCAAATTTTAGGGAGCTGCAAATTTTGGGGAACGACAAATTTTAGGCGAAAGAAATTGTAAAAGGTTTAAACACAGAAACTTGCGACAACTTTTAGCAACAGATAACCCATATGTGAATGACTATACTAAATTAATTTTAAAATAGCCCCGATCCCTTTAAATTAAACTAATTCATGATATTTCACAAAAAGCGTGACAGACGCTTATTAGCCTGGCCATATTTCTGTATAATTTAAAAAATTCCATCCCCCGATACAAGTTCACGGAGCCCCCCTCCCCAGACCCATCCAAGAATATCTCAGACATAGGTACAGTGATCCACAAGTTAAGAACCCCTGTGTTAGGAGTAAAAAAAGCCCCGATAAGCGCGAGTCATCGTGAAAGTATTAATATTGCGTGTTGACATGAACGTCAGTGTTAACCTGGCGTTTCGGAGCGCACGTCCACCTGCATATTTTACCATGGACACACGACCAGCGACGATCACACCCTCCCGCTCGCTGCAGTGACGCGAACGCCACGTACAACAATTATTTCGTCGCGGAAATATGCGAGCCCACGGTTCGACGGGTCGTGCACCTGGAATATAAAACGGCCAAAGGATGGACGGTGGAGCGCGACGCGTGCTGTATTCGCTCGGCGCGATTTGTTTTCCAGCCGCACTTAAAACGACGCGTGACGCGGAGATGCAATACGGTGTATTCAGTTTCCGGATCGTTAATAGCGGGGATATGAATTTTTCAGCTGACCGGATTCCGGGCTGAACGTTGTCGCTCGCTGTCCAACAGTGCCAGCTGCACCGAATTCCTCTAACAACGGAAACATTTCGTCGATGCTGCGTTTGGCTTTTCGTTTTTGCTACCGGTTTATACTTTGTACCTCGAACGTTCATTATCACTTTATGTCTACCTTTATCCCCTGTTTCGCGCTATTCATCGGAGCAACTGTTTAGCAGCGTGCGCATAAAAGGGAACAAAAGCGAAGCTTTAGGAATATATGTAGTTAGGGCTGCCATCCGTAAAATCATTAATCTAGGACAGAGAGCGTTAAAACCCCGGACATTTCCACTTGAAACCCGGACACTTTTAATTATTTCTTATATGGGACAGTGAGAGCAATAACGGACTAACCCACATTTTTTCGAAATTGTGTTAGTAGCAATAACGTATTCCAATAGGATCTACTATTCATATAAAATAGGGGAAAACAATTTTTAAGTGGATTGTTCCGTTGTCGCTCTCCCTGCCTCATATTAAGTACCTATGATATCCCAAGACAAACATTTCTGTAAATTATAGACAGTAACCGCAATCAAGGAATAAAGAAAAACCCGGATCGCTGCAGAAAATCCCCCCGGACGCCCTAAAAAAGAGGACAAATCCGGGGAAACCGGGACGGATGGCAACCCTGAATATAGTATACAGTAATAAAGGTGGAGCTAGAAATTACTCAAAAGCCAATCAAATATTTTCCTCAGTGCGGGCTTCTTGTTTTTGCGGAGTAGAAAAGGCAGCGCGGGCATCCAAGTTTAACGCGGCGTGAGGAGAACCATTCTTTCCGTTCGCCGTCGCGTTTAAACTGTCGACGAAGGGGGGCGAATTCGCCAAGTTGGCGAACAGGTGCGACGCGTGGCTGTTTGCAAATGGACGACGCTATTCCGCCGGGCAATTTGATTCCGCCTGTAACCCGGCGAGTTCTCGAAAGAGGCTGGGGGTCGGGGTCCCGTGTCCGAGAAGTTAACTCGGGGACAGAGTTTCGCAAACTGAGTTTCCATATTCTTCTCGCCGGGGCGCAGTTGCAATTTCCGCGATACGGCTCGACGAGGGCGGGTATTGTTTGCGAGACGGGCCGGGATAGCTTCTACCCTCGCCGTTTCTTCGTTCGTCTGGGCTTCGTTTCGAATAAGATAACACTGGCGCGCGTATCGACAATTTCATGCAATAGCTACGGCTTCCATTTCCGTTCCTTTTTTTTGGGGAGGGATACCATCTCCGCGCGTCACATAAAATTAGAAAACGCCCTATCGCCGAAAGATTTAATCAAGAGGTTTTGGTTCCCTCACCCGAGTAAGGTTGAATGTACTTAATACCGCCCAGGTTCCCAGCACTAAAATTTATCGGTCATGAAGTGAATTAGTACCTGCACATACGTAGGAAGATATTACTGTAATTGCAGCGTCATGTGATCAACGATTCCAGAATGAGAAGTATTTTAGTGAATCTTAACGGTGTAAAAATGTATTGGACTGCGACAATTTTGGATCACGTTTGGAGAAGGTAAATCTAATAATTCTGTGAATGCAAAAATATCTACTACCTAGAAATACCTAATTAATGATGTAAGGGAGACCGGGGCTGGTTGTCACTTCTACTATGCCATACATTTATGCCTGACCCCGCGATCGTACTTTTTTTTAACAGTTATCAGCGTTTGTCGAAAAACTGACTACGTAAGTAAATATTTTTTCTTAAAGATTTTATTTTTTCACGCTCTATATAGTTACAATAGAATAATTAACACTCAAAAAATAAAATCTTTAAGAAAAAATATTTACTTACTTAGTCAGTTTTTATTATAAGGTTTCCACAATGTTGCAGTAATGTTGCAATCCAACCTGCAACCAAACGGCAACATTGCAATGTACTGCAACGGTTGTGCAACGTTCCTGCAACGAAGTATGCTGTAGGGGATTTGGTATTAGTAAAGTAACGCTCTAAAGTTCATGAAAAAGTCTCCAAATGGCGCGCACGATTTTTTTAAATCATGTAATACGAGTGTTACACTATGATACTAGGGGTTAATCCTGACCAAAAAATTGTTCAAAAAATATTTATATCGCAAGAAATAATAAAAACACATGTGAAAATATCTTTAAAAATTCATATTTTTTCAATATTTTTTGAGTAGATGATATTAAGTACCATTTTTTCAGCACCTGATTTTACACCTCTTACGTTTTTCGAGTCCCAATTAAAAATTTGTGGGTTTCAACGATTCTAACTTATGCTACATGAAACATGAATAATTTCTCTTCACCTTCACATAAATTGCATACAAAAATATCAAATTTTAGCTAGACGCTTGTATTACTTAGGTACCGGTACCCCATATCCGACAGCTCTAGAACCAATAGTAATTCCGCTCGCGTCAAGCAGCATCCCCTAAAAAAAAATCCACCCGACTGTCCACAGGAAGTCGGGAAAGCGGACGGGGACGCTCGATATCTTCGTCTGCCTCGGGTAAACGACTTCGCAAAACATCGATTAGAACCACTTTGCCCCCTCCCCCCGGAGCGACGGCTGGTTCGAGACAAACGTGCCATGTAAATTTGCTCGACGGAGCCTCGGGACGGCGGTCAGGGAGAACGGGGGCAAAAAAAAGCCCGCGAAGAGGAAAAGTAAGCAAGCGCCGGGTGAAATCGAACGGCGTCCACCGTCGAAAGGTATTTTCCCTTCGATTCCATTTCCTTTCAGGCTCCATCGGAATCGGAGTATCTCGCTAATGTAACTGCCAGCCGACTGGAGGGGAGGGATGGCGGCCGCCGACGCGAATGGAGATGGCCGGAAAACGGAGAGGAAAAAAAATGTAATTACAACGGAGAATGATAATGAAGTTTACATTTTAATAACCCGCCGGTGTCGCCAGATGGTCTCGAATGCAATATTAATACTTCCCCTCCCACCGGTCCTCCGTTTCGCTACCGTTGGCAGGGTCCAGCGACGCGTGTTGCGCGCGTGTACAGGCGGCCAGGGAGGAACGCATCCGTGCACGGACTTCCCCACACGAGGGGGCCAAAGCGGGGCCGGGGTCGCTCACGTACACGCGGAGGGAAGACGAAGAGTATGCGCGAGGGGTTATTGCATTTCCCCAAGAATGCAGTCCACGGCGTCATAATATATTTGCGCGGACCGACGGACCCGGGGCTGCAACGTCGACGCGTCAACGCACCACCCCTTCCGCCCGCCCCGTCGCCGCGCGACACGAATCTAATTTATAAGTTATGAGTCTGTCCGTGGCCGGCGATCCCAACCGTGATATTTTTTCTCGACGCCGCTCGGACGGCGGATCGTCCGCTGGGCCCCTGGGCCGACTTTCAATTTGCAAACGCGACCGTCGCGTTGCGAATCGCGGGACGAGTCTTACGGAGCGCATCTCTGCTTCACTTTATCTGGAAGTGCCTAACCATTTCTGGGAAGAAGTTTGGGGGACTCGGTTATCCGCAAAGTCAACGCGACGAGGTCTATAAATTCTACTGCTAACGGCAGAATCGTCACCGTTCACACCGTGCAACCCTCGGGCTTTCGTCAACTTGGGAAAGAACGATGAGTCATTGTTGCGGCGCGATCACGCGATAAGCACTGCGCGCTCGTTAACGTGTCGCGCTCCTTCCCCGAAAGCAATTGCCCGAGAGTGTCCTCCCGTCTTAAGTCCCTCCGACGGTGTATTTCGACGCGATATTGCGCGCCGGAAGTTGCCCCCGGGCAAACTGAATTAACGATAATAATTTAACGGCACGGTCCGTTTCAGAGCTCACCGCCGCCAGATTACAAAATTTCAGTAAACGCTTAAGCTAGAGTTTAGTAAACTTTTGGAGAGGAGCTTAATTAGCATCAAGCCAGCTCGAAAGCGGCTGCACTGGAACAGCCCTAAATACATTCGCGCGAGTTCACGCGGAAGAGGGGGTTGGGAGGAATGGTCAAACTGCTGGCATTCAGAGGCAAGCGGTGATACACAGTAATGATCAAAAGAAAGTTCTCATATATTTGCGTGTAAATAATATTGCCTTTGAAGGGTCCTGTTGCTGCGCAGGAAAGCGGACTCTGTTAAAGGCTCTTGCGCGAGTAACCATTCCAAGAACTTTTAGCCTCAAATAATAGCCGAAGGAATTGAAATTCTACTACTGAACGATTCAAGGATTTTTAAACCAAAGACCCGAATGTCTACCGCCGGTTACCGTTCTTACTCGCCTCCTAAGTTATGCAACTTTTGCTACCCGCTACCATTCACATTTTTACGCTCTCGTTGGACCATCGCCGACGACGGCGAGTGAAAAGCTGGAAAGCTGCTGGCCAAGGAAAAAGACTAGACAAAGAACGATACAAGTGGGACACAGTTGAAATGTAGAAAGGGAATTACCTGCGCCTCCCTCTGAGCCTCCGAGGGAAGCTAATGCCACTTTTTTACGAAAATGGAGTTGGCAGCCAGTTTGCTACGCGAGGGGCAACTCTATCCCTTCGAGGGGGCGGAGAGGTTCGACTGTACAAAATGACTTAATGAACGGTATCTTCTACTACTGCTCTCTAATCATTCCGGGCACTTACTTCTTGCCGTCAGCCATTTACTTTCGCAACTGGCGCTGCTTCTTGCCATCCCGCCCTCGCCGACGTCTTTCTTCCTTGCCCCTCCGCGCTCCGCCGAGAGATTCGATAATTACGGGAAAATCTCGCCGGAACACCTACGTGGATCTAGTTAAGGACTCATCGCGTGCACCTACCTCTACCTTTTTACCCTTCCTTTGAGATCCAAATCACCGATAGCTGGGCACGGAGCTGCCGAGATCTCGGAACGATTGGACGAGCGTCGAGAAAGACTGCCTCGCTGTCCTCATTAAAGGTCGCCGCGTTTTGGATATTTTAAAACGTATCGCCGAATGCCATCGCCGATTTTCAGCTCGTTACCGTGAAAGTCGACCAGCGAGTCGCGCTCGATTGTGAGATAGTGGCGGAAGAAAAGGTGGGACGTATCCAGGTATGCGTATACTTGCACCGAACGCTGCGACAAGAACAACAGTGACAGTTTAAAGGGGAACTCCACTGCTTTTTAACAATTTTTTTCCAGGAATAATTTACAGTTTTCATATAAAATTTGTATTATCTACCTTTAGTATAGAGTCTTGAGAGAATATTTTAAAAAATGAATTGAGAAGGATGCGTAAATTTTAATATATTAATTAATCTTCTAGACCCTCCACAAGAAATGTAAGCAGCTCTGAAATAATTTTTTTTTTTTCATAAACTTTATGAGTGTAGTTTTCGTTACACATACAGAGTGCTTGATCGAAAACAAATCTTTTGACATACGCTCGAAAAACTGTCAATCTTATTTGCGGATTTTCGTACCATTTTCTACTAAAACGCACCATTTTCACAAAAATAATTTGTTTAAAAAATTGATAAGTGCAACGGAAACTAAGTACACTCAAAGTATTTTTAAAAAAAATTTAAAATTAATTTCGGAGCTGCCGTGCCAAAGTTACAGTTTACACCATCCGCCAGCGACCTATATTTATTGTGAGGATTCTAGAATCTTGATTAATATATTAAAATTCATGCATGTTTCCCTATTCATTTTTTTTTATAATCTCTTAAGACATTAAACTAAAAGTAGGTAATACAAATTTTATATGAAAACTGGAAATTATTCTTGCAGAACAATTCTTAAAAGGCTTAATATTCCGGCCGTCACAGTGGTGTTTCCCTTTAAACTTTTCCTCTCCATCCTACGCTTATGAAACGCGCCACTTTGGAACAGGGGATAATACCGATGAAGAATTCTCCGAATTTGCAATTACGTAGAAAGCACAGAGGCGCTTGAATAATCTCGTGACACACTGAATTTCGCAATTGCCCTGTTCAGCCGCGTTTGCGGGCCACGTCAAGCATCCGCACAGTATTCCCTGAAGTTCCCAAAATGTTCGATGGCCCGTGTCAAAAGTGTCCACCGACGTCGATAGCAAAGTACGCTGGCCAACTACTTGACATCCATTATCATATTCCCCGCGTATCATATGGAATTTATGGCTAATAAAGGCCGATCGAATAACAGCCTCGCCGGGCCCAGGAGAGGTTTCGACCCAGCGCGAAGGTAGGACCCATGCGCGGGCCCCCCTTCGTCCTTTTCTCCCCGGTTCGATTCCACGATGTGTTCGCCAGCATCCGAGTAGCTGGCTGGCATTATAGTCATGCCAGTTGGCAGTGGTGGCAATTGATATGCAACGCCATTGATATATGGGTGCATATTTCACTAGGTTGGCAGAGCCGCGTGAGCACTGCCGGTTTGTTATCGTCGTTGTCGCGGCTCTCGCTCTTTTCCGCCTTCCGAGGCCTCGCGCCGTCTTGCTCCCTCGCCCGGAGCCTTCACCCTTTCGCGCGAGCCAGGCCAGATCGGCTACCAATACCCGCGATGAATTATACCCGCCCTTTGTTAAGATCCCTGACGCGTCTTTGATTGGAAGCTTCCGAGAAAAGAACGTAGCCCGGCTCGCGCGCTCAAGATACGAGAAACCTTCGACCCCCGACCGGCGACCTCTCCAATAATATCCGTGGCGGAAAGAAATTTACCATCCAACCGGTCGCGGGACTCCCCAGCAACTCTGTGCCGAGTATCGGACAGCGCAACACTCTTTTTCATCGGTCTGCCTGGGCTTTCTTTTTTCAAGTAATCTCCGCGTGAATGGCGGTGAATAAGGGCGCAGAAGAATGCGGGGGATTTAAGGTGAGTACGTTGATTCATGGGGTAATGGGGTAATACTGTGCAAGCCTCGATACTTTCTAGATAGTATGTATATAATTATAGACACTTGGTTACCCTGCAAAAATGTAGCCTCTTAAAATTAATACAGTATTTCCTAATCTTTTTTAAGCCGCGACACCCTGTTCATAATATTCAAATAACCTGCCCCTCCCCCATGTAAGGTAAGGTATAAGGTAAATTCAATAAGGGAAAGGAAATACATTAAAAATATTGGTACATCATTAATAGAATATGGCAATGTAACCATATTAAAATAAATAAATGCTAAGAATCGTCAACTACTTAAATAACCGCGGCGACCTTCAAGAAAACAACCCCCTTGGCGGTTCCGACCCCCTGTTTGGAAACCAGTGAACTAAAGAAGTCTTCGCAAAATTGACGCGATTATACTTTCAGCGAGCTTTGACCACCGTTAAGGTAGAATCTGACAGCACGTGAATCGACGATCTTTGCGCGCAAAAACCCACGTGCCGTGAGAACGCTCATGGCTCGCGGAGTCACGCTCGCCAGGCCACTCGCCGAACCTGGGCGAGCTGAGCAAACTCGCTAATTCATGTGCCGTCATATTCCACCTTTAAATATCCCTCTTTGACACACTTGTCGGTATTGATGCAGAGAGGTATCGACCCAGACAGCAGTACTACAGCTTCCCATTTTAGGAATCCGTGCACTCTAGAATGGAGGCAATGGGAACTGGATCAGGTTTCAGATGACGTTCAGGTTCTCAAACGACCCTGAGTGAGGCAGGAGGTCGTGTCCCCCGCGTTTTCATTCACGTCGCTTGTAACGGCCGCCCGAACATGTTTGCTTTAACGCGTGGCTGATCTTACGACTTCGCTATTGCTGCGCATAGCAAATATACAAACGTGAAAAAGCGAAGGAGGAACAGTGGGGGTCGTAAAATCAGTCGGGCGTTAAGCAAACATGTTTCGAGCGTCGGGACAAGGTGTGAAAAAAAGCACGAGATAAGCACAGCCCCACTTAGGGTCGTGTGGAGTAGCTGGCGTCCCATTCAACTTCCATTCATCCCATTATACAATGCACGGAATCCTATAATGGGACCCCGTACGCAGCTCTTCGTGTCCCTGGCTCAATGGACGCTGCGCATTTGCATCGCTGCATTTCTACCAGTGACTGTACGCGTTAACAATCGACACTGGCAAGGCTCGTGCACGAGGTCAGTGTCATCGATTCATACAATATAGGTGCATATAGAAACTCTGAAGGGTGAAATTTGCAATTCTATTTGCTTGAGAATTTTTTAGCAATAGGTGTGCAAGAGTAGAGCGAAATTGGGGACTCAAAAGATCGGGGAACTTAACTCAAACCCCCATGAAATGCCCTCGTTGACAATGATGGTGATTTGGAAACTTCGCGACCTAACAGAGAAGGTGGGTATTAAGAATCTCTTTTCCACTATTATTCAACTTGGACCTCCTTTCAAATCTCTACGCTAGACTTGATTTCGTGGAGGTTTGAATTGAGGTCACCAGTTTCTTTAGTCATCGATTTCGCTCTAATTCTGCATACTGCTGAAAAATTCTCGAGCTTCAAATCACCCTCGTATTTCAAGGCACACAGATATATTCAAACCTTCCCTTAAAGAATTCAGCGACGTTCACCCCTGGAAAATCCGAAGCAGCTTGCAATCCTGAGCCTTTCCGTGCCCACCCCCGAGGAGGTGGACGATATAGGAAATCGCGGAACGCGAGAAATGCCCCCCCTAAATACCGGATGTTATAGAAATCGCGGCCTCGACGTGTCCCCCCGCCGCTTTTCCGCGTTGTCCCGTATCGGGGACAGGTCCGCGGCAGCGAAATAAAACGCGTTGATCTAAGATTGCTGAACTTATAAAGCGGATTACTCGCGATAGCGAGAGTTTCTCTTGAATAAATGCATGAGTTCCCGCACAATCGGCCATAAATTACGACCGCCGGTTTTCCCGTCAATATTCATAACGCGGCGGCGCGATCGGCTCGAATCGGAACCCAGGCGGCCATTGTTGGTCACCGAACATAGTGATCGTGACAATGTTTCATAGATCGGTATCCTAGGCCGCAGAGAAATGAAATACGAGAAATAGATATTTCAGTTGTCACCGAGAAAACGGTGATTTAGATGGTACTTGAAACAGTAGTCAAGTTAAATAGAATATCAAATATCGGACATGTGGTTCGGTCGGTGCCACTTGGATCAATGGATTTTGGACCAATTTTCTTTTATTTTTAAGATCCAGGCGAGATCTTTAAATTTCTAGGTAGAAGTGAATGAATATCTAAAAAAATGTATCTCGAATTATTTTGAACTAAAAAGGGAACATGTAAAACACCCACAGGCCGATTTTGACAAGACTGCAGATTTGCAGAATAGTGAAAAATATTTGACGCGTATTTTTTGTTATCAGCAATCGTCCATGTTGAAGGGGTGAAACGAGCCCCTAAAGTTGGAGTCCAAAACATATTTTCTGGAATATTTATTTATTTATTTATTTATACTCGAGAACTAGTAGGTGTAGGGCAATTTTTTTAAAGTGTAAGTTTAAAACGAATCCAACCTCCTGCTCAGACTTTAGAAATTTTCAGAAAATATGTTTTCGACCCTCAACTTTAGGGGCTCTTTTCACCCGTTCAACCTGGACGATTACCAATAACACAAAATACGTGTTAAATATTTTTCGCTATTCTGAAAATCTGCAGAATTTCGTCAAAATCAGCGTGTGGGTGTTCGATATGTTCGGGTTGCACTATATAATTCCATTTCGTTCTTCATTCACTTCCCTCCGACATTTCAAGCACGACAGCCGAAGAAGCCTATCGAATACAGTCTTCAGCTGGCTGGAAATTAAAAAGCTGTCCAAAGGGTAAGCGACCAGGTTAAAATAAAACAGAGTATCGCGTGCGACGTTAGATAATACCGGTCCGCGGTGAAACGATACACCAAATTCCTTTTCTCCCCGTTTCGCCTCCTTTTTCCCCGCCCCCTTTCTTTCTAAACGGAGATTAAGCTACACGCTCGCTGTTTAAAATTATGTATCTCGCGTTACGCTGGCTCGCATTACGGATCCGCTGGCTTTTCAGCTTTTTACGCGGCCTCGCGGAGCACACGCGGCCTCGAGCGTATTCGCGTCTTCCAACCATTCATCGGCGGGCGTGTGGCGCGGGAATACGGATACGTATTATCATTATGGCCTGGACGAACACAGAACGGCAATTATAATTAGGTCGGCAGCCGATGATAAGCAGCCTTCTGGGAATGCGTGACTGTTGATAAAAAAGTTGGTGACATTTTTCTATACTCACGAACGGCCGGCCTCGTACGCGGCACGTGAAATAAAAGGGCGCTCAGCGTTTTCTCAGAATTTATTCAGCAGGCGAGGGTTTCTCCTTTTTTTCGGCGATCTCGCGCCGCGATTCGACGTTCGAATTCATCGATCGCTGAAATTTTTACAGTCTTCTTTTACTACTGAAGGGAGTGCCGCGAGAAAATGGAATTCCGAGCACCCTATCACTTTTCGCTGACGGTGAAGCTAGAAAGTAGCCCGCTGCTACTTTAATTATAAATCGCGCGAAGCCCACGTTCCGTTATTTAATGCCTCAATGGCATTTGTGAGAAGAAACACAGAGATCGATCGCTGGAACGTTGGACACGAAACTTTGACGTGGCTTCGGAGTCCCGAGAGCGGAGCTCGCCATGGCGGACGCCGAAGGAACGATAACGGTCGTATAGAAGTCATTTATCGGATGAAGCCCGTTTCCCAAAGTAGGAAGGAAGAAGTCGGCCAGGAGGGTGCGGTTTGATGTGGTGTTTAACCGCGGCTGAAGGTACACCCATTAAATCAATGGCGAGCCCCCTGGCCTCTTTCCGCCAAGGAAAACTTCAAAAGACGTTTTTGCCGTGGAATACGTGCCAGAGGATACGGTACACATCGGTTGCGTTTTATGAACTGACCACGAAGATAGGATTCCCGTGCCGCTGATTCGGTTTCCTCGATCCAACTTTGCCTTTTTCATTTACAAGCACAAAGGGAGGGGTTGAGGGTAAAAGCGGCGACTTATTTTCGGAGAAATCCACAGGGATAAGATGAACGGCGAAGGCAAAGGGAAGTCGTAGAAAGGATATCAAAGTCCAGCGTTGGAGATCCTGCGAGTATCGATTCTCCAAGACCACGTCTCGTTCCTCTCCTCGTTATAAGCTCCTATGTGTCTCGATAATCGTGAAACACGCTTGGCACGATAAAACGAGCTTGCTGGAATAAACGCAGTGCAGGGACCAGCTAATACCAAAACACGAACATCAGTGTCACTTAATAAAACAAGCCTAAAATCTCAAATGTCACCAAATTCCTGCCATCGCTACACACCACCTAATTCACCCAGAGTCCCTTCACCGAGGCTCACCCTCGAACCCGCACCCCTAACCTCCCCTCTTAAACACCCTTATCTCCAACTCGATCCCCGATCAGCCACCCGATCGAAAACGAAAAAAAAAGGGACCGAGGATCTCGGTACGCCAGCTAATTACCATCGCGAGTAGAACAATCGCATTTTATTGTCGGACGCACGGGTGGCGATGCCTGATAAATCACTGGAAACCGTCCGGGGGCCGGCAATTTGCCACCAGACTGTCATTAGAGCGGGCGTTGTGTGGCATGAATCACTGGCTTCATTCGCAGCCGTCCGATACGGGGGGGGGGGGATGTGTATCGCGGCCGTTGAGCGCGGGCCATCGCATACAACCGGCTGAAAAAGATTGAAAGTTTTAAGGCGAGCCGGCCGGGAGGACGGGAGAGCCGGGCACGATCAGCTGAGCAACAATTTGTCGCGATGTGGGCGGCTGGAATCTTACATATCCCCCGAATACCAGCCGTCCGTGTGTCGCTGGCGACACGTGCGGGTGTACGTTGGTGTCGGTGGGTGTCTACGTGCGTTCGCGTCCGCAGGGAGACACGGTGCACGTGCACGCACACAGCGATGCACGCGGACCGATTTGTCTGGCCGGATAGCAGAGAAAACGGAGTGGCTGTCTGCCGCTGGCTTTTCGCCATACGCCCACGCACGGCCCCGCTCCGCCCGACGTTCTCCAAACATGTCCCGAACTTAGAACAACGTCGCCACGCTAATCCCGCAGATATCCAGGCAGACGCGCCCGGGAGTGATTCTTTCCTGTATCCTCGCCAAGCTTCCAGACCTCCCTGCGTACTCGCGCCGGATTAAACGGCGCGGGGAAAAACGGAGCGCGTAGCTGCTCCGTCTGGACGCCGGGATTGCACCGGGGCATCGAGCCTCGATCGTCGTTTCGGCGAATGATACTTTAATTGGATTGCCCCGCGTCCCTTCTGCGAAGCTACTCGGTTGGAAATGGTAATACGCTCGTGTGTCGGGGAAAGGAATTTGTCGGACCTGGACTTTTGAGATTCTTTTCGACCGGGGGTGGGTTAATGGATTCGTCTGGGTGGAGTTTGAATTTCTTGGAGAGGGTGGAGAAATTTTTTAACTGTAAACGAATAAGGTGAGCATGAGCAAACAGCCCCTGTGATCAATATTGTTGTTATTGTTTGCTAAACATTGCTTCTCACCTAAAGGGAGACCACTGTAAAAAGTCGGAAATATCGATTTTTTCTTTTCACATTTTATGAAAGTCGTGCGTTTTAAGTCGTTGCTCTCTACAAATTGTATGAAGAAATTCGTAAAATCGACGGAGATATATTATTTTCTGCGAAGCGGTGTCAAGCGCGCGACTGAACCGAGCGGAACTTTAAACGCGTTTTCTCAGAATAACATTTTTCAGCCGTGTTGACAGTATACAGAGGAAATGATACATCCAATTGACATGAGCAAGGGCATTTATTGTACGAAAAACCCGTCTTTATTACGTGACAATCAGTTCTTTTTTAATTAACGAGCAACTTCTATTTTTTTTATCAACATCTTTACCCCAAGAAATGATTTTTTTTCAGCGGTCTGCCATTCTGTTATCTTTTGCGATATCGACTTTTTGTTATCGCCACGTAATAGACGCAGGCTTCTAGTTTCCAAATATTTTTGTCATTTTGAATTCGGATTAACCATATGGCTAAGGGACTGTCAACGCCACAGCAACGATTTTACTGCACCGCACGTTTTGACGAAGAATATACCGCAAACGGATTTATGAATTTAATTGAAATTTTTTACCCTTCAATATGTACATATTAACTATACTAAGGAATACATTGATTTACGTGCGTTGTTTGTTTGAAAAAAATCCCGAAAACACCCTTACTTTCAGACCATTACAGTGGTCTCCCCCTTAGCCACCATTCCGTGAAGTTACAAAATTCTACCCTCTCGTTGAAGGATAATATGGGGGTAAAAGCCTTAAATTTAGCATTTTTTAATCGGATACTATTTAAGGTAGTTCCTGAATAATCTACTAAATTCAAGAATTCTTTCAAATTTCGTTCAAAACTAATTTTGAATACGAGAAACCCTTGTACAAAGTTTAAAATTGATTAACCACATTGTTATTGAGAAATTGTTAATTAAAGTTGATGCATTTTAACACAGTGGCATATGGCAGAATCGAAATAGGAGGATTACAGTTTCAGTTTCTCCGCTGCCACGGGAAAACTATATTTACGAAGTGCACCAAAATTAGCACCAAAGTACGTCGAAATGTCACGAAATGAATTTATTTATTTCAGCGAAACTAACCATATGGTTTCTTCGTAAATGCCCATAAAAAAATACGTTTACATGCAAATTTTTTAGGAACTACATAGATCAGTCAACGTAGCAACGTTGTACAATCGATATGTTTAGACATTTAAATATCGAACGAAGATTCAGATTCATATGAATGTTTCTTTCTGACATTTTAGTTATAAAAGACGCTCCGAATGAATGCGACGTTGTCAGATCTGCAGCTCCAAGTCGCAACGCTAACCAATTTAATATTCTATTTTCGTATTACAATTATTTATATTAACATTGAAATTTGTAAAATATATGTACATGATGTTAAAAATTATTATTATTATTTCCATAGTATCATACTACTTTATATTTATCGTTCATTACCCAACTCTAAATTGATTAACATAGTTGGTTAGAAACTACCTTAAGCTAAATAAATTAAACAAAAAAAGAAGACTAGCTACGTGTAGTTTTAGGTACTTCATTATACTCCGACGGCCCGGACAGATTTTTATTTAATATTTTGATTATTATGTAATATTTTGCTTTTTATGTACCCACTATCAAGCAAGTTGAACGGATACGCCCTACTTGCAGATCAACCCTATCATCCATATGGGCATCTAACGATGTCAGCCACATATGGCTGGCATAGTTATTAGGATATTAAACTATGCACCAACTTGAAGCCGAGTTATGGGACACAGTAACGATTGTAAAGTATGTATTACGTATCTCCTACCCAATCCAACGCTTCGATGGACTCAGGAGGCATCCACTTTAGAATTCCCCTTGCCTCCAAGTGCCACAGATTTTTCCTGGTGGACTCCAGAGGACTCTGTTACAAAGGAATTAGACAGAAATGAAGCAGCTGTTCATGCCCACGGCTCTCGGGTGGATATAATACGCGACCTGTAACGTAAAACTTCCAAAATCCACCAGCAACGGAATATTTGAAACCGAGCATTCCATTACGCGAGCAAGTAGTGGAACGAGTTTCCGCAAGCTGTAATCATCGCTCGAAACCAATCAACTAACGCTGTAAACGGTAATTTTACCGCGTGATTACGTCTGTGCGCCCCCTGAATCGAAATAATTACTCAATATAATTAAATTATTCTACCACTTCGACGGTAATTAGGTTGCCTAAACCAACCATCCCAGCCGTTGTTTCCGATATCTGTAAACTAGCAACAGGCGAATAATGAATAACAAGTGGGAAACTGATCGTTCACGATTTCAACGATCAGAGACGCGACACCTTAATCGTCGTTGACGAAAGCTCGCCAAAGCGCGAGGGACCATGAACCGCTCGATAAAGGTGCTTGAACAAAGAGGGAAGGTCGTCGACGCTGATCCAGGATCTTTGAACGCGGACGTTCTAAGGAATAATTCCCACCGTTTTTACTCGTAGTTACGCGGGGATTAGACGGCACTAATTTATACCGAAGGGGACAAGAAAAAGCCGCGGACGTACTCCAACGGCGGCGAACTCCGCCCGCCGTGCAAGATAATCCGTTGGCTTACGAAGCCGACGACGGATGACGAGATATATTTTACGACCTCCGCGTCAAATTCTGACGGCGGGGGCCACTCCGCCGGCAATGTGTATATTTTTCCCGGCCCGGGAACATTTATTTCAACGCGGTGTCTTATAAATACGTTCGAGACACGCGCAACCATCGGCCATCCGTAAATTCAGCCGAGTATAAAGGATAGGATCGAACCGTTTGGCCGCTTCTTTGTTTCCAGAAAGAAGCTTCGCAAAATGCGTGAAATTGAAACGGTGAAGACAAATGCTAATCTGGGATTAGAGCGAGTTTTAGAATAGGAATGAGTGGGAAATGATGAGAGATTGACCAGAGTCAGTGGAAAACAGATACTAGTCACATGTTCATAAATTTTCGTTTCTTAAAGATTCATATTTTTGTTCTCAAGAGGAATTATACATATTTCTGAGAACTTTTTATTTCATAGAAATCCATGAAAATTTAAACTATAAACTGTGATATTTTGAATAATATATGAAAATAAGAAATACGAAAATTTTTAAGTAAAAAAAATCATGAAACGGTGACATGTGCCTGTTTTCCACTGGGGCCCTCAATTATAAGATCGAAATGAAAATAATAAAGATGTTTGAAGAAAGAACGTCTATACTTTCTCGAGTTAAAACATCCTTCCCCAACGCGCCAGAGATTAAAAAGTGTCTTTCCTTGCCCCCAATCAAAAAACACTCCAATCCCACACCCCCTCGTCACCCGCAACTCTGAAACTGCCCCACAGCGCGGAGAAAAGCTACTGGCGCGAGAATTCCGTTTACAACCTAACAGATCCCACAGGAACGGCCCACACGGCTCTCGGCAGCTCGATCGTGACAAAAGGGCCAGCAGCCCCGAGTGTTCTCCACGGAATAACCAAGGTCTGAGGACTCAATTAGCAGAGACACGGAGAGCGGTTCCGAGGCGACGACGAAGAATTACTAAAACGGCTGGCAGCGCGGAAACGTTCATGGCGCGACATCAAAGACGTAACTCCTCCCGCGGCGTAATATCAGCCCCGATGCCCTGACACCCCCGACTATATAGAGCTGCGCGTGTAAAATGGGTCGGAGCCGTTAAAACAGTAGGTGGACGACTTCAAAAGCATACCGCGTAGCCCCGGCTTGTGCACACGAAAGTCTGCATACTTCCGTCACAGTATTCCACTGGGGCGCCTTCTCCGTCTCTCCCTCTCTCCGTCTCTCTCTCTCTCTCTCTCTCTCTCTCTCTCTCTCTCTCTCTCTCTCTCTCTCTCTCTCTCTCTCTCTCTCTCTCTCTCTCTCTCTCTCTCTCTCTCCTCCCGGGCCCGCACGTCGGGTTACACCCCGTGAATTACAACCCCTCCAGGATGCGTCAGCGCCTCGTTAAAGCCCCGTACGACACCGTGGCCCGTTTGCTTTTTACCGGTGACCAGAGCCAACCGTTAAAAGGGAGAGCCACGAGCGGAAACGAACAGGAGGATCACGCGAGCCAACGTGACAGTGAGCGATCGCCATCGATACCGCTGCATCGATAGGTACGCCGCGGCTCCGAGTCCGCGATAAAAACGGCCCTTGATAAAAGTAGACGGTGTCGCTTTTCGAATAACATCGCGTCCTTGTGTGGGTGCGCCCGTGAGATGGCTATCCGCGATCAGAAACGGCGGAAGGGGAGGTTTGTCTGGTAATAGGGTTAGGGTTAGCGGTCGGTTTAATTTCGAGAGTCCGTCACCTTTTGTCACAGCGGACGGGGCCCGCGGGTGGTTTAATTTTACGTATTTCTGCCGGCGGAACTGGGGCGCTGAAGGTTTAATTAATTTTACTCCGATGGTATTCAAAGGTCTTGGCGTGTGTGCTTTATGATTTAAAGTGCATACTCGATTTACGATGAATTAGTTACGAAGGGGCTGAATAATTGAGGTCTTTCCGCTGTGTATTGTACGAGACCTGATTTCCACGCCGTGGATAGAAATTTAGTTTCGCGCACGATGAGTTAAAGGGGAGCGGAATATTTAATTGCGAATCGTGTTGGGGCCACGCTGCTCCCTTCGGTAATCCACCGCACTCTGAATTCTGTATGGTACATTTGTAATAAACAAAATGCAAGCGCGAAAGAGCGACGCGCTCGTAAAGCCTGCCCGTTTAAAAACACAGCGCGCCGTTTGAAACACTGAAATTAATCCCGGCGCGAAGCAGTCCCTAGTCGACGCGCAGGCAAGGAAACAGCGCCGCGAGCTAATGGATTGAAACGGAGCGTCTCGGTCCCAGCGTAACGTCACAATGATCCATAGAATATACACAAGCGTTCGTATAAAGAGTCTAGCAAGGTAAGCTCGAGCAAACGACCCCCGTGACAAATTCTGTTGTTATTGTTTGCGGAACAACGCTCCTCACCAATCTGTGAAGTTTCAGGTCTCTACCCTCTCGTTTCAGGATAATATGGGGGTAAAAGCCCTTAAATTTATCATTTTTTTAATCGGATATGGATACTTAAGATAAATAAATGACACAAAGGAGGAAAAATAGCTACCGAATTGTAAATCAATTATTACGGGTAAAAAAAATGTAGGGTCATTATGGGGGAGACGCCGCACTGGAAGAGACTTGCAGGGTTATCGGTAATAAAATACAACACTGTCGATTTTATTTGCTTTAGGCTGTTAGTTTAAGTTAGATTGATAAGTGAGAATATGTTTTCCTTATTACTTTTAAAGATTCGGCTATTTTTAGTAGTTAAAAATTCATAGTTTATCGTGATATAACTTTTGTAATACGTTAAAGAACCTCTGTGTAATATTTCTCGACCAGATTAGGTCACATTCGACATAGCAGTTGGAAATACGAAAGTGCGGCGTCTCCCGCGGGCATTTGGGATAGATGCCGCACTTGTATGCGGGATTGATAGCGCACTGTAACGGAAGGTACCTAAATCGACTAACTGATGTTTTTAATGTTAAAAATACAAAAAATGTGTTTCAAAATAGATACCGTGATATCTCAAGGCAAATTATTTATTTCTTAATAATAAATCTGATAATCCAAACATATTTGTGGGTTTTTTACTCTTTAAATGTTTCTTGCTCTAAAAATTTTCATTGCAAAATTTCAACACAGTGACAATTTTGCGTAAGGTGCGACAACTCTCCCATAATTACCCTGCTCTTTGCGGGCGGTTTTGCAAACAAGTTTTGCAAGAAAATCAGGAATAACCGGGTCGATCATAGTCGGCATGCTTATCTCGCCAGATTCTTTCCATATTCGTCCGGCGAGCGCCGCGCGTATCATCCGCGAGGGCGTACCAGCGCCGAGCGTAATGCGCGAGCTGCACAAAGTGCATAGAGTGGTGCGGCGTGACGCAACACCGTTCGGATCGTTCCCAGCGAGCCTCGCGAATGATCCATCGCCGGGCGCAGACACAGACGGGGCGCACAATGCAAATAAGCCAATTACGTCAATCCTGAGAAATCGTCGACTAAGGGCGGCCCAGGCTGGGTGATCCGTCCGGGAAAGAGTGAGAAGGGAGAGCAAAAGCAACAGTGGAGAGGGGGCGAAAAGGGGAGGGGTTGGCGCGGGGGAAAAGAAGAGGGGCACAGGGGACGGGGACGAGTGGCGGGTTGCAAGTGGGTGGAAACGAAAGACGACGGACGGGTATCGTGAGGCCGTAGGCCATGGCCAAGCCGCATGCAACAGAATGCATCCGCGATGCATTAGGTAATGATATCGGCATTATGGCCGAGCGTGGAACGAACGAAATGACGAACGGGCCGACGGATTGGAACCGGGGCCCATCGGGGGCCCCATCGAAGGAGGGCCAAGGGGTAATTATACAAGCAAACAAGGGGCGGTCCTACCGAGATTATAGGGTTCCTCGCGCTGCCCTCCCCTGCCCTTGGCCTCCCCCACCCCCTCTGTTTGCCCGTAATTACAGGGCCAAACTGCTCTCCATGGCATCCCCCCCTATCTCTCGGAGCCTCACGAGAAATGCCACCCGCTAGTCTCCTTTCCGTCTTCTTCATCTGCCCCCTTCCTCCTCGCCTCGATCCACTTCTGGTCCTTCCTTTTTTTTTTTTTTTGGCTAACCGTCGATACACCCCGATCTCACCGAGTCTCGAATTCTCGTTACCAGGGCGGATACGATTTTCTTCTCGCCAAGCGGCGCATCGCGATCCTCACTTTATCGCCGTCAAGGGTTAAGCCAGATCTGCTTGACCATATGTTAATTCGACGATGGAGAATGATTTTTCGAGAGGTCACTCTGTGGCAGAGGATTCCCAAGGGAGATTGCGCCTGCAAGTAGGTTTACGCTGGAGGATGCAAGGACGTAGGGGAATTCAATTTGTTCCTCCGTCGCAATTACAGGACCAAATTGTTCTCCGCGGCATGCCAGCCGTGCGTCTTTCGACGTTCCCTTGGAAATACCACCGGCCACTCCTGCCTTTTTCATCTCCCTCCCCTCCTATTTTCGCCCCCCTCCCCGTGGCGCGGTTCAATTCATCAGGGCCCGGGCAACTTTGTCAAACGACCCAGCACAAGGAAAAAGTTAAATGAACCACCGCGATGGTATCGTTGACGTTTTTCGCTCGGTGCAATTGGAATTTTCCGCGGGGAATATCGAGGATAGCCGAAATTTCCAGTTCAAGGGGAGTTTCGGAAGAACCCGGGGGACTTCAATCTTGAGATTTGTCGACCTGCACATTGAATTTTGCTATTCCATTTCTGACCCCGTTTGTGGAGAGCATTGGAGTGGTCCTCGGGGTTTAGCTTCCCGAAAAATAATTGGCTATAGGTAGTCGATATTTTATTGTATTTTATGGTAATCAATCGCAACCTACTTTCCCTATACTTTATACCAAACGTATACTCCTAATGTACAGCATAATATAATTTCCTCTAAATTTTCGGCCCACTCTCGAGGTGCCTTTATTTCTAAAAAATTACCTCGCATTTTTAATCGACGACAGAAGTTCCGGGGCTGACTTATCCTCTCACGGTGGTCGTCGGTCGTCCCCTGGACCGTTTCAGAAGATTAAAAAAGGAAGAAAAGCGAACTGCCCCCTTGGCGAGCGACAGAGCATGTGACGATGTTCTCTGATGATAAAGTCCAGCGAGATTTACGGCGAAACGTGCCCGGTTTACAGGAAGCGCAACAAAGTTGCGCGCACCCTGGTAATCGCTGGCCGGCTTAATTACTTTTAATTCGCCAACGAAATTTACGTCATCTTGCGCGGGAGGGAGAGGGGAGGGGGGGGGGAGCCGGCGATCGGTTCGCGCACGGCACGGCCGTCGGTATATTAATTTTAAATCGTACAACGCAAGCTTTACGATTATTGCATAATGGATCGGCCGATAAACGAGCGGTTGATTTACGTGCCGCCGGTAATAAAATGCATTTTATAGTTCGCCGAACGTCGACAGCTGCGCTTGTGTTTCGGGGAACGCGAGAGGGGGATAAAAACTCGATGACAAATAAATGGCGAGGGTTTTTGCGGGTTGTCGTTCCCGTCGTAAAAACCCAAACGCCCGGGACCGTGCCTCCGAACATCTTGATTAAATATTCATTCTCATTGGAGCGAGACACTTGTTGCTTATAAATAGCGCGCTAAACGAGGAGGCTCGAATTCGGAGCCGCGAAACGAGGGATGCCCGAGCGACAAATTGTATTCCCGAGCCTGTAATTACCATATTGGGAGCCGCGACTGTAAAAGACTCAGCGTAGGCAGAACGAGCGAGTTAAAAATGAATGATCGAAGTGTGTAACGGTGAAAGAGGAAGTGTATCTGCAAATGGGGGTGCAGCCATGGCGGAGCCAAGCTTTTCCGCTGGGCTCGTTAGCATGCAAGACATCCTACGAAGCAAAAAGCTTGCATTTACGCGAAAGTGCAGGCTCATAGCGAAAAGGAGACTGATAATACTTTATTCATGCACGCATCCGACTTCTTATCCCTTTTAAGTCCCGAGTGCTCTCCTTATGAACACACAGGCTCCCCTTTATTGGCCGCGTAACAACGTGAAACACGCTGCTAGAGAATTCTGCGCCATAGAGGATTCAGTAAATACTATTAACCCTTCCGGGAAGAAACTGCGAACTGTGCACGGCGAAAGAATTAAGTTCCCATCTCGATTGCGATTACATGATTGCAGATCGCGTTGAGCGCCGTCGGTGATGAAGCTGACGTGAATCTGGCCGTCGTGAACGGGAGGCACTTTGAATTAGAGAAACTGAATCCGATCCGTCTGGCTAGGAACCACCGTCGACGAAAGTGGAGGCTTCCATTACCCCTTTATTCCCTCGGATTTCGCCTGGCATCCACGAAATCTGCTCCCGCATTCGACGCACGTCGCGTCGCATGTTATTTTAACCAAAATTGATGGCGGGGCCATGGGTGTTTCGGCCGGGATCCATCAACCGGCAACACCCGTCCGCTACTGGAGTTCGACTTAACGGCGGAGACAAACTTCATCGAAGTGCCGCATCACCTTCGCGGTTCCTGTGCGAGGGCTTCCAGCTCGCTCACTTTGCCGCCTACTTCGACCCAGTTTCAGCTCCGCTTCAGCCCAGCTGGCAGCGCGGCAGTCACGAGGCCGGCGGCGCAATTTAAATATGTTATACGCTCAGGCGAACATATTTTTAAAAAGTCCACTGATTCGGATAATCGGTCCACCAACCGGCTGGAAAATGGTGGCTACCGCCAGCTCGACGATGAAGAGAAACGTGCAATTGAATATTGGATTTCTAGTCTCTCGATGGCGGATCCTTAAAGCTTAAGTTTTCTGGGTTTCGCGATATCTTGAACATATTCTTTTGCAATTGACACTTTTATAAAAAAAATGCACTTTTTCTCCGCATGTTCACCATTTCGAGACAAATGAATGTTCGTGGATATCCATATGTACTTCTCTAGTTTTAGACATGTAGAAAATAAACCTTTTTGGTTTTTTGTTCTAAGTCAAACGGTATAGCCGTGAGATTGAACACCGTGGAAAACGTCGCTCTTCAAGATCTTAAGTATCGCGGCTTTACCGCCACCATTTTGTAAGAAAAAAATACGATTTTTTCCGACGAAAGTTGTACAATAACAGGCTTCGTATTGAATTTTCTGTTTATTTCATTATCTTTCACAAAAAGAATACCGAAAATGAGCGGGGAACCTGGTTTAGGACGCTGAAAAATGGTGATTTTTGGGAATTTTTTTCTCAACAAATGTATGTAGCAAATCTGTTCATAGAATTAAGAATGTTTTACTCTATATTCAGACAAGAATTTTTTCTATTCAAGAATAATTCATTCAATGATCACTCTACTTCGATGGCCTGTAAAAGAGTGCGATATTTGGGATTTTTTTTAAGAGGAACCCTCAAATTATATTAATTGAAAACTTTATGCATATATTTGTATATATTTAGGCAAAGTTTTAAAACAAATTTATTGAAAAAAAACAGTACGTACAACTTTAAACGCATCTTTCTCAAAGCGATGTTTTTCGAATTGGTTAGCATGATATCTCAAAAACCAATCACCCGATTTACTTCAAGCTTGGTATATATCTTCAGTAGATGTCCCATTCTCGTTGTTACTGAAACTTAGTCGGTTTTTGCAAAATTAGACTTTTGCGATTGAAAAAACCAGAGAATTTTTTGCAGAAATCGATGTCTGTTTTAGACGCTGCCATTTTTTTTTACTTTACAGTATTTGTCATTTAGTCTACTTAGTTCAGATGATAGCCACACTCATACAGATTACACAAATTTTTAAATTTTCTATTTCAGACAACTACAACGGCTGATTTTATGCTAACCATGCGCGTATGATTTTTGTAAGGGGCTCTATTTGAAGCACTATAACTCGAAATATAACCACTATTTTTGCATACATTTTTTTCATATTCTCTAAAGATTGGCAAATAAAGCCACAAAGCTGGAAGTAAATATTATTAAATGGTGTTGTTTTAAAAAATTCCTAAAGTTCGCATCATTTTTGTCTGTCAAGGTAGGGAGGTCCATTAACATTATTCTCTTGGTATATTTTGAAGTCAAACTTTTTCTAAATTGTCATTAATTTATATCGTCGATGGACTAAAACATAAAGAAAAAAGTCTAAAATTGACAAAGCTATGGGACTTTAAAAAAAACGATTTTGACGGAAAACGTGGCTTAATTTAATTCGATTAAAAAATGGTTTAATTTAATTTATTTCTTTGCATAAAATCGTCGGAATTCTTCCGTCAAAATCATAAATTATTCTTTAAGTTCCATAACTTTGTCAACTTTAGATTATTTTCTTATTGTTTTAGTCCACCGACGATACAAATTCATGGCAATTAAAAAAAAACTTAGGCTTCTTTATTTCAGGCATAAATTGGATTCGCTAGGATGTACACAATTTGACAACTCCGGCGGACGCTTCATATTTTCATAGATAAAACAATAAAACAATGTAAAAATTTCTTACCTGTATCTAGAGTAAAACACCCTTAAAATTTGAAAAAGATTCGCTTTATATTTGCCGACAAAATAATTCTTAAAAATCCCCCTTTTTCAGCGTCCAAAACCAGGTTCCACCCTTAAATCCTCGTCGATCGCGACGATTGAGATTCATGGTTACTGCTCACATTAAAATTGTAACCCGATAATTGCCCCCCGTGATAACAGCGCAAGTGACAGGGCGATAAAATCAGCGCAAGGGAATGAATATACTCCGCAAGGAATTAATCAAGCCGCCGCGATAGATCGATAGAAAGGGCCATTATCCGAAACAAAAGAAGATCCCCGCGATAAACGATAAATATCCCCGAAGTCCGCCGTGAATATTCGCCTTGGCACAGTTAGCTGGCAAGTAACGAAGCCAGCGAACGTTTATTTTTGCGCTTCATGGGCCAATAAATTCACGGCGGCCCGCAGGAGCCCCGCCATATCCCAGCACCAGCCGCGCTCCTCCCTCGCGGAAATCGCGTCGTTGAAATCGCGATCGCGATCGATCTGCCGGAATCGCCGATGAATCACGCGGCCCCGGGACCATTAGAGAATTCGAGCGGTCCCGATTATTTAATAACGATGGGCGATATTTATCCCCGCTGCATTTGCAGATTGCGGTGCCCCGACCGCCGTGTACTTGCCCCAGCGCGGAATAAAACATTCACGCGTCGCCTGCTAGAGTGGCACTGTGTCTCGCGAGAGGGTGACGTCGCCGGGGAACGAGGGGCGAGGTAAAAGTTGCGTGTAAAGTAGGAAAAATATGGGACGGGGATAAAGCGTGCAACGGCGAGACAAGCCCGGCTCCTCTCTCCGTTCCAACGGCGGAGGAGGCGGAGGAGTAGGGCTCGTTCGGCCGGCGGCGGAAAACGGCCACGAGGGGGGAGGAGGAAGAGGGCGCGGAGGCTGAGAATTCCGGGATGAAATTTCCTTCTCGCATAACACGAGGCTTCGACTGCGCGCGCCGTGTGCCTGGGCGGTGAATTCCCGAATTACATGTCTCTCATTTGAATAAACGTACCCCGAACGACACGCGGGGCCCGCGCTCGTCTTTGTTTTACGACGGGGGACGGACTAGTGACAGGGGAGACGGTGTCCCTCCGCGGGGCTAACATCCGATGGAGGCGTTTAGACGTTGTGAAACACGTGAAATATTAAATGAAAAGATGCTCGAGGGGCGACGCGGGGAGAAATAAGGATAGCGAGAGGGGCGCACACGGGACGGGCGGAGCGACGACCACGCGACTCGCTCCCCGCGAACGACAAAGTATGCGTTTTCTGTCAGGGCGACGCGGAACGTGGGTGGATCATTTTGTGCGCTCGCGTATCCAGGCTCTGCCTTCAACGCCGCCAGGGAACAGGGTATGTTAAGGTTCAAAAACCGCATATCGGAAATACGATTCACCTTGTATTCCCTGGTCGAGCGGGGGTTGGAGGGGGAGGTTGCGCGGATCCTATGTGATTTTCGAGAAAGCAGGATCCACGGGCTCGGGAGATACGAGCCTGATGCGCTGCAGGGATAGTATGACAATAAGATTTCCAGAAGATACAAGGGATCCGTGTCTCATGATCGAACGTGGCCCCCGTTATTCGTCGCGAACCAAATATTTCTCAACCATGGATCGAACGTGCTGGATAAAAATGTTTCTTCACAGGATTCCCCGGGGGAGATTGAGTTTGGATGTCCGTACCATGTATGCGCGCCTTATTTCAGTTTCCATTCCAGAGTTTGCAGAAAAAATAAAGAGTTATCAAGGGGATATTCTAGCGCGACTAGCCGTTTTTCGACGCCATCTTCGGGAATTTATTTGGCAAAAACTGTAAGTTTAAATTGTCTGGCGTCTTGCCTGCAGATTAAGGCATGTTTCAAGTAATACTTGGATCTTTTTTAGCTTTTTTATCCATAGATCTAGTCGGTAGCGGGAGCTTCTTCAAAAACTTCTTTTCCGACAGGCAATCCTGTGCGGACTGTTATAGTCATCCAAAATGGCGAAACTAAGGTTTAAGTTGTCGCTATGGTTTGAACCATAGAAGCCCCCTAACAATAAAATTTTGCAAAATGACAGCATTTTGAAAAAGGTGTTCGATTTTTGCTAACGAATTAGTTGTTTTCGTTGTGTTAAATTAATTTTTTTTTTTTACAAGAATAGAAACTTGCCCGTGGTTCCAACCATAGCGACGACCATAATAAAGAAAATAAACGTTAGATTTTAAATTTTTCATGACTAAAACAGTCCCCACCCTATCGGCCATCGGAAAATAATTTTTTTGAAGAAGCTTGCGCCGCCGATTATATCTATGTATAAAAATATGCGATGGAAGAGCTCAAAAAATTGTGAGTATTACTTCAAACATACCTTTACATGCAAGCAAAACGTTAGACAGTATAAATTTATAGATTTTGTTAAATAAATTCTCGAAGGTGGCGTTGAAGAAAGGGCAGTTAAGTACACTGAAGAACTGTGGTTTGCACAAAAGTTGACATCCGGTTGCTGAACGGGGCAAGGGGGCTACTTTGTTCGCATTGGTCCCAGAGATGGGCAAAAAATTATTTTAAATAAAAATTTGTGTACGAAATTTTTGTTTAAAATAATTTTTTGCCCATCTCTGTTGGCTCCCACCGCCTGTGTCCCGTTCGCTTACTTTGTATTGGTCGACATTTTCCCGTTGACCAATACGAGCAAAGTAGCCCCCTTGCCGTGTTTAGCATCCGGGTGCCTTCTTTTCTGCAAACGACAGTACATACCCCCTTAACGTAGATATTTGTGTCCATACGTCTTTGGCGGTATAGATACTGTTAATACTACTGTGACTGCAGAGCCGCATTTACCACAAGGAGAATTAGGCGCAAGCTGAGGCCTCACTCTCCATGAGGCCACATTTTAAAAATGTGTAAGAATATTTAATTAACTAAAATAGACTTGTACTTTTGAGGCCTCATAATGACGCCTTACACCTAATTTGCTCCAAAAGTCTAAATGCTGCCCTGTGTCACTGGTCGTCTACGCTCATAGTCGAAGGAAATGGTAAGTTATACGAGTAAATGAAAGTGGAGATGCAATCTTTATCCCACTCAAGAACATGGACACCCTAAAATCCACCTTCAAATCTCCTCCGGCCTAAGAGTCCTCAGTAAAGATAACTCGTAAAACTTATTTTACGCGTCGCGTACTTGGACGCATTTCCACATTTCCAGTGTCCCCAAATGTCTCGCAACAACCCCCGCAGCGTCTCGACAACTCTATACAGTGTTCCATTACCGCGCCTCCTCGCGATCTATCAATCCGGCCAGCCGCCTGCTACGGCTCTCCCCTTTTATAATAACAAGCAGGGCCGACAATTTGCATGTGAAGCTCCGCATTATGGAAAGTTGCGCGCCACGCTCTCCCGAACCTGACCGGATAAGAAACCGAACACAGACCGTTCCGCACCGAAAGCGTCGAGGGTCGATCGGAATCCAGAGACCTCCTCCTCTGGACTTAATTTTTCGTTACGGTCCCTGTGCCACGCCGCTCGATTCCCTCGGTCAGACGAATTCCCATCGAGAGCAGCGAGGCTTCCCGCCGTAACGCTATCCCTGAAACAGGCCTGGAACCTCCATAACCGTGTAGCGCGACGCGGCAATCTCCCAGGCGTTCCCCGGGAAAGCAACCGCGGTAAAATCGCCGAGGAACTTTACGACGCCACGGGTTACGCAGAAAAGCATTTATTATTTGCGGTCTTAGAAGCGATCCTTGTTATCCTCGTTACCAAGGCGAGCGCCTCGACAAGAAGCCTGGCCGGCAGAAGAGGAGTCCGTGAGCCAGCCGCGAGAGGAGGGAAGAAAGAGCGGCTGCCCTCCGCGATCCAAACGAGCGAACGCGAGCTGGTGGACGCAGGGGCACGGGCGGAGAGGAGGAGGGCACGTGAAAACAATAAGACGAACAGAGGAGGAGGCGGAGGTGGAGGAGGAGGACGGAGAGGAGCTGGAGCGGTGAAGCAGACAAGGACCAAGGCGAAGAGTAGATAGGCACTGGCGGCGGAGTAATAACGGACTGCTCACCATGATTATAGAGCACGAGGCAGCCGGTACGTTGCTTAAATCAACAGAGAACAGAGCCGGAGGTTTCACCTGCCGAATCAATTTTTACCTCGTTTCAAGTCGTCCCGTCCCCCTTCTCCCGCTCCCTCGCGGCCCTCCTTCTCTCCCCCCAGTCCCCTTCGAGCCGCGGTTACACCGTGACCGGTTTCCCTGCTTACCGATTGCTTTTTCACGGATCCGATCTGAAATCCCCTTTCGATCTGCGCTCGGCCTCGCGTGTTTCCAACGCCTCGTTCCGCCGGTGGGAATCATTCTCCCTTCGAGCCGGGGGTTGGTCGACTTTCAAGGGCGGGTTTAATTTTCTTAACGCGGGGCAGGCCCGTTTATTCGGTATCATCGACGAGGCACCGGATTATTGGACGGCAACGGAGGAGCGTGGAAGGCAACGGCACGCTCTTACGGCGGGAAATTAAATTTCCTCGTTCACCTGTAGCCGACGGTGAATCCGGGCGCGCCGGATGCGGAACACTGTACTGGGTGATTCAGGAACGGTGTGGAGAAGTTTTTAAGTGGTCTCGGGGTTAGATGAAAGCGAATGGTGCAGTGGCAGATTTAAGGGGGGATTCTCGTCTAACAACCCCAACACTAACTGATATTTAAGATTTTTTTTTAGAAGACTGTTGGTCATATTGGATTAAACTGTTTTGGGATATAAGGAGGCATCTTTAAACTTGCAGAAAATATTTTTTTGTGTCGATGCTTCGTATTATTTATTCATTATTGTGGAATCTTGCCCACCTCTTCGAAGATGTAACTCCTGTTGGCGGGATGTGTAGCACCTGTCACAGTCATCTGATTGCCAAAAAAAATAGAAGTTTCTTAAAGTTAGATAGTTTACGCTGGGATTGGTCCACCTTAAAGAAAAAAAATGAAAAATTTAAAGAGTTATAGCGTTTGAACGAAAAAGTAAGTTTTTTCAATAGACAAATTTTTTATATTATTCTTTATATCGACGAAAAAATATTATAAATATAAACGGAAATTAAAATTTTGGCTCCAGTTCAGGCGTAAATTATCTAACTTTAAGAAAATTGTCTTCTTTTCGCAATCAGATGACTGTGACGGATGCTACACCTGACGCCCACATCGTCAAAGAGGTTAACACGATTCCACAATAATTAACAAATAATAAGGATCATCATAAAAAAAAACAAATTTTACAATTTTAAAGATGTCTCCTTATATCCCAGAAGAGTTTAATGTAATATTAACAATAGTTTTTTAAAAAAAAATTCTTAAATTGCGGGGGCTGTTACACGAAAATCCCCCTTAAGGAAAATGCCCCAGGAGGCAAACGTTCTGAGGGGCCCATTTTCATTCCAGGAAAATGAACGAGGTGGTTTAATAAAAACGGGCCAAGTGTAGTAGTAAAGAAGAAAAAATATAGTGTTGGAATAAAATCACAATTTTTTTAAGCTGGGGCCCTAGGGGCCCTTCTGACCAGGGACCTAAACGGCAACTGCCCATCGGCCGCGCGTTAAATCCACCACTGAAATGGTGTGATAATCAGTGTTCACTTCGGAAGCACTGTCTTAGAGTTTCAGTGTATTTAAATTCAAACGTTATTTTAAGGTAGATATTGCCGGAGTCGTTGGAATACAGGACGCTCCATTTTAATCTACAAATGGTTGTTCTTCTAAAGAGATCCATATCCTCCCTAATCTAATTCCTCCCCCAACCCCAAGAACTCGCATTTAAGAAACAGAGCCACCCTCAATTTACGTCCCCAAACTATAAAAATACAGCGGCGAATCTCGCGACAACCTCCCTGAACCACCCTGTACACTCCCGTAAACGGGATATACATCTTTTTAATCCAATTAGCTTCTGTTCCTCCGGCACAGTCTCTTTCACATCAAACGCATCCCGTTCCCCCTGCGGGCTGGTGCGCATAGCAAACTACCCCGAGCATTACGTTTCATTTTCATTAAACAAAAAGGAACGGGAACCGGCTGCAAAACGAGGAGCGAAGGGATCAAAATAAAAGAGTCCGCCGGTTCAAAGTTATCGACGCCACAAAGGATCGGCGCAGCCGTGCATACGGGGCGCCCTTTCTTTCCGGTGTTTTCCCAGCTAGCCGTGGTCTCCCTAAAAAGCTTCCGCGGCGACATTATCCGGGAGCTTGGAGCGCGCCGGGGCATTTTCGAATTTACGAACGGCTGCATTATTCAGGGGAGGAGGACAGGGGGCGCGGGATGTGCGAGCGCGGTTTCCTTATTCTCGCCGAGCCGAATGACAGCGTGAAGGAGAATCGACACTTCGCTGCCGTCTTCTCGTTTCCTGGCTGTTGGCCCCTGTACCGCGGGGCAGGCAACACCGGTCAGGTTTATGCGAGGACATCAAACCGGCCGTGGGCCGGATATCGACGACTTTGCTCCGGCGAGCCAGCTTTCGTCCGGACGTCTTCCTCTCCTCGTCGTGCGCGGCCATGAATTTCGTCTATCCGCGGTTTACGACCTCATCCCTGTTCCAGGAACAACGGCGCTTTTCACGTGCTCCGTGCAGCAAAGTATTCGCGGACTTGCCCACCCCCCCTCTCTCTCTCTCTCTCTTTCGAGTACGTACTCGACTTGGGTTTCGTGGCCTCGTCATCGCACGAGGAGCACTGGAGAGGCTGCGCTCGGAGAAGATCTTGGCCATCGACCAGACGTATATTCTCGCAAATTGATCTGGTCCCAGTCGGTGATTTCGTTGAGAAAGGGGCCGCGTTACGGAAATCCTGTACACGGTATAGTCTGTCGCCCGATCGTAAATTGGGGCGTCGGCTAAAAACGTACGATAAGTCTCCGCCGTTAAGGAATTTATGCCCGTCGGTGGGGCTCCGCGCGGAACGGGACCCCTTTGTCACCGGGATGGAAGAAATCATTTTCCACGTGGCAAATTATGCGCAACGTCGGTGGCATCCTCTCGTCCGATTATACACGCTGATACGCTTTATCTCCAGCTCTTGGAATACTTCTGTTGTTCCCGGTGGGACGGGGAAATTTCCGTGGGAAAAGTTACTCGCCTCGAAAGCACAGACACTAGGAATTCTCCATTTTCCCTATCTTAACAATCTTTTATGAGAAAACGGATCTTTATGTCCCTGAATCGTGTCTACGCCGATTCTATTGTTCCCGATGATTTCCCACAAAAGTGAAATGCATGTTGAATTAATAAGCGGTGTCACTGGCGTGGCTCGAACGCAACGAACCCGCGGCGCAGAAATTTCCCGGGAATTAGCCGGAGCATCGGCTGCTGCAAATTTAATTCGCGACGATTATCGCCAACCAGATTTTCCCCGGCGACATTCAGCGCAAACAACCCTGTAAAATTCATGCGGACGCTTCCGCAATGCTATTATCGCGTGCGCCGTGTGCCGTCCGGATCGATTATTAATAACACATTAACGCGCGTCCACGGAACGCCGAGCAGCACGGTTTCCGCTCGGCCGAGCGGCTGGACGCGCGCAGATCGGGTCGGAAGTGAGAATTCGAGGTGGCTCTCGCGCATCGCGGAGTAACGTTAAATCCGCTGGCTGCCGGTTATATCAGACAGGAGGATCCCGACGGAGGTGCATTAAACGAGCATTAGCTTTCGCGATTTTCCCCGTCGTCAGCTCCCATTCACCGGCAGCTCCGTCCGCGCCCGCACACGCGAGGCGATTCGATCCGCCCGCAGCTGCCGAACCGCGGCGCGCCGCGCCGTCTAGCACGTGCAACGGACAGCTTAAGCAAATTGAAGCGCGAGTTGCAAATTTGTTCGAACTGGCTGCCGCGATTCTGTGCAGCAACTGCAAGAATCGCAAGCCCGGAATAGTCCTCGCAGCTGTCGCGGATGGGCCGAAAGAGAGGCGAATTGGAACGCGCGTGTGATTAATCGGCCTCGAAGGGTGGAAGGGCTGTCTTTCGAGCCACGGAGTCGTTCGGGTGCGTTGCGGTAAGGTTTTTGAATCGCTGGCTAATTACACCTTAGACGTTTCAAAAGAATTCTAATTTCAATGTTAATTCTAACCACACAGGGATGGGGGAGACCGGGGCGAGTTGATACGTTTTTCAGTTTTCAATTTTTTTCATTTTTGTTTGAATTAATTTCTTAATAACAAATATGCTAAAATATACATTGATCCTTCCTTTTTAATATATTGAAAATGAAAAGTTGAGAAAATACATACAAAATGAATGAGAAAATTTAATTTGGACGAAGGTAAAATGTATCAACTTACTCCACGGCGGGGCAAGTTGATACTGGTCTGGGGCATGTTGATACATCTGTGAAATATCCGTTTAATGAGCAAAGGATGGATGTCGGGAATATCCCACTTTAACATGAGGTGCTTGCTTCTTTTTATTAATGTATCTTAATAAAGCCATTTTATCTATTCCGTATATTCTCTCGCTTTGACGTAACGACACTGACTGCTTTTCTACACCGACGCACGCTTCTTGAAAAATATTTTGCGGTATTTTGCCGCGATTCGTTTTTCTGACATAATTTCGTACTATTTTCCTAGAAATAAAAGGGAAAATCCAATTAAAAGTAGTCGGGAAAAATGGATACACTGTATCAACATGCCCCAGAGAAAACGTATCAACTTACCCCACAGGAAGTCATTATCTACAAACATCTCCCTAAAAAAATTCAGACCGTATAAACAAAATAACAAAATTAATTACCTTACCCTCAAAGGACTCAATGTGATGCCAAATTAATTTTAGTGATAAATCTCTCTATCCCGTCTCAAGGCGGATTGGAAAGTGAACACAACTATTTACTTTTACTCTATAGAAACGAAAACAGTTAAAAATGGATTGCTAACGTTAAGGTACAACGTTCAGGTAACGTTGAGCTACATATATACAGTGTCGAGATGATTCGTCTGTATCAACTTGCCCCGGTCTCCCTTACGATATAAATATCTGCGGTTCTCATCAACCACCAAAGATTTAAAATTCTGAGATTCAAATTCAGCGACTACTCTCCCGCCCCCGAAAACCACATAATTAAAGATTACTTATGCATCGAGTTCCGCTAGACTTATTTCCCTCTACAGTGCAGCGTATTCTCAACACACGCCCGTTCGTGTCCCCCAAAACTGCACAAAGGATCCTATTAAACCCGTGATTAGAAACAGGTAGACAGAGTAGGGGCAGGGCAAAAAGAGGATTCCATGGCCGGCGAGAACCTAACCGCGCTGAGAGGCGGTTTCTCTGGGGTTTTCGGAGGGACACGACTAGGCGAGCTTATGACGGTCTCGGGGCAGAACGAGATCCTCGTTGCGGGACGGTCGAATGCAGCCTCCCGTGAAATGCATTACGTATGCATCTCGCTATCACGCCGGGAATCCGGGGCCAGACACTCGCTAATTCGCGCGGCACGCTGCCCCGGGATTTCCTCGAGCGGAAGCTGGTCCACGCCCGGAAGACGACGCGTACGCGCGAGCATTATGAATTCTGCCTGGGTCGGGCCGCGCTCTGTCCCTGGCCCCTCCTTTTTCATTCCTTTTCTTTATTGAAACCGACCTGCAGCGAAGACGAGCGGTGGACGGGGCGAGGACGAAGGGAGAGGATTAATCGCGAATGCCTCGCGCCACCAGCGGAGATCGATCGCCCCCATGGTGTAACCGGGGATCCTAATTAGTCAGCCGCCCATCGTTCCACGGGGCCGTTCGACGTGGAAAATTTAATTCGCCCACGGGAAACTCGCGACGCCCAGAGTGACCGATAACGATGGACTTATTGGCGTCCGGGATGATTTACCAGACTTGATTCCCACAGAGATTGGATTAGAGGTGTCCCCCTCTCTACTTACCTGGTAAGTCACAATCAGCGTGGAAATTAAGGTGATTATCAGTGGCGAATATCGTGCAAAGGATCGATACGCCCGTTCATAAATCAAAGCCAAGGCTGGGACGAAGCTGGGCAGAGTCTAAAGTCCTGTAAATCAAGATCAAAGGGAGGTGGTCCATGGATTTCTGCAAGTAACCTGTTCTACAGCCCGGCACCGGTCGTAGTGGCTAATAATTAATCAGATTAGGAGCCATTATGCCTACGTGGGTGCGCGTCCATTTCGAATGTAATCAGAGCACACACACGGAGGATCAATATGGAGGTGCAGTGTAACAGCGAGAGGTATACTCTCATTATTCACCACTGTTTGATCGTTTTAATGCGGTTCTTAGTAAACCCCACCGACAATTCCCAGTAACCTGGAGTCCAGGCTCTCTCCGACGGCTTCAAATATTTTTCTTCAATTTCACCGAGCTTCCCGGTTCCTTTGATTCCGCGCTCTCTGCACACGGACGTGGAAATGCCTGTATTTTCAAAAACGTTTTCGACCGATTTCGATTCAACATTTTGAGACAACTGGGTAGGTGGCTCTGGGAAAGTGGAGACCAGAAGCTTGAAATGTTTTTGGATTAATAATTGAAACAAAATTGGGTGCTGGTTCTAGCCTTCCAAAAATTTTTTAACTTATCCAATATGTACAGGGAGTCAAAAAATGATTGGCACAATCTTTGGAACAGAATAAATTTTTTTAAATTGGTCTAAAGGATTTGAGTTATTTTGAGAAGCTAGAAGGATTAGTTCAGTGTTTCGTCGTTTTGAAAAAAATTGCAATTGTTGGAATAGCAAAGTAAACAATGAAGATCGCTTTTTCAACTTTTTTATCTGAGCCTGTAATGAAAAATTTAAAAATCCCGTTTGTAGATTTGAGTAAGTTGTATAAATGCCGAAATTTTCATCGAAATCGGTTAATGTAGCTGTCAGCTACAAACAGTTAATTAAAAGTGGTGGAAATCTCAGTTTTTGGCCTATAACTGTAATAAACCTACAGAGTTTACATGCTTCAATGCCTGTCGCTTGTTTCTGCATTTAAATTTTCATTACAGGCTCGCATAAAAAAGTTCAATATGCGACCTCCACTATTTTCTTCGCTATTTCGACCAATTGCAATTTTTTTCAAAACTCCGAATCACATCACCTAAAAAATTAATCCTTCTAGCATCTAAAAAAAAACTCAAATCGTTTAGACCAATTTTAAAAAAGTTATTCTGTTTCAAATAGGGTGTACCAATAATTTGTTGACCCACTGTAAACATATACTCGACAGCCTGCTACACCAATTTCGTGTTTAAGAAGAACTTGACTCTGACTAAAATGTTTACGAACGATCCTACGATTCTTTAAAAGTATCGCACGCAAGGAAAATTGAATCTTTCGATCGTAATAATATGCCGAAACATAACAAGCCTACAGAGCGTTGCGAAAACAGCGGCGCAACGTCAACCGCGCTCGGTCCCGTTGCATTTATAATCGTCGGACAACACGAATTATGGGCGAACTCGATAGGCGGAATTATAGGTGAAACCAGAACGTTTCGACTGCCGTGGAAATCTCGGCCGACCTCAGGACTGACGTCTGCTCGGATCGAACCAATTGCGGTGCAACCACCGGCTGATTGTAATCGCGGCGAATTAAATATGCAACGCGAACGATCCCGCGAACCTGGACATTTTATCGACTCGACCCGATATTAATAATCGACAGAGGGCGGCGGAAGATTGGGATGCCCAGAGGCCCCGAATGAAATACCGTAGCCCATTATTCGGATGCTGGTGCTGCTCGAGCACGCAATTGTAAAACGTCCCTTCTCCTAATCAAATCCATTTTACGGTCAGCAAGACTAAATTAACCATTCGTGGTTACACCGGATGTAACGCACCCCAAGAGCAATTTTCGAGTTCCTATGTCGCGCCTTTACGACTTCCAAAGGAGTTCTTGTCGCAAAAACCAAAGAAATTAAAAATATCGCTTTTTCCCACGACCGTGGAAAATCGCTCTTCTTGGACTACAAGTTTTATCACATCAAAATTCTAGAAATTACAGTTCTAGAAAAAAATGATTAGAGTATTACGAATGTACCTACAATTATCACTCAAAAGTTAAAAGTTTTAAAAATACGAAAATGGTAATTTTGGATTATCTGTAGGAAGGTGTGATTGAAATGATATGAAAGTGAGTATGCGAGCCACGCAATAAAAGTCGCAATACTTACACTCGTAATAAGTGCATTAACTATGAAAACAAGGTGTCAGATAATAAAAAGATTGAAAAGTGGATGAATGTAGAACAGCGGAGCCTCTGTTATTCGAGCAGCAAAGTCTCCGTACCACTTGGAATAATAGAGGTTCTGCAGTATCGAGATCGCGATTACGCACACACGGCCTCCTCCGCAGGGGAACGGCGGGCGGGTCGTGATATCGAAGCGAGACGGGGAGGGGAAAAAAAGGAGAACCATCTGGCCCGTGTACGAATATCACACGGCCTCGTAAATCCCCGTGGCTTAACCGTCCACTTCGAGAGCTATAAAACAGCGCTATGCAGGGTAAAAAGCATCGCCTCGAAGCGGTGCGATAAACCGTCGAGATGTTTTCACCGCCTTCGTGCCACGCGCCTCCCCTACCGTTTCATACTTTTGATAAATCTCTATTTTTCCCCCACTCTCCACCCTTCCATTTTTCCCCCGCCCCTTCCCCTCCGTCTTGTTTCTTTTTTTTTTTTAATAAAAACGACACTTCCTCGCCGGGGCCCGGTTAGGTCACGAACATCCCCCTCGCGGGCGATATTTATGCTCTTACGTCACGAGAGAAATATCGTGCGACGAGAATCTTGCGAGATCCCTCGCGCACCTCGAAGACTATAGGCGCGCGTGTCTGTGTGTCACGTAGCCGGCCGTACACGTTAACACATCCGAGTGAAAGGAGTACACGTGTACGAACGGCTACAAGCAAGACTGCAGCGTGTTTTTGTCCGTGCGTTAATTAAACTGGAACTTGAGCGACCGACTGCACCGGGCCAGACGTAATTTTCCACTGCGTGACCCTTCGGCCTTTGATCCTCCGCGTCCCGTGTATGTATTCAGTTTTCGAGGCCAGCCTCGCTCTGGTTACCCGTGAAAATTTCGCAGCTCCGAGGAAAACGCCATTAGCGTCGGCCATCGGCCGTAACTTGGCCGTTGCGCCGGAACCGGAGGGCCATCAGCGTTGACGCGGTCGGCAGAGTATTTTTGGCAATGATGGATGCACGAGGCGGGGTATTTGCTGCCAAATCGTTGCACTTTTAGGCGGAATATTTCGAGAATATATTGCCGAGTATTTTGGGAAAAGTAGGAAATGTCACAAAACAGAGTTATCGAGAAAATTAAGGTTTAATGCTTTAGTCCATCGGTTCGTGAATAATTTCTTGATTACCACATCTGCCTTGACAACAGAAGCTTATGCTTAACCAAAGATTTGGGACATTCCGCAGTTTGTTCCAGGATAGAGTGGGCATTTCCTGCTTTTAACCAGTATACCAATATGTCTTTAATGTTATCTTACGGACAGTACCGACCAACAGACTGTCAACCGGTGAAGACCAAATTCTTCTTATCTGTAAGCTCAATCTCTAGCAACTCTAGATTAATTTATAAGATGTTCATTTAGCCTCCTTTCTACCTTTTCCCGCAGAAAAATAAAGTAAATAAGGACAGGTATGATAACCTAACAAACAGGAAGCTAGGATTTAATGAATAAGTTGTCCAGTGTGTTGTTTGCAAGCAGAGTTGGGCATTAACTAAATAACAAATTATGTAAATAGGGAACAAATAAAAGTTACTGTAACTTTAGATTATTCGACGAACAAAGTTAATTTTTTTATTCGACGAATAAAGTTAAGTTTTTTATTCGTTATTCGAAATTTTATTTAAATAAAAATTTTGCTCATCTCTGCTTGCAAGGAATCACTTGACAAAGATTGGGTGAAGCGTACCGAATGTGACAGTTATGCACACGTCGATTGCACAGATCAGGAGAATATTAATTATTTTACTTGCGAGTTTGTACAAATAAAATTTAAAAAAATCTTGTACCAATTAAATGTCTTTTTATTAACATTGTTGATCATTTAGACCTAAAAATCTACTAATTTAATAATTGGTCGGTACTGGACGACAAATTTTCGTTTCCTAGAAATTGCAACTTTTTTACTTTTGCGAATTATCAATTCTTATTATTAAATTTCATAAAAATAATTTCCCTCCTCTTATTAAGTTCCATCTATACTACAAACACGTTTATAAATTTCTGATTTTTATCGACTATACCCCAAAATATAACAAAAAAAACTTAGAGCGGTCGGTACTGCACGACTTTCCCCTACACGTAGATGTAGCGAACAAAAGACACGTCTAACATCACTTGATAGTGAGCGAATGAACTTTTCCACCGACCTAATTAACTAGTTTACTCATAATTAGACAACGTAGTTATGTAGTGTTCGAAGGTCCCGATACCCTAATTTCCAGTGGCCATCTGTTTTCAACCGACGAGTTAATCGTTGTCCCCTGATTAACGAGTTAAACGACGTACGTTTCAGCCCGTATTGAGAGGTTTGACCACAGCATGGCGGTGCAATGTGTATTTTTTTTCTTCGCGTCGTATTTCACAGAATAAAGAGAGGGCCATAATCGATCAGCCGGATGCTGAAAAGCGGCCCAAAGCAATTTCGCGGAGAGATATATACAGGTCGACCTCCGTTGCTCGATGGAGAGGCCAACTTGCAGCGTCGAATGTCGGGTCAAATGCAAAGGAGCTGTTGCGAAAGTGCATCTTGCACGACTTTCTAATTTCTCAATCCCGTAAAAAATACTAGGTACGGTGGAAAGTTCTGTCATTTATATTGATACTTTCTCGTCGCGGGTATTGAAAGACTAACAGGAAGTATTACAGCACTGCATCCGAAATATCTTCGCCATTCCTAAAGCACTATTAACAGTAACGGATTTAAGAAAAAAGGTCCCAGCGACAAACGTTCTGGAGCACCCCGTACACACACGAGAATTACAAATAAATTTACACACCTGTGATACCTATGAAAATTCTGCGAAACAAAAAGAAACAGTGTTTGGATAAATTCTTAATTTTCTGTGGAAGTTGGGGCCCCAGGGTGTCCTAGGCAGGGCCCAACTGCTCATCGGTCGCCCATTAAAACCGCCAGTGACTATTAGAACTCTACAAATCACCAGAAATCTAAAACAGCTTGAACTAAGTAGCAAGGGCAGGTGTGTCTAATATGTAGGTATATCTACGACTAATCTCAGAAACACCTTGCGAGAGATATTCCCGCTCATCCCTTCGAGGCTAGGTCTCGTAATAAGATGTCTGGCTCCCAATCAGACCCGTTGCACGGTGAACGAAAGAGAAGTTTCTCATGTCGATACGACCGAAGGCAAACGTGCCGTTCACGAAAACAAATTCGAATGTCCGACGTCGATAAAGAGGAGAAGAAGAAGAAGATCGTCCCTGTCCGGGCTGGTCAAACGAAAGAAGCGGCCGGGCAGGAAGAGTAAGCAGGCAACATTTCTCAGGCGGACCGACGCGCAGCCATAATCAATCCGTTGGATGTTGAAAAGAGGCGCGAGCTATCTCGCCCAAGGATCCAGGATGGTTCCAGCTCGCCCAGCGGGAAGTCCACCTTACGTATCCCGTTTATATCGCGGCGATGCCAGAAAATTGCTCACAAAGGGCCTCCCCACGTAATCCCTCCCCCCCCCCCCCCTCCCACGCCAACTCTGCCCTATCGCCCAACTTTTTCCATTTCCTCGGAGTCGGTGTGCAATTAACAATCGCCCACGACCCTGTCTCTCCTCCTTTGCCAAGCTCCGCGCGCAATGGTCCCGAGTTCTCAATGCGTCTCTCCGGAATGGGACGCGATATTCCGCGTAACCAGGCGGAGGGGAAATACAGATTCCGGAGCGCGCGGTATTTTCGCAGGGAACGCGATCGGAAGCATAATAACAATAGACCGCTTTTGTTTAAACACGAGATTGTAATAGGTCCGTTGGATCGCTCCTCCGTCGACCGTGAACGATTCCTATTTTCCGTATTTGTACGTTCCCTCTAGCGGCTTCGATTTTTTTCGTTTTTAAGGGCCGCGCTCAAGCGGGCTCCCCGGCCAGTCGCGTTTCGAAGATATTCGAAATTCATCCGGAGGAGCGCAAATATAAAATTTCATCGACGACGGAATTATGTGTCGGGACGGTGGTTTAATTTTAAACACACGGTTGGACGATCGTTCCACTCACAACGAACGTGGAATGTAATCCCGACAAAGGTAGGGAAGTTTGAGAGGATTTTCTCTGTTCGTTATGGCGTTTCGGTGTTATTATACAGGCTACACCAAAATTGTCGAACGTGCGACAGATATTCGAATTTTTCATGTAAATGGAACTTAAAAACTTACCATTTGGGAGTTTGGAGGCTTCGATTTGCAGACGCGGGTTCTTGGGGAAGGCAAACACAGACACTGAAAGGAGAATATTGTAATAGTTTTTATTTTGCTCGTTTTAAACACGATTAATAATTATTTTCAGTAATGTTTGACATCGACAAATCGGATCATGAAACACGCGGAGCGAGTGTAATAATCCTCTTGCTCTTTTGCACCCATTTTGCACTGCCAATTTAATTAAAAATTTAAGACCGAAATTTAAAAATACCTATTCAATTTTTTAGTACAAACTTAATAAAGATCAGTTTTTAAAAATAAGCGATTTTTTCTCAAAAGCCATGGGGAGCAACTGTCCCTGTTACCCACCCACCCCCTCCCTCTGACGTATATTATAACACGACTCGGTAATAAATTATTTAATTGCAGGAAAACGAATGCCATTTCACCTTCACATCACTCGAACACCGACTTTGATCTAGGTCACGTCAACGACCCGCGGAAAGTGTTTGGCGAAGCAGGTCTTCTCACGATCACTGCGAAAATAACACTAACCTCCCGCAGTTATGTTTGACTTACAATAGTGGGGATATCACCATTCGTCTCGAGAATCAAAATACATAGACGAGTGTAAGGTTCAAGTTCATATTCAAGGTGCCGAATATGTACGTATGGAATTTTCGTCGAAATAGAGGCAGCAAATTGAGATAGCCAATTTGCACTTTGAATCAAAATATGTAGATGGTTTAGTGCACAAATACTGTGTGTCCACTTTAGCGCTTTCGATAAAAAAAAATAGATAAAACATGCAATAGTACCTACATAAGATTCAGGGACATTCAATGAAGAAGAATATTATTTTTGACAAATTTATGAAGTAGATATAAGTGTGATTTTTATACTGAATAAAGAAATAGTCAAGAACTATTTGTTGCATATAAAAACTCAAATTTCATAAAAAGTGGACGTGCAATATTTGTGAACTAAGCCATCAATGTACTTTAAATTAAGATCGGGCAAGGGTTGAAAAGTTTGAAGAAAAATGAAGGGGTACACTATAAGATCACCAAGACAAGACCCCTGACATCACAAAACCCCGTAAAAACACCCTATATTACATAAAAGACGCTGTTCCACAAAATCTAACTACCTCAATATAAAAGAAACAATAGCCAAATTCGTCGCCAATGATTTACATAGCAATAAGGTAAATGTACCAATACGCGGACGCTTAAGGGGTTTAAGGAATAGCGGCAAAGTTTGTCTCCTAATTTAATTTGTAAAACCATCATGGAATAAAAAAATGTTGAAATGTGAAAGAAGACACAATATTATACTATCGGAAACTGAAAAAAAAGTTTATGTATTATAATAGACGTATTTATTAATGAAAATACGAAAACATGCAGATGTCCCAATAAACGGACAACATAAAACTACATGTCCCAATACCTGAATTATATCGTCCCAGTAAGCGTGCAACCTAAAAATGCATGTCCAGATATCTGAATTACTTACATTCACGAAATTCTTGTACCAGTAAATAAACTTAGACTTCTTTAAAAAAATATTAATTTTCTTGCTAATTTAACCATCTTAAACTGAATTTAAATCCATTTACTATTACAATAATTTATTATTATAATATATAAATAACAAATGCTGTCAACATTTTCTTAATAAATGGCAGAAGTGTCTTGACAGAAGCTTAAGAAATTTCTAGAAATCTGCTATGCGTATGACGTGTGTTACAAAATAATTATTTCTATCTAACGATTTTTAATTTTCTATAATAACGATTTTAATTAATATTCCTAAATACTTATACATTATGGTACTATTTTTTGTTTTTAATTACATTAAAAATTAAGCTTAAAAATAAATAAAATTCAAATTACTGTTCAGGTACTGGGACATGGCCTGGCACTGGTACATTTACCTCGCACAAATAGCTCCGACTTAAAGTCCACAATTTAAAAATAAAAGGAAAAAGGCTCTAATTACAGGAATATCCTAGTAGCCGACTAAACGAGTAGCCAAATAAAATTCGGCCCCAAAAGCTACCTACTCTTTCAAGCCACGAAACTCATGCTTCCCTATAAATCCTGTGGAGGGCCAAAGATCCTCCCCATTCCCATCCAATTAGCGCGCCTAATCCCTTTCTATTACCACGCGGTGGCTCCCTAAGGTCGATCGACGGCCGCGCGAAATCGATCGTCCACGGGGAGCAAGATATACGCGGAAGGGGCGTCCCGATAAATCCTCGAAGCGGGAAAGTGTAGGTACAGCAGGAGGGAAGACGGAAACGAAAGAGAAAAGAAGGGGTTCCACGCGGAACGGAGCCAGCAAGGCGAGGAGGAGCGATAATCGATCCGGGGCACGCTGAAAGAAAGGAGGCGCTAGCTATCTCGCGCTCCGGCTCGAAAGGAACAAGGTGAAACGGTGTCCGAAGGCTTCGGGGATGGTGTTGGCGGCCCTCTCTCGCAGCGGGAAGTCCCAAGTTCGTGCAGAAGGGACCACGTCGGCGTCGTTCCCGGTTAACTAGATGCCAGCCGAGATTCCACGGTGAAGGGTTGGACGGACGGACCTGGCGGAGGTAATCATAAAGCTACGACGAGCAGAAGAAGAAGAAGAGGAAGGCGAGGAAGAGGAGGAGGAGGAGGAGGGGGTGGACGCAGGAGATGGCCGCGGGGCTGGCAGCGCGGCCTGGAAGCGTGTCAGTAAATTTAACCTAACCGAATGCCAGGGCATAAACCCCACTTCTACTTTTTTTTTCACTCGCCGCTTCTTCTTCCTCGTCAACATCCTCCTGCGTCGTAGCGGGCACCGATGCTCATCGATGCGTCGATCGTTGGAACGTTCACCGTTACGAGCTCGTTCCCATCCGTAGCGAATCCCGTGGCATTTTTCAGTCAGGGCCGTAGGAGTTAACGTCTGATTGAAATTTGGACATCTCTGAATATTCTATTGGTGTACAAAGAAGCTACGGTGCCTCGTAAAGTGTTTCCTTAGAAGGAAGGTACGCCTACGGCAGCTTATTACTCGGGCTAGTGTAAACAAGGTGAACCTGTTTGGGAGGTAAAAAGCAGAAAGGAAATGATCGAAGGTGGAGGACCGAGTGACGGTCAGAGGAAGATTTATAGACTGAACAATTTAACAAAGGTCCATTGTTAATTCATTCCCGCGGTGTTAGCTCGGCCCCGAAGGATAATTTATTCAGGCAATCGGAATCCAACCGAAACAGAAGAATCTACGCACACTGTGTCGCCACTGGCTACTATCGACGTCCATGTACGCATACCACCGTCCTCGCCCCTTCAACCCGCCGTCCTCTTCTTGTAACTTTCAACGCGGCTTCGCCCATTCTATATGCGCCTATCCCCCTAATGTTGCTCGGGCTCTACCACCGGGATGCCTCGTAACGCACCACCGAAGAGGGCCGCGAGCAACCCGAATTACACACTCCCCCGGCCACGATGGGAGCCCCTCGCCTCGCTCGTACTTTCTCACTTCGGAGATCCTTATCGGGCGACGGCTGGATGCCTCATCGACGACCTACGACGAAGGAGGAGCGCGCCGGTTGCTTCTACCCGTGGAAGGTCGGAGGTTGAACGTTGCTCGATCGACAGCTGCCACGGAGTCACTCTCCACCTCCGACGTGGGTGAGATTCCACCGCGCGAGCTCGATCGTTATTTGTTGCTTACTTTTAGTTGCCAACGAACGCGCCACGTCTGTCGATATCGGGGGGCCCCCATCTATGTAGGTATCGCCTGAGAAATTTCTTCCACGGCGCCTGATACGCGGACGCTTCGTTAATTCCGTCGGATTTCGACTAACCTACGACGGAGCAAGTTCTATTAAGGGCTTTCGTACACCTAGAATGGTTCGACGCAATCGATTTTTCCAATAAAAAATTCGCAGAAGGTACCTACAACGTCAAATGGAGGTCAATGCTGTAGCCCCGGAATCGACGATTTGTCGTGAAGTCAAAAAAAAATATAATCTCGCTTTTACCTGTGCGTTAAGCTGTTTTCTCGAAACTACGCTTTTCAAATCGGTGCCATTGATGTTTCAAAAACTACTGAATCGATTTGAATAGAACTTGGCACGATTATTTTGCACATCAATATATAGTCTTTATCATATGGATTTTTTTTTAATAACCACAGTTTGGTTTTAATGATTAAAAAACTGATAAAATTTGTCTCAGAAATTTCATGGCGGGATTGAGTTAAAGTTCAAGCACTCATACTTTTCTTAAAAATGAAAATTTGAAAAATAGCGTATGACAAAGACTAGTTTCTTTTTACATACTTTAGGGGACATTTTCCTTTTTTTCTTTTGGATGACACCCAGAGGAGATATTTTCATGAACAGAAACTCTTCACGTGACGGCCCCACTTAGTTCAACAGCAGCTACCAGGCGAGCAAGTCGAATTATCGTCAATTTTTTTATTGTGGAAAATGTTCTTTAAATTCTAAGCTTCCAAATGCATATTACGATTTTTAATTAATAAAATTATTTACAGGTAAAGAAAAATCATAAAAGTCCCCTCTTTCCACAGTGCTAGGTGTAAGTAAGCCCTTAAAAAATAAGCAATTTAGGCAGAGTGCCTCTCGCTATTCGCGAATAATAAACAACAAATAAAAAATAACGATACTTGAGGGTTGATTCTACCTTCCATCGCCCAAACTGCGTAATATATAAGGAAAGATCGTGAAGCATCCACAGTAACAGTTTCTCGTAACAAGGAACCCCGGCAGAAGTATTTCAAGAAGAGCGATTGTCCCAACCTACGTATCCTTTGATCATCGCTATCGTTCGATGAAGATCAACAATGAAAAGTACAGAGGCGGTGGGCCATTGGAGGATGAAAAAGCGCGCGGGGGCCACGAATTTCGCGCGCTTTTAATTACTTGCCGTGAGAGCCCGAGAGGCCTATCGATTTCCGTCCCGCTGTAATCGAGCCCTCCCCCTCCCTTCCTCGCCCACTCGCCCCCCTTCCCCCTCCGCCCCCCTTCCCTCCTCGCCGTTTTTTAATCCCCTTAAACCGGCCGAAGAAATAGGGTTTGCGGTTTGGCGTGTTTGCTAAATAAACGGGACGCTCCCGCCTCTTTTGATGGTCCCCGCAGGAAGACAGCATACATTCGTGGCCCGTACATCGCGGTCCATTAAGCGGCTAATAAGTGGACAGAGCCGGGTTACCGGTTACACGCGCTCCTCCTCCCCCTCTGTCCTCCCTCAGCATCCCTCCCCGACGAGTCCCTCTATCTCGCCCTGTATGCTTTTTACACAGTTTCTTCCATTCTTCCCTAACCCCCGTTCTATATTTCACCTCGTCCTTCTCCCTCGCAAGCGGTCCCACCCTTGACTTTCTCTCCGTCGCGCGGCACACGCACACGCGCGATCTTTCGCTCCTCTCGTTTCCGCGCACGCACACGCGCGCCGGTCCAGCGACGTTATTTGTACGCGATACCACGGTCGGAAGATTAGGGTGATCCCGAGAGGGGGAGGTGAGGAGAGCAGGGTTGTCGAGAGGAGGGACAGGGCGAACGAGGGGGTAAGAGGGTAAGAGGGAGGAAGAGGGGACAAAAGAGGAGGAATGGTGGTTGGGATCCGTGAGATCGTGTTCGAGAGGGCCCCGCGGTCCCTACCCGAAGTTTGTAACTCCTTTTGCATCCAATTAAGTCTCGCGCAATAACTTAGCCTACACCGGGCCGCCGATACCGAACAGCCCCGTCCCTCTTCGCCCCCCTGTCCCCCGCACCTGGATGCGGGACAATGTATATTCTCGTTCTGTAATTTCGGCGCGACGCGAGTTCACGCGACTGTGTGTATATCAATTGAAAGTTTCCGATAGGCTGTGCGTCGCCTCTTCGTATTAATTGCGGGGCAGGGGTGGTTTCGCGGGGGCGCAGGCAACCCCTATCCTCGCGCAAAGAAATTGCCCGCCGGGTGGAATGATTAGGGGACGTGGCTGCTGGGCAGTGTCGAGGGTACGCTGTAAAAGTACACTGTCACTGTTGATTTATAAAGGGTTGCAATGACGGCGGGGGTGGGCTCGCCAGCTACAGTTGGGGAAAGTCAATTGGCTGCTCAAAGCTGCTTTCTGTAATGAATCGCATCGGACATGATTCCAATCGGTATATATACTTACATTAATGAATTGCAGCGAAGGGGTAATGCTTCTTTTTAATAACCTTGAACCCCCAATCGATTTTCCCCCAATTATCCTAACCACTGTACTCATTCGTAAGTACTTCAGAAACTCGTCGATCTCGCGGCTGCACGGGCCGCGTTATTTTCGAGCGGCTGGCAGGGTCCGAAGGGACACGCCAATATCGGGGGATCCGTGGCCGTTTTTTCAACAACTGATAACACGTCCCAGTTTGAAAAACCAATACCCTCTACGTATTGGAACGATAGCCCGCCACGATTACAACCGTACGAGGTTCGTATTCGTGGATCTTGCACGCGTCTCCTGGCTAATTTCCCGCAAGTTTAACGCCCACTCGGATGAAGTCTGTCCCTCTTTTCCGACGGTTGGACGGTATTTCAATTATGTACACAACGAAACCGAACGCGGAACTATTCGCCAGGGGGGGGACGCATCGTCGGTTTAAGATTAGAGTATTCTAAGTTCATCGCATGGAACCGAAGGAGAAGATAGTAGGTCAGTTATCGGCACCTCTGGTCCGCCGTTACTGCGAGTTACGAACATAGTTGTTGAAGCTCTCGCGTTGCAGTTCTCGTGCAATAATTTAGGGTACGCCGGATACCGATACTGGAGGGACTAACCACCCCTCTCTCTCTCTCTCTCTCTCTCTCTCTCTCTCTCTTAGCCCCCTTGGCCCGGGGAACAATATGCCCTAACCGCTTCGAATCTTATCCTTAATGCCCAGCTTAATGTACATCGACGTGCTCGTATATCGATCTCGTTGATCGTGGCCCGGGCTGGTATGCGCCAGCAATCTCGTAAATTCGTGAGAAAGTTAATTAAACGATCCTCTGACCGCGGGCTACCGCGATCGGTTATGAGCGCATGGAGTCATTCGATGGGTTAGGTGAAAGATTAATGACGCGTGGAGCACTTGCTGCGACCCGGCTCATCAGGAGCTAGCACCGGGAGGAAGCTTGAAGCCAGTGCTGGATTAAGCAATAAGCAAAATAAGCACGGCTCGAAGCATCGGGAGAAAAGGGGGCGCCATGGAAATTATTTGAACTTTAAAATCTAACTTTTGTTAGAAATGCTTTCTAGTCAAATTGTCGGAAACGCCTAAGAAATCATTGCGTTGAAGTGATCACTCTGTATAAGGGGCCTGAAAATCTTTTAAGGCGGAATCCTATTTTATGGGCTAAAACATAGAAAAAAGGAATTTTTTCTAAGAGACTAGCATTTCGATTCATCTGAAATTTGCACCACGTTTTTATGCAGCCTTGAAGAAGTTGCAGTTTTTTTTATTCATTTTTAATAATAAATATGGCAGTTATGTATCACGCCGCGCAAAACTCGTCGTCCGCTGCTGGGCATGATATTTACCTTCCAGAAGATCTGAAACAGAAACATGAAACGACGTTTTACTTTGTACCTACGTAGCTTCAATCTGATGAACCAGAATGCCGCTATATTCTATACTTTTTTTTTATATAGGAAAATTGGCGCTAAATTGGATCGCAAAAATTAAAGGTTCAGACTTTTCAGCTTGAAAACTCTCCACACCACTCAATAATTTTTTTTTGTTTTTTGCTGGTTCATCAATTTCAAGCTACACATATAAAACAGAGGATCGAAGCTGAATAAAATCGTTTAATAAAATAAAACGCCGTTTCATTTTTCTGTCCCATATTACCTGGTAAATAAATATCAAGTACACCAACGGGCGTCGAATTTCACGCGCCGTGATGGTCGATCATGCATAACTACTATATATATGGTTAAAAATTAATAAAAAAAAACCTGTAGCTTCTTCAAAGATGCATCGAAACATGGTCCAAATTTCAGTTCAATCGAATCGCTAGATTCTTAAAAAAAATCCCAAATTTTGCTATGTTTTTAGCCCAAAGAATGGGATTCCGCCCTTAAGTGCTTAGGGCCTCTAAAGGTCTTCTGATGTGAAATCTTTGGAATTAGAGATCATTTAGATTTATATCGTACCTTGAAATTAGAAGATGCAAGAGATATTAGATACGCTATATCTTGTACACTTTAAGCGATATTTATTTCCCTTTTAAGGAGGCAGTGCATTTTGCATAATACGCACCTTTTCCGTCCAGATATTTAAAAGATATTTACGCGATGGTCGACCGTCGTTCGTTAAAAAATCCCAGCGATTAATTAACTTTAATCGTTCTTCCCGAGGAGTCAAAGGCAGCTGCCTCTGAATTTGTTCTGAAATCCGGTTAAGCGTAATTCCCCGCGATCCGTTCGCCGAGTTAATTAACCATCCCGAGTCGAAATCCATTGTTGAAGGACGCGACGGTTCACGGAGCGGGTCCGCAGGATCCCGCGGGACGCGGGTAATTCGAATTACGATCCGCGGCGGTATAAAGTGGCCATATTCGGCGGCTTTTTCCGAAGCCGCGGGTTCGCGCAACCGGTTCTCGCATTAATCATTTATCGTATCTGCCTGCAACAAACGAATGCAGCTCGGGCCCCGGTGTCAGCGGGCTCGACTGGCAAATAAATTGCACCCGACTGCATTAATTTCGACGTCAATTAGATCGTTCGACGTGCAATCGCTCTTACATACCGATGCACATCGGCGAGGCGCAGGAACGCCGGCCGCGCTGCATCCTGCCGTGAAAACGTCGCCGTCATGCTTTCAATTTAATTTCCATGTAGGCACACACGTCGAGCAATTTTTCCACCGTTTCTTCCGAGGCTCCAGCCTTGTTCGCGGTTACACGGAGGCGGTGTCCCATCTTGATTTTTTCACGCGACTCCGCCGATCCCATTAATGATCCTGATTTATTCTGGTCGCGACCAGGATTTATGTAATAGACGACGACCGGCGTCGTCTAGAGAAGAATGACTGGCGAAGATGACGTCGCCAGTGGCTTTTATCACGGACTATTTATTTTGCCTTCCCGAGGAACGTCACGCCAATCTGTCCCAATTTAAACAACATTCGTGGACGGCGATGTTGCGGTTAATAAATAACACGAAGTGCCATCGCCGCGCAGGCACGCATACCTCTCTAAAGTGAGGTTAATTTCGCGGTCAGTTGCCAGCTATATGGGTTCGTTGCCTCTCATTGTCAGCCGGCCAACTTTATTGACAGCAAGAAAAAAGATTAGGGGTAAGCCGTTGCCCGTTCATCAGCGGTAATAACGATTCCTATTAACCGCTACGAATTCAAACCTCGCAATGCAGTCAGCGCTGTTACGCTCGCGTGCTGTACACCCGCTATATTTAGATTTCACTCGGCGAGCAATTAAAAGTCAACGGTAACGGTCCAATTCGGGCGCGGAGGAGCGATAAAATGAAAAACGAGTCTCGAGATTGATTAAACGAAGAATCTCTGGTATTCTCTAATATTTGCAAGAATTGAGGGGCCCGGTGGAGAACGGGTACATGCCACCGTTTTAGAAGTTTAAAGGGAAGCAAGATGAAGGGGAAATTATTTCCATAGGAAATGCGGTGCGAGATTATAATTGTTTTAAACGGTGCTTGAAATAGATGGTAAATTACAACTATTATCAAATTTTAGCTGATAAAATAATTTTATTAAGTCTGGGTTAGGGTTTTCTACTACGCATTTGTTTTTTCTCAGCGTGAATATAGCGTAAATATAATTCTGCTGGGTGAAACGTAAATGTTATTATATTAGGAGGTGGTGGAATTACACTACACTGCGGAAAGGGATTAATTGTACAAAGAAAAGAAAATTTATGCATATGTAGCATGTGCCTGTTCTTCACTGAGCCCCCCAATTTATTGTTTATGTCAAGAAAATCTGTATTATTCTTTAAAATTAAAGTAAAGTACATATAACTACCTCCGTTTGCTTTAAATAAGAATTTCTGTATTTCTGCTTGTTGAAAAACAGTAATTGTGGAGGACCCAGCTTCATATAGTGGTGTAAATCACTCTGTTTGCTGTTATAAAAAACTCTACTACTACATTTAAGTTGTGGGAATATATCTAAAGGCTCAAAACACTAGCATAATAAAAATGTATACGCTTAAAAATTTAAGGAACTGCAATTTTTAATTTCTAACTTTTTTTTTATTTTTTATTTTTTCGCTTATCACCACAACGCATGAACAGTATCGAAACTCTCTGTTCTTGTTAGTTTAGTGGTAAGGAGACATATTCTCATTTCTGAGTCAAGAATGAAGTTACAGTAGCGTGCAAAAATATTCGGCCACCCTTTAAAATCGCATAAGTTTTATAAAATTAATCCAAACAACGTGAGTTTTTTGAGAAGCTAGAGGGATTAGTTTGCTAAATGATGTGATTCGTCGTTTTGAAAAAAATCACTTGGTCGGAATAGCAAAAAAATAGTAAAGGTCGTTATTTAAACTTTTTTTTCAGCCTATAATGAAAATTCCAAAAACTCGTTTGTAGAGTTAAGTAAGTTAATTCATGAGCTCCGTGATATCCAGGCTGGTATAACTGATGGAAGACGGGATTGCGAGGCGACGATGGCCATGTACCGAAGTTGTATCAACGTGTCTAAAATTTCTTCAAAATCGGTTAACATTGCTCTTAGTTATGAACGCTTAAAAATCGCAGAATAAGGACGAAAATCGCTAATTTCGGGAATTTCGCGATTTTCGACCTTATTCTGCGATTTTTAAGCATTCATAACTCAGAGCAACGTTAACCGATTTTAATGAAAATTTAGACACGTATATAACTTACTTAAATCTACAAATGGTTTTTTGGAATTTTCATTACAGGCTCACAAAAAAAGTTTAAAAAACGACCTTTACTATTTTTTTTTTGCTATTCCAACCAAATGCATTTTTTCAGAACGACGAATCACGTCATTTAGCAAACTAATCCCCCTAGCTTCTCAAAAAAACTCAAGTCGTTTGGATTGATTTTAAAAAAGTTATGCGATTTTAAAGAGTGGCCGAATACTTTTGCACGCCAGTGTATAACTTAACTCGCTATAAAAGGAAAGAGATAGAGCATTTACGACTTAAAAACTGTTATTCCCTCAAATTATCAAAATTTAGACTTGCACCACTACGATCCTCAGCCCTCCAACTATCACCCATCAAACTTCGACCACGCTTCATGAATCGCGCTATACGTAGCGCGTAAGAAGGATTAAGAGTGGTAGAAGCGTTTCCCAGAACGGAGTAACGTCAGCCCCAAATTCGGCGCGCAAACATAATCCCCAGCGATAATTCAATAACCGCGTTCTGCCTGGTCTACGTAACCGCCGAGACAGAACGGACAGTTTCCGCGTTAATTAGAAAGGCCATTCTCCGGGTGGCTCTTAGCGCTCGTAACGCACAGTATCAGAGATAGAAACGTCAGATGCAGGACGTCGACCAATCCATCACCCGAGTCGTTTCCCCGCCCATCGCGTATCGGCGGCGATTAGTCGCGGCAGCGCTCGTCAGAAAAAAGGCCCCCGTATCGTTCCCTTCGCTCTTTAATTGAGCGGCGTGTTAGCAGGGACCCCGCGCTCCTGGCTGATATGTATAACGAGGTCATTCGGTTAAACACACTCGCAACAACGCGGACGACCGTTTTGCTGCCGAACCGCTTAACAAGAAACCACCGCTGCTTTGCATCGAAATGGTCCCCGGGCCCGTGCTCCGCGCTTCTCGCACCGGCCACGGAAAATCGCGCCGAACACTTTCCCCCCTTCTTTCTCGCCTCGTTCGTTGTACCCCATCTCCGCAATCAAAACGCTCCCGGACTGACGCCTGGACGTGCTTAAAAACCCGCGAGCGTGTCCTGGAAACGATAGCCGCGCGCGATAACGGCGTCGAAAGGGGAATCCCTAATGCGACCCGGAGTAAACCAGTCCGCGTGTAGTTTCACAGTCTCGCAGGCGAAACGCGCCTCGAACAATCCCGGGATCGGCGCCACGGAATGGCCCGCGCTGGGCGTAAACAGGGAAAAGGGATTAAGAAGAAGTTTGGGCGCATAAACAAGGGGATTCATTCGCGGCCGCGCCACCCCCTGTCGGATATATCGCGAATATTCACGGCGGCGACACGATCCACGGGGGCGACTCAAGTGTCGAAGCATCGAAGCATCGAAGCTCTCTGGCGGCTGGCTCTCCGCAAATTTCCTTGCCGGGCCCGGTCGCCCCCGCTGCCGGGGCTCCCGCCCGCCAAACGGCAATGCATTTTGATAGCCCATTGTTAAAGGAATGACAGCGGGGGAGGGCTGGGCACCATCGAAAAGTTTTCGAGAGGGCGTTTCGGAATGGAGACATAACGGCCGAGTTTGCGTTATTCATGAGCTCCGTGGTATCCAGGCTGGTATAACTGATGGAAGACGGGGTTGCGAGGCCACGATGGCCATGTACCGAAGTTGTATCAACGAACGGCCTCGGTCCTCACCGCGTAACGATGATAATATGCTACGTGCCTCGTGTCTGAAACGACAACTACCCGAACTGAATACACAGCCTTCTGTAATCATATATCCCCCACCAGGCAAGCCTGTTTCGTCGTCTGGCCTCGCCACCCGCCGGAGAGGATATGCCCCGACACCCACTTCGTATATACGAATCTTCGCGCATGCCACGACCTTTTTACGAGACGGCCACAATGCCCTCTTCTTCTTCCTCCTCTTACGACCTCCTATATACCCCCCTCCCTCCCTCCTGTCATCTGGCTCTGCTTCTCTGCGAGCTGTCTGGTTACGTGCTCGTCAAAGGGAGGATGTCCAGCGCCAGCCGCGTCTAGGGGAGCCCGGTTCGTTGATCCGTTCGTTAGGAGCGAAGGAGAGACCGGACCACGGTGCCCGTAGTAGAGCCGAGTCGGATCGATCGATGCCGATTAGACCGAGAAATTGCTCTCGCGAATACGAGCGATTCTTTTCCGCTGAATTCGTCCGCGCCGCCGGGCTCCGTCCGCTGCCCGACCACCGCCAGTCCAATTACACGCGCGCGGTTTTAATGAATCGGGGCTTTGTGCCTGCGGCGACCGGGCGCGGGACTTATCGACAGTAAAATCGCTGAATTCGTGCGATTGTTGTATCACAGTACAGTAACGTGTACAGGGTGTTCAGTGAATCGCGGTATTTACGATCGACTGCTGCGGCTTCGCCTTGGGCTACTGCGTTCAGCGCGGCGCGCGTGCCGCCGGAAGTGCTCGAATTTTGGGGATTATTCTAGTCGACTATTGGGGATGATAGTTTAGCTAAAAATCTCTGCTTGCAGCGTTTTAATTAAGTAGATGAATTGAAACTCGCGTTAGTTATAGCGAAGTCTGAATTGGGCCTAGTTATGCAGAAAGCTGCGAACCCTCAAAATGAGAAAAAATGAACTACGGTGGAAATGAACTGGGGTACGGATCCCATAGGTAATTTTGTGATCTTTATTTTGCAAAAATTACTACCCCATAGAAGAATTCTTACATTATACAATTTTATTATTAAAATGTTATAATGTAAATATATTATAATGTATAATTTTATTATTAAAACCATGCCTTAGCTTCATTTTAGGTTTAGAAAGCAACAACTACAGAAAATTCAAACTAATATTAATTAAAAAGCATTACAAAACACTAAGAAGAAATAAAATGTACCCAATAGAAATAAAGCTACTTTTCTGTAACAATTAAAATCTTCAAACTAAATTTACTCAGTTTAAGTTCGTTGACGGCTGGTAGCTTCCTGCATTACTAGCCCTGATTAGATTCAGCTGAAGTAGCTACAAGTCACCTATGGATCAGTTAAATCGCGCATCTTTTCCACACCGAGCACCCAGTACGTGTCCATTTAAACACATCAAATCACCGTTACACCGATAAACCCGTCCCCGTTATTTTTCCTCCGATAAATTGAATAATTGCGCGGGTGCTCGGGTAAATACACGCGAATCGAAGAATAATATCAAGCCGAAGCGAGGACGTATCGGATGCGCCGACATCGCTACGTTTTCCCTCTTTCGATCGCAACTCCAGCGACCCCCTTTTTTTATCTGTACGCTGCATCCTGCGCGGCGAACGCGGACGCGATCCCCGCTGCAAGATTAATTCCAGATGCAGCCGAATAAAATCCAAACGGCTCGGCGGTAACCAGATTTCTCGGCAGCCGCGGATGAAGTATGCATGGGAGCCGCGCGCGCTTCAATATTCCTTGAGCTGGCGGGGGCCCTTTGATCGCATGAAATTTACCAGCGGGGGCCCCACGAGAAAAATCGGTTCACGGAGCCACAGAGAATCGAGAGGAGCCGCGGCTGATTCGTATGCCGCGGGCGTCTATGGACTCTTAGGTGGCTCGTTCTTAGCCACACGTCGGTAAGGGAATCGGTACGTGACATTAAGCAGTAATGTCAACGCGTGGCGACGACCGTCCGCGGGACTTGAAACAGTACTACGGCTACAGTATTTCCAGCGTCACGGCCGCCTGCCATCTTTCCCTCCGCCCAACCTGTCCACCTTCAAACGAGCGTGCACCATATACATAACACGCCACGGGCCGGACGACAAAGGGGGAACCGTCAAAAGGGAATGAAATTACCACCGCGTGAATTTTAATTGTCCACCACCCCGAAAGAATAACAAACATGCCCAACGGGCGCGAGGCACCAAAAACCTGTCGATACCCCGTGTTATTTTTTCGGACATTTATTTTCCGCCACTTTTTCCCCATTTTTTGTTTTTTAGTTAGTTCGCAGTTTAATTTATAAAGTGGATAACGGGAGCCCCTCGGACGTGCAGTGACAAGCGTCCGAAACTCTCGCGAAAAACGAGCCACGGTGGAAGCTGTTTACTATAAAGCCGGTTGACCGACCTGTGTTTACTTTCGACAGAGAGAGAGAGAGAAAGGAGAGGGGCGGAAGTGAAAAATGGTTTTTCCAATATCGGCCGAATGATCGGACCGCGCGTGAAATTTACCTCGCCCCGCCGTGTCCGCGGCCTCGATAAATAGATCTGCCGATATTCTCTCGATTTTATATGCAAACAGACCAAAAATCAACGTCCCTCGCCCACCCTTTGCCAAGCGGCCCCGCTCTTCACGAAACTTCGGCAAACGAGAATGGATACACGGGCCCGCGCGGCCTAAATAACGTCAACCCCCTTTCGGCTGCGTGTACCTTGCCTAATTCCCTGGATCCTGGCAAATATGTGCTTCTAATTACCACCGATATTAATTGTGTGTTTACCCGTGGCAGTCGTTCTGCCAGCGCGGAAACGCGCCCGGCACACCTGTATTTTGGGCACGCAGAGTCGCCGAGAAGAAGTGGCAGCAGAGGAAGCTTGCAAAAGAAACTTCGTACCGAGAGGAGAAAATTACCGTAAATGGCTGGAAGGTAGGGGATCCTCGCCCGCGAAGCAAAGGGGTTGATGGGCACAAAAGCAAGAGAAGGTCTGCAAGGAGAGAGAATCCAAGAATTAAAAATAAAAGTAGCAATAAGTTTACTTATCCCCGGGAAGAAGGCTATAAACGATGAAGTGTAATGGAGTTCAGTAACGAATGTGCGAAAGTTTTTCAAGAATAAATAGCTAGAAAATGCGACGTTCGGTGGACACAACTTTAATCGATTAACTCGAGTGTGAAATATATTGGAATCTCCCTCCGCACTTCATATTCTCAAAAGTGGAAACGTGGGGCGAGATGTTGCGGGACGTGGAAAAAGCGAGGACTCCACTATTTCCAGAAATTCGTTCCATCGTTCCCTCTCGGAGAGACGCCGCGGCGGAAAGATTAAAGTTTTAAAAAAAACCAAGCGTCTCAGTCGAGGAAATTGCTTGCATCGATGGGATGAGGCGGGAATGAAGAAAGCAGGGCGCGAAGAAAGCGAGCAGCGTCCTTTGTAAACAGGGAGGAGGTTCGATGGATGCTGGCTCGTGCTTTGCATGCCTGGCGAATGGGATCAGATGAAATGAAATTTCAAACAATAAATGATACAAAAATTATTGTCCCTTTCCGAACCCGATCCGCCGAAATTCAAATAAATTCGCATCCACTTCGACATACGAATTTAAAACAGCCCGAAATTTAATAACACAGAAATATTAAAAAAATGCAAAACATTTTCGTTCCGAAAATGTTTCTCTGCGCCTATATTTTTCTCTTCCGTTATATAGGCTAATTATTATACACTGCCTCTTTATTATACGCTTCGTTCTAACTAAAGGGTACTCCCCGTTAAATAAATAAATGTTTTACGCTGTTTCGTATTTCCATTAATATTTCACACATTCGGGCATTTTTGCGTGGGCTCGTTGCATGTGCCTCGCTTGACAGAGGTCTTCATCCAGGGAGCAGAAAGTATTTATCGCCGTTGCCCACCGATAATGAACATTCTCCCTCGGCCTCTGCAAGCTTTTTAACAATGTGTCCCGGGCGACTTACGGGCCCGGTCCGTTTTAACTTACTCAGTATTCGCTTTGAAGTAGCCCGCATACTTATCGCCTTGATTGACGTCCCCTTTTCGTGGTGCTACTCAGCGAGAGGCATATTTACATGAAAATAAATGCACCTTGCCGTGGCCGGCCACGAGGAACGTCCAGGCGGAAGGGGAGCGCGAAGGGTGGATCGGAACGAATTCAGTTTGGATTGCGCTGGAATTAGGCACGTTGACTGAACCTGTTAACTGAAACCTTTTGCACGTTTCAGCGATGATGGGTCGTTTTTAATCCCGCGGTCAACTCCCGGGTTAACGTGGCGTGGTGCCCTGCGTCCGCATCAAAGTTCCAGCAATTAAACGAGTGAGCAGAATTATGAGACTATGTGACGAAATTTTATGCAAAACTTACCCCTCTGAAACTCTTTTTCAACGGTTGAAACTGTACATTTATGCATCCACTGGGGTAATTATTATGGGAACTATATTAGATTTAGAGTAATTTCAAAACACTTTACTGTTCTGTAAATATCTTCTGCACTAACTTTTGAAGTACGAAAGATTGTAATCGTGAACGATCCCACGGAGGACGTTTCGAATGGGGTTTCGTAATTCGTGGCTGGTCGTGCGGTTTATCTGGCGTGCTGGATCTCGCGACGAATCGATTAAACGCATCGCGGGGTAAGCCAGCATACCGAAAAAATAGTCTACGTGGACGACTTAATACGAAGTGACACAACGCGCCACGGTAGGTAGCACCGGCGTAGACTAAAAAGCAGCCCGAGAGTTAATCCTGAAACGACGCAGAACCTTCGCAACGCTCCGGGGACGACTAATTGAAGGAACGAAATTAATTCATCGACGTCATCTCTCCCCGGAGGATTTCCCGTAATCCGTCCGTGGAATATGCCATTTTCCCCCGCGAAACGCGTTAACGAGCAGAACAAAAATAATTCCGTTCGAAGGGAGTCGCGGGGCCGTTTCTAATCTTCCACTTGAAGAAAAACAGAGTGGCTTATCCGTCGCGGCCGGGGAAAAACTTGGCGTTACTGGAATTCTTGTTGGATAAACGTGACCCCCGCCGAGCTCCCTGTCGCGACGGAGAAAGAAATTATTATGATGGCTGGAAAGCCCGTATAAATCCCGAGGGGACGAGACTTATCGCGATCCCTCGAACGGCCACGCTCCATCGCGATCGCTTTGCACATAATGGCACTCCGCGAGCATCGCCGAAAATAACGCGAAAACTCATGCAGAAACCGCTTACGACTGTATTGTCTGACAAATATAGTGCGCCGCGAGCATAGAACACCGTGATTCCATTTACATATCACGGCCGTCGATTGCCATTGTACGACGCTCGGAGAGCCCCACGTTAATTTATAGCCGGCCACTTTACGATCGAGCAAAGAGTCTGACCTCGGGCCAGCGATCCGTGGAAATGGACGCCGGATGCCCGTCTATTTATTTATTTATTTCGATTAAACAACGGGCAGGATTTACACCGTCGCGCGGCTACATAAATCGCTGAATCGAGGGGATGAAAGCGACCCCCATTAGCCAAATGTGTTGTCCGTTATCACGGGCGTCACACTGTTTTCGGGCCAACCGGAATTTTAATTATTCCGAACGGATTCGCGTTGCGTCGATGATCGCGGTAACAAATTATCGGGGTGAATTTCGCGGACGGTGCGCGGGGCACGCGAGTTCCTCTTTTAATCAATTACGCACGATTTTCTATCTGTACGACCGAAAATGTCCAACGAATACAGAGCAACCACCCTACGGTACAATACATAGATCACTTCACTTTCAAGGGAAGATCGTAAACCCCGAAATTCAAAAAAGTGTGAAACTCTGGGAATATGTAGAGCAGCGTTGCCCCGATGGGCGGTCCGAGAGCACGAGTATCCATCGCGTTTTCCAAAGCTCGCGTGGAAAAACGACTTGAAAATCAGCATATAATCAGAAATCAAATCAATTTAATCGCAATGAAATCAGCATGTAACAACTACATGCTGACTTCAGGGTATGACCCTACACGCACACTACTAGAGTTTTCCCCATCCGTTCTTAGAGCACATGTCCGCTCTGTTAAGTCCGACGGCGGTTGATGATTCATTTTCCTACTCTACGCCAGTATCGTCACATTTTTAACATAAGATAAAACACGCATGCGGCGTCGGCCGCGATTCTCATTATTTCAAATTGCTGCCGTAATAAATTGGGTTTATCTAGTGTAATAGATAATGGGTCTTCCTGAAAAAGAAAAGGGTGGGCTTGATCTTTTCATAGAATTACGAATTTCTGTTGTACTATCCAAATAACACAATAAGGTTGAAGCTGCACATATTTTCTTGTTGTGAAAAAATGGCAAGGTTAACAGCGGTTGTATCGCGTTCTTCTTCGACGTCTTAATACGCGCAGGAATCGTTATCTCTATTTTATCCGCGGATATCCTATGGTCGAGGCCATATATATTGGCCGGTGAATTCGTTTGCGTGAGCGGCGATCGAGGAGAAATCAACCACCACCATCTGACGATCGCGGATTTGTCAGTTGGAGTTCCGTGGTCGTCGCAGGGTATAGTGGGGTAACGGGAACGCTGCTCGGCTCCGCCTGAACCTAGCTACGAAGCTATGCGTAGACCAATACGAGATGAAGCTATCGAGAAAGTATCAATGTTCTAACCAATAAAGCTCCTGAACTTTTTTGGAAGCTAACGCACACCTATTCTGATGGGTGTATTTCTACGCTGACAGCTCGGTTTGGTCTACACCCCAGAAGCTTGGCACTATCCCCACCACTTCTGGCTCACTCTTGTTTTTCGAAGGCGAGAGCGAGATGGAACGAGAGCGAGTCAGAAAACGTTGAGAAAAGGAGCACCGAGGCAGGCAAACTGTGTGGTGGGAGAATACCCCTCACGAAACTTACCGGCCAATATATCTGGCTTCGACCTTAGTGTTTTCTAAATCAATCAGAGAAAACGTCTGCATCCGGTGACCAGTATTATCGCGAGAAGAGTAATTAGTCTTTTGGATATCGCACTCAAATTTACCTCTCCGTTCGCCGGCTGTTTGATAAAATATTATAGGGCAATCTTCAGATTCCAAGTAAAGTCGTACTTGGGCCTTAAAGGTCTTAAGTTACAGATACCTTACAAGAAACATTGAATTCTAAATGCTCTAAGCATCTGTTACATGACCACAAACTTCATTGATTTCGAACGCGCTCTGCCACGGGAGTTTTGGAAAACGCGATGGATACTCGTGCTCTCGGACCGCCCATCAGGGCAACGCTGATGTAGAGAATATAGTAGGGAAAATGTGGAATGATAGGGACATTTTTGTTTAGGACCAGATGGTAAAATAAGTAAATACTAAAGAGTTTTCAGTCAAAACTTACTTCTAAAAATTAGGACTATCATTTGGCAAAAGTGATAAATGGGTTATAACACAAAATCGGAAAACAGTCGGATTTTCAGGGGCCAATTTCACCCCCCTAGAGTGAATTTGGGCAGCAAAAAAATTGCGTAATACACACCTAAATATTCCCTACATATCCCCAAAGTTTCATAATTTTTTGAATTTGTGGGTTGTGAATATTCCCTTGTTAGTATTAATACACAAAAAGTTCCCCCTCCGATTTTCATTAAGCCCAATGAAAACAGTTCCCGTCACAGCGTCTATTACCTTGAAATCAAGTGAATCGATGCGTACACGTATACCAGTCGGGCTGGAGGGGCGTTTATCAATCGAGAAATCGGCTGCGTCGAATTAAAAAGGGATCGAGAGCTCGTGAAATCCGATGACACGGCCGTTGGTCACGGTCCTTCCGTGAGGAATTAGGGGCCCCGCGCGCGGGACGCGAATATTTCGGGAAGGTTCGACCGGTTCCGAGAGCGAAACATAAGCTCGTAACGCGTCGCCGTGACGAGAGGCGCCCGAGTGGTGTGCCGGGAGCGTTGTGTGAGTGCACACGTGCTGGCGTGCACGGGCACAGAGAGGCCGGCGTGTACGTACACGAGTAGGAGGAACGAACACGAGCTATCTAGGCTGAACCTTTCGAGGTTGACTTCTTGAGACAGTGGAGCGGAAACACGAGACGTATAGCATGGGCTCCGCGAGGCGAGTTAATCCCTTGAGACAACTGGGAGCCACGGCGTGGAATGGGAATGCCGAGGGAAACCTGGCGGTGTATTCTCACTCGCTACTCGACAATGTTATTATTACGCCTCCCAACCCCTCCGCGCGCATTACTCGGATAATTTATGTCGCTCTTTACGCGTGGCCCAACGGGCGACTTTCCGCTGCGCGCGTGCCCGCGCGCTCGTATTAAATGCATACGATACCCTCTATGAGCGTAATCATCAATTCGCGTGATAAACAGCTCCGGGGACGCCACGGGCATCCCGGTTTCGCGCCGACGCCGTCCGGGCTACTTTACGGGCACGTTGACGAATTTCACTGCTGGGACGCATCAGATTTGATCTGCAGTCGCTCGTATAATCCGTCGCGATAATGGAATCTCTCTGATCTTCATCTTTATGGTATTGTTACACTGCCGAGCGAGTGTACACATCGAGGACAGCTGCTATGGATCGCGTTAAAGCTGCTTAGCGAGCTCACGGCTCACACTGTCACCAGCGAGACTTAAGTCCACACTTTTTACTCGCCCTTTTGCTAGGGATCACCTTCTACGTTCTAGCCAGTTATACGCGATTTGCGTCCCACGCGCGCTCGTAATTAAAACTGTTTCACCAGGCGTACCCTCGGAACCAGCTATGTCCAACGTCCGTTTGTGCTCGACCCTTTGATTCGATTCGCGCCAGCGAATTCATTCCGCTCGCTTTAGTGCACGCACACGTACGCTCGCGGGTGTCTATTCGCGGCCGAGATAATAATTCTTATCCGCGTAGCAGCCGTGCCGGCACCACGCGATATTATTTCATGCGCTTAGGCGTCAACAGGATCGTAAATAGCGACGTCTGACACCCGCCCCCGTCGTTTCGACGTGTCGCGGCGAGGCGCGCGGCGGGAATCGGACTACCCCCCGCGGCAGACGATGGGAATCGGTCGGTGGGGGACCTAGGGTCGCTCCCGGCGAACGACTTTTCCGCGTAAAGCGCCCGATCTCCGGTCGATCCTAGCCAGGCGAACCGAGAGCCGACCCCGGTGCTTTTCGCGGCCGCATAATTCCTCCCCGTGTTGAATGTAAATTTATCCCCCCCCCCCTCTCCCTCCACCCTCCAGCCGCCCCCGCACCTGCCCCCGAGGGGCACGATGTCCTCGTCTACGCCGCTGTGCTCGCGTGACTATGACCGCGCGGCCGCGAGCGAATTTATACTGAAACCACCAAAACGTGACAAAGAGCAGGAACGCTGACGACGGGCTCGGCTCGAGGGGGCACGCGGGGACGGAACGAGTCTTAAATTCACATTAAACATTCATCGGGATAGAGGCCGGTGACAGGAGGCCGATGGAACGGAGATACGGGCATTCCTGATCGAGCTAATGCGATACTGAAAACTGGTCGAGGTCTTTGCCGTGGACTTTTCTCTCTCAGCGTTCTTTCTTTCCTCGGGATCTTTTTTCTTTTCTTCTTTTGTCCGGCTTCCAACTAAGCGGACGCATCGGCTAGCGTTTCCTCCTATGCGCTGGCCGCGCTCTTCAGTTTTTACCGTACGGCGTTGCTTGGCTTAGGCCGCGTTCCCACTTGCGTCTATCGATGGGTACCTAAATCAGGGGGGGGGGGATCCTTTTCGAAGACGCTTTGAATATGACACCATAGTGATAGACGAGGAGGTAAGGATGTATCGGACGTATAATATTAGTCAAAAGTATATGAAATTTGAAATACTTGAATATCTACGTTTTACGCATAGTAAATCTAGATGTAAGGAATTAGGACGTTGGAGTCTCATTTTTACTCCCAGAAAGGTATTTTTTACTTTACAAATGCTTTTTCAAACATTATTTGCTCAAATTTTGCCAGTGAAAATGCTCTAAATTCAGAATTTTCTCAAGTTCTAATTTATTTCTTTAAAACGGTGTAGTGCCAACAATTGAAACTCGATAGATATTTTCATGTATCTATATACTACATGCACAAAAAAAATTGAAAACATTTCTTCAGCTGTTTTATCTGACAAGATCATCTCTTTCCACAAGAGTACGCGTAAAATCAGTGAAAACTAAAATCGTTATAACTGAGTAACCGTTTAGTGAATTCGTTTAAAACTTTTAGAGCACACCGAGAAGATTAAAAAGAACAATCTCACAAATTTTCATCGACTTGGTACCATTTTCAAGATAGGTCCATCCTATCTTAAGGATACATCCTTAATAGGCGACTAAAGTGAATATGTATGGGACTGTACCGTAAAATGGGGGAACATTGGCAGGTTTTTGATACATTTTGTTGTATAATGTAAAAATTAAAATGTTTACAGTTGCTTTAAGTGATTGTACTACAAGTGTTAAAATGCATAAAATTTTTGTCATTTTCTTCTTTAATACATGTTAAATACCAGCCGGTACAGGGTAACATTGGCACATCATATAAATAGCAGTAACAGGTTAAGTTTTACTACTCTGAAGTCGGTAAAGACTGGTTCAGACACGTCCAGTAGTTTAGTCGATTAGCAAATAATTTAATCATTTTTCGTGTGTGGATATTAAAATTTAATCGAGTAGCTTAGTAAAACAATCGTAAATTACTAAATTACTCGCTACTCGACTAAATTACTGGACCTGTCGGTTCCAACCTTTAGATACATTGACACTTAAATTTGTTTATTTTATTTTATTTTTTACATCTTAACAAAAAAATCTAATCGTCATCCAGACAGACTGGGCATTCATAAGAAATTGTTTCGGTTCCTCGATTACAAGTTCCGCAGACCCACTGACAACACGTTATGCATTATTGGATATCTAACCGCAAACGTTGAAACAATTGAATACCTAAAATCTCGATCTCGAATGCGACTTTATATGTTCATGCGTATAGGTGCCAATGTAGCCCCGGCATGTGCCAATGTTGTCCCCTTCTGCCAATATTCCCCCATTTTACGGTATATCCAAGGACAGTCTCCTTCAGCGATCTTTGCCCAAGTGGGAACGCGGCTTTATACTGACAATACAGTGTCAGCAGGAGTTGGCTAACAGCGACACCGGGAGTGATAGTGCGACGAGTGTATTAATACCACTCCGTAAACTATTTCGTATCGAATAGCCGCAGAACACCCGTTTGATACTCCCGTTCTCAAAGTTACCAGTCTGTATCAACCACAGGCGAAATGAGTATGCATTCGATGCCATCAGGACTCTAGCCATCCTCAAAGTCTCTTTGTTGAGAGCGTACGCGCCTCCAACGGGTGTTTCTAGAAACTGGGGCGAGCTAAGAGAAATGCAGCTTTGTTTAACGAGGTTTAATGATTCCGCGCGGTGCATAACTCCCGGATGCATAAAAATCTGCGGCGATCTACATATCTCTGTTTAAAAAAACAAGTCACACCGTTTTCAGAATCACAAGTGGCTCCACCGGACCTCTTGTTCCCCGGAGTAGAATGTGGCCACGAATCTCCATAAATATTCAAGCATACTCCTACAAAAACACCGGAACGCTCGCGCTCTTCAAACTCAGAAGCACAACCTCCAAGCTCCTCCGTTCTCAAAGACCAGAGAGTCGAAGTCATCACGAAATTGCGACGCTTCGAGCTTTGGAGAAACACTCGAATGACGTCACAGTGATTATATCCGCACGCAATATAACAGCGTTCCGAGAGTAATTCGCGGCACGCTCGGGCGGATAAGAAACAGCGGAGTTCATACATTATTCGTGGCACAGATCCCTCAGAAGCAGCCTTGTGATGTTGGTAACGCTTACGTCCATGACGACTGAGGCGTGTAATAACGAGACGCGAGCTATCACGGCCAGTGTAATACGAAGTCGGAGAGGGGGACACGGTGTGGCGACAAATATCACGAGCAGAGCAGACACAAAGGGCGCGGAAAGACGAGCAAAGCGGAACCGAGGCTCAGATGGGATATACTCGTCGCGGGCGGATCGTTTAGCCATCGCCCGAGGCTTTTTCTGATTGCTTCGCTGCCTTCTTCAGCCGCGATATTATGCCGAGCAATTGAATTTCTTACACCCCGCTAAGTACTACCCGCCCTCCAATACCCCTCTTCTTTGCGTTACATCCGCCGGAGTTTAATCAATCGGAGCCGCGAGTGTCCTCGGCGCACAAACGGGAATTCAGAGCAATAACTTCAAGCATTCAACGGCGACTACACAATATTCGCGCGAAAGATGAATGGTATTCGGCGAGGAAATAATGGAGAGCGTACTTTAACGCCGAGCTTGGTAAAGGTCCTCTGATTCACTGGCTTCGACTCCTCAGAATATGAATGATGAAAAGTCGGAGAAAAATTTGAGAGATGGAGAACTGGAGCTCGCTTCACATTTCTGGCGCTTTGTATTAAACATCCTGCTTCCAGTATCAATTTCTAATAATTGTGATATGTAGGCGAAAAAACAGAGAACCTGGAACGATGGGACCCGAACCCCAAGACCTGCGGATCCTCTGCGTTACTAGCCTCGCGCTTTACCAATTCCCCCAACACTGATTCCCCGATGTGCCTCTTTTCCGAACTCTACAAATACCCAAACTAACGGGGAGCAAACTACACTCTTTTGTGTCAAAAGCGTAGAACTTTTGATACCAAAAAAATAGAGAGATGAATCTTTTTGGAGGTTAAAGATAAAACATCGCCAAATACCGGAAAAATATCGAAAAGGTGTGACAGACAAGTTTTGCCCTTAGAAATCTATGTCGAAGTGATATTTTCGAAGAAAATGGCGGTTTTCCCGTTGTAATGTGTGACTGAAGTTTTCCCTTCTCCGCGTACTCGGTTCCTAAGTGTGCCCAATAAAACTCCGAACAGCCCACGCAGTAAAACACAAAAGGGGGGGGGGGGGCGAACGCCTGCATCCCACGTTTGAAAGAACCAGCGATAAGCTCGCTAGCCCTCGGCATGCACCAAATTCGTGGATCATCGGCTATCGTGGAAAGAGCAATTATTTGCACGAACTGTAAAGATACAGAGGGTCCCGCGATGCGGCCGAGGAAAGGTTAAACACACCTAACGGCGTACCCGGCACTAAACCAGTCGCTGGAACGTCACGGTTCTGTTATCGTAGCGTCACAGGTAGTAAAACAGCAAGCGGGGGTCTTTGCGCGAACGCCGACGCGCCTTGATATATACCCGAACATCAAAAGCTCTCCCACCGTTCTCAAATAAGAAGCGATGGTCGCCTTCGACTGTTGCCGAGGAGAATCGACGCCTCGTCGCGAGTGGCATCCTCCGGCGGGGGCCAAAAGCGCGAACCCGATAAATTACAGGCGGGACAGGCGTAAATACGCTCCGCAGCTCGATTACCTTGAACTTAGAGGAAGGATGCGAGCGGAGGGGCAGCGACGAACTACTTTTAGCGGGAAAATAAATAGGCGCCATATCGCGCAAGGGAAACGCGGTCGAAAATAGTCCCAGGACGATCCTACGGAGGCGCTTTCGTCGTGTAGGTGCACCGGTCGTTAGCTCCGAGGCAAAGGCTAATTAAAAAGCTGTGAAGGAAGTGACGCGCACGTGCTCCGCGGAAATCCCTGGTGCTCCTTAAAACCTCGTCTTCGAGAACGACCCGCGGCCATACGCTTCGCGCAACGTCGCTCCGCTCGTGGTAATGGGACCCGGCGTCATCGCGTTCGAACGTTGCCGGTCATTCTCCAAGGGTTCTTCAGCGCGCATCGCCTACGATCGGCTTAATTACCTGTCGATAACGGACTCCCGAGGAGGAGGCGATTAAGGGCCGTTTCCGCGAAGCCGATGCCGGATGACGATCGAAGAGGGGCGACGCTGAGGGACCGTGGTGTATTTCTGGAACGGCCCTAAATTTCGGCGCTCCTTCCCGCCCGATTAACAACACGTTTCGAGCGATTTGTCGGCGTTCCAGCCGCGGAGAAGCATCGCCACGGTCCCCGACGAAAACGAGCGCTATTTTTGTGCGTTCCACGGGACGCCGGGGCCGTTAGAGGCGCGATTAGCGCGCTTCCAGGGGCGACGGCGTGCGCCGCGACGCTCGTCGTGTATTTAAAGGATCCATTTTACAACGGGGTATTATGCTGCGCGTGTCACGTTCGAACAGTTGTCCTCGGGGCGGGGAAAAGGGTAACTGGGAGTGAATTGTGAATGGGGGCTGTCGCGGGGGAGAAGTATTTACGGAATAATTTATTTCTGGAAGAATCCTCATCTAGCTGCAATCGAGAAGAATAATTCTGTGGCGTGGCTTTGGGTATTCATTAATTCAGAGAAACAATCCGCGGATCGGTGTAACGTGGAAAACAGCGGCGTGTTGTTTCAATAAGCATCCCCCGAAACGCTGCGGGTTCTCGGAACGGCCAGGAGTTTCGCGAATCCCCTCGCAGCGTGCACGCGTGCACGTATCGCACACCGAGCCAGCCTCGCAGCAGGCTGCCAGGAAGTTGGACACGCGTGTGTTGGTTGAACTTCTGGTGGGTATCAGAAATTCATTTGTCCCACATAAAGTTGCGAGCGTAATTACTTTCTATTAACGCGGCCCGGGCGTGTAATATTTATTCACCACTCGACTCAATTAGATCCTCGTTAGAGCAACGCGAGCTTCCCACGTGTTATCGTATCATTTAACAGGATCAACTTCGAGGCAGCCAGCTCCCATATTATCTCGTTCTAGTCCATTGAAATCACCTGTTTTATACGCCCCGTTAACATTTCGGGTTGAGCGTATCCTCGTCTCCGTTGTCGGAAATAATACGGGAATTGATTACCGTTATGCTCAACGTGCATGCCGCAGATTGAAACGAGAGGAAAGCCCGGGGTGGCGTTGAGGGTGCATTAAAATTTCAGATGCACCAGGAGCCTCCCCGATATTCACCGGTGTCCCGAACGAACAGAGAGTTCGCCTCGCGCGCTCCAAGGACGCTTGTATAATCGAAGACTCTGCCATGGGAAGTTTAGGTGCAGCGCGGCTTCCATCATCGCCGGGTTGACAAACGAGCCCCGATGACGGGGCCCCGCGCCGCGAGCCCCGCTAATTGGATGCGTATTATTAACAAGATGGCGCGAAACAGTCCCGCCATGCGAAGGAGGAAGACCACGTTCCCCCTAATTGCCACGCTGTTTTTACCCGCTGCCCCCTCCTTCGATGAGCCGCGGTTAAACTGAATCCATTAGCCATAAATCACGTCCGCCGCGATAGCAATCAGAAACGAGCGTCCTTTACGGTTATACGAATTTATTGCTACCGGGACAGAGGTCGATAGAGTGGCACCTGTGCGCGTAGAGTATCAACCACTTCATTTGCAGTTGATAAGTCTGAAGGTACGAGAAATTTCGTAAAGTTCAGATTTAGAAATAAAACCGCGTTACGTTTTGAATTCGAACCCCCAAAAATCCATTCCTTTATTTCCACCCTTAACGATTGATCTGCAATTTCGAAAAAAAATACATGCAGTAGAGGTAAAAAGAACCTACTGCGTGCAGTTTGAAGCATTCAAATATCTTAAGGGGTTGTTGAGAAAAATATGGTAAAGTTTAGGGTTGTTATCCCCATATGAAGAGGTGGTAGAGATCTGAAATTTCTCTCAGTGGCTTTTTAGGCAAAGATCATTAGGTATTTGGTACACAGATACTAAAATTGGTGCTGGGGCCATTTTCCACCCCCTCCACGGTGTTTCCTCTTGTCCGCAGAGATATGCGCGGGGAATTTTCGCAAGAGCGGCGAGTAGGACGCTGGTCCCTCTCGGGCATGCCTAATAAACGCTCGTCCATCCCCATCGCGTGTTCCTCGGATTCCAGCGGGCTCGGAGGGATTCCCAGATTCCACGTATTCCCTCGCGCGCCCGGCAAACGCTGCCAGCCTCCCAGAAAGAGGGGAAAAAGTTGAAACGCTAGGCTACACCTTTCGGAGGAACGGTTGGTCAGAAGGGGGGGAGAGATCTCGCCGACAAAAATCGTCTGAAGTCCCCGGCCCGAAGGGGCTGATTCCTGTCGGTCATTTGGGGTGTGAAAGTGAAGATAAGGCTGGCCCCGAGGCCGGGGCTGTCGTAAATTTTTACAAGTATGCCGTGTCAATGTTCTACGGAATTCCTGAACCACCGGCGAAAAGGAATCAAACGAGCCATCTCGTGGATTTCGACGCTTCTGAAGCCCGTTCCACTGATCATTATCGCCGGGCCCGCGATTATCTCGTTTATTATGCGGACGGGCCCGTCTAATTTCGTCGCTTTCTCCCGCGAAAGGGGAAAAGAGAGGAGCTTCCAACTCAACACCCGAAATTCGACTCGGACGAGGATCGTCGAGTTCGACAACTGTCACCGGCTATCGGCTTGGAAACCAGGCTTCTGGACGAGTTTTGTACTGCCATATTTCCAGGAATAAGCACGCGGGTGCAGGATACTCCGCGAGCTTTTATCGACAACAGGGTGGACACGTTAAAAGGCAAGGGATGCGGTTATATCTGATCCCGATGAAAATCTCATTTCCAGCGTGTAGCTTTTCCGGTAGCCCTTGGTAGATTTCGGGTCGAGGGAGGATTGCACATCGCCTCCGCAACGGCGGAGATATCAGGACGCCCCGATATTATTGGGCAAGATGAAGTTATTTGGGTTAGGTCGGGTCGGGCTGCGTTATTGTCTGTCCGGCTCGAAACTGGCGCACGTAATCATAGAGCAAAGCTCCTGATCCTCCTACTCGCGGGTATACACGTAAGACGCAAAATGGTACGTTTCCTTGCCGGCTTTTCCCTCTGCGCGCGGACCCCCGGCGAAATTGAAAAATGAAATTGATTCCACCCGGGCCTTTGCGGCCTCCCGCGACTCGAGGCTCCTTGGATCTATTTCCTTCCGCGTGGTCGTGAACTTAAGAGCGATTAAAGCTCCTTCCACTATTCCAACGAGCTTCTAATCGCCTTCTAACTTCATCACGCTGGTATTTGGAGAATGGTACTATAAATACATCGTGGCTCCTCGAGCGAGGGGTTTGTAGATTATTATTATAGCAGCGGGGTTAATAACGGAGGAGCGGAGGTGTGGAGGAGAATTCTGTATAGGATGTTGGTAAAATATCGATAGATAAAATGCCCCCGAGTATCGATACTCGATGGAAGGGAGTGGAAGGGACGCGATGAACGTGAAGTTAATAAGAAAGGATCGCCGGTAAGAAATTTCAGGGCCGGTGCTCGGCAATCGTCAGGTGTAAAAAACGAAGCGCAGGGACGCGTCGAGGTCCCCTTCTGATCGAGCACGTAAAAAAGCGAGAACACCGATGCGACGTACAAAACAATACCCTTACAGCAAAACTCGAAACGTCGCGTCGCGACCACCGCGGGCATTCCCTTGGAAAAAGAGACGAAAAGGGAAGGGAGCCTCCTGCCGGAGAGAACATGGCAACAATTTATTAAGGTATCCTTTTCCACCGAGCCTGACAAGTCCCGGACAAATTGAGCGTGCGTTAACTCGATGGATGAATACATTCCGGTTGATGCGAAGCGGAGGACTCAGTGACTCTCAGCCCTGGGCATTAATATGCCGACTATCTCTCCGCGACACGACTATCGACACGTGAATTATCTCTACCCAAGGTAACCACGCTCTCTTATAGATACTAGCGACCGTTATCGGCGAGATACCGGCGACTATTCGATAAGTCCCAATTTACGAACGACGTCGCTACGCTCCTACACCGAACTCTGACTTAATAAAAAACAGAATTACCCCTAATTAGAAGCTACCGTAATAACTATCCGAGGATTTCAACAGCTTCCTAACGAATCGACGCTTCTGTTGGAGATACGATCTTAATATCATCCCTGGCCTCGAATAACAAATTCAGACGGGCCAGAGGAGCCAGCCGGTGTCTCCTGAAAGGGGGCATTTATGGCATTTAATCGAGCCCCCGTAATAAATCCGATACCCCCGAGGGACAGGGGGAGGGAAAAGCGGCTGGAGGATGGAAACTCGCGGCGGTCGGTGGAAAAATCGCCGCGCCCCGTGACATGTGGCCCCCATTTGAGGCGGATCGGTGGAAACATCTGTCCTTCGCGTGAGTCTTGTCCGGAGAGGATCGGGTGTACCGCGAGGGCCATATTTATTTCGGTGATTCCCTTTCGACGAGGAGGCTAAAAATTGAATGCCGCCATAAATCATCGCCGATAAGGGGAACGAGTTCTTAATGCGAGGACATCACCGGCTACCAAGGACCCCGAAAACATCTCCTCCTCCACCTCTCCCCTCCCGGCCCGCCGTCCCGGGCCGGTTGTGTCTTTCTAACCCCTTTTCCTGGGACCACCTCGCGTCCCGCCGCGGTCTCTCACCTTCCCTCTCCGTCCTGTCCGCGGCTATCGGCTCGCAGCATCTATAACCCCTCCCACGGCCGGATTCTGTCTCTTGTGTATCCTTCGCCGCGAGATCAGATAAAAAAAAGCGGGGCGCAGAGGGTGGGAAACGCGGCGGTGGAAGGAGCTCGGTTTAGTTTGTCACCATCGTTTAAGGGTAGGGCGGAGCGTGGAGCAGGGAACGTGGCCGAAGGAGCCACGGAGGATTTATTGGACTTGTCTCGGAGAAGAATCAAGACTCGTTGTGCTGCTTGCCACGAGACCAGTCCTCCGCTGGAAAGCCAATTAAATCGGTCGACAGTCCCAAAAGATTCTGAGAGAGTCCTCCCGGCTCCCCTGCATCGCTGGCCTTCGTCCCTGGTCCCACCGACTCCTCTACCTCTCTCCTCTCCCTCCTTCTTCAGCCCTCCTTCCCCAGCCCCTGACCTTTAATCCTCTCCTCTCGCGAGCCCGCGCGCGCGCGCGCTCGCTTCCCTTCTCGCGGGAACTTAAATCGGACGTCTTATCTCCCGACCCGATACGACATGCCTCGCGACTAATGTCCGGCCGCTCCAAGAGGATTTCGTACAAGCCAGCGACGTCCGTGCGCGAGAGGAAGGCTGGATAACTGTCCGTATTTTTCGAGAGATTGATCGGCGACCTGGCAAAAAGGCGAATCCTCCTCACCGGCCAGCAAGAAGGCGGAGTCCCGTGGAACGACTCGCATTCGGAATGCTCCGCGGTCGAAAGAAAATGATGGGGTTCGCTACCTAATATCTCGAGAAACACATCTTTATTTTTATACCCGCCGCGGATCAGGTAAATTGCCCAAAGAGTTGATGCACCGAGGAGGGGGCGCGCCGAGTCCCGGCGATAGTTGGACCGTGCGAGAAGATCGTCGCTCATAACCGTTGTTAGCGGTTTCCAGCCGAGCTCTGGATGAGGCTAACGGTTGTTCCACGCCGCAAAACCGCGCCGCTGTCCACTGAATGTCTAACGCGTGCTCGGATAGAGTCCGCGCTCCCATAGGAATGCTCATAACGCGGCCCATCCGAGGGAAAAACTCGCGCAATTGCACTGGTGTACACAAGATGATTCATCCGACCCAGCGAAGCTTAGATAAATCGTGATCCGTTCGTTCTATGAATAAACGATCCGGACAAAAGCCGCACGATACCGAGGGGGGTATAGAATGCGATAGACTGCTCCCCGGTATTTTGCCCTTTTTATAGAGATATGAAAGCCAATGAAAGCTGGGACGCAATAGTAGCCCGTAGAGGGTACCTAAGACGAACGAAATCAAGTACACGCGCCGGCTAAGGAAGCCACCGATAACGGGAATGAAATCTGTTTTAGGTGAACGGGCCCGTCCAGAAGCTCCGGGTCCGAGGCTTCAAAGGATCCAGTCTCCGGGAAGATGTTATCTCTGGAAAGATTCCTAGGTAAACAGAGTGGCCGGAGTGTTTCGTTTGAAATCAGTTACGGCCGCAGTGTTTTCAGTATGCATCCCGGTTGTAATAGGCGCGAGTATAACCCTCGAAATCCCGTTCCAGGGACGGGGCTGCTCAATTTTTTAGCAGGCAACGGAGCCTCAAAGGGGGATCGCTCAGCCTCCTTTCACGGCGGACGATAGACACTTTGCAGAAAGGTGCGTAGATTTTTTTTCGCGAGGTCGTTTCGGCGCATTCCTTTGCGTGGCTAGGGGGGCGGAAGGGGGGAGGAGGGGAGGCATGGAGGTCGGCGGGGGGCTTTTGAATGCGAGACCGCGGAATAATTTATATGGAAAGTGAGAGAGAGACGCTTCTTGAGGAAGCATTGTGCTTGGACTTGAATTAAACATCACCCCCCTCGTTGACTGTGAGGTTCTGTGCCTGTGCCTCTTGGCGATGTCGTGACTAGGAGCTCCGGGATAAAGGGGGATCAATAGGGCGGCAGGAAGTAGGGCTGCTACTATACGAACCGGCAAGGTATTCCGTATACCTGTGCAAGCACGTATACCCCCATGGCCCGTGCCTGCTGCGTAACTAAACGGAAACCACGAACTTGGTCTCCTTTCGGACGTTGCTTTATCGATATCAAGTCTATCAGACGCTTCAAACTGCCTTGAGTGTTCCACAGAAGCATGAAATTAATTTGGATCGATCAGATTTGTATTCTAAAATTGGGGAATTGTAGGTAGGGGAGACCAAGGCTAGTTAATACGTTATTCAGTTTTCAATTTTTCTTTTCATTTTTGTTTGCATTAATTACTTAATAACTAATATGCCAAAATATACTTTGGTCCTTCCTCTTTAATATATAGTAAACGAAAACTGGAGCAAATACATACAAAATGAATGAGAAAATGTTATTTGGACGATGGCAAAATGTATCAATTTACCCCACTGCGAGGAAAGTTGATACTGCTCTGGAGCATGTTGATACATCTGTAAAATATCCGTTCAATGAATAATAAATTTGAAAAATAAAATTTTAATCAAGATACCTTTCCAATAATGTACACTCAAAATGTACAAAGACGTATTGTAAAAACCAAACAGTTTTTTGAACAAACAGAACAACATTTTTATTTTTATTTTTTTATGCCTGGAATATCCCACTTTAAAATGAGGTGTCTTCTTCTTTTTGTTAATATATCTTAATAAACTCATGTAGTCAATATTGTATATTTTCACGCGTTGCCTTAATGATATCGAATCTTTTTCTACATACGCTTTTTCAAAAATATCTTGCGATATTTTGCCACGATTTGTCTTTTTGATATAATTTCGAACCATTTTCCTAGAAATAAAAGGAAAAAATCCAATTAAAAGTAGTCGGGGAAATTTGATACACTGTATCAACATGCCCCAGAGAAAACGTATCAACTTACCCCACAGGAAGTCATTATCTACAAACATCTCCATGAAAAAAATGTAGAGCATATGAACAAAATAACAAAACGTAATTACCTTACCTTCAAAAGGCTCAATGTGATGCCAAATTAATTCGGGTTATAAAATTCTCTATACCGTCTCAAAACGGATTGGAAAGTGAACGGAACTATTTACTATTTCTCTATATAAACGAAAACAATTAAAAATCGATTGTTAACGCCAAGGTAGACAGACGTACGCTGGATCGTAGTAAATAATTGAACAACAGACTTCACATATCTCGCTCAAATAGAACTACATACGGCATATATACGGCGTCGAGATAATTCGCCTGTATCAATTAGCCCCGGTCTCCCCTATATTTAAAAACTAGGTCAAATTAGACTTCGGATTAATGCCGATTTTTTTTCACAACTCCCCATTCGCCCCCTGGAATTACGGCCGCTAATAATGGAATGCTCTGCATAAATGCGCGGATTAATCCGGCTGAAAGGCAATTAAAAGAAGATCGTCGTGTTCGATTTCCATTTGCGGCGCATTGCGAGCGAGTAGCGGTAAAGCGAACGATAACAGCGAAAGCCGGTGGAAAGGAAAAAAAAAGAAGGAACTTTCCCTCCCCCTTGCGAGCGGTCGAGTTTCCTTCGGGAGTCGATGCACGGAGAAATGAATGCGCCCGATGAACCGCCGCAGTACGGCTCACGAGAAATGCATTTTTCACGTTAATAAGAGATAACTCAGCCCCCTGCGCCACGCGTTTGATTTGCATTTACTTTCTTCTACGAAAACTAACTCCTTATCATTTAAAGCGCTTTCCAGCGAACGGCCGGCCACGAGAGAAGGCAGTAACCGGCCTGCACACTTATCGTTGACCTGAATAACTGGGGATTTACGTTGTATGCCCGCCCGTAATAATGGTATACCGTTGGGACACGATTTTCTGTCAAGCTTAAAGGCACGTGGCAAATATGCACGGGCCCAGTCGTGTGGCACCCGTGGCCACCGGCGCGCTCGCGCGAGCCCAGGGTGTAACTTACCAAGAAGAATATGACAGCGAAATTGGCGAGCGAGTGGCGAACGCGTACGTGGATTCCGCCGGTGAAGATCGAACCATCTGCCCGGCCGAAAAAGTAGCCGCAGCCCCGTGTCTTAAGTTTCACGTGACTCCTTTTGGAAGCTCGTGAAAGATAAAGCTGATTGACGATCTGCTCGTGTCGCTGGATCCCCGTCCTTTTTTACTTGTAAAGCGACACTGTGCCCCTCCCCGCACCTTCCTTCGCATGCGCCAGCGTTATCTCGCGTTTTTTGAAAAATGATGATCCCCGCGGCAACTGAACCGTGCCCATCGCCCCCTCGGTCTAGGACAATAAGACATCCAAGTGTTCTAAGACCTTACATCGAGCGATAGAGTGACTCGAGTGGATGATTCCTCCGTTACGCCAAGCAGCGTGAAATCTGCGGGATAGCCTCGAAAGATTTCGGAAGGAGATCCAACAAATCCACCCCAAGTATCAACAATCTTCCCATTTCAGAGGCCACATCGGTATCGTGAGAGCAGCCCACGGTTTTCACGATTCCCCTGGCCCCAGGCGGGTTTCCTCCTTTATACGCCGGTTGTCATCGGCAACCTGTTCAAATACGTGGAAGAGAGTTGACGGGGTGTGACGCGTCCTCGAGGCACCAGGAAACTAATCCTTATTTGAGCGTCGAATAGCGTGGGGCCCGGCGTTCAAGACCGCTTCCGTGGATGGCGGAAAGAAGGACCCCATCCTGAAATAATATTTGAGATGTTCGGTTGCTCGAGGATTCGTCGGACGGCGAGACCGACGCGCAGGAACAAATGACCAACAAATATGTATACAAGTCACTTCGGGACCCGGGGGAAACGAAGAGGCGAGCAGCTGGCCCAGCGTCGTTCCTTCATTTGCATCCAGCATGTCCGCGGTTTCACGGCCGCACGTTTCGTATCGGCACCGATTGCCCGGCGCATCGCTCAGGTGCAGCGGAATGGAAATAATAAAGAGCAGGTGTCGGGCTAATTAAATTTCGCGCCCAACGACGCCGACCCTCGCGCGGCAATCTGGACAATTTCTCGAGCCATATGCCTCGGCACGCGATATTCCGCCGTGGCGTCGTGTTACCATTTTTTTCCAACCACGCCTCGCGACGACAGATTGAAACGGAGACGATCGCAGTCGAGGATCGGGGGCATCAGCTGCCTTCGAATGTTCAAGCGACTGGCTAAATGGGGTGGAACGGCGGAAGGGTAGATAGCCGAGGGAGACCGTGCGTCTTGCTTCTTGTGGCCGGATTTTTCCATCGCACGTGTCACTTTAGATGAATCTTGCAATAAAAGACGCATTTGATGTTCGATGACTTGACCACCCTGCATACAATGTTCCTGCAAGGACGACTGCCATAACCGATCGCCCGCGACGCCAAGAAGGACACCAATCTGAATCGATGCCAGCCCACCATCGGGGGGTTAAATCGTCGGAGGAAGAGCGCCGAAGTCACGGCTCGTTCGCGTAACTCGCCGCGGGAACACGGAGGAATATAAATTTATGGAAGATAAAGTTTGACGACGGGGAAGAGCAACGGCCCGCGCGACCGTTTCAATGCGCCCCGGAGGCGTTTTACTTCTCCAAGGAACTTTGTTTTCTCACCGAAATTCCGGCTGGCAGCTGCAACAACAGCATCCCGAGACTATGCCTATCCTTTCACTGCAACTTTTACCTTTATAAAACCGTGCCGAAGCTCGAGGACAAAGTCTGCGCGCAGGAATAACACGGAGATACAGAATCCCGCACGGCTAGCCGTCCCCGGTATATAGCCCTCTTCCCATTTTTTTTTTCTCAGATAAGCCCAGGCAACCTTGGTAGCAGAAATTTCGAAAGTTTACTTTCGCTGACGGCGAAGCGGCCGCGTAAGAAGAGAAAAGTAATTCGGCCGTGTGCCCAGCGAGGACGAACAAAAGCGAAGGCGCGCGAATGGGCGAGGAATTTAAATGAGAATGCGTCGCGCCTAGGAGAGGCCCGGCGGTGACGAAAGCAAAGGACGGTATAATCCCTTCGCCGCGATAAGCACGAAATTTCGTTGACGTCGGGCCCGCGTCACCCTAGGTCGATACATGGAGTGATTATATTTGAAAAACTCTTCTCATAATGCCGAGAACATTTGCTCTGCCCCGGGGCCAAATATTTGCCGCGAGCCGCGGGACCATTTTAACATCCCAAAGCACACACGCGCTCGGTCCGCGGCGCGAGCTCTGTGACGAAGAGTTTCCTCCTTTTTTCCCTTCTTATTTGGAGAAAACCTTGTTGCCATTGTGTGCTCAAGAACGGTGTGCACACGAGCCCCGTGTATAGAACGGACCAACGGGTGGCCATTGTTTCTATTGTTTGTCTACGCGTCGCCCCGCGTTGTCTACCTACGGATCTTTAATTTAAAACACGAATCTCCACACGGCCCTGCGCGGCCAGCTTTCTAATGGAGCCTCCCTGTCTCCCGAAACGAAACTGTTTGCTCCTCGATGGCCAAACGAACCCCCTTTCTTCCGACCTCTCGCCCGCCTTCGCCCTGCCCCCCCCCCCCCCGCGCACAAATCATCCCCGTCACCTAAACGAATTTCAGCCATTTACCGTGTCGTTAAACACCCATTCTCCGTGCGTCTATGGGCGACAATCAAACCGCCAATTCCTAAACCGCCCCATAAACCAAGCGTCTATCGACGACGGACCACGTGGCCAGCGGGTACGCGGCACAATGCGGCAACAAAGCCTCGTCCCGGGGGCGAAGATTCGTCGAAATCGGCGACGAACAATCGGCACAATCAGCGAGCGGCTTCTGCTTCCCCCCTCCGAAATCGTCGCGACGAACGCTCGCGCCCCAAACCACCGTGCCGGCCACCCCTGCTAGGAGGAGCGCGTGAAAAGTGCGAAAAGTTCGCTTCCTGCCGGGATCGGACAATTATCGCCGCGGGGGTCGCGCCCACGATCGCGCCGGATCTGTACACACCGACGGCGCGTTCGTGCGCGTGAAGGGCAGTGAGCAAGGCAGAGAGAGAAGGAGACCGAGAAAGGGGGAGAACGATAGGGATGGACGAGGAAAGACGGCGTGAAGAGGGAGGCGCGAGCCCCGGCAGATCATAAATTATCGGGCGGCAACAATGGGAAGAGGAATCCCTCCCTATCTGCATGGCGACACCGTGGCCGAGAGGCCAAATATTTACACTGGCCAGTGGCAAAACTCGAAAGTAATAGATTCGAGATGACTTTTCATTTAACCGAGTACAAAAGGTAGCCACCCGCTGGCTTGCGGCCCACCGGCGGGCACAATGTCCTTTCTCTTCGCGGCTGCGAGGCCTGGACCACGGGACCCGGCCGATTTCCATGGGACATCCGGCCGGGGTGGGAGGGAACGCCACCGAACGTCCGCTTTGTGGGCCGCCGTTTGTCAACCGGCCCGACGCTAATTGTTATTGCCCGCTAATTTCCTGGGATACGAGCGAACTTCGGCGGAACGAATCGGAAGGGCGAAATCGCGCGTGCCCCTGCCTATCTGGGATATCTGTGCCCTAGCTGGGCAGCGTCATGCAACGCTGGGCTGTACCAATACGCCTTTCGTCTCGCTGTTACGTTCGGTGGTCTTTTATGGGACCGTGAACACAAGAATGCAAGCGACTCGAGTGTGGAGCTTGATGTGGGACGTGGGGGAGAGAATAATGATAGCAGGGGATTAAATTGATTCATATTTGGGGTAGTGATGATGTAGAGTGCATAGTGTTTCTTTGTAGGTGAATGTTGAGTGGGAGATGGTGATGGGAATTTTATGGAGAAAGGATAGTATGACATCCAGGTGTCCTATTTTGGGGGATCCTTGACTCAGTTGCTCGAAGGCGCACGTCCACAGGCCCTCGTCGTTTACAGTGACGTCTGGGAAATTAGCGAGCGATAATAATTAACGTTTCCCTTTCGCACAAACGGGAATAGTTCACAAAGCGTCTTCGGCGCAGACCGTGTGGCTCCACAGAGATCGCTCTGTCATCCTTTGCTCTGGGTCCTTTTGATCCTTGCGTATGCAGGCGCAGCGCACTTTATGAACGTCCCACGTTACTAGTCCGGGAATCCACCTTGTTTGTAATTTACTTTAACAACGTTGTTAAGACGGGACGACGTTCGCAGTGAAACGCTCATCGAACGATTAATTGATCGCTACTTTTCGTTAACAAAGATCCGTCTCGCGGAGATGATTCGTCGTTACGTAAGTGGCGTATTTCTCATTTCCTTCACATTCATTTCGCAATTAAGAATTCAGAACAGCCAAAAAGTCCAGCCCTGAAATCGTGCCTACTACACGTTACACTCGGGGTCGGTAGAACCTACTTGCCTTGTAATGTCAAGCATCTCAAACAGAGTTGGGCATTAACTAAATAAAAAATTATTTAAATAAAGGATCAAATAAAAGTTACATTAACGTTAGACTATTTGACGAGTGAAGTTAATTTTTTTGACACGTGACGAATTTTTGTAACTTAAATTCATTATTGGAAATATTTATTTAAATAAAATGTTTGCCCTTCTCTGACCTTAAACCAATAAATTATCTAAAATTGAAAACATTCAATAAATCCCTATTAATCCACAAAACCATCCACCTTTCCTTAAGAAACTGGACCATAAAATCTTCCCAATTCCTACTAAACCACCCCATACCTCTTTCACCCCTTTCCCTCCCATAATAAACATCACGAAATACCTACATACTACCTAATGAATCCTTCTCCCTTGAAAATATCGTAGACGAGGCTACGAAAGACACGAGCAGCCGTCGTTAATCTCTTGGAATCACTATTTTCCGGCCCGCTGCACCCCCAAGTCGCACGCCATTCGAGATGCATTACGACTTCCTGAAAGGTGATCAAGACTCTGACACGTAACACACGAGCGTGCTGCTCGTCGGGTATGCGCGAGGAATGGTGGGGAAAAAATTAGAGAAATCGGTATTACGGAGGACGTAGGCAGACAGTGGAACAGCTGTCCTTGACACTGAACATACTGCGGTATGCGCGCGCGCGCTTCCGGTCGAGCGAAGATCGAGCCACGTGGTCTTCGCGAAGGTGCGAGGGCAGCTGTGACTTTTAAGGGGAGTAGGGCCCAACTTCTGACCCCGCGGTCGGTATCATCATCGACACTTTTTCCGCCGAGAATGGGAAATGGTAAGGAACACCGCCGAGAATGGGAAATTGTAAGGAACACCGCCGACGACATCCTGACATTTCCCAGCCCACGCCGCTTAACGTGACTGGGATTTATAGGCCAGATTCTATGGCCACGATGCCACCTTGACATCTCCACGACTAAACACTTCCGCGGCTTCCCTATCGTCGAGGCGTTTCGCGCTCGACATCGTTGTCGCGACCCTCTCGATACACGCAGCGTTTCGTTATTAGCAGGCACGTGCTAAGGGTCCATTTATGGGATTATCGTCGAGAAACTTGATATAAATGATGACAGAGTTGTGAAGACAGGATGTGGTCATGAAAGATTCATAATTGTAGGCATTTCGCAACAGTAATTGGCTAAATCTGGGTCAAATGATAGGCCAATACACATACAATCTTAAGGCAGAATTGTTATATCTATCAAAGATAATTGTCAGCTAGACCAAATGTGAATAATGTTACTTTTGTCTTTGCTCTCCCCTACTATTATTAAATATTGCTTGCCAGAACTTGTACTACACTCATACTAACGCCGAGAGATTTTCAGGAGTTTTTTATTTTGCATGTTTAGGGGGTGAAAGCACCTCTCATAGTTTATAAGGAGAAGTACATAAAACTTGATATAAATACTTGATATACACAGTGTTATAATATTCTGTAAACTAACAACTTTTCTACCTCTTATGATTTTTGAGGAGTGTTCTCACCCCTAAATATTCAAACGAGCCATACTAAAAAAGTATGTAGCTATTTGTTATTTTTTGGTCCTCCAAAACATATCCTAACATCAAAGCAATCAGAGACGGACTTATGGCTTACAAGGGAAGATTCTGAACTTGAAAATTCAAAAAATTCTGAAATTTATGAATATGTAGAGGGTTTCCTCCTGATTACAACGCAATTTTTGTTTGTTGCACATATTCACCATAAGGGGGTGTAAGTGGCCCTGAAAATCCAGTTATTTTCCGATTTTGTGATATAACTCGCGAACTGTAAGAGATAGAAAAAAGTTTCAAGACAAAAGTTACTTCTTTTAATTAGATCTATCATTTGGTAAAACAAATATTTTACAGTTCATAAGTTATAACGCAAAAGCGGAAAGTAACCGAATTTTCAGGGGTCACTTACACCCCCTTAGAGTGAATTTGTGCACCAAACAAAAATTGCGATATAATCAGGAGGAAATCCCCTACATATTCACAAAGTTTCAGAATTTTTTGAATTTTGCGTGTTCGATATGTTCCCTTGTTAGTTAGGTAGGGTAGACCGGGGCGAATCGGATCACTTTGTGTTTGACGGTAAAAAAATAATAGTCAAACATTAAAAAACTAATTTTGTATTATATATTCGTGACCAGTGCATCTTTGGCTTGAACATTAATATATAACAATTGAAACTAAACATAAAAAACTTTCCTTTATAAACAAAAAACGAAAAAGTGAAAAATATTAGATTCGCCCCGAAACTTGAGGCGAATCGGATAACCCAGAAATTTCTGAAAAAACTGAAATTTTCATAACAACATCTTTAAAATCAATTTAAACAAATCTAATTTAATGACAGTGAAGTCAAGTGGCACTAATTATCACATAGAGCGGAAGGATATTGCCGTTTTTTGCAGCCTCTATCAGCACAATTCTCGTGACACCACTCTTCTCAGACAATATGGAATGTGGATAATTCTGAATGTGGACGAATTAATTTTTCACCACAGTAAATACAATACCATTAATTTATTTATTTTTTTCGTCATTTCTTGAGATTTAATTTTTATCACAGCTTCCTTTATTTTTTCTTGGACACCATGATCTTAGATTGCTGTTTTTTATATACCTACGAACCATCAAATATATAAACAATTATCATATTTATAATCATAAAAATACTCAAATGAAAAAAGAGTGATCCGATTTGCCCCAAATAACGTGATCCGATTAGCCCCATACATATATAAGTATTTCAAAGGTTGTAGATTACATAAACATATTATGATATAATAGTCTAAAACACATCAAATACTAAACTTGGACACCGTGCCAACTAAGGAACAATAAAGAGATTTGAATTTTCAAGCTTACTTTTTATTTTACATACGAAATTGCAGATTACGTATGTTAGATTCAGACTAAAATTGCAACGTTTATACGCAACCATCTCACTGAAAATGTATGCCAGCTCTAAACAATGACTTAAAACAATTGACGAGCTATTGCGGTAGGTGCGGTGGAATGCTCATTCATATCACAACTAAATTCTTATTTTCATCCGATTCTCCCCGGTCTACCCTATGCCACAATAAGAAACTGTATTTCCGTTCGAGTAGCACTCGTTGCTAATAACGAAGCACCCCGTGTACATCCATGATCTAAATTCCTAAGCTAATTATCCGAAGCACTACCCCGAACGATTAAACTGCCTCTCCCACGTTTTGCCAATGCCCTCGAAATAAATGTCCGCGAGAAGCACGGGGAGGGTCCAGGAAACAAAAGTGGATTTAACCCCTTAAGTGGGTATCAGATATCCACACCATACGTGCCTTGGTAATTTGAATTTGTCTCGTAGCTCCTTCACCGTCGATTCTCGTTTTCCACGGCAGAGACGACGTCGCGCCAATAACGTCGTGTTTCCAGAAAATGTTACAAGATGGGAAGTATCGCTTGCCGCGCGGTCCAAGTGTCTCGTGTGGAAGAAAATCTAGATACCTGATGCGTACTTCGGCCGGGTCCCGCGAGGCGACAGATCCCCGGCAGGCGGATCGAATTCCCGCGAAGGAAGTGTTTGAACAGGACGCCATAGAAGATCCTCGGCCCCTCTGCTAATGGCTGCGCACACTGGATCCCGAAAACAGGCAACCTGACCGAGCAGCGTTCGCACACAGACACCGCAGACCGTCGCCGTCCTCGAGTATTAATGCGATAACTAACAATAACAAGGTTCAACCCTCTCAGGTGGGCCCTGCCGCGGCCTCTGCACACCATACATCGTGTATGTGTTTTCGGCGATTCCTCGCGATGCCTCCGGCACCGAGGCCTCCCTTTATAGGGGCACGGGGCGCAACGGAGAACTTTGATCGTCGTGTTACACTGTGGCGAACCACCGATACAGCCCGGGCTGGATAATCCCTTTTCGAGTAGGGACCCGAAGGGTACTCCACCTCGAGGCAGGTTCACCCTCCTTCAACAATCCCTCTCCTCCGCGTTCTTTCTCGCCTCGGGACAGCGGGAACACTCCGCCGTGGGATTTCGGTATTCTCATTACCGTAATAGACCCGACGCGTGTTGTGCTTTGACGTGAAAACGCGAACGAATCGCTTCCGAACTCGACCGACGACCTTGCTGGTCGTAACGGAAGTACTTAAGTGTATGTGTACGTACTAACGTGGTAGAGGGGCGTTGTTGTTCAAGTCCGCGAAGTAAACAGATTCAACCGCGAGGCGAAGTAAACATTCCTCTACGGTGATATGAATGTCAGAGAATGACCTTAAATACCAAACGAACAAATCCACTGTTCTCACTAATTGGAAATGGAAAACGGGCGCGATATGACACGAAGAAACGCTAGGATCCGATTAGCCGGTTTCTAATAAAGTGCCACACACTTTTCTTATCGCGCAGCATTCCCTAAATGCTTCGACGGTTTCGTAACAATTTCCTAAGGCGCTTTCCAACTCAGCGTTATCGTTCCCAGACTCGCGGACGATAGTGTGAGTGAAACTTCTGGCGAGAAGGGGGCGCGTCCCGGGGCACTGGGATTTTTTCGTAATAAAATTATGAATTCCTCGCCACCGTCGCCGCCGGTCCCCAGGAAAAAAGAACTTCCTCCCTTATCGTCCCGCGGAATCGCGCGATGGCGGCGAAGTTCTGACCGCGGAGTTGGACCGGGAGTTTGCCAGGCGCGCGCATCCCTCCACATCGAAAGATCGTACGTGCACGGCCGTGATCCCCCCCGATGCCTCGAGGAAGAATTTCCTTTGAAACGGGGTTTAAACGACGCTCGGAGGACGCCCGATCGTCGCGTTACACTTTGGCTAACCGCCGATAGATAGGGGGATGGAAAAGTGGGGAACGGGATAATCCCTTTTCTGAAGAGGAGCCTCGATACTCTTAAAGTCTCACCTCGAGGCAGGCAGGTGCTCGCGTAGCACCCTTTCTTTCAACATTCCTTTAGGTCTCAGGATCGAACGGGGAGGACGTTCTCGGCGACATTGTTGACCCTCTGCCACATGGCGTTTCGCATATGGCGCACGTTCCCGTCGGTTATTTTTATACGCTGGATCGTAGATGAAATTCAGCACGCGGTAAGGTGGACGGAAAGCTGACAGATTGGAGGCTGGCCCCGCGGAATGGAAGATACAGCTGCCTGCGATTTACTTTGGTCCCGATTCATTGAGCTCGTTAATTAGAGAGGAACTGCGGCGGAGAATAAAGAAGGGGGCGTGACAATCGCGATGTGCGTCGGAACGTGTGGATAAAATTCGTGGGGAATGCGGAGACAGTGTGGGTTTGCTGGATATTCAAAGGTATCGAAACTGTGGTGCTTGGAGTAAATGCAGAGGGCGGCCAAATTATTATACTCAAAACAGTTTCGTTAAAATCTGTGAAAGTCGTGACTGTAATTAATGCATGACTGTTCTTGTTTTTTCATTTATTGATTAGCTACAACATCTAGCAACATTGTGAGTGATTTTGCAACATATAAATCTGATTTGTTTTTAAAAGGGCGGGGATAAAATTATTACAAACGGGACAAAAATAATAGAGAATATCATCAGAGTGTGGCAGAATATTCCAAAACTGCAGGAAGTAGTCACAGATTGCACTGAAAGCATGCCACGCCGAATCCAAGCCGTCATAAGAGCTAAAGGCGGAGTCATCAAATATTGAGTACCTAATTGTATTTCTCGTACAATATAGTCTTAAACCTATATACCTAAATGTATTTAAGTTGCATTCTTAAATACATATACTAATATTAAAGAATAATATTATAACATTAAAAACGAGACACCTATTTTATTCCATCGCTTAAACTTACAAAACCTCGAACCTTTTTATTCGAGTATAATAATTTGGCCACCCACTGTACATCTACTTATAAAGTAGACCAGACCAGCCCGTAGATACTCGACGAAAAAGTGCAGTCGACTATCTAGAATCTGGATCGATAAAGTTAAGAAAATATGCCATCAAGTATGCCGCGTACGATATCCTGATCCGTCCATAAGTTGCTCACTTGTTCGGTAACTGCCCGCCCTGGAAAGGATTAATACTCGCGCCGAAGGGCGGGCGAAATAAATCGAGCAAAGTCCCGCGTAAAGTGCACTTTGTCCACGGGAATCGACGTAGTTTAATCGGAAAACTGCACGGAACCGGGGCTAAACGTAAGCACCCTCCATCGCTGGAATGTAGGGGCATTTAAGTAGATGGAGGGTATAGACCCCTGTCTACTCCATTTGCTTCCAGCCCGAGGGACCTCCCCGATATATATCCCAATATTCCCGGTAACAATGATGAATCACTGCGGAGCACCTCTTGCGCAAGAAGTTGCACATCCAGCGCGCTTGTAACGTCCCTCTCCCTCGCGCCCTCTAGGAGACTCTCCAACACTCGGCCGGAGGAGACTTGCTTTAACCGTAATACATAATGCGTTCCCGGAGTACTTGGCGCGGTTACGTAAAGCTTGATGTAACAGTCGGATAAATAAGTGCATCCCGTTCCCGGCATTAATGCCCGCTCTGCAAACTTTCGTTGCGCTCGCTTTCGCAACGGCCGGAGCGTAGGACGCGCGGGAGCCGAAAAACACTCGAGCAATTTTCAGGGGACAAGAGGATTGCGTTCGGAGGTACGAAATAGCCCCGGGACAAGTTGCGCTCGAGGACAGAGGTGCTTCAAGTGTCACGGAAACCGGAGGGTTTGATTGTTTCGATCGAAATAGAGAAATAGTATACATATACGAAACCTTTCGATCACTGTCTGTGCGAAATACTTCACGCATAAGTGACTATTCCCAACATGGCCAGAGAGAAAGAAAAATAGCGACGTGACTGTTTATTGGTACGATAAATCAACAGCTGAAACGCGTTCACGTCGACCAATTAGCGTTGGGACGTTAAGATCGGCCGGGTCGAAGCCCATGTAATAATGACGAATCAGTTCGGAGCCGGTCTGGTGGCATAGCTGACTGCCTCTTATTAATAAATTCGCTTCCCATGCGACGCCCTATGAATCACTCGATAGGCAACAGGGGAGATTCTATTAGGCTGATTGGTTTATGCCTCCACGGCTCAACTCGTGCCGATTCGTATTCGTTCTTAGGGCAAACGAATTCGCGTTCAACACGGTGCGCCGTGTCTAACCGAATGCGAGCATATTTACTTAAACCGTTCGTACGGCTTTATAGATCCGTGCGGGAGATCGTTTTATGTTTTGCCCCTCTGGACGAAACAGAGGAAAGGAAGCCGTGAAACCGAAACACGAAGCATCAAGGAACGTAAGAACGTGTTCTCATGGGATCGGTAAAAACCGATGAAATAAACATCTCCATCGAGCCTGTACTGCTCGAGAATAGTATAAAATCGTCGACGGTACATCCTGCATCGTAACTCTTAATTGGATTAACACGGTACCGACTAATAACGCTAACGAGCCTCGCCGAAGATTTAATTAATTTAAAATCCTTCGAATAGATCGGTAAGCAACGGTTCCACCCCCCTCCCCAGCCGACCTAGTTTCGTCCTCTCGACACATTAATCTCGGAAACGTTCACCATCGACTAGTAGATGAGGGCGTATAATGAGAAGAATCCACAGGTCCTCTTACTCTCCTAACCCAAAAACGCGTGGCTCACTCGCGGCCATGATGCCCAGCTTACCTTACGTTAAACCATACTTCATCCTCGATGGGGATTAACTCCCCTAATTTATTGACTCTGTTCGGAGCGAGAGGGGTTTCGGATCCCCATCGCCGGAAAGTTAACATCGCTCCGCATGGGACGAGACTCGCCGAAGGGATAACGCCGACTCATCGCACTGTGAGGTTAAGTACGAGTGCCGATACAGCGTACAGTGAGTTTATAATCGTCGCTGACAAGGTACTTTATGCGTATTCGTCACGGGGAGGATAATTGATGAATCGTAGCACCGTCGGGGGATAATTGGAAATATGTATCTTACGGTGTTCCACGATGCTAATGCAAATGCGATAATGAATGCATTACGATGCGCTCGAGTTCGCGTATGTACTTACAGTTGGTGGTATGAGCAAGCGTGCGAGTGTGCGCATGGAGTGAAAATCAGCCTGGAGGCACTTCCCTCTTGTATCGCCTGATTTGGCAAATGTACCATACTTTGCAGATACTAAACATGATGCTGAGTAGGGAACTTACCAGCGTGACTATCAACCGATGATGAGCTAGAGTGAAGTCGCAACGGCTGTTGACCAACTAGCGCCACCTGCAGGAGATGTAGGAAAGTTTCTTTTAAAAAATCTGTCACGTTACGGACGGGGTATAATAGGCAAAGACGAGATATAGAATAGACCTAACATCTTATGAACTGTTGCCACAGTCCAGGTATACAACTTCGGCGATGTCTGTACCTATAGATTTTTAATGTTGGCGATGACATTTAATTTTAATTCCTACCACTCGTAGCGTCACAATCTGTTTTGAGACTTCGCCGGTAACGCTGCTTGTGACACTACCACAGACGAGGTATAGAATAGACCTTTCACCACAGACCAGGTATAGAATAGACCTATCACTCTTTTGTCTTCGGTGTCACCGCTCTGAAGTACCGATATTCTGAAACAACCACTGGTTTTCGAGCGCCCTCTCGGATTTTCGAGCGGTGGGTGCGGGAAACATAATGTACTTCTAGCATTGACACAGGTAAAGCTGCTGGTATCACCGAGAGAAGTATTGAAGCTGTGTTATACAGGGTGTCCCACTAACTCGGTTCACCTCAAATATCTATTATTTCAAGCAATAAGCGAAAATATTATTTATAGAAGTTGTCTCGTTGTAAGAAACACAAAACACGGTGAAACTAGTTTATTTACAGGGATAGATTGGATGTGGAGGCCAATTTTATTTTTTCAAATGGACTGTCAAATTTTTTATCGTCAAATTCAATAGAATAGCGAATTCTGAGTATGAAAGTATTAAAGTGCATTAATCCTAAAACTTATTGTTTCCGAGATATTCAACATTGTCAATCCTATTACTTTGATTATGAAACATATTCGAATCTATGCTCAGTTCATTTCGGATAGCCAGCCGTTCAATGCGGGTTGTCCAGTGGTCACTGGCAACCCGCCGAACACCGGTGAATTTTATGGTTTTCGACCCTCGAAGGGGTTGGAATATCGTTAAGAAGGAAGAAATGCCCAGGATTTTCAAATTTCCGAATCGATTCCTTATGTTTTGCCGATGAAACTAACACCAAGAACGACGTGATTCGGACCATATTAAAGGAAATTCCATAAAAAATTGAATTATATCATTCGAAGCTGCCTTCGTTAAAAATAGTCCGATTTACATCAAATATGATATGATTTTCACCGGAAAAACATAAGGAATCCATCGGTGTCACGTCCATATCCATACGATAAAGAATAAAGAATTATTATATTTCTGAAACAGGTATGAATCCTCGGCCGATCGCAGGCTGCGGTCCGCAACGATTCCAGGTCGGCGCCCCGCTGTCGAGGGTGAAAATGTGAAATTTTCATTTCAGCGTATTAAGAAATTCTTTATTCTTTATCGTATGGATATGGAAGTGACACCAATGAATTCCTTATGTTTTTCTAATGAACATCATATCAAATTTCATGTAAATCGGACTATTTTTAACGAAGGCAGCTTCAAATGATATAATTCGAATTTTCATGGAATTTCCTTCATTATGGTCCGAATTAAGTCGTTCATGGTGTTAGTTTCATCGGCGAAACATAAGGAATCGATTGGCGTCGTTTTCGAAAAGATCTGATGAGAAATTCGGAAATCCTAGACATTTCTCACTGTTTAAGCGTATTCAAACCCCTTCGAGGGTCGAAAACCATAAAATTTGGTGAGGTTTCGACCCAAGAGATTCGAGACTTCGAAGCCCATCAAGACTTCGAAGCCGACCAAGACTTTTCAAGACTTTTAAGCTTCGAATCACGTTCGAAGCGCTTCGAAGCAGTCGCCTGACATTCAAGACCGATTCGAAGCGCTGGGAACCGACTCCGGAGTCCCATCACTACCTATTCGTCCCGCCGACCGTGGCAGCCAGTGGCAGATTTCGCAGCGTCGCGCGGTCTCCTTGACAACGGAAGGCACGCTGTGCGAGGAAAGATTGGAAGGGGAAGCAGGCGCGTGAGGGGCCCCACTGCTGGTCACGCCTGATTTATTGCCAGCTATCGTCTTTTGTTTCTTCCATCACGAAGTAAACGTAACAATTACATTTGCACACAAACAAACCCATGCATTAAAGCTGATGCAAGATACAAACATTTCTGCACTCTTTTATCGAATAATGTAATTCGTGCGAATATGGTTTAAAATTACGGGTTAAGGACTTCGTAATGAGCCCGTGACGGGCCGAAAAAAGATAGGCTCAGGCGGGGATCGGATTAGCCTTTCTCTTAATAATCTATTATTTCTGTATATACAGTATATATATATTATGGCCTCCATCTCACGATGAAAATTTAATCCAGCATTTTCGTATTTTGCTTATGTTTTACCTAATTATATACGGTAACACGCGTAAGTTTTAATAATACCTCAATATATCGAGAATTACGCACACTTTGATCTCGAATTCCATGCATCCTGTGCTTTTAAATCTGTATTGATACTGGCTTGCACACATCTCTCCTTGTAGTTAAAGCGGGGGTGGAACCAATTATTTTCGTAATCCACGTTAGAAAACAAGCAACTTTTGTTGGAAACATTTTTTCTTAAAACCATTCCAAACTATTTTTCGATGTCTAGATGTTAGACGAGAGGCAAAAGGTCGGAAGCTAAAATGGTTCCCAAAGAAGAAGCGAAAATCACATTTAGTATCTTGACCTGCAGGAATATCGTTTACACCACTTGGGTTTTCCCCAACCACTTACGTGATGACCGTCTATACAGATTAGTGTTGCCGCGACGCGACCCCCTCAACCATTCTTTGCGCGCTGCCTGACAACTCACTCTTGCCACAATCACACACCCCAAAAATCAGTCACACCGAAATCACGTCACACGATACTCTTTCTAACAGTACTCGCTCCCACAGAAGACACCTATCTACTCATTCTCCACATTCATTGTACAGTGTGTAGAAAATTTATTGGTCTACACCTCTGGATCGGTGGACATTTGTAAAAAAAATTGTCCGCGAAATTGTTTATAACATTGACAATTAATTTTAAATTTTTTAGTAAACTTCTCGAAACTCCTCACCGATTTCAATGGCCTTCGCATCTGTTGTCAAAGTCATAATTCTGAACAACATTTCCCTTTAACCTTTTTGGCGGTCGGCTTTGGTTTACGAAATATTCGCAAAAAACCTTACTTAACACTAGAATTACCGAGTTTAACACATACATCGGTTCGCTACCATGCTTTACGCGTACCCCGCCCTAATCTAGCCCCCCACCAATATTAATATCGTCGGCTATGAAACAGATTTCAATATATTATGCCGAAAGTTTTTCATATGTTTTTGATAACATATGTCAAGGTCATTGATATTGGTGTGGAGGTAGCTTTCAATATATTATGCCGAAAGTTTTTTATTAATATCTCCGAAACTGAGGCCGACCGTCAAAAAGTTTAAAGGGAAATGTTGTTCAGAATGACGACATTGACAACATATGTAAAGGTCATTGAAATCGGTGAGTAGGTAGCTTTTCGACAAATTTACCAATTTTTTTTACATCAACGTATTCTGCGCGTTGAAAAGGGATAATGTTTGAAAGAAGCCATATGACGCAAAGGAACGCTTTGGTCAGGAAAAATGGTTAAAGATTTCGGAACGATTTGATTGTGTAGAGTTACACGTATATGTAGGCATGGGTCCACCACTACTCTGCTGCTTGATACGAGACACATCATAAGATTACCATAATTGATTAATCATTTTTTAATTAGTTATTATAGGAAGTGTTCAAAATGATAAATGAAAGTGTATCTCTGTACACAGAGTATGCCGGGTATACAGTTGAAAAAAATTGAAAAAGTTGAAAAAGTTATATAAACCCATGTCCGCAAATAATTTATTAGGGAATTATAAGATAGCAGAGATTCGTTACATCGTAAGCGAAGTTGTACAATGCTTCCCCGTTGTATGAGTCTGTAGAGTTGCTGATTAATAATGAAATTAAGAAATTTATTTGCCTTTTAAAAATGCTGTATTAATTTGACATCGGGACACCCTGTATGTAAATTCTTACTGCTATTATAACTTTCATTCCTACCGCTTATAGCGCTGCACTCTTATTTCATGCTCAGTCGTTAACGTTGGATGCGACACGGAAATGGTAATGGGGCTCTAGAGCCCCAAAAACGAGTGACACGGAAGACAAAAGAGTGATAGGTCTATTCTATACCTGGTCTGTGCAGGTATATACCTCGTCTGTGGTGTCACTCGATTTTGGGGCTCTAGAGCCACAGACCAGGTATATTCTATACCTGGTCTGTGCTAGAGCCCCATTACCATTTCCGTGTCGCATCCAACGTTAACGACTAAGCATGAAATAAGAGTGCAGCGCTCTAAGCGGTAGGAATGAAAGTTATAATAGCGGTAAGAATTTACATACAGGGTGTCCCGATGTCAAATTAATACAGCATTTTTAAAAGGCAAATAAATTTCTTCATTTCTTTATTAATCATCAACTTTACAGACTCATAAAACGGGGAAGCATTGTACAACTTCGCTTACGATGCAACGAATCTCTGCTATCTTATAATTCCCTAATAAATTATTTGCGGACATGGGTTTATATAACTTTTTCAACTTTTTCAATTTTTTTCAACTGTATACCCGGCATACTGTGTGTACAGAGATACACTTTTATTTATCATTTTGAACACTTCCTATAATAACTAATTAAAAAATGATTAATCAATTATGGTAATCTTATGATGTGTCTCGTATCGAGCAGTAGAGTAGTGGTGGACCCATGCCTACATATACGTATAACTCTACACAATCAAATCGTTCCGAAATCTTTAACAATTTTTCCTGACCAAAGCGTTCCTTTGCGTCAAATGGCTTCTTTCAAACATTATCCCTTTTCAACGCGCAGAATACGTTGATGTAAAAAAATTGGTAAATTGGTCGAAAAGCTACCTATTCACCGATTTCAATGACCTTCACATATGTTTGCAATGTCGTCATTCTGAACGACATTTCCCTTTAAACTTTTTGACGGTCGCCCTCAGTTTCGGAGATATTAATAAAAAACTTTCGGCATGATATATTGAAAGCTACCTCCACACCGATATCAATGACCTTGACATATATTATCAAAAACATATGAAAAACTTTCGGCATAATATATTGAAATCTGTTTCATAGCCGACGATATTAATATTGGTGGGGGGCTAGATTAGGGTGGGGTACGCGTAAAGCATGGTAGCGAACCGATGTATGTGTTAAACTCGGTAATTCTAGTGTTAAGTAAGGTTTTTTGCGAATATTTCGTAAACCAAAGCCGACCGCCAAAAAGGTTAAAGGGAAATGTTGTTCAGAATTATGACTTTGACAACAGATGCAAAGGCCATTGAAATCGGTGAGGAGTTTAGAGAAGTTTACCAAAAAATTTAAAATTAATTGTCAATGTTATAAACAATTTCGCGGACAAATTTTTTTACAAATATCCACCGATCCAGAGGTGTAGACCAATAAATTTTCTACACACTGTACAATGAATGTGGAGAATGAGTGGATAGGTGTCTTCTGTGGGAGCGAGTACTGTTAGAAAGAGTGTCGTGTGACGTGATTTCGGTGTGACTAATTTTTGGGGTGTGTGATTGTGGCAAGAGTGAGTTGTCAGGCAGCGCGCAAAGAATAGTTGAGGGGGTCGCGTCGCGGCAACAATAGTCTGTATAGGCGGTCATCACGTAAGTGGTTGGGGAAAACCCAAGTGGTGTAAACGATACTCCTGGAGGTCAAGATACTAAATGTGATTTTCGCTTCTTCTTTGGGAACCATTTTAGCTTCCGACCTTTTGCCTCTCGTCTAACATCTAGACATCGAAAAATAGTTTGAAATGGTTTTAAGAAAAAATGTTTCCAACAAAAGTTGCTTGTTTTCTAACGTGGATTACGAAAATAATTGGTTCCACCCCCGCTTTAATTACAAGGAGAGATGAGTGCGAGCCAGTATCAATACAGATTTAAAAGCACAGGATGCATGGAACTCGAGATCAAAGTGTGCGTAATTCTCGATATATTAAGGTATTATTAAAACTTACGCGTGTTACCGTATATAATTAGGTAAAACATAAGCAAAATACGGATATGCTTGATTAAATTTTCATCGTGAGATGGAGGCCATAATATATATACAGTTAATAAAAAAAGTATTTGTACACTTTTTAAAATCGCATAACTTTCGTAGAATTGGTCAAAACGACGTGAGTTTTTTTGAGAAGCTAGAGGGATTAGTTTGCTAAATGATGTGATTCGTCGTGGACACGTTGCTTTGGATCAAATCGGCGATAAGGGATATCGTAATGCGAGACCTAGTAACTGAGAAAGGAGCAACCGTTTGGGAAATATGGCATCAAGATTGCTATTGGAGTCTTTTTTTTTTAATATTATTGGAAAAATAAAATGTAATTGTAGGAGAAATATTTAGAATCGAATCTGGACAGATAGAATAGATATTAACGAAGATAGAAGATCGCAGCCAATCGGCTCGTATTACTTGTCATGTAATTAATAATTGTATTACAATGTTAGTTGTGATACGATTAGTAATTATACTTCAAATAATACAGATTGCCCAGGTCTCACCGCGTGGAGGCGCTGCGAGTGGAGACCCGCCCTAACCGCGGCCCATCCGCCCTCCTTTTATGCAAAATTTTATTTTCATTTCCATAGATCCCCCTGATGCACGGTTGCAAAGCGATCTTCTATCGCTCCACAAGCGGGCAACAGAAGGATTCCTTCTGTAAAAAACTACCGCGATGAGCTAAACAGAATTTAAAACATTTCTTTGTTTTTTCATTTCAAATTTTAAGAATTTTCTGGTATATTTCTACCATGATAATTATTCACTAATAGGGAATGAAACAAAGAAAAAAGGGGGTAAATTTGTGGGAAATTATTAGAGAAAACACTGGTAATGATATATCATTATAAGGTATGTTATATGATATATCATTATTTAGCAAAATGTTTTCCTCCCTTTTTCTTTGTTTAATTCATAATTAGTGAATAATTATCATTTCCTATTCATTAATAGGAAATATGCCAGTGCATATTTGCTATGTCTACTTAAATACTAATAATTCCTAACTATACGAGCGCTCGTATTTAGTAATTGCTACTTATATTTAGTTAAACACTGCAGTGTTCATCTATTTCCTTAAAAACTACTTATTCTATGTGGCTACTAAACGTCTTACCTAACCATATACATATATACTTAAATTTAAATAATGGCCTGCCTAATAAAAATCTGAAATTGTCGTGTGTTTCTTACTTCCCTCGATGGACCCACGATGTTACCTAAAACATTCTCAAAAGTATTAATAAAAATTCCTTGAGGCTTCGTTTCTCAAGGATGATGAACCTGAAATCCTATTTTTGCAATATTCTTCACACATAATACTCTGCAACAGGAACTTTCTCAATGGATTAGCACCTACGGTCTATTTCGATTAAGTAATGTAATTTCAACAGATATAGTCCTTTCATTGAATCACTATTGCCCAACTATTGAAATATCATATTTGAAGCTACAATCTAAAACTCAATATGGAATATTGATTCGGTATTAAAATGAAAGAAACGATTAAAAATACTGCTTCATTTATCAGCAAACGAAGTAGGCAATCAAAACTTTGGTAATTCATGAAAAAGAAGCTACTAATGATATGACATTTCATTCCGAAGCAATTGATATTCATAATATTAAGCACGTTCGGTGCTTTGTTACATCAACTTAATAATTTCCTTCTAGTTTTTCATTAATTGGCAGCTTCAAAGTTTATGTATCAATGACTCGACAATCAATTATAATATACAATAGGTAATCAAAAACATTTATGCAAATCTTGAAGGTTGGAATAATTGGACTTTACTGCACCGTATTGGAAATTACTTTCATACAGAAGGTAGCAACAACGAGCACGCGTTAATATTGAAAATTTACTATCAATATAAAGCGCCGAATTGCATTTACCTACTTTTTCAGTGCAAATTTCGTTTTAACATCATCAAATTAAACAACAATCGCGGGTGAATTTTGATCAATGCAAAGGAATATTGAAAATGTATAAAAATAAAAAACTACAGTTCTTATCAACCTGAAAATAAATACAACGATTGACGAAGTTACTATGCAAACATCAGCAACGCTAATGAGGAATAGCTACTCCTACTTGTCAAAGACTCTAATTAGAACTTTAATTGAACGGAGGTGTGTCAGAAGTCTGCAATTTCCATTAGAAATAATGAATCACACCTTTCATCGCCATTCTTTCAAGTCACAGAATAAACTTTTCCAAATGCTAGTCCATAAAAATTGGAACATCAAATTTAAAAATATTCTAACAAAAACAGAAAACATTTGTCTACAAGATATGAATATACTTCTGAAACAATATTTCCAGTGACAAACACTCGATTCAAGGATGGGGATGTGGTGGTAGGAGAAGGAGGATGGAACAGCCACTCAGGGCTGCTAGAAAATATGATCAGTAGCCAGAAGGGCAGCTGATCATTGTCCACTCATTAATGCAAGAAAACCGTGAGTGGACCGTTTCTTTTTTACGCAACGCTAACTTATTACAGACTAAAATCAACTCCCGAACATAGTCACTAGGACTTTGGGCTACTCGCAGCACTAATTTCTCAAAAAACTTCAAAATTCCCGGATGGTGCTTCATTACTGAAAATGCTACTATACTCGATACAAATACCGAATAACAAACGAAAAAGCTCCGAAGCAACTACACTACTCTAACAAATATAAAAAGCTACCGAGAACCACCACGTGGGTGGTTTCATTTTTCGCAACACTAATAAAAATTCAGTGCACCTGTGCCTCGCAATACGCAACTCTAACTTTAATTCGTTGCAGCCTTCCTGAAGGCTGTGTAGAGTCCCATGTGCAGCAAAGCCAGCTGCTTGGGACTCCTTTTTCCCAGGAACATGTCTTCGGACATGTCCCAGGACAGCTTCGGGGCATTGGGGGTTGGGGAGTCGCAACTCTAATTACAAACGCGATCAGTCATCATCGCAACACTAACTCAAAAAAATATTAAGAATCAAACTAGGACGATTAATTAAAACTACTCGGGGTTATTCCACGCGAAATCGGACACTTTTCGAATGTTGCTGAAATTTGAATATGTTGTAGTGTTTAGTGATATTTAAACGTACCTCAAAGGATTTTGCAAAATATTGAAAAATTTCGATTTTACAGCTGTTTGAAATTAAGTGCTAACTTTTTTTCAATACATTATGGCTATGGAAGTAGTAAACGGATGAAGATGAGCTTTTCAGTGTTTATAGAGAAGCCATTGAAGTTTCAAGAAAAAATTATTTCAGTTTAAAAAAAATAAAAATTTGAACCATTTTTGTGCACATATTTTAAACAAATGCAGGTTTTTAACATCGGGCGCGATTTTAAAAATCTGAAAAAGGAGAATATAGTTCTATCCTTCCTCTTGGTGGACAATTTTTCAAAAATATGGAAATTTTAAATTTGGCCCTGTAAAAATTGCCGAAAGTTGACGTTGCTTCAAATCACACCGGCTCTACTGACTGAGCCTTACGGTACTCGCAGCGGCCAAAAGGCTATATCTGCTATTCTTATACAGTGTTCTCGAATATGGTAAGTATTTGTAAAAAAACTGAAGAAGGAAAACTTTTACTGTTTTTTATACACAACATAATACGCTAACTGAATTTTTGGTATTTACAATATTTTTCTCGAAACGAAGAAGACCCTCAGTTTTTTAAATGGAATGCTATATATTTGATAATCCAATATGAAAGCGACTGTCAAGACAAATTCAAACATATGGTATACTATGAGCTTCAAGGCTACACATGGTTAGGACTGAAATAAGTATATCTATCTAGTCGATTGAATTTCTTCTTTCATTCCTCACCATGTGTAGCCTTCAAACGTCATAGTATAACATATGGTTAAATTTGTCTTTACAGTCACTTTCTTATTGGATTATCAAATAAATAGCATTCTATTTAAAAAAAAATGAGAGTTTCCTTCGTTTAGAGGAAAAAATTTTGTAAATACCAAAAATTGAGTTACCGTATAAAAAACAGTAAATGTTTTCCTTCTTCAGTTTTTTACAAATACTTAGCATATTCGAGAACACTGTATAAGAATAGCAGATATAGCCTTTTGGCGGCTGCGAGTACCGTAAGGCTCAGCCAGTAGAGCCGGTGTGATTTGAAGCAACGTCAACTTTCGGCAATTTTTACAGGGCCAATTTTAAAATGTCCATATTTTTGAAAAATTGTCCACCAAGGGGAAGGATAGAACTATATTCTCCTTTTTCAGATTTTTAAAATCGCGCCCGATGTTAAAAACCTGCATTTGTTTAAAATAATTGCACAAAAATGGTTCAAATTTTTATTTTTTTTAAACTGAAATAATTTTTTTCTTGAAACTTCAATGGCTTCTCTATAAACACTGGAAAGCTCATCTTCATCCGTTTACTACTTCCATAGCCATAATGTATTGAAAAAAAGTTAGCACTTAACTTCAAACAGCTGTAAAATCGAGATTTTTCAATATTTTGAAAAATCCTTCGAGGTACGTTTAAATATCACTAAAGACAACAACATATTTAAATTTCAGCAACATCCGAAATGTTACTCCGAAAAGTGTCCGATTTCGCGTGGAATAACCACTCTATCAGTCGCATCGCAACTCTAATAAAAAGAATACCACGAATCAAAAGTAATGCATTGAATGAAACTCTAGTAACTCCAATTCAAAATACAAGAGCAATGTAAAAAATAATCGCGTCTCTTTTTTCGAAACACTACAAGCAACCACGATGGATATTTATTCGCAACGCTATGCTGGAACCAAACGCGGGGCATACTTGATTCGCAACGCTAATTCAAACCGCGATCAACATTTAGTCGCAACACTAACTAGCCCCGTAATATTCTTCGCAACTCTAATTCAGAACGCGGTGTGCTCAATTTCAGGGGTGGGGGTGTCGATGGGTCAGCATATGGCCAACCAAACTACTACTATAGTGCTCGACACTATTTTTCGCCGATCCGTCAGGCGAAAAGTTAAAAGAAATTCATGTAAAATAATTAGTGGGTCACCTGATACATACATAGCATTGTTGTAAGTTAACAGTTTTGAGTGAGAAGAAGATGACGTATTGATTGAAATTTAAGAATGAGTAAACAAGTGATTATTCAAAGCGACACATTTTTTTGCCGATAGTTCCCTGTTCAACAGCCGTCTGGAGTGTCTGGACTTGTAACATTCGATACCTCTTTCTTATAGATTCTTCTGCGCTGAATACGAATTCGCAAACCGTTTTATCGCCATCACCCTCAGTTTTTGAGAAATCCGATTTGGCAAAAAATGCAAATTTTCAACTTTGAACATTTTTTCAGTTCAAACAGTAATAATTACTCATCTGGTTGCTGCACCAAATTATTCTATGATCCATCCCGAATACAATGATATAAGTTATTATGGCATTATGAACATTTAAATATGTTTAAATAACGATCCAAGGGAAAAGGACACCTGAAATGCACCAATTTTTCAGATATTTTCCAATTTATTTAAAGAATTAAGGGTCTAGAAGAAAATCTGATGCCTCCACGCGATGCAGCAGACATTTTTCTTCCGAAAACCATCAACAGCAATCGCAAAACACGTTTTGTTTTCAATACAGAAACGAAATGGTTTGGCGAAACGTGCAGTGCCGACTGTTACGCTGAGCGGCAATGGATACGCCCGCCGCCGTCGAGTACCACTGCCTATTTCGTTTCTCTATTGAAAACAAAAGGTGTCTTACGATTGCTGTTGATGAATTCCGGAGGAAAAATGTCTGCTGCATCGCGTGGAGCCGTCAGATTTTCTCGTAGACCCTTAGTTTTTTAAATAAATTTAAAGATATCTGAAAAATTGATGCATTTCGGGTGTCCTTTTTCCTTGGATCGTTGTTTAAACATATTTAAATGTCCATAGTGCCATAATAACTTATATCGTTGTATTCGGGATGGTTCATAGAACAATTTGGCGGAAGAAACAATTGAGTAACTATTACTGTTTGAACTTAAAAAATTTTCAAAGTCGAAAATTTGCAGTATTTTCAAAATCGAATTTATCAAAAACTTAGGGTGATGGTGATAAAACGGTTCGCGGATTCGTATTCAGCGCACAAGAATCTATAAGAAACGGGTATTGCATGTTACAAGTCCAGACGCCTATTGAACAGGGAATTATCGGCCAAAGAAATGTCGCTTTGAATAGTCACTTGTTTAAGTATTCTTAAATTTGAATCAATCCATCTTCTTCTAACTCATAACTGATAATTTACAACAATGCTATCTATGTATCAGATGATACACTATTTACTTTACATGAATTTCTTTTAACTTTTCGCGTGACGAATCGGCGAAAAATAGTATCGAGCACTGTACTACTACAACTACCGGCGAGCATAATGGCAAATTAATACCTAAGAAGAATCACCCTGCACCCGAGGATGCAGGGCCATTCTTGGTAGCCCACATGATGTGGCCTTTTCTCTGGCCGGGCTATCTTCGGCTCTTTGGCCACTTCTTGCTTCGGGCGGTCCGCCCTTCTAAAAGGTCCTTCCGACCGCGACCAGCGACAATGTGCAATGTCTCACTGGCGTCAAAAAGTCGACATAACGAGGCTAGAAGCGAGGGCATACCCCACTCGCGCTAGTCTGGCCGTCGACTTTTCTCACAAATTTCCTGAAAGCAGGTCATCGTGTAAGGGAACATGCGATCAGAGAATACGACGACCTACCCCGGCCCTACCTACTTATATTTAAGTCGCACATTCGTACCAGAAGGTAAGTTACCTATCCTATACAACACTTATATTTAAAAAATGGCAAAACAGTCTCTCAAACACAATCATCGTCAACCCACTCCACGATTCTCAAGCATCGCCACTCGGGTGCAAGCCTACCCTAGAGAGACCGTCCCGGGACGACTCCGTCACCCGAGCTTGGCCACAATCACACTCTAATAAGTACGTACCAGTTTTCACTGAAATCGGCTGACAAAGGCAGTGACCATTGCGTATAAGTATGATTTACATAGCAATTAATTATTTTTAATTTCAAACAATGGATTACTTCATAATGTGCATTGTAAGTATTATGTACATACATCAATCGTTATTACTTTCTCGTTTTATTGTACGAGATTGATTAAGCTTCATATTCCAAGATTATTTACTAGGATGATCATCGTGTGCAACAAGGAATATGATACATTAATATAATTATTGCAATGAATAATAATATAATGTTATAGTTTCGTTAACATGGTCTTTGATGAAAATCTTTCACCGACGCAAATTCCACCGCCTAACCACACAAACACAGGTGGAAAATGCGGCGTGCACGATACACTAACGCAATGCCAGCCGCCGACATGTAATTATTTAGTAAAGAATATCATCGTGCCGCATTGCTTTCACCCACCCAAGTAGCGCATGGGCACGTGGACGAGTTAAAAGGCAATGGGTACGGAAAGATATCCTGAAAATCCTCAACTAGAAAGTATGATTAGTCTAAATAGTGTCTAGCAAGGTAAGGTATTCTTTAATTTTATATTATTAAGCAAAATGGCTCGACTTTCAACTTGTGAATAATTTAAAGTTTGATAAATAATAACGGACTCTACTTTAAATCAAGAAAAAGGATTCTACTCGACATTCAATTAGCGAGAAAAGAAACTCTAAAATTGAATTATTTAAGAATATAACTCTAAATTATGAAGATTATACTTTAAGAATTTAAAACGGGCGATTCCATCGTCAAAGTAAATTTCATAAAACAATAAAGTACGTTCGCATGCTAATTACTTTGAATCTGAAATTTACCCACCCTCAATTTTCTTCTTGCACATGGAAATTAATTATTCTATTGTATGCGCAAACGAGTGACCTTTATAAGAAAGGAATTACACTTTTATGTCTATTATCATCATTTAGACATCAAGTTACTTTTGAATACGTAGTATCAGAAAAATGAAAGAAGTACAAGTCATTATAATCGTCGCAATGACGAAATCGGAGGGCATCCGATTTTTCCACTACATATTAAATAAAAATGATCGTAGCTGTGGAGTCTGAGAGTATCAGAATTCTTCGCTACATAAAAATTAGCATTCAGCCGTATTGATATTCATACCAATACCTTCTGAGCTGCTATGCACCTTTATGTGCATTATTTAATAAATATCTACATCAATGTATCGTGATCAATGGTAAACATTCGCGTTAGGAACCGTTTATCGTGGAAATTATGATTATAATTTGATTCTATTGAAAAGGCGCGGCGTACAAGAAGACCCTAGCCCTCGTCTAATAAATACATACACAGACAAAATGTTACAATTCACGGGCATGGTTACCGTACCCGCGGTCATTATGCTCGCCAAAGCACGTATACAACCGGTCACTCGTGTCGATTAGGACCAAACGTCCTACGACATGATTGAGAGACCAGAGGAACCATAATGCATGCGCACTCACATTTCGCTGTGCCCCGGTGACGGAGACGCCAACACCCTCACCACTGCTCAGGAAAAGTCACCAAGCTGCTGAGAAATCATTAGGCTGCTCAGCTGCGTCCAAACTGTAACGAAGGATCAGAACACGATTATAATTTCTTTCTAAAGTTACCATTGCTTGAACTCTAATAAAGAACCACGAAACAATTCAAAACTAACGAAATTTTTTGTATCATTTGGACACTTTAAGAAAGAAATTAAGTATTAAAAATTAAAATTAACAAAATTCTTTTCTTAAAATGTCTAAACGATAAAAAGTTTTATTAGTTTCGAATTTCTTGGTGATTCTATTCTAAAAATTAATTTTTTCAAATTTTTTCTCTCTAAAATTTTGAAGAATAAACTCTACTTTAAAGGAATTAAATGAAATACGTAGATACTTACATCTTTCCTTTAATGTTCTGCGCACAAATCTCCTCTTCAGATGATGCACTGACTCTAATTTCCGATAACGAGTTTTGTTTTCAAAAGTAACAAAAATAAAGAAATAATAGGCTACCAACGCGCCCCAAAAGTCATAATTGGCGAACAAATTTATGAATCTATTCTCGCGATTTGAAAGTTAGAGCCGCGACGCTCGTGAAAGAATATAAATTGCGTAGAAAACACTGACTCTACCCTCGCGTATCCCCAAATTATTAACGACACACTACTATGAGCAACTGTGCTCTTCAAAACGAAAAACTTCGTACGTAATAAACACTGACTCTATTTGATCGCATTGCACGCGGTCGCAATCTCTGAAAAATAAGTAGGATAGGAGAATGGGGTAGATGTGGTTTCATCGAGTGTTTGTCGCGAGAAAATATTGCTTTTGTTGGAACCAGCCAAGGGACTTTCGCTCCTTGTAATTTAGAATTCAAGGTGTGATGCGAAAATACAGAATGCTCGCTTGATAGGAGCAGCTTTACATTTCAGTAACACGATATTATCCAGAATATACTACTTCAGAAATAATTATTACATTTAAATGAATCATAGTAGTGGCTTTCGTCATTAAAGTTGCAAGCACGTTCATGTTATTCGAATAATATTCTCAAATATATCACGATTTTTATAAATATCCAAAATTAATGGCAAGAATCAAAATTCGTTAATTATTCATGCTTAAATAGCATGTCCTCGATCAACTACGCAGTTTCTATACATAGAGACCAAAACTTGCATCCAAAACCGAACGTAAATGCAATTACCACAGCTTCATAGAGATAGATTCTTAAAAATCATTGAAATATCATTGAATTCTACGTAACCGCGACCGAAATGCAATAGAATTCGATCATTCCAATATTTCGTGAACATCTACTGACGCCAATTTGAAAATTTTAAACAAATCTGATTGAAATTATTCAGTTTATCATAATTCAATCTTTTCCCATTTGATCCCGATATTAACCGACTGCAAAGTTACCCATTATCCTCACAGCCAACAATGATTCAATAAAATAACGAGAAAAATACGTATACCACACGTATTTCCACTTCCTTTTTGCAAGGAATGACCAGACGCCATCCAAGCACCGTTCAAATTAACCGTCAAGTGTCATGGCGTCGCCTGCCCTTTGCTCTTCAATCTCTCCTCAACGTCTGTAATCGAAGGATGCAACAAGTTTGAAACAAAAGCATTAAAACATTCATAAGGCAATTAAACAACAAATAAACTTGAAATATGCACGAAAAGGGATGTAATTGAATACCGAGACACGATATGTGTGCACTAAATGTGCAGAAATATCGGCACGAAAGCAGCGAAGGGAATGCGCGACGAAAATCTAATGATTTTCTCGCGATATTTAATCAATTTCGGGACGAAAGTGTATTAATAGTAGCAGCAAGTGACGATAGAGAGTAAAGAAGAAGACTAATAATGATTAGAAGTAATTATGTGACGATAGATAATGTACGCGTACCATTTAAGTACGCGACTATCGAAACGTCTTAACTCAACGATGTCCACGGAACGAATGACCCCCGCGTCCCGCCAATGTACCCCGGCGAATATAGGCTTTGGTGGGGGGAGAGCAGGCAGTCCTCGCGAGGCAATGCACACGTACGTATTTCCCAAGTGTTGCGATATCTGTCTACTATTGCACGGCGAGTGACGTATCGCGGCTCGTGGCCGAGCCGGCTGAACAGAGGTGACTTCCAAAGCTAGCATCGTCCAGTCATAACAAAAGCCGTAAAACAGAAATATTACGTGGAATATATTTCCTTCGTTTATAAAATATCTAGCATCTGCATACAGGAGTGTACTTTAATTAAGCTTGTACAACTTAACACAGATGGCTGGGTAAGTATATATTCGTAAATTAATTACGTGATATACAGTTTCTTATGGGAAAACTTTTTACAAGCTTCGCGATACATTCAAGAATGTCGCGATACCAATCCCGTGTTACCATCTGTACATAAAATGAATACTCATTCTGTATACATTTGTGTGAGCATAACGAGGCGTTTTTAATTAACACGAGAGCTAATGAAAGCTCCACGGGAAGTACAATGAGTGTCACTCAAAATTGTACACTGTAACCTGTAACGCATGCCAGATTTTCGGTTGAAAAGTATTGTTACCATAGATGTAAGGATGAAGGTTTTTTTATGAATAAACACACTAACATAATTGTATTCAATATACTGTGAGCCACGAAAGTATTCGAACGCTCGCTATTAAAACTGTAAACAATAAAAATATACATGTTACTCTTAAGTTCCAAAAGTAATGTTGTAATTACTATAAGACATAAGTATCGAGATTATATATACCAAATTTGAAATGAATCGGATAATATTTGCAGAAGTTATGAAACCTTTATTGCAAAGATGTACTGAAACAGGGTCACAAAAGTATTCGAACGGCATTAATTATACGCACCTTATTTTATTTTAATATTTATTTAGGCCATCTTTGGCTCCAGTTACGCTTTTCAGACGTTGACCCATGCTGTGCACTAGTTTTTTAGTTATTTTAGATTCGATAGAATTCCATACTTCTAAAATGTTTTGTTTTAGTACGTCTTTCGAAGTTACGTCGTATTTTTTTAATTCGCTGCCGATGTTCGCCCACAAATATTCGACAATATTAATTTCCAGACTTTATGGGGATGTATGTAACCCATGCGATGTATTATGCAATAAACATTCTTGCACAGTTTGGGCGTATGCTTATAATTTTGATTTCATGCAAGACAATGACCGCAAGCATACGGCCAAATTATGCAAGAATGTTTATTGCATAATACATCGCATGGGTTACATACACCCCCATAAAGTCTGAAAATTAATATTGTCGAATATTTGTGGGCGAACATCGGCAGAGGATTAAAAAAATACGACGTAACTTCGAAAGACGTACTAAAACAAAACATTTTAGAAGTATGGAATTCTATCGAATCTAAAATAACTAAAAAACTAGTGCACAGCATGGGACAACGTCTGAAAAGCGTAACTGGAACCAAAGATGACCTAAATAAATATTAAAATAAAATAAGGTGCGTATAATTAATGCCGTTCGAATACTTTTGTGACCCTGTTTCAGTACATCTTTGCAGTAAATGTTTCATAACTTCTGCAAATATTATCCGATTCATTTCAAATTTGGTATATATGTATAATCTCGATACTTGTGTCTTATAGCAGTTACAACGTTACTTTTAAAACTTAAGTCTAACATGTATATTTTTATTGTTTACTGTATTAATGGCGTGCGTTCGAATACTTTCGAGGCTCACTGTAAACTGATTGCAAGTAAAATACTTTATTCGTAATAAGAAAATTAAACATATTGGAGAATAATATACAGAAAATGTTAGTCACTGAAAATGTACAAAAATATGTTATTCTGCCATCCTTAGTTAAACTGTCCTAAGCTGTTCTTTCATTTTTTGAGATATGTTGAAATATTTGAAGTTCCACACATCTTTTACCTTTTAAGTATAGTTAGAAAACTCTACGTGCTTCGTAAAGATTTATAAACAGTCTAATGTATTTAACCTAACATCTTTCAAAATGGTTACAATATTTTATCTAAAACAATTAATTAACTGGTACGTTAATAATAAATTTGCCACCGGTACACCTATTACAAAAAATTATATTAGGCTATTACAAAATAATGACAGCATGTTTTAATTTGAATGAAGGAAAATCAGGATGGTACAAAGTAAATGATAAAACTTCAGTTTTCTCGGTTATTTCAAAATGCTAGATAAGACATTTAAACTAAAGAGGGCAGTATTATCGTTAATAGAAAAAAACAAAAGGTCATTTCAATATTTTCTAGGGTATCCACGATTATTTTCGGCTGCTTGTAGTCGTCGTGGAACCGATTGCACCAATTTTTCCCAAAATTCCTTCGAAATGGTTGCCCACTCTTCTTGCAGTGCAGACCTCAATTGTTGTTTATTAGAAACGCAGCGTAACTTAACTTCTTTTTTCCAGTTCATGCCACACATGTTCTATAACATTGATAGCTGGTGATTGTGGAAGCGTTTGTATCACTTTTGTACAATAATACAGTAACTAACTCTTCGCTACGTAGAAAGTATGGTTGGGGTCATTACTGGCATAAAATCTGGAAGTATTTAAAATACCCATTTTTTCCATACTTTGCTTTACATTGTTTTTTTAATATGTTTAAATACCCCCATTTGTCCATATTTTCATCTACAGTTAGTAAAAAAGTATTTGTACATTTTCTAAAATCGCATAACTTTCGTCCAAACGACGTGAATTTTTTGAGAAGCTAGAGGGATTAGTTTGCTAAACGATGTCAATCGTCGTTTTGAAACAAATGTACTTGGTCGGAACAGCAAAAAAAAATAGTAAAGGTCGTTTTTTAAACTTCTTTTTGTAAGCCTGTAATGAAAATTCAAAAACACGTTTGTAGATTTAAGTAGGTTATATACCTGCCTAAAATTTCATCAAAATCGGTTAACGTTGCTCTGAGCTATGAACGCTTAAAGATCGCAGAATAAGGTCGAAAATCGCGGAAATTCCCGAAATCAGCGATTTTCGACTTTATTCTGCGATCTTTAAGCAATACAATAAGATCCTTAATCTTACAATATCTATAATTTGAACAGTCGCGAATCGTTTAAAATGTCTGTAATTTCAATAGTCGTGAGTTGTTTACAATTTCAACAATTTCAGCAGTCGCGAATCGATTAAAATATCTGTAATTTGCATAGTCGCTAATCGTTTACAATTTCTACAATTTCAGCAGTCACGAATCCTTTAAAATCACTGTAATTTTGATAGTCGCTAATCGTTTACGATTTCTACAATTTCAACATTCACGAATCCTTTAAAATCACTGTACTTTTGATAGTCGCTAATCGTTTACGATTTCTACAATTTCAGCAGTCGTGAATCGTTTAAAATCACTGAAATTTTGATAGTCGCTAATCGTTTACGATTTCTACAATTTCAGCAGTCGCGAATCGTTTAAAATCACTGAAATTTTTATAGTCGCTAATCGTTCAGAATATTTAGAATCTCAGTAGTCGCGAATCGATTAAAATCTCTATAATTACGATAGTCGCTAATTGTTTACAATCTCTGCAATTCCAATAGTCGCTAATCGTTTACAATTTCTACAATTTCAGCAGTCGCGAATCGTTTAAAATCTCTACAATTTCTACAAGCGCAATTCGTTTAAAATCTCTGTAATTTGGATGATCGCTAAAAATGAATATATCATAGACATAAATATAATTTCAGCAGTCGCGAATCGTTTAAAATCTCTACAATTTCTACAAGCGCAATTCGTTTAAAATCTCTGTAATTGCGATTGTCGCTAAGAATGAATATATCACAGACATAAATATATATGTATGTTAATACTATAAAAAAACCTACTCACCAACATTATATAATTTATATATTTATAAATATGAGGGCATATTTATATTTCTTGCGGGAGTAATATAGTTAAATTAACCTTCTAATTTGTTGGATGTCACGAAAATTATTAATAAAATTCAATATTTCGATCTAAAAAATTCTAGAAATTCGTTCTTTGGAGGGTGAATGAAATGATAGAATTTTGGGTAATTTTAAGTTACGTGGTAATTTAAAGTGGTCAAAATTCGTATTTATTTAAATTAGTTTATATTTCAGTTAGTAAATTAATTAAATTAAATGATCTATAAATTCAAGTTTTAAATAATGATTATTTAAATGGTAATTGTTTATTTAAATACTTAATTTAAAAATGAATGAAGGTTTAATTTATCTATTAAATTTAATAAAGGTAATTTTAGTGCCAGCAACAGCGGTTAGGCTTAATTTGTAAGGTACTTTTTATTTAATTCTTGAATTAGTGTATTATTATAATAATACTAATCATTTCCAATATGTACAAATTCAACAGTGGTTACACGTTATCAATATCTACAATTTCAACAGTCGCGAATCGTTTCAAATCTTTGTAATTTCGACAGTCGCGAATCTTTTACAATCTCTACAATTTTCTTAGTCCCTACACATTACCTGGATGTAGAAATTTTCCACATTCGTTGTTCCACTACTTACAATATTGTGATCGAACAAAAGTAATTTGGCAATAAGAGTTTTTTGTGAGCAGTTATATCGTCTTTCATTAGAGTGGCTTTTTGCTGTAGTAGGGATAGAAACTACATAATGTGTCCGAAGGAGGTAAGAGAGTATGGCAGAATGTCTTGCTGCAGACAATTTAAATGCTAATGGTAATTTAGGGAAAATGAACGAAAAGATGCAATATTTTTTACGCATAATTTATCGGTGTTGGGATAAAATTAATCGAGTACGTTTATCGGTGAATCGAAATATAGTTAATGGGAAGCTAATAAAATTAACATATAGCGTGGGAACTACCGGGGATTTTAAAGTATTACGAATATCTTTGAGAAAAAATTGAAAAGTATCAAGGAAGTGTGTTTTCAGCGTACATTCTTCAGTAATGTGACTTGCTCTACACTGCATGCAGTCGGCAATAATTTTGTTAATTCTTAGTGCTATGAATTTTCACAAATTTTGTCGAATTACATTATTTGACAAATTTGCAAGAACTTGAGCGACAGAAGATGCTTCATTTTTATTCAATCCTCGTTAACGAAGCTTCGGACAATATTTTCGCTAAGGAAAAAGTTGTTTCAAATCACCCCCTGAATCACCCCTTTCAAGGAACTCCGACATTTTTGGGACACCCTGTATAAGCTCTACATAAAAACATTTCACTTTTCACTAGTACGGGTGTCGGGTGTAGTTGTGAAAAGTGAGAATTTTGCAATGGACGTTGCTATATAATATTATTTCTGGCCTCGACGAATTTCAAGTTAGCTACGAGTCGGCCGAGCGCGACAAGAACCTCTGTCAAAGTCAAAACATTGAACTACGTTGCGTGTGCGTGTATCGCAGTCGGTTCCCAAACGCGAACGTGATAGGACGTGAATTACTTGCAGTGCCATGGTGCTTCTTAACTCGCGATATCTCGCTTCGTGCATTAATTCTATCGGTTACCGGACTGTGTGAGAGGTCTTTAAACAGCATTTCACTGCGATATACCCTTTATCTAGAAGACTTTTGGGAAAACTCTTTCCACGAATCTGGACACATCCTCGCACTACGCACGAACAATGCACGGGGCATTTTCTGGTATTTTTTATCTTTACACTACTGCCCAAATATTAATCTACCCTTTGAAATAATTATAAATATTATAAAGAATGTAAATTTAGGATGATTAATTCGTCTAATTCAATTAAAACGGTGTATCTATATTTTATCGCTATACATATATGTACCTACGTGTAGGTCGAGGAATTTACTATCGTTCTTTTAAATTAACCTCTGTAGGAGTAATTATTTTATTAATATCCAATAGCTGCAGTATTCCTCGGCTAGTTTTTACTGTGAGGTCAAATTTTTTTTGAGGAGCTACAGTAATTACTAACCTATTATCAGCTATTCTCTATATTGGTCAAATAATAGTTGAATGAATTTGAGGAGGATTCTCTATTGATAATGTTACTCTAACCCAGTTTTACTCATTTCACTTTATTCTACCATTAATTATTGTAATTTTAAAAGAATCCAATAGAAACAAATAGAAAGAAATACAAAATTTCATTCTATTTGTACTTTACAGTTCAGAATATTTTAGGTTTCATTGTAATCCTTAGACTTTATTTCTTAATTATTATACAATATCCTTACATTTTAGGAGTGCCTGATAATTTTATTTATGCTAATTCAATATCTACCCCCATCCATATTAAATCTGAACAATTCTTTTTATTTGCCTATTCAATTCTACGTGCAATTTCAAACAAACTGGTAGGAGTAATTGGTCTAATCGTATTAATTTTAATCTTAATAGTTCTACCATTTACCAAGACTTATCATATAATATCAAGAACATTTTATCTCAAAAATCAATTTATATTCCGAAGATATGTTTCATTATTTATCTTACTATCTTGATTTGGAGGGAAACATATCGCGAGTATCCTTACAAAGAATAAGTCAAATTTTTACAACCTTATACTTTTCCTTCTTTCTGATTAATCCTAATATAAATAAATATCGAGATAAATTAATCTATAAAATCTAGTTAATGAGTTTGATTAGACATATATTTTGAAAATATAGAATTCTATTTACTTAACCACGGTTGAAAAAATAATTTTAAACCAAAAATAAAAACTAAATAAATTAGAGCATATGAAAGGAATTTGTTTCAACATATATACATATTAATTCACCATATCGGATACGTGGTGTAACACCACGAATTCGGATAACAAAAAAATATGATATAATCGTGCAGCCAAAAATTGAACTCTAGCTAAATAAAAGATTATAAACATCAATGAAATTAAAGATCTTATAAAAATAATACTTAAATACTCAGCTATAAAAATTAATGCAAAGCCACCTCTAATATACTCGGTAACTAAACTAAAAGGCGTTCAATTTAATTCAATTAATAATACAATTAAAGACATTAAATAAATTAGAATTAAAAATAAAATAAATTTAATATAATTTTGAAATTTATATAAATCCAATAGTGAATAACTTTCAAGTAATAAAATTACAGAAAACATTGTTAAAAATAAACTTACTTCCTAAGAAACTGACTGTGAAATTGATCGAATCGCCCCTAACATTGAATAATTAGAATTTGAAGCCCAACTCCAATCATTACAGGATAAACACATATTCTTAATACTCTCAATAAATATAAAATTCCAATTTTTATAGAGTATATGTTTAAAAGAAATGAATAAATCAATCAAACTGTCATTGATAATAATAAAATCAATGCAACCCTGAAATAATATAACTATAAATTTACCTTATCGATAAAAAATGCTTTATTTAATAATTTAATAACATCACTAAAAGGTTGTAATAACCCTGCCACTCCTACCTTCTTTGGTCTCTTTTCATCCTGAATATAACTCAAAATTTTCCGTTCAAATAAAGATAAAAAAGTTATACCAATTATTATTAGCAACAATAAAACAATCATATAAAGTATATTGAAAGAATGTGTAACTAATGAATAAATTACTACCTATAATTTATACACGTATTTTAAATTCTAAATTTAAGGCACTATTCTGCCAAGGAAGTAATTTGTTTATTAATCTTAATATAATAAAAAAAATAATTTATAAATCAAATCCTTTCGTACAAAAATTGACCACCCCCACTTTAAATTACCACCTAACTTTATATTACCTAAAATTCTATTATGTCATTCATCCTCCAATGAACGAGTTTCTAGAATTATTTAGATCAAAATTTTTACTTTATTAATAATTTTCGTGACATGCAACAAATTAGAGAGTTAATTTAACTATATTACTCCCACAAGAAATATAAATGTGCCCACATATTTATAAATATATAAATTATATAATATTGGTGAGTATGTTTTTTTTATAGTAGTAGCAGTTATATTTATGTCTTTGATATATTAGTTTATATAATAAATAATTTATATACATATATATATATTATATATATTATTAAATATATCTTGTGTGTGTGTGTGTGTGTGTATAAATATCTATTAATCAAATTTAAATTATTATCAATAGATTTATGGAATATATCGAACTAAATTAATTATTAATTCGATAAACCCATAAATAATCTATATATTACCAAGTTGGAAAGATTTATTTATAGTTAATGGCATGCAGAAAATAAATTTCGATTTATGTATAAATCATTTATCTTCTTCTTCTTGTGTATTTATTTCCTGATATATAAATGATTTATATATATATTAATACAGATTTACTATATTTACTTAATGGAATATATTATATTACTTCATAGTTTTCATAGGTACACATATTCATGAATATAAACGTATACATATAAATTATTTATTGTATAATAAGTTCATTATTGAATCCCTATCTTTTATATATAAATTATTTATATAATAAATACATTATTATATAAATAATTTATAAAAATTAATAAAAATTTATAATAATTTATCAAAGTAATTACATTTCAACTTGGATGGGAAACAGTCGAAAAATTTCCAATGGACATATATAAAATTATTTCTGGCCTCGACGAATCTGACCAGAACGTCAACAACCTCTACCAAAGTAGTCATCTGCCAGTTGAACTTTACCTGGTACAATGATCGGATCTCAGCGAACGCATGAGCATATTATTTCGCGATATCTCGATTCCTGGATTAATTTAACCGATTCCTGGACCATGTGAGAGGTCGCTTAACAAGATTCTACTACAATTCACCCAGTATCTAGAATACTTCTTGACCCGCTGCTTAGGGACATTGTTCAAACTGTGTTCAACGATCGGTGAGTCGTATATTTTAATTTTTTCAATTTTTCTGCATGCTATTGAACAAATGATTGCTGTAGCGATCACAGTGACTAAGAATACATACTTTGTACTCGCGAACTGTAACATTAACGCGCATGCTTCCAAATGTTTAATACAGACAAAAGCAATAAATAAATTTGTAATTCGAGATTAAAGTTTTAATAATGTGTTTTAAATATTCTAAATTATTTTTCTTGAATTTTATAATCAAAGCTTGATGCTTTGAATACGAATTACACTTCTCAAGTTTAATTACATTCGAACCATTAGATTCTCTTAATTAAACGAGAATCGAAAGCATTCATTTATTAAGGATTTTTAATTATATAAGTTGAAGCTCTTTCTCATACAAATAATAATATCTGAGAATGACAGTTAATATTGGTACTACATGGTCACTATGCTCGCTACTTCTACTTTTCTCTCTCCTTACAATATTAAAATCAACCTAGCAATAAGTCTTAGTTTAAGAACTTTAGTCGTAAGACTTTTTCCAAATTTTCAAAAATGCGCAAAGCATTGGTCGAATATGGACCAGAAATATTTCTTAGAAATGGGTCACTTTCGTAGGTACCTCCACGTTGGTGTGCCTGGACTTGGTAACGTATTCCAGTGCATTGCGACCTGCAAAACGTTATCAAGCTAAAGCCTACGATCTAGTTTAAGGGTCCAGATCGAGCCAAACTTACTTATTCGGTGAGCTTGGTTCGGTCTGGATATATATTCAGAAATGCACTTGCGTACTTCGGGCGATAAGCTTCTATGTCCCGTCTCGTTCTTTTTAAATATAAGAGTGCCAAACGCACTCTTCTAGAAATACAATTCGCCTTCGATCACTGATTTCGATTTCGCGCATGGTGTGCTCGCCCTTCATAGGCCTGTGCTGGGTAGAACTTATTACGGCTTAAAATTAGAAAATTTTCCTGACATTCCATGCCATTAGCGCCTGACGGGGCTGCTTTTTTCACATTACAATTCGGAATTATTATGCGCTCAAAGAGGCTGCTGTTCTTCCGGCTTGTGATTAGGCATCGTTAAGCGCCCATAAAGGCTGCCGCTTCTTTTCTCATTAAAATTGAAAAGTATTAGACGCCCAAAGGGGCCACTACTTTTTTCTGTTAATCTTCAGAAACAGTAGGCGCCCCACAGGGCTGCTCGAAATTTTTCTGAATGTCCGAGTTGCGTGGCGCTCCATGCGGCTGCCTGGAATTTAAAGGAAATTTTTTGGAACTTGTTTAAATACAAATTGTCTGTTTCAGTAATAGTGTTTGTGATCGCCCGTAATGCGATCGTAGAATCAGTGTTTTTGCGCAAGTAAAACTAGTCGAGAGCCCGGTGCTGTAATAGCCTTTTCACCGCGAAAGTAGAGTCATGCACAAGTCCAACTGGAGCTGCTGGGCTGAAGGCTAAAGGGATGATGAGCTGAGGGGTGCTGAGCTGACGGGTGCTGGTCAGAGGGCTGCTGGTCTCAGGGTTACTGGCCTCAGGGTTGCTGGTCAGAGGTTACGAGTTTGCAGAGATGCAGTACTCTTGATGACAGCGAACGGCAAGTCACTTTACAATTCTTTGAATATTGGTGCATGCAATAGATCGAAATTGTTTCTGTAGAAAACATAGCGTAGCCAGCTCTTTCGATTCTGGCCCTTCCAACACAAATGCGCGACATGCAGGGGCCTATTTCACTGGTCGGTATTCCTTTCGGGAACACATATGCAATATTTCGCGAATATGGTCTAGGGCGTATTGGCAGTAGCCTCGTGACGTGGCTCTTTTCTAAACCATATTTACGATATATTGCAGAATGGTGTTAAAACGAATGTTAATTACATGAAATGGGCCCCAAACCGCTGCGCATATGTGTTGGGAATTGCAGAATCCAATGAGCTGACCATACAAGGTACTCGTAGATAGTGACATGCATGTGTCTGTTTTAAAATTATAAAACTAAATCAATACAACAGTTGCTCGCGATTTTTACAGTTCCGATTAATAATTCGTAAAATAATTGAATCGATCAAGTCGTGTAGAGTCACCGCGAAAATTTTGAAAAGGTTCGGAGTGGAACCAGACTTCCGAGCAATCTTGCAGTCCAGCAAGATCCTTTGTGATCGCGCATAATGCGGTCGTAGAGTCCCCGATTTTTTCGCATCCATGTACATATTTTGCAGAGCACCGCGGCTCTTACTTGGAGTAGAATTACCGCTAATTGGGAGTCAAATTCGTGCGTATATAAGACTTGTCCAGAGCACCGAAGTTCCGGTAGAATTTTCTTTGCGAAAATAGAGCCACTTTTTTGCGCATACAAAGTTCGTCCAGAGCACCGGTGCTCTAATTGCTTTTTTATCGCGGATGTAGAGTCAAATTTTCGCTTAACTTCAATTTTCAGCTTAGGCTTACCAAGGAGATCCTAGGCCCCAGAGGGAGCCTAGCTCGTGGGCCCTGGGGGAGGCCACCCCATGGACCCTATAGAGGGCCTAGCGCGTGGGCCCTACAGAGGGCTCAAAGGGGGACCCTAGAGAGGGCCTACCATAGGCCCTAGAGAGGGCCCAAAGCTTGGAAACTAGCGAGGATGACAGGATGGACCATATTCGCCGACCAGTGAGTCATATTCTGTACTTGCATGCGATAGTAGACACGAGTACCTTGTATTCCTGTGTAGTAATATTTGTGCTCGAATTTGGGAAGGGTAAGCATCCTACCTAATTGCACGCAGTGCAGTTTAGTAGGATATGCATCCTACAAAATGCATGCAAAAAGACTTTACCCAACAAGTCCATTCCGAGTGCAAGGAATGTGAAATAATTGAAATGGCGTGTTTAAAATGGGACATTCCACGCGAAATCGGACACTTGTTGCAGTAACGTTTCGGATATTGTTGAAATTTGAATATGATGTAGTCGTAAGCGATATTTAAACGTACCTCAAAGGATTTTGCAATATTTTGAAAAATGTCGATTTTACTGTTTGAAGTTAAGTGCTAAATTTTTTCAATACATTATAGCTATGGAAATAGTAAACGGATGGAGATGAGGTTTACAGTGCTTATTGATAAGACATTGACGTTTTAAGAAAAAAATATTTTAGTTTAAAAAATGGTTGAACCATTTTTGTGCAATTATTTTAAACAAATGCAGGTTTTTAACACAGGGCGCGATTTTAAAATTCTGAAAAGGGAGAATATAGATTATAGTTCTATCCTTCCCCTTGATGGACAAATTTTCCAAAATATAGACATTTTAAAATTGGGCCTGAAAAAATTGCCGAAAGTTGACGCTGCGTCAAATCTCACCGGTTCGACTGACTGAGCCGTGGGGTACTCGCAGCGGCCAAGCGGCTGTATATACTATTCTTATACAGTGTTCTCGAATATGTTAAGTATTTGTAAAAAACTGAAGAATGAAAACTTTTACTGTTTTTTAAACACAACATAATACGGTAACTCAATTCTTGGTATTCGCAATATTTTCCTTGAAACAAAGGTGACCCTCAGTTTTTTAAATGGAAATTTGATTATCCAATATGAAAGCGACTGTCAAGACAAATTCAACTATATGGTATACTATGGCCTTCAAGGCTACACATGGTTAGGAATGAAATAAATATATCGAACTATCTATCTAGTAGATTGAATTTTATCTTTCATTCCTAACCATGTGTATGGGAGACCGGGGTAAAGTGAACCTCGGGGTAAAATGAGCATTCTTAATTTATTCTTTAATAACAGTATATATTTACAAATTTTGGAGACGGAATAAATGTGTGTAATATCACAATGATAATTATGCACATTTATTACGCTCCCAAAATTTGTAAATATATAAATTATATAATTATTTTATATATTTATTAAAGAATAAATTAAGAAAGCTCATTTTACCCCGAGGTTCACTTTACCTCGGTCTCCGTTAGTCTTCAATCCCTTGAAGATCAGAGTATACCATATGGTTGAATTTGTCGTGACAATCGCTCTCATATTGGATAATCAAATATATAGCATTACATTTAAATAACTGAGGGCCACCTTCGTTTCGAGGAAAATATTGCGAACACTAAAAATTGAGTTATCGTATTATGTTGTGTATAAAAAAAAGCAGTAAAAGTTTTCCTTCTTCAGTTTTTACACATGCCTACCATATTCGAGAACACTGTATATTGGACCTTAAATTAAAATCTTTTGAAAAAATACAGTAGCCTTTTCCCTCTAATATTGCAACCAAAGTTCAACGGGTTAATATATTTTCGGCAGATATTCCGGGATTCATTTGAGAGTCGCCGAGGGATTCATGCGTTTAGATTTAAGTAAGAGAATTATAAAGAACTATGTGCGTACAGGGAGATAGATGATAATCGGAGGTCTATTTCTCTTTCGCGTCCACGGATTTTTTTTAAATAGTAGACTGAGATTGTCGCTTCTCTCATTGCTTGCAATGCGTGACTCGATGAGTTGATTATAATGGAGGGTGGATGGGATTGGAGTATTTCGTAGCAACCCCTCAATGTGAGACCTGGCGGATTACCCAGTAGTGACTGAATTAGTTTTGTTGCTCTTTTGTTGGTTTCTCATCTCCGATGAGGAGTTAGATTCTATATCTAAACCGGAGGGATCGATGGAACTTTGTTTCCATCCATCTCTTCGGTTTACTAGGCTAAGGGTTTCATGTACAGGGAGATCGACGGAACTTTGATTCCATCTATCTCTCTACGGGTCTCCGAGAACAGCAACCTCCTCGCGGTGAGACCTGGTAATCGGTGAGAACCGAGCCGATAGCTGTGATTGTCAAATATTCTAATTAGATATGAGAATTTCTTTAACTTGCAATACTATGGTAAAATGTAAGAATAAAATATGTAACTTGAAATGTTGTTCGATTTTTCCTACCGGGCCCCAAAACACGAGTATAGTGTTAAAATAGGAGGATAAGTGCAAGTTGGAATATTTCTGCGAGATACTGGAACTGAAGGGATTTTTACAATTTTTAAAATCCTCTCTGCTTCAGCATCTTGTTAAAATATATTCCTTGGCGAGGTATTCCACGTTACATCATCAAAACATATCTTCCACAAATAATGTTGTTTTGTGTAAATTTTTATGTTAAATAAATTTGTTTTGCTGTATATAAACCCGAATAGGACAGCAGGTTAAAAGGCGTATGTGTTCTTGTTTTGTTGTGATCCTTTTTTCTCTGTCGTTGAACGGAATACATTTATAAAACGATCTTTAAATTGTTACTGTGACAGAATCATTTGTAAATCACGGGTTTCAAATGATCAAAGTTTTATCCGTGTTGAATTCTAATTCCTACCACGCGTAGCGTCACAATCTTATTTTAGATTGAATCGATAACGTTGGGTGTGACATGAAAATGGTAAGGTTGCTCGCGAGCTCACCGAGCGTGTGACACAAAGTTACATTGCGTGATAGGTCTATCCTATACCTGGTCTATGCTACAATGGTAAGATAAAATCTACATTTAAATATTAGGTCTATCCTATACTTCGTTCTTCGTATTACAAGAAAAAAATTTAAAATAAAAATTAAAACCGACTTCAAAAAAATAAAAATGCACTAAAAAGTAAAAAATAATTTTTTCCCCTATTTAATCTACGAGTATCATAGTTTTTAGGTCGGCGTCAGATTTACACAGTGCAAATGATGAGGCGCCAACTTAAGAAATATGAGAGTCGTAGATTAAATAAGGGGAAAAATTATTTTTTATTTTTTAGTGCATTTGTATTTTTTTGAAGTCGGCTTTAAGTTTTTATTTTTGAGTTTTTAGTTTAATATACAGTGGCAAACGAAAGAAAGTTTACAACTTTTAAAATCGCATATTTTTTATAAAATTAATCCAAAAGATGTGATTTTTTTTTTGAGAAGCTACAAGGATTAGTTTGCTAAGTGACGTGTTTTGTTGTTTTGAAAAAAAAATCCACTTGGTCGGAATAGCGAGAAAAATAGTAAATGGGATATTTCGATAAGGTCGAAAATCGCGAAATTCACGGAAATCAGCGATTTTCGACCATATTCTGCGATCTTTAAGCGTTTATACCTCAGACCAACGTTAACCGATTTAGATGACATTTTCAGCATGTATGCAACTTACCACAATCTACAAACGGGTTTTTTGAATTTTCATTACAGGCTCACAAAAAAAGTTTAAAAAATTACATTTATTATTTTTCTCACTATTCCGACCAAGTGCATTTTTTTTTCAAAACGACGAAACACGTCACCTAGCAAACTAATCCTTGTAGCTTCTCAAAAAACTCACATCATTTGGATTAATTTTATAAAATTTTTGCGATTTTAAAAGTTGTAAACTTTCTTTTGTCCGCCACTGTATATTGGCACAGCATGCTGAGCAGATATGCTCGTACGTATATAAAATAATAATAATTCGGTGACAATAGATTTTATTCTTAACCAGAACTGGCAAAATATTGAGCCAATATTGATGCAGTATAGGATGGGACCACCGGGGCGTCGTCCTCTTTCGAATAAAAAAAGATCATCAAAATTGGTCCATATGCTGAGGAGTTATGTGGGATCAAACATAAAACAAATAAAAAAAATAAAAACGGGTCGAATCTATAACCGCCTTCTTTTTGAAGACGATTAAAAATGGCAACATTTAAAAAAAAAAAGCAAGAGTAGGCAATACTTTGCAAAACTCTTGAACTCTTAAATCTTGCAAACAAACTGTTCTAAATACGAGAATAATTCAAAAGCAAAACGATTCTACTCCGAAAACGTTGGAAAGAGAATATTTCAACTCGCACAAGTTGGACTATGGAAAGCCAAGTACATACCATGTTAATATTCTGAAGTATAATTTTATTCGTATGAGAACAAAAATGATCCATTGAGATATGTCGCCGGCATCATTTGGAGTACAACATACACACACGTTAATATAATTTCATTGCCGTCCATTACACGATATAAAAATTGTCGTTACATCATTGCAGTAAATAGCATTGAGTTTTACATTCCTCTTTTTTATATCTCGAAAGCAAGCACATCCTTATATACAAAATATTTTCTCACGTCACCGCAATATCTGTTACAATACTATGTATATTCGGAGAGATATGAGTATGAAAATTTCAATTAAGGTTACTCACGAGATGGCGGAGTCGGTCCATTTCCAATAGCTCGTGTTCCCGCGCGAATTCAGCTAACGAATGGTCTGCCGTGTAAAAAATCCCGCGACACGTCCGTTCGAACGCGCCGACGCCCCTAAATATAGCTTCGGATCTTTCTGCCGATGTGCACGTCTCACAAAATAAATACTGGGCTCGATTCTTTACAAAATATATATTACAATATTGCACTCAACGCGAATGTACACGATAAACCGCGTAAAAAATATACAACGATGTTCCTCCGTCAAGAGGCACTAACGACAAGGAACACGGAAGTGTCGCGTACCTAGACCATACGCGACTACTCGCCACATACACATTCAATTTTGCACTTAGAAGATTCCGGCTGTAGGCATATTAATCTCAATTTCAGCTAAACAACAGAATTAATAAGACAGGATACGTGTAGGTATACTCTACGGTGTACTTAAAGCCGAGCAAAATAAAAGTCCGTCTTTCGATACATCCAATTTGGGTGCGTTTAAAACGAGGCTTAATGGTTCACGGAGACATTATGTTGAAATACTCGAAAATTCGTGGATTTCATGTTGGTGTACTTTCCATACGACTTCACGATAAATAGAATATGTTAGATCCGAAAGATATGATTGTTCGTAAAGACTTCGTATTTACACGACACTTGTCGGTGTGTTCCACGCAAGCTCACACAACACATTTGCACGCAACAGCACGTATAGGTACGTACAATTCGTATTTACGCTAATGTTAATTAATTATCCCTATAATTACAATCAGATTGTTAGAGAGTGTACTAAATTAGTAAGGCGAGAAGCTGACGAGATTCTAAAGAAAATACAATTTGACACTCACTTAGGGCTATTATAGTAGCTGAAAGGACAGGCCGTACAAGATGTGCACGGAGAGACTTCGAATTATCCCTTTCGCCTATTATTATAGTACAACCATTGTACGGTTGGCACACTTTTGTAGAAATAGAAATTACGCGCATCCACGTGGCGCTTTTACGAGTTAACTCTCCGAGAGAAAATGATGGAAATGGTAGGAATATATTCATAGTAGAAGAATAAAATGAATATATTCCGGTCATCAGTACCTAGAGACATCGTTATGAAGATATAGTTAATAGAAACATTTCACATTGATTTATTTATAAAACCGTTCGATATTTCGCATAATTTCACGATGCCGATGATTTCGAATAAATAGAGGTTCGTTTAAAATTTCATTTTAAACGATAAAATAATGTTTATCGTCGGTAATCGAACGTGCGTCGTGGTACGTCAATGCATAGTACGCGTGGACTTATGTATATATACGTACAAGAAGCAAATTAATTACGACGTAGTTATAATCATTTTGTTACTTGCCAGTACATACTCATTATATATTTACAATTGCATCGATTAATTTAGATACCTATTAACGATCGTTAAGTAGTCCGAATAGTGGATGGAATGAGAGTATTGTCAATTAAAAATTAGGATACCGCGGATTCCCATGGGGCCCCGTGTTTACGCACAATTTTCCACTATTCTTTTTAAAATGAAGTATGTATCTAGATGAGATGCGGAGTGTAAATATGCATTTGATACACGTCAATCGTAAAATATAATATTCGCACACGTGCCGAGATACCGCTTAAACGTACGGGCTTACAATTCCCCCTTATAACTGTTCATTGTCATCTCTTTGCCGAAATTTGGTACATGCTTTGGAAGGGTTCATTTGGATAGATAATTATTCCATATACCTTACAAGACCCGAAGCGCGTCAAGCCATGCTATAAGCAAAGTTATTGCGATGTGCTTGTATTCCGAAATATTTTTCCAATTAATGATTTAAGAATAAAATTCATCAAGGTTGAGAATTACATTTCGATAATGTTCGTTAAATCAGACGCTACGTACGTAACAAGCACATACAATAAGCTTACGATAGCTAGATTGTATGAAAATACGTTTTTGAAATTTGTTTGTAATAAAGCTCAATAATTAGAAAGGTTTTGTAAATTCTTAAGTGCGGAATATATCCTATCTTCGTTATAAAGGCCACTTAAAAGACGGGATCATATTAAGTTCTTGCGGATTTGTAACTCAATGCTTTCCAATCCTAATTATGACAAATGAAACACGGCGTAATGTGAAATTTCAAATGATGGATGAAATTTAGATTAATATTATTAGTTAGATATTCTATGTCTATTGCACTATTTTAAAAATAGTTTATTGATCCTATTTATTCCTATTTGCATTAATGGATAAAGAATAATTAACTGGAGTGACAAAGATAATAAAGAATAATTTAATTTAATACGTGAAGTGTCTGTCATCGAATATTATTTAACTTTGTAAATAGTCTTTAAAATGTTATGTATATATATATATGTGTATATATATATATATATATATATATATGAGCAGATAAAGTCTTGATATAATCTTATACCATTTACGTACATCTTAGGAGATTCCTTAAACCGTTGTATAACTTATTCGAAATTAATTTTGTCCCATACTTGTTCATAGTCGTGATTATTAATATTAATATTATAAAAGTATAGTTAGGTTGAATCCCTTTCACTCCATCATGTTATAGACACTTATTTTATGTTCAGTACCGTTAAAGCTTAGGAAGTGTATTCGATAATATTATACACTAAATAATGTATTATACTCGTTGATCTCTTTTACAAGTTATACTTGCACCAGTCAGTTTATAAATCAGAGATCAGCTGATATTCACTAGTATCCGTCTGAAAGATATACATTGTGGCACATAATTTTACTATCTGCATTATATTCGTGAATGTACCTGCCATTGGTAAATACATATAATAAGTATATGTTCAAGTTCATTGAACCGCGTTCTCCTGCTTATTTTCCGATATTACGTGTGTTTGTTACGCTCGATCTGGATACAACAATTATAGTACGTCTGAGCATATTCATGAGTATCGTTTAAAATATTTCGCATTTCAGCAAAGATCTGATACATGTACGAAAGATATTTCAAAGTATATTAAAATTATGGTGCAACGATATACACTGTAGTGTATTTTTGTACATCTACCATTGTTCGCTACATGCGCGTGGCGATAAAAATAAGAAAGATCGCAATCATTTTCTGCACATAGGTCTCATAATCTCGATTTAGGTCAGTGGAACACGTTATGTGTTCGAGATTCTACCATTTTTAAAGCAAAAGCACCTTGGTAAAAAGAAACAACTAATAAATAACAAAATTTTGTAATAAATAGAAATCTCTAATTGTATAACAATTCTGTCTTTTTGTTTCAGTATCGTAATAGTATTTCAGAAATTATATATTTTAATACATTTAGTTGAAAATAGAGTATATACATATATGCGTATCAAATTTATGTCAGATTCTATATTTCAACACTCCTCCCTTAATTTTTGTCCTTCGGTAGCAGAATATCTTTGCATGTCTTGTTCGACGCGTAATTAACTCATTAGAACATACTGATTATAGTTTTGTGGGAAGCTCTTGCCCTTATATATCTTAAATGTATTAAACAGATATCACATCTCAGCATTTTAATCCCAAATATAATGAAATTCAATAACAGATCTGTGAATAGATTTTCATTAAAGAGATTTCTTAATATCCATTCGCAGTAACTAAAAGAACATAATTTAAGATTTAAAATTATATAAAATCGGTGCGAGATTTCATTCCTTTAAAATCTACGCAAATGATATTTAAACTTTCAGCATAGAAAATATCTCTTGTTGATCACGATAACAAAAATAGTATTCGAGATTCATTCATTTAAATCTGTCTATTCGTCTACATTCTTCACCATAATTCACAAAATTACAATGAAGAGAATTGAACTAACATTTGCTGGAAGGTCGTTGTTCCAACGGTAGTAGACATTTGACTAATACTGTTGAATAAAGCTTCCACCTGCAAGTTCTCTGGCAACCTAGTAAGAAATTGTGCTCCGTGTACAAAATCCATTTTCAATAATTCTTCTTGATACAGGTGCAAAACACCGAGCGCTGTTCTAAAAAGGAACTCGTCTCCGTCTCTGAGAAAAACATCCCAGACCCTACATGCAACGTCCAGAGGCATCGCCTTAGCGTATATAGTGTACAACCAATCTAGCAAATATAAATCCGGGCTGAGACCGGCCACCGTAAAATGAGAAAATACTTTCGGCAGCTTGTGTGCGAGTGCGCTAGAATATACTTTGTAATAAATATCCATCTGTTTCTGGTCTAACGTGAAAGCAGCTCTGTGGCAGGGATGATTTAATAAATTAGCGAAGCAGGTGAAGGCATCTGGAGGTTCCATGTTTAATGATAATACAGCACCCACAAAACTCATACCTTGTACGTAACCTACGTCGGGCCTATAAACTGCATAGGCTGCCAAAATACCTTGAAGGCTACGAGATAATGGTCCACCCTCTTGAAAGACACATAAGGTAGGAAAGGTACGAGATACATCTAATTTGATTGCAGCTAATGTGTCGCTTACAGGACTCGTCATTGCTCTATCCAAACATATATTATAAAGATGCGCCGTTACATTTAAATTATTCGGAATCGCTAGCTTCCACACTTTGCCGCGAACACTGGGCGGAAGACCGCGCCACCATAATTCGCGTACTTTCTTCGTATTCTTAACACTTTCAAATTTCGGAAGAACATGCGCGTTCCAGGTATGAGAATCTTCCGCCAATCTTTCTTCTTCTTTAAGCTGTACTTCCCTTTGCTGTTTACGTTCTCTCTCCTCCCGTAATTCACGCTTCCTCGCCGCTTCTAGAATAGCGTTATATTGCTTACGATGCCGCTCCTCCTCGAGCGCATTTTTAGCTGGTAGATTCGCTGGTCTCGGTTGTTGAATCAGAGCTGAACTTCCGCCTACCTTATCTAAGTTCCTCGACGGACTACCGCTGGGAGTAGATTGTTGAGAATCCTTATTCTTCCAGGAGAAGACATTTTTCGAGAAAAGCGTGTTCAGTCCCCAGCGCTTGGACTTTTCAGCTTTCTCTGAAACTTGTTGCTCGTCCGAACCGAGAAAGCTTCCAGAAGGGGAGACTTCGCTAAGGGAAGACACGGTACTGCTGCAAGAACGTGGCAAACTGTTTCTAGGACTACTGCTGGCGCTTCCGCTCTCCAATCTGGTATATTTGTCCTCTTCCACTTTGGAAATTCCATTTAAAGATTCTTCTTTGTAGTCGCAAGAGGAATTTAAATATTGCGCTTTACAGTCAAGCTGCGCGTCGTTAGATACATTTACATCATCCAGAGAATACAGTTGTTTTGTCGTAGGATTATATGCTAAGGATATGCTCTCCAATGCGTGATTTAAACTAGTTCCAGCAACACCCACGGAAACTACGTTCCCGGCGTCGTACCATTTATTCTCACGGATATGGACACATAGCGCCTTCGTTTTCACGGCAGGCATGGAAGCCACGTCGCACGCCAGAGCCTCGTCGACGTTTACACTGTTGCAGGATATAGAATCTCCATTCAGCGACACTAACTGCTGCTTCCCAATTTTTGGAGTAATATTATTCGCTACATAGCAGTTGGTATCCTTTCCAGATACTTTTAGCACCTGATAATTATTAGGCATGTTTCCATAATGAGAGACGACGCACGGAGGTACATTCTGGGGCGAGACAGGATGATTATTTCCATTTAAGTGACGAGACACAGGACTCTTCATGATTGGTGACCCTTTCCTAACCTTGTCAACGCATTAAATACTCTCTGGACCGGGGCGAACCAATCGTGAATCAATTGCTCATATATGGTATCCGTAGAGTCGTATTCATGCATATTTTCTCATTGCTCTCCGAGGAATTTGTAAATACACACCGCCGATGTTTTGAGTCATATCAATGGGTGTGATGAGACAACACCCACCTATAAAATTTGCTAATTGTGGCATAGCTATTATATCGCGAAGATCGTCTTCGATGACAGCTAGCTCGTGGATTATGTTCTGTCATGAGTGGTAAACAAAAGTAAATGCAACAATCGTGCCTTTTAATTCGGATCGACCAGCCGCTGCGAAGGAATCTCTTCAGTTCTCGTGCTCGTAATCCCCTCTCGTTGGACCCGTTACGTTAAAAAACTTTGAAGAGCAACAGCTTCGCCTCGCATGTAAAAACAGCGATAACATTCTGCACGGAGCGGTTCGGTTCCATTGACAAATACTTAATACAATGCGATATCGTACTCTGTTGTGGGAGGAACTTGACACTGAATCGAAACTGACAGATGCGTGTGCACAGCGGATATATCGGATAATACTTTGTACTTTTCTATTTACAAGCACGACAGAAACGTTGGATAAACATTCGGTTAATATATTTTAGTGGGAACGAAAACAATCTGACTGCTGGGCGACACAATAAATTCTGAACAATAGAAAACTTCTCTCGTGCGTGATCACTAATCTTTACCACTGCGACAGCAACGAAATCACGTGACCACTTCTCCGTCCCTTGTATCAGTTGTATCAAACTGATAACTAAATAATTTTCTAATATTTCATTCGGTATTCGTTTACATATCACAGTATCATTGTGAATACCTTAATATAAAATGTAAAGTAATTTATCTGAACTGTAAAGAAGTTGTAACAAATGTAACTTTGAAGTTTATTTATTACGTATGACAAATGCATATAAGAGTCCGATATACAAGAATCTGGGTTGAAAATAGTAAGAGTATATGGATAAAAATATGTAGGTGTGGGTAATCTCCGAATAAAATGAAATTTTGATGAAGTTTTCGAGATAACTTTTTAGTTGTTTGAAGCTTATCTAGCCATTGTGATTGGCTGCGCATTACGCCGCTACTTGTAGTCAAGTATTTTACGGATTCAAATATAAAATTTTGTAGACTGTAATTGCATGCACAAAATTCAACTTTAGTTTGACGTTCAACCAATCAAATCCAGTAACAATGGCAATTATTTACAATTGAGAATTGAAAATTACACTGCCGAACAAAATACTTGACCACCACGCTCCTGCCTCCGAGACACGCTACGGAAAATGACATCCCCATCTATGACACGAGATTCTGTGGCGACTTCTTTGAATTTCTGACGTTGGTTCTAACAAAATTTCTTTGACTTTTACGCCGTCAGAAATTACAAATAAAATCGGACTACATAAATTTCATTTCTACCATTTTTTTGTTCTTTTATTCTCCTGAAATTGCTTTTGTATACATATGCTATCGAATATGTATAAGAAAATTAATATCTTGCGAAATAATGAATGTAACTATTTAATATTTAGAAAAACTATTTTTATAGAAGAATTCAGATAGCACAAAGACGTTTTAAAGACGTCTTAAAGATTTGCAGTCCAGACGTTCAAGACGTCTTAAAGATTTCCAGTCCAGACGTTCAAGACGTCTTAAAGATTTCCAGTCCAGACGTTCAAGACGTCTTAAGGACGTCCACGAACGTCCAGAAGACGCCTTAAAGAGGTCCTAAAAATGTCCATTTTCACCAGAGTTCGGAGGGATGCGGCTGCATTGATGGAGGGGTAACATCTACAGGAACGGTGGTAATGTGTGCATGAACTGCGCCTGCGTCAGTCACGCACATATAACCACCGCTCCTGTATGTGTTTCGCCCTCCATCAGTGCAGCAGAATTTCCCAACAGTGATGTTCACAAAACAGTACGTCTTTGAGACGTCCAGAAAAGGTCTTGGTTACTTCCGAAACAGTCGTTCTTCGCATTCAGCAATCTGCACTAATGCGCACTGAGTACGAACTTTCTTGCTTCCAATTGGCTAAAATTCGCACTCAGTGCGCACTAGTGCGACCATCCGAATACGCTATAAGACATTTTTAAGACATCTCGATTAGGTCCGAAACAGACGATTTTAAGACGTTCGTCGGTACTGGTTCGATTTAATAAAAATTTAAGTAAATGGTTTTCAAAATAAGATCAAACTCGATAACAATTTATTTCGTTTAATTAATTCGAATTAGTTTTATTTGTAGTATTATTTTTATGTATACAAAATATACGTATGCAAAATATATCCACTTACAATAGATACTTGAAAATGTCAGTATTAGGTCGAATATACAGAATATACCACTTAAAATGGATATGGATACTTATGCACTTATAAATAGATATGCAATATGTAGAACATGTAGATAGTATACATAGATTATACAAATTATACAAAACATACAGAATATGCAAAATATCTGCACTTACAATAAATATTTATAATATTGTTGCAAATGTTACATCGCAGTGCCACGTCGTGTGTCATTTTAAGTAATAGAATTTAATATACAGTATAAAAACAACTATGTAAAGATATATACAAGGGGGTCCCACCTGGATCTTTGTCCACCTGGAGTACAATCATTATTTCAAATAATAATAGATGTATGGGCTCTGGGTGAGGCTGACCAACGTCTCACCGACATTGATATGGTTTCCGTCTCTCTCGACTCATTCCGAACACTATTGTATGGTCGATCTTCTGTTCGGCTGTCACCTGCGCAGGGTGCGTTTAGTTTATAAGTATGCTTTATAGTTATATACTCATTTTAGTCTTTACATTTGTTCTGTATTCTAAAGGGTTTTCCGTCAATAATAATAATAATGTTAAATTATGTATTTCACCTCTACAACTCGAATTTCGAAGAATGCTGACCTGTACAAGTCGAAGTTTACTTCTACAACATATGTATTACGAAATTGCGTTGAAAGATCTAGTTGCACAATTGCTTTTGCTTCTCGTACATCACTCACAATCATGGCTTGGGGGAAAGCCTTTCCTCCATTCATCTTCCTTCGGACGGCATTGCTTATACTGCGGGCATCCATCTAAGAGATGTTTCAAAGTGTCTGCAGGCTTTCCATATTACGGAGTTGGGGCACAACTCTGTGTATCCTTTATCCTTATTATGTTGCCCTTTCCATTACAAATCCGAGTCCCGTGTCTTGCAGATAGTCTTATTTGCGCGATTATTCTACGAACAATTAAATAAAGACATGTATAAAGACGTATATATACTTATATATACTTATAAAGACTTCCTGTAATGTTACATACATTTGTAGGAATAGGTGTAGTTAATTCCTACGTGTTCCTGAGCCACGGAAAAAGAGTCACAGGGCATCGGGGATCGAACCCGAGCCGCCCGCGTGTCGATTAGGGTTGGGACTATTCGAATAATTTAATATTCGAATATTTTACAAGTATTCGAATGCTGCGAATAAACTTCGAATACTGATGTATAGTATGGTGTGAAGTGGGTAAAAATATGCTTACAAGATGAACCTATAGAACTTGATTTATAATTCACACCATACTATTCGAATACTTGGATATTCGAATTATATTCGCCAAATAATTGAGCAACTGAAATATTCGAATGTTCGAATACCGAAAAATTCGACAAATAGTCCCAGCCCTAGTGCTGATCAGTCGCGTTTACCACCAAGGCTACGCCGACTCTCCCTGGTCTCTTAGTCCGGGCTGCTCCCTTTCCTTCCATGGGGGTTTTCTGATCCCGCACAATATTAACGTTTCTTTGTGCTTGACATTCTTCTGTCGGAAGCTCTTTTCAACCAAGCTTGTATCGAGAGCTCAGTCTCTCTTCTATTAGCCGCCATTTTCCCCTGTTCTGCTGCACCTTAAAAAAGAATTTCAAGGGAACATTACATTGAATTTTACTGTAATCAATATTAGGAACAGTAAAATAAGGGCGATAGTTACATATTACAAGCCTGGCTATATTTAATTTGTGGAAATCTTCTTTTCCTTTTCTACCCAGCCAACTAAAGAGTACCGCAACTTCGTTGCTGACCAACGCCGTTAGCGCCCGCTTTACGAAGTTGTAGTTCTCCGGCCCCCCTAAATTTGCCAATTCTTTGACCTAAAATTGAAAAATTATTCAACATTAACAAGTATAATTTTGTTTTGAAGAATTACCGTCAACAATTTTTTTTCAAAAATCGAAACTACATCTCTGGTGGGCGGGTAATCGAGTAAGGTAGACCGGAGGCGGTAGTAACAGGGGGGGGGGGGACTGTAACACGTTAAATATCTCAAAACATATAATAGATATTAACACCAATTTTGGATATATGATGAAAGATGGCATTCGGAATACATACATCCATGTCCTAGTAGTATATATATGCAATAGACATGGATAACGGAACAAAATAACTTTCCGATATCCTAAAGTAACTTTTTCTTTCTGACTTAAAATTGTAATATAAACACTCCCTTTGCAAGTATGTGCCTTTTCCATTTTTTATTTTGTAATCTGACCTTTTTTAAAGTAATACTGATCGTTACTTAGCACTTTGAAGCGTCTCGTTAATCAAAATTTATAATTTAAGTCCAAAGGCGTGGTCGGGGGCGATTAACATCGGCAGTCGAGAATCGGTTGTACCGCAACAGAACCGGATAGTGACAAAGAAGACGAATAATATTGTCTTGTTTGCATGGAATCCTGTAGCACAGCACAAGCAAACCAAATAACAAATGGGTGCAATATACTGAATGTAAGGATTGAGCAGACGAGGAATGCACCAGCCAAAACGTTTCTTTATTTCTGCCACAATTGCGATACCGCATAATTGGTTATAGATTTTACTTTTCTCATTCATTATTATAATTTAAATCAATAAATATTTTAATTTTGTACAATTAAAGTTGTGCTACTATCGACTCCATGCAGTGTTACAACCGACCAGGGGGTCAGGAACGGTTGTAACACTTTACTCTCTTCTTATTTTTTATTAATAACTTAGATATTACTTGACATATAACGAAACTGTTGTGACTCAATGATGTCAGATAAGCAAGTAACATTTCTGTATAAGATTTTTTGTTATAAATGTAACAGTTCCTGCGTAATTGTATTCCAAAGTCAAAGTGTTACTACCGCCCCCGGTCTACTCTATAAGTCTACATTTTTAGTAGGCAGGAAGACACTTAGAATATTTAAAGTGCTACGCAAGATCAGGTGTTAAAATTTGGATGTGAAAGCTGATTATATATGTCTCGTTCCATTGGACTTGCAAAATATAGTTCATACACAGAAAAAAATGACTAAAATAAAATACAAAGTTTGAATCAAATTACAAATTGAGCAAAAGACACTTTTATTTTTAACTTCAATTCACGAAAAAGAGCAAAAAAGCAACTGTTTGGCTTGAGGTGAGATATTATTCTCTTCATCGTATTCCTCGACATAAGTCAACTTATACTGTTTTTCCTATCAGTATACTGTATTTTGTATACTATTACAATCTCCAGTAAAAAGAATACGGGGGAAAAAAATGATATTGACTGATACTACTCAAACCATAAGCAAAGGACAGTAATGTAGAAAATGTCAGCGTACTTATCCCGTTTTTACCAAAATTCGACTTATAGCCGTTTGCCCGTCCACCAAAAACATATTTTCTACATACAGAATACAGATATTAACAACAACGGTATTATACTTACTGCGTCTTTAAATTGAGTTTTGTTCTTGATGATGTCGTCGAATTTCTTCAAATTCTGCATCGTGTTCAAAGGAAACTGCAAATCGTATTTTAAGAAAATGGAGGTGCCAGGTTCCTCTGCTGCTCGACCGGTTAATAATACCTCTTTCCTTAAATTTTGGACTTCTTTCAGCGTGTCCGCCACAAGATTCCGAATTAAGTACATTTGTGTAGTGATAGCTTGTAGCTGCTGTTCATTGTCCTTGCAGCCGCTGCAGCTAGAGACTGCGACTACATTTTCTGCAAATTATTTATTACATCTCATATTTTTTCACTGCAACTGTTGACGTTAAAAAATATTTCCGTGTGCAATATCTTTAAAAAAAAAATTAATTTACCAATACGGGTACTCGGGGATGAGGAACTTTCAGTCCGCGGAATTTCCTCGACTTGTTCCTCTAAATGTTCCTCCAAATGTTCCTCCAAATGTTCCTCTAAATGTTCTTCTAAATGTTCTTCTAAATGTTCCTCTAAATGTTCCTCTAAATGTTCCTCTAAATGTTCCTCGACAAACGAGATCGATTGACCATTCAGTGTGGATTTGTCTGAAAATAATATTTACTTGAAAGGGCTACTTCATACAAGAAAAAGAATTAAGCGTCTCCAGATATTATAATTTTGTACAGCATATTTCCCCTTTGTATTAACCCACCTAAGTTTGTGTCATTTTCTCCTAATTTCTGAAGCGGAGGTAGTACAGTTCCATTAAGGGATTCTTTACTTGAAAATTTTTTGGCAATGCGCCTCCGCTTACCCGGTTGCTCATCCGACTGAAGGTCACTCATGACCTCGGCTAATTTATCCTTCTCCCTCACTTTAAGGTAAGTATCTGGAAGTACATATTAGTAATTACTTGATATAATAATTCGAAATTAATTAGTATAATAATTTTAACCTACCAAAATTGGCTCGTGCTCATGTAAATATTTTCATTTGGTATTTTGGCTAACTCGGTGCTGCTGGCTCGCACTTTTTAATCAAAGTGGTGATGATCTCTGGGGCAACCAGAGGCCAAGAAGACAATTCGCCGTCGTTGAAATAATTACTTAAATCCCTCAAAGGTACTTGAAAAGTAACGAGCTACTCGTATCGTTCCAAACTATTTGATTAATCGAGTACTTGGCAGTGTTACCAGATCGAGGATGATCGAGGAGGAGTGCCCTCGAGAATTTCCACCACCTCGCATGCAGTCAGCGTGGCGTGGAAATCTACTACCGCGGGTGTCGGACGAGAGTGGGGCCGAATACGCACGTCTGATTGGTTCAACGCCAAGAGGAAAATTCACCGACGCCAGCGCCAAGCCAAGCCGAGTGGAGCGTAGCCAAGTGAGGGCGCAGTCAATCAGCGTCGCCGGGGACTCGTTATCGACGCTGGTTGGCTGCCTGCGGCCTCACTTGGCTTGCCTTGGCGCTGGCGTCGGTGCATTTTCCTCTTGGCGTTGAACCAATCAAACGTTCGTTGTCGGCCCCACTCTCGTCCGACACCAGTGGTACTACCAATCAGACGTTCGTAGTCGGCCCCACTCTCGTCCGACATCCGTGGTACTAATTGATTGGTTCAACGCCAAGGCATAGCGTTATTTATTTGTAGTTTATGAATATTATGTAATATTATATTCGCATGGGCATTATTATTATCAGTGTAAAAGTGGAAGAAATTTTCTTAGATCAGAAATCAGAAATTCAATCGAGTCGATTATCGACAGACCGGCCACAGAACCTCGTGTCACAGACGGGAATGCCGTTTCCCGCAGCATTTCGTGAGAGGCAGGAGTGGGGCGGCCAGGAATTTTGTTCGGCAGTGTAGCTTATAGTAAAAATCCCTAGAACGTTTGTGTCAAAACAGCTGATTGCAGAAATTGATGAAAACGAAAATTCGTATTAATTAAAAAGCTACTGGAAAGTAGGTTAAAAAAGGTCAAATATCAATCGCGCACATTATTGAATCTTAATAAACGATTGTGACTATTTCAGTGAAGTACAATTGTTAAGTGTGAATTCTTCAACATAACAGATGTTTGTTGTAAGAAATGTCACAAATTGATATCCAGGATTTATTTGATAAAAGCAGGTAGAGTAAACATCTGTGAAGAATAAATATTAATAACGTTACGATAATAACGGTATCAGGCTACCGTCCTTTTTTTAATAAAAATCAGTATTATGAGAGAGTAGCAATGACTGTACTAAACTTTCTAAAATAATGAATTTTACATATGGACGCTGTACAAGCGTACAAAAGAATTCATTAGAAACTGATACTTTCAAATTGAGTAATCTGTAATTGATGTATGATATTAGCACGTTGGTTTATAAAATGTATTTGGAATCTGTTACTTATAGCAACCTACATTGCGCAAGCTTCTTAAAAATATATTTTTACTATATATGTTACCTATTTCACAATCATACAAATGTATGAGAAACAGTTAGCGTTACTATTTATGGGTAACATTATTAATAATTAACGAATTAGGATATTATATATCATTTAATCTTATATGTGATGTTATAATGATATTTGTATTGATTGCGTTATTTAGGTTTCCCAGTGGTTGGCGTCTTTTGTCTATATTTCTATATACCCCAGTAGGTATTGTACTTGTACTGTTACGGCTATTAATTGCTTTACAACTTTGGCTTCTTGCATCATTGTTGCCTGATTGTAACAGCCTTCGAGCATTCCTAAATCATGGATTTAGTTTTGCATTTGGCATCGTGGTAAAGATTTCTGAAAGGGAAGTTATAGACAAGCCATCGAGAATCATAGTCGCCAACAATGTCTCGGTCTTGGATCACTTCGCATTATACAAAGCTACGCAAGCTCTGACTCCCAGCGTCTGGGAGCTGCCTGCTGCTCTCGGAAATGCCCTGGGTCTGCAAATGATGGATATGAGCAGCAAAGAAGCTCTAATCGCAAATATAAAACAATTCCTTTCTACTTCGAAATGCAACGCCGCGCTGCAACCTGAATTCGGTACAACCAATAGCCGTGTTGCCTTGTTAAAGTTTAACTCTTGGCCGTTTACCATAGAAGCGTCGGTTCAACCAGTCGCCCTTAAAGTGCAGAGACCAGAATTTATACCTATCTGCGTTACCTCGTTGGCGTCTACGTGGTGGACCGATGTCTTTTGGTTTATGTTCGTTCCTTACACGGTCTTCACATTTAAGTACCTGAAAGTCAAGAAAAACACAGACTCCGAAGTTCTAGTACGAGAAGTAGAGAAAGATATAGCGACTAGTCTTGGACTTCGAACAAGTTCTCATACCGTGTCGGATAAAGCGGAATTTGAAAAACGTTGCATTATAGAGAAAACGCAAAGTAGGAGATTGAACAGAAGAAGTTCGCCAAATTCACAAGTCATACATAGCATTGAAATACAAAGGATGGTACGGCAAGTTAGCGAAGTGCTTCCATTGGTCCCACATAATGTGATTCTTAGAGATCTCTGTATGTTGAACAAATAATTTTTAGTTAACAGACTGCATTAACAATCTTCGTTCCTTACTAATGAAACCGATGATGTTTGTTTCAGTGAAAACGCGCAATGTTGATATCACAATTGCTAATATTCTGGATGGCATAGTTACTTATACTCCAGAATCAACTCAGACGCCTGTTACACCTCCAGTATCGTTTAATCAACCGCAGACTGGTACAGTGAAGGATAACGGTAACGTAGGGTCTTCTTCCTTCCAGGAAAGAAAGGCTAAAATGATAAGGGAAGCTAGGGAAAGGTATATTCAAAAACATGGACTTAAAAATTGCTGACATTCTTACTGCAGTTTCATTGTGGTTATTGTATCTTTATTGAAAACAAGTACGTAATGTTTTGCTGTATGTGTATTTACTATTACATAATACGAATATAATTTTATTTCTAAAATACAATTGTATATTTGCATAATTACCTATCCTTTTGCACATGTATATTGTATAATCATTACAAAGATCACATTTCGGAAGACTGTATTTCATTTAGTTTCACATATTCCTAAGTCTTACTAATACCTACAGTATAAATAAAGTAAACTTTATTTACATTAATCATACACAAAAATAAATTCATTAAACTTATATTAGCTTATAGGTTTTCCATTGTTCTCGTTACATCTTACTGTACGATACAAAAATAAAACTACATAAAGTAAGGAGTATAAAATGATATATTACCATTTGTTATTTATATACTGAACTATGTATTATTTGTACTATTTGGTTAATTTATGAACCGCTATAAGAGATTGGAAGACATTCAGTTGTATAAATAATACATCATGTAATAATAATGCACTACTGCGATTTGATTCTACTAAAGTATAACGTAGAATAATATATTATAAAAAATATTTTCATTCTTCTCATGCCCCATCAATTATAATATTACAAAAATATAATGGTCTTGGACACATTGCAATTTCAACAAAATATAAACAATAAGGTAATAAAAACAAATTGAAAAAAAAGCACATCTTTAATATTTGAAATTCTTTAATGATATTGTGTTAGTCTGGCTCTTTTTAAAAAGTTCACCAATGCGTAATATTTCCAACGCACATGTATTTTATGTCAAGGAACTCGTCAACACCGTGTGTAGAACCCTCCCTTCCTAAACCTGACTCTTTTACTCCTCCGAAAGCAGCTTCCGCACAAGAAATTAACCCTTCGTTTATGCCAACCATCCCGACTTCTAATCTCCTTCCTACTCTAAATATTTGCGATACATCTTGCGAATAAAAATATCCAGCTAAACCCACAGGCGTGTTGTTAGCTTTTTGTATCACTTCATCTTCATTTTCAAATTTATTAATAACAGCTACTGGACCAAAAATTTCTTTGTTATATATTTCCATATCCTCTGTGACATTTGTTATAAGCGTAGGAGCGTAGAACAGTGGTCCCAACTCAGGTAATGGCTTACCACCGCAATGTACTTTCGCTCCTTTCTTTATCGCATCGGTAACTAATCCATGTACCATGTTTACCTGACTTTCCTTAATAAGAGGACCATGTGTGACGCCTTTCTTACTACCGTCACCCATTTTTATATCACTCTTAATCTTTGCCAGAAACTTTTCGACAAACTTATCGAACACGTTAGCTTGTACAAAGAACCTGTTTGCAGAAACACAAGTCTGACCAGTATTACGGAATTTGCTTGCCATGGCACCTGTTATAGCATTCTCTATATTCGCGGAATCAAAGACAATAAACGGTGCGTTACCGCCTAATTCGAGACTCAGTCGCTTCATAGTCGAAGCGCATTGTTGGGACAATATCTTTCCCACAGGTGTCGAACCAGTAAACGATAAAACTCTTACTGTAGGATTTTCGCATAACTCTTTACCAACAGCAGGAGAATTTTTCACGCTTGTTGTGAGCACGTTGAAGATACCGGCAGGAAAACCTGCCTTTTCTGCGAGTTCCGCCAATGCTAAAGCAGTCAGAGGTGTGTCCTCGGATGGCTTCACTACACACGTGCAGCCAGTAGCGAGCGCGGCGGCAGCTTTACGGGTAATCATGGCGTGCGGAAAATTCCATGGTGTGATTAAAGCGGCTACGCCCACTGGTTGCCTCAATATAAATAACTCTCTACTGGGTACCGGTGTTTGTAACACTTCTCCATTAATTCTTCTAGCCTCTTCCGAAAACCATTCGACAAACGAATTTCCATACTTAATTTCTGCTAGAGACTCGCTAAGAGATTTCCCATTCTCTCTGGTTAGAATTTGTGCCAAGTCGTCTGAATGTTTCACCATTAGATTATACCAATTCCTGAGTAAATCGCTTCGTTCTTTCGCAGTCGTCATGCGATACAATTTGAAAGCATTAGATGCCGCGTTAATCGCCGATCGAGTGTCCTCGACATCCATATCAGGAACATTGTTAATAACAGACTTATCGACTGGATTATGAATAGAGAATGCCTCCTTTTTATTTCCTTCTATCCATTTTCCATTGACGTACGCTAAATCTCTTAAAAGGTGCATCGATCTAGATAATACAGGAATACGAAACGAGATGCCTCTCTGTAGCGTATGTACACTATACAGCATTGTGGTGAGTTGAAGAGTGATCTGCAAAGAAAAATTTATATTATATACTAAATTATAAAAGGTAAAAAAAATAGAAAGCAATACCATTCGAATTGCTTTTCAATAATACAACACTGGAGCAGGTTGAAATTTAACATATTACATACATATGTATATGAAGTCAAACTAGCGTGAAAGAAAATCGCGCGAATTACTTCAACCATTCATAATTTGCACACAACAGAGACCAATGATCAATGATGCATTGTCAAACAGACACTTGCCTTTGAACAGGAGACTATCGAGGGAAGAAGACTTGTATATTCAATTTAATACAAGCCGTGCGTTTATAAACGGTTGTTTCGAAGTGACGTTATCAATTGATGTTATCATTCAGCGGCAAATCTACCTTATGTAACTTACCGCTACTTTATCCCTATTAAAGCTCTTATACGTGTTACTAGTGTATTGTTTTGTCACAACGTAGTGTGTGTAACCGGCGCGCCGGCGTCTTCTGGTCAATAAAATTGTTATCGGATTTAATTGTTTATTCCAATATCATATTCAAAGAAAGGAGAAGCATACAAATATTTTGCACACCATGAGCACGAATACGAAGAGGACGATTTACGTGGGTGAGCAGCGGTTTGCTACTATTTATTCTGAATCATAACCTGCACTGATGTAAGGTGAGTAACGAAAATATTCGGACACTTTTCAAAATCGCGTAACTTTTTTAAAATTAGTCCATACGACTTAAACTTTTTTGAGAAGCTGGAAGGATTAGTTTGCTAAGTGACGTGTTTCGTCGTTTTGAAGAAAAATGCACTTGGTCGGAATAGCAAAAAAAATAGTAAAGCTCGTTCTTTAAACGTTTTTAAAAAAATTATCTTTTGTGAACCTGTAATGAAAATTCAAAGCACCAGTTTGTAGATTGAAGTAAATTGTATACATGTCTAAAATTTCATCAAAATCGGTTAACGGTGCTTTGAGCTATAAACGCTTAAAATCGCAGAATAAGGTCGAAAATCGCTGATTTCGGGAATTCGCGATCTTACCTCAGGCCAACATTAACCGATTTTGATGAAATTTTCAGCATGTCTACAACTTACTTCAATCAACAAACGGATTTTTTAAATTTTCATTACAGGCTCACAAAAAAAGTTTAAAAAACGACCTTTACTATTTTTTTTGCTATTTCGACCAGGTGCATTTTTTTTCAAAACGATGAAACATGTCACTTAGCAAACTAATCCCTCTAGCTTCTCAAAAAAACTCAAGTTGTTTGGATTAATTTTAAAAGACTTATGCAATTGTAAAAAGTGTTCGAATATTTTCATTACTCACTGTATATAATGTTTACTACAATACAGTCTACAGGTATTACATTCGTTTCCTCTTTTGTTTTTAGGAGGCCTGGCCGAAGAGGTGGATGAGAAAATACTGCACGCAGCGTTCATACCTTTTGGCGAGATCGTTGATGTGCAGATACCACTAGATTACGAATCAGAGAAACATAGAGGATTCGCTTTCATTGAATTCGAGAGTGCAGAAGATGCAGCAGCGGCGATTGATAATATGGTACATATATAAAACAACATACAGAGCTCTGTGAGTTATCTAACAACATAGTTTCGTAACAAGGATTTGCCGAAATGACTCTTTAACATGTTCGCTTTAATTGCATTTCCAAGTATAAAATGATCATGAAGTAAATTTAAACGTAATCACAATTATTGATCTTCATTGAATTTAGATAATAATATACGTTGTATTTTAATTTATCGATGAAGAATGTATATGCAAATGGATTAAGAATTAATTCTACTTATCTAATCGCTATAATATCGATGATCCTATGTACCAAAGTCATTTAATCCCTTAATTTATCAAACTTTATCTGATAAACAGAACGATTCCGAGCTATTTGGGAGAACGATAAGGGTAAACATTGCGAAACCGCAAAAGATAAAAGAAGGTTCGTCGAAACCTGTCTGGGCTGATGATGCATGGTTGCAAGAGCACGCAGGTGAAACTCTTAAGAGCGACGATAATGCAAAGCAGACTGATACGGTGCAAGCTAAAAAAGGAAAACAGAATCCTCAAGTCTATTTTGATATCAGTATTGGTAAACAAGAATTAGGTAGAATTATCATGATGTTGAGAGCCGACATTGTGCCAAAAACTGCTGAAAATTTTCGTGCTCTCTGTACTCATGAGAAGGGATACGGGTATCAAGGGAGCACCCTCCACAGAATTATTCCAGATTTTGTATCCTTCATTTATTGTTTCTATGAAAATTTAAGTCTATACATTTTGTGCGTATCTAGTAAGATTACATGATTATTATGAATATTCCTTATATAAGCATAGATGTGCCAAGGAGGAGATTTCACAAATCATAACGGAACAGGTGGTAAATCAATTTATGGAAACAAATTCGACGATGAGAATTTTGAATTGAAACATACGGGCCCTGGTACCTTGTCAATGGCAAATTCAGGCCCGAACACAAATGGGTCACAATTTTTCATATGCACAGCGCGTACAGATTGGTTGGATGGAAAACATGTTGTATTTGGACATGTTCTTAGTGGCTTGGATGTTTTGAAAAAGATGGAAAAATGTGGGACAAAAACAGGCACCCCCACTCAAAAGGTTGTTATAACAGCTTGTGGGGAATTAACTTAAATAATATCGAAAATAATTTCACAGCGATCTTGCGTTAATTAAAACTATAAATATTGTACTAATAGCATAATTTTAAGAAAATACAGTATGAATATATTACAAATATTTACCAAAAATTCAATGTCATATACGGTAATTTTGAAATGAACAATAGAGTATTTATGGAACATCTTAAAAAAAAAGTATATGAAAAATAAAGTTAAGAAGAAACTTAATGCAAAATGTCTATTTCATTTTTAATCAATATTCATGAGTTTAAAGAAGCATTCCTTATTATAGATTTTGCATCATCATTGATATCATTTGCATGATAAACCATGATAAACTCAAGTTTCCATTTTGTTTAATGAATGTTAACATCACATATTTATATATGAAATATTTATAATACTTATATAAAACGTGATTCATATTGAATATAATAAAAATTCAGCAATTAAAATATGCGATAAATTTAATTTAAATGATGTTTACTTTTCATTGATAAAAATATGCATTGTCATACTTTAATCATTTACACTGATTTACACGTATAATCAATCTCAACCTTTCTTCGTGATAGCGATAGTGAGCATTTTGCGACGAAAGTTTAAAGGAGTAAGAACTACTTAAGCAATTTAAGTATATTAGCAATATTTAATAATATTTCACCGTCATGTTGCGCACATCGCTCAATCAAAATATACGGAAATTTAGCCTCAATTCACCAGGTATAAAATGCAATCGGCTAGAAGGGAAAATAGCAATCGTCACAGCATCGACAGACGGGTAAATTAAACTGTTAAACAATTTAAAACTAATCCACTTTATTATGCAAAACGTATAACTTAACCTTATGTATTAAAATTTCAAGTTCAATTGAATACTGTGATACTTGTAAACTTTGTAATTGGCAAACCATAAAGTTTGAATGAAACATATTCTATTGCAGAATAGGCTTTGCAATAGCAAGACGTTTAGCTCAAGAAGGCGCTAAAGTAATGATTAGCAGTCGCCGGGAATCTAATGTAAAGAAAGCTGTGGAGCAGCTGCAATCTGAAGGTTTACTTGCATCTGGTACCATATGCCATGTTGGCAAAAAGGGAGATAGAGAACATCTTTTCCAAAAGGTAAGAATAATTCAAATCATAGTACAAGTACTATTCTTTGCGAAGTGAAATAATTTATCGATGTTAATAATACTGTAGACAAAACAGGAGTTTGGCGGTTTAGATATTCTTGTATCAAATGCAGCTAGTAATCCAAGCGCATCTACAATTTTTGATACCACGGAAGAAGTGTGGGACAAAATCTTTGATATCAATGTTAAAAGTAGTTTTCTTCTGATGAAAGAATCTTTGCCACTTCTGAGAGAGAGCAAGTCTCCTTCTATGATCATTATATCTTCGATAGCAGGGTATACACCGATTACTGTAAGTATTTCAGCCTTGTGTTTACAACAAAGTTTTATAACATTACGATTAATATACAATGTGTACCATTAGCTGTTGGGTGCGTACGCTATCAGTAAGACAGCATTATTGGGTCTTAATCAAGTTGCTGCTGCTACTCTTGCATCTGAGGGAATTCGGGTCAATTGCATAGCACCTGGTATCATAAAGACCAAATTTTCGCAGCTTGTACGTATTTACACATAATTTTTGTAAACTGTATCTCTATGTAAGAACGTATGTATATATGTATATTGCATATATCTGTTTATATTTTATAGATCGTTGAAGGTGAGACAGGCGAAGCAACTCTATCCACAATACCGATGCAGAAATTTGGCGAACCGAGCAGCATAGCATCAGTTGCCGCATTTTTAGCAAGCGACGATGCTTCTTATATTACTGGTGAAACTATTGTTGCAGCTGGGGGAATGCAGTCTCGACTTTAAACATTTGTCATGAAACTACATCTGAAATAAAAATCTTTTATATTGGTTTTTATATTCCCAGATAGCACACCTCGTCTTAGAGACGTCTAGTTTATGTCTATTTTAGGTCTGAACGTCTTGATTTGTAACAAGATGTCTTTAAGACGCCTTTTGGACGTCTTTAAGACTACCAGACGTTGTGCTATCTGGGTTATATAGTTTTTAAAAAAACGTTACGTGTCCGTTTCATTTTGAGAGGCATACATGTGAAACTTGGTACACACGGCTCAAACAATTGTCAAAGAGTAGGTATAATAAGAGGCGTCACTCCGGGCGGAACCTTTGAAGTCCTTGCTTGACCTTGGCATTTAAATTGGTTGTACATTCGAGCGGGATATTCAAATCGACTAAATGTACCTTACCACAATTGGCTGATTATTGCCGAAGTTTACCGATCATTGCCGAATGGGCATTTAAATTGGTTGGCTCACTAGAAATCACTGTTTCCCTAGATTATTTCTGTCCTTGTCGAGTGACGCCTCTTATTATACCTACTCTTTACAATTGTGGCCGATCGAGATTCTGGTTGTGTTCCAATCTTAGAGCATATATACATGGAGGTATCATTGCCTTAGAGTGACTGCCTCGAAACTGTCGGCAATATCACGTGAGAGAGAATGAGAGAAGTAGATGTCCTATTCGACCGTAATGCGCAAGCGCCGATATCGTGCGACAGAGAAACACATCTTGCGAGTGAGAGAATTATATGTCCTAATCGTATCGTACCAAAAATGAACCTGAATTTATCACATACTTGTGTGCACGACATACTTTAATTAATTTAATTTATTAAATATTATATATATTTACTTACGAGTAATAGGAAGCCGATTTATCTCGGTTACCACACAACAAGCAATATCGGCATGGCATTTTTTAATTTCAACTCGATACATATAACCGTTTTTCAAAAGGTACGTACGAGCGTAAATAACGATATTCATAGTTACCGCGGATGGTTGCCAACGATATCGGTGCATGCGCATTACGGTCGATTAGGACATATACTTCTCTCTCTCGCACCATGTTGGCGACAGTTTCGCGCTTTCAATGAGACCTCTAATATGTCTATATGCTCTAAGGTTCCAATTCACGCATTATGCGCATAGACCGCAGCGTCTGCGCCGCGCGCATAAACCGCGTTCCGTTTCCAGCAGCGCATGAACCGCAGTAACGACACGGAACGGGTTTCGATGCGTCTGATACTCGTGAGGTTACGCGGGAATGTTCAAACTTACTTACAAATAGCTATGCAGTTGGATGGATTACGGTTAATTTAATTCGAGACTTTTGGACGGTGGTCGAAGCACGCTTCCTAACTACATCGGTTACTTCGTCCTAAGGATCGGGGACCGACTCCTAACGAAATTTGATGGCTTTATTGCTGGATTTTCTCAACCCGAGTTTTTCTATTCTTATCGAACAGCGATAATTATTGAAAGCGAAGAACATATTTTATGAGTTTTACAGGACGAATTGCTGCTTACACAGCGTAATTTGGTAAACAGATGCGTAAAGGAAAAATTAAGTTATTTATTATCCGCGTCCGGGGTAAATTCAAGGTTTTGAAGGCTATTGAATAGAACCGCAGGCTCTCGTACGTCTTCTGGTTTAGAGTATAGCTGTAAAGTTAGCATTATAAGAGCACGTTCGAAAAACTTAGCAGTAAAAGCCTTTAAGAAATAAAAATGCGCGCTACGTATTTGCTTCCTTCCTCATCTTTCGGTTCGACCCTGCCTGAAACCTTCTAGGGATGTGTTGTTCGCTTCGAAATTGAGTCCGTTACGTTGGTTGCAATTCATACAGCGAGTGCAGAGATGGCAGTACCAATTTCGTAGAATTCCCTAGAATCCTCCAACTTCTAGCTCATAATGCGTGCAGCAAGTGCAGAAAATAAAAGCATGGGCAGTCAATGCGCATATTACGCCCATGCGTATTGTCGCTTCACGTGTGCTTCTGTATTCTATTTTTTTATACCTATGAATTGATAGTTTGAAGTGTTTAGTTTTTATTAGTATGACCGAGAAAGCATAAATTTACGTTGTAACAAAGTTGGAAGATTTTTTATAGTATCTTTATCTTTGTACTAATTAGCTTTATACTCTGTACACTAAAGGATTCTCCCGTTAAAATAATAATAATAATAATAATAATAATAATAATATTTTCTGTCACTTCGTGGAGCGGATTACGAAGTTGTGGAGTGTAATTATTCGTGATTAAAAAATCAAAGTATCCATTCATAACGTCATTTCCTGAGTACATTTCATCGTAATAGTAAGTTTTAGCTTAATTTGTATATGTTTACCAAATTCGTGCGCTTCTACAATTACTACTATCAATTACATTCTAATTGATTTTAGCTTCAATTTTCAGGTTTACAGATCTATGCGCTTCATAAGGTTATGGATGGACAAAATAAGTCTACACAACTCGTTAAACAGAGTAATTGTGTATTTGTTAAAATTGTAAGGACACATGCCCTCAATAAACACCCTACAAAGAAATAAGCAAATGTTTGTAAATCACCATTTCTTGTCCTAATGGAAATTTTGATTTCCTAACCACGCATAATTACGTTTCTCGATTTCATAGAGATACCGTTCCCGCGTACAATAATATTTTGGATGAATGTTAAGTTATAAAAAATTGACAAATGTAGCGTAAAAGAACGAAATATCCAATAAACATTTATTGTCATGTAGCATAGGCAGTGCCCAGGCACTGTGGCGGGTGGGGCGTCATCGGCGAAAGCCATCCTGCCGGGATCGAGCTTGCGCTGGCGGCTCTACCTCCTCGTGGTCCCCACTGGACAGCGTTCCGCGTCGCCCCGCGGCGTGTAGCGCTGACTAAACGAGCCGCCGCCCTCCGGGGTAGATCCAACTTGTCCAATGATTCCTAGCGGATGAGGGCAGGGTTTTTCCAAGTCCCATCTCGACAGACCATCTACGCCGAATTTTCCTTGGCAGCGGCAAGCGAAGATCGTTAAATTTTGCAAATACCACCATGCCAGCCAAATGCTCGTATAGGCGAAAGCCTGAGGTAGAGCGCGCCCCTTTTGGGCCAATACGGCTATACTAGATGTCATGTAGCATATATGTAGGTTATCTTTTCTGTCACTTCGAGTAGCGGACCACAGAATGTGGTGTATGTTTTTCAAAGCGTTACGTAAAGAGACAAATACGCATGCGCGCATGAACTGCACGCTTCATGCGCTAGAGGTGGGAGAATTCTAGGGAATGCTGTGCGTCACCAACGCAACCAATGCACGCATAGAATGAAACGGAACGGTTTCCTCTGCAGCTATGCGCATAATGCGTGAATCGGAACACAACCAAAGACACAACTTTGCTTATTCTCTGAACATATCTAATAGCATTGAAGTTTCTAGTTAATGCAGATGGCAGAAGAAAATATGGTGCAGGATGCAGTACAACCCCAAGAAAATCATAACGATGACGGAGCCGACTGGGAAAATGATGAAAATTTTAATGACGCTGGTAAACATGTCCGTTCTTTCCATAAGAAATATGACAGCGTCATCTTTCTATTCTGCTCGATATTCCAATATATAGATACTTTTGAAGAATATCTTCTAATAAAAACATTTAAACATGTAAACTGTTTTACGATATTTAATGCTTATTTAACAACATTGCAATTGCAGAATTTCAGGCGATAAATGCTCAGTTGGATCAGCTGAATTGTGTTTTGGATAACCTTGAACAGAAGAACGATAACATACTGGCGGAATTGATTGATCTATTGCAATCGAATCGAGAGGCGAGGAGGCAATTTCAAGAATGTCAGGAGTCATTAAAGTCGGATGTATAAAGTATTATTTATAAAAGGTACATAACGTATTGTCTTACACAAAACGGGCAATACTTACGTAACATTTGCGTATAATCGACTAATATCAGTGTTGTTCCAGATCCTATAATGTAAATGTATGTGATAACAAATTAGACGACAATATTGTACCATATTTGTACTACTCTGTAGTATAATGTAGTACATTGCTTCGACGTTCGAAGATTAAACATTCCTATTGAAGATAATTCAATGGCATGTAGAATTATATTTGTTCGAATGCTTATATAGCGCACTATAGTGCAAATTTAGGATTATACATAAATATTTATATCGTTTGTGTACATATGTACAGTTCTCTGTATCACTGATTTTATCCTATTACATGGCTGTGTTACCATCTGTGTCAACAGAGGAGACTAAAGCTACTTTAAACATTTCTGAATCAATATCTTGAATTAGAAACACATTTGGCTCATTTGATAATAAATGATCGAGCACCACTTGACCTCTTGTTCTATTACCGCTTAATTCGATATCGGCATGATACGACACTACATTCCGAGCAATCTCAGGATTCAATAAAATTCCAGCTAAAATTGCATCGCACGCAATGTAAGTGGGAAAGTGCTTCTTTCGTGTTTTGTTGCATCCATATTCAATGTCGTTCATCAGCTGCACGCAAGGTTTATTTATTTTGCCAAATATATCTTTTCGCCATTCCTAAAAGGTTACCAATTTGTTTGCGCACCCTTGTTGGGTTCTATTATTATTTTCGTTATACTTACATGCGAAATACGAGATTTCAAACATGTTTCCCATGGTAACAACCATAAAGGTCTTTTGTTGCTATTGAAAACTATGTGCACACTTTCTGGATCCGTGTAAAAGTTAAATTCTGCTTGCGGTGTTATATTACCCTGCGCTAATAATAGATTTTATTCAAGACTTATTTTTAAATCGACCCCGAGTTAAAATGAATGGAAACAGAACTTGCGTTGCAGTTACCTGTTGCATTTCCTCCCATTATGTAAAATTCTTTTACGTTATTAACAAACTGAGGATACATTTTTATAGCTAATGCCACGTTTGTTAATGGACCCAGGCATACAACGGTAGTTTTACCAGGATCTTCCAGAACAATTCTGTGCATAGCACATACGGCATGTTCTGTTTGCAGTTTACTTGTATCCGTTCTAGCCGTATAGACATCTCCGAAACCATCGCTGCCATGATACTGATCGTCGGCTGCGTGTTTTGCATTTTGAGTACAAAGTAAAGGTGCGTGCGCTCCTTGAAAGACTGGTATCTTCAAAGCGATTTACAAAGAAAATTTAATATATGCTTCGCTTAAGTTTAGTGAAGTGTACGCAGAACGAGACTTACATCCGATGCTTCGCAAACATCTAATGTTCTAAATACATTAGTGACTACATTATCCACTGTTGTATTTCCATTTACGCAAGTGATTGCTTTAATTTGAATTTGCTTCTGTTTGTGAGCAGTGATCAGAAGTATTAACGCTAATGCATCATCTACGCCAGCATCGCAATCAATGATAAAACTTTTCCCCGTCATTGTAACTGAAAAGTATGTTACCAATTACGGTATAAATAATACATTACCTTTCTACTTTGCACTCTGTAGTTCCTTTTATATATAAATGTAGAATGTACGTACCAAAATTAAATTTAAATTCAGTAGTTTTTCGCGAACTAATATCGCGTTAACGGACAACGACCCATTTACCGTTTAGTTCTTATTTCATACTGCTGATAACAGTTTTGCATGATTACGAGAAAATGTAATATATAAGTGATAAGTGATTACAAAATCGGTCGTGTGTCTTATCGCGTAAGAACCACATGGGCCCTGATTTTTTAGTACAAACATTTTCGATAGAGACAAATAGTAATTGCATTAAACGTATTGAATTTAAATAGAATTAAGTGTAAGCTCAATTCATATACATACAATGTGTTCTATACGTTTCCAGATCTAAAACAATTCTGGATAAAAATAATTATCAACGGCTTGTTACTTAATTTATATTTTCGAAAAATTGGGTACAAAATTAATGATATTCTTTTCATATAAACATGCACAAATGTGCCCGAATTATTTAAATTTTCTAGAAAACACTATATTCGTCTTTAGTAGTGATGCGCGATATATATCGATATTTACCCGTCGATATATCGATATTTCAAACACTAATATAATTACAGGTATCGATAATTTTGGTCAAAATATCGATAAACATTATCGATAGTTGGGATCAATATCGATAAACTCGTGTCTAGTGTATTTCGAGAGATTAAATTTCAAAGTATAAACTAGCGAGAAGCGGTTGCTCTTGGCAGCCCTCTAGTAACGAGTTTACGAATCATCGCACGACGTAACGATTGAAAATGGATGACAAACATCTCACGCAAACTGTAATCCACTGTAATCGGTGACTCTATCCAAGTTGGATTAATTATTAAAAATTAACAAGACAGCTGTGCTTTCATGCTTTAAATCGTGAATAAACTGTTAAAATGGACGAAGCAAAATTTCTGAAGCGGTAGGCATTTTACAGTGTGATCATATCATCGATCCATGTGTTATACAACTGTCACACGAATTTGACACAAGCCTAGAAATGTTTTGTATCTGCTTGACAATTTCGTATAACCTAAAACTGTAGTAATTTGTATTAATAATGTTCAGGAAAGTGAGATCCGGTACCTTAGATGTGCATCCAACAGAAAAAGCTTTGGTAGTGAATTACGATGTCGAGGCTTTGATCCTGGGTGAACTGGGAGATCCTATGTTAGGAGATCGTAAAGTAAGTTTAGTTTATTGCTAATTGTCTCGATGGAAATACATAGTTATGTTTAAAATAATCATTTTATTATAAATCGAATAAATTTATAGGAATGTCAAAAGATAATTCGACTGAAAAGTTTGAATGCAGATACAAATGTATCGATGTTGGCTAAAGAAGTGATCGAAAAATGTTCCCTAATACACGAATCGAAGCTTCGAGAAGTGGAACAATTGATTTATTATCTTCAAACTCGACGAAGTAATGATACAAGTACAAGTAAGCTCAGACGCTTGTATGAAATTGGTTTCGGTATTTTAGTTGCTTATTTACTACATGGTACCTTTCGTTACAGACAGCGACAATAATTCGCAACCTTCGAGGCCAGCATCGTCAAATTCAGTGTCTATAGAGAACGGGGATATGGAGCGTGCAGTCATCAGTAATGTCGATGGTTACATTGAACTGTTATATGAAGAGATACCAGGAAAAATCAAAGGTTCATCTTTGATTTTGCAATTAGCGAGAGTTCCAGATAATCTCCATGAATTAACGAAGAACGGTATTAGATATTTTTTAATGGATAATCATTTACATAGACTTCAGAATTTGTAATCGATTTTTATCCTCCTAGAGTCTCTGTTAAGTGCTTTAGCCAGAGTTCTGAGGGAAGATTGGAGGCGTAGTATAGAACTCTCTACAAATATCGTCTATATATTTTTCTGTTTTTCAACCTATAGCCAATTCCACAATATCGTTCTTGAATATAGAGTAAGTAACGTAGAAATATTTGAGGAGGGAAAGCAGGTTTAATGATTCATTTTTTGTATCTAGATTGGGTCTTTATGTATGGACGTAATTGACTTTGAATTACGTCGGTACGACCAGTGGAAAGAAGATATGGAGAAGCGTAGGCGTCATTTTGAGAATACGACTGGTTTAACATTCTTCTCCAGTGGAAACGATAACTGTGATAAGAAGACAAAGGTTATTGACGATATTTGGAATACAGATGGTCCTCTAGATTGTGAAGTAAGAAAGCGATCTAATGATATAACTGCTACTGTAACTGAAAGTGATATAAAGAAATTAAAAGAGGAGCTCGAAAAGAGTCGAAAAAAATTCAAAAGTTTAACAAAAAAGCAAGAGCAATTATTGCGAGGTGGGCAATTTTACATTTCTGTGTTATTAATCCGCTTCAACCGTTACATAAAAATTTCTATTACAGTGGCCTTTTATTTATTACTAAATATTGCTGAGAACATGGAAGTTGAGAGGAAAATGCGGAAAAAGAATGTAATTGGTATGCTGATTAAAACACTGGATAGGACAAATACTGATTTATTGATACTTGTCATTGCATTTTTGAAAAAGCTATCTATATTTCGCGAGAATAAAGATATAATGGTAAATGTTTTTAATAAAAGCTTTAAACATCGAATGATATTAATTATGTATTGTTTTTGTTTTAGGCCGAGGGAAATATTATTGAGAAAATACCGAGACTTTTACAGAATAACAACGCAGATCTTGTTCTAAGCACTTTAAAATTACTATTCAATCTTTCTTTCGATGCGAAGCTTAGAGCAAAAATGATCAGGGTTGGTTTATTACCAAAGTTAATTAAAATGCTTGGTCAAAGCGATATTAAAAATAAAACAACAATCATGGGATTATTATATCATGCCAGCATGGATGATAAAGTGAAGACTATGTTTACAAATGCAGAATGCATTCAAATGGTTAGTACTATAAAAATCTCACGTAATTAAAGTTTATCTAACTGGCAAATGTTTCTTAAGATAACGAACATGATCTTGAATTCCGAGGATGATCAACCGAAACTGGAATTGCTAGCACTCGGTATAAACCTGGCGATTAATAGTAAGAATGCTCAGCACATGGTTGAAAATAACCGTCTACAAGGTTTCATAAAAAAGGCATTTAGGAATCAGGATCCTCTGATAATGAAAATGATTCGAAATATTTCTCAACACGATTCAACTAAAGAGAGTTTCGTTGTACGCAATTATTTCATTATATGATATAACGTTTTTAACGGAAGTGTTAAAATATCGCTTTCTAAATTTTAGGAATTTGTGGGCGATTTTGCTATGGCCTTAAATCAATCAGACTCTCAAGACTTTGTGTTGGAAGTTATAGGCGTATTGGGTAATTTAGAATTGCCTGACTTGGATTATTCGCAAATACTTCACCGATGCGATTTGATACCGTGGATACGCAATAACCTTGTTCCAGGTACAGCTTTTATCTGGCATTTAATTGCATTTGTTCGTAAAATATAATTGTTGATTCATTTGAACAGGTAAAGCGCCAGACGATCTAGTGCTTGAGATCGTTATATTTTTGGGCACAGCAGCGTACGATGAAGACTGCGCCCGTTTGTTATGCAAGGCTGATATATTACTTTCGCTTATCGAACTTCTCAAAGGTTTGCATAACAATTAAGTACTCGAAGTAAATGTCAATTCTCTAATGAGAATAATTTTCACAGCAAAACAAGAGGATGACGAAATGGTGCTGCAAATAATCTATGTGTTTTACCAAATATCTAAGCACGATTCGACAAGGGACTATTTAATTCGCGAGACTGGTAATGGTAATAATCAAATTCTTTATTTCATTCTCATAGAATACATAATTAATGTATAAAGTTGGTACACTGAAGACAGAACACTTTTCACGTTTTATGTATCGAAATACTCATGTTACTTGCAGAAGCACCCGGATATTTAATCGATCTGATGCATGACAAAAATCCCGCGATTAGGAAAGTCTGTGATGCATGTTTGGACGTCATCGCTGTAAGTACATTTCTCCGATAATTTCATTCTGTAATGACTTTTCAATATAACAGATGGAACTGGATTAATCGTGACATTTTAGATGTGCGATAAAAATTGGGCAGCTCGTATAAAGGTGGAAAAGTTCCGATCACACAATCAGCAGTGGTTAGAAATGGTCGAATCCATAACAAATGACACCACTAATCATTTGTTGCCTGAGGAAGATGATAGTCTTTCACCATTCATGAATGGTGACCTATTGAAGCATACGATGTTATTTCCATCTGGTAAATAATATTGCTGCGCGTGTATTGTACATTTTGTATAGTTATTGGCGTACTGTTGTAACAGTATTAAATTTGTAATAGGTAATGTAGCATCGTTTAGTGCAGATGACAGATTTTCAATTATGAAAAATTCATCAGAGTCGTCTGAAAACCAAAGTCGCCCAGTCAGCAGGTAAATTTTCTTCGCAATTCACAGCCTTCGGAGTCTGTCAATTTTAAATTATATTTTCGCATGGCAATGTGTTCCAGGTATAAAGATTTCGATGAAATAGGTGAACTTATGGCGCGTTCCAAATCTCGGATGTCTGTTGGTTCTGGCATCGAAGATCTCTATTATAATTCTAGAGTTAAATTTGCCGAATCAGACAATTCGCATGTGTTAATATGAAAGGTAACGTGCACTAACTAAGATCGTGAACTAGTTGCAATAACAATTTCGTGATTCTAAATCGTATTGTCCCTTTTACGTAAAAAGTCTTTACAAATATACGTAATGATTCTTGAGGTGGTTGCTCCGTTCGTTTAATGTTGCTTTAAAAATGAAGTCGGCACTTTTTGAATTTCATAACTGTCTTAACGCTATGTAAGTTTTATATAGTATGCACTATTGTATCGATACGAATGGATGCCTTCAGCGACCCTTGCGTGGATCACTCTGTATTTATTTATTTGCAAAAAGTATTTATTGAAAGCTTTAAGAACTATATACGTGATAAGTTTCTTTGATCTCATAACGGTATCAAGCCAATAAAATTAATCACTCGGTATTATTTGCAAAAAAATTTAGAAGGCTTTTTGTGTATATGATAAGTTACTTCGATCTCATAATTTAGTATGTTTTATACTTATTTCAATGAGGTAATTCAATTTATATAGCAACGCTCAATATAAATTGATTTCTAGTCTTGCAACATTACGAAATAATTGATACGATAATGTGATATGATTTTTTCCAGTAGGTAATTTTAGTATGTGCAATACCGTAACACTAAACTAAATCAATTTATTAAGGCTTGTAAAGCAGGTTCTTTAGGTTTCGCTTACTTCTTTACACTACGAAAATATTGATGTAAAATGATATTATATTGAAAAAAAGACGTGTTATTCGTAAACGTTTATTATCTTCTATACAATAATAAACGATGTATAGGTTGCAATATATAACTGCTTTTCATACCAAAGGTCTTATTTGTAATATCGATTGCGGCGTGCGACAAGCTTAATGGTTATTTAAAAAATCCTCGGCTTATTATTCGAGCTTATACTTTTTCGTATAACAGAATTAGCAGCTGGTCTAAACAGAACGGTATAACTATTGTCGCCATCGGTGTAAAATGTGTGCTCCTTCAAATCCCAACTAACAGGACTGTCCGAAAATCCTTGGACGTGTAAAGCAGCCCAGGGTAAAGTGTCTCGTGCGGATACATATTTTCTCATGGCGTTATATAAATCTGCTATTTGTTTCCTTGTAAAAAAACCAGTCCATTGTAGGTATTGTACTTGACCAACGTCTGTGGATGGAGATGGACACGTAAACGTGTTCACGTAGTCGTCTTCCTTATTATTCTTCCTGAAGAAATCAGTGTTTCGTTAAGAGTGTTACTTCCTTTTTAAATATCAGCCTGATATATATTATACGTACAAAGCGCCGGATATACAGAAAACACCGAGCCACTCGAAAAATTTATCGATATCCAAGTCCTTGGAAATTCTTGGTACTTTTAAAGAATATTCGAGCTTTTGCGAAAAAGTTTGATGGCAGAGAGAAACATTATACTGATGATCGTAAAACCATGCTGCTACTGACGACGGGCACAGATTCTCATCTTTAACAATAAAATGAGTTATAGAAAAAGAGAGACATGCATAAACACAAGTTGAATTACACTTTGAAAAAAGAGAAAGGAGTTACCTGGTGGATTCCACGCTACGATTACATCGAACGTCTGCTTAAATCGCTCCTTCAATGCTGCTCGGGTATGCTCGTAATTCTTCTTGCCGGGCGTAAAACTTTCAGATTTTAAATCAATAGTCACAACTTTTGATTCATGTTACCGGTAAAAAACAAAAATAAACGAAAAATAGGAATGGTGAAAAATGAATCTACTGATTCGATGATGAAAAGCATAGAAATTTCGTTGAGAAGCTTGAATTAGAACTTATGGTAGCAAACGATTAAGATTTTTAATTACTCGTAAATACACATTGTCTAGTAAGATCTTTTTCTATGGAAATATACAAACTTCTTTATTTTAAGTTTCTTGTTCCGTTAGTTCGTCTACAAATATCTGTACAATCACTGCAGTGTTATTTATCAAATTTATATACAACTTTATTCAATTTGATTGTATAAAAAACATATGCTCTTAAATTTCTCGCAATTATTATATCACTTTCGGCATCTCACTTATGCAAAAGATAGACTTGGACTTATATCCAGATTTGTATTGGTGCTTTTCAATTGTTCTTTGAAACTATTTAATTCTGCGGGCGAGATTCCTTGCCAACTCTCTAACTCTGACAGACGTCGTAAGTTATGACAGTATTGCATTAACAATTGCACGGTTTTCATCGATAGATCATGACTGTATAATATCTTGAGCTCTTCCAACTTGCTCAATGGGTTTCCCAAAAATATTCTTCTCATCGTCTCGTCCCCGATACCGGTCGACGAACCCAACTGAATGAATCTGATGTTTATACAGCAAGAAAGCAAAAATTCTAAGTGCATGTTTGCGCATTCTGCTACACACTTGATCCTTTCTAAAGAACGGAATGGCGGGACTGTAAGCCTTCTTGGATAAGCCGGTGCATGTTCTAAGAATTCGCAGTTGTAAAAGACTAGGCTCTTTATGTCCGGGCAATATTGACTTATCGACATAAGTGCATTCAAGTCGATTTGCTCTACATGCTCCAAGTGCAGACTCGTAATTGTACGACCCTTTATTTCCAGCAATGTCTTTATTCCATGGGCATAAAAGTCGCAAGATAAAAGCTTCAATTCTTTTAAATAATCAAAAGTAGCTAGTACTGTTAAATCGACAATTCGCTCATCGCGTAGTAAACAAAGACTCGTAATATACGGGCACATATCGACTAAAAGACATAAATGTTCCATACTGAAATTTCGACTTTCAAACGTTCCGATATGAAAAGACCTTTTAATCTCCATCTCCCGATGAATATGTTCTAAAACATACCCAAACTCGTCGCATCTACCAATATCCTCTATGTTTAAATGTTCTAAAAAGAGGTTCGCATAACCGAGTACGGTCATAGAGGTTCTACATAGCTTAATCTGTTTTAAATATTTACACGAAAGCAAAGCTTTGACACTGCGCTCCGTCACAGACCTAGACGCAGTTACATCTAGCTTCTGCAGTTTCTTACAATTCTGAGCTAAAGCTGCTATAATATTGTCTGTACAGTCGAAGCATAAAATAAAACATACTAAATTCGGCATAGCGGACACTCCATTGATAATAATCTTTTCGATATCAGAAGTTCTCCAACCAGCCGAACCTGAGCCTAAATCCAGAACCTCGAGGCCGACCATCTCATGCAACTTATTATAAAGAACGTGTCTCATGATCTTAGGCCATGTAGAAAATTCGATCGCTTTCAGATGCGCACCTACAGCCACTTCTGTTAAATGAAGAGCGATCGTCATTTCCGACAGAAAGGCTGTAGTTACAGCGTAATCGTTGTATGTACCTCTAGTTTCTTTAACCAAATTGACAATCGCAGTTAGTACCGCTTGAGACAGCTTGTCGTACAAGTGTCTAGGTATACTGGAGCTCAGTAAATGCCTCATAAATTCTAACATCGTGCGCAGCTTGGCGTGTCCGTAGTCTGGATTAGTTTTGGAAATCGTGCAAATAAGCTTTGTCATGTATCTACCGAATATAGTCACGTATTCACCGACGGAACATAACGCTAGATCCACTAGCATAGGTACTTGGTGTTTTCTTGGCATTCTGATCTTTTCGATTCTCCTTCTTAGAACTTACCATAACGTGTACGCACTTTACGATCAAAGAAGGAAACTTTGCCTTCTAAGCCAAGTCTTTGAAAATCTTCTGTTAATAACGATAGTATCAGTCGCCCGGTTGGAGTGATAGCAACGAAATTATCCACGTCTATCTTGTTTCCGATCGTCAGAAGACTCAATTCTCCTATAAAACATTATTTGAAAGTATATATAACGCGATGGACCGCAATCTTTTATACATATAGCGCATAAAAGATTAGCAAGCTGTTGCGTCTTACAATTATAACGTTGGCACCGATCCATAAGAATTTCCATTTATAGTGTAAAGATAAAAATTTCTATTTCCAATGTCATTTAACATTTTTATCGTGAGTTTTACGCAAAAATAACAAACGTTTGGTCTTCATTCACATAATTATGTGTCATTAATTTTTTTTCTTTGTCAAACAAAACCACGAACTATTCAGGCGAGATATGTTTGTATTCGTGTGTTTGGTTGTTTACCTTTTTTAACAAATGCCTCGATAAATTCTTTGTTTACCAAATCGAGCACGTTCACCGCGTTGATACGATAATAGTCGCTGTCTTCTGCGATGCACGCTCGCAGTACATCTGGAATTCTGATTGTGTCAGGAAGCACCAAAGATACCTGGCACAAAGCCAATTGCGAATTATGCAGATTCCACAAACCATAACCTTTGCGATATTAAAATGAATTACAACTAATCCCTTACGTACGGAATGGTTAAAATAATGCGATTCCACTGTGTTTGGCAAATCAGTCCTCTTCTGATCTATCTTTTCTATGGAAAAGTGATGTTGAGGCGGTTTAAAGTCCCATACTTCTGGGCTGAGCATTTTAATCACGACACGGTTGTTTTCAGAAATAAAGGATCCTTACTTTCGCATTGCTACATCGAAATATACGCGTGTAGCACCATGTAGCATGCATTAAGAGCTTTTAAAGCTCGACGAAGCGTGTTGCATGTGCTTCTAATTACATTTCAATGAATATGACTTTATGAAAACACATATGAAATGCCGCGGTAGCGCAGATGGCAGCGCGTAAGTCTCATAATCTTAAGGTCGTGAGTTCGATCCTCACCCGTGGCAATTATTTTTTAATTTTTTTTCTCAACATCGACGATACGTATATTTAATATTTATATATTCGGGATTTTCGTTAAGGAATTAAATGTTAATATTGATATTAACACGTGTATTTTAGAAAATCTTAGTTTTTTACAATATGTAAAGTAAAAGGTCGTTCTTAAATTAGAGTAATTATTTACGTTTTCTTCTAGCTTCGTTTGGATTTTTCTTCATCCAGTACTTCACGGGGCCGCTCGAACGTATACCTAGCATAGCCGATTTAGAATCCACATCGCGCATAATGAATGGAGAATATCCAGCTATGTAATCATCTTGTAAAGGATCGTTTTTAGTGCGTGCTAGCCTTGATGCTTTTTGATGAGGTAATGGTTGATCCGCGCAAAGAATAGGATTGTTCGCATGTTTCCCACCCTTCGGCATTGGTAAAGAGAACTACAAATTTTTTTAAGTTATTGCATCGAATATTCTTATTAGAATGCGTATTGCTAAATTACCAAATTGGAAATCTTACTCTTTTTCCTTTCTTTGAGATTGGTTTCCGGAAGTTAATATGAATCTCTTGCTTCCCTTCTTCATTTAGCGTGACTGCAACCTTCTTTAACGTTTTATTGCCACAACTAGGGCAAAAGACTGTGGTCATAATACTTGTAGTGTTAAAGCACGCGTAACATCTAAGGATGAATGTTTTCATTTGCTTGATTACTCTCCCGTCTAGGGCTACCACGTGCAATCCAATCTGTTTCAAAACATTTTGCATCGCAAAGTCCATTGTCAGACACGCGACAGTTGCAGGCTTTTGTTCGAGAAGGTCGGAATCAATTTCTTTCTTAACTTCACGAATGTTCTCTGTAATGGAAAAAGTTCTTGTATAGTTTACGTAACCGTTTCATGTATGAGGTATTGAATGGAGCTTACTGGGTGTGATCCATCCACTATCATCATCGTCGTCGTCATCTTCATCTTCATCTTCATCACCTTCGTACAAATCATCTTCATTGTTATCACGTTCAACCTCCGTGTCTTTTTTAACGAGAGCAAGAATGTCGTCAACGTTGTGCTGACAATTATCTTTATCTTGGACTATGAATTCTGATGGCTCACAATTTAATTTCGAAAATTTATTAGACAAATCTTCTGCTCTATCATTATCTATATCAGACTCTGCAGTTTCATAATCTGATTCAATATCGCTGGTAGATTCACTGAAATAATCTTCTGACTCTTCTTTTTCATTATCTTCATTCTTTACATTATCTTCTAAATTTATTTCTACTTTTTCATTATCATTATCTTCTACGCATTCCTGATCCTCAGGTTCTCCCAAATTATCTTCTTTGTCTTCCTCATTGATACCTTTCTGTGTATTAAAACTTTTTGTCAGTATGCCAACCACTTGATTATACTAATAAATAGTACAGATAACCCTCGTATAACGCAGCGTTTAAACAGTGCAGTTTTGAAATTCAAGTAATAACTCTTGGTCTTGTGATTTTTATCTTTTCACTTTATATATTATTTAAAATACATTATGTGCGACGTCGTCGAAGTCACAAGTGATAAAGTGCTTTATGTGACGGGCTCAAAATGCCCCGGTTTTTTCTATTAGTCTCGCATAATGCGATTTATATAACGTGGCATTTTTATGGAACAGAATATTCACATTATGCAAGGGTTACTTGTATTATCATTGTAATAGCATGAAAGAAAATGGGTTTACCTTATTCTCGGGCATATAAAAACCAGCTACAGGAGTACACAGTTTCTCATCTTTATTAGCATTGGAATCAATAGTGTTTTTCACTATTGGATCGGTTCTTAAATGGTCTGTTCCTACTTTTTCTTTTTCTAACCGATAGGTGAGGGCAATCACTTTTATATCAGTTGCTGATAAACTAGCATAATCGCCAGTTTTTTTAGAGAATTCCGTAACTATAAAAGTAATGCAAATTTGTTATATGTAAGACCTATGGTATGAATGTATTACATAAACGTACATATAAAATTAAACTTTATTACCAAATTTAATGTCTTCGGCATGTGCATTTTGTATCGTTAAGTCGTATGGCAAAACAACCAGCCTTCTCAGCTGTCTTTTGTTCGTAACTTCATTCACTACATCTTGTTCTGTTATTATGTTAACACCGATATCCTGCAAATATATTAAACTGTGTTATTATATCAGTAATGAAGATATTAAATTTCAAGCACGTACAAGGTGAATGTTAAACTAATAGTTTCAACTTCGAAGTTGTTAATATGAAAGTTTACACTGAAAAATGAAAATGTAGAACCTGTTGATCGTATTCAGAAAACACTTCACCTGTAAGGCTGCATTCCTGATGAATGCGCTCGTATCGACAACCAAATATTGCGCACTCTGATTTTCATTCATATTTATCAACTTTTACACACGAATAGTTGAAGCAACTTGAAGAATGCATGTGCACGTGTTTAGAGAAGAGTTACGATTATCAACGTTAATGCACATTTCTATGTGCGTCGTATGTGACAGATAGCGAGGTCGGTATCCCACACTGACTCTGCGCTGGTGTCAGAAAATTACTTGGATTGGTTGTTTCTGATAGAGACGAAGATAGCTCTATGAGAATCAACTAATCAAAGTTATGTACACTGCACGGAAAAATGATTTCAACCGTCGCTGACCGTGAACAACACCGATATTTTGTGTGGCGGATTCAGGGTTTTTCTTGACTTTCGTTTCTCAGAACGGGTGAACAGAAATTTATATTTGCATATTTTGCTTTTGTAATGAAAAGGTCATATTAAAATTACATAAAAACACCTTTCGTAGAGCAAAAAAATGTTTTGAACAGTTCAAAGTTGAAAGACATAATCTAACCGCGGGAACGCTATTCAAAAAAGGACACGGTAATTGGGGGCACAGGAATAGGGACAACGCATTTTTCAGGGCACAATAACTGGGACAAAAACATGTATTTTTATTTCAATTAACAAAATTTGAAATATTAACATTTTCAACCCGAAAAAATGCCTTAATAAAGAAAAAAGTTCAAAATACCAATATAAATTTTCATCGAACAAAATTAAAGTGAGAGAAATCAGTAATTAATTCCTTCGTGAGTAAGTCGGCGTCAAAGCACGATAATTGGGACATTTACCCTATGTAAAAGTACATAAGTCATTTTTTAACCTTCTTTTACATCAGGGTTGACCATGGACATAGAAATATACATAGGGACAAACTAATAGTTGCGCCAAAGAGTAGGTATAATAAGAGGCGTCACTCCGGGCAGAACCTTTGAAGTCCTTGCTTGACCTTGGCATTTAAATTGGTTGTACATTCGAGCGGGATATTCAAATCGACTAAATATACTTTACCGCAGTTGGCTGATTATTGTCGAAGTTTACCGATCATTGCCGAATGGGGCCGAATGGGCATTTAAATTGGGTGTCAAGTGATTTGCCTAGGTTAATTCTGTCCTTGTCGAGTGACGCCTCTTATTATTATATCTCCTCTTTGGTTGCGCTTTCGCGAGGGGAGTGAAGCAGCTTGGGAAGCGGGGACACGGTCACGTGGTACTCTGATTCTGCATTGGTGATTGGTTCTAGCCTAAATGCGCGAAATTTCAAGATGAAACCTTTAATTTCTTTATAATTATAAATGTACAATAGAATATTTTCAGTAAAACAGAGAAACAAAATGTTTTATTTATAAATCAACATGCTGAAATGTTAATGGTGATTGAGATGATAGAATTAAATAGTTAAAAGTTTGAATCTATAGATTGAAAAATCTTTAATGTTTTCGTTTGATATTTAATTTTGCAACTACGCAATGAATTCAGTACGGTTTGCATTATTATTTCATGAGATCTGTAAATACATAAAACGTGACTACTTAGGAAAGGTAGATACAACTACAAGGTTATCTTTCACGTTTCTGCACTTAAGAATGTGATTTAACGAATTTTGCAACAACATATAACTTGCCATCGTAGAGTCAAATATTGGTCATATTTTATAATGCAATATTCAAATTTTTATTATAAAATGTTAATCTAATTACCTAAATATTAGTAATTCATCCTTTAATAAATTATACAACTGTTAATATCTATTGCATAAAAAGAATTGGGATGTATTATCAATAATTTTTATAACACAATTTCTTTTTATCGATTTTATTATATGTACTACACGTACATTCATTGGCCCTTAAATAAGATGAGCTTATTAAATACTTGTATGATTTTTACAACTTTTTACAATGCACAATGGCATTCTAAAAACAAATATATATCTCTTTTTTCTTAAATATACTATAATCCACTGACGCTCCTGATAATCACAGTATTCGCAGTTTACACGGAAAAAAGTTTGCACCGCTGGGTACGGTGCTCGAAAAGTCGAAAAGTGAGCACCGTCGGCGACAGTGCCAGCAGCGTAAAAACCGGGGCTGAGCTCATTCACGGCGGTGTTCAACACCGAAAAATAGTGATCCTCCAGGGAGTGATCGGTATAACCGCATTCATTTCTGGCAAAATCGGAAATAACATAACCTAAATATTCATTAAATCGTCTGCTTTCCATGCTGTTTGTTTATCTATCTCTTTCGATCCGTATTTCTGCCTCTTTCTTTTTTACAGTTTTTGTCTCTGTCTACTTCCGCTTTTGCCACAAATGGTGGCAACCAATCAGTGATGGTACACGTTGTTCCGATCATTCCCTAGAGGATCACTAATGAAAAACACCGTTATGAATGGGCGAAAATATCGGTGCTGAGCCCTTCACCATCAGTGTGCGCGGGAAATATCCTCCCGTAGTTCGGATAACGGTCAGGAAGTGACGTGTTGGCTTGGCTAGCTTGACGTCATCGCGCATGCGTTACCGATTGTAGTCCGGACTACGGGAGGATATTTCCCGTGCACACTATTTACAATATCACAACGGTGTTTTTCGGTCTAAACAGCGCCGTGAATGGACCCAGCACTGATATTTACGGTGCTGACTTTTCGAATGCGTTCATCGTGGTTTACCGTTTGTTCCCAACGATACAGACCTTTTTCCGTGTATATAGTCAAGCCAAGCGACTGCAAGCAACGTGGACGTACAGCCGAGCGAGTGACGTGATTGGACGCCATTAGCATTACGCTTCGTGCGCCACGCTTTCAAATTCGTATAGTACTTTTTAGACGCTACGTGATACGTTTGTTAATTGTGCCGTTGTTTAAAGTTTTACAGTGTTTTATTAAAGTTTCAGTATGAGCAAAGAATCAGGTAAGACATATTTAATACTTTTGCATCAGTATAATTTTAGAAATGATCATTTGTTGAAAAATGTAAGTATCTTTTTGAACAAGGATATGCTAAACATTATGTTCATTACTTTCTTCTTTTAAAATTTTGTAGAATGTATTATTATGATATAAAAATATACTAATAATGGATTGATGTACTATACAGGCATTGATACCAGTGTTGCTGGACCTAGCCATGCAGCTACTACAAGCAGTGATACAGAGACTGATTCAAGTAAGCTATATCTTTAATTTAACATTCTTTTCTACTTTCTTTTTCCAATGATTATTTTATTGAAATTGTTTCTTAATAGTTTATGAATAATAATTAGTATTGTATGAATAGGCAGTGCTGGCAGCTTCATCTACCCTGCTGCAAAGAAAGCAAGGAAGCAAGCATTTCGCAAAGCTTGGCTAGAGGACCCAAAGTTTCAATCCTGGCTTGAAGAAACTAAGGACCCGTACAAAGCGAAGTGTACAGCTTGCTCCAAACTTTTAACACCGAGCAAACATAAATTACAAAATCACGCCAGCACTATCCTACATAAAACGAACATGCACCAGAAAGCATGCAACAGTAAGATATATCTTTAATTTTATGTTCTTTTTTCAATAATTATTTTATTTAAATTGTTTTTTAATAGTTTATGAATAATAATTAGTATTTTATGAATAGGGATTGATATCGACCTTGCTGCAAAGAAGGAAAAAAAAGTTAAGAAGCAAACATTTTGCAAATCTTGGATGGAGGATCCACAGTTTCAATCCTGGCTTGAAGAAACTGAGGACCCGTACAAAGCGAAGTGTACAGCTTGCTCCAAACTTTTAACACCGAGCAAACATAAATTACAAAATCACGCCAGCACTATCCTACATAGCACGAACATGCACCAGAAACCATGCAACAGTAAGATATATCTTTAATTTTACGTTCTTTTTTCAATAATTATTTTATTTAAATTGTTTTTTAATAGTTTATGAATAATAATTAGTATTTTATGAATAGGGATTGATATCGACCTTGCTGCAAAGAAGGAAAAAAAAGTTAAGAGGCAAACATTTTGCAAATCTTGGATAGAGGATCCACAGTTTCAATCCTGGGTTCAAGAAGCTGCGGATCCGTACAAAGCAAGATGCGCAGCGTGCTGCACAAATGTTTGGGCGGGCAAAAGCGAACTGCAAAAACATGCAAGGAGTTTAAAACATAACACGAACATGAAACATAGAAAAGAACCACTTCACAAAAACAGAAGCTTTACAGATAGCGTAAAGGTGCTAGAACTGAAGATTTGTCTTGAAATCATAGAACACAATAGATCATTTTCTTCCTACAACCACTTCACTAAAATGATACAGAGCGGAATGCCAAATGCCGATGTAGCACAACACGTGTCTCTTCATCCAACTAAAATCTCCGCAATCGTCAAAAATGTTATAAATAAAGCGGTTATTTTAGAGACTACAGAAATATTAAAGGGCAAATTCTTTTCTATTTTAGTAGATGAAACTACAGATATCTCGGACACGAAAATGGTATGTTTTTTAATTCGATACGTGCACGGAGAAAAGATACAGACATACTTATTAGATTTAATCGGAATTAACGAATATACAGCCGAAAATTTACACAAGTGCCTTTTAAATTCTTTAAAAAAATATAATGTGCCTGTAAGCAATATCGTTGGTGTGTGCGCTGACAACACGGACGTAATGCTGGGAAGACAGAATTCATTGATCTCTCGATTATTAGCAGACAATAAAGAAATTTCTGTCTTCCCATGCATCTGTCATTCAATGAATGTGGTTGCATCTCAAGCGTGCAAACACTTGCCATCGCACATCGAGGAAGTTTTGGATTCGGTTTATACATGCTTCTCCCGAAGTCCTAAACTTCAGAAGGCTTCAGAAGGTATGCAAGATTTTATAAACTTTGGGAACCAAAGACTTCTACAGTTATCAAGAAATAAATGGCTGGCACTAACCGAATGCGTGGAAAGAATTTTAAATAAGTGGCAAGATTTATTTGCTATCTTTGAGGAGGCAGCAAGTGGAGGATGTGAAGTCGTAGCACAAATATTAGACACTTTGCAATGTCCTTATACCAAGGCATATTTGCAGTTTTTAAATCACATACTACAGACGTTTACTACGATTAACAAATACTTTCAGGACTCGAAAGTCTTAGTTCATTGCTTGCTCCCTGAGTGTTATAAATTGTTAAGAGTATTGGGAGGCGATTTCATTAAGTCTCAATATATTACGGGACCAAATATACACCGAATAGATGTATATAATGAAGCAAATTTAATGCCACTGCAAACCATTTTTCATGGAGTAGACTCTATGAGATCAATCGAGGAAATTCGGAATAGTAAAGGCGATGTAGATAATCAGAAACTTCTAGAATTTCATACAAACATACAGAAATGCTATCAATCGGCTTTCCAAAATATTGTTCAAAGAGTGCCGTTTGATGAACCATTTTTAAATTCACTCGAATTCTTAAATCCGCATACAGCTGTTGACATTAATAAACATGACATTCATCAATTGGACTCTGTTTTAAACAAATTTACATCAAAATTTGATTCTGGCCGTATAAAAGACGAATGGCATAAAATACCATTCTATTTTTCAAACGAGGAACGTCAAAAGTTATCGGCACAGAGTATACCTTGTTTCTGGAACGAAATTAGAAACACAAAGAATGAAGTCGGGGAATATATATTTCCAAACATATCCAAACTAGCAGATTTGTGCTTGTCGTTACCCCATTCTAACGCTGACGTTGAACGATACTTTTCCACTATCACAGACATAAAAACAAAACGCAGAAACAGATTGACGCCACAAACGATTGCTGCACTAACCAGAGTTCAATTAGATTTAAAGAATAAAAATGCTAATTGTTTTAATTATGAAATCACGGATAGCATGACAAATTTATTTAATGACGACATGTATAAGGTAGAATCTATACCGAAAGAACTCACTGGGATTTTATTGCCGGTTGACACGGATGAGTCGAGTGACACCGAGAATATCTAATTATATCGGATGAGACTGATGAAATTGGCACCGAAAGTACCGACCATTAAAAAATATAGTTTTTAATATGTATATCTGTATTTATGTTCCTGTTTATATGTACATACATCATAATATACTTTAACTGTAATATTAAGTTTTGTACTTTAAGTTTTATATTTTATGTATATATTTTGTAATATAATTTATGTACATTTTGTAAATACTACATAGAGAAATATGCTTATACATAACATTCGTTATATGTATATATAAAGTAATAACATTCTTCGAATTTGGAACAAATAGGTGCATAAATATATATTTATATTACTATTTTGTGTTTTCCTTTACATCTCATCAACATTACATATGCCCGCGTGCTTCACACATAATTACCGATTCGTACCACAATTCATAGTAGTGGCGGGACAAGCATGTGACGTCGCCTTCGCGGATTGGTGCTGGCGCCGTTTCGTTTCCCATCTTGGCGTTGATTGTTTGACGTCTCGACGTCATCACCGCCAGCACAAAATGAGACTGTAACCAACCAGCGTCGACAACCGATTCCCCGGCGACGCTGGTTGGCTGGCTTGACTTAACGGTGGCGTTGTTTCGTTACCCATCTTGGCTTTGATTGGTTGACGTCACCGCGTCATCACGCGCATGCGTTCCCCCCTCCCTAAGATGGTAGTCTGAACTCCGGTAGGGTATTTCCCGTAAACACTGGTCTCCGGACAACATTTTGTTTAAACGGATATTTCGTGGAGGGGGAACACTTACAGGAGTGGTGGTAATGGCTGCGTGTGGCGACGCTAGCGCCAAGTCAAGCCAAGTAATGCCAACGCAAAGCCAACCACGGCCAAGTTGGCATCGCCGGAAAATATATATCCTATAGGTTGTCGAGTGTACTGCTTAGAGCATATATACATGGAGGTATCATTGCCTTAGAGTGACTGCCTCGAAACCTTAGAGCATATATACATGGAGGTATCATTGCTTAGAGTGACTGCCTCGAAACTGTCGGCAACATCACGTGAGAGAGAATGAGAGAAGTAGATGTCCTATTCGACCGTAATGCGCAAGCGCCGATATCGTGAAATTGGCTGCACGCGGTATGGTTTGAAGTGATACGCGGTGCATGCTTTCATCATTTATTTATTTTCGGAAACGAAGCAGATGGAAAATGGCGAGATTCCTTGTTTTTCGGAAATCTATTTACAAGGAATGAAATTAATATTAAATTTGCAATATGAACAAGTATCGTACCAAAAATGAACCTGAATTTATCACATACTTGTGTGCACGACATACTTTAATTAATTTAATTTATTAAATATTATATATATTTACTTACGAGTAATAGGAAGCCGATTTATCTCGGTTACCACACAACAAGCATTATCGGCATGGCATTTTTTAATTTCAACTCGATACATATAACCGTTTTTCAAAAGGTACGTACGAGCGTAAATAACGATATTCATAGTAACCGCGGATGGTTGCCAACGATATCGGTGCATGCGCATTACGGTCGATTAGGACATATACTTCTTTCTCTCGCACCATGTTGGCGACAGTTTCGCGCTTTCAATGAGACCTCCATGTCTATATGCTCTAAGGTGTACTGTCGCGAACTCCCGCCTAGCGGCGTATAGTATAAACTTCAGAAACGCGAAGTTTGAATCGGAACACACGAATGTAATAGGAAAGGGAGACAAGGTGAAGTTCGTACACACGGCTCAAACGATTGTGGCCGATCGAGTTTCGATTGCATTCGAGCTCACTAGGGCTGGCTTTTTTACATCGCTACGATTCTACAGTATTGCGTGAATATGGTGGGGACAGTGTCAAGCCACAGGTTCCCGTCTAGAACACTTCCAATTCATGTTGAAACACCACTGTGGCACCATCTGCCTATGATTGTCATAATTATATAAATCCGCGCGATCGGTTCTTTTTCAACATTAAAGACGTCTTTAAGACTTTACCAGACGTTGTGCTATCTGGGTAGACATCCCAGAGCCGTCCACAGACGTCCCGGGGACGTTTTGTTACAAATCGGGACATTCAGACCTACAGTCCTAGAACGGACCTAAAACAGACGTCCTCGGGATGTTGTGTGCTGTGTGGGTGTTGTTAAACGCTTGATTTTGTAAAAATTGATAACCGAAAGGAATCGGATCAACGAATAGGAATTTAGCTAGCTAATTAGTAAATTTGCGATTGGCTTTTGGTAACTAAGCCATTTTGTAATTAACAAGAGGTAAAGCGAAGGACCTTTTGGAAGCGTCACTCGAGCCTCTAAAGCAGTAGCGAGCAGTCGTGTTGTAGAAAACCTCCGGAAATTGAGATAGCTATAGCTATTTTGTTAATTAAAGTTTCTAGTTTTGAGTTCTAATTGTTCTTTTATTGCGTTATCCTTTTATTTATTATTCGTTTTCATTACATTTATTTATTGAATAATCCGCGTCCAAGGAGCAGAACGCCTTAGCGTTCCACGGGCGTCGACCCTCGCTGAATTCCCCAAGAGAAACAGCATCTTCCCAGACGGCCACGCAACAGTACCCAGATAGCACAGGACGTTTTAAAAACGTCCATTTTACGTCTGAACGTCTTGATTTGTAACCAGACGTCTTTAAGACGTCTTTAAGCCGTCTTTAAGACGTCTTTAAGCCGTCTTTAAGACGTCTTTAAGCCGTCTTTAAGACGTCTTTAAGACTTTACCAGACGTTGTGCTATCTGGGTACATACGATAATTTCTTGAATTTCTGACATCAGTGTACAGAGCAGTGTTACCAGATCGAGGACGGGTGCCCTCGAGAATTTCCCCCACCTCGCATGCACACTACGCCGAAACTGCGTGCCGCGAGCTCGGCGCATGCACACACGCAGCTCCGGAGTAGTGTGCATGCGAGGTGGGGGAAATTCTCGAGAACACCCGTCCTCGTTCTGGCATCACTGGTACAGAATCAGTGCAAAGATACCGAATTCGCTATAAAAATAAGTTTGAAAAATCGTGCAAGGAGCACTATGTAAATATAAATATGAGCATGTCAACTTGTGCAATATTAAAATTCATGTATCGAACGAACTGTTCATGAAAACTGGCCTTGAGTTGTATACAAATCATCTGACAAGAGTGAAAAAACTGACAAGTATACTTACTTGAGTTGACACGCATCGATGAAACTTATCGATATTTATTTAAAATCATTTAAGAAGTAAGTGAACGGTTTGAGGTACATACAAGCAAGAGGATTGAATAAGGTTTACATTTCCATTTTTTATAAAATATGCAGGATAATTACACAAAAGACATATGTTTACATTTGCCAACTGTGCAAGGCTGTACTTTAAAATCTCAGTCACTACTGGTCACTAGCATTGGGGCCACTGTAAATAAGTTTATTATAATCTAAATAAGCAGGTGTTGATTTCGTTATACGTTATTTATCACCGAAATTTTTATATATCAGGATGTATGTACAAAAGTATTAAAGGGACCTTTTTTACACTTTTAGATTAAATTTAAAGGGTCTCAGGTATTGACCAAAGTGCTTGTACAAAAACAGGGAAATCCCCTCGACCCAAGCTGTGTATTTAAGTAAATCATCATGACAACTGCAATAAGGTATAGCTGCTTGTGTGAGGAGTTCTTATCTGCTGCTCAACCATGCATTGGTGAAAGAATTTTGGGAATACTTAAAGAGTATTATGCCCATTATATAGATTCAAACCGCAAGCTGAGCCAGATTAAAGATTTAAGAGCATTATTGAAGGTGTTAGAGAAACGTGATATTCTCAGTTTTTGCAATGTTGAACCACTTTCTCATATTTCAAGTACATTTTTAAATAATTCCGATGTACTGAATAAAATACGAGATTATAATAAGTTTCATCTTCAAAACATTCAATATTCTCCATTGCATAATATGTATGAAGATACAAGCAGTAAGTCTGTCGTTTAATGTACAGGAAAATCATTTTCTACTTGTTAAAACTCGATACCTTTTAATCTTTATAACAGAGCCTGCAGGATCTTCAACAGAAAATGAAAATAATAGTAAAACAGATAACAAAAATTGTGCACCACAACCAAAAGTGCAAAATTTTAAACCCCAAGGTCAACCAGTGTCGCAAAGACATGTAACAAGTCCTATGACTTATTCTACTGAAGAAGCAATGCTGCAGCAAATGGGTAAACGTTACTTCACTCTGCTTTACGCTACATGTTATTAGTCACTTTCCAAATTAACAAATACACCTTTCAGTGCTGTCGCAAATCAGTGAAAGAATTGGACGTTCTTGGAGAGATACAGTTAGATTCTTAGACATCCCCGAATACCAAATTGATGTCATTCAAAATAAATATCCATTCGATTTGAAGGAGCAAAGTTATGAAGTAAGATATAACTGCTTTATTCTGTATAAAATTCTTTACATAGACGTAATGCAGACGATTTTGTAGGCTTTGAAACTGTGCATATCCAAGTACAGTACCGACAGTTGGAAACTAAATTTGCTGCGTGCTTTGGAGAAGGCAAGGCGCAGAGATCTTAAAGAGCTCGCCGAAGAATTAATAATACGTACAAGGATTGAATAATATAACTTCCAGAAGTTTATTAAAAAATACATTTAACATTTCTGATTAGTTCGTTAAGGAAACCTGAAAACGAAATGCGGTATGCAGAAAGAGGAATTCAATTTAAGAAGAAAAAAAAAGAAACTTAAATACAGCCGTTTGTTGAACAATCGTGAGAACGCTATTAAATATTGTTACACTTTTTTACAATGTAAGTTGCTATACTGTCTCACTCGAAAACTGAAAAATTGCAACCTAGTTTCTATAGGTTGTTTAGAAATACATTACAGCAGTCTTTGTTGTTCATACAAGTGATATAATGCACATTAGAGAAAGGCATACATAAAGAAAATTGCTTAATCGCATACATTTGAATAACAATTACAACTGTACGATTTATATTATCTTCTGAAAAATACAGCAGCCTGTGCGTATCTTTCGTAATATAATCCTAAATTACTTGTTACATTAATGCAAATTTTTATACTTATGCAATACACATCTGTTCCAGTGCATATTTATTAGTTTTCGTTTAATAAATTTCATTAAGAAAATACTTGCTACAGTGAAGAATGTTTAAAAATGTTACACTGAATTTTCGCTTAAATTGCTTGGCGCGGTAAGTTGCCCTGATTTTGTTCAACGCCCACATCATTTATGCACATTCAACCTTGTTAATTTTTAATGAATAATGATGACATTAACGTAACAAACAGTTCTTTAAATAACATAGGCATTCCTTGTTTGACTTCCTACTTTGATCATGATGTCTTTATGTATTTGGTATCCTATAGAGACTTTCGATGAAATTTTTAATCTCTCTCTCAATTTGCGTCTGTAAATAAAGCACAATCGAGAAGTTAGATAACTTGTGAACATTGTACATAGAATTCTACACCATAGAAATATATTTACCCAATTTCCATGACACTATCTACGTTATTGGAATTCGCTGTCCATACACCGATTTTATCTGCTTTCGTCCTCACATTTACTACTGCCCCGCAAACATCGTCGGAGTATCCATTAAAGGCCTCGCCGATCATACATAAAAGAGTTTCTAACCAAAAACGATCTAGATCCGCGGATCTTTGTTTCTTGTCTAAGCTTATAAGCCACCTTCCGCCGTTTTTATTAGCTTCATCTTCCCACATAGGTCTAATTCCTTGCTTGAACATGCTGTAGTCGCAACCTTGCCTCAATTCGGAGGCATACTTTATGTGGTTGTACAAACTGTTAACGAAGCGTATCTCATTAGCTGTAGAAAATATCGACAAAGTGCTATCCAATCTGAAACAAAGTATCCGCAAACTTTACCTCCAGAAGTCTTCCGCTGTGTCGAAGCTTGTTATTTTCCGTTGGCTTTCTTCCCATGACTTATTTCTATCAGGTTCATAGTACCAAAGGGTCCACGTATGTTGAAGCGGATGTTTAATTAAAACCTCCGGTGGAAATTCATCGAAGTTCGATACCTCTGGCTCCTTCCGTTCTACTTCCTGCGAACAATCACATTCATAATTTAGTATCTAAGATTTTTAACATGCACACATATCTATCTATATCTGTATTCACGGTATTTTCTAATTATTCTCAACGATTCGATGTTCAGGATATTTATGGAGCAATGTCAATAGGATTTTATATAACATATTTATCGTAACGCGCGGCCCGTGTTCAATTATTTTACTCAAGTAATATAATATGCCTTTTCTAAGCTCGTTAGACAGTTTTCACCATGCATGGGAACAGATGGGAGGGGTGAGGAGTGTCGGAAACGACCACGCTGTTTCGATGAAAGAACCGTGCAAGCTTTCTTCCGACGCTAAAGCCGCGATTATATTTGTATGCAGGATTGCGTTAATTTTATCGTGTTTGTTGGATTATAAAAAATGTTAGCCGAAAAATACCTCGATTTCCTCGTTATTACTTGTAGCCATGTCACACCGACTACACGCACAATATGCTCGCTCAATGGACTAACAGTAAGGGCATCTGACGGCAAGATTTTAACACCCAAATTTCCTTTCCTCAAGATAGAAACGTGAAATTACGTCGGCGCACACGGGAAAGTTATAAAATTTCACAAGGGGATCGGCGAGGAACGGGGTGATCGTTAATTGTATCACCGCGATATAATCAACGAGCACGATAATGACGCGAAGAACAAATACGAAAGCGCGGCTTTGGGAACGAACGATCTTATGTCTATCTTTTTACTGTTTCCTCTCGTCGATGCACGGGTCAGAGTTATTTTAACGATGCAGGAATTTTTTTTATAACTAACACATCATTCATCGCTTATCACGATACCAGTAACTTTTGTTTCACTTCCTATTTATCATTTACATTTACGAGATGCAGTTTTGTTCTCACATTCTCGGCTTTCTCTTGTTCCGTGCATCCGGAGAAAGTAGCGCCGATGTGTGTCATATTCAATGTCTTGATTCTTGTATAATAAAGAATATCGAACACCACAGTTTTCATGGCTTCGATATATCATAATTATGATAATTAATTTATCATAATTTAATAATTTAGATTATAGCGTATATAAATAAATGAGTTCCTTTCGAAAGAAATTTCGAAGCAACAAATTGCACGTGCGCAAGCTTTCTAAACTTGTTTCCTTGCATTGAAGTTTTGATGCATATTTTTCAGAAAATTATTATAAACATTAATATATTTCGAACATAGCCGCAATATTCCATATTTACATTCCGTATAAATGCGCATTTATATGATAAAATAAAGTTTGTAAAAATACTTTGAGATGAACAGGCTACCGACGATATATCAATCAAAGGATAAAGAAATAAATTATTTCCGTAATTATTGCGACCGGGGACGTTAATTTCTCTACGTTGTTGTAGAAAATACGTGTAATGGGGGTTAAAATAGGGGTTGGCAACCCTGATGATCGCAGTAACAACCAGTAGATTGCAGTAGATTTTACAGACCACCCTTGTTGCATTGCTTGTGTGATGTATTTACATTATAAATTGGAAAGCGTAATTATTCTCTAAGGACAAGCAACGGTTTTATCTTCATTATGAAACGTTCGGTAAATATCATTTTCTCTATTTTTCACAGCTTTTGTAATAATATCACCGATGAATGTATATTTACTCCGTTAGCGATAGTTTTAAAGAAGGTTAGTTTGTACACGCTCGCACAGTGTAGTTTCGTGTATTTAATATACTGCCGCGATATTTCAACGTTAGCAACGTTTAACTAACGATGCTGAATTGTGGTTTCCTAATGGGATGTTAATTGTAATAGATCTTCTCGATTTTAATTCATAATTTTTCATGTCCCAGGTAACTGAAGAAAATGGAGAGACAAAGCGATGTTTCGTCAAGCAAGAGTGCATCAATTTTGGATACGAAGGTTCCTATCCCACTTACACTTCATCTTCTTCATCCCCGTCCACTGTCACGCAACCTTTACCTGGACAACCGCCGTTACCTCCTATGCCTCCACCATCGAGCGGAGTCCCACCGCCGCCGCACGTATTCGGACCAGTGCCTTCTCAAGTTACGCCAATTCAAGCATGGGCGCACCCTCCCACAGCATGGCAATGGATAACGCCTCAAACATCGCCATTACCGCCCCCGACTCCGCGCGACATGACCGCGAACACTTATCAAAGAGAAATGCCTCTAAGAGGTAATTATATGAGACGTGAGAGGTTTAATCACAATAGAAGCAACGTATATGTACAAAGAAATAACTTTCATCGTAAAAATAGAAGGCTCGCACGGTTTGGCCAGTCTCAAAGTCAATTCGAACAAGCAGCATATTTTGGAGCAACATTGAATAGTAGCCTCGGTTTGGAATGGCAAAGAAATAATTACACTGCAGCTGCGAATGATGCTCTTATGAATCATATGCCCGTTCCACTTCCTAATCATCCTTTACCTCCTATTCCCCCTGGGATGTTGACAAATCGGCACGGCGAGGAGTCGTCGGATCAGGATGTTAAAATCGTTTTGGTAAGATAACATAACGGCAGCCTTACTTAATTCTACTGATCGTTCGATTATGAATCATGGCTAACTGCATCGTTATTTCAGGAGGAGGTTGTAGTTAAAAAGAACAAACAGAGGAAACCTATGTCTCAAAGCTATCCCAGCCGACCTTGGAATAGAGAAGATGCAGAAAGAGCTTTGAAAATTGAGAATGAATACAATAAAACAGTAAAAGCCCAAAGTTTAATAATCAAATTTCCAGATCCCGATCTGAATAAAGATATCGTTAGAGAATTTCATCCTGGTATACAGAATATACACTTTCAAAGCCCTAGTGGTCCTAGGTACTGTTTTATACAGATGGCAGAGAGCATTGATATCGACGAGGCTATAAAGGAGCTGGAGAAAATACCTTTCGGGGTAGGTCATTTAAAAGTCGAAAGAAAGTCTCTAAGGGATGAAGATAATCCAATGCCCGAAGAAATAGATCCCTACACGTTATATATAGGAAATTTACCAGAGTCTGTTAATGTTAATGAAGTAAAAAGTAAATTTCCAACAGCTGCTCGAGTAGATGTAGGCTATGCACAGAAAATGAGAAATACTCGGTGAGTTTTATTTATTATTCCTAATATCTTAATGTCACATATATCACTCTGACGTGTAATATTTATTTCGTTTCGCAGCTATGCTTTTATCAGATATAATAGCGTGGATGAATCGATATCTGCTTATAAACAAGCGCATGATTTAATGTGGGATACCAGAAGTATTATTGTTAGGTTTAGAAGGCAGCGTGGTAATACTTGTCTTCCCGGGGAACCTAAACCGAACGTTAAGAAAGTGAAAGAGGAGCCGAACAGTAATTCGCAAGTAACCAAGGAACAGAAGGCTAATAATGCTGAGAAGAAGTTAGAAATTGACGTAGAGAATAGGTTGCAAGATAATTCCAATAAAACGCAGAACAAAGTGGCATCGCAGGTTCAAGAGCAAAGCACGAATTTGCAAACCTCTTCCACTCCTTGCCCTGCGCCGACTTCAATCGCGTCAGCTAAATCTGCGCAGCAACAACAGCAACAACCATGGGTATAACACTGCATGTTAATGAATTATTTTATGTGAAATAGAAACAAGGGGGATACTTATGACGGTCCATTTTTTAGACTGATCAACCACTTCAGATACCTTCAGCATCGGAGGCACCGCCACCTTGCTCCACTGAAAGGGAAACGGTCACGGAAACGATAATGCTTACCGAGATCAAGGAAGAACCGGAGGATTATGAAGAAATGGATATGTCGTGTAACATACGATCCGACGAAGATGTAGATAACGACGTGGACGACGACGACGACGATGACGAGGAAGAAGAGGAAGAAGAAGAAGACGATTCGGATGACGATGACGATAATGAAGACGATTACGAAGAAGATGACGATGAAGAAGATGACGATGAAAGTGGCAGATTATCTTGTAATGACAAGCAAGAAGAAATTAAAAAAGATAACGAACCAACCGATGTATGTAAAATACGCTTAATAATCTACAGTAGAGAATCAAATGAATTTTTGTGTCCTGAAATACAACTAATTTGCAATGATTTCTGTTTTAGCATCTTGATCAGATGTTCAGCGAATTAGAGAACATGGCTGGTGATATCAGTTTTTAATGCGTGTAACAGGCGCGTATCACTCCTATATTGATTAGCATTCTATTTTTAAGAAATTTAATTTCGTACATGTGTAAATATCCCTAGTTCTAAACTGTAACGAGTGAGACTGCATTTATTTAAGTATGATAGCGATTCAGTCGTATTTAAATACTTTTGTATCCCATATGTTTTTACCTGATACATTTCTACGCTTAAAATAGGCTTACACAGGACCCTTTCTGTAAGCAAATTGTGAATATAATTAAAATTATTTTCCGTATTTTTAGTTACAATTGACTTAGTTCACGCGCGGTCATTCAATTTCTCCGCTACTTATTTTCACTAGAATGAATACACAATTTGTTAAAATTCCTTTTACAGAGAACTTTATACTTCGTATCGATTTCTTCTTTTCAAAATACCTTCCAACATTAGAAACTAATAACTACATTTGAACGAACGACATACATTGCCGGATAAAGGTTTTCGCAAAGATTGGAAAAGATGTTTTTCTATTGTCAAATAAAAAACAAATTGCAATTTATATTATGGTAAAAATGTTTTTTTTTAATCACGAATAAACTCAAATGAAACATGCAAATTCTAAAATATCGTGACGCAGTTAGAATAGCGGGGGAATTAACGAACGATCGGTATTGTTCGATTTGAAAATTCAACGCGTTTCCGGTGTGCTCCGAGTGCCATCTACTTCCGAGACGTTTCGGCGGTAGGAAAGCGCGCGTAACGCTGCCGGTCTCAACAATTCTTTCAATTGACGGTACTTGTTGCTTCAAATCAGTTTCTACGAATTGATACCCGGGGAAAGTGAGTCACAAAAATGTTCGAGGCACGTTTGGTACAGAGTGCGATCCTGAAGAAAGTGTTAGACGCGATAAAGGACCTTTTAACCGAAGCCACGTTCGAATGTTCCGACTCCGGTATACAAGTCCAAGCTATGGACAATGCTCACGTCTCTTTGGTGTCCCTGAATCTCAGAAGCGACGGTTTTGACAAATACAGATGCGACAGAAATTTATCAATGGGGATGAGTGTCGCATGGTAAGATTCCATAAAAATTTCACCAAGGTTATGTATTCCCTCATGCTAGAACAAAGAGCACAAACATCTCTAAAGAGAAAGATGTTTGTAAATTCTCGTTTCAACGCGAATAAAGTGTCTTTGATTTATTTCCTGCCTTATAGCCAGTATATCGACTCAATTTCGATTATTAAATTATCACGTGGCAACATTTTTTAGTATGTCCAAAATTCTACGATGCGCCGGCTCGGAAGACACTGTGACGTTAAGGGCGTTGGACAATCCGGAGAATATTATATTCATATTCGAATCGCCCAACAAAGAGAAACTCGCAGAATATGAAATGAAACTTATAAATATGGATCAGGAACACCTCGGTATTCCTGTAAGATTATTTTTCTATACGCTATACCATTGCACGTTTATGGAACAGATCTTGATCCGTTGCGATACAATTATGGGATGTGTCGACTGTTACAGGAAACCTCGTATTCGTGTATCGTAAAAATGCCGTCCCAAGAGTTTTCTCGTATATGTAGAGATTTGAGTCAATTTGGGGAATCGATAACGTTTGCGTGTTCTAAGGAGGGTATAAAGTTCAGTGCTTCAGGAGATTATGGGCAAGGTACGTTAGTTTCTTATATTAATTAATATATGTACTTACATTCACTGTATAGTATCTACTTTGTGCACGTAACATCTTCTAGTAAAGGTTCTTCAAGTACAGAAGTTGTATATCGACTGACTGAAATTAAGTAATGTTGTGGGAACTGTTTACCTGTTCTTGACCTTGCCGCTACAAAGACGAGGTCACGCTTGTATTCGCGGTCACGACTGTTTATATTTTCATATTCAAAGGAAATATATGTTTCTGTAGTCGAACTCATTGGAACGCGAATGAAATGCAAAAGTATATATTGCAAAATGTAAAAGTATACCTACACAATTAACATTATTATAATGTTCTCGTATACAGCATTGTTTTTTTTTCAGCTACTATCAAGTTAGCACAGACAGCGGATGCAGATAATGAAGACGAAGCAGTGGTTGTCAATATGCAAGAACCGGTGAAATTAACATTCTCGTGTCGCTACCTTAATTGTTTCGTAAAAGCTGGGCCCCTCTGTGCACAAGTACAGCTATCGATGTCTAATGACGTGCCTCTAGTATGTGAATACAAAATCGGGGATATCGGGCATATTAGATACTACCTGGCACCGAAAATCGATGACGACGAAGAGAATTAAGATTCCTACGAATTTTGAAACAGAAGCCGCGACGTCGTTAATGCAGTGTATCATAGCATCGGTTAATTTCGTATAGACGTCGCGATTCTATTGCTCTTGTGTTTACCGCGGTATTAGAGAGTAAGCATGTTTGAAATTTCACGCGAATCGGAATGATAACGCTACACGTATATAAGAAGAGGTATATTTTGATATTCATTGTTCAGGAACGATTAAGGATAATTAAAAATACTTTGAAGGTAATATATTTAAATTTTACATTTAAAAGTCATTTGGCTCGTCACAGTGTTAGCGCAACGCAGAATTGACACTAAGATTCATAGTAGAGTGACACGATCATGATTAACATGGTAATGTGGTGTCATTCTCGTAAGATTCATATTGTTACCGTTTCATAAACTGTGACAATATTTTGATAATATTGCGTTTTTTTTTATAAGTAAGAAGAACTCAATATATTTCCAAAACATTTGATAAATTTTGAATTACGTGTTACCCTTACGTCCTAGCCTAATTGAAGTTTAAATTTTTTTTTACTTAGTTTAAATATCTTATTTCTTATACCTTTCTTGTGTATAAGCTAGTTTAATATAAAAATACATAATTAGCTTACGAGCTGAGGGAATAAGAGGGCTACCATGGATGGAATAGCCTAGAAGTATACAGTTAAATCTTACACAATTTGGATCTCGTATCGTTACTAAGTAATTAAATATTAATCAATAGATGTTGATTTATACTATGAATTATTTTACACGCACATACTGCGAAGACCTGTATATCGTCGTTTCTTAGCCACACACGCATAAATCAAATCTCTAATTAAAATAAATACTTCTTCATATTTTCTTCTATATCCAAGAAACGAATTAAGGTCGCAACAAAACAAGACACTTTGGCAATAGTAATCAGCCTCTTTGGTTTTAAAGCCCTCATATTGCTTTTGTGTTTTCAACGGAAAAGCTTCGAATTTAAAATCACTCTTACACGTAATAAATCGTTATCAATACGTACAATAACCGAATTTAACACAAAAAAAGAAAACAAAAACAGAAGTGGAATACTGAGGTTACCCGTTCAATATTTAAATAAAAAAGCTTACGTAAGCGTTTAATACTTGCTCATTTTCAAAGAAGATGCCACGCGCTCTTCGATATCGTCTAACTTTTTTTTTTGGACCAATTTGACTGGCTTATGCCAGGATCATCGATGCATCCATTATTCCTTCAGTCTGTGAGCATGAATTTAAAACACATATGTATAGGATGTTGCGTGACGTTCACTTTGCAAATGAGATTACCAACAAGAGAAAGAAACGAAAAAGACATGTACATTTGTGAAATCATAATAGGTTTAAGCATTCGTGTTACCGTTGCTCCCGTATAAGCTGGGATGTACGTACTTGTCATGCAATGTCCTTAGATGCCTTAGCAGATTACTTTTTACGTTAAAGCCCTTTTTACAATAGGAACAAAGAAAAGGCTTCTCCCCTGTGTGCGTTCGTTGGTGAATCACCATCGACGCGTGACTTGGAAATTCCTTTTGACAAATGTTGCACAACTTTTGATGACTGTGAACCCTTTTTGGCTTAGGTGGCGCCGAGTTGTTCATCAAGGCCAGTTGCTCCTCCGTGTGCTCCGTTTGTATGTGGCGTACCCATTCTTGAGGCGTTGAGTACATGTTACCACAGAGATCACATTTTAACGGCGGAAAGTCTTTGCTATCGTCATCCACATCGTCCTGCGGAACAGCGCAACGTTAATTATCATTTAATACTCGAAACGCTAGGTAAACGCTTCTGTACGCTCACCTTCCTCTTTTTCCTTCGATTTTCAGTCATGTCAGCGTGTGTAAATTCAATGTGTCTCACCCAGTCCGATGGCCGATTAAACGTCTGACTACACATGTCGCACGTTAATGGCGTGTACTCCTCTTCCTCGTCCGCACTGTGTACAATTTCCTGCAAACGACCCAATATAGGTATTACATATTTCCTTTTTATAAAACGAACCATTTTTACACGCTACATACAGGTTTGATATCAATTTCATGATCTATAGTCAGTGATTCCGATGGATCGATAGTTTCCTCCCAGATCGGCTCGTCTTTTACCAAAAGCTCCAGGTTCAACTCGGTCTGTAAGGCACAAGAAGGGAGGCGTTTCATTCTACTTTGAAGAGAAGCAACATTACCAAGAAAGCGGTCTTATTTACATTTTCGCCGTCCTCGCTTTTAGATTTATTGGACTCCACGTCGCTGTTGATGGTTTTCCTTTTCTTCGCGTTCGCCTCCAGGTTCTCCTTATTCTTGTTCTGCTCGTTACTTTTATTCTCCTCCAACACCTTCTTTGTCTCAGGCTCGCTGGCTTTATCGTCGGCCTTCTCGATACTCTTTCTCTCTGAGGTAGGTTTCTGTGGTTGAACGTTGTTCTGCACCGGCGTGGCCTGCTGTTGCGCATTCTCGGTCGCCTTCTCCGTGGTCGGCTGCACCAGCTTGATCTTCTGTATTTGCCCGGTCAACGGCGGCTGCTCCCGTTTGTCCCGATCGACCTTCTGGTTGTTCGACTGGATGTTCTCCTTTTTGCTGCCGGTGTTGGATCTCCATAAACCACGGACACGCAGGATATCTCCCGCCTTTAATACACCCTCCAACTGATCGTTCGTCACGGTCGCCTCGCCGCTGTACATGTATTGAATCAGGATTTTCAGCGTGCGATAACCGATCTCCGTTGGTAGTACCTGAAACGCGATCACCATGATTATTCAACTTATCTCGAAATGGGTAACGACTCGTCCACTGGCGACGACTATGATTCCCCGAAGGGTCGTGTGTGCATATACTGCCCGTGTATAGGTATACGAACCACAATAATTGGGGCATTCGTGTTCGCCCCGAAATGACATGTTTGAAAAATGTGACTAAGGTACGATGAGCAAGCGGCTAGGACGAATCGATGGGCAGCCACGTGCCGGCCACAGGACGTCGCCAACAGAACATCTGCGAAGGATTCTGAGTGGAGTAACGTCGCGACAGAGCTGTGCAGATGCGCGCCATAGCTGTGCCACTTGAGTTGATAATTCTCCGAAGCAGCGATGGCCATTTTTTCTGCACCGTTCGAAAACAACGATACATTCGTTAATATTCTCGTACATGTAAATGTAACGCGCTGACACGTATATTTCTTTGTTGCATTGTTAAGCCTGTTGCGTCGTTAGCATATCGCCTGTATTTTACAGAATTCTTGCGTCGTGCCATGAAGTAGGACGATACTGCAAATTACTATAGAGTAGATATTAAAGCATGCATCTTGCCAGGCGAAAATTAAACGATTACCACTACATGGACGGTAACGCCGGGAGTACCTTATTCAATCGGAAAAATTACGCTGAATATTCGCGACGTTAACGGTAAACAAATAGTTGTCACTCCCCTATGACCACGCAGTGACTTAACAATTTTCTATTTTATTAACGATGCACATGCTTAATAACACATTAGTTAGAAATCTCTTGTTGCTTTTTTAGGCAACAATGATAGGTCAGAGTCACAGAGATTAACACTGACAAGGAGATCCCTTGGTACGATCACGACGCGTGGATCGGTCGATTTCGACGAGACGTTTCACCGGAGCCAATGATGCAATGCAATAATTTACGCACTGTAGCTAGCTACCCCGGATTCACACCCCCGTCACGAAATACCGACGTTCGCTCGACGGCGGATTAGACGGTGTACACAACATCGGTGGAAAAATCTCGGATCGAGAACGAAGGAGGCCAGCGTTCGCGTACTCGGTATGGCAAGCCGATCTTAGATCGTTCCCTTAGCCGGAGGATCATTGGATCTCACGATATTACACCGCTGGGTCGCACGAACGTCAAGAGGAACGAGAAGAGATCTTCTCGTCGGCGAAGGCTTCGTTTTTACGGCGCGTCGTTACGCTGTCAACGTGGTTACCTGACGACATCGGCCAGAACCTCAGTCACGCGTCGCACAACGGTCAATCCTTCACGATCTTTTAATCGCAACGGCGGTAAATTCTTGTTCGCGAGCGGTCCGCGTCACCAGTACGGTGTATCTCGCACGCGTCGTTGGTGTTTTGAAAGGCGGTTCGCGCGGATACGGGACACGGGGCAGATATGAGCATCGAACCGCCGCGTAGGGGCCTAAAAATCGATATTTCGGTCTTTGCTCCATCCTCTCCGGCGGTGCAGCCGTGCTCGCTTTCGCGGCTAGGTAGGGTGCCCCCCTGTTCATCATCGATTTTCCCGGCTACCAATCGCACGCATCCATTTATCGCATCGATCGCCCGAGCTGATTTCAGCGTTTGCGTCCGTCCGTCCATCCGCCCGCTCCACGATTCATACCCGTGCACCCCGCCGCAACCGACCCCCTCGCACCCTCCCGACCCACCTCCCTCGACATGGGGCTCCGTTCATCCTCCCACCCCGAGACAAACCTTGCCAGGCTGCTGCTGCTGCCTTTAAGCTGCACAGACGCGACTAAACGCGACCCTTAGCCACATCCTTTTTCGCCAGGGAGACCGGGCATTTTTCCGTTTACACTCCACGGCTCGCCCTGATATATCGTGCCTGTTGATATCTCTCTTTATATCGCTTATCGCGAAACACATCGCATCAATCACTTTTATTTTACTAGTTTAATTAGTGTAAGTAGGAATTCTGTCTCATCGCCTCTAGCAAAATTGTATGTATAGATTTGCAGAAATTAATACATATCGTTTCTTTGTATGTTTTAATAGGAATACACACGTAGGACTGAAACCTGAAACCCTAATCGTCGAATGCAAGATGTATCCTCGGTCTTGCAGACCATTTTTTATTTCTTTACTTCTCCCCGGAGAAAAATGAAGTCGAGGGTGATGCTTGTTTGAAGTCATGGTAAAAAAAATCGCAAAATTGTATTATTTTTTACTGCAGATTCTTACCTATCGTATTATAATCGATTTATTTCTCCCCAGTAATCGGCGACTAAGCTGGTGGATATTAAAGCAGCATGAGTATGATTCGATCTGTAACAGATTCAAGTAATGCCTCTTCGCAAATAGTTCGTTAACCTGGATGACTGATCTATAGATCTATGAGACGACATTACAGAGGGTTAGTTTATACGGGTAGTAAAATTTTAGGATCGCGTCTGGCCTGTTCGCCGACGCACCCGAAGATGGCGCTCATAGTGGGATTCTTCGATTTTCAAGATTTCGTTTGATTGTGTGCACACGTCTGTGTGCGACGATGTACTGCATTGCGTCGACGACCCATTTTGCAATGGGAGCGATAAGTTGCACACCCTCCTACCCTTAAATAATCAATCCCATGTTTCTGAGCGCGAGCCACGGTCCTGCCCGCACAGGAGTAACGGGAGTATGCTCGGGTATTATTTCCTTTTTCCTTTGCGTTTATATTTTTATCACAAGCTTTGGTATTATAAACAAACAACGATAATTAATTTTTCTATATTTTCAAGAGTCTCCGCTATTTTAATCGACCAGTAAACGGTATCCACACAATCAGAATTACGATTACAGCGCTCTACCAATTTTTCAATAAATCGTTTTCAAAATTCGCAGGCAAAAAAAAAATATAAAAAATATGAATTAAGAAATTATTGGGGATATATTTGATACTCAAATTTAAACGCAACAGAAGAGTAAATGACACAACATTTTAGTATGTAAAAGAACAATCTTGTAATATTAATTGGATATCAGCTGTTTTATAGAGCTGTTCTCTCTATCTCATTTCCAGAGACACCCTTTAGATCTCCGTCTGCATTATTATATATAAATTCGTAGTAGACTCACGATTTAACAATCCCTCTCCTCGAGACCGAAGTTATAAAGAAAATGAATTTTTCTTCCAGGGAAACTATTTGCACTTGAAATTGAAATCAGTTTTCGGTAGGTCACGTGGTAATGAGATCACGTGGCGCTTCTGCATACCCCGTCAGAGGGAACCACAGATAATCCCGAGTAATCACACTACGGGCAACAATCTTTTCCTCGTAAATACATACGTTGTATTGTCATCGAACTAAGGTCGACGTAGCGAAACGATGCGACGGCTTCGCGGGGCGTAATGTGCATCGCGGGCCTGAAGGTTACATCGGGAGCGCACGAGTGGCATTTATGTGTCACGTCTAAGTGACCTAGTTTACAAATGAATTTTCGCGTCTCTGATTTTCCACGGCTATGACCCCGCTGAGTGAGTGTTCTTAAAGTGTTGGTGGCCTACGGGGGACAGTGACGATAATGCTGTCTCGTAAATAAGTGAGTTCATGGCTGTATATAGAATGCGGAAGAAAGCGAGCAATTCCGTTTGATTATCGCGGCGATGCGGACTTTTATGAAATACGAATGCCTTTGCGCCTCCAGCGAGCGACGCAATTAGGTTAAGTTGACAAGAGCTGCACAGGTCCTTTACAAGTGCTCGACAACACTGGGCGATTTATAAAATGTACGGTAAGCCAAGCGTTTGTTTGTGTAATGTTTATATATCAATGACATCCCGGAGGAGAGGTGTTTGTTATGTCGAACGAGGTTAACGGACGAGGGAGGTTGATTTGACTGTCTGTCGAACGTGTTGCAGTTCAATAAAACTTCGCTTGGTCAAGATGAAAGATGGTTGTCCAAAGTCTCGCCTGGTGACGTTAAATAAACACTGTATGGCTCTAACATTTTATCCGCGGCGAAACGGGCGTTACGTACTTGTACATATAAACAGTGCATAGAGCGGGCTGGTCGCATTCCCAACATGCCGCATATCACGCGGAAGTGGGAACTATTCCCAGGCAGAAACAGATTCTGCTGCGACGGCAGGGTGATGATGGCGCCGCAGACCGGGATCTTCTATGTAACCGTGTGTCTCATCGCCGGAACCAGCGGACTGTTTTTTGCTGTTGAGTAAGGCGATTATCGCTCGAGTTACAATTTCTAATTTTCGAGCGAGGGAACGGAGTTCTAACAACTTTATTATTACTTGTTCTAGCTGTCCATTCTTAGCGGTTCACATAACACCTGCTATACCAGTTATTGGAGGCTTGTTATTTATTTTTGTAATGTCTGCTTTATTCAGAACAAGCTTCAGCGATCCTGGAGTTATTCCAAGAGCGACGCCTGACGAAGCTGCCTATATCGAGAAACAAATTGGTACACGAACATATATAATTATGTAAGCCTTTAATAATCGACTTTACTAAGTATTTATATTAAAAAATTTGCATTCTTTGCATGTTGGATAAAGAGGTACCAAATGATGGTAATTCTAAAATGTATAGACCCCCGCCTAGAACGAAAGAGGTGTTAGTCAAAGGGCAGCCGGTGAAATTGAAATACTGTTTTACCTGTAAAATATTCAGACCTCCGAGAGCCTCGCATTGTAGTTTATGCGACAATTGCGTAGGTACGTGTAGTGGTTAATTACTTGTCATGGAAGTAACTCGTCAAGAATCGAACATCGAATAATTATCCTTTCAGAGAGGTTCGACCATCATTGTCCATGGGTTGGAAACTGCGTGGGCAGACGAAATTACAGATACTTTTATGCCTTTATCGTATCTCTGGCATTTCTTTGCGTTTTTATAGTTGCGTGTGCCGTTACACATTTAATTATGCGTAAGTATATTAATCACAGCAATAGTAAGCGAACGGAGCGAGCCCTAATTCTATGCACCGATCTGTTATCAGTCACAAGAGATGGCAGGCCATTTTTAGAGGCAGTGAGAATATCTCCTGGAAGCGTCGTCGTAGGAGTTATATGTTTCTTCTCCGTTTGGAGTATCCTTTGCCTTGCTGGTTTCCATACGTATTTAACTACTAGCAACCAAACTACTAACGAAGATGTAAGTATTACAGATTCTCGAAATCGTGGGAGGATTAGAAATGTTTCTGTTGTCCTAGATCAAGGGATCATTTTCCATCAAAAGGGGGCAAGAGAGTTTTAATCCTTATAGCCAAGGAAATATTTGTGGGAATTGTTTTTATGTGTTATGTGGACCTGCGCCGCCTAGCCTAATCGGTAACTTCATTTTTTCCGTCTCTTGTATTTATTACCTTAATACACTTAGTCGCAACTTTTATCTACATTCCAAGTATGAATCTTTACAGACCGAAGAGGTATAGTGACACCCGAGTATCGCGCGGAACAAGAAAGAGTTAGCGACGACAGTGTAATCACTAACAACAAAACATACGGGACCGTGAAAATTGTTCAACCACAGGTAATCGGATGTTTATTCATTCGTTTATATCTTCTGTTATTAACTGATATATTGTCCTTCCTATTTCTTATCGTTACAGTCCAATGGTACAACTGTTCAAACGAATCCCAGCACAACAGATCTCACAGGTTCGATGAACAATCTCGTTACCGGCCAGCATTCGCCGCAAATCGAATCGATAAACGGTGAGTTGAGTCTGCTAAGGCACACTGTATGCTATCCCGAGGATCTGTCCAAGTATCCGTGCCAGTACATTAACGACACTTACGCCCCGACGTATCCCCTGCAGCACTGTTTTCAGGAGCCTGTAAAAAATGTAAAGTACGAAACAGAAAGGGGCGATCCAGATTTTCAAAAGTATCCGTGTAGGTGCGAGGAGAACTTGAATAAGTATCCTCACAGGTGTAGGGAAGAGTATCATAGATGTTCGGATAATAATTTAATGTATGATCAGTGTGTCGGGGATCAGAAGTACGGTATCGATCTTCAGAAATATCCGCAAAGGTACTCCGAGGATCCTTTGCGGTATAAGCTTGACGACACGAGCGTATACACTGATTTACAAAAGTTCCCGCAATGCTATTCCGAAGATCCATTGCGATTCGCCCAACCGCAGCATGCTCTTAAATACAATAATTTGAGATGCACTGTTCATGGCTTAAAGTATCCAGTATCGAAGCATCTCCTGCCGACGGTGGTGATGCCGCGGATATTAGGGCCCGGGGGGATGCCGATTATCGGTCAGAACGCGATAGGGCTCGCAGTGAATGCTTTCGGTTCAGGACCATTGACCAATAACTTCTCTTACGCAGAGAACTCTTTATGTCGGAACGATGGCGTCGAGGATGATTTTCTAAACCAGAGATTTATCACGAGCTCGATGAGCGACAATGACGATATTTAACGTTCTTTGCAACAATTGCATTTCTTAAAGATAATATTGTCCCACCTATTTAAATGAAATTTAAACGAACAACTATAGTGTCACTGATTAGGGGAAATTCTTTTAGCGTGTTAGAACGAGAATAACATGTAGCTTTCCATATTCTATCTGTTCACCAAGCGGACTTTAATCCGCGTAAGGATATTAATGGCATTAACGAGGATGATTATTATTGCGATGAATTGTTCATGTTTTCTTGTGCTGTAACTTATAGATCTCTATGGACGAACTACACTCGAGTTGAATTTCATTGTTGTTGACAGAGATTTATTTATTTTTCGACTGATCGATCTGGCATTAAGCACATAGATACTTTTATTTAAGGAAAATAAGAGAGAAATTAATATTCTTGTTATAACGTTATACATGTATATTTTAACTAAAGCATACACCACTGCAATGGACTGACATATTAGTTGCATTACGATTTGTAATACTTTATAACGATACACTTTTAAAGAAGTATATGAATATTAATTATTTGTCTTCATGTTACACTCACATTAGGTAGTATATCGTAGGTAAATAGTATATAAAAGGATAGTCAATGTTGCATTCGATTCTTTAAATTATTTTTAATCTTTTAGAAGCACTCGTGTTACAAAATCTTTTATGGTAACGTCGATCTTTAACGCTATAATTAAATAGAACTGAGTATGTGTTACCAAATGCATAAGCTAAATTTAAGTTCCTCACCATTTCGCTATATTTTTACATGATTCAATAAACTGTATTTCTTTGTTGTTTAAAATTACGTCCTGTTATCGAGGGCTCAGAGCATACCGTTTGGTAAGTTAATTTTCTTTTATTCCGTTCATCATTGTATGTATGTTTAATACGAATGAACTGGTATTTATTAATAGCTGTTAATACACACTTTACACTCGATGTGTATTCCCTACACACTTCCGAAGAAACTAATTTTAAAATGTTATTCCAGTTTAAGGGTTTATGGATTGTGACTAATTAATTAGCTCATAATTATTATATCGGTTTTCCCTTATGGGCACTGGGATTTCAGAAAAATACGAGAAGTATATGAAAATACATGTATTCGTACATGTAGAAAATAAATACATGCACAGTTCCATGTATAGATCTGCGGGGAACGTATAATAAATTTACACTCGTGCGTGTGATGTCAAAATTTTTCGTACAATGATTACTGTCCATGTTCTTCCTTCGTGTTACTTAAACATTAGGATCTCATGTTTGTATAAACAGAAAGGTGCAATTTAATTTCCAACTATCTATTCATACAAAGGAGAAGGTACACAGTCAACACTGCACTTTTACAATGAGTTTGTATAATACAGTATCTGTTGCTAAAGAGCATTCGTAACGGCTTGCCATTTCGACTTTAATGCCAGTTATGGAAGTTCTAATATTTTTTTCTGCGTACTGTACACAATATTGTATATACCGCATATGGTCGGGCGATGTGAATTATGTGATTATCATTGGGAATTTGTTTTTAGGTAGCACCACGAACAGCGTGAGCCAACTTGTTACTAATGAAGTACCACTAGCGTCACTTAATATAGCTCCAATTGATATTGATGAAATTGCACCGCTGCCTTCCCGTCAGAGCGTCGTGGTCTCTTCCACGTTGGATACGTCCTCTATACCTTCGGTAACCGTAACGACACCTTTGTCCGCATCCAGACTTAGATTGTTACAAGACACGACCATGATAGAGTCCGCTTTAGACCTAGATTCGCTGGAAGACGCCAGCGTGGGTAGAGGGAGTCAAGCGGGACTCATAAAAATGGGGGCAGTATAACAATTTAAATTTATACTTTCGATCTAGATAGACTCGTAGACTTTTCAAGTCGCTGACGCTTACCAAAGGATAGTGCAGATTTAATTCTATTTCGTTTGTATCGTGCTCAACGAACGCCATTGTATTTTCGAGTAGAAGCACAAGGAAAAAATGGGTATACATTACTGTTTGTCTCGGTGGCGAGTTCTTCCGAATTCATTTAAATATTCTTATGGAATTAGATTAATTGGGTATCATGGTAATATTGTGAAATTTATTTGTTTCTATCTGCACTATTCCCGCGTTATATTTAGCATTGATAATTTCATAATTATCAATGCTAAATTGGAATTATCAATGAAATGGTCATTCACGTCCTCCTTTCTTCGTTATACCGAAATAGTGAATGAGAATAATCTACTTGCAGCGTAGTAAACGTGTGTAAACACGGGAATACGAAGATGGAGAGATTAATCATATGATACTCTTCGATACTATACTAAACGAAAAATACGTGGGTTTAAGGAAGATGTACTACTTAATCGTTTTAACATGAGCTTATACATTTCTTTTTGTTAATATGTACTCCAGTCTCTAACTTTTTGTCAACACGATAATACTGGACTAACAAACTTCTTTTTCTAATTGGTATGACTTCTACACTCGAGAATCTTTACGAAACATGGTGAGATTGTGGTTCAATATCGATTCGACAATGGGGAGATAGGAATGAAACTAGTGTACTTGCACAAATTATATTATTAGCGAATGTTTGTATGCATTTGAAAATTATTCAAGGGTCAGATAAAATTGGATTCTCCTGTTTTGCGACGAATTAGCTTTAAAGATGTAAAAGTATTATTTCGTTCAATATTCCGATTGGTAAACAAGTATTACGTTCTTTATTAAATTCGCTATGTACAGTGTAAAGAGAATTTTGTAAATACGGGAATTTTCATAAATATTAGTATAGTTTTGCAAGCATTTTGGAGAATCTGTTAAGGCGATGAGGATCGTACCAAGCATTTTAAATATAGAAGTACCACTGCCTGGTTTATTGATAACTCGTGTATCGATATATATTGCGTGTCGTTATTTAATTTGATGCATTTCGGGGCATAGAAATTATTTATACGGTTAATTAATCGAAAACGAGGGAACGGCATCGCTAGTTGACATTCTATCACGTAAGAGTTGCCATTATATTGACTTTGAGAGTACTATCTTTTTGTACATAATGTGCGTGTATGATATTGTATGTATATATTGTGTAGATGTTATTACGATAAGATAATATACTACGAGTTAAAAGTACATCGATATGTTATGTGGTATTAAAGACCTACTTAAAAAAATTCTTTAATTGTAATGATGCATGTAATACTTAATACTTTGGGAGAAATCAAAATTACACAGTATCTTTGATAAAGGTATTTTTATTGGATGCTTGTTTCACGTTAATTGTACGTGTGTCTTTACAAAAATATTTAATTGCTACGGAACAATATTGAAATAAATCCCCTGGTTAACAATACGATTAATGTATATGCACTGATAATTCAATACTTTCACGGAATAATTTAAGAACAATGTGACCTGAAATATCGCCATTATAATATAAATATATCGTCTTGTTAAACTAGGTCATTTGTTATTTTTACTCGTTAATATCTTTTCTTTTGTGCACGTAGCGTCGTGAGAATATCTAAAATATAAACCCATCCTGATTTCAATATAATAATGTATGCGTTACGATAGCAATGATCAAAATTAAAATCGCGATACTAATCCCAGCGATGTATATTTTCGTTTGGTGATTTTCAGACAGCTCTTTGCCAAGATCGACGGGTTTTATGTCAATTTCGCTTTGACAATAAAACTCGGTGGGATCTGCTTGAGAAATTCGGAACGTTGCACATGATTAGAGCTTACGATTCATTTGTAATATATGTAATGGTAGGCGCTTACCAGCTTGGACCTCTATGTCTTTCTGAACATTACTTTCTTGAACTTCTAAGTCTAGAAGTTCTTGCAACGACAGAAGAGCTTCTTGAGGACCTTCGCCAGGAAATAGGTAGTCCGATAATGTTACTTTACTTTCTGGTAATGCTATTAATACTCTCCTTGGGGGTTCGTGTAACGTTATGTTCTCTGGAAGGGAATAATAACGATACAGTACAATTCGTATATAATATAATAAAAGATTCTTCCTATATTTCATGACAAGCACCTTCTGGAGATCCATTTTCTTCTTCGATCAAACTGTCCCAATGCATCTCTAATCTACTCGCCAGTGACCTTATTATGTCTTGTTTCACGGCCGCATTAGCTTCCTCGACATTGGCTTTTTGGTGAAGAAACGTTCTGCTCACTAATTGCCCGACCAAGCGTATCGATGCATTGCATGGCGTTATCTTCACGTCTGAGTTATTATTCTTTTCTTGCTAGTAATCCACAAAATAAACTGTGTTACATCTATTTAACGAGCGATAATACAGCTTTAATATGTGTCTTTATCATTTAGGAAGACACTTCATAATGCTACGAAGAATGGAGAACAACTATACAATATTTTGTAAGTGTAAATACTCACACATGGAACATACAAGTTAATTTGAATCGCTTTGTTATTACTACTCTTTTCGTCGCTCTTAAAGCCTTTCTCATCTTTTCTAGTTTTGCTAATTACTTCTAACGTATCGTCCGGGGATCGTACTTCCCCTTCAATGACGATAAGGGAAGAGTCGATCACGTCCGATATGCTTGTCAAAATATCCTGTGGATTCGAATTATGTATATTTCGTTTTACATACGTATTTTACGTTAACGCGAGTTCTGTTAGATACCTGCAGCTGCTTTTTTAGAGTTTCAGGATCTTTGTTAGCAGCAATTAGAAACAAACGATCGAAATCTACAAGAGTCTCAAGTTGGTGCCACTTGGTAGCTTTCGTTTGAAACTTCCAGTCTGCTGGCTTTAACATTCCAGTCTTAGTGGTTTCTACAGATTTACAAATATATCTAAAAGAATTAAGAATTATGCTATGGAGGAAGAGATACATAACACGTATGATATTCATGAAGCACCGTACTTTTGTGTAACGCTATTGAAACTTAAAATAAGGTGCTCCTCGTTCTTATTTCCGCAAAGGAACGCATTATGCGACAAGTTCTTATATATTGCGGCAAGAATGGATCTTAGTTTTTGTATGTTCGTATTATCGTTTATGATATCCTGAGGACCAACAATAAATATACCAAGGACCCTCATTCCCCCTGGTAACATTCTGGTCACCTGTAAATAATATTTACGTATTTAACATAACTAATATATTTAGTTACTTTTACAAGGGATTTGTTACTCGTTTAAATATTTAATTTCAATCGAACGTATTTAGTATACCAGCTTGAACATAGCAAACGTACATATTTAGCATGATCTGCAACCCAGCTCTCTGGTATATCCTTCACTGATTTAATATACCTTTCAGCAGTGTCTTCCTGCGTATTCACTCCAGTACTAATCAACGTTTCCTCCACCACATTTTTTCCTAGTGGAGGCGGTGTCTTTGCTAAGTGTACAATGTAATCTTTTTGCCCCGTACTCTGCAATTTTAATGATAGTATAAACACAAAGTTATTCATATCTGACGACCTTTTAATTCACCATGAGAGATTCAAACTCATTAATTATTAGCGCATCCTAACCTACGACTTTCTACATGAATTCGAAACAGATATATGAATTAAATTGCAGTTTATTAGATTGTTACAAAAGGTGCAAGCATAATCTTCATTAAACACTAAGGATAATCAGTATGAATCGAGATAATTTGAAGGAACGTTTCTTAATTGACAATTACATATGCTAAACAAGTGGAAACAGGAAGGATGACGTGAAATTGGAACATACAAAAATCGAACCTGTCCCAAAATCAGTCCTATTGCGTATTCATCCGGTTTTGCTAAAGATCTTAGGTAATTGTGAAGCCGTTCTTCTGCATAAACGGTTCGCCCCATTATTTTAGATAATTCTGTGAACGTGCGACGTTTACGACAGCCCACACGTTGACACCAGTTGACACTGCACAGGCGTGGGGAGGTGTGTGACGTGTGTGCTATACCAGCTGATCACTTGTCAACAGTATAAGCATCGACAAAGTGTAGGATAGATCTATCATTTAATGTAATTTTGTTAGAGCACTAATTTTGTCACATGCTCGGGGGACTCGCGAACCTCCTTTTACCATTTTCGCAAAGAGGAGATATAATAAGAGGCGTCACTCGACAAGGACAGAAATAACCTATGGAAATCACTAGACAACCAATTTAAATGCCCATTCGGCCCCATTCGGCAATGATCGGTAAACTTCGACAATAATCAGCCAACTGCGGTAAGGTATATTTAGTCGATTTGAATATCTCGCTCGAATGTACAACCAATTTAAATGCCAAGGTCAAGCAAGGACTTCAAAGGTTCCGCCCGGAGTGACGCCTCTTATTATACCTACTCTTTGATTTTCGTGTCGCATACAACGTTATCAATTCCGAGTGAAATTCGATACTTCTGAAAAGTTAGCCCCTCATCGTAGTGTATATATCAGTTTCTTTTTTATGCATTAGTTTATATTATTTGTTCATCAATTGACAATTTATAATAAATTAAACAAATTTGAATGACATTTGTTTTTTCACCTAGCTCCTCATTTATATTTTTTTTCATTATTCACCTATAATTTCATGTGGAATCGATCGTTTGTCGTTTGTACATCTTTGTTCGCTCATTTTTATTACTTGTTCACAAGCAATAGTCTTTTACTTAACATTTTTAATGAATATCTATGCGTCATCACTTGAACCCACAATCGCGCATGCGCGTACAGGAATCGACGGTCTCCGGCCAAAGAGTAGGTATAATAAGAGGCGTCACTCCGGGCGGAACCTTTGAAGTCCTTGCTTGACCTTGGCATTTAAATTGGTTGTACATTCGAGCGGGATATTCAAATCGACTAAATATACCTTACCGCAGTTGGCTGATTATTGTCGAAGTTTACCGATCATTGCCGAATGGGGCCGAATGGGCATTTAAATTGGTTGTCTAGTGATTTCCCTAGGTTATTTCTGTCCTTGTCGAGTGACGCCTCTTATTATATCTCTTCTTTGACGTAGTCACAGCGCGAAGCCCCCCCCACTCCACAAGAATCGCGCGATCCTCACGGGAGGCGCGAATGTGGCCGCGACCGCCAAATTGCTGGGTACCCGTGAATGAAGATTTTCGCGTGTAAAAAATTTACGGTTTCACTACAAATATCGCGGCGCGACAACGGATAGGCCCAATACAATCGCCTGTAATAACAGTATGCAATAGTATGGGGCCTATCCGTTGTCGTGCCGCGATATTTTTATAGCATGGAAACTGAAATGTTGAAGGAGGATTACGTACAAAAAGAAGTGAAATCCCATCAAAAACATTTCATTTAAAAAATAGAGCCGAGTCTCGTGACTCTTTACCCATAAAAAGTTGTTAGATGTCATGTAGAGCCCAGTCTAGCGCTCTCATTAACTCCGACAATTTCATTCACAAATCACTCCAAGTCTACAGCTTTAGTTATCTTTAGTTATCTATGACAGTAATACCAAAATGCTTGAAACACTTGTACCAATCACTGTCACCCAATTAATAAGTAAAAAGACTTAATGCATCGTTGAATTCGAATCATTATTACTTTCTACGATGCTTATATCATTTAAAATGTTATATTTTGTTATGTTAATAGCTTAAATATTACAATTATAGCATTGTCTTTGATGCCTTGTTTTTTCTTTCGCTAGTAAGAAAGTCATTGTTTCCATTCTCCTAATATCTGCTTAAAATTTTTTATCGTTTTATTCAAATTAACGAAGAAAAAATTAAGTACTGTTTTTTGTATCGTATAAATAACAGTTTGAAATGTATGCTAAAATTTTTTAATGCATCATTTTATAAGATTTATTCGTTATTTTACGTAAAATAGCTCAGGGTGACAATAATTGGGTAGGTAGCAATAATTGGGTCCTTTACCCTATGAAGTAAAGTAGAGTTAAGCTAGAACTATTTTTAGCATCAATATTAACACCTTTATACAGAAGCATCTCAACAATCTCTGTGTCACCATTTCTAACAACAAAATGATGTGGAGTCTCAGAAGGATTACTGTTTTCGCTGTTCACTCTGGAACCATTTGTTAAAAGTAGTTTGGCAATCTCTGTCTGTTTCTCCTCAATAGCAGTGCGAAGTAAAGCATAACCATCTGACCATTCTACTGTGTCATATAGACTGCGAGAACTAATTATTTCTTTTACTCTTTCTGCTTTTCCTTCAAGAACTGCAGTCTTTTAACTGTCACATTCGCATGTATATGCCGAACATGTGTCATTTTTCGTGATTTTCCGTTAATAAATTGTTGCTGATTCCGTAATAAATTCAATCTCTTGCCGGGCGACGCGAAACGTATGCACTTACTATCAGTGGGTAGAAAATAATTGAAACTAATGAATTGCTCTACTTACTAACGGTAAATACGTATTACGGAATGAAACAGGTTAAAACCACAGACGAAGTATAGAATAGATAGATCTTGCATCCAATGTAAATTTTTGTACAAGTATTGGCGATTCTAGAGCCCTCTTACCATTTTGCCGTGTTACAGATATTGCACACTGTGCGCAGTAGAACACTATTTGCCGCCAAAACAATCAACATGATCATACCGATAAAAAGGTACTGTTATTTATTTTTACGATTACTTTAAAAGATTTTGATAAATTGATTCTGGGCTTTATGCCATTTTAAAGAGATGGCGAACTTGAAGAATGGGCTATCATTGAACTGCAAGGAGATTTGAAATTCGATTCTGCAGACACTACGAATAAGTTCATCGCAGATCTACACTTTTCAAAAACTGGTACACCAATATTGATCATTGGCATCCACGTGTTGCACGGCAAAGAAGTACCGCTCCCAAAACCATATGCTGTTTTAGAGAAAAAGGATAATGGAACGAGTGAAACACCAGACAATTCTGATACAAAAACTGAATATATTGTAAAAGCTATTGTCAAAATGAAATTAGTGTTTAGATCAAGACCGAAACCTATTATAACAAATGTTCCAAAGAGTAATTGAACCCATTTTTATTATTCACAATGTACTATAGCAGGGGAGATAATTTCAACGCATGGCTGTAAAAATTATTTATCATTAAAATCATTTATCTTCTTCAAAAGTAATTTCAAACAGGTGTAGAAAAATTTCCATCTTTTATTTCCTTATTGCTTTAACTTACAGGTAAAAAATATTATCCTACATTGAATTATAAATATAATTGAAACTATTCCTTCATTTCTCCTTCTTCGTCTTCTTCTTCCACACCCCTTATGTACATTACATTGTTACATCTGATCAGAACTTCGCCGAGGTTTCCGGTACAGTTTCCATCTATGTGTTCCTCGGTGTTGGCCAATTGCAAATTCATATAGCCATCGACAGATACAAGGTACCCCTTGTATTCGTGGCCCCATTTTAATTTAACCATGACAGGTTTACCCGTCAAACCATTTAGAAATGGTTTGGGGTTTATGGGCATCGTAGCAGCCATGGTAGCAATCTTGAAGCCGCTGTAAAAAAAATATAACCCGGTGCAGATATTCAATGAATAATAATATAAATTACGTTATAAATCACTAATAATATAAATGAACGGAAACGTAAATTAGTCCGAATACCAGAGAAATATTGATCGACGTATTATTTGATAAAAATTTAACTCAGCATTGAAAGTAAGGTTATGTGTACAAAGCGATTCTTTACGTGAAAATATATCTATTTTATATACACGCATTGTAAGATTATTTCTAATTTATCACGTAAAATGTGTGTACTTACGTATTTAAAACAGGTAAAGAGAGAAAACTTGGAACTTTCGTTCACGCGTGCGAAGAAGCGTTTTGTTTTGAAGCGACCTGCAATTGCGTCTAGTGAATGGCTGCCACTACAATGGCGAAATAACTAAAACTTGTCAAAAGACACGTAACAAGACTTGTAAACAATTGTCATACGCAAACGCTATTGCAGTTGCTCGTATTATTTATAAATTGAGCAATATCGGTGCCACAGCTATCAGCGAAATTCAGTTAATTATGATTTAGGTGTCTAGCCAAAAGTGCTGAGAATTCGTCCGTCCTATAGAAGGAAATTTGCATTTCATTCACAATGAATATTCTACCAAAGAAAAGGTACGATTAGTGTTCTCATATAAATTTAAGCAACATTCTCGGATTAAAATGTGAGCCGTATATATTGTTACTTTTAGATGGCACGTACGTACCAAGGAAAATATCGCTCGTGTAAGACGAGACGAAGCACAAGCTGCGGAGGAAGAAAGAATCGTACAGGAGAGAGCTCAAAAAGCCGTGAGTATAAGACGAAACACAAAGCCATCCGTTATTTGCGCATATGATAGTTTTCACTTCGAAAATTTATTGCTTTGCATTAGGAAACTGAAGCGAGGATCAACTTCTTGAGGGACAAAGCGAGATCGAAGTACGATGGACGGGTGGAGACATCGAAGATCGAAACAACTGCGTCTACCTCGAAGTGGGAGCATGTAAACTTTTTCGCCGATCTTGAAGAAGGAAAGATTGATTACAATAAGCCGAATGTGGAACATGAGAAAGAGAAGAAAGAGGAAAGGGAGAAGTATGAGAAGCAAATTGGCTACCTTACGTACCTTGGGCAGGACACTAACGAAGCAACGGGCAAGAAGAACTGGTATGACGAATTACCTATGAGGCTGAGGGATCCAGAGAAGAAAGAAATAGAAGTAGAGACGAAAAGAAAGTCTTTGGACGACCCGATACATGATATTAGAAAGTACTTGAACATTATGGGAGCTGGTTCAGTGGACAGAGCATCGACGGCGAAAAGAGAGTCCCTCAAACGAAAGCGCGAGGACGGCGAATCGGAAGAGAGCGATTCGACTCATAGAAGTAGTAAATCTTCGAAGAAACACAAGCATAAGAGATCTAAGAAGCATAAAAGAGAGAAGCATAGAAATAGAGAGCAACAGAGGATAGAGACACCTGCTACAGATATACAGAAATTGAGAGCCGAAAGACTATTAAGAGAACAGAGTGAAAAATTAAGAACAGAAGCGTTGTTGGCTAAATTGAGAGGAGATCCAGTTCCAGTGGTCGCTCCAGAAACGCCTAAGCCTACTATCAAGCAGAAATATAATTCACAATTCTTCCCTGAAATCGCCAGGCAGAATGCTGAAAAGACACCTAACGTACATTCGACGAGGCAATAGTGTAAGTGTAAAATCATTGTTGTCGCAGCTAAGTAAACATCTACTCGTGTACAGATGTTTAAACAATGCTTTATGGCGCTTATGTTGAGTTCTTAGTGCTAAGAATAAAGTGCAGATGACTCGGTTATTAAATGTAAGACTCCCGAGAAAGTTGCGTTCTGTAAAGTGCAATAAAACACACTACTTTTACGAAGTGCGAATAAAGAAATGTCAAAGTAAGGAATAGTTGAGTTATTGGCGATTGAAATGCCCGACATCCTCGCAATTGTGCTCCGACTATGCTAAATTTTCGCAGTATCACGTGACGCAAGATGGTGGAATATCACGGGTCTCATGGATAATGCGTTAAAATTTGACGTTTATGTCATTTTTTCAGTATTCTTGTTCGTCGTTTGACTGAAATTTTTTGCCGGTAAGTGAGAGCTTTCTCCTCTGTGCGCGATACATCGTACGCTCCGAATTCGATATTCGAAATCCCGTTTGAAATCTCGAACCAGACGCTTGCAACGCGCGAGTTGTTTTCGCGAAATATGACTTTCGAATTTGAATAGCCGTGAACGCGCTGGATCACGAATAAATGACGGCTCGTGAAATTTTTTATTTCGCAAAGTAAAAATATCATCGCTTCGCTTCAGATGTTATTGAGAAAATTACATTTTTAAGTCATGTTACTGATCGACCATGAGATAACCTCTTCGCTAATGTACACGAATACCGCCGTTTTGAAATACAATGCCGAGTAATTTTTACATTCCCTTGGTTTTATACGAATACTTGCGTCTGGCATGCTTTACAGAATATTTCAATCGGAAAAGTAATGTGTAACTTAAGTAAACAAATATTAAGTTACGTAGCTGAGTGGGATACAATATGATCTATATATATACATATGAATGAATTCTACATAAATATTTGTATGTTATCGATAATATATATTCAGAGATTTAAACATTTTACTTTTTCAATTTCTAACTGCGCTAACTATCCATTTACATTACAGGCAAGATGTTACTATTAATTTGAATATCACTCATTTTCACCGCTATGAGTTAATTGAACATTATCACCATGAACGAAGAAACGAGCGTCGAAGATTCTTCCTATTTAAGTTACGAAATAAATGGCACCAGATACATTCTGCAAACCATATCGGATCCAGCCGTTGACATATTAAAGACCGCAACAACTAACGAAGCGCAGAACGCAATTAATATCATAGATGAAGCTCAAGTGGAGAAAGAGGAGGATTCGATTTCTTTGGTTTGCTTGGACGGACAAGTGTATGCTTTTCAGAATGGGGAATTACAAGAATTAGATCTCAGCCAAGTCATGGACCAGAACGATCTGCAAGAAAAGACAGTTTTATTGCCTAAAGATGTCGACAACTGCGACCAGCAATATATCACTAACGAAGATTTAGTAGTTAGAAACATCAGCGAGCAGTCACAGGAGCAGTATGAAATTGTCACGGGGCAGAACGAAAAGAATTTTATTATGGAGAAGCACAATGTGAACGCTAATGATTTTGTAGAAGTTGTAACGGCATTCAAATGTAAAATATGTACTTACACGAGTCAAGATAAAACACAATTGTTGCAGCACTTTCAAAAGACCCATGTTAATCCGAAAGTGGACGTCGAGGTGTGTTTTTCGAATTACTTCTCGTGTACCAATGTTTGTATTCATATTACGATACTTACGTTTTGCAGATAAAAGAGGAGTCCAGAAATACGGATGAAGTGAAATTGTTATACATGTGCGGAGAATGTTCTAATTGTTTTCCTTCCATAGAAGATTGTAAAGAACATATGATAAATGTAAATATTCAAGATACATTAATTTTACTATGAGCAAGTTAAACGCGATAATATCGAGTGTTACAAGCGACGATGCTTGTTTTAGGATCACCAGTTGACGGACACAGGCTCCAATAAGGGCGGTAAAGAAAATATAACGGACGATTCAAAAGATTCTGTCTTGTTGGACGAATGTATCGGACAGGGTGTTGAAAATAATGATATAAAGCGTCAAGTTAAAGTTCAGAAACCTTTAAGTTCTGAATATATGCTCAATAAAAAGATGATCGAGTTGATGGAGAGAAATATAAAGTGAGGGAAACTTTAACGTAATGGATAAGGGTATGAATTTCTTTCGCCTTTACTCACGAGCGATATATTTTCCAAGGTGTTCATACCGAGGGTGTCCCTATAAATTTACTACGGAGGAAACGATGCAGCAGCATGCACTTTGCCACACGGAATCGCAAAGCGGAACAACTTTCAGATGCACCATTTGCCGTGATATGAAATTTACCAAATGGAGGCAGTGTAGTTTACATTTATGGAAGAAGCATCAAATCGGTCAGTATTCTAAACCAATACCTAAACACGAAGAATACTCTAGTAGAATTAAAACTCTTTCTTTCTAGACATAGGTCTGTTTACTTGTAAGATATGTAAAGCATATAAAAGTGCGACAATGGTGAAGCTGCTGACTCACATGCGGGTGCACAGTGAGACGCGGGAGTACGAATGCTCCGAGTGTGGCAAGTGTTTCAAGCAAGCCAGTCAGCTGCGCAATCACAGAGTTATGCATTTAGATCGCAAAACGTTGGAAGTAACGCGTTGGTATACTTCGAAGAAATGTGATATGTGCGGAAAGACTTACGCTAACTCGAAGTGCTTGAAAAGTCACATTCAGGCGGTTCATTCGAAGCTGCGCCCGTACGTTTGTAACGTTTGCGGGCATTCCAGTGCTAGGAAAGCGATGCTGCAAATGCACTTACGCCAGCACACGGGCGATAAACCTTTCAGTTGCGAACTGTGCGAATACAAGACTGGAGATCACAACACGTTGCGACGCCACATTATGCAGCACACCGGTACGTTGCGCATCTTTGTAAAGTATGAAATTGTACGTAAGGTATGTAAACACTATAAGGGTAAATGATTGTTGCAGGATTCAGGCCGTACAAATGCCCGCATTGTTCGTATACCGCGATACAGAGTAGTAGTTACAAAAATCACTTGAAATCTAGGCACCCGTTACTGTCTGGTTTATTCACGTGCGACTTGTGCCCTTTTAAAACTGTTAAAAATGAAAGTTACATACAGCACGTGAGAGATCACGAGAAAGGATTGATTAAAGCAAATGTGCAGAAGAAAGGTAACGTTCGTTTTTTCCTCGCTTTGTTGTAGATTTAAAGTGTTTGTACTCATACTTGCTAACATCGAATTATTTTGTTTAGATGGCGAAAATGTTGAAGTTTTCCCTGGTAATATAGCAGCGGCGCAATTAATTTATAGCTGCCTGGGTGCCTTCTCGAAAGTCGGAGATACTTTAGAAGCAAACTTAATGTCTTCCTCAACGTCTGCGGACGGTACATCACAAACGATCACGATACAAATACCATCGAAACACCTCGAAGGTTCACTGCCAACAAGAGAGAGCGGAGCTAAAAATAATTCAACTATAGAACAAGAAGATGAAGAAACGATGCATTGTTTTTTAAAAATTCCAAGGGAAGAAGAAGAGAGTATAGATACTGGCGGCATAACTATACCCGCAGAGCCCGAAGAGTCGGTTGCGACGACAATTAATGTTGATACATGAGAAATATAAAAACGTTAATTTAGTAAAAGAATACTTCTGCATGTTTTGAAAATAACCGGGAATTTATACTACAAAAGTGAACGAAGAGATGCTAGTCACGCGTTACTTAGATCCTACGAATCAAATTGTTTTTTTTTTAGAGAAAAAACTAGAAATAATGCTTTAATTTTTAAAAAAAATGTAATTGTGATACTATTTTTTGAAATTGTACATCACGTTTGCGATCCAAACATTAATAAGTTTATGTTCTATTTTGAAATAATGAAGTAAGTTTTGTATGTTATTTTAAAGTAACGAAAACGTATTTGTTTTTAATTATTTCATTAAATTAACAATCTTATGTTCACATTAACTCGGAGAAAACTTTGCTCTGTTTTCAGAAAGTATTTCGAAACCCAAAAGAATGAAAATTGGTTTTCAGATGCAACTTTTACAAAAATTTATAAACATACTTTGTTATGTATTAGAGCATCTTTAATATTTCGAATGTATTTATTGATAATTAATAGTAAATTAGTAGAAGTGTACATAAAAATTGTAAAATAATAGTTTGGAAACTGTTGTAAAATGTAAATTACAGTATCTCATAGGGTTCACAGTAAGATTAAAATGATATTTTACATGATCGACTAAAGAGAAATTACTCTCGTTTTCTTTACTTAATTAACCATCAGGCAAAAATAACACTTATAATTACTATGGAAGAATGAATTGAAATATCTCTAAAAGTGTTCACATATTAGTTGTTGAATTTCACAAGTATATCCCCACAAATTGAGAATTCTATATCAATTTGCTTAAGTGCAAAGTCTGTGAGTGTGGTAACTGGCGAAGTTATAAACGCGTGATCCTTACAAAAGAATTCGATAGGAAGATTTAAAAAATATATCGGTAAATTATAATGTACAACACGATGTCTTTTTATATGCATTTTGTAAGGAAACGTTGAATGAAATAAAAAAATACTGCCTCTCTTGGAGTAGCCTAAGCAAATTGATACCGAGTTATTTACAGCTAGTGATTCAATAAACGTGAGAAGCTCCCCTTTTTGTTTTCAAGCGGCTGATGCGGATCATCTTCTCTTAAATTACACATCATATCACAACTAACAGTCCCTGGGCAGTTCGCCATAATAGGCTGTTAAAGCTAATAACTTTCGGTCAAGAAAGTTCTGCTCCACTTCTACACCACAACCTACTCCGGCTAGCATGGCAAGCTGCAATACGTAACATAGGTGTATGAAAAAGTGAGGCATATAATGCACGTAACGTTATACAAACACGAGATATAAAAGCGAAGACGTTTCCGAATTCCCTTGGTTTGTAAATTACCTGCACAGTATCTACATTTCTAGGTAGAAAGTAGGCCACATGTTCTGTGATTCCCTTCGCTACTTTAAATATATTTACTCCACCAACGGGTTGCATAATGCTATTGAGATCAAAAGTTTCCTCTTTGACATATTCAGGCCCTCCCCACGGAGGGCTCAGAAACACAACGTCTGCGATCAACTTTGGCGCAAGCTTAAGGAAATCCCCAATAATGAATTCTATTCTGTCGCTAACACCGTAAACCTGCGCGTTGTTTCGAGCGAGCTCAATTTTAGCCGGATCTATGTCTATTGCGATCACTGTAAAGAAACATTACGGATTAATCTGAGATCCAAATGAACGTATTGGCAAACATACCCCTTTCACACGTAACGGCAAACTGAATAGCATTTCCTCCTGCACCACAAAACGCATCGATTATGGTATCGCATTTGCACCTCTCTGCTATGTGCTCGGCAACCTTCTGCGGTGTTACGGAAAACCAGCTCTCTGAAAGGAACATTTTTCTATACACATTAAGCCTACGTGCGAATATTAATGAATAGCTCATGAAACGATTCACTTTTAGTTTCCTAGCGATGACATATCTTCGTTGTTCTATAAATACCATTAAAGGACATACCACGATCCAGTTTAATGCCTCGATCAAACTTGCTAAATAGCCGATACCTCTTTAACCAATATTTCGTTAAAGCCTTGTCATTAACTATTTCTACCGGCAGGCTTGTGTTCCTCTTAGACTGCTTCCTCCGTTTCCTCTTCTGTATCTTCTTCCCACTGTCTTCGTCGGATAGCTTGATACTTTGCATTTCGTTGTGATTATATTTCTCATCTACGTCCATATCAGTGTTCGATGCTTCGAATTTCTCATCCTCTATTTCAAGGAACTGATTCTCCGACATACATTTCGTAGGATTGTTTTCTTCTTGCACGAAGTATGCATTGCTCTCTATCTCGACGCTTTTAACAGCATCGTCCCGTCCATCGGGCACATTCAAAAAATCATTCACATCATCGACCGGCCTTTTATCTACACCCGATTCCACCGAACTTGTGCTTGGCTTACTAAATACAAGTCGCTTCGCTTCGAATTTCGTCTTAAGACTAGGATCACATTCTTCGTCAGAACTTGTGAATTGTGCTTTGTAGGAACCATCTTCAGAGAGTTGTAAATCTGTTTCTGCTGATGGTAGAACTGGGCAATATGATAGATAATGCTTTACCTTGGAGAAACAGAAAAAAATCGGTTAACGATTCCCCTAAACATATCTGCCATTGGTATCAACTAGAATCTAATCATACCTTGTCTATAGTATTAGTAATTTCCATTCCATTATCGTCGAAGTAAATATGCTTGCTTACAGGCTTGGGTCTGTAGAATTTCATTTTCAATTGCCTATTTTGTAGTCTGATATTTCTTTTCCTGTACACCACTTCCCCTTGCAGTTTAGACTCTTGGTAGTCTTCGTTGAAAGCGTAACCCATTAATGAAAATCCCTTCTTCACTTCTTCTAGACCATCTCCCGTCTCATCATAGTCGGCCTCGTGGCTAAAAGGAAAGTATACATTTATTGTCCTTTCATTTTTATCTGTCAGAAACAAATAATACTGTACCTTCGTTTCAATGGCGTGGGTTTACTTTCATTCGGCTCATCTCCATCCCCGTTGTTAGAATGTTTCTGACGAATACAATTATTGCCACTAGTATCATTAGAAATAATTGCACTATTTTCAGTTTGTTTAACAAAAGGCTGGCCGTCGCTTTTACTCTCCGGCGGGCACTCGTTTTCATTAGCTTCTCCGTTTTCTTCCATGGTAGCTTCATTGCTATCTGGTTTCATTTTTAAACTCTCAATGAGCCGTCCTACCGACTCCATGATCAACCGTTTCTTTTTCGTCTTCTCCTTCTTGCAGTAAGACAAATTCTTGTTAGACGCGTTCTTATTTTCAGAGCCATCAATTTCGTTAGTTCCATCTGCTTCTATTTGTGTAAAATCTTGGTCCATACTTTCGTCACTTTCTTCCTCCTTCGCGTTATGCTCGTTTTGCTCCTGAATGCGTTGAACAGTTATCTCAGGCCTCTCCCTTTTATAACTCCCTATGAATAGTTCGTAGTGCCTATGGTATTCCATTTGGAAGTTCTCCTTCCACAAATGCTGCCAGTACTTGTCGTTGTCTTCAACCGTGTAGTCGTTATCTTGGTCGGAGCTGGTGCTAGTCACGTTGCTTTCGATGGAGCTGGTTACAGAACTGATGAGGCTAAATGAATGCATAGAAATCGAGTCGCAGCTGGAGCTAGTGAGAGTCATTTTCGTAACGTTCGTCATCGAGTCTGACGTCGCGTTCGTTTTAGCTATCGACTCGTTAATGGAGTCGCATCTTGTTAAAAGTCTTTCATCTTCCGCGTTAGACTGTTGATTGTAGCTTTCTTCTATGCTATAAGGGCTCAACGGATTCCACCCGTCCCCAGTCTCCGGTGAAGTTTCCAGATTCGTCATCTTTCTTCTATTCTCCTCTGCATCCTTATCGTTTATTTCTTGCTTACTTATATCCTCAAATGAAAAATTAACGCTATACGTGTCTTTCGCTTTTATTTCGTTATCACTTAAATTATTACTTTTATTAAATATCCCTTCGAAATTTGAGCGACCAAGTTCACAGTTTCTGTGCGCTTGATTAGGAAAGCATGTGTTTTGTTCGGAAAATTTCTCTACGGGTTCTTTTACCTCCGATCTCTCATCCCCTATCAAATGAGCATTCTGCTGCAAGTATTCCGGGTTTATATAGTCCGCATACTTTGCGATCCAGGATGTCCAAATCAATTGTTCACCGTTCTCGGACCAATACTTCTCCCACGCGATATTCATCACGCTCTTTGTTCCAGAATACATCGAGTACGGATAGACGCGTGAATTATGATTATATGTATACGTGACGTTTCCTTTGTGAGCCTGCGAATTATTAGGTGAAGTATTTTTCAAGGCGCTTTGTACCTCAGAATCCTTGTCTCCTAAAATAAACGACGGGCTCTCTGTATGAAATTTCTTCTCGCTACGACTGGATGGATTAATACTTAAATCTTTTATGTTCTCTGCAAGATGATGATCCGACAAGTGAATGTCTACTATTTTCGAACCATATTCTAAATGCTTCTCTTGCTGATTCTGCGCAAGTCCATTCACTTTTTCAAATCCATCTTCCAGCTCAGTCTCTGTAGTTTGAAAAGTCTTTCCGTAAGATGCCAACAGGTTCTGTATACTTTTTGCCTCGTGCTGATCATGATACTCGGACAGGTCGGCACCCGAATCCGACTGGTGCAGACCCAGCTTCTGCGTGAGGGAATACGCGTTAGGACGATGAGCAGAGTCACGAACAGAGTCATGTTCGTCCGTGGAATAATTGTTGTCCGTGTGCGAAGCGCTGCAGTAACAGCTCACTGGTTCTTCCTAATTTTACGGAAGAGAAAACATGCGCCCGTTCAGATATCATATGATACAAGGATCTAGCATATATACAGTGTCACCAAATTGAATTTGAATTAACTAAATACTTTGGCTTAAGAAGAAAAGACAATCTTACATCGTGCTTCTCGATAGACTGTGCCTCTATGGTAGACCTTTTGTGAAGGTCCAACATTTCTCCGACACAATCGCCATCGACAATTTCATCTTCGCTTGCATCCCCTAATGCCTCGTCGGTATAAACTTCTGGGGATCTGGGAAGAAAAGTACAACGATACTTTCGTATTACATTCCTTCCTTATAAAGACACATCTGCACGGCTCGTATTTTACGAAAACTGTGAGCTTAACAAGGGATAGTATCTTGTTTCTTATTTCCGTGAATTTCCACGTGGTGCTGCTTTCGACGATATTTCGCGAATTTACAATGACGGAACAAAGAAACGGGATTATTAATGGATCGTTCTCAAACGAAATGATCTCTGAGCAGAAAGGGAGAGGCGAAGGCTTCTACCTGTTGCCATAGATTCGATATACCTTCAGCGAGGAAAAGCATAGTTTTGGGTTTAAGAAAAAATACTTTCTGACCCCGAGACATTTCCGCGCGTGTCAAGGTTAGGTCATGTGTCATAGTAGTGATCGATAAAACGTAAAAATTGTGAATTTTCTGAAGGACAGTGAAATCGGTGCTCGTATGGGATATGGGGGGTAAGACTGATATTTAGAAGGATAAAGTCATATGCTGTGTGGGTGTATTTACCGCACGAACACTCTGCTGCAAAGACAATAAATGTAAGTGTCAGGGTCAGGGAAACTTGTGTGTTGGCCAATATACACATCGGCCAATGGTTCCCAAACGTAGTCACTCATATCGAACATAATGTCTAACTAGCTACTTGTTCGTGAATCGTCACACCATCCACACGTCTCACGCTCAGATTTTTACAACTCCCCCCATGTAAAAACAATCCGCCATTTCTTCTGCACCACACCATCGCGAAGTTACTCGCGATCATCGTCCGTACTGATGATGGCCAATCGATACCTACCGACCCTTTTAAGCCAGCTTCGAATCTCTGGAACGTTCCACGAGAGCGATTCCATTTTCGGATCTTAATTCTCCAGTGGAATTAGTAGATCAAGTTGAAACGTCATGTAATCTTGTACATTTTGAGTTGAGGTTAAATACAGTTGTTGGCTAAAGTTATCTGTAGTAGATAAGTTATCTTCAGTAGGTAATACGCGCGCAAACATACCTATTGAAGGTCGGTACAGGGGCGTGTTATCACAGACCAGGTATAGAATAGACCTTTCACTCTTTTGTCTTCGGTGTCACCGTTCTGAAGTACCGATATTCTGAAACAACCACTGGTTTTCGAGCGCCCTCTCGGATTTTCGAGTGGTGGGTGCGGGAAACATAATGTATTTCTAGCATTGACACAGGTAAAGCTGCTGGTATCATCGAGAAAAGTATAGAAGCTGTATTATACAGGGTGTCCCACTAACTCGGTTCACCTCAACTATCTATTATTTCAAGTAATAAGCAAAAATATTATTTATAAAAGTTGTCTGGTTGTAAGAAACACAAAACATGGTGAAACTAGATTCTTTACAGGGATAGAACGGATGTGGAGCTAAATTTTATTTTTTCAAATGGTCTGTCAAATTCAATAGAATAGCGAATTCTGAGTATGAAAGTACTAAAGTACATTAATCCTAAAACTCACTGTTTCTGAGATATTCAACATTGTCCATCCTATTACTTTGATTATGAAACATATTCGAAGCTATGTTCAGTTCATTTCGAATAGTCAACCGTTGAATGCAGAAATAATAAAATAAAACAATAAATACGAACGTGAAAGGACGCTTTTTTACTCTTGAAAGTATAAACATGCCATGTGAAGCGTGTGTAATAAACCAAATGAACAACACTTAATATAAATTCAAACATATTGAAATATTTATTAAAACATGATACAGAAATTAAACAAATAGTTCGAACAATTTTTTGGAAGTATTTGAAGCATTTATAGGGTGCATATTATATCGAACTCGATGCGACTTTGTTTTTCAGCTACCTGTCTTGCCTCTTTGAACTATTTCACACCTTCAAGGGGAAGGGGGACAGCTAGTCATAGTAGTGTAAATGATAGGGATGCACCACTACAGTGGTTCGCGCTATGTCGGTGTGCCATCCTTTCAATGGGACGGACTCAACCAGCGCGAGTGCAGCGAGCCTAAATTTTCTTATGTCAGGGGTCCCGTCCCGAGTCCTGCGGTCTCTTCTTTGAGAAATGATTCGATTTTCCTACTGACACGTGCAGATCGTCCCTCATAAAATTTTCATATTTTCCGGGGCCTATTCTTTCTCTCGCGTGATCGGCGCTTGTACTATTTGAAGAGCAAGCCAAAGGGGTACTTTTCATGTGTCATTTATTCATACTATAAAAAAAACAATTGGAATAAAATACCGGCAGCAAATAAGATTCATTACACATATAAGAACGAAATACTTATTTGGCCAAAACAACAAGAGGAGGTTTTGTTTATCACACGTACACACTCTCACGTTCTCTCTCTCTCTCTCTCTTTCTTTCACCTTAGCTGCGCAGTTACTTCAAAGTGAATCTGCCAATGTTAAAACATCAAAACATTGAAGTAATAGAGTTAACGGGATGGGCCACGTAAATGCACGCTCGTAATTTGTACTTGGGACCCTCCAAAAAGGTCGTTTTTAACGACGAGACGCGCACCCCAGCTACGCAAATGTTTGTCAAAAGTAAAAAGCAGGCCATCACGAGCAAGCGAATACTCGCCACGCGTACCTCATGGCGAGGTCAATCCCCCGTGGTGCCGTACCGAATTTTATGGCTTTCGACCCTCGAAGGGGTTGGAATACCATTAAGAAGTGAGAAATGTCCAGGATTTCCGTATTTCTCATCAGATCTCTGCGAAAACTGCGCCGATCGATTCCTTATGTTTTGCCGATGAAACTAACACCAAGAACGACGTAATTTGGGAGCATAATGAAGGAAATTAGATGAAAAATTGATTTTCATAAACTCCATTTAGCTTCGTTAAAAATAGCCTCATTTACAGGAAATTTGGTATGATTTTCGTCGGAAGAACATAAGGAATCCATTGGTGTCACTTCCAGATCGATACGATAAAGAATAAAGAATTATTTTTTTGCGAAATACGTATGAATCTACGGCCGACCGCAGCGAATTGAGGTCGGCGCCCCGCCGAAGTAACACCAATGCATTCTTTATGTTTTTCTGATGAAAATCATACCAAATGTCATGCAAATCGGACTACTTTTACGCAAGCAATTTATATATTTCCATAAATATATTAGGGTTTCAAATCTATAATGACAAACACATACGTTCTCGGGTTATAGAAAAAAAATGGGGAGTAGAGAATTCTCCATGATTTGAGGCAGGGAAAGTACATAGTTACTACCAAATAAGCTCATCCTTGTCAGGGTCCTCATCCGAACCGCCTAACAAGGAGACTGAACGACGTAAACCGAGAGTGAGTGAAAGTAACTGTTGTTAGAAACATTTTTTCTTAAAACCATTCCAAACTATTTCTCAATGTCTTGATGCTAGAAAACAGGCAAAAGTCGGAAGCTAAAATCGTTCCAAAATGAGAAGCAAAAATCACATTTAGTATCTTGACCTGCAGGAGTGGGTATCGTTTAAGGTGAGATCAGACGGCGCGTGAATCGGCGAACTTGCTCGGCTCGTGAAGTCAGTTTGGCGAGCCCCATTCAGCGATCCATGACCGATCAGACGGCGCGTGGCTTGGCGAGCTGGCTCGGCTCGTGTAGCTCGGCAAGTCGGCTTGGCGAGCCCCATTCGGCGATCCATGACCGATCAGACGGCGCGTGGGTTGGCGAGTTAGCTCGGCTCGTCTAGCTCGGCAAGTCGGCTTGGCGAGCCCCATTCGGCGATCCATGACCGATCAGACGGCGCGTGGGTTGGCGAGTTAGCTCGGCTCGTCTAGCTCGGCAAGTCGGCTTGGCGAGCCCCATTCGGCGATCCATGACCGATCAGACGGCGCGTGGTTTGGCGAACTGGCTCGGCTCGTGTAGCTCGGCAAGTTGGCTTGGCGAGCCTGGGCGAGCCGAGCCATGACCGATCAGACGGCGCGTGAATCGCCGATTCACGCGCCGTCTGATCTCACCTTTACAGTAGTTTACACCACTTGGGTTTTCCCCAACTACTTACCCGATGACCGTCTACCCAGATTATTGTTGTCGCGACGCGACCCCCTCAACCATTCTTTGCGCGCTGCCTGACTACTGACTCCTACCACAATCACACACCCCAAAAATCAGTCACACCAAAATCACGTCACACGTTACTCTTTCAAACAGTACTCGCTCCTACAGAACATACCTATCTGCTCATTCTTCACATTCATTGTACAGTGCGTAGAGAAATTATTGGTCGTTGCTCTTAGGGGGTGAATCTACACTTTTGGATCGGCCGACATTTGTAAAAAAAAATGTCCGCGAAATTGTCTATAACATTGAAAATTAATGTTAAATTTTTTGGTAAACTTGTTGAAAAGCTACCTCTTCGCCGATTTCAATGACCTTCACACATGTTGTCAAAGTCATCGTTCGGAACAACATTTCCCTTTAAACTTTTTGGCGGTCGGCTTTAGTTTACGAAATATTCGCAAAAAACTTTATTTAAAATTAGAATTACCGAGTTTAACACATACATCGGTTAGCTACCATGATTTACGTGCCCCCCCCCCTCCGCCCTAATCTAGCCTCCATGAATACTAATATCGTCGGCTATGAAACAGATTTATATATATTATGCCGAAAATTTTAAACAAAAAGTTTAAAGGCAAATGTTGTTCAGAATGACGACATTGACAACATATGTGAAGGTCATTGTAATCGGTAGCTTTTCGACAAATTTACCATGTTTTGTTACATCAACGTATTCTACGCGTTGAAAAGGGAAAATGTTTGAACAAAGCCATATGACGCAAAGGAACCCTTTGGTCAGGAAAAATTGTTAAAGATTTCGGAACGATTTGATTGTGTAGAGTTACACGTATATGTAGGCATGGATCCACCACTACTCTGCTGCTTGATACGAGACACATCATAAGATTACCATAATTTATTACTCATTTTTTAATTAGTTATTATAGGTAGTGTTCAAAATGATAAATGAAAGTGTATCTCTGTACACAGAGTATTCGGGGTACACAGTTGAAAAAAATTGAAAAAGTTGAAAAAGTTATATAAATCCATGTCCGCAAATAATTTATTAGGGAATTATAAGATAGCAGAGATTCGTTACATCGTAAGCGAAGTTGTATAATGCTTCTCCGTTGTATGGGTCTGTAGAGTTGCTGATTAATAAAGAAATGAAGAAATTTTTATTTGCCTTTTAAAAATGCTGTATTAATTTGAAATCGGGACACCCTGTATTTAAATTCTCACCACTATTATAACTTTCATTCCTACCGCTTATAGCGCTACACTCTTATTTCATGCTTAGCCGTTAACGTTGGATGCGACACGGAAATAGTAATGGGGCTCTAGAGCCCCAAAATCGAGTGACACGGAAGACAATAGAGTGAAAGGTCTATTCTATACCTGGTCTGTGGTGTTATCACAGACCAGGTATAGAATAGACCTTTCACTCTATTGTCTTTTGCACAGTCCAGGTATGACAAGTAGCATTTTTATTTGTTTTATTTGTTCTACATGCAGTTGCCTGTAAGAAAAAAATTGTAATAAAAAAAATTTTTAAAAAAAGCTTTTATTAAAATGTACTAAAAAAGAAAAAAATAATTTTGATACCGGCCTAAATAACTGCCTTAGAAGAGTTCACTCATATGGCCAACAATAAAAGCGTGGGGTGTATTCTTAATACGGTGAAATGAATATGTATTTCACCCTCACTGCGGGACGCCGACCTCGAATCGTTGCGGTCGACCGAGGATTCATACCTGTTTCAGAAATAAAATAATTCTTTATTCTTTATCGGATCGATATGGAAGTGACGCCGATGGATTCCTTATGTTTTTCCAATGAAAATCATACCAAATTTCATGTAAATCGGACTATTATTAACGAAGTAAACTTGAAATGATGTAAATCAATTTCGCATGGACTTTCCTTCATTATGGCCCGAATGCGTCGTTCTTGGTATTATTTGCATTGGCTAAACATAAGGAATCGATTGACGGCGTTTTTGCAAACATCTGATGAGAAATGCGGAAATCTTGGACATTTCTCACTTAATGGTATTCCAACACCTTCGAGGGTCGAAAGCCATAAAATTTGGTGACGCCCCACGGGAGGTTGACCTCGCCACGGAGTACCAGGCAGCATCTGTTTGACAACATTTCAGCATCTGTTCGAGGTGATACCTCCTTTACCCAAGCAGTCGCCGGAGCAAGGCAGGGACATTTCCATCCCTCTACAAGGAACACACAGCCTAGGAATACAATACCACAGGAAACTGAGACGTCTCCACATCCTGATATGCAACTACATCACCGAGTCAGACATCAATCGGATATACAACCTTCCTGGGTAGCTGAACTTAAAAGCGAGCTTGCAGAATTAGTTTCCTCTCAATTTAAAGCTCTATCGACGAGAGTGGCAGAAAACGCCCATAAGATTGATTTCATTCTTAGTACATTACATACAAAATAAAAATGTCCAGAAATTCTAGCATCACTAATCAGATTAAAATAGCAGCTATCAATGTAAATTCGATAATAGCCAGTTACCGTAGATTGGAATTGATACAATTCACCGAGACTTACAATCACGACGTGATATTATTGTCGGAAACTAAATTAAATAAGAACCATGTTATCACGTTTAAAGACTACGAAATCATCAGATGAGACAGATCGCATGCAGTGCAAGGGGGAGGCACTGCAATCCTTATTAAGAGAGGTATAATTTTTTAAGTGATTGACTTCCCGTCTTCGTCCAATAATGAGATTCTCGAATATACAATTATTAAGGTTAGCATGAGCAACAATACCTTCTTGTTCCTGGCGAGCGTCTATGCCAGGAACGACAATAGAAATCTCTTCGTCAATGAGATTGATGCTCTATTTCAAAGTCTCAAGTTGGACGATGACACAAATTTTTATGGAATTACTGGAGACCTCAATGCCAGACGCAAAGCATGGGGTGACTTCGCGGATAATCAACATGGCAAATATATGCGTCAATGGGCATCTGTGCATGATATAGATTATAAGTTGAGGTTAATAGTCCCGGCGTTTCCTACTTTTAAACCGGCTCAGACCTTCCTCGACGTCTGTCTGGCAGACTCGCGGCTGATTTGGCTTGATGATCTAAATGATAGGGCACGTACTTTACCGTATGACAGTGATCACTAAGCCATATCCCTGTCCTTCGAAGTCCAGAGCGACTCTTTCATTCTGGCTGGTCCACCAGAGCAGGGACGCAGATACAATTACAAAGCCACTAAATGGGACAAATTCGCACGAAGGATATCGGACCTGTATTTGCGCGACATACCAAATGACACTAATTTGACAATAACTGAAATCGACAATCACTTAGGTACAGTACATCACTGACATCATTGGACAGACTATAACTACATCGGTACCGATATACAAACATACCAATAGTGTTAACAAATATTTGAACCATAAAATCAAGAAACTTCAGAAAAATAAAAGTTATATTGTCTCTTTACTACATAAATTGCATATCTCGGATCCGGCCGCGAACCTTGAGGTAACGAAAGTGGCTAAAGCTACACTAAAAAAGCTATCGAAAGCCTTACAACGAGAACTTAAAACGGTTATTGAAAGATATTGGACCAATGTTATTAAAAGCATAGACTTCAGAAAATCGGATAATTTTTTTCTTAAGATTAACGCGATATTCAGACTCAAACAATTTACTGGTATAGGCAATATACATATCAAAGCAGATAATGATGCAATAATAACGAGAAGTGGCTGTGACTTAACAAATAAAACAAAAATAGATGACGAGTATATTCTTACTGCCCGTTCTGAGAAGCTCAACGTTATCGGAGCGTATTACCAGTCCATTAACTCACCGCATTTTCTAAATACTGACATGCGACTTAAACAGATAGTCGATACAAGAGCTGAATCGATAAAACTTGAATTTAACAATATCAGAGTTCAAAACGTAACATTGGTCCAATTTGGTCCCAATAACCTTGTCACTGACCCGGTGCTTGAGGATAACGATTTGCAGCCCTTTAGGAATCGAATAACTGTGAACTATATACTCAAAAAATTAGCAAATAAGACCTCCTCGGGGCTTGACTGAATCCCTCCGATTGTATTAAAGCATCTCCCAGTTAAAATGATAGTTGACTTGACAATTATCTTTAACAATGCGATCAATAGGAGCTACTTTCCCAAAATGTGGAAGGAAGCTAAAGTCTTACCGATCCTCAAAAAAGGGAAAAATCCCAACGATCCAGCTAGCTACCGTCCGATTAGCTTAACACCCACCCTGAGCAAGGTGTTCGAGGCGATCTTAAATGATACGCTGGTGGATTTCTGTGAAGAGAACAAGATCGTGCCAGACAGCCGGTTTGGCTTTAAACACCACCATTCCACCACGCTAATTTGAATTTTCCACATACATGGTGTGGGACATGATCACCGGAAAGAGTTTCGTTACTTGGGATGGCACTGACTTGTCATCTCTTAAATTTGGGATCGAGGAGGGTCTGCAGCAAGGAACTGTAAACTCGCCGTTACTTTTTAACATTTTTATTAGAAGACTGCCTGGACTATTTAATTTTAATCAACCCGGGCATCCAGCAACCTTGTCTTTTGCGGACGATATTGTGGTGTATCTAGCCGGTAATAGGGTGATACGCATTCGCGACGGTCTGGAAGCGGCCGTTGACAAGATAAATGGATATCTCACTACATGGAATCTCAAAATAAACCCTGCTAAATGCGAAACTATCTTATTTCGCAAGCCTCTGGTCAATCTAACCTCTAAGGCCAAAGCGGGCAGTACAGATTTCCAAATCTCAACACTTATTCCGGGCACGACCATCAGAACACAGATTCCACACAGTAAAGTCGTTAAATATCTGGGAGTACATATAGATTACCTACTTAGGGGCAACAAACACATAGACACACAATTAGAAAAAGCCAGTAAAGCTTTCATAAGCAATAGTAGAATCTTCCGCAACAAATACTTATCTAATAAGGCTCGAACAATACTGTATATGCTTTTGGTCCGCCTAATTATCACTTATGCTGCACCCGTCTGGTGGAATTTTAATCATACGAATGCTGAAAGATTACGTTGTCTGGAGCGTAGGTGCTTGCGTGCCTGCTTTGGGCTTTATAGATCCCAGAGTTCCGACTGGCAGCATTATATTAGAAATCAAGTAATTTATGACAAGGTAGAGATTCCACGCATAGACTTGTAAGATTGGTGGGCTGCGCCTTGTGGTGGTCGCGGTACAGCGGCGTACGTGAGGAAGGTGTCGCGCTGGAGAGATACGAGAGGGCCATCTGGCAATTGTTGCTGCGATAGAAATTCTGGGAAGACATTGGGACCAGGGTGGAGGGGTCTACCCTGGACAGCTCAGGAAGAGAGTCTAAAGGCAGGGTCCCACTAGTGCAACCGCGCGCCGCGCACGACGTTTTCGTCCACTTGAAAGGGTCTAATTTATGAGGCCGCGCGCACGAAATGGGCCGACGCTCTGCCAGGCGCGCACGCGAATGCTTGGCGCGCACGTCGGAGACAGTGGAAAAACTGGCCTCCTTTTCTATATCTTGTTTTCTTTATCTAAATAAAGCTAACGCCGGCGGTTGTGCCAGTAGCCGAAACAACGCCTTCACACTTCATACTACTTGAAATGTTTGAAGGGGTTTACTACGGCGCGGTCACCGATTACTGGAAAGTGTGTTGCAAATAAAATGAAAGTATTCAGTATTCTCGGCCAATTAAGTTTTTGGCGCCTCCCAAAATTATAATGTCGAGTCTACCTTTTACGTCGAAAAGGTGGACAAGATTTGTTCACTTCATTCCCCGCGGCCTCATGATTTTATGACCTTTCATATAACGAAATAACGTAGTGGTATACATCGTTGAATTGCCCCAACAAACGTTAGCATGGTATGAATAATGAAATATAATGTTTCGTTTAAAAAAACCAAGTTGCTCTTTAAATCTGCTCCATTCCTCCACCTGTACAAGAACTATCTATACCACATAATGTTGCCCTCCATATGAAACAACTTTCGTAACAACAATTTTTTAATATCTTCATTTCCTTGCGAGATATTCCACCGCATCCAGTTAAAACGGACTCACTATACAATTACAATTCAGTGTCACGTATCTGCATATATAGTGTATTACAATTATGATGTATCTAGAAACAAGTATACCTCTCACAGCAGTATAATTGTTGCTATTTACAGTAATAATTATCATGTCATTGCTTGCTTTAATATATAAACTAAATAATAGACCATAAAAACACGTATGCAAATTATACATATGTAGGAGTAAAGAGTACATTTGCGTTGAAACACACACATTTTTCCAGTCTTCTCGACGATGCGCAGCGTGCATTCGCGTGCGCGCGTGGCAGAGAAATCCCTGCATAGCGCGCACACGATCGCTTTCGACGCGCGGATCGTCGTAAAAGTCGACCCTTTCAAGTGCTCCAAACTCCTCGAAAATCTGAGAAACTCGTAAATCTGACCCGTGCGCGGCGCGCAGTTGCACCAGTGGGAACGTCTTTCTGCAACAAATCGGCCTTGTGCGTCGAAAAAAACGTGCGCGGCGCGCAGTTGCACTAGTGGGACCTTGCCTTAAGGAAAACCGTAGCCGAGTCCGCATTGGTGTTTGAGCGAGCGTTGTTATAAGAAATTTCCAACAGACTCCTTTATAATTGAACTAACCAGAGATTACCTTGCTAAGCTCCCAAGCATTGATAATAAGCTTCTGCGAGCTATTTCCTCACAAGATGACGCGGCTGCTTCCAGAGAGATTGCATCGGGATATGTATCTCCCCAAACATTTATATCCTGCGATAACTGGGGACTTATCCAGGATGCTTACAATACCCCATTGATATACCACTGGCGTCGCAACAAGGCAAACAAGCGTATAGCGCTCATCCCGGCTGACTCGATTTATGACACCAGCAAATTCAAATATTCAACAAAAGTACCTGATAGAGACCCTAATGACTTTCATAGACTTAAGTTTACTAGATACTGGTGGCTCAACGACACCAGCAAACATGTACCAAAGCTTACCGCACGATGGTAGTCCTCTAGAGGACCAAGTTAGAGCAAGGCCTGCTACAGTTCAAAGAACCCGCGGGGTCCACTGTTGTAAATATCTGTACATATGTTGATAGTGTATAAATCCTAGTTGTAAGTTTTCTTTAGTGCTATCAGATAGATATAGTGTTTTTTTTCTATTGGACATTTTTTCCACTCGTACCTATAGCACAGTGGTGCTTAAGACTGTGATCTCAAACAGAGTTCTTATTTTGCAATAATGTTTATTTTAGTACTTTGCAATATATAAGACTGTATGACTACAAGATTCGGAGGCGCTGAACATGTATTTTACCGGCGCTTGTGAACGGGAGGAAGATCAAGTGCTTGGTCGACACAGGCAGTTCGCATACGGTGCTGAAGAAACTGGTAGCAACGCGATTAGGGTTAGATATGTTTGAGGATCGAGAGCTCGAAATACGTGGATTCTCTGGAGTGGGGACTTATAGTAATTCATTTGCCGAGATAACTATTAAAATTATGGAAGCGACGGCAAAAATACGAGCTATAATAGTTGATTCGGAACAACTTAGCCACGAAATGATTGTCGGGCGAGATTTTCTAGATCAGGATCGCATAGCTCTAAGTAAGCGACAGGATAAAATTACGATAAGAGAACTACCGGAAACGATTGAGCACCGAGAAAGTACTGTAGACATTTGCGTGATTGAAAACGCAACGGATTTCGAGAATTTAGACATCGGGGATATTTCGGACACGGATATGATTGCATTCACTGAGATTATTACGAAATACCAGGACCGAATCACCACATCGATGGAAACTTTGGGAAAGACCGATGCAGTGAAGATGAATATTAAATGCAATACGGATACGGCAGTAGTATACCGACCTTATCGTATGTCTGATTCCGAAAGAGCATGAGTACGCGAAATTATTAAAGAATTATTGAAGAACGGAATAATAAGAGAATTGAACTCGCCGTACGCTAGCCCGATAATAATCATAAAGAAGAAAACAGGGGAATTACGGTTATGCATTGATTATCGCCGACTTAATGCTATAACGGAAAAGGATAAATACCCGTTGCCGCTGATCGAGGATCAAATCGACCGTTTAGGGGGTCATATATATTTTACAACCCTTAACTTAGCTTAGGGGTACTACAAAGTTCCAATGGACGAAGAGTCGATAGCGAAGACAGCTTTCGTGACACCAGACGGGCATTACGAATTCTTACGAATGCCTTTTTGATTAACGAATGCACCAACAGTTTTTCAGAGACTGATTAATCCCGTGTTAGGGCGGTTTCGTAATACAATCGCTTTTCCGTATATCGACGATATTATTATATCATCTACGACAAAGGCGGAGGGTCTAGAACTCGTGTTAGAAAAGCTACGGGAACATAATCTTACGCTGAAAATCAGCAAATGTTCGTTCTTGAAAACGAGTATCGAATATCTGGGACGAGAGATAAGTGCGGAAGGAGTCAAACCAGGACGAAGAAAACCAGAGGCTGTTTTACGAATGCCAAACCCTACGAATGTAAAGGAAATTCGCCAGTTTTTGGGTTTGTCCGGGTATTCTCGGAAATTTATTAAGGATTATGCTAGCCTCGTGAACCCCCATTGACAATGTTAACAAAGAAGGATACCCCTTGGACTTGGGGTAAAACTCAAGAGGAAGCAGTAAAGCGAGTAAAGGAAGCCCTAACCACGCGACCCGTTTTAGCCATTTTCGACAGCTCATTGAGGACGGAGTTGCATACCGATGCGAGCTCGATAGGGCTGGGGGTGATTCTCTTTCAATTTACGCCGGACGGGACGCGGCGGGTACCTAGTTGCCTATTACAGCAAGCAAACTACCGTGGACCAGCGCAAGTATCATTCCTACGAGTTGGAAACAATGGCTGTAGTTTTTGCACTTCGATATTTTCGCGTGTACCTAATAGGATTGCAATTTGTTGTTGTGACGGACTGCAACGCATTACGGACGACATTTACAAAAAAGGATCTCATACCACGGGTTGGACGATGGTGGTTGAAGATACAAGATTATACTTTTGCAATAGAATATAGAGCGGGAACCGCGATGCAACATGTAGATGCTTTGAGTAGAAATCCAGTATGTCAGGCCGAAGTATATCCGGTAGATATAACAGAGGCCGATTGGATTCTAGCCGCACAATTGCAGGACGACCAAATTAACCGGATTCGGAAAGTATTAATGGAAAGTGTTCGAAATAACGAGACCAAGCAGTATTTCGCCAACTACCTACTGAAGAAAGGAAAAGTCTATAGAAGATTAGATGGCGGACGTTCAGCATGGGCTGTACCGAAGTCGGCTCGATTTCAAATTTGCCGTCTATGTCATGACGATGCAAGACATCTCGGGTTAGAGAAGACGTTGTCGCGTATTCGAGACAATTACTGATTCGCCGACATGAGTGCATTCGTCAGGAAATATGTTAACGCCTGTTTAAATTGCGCGTATTAAAAACGGAACGCGGGGAAGAAGCAAGAGAAGTTGCATCCAATAGAAAAGACACCAATATCATTCCACACGATACATATGGTCAGAGTGAGTGTATTGACTTATTGTAGTGAATTAAGCCTCTCCGTTTCGCGTGTTGTCGGGTCTCTTTCTGTGTCAATTTTATCCTGTGGCTTGGACATAGTACTAGAATGACGCCTGTACACAAAAAGTGCAACGGTTGTGGATCTGCAGTCGTGAAGCCTGTCACTTGTGGGGATTGTGGTAAAATAAACCATGCGGGACCCACTTGCCTCGCTCGTACAGGTCACCCGTGGTTTAACGGTAGACTTTTAAACTGTCGTGCTGGATCCCCCACACCGCATGTTGTTGTTGATCCGAACGCTGCTCAGCCGGTAACATCGCAGTCGTCCTCACCGTCCATGGGTGAGCTAAAGAAATTTTTGAAGGAGGAATTTGATAAATTTCGTCAGGAACTGCGTTCCTATTTCAAATCGGAGCTCACAGACATCCGGAGCAGCATTGACGTTTTATCGGAACGTGTCCGGGTGTTGGAGGCCGACGGCCCATTGATGTCTGGCCAGACGTCGCCCGGCTCCCCGGTCCTTGATCAGGATGATTTAATTGGAGAAATCTCCGAAAGGCAGGTTCGAGCGAGCAACGTTTTAATTTTTGGCTTGCCGGAGCCAGAAAACCCTTCTGGTGGGAACTCTAGGGCTACCGACTGCGAGGAAGCGTTGGCTATTCTCAGTGGGATCTACCCAGGGGTAACGGAGGTGCGAAGGGCTCATCGTCTTGGGAAACCTAAGGGTTCTGCCTGCAGACCCTTATGTGTTCGTCTAGATTCGCCGGAGGATGCCTAACAGATCTTACGGAATAAGCACCGCTTTAAGGGGCCTTGTAAGATCTCGGAAGACAGGACTTTGTGGCAAAGACAGTCTCTTGATCGGCTGAGGGGGAAGCTGAGGAATCTTCACGAGAGGGGAGAGACGAACATGACCATCCGTTATATTAACGGAGCCCCCAAGATTGTTCCTGCCAGGCAACAGCGTGACACCGTGCCAAAAAACACCAGTGGAACCCTTTAGTTTATTTCCAAAATGTTCGTGGGCTACGCACGAAATTAGTCACTTTATTAAAATCGCTGCTTGCTACCCCCGTTACGTACGATATTATAATTTTTGTCGAGACCTGGCTGAACTCCTCAATATCCTCGCTTGAACTTGGGCTGGACAATTACACTGTGTTTAGGTGTGATAGATCCTGCAGCACTAGTTGCCTCTCCAGGGGTGGGGGAGTTCTTATAGCGGTTAGGAATACGTTACAGTGCTCTCAAATTAGTCTTAGCTGCGCTACGCTGGAGCAGGTTATCGTACGGGTTCATCTAGGTAGAAATAAACACTTGTTGTTGTGCGCTATTTACCTCCCACCTGCGTCATTGCCGTCCCTGTATGCACAGCACGTCGATTGCGTTACCGAGTTATATAACATGTATAGTGATGATGCTTTGTCGATTTTTGGTGATTTTAACCTTCCGCACGCGGTTTGGTTTAATGATAACGGTCAATCGTGCTTTAAGAAGGCGAGGGTCTCGTCCTCCGAATCCATGGCCATCGATCTTCTGCTGGGTGGCTGTAACTATTGTAATCTTGTGCAAGTTAATAATATTTTTAATGAGTTTGATGGCATGCTGGATCTCATCTTTGTCAGCGCTTGTGACGTGTCTGTTGATCGTGTTATTGATGCCTTAATTGTACCCGATGCGTACCACCCTCCGCTTTATGTATGTTATAGCGCATTGTTTTCCTCGCTCGATCTTTCGGATGACATTACTGAATATTATGATTATAGGCGGGGAGATACGTTTTAACGTATTTGAATAGTGTTGATTGGGATTCGGAGACCGGTGGTCCTGACCCGGATGGTGCCCTCAAAAGACTATATGATCATATTAGTTATGTCATCAGTGTTTTTGTGCCTGTTCGAACTGTAATGCGTTCTACATATCCGCGGTGGTTTTCACCAAGACTTATACGCCTGATTCGGGAGAAGAAGAGAGCGCATAGAGTGTATAAGAGATCTAATGCTCTGTGTGATTATTTCGACTTTTCTTCCCTTAGATCATTGTGTAAACAGGTTATGGATGTAGATTACCGGGCGTACATTGATCGTGTCGAGAACTCCGTGTCTACCAATGTAAAGAGTTTCCGGAATCATGTTAATGCGAAGCGAGGTTGTCCTTGTGTCCCTAGAAATGTGCACCTAGATCACGTTACTGCGTCGACGTACTCATTGGGCGCTGATTTGTTTGCATCTTTCTTTGGTTCTGTATATGCGCCGGTATCCGCTGGGGCGCCTGCGTTAAATTCGCTCCCGATCGGGGAGATCTATTCCAAGCTGAACTTGCTAGACGAGAGAAAAGGTCCGGGATTTGATGGGATACCACCTCTCTTCCTTAAAGAGTGTTGTTTTATCCTTGCGAGGCCCCTCTGGCATATCTTCAATTCTTCGTTAAATAGTGGGTGTTTTCCAGCACTCTGGAAAACCAGTATTGTCACCCCAGTTTTTAAGACTGGTGATCGCGCCGATGTCAGAAATTATAGGCCTATCTGTAAGCTTTCAACCCTGCCGAAATTGTTTGAAGAGATTGTAACGGACATACTTACGCCGTCTCTAGTCAATGTTATCTGTGACGAACAACATGGATTTGTTCCGCGGCGATCGACCACAACTAATTTGGCTGTGTATCACAGAGCGGTCTCCGATGCACTTGATCTGGGTCTGCAAGTTGACACGGTTTATACGGACTTTCGAAAAGCATTCGACTCTGTGGATCATCAGATCCTTGTTGGTAAATTGGCCTCATATGGTTTTTGTGGTCCGTTCCTGTCCTGGATCGGGAGTTACCTAACTGGGCGTACTCAGATCGTCAGGGTGGAAAACCATCTGTCCACTCCTGTTCCAGTCGGTTCCGGAGTACCCCAGGGGTCGCATCTTGGCCCTTTGCTCTTCATCCTCTTTATCAATGATCTTAAGGAGATATTTAGGAACAGCAGATTTTTAATGTACGCGGATGACTTAAAAATCTTCCGCACCATTGGGGATCAACTTCATGTTGACATGCTGCAGGATGACCTTAGGATGTTCGAGCGGTGGTGTATCAACAATAGGATGAGGTTGAACGTGGCCAAGTGTGTCCTCATTAGGGCACATAGGGCTGGTAGGGGTATAACTTCTTCGTACACTCTTTGTGATGCTCCCCTTGTGGAGGTAGCTGAGATAATGGACCTAGGTGTGACAATTTCGGCAGGGCTTGACTTTCGCAAGCATTATCAAAACATTACGTGTAAGGCAATGCGAATCCTTGGTTTTAAAGCGAGATTTGGGAAACATTTCAGAAGGCTTAAGTCTTGGAAGCTTTTGTATGTGGCTCTTGTTAGGCCTCAGCTGGAATATGCTTCTGTCATCTGGAACCCCAGACATAAGCACTATATCAGCTTGATCGAGAGGGTGCAGCATAAGTTCTTAAGGCTCGCCTCCAGGGCTATGGGAATGCCGATGCACTTTACTGACCACGATTACGGCCCGGCCTTACGACTGCTTGGTATTGCCACGCTTAGTGATAGGAGACTGTCTTCGGACTTAATCTTCCTCTACAAGGTCATACACGGCCATGTAAATTGTACGGAGCTTGTGGCTGCGCTGCGGTTCCGTGCTCCTGAGCGAGTTTTGCGACCTAGGCCCCTTTTTGTAAGCAGGGAACCGGGTTACCGTAATTACACGGCTGACCCCTTAAGCAGAGCTATGAATTGTGCTAACCAATGTTTCCCTGACATTGATTTGTTTTGTGTCTCCCTCAGCGGCCTCCGATCACTTTTGTACGGGCGTTCGTCGCAGTATAGGTCACTTGATCTGATGCGTTAATGTTATATTAAGTACTCACACCGATTATTTATTTTATGTTACTTTATTTTATTTTAAGTTATTTTAAGTTATTTTGTATTGTTTACATTTACATTTTGCGTTATGCTTTGTATCTTTTGCTTACTAAAGGGTTTTCCCGTTAACAATAATAATAATAATAATAATAATAATAATAATAATATAGATCACGTAGGGCCGTTTGAGTCTAGTAACAAGAAAAACAAGTAGGGTGAATCGACCAGTGAATGAACAGTGACCAGTGAATGAACAAATTGACTTTTTTCGTGTATAACAAGAATACTATTTCATTGAAAACAATGATCTTATATTTAGAATGAAGAAAAATTTATTGAGATAACGGCGATACTAATATTTTTTGAATCTACGAACGTCTCGGTCGCTTATTAATTTTTTTGTTTTGTGGTTTCGGGTGCTGCCATTCACGGCGAGAAACCTAGTAACAAAACACGCACGATGACAGTTAACCATTATATCGTGTAAACTGTGTTCTGACATAAATAAATTTGTCAGGTTCCTATTATTATAATATATGTATAGATTATATTTTTATATTCTTATGTTAGGTCCCTCACCTAAACTTCCTTTCTTCTTTCGTAGCGTTTTCTGGTCGGAAAATGAAGTATTATTCTTTGTGTTCATTCACTGGGTACAAAGTATTCATTTATTGGGTATTTTGTTCATTCACTAGTATATTGGGCATTGATTACATTATTACCATTTATTTCAGACGCCGGTCAAGTAAAAAAATCACAAACAATTTTTTTAGACATGTTTAAAGCCTATTCTGTTAGAAATTCTTATTTCATTAGTAAATTAGGACATTATTTAATTCTTATCGTTATTTGAAACTGAAAAAACGCTTAGCTGTTCATTCACTGGTCAATTCACCCTACACACTCGTGATAATTGACGTTTTCACGAAATTTACCATCATTGAGCCAGTAAAGGATATCAAGGCGAAGAGAGCAGTAAAGATATTGTTGAACGTGATACATCTTTTCGACGTACCGCATAGGATTATCAGTGACCGAGGAACGGCGTTCACGGCGAGAAGTTTTACAATATTTTGTTCAACCTATGGAATCAAGCATGATTGAACGCGGTCGCTACCCCTCGGCCGAACGGACAGTGTGAGCGATACAATCGCACTATCGTTGTGTCATTGGCTGCGACTGTCGCGGGAAGAGACCATCGTACATGGGATGAATTTGTGAAGCAGATTCAAGGGGCGTTAAATTCGACCCACAACAAGGCTATTGGAGTGACACCTATGGAAGCTCTAATGGGTTATAACGCACGGAACACTGCGGAGTCGAGTCTGTTACAGAAGGTGCAGACTGAAATGGAGCGATTAGATTTGAGCGAATTACGTAAGAAGATCAAGAAGCATATCACGGAAGATCAGAGGAAACAGAAAGAGCGGTACGATAAGGCGAGGCGTGAGGCTACGCAATATGAAGAGGGAGATGTTGTAATGGTTGAGATTACAAGCGAACCATCGACTGGGGAAAGTCGAAAGCTTTCACCGAAATTTAAAGGACCATTCAGAATACACAGGGTGCTGTACAATGACCGGTATGAGGTAGAAGATCTGCGAGAAGGAGGCAGAGGGGCCAAAACAGTGGTCGCGGTCGAGAGACTGAAACGTTGGGTTGCAGTGGTAAATGAAAAACCTTGAAAGCACTAGGTTACTTGTGTCTTATGAGTGGCAGGTTAAGGGAGCAATTGGATCGTCAGCATTTGGTGCTGACCTGGAATCACTGGCGACAGGTAGAGTGACCTGTTGCAGTGTGGAAAGTTGGCCGTCTCGATTGTAACGGAAGCATTGTTGCGTAGAGAGGCGACAGGAATTTTTACCTGGCGACGGTTGCGAGGTTCCGTTGCGGTGACGATGGGTAGGCCGTCATCGAATGGTTATTGTTGAGAGCCTCTATGGTGGGGGAGTTCGCTGCCGCCGACCCCACATAGCGTGGGCTGTCCACCATGGCGAAGGATTTGGGCGATGCCATTCTTGCATGAGTGTGACCCCGGGTCTCCACCAAGGCGAACACGAACAAAAACAGTGTTCGCGAACGTTTTCGTCTGCTCTAGTCTTGTCCACTCCGCCGCAAACATGAACAAAACTCAGCGTGTGAATCGTATGCGAATGTTTTGTTCTGTTTGCGGCTATGTGGACACGACAAGAACAGAGGCACACTTTCGCGAACAATGTTTTTGTTCGTGTTCGCCTTGGTGGAGACCCGGGGTGACTTGCCGTCTTGGCGAAGGATTCGGGCAGTGCCATCCTTGCAAAACGTGGTTTTATTTGTGCTCTTCATGGCAGCGGTGACGATGGTATCACCACTGTATGAATGAGATGCAGGTGTCGTGGCAGAGGGTCGCGAGCGCGGAGCCTACACGATGAAAATATCGATACATCGAAAGGACATCTTTGCATCACCGCAGACATGATAAATTGGCAACGGACAGAGAAATATAGTACCAGGCCTATTAGCAGTGCGATTGATCCTGAACGTTATGGCTCATGGGACCATGAGCAATTTACGAGGGGAGTATAACCGAAAGCCTTGTCGGGTGTTTTATTGGATTTGACTAGATCGAACTGAGAACGGCGAACACTGTATTTACCGATGAATGATCTCTTTGTTCTAGAAAACAACGCGATGAGGATGCTTGGGGCAAGCATCGTTGCAGGTTGGCCGAATGTTAGGAAATCCGACACCGTTCCACGAACGAGAACAGCCGCATGCAAATGTTTGTACAAAGGCGAGCACGGCGGCGCCGAGTCCGGACAACGTGATGGCAGGTCCGTCATAAATTAGATAGGGCCTTAAGGAACTCTCGATAGCGTCAAAGAATTTAGCGATCAAGAACAGTCAGTCTTGCACACACCTCGACTAGAGACACACGCTGTATCAAAACCTGCACCGCACGGTTGGAATATATCTTTCTTCTAACTTCATTCCGTCCCTTGCGCTGTTTCAATTCTTACAAAAGTATTATCCAACATCAATACGCCTCGCGGAGAGACAGAGGAAGTAAAGGTGTAGTCCGCTGGCTACGCGTGGTCCCGCCTGCGTCGTCCTCCCTACAATTTCGAAACAGATCCCTTATCTCTCGAGTATAAACACGCGCTTGAATTTCAAAACAAAAGCACGCGTCGACGTATTCCGTGCGAGAGAAAGTGGGCTTGAAGTTCGATTGGTCCCAAACTAACCAACACTTTTTTTTACAAATGTCGACCGATGCAGAGGTAGATTCACCCCCTAAGAGTAACGACCAATAATTTTTCTACACACTGTACAATAAATGTGAGGAATGAGCAGATAGGTATGTTCTGTAGGAGCGAGTACTGTTTGAAAAAGTGACGTGTGACGTGATATCAGTGTGACTGATTTTTGGGGTGTGTGATTGTGGTAGGAGTTAGTTGTCAGACAGCGCGCAAAGAATGGTTGAGAGGGTCGCGTCACGGCAACAATAATCTGGGTAGACGGTCATCGAGTAAATGATTGGGGAAAACCCAAGTGGTGTAAACCTAGGGTTGCCACCCGTACTTTAAAATAATAGTATATTACGTGACAAGGGAGAGAAGAAAGCGATTCCGACGAGCGTGAAGTTTGCGGCCCGAGCGCAGCGAGGGCAGCAATTCACGCGAGGCGAAATCGCGTCTCTCCCGTGTCACGTACAATATTTTTTTCAACACCTGCATGAAAGGTGTGTTTTTGAAAGCCTGCTGAGCGATTCGCAAAAAAATATGCATGTTCGATTGCTCGTTTATTCTGCCGAAATTAATAAATACGTGTAATAACTGCTTCCGAAAATGTTTCCAATTCGTTGTTATCTCGCCACTCCATAAATTTTTGGTATATCATCTGGTATTTTACTTTCGATTTTGATGGCAGCAAATTTTCTTCGATAGCTTTTGCAGCTTTTGCTATATCGGGGGTCGTGTGGTATCCCGTGTTGCTATCACTGTCATTATTATTCACTTTACCTTTTAATTGTATCTTTTAATGAAAAATGGTGCTGTGACAGTTTTAATATCATGATAAAACACGCATGATAGATAACGATTAGTCGAAGAACTGCATCTTCATACCATAGGGTAACGTCAAACTGCAGGGAGGAAAGTAAAAAAATATGCGAATACGCATGCGCGTAAAGTCTTTTTCCCTTGGGAGAAAAGTAGAAAACGCGAATACGTCTGAAATGTGTCATTTTGCTCCCGCTCAGCAGGGGTAAAAAAGCACACATTTTCATGCAGGTGTTGAAAAAAGTATCTTACGTTATTATAGGTAAATGTACTCTATACTTTTGAATAACAATAAAGTACGCGAAAATACTTTATTTCACAATTAATGATATTATGGGGAAACGTAACGCAATATTATTATATTCTATCTGTCCCTGCCACTTCAGCATTTACTGAGAGAGTTTTCTTTGTCATAAATGTGAAGTGGCGCTATGAAAGAAACAAGGCCTCTCTCAATCTAATAAAAAAACGAATTATTTATATATTTAAATATGAATATTGAGTGCAATGATGCCATTGAGACATTTCAAAATAATAAAAATTTACTTTGTAATGCTAAAAGCAATAGAAAATATGTTTGGAGAAATAAAAACTATTAAGATTAAAATGTACTTTTAATTTGTTGAGCGTACTTTTTTGTATACGTCACGAAAGCAAATGTACGTTATTTTTCTGTAAAAAAGGTAGCAACCCTATGTAAACCATACCTACTCCTGCAGATCAAGATACTAAATGTGATTTTCGCTTCTCATTTTGGAACCATTATAGCTTCCGACCTTTTGCCTGTCGTCTAGAATCTAAACATCGAGAAATAGTTTGGAATGGTTTTAAGAAAAAATATTTCCAAAAAAGTTGCTTGTTTTCTAACGTGAATTACGAAAATATTTGGTTCCAACCCCGCTTTAAATACAAGGAGAGATGAATGCGAACCAGTACCAAATATTTCGTTCTCATACGTGTAATGAATCTTATTTCCTGCTCATGTTTCATTGCAATTGTTTTTTTATAGTATGAATAAATTGCACATGAAAAGTACCCCTTTCGTTTGCTCTTTAAATAATGCAAGCGCCGACCACGTGAGGGAAAGTATAGGCATCCGAAAAATAGGAAAATCGAATCATTTCTATAAGAAGAAACCTCAGCACTCGGGACGGGGCCCCTGACATAAGAAAATTTAGGCTCGCTGCTAGTGATGGGACTCCGGAGTCGGTTCCCAGCGCTTCGAATCGTTCTCGAATGTCAGGCGACTACTTCGAAGCGCTTCGAACATGATTCGAAGCTTAAAAGTCTTGAAAAGTCTTGGTCGGCTTCGAAGTCTCGAATCTCTTGGTTCGAAACCTCGGTAGGTTTCGGACCCGTATTTACAGAATGCCGCCTGGCACCCCGTGGCGAGGACAAATTTTATGGCTTTCGACACTCGAAGGGGTTTGAATACCATTAAAAATTGAGAAATGTCTAGGATTTCCGAATTTCTCATCAGATCTTTGCTAAAACGACGCCAATCGATTCCTTATGTTTCGCCGATGAAATTAACACCAAGAACGACGTAATTCGGACCATAATGAAGGAAATTCCATGAAAATCGAATTATATCATTCGAAGCTGCCTTCGTTAAAAATAGTCCGATTTACATGAAATTTGATATGATTTTCATCGGAAAAACATAAGGAAACCATCGGTGTCATTTCCATATCCATACGATAAAGAATAAAGAATTATTTTATTTCTGAAAGAGGTATGAATCCTCGGCCAACCGCAGGCCGCGGTCCGCAGTGATTCCAGGTCGGCGCCCCGCTGTCGAGGGTGAAAATGTGAAATATTCATTTCAGCGTATTAAGAAATTTATTCTTTATTCTTTATCGTATGGATATGGAACTGACATCGATGGATTCCTTATGTTTTTCCGATGAAAATCATATCAAATTTCATGTAAATCGGACTATTTTTAACGAAGGCAGCTTCGAATGATATAATTCGATTTTCATGGAATTTCCTTCATTATGGTCCGAATTACGTCGTTCTTGGTGTTAATTTCATCGGCGAAACATAAGGAATCGATTGGCGTCGTTTTAGCAAAGATCTGATGAGAAATTCGGAAATCCTAGACATTTCTCAATTTTTAATGGTATTCAAACCCCTTCGAGTGTCGAAAGCCATAAAATTTGTCCTCGCCACGGGGTGCCAGGCGGCATTCTGTAAATACGGGTCCGAAACCTACCGAGGTTTCGAACCAAGAGATTCGAGACTTCGAAGCCGATCAGACTTCGAATCCGTTCAGACTTCGAAGCCGACCAAGACTTTTCAAAAGCTTCGAATCACGTTGGAAGCGCTTCGAAGTTTTCCTCATATATATAGATTCGAAGCGCTTCAGACCCCATCACTAGTCTATGTACATGGATTATAGTTGCGCGGTACCACGTTTAGCGTCAAATAACTTGAATAATTTTCAACATTCTGACAATTTTTTTATTTTACATTACTTGTAAAAGCGTAGAGTACGGCGGGGTATTTTGGGACACACTTTTATTTTGGCTAAAAAGTCACATAAAAATCATTTTTTCTTGAAATTTCAACGCATGGTTTTGTACTACGGAGAATAACCTTCCTTTGATACCAGGCTTGATCCAATTCCATCAAATTGTACAAGTTATATCAGTTGGCGCAAAAAACTAATTTGCGCGATTTTGAAAAATCTCGGGGAATTGTGGGGGCATCTTTTAAATCGAATAAAAAATTAAGGTTATCGAAGGAAAACGCGTATTTATTATTGTAAACGAAATACTAATTCATAATTGATATAAAAAAAAGAAAAATGGCGAACAGAATCATTCCGAATCGCAGTGAACACACGTGTAAGTGTTTGGGTTGGGACCGGCGCATCTTATGTGGACGCCACGATCACAAACGGTGCAATATGCAGTGTTCCGGCGGTTCTCTTTCTTCGGCATATTTTTTTTTGCACACTGTGCAAATTTGTTTGATCGCCTCCAAAATAGAGGCGACATTCACCGATTTTTCTTTTTTAGCGTAATAACCCGGCATAATAAGGCTAAAAAATATTTTTGAAACAAAAAACAATAGAAATTTGCCAAAATAATAATGCTGTGTTGAAATAATGCATGAAAAATCACTTATACGCATCAAAAACACGAGTTTAGCTTGTCAAACGTAAAAAACTGACTGTCCCGTAATTCCCCGAACAAAGCGTCCCACAATTCCCCAAACGCTTATCTTTACAATATTGCGGCGTATAAGTAACACAATGCAAACTTCATGCAAAATTTCTTTTGTGGTTCGAAGGTTTAAGGTTACACGAATATTATAAACATATTTACCTGAACTGGTTTGCGGGAAAACACAAAAATAAATAAACCAAACGCACACTGGCGATAAAATTTTGAGAGGCATAACAATTAACTCGATATCAGAGCGAGGTAACAGAGCGTGTGAACAAGTCGAGTGCTCAATAGAAAACGAATTTAGCATGAGACGAAGCGATGACAGCCGTTTGCAGCTGTCAAGTATTACTAGGGAAAAGAATATGGCGCTGTCCCACAATTGTCCGTGTCCCAGAATACCCCACCGTACTCTACATAAAAAACTGTAAAAAGTGCCGGTATGGTGATTAGTTGGTATCTAAACGATCCAAGTGATAAGAAACCGTCGATTTCAGGCGTTTAATACCGCCTTAAGGGGGCAGACCACTGTAAAAAATCGGAAAAATCGATTTTTCTTTTTTGCATCTTCCGAAAGACGTACGTTTCAAGAATGATCTCTCCAAATTTTATGAAGAAATTCGCAAAATTGACGGAGACATAGTATTTCCCGTGAAGCGCGACTGAGCCGAGCGGAACTTTGAACGCGTTTTCCTCAGAATGACATTTTTCAACCGCATTGACAGTCTACAGAGAAAACTATACGTGCAATTGACATGAGCAAGGGCATTTATTGTACGGAAAACCCGTCGCTATTACGTGATGACCAGTTTTTTTTCAATCGATGACCTGCATCTATTTTTTGTATCAACATTTCCCCAATTTTGTACCCCGAAAACATGATTTTTTCAGTGGTCCGCCATTTTGTAATTTTTTGCGATTTTGACTTTTTTTTATCGTTACCTCTATTAAGAGGTAGGTTTCTAGTTTTTAAATATTTTTGTCTTTTTGAATTCGGATTAACCATATGGTCTGGGCACTGTCAACGCGACAAGCACTATTTTGCCGCAGCGCACATTTTGGCGAAGAGTATACAGGAAACGGATCTATGAATTTGATTGAAAAAATTTTCCTTACCCTTCGATATGTACACTATTAACTATACTAAGCAATAAATTGATTTACTTGCGTTGTTTGGTTGAAATAAATTCCCGAAAACACCCTTACATTTCGGACCATTACAGTGGTCTGCCCCCTTAAGTGGTACGATATCGGCAAGCCTCCCCTATAATTTCTGCAAAACTGATAAGACACTGCACAAATTATCAAATGAGCCTACTGCCTATATATTACTCGTAGAGAAAAGAAACGCGGTCATTCTACCGCCAGGCTTCGATTGTTATTCAAACATGGACACAGGTGTATTCTTCGTTTTCCTTGCTCTGTCGAGTGTACTGGCAGTTAGTAAGTTTCTTGAAGGTTTGAATCGTATTTTAACTCGACCATTTCTGTGCCTTATGAAATTAGGAAGGGTTTACGTCGTCATTCCCCAGTTTCTAAATTGTTTACCAAACCCGAGCTTTCAAAGTTTACAGTTCTTGTCGATTCCTACGAAAACTATCTTCAGAAATAAATTTATATCGTCGAAACTATTGAACGTACGGACTTCGTTTGCCGTTAGTTTTAATTGGAAAGGCTAGACCCTCCTCACTGAAATCCAGTTTCGTTCCCAAAGTCATTTGTGCAACATAAAAATAATAGAAATATTTTTATTTTCAACTTTGTTCTTAGCGCCGTTTTTTTTAAATTTTTACGAAATGCAGAATAGAATAAAGTAACTTGCAAAGTTTTCAATCAATTTCGTTCACAGATGTGGCAGCTGACTGGCCATTAATAGACACAATTTTCTTGCGTTTCTGCAATAGGTAATTATACGATATACAATCATGTTAAAGAAATCAATAAGCTTGATTTTATGTATACTCTACTGCATCCACTTGTACATATACATACAAAGTTGTTACCTTTTTCCAGGGCTAATAATTCGAATATAGAAATCAACTTGAAAAATACACGTGATATAGTACCTCTGCTGGACAAAAGTCAAACGACAGTAATTTACATTCCTGGTTATATAGACCTCGAGGAATTGGGTAGCGCCAAGTCAATGAGGAAAGGTAAGTCTAGAACTGAATTGAAAAATATTTTTAAACTCTGTAGAAACATGAATAGATATTCCTCCAACACCAGGAATATTTATCAGACAAAACGAGCTGTGTAAAATAACACAGAACATTCTTCATTAAAAGTAACACATTTCTGGGCTTTCCAATATTTTCCAGTACCCACTTCAAAGACCCTTAATCAATTTTAGAGAAATTTATAAATAGTTATCCAAAGGGGCCACTGATTACAAATTTATAACTACACTGTCAAAGCAATAAATCGTGGCCACAATTTAATTCCAGTTATAACCGAATTCAGGTTTCTACGCTGCAACGTTTCTTAAAGGAATTAAGTAATTTAGCCTACCGATACTCCGACGCGTCACAGTGGGTAATAAACGGCCACGGCCTATGGGGTAGTTTCGCGGTTCAACGTAGTTTCGTGATGTACACCATGTTCCTTGAACTTCGATTAATCGTCGCCGAGTGCGAGAGGAGCCGTGTATTGTTAACATATCTGTAACGTTCGAAACTATGAAGGATACTTGAAAATTGAGTACTGGACCAGCAGTTTCTATATTTACTTTAGTTTTTATGGACATTTACTGATAACCAGTGATTTAGCTTCTTCTCAGATAATTTCAGAATATTGGTATTTAGCTACTTCTAACATCATTGTAATTTGTCATCGAAATCAGTTCAGTAATTTCATTTCGTCCAGTTTGATCATTCCAATTTGACTTTCTTCCAGTAAAATAACTGCAGCGCTACTATTTCCTTCCAAATTGCCATGAGCAAGTGAGAAAAGTATACAACTATTGAAATCTCGAAAAATTGATTTTTCTTATTATTATTAATTCTGAAAGTGTCATCCTTTATGAATATTTACAACAAAGATTCAGGAAGAAGTTCGAATAATTGCGTGAATTATAACGTTGAACGTAATTGGGTGCAACGTCGAGTAACTGCCTCGCACTTCGCAGAGCGGTATTGGCTTAAACTGTAGTTTATCCCGAAACTACACTTTCAAACACCGTGTGAATCATAATTCTTGAACGAATGAGTATTTTCACTTTAAATTTTAACCGGACCTGTAGAATTCCTTTGTCTACCATGTAGAATATCCGCAACAACATTGGATGATTGTTAATTTCGCCACGAGCGGTTAAAAACGCCGGCGCTGGGGTGGCTCGGTGGGAAGAAACTCAACGGCAAGACGACACTTTTGGGACTGGCACAATGTATTTTCTCGTGGTCGAACAATGACTACGGACGTCACAAACCCTTGTACAACACGAAGACTAGGCACAACTATAATACAGGAACGCGTGGGCGTATAGGCGGAAGTGGTCGCGTTAAAACAATTCTTGAGAACAAAGGCGCAATGGGCGCGAGTAGAAAGTCCGTACGTGCGTGTCACGGCGATGGTGTTTTCGGACTAACCACTAACGGTCGCCGGGCGATAGAGCTGTTCGAGTACTTGGAACAAGCGTGCCGGGATATACTCGGTTCGAATAACCGATCCGAGCCGAGCGCTCGAAAGAACCGAGCGGCTCGATTAAAAGGTTAAACACTGCCAAGTGTGTTTTTTATAAGGGGCGCCCCCCCTGGTCGAGGTCTGTGAAGTCAATGACCTTGGTATTGCGATAGTGTCGGGCCTTGATTTTCGAAACCATTACAGGACAATAACCAGTAAAGCAATGAAAACCCTTGGATTCCTTGCAAGCTTTGGCAGGCATTTCAGAAGGGTTGAGTCACTAAAGCTCTTATAGGTGTCACTCGTCAGACCGCTGTTGGAACATGAGTCGGTGGTCTGGAACCCAAGACACAAGCTATACATAAGCCTTGTCGAAAGGGTTCAACATAAATTTTTGAAACTGGCGTCAAGAGCTTCGGGTAGCCCGATGCGTTTCTATGACCATGATTATATTCCTGCACTACGGACAACAAGGATTGCTACCCTTAGTGATCGGAGGCTTGTTTCTGATCTGATGTTCCTTTACAAGTTAATACACGGTCAAATTGACTGCCTGAAGCTCTTGGCAACAGTACGCTTTCACGCCCCACAATGGCAACTGCGTTCCAGGCCCCTGTTTGTGTCTAAAGCCGGGTCCAGACCTGAATGAGTATACGCTGAGCAGGCTGAGCGCGCACGAATATTCTGATGTGGACGGGTGAAACGGTAGCCAGGGCCGAATGCTTCTACGTCAGGAAGGGTGAGCGTGACCGCATATGCTAGTGTGGACGTATCATTCGTGGTGACTCGGCGCATGCGACTCGACTCGTGAATGCCGGCGAAGGCACATGGTCTAAGCCGACCGTTGTCGGTTTTCTTCCACACATCAAAGGGAATTTGGAGTGCATTGCGTTCAGCGTGGAAGATAGAGGCAGATGTGATACTTTTCTAAAATCCTCGATGTCTCGGATTTTCATGATATTGGAATACATATACGGTAGTCCATATGAAATTAGGGAAGGGTTAAGTCCTCATTTTTGCAGATTTGAAATTGTTTAAAAAATAGAAATCTTCAAAGTTCCCTGCTTTCGGTGATTTTTACGAAACCCGCCTACAGAAATTAATTTTAATGACCTAAATTATTGAAGGTATAGACTTGCGTCTTGTTTTTTTTTAATCGTGAAGGATGGATCTATGTGAATAAATTTAATCCATTGCTAATATTGTCATAAACAGATAATCAACAATTTAAAAATTACATTTTGCATAATAATAATGCAGTTACCATATGATAGACTTTAAAGCTCTATTTTACTGAATAATTTGTCTTTCTTTTCTTCACTACACCCTGCATTGTTCTTAATTTATACAGCCTGGTCGACTCGCTGTTGTGTTAAAAAATCACACGAAATTACTCGCGGGGGCAGCAATACGCCTCGTGGAGGGACGCAGGTAGAAAATGAGGTGTCCGCTGACTGCGCGTGATCCCGCCTGTGACGTCTTCCCTTCGAATTGGAGACTGATCCCTTATCTCTTCAGTATAAACACGCGCTACAATATCAAAACAAAAGGACGCACTGACATATGCGCTGCGAGAAAAGGTATCACACCATCTTTACGGCTGCGAAGTGGGCTAAGTTGAGCACAGAAGTTGGTGAAGAAAGACACAATGGAACTTTCGACTGCTCCACATGCGTTATTCGTGCGCGCTCAGCCTGCTCCGCGTATACGCATTCAGGTCTTGACCCGGCTTAAGGTGCCTGGGTACTTTAACTACACTGCCGATCCCATCAATAGAGCAATGAATGCGGCAAACCATTATCTCACTGACATTGATGTGTTCTCCATATAGAGCGATTCATTCCGGCACAAATTGCTCAGTCCACTCTTCGAATAACTGTTCCCGATGCGTAAGCACAATATGCTTAGGTTATTAGAATAAGTTATCAGATTCATATCTTTTTGTTCTAGTCAACATGGTTTTTTGTTTGTTTTTTTTGTATACTAAAGGGTATACCCGTTGAAAATAATAATAATAATAATAATAATAATAATAAATAGTAATAATAAAAAGTAGATTGCATAGTGGAGGTAGCGATTGACGAACGAAACATGTGGATTGTTCGAGCCACCCGATTGTTTCCAGCCGCTCGCTTCATTAGGGCCCTTTACACGGACGATCCGGCACGCGGTCCGGCGCCCGTTCCGGCGCGCGTTCCGCAAAAGTACGTGAAGCCGGATCGCGGCTCTCCTTCGCGCAGGCCAGGAGGTCGTACTCGTCACTAAGTACTTAGAGACAGCGAGTTCGGGCTCCCAATTCTACGTCGACTCCACATGATTTTTACACGATCCACCGCAGTGGTGTATTGTGTACTACCTGTTCGATGTATATCATCGATCTGCGAAACGATCGGCAAGACACGATCGCGATACATATACGTTCGCGAAAAGTATCTCAAATTCCTCGATATACCTGGCTTATAGAGGATATCATAAATGCTGTTACTGTAGGGTACACTGAAACATCTGTTTTTAGGAAGCTACACTTGGTTGACCTGAAGGTGCTATAAATTCTGGAAATGGTTTATGACTCACAATCAGTTATAACAACTGTAAAATTTTACAACGGTACATTAAAAATTGTCCAAATGTTTCCCCGACAATGCGATGGCAAATGATATTGCTGTTAACACATTCCCTGTTGTGACGATCATAATTATTACTATTAACGGTAATAATTACCATGTCATTGCTTGTTTTAATATAAAAACTATTATTGATAAACGATAAATACACTTAAGATAAATGATGAAGGTATTCTTCTGATTGCTCGTGATGCAGGTAAAATTTTTCACTCGCGCTCTTGCGTGGCGCGTTCGAAAAGGTGTGGCGCGCCAGAAAGCAACACAGTCCTGTCCGCGCGCCAGAAAACACCACGGTCCTGCCCGCGCTCCAACCTCGAGTCCTCGAGTAGAAAATGTCTTTATAAGTTCCTGTATTTGATTTCAACAAGTCTCGTATAATTTGTATGTTATAACAGTTCTATTCTGAAAAACATAGCTGGGGATAAAAGTAACACGTCACTATGGGGACGAAAGTAACATGTTACTTGAGCGAGCAAAATAGCATACAGGATAGGAATTCTCTAGATGATAATGATTGTCTATGTCTGGTTTGTTTCGACCCTTTCAGTGAAAGCTGTTCGGGAGAGAAGGGGATCCAATGTCTAGATTTTAAGGGTTAGTCCCACGAAGACTGCACCATGAGTGATCTTCATTACGTATCATAATTTTAATTCAAAGTAGGTAAAATTTAACACCTATCATTTAGCTAAATACACAATACTAAATATATTTTCGAAGCTGGCTATGCTTTCTACCTTTCGTTATTTAAAATTCATTTGTTTCTATTATTACTTAAAACATGTATATTTAAATGTTTCTTTCTATAGTTTTTTATAATAAAAAATCCTATTTTGCGTTGGAAGAAGTGTTTTTACTTAATTCTCCTCAAAATAATTAGTGTTACTTTCGTTCTACCCCTGCACGACAAAAGTAACAATGATAGTCATTGCGGAAAACTGCCATAACTCTTTGACTACTTATCACGTAAAGCTGAATCTGGGCTTAAATAATAAACTAAGAAACGTGCTATCTTAAGGCATAATTGTCTTTTTTATATCTATAAAAGGTAATTGTAGGCTAGGCCAAATGTAAAAAAATGTTACTTTTGTCCCCGCTCTCCTCTATCTGAGCAATCCAACCAAAAATAAACTGTCGATTGTCACTCGTTCAATAGTCTTGTACCTCAATAGGACAGTTCCCGATTTGTTGCAGTTCTCGTGGACTTCACCAGTGATAACGTAATGAGCCTTGACTATAGTAAGATTTCTACATTGCCTTACCCAATTTCGGTGGGATACATTCCCCAAATTGGCGCTGCCCTTGCCGCAGCTATAGATGATATGGCGGAAGCTGGTTTAGATGGGGCAGCAGTACACCTTATTGGGCTCTCGCTGGGTGCTCAAATTTGCGGGTACACTGGGCGCAATACCGCAAGGAAAGTCAACCGAATAACAGGTACGTGGGTGGCAGTTATTTCGCTGCCTCGTTTGGTAGCCTTCCAGCAATCTTTGAAACATTTCCCAAAAGCAAATCGTGTAACGAAGTGATTGCGGCGGTGCGGGCTTCTTAAATTAATTGATGACGATTGCTGCCCGATTGTAGGTGAACCAAACGTGTCTTGTCGGAAATTAGAAAGAAACGTTGGATGTGCCACCTTCCAGATTTAATTCAAAAGCTTGAACATCTTTCTTCACAGGATTAGATCCCGCTGGTCCCTTCTTCTTTTCGGGGTATTTGTCGGAAAACGATGCTTCGCATGTGTGTATCATACATAGTGATATGGACGGCCTTGGAATTGGGCGTACCACTGCCCACGCAGACTTTAAGCCGAATTTGGGATGTAGAATGCAGCCTGGTTGCATTGCAGACTTTACAAAAACATTTGTTCTGCCTGGTTTGTACCTTTTAAAAATATTATCCTTAACGGTTTATCAGTGACTCACATTGTGGTATCACCTTGCAATTGGAAGTTCCACTGGTTAATAGTAAAAGTCTTTGAAGTCTTCGAAATCTCTCGTTTCCTTTATAGTCCTGTTTCAAAAGCTTCAATGACGCGATAGTATGTAAATTCCTAGTCATTCAAAAATTCTGTTTACATGTGATTTATCATCATTGCTTGAACTCTCATTACTAGGGAATGTTCCATTTCCGTTTTAAGGAAGGGCGTAATCTTGCATCATCGCGTAAATCAGGGCTGCAGAGGGAGCCTTTTTCAGCGGCTAGCGGCGAGCAACCAGCCGTGCGTCGAGTTGTCCCGTTGCTAACAAGGGGACCTTCAGGTTTGGCAATTTTAGAAAATTTTGATACTTAGTGTACGTGAAGGTCTTCACTCGGACATTAATTTCTCAAAGCAGTAAGATGCGCTTTTCAGCTAAATTCGAGAAAATCGACTTTGAAAATTCTGAGTTTCCTTATATCTGTAGTTGTAAGGAAAAACGACCCATGTCACTATTTATAAAAATTTGAGTTTATGTATTAATTTAACTGTAGAATATAGGATGTATGTTTTTATCAGAAAAAATGCATGAAAACGAATTTTATACGTTGAAAAAATAATGCAATTTAACCGAAGTCCAATATTCAATTAATTACGCATTTGGCAAAACAACGTAAGTCCACAAAATTTGGAAAATGCGACGTATCTTTCCTTTGTGATCGCTTTTTATTTTCTATTTGTATTTATCTGCATATACTATAACGTATTTTTTGTGTAAAATAAAATGAGCAAAATTATATTTCATATTTTTATTTTACTAGAAACAGCACACTATGAAATTCCAGTGATACATAAATGTGTAACTTGTATTTTACAAAAAACAACGCAAACCACAAAAGAAAACGAAAAAGACAAAAAAAGAAAGTTAAAGAAGGAAAAGTAATCATTTATTTTCTTTTCTTCTTAACGCCATTAAGCAGAACAACACAAGTCCAGTGGACTTGTGTCGTTCTGCCTAAAGTGTATGTAAATTATTACTATTTTGTTTATTATTATTTACGTAAATTATACGCATATTGAATATTATGTAAAGTGAAGGAAATATACCATACGTTTATATCGTAAGAAGAAAACAGGGAAACATTGCTAATAAGAAGAATTGGTGTTTAGAACTTTCATCGACAATATCTCGAAAGTGAAAACATGTGACATGGGTCGTTTTTCCTTACAACCACAGAATATACAGGCTGTTCCTCGACCTATGGTCAATACTTTAGGGGATGATTATACAGACATAAATAAGACGAAAATCAAGAATGACGAAATTACGATAAAGGCTTTGTTTTCGAGAAAATTGACTTTGAATCTCACCTAAGTACGCGTGCATCGTGGGCGTTTGAGGGGTCGCCCTTATGAAGTACGTGTATTTATGTGAGATTCAAAGTCAATTTTCTCGGAAACGAAGCCTTTACCGCAATTTCGTCACTCTTGATTTTCGTTTTATTTTTGTCTGTATAATCACCTCCTAGAGTATTCACTATAGATAGAGGAACTCAGAATTTGTCAAAGTCGATTATCTCGAATTTGGCTGAAAAGCGCGTTTTACTGCTTTGGGGAATTAATGTCCGAGTGAGAACCTTCACGTACACTAAGTATCAAAATTTTCTGAAATTGCCAAACCTGAAGATCCCCTCGTAAGTGTAGAATCAGTGAGGAGAACTGCAATAGTGTAGGTGCGGATTCGGAGCCGCGTAGCGTAAGTATAAGTAACTCACTGATTCTACCCTTAACAACGGGACAGATAGTGTCGGTTAATGAAAGGTCCAACAGACGCGTTACACCTCAGAGTCTCCTCTATAGTAACATTTAAACCCTGCAAGACGGAGTGAGCTTCAGTACTTTCCTAGCGAACCACCGTGCAGGTCACTGGGTGGACGGAATAGTCGGGGGAAGGTGAAGACAACGCTTGACTCAATGGGGTCGCCGTAAGGAATTTTTCTATAGGGTAGGCCTTGAGATCAGAAATTATATATGTTCGCAACCATAGGGACCTACCCATTTAGCAACAGGATAGCTCGACGTACGGCTGGTTGCTCGCCACTAGGCGCTGAAAAAGGCTCCTTGTGCAGCCCTGCCGTAAATGGAAATGAAAGCTCACGCCACAAACACGTTGCACTTGTTCTCCCATTCTCATCACCGCACACTAATTTTTATTTCGCAATTACAGGTCTTTGCTCCCACGGGAGGTCCTTCGATTTTTTCGCGGAGTCGGTTTTGAATCCAAATGCCTTTCCGAGCGTCAAGTGCAACAGTGACTTTGATTTCATGAACGGGACTTGTGATACGAGCAGTACAATCCCAATGGGATACCACACCCCGAATAACGCGTTAGTATCCTCTTCGTTAATAAGATGTTACATCTGATCACAAGTTTCCATTTCAATCATTTATCTCGATACCACGCGAGAAGTTAATTTGTACACGAGAAAGCAGCAGACAGCTGGTTACTGCCAACTTTTATACTATTATGTTGTCTTATAGATCGTAATGATTATTTTATGTTTCCAGCTCTGGTGTATTCTACTGCCAAACGAACTCGGAATCTCCTTACAATTTGGGAATGCCAGGAACCGTGTATAAACTTTGAATACAATTACTTTTGCGGCTGGTTGCTTACTGTTGCGGTTGGTAGGGATCTCCCCATTCGCCACGTTTATTTAGTCTTGGTATAGCACAATTTAAACAACATAATATCGTAGTTTATTCAGGATAGTATGTTGATATGTTCCAAGAAGGATGCTATTTGTTTTACTATCACAACTACTTCAGAGCTTGGTTTAAGAATTTATTCAGTACTGTAGGCCGTAACCGTAAAGTTACACACGGTGCTCGCGACAGTACGATGATTTAATTCTGTTTAGAGATCGATGGTACCACAAGCGTTAATCTTTGTTAAAATGCTTTCTGTGTGCTTAATGGGCAAATAAAATAAAGAAAAAATATATAAAAAAATTTATGTTAAACGATTTTATTAAAAATACACTAAAAACTAAAAAATAATTATTTTCTTGTACTGCAATTTTGATGGTATTTTTTTCACTTTAAATAAAATCGTGGCGCAGGATTTTTTATAACAGAATATGAATCGATTTAATACAGCATCAAGCGTCGAAATGAATTTGTTGTGAGATACCCTGCTCCACGATTTTATTAAAAGTAAAAAAACACCATCGAAATTGTAGTACAAGAAAAGAAATATTTTTTAGTTTCTTAGTGCACTTTTAATAAAATCGTTTAACATAATTTTTTTTTTTATATTGTAAGTCGGGAGAGTTCGACCACTTTTGGGAAAAGAAATTGTAGCATAGTTTTTCACATTTTTATCGTTTTGTGCAAATTAAAACAAAGCCCAAGTAATTTAGGATAGGAGATACCGGGGTAAAGCGAATCTCGGGGTAAAATGAGCTTTCTTAGTTTATTCTTTAATAACAGAATACATTAACAAATTTTGGAGACGTAATAAATGTGTGTAATATCACACTGATAATTATGCACGTTTATTACGTCCCAAAAATTTGTAAATATATTCTATTATTAAAGAATAAATTAAGAAAGCTCATTTTACCCCGAAGTTCACTTTACCCCGGCCTCCTCTATATATAAATTATAGTGTGCGATAATTTCAAATATTTGTACTACAACATTGAAAAATAACAAAAAGTGTAGCTTACAAAAGGTATAATACACGAAGAAGTTAATTGATATGTTATTTCTTTTTCAGTTTTCCATGTAAATCGCGAACATTCTTGTACTTGGAGCATCTAGTATCATGAAACCAACGGCTTCAGTGCACACATTTAATCCAATCGTCGCTTTTCCAGATTTCCAAATAGTTTTCACCCCATCCCACGCATTCATTGTCGTCCCAGTCTTTGAAGGACGTATCATTATATTGTAGAATGGAATTTTCGGTCCCTGAATCTGAAGATGGGGTTACAGTAAGAAAAACTTATGTGGTCGGACCATCCCATAATCACGGGAGTGATCGAGCACCTTGTCAAAATAAATTAAAAACGAATACATACGTATTGTTGGGGGCCAACAATACGTATGTATTCGTTGTTAATTTTTTTTGATAAGGTGGTCAATCGTTCCCTTGATTACCCGTAGTGGGTGGACGGCCTAACTCCGACATGCGGGTGAGACCGACCAGCTACAGTGCCAATGTTTTTCGTTGAAAATGAAAATAAATATTTGAAATTATCGCACACTATAACTTATATATACTCTAAATTGCTTGGGCTTTGCTTTAATGTGCATAAAACGACAAAAATATGAAAAACGACGATGCTACAATTTCTTTTCCAAAAAGTGGTCGAACTCTTCCGGACTTACAATATAACCTGAAGGAATAAAAATATTTCCAAACAAACATTTTGTCCTTTTGCACATTCAGATAATACGACGCAGAACGGATAAACCGGCAATCCAAATTATTATCATATTCTTAACGTTGTACCTCTTCAAATTCAACGAGGGGCTGCAGGGTGGTATTTCGTTTTATGGAACGTTGTAAAATAACGAAGGAACGAACGGTCAGAGAAACACGTGTCGTTTGCCTTTTGCGAAGTAAACCCTACTTGACCGCGCCGGTGTTGGACATCCGTCTGGTTCTCGTCAACGAGCACGCTTTCCAGTACATCACTCTTTAGATAGCTTTTCGAAAGCGTGGGACTGACCTCGACTTTCGTTATCCTCACACAATGCGAGTCGATGAGGGCGCGAAGCGTTGTTTTCGGTAAGGGTTGCTTGCCTGTAGCCCAGATGGGCAACATTTTTTGCCTGTAAGGACCTTGGGATTAGTTGGATTTTAGCTTGAGTCATAAAAAATATAATTAGTTCTTTTACGTTTAGATAGATGATTGTGGTACTCAGGAATGCATGAAAAATTTTACGATTGATATTGCCGGGAAACGGGACCGAACGTTCTATGGGGATGTAGACGTTATTCTTCATTCATCATTCAATGCGATCAAGATCTCGGTTACGTTTGGTGGGGATACCGATTACCTATTACCCGGACGAAATCCCCAAATAGATACATAGCGAAAAATTGAAATACCATCCTGCGACACCTCAATAAAAGAATATACCGTTCAATAGACAAAAAACTAACTTGACTCTGACATCGCTTCTAGTACCTCATTCATATAAAAAAAAATTGTACCATTATGTCCGATGAAACTGATACCAAACAGGAATATGTATATTAAACAATTTTCACTTATTGGAGTAGTTGGAAGATCGTATAATAAGGTCGAAAATCGCGGAAATTCTCGAAATCAGCGATTTTCGACCTTATTCTACGATCTTTAAGCGTTTATAGCTCAGAGCAACGTTAACCGATTTTGATGAAATTTTAGGCACGTATATAACTTACTTAACTCTACAAACGGGGTTTTTGAATTTTCATTACAGGCTCACAAAAAAAAGTTTTAAAAACGACCTTTACTATTTTTTTTTTTATATTCCGACCAAGTACATTTTTTCAAAACGACGAATCACATCATTTAGCAAACTAATCCCTCTAGCTTCTAAAAAAACTCACGTTGTTTGGACCAATTCTACGAAAGTTATGCGATTTTAAAAAGTGTACAAATACTTTTTTTACTAACTGTATATTGCGGACAAAATTCCACAAAGAAAAACCACTCTGTATTTCGTATTCAACAAGTAACTACATATGCTGAACATCGAATCGCAAATCGTCGATGACTATTGCGAATTTTAAACATTATCTTCTACATGACATAAATAATATCTAAAGTGTATGTTTTATCCACTCAAAACTACGTACAACGATTGAAATAGTCGCAACTGTATTATAAAGGAAGCACACCTACCGAAACGCGTTTAGTTTGAACGTTTTATATACTAATAAAAGGCATATAGTTTGAAATATATTTTCTACCGCTTTTCAAATGAGAACAAAATGCTGCATTTGTATTTTCTGAACGTATGTAAAGAAGAAAAGGAAAATAAGTGTACAGAAATGTTGTGTATCGTATATAACGAAATTTAACATTTCTACATTCTGTCTCATCGGCCTGAAAGTGACAGGAACGTACTGCTGACAGTTTTCACATGAAAATGAGACAAAACACGGTATACATCGGATTATTAATTAATTAAACAATGGTAAACGTACGAATGGGAAAAGAATGAGTGGGGCAAGAGGGGTAAAGTAATGACATGTGTTGCTGTGCGCATAGCATAGAATATGTGTACGTAAAGTGTCAAAGCTAGCTGTTCATATACATATTTGAAGAATATGAAGAATACTGTATTATATACAGCAAAATACCGTGCTGCTACTACTATATCACAAACTGTAACTTCATACTAATCTGTACCATAACACGTAACTTACCTATCTCGACGCTTTCTATTTTTTGATAAACGCTTTGCAAATAACTTAGGCTGCTTCCTTTTTGTACCACCCTCGAAATAGCGTTTGTTTCTTGCATCTGCGCCTTCCTTTTTTGTTTCAATAGCAATGGAATCATCACACACACTTATCAGCACTACAGTAACGAACCACGCGGAAATGGAACAATTAAAAAATTATGAATATTCCATATAAATATTAATATCCGAGCATCAAATAAAACCCCATTGCTTTCCGCGTCTTCATCGTAGTGCAAACGACAAGAAACTGATCAGCTAGCGTTGTCACTGCATTGGTTACAGATGCTGAGAGGCAAAACAGAAGATAGTGGGAAAGGCACGGATATACGCGTTCTGTTCCGTTCTTTCTCATTAGGATTGGTGGTATGCTGATACATTTACGTAGAATATGTAGTTACTTCCGGGAACACTGTTTGGTGCACAGAAACCTGTGGTTGTAAGGAAAAACGACCCATGTCACATGTTTTCACTTTCGAGACATTGTCGTTGAAAGTCCTAAACACCAATTCTTCTTATTAGCAATGTTTCCAAGTTTTCTTCTTACAATATAAACGTATATTTTCTTCACTTTGCATAATATTCAATATGCGTATAATTAACGTAAATAATAATAAACAAAATAGTAATAATTTACATACACTTTAGGCAGAACGACACAAGTCTACTGGACTTGTGTTCTTCTGCTTAATGGCGTTAAGAAGAAAAGAAAAGAAATGATTACTCTTCCTTCTTTTACTTTCTTTTCTCGTCTTCTTTCGTTTTCTTCTGTGCTTTGCGTTGTTTTTTGTAAAATACAAGTTACACATTTATGTATCACTTTAATAGATTGCTGTGTCTAGTAAAATAAAAATATGAAATATAAATTTGCTCATTTCATTTTACACAAAATACGTTATAGTATATGCAGATAAATAAAAATAGAACATAAAAACGATATAAATACGACTTATTCTCCAAATTTTGTGGACTTGCGTTGTTTTGTCAAATGCGTATTAATTGAATATTGGACTTCGGTTAAATTGCATTATTTTATCAACGTATAAAATTCGTTTTCATGCATTTATTTTTATAAAAACATACATCCAATATTCTACAGTTGAATTAATGCATAAACTCAAATTTTTTTAAATTGTGACATGGGTCGTTTTTCCTTGCAACCACAGAAATGTGCACAGGAAATAATGTTTAATTATACTGTGCATATACTTTTGACGTATCACCGACTTTATTAGCGAAGAATTCATATTTTGTTCTACAATTATCCTTTCCCATTTGCCTGAGTATGCAAATCCCGCAATTATGTGCGTGTACGCCCCGCGTTTTCAAACCTCTGCGCATTCGAACTTTTACGCGGGCCGATGACGCGCCGCTCGGTCCTTGGTGCAAGTGAAATACAAAATATTGAGGGAGTGAGAAAGGCAGTTTGGGCCCTGCCCACCCTTGAGAGTAGCAAAGGCTCGATCGTCAGAAAAAAAGCGACTGTCGAGCAGTACACATCGTGAGTACCTTCACGCTTACTATCCCCATCTTTTTCACTAAGTATATGTGCCGGTTATTATAAAAGTGGTCTAAGTCCAAATTTTTCGTTTGTTACATTTCACTTATTCTTTACGTATTATATCAACGTGATACATAATAAACGTGAAGTTCAATTCCTTTTTTTTCAATATGGACTGACGCCACCTTTGTAATAAGTGACACGCTTCTACATTTTACTTTCAACCCAATACTGTATTTAGACATATTCCGGGTCCAGTTTCATTACCGTCGTAGTATTACTGTAATTTTTAGTGCAAAATCTATTGTGTCAACTGTGATTATTTGAGTGTCTGCGTGTTTCTTACGTTCAGAGATTCGTGTAGTTTTTTACGTTCAGAGATTCATTCTCACGCAGAATAAGAAAGTTATGTTATAATTTACCCGCGAAATGTCTAGAAAAGGTATATACATTCGGGTGCAATGTAGACTTCCTTTAGTTGAAACTGAAGACAAGTGATGAAAATTAAACAGTTTCTAAACATCAGAAGTGGAAATATCGAAAATTTTAAAATTACAAATGTTGGACATTTGAAAATACAGATATTTTGAAACTTGACAACCTTATAATTACAAATTTTGGATATACTACGGTATGACCCAACCAACGGAATGAACTGAAATTTTGAGGGGTTGGGTGGGAGGGGGAGAGAACCTCTAATATAAAATTTCAGCTGCGGGTATTTGTTAGTTTCTGAGATATTAATAAAAAAACTTTCGGCAAAATACATTCAAATCTATCTATACAGATGTTACTAACACAACCATCTGCTCGTCGCCGCCGTTTGTTTCGCAGTCGACGATACAATGTACGATATTGACCTCATCGCGCGATGCTTGTAACTGCATCAGTTTTTAGTATTCCCAAACTCAGATCGGTTCGGTACCATGGTTTACGCGCCCGCAAGCGCCCCCCCCCCCCCCCCCCCATCTAGCCAAACCAACACTAATACCCAGGAGAAGTTGGAAAGTAGAATGCGTTGTGTCGAAATAAGTCATCAGCAATAAGATCTGAGATGGTACGCAAAACCTCACTGAAAAGGAAATCTGACAGATGTTGGAAATGATCGACACGTTTTGATTAACATACATTTGTTTATTCAAACAAACCAAAATGTGTTTATCTAAAATATATTTTCGACAACATAGTTTAAAACCGTGGAATAGCAAATGTTCATCCTTGCTTTCACTTTTAAAATCCAATGCCAGGATAAACAATCCGGATTGCCTTAATAATTTCTGCGAATGAGTCAAGCTCCCGTAAACGAATCAGCCTCCGTCATAAATACTCACAAAGGTGATAATCGAAAACTGCACTGTTCACGCCTCCTCGTTGCAATCTCAGCCGTAAAGGACGCCATTGGTATTCAATGGCCTGAGTATTAGCTCCTGTTTCATTGTTTATAAATTCAATTGAGTGGTTACACGTCAGGTGTTCATATCCTTCATCACCAAGAACATCATAAGCTTCCCAACAATCTGAAAAAATCTTGCTTCCAGATGCTATATGCTTTTTAATAATAGGAATTAAGGTCGCCTTATCACGTTTATTGAGAGGGCAAATCTCAAGACGAAGCTCATTTGTCTCGATATCAAGAGCACTGAAAATCCATGTGCCCTCAATGACACGACCACGTTCGTATTTGCGACGGCCGAATTTCATTTCGTCAATTTCAATGATTTTTCCAGCGCCCCCAATTTGACCTGATTCCTCAAAATACGAATCAAGCCGGACCATGCAAACCTCCCGACAGTAGGACCAAATATCCATTATAGTACTTTCGGATATAATTTCCCGACCGGGGACTATAATTTCATTAACGATATCAACAGCCTTGAAGCCTCGACTGAAATAATAAGTTAAGCGAAGAACATCTTCCTTAGAAATGTTGTGTTGCTCAAACCAACTATTCTCTGCAAGCGTACGCTCAATGCGATGCTTGCGACACATCCATCGCATGCCGATGCAAACTGAGGACCCGCGATAAACTCGAGAAGACGCCTCCAAAATCATTAGTTCTTTCCCATTCTTTGGGCATTTTCTTCTTTTGGGCAATTGCCCAACAGATTTGCACCATTCGATGCAAGTCTCTCGAGAGAACAGCACTTCGCTTACTAATCTTTCAATATTCCAACGCCCTTCAAAGGCAATATCGTAAGTTGATGATGAAGCCATAGTAATAAATATCCAAACTAAGTACCTGACAAAAGAGCAAAGGCCTCAACAACAATCCCACTTGGCTTGCGTCCAGTTTCTGTTACAGTATCCCTATACAGTATACATTGTATCGTCGGCTGCGAAACAATCGACGGCGACGAGCAGATGGTTCTGTTAGTAACGTCTGTATAGAACTCTGTATAGAATTTGAATGTATTTTGCCGAAAGTTTTTTATTAATATCTCAGAAACTAACAAATACCCGCAGCTGAAATTTTATATTAGAGGTTCTCTCCCCCTCCCGCCCAACCCCTCAAAATTTCAGTTCATTCCGTTGGTTGGGTCATACCGTACTACAGCCCAAATTTTGGAAATGTTTGATTTTCAACGCTTTCGAACTAAGAAATTTCAGCATTTAGAAATAGGAAGATTCCCCTCCTGCGCTAAATCTTGGCTAAAGGAAGCCTATATTGTACCTGAATGTACCAACTTGATAAAAGTGTACTCTTCTGCTGCACTTTCAAATTCATTTTAATTACGTTCAATAGTTTCACTGTTTCTACGACTCGCTTTTAGATGTCTGGCCAAGAAATTATGCAAGGAGAGAGGGAACGGACTTCGGAATCGAGTCCGTCCCGAAGACGACGGACACCGTCCCAAAGACGACGGACTCCAGAACAGAGTCCGTCCCAAAGACGATGGACTCCGCCCCGAAGACGACGGACTCCGTCCCAAAGACGACAGACTGCGCTCCAAAGACGACGGACTCCGTCCCAAGGAGCAAGGAGCACCCGGACTCCGTCCCGACGACGGAGTCCGTTCAAAAGTTCTAACAGCGGCCGAACTCTGACGTCGGGGCGGAGTTGCCGGGAAATTGACATTGTATATAAGGAACTCGCAATGCTATACAAGAAGGAGGTATGTAGATGCGTAGGCGACCTCACGCAAAACGATCTTTTTTTAATTTCTTACATTCTCATGAAAGTGTGAAAACGTTTAAACATTATTGCAGTAATTAACATAAGATTTATGGTTATTTTTCATATTACAGATCAGCAAGCTGAAAAAAAAGTTGAGGGAGTGGACATACAGCAGAGGAGGAAGAAGAGGAAGAGGCGGGAGGAGCCGCCAAATAAACAATTTTTTTTATTTTAATAGTCAATGTAACATTACTTTCATATAATAATTTTAATATTAACAAATTTACGAAGAATATGCTGTTGTAAATTTAACCATTATCATCGTCATTTATTAGTCGTCATTATTACAATTATCATTGTTAGAAACTGGTAACGATTCCCAACAGGCAAAGCGATTGGCTAGCATAATTGGCTTCAATTTTGTGATTAAATTTTCTTTTCTTTCTGCTCAAATTCCTTTACATTGAGCCCTGATTTTCACCAGCCGATCGTATTGTAATTTAAATTTTACATTCTGAACAAAAACGTTTTCCTGTTTTACAATATAGGCATTTGCTGAGTGAAATTCGAATAAATTACATCTGTTATTTTAAGTTGTTTTATTTCTTATTTCTTTTAACCCTGTCAGCATTTTAAATATTAACTAAGGACTATTTAACTTAGGAGATAGGACCGTAAAGAATTACAAAAAAATCAGGGAGTCAACTGTTGGCTGGTTTGGAGACTTTTCCTTGTTATATGTTTTATACAATAGTCGGGCGAATAAAGAAGAATAATAAGAGCAATGACTGCTGTAACCTTCCACCTTCTGAAATTATGATATCAGTAAATCACTACTTCTAGTATTAGTAAAAAAGTTCCAATCTCTCTTTTTTATTTTAAATAATGTGGCCATATAATTATAATATAAATTCGACAGCAGTGATGTATGTGTTACAGTAAAAGCGTTAATTTAGTAAATGTACACAGTTCCCAGCAGTCCTATACCTCGTCTGTGATTCTATACAGTATTGTTTGATTAGTGGCTCGGTTTGGTGCACACGCTGTTGGATTTTCGCTATTCCCACCACTTCTGTCTCACTCTTGTCCGGCGAAGGCGAGAGCGAAATGGAACGAGAGAGAGCAAGGACGGTACGAGACAGACAACGCGTTGATGTTTTGTCTCGCTCCGTCTTTCGGTCGCCGTGACACTCCGTCCTTTACGTGCGCGATGGTCGCGAGTGCTTACGGTGAGCACGGGAACCGCTTCGCAAAATCTTGTCGCAGGCCCGGCTCAAGTCTTTTTTTGCGGTCTAGGCGAACTTGTCAAATTGCGCCCTTTATTATAATACATTTATTTGAGATTATTTATGACTTTACTCTGCAAAATTAGGCAACTATTAAGGCGTAAGGTTGACAAGAGGTGTAAAGTGGTATTTTCATTGTTGGCATTGTTGAAAATAAATTTTTAAATGAAATACTACAAATTGTACTACAACGGTTTTTAAACTACGAGTAAAACTTCAGAGTAAGAATATGAAGAAGCTCAATTAAATGTATTATAATAAATGGCGGAATTTGGCAAGCTCGTCAAGGCACAAAAAAGACTTGTGCCGTGCCTGGCTATCTGACTCGCGCACGCAAAGCGTTCCATCTCGCTCCCCTCTTCGGCCAGAAAGAAGCGAGAAACGAACACTCGGAATTAGGGCTCTGCTTAGGGGGGTAGACACGGGTAATGCAGCGCGCTGTATACCGACACAATCTGGCCCGAAACATGGGTTCGGGATTTTTCGTTTTTCGTCCTTTTATGAGCATATTTTGGGCTGGGCGAGGTCTCATTCGAAAGAGGAAGGTTCAACGCGGAGCGCTCTGCTCATGGTTCGACGAAATTGTGTTGATATGTAATAATATGAGTGTCCAAAGTAGAGCAAAAGTCGACAAAATACACCAGCAGAATCTAAGCATTGTTAGGTCACTAAAAGAGATTTGTGACTCAAACGGTGAGCAGAGCGCTCCGCATTGAACCTTCCTCTTTCGAGTGAGACTTCGCCCAGCCCAAAATATGCTCATATAAGGACGAAAAACGAAAAATCGTGACTGCATTCCCAAATACGAATTCCGCCATATTGGCGATAATACAGAGCAAGTCACGTGACAAATTTAGTCGAGCTAGTGGATACGAGATGGCGCCTACTCGGGAGGACTGCCAACGTGGAATCATAGCAAAACTGAGGCGTTAGCTGGATACACGAGCCAGTAAAAGCGTGATGCAGTCAATGTATGCATTTTCTGACGATTGTAGGTTAGGTTATATGCATTTTAGGCATACATTAACTAGGAACTGCTGGGAATGAATACATTTACTAAAGCTTTTACCGTAACACGTGCATCACTTGAAATCGCTGTCGTATTTATGTTAAGGTAATTGAGACAGTTAGAGCAACAACGGAATAACCTGCAAATAAATTTTTCCTATTGTACATTGATGCCTCAGCGCACACATATTGTATGTCCACTTTTAGCGTGTTTTGAGAAAAACAGGTTCAAACATTCAATGGTACTTTATAATTAAATAAATACTTTTTCCATTATTGTATTATTATATATATGTAATATAGGTATCACTGAAAATATGTAATTCGTAGTATAAGTTAGAATCTGCAAAATTATAATAATAATTCCATAACAAACTTCGAAGATGGACATGCTATATGTAACCAAGTACAGAGGAGGACATAGTATACTGAATGATATTGTATAAAAATGAACGAAAGGAATAATAACTGGAAATAATCTCACTTCAATATTATATTTATTTTGAAAGTAACAGGAATAAAAAAGTAATTATTCCCTTTCATTTTCGCAGTTGTCATTTTCGTAGTTTTCATTTTTGTCAACGTCCATGGGTGTTGGAATTACATTACGTTGTGATTTTGCTAATGGTATGCTATTGATAAATGCCTTGTAGTATCGAGGAATAATTCCGTTGGAAGATGCAGAAGATATTTTTTCTTCGCGATAGATATAGGAAGACTTTTTTAAAAAAATTTATTTATTGTCACATTTTCCAAGAATATTTTCGTCCTCTGGCATGGACATACAATAAACAAAAATATCATTTTTGATAAATTTATAGAAGAGATAAAAATGTGATTTTTATACAGCATAAAGAAACAGTCAAGCACTATTTGTTGCATATAAAAACTCAAATTTCATAAAAAGTGGACATACAATATGTGTATACTAAGCCATCGATATGATTAGTAGAGCCTATTGGAATACGTTATTGCTACTAACTCAATTTCGAAAAGAATGTGAGTTAGTCCGTCGTTATTCTCACTGCCTCAATTATATGGCAAAATACCAAAGATGGGCAATACTTAAATAACCCGAGCCAATTTTTATTTAAAACGCTATTATTGAATTAATTTAATCATGGGGAATTCAATTGTTGAGCGGCTATTTCGTTCTTTAGCGCTACATTTGTGAACTTTTTATCATCTTTCCAAAACATTATTATTACGCCGCAACGATATCTTTAGGAAATCGGGTATAACGTATAGGTTATATTTTCTGTCACTTCGAGGACAGAAAATCCGTTCCTCCAAGTGACAGAAAATATAACCTATGTATATGTTATATGACAATAAATGTTTAGCGGCTATTTCGTTCTTTTGCGCTACATTTGTGAACTTTTTATCATCTTTCCGAAACATTATTATTACGCCGCAACGGTATCTTTAGGAAATCGGGTATAACGTATAGGTTATATTTTCTGTCACTTCGAGGACAGAAAATCCGCTCCTCCAAATGATAGAAAATATAACCTATAAGCCATACCCGATTTCCTAAAGATACGTTGCGGCGCAATAATAATGTTGCGGAAGGATGATGAAAAGTTCACAAATGTAGCGTAATAGAACGAAATAGCCGCTAAACATTTATTGTCATATAGCATATACATAGGTTATATTTTCTGTCACTTCGAGGAGGGGCCACATAATAATCACGCGTTGGATTCAACATCAAACACAATTTTATATATGTTTGTTCATAACAGTTTTCTGCATAGGATGTGTATTTCATGTTCTGTTTCAGTGTTTTGCTAATTAAAAAATGGCTATCCTAACAAACTTCATTTTCTGGGGACATGCCCTCGTGTATTTTTCCTTTTCATTTATAATTCCTTACTGCCAACGTAGAATATTGTAGCATAAGCACATTTCAAGTAAATGTACAATGAATTTTCTACGTTTACAGTACCAGCAGACTTTCTGTTTAAAAAGTACAACGCAATAGCTGAGAATTTCTTTCCACATTCAAAATAAAATATGGAAATAGCAAACAGCTCCCTCTCGCGTGCACAGGCAGCCGCGTATCTATGGGTATTACCATTTCTGTGCAGAAAAAATCTGCTGTAAAACCGACCGGCCTCGGCGGCCAGACCACGTGACGTGTCTACGCCCTTAAGCATGCAACATCTTCTACTAACCTAGTAGCTAGTAAAGGATGCCGAATGCTTAAGCATTTGCTTAAGAATAAGTAGCGACTCTGAATACCGGCCGCAGCGTCCTCTAGTGCTTCAGGCCCTCGTAATTTCGATAAAAGCGGCAATATTTAAAAATTTTAAAGTTAGAAATGAATGAATCAAAATATTAATTATAGGAGAAATAATGAAAAGAACAGTAAATTTGATATTATTTTTAATTTGATTAATGGCGAATTACATTATGAATATTACATACATACTCCATACATACATTACATTGCGTATATATATATATATATATATATATATATATATATATATATATAAATAAAACATAATAAAGTTAAATTAATTTTGCATAATTGAAAATGGGGACTGTGCTCGCGTAAAATAGGATTCAAATATTCACAAATTTTTTTAAAATGAAAGATTTTTTCTATGAATGGTTGATATATTTTCTCCCACTTCAAAACAAATTCGAATAACATTTGTGATGAGTACTTAAGTTTATAAATATCAGCGTGTTTTTTCATAAGTGTAAACAATTGGTAGTCAATAAAGCTAAGGTCGGTATCATATATGTATTGGCCGGTGAGTTTCGTGAGGGGTATTCTCCCACCACACCGTTTGTTTTCCTCGGTGCTCCTTTTCTCAACGTTTTCTGACTCGCTCTCGTTCCATCTCGCTTTCGCCTTCGCAGAACAAGAGTGAGCCAGAAATGGTGGGGATACTGCCAAGATTCTGGCGTGTAGGCCAAACCAAACTGTCAGCGTAGAAATACACACATCAGAATAGGTGTGCGTTAGCAACGAAAAAATTCAGGAGCTTTATTGGTCAGAACATTGATTCTTTCTCGATAGCTTCATTTCGTATTGGTCCACGCATAGCTTCGTAACGCACACAACTGTAACGTTAAGGATAAATAACAGCCAAACGGCTAGGTTCAGGCTGAGCCGAGCAGCGTTCCCGTTACCCCACCATACTCTGCGACGACCGTGCAACTCCAACTGACAAATCTGCGATCGTCAGATGGTGGTGGTTGATTTCTCCTCGTTCGCTGCTCGCGAAACCGAACTCACCGGCCAATATATTTGATACCGACCTTAGATCTTGAATTAGGTAAAATAAGATATTCTATACATTTTTTATAAGTACAATGTGATTTTAAGTTTTTTTTTGCCAAATAATCGCATATATAAAATACTGCATTCGTTTCGGGTAGTTCAGCAATTTCGCTGCGTTCTTTAAACTCGGATTCAAAATCACCCATTATATTGTATACAGATAATGTATTGAGCAAAAATTCTTTGTGATCCACCTGCGGTTTCAGATGAGTCGACCCAGTTTCTATATTGCTCAATTTGGCAAATATTTTATTATCATCAACTTCACAATTGGATATTTTTAATAGTTTGCTCCAGTGTGTAATAAAAATCTGTTTAAGACCAGCTTCAAATTGTATAGGTGACGGATTCGTTGAACAACCATGTTGCTGTCTAATTATGGCATACCTATAAATTGTTTAGTAGGTCTTGATTTAATCGACGCGTTGTTAAAAATGTGTAGGGGAAAGTGGGGTAAAACGGAACGCTTAACTTTGGAGGGTGATAACATAAAATCGGAAAGAGAAAAAGACACGGAACTTCAATGGGATTCTTCAGTAGACCTTAGACTATAAGAAAATCAAAGTCATTGTTAAGAAAAATTTTTTGGGATCGACGGAAAATTAAATTTACCGGAAGTATTGAAATCTTCGCCTCGCTCAAGTGGTGGAGTAAAACGGAACACCCACTTCAACACCATGTAAACGTACAACATCTTTATTTTTATAATTTAAAATGTATTCATTTATGTTAAAAACTATAAATATATGTTTTAGGTATAATTATTACATATAAAATATAACAAAAATATACATATATTATACACATAGGAAAAATTATTTACCAGATAACATAAAAATTACTGAATATAACCGAATACATATGGATTTTTACATGAATAATGAATATCAACACGTGCATGGAGAATTTTTCAGTTTCTAGTGAATTTTGAATAAAATTGTTTAACTCAAAAAAATTTTCATATTTTTTTATTATTTACTTTTTAGTGTCTTTTGATTTGTGGTTATATGCGATTGCATATCAATTGAATTTATTTGATTTGTGGTTATAGGCTGATTTCAAGTCGTTTGGATTTGTGGTTATGGGTTATATTTATCGATGACTAGGTAATTTTTTCACCCCTCCCGTTTTTTTCTTCCATAATTTTGTATTGCCATAATAACTACGCACCCCTGCGAAGTTTCAAGACAATTGGATTGGTGGAATGGGATTAAATAGGTGTTCCGTTTTACCCCACGAAAAGTGTTCCGTTTTGCCCCGCATGCAGTCATTTAGTAAACATTTAATATTTACACTTCAACGTGAGGTAAAGAACTTTTTAATACGTCAGAATGTAGCGTAAGAACTACAGAATCTAACGATGTACTCACCGTTAATAATTTTCAAAATTCAAGTGCCGAAAAGTGGTCGAAAGTACAACACAATATTGAAACGTCGATACCAGAAATTTTTCCAACTCTTTTAACTGAAAAATAACGTATGCACGGGTCTATGGTCTGTCACAAAATGCTTTGAGGACCCTTTGGTCTCGTGTCACGCGATACCAACTCATTCGCGACTCTTATCTAAGAGAAATATTGATGTTCCGTTTTACCCACCCGTTCCGTTTTACCCCACTTTCCCCTATATTATAATTTTTGGAAAGATCAGAAGATAATTATAGGATGCTATTTATTACTAATTCTAATCCTGTCAAGCAGCTAGGTTTGGGTCTCCCAGTTGTAGTTATGAAATGGGAATTTTCTAAATGACCTAGCATCTCATTTAAAAATTTCTGATGTTCCGAATCCTTTGAAATGTCAAAATTTAATTCTTTTTTCCTTTCAAGATTCAAATTCAATATATCGAATAGCTTATCCATGTCGGTTAAAAATTTGCCACTTCTGGCATTGTCTGGAAATAGTTTGATACATTGTGCTATAAACTAAATATGCCGTGTACATCGAAACAGAAAAAAATTTGCGCAGCTAGCGACACCGTCATTTATGGTCATATAATTTAATGAAAAATGATTGTCATTTATTTTTGGTATCATGGTCGGAGGAACTTATTTACTTAATTCGTAAATCTTTTCGATTACCTTCCTAGCAACACGACCTTCTCGATAATGTAACGTAGTGGTTTCGTTGAAAGAGTAGTACGCATGCTTTTTAATAAGTGTGCGGGTCAAATATTTAATAACATTATCCTTATATCTGGGAACTGTGAAATACATTTTTTTAGATTTTATGTTTAACTGTTTTTGGTCCGGTACAGACGAGCGGTTTGCGGCAGTTTGCCGCAGCGGCAATCTGAAGCGTGTCATCCTCGTCGGTTAAACAATTACTATTTACAGAATTCTTATTCAAATTCAGTACAATGTTTTTCCTTAGCGCAATACGCACCGCTTTTACAGAAGGATTTTGGTTGTAACTACCACCATGCATTCTGAGGACGGAAAAAAGATTCTCTACTATATCGGTGTTTAAACGCGATGTCATTAGAAATAACGCGTCATCCTCGTGAAAATCATCTCAGAGCCGCAACGTGGCATTTAGTAATCCTAAGAAACAAGGCAATTGTCTTTAAACCATTTGGACTAATAGCATACCAATTCGCGATACTGTCGCGTTGTTGTAATAAGTTATCTCTAACTACCAGATATTTATTTGAAATCGTGCACTTGTTTGGATCAGAATCATAAGCAGCTCTGCTATTTAAGTTGTCGAACAAATTATTGAGGGTTTCAAAGAAGCTGGTAGTATACTGTAAGTATGCTATTCGATCTTATGCATCCAGTAGCGCATATGTAGTAAGCAGGGCAGAACAAATTCTATTACTAAAAACTTGTAAAGCAAGTTTACATATTTTGTCAAAAGAATTTGGCCGTACGTGTTTTTCAGATAGTTTGTAAGCTGCTCGCGTACCTTTACTGGACTCTAAATCCCATAGTTGTACAACATCAGACCAAGAAACTTGGGAACCGTTAATTGAAAAATCATACTTTAATAAACTATTTCTGATGTTTCTGAATAAATGTAAATAATCAAACAAAAAATAAATTTTCTGGCTATTTTTTTTTAAAAATTGGACGTTCAATGGTTACTCTTCCTTCTGCCATGCTTTGATTGCTTGTTCCTTGATTGGAAACAACAGCTCTAACTTTCAAGCCCGTATCATGCAATGCATCTAAAACCGTGTCCAACAAAAAACCCAAATTCGCATTAGTTACGCCATTCTTTGCAACAAATAATGCTACTGGTTGTTTCCAATATACCAATTACCGATCAAGCTCTTAGGACCATAAAAACGAGTACCCGAGTACCCACTGCCAGCTTTCTGCCCAAAGGGCCTAAATCTTCAAAGCCCTCGATAATTTATTTACCTGAGTGGAAATCAAAACACTTCTTGATGCGCATTTCATCGAAAGACAGGACGCAATTCCGGTCCAAATCACGCGTATGTGCTGCTTTAATTTTTAACGCGGTAAATAAATTCTGGCAAATGCCAGGCCAAATATTGATTTTAGAAAACCAGCGAATAATGATGTTTGGGGTCGGAAGATGAAACTTCAGTGTGTCGCGCATTTTAATGTACAGAGAGGGCGAAGTGTAATGCAATGTTTAGCACAATCTCTGTTCCTTCAACGTATAATTTTCCGATTTACGAGTGTGAAATAGCTGCATGGAAATAAATGTTAAAAGAAACCCGCTAACTCTTTTCGCGATAACTTTCTGCAGGCAGACATCGCTGATGTCACCTAACGAAAGTTTCTCCTTTAAGCGATTTAATACTCTACACTTCGCCCTGAATTGCAAGCGAAGAGCACTAAATTTGTCCTTCCCTTGGTCTATTTCCTTCTAAAGCATTAACACTCGATCCTTTAAACAATTGTTTTCTGTCTATTTCAGAGATGCAACTACCTTCTATTCTATATAGGGCTGCCATCCGTAAAATCATTAATCTAGGACAGAGAGCATTAAAGTCCCGGACATTTCCACTTGAAACCCGGACACTTTTAACTATTTTTTATATGAGACACTGAGAGCAATAACGGACTAATCTACACTTTTTTCGAAATTGAGTTACTAGCAGTTACTAATCATATAAAATAGGGAGATAAAAATTTTTAATGAGGGTTGTTCCGTTGTCGATCTCCCTACCTCATATTAGGTACGATATCCCAAGACAAACATTTTTGCAAATTATACACTGTAACCGCAATCAAGAAATATAGATAAAATATTTATAATTTTTTGAGCGAGCGCATCGAAAATCCGGACCACTACAGAAAATCCCCCCGAACGTTCCCGGACGCCCTAAAAAAGAGGACAAATCCGGGGAAACCCGGACGGATGGCAGCCCTAATTCTATAGAGCTTCCTGTGCATCTCCCTTGGTAGCGATCAATTCTACAACGTTGGCAAACAGCTACAATACAATGAAATACGTACCTACGCGGCAAATATTCCGGGCGCGTTTGTTAAAGCGGTCTGTAGACATTCAATATTATTGCGCAATATTCAGTATTGTACAATATTATTGACCGTCTGTGGATCATATTGCAAGGTTGCACAATAAAATTGAAAAGTTGCGCAATGATATTGAAAGGTTGTACAATCTACAGTAATTCGTCGTAATAGTCCCGACGAACGGGGCTGGCGGCGGGACAATAACGCGATGCGGACACTATTTCTTGCCGACGACAACTTCGTGTCGACTCTTTTGTTCTCTCTCGCACGTCTCGGATTCTCTCACTCTCGACTGAAGGATTCCAAGAAATGGTGGGGATAGTGAGCGGGACTATTACGCATGGTAAAAACGGGACAATAACGACGAATTACTGTATTGCGTGAATGAAAAAGAGAATCAGCCCTTAGACCAGCGTTGCCCCGATGGGCGGTCCGCGAGTACGAGCATTCATTGCGTTTTCCAAAGCTCGGGTGGAAGGGGGCACCCGAAACCAATGACGTTGTGCGCATGTAACGGATGGGGAAAACTTTAGTAGCGTGCGTGTAGTTTGTTTGTATGTATGTTTGTTTAGTTCAAATCTAGAAACTCAGTTTTAACCCACTTCCAACTATCCAATAGACTTGAAACTCTGCAGGCATACGTAGTTTGGATGACAATACAAAATTATTGAAGAAAAAGAAACCGCCCCAGGGGTTTAAAAAATTACGCAGTCATCAATAAATATAACCCAGAACCACAAATCCAAAGGACTTGAAAATAGCCTATAACCACAAATCAAATCAATTTAATCGCAATGAAATCAGCATGTAACGGTTACATGCTGATTTCAGGGTACGAGCTTACATGCACACTACTAGAGTTTCCCCATTCGTTACATGCCCGCAACGTCATTGGTTCGAGCGCCCCCTTCCACGCGAGTTTTGGAAAACGCGATGAATGCTCGCACTCTCGGACCGCCCATCGGGGCAACGCTGCCCTAATCTATTGCAAATATGCACGTGCGTAACTTTTGAGGGATATGCGAAAGCTAAGAATCTCCCGATTGAGATTGCAAAGGAGTCTAAACGACTAAAGGACTGAAAGATCCGACGCGAACATTCACCCTCGATGCACCGAATTTTCGTTTCTACATGGCGTGCTCCATATCACGACTTTACACAGCCATGGCGAGCGTGGCCGAGAACGAGCCATCTGAGACCACAGAGCGGGCCGAGGTGGACCGAAGCCCGGTATCGACGCGATAACTAAAAAATCAGAATGGTCATGAACTGGTGCACATCATCGTGTAACAATGATCCTCCATGTAAAGCCGTAATAAGTTGTAACCAGCACAGCCGGCCTATGAAGGGCGAGCACACCAAGGGCGAAATCGAAATCAGTGATCGAAGGCGAATTGTATTCGCAAGTGCATTTTTTAATAGATGTCCAGACCGAACCAAGCTCACCGAATAAGTAAGTTTGGCTCGATCTGGACCCTTAAACTAGATCGTAGGCTTCAGCTTGATAACGTTTTGCAAGTCGCAGTGCATTGGAAAACGTTACCAAGTCCAGGCACACCAACGTGGAGGTACCTACGAAAGTGACCCATTTCTACGAAATATTTCTGGTCGATGTTCGACCAATGCTTTGTGCATTTTGAAAAATTTGGAAAAAGTCTCACGACTAAAGTTCTTAAACTAAGACTTATTGTTAGGTTGATTTTAATATTGTAAGGAGAGAGAAAAGTAGAAGTAGTGAGTACAGTGATCAAGTAGTACCAATATCATCTGTCATTCTCAGTTATTATTGTTTGAATGAGAAAGAGCTTTAAGTTATATAGTTGAAAATCCTTAAGAAATTAATGCTTTCCATTCTCGTTTTATTAGGAGAATCTGATGACACGTTGAGAAGTGTAACTCGTATTCAAAGCATTAAGCTTTGATTATAAAATTCAAGAAAAATAATTTGGAATATTTAAAACGCGATATTAGAACTTTAACCTCGAATTTGAAATTTATTTATTGCTTTTGTCTGTATTAAACATTTGGAAGCACGCGAGTTAATGTTACTGTTCACAAGAACTAAGTATGTATTCGTGGTCACTGTGCTCGCTACAGCAATCATTTGTTCAATGGCATGCAGAAAAAATGAAAAAATTAAAATGTACCACTCACCTATCGTAAAACAGTCTCGCTGCTATCCGTGCAGAGAGGAAGCTTCTTCAGCAGGTTCACAGACCAAGGTCAGTAGTATCGAATAGAATGTATCAGACCCACAAATATGTCACTTTAATTTCACGACCAAAAAGCAATTTAAGCACCGGTGCTGAGTCTTAAGTAGTTCAAGATGCGTAAAAGCACTGAGTCTACACTCGCGTTGACAATACTGGCACGCACAGCCATCTCATGTTTTTAAATACAAAGCACTGCACGTTTTTAAATGTTCCTAAGCAGTGGGTCAAGAAGTCTTCTAGATACTGGGTGAATTGCAGTTGAATCTTGTTAAGCGACCTCCCCCGTGGTCTAGTAATCGACGAAATTAATCTACGAATCGAGATATTACGAAATAATATGCACACGCATTCACTGAAATCCGATCACGATCGCGAATAAAGTTGAACTGGCAGGTACATTATTCGGCGATGGTGCGACTTTGCTGGAGGTTGTTGACGTTCTGTCTCGCTTCAACGACTCCCAACTCCTCGAGAAAAGTATTGCTCGAGAAGTCTTCTAGATATTGGGTGAATTGCAGTTGAATCTTGTTAAGCGACCTTTCACATGGTCCAGGAATCGATGAAATTGATGCTAGAATTGAGAAATCACGAAATAATATGCAGTATGACATGCACATACTTCGCTGAACACTGAACCGATGAATTTCTCAGGGCTAGACAAAATTTTATTTCGCAATGCGGGTTTGAAAAGTAACTCGATTTGCAGTTGCATCCATGCACCCCACGACACTCAAGCATCATGCAACTTTCTGCGAGGCTTTTAAGAATTAGATTTTACTGTAAATTTCAATGTCGGCGATAAACTAATATTCGGGGCAAATAAAATCCAATTATTATTATTTCACTAGAATGATTAAACAGTGCATTAGAAACTTGCGGGAATGTCAGTAACAGCGTAAATTTTTAATACTTTTCGGCGTACGATGCGTGAAAGGATTCTACTACACGTAAAGTACTAATAAACAATGTCATCTTGCAATTTGTAGCTTACACGGGCTTTGAAGAAATACCATTTTTGAGCGCCATAGTGTTTTGATCCTCTAAATGGATTTTCGGAGAGAAATCCGCGTGAGTCGTTGACAAGCCGAGCCAAAGCATAGCGTAGCAAAAGCCTGTCTTCAAAAAAGTTACACGTATACGTGCACGCTCAAACCTTTCAGCATTTCAACACATTTCAGAGTAGTTGCCGAGTTGGACGCTGTTCATGAGCAGATGACACTACATTCAGTCCTCAAATTATGTGTCGGTAACACAGTTTGTGTGGCGACACGACATGCATAAGGTGATAGGTCTATCCTATACGGGGGAGGTGGTGTTCTGTTTGGATCTCGTCCAAGTCCTCCTCTCCGTCGTACAGCCCTCCCCAGAGGCTACCCTGGAGTTTTTAGTCGTTGCAAACCCCACATAACTCGGTCTCTCCCCCGGGGAACGGGGTATCCATTAGGGATTTCCTCCAGGTAAATTGCAGAAGAATCATGAATACAGACACAGACGAGGTATAGAATAGACTCTATTCTATACCTCGTCTGTGTCTGTATTCATGATTCTTCTGCAATTTACCGTGGTCGGTAATTCAGATTACAATTACCATGTGATACCATAAAGTGGTAGTGGTTGTATAGTAGTGACCTCTAAGTCAAACTTCCATAAATCTTCAGAACTAAAATTACCGTTATTGTCTTTCAAATATCTCCCTCAAACCGACAAACATATCCATGATTATTATAATAAATCATACCCAATGCATCTTAACAGTAATCCAGATTCCTCGCGAAACAAAAGTACAACAGATTACGCGATCATATTACACGTTCTGCGATAAATGAAATTAAACAAATCGCAAATACAAGTACGCGATTGTCTCCTAATAAGCTTCCAAGAGGCGTAGAAAATCTTGAGAGCTCCTAGAAGCCTAATTAACCCAAGTGCAGAAAACTTAAATCGATGTCCGCGGGGAAGACCCGACAGGTGGCGCTACCTCGCGGGATGCTGGGTAATCGGGACGTCGCGGACGGAGCAATGGCGTAGGCGGCGATCCATGTGATAAATTAATTTTTATAGCTTCGTGGGTGGTGGCTGTTTCTATTGGTCGCTGATCGGTCGCCTCCCACTTCGAGCGACGTAACCTTCTCCTGGTTTATGCCATTCAGCTGTGATACCGCGATATGCCATTTGTCTTGCTTCAAACGAGCTGGCAGGGGAACGGCGGGGGAGCGTAATTGAAATACATTCGTGGATCTCCCGGCCGATGCTCAACAAAAGCGAGGTCTCTCGTGATCTTCAACAAAGCGATACTTTTAAAGAAGACACAACTGCGCGCTATTATGCGACCGTTCGTGTTCTACGACGCCAGATCTGCTCGATGGAAACTTCAGCATGGTTACATAAGGGGGAATACGATTTTTTCATTGGCTCATCTTGCGTCATTTATCCGCGATCATTGATCAACGCTGGAAATAGTTCGATTTATACCGCGACTTATTGTCTGCGCCTCTTGTACGCGTTAAAACAAATCCGCGTGATTGTTACCGCAGCGCGAAGTGATTAGAAGCAAATGACTCGTTGCGTAAGTTAGGTCGTGTTGCAGCAGGCTTATGTTAATCACGCATGTATATTAAAAGCAGCTTCAAATAGTGTCTTCCCATAGTTAAAGAAGATCACACGAATTACTCTACTGCTGGGTTATAGCAACACTAATGTGTGAACGCAAACCCAGCGTTGAAATCACCGGGCGTCATAATAGCTCCCTACGCAAGCGTTGAAGTCTCTTTCGGGTCACTGCAAACCCAGCGTTGAAGTCGCCGCGCAGGTCTCCCATTCAATTCGCCTACGGTCCACACTGTCCACAGCGGTACCGTTTTAAGATCTTCTGCAATATTAGCTGGAAATCGTGTCTTCCAACATCTAATGTGGCATAATTCCATCCAGTGGCGCACACAGAGGGGGGTCAAGGGCCTAAGCACCCCCCAAAGAAAAGGGAAAAAGGACATTAATGTAAGCATGACTGATGTGATTCATGAGCTTTGTAAAAAGAAAAGAAAATTGGATTTTGTTCTTTAAATATATTATTAAATTTTTAAATTTGCATTAAAAATATTTTTATCCATTCCATTCGGCTCTCCCCCGATTAAATTCGGAGTACGCCACGGATTCAGTCTTTAGTAAGATATTTTACTCCGAAAAAGTGTAAAATATTTTCTTAAGAATCCATTTTCTTTACTTCTGTTAGACACATTAGTTAAATTTCTACCTTAATAGAAATCTACAAAAATGTATAAGTATTCGAGAATTAAATATCTCGTTACAAGACACACTACGAGTGTTTCCTTCAATTACGTTCACGACGCTGCTACAGTTACGCGATCCATCGGGCGATCGTTCCATGGTAGCGGGTTTTGCAGTGCGCCGCTTTTCCGCACGTGCTTCTGACCGCGGTGCAGGGAAATCGCGGCGTCGAACGAACGGCTCATTAAATATAGATGGTTATCTGCGATACTTAGGCCGCGGCGCGGCCCCGGGAAAACTTTATGGACCGTCGACTCGTTACAAAGGTTAGGAAACGTTTTCGCCGCCGTGGAAAGTTTGTAATTTTCATTGCCGGTCACGGCTCGAGTCGCGCCGAAGCTTTTCGTTCGCGGAGGAGCCGTGCAATCAATTCGTTATAAATGAGGCTTGTCTACGTGCGACAGGTTTTATTGGAGAAATTTGTCAATCACCGTAGTCCCGGTACCTGCGCGGATAACTTGAATGACGTTTTTCCATGAGTAGGCAGAGATGCGTTTGATATAAATTAGTGTCTGCAACGATATTATCTAAGCATTCCCGTCCCCGAGTCACTTGCTCTTCCTAAAGCACTGCGAACATCTTGCTCCAAAAATCCCCTTCCATCACAGAGCTCCTCCTATCATTCACAAAGCCCGTGCTCCAAAACTTCATCCCCGATAGCCTTTACCCCGGGGTGCCGGTTCTCCGTCGCTTCGCGCGCCACCGAAACGTCCCCCCTCGTGCCTGTGCCCCCTGGAGAGTCGCGGGAGGCGAGTTCGCGGCTCGCAGGTTGCGCGTATCCAGCGAGACGGAGAGCAACGTATCCTCGAATCGCTCGCGAGACCGTCGTGTACGTACACAGGGAGAATGGGATGGGGAGAGAGAGAGAGAGAGAGAGAGAGAGAGAGAGAGAGAGAGAGAGAGAGAGAAGCTGCTGGCTCTGTGGAGATGGATGCTGCGCGGAGCGAGATCGACAAGCTCGGAAGAGCAGGGTATCGCGAGAGGAAGAGTCGAGAGGTGAGCTACGGGGAAGAAGAAGAAGTGGAGGAGGAGGAGGCCGCGAGAAGAAGCTCTGGAGGCAGAGGAAGAAGAAGAGGACCGAGGAGCAGGAAGGAGAGGGGTGTCCAGAGGTGGGGGGGAGGAGAGAGAACGAGAGAAGGCCGCGGTAGTCTTTCTCGGGCGACCAGGTAAGATAAGGATGAGGCGGACAAACGGACTGACGAAGGTGGCCGAGGTAGGGGATATTCAGTCTCGCGGCCACGTGCTACACGAGCGCACGCCCCGAGCCGGCCGGTGGTCCAGCCACGTCCTCTTCTTCTTCGTCCCGTTTTGTCCCACGCTTCCCGGTTCCACCTTCTCCCTTCCATTCTTCTTTCATACACCCGACTCGTGTTCCTCTTCTTACCCCTTTTTTCCCCTTTTCTTTCTCGCGCTCCCTCTCTCTCTCTCTCTCTCTCTCTCTTCCCCTTCAGTTTTATTTATCTCCGCTTCCGATCGTCCGCCTCCCTCCCGCCCTGGTGTTCTCCACGCGATACCCGCCGCGCCGGACCGCGCGGATTCCGTGGACGCCGCTCGAGCGCGTCTCGCGGCCACCGGGAAATCGCGGGTACGCGCGCGTTCCGCTCCAACAACGAACGCTGCTCCGCGCCAGTGCACCTCGACGCGGTGGCTAAAACAGTTAAAAAGTGAATCTCCCGCGACGCCCGAGAGGCCGGCGAGGATTCTGTGACGCGCGCGCGAGTGGATTTGCCCCTGGATTCGTCTCGCTGGCAGAAGGCATGAGGATGCTTGCCCCTGTGGGGAACGGTGCGCGGAGTGCTCTCAAGCCCGTGTGCGAGGTGATCCGATGACGCGCTGACGAGGGGGAGGAAACTGTCCGAGGAGGATACCGCTCGAGTCCTTCAGGATACGTTGTTCTCGCTGATGGTAGGTGTAGCACGTTCGCCGAGAGCCAGTGAACAACCGTGTTTGATCGAGGGTGGCCGTTTTGCCTGCTCCTCTCTTTGCCGCGGGATTGAGAAGAAAGAACAGACGTCTGGCGCGGTTTAGAAATTATGCGGGCTTCCAATCCGAGATACGTCGGCTGATGGAGATTGAAGCTTCCCTTCGGGGCCACGGAAAAGTGTATTCAGTGAGAGTTTATAGGCAGTATGAATGACAGGTTCGTCAGAGTTAATTAGAAAACACCAAGGAGAGTTCGTGATGCAGCGAATCTCCCCACTTTCCGTACGAGCAGCTCGGACTCGTGTCTCGTTCGCGGTATCCGAAGAATCTTATCGCGACTCGGATTAGTCGAAGGTTGGATTTAAAAAATCCACGAGTCTATGCAAACAAACATCTCGGTGATATTATTAGCTTATCCAGAAATCCTCCGTTTCTGCGCGGCACAGATAGCCACACAGTTCCGCGTTATCAAATTCTGATACGCTGGTTATCCGCTCATCTTCTACCTTCCCCTTTGCACCGCGGTAATTATCTCTATAACAGTGATACGCGTCGGCGCTGATTCTTCTCCAGACAGTAGACAAACGAATCTATCAAGCGAGCCATCGTCGTCGGCCAAATGGAATCGACGCAGCAGCGCGACTCGCTGCGTTTAACGACCCAACGTAGCCTCTGGCTAGACGGCCATACGAAAAACTAATTCGGTCATCCTCGTTTCTCTATCCGCCTGCGGTTTCGTTCGCGATTAATTTGTCACGATGTCCGGAGCACAACAATTTCAACTGTCTGCAGTCGGATGCCATGATATCCGTGTGACGTGCCGCTCACAACCGGTTCATTAATGCTGCAGCCGCTCGTCACTCATTGGCTGCCACGGCGATCGTGGTGTTTGCGATAGAAAGAAGGGAAAAAAAGAGGAGAGGCGCCGGATTAAAAAGAGAGACGGCGAGGCGGAGATGGACAGCGAGAGGGTAGAAAGGAGGAAACGGCGATACACGGGCGATACTTTTGACGCGAGTGTTTCACCTTTCAATCATTATTATTGTGAGGCACGCCGATGCCTTTGGACGACGGCCGGGCAGGGTGAAAAAAGTTGACGGACAATTAGGATATTAATGATGCGTGACGGCCTGGGAAAGCCGAAAAAAGAGTCGTAACAGCCGTCGTTTCTGCGAACTGGACGAAGACATAGGCTCGTGTTAAAAATCTACAGCCGATATCTCGGAACGTCTTTTCTCGTTGACAGCACGGTTGTATAGATGTTACATCGTGCTCTTCCCCACTGGCTATCGTTTCTTCTTCTCCGAGAACATGATCAAATGTGACGGTTTAGTTGATTGGTTGATTAGATACAGTTTCGTAACAATTCAAGGGGGATAGATTGTCCCGAATTTCGTTTCACGCGCATTTTTCCTAGAAATACGCCATTCGCCTGGAAGTTGAGTGTTCGGCGCCTGAGCAGCTGAAATCATTCGCTGTCGGCCAAGTTTTATGGTCCCTTGTCTCTTCTCGCGCCCGAGCCGCTAATCCTGGTTGCCAGGCCGTCCTCCGAAGAGTGACGCGATGCATTACGCTCGCATACGCGCGGCAACGCGTAGCCAGGCAAAAGAGCGATTATTCCAAGGACTGCAAACTTGTTGCGGTCGTGGTAACGATGCACGAAGCCTCTGTTCTTGCCTCTCCCGCGGGGAGTCTGGTTTGAAAATATCGACGAGCAAATCGCGCACACTGGCGCGTTCATTCGTCCCTCCATTTCCCCCCGCCTCCTCTTCCAACAAGACATGCAAATCGCTGGAAACGGGCCCGCGGTCGGGGGCACGTCCAACAAGCTCGACGATGATGCTCGACGAGGACGTAGAAGCTGCGAGAAGCCCAGCTCGCGTGTGAATATTTATTACGAGAATTTAGAAAATTAGATAGGAAAGAATTTAATCCGCTTAATTACCTGGTGGAGCGGCTGAGAGAGTGGCGTTACTTATCGAATTAGCCTTTCGGGGACTCGCCGACCGCGTCTTTACGACCCGATCTTGCTCCGGGTAATGGGATTTGTCGATTAAAAGCTGAGTATATGGTTCCGGAGCGGAAAGTCTGTAGGCGATCCAGGGATTACGTAAGGCTCGCGACAGTGAGACGGTAATGAATTTTAAACGTGTTATTGTGGCTGAATTTTGGGGACCATTAACCCTTAAATGGTGACGTAAACAGTGACATGGACTTTCACAGATATCTCTTTAATAAATAATTTGACACTGTCAAGCCTCAATTTATTTGTAACATATACTGGAATCTATTATATATTTGAACAGATACTTTTGCATGTTTTGTTCAAAATCACTGAAAGTTGTTTTCGTGACATATGTTGTAAAACAAGGTCGAATGAAAAGAAGGAAAATATAGGACAAATAATTCTGTAGGAGTCTTCCAGACTTCACGTCACCGGTTAACGCGTGTTTAGAAATCCGTCTGCAATTATTACGAAGCTCAATGGTCACTTGAACTTTCACAAATTTCGGCCTCAGTCGCGACGAGAACGTCACATGGACAGATAAGTTTGTCGATAGACGATCGCGAACAACATTCGATGAATTCATCTTAGTTAATTGTCGTAGAACTGAAATGATGCCAAATATTTCCCCAGATACCTACTCGTCGAATATAGCTAGATCGTAGAAATTTAACGAGAAGCAGAAGAAGATTAACCCGCGGAAGCGGGGATTTATTAGACTCCCAGCGTGGCAACGATACATTCGACCGAACCGGTCCTCCGCTGCTGTGGCACTCTTAATGAATTTCTCATTATTTAAGGAAGACGTCACACGATAAAATTTACCGACGTCACAGCGTCGGGATGCTCCTCGTGTTTCTCGTCCCGTCGTTCATCCTTCGACAGAATTCATATCTTCCGTACGGACGAGCGAGCAAAAAACAAACTTCTTCTCGGTCCATGCATCATTCGAATTTTCATCGAGCTTTCTTGAGCGCCGTCGACTTTACACGCGTGGATCATTAATTTCCTGTTCGGTTTAATTAAACCCACCGATGCAGTGTATTCTACCTATTTCAAGCTTCCACCTTCTGTCTTCCAAGAGATATCCGTGGCGCTTCTGTCATTGACTTGTACCACTTCGGAATCCCTTTCAACGAGCAATCCGTGCGCGTGCGACAACTTTGTAGATCCTTCGAAGCGATCCTGACGTGCAAGAGCGGCGATTGTGATTTTTTCGTAGAGAATTGACCAGGGAAATGTCGTTAATCGGAAGCGGGCACGTTTACATGCGTGGAGGTTCGCCAGGGCTCGGTTCCCGCGCGCGGATGAAATTAATACGTGGCCGGTGCCGTAATTAGCGCTCGTATTTATGCGCCTCTCGCGAGGCGGCCTCCGTTAACATGGTAATGGCGTTACACCGTTGTAAACACGGCATGTTATCTGGAAGGGACCTGGCAAGATTCGAATGTTGCGGCGGGTGCAGTTTTCGGGGCGACGGGATGTCGCTCTCACATTTCCCAAACGGTTTCTATTCAAATCATTCGCGAAGCTTCGCGAGATAATCCAGTTCACCTTTCTTCTCAATGCCCACGGAAAGTACTCGCCATTTTTGAGGCAGTTAAGAGGGAAGGCCACCGCAAAACGCACGGATCCGTCATTCGTGATTGCAGCACGCTCGGCGTCCCGGCGACGACAGAAGAAACGGACGGTGGTCCTGGTTTTTTGCCGCGATCGTGAGCACCGGCGTCCAACGAAATCGTGAACGGCGGCGGTTGTAAGACACGCGCGAGAATGCTGACCCGCGACATCAAACACGGAACGGACGGCTCGAGGGACCGGAGCGTACGGTTCGCATCGGGAGATTAAAGGACATCGAATGGACGTGGGCGATTTGTCGGGCTCGGCAGGATTGGCTGGGAGCGGATCCATCCCTGGGGCAACCGGCGTTGGTATCGTTACAAGCTCGACATCCGCCACCGCGGGGTGGTGGACGCCTACGTCGACGATCGCCTCGGCGGCGGCCAACACCGACGTGGTGAGTACTCTTTTTTTTTCTGTTCCAATTCAATTCCCACATTCTATTCTAATAGAATGAGACATGTTCCGAATATCTCTAAGTAAACTGTAGGAGAAAAAGGGAAACCTCGGGCGATGGGACTCGAACCGGCGATCTTCGGATCCACCGCGCGCTGGTCAGCCGTCTTAACCGATTACTCCGAAGTCGACTTCTCAATGTCTCTATATTTCGGAGTCTACTCAAGTGGCCGCCACCTATGCGCCAATCGCACCATAGGCCGCTCCGAAACATACATGCTATACCCAGTATAGAAATCTCGAAGGAACGGAGGGAATAAAGACACCGTTGTCCCGACAGACCCACATTTCGCTCGCTCGCCCCTTCGAAAAAAGCCCATCGTGCGCGGTAACCCCTCCTCGACGGCGTGATGGCGAATCATCAGCCGTGTAACGCGAGGAAAAAGATCCGCCGTTGGCACGCTACTTTCATTTCTTCGTCGAGTGCCATCCGTCATCGGCATTACCTTCGCGCGTTACTTAATGAGACGTCTCCGCGGTTGCGGGTGTGCGATTAAGCGGCCGAGAGGGTCGATCCCGGGACGGAACGAGAGAATCACTATGGCTGGCGCGGGGATGGGAGATGGGGGGGGGGGAGAGGACGCCGAGAGAGGCCATCGAGACACGAAGAACATTATTTAGTTCCGTTGGAGTGCAGCGGCCGAGTGCAGGGATTAGAAGCGAGGTGACACAGCCGCGTCATCTGTTGGACGTTTAACCTTTTTTTACGCTCCCCTCGGCCTGCACGCTTCTGCAGCCGTTCCCACAAGAAGCCATCAGCCGGGAGTCTCACCCAGATACGCTCTGGACGGCGGCGCGAACGGGAAATCATTTTTCATCCACGGTGAACTCTCAGCCTCCGCGTTTACGTTCTCGCGTGGCCGTCGAAGCGTTCTGCTCAGGGGGCGAGGTCCCGGAGTGGTTTAATTGGGCGATTATTGGGATCTTAGTACACAAGTGGTAGTTTCGGGATTACTATGTCAATAGAATCAACTCCGTTCAATATTTAATCTGTACTTTTTGTGACCATTCTTCAAGTGCTACTTTGCAAGGTGGCCCCCTCGATCGCGCCACTTGCAAATAAAAGACCCCTGTTTTGATCGACGAGGCAAAGTAAACGAGCGCTATTATTTTCATCGCGGAGACTCGACATTTCCGTCCGCACTTTTGTAATGAAGTTACAGACATCGCAAAGGTGATTTAACGCACGTATCAGATGAAAGATGCGCGCTTTCTGTTGCGATATTAAATCCCTTCGTTCTCATCGAGATTGAATCCCTCGCTAATTACTCGCCCTAATCCTCACGCAATCTTGATCATCTTATCAAACTTGTCAAGACGCACAACGCCGTCTAACGTCCGCGCGAAATCGATTCGGATTCCATGAACCTAATATCAAAGGAGCGTCGCGATTGCTTCGCCGAGCGACGGCGGAGAAAAAGTAGCAGAAATTCGAAAAATATTTCGAAACGCCTGTCCCGACCTTTGCCCCAGCTCCGCGGAAAGGTTCTTTCGCACGCGGGCTGATGTAACGTTATTTCGAACGCCCCTTACATCGTCGATTACCATCCGTTGCGAAATCGCAAACTGGAGTCGATACACCCTCCTCGAATCGAGCGGGCATCTTCAGCAGCGCCGCTGGATCCGTCCGCGCGCTCTCCCGTCCACGATTCTACCTTTCCCATTCGGTCATCCTTTCTCGCCTGATCGTCGCGTCTGAGCCGTCCGCTTCTCACCGCGCGGAGGCTGCACCGGTAATGACTGGCTAACTAGGTTTTAATAGGAACACGGTCTCGCAACCGAATCCCCGACGGTTCTCGCGGCCTCGCGAAGAAAAGGTCCTTTTTACCTTCAGCCGTGTCTCTTTTCGAGCGTGAACGCATCACCCAGGATTCTCAACCTCTCCGAGCGCGTCGTTCGATCTTGGCGTCGGCTACGATCGACGCTCGGGTACCCCATGGTTCAAGATAACTTTCCTCGGTCGCATACGAATCATTCAAAACCATCGAAATCTTTCTAACGGACCTCCGCGGACGAGGATGTGATTACAGATGCTTGTTAAATATACGACGATTAATTCGAACATGCTGAACGTGTCCAATGATGGTTGCTGAAATGAATAGCGCTAGCAGCGGGGACACCGTCTCTCCTGTAGTTTCTTGTGCAGTGAAAAAGCTCGATAAGAAAGTCTCCTGCGATCGGCGCGTATCGCAGTCGCGTCTAGCATGATCACCGCTGCTGCGAGATTCTAAGCGCGTTTCGGTTTCCCAGCCGTGACCACATGTCGCATCTTTTTGTTGCAGATGAATCAGCTCTGCAGGGTCTGCGGAGAGCCGGCCGCGGGTTTTCACTTCGGGGCCTTCACGTGCGAAGGTTGCAAGGTCAGTATCCAGCCCGAGCCCTTTGCTCTCTTTAGATCGTCACCGTTCTTGAAAAAAGTACACAATGGCCGTTTGTGTTCCCGCGCTGCTTCCACACCGGCTACCAGCCCTCTTGCTCGCTGCGTATCGGTGCACGGATGCAAATGAAATTGTAGCCTTAAGCAGATGGCCGCGTAACGCTGCAATTACCGGTGACTGCGCGGATCTCGCTCGCCGGCCCGGTGTCTGACTTTATTTCTTTAGTTCGCTGAAAGTTCGATTTCACGTTTCTCATTGTGGCGCGAGGTATTATTATGCTTGAAATTGATGGTTACGAGGAGGCGCCTCTCGTGGCCGGATGATAAGCGAATAGTGCTTGATTCCCGCGAGTTTTCTATTCGCACCTGGTTTGCGAGTTTAATTTATAAGGACGTAAGGTGTGAGGCTTCGTTTATCCTATTCTAGCGCATAGGTACGTGTATTTCTGGGGCTTTGCAGATCTCTGTAACTATGTTAACCCCTGAAATACTAAGGTACCATATTGTTTCTAAGTTTTTAATAAGGGAAGATCCCCAACTGGTAAATTCAAAAAATTATGAAACTTTGGGGATATGTAGAGGATATTATATCTTATTTGGTATGCAATTTTTTTTTCTGTCTAAATTCACTCTTAGGTCTTCTTATTTTTCGATTTTGTGTGGTAATTCGAGAAGTGTAAAAGATAGAAGAAAACTTTTCAAACAAAAGTTATGTCCTTTATAGTGGGTGGCCAAATTATTCTACCTATTCAAACATAAAGGTTTGAGATTTTGTAAGTTTAAGCGATTGAAGGGCTGTATCACTGCGAAAAATGGTCGCAAAAAATATTTATGAAACGCATTTAAACGCTTGAAGTTTCTAGGTTTTGAATCAAGGACTGAATTTTTGTTCAGCCATTATGATACTATTTTATCAAGATGAAGCGCAGGAAACGAAGTTTCTGAATTGTTCGCCTAGTTTGAACGTATGCACGGGCCAAAAAATTTTTTCCCGGTAAATCCAACGAAGAGCTGTTATAGAGCAAACATTTCTCTTTAATGCCGTTTGTTTGCTTTTGTTGTACGATTTTTATTGACCGAGTTATTCGCGATCAAAGCCAAAAAGGGACTTTTCACTTTGAACACCTATAACATGCGAAGTCATGATCGTAGACAAATTTCCATGAGTGTTTTGAAAAGTTAAGAAAGTTTTCTTTCAGAACCTTTAGTTGCCAATTTAAGCTTTTTTTTAATCGTATAAAATCCATTTTAAAATGATCTCAAAAATTGACGAAAATGTTTTGAGTATAATAATTCGGCCACCCTCTGTAATTATGGCAACACAAAACCGGAAAATAGCTGGATTTTCAGGGGCCATTTTCACCCCTTAGAGTGAATTTGGGGACCAAAAAAATTCCATAATATAATACCTAAAGTTCCACGATTTCTTAGCGCGATCGGAGACTCCAAAAGATCCCCAGAACTATCGCCCCTTAACGATCGGACCATTCGATGATTTTCTGCTCCACAGTCGTTCTTCGGTCGCACCTACAACAACCTGGGCAGCATCTCCGAATGCAAGAACGGTGGTGTGTGCGTGATCAACAAGAAGAACCGCACCGCGTGCAAGGCGTGCCGTTTGCGGAAGTGCTTGATGGTGGGTATGTCGAAGTCGGGCTCCAGGTACGGTCGCCGCTCGAACTGGTTCAAAATCCACTGCCTCCTCCAGGAACAGTCGCACCAGGCGCAAACCCGCCTCATCAAGGACCCAAAGTCCGCGTACGAGAAGGCGTTCGGCTCGCTGGACTTGGCGAACAATAACAATAACAATAACGAGGTGCACTCAGGTACGACGAGCGCCACGCCCGTCGTCGGCATGGTGACCACAACGACCACCACCGCAAACAGTTACCACCATCACCACCACCACCACCACCAGCAAGACAGGTACCCAAAAACGGAGGAGGCGATGCTCAGGACACCTGACGTCTCGGCGCGCGCGAGTCAGGATCCTCTCCTGAGGCCCGTGGACCTGGTGAGAGCGCCGCACGAGCTCCTCAGGCCCGAGGTGTCCAGGTTCCCCATGTGGAGGGGCCCGCCGTTCTTCCACCCGGCTCTGACGCACATGCAGCTGCTCAACGCCCCCTTCTTCCCGTTCCAGCAACGCTTCATCGTCCCTTACGTGAACCAGGTCGGCGCGTCGCAGATGGTCGCGAGTCTGACGAGCTCCTCGAGCGACAGTGTCAGCCCTAGATCCACCCCGTCGCCCAAGAGGGACGACGAGACCAGGAACTCCAGGGACGAGTGCAGGGTGGCTGACGTAGCGTGCCCGAGGACCCAGATGGAGGCAGTGTACGATAAGAGTCTAGCCTTCTTGCGATCGCTGGGCCCCGAACAGGAGGAGCCGATCGATCTGAGCATGAAGAGCGGGGTAACGGACGGGCAGGAGGCGGACGCTGGTAGCACCGAGGAGGAGAGGTCGACGGACAGTGAGGACAACGAGCTTCTACAAGACACGGGGCCGCCCCTCGATCTCACTAGGAAGACATGACCCCGGAGCCTCGTTGACAGCTCTCGATAGGAACGAGACTTGCTACGAGCAGAGTGGATCGTTGTCGAGCCGTTGCTCGAGATGTGCGAGATCTATGACGGTTCGAAGGAATGCTTCGAGAGATCCTGAGGGGAAGAAGCCTGCACCGTTCGCTTCTGAGCGAACAGGCAGCGGAAGTAGAGGGCAAACTTCACGTTCCAGGCCTGCGGGAAGAGAAGCAGGAGCTTGAAGGACTCTAGAAGGAAGTGCAATGCAGATGAGGAAGGAGAGACGGTCGTGGAGGACTGCGGCGCGGAAGACGGTGAATGGACGGCGTACGGTGACAGCAGGAAGTGCGGAAGAGCGGACGTGGCGGGTCGCGTGCAGCCCTGCACAAACGGCTTTACGATCGGCGATCGGATCGAGGTAAAATTGCTCAAGCTCTCGGTATTAGCCGTGACGGTCCCTTTGGTCGACGCGGCATCGCCAGGTGCTGACGCGGCGGCCGAGCGGATCAGCTCGGTACATTCTTTCGCAGCGTGATGTACGACGGACGATTGTGCCTTAACCGGTGCCTTTAAGCTCTTGCACGCCGAGCGGAGAGTGCCAGTAAAAACCACGTGATAGTTTAACGTTAAATAATAACGCGTGCACGCGCGTCACGCGTCTACACGTAGATAAATATATATATAATGCCTGCGGCGTGTTTCTTTCCGTGTAAATGCGTGCGGAGATCCGAAGGGGGTGATAGACGAGGGCGCGAGTTCAGCGCGGTGCCCCTCGACACGCTCGGGAATGGCCAGTGTTCTCGTTTAAGCGCACGTTCGCGTCGAGATTTTCGTTCTTATTTATACCGAGCCGTTTATTTAACGCGATTCAATCCCACTCGTGTCCGACCCGTGTGCGCGCGTCGCCTATCCCTCCATACCGATAAAAATCGTCGCACGGTGAAACGCAGTGAAATATACGCTATCGTTTTCCCCGTGTTTCTCTTGGAAGATTGTAATCTGAATGCGCGTGCGATCTGTACAAATTTCTGTAACGAGTCATGTTTGAGACTCGATGAATATGGTCAGCGCGAAGCTGGGAGGTAAAAATCGGGAGGCACGCCGATCAAGACCGGACCGGACGCGTGCAATTGCACCGCAAGTGTCTCGGCGAGGATGCGAGGTAAAATAAAGAATATTGTGTAGCCAATGTGTGGCTTGTCGATCGTCGTTTATTAAACCTCTCCCCGATCATCGTTCCCCTTTACGCGATCGCCCGTAATCAACGCGTGTACCACGAACTCGAGACGGTATTCGATTACTTTCGTCTCGCGCGCGTCTCTCGCATACCGAAGCGGCCAGCCCGCGAGGCCCGCGATAAACGCGATACACACGCATCATCGCGTATTTACCGAGTTATTTATATAGTAATAAATTTCCTCGCGTTGATGTACTACTTGGAACATGCTTCCCCGATAAATCTGCTCTAACGTGACACCTGGAGGAAAGCCTGCAGCCAAGAGGACGTTGAACGCGCTGGACCGTAAGTTCTCGTAAAAATTCACACATCCTGGGGAATACCGATCTCTAGACTCGCTGCGATCGTTTGATTTAACCCTGACACTGGAGGTTATTGCAAGAAAAAAGATGAGAATTTTTAAGGGACACTTGCGACGTGACAGAGGATCCAATGACGAGGAAGTAGCTTAAGACGTTCTTGCACGAACTGTCTATCGCCTATCGCTAATTATATGCGACTGGTATTCTCGCATAGCGTAGTAAGTTACGATTATTTATGTCGTCCCCAGTCTTGATCTTTAATCTTGGAGATTATAAGCAGTATCGCGTTTCTAATGTGACACCACTGGGTTTCTATTTGATTTCGCGTTTCTTATTGTGTCTTTCATGGACGTAGAGGTTAGAGTAACCGGCCCGGTTAAGAGATACCGCACCTTTGGGAATTTATTTCTAAGACAAAAATACTTGTTTCATATTTGAATAATATATATACCATTGTTTCTCAAGCTTTCTTTGAAATAAATTTGACGGTCGATAGTATATTTGACGAGAAATATTTATTGAAAAATTTTAATCGAAAAATGTGTCTTTTTGTCATTTAAAAATAAATTCCCAAAGATGCGATATTTCTTGACCAAGAGGTTTAAAGAGGTCCAACCTTTTAATTTAATTACCACTTTGTGCCTCCCTTATAGTTTCTCTTATTTCCAATTTCTAACGCGTAGAAGCAAAGGGAAAAGAAATCTTAATACAAAGAGCCTTCCGTTAGCTACCAGAGCTTCGCAGCACGAGCCTCGTTCTGTTGAAAAAAGAAAGCGCTTTAAGTCGTGACCCGGAGGCTTCAACGACCGCATACGCGCGGTTTCCGCGTGTTTCGTCGCTTTCCTCGGCCGGCTCGAGAGAGAATTCAAGAGAAGCGACGCACACAATCGACAGCGGTGTTCACCTGCCTGCACCTGCGTGTATTCACGAGCACTCGTGCCCGTAACCCCGCGGACGTTAAAATGCCTGGGACTTGGTTCGCCTGCTTGTTGACTTAGGTGGGCCGAGGAAGAGGGGCCACTCGATGTCCGCGTACCGAACGAGCTCTAGTGGTTTCTTGGCCCGACGATTCAGGTTTCCGAGGATATCTGGCCTCCACGTGTGCGGAGAAAAAGTGCTACCAACGCGCGATGACGTGCGCGTGTACGCGGGCGAATATTTTCGAGGGACGCCGCGCAGGAGTTCCTGGATTACGTAAACTCGCCAAACAAAAGACTTTTTCGAGGGTGGTCGCGCCGGACTAAGAGGAAACTGACCAACTGGTAAGTTGTGTAATTGCTTGAGTAACATCGTTTTACGATATCTAATATTCGCTTGGTTTTATTTATTGTTTAATCGAGAGTACCTCGTGGTATTTTTATCTCCTCTCGAAAGATTGATAGAGTCGGAAGAACACGTGTCAATTTTATTATTCCTGTTTTAGTATCGGTGGTTTAAATCGTTGTTTCTTTGCAATCTCCTCCCCGTGTCGTATTGATTTGCACGCGAGATGCAGATCTCACTGAACGATGATAGATCCTGTTATATTACACGCGCGATTCTGTACATCACGCCCACGTAATTTATCTCGAGAAGATTTACGATGTTTACGCGTCTGAAGTCGCACTTTAGCTCTCGTATTTCGAAATTCTTAGGCACGTAACTGACTGTTATTAATGTCGAAATTAAAAGAACGAGTCGCCTCACTAGATCGTCTTATAAAATGCCACGAAGACGAATACTGAATCAAGGCAGCTGAAACCACTGTGGAATCGTTCAAGAACGTCCATACAGGTTGTCCGAAATTTATGGGACAAAACCGACGCGTGCAAAGTTTATAATCCTAAGTAATGAAAAAAATTACACACCATCTTGCAGCTGGAAGTTTCGTTTCCAAGATAGAGGCTATTTGAATGCCAGTAGTAATTGAATGTTCAGCCCTATCGTTCCATTAACACTAAGTTGTTGGAGCTTTTAGCTTTACTTGCCACTGGCTTTTTCATTCACACGCGTGTAACAAAGAATATTAATGAAAGTGAATTTCGTATCGCTGTCGCGTCACTGGACAACAACACGTGGCGAGGAGTATCCATCGACAGACGTCGAAATTCACAATACGCGAAGCCGAGAGACTCGAGCAGTGGTAGAAGTAAACACACAACAGACTTGGTCGATCGCGGGCAAGGTTTATGAAGACGTGGAAGCAAACGAATTACAACAGGGTTCACTCTACTATTAAACTGTAGGCGCCTCCTCCCCCTGGCACAGGAAAAAATAATAAATTAGTCGTTCGTCCAAAATTAAATTAGATAGTTATTACAAAATAGAAATAAATTGAATTCTGAAGTAATTCGGCATTGTGTACAGATCTTTCTGGCTATCTAATTATAAGTAAGATGTAATAACGAAATTTGTTTCACTATTTATTACCCCTCCCTGAATGGGAAGAGAATATACATATCCTGCTGTACTCTCTCAAATTTTTCAGTCACCTTACTTCACAGAGTCTACAGATTCTGTATTTTATTTGGTCATTTAAAATTCAAAAAGCATGTGATGAAAGGTCAGACTCACTTTAACTTGGATATTCCATAAAAACCGATGCCTGGCATTGCAAAATGATAAAGGATTCATTATACGTTTCATTATTCTGCTTCGTCCACGATTTTGATGCAAATTATATAAACACCTAACATTGTCTCTTCCCCCTCGATCAGATACGGTGTTATGTACTTCATTTTTCTCCATTCATCCTCCATTTACCGTGTATTTTTCAACACGTTATGTAAATCCCGGCGAACAGTGGACCGCCACTGCAGGTCGTTAATTAATCAAGCTCCTCGTCGTGGACAGAAGGGGCAAGAAAGGGGTAGGAAAGAAGGGGAGGGGGGGGGGGCAAGGGGAACCGGAAGAGCCGGAAGGACCGGTTGTCCATTGAGAGGGCCTCTGTTCCGTGAATGGGTGTTAAACCGCAGAAGGATGGGGAATTTCCGTGCACCTCAATTTTTCAATCTCGATTTGCATTCCGCCGCGTATTATCAATTTCACGTCTCGTTTATCTAATTGCCAGTTGCTTCTCCACGCCCGTACGTCCGCGTCTGAACAGGTAGACCGTAATTTTTCACGTCTCGCGATAGAATACCGAAACACGACATTACGTCACGACCGTATTCCGATGATAAAGCTGATAAATCGCGACACATCCAGCGATCTTCATCGGGAACAGCGACAAATCGTCGCCGGCTCTCTGTCCCTGGGAACAATGGCCTCCTCGATCTCGAGGATTCGCGAGTCGATCGGTGTGTTCAATGAACCCCTAGGAATATGCAACAAAATAGAATCGTCTGAGATCAAGTGGCGGATTTGTGTAGGGTAAATCCAGGAGACGCGGTCGGGTTGGAGAGTTGGTCGAGTCGCTATATTTCAGACTCTGTACGTAAAAATGCGTTAATGTGCAGACCAATTCCTTCTCTAGAAGCCAAACAGTTCAATGAATAGTGTAATTTCGCTTCTTTCTGTGTTTTTCTGGATTTATAGGCTTTAAAATGTAAATTGGGGTTACATTTCACCTCTTTTGTCAAACAGCGGTTGTACAGAATCGTATTTAAAATATACTTCTAAGTTTATTTTCGTTTAATATTTTGGATAATAAGATAGTAGAGGCATTGAGAGACAATGCAGCCAAAGTATTTGGCCATATTAACTCTTCCTCTCAAAGCTAACGAGAAGACCATCTCTCGCTGTAGAAAGGAGGGATGGTCGAGTTATGATTTTTTTTATTAGTTTTGTTTATTTTTTTATTTTTGATTATTATTGTATTATTATTTTCGTCCATTTAGTTTATTTATTCACTTTTGTATTCATTTGCCTTGCTAATCGCCAGTAGGTAGTTCACTTTTTGTTTGATGTGTCCTTTACTTGTTTAGCGTAAACAAATTAAATATCAATGAATCTGTAGTTGTATTCACTCAGAAATAATTTTGCTTTATCCTTGATTAATTTTCCATGAATAATTGTGTGAGTGGCCTCTGCCAACGACGAAAACCGTTTCTCCCGGCACCTCGGGAGAGGTGGTCAGCTGTCATGACTTCAGTTTTCAAACCGATTTACATTAAATATTGTTTTAAAGCAAATATCGACCAGTTTTTCTGAATCGGCATAAAATTCTGAACATATAGGTTTGTTCGCTCATATTCAGAGTTCAATTATTTTAAATTAAAATATTTGATGATAGGTATTTTACGGAAAGGGGGGCAGACGGTTTTTATCCTAGGGACACTAAATCTCCAAAAATTACTCCTAAAATCTTTAAGAGTGAGCTACTCTGCCGACCTTCTAAGATATCCCCTTTGATCCCAAACTCACTGCAAATTAGGATAAATGATATCCCTCAGTGTCAATGTGTCCCTAACGACCACAATACCGAAGTCTCCCCGTCTTTTTATATTCTTTCCTCGCTCCATTCACCGGCAAGAAGGCCCGGCAATAATAACGCGAACATCCTGTGCAGCGAGGTCGGCAGATGCGCAGCACGAGTGTAAGAGGGGCCATTACACGCGGAGTGCGTGAGGTAAAGAGGTTTACTACACCTGTGGCCTGTGGGCTTGGCCAGTCGAGTCGTTAGCGCGCGTACACGGGGAGCGGAGAGGACGATATAGAAAATCTCAGGTGAAAAGCAACGGAGAGGAAGAAGGAGAGAGGACTCGGCCTTATGGTTGACAATCCGGGGTCACGGCGCCGTCGCGCGATTGGCCATCGGGAAATTCATAATACGTTTTTCATAGGCGACCAGGGGGACACGTCCTCTCAGGGGCCGAGAGCTGGGGTCGTGTCCGGCGTTTCGCTGGACGTTTACGAGCGTTTGACCCTAAGCAAGCGTAAGCTTGGGACGAGGCGAGCAGGGGAGGCGGAAGAGGACGAAGAAAAGGAGAGAAGTCGCTCTCTTGCGGTCCCGCTAATTGGGTACGTTGCACACGCACCGTGGTAAGAGGATCCTCGAGTGGACGTAAACCCAATATCGCCGGTGTGTGAGAAAGGGGATGCTGCGTGTCCGGAGAGATGGAACTCGGTGTGACTGGATGGGCGCGCAAGCCGGGTGATCCACTTCTGGCTGGGCCGAACTACGCGATTCCACTTCACAGTAGTAGAGGTCAATAAATGTTGCTCCAGTTTGGCGATAGCTCGCGTCTGGCTGAGTCTGACGCAGGAGAGGCACCGTCACTGAATCTTTCTCTACGTTTAATTGTATCTGAAGTTTCTCTTCGCCGACAGCATCGTGGATCGATGGTCCAGCTCAGGACTCTGAAGAAATTTCGAAACGCCGCGTAATTTCTCTTTCGGGCCCGTATTAAATTGACAGCTGTGAAATATGACGTCCGCGCTGCCCAATTTAGCGCCGCTTAGGATTAATCGAGGAGCACTCGGTCTTCTCTTTTACGTCCGATTAGGCAGTTTAATTGAAGACACCTGGGGGGCTCACGCTGAGATCGAAAAGAAAGCTAACGGCGCGTTGGAAAAATCGAAGCGGCAGGTTGAATCTCCTCTTCCTCGAGTTTCCGATCCGCGCGCCGTGAGTGAGCGTTATTCCCACGGAATTGGATTCCGTTCCGATTCGCTGTTACCGCCCAGGCACGCCGCGCATAATGAAACGCGCGAGCCTCGAAAAATATACATTCTCGCCGCGCATCGTTTACCACAGGATTCCCTTATCGCGACCGACCCCTCCGCCTTACAAATGGCCGCGATTCAGGAACAAGAATTCGCAGATAGCCGGTCTATCCGAGCGATTCCTTCGAGTCTCACCTGGCACCGAACGTTTCAGCCCCACCCCGGCGTCGGCTTGTAACCCGATCGTCGATTAATTACGATGAAAAGCGAGTCCCGTCGGGTAGCGTTGCCGCGACTCCCTCGCGTAATTGCCCGCGATACACTCGGCGGGACGGAAAGAAATAAGACATTTGTCAAGTGTCACGGTGGCGGCTAGTCCGGCGCACGATGATGCGGCTTTTATTAACGATCGCCCGCACGACTTCTCGAAAGCGGGGCTCCCGCGTCTACGTGGCGACTTTTGATCAGGAAAGTTCCGATGACACAGCTGAACGGAGCAATTAAAAGAGTACCATTTCAAGGCCATGCGATGTAGCGACTTAGCGTGACTCTCTTATGATCATTGCAACATTTTGACGAACCCTCGATGCATCCCCTAGGGTAAGTGTGGGTATTACTGTGGATGCCCCGATTACTGCGGATATTCTAAAACAGATCATATTTAATGTTGGAAAGTACATAATCTCTTGAAATTTTTTGAGAAAATTATATTAAACTCTATTACAGATATTATTAATAAATATGTACAGCAAAGTTATTATTAATTCTTTTATCGTAGTTTGAAATTCGTCAAGGCGAAACTTCGGTCAATTCCCGATATGGCGGTCATGAACACCTACTTGAAACAAATTTATATTTTTGTTATTAGCAGTAATACGTGTAATGTAGCGTTATTGCTCGATAGAATAAGATTAAATCAGTCGTCTACATTTTAGTTTTAATTTTTATTTCTAACCGCAGTATTAGGTGCAGTTCTTCACACCATGTGCATGTATTACTGCGGACCGACGACTGCGCAACCTAACTTTTCTGCCGACCGTATTCACTCACTATGTACTACTAATTACTAAAATTTAAATTATTACTCATTATTATTATTATTATTATTATTACGCCTTTATTGCGTCTACATATGTAGATGCACATAGCTTATATTTACCGGCAGGTACTGTAACCACAGTACCGATATAGTTACAACCGTGCAAAAGGCGAGGTTCAGCGTGAACGCTGCTGTATAGCTAACCATTAACATAAAACTAGAGTATAGATTGAAATTAAAGCTAAGAATATTGATGAAGAATGAAAGTTTCATTGCTGCTGATTTCAGTAAATAAAGAAAGTTGTATGCAGAAAAGGAGGATTGAGAAACGGTGACCGCCGAGACGTTTCGCGAACACGCTGTAGGCCGCCCGACAGGAGAGGCGTGCGGGCGCGGAACCGCGACTCGCGAGGCTCGCGCTTGACGACGCGTTTGTTGATTTCTGCGGCCGCGGATAGCAACGATTGGGTATAAATTAGAGGCCCGCAAAGGCATTTGCCTTCTTCGCTGTTCTGAGAGAGAGGACGAGGTAAGACCAACGGCCGCTCCCTGACAGCTTAGGGACTCCGGCAGGAGAGTTCGGCGATAATACCTGGACGCCTGCTGGAGGAACTAGAGTCTGTTCCTGGACGCTCGACCGATGTGGAGAGTACGGCGATAATACCTGAACGTCTATCGGTCGAGAGAGTACAGAGCATGACATTAGAAAAGAGAGGAGAGTACGGGAGAACATGCCTGGACGCCCGTTCGATATGGAGAGTTCGGCGACAATACCTGGACGCGAATCGAACGGGAGAGTACAGAGTAACTCCTGGACGCCTCGTTAGAATAGAGAGGAGAGTACGGGAGAATATTCCTGGACGCCCGGAGAGTACAGCGATAATACCTGGACGCCAACCGAACGGGAGAGTACAGAGTAACTCCTGGACGCCTCAGTAGAGTAGAATCGCGAGAGTACAAAGTCCCTTTCTTAAATACCCAATCGTTGAGAGAGGAGAGTACGGGATGATATTCCTGGACGCCTGTTCGATATGGAGAGTTCGGCGACAATACCTGGACGCCAATCGAACGGGAGAGTACAGGGTAACTCCTGAACGCCTCATTAGATTTAAAGTCATGTGCCGTCTGCACATTGCACAATAGAATTGTATAAACTCAGCGAGACGCAATGTCTGATTTTACGGAATTTGTAGCCCCTTCCTATCAACCACATCATGTATTCCCACCTAATCCGAATAAACATTGTCTGCCCAGAAATTATCCATATCTCCTTATCCTGCGAATCCAAGAGGCTACAAAGTTAAATAATTTTTCTATCTACAAGTGATATTTGTACGAAGGTTATGTTTCGCCTGACATCAGACCGCAGTAATACATGCGCAGTAACTGGTATTTCGCTAGTAACTGGCACGCAGTAATGCATGCATGTCCGCAGTAACTCTTGCAATGACATTGATCGAGAAATCTATGTGTTTTTAAGTAACTGTGCTTATTACCCCGCCCTCATATTTTTTTATGCAATTATTAAGGTCCCACGTTTCTTTTAAAGAAAGGAGGAACTTTTATTCATTTGAACGCCGCATCGAGGGTTCTAAAGTTAACCTAACTTAAAAGTCCGCAGTAATACCCACACTTACCCTACTTCCTGAGCTCTTGATAATCCACACCCGAGTGCGCTGTTATTTACATCCCCTGCGCCTTCTGCGAGCTTACTACGTTCCTACCAACCACCTTACGTCATCCCCGCTTAGAGACAGAAGAGTCCGAAGCTGATTGAATGGCAGTCAGTCGATCGATGAGAAATCCAAGGGGTGGGACGGCGCGTCCGTGGTGCGTCGCCGGCGGAACGCGACCATTAATAAAGCAACGCGAGGCCAGGCACGATAAGGACCCTCCCGCGTGCCGCAGAACCTTGCCGTTAAGGGACCGTAGTCTTCGCGGCGGGAATGCCGTGGCACGTCCTTTGCGCGCGGACTAAGGTAACTTATTCTCTGTCTTTGTGGCCGCCCTTTTTGCGCGCTCGCTCCGGCCGCGGGATAGGGTTAAGTGGGTGCGACCCCAGGACGCTAAATAATATCGAGCTGTGCCATCTACCGAGCACGTACCGCGCCATCTTGAAATATTACGCCGGCCGCTTTAGTATTCGTTTACGCTCGCGCCCGCGACTTCTCTTCGACCAGGCACCGCTCAGCCGGCTTTGGTCGATCATTATGCCAGCGCACTTGGCGAATTCTCGGGCTGGCGGGCTACCCGGCCACACTTTCCGGCAGCTGTCGTAATTTTTTCGTACTTCCACCGTTCGTAAATCAAAATTCGCCGGCCTCCACGTCCTTGTGATATATCGGCTGCCCGGGAGGTTCCACGTGGATGGGCCCGCTGCTTTGGGTATGGTGGAATGAGGTTGGTTCACGCGGATGGGATTGTAAAATATTTTGTAAATAATTTAGGAGTTGAAATGGTAAACGATGTAAGTGCTGAAGACATAGAATATTATTTCTTTAGGGGTGAAGGGTGCAAATTCCATGCTGAATACCGTGGTAAACTCTCTAAGTGCTGGAATAATTTATTTCAGTTTGTAGAACTGAGATCATATAAAAGGAAATATAAAAATTTTCACTTCTGGCACTTAAATCATTTACCATTTCAACTCCTCAATTGTCAACTATCCTAGTACCCGAAGGTACTTCCTTCGTGCTAGGTTCATCTCTAAGTGTAATATATCGTGAGCATCGAGCTAGTATTTAATTCCCAGAAACACCTGCAGTTAGATAACCGAAATAATGCCACTCATGGAACGCGAACGTGACCCGTCTAAATATCTCCGTCGAAGGCTACCTGCTCGGAATCCTTTACATCACATCTAGAAGCGTATTTGCGAAAGTCTTAGCTGGGTCAACGTGAAGAGTGCACAGGACCCGGTGGATCTAGCTTCGGATTGAAAAGAGCAAGGTCCGGTCTTCGGGATTCCGTGAGCGTAGTTATAAAACAACATTGACAAGACGAAGGCAGCCTTGGAACTCGAGATCCTCCGCGGCGGCTGAATTCGAGAGCAAACATGGGCGCGATCCGGGGACCGTTTTCGACATCACGACACGAAAAGCACTCTGCATTCACGGCCTCCCCGTCCCCCGTAGCCCCCTCCCGGCCACTCGTTAGTATATATGCTCGTACTCTCGAGATTGACATTTGAATTTCAATGAGCCCGCGCGTCCTCTCTGGGAGTCCTCGTCTTTCGAAACGACCTGAGGAGGAGCGTGCTGCTCCACGGGGACAGAGGACGAGGAGGAGCGGCGGCCATTAGTGGCGTCTGTCCCTCGTGAATTTTAGATGGGACGAAAATTGCTGGTAATACAGCCGATTCCGTGGAAACGGATATTTGTCGTCGGGCCCGGGGATCGGACAGGTGGGCCGTCCTCGTCCTGGAACCGACGGTGTTAATCGTGCTAAACGCGTCACCCGTCGCGACCGTCTTCCTCTTCCCCTTTTTCCTACGAACTCCGTCCTGCCTTCGTTCCTGACTTACTTCCCCGTTTGGCCCACGGGTGTCTCAGCGATTCCTCGTATTATTCCGACGCCTATCCTCTGCTCAGAGCTGATACGCCGGCTGGCGAAGAGAATCCCGATGCCTCGAATTATCCACGCTTGTCCCTTTAAACGCGGACACCAGGTGCTCACCCTGGAAAGGTAATGGCGCGAGGAGTCGCGGGGAGACGGTCGTTCTCTTCCCTTCAAAACTCTCGAGGCCATCCGTGGGACGTCGGAGCGACCCGAGCGGCGGTGACGCGAGATCGCGGGCGAGCGAACGACGAGTCCCGGATTACGGTGCTTATATACGTTTACCTAAATGGCGGGCAATTAGAAAGACGGTAATGAAAGTGCCAGTCGAATAGCGCGTTCCGCCGCTTCACCAATAAACAGGCTGGTTTATGGCGCGCGGGCTCGGGGACTCGGGCTCCTCACCTAAATTTCCCACAGTCGACATTAAATTCGTGCTGAGCTCGCGCGCGCACCGCTCACCCGACCCACCATCCCCCTCCACTAACTGGATACTTATTAATTAAGGATAATTGCCAGAATTTACGATATCGTCGGGAATTCGCGAGTGCCCGCGCCCCGCGGACGTTCGCTCGCTTTTTTGGCAAGTTCTGCAGGACTTCCTCCGGTTTCGTATTTTTACCTTCGAGTCCTTTGGCTCGCGTTAAAACCTGTTTCCATTCGCGTGTCTATAGATTCCGTTTTTTCTTTACTGGGTGTCAGAAGTGGCGAGATTGATTGATAAGAGGGCGTGCAAACTCTCCTGCCTATTCGCGAGAAACACTGAAATTTTTTTGCCCCTTGTTGTATCTAGCAATTACCACGAACTTGCGAATTTAGCTTCCTTCTCAGCATCTAAGTTCGCGCGAGCATAGCACGCTTCTTCAGCCATCTTGTACAAGATTTTCTTATCAAATCACAGAAAACTGTTGAATATAAGGGAGGGTTGTCGACATCTTACCACTTTAGATATTTTACGTTACATTTCATATTTGGTACTAATTTGAACGCAAGTGACTATTGGATATTGTAGCTTTATCTTTTAGGCACCTACTATTATAAGTTTAATATTTTGTTCGGCACAAATTAATTTGTTATTAATCGTTTTCGGATGTACTGTGAAAGATACCATTTAGGCAACCGGTCTCCGAAATCGTACTTCTCGGTTTCCAAAACCGCACCTCTTCTAAAAATTGTATCTATAACAAATAAAAAAGGAAATATTCGATATAAAGTAGTAATTATTATATAGTTACATATACATGTGTATATAGATCACCCACAGGTACACTACTGCTACGATTGTAGTGGTACGATTTAGAAAACGTGATCAATTTATTTATAAATATCAATTTAAACTTTATAACGAATGTAATATGTACACAAACTTTACACCGCTTTTAGAAAAATACAAAAATACAGGAGGCTTACACTCTATTTAGTGCGTGCTATAAATATTTAAAAAATCAGGTGTGATTGATGGAACTTGTTATCAGTTTAATTTAGCTGATGAGAATCAAACACTTCAGTTTTCAACACAGGATAAAGCTGCATTGTTTGATTCTCATCACCTAAAATAAACTGGTAGAAGGTAATATGAATCATACCTGATTTTTGTGAATGTTTACAGCACGCACAAAACAGGGAGTAAGTTTGAAACGTTTTCTTTCTATTTCTCATTTCGCATTTACTTGATATTTTAATCATCAGATGTCGTTTACATTCATTAATTACTGAGAGATTGATGAGGTACGATTTAGGTGACCAATACGATATTGGCAACTCTCCCCCTACGTCCCAAGAATCCATCACCTCTTTCCCTAACGATCTCATTACCCTTTATCACCCGACCTCCTCCGTATCACCGCAACAAGCTCAGCCACTAACGATTGACGCTTCCGTCGTGCCGGAATCCAGCGCGAGATTTCGCGAGCCTCGCCGTAGCTCAGCCAGCCGCGATAAAATCGACATTAAAAAGCTCCCGCGCCTCGATAGTTCTGAAAGCGAGCCAGCCAGCGCGGCTGTTATCGTGAATTGAGCGCGTTCCGCGGCCGCATAAGCAGCCCCGGTACACCTGTAACTCCTCTTCTTTATCTCTTCCCCAGCCACTCGTTCCGCCTCACTCTCTCGCTCTGTTCAGGGGTATCAGTTGCTGATCGATTCAACCTGTGGGTGGTCTCGGGCCACGGGTACGTGCTGTAACCCTACTCTCGTCGGAGGCTACCCGGTGTCTCGAACGTTCTGGTGTTAATCGCGCGAGGGGAGGGGAGGCGGATTCGATAGCAACGCGGACGGGTCCGTGTACCGAAGGATCGAGCGAGTCACCAAGTACCGCCTTTACGATTCCCCCGGTGCCACGTGTTTTACGGCATCGTTCCTTACCGCCGACTACCCGTCGACTAGTAGCTACCGCGAGAAAAATCGCGAGCCAAGATTCGGTCGACGAATCGCCACGTAATTTCGCGCGGGGAGCTTCGATCAGAGGGATGAGTTTCCCAGGCTCAGAGTGTCGAAGAAGGTTACTGGTGGCTTAAAGATGGAATTAAAGTACATCGCCTTGGGATCGGTTTACGGCGTCGTTCGTGCAAGGTTGTAGAGGTAGCTCGAATCAGAAGTCTGGGAATGAATACTTGGTGTCTCGATTTGGGGATGTGTATGACGGGGATTATCATGTGAATGCTTTGAGTGGATTGGTGGTTAGTTGCAGCTAGATGGTTGCAGTATTTGGTTGCTTGTGGAAGAGTGATGATTATCTACGGTGTTTTGGGCAAAAAGACTGACTGAGAAGTTTTCACCCGGTACATGGTCGAGGTGGTAAAGCGGCTCGAGGTGGGGGCGTAAAAGACTCGGATACAAATGAGGTACAAGGGTGGTAACCTACACTCTTGCGTATCGGATGTTGACCCCCTAATGTCCGTCAGGGGTTTCTGATCTCTCTGACTGGAGACATGTGAGCAGATATGGATTTCTTACACCAAGCGGTCTAAAAGCATTGAATAAGAGAATTCTGTTCTGTTTTAATCTACTGCTGCAATCACTCTATCACAAATTATAATAGACTAAGAGATGACCAATTTACGTCACAGATCTGAAGTATGTATGCCGGACGAATGCACGTCGGTTACTCGCACCGAACGATATAAATTAAGGCTCCGTGTGGCCGTTTACTCGCTCGGTGCATTATGGATCACCGTTCCACAGAAGATATAGTCTCCCCTTTATCGGGTTTAGATCACTAGCAATGCGCCGCCAAGGCGTACGCGGTTCATTAATCCGTATTTGCGATAGGCGTGTCACGCGTTGCAAATCGTAGGAACGTGTTCCCTCTTGAGCTCTCACTTTCCAGCCGCTCCGCAGACATCTCGCTCCTTATCTCTGAGCGCAATTAGCGCTGTCGGATCTAAATCTGTCATTTCCACTCGAACGTTTTAATATCTTCCCCCGTAACAAATACCCAGGCCCGGGTCGTCTCTATAGTTAAAATTAGGCGGCTGCCTAAGGAGTAGAGTTGCCAAGTGGTGCAAAATGGTCGTTTCATTGTTGGGATTTTTTTAATATAAAGTTCTAAATGAAATATTATAAGTTGTACGGTGTACGAATAAATAGCGCAGTTTGACAAGTTCGCCTGGGGAGCAAAAAAGCCTCCAGCCGGGTCTGCAAATCCACCCACCTCGCCTCTATTTAATCCCAGCACCAGCAAACCGAGTCTTGAAAAGTGCACCTTCTAGTCAGCCCAGCTAGGACTGCGAATGGTCCAGGAGAAATCCACAGAGAAGCGCGTAAAAATACAACTTTCGATCCCGCTAGGCGCGGTCGCAATAGGTGTGTAAAGAGACAGAGCCATTGAACAGTTTTCATTTCCCTGACATTTCCTCATTCATACCACAGCAAAGTACTTTACCAGTAAAAAGTGCTGACTCTCGGTAGAACATTCTGTTACAGCGTTCGAAGTGAAGGGAATGGTACAAGGAAGAGGTACGACGCCTGTCGGACACAGCAGCTCATAATCCTCCTCGCGTTATGAATCCCTTCGCGTGAATGCGACGAGGCGTGTGCACGGGGTGCAGCGGCGTTACCACGGGGGTGGTCCTCCAGGCTCTCGCGATGGAAACCAGCTGCTAATCACGTTCCCCGTTATACGCGACGCCGCCGACGTATTCACGTCTCTTTGCCGGCGTATACGCACCTGTGTATTACCTGCGGTTCGCGCGCGGCTACCTACATGCGGCTGTCAGCCTGCGGCGCGTTGTTATCGAATTTCGACGAACTCCGGTGGCGGCTCGTTAAGACCGCTTCCTAGAGTCGTTCCGGAGGGTTTATGCTGTATGGACGCTTGGTGCGAGGCAACTGAACCACGGGGAGATTCCCTTTTAACCCTTGCAGTGTATTATACCCCAGCAAATGTTTTCTTTTATGTCAAGATTTTTATAAATTTTTAGACCTTGATATTAAAATTTAAAACTTTGGTGAATTTTAACAAAACAAGTTGCCTTTTTCCACAACTATTTTTTCAACTACAAGTTTCATCATATCAAATTTTATATTTCTTTGAAAAGGTTATTCGAAGATGATTGTATGAGTATTACGAATATAGAAGTATTACTAAAAAGTTAAAAGATTAAAAAATACGAAAATGGTAACTCAAAAATGACACTTGTGATTATAAGAAGGTGCGACCACGAGGGGTAAATATGTGAAAGAAACTCACCCTCTTTGGAGGTGGGTCCTTCAAATTTCATTGAAATTAATAGGGAAATATGGCAATCGAGTTCCATGAAGGAGAATCGTGGAACGAATGTGTAGTTATTTCCGTGGATGATGTAGGTTTCAATGGCCACAAAAGTGAGAAGGATATATGAGTTTCCTAGGGAAGAGGTTAATGGTTGAGGATAACTCTGAACTCTTGCGTAATGGCCTGCGTGTTGAGCTTGTTATTATTAGGAAATGGAATTCTGACTCTTCGTACTGGGAATCTTCCTCGGGTACCATTTTTCTCATTCCTTCGAGTCGAATCATCCAGACTCAACTCGAGGGTGGGAATAATGTGCAAGGTACATCGCGACGGGTGCCAGACGTCGCGCAAAATAAAAACCACCCGCGTACCACTCTTAGTCACCCATGGATCCTCCGTCCCGCAACCTAATCAGAATCTTTCACGAGCCATCCGCCGAGTGGCCGCGACTGACGTCCGCCTCGATGATGGCCGAGGGACTGGCGTCTCGAATGCAATTAGCGTTGACAATCGACTCCCGACCGTATCGTGGATTACGGAATCGCGAACAACGCGGAAAGTCGTGTCGCTCGGCGACGGTCGCCATTATGAAAACGTCCCCGCGGGTCGCGCGGCCAGCGGTCCCGGGCATTCAGCCTCGAGCCGCACGTTCGACGATTTCCACCCGAGTCCCCCGGCCTCTCTCCCTCGAATAATAGAACGTTCAAGCCCGCGTCGTTTCGCTCGTGCACGAACGCCGCCTAATCACACAATCCAGCCAGGGGCCGAGCATGGACGCCCGATGCGTGTAAGTACACCGCGAGTTCTCTCGCTGCTCCGGCGAGCAGCGCCGGGCCTCGTGTGCACACAATACCCCTCGACCCGCGAGCTCTAACGGTGAAGCGGTTGGTAGGATTTCACGCGACGCTCGCGGAAATCTTAATTCTCGGAAGAGCGAAACGGCCCCGCGCGGCGGTCCGGGATAGAAAGGCACCGGGCGAGCCTGCCTCCGCGGGGAAAGTGGGAGCGGGAGGATCCTCTCGGACGGAGAACGGGTGGAGGAGAGGCACGAAGAGGCTCTCGCAACGCCCGTTCGGTTATACGAGGATAATACAGACAAATCGTAATCCGGGGAGGCACGGAACGAGTGCCGATTAATTTCCAGATGAGCCCTGTCAAAATACAGGCACCGCCGTTAGGGGCGATGCTCCCACGTACCGCCGGCCATAATCTTGACTAATAACTGTCGCAACTGGCGCGCAATAGGGAAAGAAAGGGGGGAACCTGTTGAACTCGCCGCGAGGGACCCACGACAACGGCGAGTGTCCTCGAGCCGGAGGCTTGCTTGAGGATGTTTATGGCGCGGCTCCCGTCCCGTCTCACGGCCATAGATACGTCCATAGATCAGAGATTACCGCGGGACGAACCAATCGCCTCCCCTGTCTCAGGATTCACCGTGGACCGGAATGCGTCTGGCATTAGCGTCCACGATCGATCGGCTTCTCGCGCGAGCGATCGCCTACGATCTGGCTGCCATTACGGTAATCGTGCGATCTGCAGCTCTGGATCGGTAACGTGGGAATGTCCGATGTCCGATTTCGAGTCAAACTGGGAGCTGAAGTCGTCAGAGTGTTTGTGATGATTTGGACACTTCAGGAGTTTGACATGTTGGTCGTTAGCAACACAGGTAATTTCATTTAGGATGTGAATTTGTGTGAAGTCCTTCTTTCGAGTTTGCCTGGTGATGGAGCGCAAGATGATGTCGTTTGAAATGTCGCCTGGCTAGTAATTCCCTCAGCCCTCAGTGATTAGAAGCAAGCTTCCCCGGCAACGTTTTCATTAGACCTTCCGCGGACGAGAAATCGGCGGACGGTGGGTACCGTTCGGTTTAATGGGAGTGCAGAGCTCTCCGCTTGCATGCTCGTAAAGCTTTTGTTTAGAGGCGAACTTGTCGATGAGTTATTGTAAGATCGCCCGCGTAAGAACTAGCGTGACCGAAAGGTTTGTGTGCTCGTTTAATTACGGTGTGCTTGAAGTTTTTATTGCGCCGCGTTATGTTCTCTATCGCGATGCACGCGATCGCCGCGGGATCGCCTCGGGATAGCGAAGTATGCATTGCAAAGGGTACCCGTAGCGGAAAGCGAGGGACTGCTCCAACAATTACCATTATTTAGTTCCTCTTTTCCAGCGCCTTCTGGGTCACGGGGCACCCTTTCGCGGTCAGGTGTTTTATAATCGATCCAATGCTGGCCCTTCATAACTCCACCGAAGCCACGGAGCACACCTTCGCCTTTTAGTTCGATGCACTTACGAATGTCAATTTCAGAATATACTATACGATAATCTGTGAACTATCACCCACGACTGCCGTCCCAAAGTTCAAGAGGGATTCGAAGATAGCAGAAAGCTTGGTGTATACAAATGATTGCTGTGATCAGTGGCGCACCCAGAGGGGGCCAAGGGGCTCTGGCACCTCCCAAAGAAGGAAAAAGAAGATTAATGTAACCACGATGGAAGTAATTCAAGAGCTTTGTAAAAAGAAAGTAAATCAGGGTTTTATTCCATAAATAAATTTTTATAATCACCTATTGAATTTTCTTGAATGTGCACTTTAAAATATTTTTACTAGTTCACCTCGACTCCCCGAAAATTAAATCCCGAGTGCGCCACTGGCTGTGATCAATGAAACTCAACGCTTAAAAGGAACAATGCGGCTCTTCTCGTGCCCCTCGAAGGTACGATCAGTGGACGGTTAGTGCGCCATTACCACCGAATCAGTTTAGTTTCTCGCCCGTCGCGTTCAACCTCGCGGCAAAATCGTTGGAGGTGTAATCAGCGCTAACCACCGCGTTCCCTCGAAAACCATGACGATTCTGCCGTTACGTGATCGTCGTTTGTCTCTGATGTAGGACCTGGCACGGTCGGTTCGCCTCACGTACGCGCGCATGCATCGACGCTGGCGGCTCAACGAGCCCCGGCGATCCCCGGGGGATCTAGATCGAGCAGGCAGGCGCTGGGAGCAAATTGAGTTCAATGATGATTCGATCGCCGATGCATCGATCCAATATGCCAGCAATTTGCGAAAGAAATCGCGGCATCGATGCATCGGACGCGGCGAGTCATGCGCTCGTTACTTTCATTCGTACAGCCTGGCTACCTGCACACGTTGCAATCCAGTTTCCATCCGTCGCATTAGCACCGGGTCCCGAGATCGATCCTAGCCAGCTTTCCAGAAAGCAACGCTCGAAATTGTGGCACGTGAGAACGCCATGAACTCCTGGTGGGAAGCGGAGTGCCTTTTTCCGTTTATTCGGGTGTGCTGGACTCGCCCTTAGGTCATTCGCGCTAGTAACAAGAAATTTATGCTCCGCGTCCATCCGCGGCACGCAGGGGACATCGTGCCAGTGGGTTAATCGATCCGTGCGCCGCGGTGCCATCGATTAAACCGCGATCGAGGGACTCCTCCCTTATCTGCGGAATAGATCCGAGGCACGGCGGTCCCCTCGGTCTATCCAGAAGAGGATAGTTCAGCGCGAGCTGGCGGGGACACGTTTTATAGGCTCGATCGAGATCACGATCTCCCATATATTTTTCCCACCTCCGATGCCTGGGAAGAGGTGCATCCAGGAGGGAGAGAGCGGACAGCGCGGAGCGGGAGAGTCTCATCGGCCACTTCCCATGTTAATATCCGGTTATGCGTAAGGTATGGAGGCGTACGGCCAGTTTGCATGGAAACTAAGGCATTACCGTCGTGGACCACCGGCGTCGAACCACTCGTCGAACGGCCCTGTTTGCCGACACCTTGGAGGACGACTCTTCGTATCCCCTACTCCCTCTTTCTTCGTTCCCTTATCGACGCCCTCCTTTTCTCTCCCCCGGCCCGCCCCTCCTACAGTCTCGCCGCTCTCCTGGAGCCACGATTCCGATTCCGAAGGAACGGTTACCCTCGTCCACTTGGCCGCGGATCTTCAGATTACGCGGAGTATCAACGACGGATCAGCGGGGTTTTATCGGCCGGACAGGGACGGGCTCTTCGACCCCGGGGAACTCGGAGCATCGCGCCGCCAGATAGATATTATTCCGAGTTCCTTTCGATACGGCTGCGTCTGTTACCCACAGTTTAGATTCTCTTTTTTTCGTCCCCTTCTTCCCTCTCCTCCTCCGTCACGGGGGCAGAGAGGACCATTCTGGTTCAGATTTGTAGTATCACCCGAAAATATGTAACGTCAGCGAGGGAACCTGTTCGACCGTCCCGATAAAGGAAGAGGGGAACGGTATCAGCCGGTGACGCCGGGCACGTCTGTCCGGAGCTTTTAGAGCGGTCCTTCTTCACGGGCGGCGAGAATGAAAGGAAAGTCCTCGGAGCGGTCCTGATCGTTATATTGGGTGTAGATTAGACGTGGGCCGTCGATTACGGGTTTAGGCGACCCGGCCCCCTTCCACGAATTTATTCTTACGCACCGGGTCTGGCCGAGATACGCCTCTGCTGCTCCTTTTTTCGAGGCTGCGACTCCGCGCATAGTGGTGAAAGGAAATCGTCCACATCCGCCTTTTGGTAGTCGTTACAGTTGAGGTTGGCTTGAAATCTTCTGGCGAATTGCGAGGTCGAGGATCTAGTGGCACATGGTGATTGTTTTCCTCAAGTCGTAGATCGAAATCTACCGAGTTGGACTTCGATGTTACCATTTTTGCATCGCAAAGAATGTGGGCGAATTTTTTAGAGCACAGCTCGTTGAAACACCCTGTTCACCTGTCGACGGAGGCGCATTCGGTACGGCCCTGTCGCCGTGACACCTATGCCCCTCCGCACGGATCTAAAAGTCCTCGGCGCCCACACTCGGGTTCCTAGGCTTAAAGAGGTTCAAAGTTCCCTCCGTGGTCGTTTACGCCTTATTTATTCTCGTAATTTACTCCCACGCGGCCCTTGCACGCCGGCAATTTATTTTACGACGATCATATCTGGAAGTGGCTGGCGGAGTGCCGCCCGGTCCACCATATAGCTCTAGCCCCGTGTGCCACGGTTTCACGCTGCTTTTCCAGAGCGCGGATGATTCAAAGACACTGCCACGCCATGACCAGCTTCAACTCCTCTTGGACACTTCCAAGTGAATTATAGAAACCCTAATCAATTAATCCTGAAATAACCATCGACAATCCTCTCTCCGAGGAAAAAGAAAGGAGTACCGCGACGCTATCGATTCACGAGTTATCAAAAACTGTCCCACAATGCTCACACCTCGGACACCGAAATGGACACGGAAAGGCACTCAGGCCCTCGAGCGAGGAATCAAACACTCCACCTTCGGACGCCCTCTTAAATACGCTTCTGTTGTGACCGAAGAAAGGAAGAAAGGAACCCTATCGTCCAGTCGCCACTCGTCAAAAGGCAAGGATCCGAACATCGAGGGAACACGATTCGCGACAATGAGGGCCCCCCATCTGACGCCACTGTCCTTGGTTCCGGGTGCCGATAAAAGGCGTCCCCGGTAGCGATCCGAGGGTGCTTTCACGGTCCGAGAACAGGATCCTCATACATCCCGGTCGGTCGGAGGCGCTAACGGGCGTAAAATGAATTATCATTTATACGCTCGCGCGCGTGTAAATTTGCGCGGACGGTGTCGCGCGCGGCGTCTCCGTCCAGCCCCACTTCGCACCTCCGCGTAAACGGGGCCCACTGTCCCGATACACGCTTATTTATTCGACCCGCGAGGCCCGCTGGCTTTATGGCGGGAAATTAGCGGGGGCTACGCGCCGCTCAACGTCGGCGTCGTCACTTAGACTGGATGCATTCAAGGCTTCCTTAAATGAAAGACGACACGCCCTCCTTAGCGTCCTTTAACACCTCGCGACCTCCTTTAAAGAGCCCCTCTTTCGCTATCCGCGCGCAAATTTCTGCCCACAAGTTTGCTCGACTACGTGCTAAAGAGAAGACTGCTCACCCTCGCGGCGGTCCGCTTCTGTGCGGCTGTTCATGCCTCCGACAAAGCGGAATTCCTCCGACCCTGGGGCGTAGCAGAGTGTTCCGTAATTAGTCGAGAAGGCTGTCATGAGTTTTAGGTTCTCGAAGCTAGAGATGATGCTTGAAGTAAATGTAATCGATACGTCGTCCCTATCGAGCGGATATCGAACAGTGTCTCGAACGAACATCACTGCTGACAGAGTTAAATAACGTTCTCTGACCTTTCGATGAACCGCGATCGCTAAAAGCTTGTGCCTCGAGATTAGCTTAACGACTCCTTCAGAAGATGTTCCTCGGTTTCTCTAATCCTCGTATCCTCTCTTTATTTCTGTGACAGAGCAGCGTATTCGTGACTGATCGCCAGGGGGTAAGAACAAATATTCATTTTTCCAGCTGACAACTAGCATGTATAAAAGTCCGCGTGATTGATTTTCAGGATGCGCTGTTATACGGTGTCCATATTTCATCCTCGATCCATACACAATCGCAATGATTGTGGCAGGATTTTTCACTGATATCATCGAATTGTAGTAATACATCTGCTATCGTGTACCCTTTCAACTTTCACTTAACAACCACTGTACACGGGCAGTATCCAACTTTCCGTCACATCGCGAGATTACACCCCGATTTAAAAGGAGCTCACTGTAGATTCATCGAGGCGAGCAGGCTGGCCCGTGCACCGTCTCCCCGTTAAGTTACAACGACTGGCGCTTAACCCCTGACACGAGGCACAATGGCTGGACGGGACTCCATAATTGTTATTTTAATAAGCTAATTTTCGCGGCGCTCGAGCGGAGCAAAGCGAGCGAGAAGGAGGAAACAGGCCTTGGCCAAGGGTAGAGTGGAAGGCGTTGGACAGGTGAGGCGGGCAAAGGGGGAGGGAAAGGGGGCGAGAAGGTGCACCGAGTATGGCCCCATCGACGGCCACGTCGGACGTGCCGAGATTAACGGCCGTACTTCCGAGGGCCCGACGATTTACCCGTAATAAACGTAGCCACGCTCGTTGCGCCGCGATTCGTCCCCCCGTGCCCTTTTCCGCGAAACTCTGTTGCCCTTGCTGCCTTTTCACTGCCGTGTCACCTTAAAGACACTCGCAGTCCATTCTTCCACTTGTGGTCCTAAGTTTGAAGCTGGAGATCCACCTGAAACCTAAGCTAAGCTATGCTAGGCTAAGTTTTAAAAAATTAGCATAGCTCAGCTTCCAGGTGTATCCCCGGCTTGAACTGAAGTTTCATGATTCAGTTTTACTAAAGATATGTTTACGGTCTCTCGCAACGAAAAGTGCCATTTCTTGCACGCGAGAGTGCAGATTCCCTGTAGGGAGATCTCACCCGATCGGCCGTGGTCACGACATTTATCGCCGTTACAAAACTCCCCATCTCCCGCGCGTTGGAAGATCGATAGGGTTTTCTGGCTTTATCAGACACGCTGGAAATATCCATAATGCCGTCTCTTCCGCGACCTATCCCGGTCGGCTGTACTTTTCAATCATTGCGAAATGTGAAAGGACTCGGTCGCAGCTTTATATGGCTTTCCGTCTCTCTTATTATCTGCCACCGCGTGGAAGGTTCTATTGTCAAACGCGACCACAGAAGGTTAAATAATGTCACAGCTTATATGGCAGCCGAAGGATCCATCTCCCTTTCTCCGTCCCGATACGAGCCGCGACCTCTTAAAGATCAAATCGCCCGCCGGTCTAGGACTCCCTCTCCCCCTCCGCCCTTGGCAGAGGGAAAAGGGTAACAATACCATCTGCGACGGTGACGAACGACAGCTGATCGACATCCGAGGCGGCGGCACTGGTGATTGACTAACGTTTGAAGGAGGAATCTGGCACAATTATCAGGTTGTTGCATAATGAGCATTACTTCTCCAGAGCCGTTTTCAGTGCCATTATCATAGCAGATGCTTCCGTGAAGATTGAAGTCAAAGTCGTCGCGATTTCGATCCGATTACAAAATCGGCGAAACCAGAAGAACCACGAAGCATTTATTAGGTAAGAAGTTGGTAACTCGATCGAGTCGAATCGTAACGAATTTATCGCGAGTTGGACGTGTTCGACGAGTTCTACGGCGTTGCTGCGGCTCGCGATCCCGCGGCACGTATGAGTTTCAGCGGGAGGACGTTCACTCGCATTAACGGCTTATGGGATTCCTGCGTAACTTATTTACGATGACAAAAAAAAATCGAGGCTCCCCCGTCCGCCTATAACATACGCTCAAATCCGCTATTCTTCAATTACCGCGAGTCGTCTCCCTTCTACGCGCGGAGCGTCGCCGCGGATTCTATCGTTTCGTCCCTTTCCCGTCCCTCGTGTTCTCCCCCCTTCCTTTATCCGTGCCCCCTTCTCTCGATCTCCTTCTCCGTGTAACCCTTTTCATCCACCAGCATAGTCCGCCGTGCATGCATCGCCCTTTCTTTCTCCGTCGAGCGGCCGTGGAAGCTTGCGTGAACGCGTGAGCGCGTACACCACGGGTTAGCCGAGGGGGTCAGAGGTCGGGTACCGTGTAAGAGAAAGAAAAAGGGGTAGAGGTGGAGGGGCGTGGTTCGTATTTGAAGTAGAATCGACCCTCCACCTTCTATCCCTTTCGACGGAGCCTCTTCTCCAGCCGGAGAGTGTGCGTCACGGAATTCCTGCGCTATTCAAAGGAAATATCCATCGTTCCCGCCATTCCCGTGTCCAGGCAGGACCGCGGGGGAGTAACAGGCTATTCATTAATTTGCGCGCTAATCGGCGCAGTGGATTTCACGCTGGCGACCTCGGGGAAGGGAAACCAGCAATTGGCCCCAGATAAGCAGAAAAGTACCAACCCTCAAAATGGCAAAAAGTTAGTTAAATGTAGTATGGATCGCATAATTTTGTGATCTTCATTTTGCAAAACATTACCAACCCACAGAACCACTCTCACATTATCTTATAATTATTAAAACTAGCAAGCCATAGTTCCATTTTAGGCTTAAAAACAAAAGCTACAGAAATTTTAAAATAATATTAATTATACTACTCAGTATTAACTAACCCATTAAAAAACACTGTAAAACCTTAGCAAAAAGTAAAATATACCGGATAGAAATAGAGCTACTTTTCTTTAAAAATTAAAATCTTTATATTAAAACTCAGTTCTAGATTATCGAGGATTGGTAGTTTTCTGCATAACTAACTAGGCCCAAATGATACTCGGACAAGTGTCCCTCGGCGCGGAACGATTCGCTGAACTTTAAGCGGCAAGCGTACACCGCGATTCTGGAACGAAAAACGTAGCGGAGAGAGGTGTGTGCAGACCGTCGTGTATCAAAGTTGAATCTGCTGGACTTTTTAAAGGCATTCGATCGGCGATGTCGTAATTAGAAAGGGATGTTGCGTACCGTGATCGCGCGGGCAATACCGAGGATCGTTCGTGCACGCTCTTCTAGCGTTCGGAGGTATCAAGTGGTTCCCCGATTCCCGCCTGATATTTAAACAGCTATCGCGATCGAATTGATATGTTTTTAACCGGCGAGCATTTACCGAGACACTCGAGCGCCGTAATTGATAATAAATTAGCCCAGCGCGTCAAAGGCCTGAAATCTAAACCCGAACCGTGACCTAACGCGGAAGAGGATCCACAACCAGGGACATTTCGACGTGTATCGAGAGATCTCCGCGGAGAATCACGATGATCGTGGGCTCTTCCCACCCGCGGTGATCCCTCGGTGACAGGAGCTTCGTGTTTTCCCTTTTTTCTCTCGTTTCCCCCGTGTCATTCGAAAGGGAAGGGGTCATGAAACTCCCGCGGAGACACTCTCAGCTCTCCTTCCCTCTTTTCGCCTCGCCGCGGCCCTCCCTTCCCTCGCGCGCTTCTACTCCTCTATGCAGATTAATGGAGGGTATAAGACTTTAATTGCCGACATCATCGAGGGAAGCCGGTTGGCCGGCTGCGAGGAATCATCGTAACGAGCAGGGGAAGTATCGGAATTCCACCCACTCGTTATTTTCTCTTGACCGCGCGCCGCGGGGGTAACGTATAAACGTTTTTCCGGCCAAATTAATTGCCGGCCTTTTTACGAACGCGACAAGTGACTAAGCGGAATGCTCCGGCGGCTGGGAAGCTTTTCGGACGTGGATCAGATCCAGCTGACGGTTCTATCGCGCCCAAGGCTGCGCCACGGATCAGAGGATATCTAAATTGGTCATCGATATTGACCCCTACACTGTATTCCTCGTCAACGAAAGTCACTCCTCTTCTGTCTATCCCCGTCCTTTGCAGCCTTCTTTTTTCTCGTCGCTGTGCTTTTATTAAATTATCGATGCCCGTCGAGCACTCATCACCGGTCGGCCCAGCCTCGAGGGAGAAGAAAGAGGCGATGAATCGTCCTTTCGACCCGCTATCCTGACTAAATGTCTCGGTCTTAATTGTTTCCGACGACCAGACGATCGATTCGTCGCGAGACCATCACCCTTTTCCTTTACCTTTCGTTCCGATGGATCCTCTCTGTTTGATTTCTACGAGGCTGGGCGAAAGAAGTCCTCGCGGCATCCACGGAATCCGAGGCGCGCCAGGCACGTCGATAATTATCGATCGTGGTCGTGGACACTCTTGTCAACTCGAGTGAAGACCCCACGCTCCATGCATTTTCATGGCTGTGAGATCCTGTCGCGTGTTTGGCGGTTTTGCTCTCGCTATGGGAGGATGGTGTAATTTGTAAAGCGACTTCAGGCATGCTGTGGAGTGTAGACAGGTGGTGTGTTTATTTCTGGGGGAATTGCACGTTGGTAAGTATTAGGATACTTAGTCCGTGTGAACTAGAGATGGACAAAATTTTATTTAAATAAAATTTCAAATTACGAATAAAAGTTGAAAAAAATTATTCGTCATATGTCGAATAAAGTTAGCCCGAATTAAAACGAATAAAGTTATTTTTTTATTCGACGAGAGTTTTAACTTCAGCATCGAATAAAGTTAAAGTTAAAGTTGAAGTTAAAATTGAAAAATTTATTCGACGCTGAAGTTGAAACGCTCGACGAATAAAAATAAAATTAACTTCATTAATCGAAAGTTAAAGAAACTTTTATTCGAACCGTTATTTAAATATTTTCTTATTTAGTTAATGCAAAATTTATTGACGAACTTTAACAAAGTTTACTTTATTTGGTATTTTAAATTAAAAGCAGTGGAAAGTGTTTAATCTTCACATTTTAATCAAGCAGGTGTCCTAATATTCGTATATAATCGACAGTGTACATGACGTTGAAATTGAATAATGCACTTCATTTTTGAGGCTCTATGATATAAGAAGACTATTTTTCGAGAATGCAACTTGACTTCCACCTCAAAATCACAAATTAAATGTAAAATCACGTTCAAACTCCACATTGAAATCTTTTCCATCAACACCACCTTTGGCGCAAGAAATTCGCCGCGCCAAATCAGCGAAGGAATTCAATTTGCAGCCACCTACCCGTTTTAATTACGTCGGCACAGGGAACAGCGGGCTTAATTGTAGCCAAGAAACGGCTCCATAAATAATTCACCGTCGATCGGTCCCGATGTACGTACAAGCGTCCCGACTTTTTAACATCCCGTAGAAAGTCTGAATATCGAGACAATCGCCATTACACATTTCCTCCGTCACGTACCTTGACAAGGTAATGGTGCACAGGGATTAACCAACACCTAACGCGCTGGCAACGACAGATAAATTAGCGATGCTCGCATTGTGGATGGGGTAATAGACGTCGCGGTGCTGACATTTAAACCGCGACAGTGCAACCTGCCTCTGTTGTAATACTTGGGTGCTGCGCAGCTCGACGCGAGCCGTTAGCGGCTCCATTTTCCGCTTTTCTGCGGCACAATGGGCCGTCTCGTTAGACAATCAGCGCCCGGAACGCAGGGGAACGGGGAAGAAAAAATCGTCTCGGCATCGACCTTTTTCAGCCACGTCAGTCAAACGCCTCGGACCGCGCGGCAAAAAGACCCCTAATTGCCGTGCGCGCGAAATGTTGATTGGAATATTCATGACCGTACGCGATAAAGTTGATTTATTATCCACAAATTAATTAGGCACCTCTCGTAATAGGGACAGACGCGTTAGCTCGAGAATGCGATGGAGGAGACGTATAAATTAGCCAGCGATCTCTCCTGGTGAACGTGGCGACCGCGCTATCATCTGTTTGCTTCATCCCTTCTGGGAAATTCGCGAATTTCTGGATGCTGGACTGGGTGACTTGGACACCTCTCGTGGCGGCAGGCAGCAAACGGTTCATTTTGACGTTGGAAATTGACAGGAGCAGGGGGAGGATTGGCGTGGTTGGATCTACAGCAAATGCTTTGAGTGATCAAGAATTGAGTGACCATCATCACTTTTAGATCGTCGGAGTCGTCCGCGACAGGAGAAGGAGGCGACGATAACGAGGAGATCGAAGTGAAGGGAAATCGAACGCAGTCTCATTAACGTCTCCCTTTTTGTTCCACGGCGATCGTGATTCGAGACGTTGCGAAATAATCGTGGCATCCTTAATCTGAGATCACCGAGCCGCATCAAAGTTACCGATGGAATATCATTACGATCGAAGAGATTCCCCTGTTTCCATCTTTCTCTGGCTGGTGCACGTCCGAGGTCCGAGCGCAATTTGTAGGAGCGAGATGGACGACTAATGATAGTCCAAGTAGAAATATATTATAGATGATGCCGCGGGATAACGTAATGAGTAAAACGTGGCCTCGCCGGAGAATTTAGCGGGCGCCCCATTACAACCCCGCGAGAGCGCTCGGGTTGCGCCGAGGAAGCCCTTTCGAGAACGTGAGTGCACCTTTCGCTCAAATTTTCCACGATCCTGAGGTTTAGAAAGTAATTTGCCTGTTCGATGAGATTCAACTTAATTAACCCATGCTACACTCATCTCAATTTCCGTATCACTTATGCGACCTTACTCTACTTACAGTACGACTTATCGCGTATCTATCACTGACATTGTAAACGTTTCCCTACATCCCCAATATGAAACCCTCCAACGCCCCAGTTTCCAAGAACGTCAGAATAATTCTTGCATCCTCAAAAATTCGTCCCTTACTCCCACCAGCCCAACGAATCAGCAACCTCCGTTCGATCAAAGTGCCCACATTCCCCGCGCCTTGTCCAAGCCGTGCAACATTTCCCAGGCGCCTAAAGGCAGCTCAAACACCTGGACCATCGTGTCCACGGTAGCTTCTCGCTGAGCTTCCAGGAACCTGGCAGCGGTGGCCGTCTGAGGGCATCCGAAGGAGGCCTGGGATAAGCCGCGGAAAGGACGGGGGGGAGCAGATCGCTACTCGTCTCGCAACGTCTTCCAAGCGAGGTCCCCGACGAGGCGACAGGAGGGCAGCTATTCACGCGCGCGCTCGAGGCGTGTACTCGCGGCGTTACCTGTTTCCATGGCCGGGACAGGTGAGTTACAGGCTGCCTTTCCACGACCGTCCTACGTAGACCACGGCTCGTCGCCGTCGCCGGTCCTCCCGGGCGAATAAAACCGCGCGTATGGGCCTGACCGTCAGGTATGTATCGCCTTGAACGGGCACCCGACGCTGACCTCCGACCCACGGGGGACGCGCAGGTGAGGCGCGATTTTTGAAACGACCTTTCCCGTTCCCCGTGTATGTACACGCGCGGCCACGATATCATGAGAACGCTGGAGGACAAGGGGAGGTGAGGCCCAAGGCGGCGTTTGCCGATTGGTCGGCGCCGTCCCCTTCGCAGCCAGTGACGAGAATGGAGGCCATCCTGACCCACTCCCACCGCGCCTAGTTTATTCTTACCTTTCCTTGCCTTTCCTTTCCTTTCCTTGCCTTTCCATTCCTTTCCATAATCCGCGCCGTGTCGCCGCGCACTCCCTACCCCCTCGCTGGGCGGACGCGACCACCCCGCGGCCACCTGTGTCGCGGGGAGTCTAATCTAGGGGCGAGGGGAGACTTCAGGTCCCCCGCGGACCTCGATAGGTTCAGAGGCTTTTTAGACTCGAAGGGCATCTTTCGGTGGTTGTAATTATAAAGATGAGACGTGCTGCTCATTTTTCCCTTTTTCTTGTTCTAGCTGATGAGACCAACGCGCGGGAGTTGTAGATTGGCAAGGGAAAACGGGAGCAATGTACCTCGAAGTGGAGATCGATGAACTCTGGATAATCATGAGTTAGAAAAATGAACGTTTCGGTAGGAGACACTCGAGTAGATTGTCCTCCCACTCGGGCAGGTAAAGAAACGATTTTCCTATCGAAAGCCAAGGCGATTGTTTTCAGGTTTAAACCCACCCCGCGAGGCACTTGGATGATTGCTGATGGCGGATTTTCAAGTGACAAATGACTGTCATTTCCTTGTGTCCACATCCTAAAGCTTCTTGATTGAAACATCTTCCCGCCAACAATACAAACACCCTCGAGCCTCGCTCTTCGCCCCTCTCCCCGCGGCCCAACGCCCACGCTCGTACACTTGTTACTCGAGACAATTCCCCGTCGCGATATTAGCGGATTAAGCGGCCAGAAAATGTCTGCCAGGCGTCATGTGTGGTCCGGCTGTAACTGATTAGAGCGATCAATCTGCCCCGCTGATCCTACTCCTCCATTTTCGCGGTTAACTTCTTTGTCTCGTCCCCTGCCTCGTTCCTCCCTTTTTCCACCAGGTCTTAATGCCTTCTCCCGCTAACCCTTCATCGGTCTTCCAGCCAATCTCGAGATAACGCGTTCCCCGAGGATGCCACGGTGTCGTAATGCCTCCAGCTCGCTGGAGTAATATCTCAATTAATAATGTAATTGCAGAGCGGCCGCAGGATCGTGCATGCGTGCAACGGCCATTAAGCAGCGCGCTGGAGAGTATTCTTCAGCTGGGCCTCGTTTACGCGGGTCGTCAGCGGAATTAGTGCGTTCTGCGGTCAGGCGAACGGAGAAGCGGCCGAGGACGTTCCGGCTGGCGTGACGTGTCGCTTAACGGGAAGAGGGATGAGCCAGGAAGCTGGGAATTTTAGAGCACAGAAGGAAGAGGGAACTGGAGTGACTGACGCGCTGATTAGAATTAGAACTTGCATCCAAAAGGACCGAAAGAGGTTGGGTGATGAAATAAAATGGAAAAGGTAAGGGTGACAGTGTTACGAATATTTGCAACATTCCAGGGAATCCAGTCACGGGTACCTACGGTTAATAATCGAAGCGTTTTTGGTGTTCCAAGCACGCAAGCGGACAAACGTGCCGCTCTTCTTGCGTCGTCTCGCAGACGTGTTTGCCCGGAACGGTACTAATTGCATTTGCACAGTAATGGACGAGGCCGCGTGGCAACCGCGTGCTTTTCTTACCGAGCGGAGGAAAAAGTCTGCTCTCTAAATAGTAGGCATGCGTTTCTTGTATTTCTATTAAAGGGAACGAGCAACTACCACCTAATTGTGCTCACAGCTTCCCATTACCGATACTCGGATAGCGCGTCGAATTCGTACAAAATTTACAGTGCCATATTTCCTGAGCACTAATTAAAAGACCAAAAGAAGATTAGGTACCGTGAGAAATTAAAATTAAAATTCGGGCACAATTGCAGGCAAGAGAAGGCGTAGGCGGGAAAGCAAACTCTTTCAGTGGTATTATCAAAAAATTTCACGGCGAAGCTGCTCAGTGCCGACATCATCCCACGTGTCCTCCATAAAGAACAGACCACGCTGGCGAGTCGTTAACAGCGATGAAATTCGAACGCGAAAGCGCGAAGGAGATGACGATGGCGGAGCGCGCGCGTGGACGCATCTCATTCGCCCATTAGGAAGGTATTTCACGGCGTGTCACGTTTTATGTCGGCCACGTGACTTTTCATGACACTGGCGAGTGGAGTCGGTGCAGGGCCAAAGGTCGTACCCCATTCGATTCGAGTAATTCGATCCTGTCGTTTCATTGGCCATCATCTTTCCTTCGAGGCACTGGGAACCTTTGCGCCACGAACTTCTTTCCTTGTACAAACTCTGATATGTATTTCTAACTATAAATACACGTTTTAGGACGACCGTTTCCGTAAGTTTCGCAACGCCATCGGCTTCCCCAACTGTGTAACTAAAAATTGCCGAATTCCAGGACGGGGACCTGATTTACGGCCCCCGGCGAGCGTGAAGGTCGGTGGAGCCACGAAACGCGACCCGGAACGACGTATTCTAATTTGGTTAAACTTTCATAAATGGGACAGCGGCGGACGAGACGAGTGGCCGTGTCGCAGCAGGGGTGCCCGCCGCTCTTTTAACGACTCATTTGCGTCTCCGCGGAACTTTACGGGCCGGCTGATCGATTATTTTATTTTATTTTATTCCCGACCCCTTCGGTGCCCGCTGCCTTTCTCGCGCGGCCACCGTCCCGTGTGCGCGCCGTTTTATCGACGTATCGCGTTTCCGACGGGGCCTTTCGAGATACTCGCGCTCTTCCCGCGCCGATCTCGCGTGCACGGCGATCTTTCCATCGATGGGAAATCGTTCCGGATAATCGGCATCCACGAAGACGCGAGTGATGGATTGCTCGAAAGTCTTCATTGTGCGAAAGATACCGCGGGGCCATTAACTTTCCGAGCGCGTGGAGTTTGATGCGTCCTTAAAGATAAAGCGCTGAGTGGACGAGTCATAGGGCGCTGATAATTCGACGGACAGTATTAAGGATAATAAAATAAAAGAGGATGATACGACGTAAACTGTGAAATCTTTAGTAACACTGTCCCTTGGCTTTGGACAGAATGCAGCTAAAATATGAGGAACGTGATATCCATCTTGCTCCATGGATCCCTGAATTACGGAGGTTTCCTCCTAGCTCGCTGCGTCCTTATCTACGATCACCGGGTGGAAAGTAAAAGGATACTTTCTCCCCAAGGCTCAAAGTTCGAGGGTTATTTAATACTAGACCCGAGTGTAATCGGGAGTATTAAAGAAGGAAAAGGACTTTAAAGGAATCTGAAATCTCACAAAATTTACTGCGCCATTAATCCAGGAATCTCATACGAAGAGGTCTGTAGAACTTCAATTAATTACCTATATTTCGTCGAGTGTCTCATATTTGAGTATTTGAACCAATTCATATCCGTTTATGAAAGTCATGAGCGCACAATGCTCGAAGGCATATCGTGGATCCACGCAGATGACGCTGGGGCAGAGATGGTAAAAAATGATATTTAAATAAATATTTCGAATAGCGAATAAAAAGGAAAAAAATTATTATCGAATGAATGAATTAACTTTATTCGTCAAATAATCTAAAGATAAAGTAACTTTTATTTGACCCGTTAGTTAAATCGTTTTATTTAGTTAATGCCCAGCTCTGCCCTGAGGAAGCTTTGTGCCGCCGAAGAAAAATGGTGGAACACGAAGAGACTCGGGGAAATGAAGAGGGAAATGCGTGGACGATGGGCCGTGGGTTTCGCGGAACGCTTTATCTTTACGACACGATGAGTTTCTAGGCCCGTCCATTCGCGCCCGCCTGCTTTCCTGACAATTTTACAATTCCGCGCGCCGCGCGGGAGTGCTACAGGTTTATAATACTTACTCGGGGTTTATGGTCGGCCGTGCGCGCATTACCAACGACTCCTTCCTAGGATGGAAGGTCCTCGCCTCTCGATGCTGGTCACGACCGCCACAATGTCCCCTTTGAGCGGTATGGTGACTTGGTAGTCGCTCGAATTGCAATTTGGTTACACGGCGAAGTCACGATTAACCTGCTTAATCGCGGTGGTTATACCCTGATCCACTGAATAACGGACACCTGTAACATGGAGATTGAAAATTCTTCATTTGTCTAGCTAATAAACTAATAGGTAAGTTTGCGACAGTGAGAAGAGGCACTGTCGGGCTTCAAGCTGCCAGAATTACAGTTCACCCTTTGACCGAGGGAACTCACTTATTAGGTAATCTTTCTTTCGGTACTTTCGAATTCCATTTACAATTTAAGGGAGTATTCTCGAGTCCGAGATCGTCTATCCTCTTTAGGGACGACGCACAAAAAACCTGCATAGTTTTTATCGATGAGCATTATCCACACGTCTTTACTAACATTTCAGTAAGTTGTAAAAAAAATTTAGCCATATATAATAATAGGGGAGAACGGGGCAGGTTGTAACACGGGATAAATTGTAACATAAGGAAAATCTTTTGAACGACAAATCTGGTAACCCACAGCATGCGAGAGCTGCTTGACGATATTAGCACCGTCGGTTTTAGTGACGCAAACGAGCGTTATGTATTCATTTTGTGGTTATAGGCCAGAATTTTAGTATTTAGAGCCCGTAAATAAATGTTGTCTTAGCACTTTTATTTCAATTAACCGTCCTTAGAAACTGTGTGAATTTTTGCTTCTTTGACGCAAACGAATCAGTACACATTGGTTTATTATAATGTGTACGCATTTTAGTAATTTGATGTTTAGTTTCTCGTTTGCTGAGATAAAACGCAAAAATTCAAGCTCGGGGTAAATTGTAACATGTTACTATACTTACTCCCCTCTAAATGGTGATAAAGCAAGCTATTTGCTGACACACCGGAAAGAGATGCTCTAGACGAACAACAGAACAATCGAGAATCCAAAGAGTATAAAAAAGTATAAAGGAAGAAATAAAGACAGCGAAGAAGAAGATTTTGATAGAATCAGATGAATAAGCAATGGTTGTTTAACTCATGTATGTATATCAAATGTTTAATAATGATCTCTGCTTTCATTTATATTGTTTAGAAATGTTTATTAGTGTTCATATTTGTATTTAAATAAGTAAAACAGATGTGTTATAACTTACCCCGGACTGAGGCACATTGTAACAAAGGTTCAAAATTGTTTAAAATGCAGCTAGATGTCTAAGTGTCCAAGATTTTGTCACATACTTTCCCCCAATCAGTTCAACACATATGTAAGTAGTAAATCACGCAACTTATTTCCTGATTGAGGAAAACACTTTCGAGAAAAAACTCTGAAAACTTGTATTGTTACAATCTGCCCCGGTCTCCCTTAGTGGAGTGGCAGTAGTACAAGCAGAGAAGTTTCAGACCGCGTTCCTCAAAGTAAAATGTGTTCTTGGGACATTTTTCAATCCCACATCCCTCGTTCTGTAACACGTACAGCAAGTACTTCCTGTCATCGTCCTACGTGACCACGGAAAGAACGAGGGTGACGCGGCTTAATTACCGCGTATGAATGACGTCTAATTTAATTATCGACAAGCGTGTAGAACGAATTACTTCACGGGAGATTAATGTAGCGGCAACTGGCGCGGAGAAACGATCGATCACCGGGCGATGTATCGGTACGTTCGTTTCGGGATTCTTTATTCTTCCTTTCCTTCTTTCTTCCTCTTCTTTTTTTTTTCGAATGCCACGAGTCACCCCGCGTGTCTAGCAGTCGGGAGATTATGCACGCATCGCGAACGCGAATCAGCCGTGGCTGGCACGATACCCGCTCTGTACACTTGTCCAGAATCTCGCGGGTATCGCGGCTCATTGGCGTAGACGTGTTGATCCTCCTCCATCGTCTATCAGCCGACGTGCCTCGTCGTGCCCGTCCAGCGAAATCAACGACAAACCTAAGTCATCCCCGTCGTCGGGGAGCTTTCTTTGAAAAATGCTTAAGGGAGAACTTACGACAGACGCGGAGAACGAGAATTTGCAATCTGACAAGCTGAATATTTACAACGCACAGTACCTCTTATTACGAATCGAAGCAAGGTCCTGTTTCGATCTGGCACCGTGGTTGCAGCTGAGTGGGGCCATTTTCTTTATCATGGCACCTTAGTTTACAGTGACAAAAGTTTGTTATTACTACGCGCAAGGGATGAGGTTATTGTGACCACGACCGATATTATTATAATTATGGATAATGTTTTATAAAAAACGGGTGGGGTTGACGATGTAAGTGAGAATCTCCTGAATTCAGTAGTAACTTTCCGTCGCGGTCAGACACGCGCGGGCAAGGGCCCGGGATTTACGCCACTGGCGGTGCGCGCCAGTTGTATGCAAATAAGCCCGGATAAAAATTGATCAACGTCAGCCACCCGATGAATCTCCGAAGCCAATCAGCGTGTCTCATTAACCCCCGCCCCCGTCGAGCAGTGCCTGTCAGTATCGAGGCGAGTTATACGTGCGTGCTCGATCGACGGATCGCTCGGCTCTTGGAACGTATCGCGAGCGTGAGAATCACTGCATCCCAATTGATCCTAGGGTCAATGAAGCTGTTGAATGATGACCACTGACAGGTGCATTCACGGGATTGCACGCAGTACAGCGCGCTGTATGCGAGTTTTTCGCCTCCCCGCTTCTCTTTCTTCGTCCCTCGCCACCTATTCCCTTCCTCTTTCTACCACAGCGGAAGCTTCTCCGCATTTCTGGCTTCTCCGTTTCGAACTTCCAACGCGGTAGAAAGTATCCTGTCATTTTGGAGCGATTTGATATTACATTAGTGATTACCGTATAAATAAGGTTAATTGGGAATTTCTCGACGGCTCAGATTTGCAGAATCATATAGCGTCTTCCTAACTTTATTTTTCCAAAAGTTTACCAATCGAAGCTCCCCCCTAAAGCTTCACCAGCGGAACCCCAAGAGCTTCCATCTTCATCAGGAGCTCCATAGTATCAACCATTTGTTTCCACCTCGAGCTCATGTGACTCTGGCAGGGCCGTCAGTTTCCCCACAGTTCCACAATCGCATGGAAATTAATTCCCCCGACAGGACGCTGGACTTCCGCGTGCGTCTTCCCCGTGGCAGCTGGTGATTCAACCAGCCAGCCACCCCGACGGCGTCTGACGGCCGCGCGAACCCGCGAACGTGCGGAGCTTAACGCTTTAAGTGGTACAAAGCTGTCCGCGATTGACGCCGCGTTCGCACCCGCCAGGCGTTCGCGTACCGGTAAATGCAGCCGATTCATCACGGAATCATTCGCGCCGGGAGAATTCATTTATATTAATGAATGACTTATTAATCACGGCTGACGAGTGGCCGTGGCTCGGCCGGCCCCTCGCGGGGGTATCAATTATTATACGCGCGCGTTCGCGCCCGCACAGGTGTCCCTTTGCCTCGTCGCCAGCGGAACTGTGCTCGGGGTCTTGCAAGAGGACGATTCGAATGGAACCGTGGCTTGGTGTGGGTTGGATTCAGATTGGAAGGAAGTACGAGCGGAAGAAAGGTTAGGTTTGGATACGTGGTTGCTCGAGTGGACGAAGCTTTTAATTGGAATTTACACGAAATGATTTGGATATTTCTAATAAGCAATATTGCAGTATAGTGGTATTGACTGTGAGGAATAGGGAGGGTGCAGATCGTAGGAGTACCTATCCCACAATGTGCGCAATATCCCATGGCTATGTGTGCGCAATATTCCGACAGTATTGTACCGCAGTATGTGCGCAATATTTCGCGGGTATTGTGTGCGCAATATTCCCGAAACATTGCACAAACGTGGTCATTGCAATATTGCACGGCAATGTGTGCGCAATAGTCCAGGAACATTGCACAAACGTGGCCATTGCAATATTGCACGGCAATGTGTGCGCAATAGTCCAGGAACGTTGCACAAACGTGTCCATTGCAATATTCCACGGCAATGTTTCCACAATGTTGCAGTAAAATTGCAATGCAACCTGCAACCAAACAGTAACATTGCAATGTGTAGCAACGTTTCCGTAACGTTTCTGCAACAAAGTGTGCTGTAGGGGTAGTTGAGCTTTCAATATGAGCGAATATAGTAAACGAATAGTCGAACCAGTTATTGCAGAACAGAGCTTACATCCGAATGGGGAGCATAGGCAAACCTAGCGCTGGGGATGCCACTAGCACAGGTACGTTTGCTGACTGTTGATTTCAAAATTAAAATGACAACAGAAGGAGAAAATTGTAAAATATTATAAAATGTTTGAAAATTTTGTATGCTAAAGTTGGCTTCTAATATCATCTTTTCGCAAGCTTTCTTCTTTTACTACGTTTGGCATCTTTACAACCTAAGAGATGCAAATTTATTTTTCATATGTACATAACTAATAATAAGAATAATAATTATAGAAATAGAAATTGAGAACTAAAACAATATAATTTAGACACATCTGAAACACCGATGACAAGTGGCACACGTGCTGCTGGCGTCACGGGTGGGAAAAAGTTGCAGTCAGCTTCCCCCAATGCGTGTCAGCTTCAGGGGGCTGGAGTTTAACAGTACTTACTTTGATGGAATCCTACGGCACCACGAAGCCCAGCTAAGCCCCTGAAGAATAGTTAGCTCGCGAGGGACTTCGCTGAGGAGCCGCGGTGTCCCAGGGCTCCGCGGAATGCCTGTTGCTTGACGAACCTTGAGAAATCGACTGCAGCCCCGCGATTGACAGAAACAATATGTTTCGCTGCCCCTCTTCCGTTTCAGTTTTAACGAGCTCGGCGGGACGCGGCGCGGGACCGCGAATTTGGATTTTTCCGCCGGCCGCGACGGCGCGGCTTGAGTAATGATGGATAGGAAGCGTTGAGATTTAATTTCGATGATTGGGATTGAGTAATTGGCGGTGGTTGCCAGGGGATACGCATCCAATCGATTCGTTTCTTTCAATTAGCGGGTGGTTACGCTACGTTGTCTAACGGGGGTACCGTACGGAGGATGATCGAAGTGGAGGAACGTTAAGCTGCGATATCCATCAGCATGTTTAGACACGATCAGAATTTATCACCTTCGCGTTAGTCAATACTAGAAGTTCTTGTATCTTCGCGAAAAAATCTGCGCGGACAGGCACATTTGATATTAAGAAAACCTCTCGGGATATTCCTCGAAGAATGCTGTCGAACTCTCTAGTGACTCTGTGAATAAGAGATTTTACATTCACATCTCCACTTCTTCGCTTCTTTCAAAAATCCCAAGGACTTTTAGAGATCGCTCGTCAAACCTCCGCCATCAATCATCAGATTCTTCCCCGGGCCTTACAGAAGGTACCTACTCGCAGAAATCCCACGAGAAACTGCCCCCCATCACCCTAGCGGTCTTCAATTACCCCCATAACACAATGAAATATTACAATCGAATAATTTATCCGCTCGCGGCGTTAATGACGATCCTTCCCCCCGTCCACACTAATTACGAAATAGCGAACGCGCATCGCAACGATTATCATTACCGTGGCGTTCGTTTCGCCAAGTATCCCCCCTCCAGCTTTTATCCGACCAGCTCACAAAAGGGTGCCCGATGAAAGGGTTGCTAGACCTGGTAGAACCGGATGCTGATTAACAGCCACCCGAGACACTAACGATCTCGCTATTACCGACGTATAAATGACGATATTAACAATCTTATAAACTGCATCGTGGGAGTCGGTCGAAGGTTGAAGCGCTCCTCTACGGGCCGCGAGTAATTAAGATCTTAATTAGGTATTCACCGGTACCGGTGTACGTCCCTCGAGCTTCTCTCCACCGCCGGCGTTCCTAGCTCTTCCTTAAACCGCGCGCTGAAATTTCTACAAATCCCCGGCGACCCTCTCGCGACACCATGAATCACGCATCCCCTCTGTGCGCGATTCGTCCTTCGATCCAGCTACGATTGGCTAATTTGCCTCCGATAAATTCCACACCGGCACAGTGTCTCTGCGCTCCACGTGGTCTCGCTACGATCCTCGCTGTTAGCCATGGAATCAAACAATCGATTTCACGCAGGCAGCCGTGGACATCTAACCGTTGATTCATCGAATCGAGGAGCGCTATCGGGTGCGCATCTCTGGCATAGTTTTCAGAAGATCCGCCGCGAGATAAGCAGAAAAGGAGCTGGCGGAGTCGTCGCGCACCCAAGAATCCCGGCGATTTGATTGTCCCGCGGCGACAATGGCCGCGAGGCTGACCCGTATCGTCGATCAAAAAAGGGGGGCCTGCGTAATATCGTGGCGCGCAACGGCGCCCCGGGAATAATTAAAATATTTAGACCCGCGGGTCCACGGCGAGCGGTCGCGCGCGCCTCCTTATTTCAGGAGTTACAGCGGCCCGGACGATAAAGAACGGGCTGGAATGCCGTACGATCGTATCACCGCGACTTTTATGCTTTCTTATGTCGACCACACACCGGCCGGTGGCCGCGAGACGCCTCGTGACGGCTGGCTCGGGGCTTTACGTCCACGGATAGAGAGACACTTTAAGGGTAACGCGATACGCGGGCCGAACGGAATCGAGATCAACGCTCGTGTCGAATGGCGGGAGGTCCCGATTTCGGCTGCGCATCCGGGCCCAACTGACGATATTTTCCAACGCTGGATGTTCCGATAGCAGATCGTGGAATCTGTTGAAGATTCCTGGTTTGGGTTTCATGCAGCTATCCAGCCTCCATTTTCAGATACTGGAGAGCCTGAGGAATTACTGCATGTGCTTCAAGTTTTGTCAGTTTAAGAAGGGTATCGTAAAGTGGGGGCACACTGGCAGGATTTTTCAATATTTTCTTAACCTACTAATAGGGTAAGTCCGGTATAGTTCGACCACCGGGAGAGTCCGGCCAGTGTTCATATTTTAAGGCTGACGCAAGATAGGGCACTGTGTGTCATTGATACAAAAGAAATGAAGGCGCTTGTTGTTTATCTCGCATTGCCCATTGTCACAAATCCATATTTGGATTATAAGATACAGTTAAGACTTTATGCGAGGCTGAAAGTTTTTAGCCCAAGTTACAGTGGTGGTGATATTTGAAAAACAGGTAAGTTTATTTATACTCTTCCGATATTGGGGATATAATATGCATATAACTACAGTGTAACACCAACAATACGTATGTATTCGATTTTAATTTTTCTTTGGAGTGGGTGGACGGTCAATTCCCGACATGCGGGTGAGACCGACCAGTTGCAGTGCCAGTGTTTTTGGTTGAAAATGAAAATAAATATTTGAACTTATCAGACACTATAATTTATATATACTCTAAATTGCTTGGGCTTTGCTGTAATTGTGCATAAAGCGACAAAAATGTGAAAAACAACGATGCTACAATTTCTTTTCCAAAAAATGGTCGCACTCTCCCGGACTTACGATATAATAAATACGAAAGTGAGTTCGGATGTTTGCTACTCAATCATGTCGCAACTACGCAAGGGATCTTTCTGAAATTTTGTATCCCGATGCTTTTTATCCCGGTTTTTTTAACCGATGTGGACCAAATATTGCATAATTAATTTCTAGACCCTGCGGAAAATATAGGCCACCATGAGATATGGACATCCCACCCCTACCTCCTTATTTCACCCTCTTGATACTCCGTGATTATCGAAGTTTTACCCGGGCAACGCCGGGTACTTTAAGCTAGTATAATATGTATAAAAAGTAACATTTTTATATTTGCTTTAAGTACTTATCCTATTATAACGTTGCTTCTTCTGTGATTGTACTACAAGTGTGAAAATGTTTAAAATTTTTGTCACCCTCCTTCTTTTTAGGGAGTTGGACTAGTATGACAGGTAAAAAAAAGGCTTTTTTTGTACATGAATTGTGAAGACAGTAGAAATTCAAGCAATTTGCGGTATGGCACATTATTTTAGCATACTAAGAAATAATAAAAACTGGTGCAAAATCATGAAAAAGTTGAATATGCCTCCCTATTAGCCGTGCGACAACTGCGCGTAAGTTAATAGCCGGACTATCGAAAAGAAAAAAAGTCAACGTTTTTCATTAATTATAATGCACTCCTTAAGTGATGACCTTTCGTGTTCGATAATTTATCGAAAATGTACTAAATAGCAAGTGTTTGAACATTTCTGCCGATTTTTTGTAGACAAAATTTTTACCAAGTTTTTTAGAATCTACAATTGAAAAATGATGTTGAAAAAATCGATGGTCAACCCCTAATAACTGTTATGGCGAATGTGTGTAAAATTTTATTCCAATCGGACCATTAGAACGCCGAGATAACGTTTACACCGATTGACTGTTCACGAAAAGCTATTATGTAACTTCCGCGCAGTCGTGGCACGTCTATACTCCAAGTCATTTTAGAAGAAACTTATTCGCTCATGTAGAATGAGCTCATTGGCTCCGAGAAAGCGTTTGTTTGGGGTATAGCCAATAGTAACTTGTTTCGGCACCAATGAGCGCCAACATGCGCAGAACCGGTCTAAACTCGTCGGTCGGCAAGTTCCTTCTAAAATGACTTGGAGTATAATATATTCAAGTTTTTCATGATTTCGCAATTGATTTTATTACTTCGTAATAGTCTAAAACAAAGTGCCATAAAGTAAATTGATTGAATTATTACTTTCTACACGATCCATGTCTGAGAGAAGCCTTTTTATTTATTTGGCAAACAGAAGCAAATGTCGAAATGACTTTTTTCATTCGCAAAGAGAAAGTTTTCATTCGCATTAATGAAACAAAATGTTTTAATTACAGGATACAGATTGTAATTTGACATAAAATTGATAAACTGTAGTTGATGATGTTCCACTTGCCAACTCATACTTCAACTTCTGGTTGCACATGGTGTCCCACGATTATATTAAAAGTGAAAAAAACATCATCGAATTTGTAGTACAAGAAAAGAATTATTCTTTAGTTTTTAGTGCATTTTTAATAAAATCGTTTAAGAGGTTAGGACACAGTAACGGGCCAAGAAAGCATATGTTTTTTAGACGATGATAATAAGAAAAGGAAACAATCGATTAGTATAAGGTTTTGTGTTTTAGTTCACTATATTATAAACTATAAGAAAAGCATATAATATTTACAAAATAGCATTTGTACGCCGTGCAATGTCTCCATTTAAAATATCCTTTTTTTTCGGATGACCAACTCTGGTGGACCGGATTCCGGGAAATCGGATGAACTATAACAGAAACCCCAAAAATGTTATATACTATAATATATTTCCTAGGCATTGACGATCCAACATTTCAATTTTTGCGAAAATTGACAAAATGGCCGATGTTTGAAAAATAATGATCAAATTTCGACAAAAGTGTGCGATCTTTTTGTTTATATTTTGTACAATAATTAAAAAATTTGAAATGTTGGATCGTCAATGCCTAGGAAATATATTATAGTTTATGACATTTTTAGGGTTTTTGATACAATTCATCCGATTTCCCGGAATCCGGCCCACCAGTTAGCCATCCGGGAAAAAGGATATTTTAAATGGAAACATTGCACGGCGTGCAAATGCTATTTTATAAATATTATACGCTTGTCTTATAGTTCATAATATAGTGAATTAAAACACAAAACCATATATTAATCCATTATCCTACTTTTCTTATTATCGTCCTCTAAAAATCGTCTACATTCTTGGCCCGTTATTGTGTCCTAACCCCTTAACATAATTCTTTATATATTTGTTTATTATTCATCGAACTAGTCTAACCCCCTAATACATGTTAATTAACTGTCAATGTCATCCCATACTGCCAATGTTCCCCACTTTACGGTATTCCACAAAAGTCAATTAAGTGAACCTGTGCTTTCATATCCCCAGTACAGAACCCTTCGATGCCCCTGCGAATAATCGAGCATTAGGGAAAAAAACCCTAGACGACATCCCTGTAGTGATCGATACCCTCTTACAAATTCCTACGCGATGTCCCGAACCACCCAGTCATAGTTTCGCGCTGGCATCCCACGTTGCAGGACCTGGTAAAATGTTTTCCCTTCTTTCCTCCCTTTCGTTGGAGTCATCGACGGTGGAAGGGATAGTCCGGGAATGCGTGGAGAAAGGGACGCTCGCGCCTAATGAACGCGATTCAGAACCTTCCGCGGAAGTGTCGGAAATTGAATTTCATCAAGCGGCGCGCCAGCGATTACTCGCGGGGAGATGAATTGCAAGGCTGTGGCTGTGTTTACGCGCGCTCCGCGCATTGATGCCGTCAGTCAAACACGGCCAGGACGATCGGATCGAAGGGAACGTCTGGAGAAACTGAAACGTCACATCCAGCCGGCCACGCCGCCGATCAAGCCGTTCCCCTCCACCTTTTCCCTCCCGTGCGCGACGTTTCCTTCGCAGCGTTTCTAGAAACCGCATAGTTTCTCCTCGCGTCCGACACCGACCGCGCCGAGAAGTGTCCGCGGTATGGGAGGATTTCCCGAGCGAAATGCATTACCAGCCGGGCCCAATCAGAGCCGCGATTAATGACCGATAACTAATCGTCGCAAAAACTCGCATGAAGTAGCGGCGAAACCATCAGCATCGTCGTTCGTTGTCCCGCTAAAAAGGGGTACAACTAATTGCCGCGTAGCCATGAATAATTCAGGCCGGGGCCAATTCGACGTCGGGGCTTGATTCATTCCTGTCTGATGGTAAAAAGCTACAAAACACCGGCGTATCGATAGACGCGTCGACACAAAACGAGAACGTTATAAACTACTTAGTCCTTCTTCTCGGCGATGTTGCAACGGCGACGTGGGAGACGCAGAAAGAATGCACGCGAAGGGAACGGCGGCCACAAAAATCGATGAAGGGGGAACACCACTGTGACGGCCGGAGAAATAAGCCTTTTTAAAGAATTTTTTCCGGAATAATTTACAGTTGTCATATAAAATGTGTATTACCTACTTTTAGTACTTACAATGAAAACTACGGTTATATGAAAACTGTAAATTATTCCGGAAAAAATTCTTAAAAATGCTTATTTATTCGGCCGTCACAGTGGTGTTCCCCCTTAATTATTGTGGATACTGGGTTTGATTAATTGAAAAGTATTATCTGAATGAGTCGGGAGATTCGAATTTTATATTGAAGGTTACGCAAGAACACGTAATGGGACATAACTGTTTCGATGTCTTGAAATGTGTTATTGTTTATTGGGAAGATTTTTGGTGACACACGTGGCACGCGCAGCGACCTGTTAATGGACAGGCGGGTAGAGAAAGAATCGGATGCCACGAGTGTCGTTTCGATTTCTGCGGCTCACTCGGACACAGCACGCGATACGTATGCAACTGCGATAGCTCGTTACCTGAACGGATTGGAAATCGAATTCGATTGGGAAGATCGAAAGTCAGTGGAAATCGTTTACACTTTTCCTTCCTCGATCATAGGAGAAACTTGGAAGGCTTATTTTTCTATGCCGAAAGATCTACGCCTCCTTCCGGCTTTCTTTTTTACGCGGGGACAGAGACGCGGAGATTTTGAAGCACATGAATGCGGATGTGTAGACGTAGATCGCTGAAATTATTCTAGAAGAAAGTTTACATTTTTCTTTACAATATAATAAGAGAAGCCAATCCAAAAAACTGATATTAATAAAATCAACAGTCCAACGATAATTGAAGAGTCCTTGTAGAAAACACTGTAAGTGCCAAAAATCAAATTCTATAGGGTAAAGGCACCAGTAGTCGACCATGTATCGGTAGTTGACCATTTTTAGAAAAAACATGAAAAATAAGGTTTTTAGAAGTGACGATCTTTTGAATAGAGTGCAGATAGAGTGCAGTTAGAGAACTGCACTTTGTTCAAAAGATCGTCACTTCTAAAAACCTTATTTTTTATGTTTTTCTGAAAGTGGTCAACTACTGATACATGGTCGACTACTTGTGCCGTTATTCTACTATACTGCCCTCCTTAGTTAAACTTTCCCATCTAGCATTTTTTCATTTTTTGAGATATGTTAAAATATTTGAAGTTCCACACGTCTTTTACCTTTTAAGTAAAGTTAGAAAACTCTACGTGCTTCGTAAAGATTTATAAACAGTTTAATGTATTTAACCTAACTTCTTTTAAAATGGTTAAAATATCTTATCTAAAACAATTAATTAATTGGCACGGTAATAAAACATTCCCTACCCGTACACCTATTACAAAAAATTATATTAGGCTATTACAAAATAATGACAACATGTTTTAATTTGAATGAAGGAAAATAAGTATGGTATAAAGTAAATGATAAAACTTCAGTTTTCTCGGTTGTTTCGAAATGCTAGATAGGACATTTTAACTATAGAGGGCAGTATAGTACAGTAGAGCGTCAATTATCCGAACTGCTTGGGACCAAGGTGGTTCGAAAATTCGAATTGTTCGATTAATCGAAGAGTTCAGAGAATGACACGTGCATGTACTTTACACATTTTATAACTATAGGAATTACACCTAAAATTACTTATTAAATACAAGAATGCTACTGCGTTAATTTATATTACGCAAAAGTCTATCAATCAATCGGTACCGCTACACTGGTTCGAAGAAGCGGTGGGGATAGAGACGATGCAGCACTGGTTCGGTTAATCGAGGTTCGGATAATTGACCCTCTACTGTATTACCATTGGCGCGTAGATCATTTACCTATAATTGTTTTTTTTTTAATTTTAACATTTACAGTTCGCGACAAAGACTCTTCAATTACCAAATCACCCCCCATGCTCCATCACAAGTAGGTAACCCTCGACGAAATAATCCCGTAGATTGTGAAAAAGAGCACAGAGTTCAGTGAACCGTTTCCAAAAATCGATCGTTTCGCAGGCCAGGGGATCGATATCGCGTCGTAACCGATCTCCGGTCAAGGAGCGCGTGGGTGTGCGATCTTGTGAGCGGGGCCGCGCCGAAGATTATCTCCATTATCTTGCTCTATCGCGCACGATCCTAAGATCTCACCCCGAGATACGATCGCGCGAACGATCCACGGATCTTTCTCGCGGTGGTAGAGTAGGGCCGCGACCGGTCGCTCCATTACCGATCCTCCATCCTGATCGTGGTCCCTTTCCCTCCTATTTCGCACGAATCTCCTCTTGGCGCGATCATCTCGGATCGATTCCTAAGTAGACGCATTCGAATCCGCCGATCGTCGAATCACCGCTACGTTCCCACTCGCCACAACGCGTCCCCCGAACAATCGCTGATAAATCTGTCTGCTTGGAGTTCGACGCCTCTTGACAGCTTCGAAACTCGGACATACTTACCGGAGAGGCTCCTTTCAAGACTCATTTGTTTCGTGGTATTAAAGGTGAAAAGGTGGATACTCCTTATAACGCGTAGATAATCTTTGTATAATGAAATCGTGAATGTCATTGTGAGCGATGGTGATGTTAGCACTGCTGACGTTCTGGCAATTTCAATCCACTAGGAATAGTATCATCCTCTTGTTTCGCTAATGCTTAGTAATTGAAACGAACCTAGTTAGTTCCTAATCGTTCAATCGCGCCTCTGAATCCATTTAATAATCACCTGACTACTTTTAGAGACCGCAGAATGTACCACACCACGAATCTCGTTTCTTCAAATTCCTCCTATCGTTGTTCAGCCGTCCGTTCCACGACGAAGAAGCAAAAGCTGCCCTCTTCGTCGGGGAGGCTTCACTCGGTCCACCGTCATGCATCGGTGTATCAGCACGTCGCCCGGGTTCGCGGTATCGGTTTGGCGATCTCCGGGCGATTTGTCAGCGGTCGACCGGTCGTGTAGCAGCTTATCAAATATATATCGAACACCGTTCCCATCGTGTATTTACTGGCGGACCCGGTGAGCCTACGTGTACGCGTGCACGTGCTTCTGGCTCGATTCGATCAATCGATGCCGAAGTATCGGTGCACTATGCCTCTCCAGGTCTTAACAATTGTCCCTGTACCTTCCACCAACGTTATTCCCTAACGCGCGCCACGAGATACGTCGCTCCTTTCCCTAGCATAGATTTGTGGTTACCGTGCACGATGGAATAGTCAGCCCCGAAGGAAAGACACCCAAGTTAACCGATAGCTGAGACAGGCGACACTTGATACCCTGAATCACCTGGCTACAACGAAGGTAGCCATAAACAGGAGATATATGCCGCGTTTCTGGAGATATTAAGAGTGTTTCCCTCGATCTGATACAAGCAGCCAGATCCTGATATTAAGACTAAGAGTGACCCTGCGTCCTGGCCAATGTGAACGACATACCGTTACTTCTCCCGTGTTATAGCCCGAAATTATTTCGACTCTGTGGCAGGCCTCGGTCGACCGGTTCTCGTTATCTCGGCCGATCCTTCCGAAAACGCTTTGATTGCGAGACATTCCAGCCGAGAGCTAGGACCATCTGTAGTCAGCGAACTGGCCGATATAACGGAGCGAACTGGAAACTGTTTATTCCCATAAATCATGGGTACTGGAGATTTAAGTGTTCCGATGGATTTGCCAGAATTTGGGGTGTTGCGAATAAATTCGATTGCCCCAAAGGTGCTTCAAAGATTCCATCTGAACCTTTCATCAACCATAATCTATCGACAACAGAAGACCTTCTAAGAACACAGAAACTGCCATTCTTTCTTCCACCGTTTCAGAGCGGGTATCGCCCCATCGACAGGACGCACGGGATTCAGCGAAAGAATCCGCGCGACGCAGCCGTCCCCCGCGTTCGATCCGCTCGGAAACGATCGCAATGCAGCCCAGGTCTAACTCCCCGAGTTCTTTCTCACGACTAATCACGCGCGATTCGATAACGAACAGCCCCGGCTAATCCCCGTTTATCGCTGCGTGCCCGTGGTCCGCCGCGCTTCACGCTCCCGGCGATCTCGATAAGAGCGAGGAGGCCGAGGCGCGCAGCCGCCTTCTAAATACTGGTAATGGCGCTTAATATATCGCCGGCAGATAACAATCGTCGGAGAAACGCGGCGATACGCGCCTCCGGACTTTTACCAGGCTTTATCTGCCCGCAACGGGCCCCCTCGTATAAAGGATCGCGCGAGAAAACGAGCGAGCGCAGCGAGCTACGCCTCGGTCCTCTGCCGTTTCCCTACCCCCTCCACGCCCAACGTCCCTTTCGGTTCCTCCTCGGGGATATCGTACCCTCGGTTCACCACCGCCCTTCAAGACAGATCCGTCTCGCGTGCGAATCGCGAGATCCCCTTCGGATAGCCTGACGAGCCGCGCAACCGTGTCCAACTCGGCAATTAAACGTTTCAGGGAAACTTTAATCAGCTCTCGTCGAGGCGCTCGATCTTGGATAGACGAAGACTTGATTGGCTTGCACAGTTGATGTGTGTACACTGTGGAAGTGTTGGGAGAAGAGGATCGAAAGGAAAGGCGATTTTCTGAACACGTTGTAATTTATATTGAGGAGCTTGATGAGGTGTAGGCAGAGATGGATTTTGAGATTTGGCACCTCTAGGCTAACAAGTGTCTGCCGCCTTTTCTGTGAAATATCATTAAATAATTTAAATGAAAGAGTCGAGATAATTTCAAACTTAATTCAATATGGCTACGCACATGTGAGTTATTGTTAAATCGCTATATGAAAAAAAGGGGATTGGTTTTAAAGTTGTGTAAAGCCCCGTGTTTAAACATTTTCCAATTTTTTCCGCTCAAAATTTATAGTTCCCTAAAATTTGCAGCCCCACAAAATTTGTCGCTCCCCAAACTTCGCCGCTCTTCAAAATTCTCGCTCCCTAAAATTGGCGCCCCTCAAAATTATCGGTCTCCAAAATTTGTCGCTCCCCAAATTTGCTGCTCTCAAAAGTTTGCCCCATTTAAAATTTGTCGCTCCCCAAATTTGCTGCTTCCAAAAGTTTGCCGCCGTTCAAAATTTGTCGCTCCCCAAAATTTATCGGTCCCTGAACTTTGCCGCCCCTCAAAATTTGACGCTTCCAAAAGTTCGTCGCTCCCCAAAATTGGCGCCCCTCAAAATTATCGATCCCCAAATTTGCCGCTCTCCAAAATTTGTCGCTCTCAAAAGTTGCGACACCCGAAAATTTGCGTACTGTATGACGTACCTATCATATTTCTTTCTGTTAGCCATTATCGATGTTCTGCCATAGGCGAAAATAAATATCTTGCATTCCTCTTTACAATTTGACGAGGAGCATGCAGATATTTAATAGACCCAGTGCATTTTCAAGAAACTCGTAACCGCAGACTTCTGTATCCCAGAAGAGAACCCAGAAGATCGTTCTCGATCTGCGTGGCTCGCGCAGAAAAGCGCCTGCGCGGGAATCACGCTATTTACAATAGCCAAACGCAGTAAATAATCCATCGCGACTGTTACAAGACGACCGACTTCTGCGAACCGGCCGCTCCGTAATTTTCGACGTAATAAAGAATCGCATATATGGAGATTCCATTACCGGGCCCAGCTCTTTCAGGGTCGCCGGAGTATTAAGCAAATTTATACGGCACCTGGCTGTCATAAAAGACAGGCGGCACGCCGTGGCGGCTCGATCGCGTCATCGCGATCGTGCTTTCGTCGCCGTTTAGCGCGTCCCCGGTTAGGATACCGGGGGAGATCGTTTTCGTAATTCCACCAGCCACCGTTCGACGAATCGCGAAAAAAAAGAAGGGAAGCCTCGCTAACGAGAGGAGGACGGAGTAAAGGCGTATGGAAACGGCGACAGAAGGCAGCGGCAGTGGTGGCGGAAGATCGAGAACGACCGTGGACGCGCGCGGATACCAATGACATCCGCGTGCATCCACCGAGGGGGCTCGTCGCGGGGTCAAAGCATGATGGCGGCGAGGGAGCGAGAAGCAGAGTGTCGAGAGAGGCGAGGAGGAGGTCAAGAGGCTGCCGGCCAACGCGGAGGTTGACGGATAAACATAATGATTTAATGACCATTTCGTACGCGAACGACACGAAATTCTATGATCGCGGCGCCTAATGACACGGCACTTGCCACGAGGCTGCAATTATTTTGCGGCACGTTGGACTCCAGTGACGTCACCGCCGGTACCTTCTCACGCCCTATGACCGGCCAACGGAGAAAGTACACTCCGCCCTAGAAGCTCCTCTTCTCTCCACACCACCTCGCTCCCCCGATCGCTCGTATCCCGATTAACCCCCGTCTTCATTCAATTTTCCAGGAGACTCGATCGCTGGCGTCAGATAGGATTGCACGGTGTTACGGCGTCCCGGGCGAGTCACGAGGGGCGATAGATCGTTGTGGCCAGCGCAGGATCTTTTGGAGCGTTCGTTACATCCTAGGCAGTGTCGAAGGTGTGCCCTGCCCGCGGTCAGGTGCGAGGTTACCGATCTCTCTCTTTCTCTCTCGCCGTTCCTCTGCGCGCTCCTCGTCCTTCTCGCGCTTCTGAGTAACGAGGAACGATCGCGATTTCACGGACCTGGAGAATCTCAACCGCGCCGGGAATTCCCCTGGAGATGTCTGGGAATAGTAAAGAGGTTCGACGGAACTGGCGAAATGCTGTGCGTTTCGAATTATAATGGAGAGACTGCGGGCAGGAGATACTGGGATCGAAATGGAGCTTCGCTCTTGTTGATCTGGAAAGGGAGTTACTTTACTTGGTCTTCAAGTTCTACTGCTTCTGTCTAAACGTGCGAATCCACGATGAGATCTTTCTGTCTCGAGACAAATATCTCAGCAACAACTAAATTTAAATAATGTATTCAGCCGCGAGAAGTGAAATACCTAGCTAATTGTCTCATGAGATTAAAGTCTCACGTGAGACAAGGCGAGGGACCATTGCTGTCATTTTTATGAATCAGTGGGAATTAAAGAAACAGATTCCTCGATGATCAGGAATGCGATTGGACGGAACCGTTGACCAGCCCGTGAAGAATATTCACCTGTGATCGATGTTCCGACGGGTACGGCACCGCTCGATCGGCGAACGATTTAAATAAAATATCAATTAACGCCTCGCGAGGCCGCTTGAAAATCCGTGTGCGTGCGCGGCCGGGGTCGTGTTCGATATAAATCAGATTGTATCACCGCCGGTGCTTCGTTAATCTCCCGGTGGATCTCGCAGTCTCGTTCGTTGGGCAATTATCGCTGATCCATCGACGCAAGCAGGAAAATGTCACCGTACGCGCGCACACGTGGAACCGTGGCTTCTACGTTGTCGTCGCTTTTTTCCTTCTGTCCACTGTCCCGACTCCTTTTTTTCCCCCTCTCTATCCCGCGCCACGGCGGATAATTACATCCGCGCGCCAAGAAATTCGATTCATCTCGATCGAGACGCAGCGATTAGTTTAGCCGCGGAGGACGCGACGCTGTCACTCCGGAAGAAAAATGATCCCCGCGGTTATGTCACCGCGGCTAGCGCGGATCCATAAATTGCGCGCCGAAGGAACTCGCGATCCTCCGCGTGCCTCCTTCGAGAGGCGGAATTACGCGACGCTCGGCGAGCGAGAAATAAACGTGATTGCGCCGTTCTAGAGGACGGTATTGTGCACGGACGACGATAAATTTTCTATTACGCCGCGACGTTAATACACATTTGAATGATAACGCTCTTGCAACGCCAGCGGAAGATTCCTGCGAGGCGGATAGTGCTACGTCTCGCGCGCGCTTTAACGATGATTGTTTTGCCGCTCGTCGAGGGCGATAGAGGAAGTGGAGGACTTCTGATGGAAGGATCTCCGTCTGTGCTGCTGCACTGTATTGTGCGAGGAACACGGAGGATGTTTGACGCTGATGGAACATGGAAGGCTATTTGAAGAGTAAAGCCGGGAATCCATCGGGAAGCTAAGCTATGCTATGCGATGCTGTGCCATGGTACGTTTTAAAAAAATTAGCTTCAATACATTCTTATGGAACCGTTTCCACCAAAAGCGAAGCTAAAGCATAGCATCGCATAGCATAACTTAGCTTAGCTTCCCGGTGGATTCCCGGCTTAAGAGGGAAAAAGCTGGGGATGTCCATTTTTCGTGAATTTGCGATTTATAACGTATTTGTTTGTGGCAACTGGGACTACAGAACTGTCGAATCACAAAAGATTATATAGTTCAAAGACAGGAAATGTCTACTCTGCACTGGGACAAAATACGGAATGTCCTCACTCTTCGCCCCTTAACCTTCATTTTAGATGCTTCTATCAATTTTGTGAAGCGTAGTCTTTCAGATTATTATTATTATTATTATTAATTATTAAATGACTTTATTGCACCATTACAATTCAATTACAATGGCGAGTAGACGAGGTTCAGCATTAACTGCTGCTCTACAACCTAACCTAAAAAGCCGTTGGGAGGTAAGAAAAGGAAAGAAAACAGAATAAAATAAAAATAGATCGTGGTAATATTCTGTGTTGAGTAGAATAGCGATGGGTGGTAATAATGGAATAGAAAGGGGAGAAGGTGAAATACATATGTATTTTTAAAATGTAATGAATAAAAGGTGGCAACGATGAAAATGCTCCACCCACGTGGTAGAATTTAATAAATATATTTATCTGAGACTGTGTGAATTCAATATTCCTTCCAACCAGAGATCTAACGATTCCAAGAGTCGTTTCCACCTCGCGATATCAGCTTAATTTACGACGTTCTCTCACCGTTCCCCCTCGAAAACGTTTAATACCGTCAATCCGGTCTAACCACTGTTTTCGTTCATTTCGAAGATTTCACCTTTGGGAAGTATTTATCGCACCATGGATCACGAGCATTCCTGTAGCTTCTTTAGATACTTTGGGTTTATTCTGCACCTTTTCCGTCACTGGAGGACAATGTCTTAGGCTAACAGATTTATCTATTTATTTATTCACTTTCAGAACACTTATATAATATATCGATTAGAAAGCGTGTGTTAGTTAAAAACCGCAAAGCTCCGACATTTCTTTTTCCCTCTCCAACGATTCCTCTACCAAAAAATACACGTTTGAGTGTCCCTATCTCAACCAGGAGGACGGCTCAGGTTTTCATTGAAAAGGGCCAACGAAATGTATGCAACGAAATCGACGGAGGACCGTTTAATCGACGAGAATTTGCTCCGACATCAAGATCGTCGCCATGGGCGTTCCGAGCGTCACAAATTACGATACTCGAGTTCTCGCTCTCGTCCTCTCTTCCCGGTCCTCGCGAAGGGGTGTTCGTCCTCGCTCCTAGGCCACCAGAAGCATAAATTTCGTCGGTATCGTCCTCTTTCGTTCCTTCCCCCTGGTAAGTCGTTCTGCGCCCCGTGGCTTTTAACGTGGACCACGGTAGAGACGCTCACAAATCAGCTGGACCGTCTACGCGCGTAAACTAGAGTATCGATGTCACGAAGCCTCGGATTCTTCGATCGTGTAGGATGCTTCACGAAATCCGTGAATAAGCTGAGAAGTTATGACTCCTATTAAAAAGACAATCTTCGGGTTAAACACGGGTGCTATCCTAATTCGGTAGAATTCCACGGATTACCTTCAGATTTGGCTTATTAGTTATTCTAAGCCTGCGGAACTGCTTCGTTATTTGCTAATTCTTCTGCATTTTTGCACGGATCTTGCAAAATATTCGGCCCTTGAAATGTAAACAATTTCAGAGGCTCATTGGAAATACAATACTCTTAAGTGTTAAAATTTGCAAGCCCTACATTTCAATTGCTGTTAAGTCAAATTGTTGCTTGAACATGTTCCTGCCTCCTCCCTCAAACTTTTAAGTAATTTCTACTCGAAGCCCACTATATCTTCTCACCACTTACATACATTTCGCTGGAGTCACTAACAAGACTATGATAGGGGAGACCGGGACAAGTTGATACAGGGGGCAGGCTGATACGGACGAATTATCTCGACACTGTATATACGTAGCTCCTTGTGTGCGAGATATGTGAAGCTTGTTGTTCAATTCTTTACTACTATCTAGCGTACATCTGTGTACCTTAACGTTAGCAATCCATTTTCAACTGCTTTCGTTTCTATAGAGAAAAAGTAAATGGTTGTGTTCACTTTCCAATCCGTCTTGAGACGGGATAGAGAATTTTATCAATCAAATTAATTGGGAACCACATCGAGTCCTTTGAAGGTAAGGTAATTACGTTTTATTATTTTGTTTATATGCTCTACACTTTTTTATGGAGATGTTTGTACATAATGACTTCCTGTGGGGTAAGTTGATGCGTATTTGCTGGGCCATGTCGATACAGTACATCAATTTTCCCCGACTACTTTTAATTGGATTTTTCCTAATATTTCTAGGAAAATGGTACGAAATTATGTTAGAAAAACAAATCGCGGCAAAATACAGCAAAATATTTTTCAAGAAGCGTGTGTCGGTGTAGAAAAGGAGTCAGTGTCGTTACATCAAAGCGCGAGAATATACGGAATAGATAAAATGGCTTTATTAATATACATTAATAAAAAGAAGCAAGAACCTCGTGTTAAACTTGGATATTCCAGACATTCATCCTTTACTCATTAAACGGATATTTTACAGATGTATCAACATGCCCCAAAGCGGTATCAACTTACCCCGCTGCGGGATACATTTTACCTGCGTCCAAATGACATTTTTTCATTCATTTTGTATGTATTTTCTCAATTATTCATTTAAAATATATTAAAGAGGCAGAACCAAACTATATTTTAGCATATTTGTTATTAAGTAATTATTTCAAACAGAAATGAAAAAAATTATTAACTGAAAAACGTATCAATTTCTCCCGTCCTCCCCAACTCTCTCCTACGAAGATCAATTTCCTAAGTAAACGGTTAAACGATTGAATAAACTGTTCCTGGAGGCGGCCAGCCTAACGACGAAGAAGCTTCGCCTTCCTGACTTCGTTTCGCCATGAGGGATCCTCGTGAAGCGGCCCGTGGATGTGCCCGCGTGTACGTGAGCACGACATGGATATACTCCAATTCCAGTTTCACCGAATTATCATAATGACCTCCGGCCGTGGTCGGAGAGATGGAGGTCGATTTCTAATTCCCCGTTTGCGGTGCTTCGCCGGGCATCTCCATAAATTCAGGAGTTTACGCGCGTTTGCTTAGTTTTTACGATCCGCCCAGTTTTCAACCGGCTGCCTCCGCTCCGTTCGCCAGCGGCGGCGCGCCGCGGCGAACCCGTCCGAAATCGGGCGGTAGCGCTCGATCGACTCTTGTCTCTCGATTGTCCCCGATTCCATGGATTTCACAACACAACGCGCTCCGGCCAGCGAGTCCAGGAACGCCGTCTAATCGATCCGTCGCCCATTAATCGAGGCTATTTTCGAGCGATCGTGCGCGCCCCATCGACCTTCCGAGCCCCATTTTCCATCGTTTTCCCTAATAGATGTGGGCGAGCCGTCGGTTTCAACTGGGTTTTTGGAATGTCGACGGTGGGGGGCGCGAGCCAGGACGAAGGAAAAAGCGATATCTCGCAGTTTAATTTAAGGGGTGGTATCGGCAGTGGTAGTTTACTCAATGTATGCTCAGAATTCACTGTACACTTGTGGGTAAAGGTCCCCGAGAAACATGAAATTGCAGTTTCGCCTGAGGAAATTTGAATAACAGTACATTGCGTGATAGGGGAGAGAAGAAATCGATTTTGACGAGCGTGAAGTTTGCTGAATACTTCACGCGAAGCAAAATCGCATTTCTCCCTTGTCACGCACAACACTTTTTTCAACACCTGCATGAAAGGTGTGTTTTTAAAAACCTGCTGAGCGATTTACAAAAAATATGCACGTTGGATTACGTTTTTATTGAAATAAAAAAAGGAAATTAAAAGCACTGCTTGCGATAAAGACTACACTTTTTGGTTATCTCGCCTCTCCATAAACTTGTTGTACATCGTCTATTTTTCTTTCGATTTCGACGGCAGCAAATATTCCTCAATCGCTTTTGCAGCTTTTGCTATATCGCGGGGGGGGGGGGGGCTGTGGTATTCCATATCACTGTCACTCGGATTATCACTAATTTTATCTTTTAATGAAAAGAAGTGCTGTGACAGTTGTAATGTCAACATAGACACAAATGATCGATATCGATTAGTCGACCAATGGCTTCTTCATACCACAGAGTAACGCCATGTCCACTCAGCTCGCAAACTCAAGTTTCCTTGGGAGTAAAGTAAAACATGGGAATACGCATGCGCGCAGTCTTTTTCCCTTGGGAGAAAAGTTCCTAGAAAACACGATACGTCTGAAATTGACCATTTTGCGTCCGCTCAGCAGGCATAAAAAAGCACCCATTTTCATGCAGGTGTTAAAAAAAATATTTTCTGCTTTCTAACTATAATTAAATTGAGGAGTGTATGAAACATGTATTTTCACTTCAACGTTCCTAAAAGGAATTAAAGCTACTGTGTAGTGTTTTGTGCCACTAGGGCGTGTAATTTAACATTCTTAAGGCGATGCCATCAAAATTTGCTTCAAGGTCAAAAATGGAAATGTGCCCTCTTGAAAAATCACTCTTCATTTATTTGATATTTTTGTATTCGCATCATAAACAAAGGAACTTTCGCCCTCTGCGCTATTCTACTACTTAATAAAGTTTCTCCCATGAGTCACTAAGCATTAGAGAAAAGTACCAACCTCCTAATTAGGTGGCATTTATTTAGACAAAGACCATCCGTCGAATCACCCAACACCTCCACCTTCTCTTAGAAAGCTACAAGCGACAAGCCCGCTTCCACGCCAGGAAATCGATTCCTCGCCCCCTTTCATCGAGCGCATCAACCGCGGGAACGCGACGGCGCAAGCTACCCGCGATGTTCACCTCGGATTACACGCACACGCGTCTCGTCTATCGTCTAGCGGCGAACGCGCCGTGACACATGGTAATTAATAAGTTCCAGGGAGGCCGCGGCGATGAAAAGCGTGGAACGGTAGAAGGAAGCGGGGCCCGGGCGTTTCACGCCTATAAATAAGCCACGGTGGGGGGGGGGGGGGGGAGGAAGACAATAAAAATCTCGAACAAAAGGCCCACGGCTGCGAAATTTAATAACGATCCGCGGAGGCCGCTGATTACGCGTCCCGCGGCAGCCATTGACGCGCAACCGTCCCCATCGGACGTGCGGTGCCAATGGAAGAAAGTCGTACATCTTTCACGGCGCGGCGCACGAATCAGCCGGCCCTTAACGTGTAATTCCGTGTGTTAACGTTATTATAACGCGGCTGGTTCCCAGCCCAGCGAATGATTGTGCGGTTAAAGAGCGCGGGCTCTGGCGCCCATAGACCCGCGCCGGCCTCTACAAAGCAGCTGACTTGTAAAGGATGTAGACGCCGGTACGTCCGTTAATAGCTGACATCGTGAATGGCGGGAATTTCATGCCTTTCCCGCCACGACAGGTTCCTATCCACCTCTTGCTTTTCTTTCGCTCGTTTCGCGTCATAATGAACGAGACATCTGTATCCTTGACGGGACCGATCTAGCTCCGGTTTCACGGGATACCATCCACGCTCCGGCCTTGTTTCCGCCGGAGGAACGCCTCCGAAGGATCGACCCGTGTCTCCGATTGTTCGACGATCGAGGAGGATCGATGACGGTCGATGAAGCTTTGAGAATCATCGCTGCCCCGCGAGCGATCGGTGTGTATCACGTGGATCAGGATCTTCAGGGACACTTGGACTTTGTATCGATTCAATCGTGGAACAATTGTAGGAACGGGTTTTATAATTCCTATGTGTTCAGGAGTGAACCCACGATCTTGCGAATCCTCTGCGTACTGACCAGACGCCTAACCGACTCCACCAACGCCGATCCTACGAGGTTTCTTAATTCAAGCTCCCTCTTAAGGGGCTTCCTGATCTCATACAAGTATCGTAGATGTGCATTATCAGTGTACTGATGTGGTAGCTCAGGACAAGCTAGTGAATTCAGTCCTAAATACAGTACTGCCTACAGCTAGTCTGTAGCAATCGATAGAACGTGTTTCATCAGCCCATCGTTGGAACAGGATAAACTAAGGGGTCCCGATTTTGCTTTCCAAAGAATCACTTTATTCAACGGTGAAAGTTCGATTTGGAAAGCTCGTAAACATGGAATAAAAGTGCCACCACTCTGCTACTCTACTCTACTCGTTCATTCTCTGCGTTTGCATCGATATCCTCGGTCTATCTTGCAACGCATCGATTGTTTAGATAGTCTCCACTCTCGCCGTTGCCCCAGCCCGGGGGTTATTCAATTTCACCTTCCCATCGAGGACCCCAGTCGCCGTGAGCCTTCCTTTTTTCCCACCCTCTCAGCCCCGTGGCTCCTTGGCGGTTCGATGCGTGTTTGCTGACACCCAGCCTGGGTGTCCTGGCGCGAAATCAATGCACGTGTAGGCGCGTGCACACGGCCGGGATCACGGTGCAACATTCTCGTCCCGCTCGCCCGTAAACACAGCCGACGGGCTTTTCCGTTTAGCCGATGATTTACGGCGCGAACGTGTCTCGGGAGGTGTCGATCGCATAATGGCGAGTCCTGTCGCCGTCGATCGCCGGCCGATACGGTAATCACGGGGTGGCATCTACCTGGCCCTGGGTGATCATAACGATAATGGCCGCTTCGCGGGGAAGACTTCATCCTACACTGCCTTGTGCACCGGCTACGTGGTGTTGCCGCGATCTTGGCCCCTGCGCCGTCGTTGGATCACCTGCGTGCACGTGGAAAATGGGGCTGGGTCCAGCTGCCCATGGGATTCGAGGCAGTGGCCAATTTATTGTGATTTTTGTGTAATTAATCCCTGTGTTGTTTTCATAATGTAGGTATCACTATGTTATTGCCACGAGAGGCACAGTTTCCAAATTCCTCTTCATACGCTCCAACGATGTGCCTATGTATTCCTACAAAGTGGCTACTCCGAGAAACGACATGTTCACCAAAATCGTCTAGGAAGTACCTACGTTTAGAAATTCAAAGGCGTTTCACCGTGTCGCCTCGCGCCGGCACGTTATTTATCGAGCACCTGTTACACGGGACAGCGTGTAACGAAATTATCATAACTCGACCGATCCCTCGACCTCGACTCCGATAGGACCCATCCTCCGCGCGACTTATATTTAGACACGGTCGGTACCACACAACGTCGCACTCGTTCCCGTCGTAAAGATCCGCGGAGAAAAAGTGTTTGATCGCATCTCATTCAGCCCGGGCCAGGGATCGCTCGAACACTGGTTTCCACGCGTAACGCGAACAGCCTTAAATATTCATCAGGCCACGGACACGAGGAACGGGCGCGCGAAGAGATGTCGTCGGGGGCGAGAGGGAAGCAACACTTTACGATGGCAGGTATTAATTTACCGAATAAAGATAACACGGGGCCACGGGCCTATGGTAATCGGACAATTATGAATTCCGTGGAAGCAGAGCCGCGGCGGGTAAATCATCGCTCCCCGATTCCGTTACCGTCCATCATCCCGCCCGGCGATCTCATCGGTGTACTTTGCCCATCGCGGCCCGATAACTGCGCAACGTTTTACGCGGCTCCGAGGGAGAACGGAGGAAAGGGGAAGGAGTAATAAAAAAAAATCACCAAAATTGACAGCAATTTGCGACGCTCGTAATCTTTAGTCCTCTTCATTCACACCGTGCGAGAGCGCGGGCGCGGGACCATCATCATCGACCGGATGAGGTCGAGAGACCATCCGATGCTACGTGATCGGTGTGGTGTTACAGCAATTTCTACGATACCAAGCACGTTGCCCTACGTACGTGAGCGACGCTGTCGTGAGCGTATCGCTCGAGCTAACAATGAGGAATCCTTAAAGGTGCCTTTGTGTATACGTGAAAATTGTGAAAAGAATCGGTACCGGCTCTGTACACCTACGATACCACCGTAGATATTCTATTTCATCCCGGCTTTCCACTTGTCATTCCCACGAGCAACTTGTGAAATATAGGGTACAACGATGATTCGAGATAAATTTAGCTGATTGTGAGTTACTTATTTACGTGCGCGCAGTGACAGGCTGTTCTCTGATGTGATCCCGTTGGGGCAGACGGGGATACAGAGCTCGCCACTGTGGCCGTGTAACGTCCGATCGAAGCCGAATGTTAATTCGATCGGTGGATCGTAAATCCCGGAACTTGCCGCGGAGCAGCGTGTCCGGGGGAGGAAGAGAGGACGCGCAGAACGATCGTTACGTATCGCTAATGTCGAATTTATATTCGTCGACGATATTCTGAAAATAATTTTCGCGTATATCAACGTCTCTTTAAATATTGGCGGGGGCCGAGGTCGCTCGGGCCCCGCTCCTTCGACAGATCGCGATCTGAAAAAAATTCGTCGCCCGAGGCGGCCGTGGCCGCTCGGATGGCCGTTCCCCGATTTCAAAACCTCCCCGGGAGAGCAGCGCGGTCACATTTCACGCGAACTCTTGCCTACGCATCACGGCACCGTGAAATCATAGCCATTAATGCCGCGCACCGTGAACCGTCTCCGTATTTAAACACGGTAAGTATAAATCATTGGGTAATCGACAGGAGGCCGTTCAGCCCGCTCCGGCGCGGGAGTGACGCCTCTGACGTCACCGACACGTGGGAAATCGCGGGTGAAAGTTTTAAAATGCTACGCGATCGACATCGGATGCGCATCGTCCCTCGCGTCGGGACCATTTACCGGTGTCATTCGATTTCCTGGCTGGTTGAGGTTCACCGAATTCTTACCACCGCAATGAGCGTGGGCGTGTTCTCGATGACCGCAAGGGTATCACTGGTTCCTTTCTTTGTATATTTACTGAGTAATGAAAACGAATAATAATAATAGTAACTATTCCTATTGCAGGCGAAAATGTGATCCACGGGCGATGGGATTCGAAGCCAAGATCTGCGAGTAGTGATGGGATCCGAAGCACTTTGAAGCGCGTCGAATGTATACATATATATGACGAAAACTTCGAACCACTTGGAACTTGATTCGAAACTTAAAACTCTTGAAAGTCTTGATATGTATTGAGTTTTGGTAGGTTTTAAAAGTCTTAATAGTCCTGAAAGTCTTGAAAGTCTTAAAAGTCTTGGAAATGAACATCTGGTTGCCAAAAACTAGCTAGGTTGATCGACCAGAAGGTCTTCCCAGAGTCGCGGTCCGAAACACACCAAGACTTTGAAGCAAAAGTTTCAAGACTTCTAAGACGATCAAGGCTTCCAAGACTTTCAAGACTTTCAAGACCTTTGAAGACCTTTGAAGACCTATCAAGACTCAAGATTTATCAAGACTTTCAAGAGTTTTAAGTTTCGAATCAAGTTCCAAGTGCTTCGAATTAGTCGCCTGATATTCAAGACAGATTCGAAGTGCTTCGGATCCCATCACTATCTGCGGGTCCTCTGCGTACTGGCCAAGCGCGTTACCAATTCCTCAGCGCTTACTCTTTTCTAAACTCTACAAATATCAAAACTAAGGAGATACTCCACCTATGCGTAAATCACACCATAGACCTAACCCAACCGCCGAATGCCTACACATTGCATCCTCATACACCAAACTAAGAGCACAGGCGTGATTTTTCCAAGCAATCCGCTATTATCACACTGAAAACTCCTTCGCTCCCATGAATGGTCGAGTTCCTCCACTTGCAACGCAGCCGTGCTACCACATCCTCCAAGATCAACGCAAGCCGAGAGAGTGTCCCCGTAGAAGAAACAGAAGAAACGAATACAGACCACCCGTCCGCCCCCCGTGCCCAGCAGTCGGTTCCCAGCGCCGAGGGATTATTTATACCCTTACCCTGGGCGAGGGGAACCGCGTGGCTGCCGTTGCTGGTGCATCGCCGCCGTAACTCAACTTAGAAAACAACGGCCGTGAGCGTGCGCATGTGTCCCAGGTAGCGGTAAATTAGTAGCGTGGGGCCCCGAATTTCGACCGCGGCTCAAACGACGGAAAGGAGGGGATCGGAGGGAGGCAGCGCAGTGGGGAACGGGGGTGTCCCCGGGCACCGCAGTGGGTTTCTACTACGCTTCCATCGGCGGACGTCCCGCGGCGCGACCCGGCACTCCTGATTAAAATTACTCCGCCGAGATCCGGCGAGATTTCCACGGCGAAATTTATGAAATTGTCCCGGTTTATTGTTTTAAATGAGCTTGCGTTCCCGAAGAGATCACCGCCGGATAAGGGGTTCCCTGTAAATCCAGGTCCACGGAGAGCAGAGCGGGGCGGGGGACGCTGCGATGGGGGCGGTCGACCCCCTAGAGCGGGCACCGATCGTGAAAATCCTCCGAGGCTGGATGGAGAATTAAAGGTGGCTTCGAAGCGAGCGAACGGGCTTCCCAAGTACGAATGTGACGGAGGAAGATCGATGTGCTCGGTCTCCTTGGGTGAAGGTGTTGAGAAGATTCCAAGGCTAATCATGCGATATTCTAATAGGATCTTCTACTACTTCGAAGTTAGCTTCAGGTGCCAGCCACTTCGCGTTTAATGCTCCGGCGACAATGCCGCGAGGGAGTAAGATGAAATTCTGTCGCCGCGAGTGAAGCGCTCCCCGAGTCGAATACGAAAACGAAGCCACTCTTCGCGCAGCCGGCACGACTCAATTAAAAAAAGGCCTCTGCTTGGCATATACACGCACATGGACCGACCGCTATTAATCTTCCAGTTAACCTTTATGATTATGTTTTTGACGTTCCGCCAGGAGACCGAAGCCGATTGCTCGCGCTGCGCCTGAACACACGCGGCGTCCCCGCGATGGAAACGCGACTGGCTCCGTGCGTGTATCGTGAGAAAATTATGGAATCTCATCTCGCGGGAATTCCGATGAAACAGCAGGTGCGGATCCAACAGTGCCAATCATCATCATGGACCAGTCGAGTCGGCTCGATGATGACCAAGGGGTCGTCGCCGTATCGCGTCCGAGTTTAGCTCGATATCAATCTAATTTAGCGGAGGGTTTCGCGTGAATAACGGTCCTTCGGGCATGGGAGTTGTCATCCTTCATTCTTCTGATGCTTGTTTCACAAATCCATTGATAGCTACGAGCGGCACTGGAAATGGTCGTTTAGCCCACTTTCCTTGGGCCCCGTTGAAGAAGATATAATACAGTGAGATGTTGTGCAATTAAAGAAGATGGAGAGGTGGAAATGTGCAGATAAAAACCCAAGTGCAATTTAAGGATTCTGTTAGAGAATACGACTTTGTCCCGTCCCTTCGCTGGCCAAGCTTCACAAGTACATTTGTCTTCTGCCGAACATTCGTTGTGTCTTTCATCCCCCACTGGCGACACCGGGCCCGATCGGCGAAATTGCCGGGGCACAGTTTAAATTAATTAGTCGCCGTTTAAATTCGATTTAAGTACGCGCAACAAACAGGTCCTTCTCTCGCTCTCTCCTGGGGCAGCGATACCGAATCGAGTGATCGTTAAAGTTCGGCCGGGCGGAGCGTCGAAACGGATGCGACGCCGAAATAAAGTTAATACGAGGAAGAGAGTTCCCTCGGCCATCCCCGCGGCCGATCGAACGGTCGTAAAAATTCCTCGGATCGGACGTGAAATTGGGCGTCAACGGGTATTAAAATTAAGTTAATACGCCCGACAGTCTCATACCGCTTATTACGAAGCCGAAATTACGTTTCGGTCGTGTACGAAATTAGTGTAACACCGATTTAATGGCACCTTTCATGAGAACGATGCCCTCTGCTTCAGATTAAATGCACACGGACATTCGTATTAAAAAAAGTGTCTCATTAATACAGAAATCCAATCGCGATTTCCTCGATCGCCCGAGGGCTACTTCGTGGCAATAAATTTTTTCCCCGATATTATCGAGATGAATGGGCCCAGTGATGACGGACGGACGTGGGCCCAGTGACGAGCATTGAGACTGTTAGGGGGCCAAGTCACGAGGACCTTGTTCCCCGCGGTTTTTTCTTCTAACCACAACGAGCCAGGAGCGAGAGGAACGCGGACAGGAAAGAAGGGAGAGGGCCGATTAATAAATTCGCGATGTCCACTTCCGGTAACCGCACCGCATGTCTCATTAGTTTCTTAGGCCCGGCTTAAAGAGAAATTAAATACAGCGTCCAAGGGATGGGTGTCGGGCCTGCGGTGGCCCCATGCCGAGTGCAGTCCTTATAATGAACGCTCGCAACATCGTCCTTAAGCGTAATGCTCGAGCATGCGATTCGAGCGACTGTGATTTCTTGGTACGCGAGAGCTTTTGAGGCGGACGTTTCTTCGAGATGTTTGGATGACTAAGTCGTGGAATTCGAGCGGGGTGAATATGGAATAGAAGTATGCGAAGTGTAAAATACATTGTAGTTGAGTGAACTGAAGTGTCTCGTGGATCGCAAATTATTGGAGGGTCAAGTAATTAATAATAATAATAATAATTCGCCTTTATTCTAGGGTTAGTCGAATTGTTTACTCTAGGATAATACCTTGCAAATTACCGAAGACGCCAATCCTCGACGGCACAAAGGAATGGCACAAGTGGACTAAAAAAGGTGTGCAAGAAGGAGTGACAAAGGTGAAGGAAATACTAGCTTGATAAAAACTTTTCTTTCGCGTCCACCGCGTCAATTAAACTCGTGTTTACGAGGATGCCTTTATAACCGAGCGTTGTATCCCATCGATCAGAAGGGGAATGACGCAAAAACCGTAATGGTTCTTCGGGCCGCAGAGAAATTCCTCGACGAGGAAAGCCGTCGATTTACGCGACAAAGTGACGCAGGGTCGACGGAGCCTTTCGCCCAGGTTAATCCACTTGTCGGCGTTCGTGATTTAACGTGCGGTTGCACACTTTCTGTCGCGCGTTGCGGAATCTCGTGAAATATTGTGATTAATGCCCTTTTATCGCCGGTGCGCGTCGCCCCTATGTTTCACCATCGCCTGCAATCCTTCCCCCGACCAGCGGCGGTCCGATAAAAAATTCTCAAAAAAACCGTTCCGAACTTGGCACGCAGCAGAGCCTGTTTCTTTAATTGCCAGGCGCAAGGCGAAGAAGGCTTCGTGGATAAGATTCTCGGATACGGCATCAACCCACCACGCGGTCCACAAAAATTCCACCCTTTTCGGAAAATGTGAGAGCCTTTATCGCGATCCATCAGACGGGAACGCGATTTTCGCTCTGTCTGGCAGTCGGCCGCGCCGGGGCGCCGATGCTCCGACGTAAATCACCAGGGCCACGCGGAGGTTTTCCGTTGCCAGCAGGGCACCGGGGCCCCCGCGCGGGGCCCCATGGCGGTGTAAATGTATAAATACCAGCCACAAATCTGCCAGCCGGCTAATTTATAAATTTCACGCCGATCTCGTAAATGCGTTTCTGATTTAGCGCGTTTAAATTATCGCTAAACCACTTCTAACTGCCCGGCCGTGTAATCTCTCTCATCCGCGGCACGCCGCGGTCCCCACACCCCCTAACGTGTTGGTATTACCGCTTTCGATAAATGGAGTCCGCATAATCGCCCGCTATACCCCCGCGACCGTACTCCCCTTCCAGGGTCCGGCGAGAAAATATGGAGATCGGCAGATAAGAGGCGACACCGCGATTTTCTGTACTTACACGCTCCGCCATTCGGATGCCCGACGCTTTTCGGAATGCTTGCGCTTCTCCTCTTTATCTGGACTCCTCTCGGCCTGCGCGTGCGAGACATCGTTGAGATTAATTATCTCTCCTGGTGGAATTGCGAGACACTCGAATCGATTAGCGGTTATTAGGGGCTATTTGTAGGCACGTCTCCGTTCAAAGCTATTTTCTAGTCGACTCTCTCGTGCGTTGGAGCGGTGGCTCAAGTACGAGTAGTATTTTCTCGAACCGTAGGTGCTCTTCATTATTTTTAAGCAATTTTAGTGGTTGTGTGATAGCAGAGGCGCATTTAGGATTTAACCTTGGGGGAGCGGAGTTGAAGGGATGAAGATCAGAAACCGTAAGTGTTATAACCTAACCTGGGAGAGTTCGACCACCGGGAGAGTCCGGCCAGTGTTGATATTTTAAGATTGACGTAAGAGAGAGTGCTGTATGTCATTGGCACAAAAGAAATGAATGCGCTTGTTGTTGATCTCGCATTGACCTTTGTCACAAATCCATATTCCAATTATAAGATACATTTAAGATTTTATGCGAGTCTGAAAGTCTTTAGACCAAGTTACAGTGCTGGTGATATTTGAAAGACAGGTAAGTTTATTTACACTGTTCCGATATTGAGGGATATAATATGCATAAAACTACAGTGTCACTCCAACAATACGTATGTATTCGTTTTTAATTTATTTTGACAAGGTGGTCGATCACTCCCTTGATTATGGGATAGTCCGTCACATTAATGCGGGACAGTCCGACCACATTAGTTAAATATACAGTATGTCCGTTGTATCTGAAAAAGTGTAACTATCTCGAAAAATATGAATGGAACGAAAAATTCTTTCAGACGAAAATTGTAGGATGTCGAGGGGGAAATATCAAGCTCCTATTTTTTATTTCTTATTCTTGTAACTGACATCGAAACGTTTCCTAAACACTACCTGCATGTGTCTTTTTGACTGTAAACCCATCTTCAGATTCAAGAAGCGAAAAGAGTGGGACGAAAACGAATGCGTGGGATGCGGAGAAAACTATTTCAAAATCTCGAAAAGCGCCAATTGGATTAAATGTGTACGCTGCAGTCGTTAGTTTCGTGATACTAGATGCTCCAAGTACGAGAGTGTTTGTGCTTTATGTGGAAAACTGAAGAAGAAATAACATATCAATTAATTTCCTCGTATATTATATTTTTTGTAAGCTACACTTTTTGTTATTTTTCAAGGTGAGACCGACCAGTTGCAGTGACAATGTTTTTGGTTGAAAATGAAAATAAATATTTGCAATTATCGCGCACTATAATTTATGTATACTCTAAACTGCTTGGGCTTTGCTTTAATTTGAACAAAATTATGTTACAATTTATTTTCCAAAACGTGGTCGAACAATCCCAGACTTACAATATATTCCTTTAAACGATTTTGGTCATAATATTAACTCTTATGCCATAACCTTTTAAAATTTAGGTTACAACAGTTATGGTTCCTGATAAGAATTTATTCAAAGAATAAAGCTCAGTTTTCTTCCCTTCTTACAACGCCCTTTCTTTGGGGGTTGCCAGGGCACCTTGGCCCCCCTCTGGCTGCGCCACTGTGCGATAGCATGTACTGTTTTTCATTCCATCATATAATCAGACTTGAGACTCGAAACACAGAGTGTACTTACGTCTGAATTCGTTAAAATATCGCGCGCAGGACGATTCCCATTCAGAAGATGAACCCCATATTCCGCGGGGGTTAACGACGACCAGACAGAACGCCGTGGTGCATCGAGCGTGCAGTCACGTTCCATTCGTCGTGGACAGGATGGATCGATATCGAGTCGTAGCTCGATACTCCGTCTCCCGGTCGTCTCCCGGCAGTCGTTCGATTCATACGGGGTAATTGAAAATTATTTGGTAATACGGGTGATCGATTGCGACCCGTTAACTCGTTCATACATCACCCCGCGTCCAGGGACCGCAGCCCCCCAACCTCCCCTCTTCGCCCACCGACGTTTCTATCTTCCTTCTCCTTTTTTTCGTTTCCTCCGTGAACGCTCGCCTCCTCTGGCCGCAGCAGCCTTAGCGAGAGGCGTCTTAGCGGGGTCAAGTCGACCAATAAATCCAATACGCCACGGTTCGTCCCGCGCGAGAGCAGCAGTTTTACAATTCATGAATTTATTATGGGCACCACCGAGAATACCGCGGGGCCTCCGCTATTGATTTATCGTTACGCTTCGTCGGCCACGGAATGGGCCCTATCTTCCACGGTGCACGCTCCTGGCGGGGGAGGACGGCGAGGGAGGAGGCGCGAGAAAATTAAGGACCACCCCTCGGTGTTTCCGGCTTGCTGCTCGCGAAATCCTTCGGGTACCTCTGGCTTTTTAATAGCGACACATATGAAGTCTAATTAGAGGTGTAATTAATCCTAAGAAGATGAATGCTCCAGGGGTGTTTCGTGTTTCCCCCACGACCAACCGACGAGCCACACAAAAACCAATCGGCGCCACCATTTCGAATCTATCTCGTTCCCCTTGACCAGAGTTGGGCGTTAACTAAATGAACAATTATTTAAGTAACGGATCAAATCAAAGTTACTGTAACTCTAGATCATCTGACGAATGAAGTTAATTTCTTAATGCGATGAAAATTTATTAGATACATCACGAATAATTTCTTCACTTGTATTCATTATTCGAAACTTGTATTTAAATAAAATTTTTGCTCATCTCTGCCCCTGACCACCGGATCCATCTCTCCCAGGCAAAGAGACCAGTGGAAGCATTCTCTACCACGAGGGACCTATTCAATAGCCGCGGACATTCTTCACGCCGCGGAGGAATAAGCCGCATCAAGCATCATCGACGGCGCCAGCTGGCGATTTACCCTGTCAATCCCGTAAAATACCAATCACCCTCATCAGCGCCGGCCGAAAGACGGAAGCGTGCCTGGGGACCGCGGGGAAAAGGCCCCGTTTCGCGGACACGCGTAGGTAAACCCGCCGAGGATGTTCCACCGCCGAGGGGCGGGGGGGGGGGAGGGGGAACCGCGAGAGGTCGAATCGGTACGCGGGCTTACCGTAGAAATCCCCGTAGTTCATTAATCAAGCAACGCCCGGAGTCGGAATGCCTTCGTATTTCGAGAGTTGCAGTCCATTTATCACGACGGAAACGTATTTGTAGGCAGTGGCTGTGCCCGCTTCGCTAACAAGTGGATACGCTGTCCCCGCGGATGATGTAGCACCGGCTAGCCACGGGGCCCCCTACGGCGTCTGACACCTCGAACCTTACAACCTTCGAACCGAACTCTCCCAACCCCAGGCGCGGGCCGCGTTTTAACGAATTTTCTGTGGAAATCCGCGGGAGAAACAGGCGAAGGAATTGGGAGGCGGGGGAGAGGGGACTGGTAGAGTTATCACGTCAGGGTGGAGGGGTTGCAGTGTCCAGCGTCGTTGGCCGGGGCTTCTTTGGCGGACCGTTCGGTACAGCGACGTTTCCGGTTTCGGCTGCTGCTCGAAGCGGTGATTTAACGGTGAAAAATTGGAGGTGGATGGGTGGCATTCGAACTTCGAAGCCTGCGCCACGGCTCGGGCACGCTTTCAGCGGATTTTCCAGGGGGGGAAATTCGCGGAGAATTTAGTGGCTGGCTCGCGTGCGCTCGAGCGGAACTCTCGTCGCGACGAGAGGGTGTAATTTATCGAGGCGAGCGAACGAGCGTGGATAGTGACGCGTTACATAAGTTACACGCTGTCGGCTGCTTTTTACGCTGTCCCCGGTAGTAAATTAAATATTAAAATAACGCGGGTAGGGATACCGAACGCGGATGTTTACAAGGGAAACGGTGTTCCCCGGGCGAGCACAATGGATCATGGGATTTGTCCATGCTGTAGTAATAATTGTAAAACACGGATTGGACGATTGGACGCTGGTATCGATGGTTTTATAGAAATATGTTTTTTACTGGCGAAGGCCTACTGAGATTTTGGAGATTAAATTAAGCTATTGAGAACACGAGTATTATGATTAATGTACTCTTTCTCGGGAATCATAATCAGACATGTATCACGAGTGACTCGCAGATTTATTCGGCCTCCAAATATTGAAATATAAATGCCGTCTCAGGGCACGAGTTACCTAATTCCAGCACATCTCTTGCGCTAAAAGCCTTGACATTTCGCGTAAACGGGTTCACACGCCGTTGATCAAATAATTTTATTGGGTCGTAGTGTCCGAAACGGCGACATTTATAAGTCGATATGACAAGACTACTTACTTATCGTTTAGTGCTACTGTTTAGGGCGAAGACGAAGAGTAACACGGTAGAATCTTTCAGAAATATTCTTAATATTTATTGCATCACTCAGTTATTATTACTAGAAAAATATCATTGCGAAATTCATTTATGGCAAAAATTTATAGCTCACTGTCTTGTCCAAGATAAGCTGGATACGAATCAGTTCGTCAATCATAGGTATTACTATTGAAATTAAATTAGAAAGTAACGCAATAAATATTTTGTGTAACTGTAATTCTTATAATAAAGTGACGCTGTTAGGTCCACCAATAATTCCTATTCTCATCTACGGAATGTGTACTCAAGAAAAAACTCCAAAGGGATCACCCAAATCCCCAAGACTCCAAAAAGTTGTAGCGCCCATTTGCCTCTCAGGCGAGGATGCTACCAAGCCGAGCGTATCTCACTGTTCGCGTGTCAGATCGACTGAACTGGATCCCCGCGAGTAAAAGGTTACCCGGTCCGCGATGCACTACGCTCGGCACAGCGTCTGCCTCGCGGAGCATGCAAAAGGGCAGAGCATCCGCCATAATTCGTAGCGCGGGCACGACCGAATCGGAATCTCGAACGCGCTTTTGTCCGTTTCTTCCTGCTCGCCTAGAGAGCGAGGCGAGAGACGGGCCACGGTAATCGGCGGCCGTGTTTCTTCCTAGGAGCGATCCACTTAGACCGACTACAAGAAGATTGAATTTTCGATCGGCAACGAGGAGGAAAGAGAGCGTGGCCTCTCGACAAGCCTGGAAATCGCACCTCGAGGCGTCCAGATTTCAATAGCAAAGGCGGAACGGCCCGCGCTGCGTTCGATTCGCGTGTGAAGCGAAATTTTTCGAGCAAACTGCGAGAGAATGGTAAACGTTGATCGGAGCGCTTTCCTGGTTGCTGAGAGAAGAACGATGGGAGAGATCAGCGCGGTCTGTATTACTTTTCACATTCTTACATCGCCACACTTTGTTACTGGCAGATATGAATAAATAAATGAATATTTAGCCTGTGACATTTTTGGTCCCCAGGGTGAACTACAGCATCGTCAACACGAGGTCAGATCTTTTATCGTTCTTGGCCACCGAATACGTCGAGACATTCCACGTATCGAGAGACACCCTGTACAACGGAAGAACGTCAGCGCGAGCACGTGCAGCGAGGCAAAGATGGACGAAGCGGCGCAACAACACCGACTGGGAGGGGTCGAGACGTCAGGTTCGCGCGCGGCCACGTTTTAAACCGGGGATCTGGCACGTCAAAGAGGGCAACGAGCGGCGTCGGGGCCGATTTCAATAAGCGCTCCGCGCCGCGGCCTTTTATTTATTCTTCCACGGCCCACGGAGAAGCTTCGCGTCGGAACGCCTCGAAACGGCCGGAAACGACAGGAACACTGAAACGAGGGGGTGGAGAGGGCCTTACGCCGCCCTCTGCCGCGTTACAACGCGGACACCTTGCCATTATTGCATCGCCCGCGCGATGCATGGCCGCAGGAGGGTGCGAGGACGAGGACGGCAGTGTGCGAGCATCGCAGCGCGAAATTATTGCGTGCCCCGGGCGTAGATTTCGTCGTAGATCATGGTAAGCACTTTGACTACCGATAATGTCTTCTCATAGTTGTGTCTAGTCGAAGTTCCTTGTGATACTCAGATTCTCAACTAGGATTCTAAAAAATTTTTAGGAAGATCATTGGCGGGGGTTGCGGTAAAGTTGTTGGTGGGACTAAAAGGAGTTTCATTCTGGGCTTGCTAGTGGACTCACCATTAAGGCTTACCTGCCTTAAGCTGCGTCCTCACTAGCGAACAGTTCGCGAACACTGTTCGCAAATAATGCCCGCAAGTTGTTTGCAAACTTTTTATAACCATTGCTCGTGTAAAGGTGCGTCTAAATAGCGAACAGTTCGCGAACAGACGATTCCTAGGAAATTCAAATCCCATAGTGTTCGTGAACAGTTCGCGGACGCTGGTGGAAACGCACCTTGAGCCAAAAACGGGTATATAAGGGAGAGTTGCCAATATCGTATTGGTCACCTAAATCGTAACTCATCAATTTTTCAGCAATTAATGAATATAAACAACATCTGACAATAAAAATATCTAGTAAATGCGAAATAAGAAATAGAAACAAAACCTTTTGAGCTTACACCCTATTTTGTGCCTGTTATAAACATTTAGAAAAATCAGGTATGATTGACGTAACTTTTTATCAGTTTTTTTTTGCTGACAAAAATCAAGCAATGCAGTATTGACATGTATTTTTTCTAAAAGCGGGTTTAATGTAGAATATTTTACATTCATTTTAAGTACATATTTTAAGTTTTAGTGAAAAATCCAGATGTAGACCCAAGTGTTGGCCGGGCATTTTAGTAAATAACTAAGGCGCAGACCTCCCCCGAGCTCGGCGCGCTAATCTGGTGAGGGACTAGGCAGTAACCCTTAGACACAAGAGCGGCCCTCGAAATCGTGACACCCAAGGATTTTCAGGGTCTACGCTGTAATGTCTTTCCGCCGATGCCAATGTCTGGACTTCGTCAGCGATGTACTTTGGATCGTGGGAATGTTTGGGCCTGTCCTCCATCTTGGCCATTAGAGGGAAGAGGGTGAAACCTCTCGACCTAGCATTTTTAAATAAGAGTCTCTGGGCGCGGACAGTCAGTTGACATTGAGACTTCTAGCAAGCAAGTTCACTCGGAGAACATAATTATTCGTGCTACCGTAGTCCCTATCCCAGTTGTAAATGACTTAAATGTCATGACATAAAAAAAGGGACACCATTTTATTAATAAAAGAATTATATAAACAGATATCTAATTGTTATAATTCGTAACAATATTTATAAATAAATTCATCATGTTTCCTAAATCGTGCCACTACAATCGTACCAGTAGGATTTGAGAACTGGTATGTTATATAGGTTATGTACATATCTATATGTAACTATATAATAATCATTACTTTATGTTGAATATTCTCTTCTCTATTTGTTATTGATACGATTTTTAGTGGAGGTACGATTTAGGAGACCGATTGCCTAAATCGTACCTCTTACAGTCTGTGACAAAAAGATTAATAACAAATTAAATTGTTCAATATCCAATAGTCATTTGTGTTCAAATTAGTACCAAATATGAAATATAACGTAAAATGTCTTAAGTGATACGATAATAGGTAACTCTCCTCTATAGATGAGGGAGAGCTTGCGAGAGAGCGGGATCGGTCGAGAGACCCTCTAAGTAGTGGCGGAGTCAGAGGTATCGCTACAGATCCCTTGTCCAACTACGATCCTCGACCTCCTCATTCTTCATTTAGCAACAGTGAAGTTATCGTGCTCACAAACCCTCCTATATAGTCGGGGTTACTGAAGTTAAATAGCGGAATTAAATTCTGGGAATGAAATGCCCATGAAACAAGCTTCAAGTCCTGGTGGAGAAAGCGTTCAGATAGCATTCCCACGTTCAACCCTTAAAATCTATTGCCATAGTTCGTTCCACGTGCCAATTGTGATAGCAATGGTTTCGATGCAGCTCGAGAGTTCGCTTCACCTGAGAATCATTGAACCGGCACATCGCTACTCGCTTATCGCCCCGTGTGCACGTTTCCAATAGCGTTAATGTTCGCGAAAGTCTTTTGCACGTGCGAGGAATTCCTCGATTACCTCTAATCGGGTTAATTACGCGTCGACACGTCCGGTGGCGTTATTACGCGCGTTCCTGCCGCGCAAACGACGCTCGCTACACACACATTCGCGACCGGGAACCTGTGTCCCTTGCTCCGCGAAGGGAGTCGGCCATTTTTCTGGAATATCTGATGCGCCCGACCTGCGCGAAGTAAACTGGCGATCCCAGCCGCTCGTGCATCGTAAAGCTTCCGCTAAGGTAAGGTTGGAATTCGGCGATGCCTGCGGAATATTCAGAAACGCGGCTCCCGGCTAGGCAGAATCTTCGGGGATCTACATATTTAGCGTCGTGCACGGGAACGTGACTGTACTTTAACGATCGAAGAACGAAGGTGACGTCCCGAGTTACAAGTCCTCCGCATCGGGGGCCCCCGTAACGCCGATACTCGCGTATAAGCCCAGATTTGCATTCCCGTTAAGGGATATTTCTAGATCTGCTCGCTGCAACATTGGAGCGGTGCCGCATTCCGAGCGTGTCCGCGCGCGAGATACCACGGGGCTTCGGTATTAATTAATGCTCGACTGTTCTTTCCCCTGGCAGGCGGTGGTGTTGTCGATGCCGCGCGTGCACGGCTTTGAAATGAAGTCCAGAAGCACGTTTCGGAGTAAGCGCGTTTAAGTCAAACAGGCATTGAAGGACTTCCTAAACCTGATATTCCAATGATACCAGCAGTCTTCGACATCTCCGACTGAAGGACACAAAACGAACCCTTCCTGAATCATCCTAATCTATTGGCGAAAATGTCCACGAACCAACTGAATCCAATACCATAAACACAAAAATACGCAGACAGCGAATCGGTGAAATCGCAGGAATCAGGAATCAGTGGCCAAGGCTCGCCGTTTTCCCATGACATTCGACCTCCCCTCGGCGCGTAATCGAGCATCAAAATACGCGGCTCGCGGTGCATTAATTTCGACGGTCGCGGGGCTGGTTGGTGCGATAAAACTCGCGGCCCCGGAGACGGCGTTGGCGATCGATCGCGGGGATTAGCGATCGACTCTTCCTCCGGTCAGCGGAGGCCGTGGCGAAGTGGATTCACGGAGCGCTCTCGAGGCTCGCAGCGGAGAAAGCACGACGTGGGAATACACGTCGCCGCGGATTACGCCCCCTCTTCGGTTCCGTTTGCACTGGCCGGCTCGCTTGGTTGCTCGCTCGTTCACGAGAGCGGTCCAGCGAGCGCGGCGTTCACGTGAACCCGCGCGTTATCTCGTGCACGTACACGGCCACGCTCGCCCCGACCGTGTGCGTGCGTGTGCGCGCGCGTGAGGCAGCGACCGGCCGCGGATAAGTATTCACTTTAGCCCCGGTTCGTGACCTCGTATCGCCAGGCATTACAGCCGCCTTTTTATCCGGGCGCCACGTCACGGAGGCTGCAATTACTAATTTAGAGGCGAGACCGAGTCGTGCCAAATCCCTCGGCTCCGCGTCGAGAGCCGTGCTGCCGCCCTCTTTCTCATGTTATTTGTATGAAGCGCGCGGTGCATAACGCGCCACGCTCGGATCAGACCTGGACCAACTGCCCGCGAGAGGAAGCGGGCATCCGTGGCTCGTCTACAGAGATTCCGTCTCCCCGCTCGCCCGTTCATCCCCCTCGCGGGTAGCCGCGGGTACGCGCCGAAGATCCTCAACGTGCACAACGGATGCAACCATCGAAATATGCACAGCCCGCGAGCCATCGCTAATTACATGCCTGTCGCGGCGCATGAACGCCATTTCCTAATTGTGAACGCTCTCGGGGGGGTAAGAGGGGTCCGGTGTCTGGGCAGATCGGAGGAGCTCCAGGCATTTTTAGCCGGTGGGTCTGACGGACGTGCCGGAGGTAATAGAAAAGCGGTGGCGGATTAATAATTGCACTGGGAATATGGCTCGCGAGGAGCTTGCCTGGTGAGGCGCGATTTTTGGTAAGCGTCGGTTGCGAAATTAGTGGGAAGGTGGTCCATGTCGATGATGAGTAGTTCTGTGATTTGCTAAGAACCAAAGGAATTCAGAAATGCATGTGACTCCTAACACTAACAAGGGGAGGTTCTAAGCGCCCGTCTCCGATTGCTTTGGTTTTTGGATATATTTTAAAGGGCTGAAAAATAAGAAATATTTTGACCCGTTTGCATGTTTAAGGGGGTGATACCACCCCACAAAGTTCATAAGGGGTAGGGGAGAATGAGGCAATCGCGGTCAGTGGGCAATGATGGTCAGTATTGTTATTATAAAACATGTCCGAAATGTGCAATTTCTTTTCTTTACGTTCCACGACATAATTTACTATATTGTCGAACAACATCATCTTAATCGTTGCTAAACAATCAAGAAAAACAACCCTTTTTGTGTTTTAAACGTCGTTGATGTTATATTTTGTGTGCACCACGTAAGAGATAAATACTAATTTTAAAGCTTATTTTATATTTCAACTTTACGTAAATACAGAGATACTATCAAGGCAAAGGATTAGAATCAAATTTAATATAAATATATTTAATTTATTTATGTAATCTTCAATTCTATCAATGAAAACCTGTGCGAGCAATGATGGTCGCTTGACAGTTAACGCCCACAACGTGATTACCATTATTCCCCAGTATAGAATAAAAATATCTTTCTTCATTAGAAGAATTTTATTCTGTAGATGGCAAAAAATACGCCCTCGAACAACTGGAAAAGCCAATTGGGCTTCCGAAACCCTTTGAAAAAGCAGTGAACAAGTGTATTATTTGCAATAATAATGAAACGTGGGTTCGATGTATCTCGTGTGGCCTCTTGGCTCATTCCGAATGTTGCGGATGGGACTCGGCGGCTGGATACATATGCAAAAAATTTTAAATTAATCGCCCGCAACGTGATCGCTATTACCCACAGGTGTGGACACTGGCGGTTAAATGCATCTTTTCTGTATTTTGTAATTTTATTGTATAAATCAATATAACATTAATTATTTTCGTATCTTACGAATAGGTTCATAGTTTAAGTTTACAAAAAAATCATTTTCAAGAAATATGGCACCTTATATCTTGGTCTTATTACACTTATTGCTTAAGTGACCGCCATTCCCCATTCTCCCCTACAAAAGTTGTGTTGAGTAAAACTTCATATGAAAATACATATCCAGAAATCAAAGCAATCGGAAGCGGGTACCAACTATTTTTATGAAATTTGAGAGGTGGTTTCACCCCCTAAACATGCAAACAGGCCAAAATAAAAACACACCTTTTCTTATTTTTCGGCCCTCTAAAACATATCCAAAAACGAAAGCAATCGGAGATCAACATCTGAAAATCTTATAACTTTGAGGGGTGGTTTCACCTCGTAAATATGAAAACGGACCGCTATAAGAAAACATGTATACCTATTTTATTTTTCGGTCCCCTAAAACATATCCAAAAATCAAAGCAATCGAAGACGGACACCTGGGAAACTCTCCTTGTAAGTAGAACCGTCGCACCGGTCATTGTGACCGTTTTTAGTTTATGTGTCTTCATAACTTTCTTATTTTTGCAACTAAAGATATATGCGTCTGCGACTTTTCATTAAAGTAGGTAATCCCGCTTTCTGTAAAAAAAGCTGTCTACTGCAATGAATGTGCTGTGTAGATATGTTAATATGCTATAATCCTATATGAATAAATTTAAGCAAAGATATACTTACATTACCTTCGTGTACCGTAAACTGGGGTGACTTTGCCCGCCGGGGTGACATTGCCCACTTTTTTACTCTGACTGAAAAATTACCATATGATTGAATTCGCTAAATTTTTTTTCGTTTGACCTTGGAGAAATTATTGCTATCAATTACAAAACACTGAATGTTCTGATTACTTCACAATAAAATAAAATAAAGCCTTTCCGAAAAGTGGGCAATGTCACCCCGGGCGGGCAAAGTCACCCTAGTTTACGGTACGTAAAAATTATTGAAATAAATAGTAGAAATTTATATTATGTGTTTTAGTGCCAGTCAATATGATCGGTGTTGGCGGTTTTAGATAGGTTAACCCTCATCCGTTCCTCATTTTACGAACTGAATCTGTCCCTCGGTACCAAATTGACACAGTGGTAAAAGATCGATGAAATGACAAGGTAAACAGTTATTTTTCGATATTTTTTTATTCAAATTGATGAGTTAACTTTCACGTCTTAGATTTTTCACAACTTTCGCATAAAATAACGATTTGCAGGATATACTGCTTAAAGCAAGAATTACAAATAATAGAACAGTATAACATATTACGGGAAAAGTGTGTCAAATTGACAGGAGGGACGGATGAGGGTTAAACTTTCGGCAGTTCTACTTAGTGTTAAGAGCAAGGTACACAATTATTTAAATAACACTTTGTTCGTGGAACGTGACTGCTACTCAGTCATTGAAATCACGCAAGATCTACACTTCTAACTTCACTGCTAAGGTACCAACCTTACCCTGCTCGATAAAACCATGAAGCATGAGCAAGTAAATATCAATTTAACCACGTCAAGACATGTGTATTCGAGAAAGTGTTAGAACCACCCCATGCAACAATAATTTGTACCATTATTTGTCTACAACGTCCGTAAGTTCCTTTCCGACTACGAATTCCCCGCGCCGTCCGCTACAACGCAATGATATCGGTATTAACATCAATCACAATCGAAAGACCCTTTATTCACCGCAGTTTCACGACCACCGCCTAGTCGACAGATCATTCCCGGACCGTTCCTCACGATCCCCGCATCTCCCCCCGTAGCCGCGGACTGCGGGCGCTTAATTTAAGTCCCTCTCTATTCCACGCAGGGAGGGAACAACGCGCGAGAAGCCGGGATTCGTTTACGACCCTCCCGCTCGTATCGTAGAACAATGAAGGGCCGCTATTAATATTGGCTCACTATCTCCGCGCGGTATCGCGCGTTTCACACTCCCCACGCATTCGAGTAACACGGCCCGCGTAGGGACATTTTCATTGCATATTAATGCCCCTCATTACCGCCACTCCGCACCGCATTACTCAATGCTACAACGCCGTCCCGTCTAGTGTTTCAAACGGGATCGAGCCGGAAATGCTATTGACCGCGTGGGTTCGCACCGGGAAAAATCCTCCCTACCCACCCACACCCCCGACCCTTCAATCCGCTACCACTCTCCGCCGTGGTTAACCATCGACGATTAACATTTATCTAATACCCGTGCCCCCGCGTTCAAAAATACTTTCCGCGTCGCGGACACCCGATATTTACCTACACACGCGTATCCGTGACACGCCGATCTCAAACGCTGTTGTCCCGGGCCTAACAAGCCCGGGATTAATAAGATTATTAATAAGCGAAAGTATACCCTCGAGGGACGAGAGACTTTTCCCTTCCCCTACCCCTGATCGTGATTCCGCTTTCGTCTGCTCGAACGAGGATGCGCGTCTACGGTCACGAAGACCAGTCACGTCGTTTCCGGACGAGAAGCTGGGAAACCGGTGAAAAGACAACGAGGAGGATTATTAATGGTGGCGGGGACGGGTCAGGGTTTAGAACAGAAAGCCGCGGTGTTAGGCCCGAGCGGCGTCGTCGACGCGTGACGACGCCGATGGACGACGACCAGCCTTACTCGCGTGGAGACGCTTATAAACCGACGTCAGGGACATTAGCTATCGAATCGTCGCCCCGTGTAAGGAATACTTAAATGTCGAGGACTCGGTTCAGCCGAGGGAGAAACCGTTGGCCGGGTCGTGGTTTTATCAGAGCGATATGTCAGTGCGTGACAGCGCGGTGTGTAGACATCGGTCACCGGACGAGCAACATTTCTCACCTCTTAGAGCTTAGGCAGGTAAGGACGTCGCTGCGATGCCGTGTCGAATCGCTCGATTAAATTACACCATTTTTCACGGCCTCGTTCCCGTCTTCGACCTGTCCACTTGGACCCGGCTACACGGACAGCTTCTTCCGATAGCACCGATACTCGTCACCTAGTCGCGACCGCCACGATGCTGGGCCCTGGTCCATTTCGTCGCAGTGATATTTCAGAGTAGCTTCACTTACCTGCAACGAAGAGGGAGTTTGGTGAATATTAGAAATTGAGGAGAGGGTACAGGTGCCAGTTAGCAAATAAATTATTTTAGGTGATGGGAGACAACTTCCTGATGCCTCCTTGATACTGTATTAATCTCTAAATGTCCTACTAGTTGCACAGGTCCTTACAGAGGACAAGCAGGAGTGATTTAATAGATCCCGTAGGACACAGACAAGCGTTATCAAGGTTCCCAACGCCATCAGAGAAACGTTGCTTACAGCAGAATGCCACCTGACAAGGGGGACCCTTCGATTATCGAACATGTGTCGCGCCGCGATCAAACGCGCAGCTGTACGTCTTTTATCTTGTCGAATGCACGCCGTGGAATTTAACATTGTTGTTTAATTGCGAAAAAAAGCTTGACATACGGGTATTATCTGCTTGAAGCATGGGTCTCTGGATCCACGAGAGACTTATACCATCTTGCTTGCCTTTCCCATTAAAGATACAGTTCGTAGTCAAAGTCTCCTTCAGTTTAGAAACTTAAAAACTCCCGAACAACCTCGAAGGACACTTCTACATTGAAATTCCTAAAGTCAAACTCAAAGATCGATGCAAGGCCGCCTTTAACACCAAACAAAGAAAATGAAAGCACCAGCGGCACCCGCGTGACGTTTTCCAACACCCACCGGCAGACCCGATCGCAAATGCCTCTGACACTTCCAATTCGACCAGTCCCGCGAGGAAGGCGATGCCGAACGAGAATGGGTAGAAGATCGCGAGGAGCTGTCGCGCGCGTACAGCGGATAGAGGCGTAGGTTGCCGAACGAGCGAGCGAGCGAACGCGCGCGCGAAGGCAATCCGCGAGAAAGCAGGAAGGTCGCGGAGTCGAGGAGGCGAGCGGTCGAGACCCCGCAGGAATGCAACGGCGGCTCGAATTAATAGATCGAGGGACCCGGGCGAATTTATCCGCTTCGTGGCGGCGAGTTTAAAAGCGGCGCGGGTCTCCTTTGCATCTCGATCTCCGCGGCAACGGGGACGTACGCGGGGGCCCCCTGTATATACGCTGGAACGTACAACGTACAGAGTCGCCTGGCTGGAGAGAACAGAGGAGCAGGAGGAGAAGACAGAGCGGACGTTAAAGTGGAGAACCCAACTGGGATATGTGCCTACGTTCCCCGCGAACGGCGAAGAAAAGTCTGACTGGGAGCCCCGAGCTCGCTTCTTCTTCTTCTTCTTTGTCGCGTCCTTTCTTCGTCCCCCTGCAGTTCCTCTTCCTCTTCTCCTTTCTCTGGTGGCGCAGCTTTCTTTGCCCGACGACGGCCGGATAAGTAAGAGAGACGCCGGCACGGTGATGAGTCCAGACAACGGTTAGATAACGGGGAATCGCATTTAGATAAGAAGCGCGGAAGAGGCCATTGAAAATATTCGAATCCAGGGACGCGCGAGGGGCCCCCCATTAAGCGTTCCTCTCGGCTCCGCTCCGGCACGTGCGCCGTCCCGATAACTTCCATATAAGAAATGTCCCCGCAATTAAATCGCTTGCCCTCCGACGTGGCTCGTTTCTTTCTCGCGACGGGTATCCCTGCGCTCGTCCTCATCTCCTTCCTTTTTCTCCCTCGTGGATACGGCCGTAATGAAATGAACGCGGGTCGCCTTTGCGCGCGCCATTTTCGCGGGAAGCTTTGAAGATGTTCTGCTAAGAGTCTTTTCATATTCCTTTGCGAGGGTACGCTTCGCCGGGAAGCATCTTAACAGACGCTTTGGCTCTTTCTTAAGAATCTGAGGAACATTCTTCATTCTTGGATGGGAGAAAGTGATCTACTTTTCCTTTCAGTATCCCTGTTTCGAAGAGGGAAGGTGACGAGTTAGACCCAGCGTGGACGCGAGGCAAAGCGGATAGCTGGCCCCGTCGGTGTATCGCATAATTACTGAGCTTTACAGCGGTCTTTACACTTGTTCCTCCACCACTGTATCTATCCCCCGCATCTTTGTAACCGGAGATCGTAGGAGAGAATTCGCGGCGTACACGCGCACTCGCGGTATAAATCCGCGCGCGCAGACTAAGGGGGAGTTTTTCCTTTATCCCGGCCGCGCGCGCGCGCCATGGACGGGCGTAGATAAAGACCTATCGGCAATATAGTATCAAGAGCGGCGTAAATAAGGATAATGCACCGTAGGAAGGGTACACTTCCTGTCAAGCGTGTAGGTGTAACGGTGTAAAAGGTAGATTAGATTCGCTGGTTAACGCCGACACTAAACCTCGCGCGGTTATTAAAACACGGCTCTAATGTCTCGGCGAAAATCGGCGCGGTTATCATCGCGATGATTCGCTACGATTATGTTAAAACAGTTCACCTCCACCCACCGAACTGCCCCGGGAACGGATCCTTGAGCCTTCGCTGACGAGGATCGAGTCAACTTAGAGAAAGTAGTTGGACGATGATCAATCACGATAGTGTGAAATAAAATGCTGGAGAAACCGGAAGGAGGTTGCGATCGACGGACACGCCGTCCGTTTTCGCAGGCACTCGCATAGGTCAGGGTTAAGGAGGATCCCCTGGACAGCGGAGCAAGATGGATCTCGCTGATCTCGTTGAAGATCCGCGAGAGTCCGCGGACGTCAAAGCGCGTAAGGACGGCACGGGAATGGAAAGATAGGCCGCGAGGCCGGCTGCAGAGGGCCCTTTCGCGATTGTGCGCGCCGCGTATGGGCGAAGCAGCAGCCCCCGGGAGAAGGGTCCTTCTCCTCGTCGATGTATGAAGCTATAAATCTTGCGCGACAAATCGCCAGCTCGCCCGTTCGTTCTCAGGCTAATTGTCGAGACGCGCGCCCGAGAATACCGCGAACGCCCGCTGCTTCCTTTCGAGACGTCCCCGAGCCGTCTCGACTTCTCTTTCCACGTCCCCCCGTTTGGCCCTGGTATCGATGACCGTACAATCGATTAATCGATTATCCTGCCCCCGAGGCCCGTGGCAAGCGCGTTCCGCACCTGCGTATCCCGTTGTCGAGCGGCGTCCCGCCGCGCGGATTATTCTGTCGCTTCGCTCATCACCGGCCCCTTCATCCTTGAGGCGGTTCGCGGCGATCCTGCGGGCGCTGGTAGCCGATTCCGTGCCTCCATTGCGAGCTCTCGAGGATCGATCTGCGTCGGTTGGAACGCTCGTAATCGGGGAGATGCAGGTTGTTTAATCCTTGGGATGGTGGAGGGAAGGGAAGGCTGCTGCTTCTCTCGAGAAGACTTCTGAGGAAGGAGTGTAGCCTTTGTACCTATATGAGGTATTAGATAGCCTCCAGAGTTGGGCAAAAAGTGTATCTCAAAAATATTTTAAATAACGAGGAAAAGATAAAAAGAATAGTTTTATAAGTATTCGTCTTAAGACGAATGAATGTATTCGACGCTACGGATGAAACTTTCTTCGAATAAAAAAATTATCTTCATTCGTCGGATACATTCTCATAGAATAAACTTATTTATTCGTTGCGCTTTCAATAAAGATAACTTGGACTAGTGGAGCCCCGAATAACGAATGGAGATAAAGTATCTTTTATTCGACTCGTTATTTAAATAATGTTTTATCTACATAATGCCCAACGCTGATAACCTCACACTGGGGTCGATTATTCTGTTGCCACAGTGGACAACAGAGAACCAGAAGAAGGAAGAGGAATCCCACCCCTCGAGGTTGTTCAGCTATTGACTAGATACAGAGGCACAGGGGTAGCTTCTCCCCCTACACAGAACCATTACACATGTGGGGCAAGTCGATATTGATGCTGTCGACGTTATTAAAAGTAACGCTACACGATAAAAGCTACTTTTGTACGAACGAAATATTCAAGGTTCATGAACCTCTCAGCATCCCAGCAATCACTGCTAACGGCCAGCGTTAAATGTTAAGCTTCTTGAAAAGCTCATCGCATTCAGCTGAATTCAATTGAGAAATGCTTATACAATTCATCGTAAAGGGAGCAGCAAAACATGACGAAAGATCAACGAGCACCTATTGACAATTCAGTATCTCTTGGCGCGTGGTTCTGCGCAGATCACACACATCTGTGTGCGTGATTAAGCCGCATGCGAAGTGCGTGGTATCGTGGCCGAGGATTCCAGGAGAACAGGAGGAGCCAGGAGCGCTTTCTTGACAAACGTTGGCCATGTGCTTTCGTTTTGAATGGATGCACTTGGCGAACAACTTATTAGCTCCTACGCATAGATAGGGGAGACCGGGACAGGTTGTAACACAAGGTAAATTGTAACATAAGTAAAATCTTTTGAACGACAAATTTGATAATCCACAGCATGCGAGAGCTACTTGATGATATTAGCACCGTCGGTTTTACTGACACAAACAAGCGTTATGTATTCATTTTGTGGTTATAGCCCAGAATTTTAGTATTTAGAGCACTTAAGTAAATGTTGTCTTAGTACTTTTATTTCAATTAACCGTCCTTACGACATGTCCTAATTAGATGTCGCACAGCGACAAAGCCATGTCCTAATTAGATGTCGCACAGCGACAAAATTATTGTCGTTCGACCAAGCGACCAACACGATTATAAACAAACAAAGGATTTTCTATGGGCTTGTCCAATTTGGCAAAGCGTGCAATAAGACAACTTCGTATAAATACAACTTCCTCGGTCGTTTAGTTTGAATTTCAAACCAGTTTGTTTTTTGTCGTATTGCACGCAATGGATAAATTCGACAAAGACATCTTGTAAACTAACCACAAAAGCGGTTGCAAATAGTACTCTACAGCCGGCCGTATATGGACACTGTCACATTGTCGTACGACCGACTGAAATCGGTCGGTTGGACGACAACAATTTTGTCCCTGCGCGACATCTAATTAGGACATAGCGTTAGAAACCGTTGGAATCGTTGCTTCTTTGTCGCAAACCAATGAGTACACATTGGTTTATTTTAATGTGAACGCAATTTAGGAGTTTGATGTTTAGTTTCTAGTTTGCTGAGATAAAACGCAAAAATTCAAGCTCGGGATAAATTGTAACATGTTACTATACTTACTCCGCTCTACATGGTGATAATGCAAGCTATTTGCTGACACACCGGAAAGAGATGCTCTAGACGAACAACAGAACAATCGAGAATCCAAAAAGTAGAAAAAAAGTATAAATAGTAAACAACGGGAAGAAGATTTTGATAGAAACAGATAAATAAGCAATGCTTGTTTAACTCCTGTATATCAAATGTTTAGTAATGATCTGTGTTTTCATTTATATTTTTTAGAAATGTTTATTTGTGTTCATATTGGTATTTAAATAAGTAAAACAGATGTCTTACAATTTACTCCGGACTGGGGCACATTGTAACAAAATTTCAGATTTTTTTAAAATGCAGCTAGATGTCTAAGTGTCCAAGATTTTGTCACGTACTTTCACGCAATCAGTTCATCACATATGTAAGTAGTAAATCACACACATTATTTCCTGAGGAACACACTTTCGAGAAAAAACTCTGAAAACTTTTTTGTTACAATCTGCCCCGGTCTACCCTACCTAGACAATCGAACTTAGAATTGTCTATCTATAATCTACTGCGTAATCCATATTGGCAGGGGATGAAAATTCTTTAAGTAACGAGAAGACCTACAGAGGAATTATGTTATTAGCGTGTCGCGGTGTTCTCGACCAGGATGACGTGCAAAGTAGCCGCGCGGGAGAAATCCGCGCGCGCGTCCATTATAAACGGCCAGTTGTAAAGAAACTTTCTCGTCTAGCGCAAACATTACTATCGGTATAACACGCGATAAGTCTGACTGCGGGTCACGAACCATGGGCGCGCAGGTGCGTTCTCTGGACTTTTTTCACAGAGAGCCCCGCTGGAACACGGTGTTGATCGTAAACGAATAAACAGGTGCGATCCCAGGCGGCTACAGCCTCTGGTTGCCTGGAAAAATCACGGACGGACGATAAAACGAGTCACCTGCCGCCGTGAATCGTTCCTGCTTGCAAGTTCGACCCTGCGGGGAACAATGAACGGTACTGCCTTGCCGGGACGGCCAGTGGAGGAAGAATCTTTTAACTCGTGCCTTGCCTCGCGTAGAATTGGGTATTTTCGAAGATCTTACTGCAATTCAGGAAGGGGGTACAAAAAGTAAAGGCAGGCTCTCACTACGCATCGCCTCGCCTCGGCTCATTTGATTTTTCCTATGGTTTTCTTATGTAGTTTGACAATTTGACTCACACTGCGCCTCGGCTAGCCTCGCCACGTCGCGACTCCGAGTCGCGGATGCTTCCTCGAGAATATTTTGAGGAAGAGAGGCGAGGCCAGACGTAGTGCGAGTGGATGCAATGCCACCGCACAAGAAGAGGTTCTCTGAGCAACTGACCAAACACATGAACCGAGGCAAGCTCAGATAAAGCTGCATATCGACCTAGCGGTGCTTCCTCAAAAAGTTGATACGCGGCTTAACTTCAGCTAAACCGAGGCGACGCGAGCCTAGATATGAGTGCGAGAATAAGTTGCGCCGAGCCAAGGCGAAGCGAGGCGTAGTGAGAGCCTACCGTAAGGTTAGAGAAGCGTAAAGGGAAAGTGAGGGTAGCAAATCTTGAAATCTTGGTGCATTACCATAGATTTGTAGACAACGGTACTGCTTATTCTGGCAATGAAGTCACCAGAATACCAGCAGTGATGATAGCCCTGACACAATATAATATAACTTCCTCCCTTTGTGTTAATAAATAATTAGCGTAGACACTTTTGCATATATAAGACTTCGTTTCTGTACGCTGAATTTACCAAGAAGATTGCTAGAATGAGATCCACGCGTATGCTGAACTCCGAGCTCCAGAATTGTAGGGTCGATGGAAGATTAATTGCTGCGGCAGGAAAGATCCCCTTTTGTTCGGTGCCCTAACGGTAACCAGCCTGCAGGACGAGTCTCGTCTAGCGACTTTTCCAAGAAGGGTTCTGGCAAATCAGCGGGGATCGTCTCTCTGTTCGCGGTCTTGTCGTGCGTACCCGTAGTCGGCCCCTTTACCGTCGTCGCCCTAGACGCCCGTCCGGAAAGTCAAACAATGCGACGTGCAGATTCCGCCTTATTTACTCGCGGTATCCGCTAGAAGGGCCCTCGACATGCAAAGCACGCGTTGTCATTTGCTCCCATCTCGAGCGGATCGGTTTACGTTCGCCGCTGCACGAGAAAATCTCTCTGGCTGCAAACTCCACGAGCCTACTTCCTTCTTCCTCGTCCCTTCCTCGAGACTCCTCTCCTTTTCGAGCTTTGCTTTCCCTTCGAGACTTGTCTTTCGTCCATCTCGCAGTGCCAGCTCTAAGACTCCGAGGCTGAAGCGCTGAAGAAAGCAAAGTGTACCACCAAAAGAGAGAGAATTGGAAGACAGGCGAGACACGATTCGCTGTCAAGGGATTGGAAGCTTCAAGCAGGGATCACGCAGTGCGTCAGATAGGCGACGCTACGTTCCAAGAAGCTGGAATGTTCTCATGATCGTGGCGCCGTTAATCGGCCACGGAAAAAGCACGCGTTCAATTAGGAATCGTGGGATCGCGGACGGCGTTAAATCATCGGAGCGAGCAAACGGATCAGGCGCTTCCACGCGGTGGATTAGCACGCGCTCGGCAACGACCTCTTGTAATCCGCTGGATTTCCCGATTCACGCCGTCGTTCCTCGTCCCCCTTTCCTCGTCTATCGCGGCCTATCACGGTGCCTATACAGCCGGTAAGGAGAGTCGCGAAGGTCCGAAAACGTCCCGCGTAGGGCGCTATTAATTCTGATTTAAGTTCCCGTTACGCCCGGTTTGTGTGGTCCCCATATATCAGGCGGTGCTATCGCTTTACCCGCGGAGCATACGCCTTCGCGCGTACCTGACTCCCGCTCCCGTTGCTATCTTACGCGCGATGTCTACCGGATGAATAATTTCGTTACAATCTTAATCCAATGACGCATGGGCTCGACAGCCGCTAGCCCCACGCGCTAGCCTCCTTCACGTCTGCTTTGCCCTGATTAAAAGGCAACCTCCCCCCTGTAAATCTCTTCTTTATTTCGTCAGTGGCCACGTCTGAGCGTTGAACCGGAGGCTATTACTCCCCCGCTCTGATTATACTTCAAATACTTGGTCGCGCGTGGGGTGGAATCTGGGTCGTCGATGATTTATGAGAATCTTTTTTTTTCTTTCATCGAACTGGATGCCTGGTTTTACTGTATTTGGGGCACCAGTGATAAAAGAACCATAGTGGTTTCTCCCGGACAATCTGGGAGGGAATACCATTGAATACGCTCATACGAACAATGCAATTTGTAGCCTCGAGGTGGTCCCGGGCCCCGCGAGTCCCCAATTCCCAGCGTTACGTTTCGCCGAGCGACAAGGGGCTACTTGGGACGCGAAGGGGGACGAAGAGGGTGGAAACTCCCACGAAATACTGCCAACATTCGCGATCCGCGAAACACTACACGGGCCACCAGGGACTACGAACAACGGCCAGCCGCATTTCTTTCGTTTCTCAACATCTGATTTATAGCGGGAATTCCGTGCACGGTTACAAACCATTCAGCCGAATTCCGTGGGTCGAGCCGCGGGGGAAAGAAAGTGTGACCGGCGGGAGCGACTTCTGAATCAGTTTCGATACCCTCAGGTTTGCATGATGGTATATTCTCTTTGAGAAACTTAGAACTCGAAACCCCATCGCTGTTAAAACGTACGATTAATTAACACGCAGACCCAGCTAAAATCAGCAGCAGAGTGTTCATTAACAGATCAAGCTTGGTAGCGAAATGAAACTATCAACAATTCAGCCCACCTAAAGCTTCCCCACTTTTGATCGCTACAAGTGTTGTCCGCTTTTCACTTTACGTTTCGTACTTTACTTTACTTGTTGCATTATTCTCATGTATAGCGTTAAGTCTTAACATTTCTATTTCTTTAGTTTATTTGTAATATTTGTTATGTTCCTTTGTTGTTATCTCTATTTTAGTTTCACGGTTAGGCTTAGCAACAGAGTTACCACTGTAGCCTTGCTCTCACTCTTATTAACTATGCTAGCTGTACATATTCAGGTTTCTTCTTTTATGAGTAATAAACACCATTGATAATAATAAATAATAGGTAATAATTGAATAACCGAAGGAACATTCGAACCCATGCAACGCCTTAACACCTATTACTTAGGTATATTAATCGATCAGAGACTTCAACGCCACCAAGAAACACGTTCCTTTACCCCCCAGAGACCAGAAGACTCGCCCACAAACCTGACTCCTGCGATTTTCCCTGGTGCACGTGTCGCTGGACCGAATCATTCAGTTCAAACGCCTATCACTCCGGGGTCAATGGAGAAATCAGGTTGAAAGTCCCCCGGCCGTTTCATGCGCACGGTCTAGCACGAGGATCTTAAGTGTTCTGCGGTCTCAATCGCTCCGGCCAGACCAGAGGCTCCGCGATGCAGGGTGGAGGAGAGAGAAGCGCACGGAGGTCGAGCAATAAGGAACAGAACGGTTTTGCGGTTCGGCCTGGTGGTTCTACACCGAGCTGACCCCACCGCACCCCTCCTTGTACCCTCGCGCGCACACCGACGTACGTAGCAGGCCCAGGCCGACCATCATCAAGAAATATGATGATTGCAGGCTGCTACCATTTACAGTAGTGCGGTTTTGTCTCGTAGCCAGACGGTCGAGCGTATCTTTTCGCGTCGTTCTTCTCGCCAGACGGGAATCCGGGATTCTAAGTGACTTTAAACTGGCGCGCGTTTCCCGCGAGTAATCGGGCGCTGCAGCGATTCGCTTTGCTGCTCCAGCATCTCGTTGCTGACGAACGTCTCAATCCTTGGACGACCGTGCATTATACTTCTGTCTGGTTATTTGGAGCATGAGGATTTTAAAAGAAAGAAGGTAAAAGTAGAGAAATTCGAGACACACTTCATTAAGTAATAGAACAAAGTGTGCTCGGTGAAAATAAAAAATATTCAAAAGGTTTGGAAGCTAAAGTTCTTCTTCATCGTCCTGTTGCTTAATCAAGGTGACTGTATGATAGAACACTGAGCGAAATGGAATTGAGCTGGGTATTTAGGAGATTGTCACCCTGGGAGATCCATTTCGGTGCCTCGGGGATGATCGCCGGGGCATAGAGTCACCGGCGCGCGTTTTCGTAAGCGATAAATCATCGCGTGGCTCCACGGCGCTCGCACAATGCCGTACTAATCTTCCATCACGCACGCACGATATAACGACGCCCGCATGGCGTCTCGTGATTTACCATCCTGCGGCTAACCTCCATTATGTATGGCGCACGGTGGAAACTGTTGAGAATACCGTGTGCACCTTGCACTCGGGATAGCTGCCCGTACAGTGCGTCTGGAAAGTACCGCGGCACGCATCGATTTCGCTGTTCCCTGCTCAACCGTGTGGAACCACTCCACGTTCTCCATGGATCTTCTAATCTATCGAGCGATATTTTCCTCCCGAGCGTGGGTCACGACTGTCCCAGACGAGAATTCAAACGTTCAACCTGCTGCGCTACCTTTCAATTTCGCTTTACGAGAGACAATAGTTCTGCCTCCCTGCTTTCCTAGGGATAACTATATCAGAGGCGATGGGAACCACGCTTTAGACCGCAAGAGAATATTCCTCTTCGACCAGTTGGAAAAGTTATGAAAACGTTAAGGCGAGGTCTGCGCAGGTGAAAGTCGGAGGAATAACAGAATTTGTTTTGCAAGGGAAGTGTCTCGGTAGCCGTTTCTCTGGCTCTCGCGTTCGATCGCGCCGACAGCCCCGTCCTCGTTACGATATTCTCGTTTAAATGTCCGTTGACATTACACCGCGGTCGGAGATTCTTTATCGGTGACCCACGGTGCAGGGGGATCGCAGAGAAAGAGCGAGGGGGGCGATTAACGGGGAGAGGGAGAGACAGTGAACGAGAGGGTATCCGTGGAAATAAGGAGATAACGATATTTGCGCGTACATAACTCGCGGTAGATAGGAATAGGTCGTCGCCGTTGTCGTTAGTAGCTTGGCGCGTTTCAAAGAATGGAGCAATAAAGGAGTTTACCGTATATGCGGACGATCGCGGGTCCCTCTAGCAACGTACGATCCGGGGATCACAATAATTAAGTGTACATCGTATCGCGATAAAATTTCATGGCTCTCCGTAGCGACCGGCGAGCGTTGTTAATTCGCTTGGTGGACAACTGTTTCTTTGTATCGGGCTGGGTAGTATGTTCCGCGGGATCTTTCAGGCGTACTTCAATTGGACTACGCAGAATTCCGTGTTGGTAATTCTTCGTACACCCTTTCGAGTCACTTCCGTGCACCATCACTGTGCAAACTCTGATTCTAGTATTGGCGATCTTGGATATTGTAGTGGTTTTGAGTAGCGTGTACCACGGAGAACTAAGCTTTGTGCACTTGCTTCATGAGTGTGAGGATTAACCTAGTATAGACTTCGAGGGGTGTGGATCATATGCTTCAGAGGACCTGAACTTTAATTTTTTTTTGATAATGTGATAAATCATAAGAAATTGAACAATTCTTATATTTAAAATTCTGTTCTACCTCGGACCGTAACAAAGTTATATTAAAAAAATGAAAAATGGTGATAACTTTAGCTTTAGACGCTGATTTCACCCCTTCAAAGTGAATTTTCGATGTTAACAGAAATTACTCTTTGCATAATCCAATATAATAATAATAATAATAATACGTCTTTATTACACCATTAGATTGTGTTAGATTAATACATAGTTATCTAGTTGTTATTTTTTGTAGTGTAATAGGCGAGATTCAGTAAAATGCTGTTTTAAAATCTTACCCTAATGCTCTAAGTGTTCTACATTCACGCGACGTTAGAAGTTCCTTGTTAGAAACTCCAGAAACGAGTACTCGCGATAGCAGTTTTCTCAGAAACAAGTTTCATTTTCTCAGCAAACAGCTATCCTGCCCTGAACGTTTCCCTCGCGCCCCCCCCCCCCCCCCCCCCATAGTAAACACAATGATCCCGCGATTTAACTTTCACGCGTCTCCACCCACAGCCTCGACACGCAGCTCATCCTCTAAAGCGCGTGGTCCCGCGTGTACCAGGCCACCAAAGTGCATCATAAACGCGCGGCCAGAGATTGTACCCAACAGGCAGTCCTTAGATGCGCGGTAATAACGTGCCCGGAGTATTCTTTAGCCGACTTTCGCGGCGAGGGAACGAGAAACCAGACTCGCGCGAGCCGAGAGACACGACCGTTTAACATTTCGCTTGGGAGCGTTCGCTTTATCGGACTTCCGTAACCGGGAAACTCGATGACGAGAAGGGGGCCCCATCGCGATAGACAGCCGAGCGGGGCACGCTCTGCGGTCGTATCAGGGCAGATAAGGGGATTTACGCGTGTATAACTCGCGGCAGATAGGGATAGGTCGCCGTCGTTAGTAGGTTGGCAAGTACTCTCGGAAGAATGGAGCAATAAAAGGAGGCCGGCGTGTACTCGCGAGCGAGGGCGCGCGCGACCGAGCCAGCGAGGCTTTTTACGACCGATTTTCACGGAGTAACGGTCGTGCGATCGAGAATTACGCCGCCGCGATCGGAGATCCGCTGCGGTGCTAATAGCGTACAAATCGGGCGGCCGTTATTATTCACTCGCGGCACTCGCGCCCGTATATGTATCGCAACGCCTGTGCTCTCCGACGCGCGTTCCCTCCGCCGTCCAAGGATTTGCGACCCGCTCGGCTCACCTATAGGCACCGATCCCCCGAGATGCCTTTTAGAGGCTCGATACTCGCCGAAGAGGCTCCCCCCGCCTCTACCCTACTGAATTATTAAAACGCTGACTTAGGAACTCTGCGCGGCGATAAATTATCGCGGGAATATTGTTAACCGGAAGACGTATTGACTCTGGCCCGCTGGCTGGCTTTCAAATGGAAATTGAGTCGGCCGCGGTCGATTCGCGATCGCGGCTCGTCGATCGGCTACGTCCTCTTCCATCCTCTGGCTTATCATGCCCGCGACTATTCTCTCTCTATCTGCTCCCCGGCACGGTGTCGTTCGGGGAACGTCGTAAATATGGAAAATAATCTTAACGCCGTTCCCACACCGCTGAATTATGGCCGTCCGATCGAAACATTGGAGTAACTTGTAGCGCGATTACCAGGGGACTCGCGCGGCTTACACCGACGCGGATGACGCGCGAATTAATCGGTTTTTGCGCGAATGCTTCTCGATTAATATCGCGGAGATTGGGAAACAGTGTTGAACGTGTCTTGGACTGGGCGATTAAGCGCGAGTGACAGGTGTTTGCGGGAGAGTGATGGCCAGATTGACTCCTCGAGCTGCAGTGGAAGTTACCCAGCGCGAGGCTTCTGGGGTGTTAGTTGCATCAATTTAGGACCTGTACATCTCTGAATGAGGAGAACGTAACCACGCGTTTCCTAGAACTGCGTTATATAAGCGACAGCTATTTCAATACATTAGGGAAGAAGGAGTCTGTCCACAGTCTCTGTGGCTCAATCAATACCGAGCTCCTCATTCAAACAAGAAATCCATGTTTAAATTGTGGGCCAACAATCAGTCCACTTCTCTCACCAAACAATTCACTAAGTCCTCTTAGAATTCACGCCAACCCCGTACGCTCCACTCCGCGTGCAAACACTTCCGCCAACACGAGCTGCGCAGATCGCTCAGGGGCGAGACGAATTTCTGCCCGATCCAGGCTGTAATTTATGGCTAACGAAGCGGCGATATCCCCAGCCGCGCGTAATTTATATCCTCGATATCCGTCGACTGTCGCTCGTGGCTGTTATTACGCGCATTAATGATGCGCCCGATCGCCAACCCGCGCTCACCTATCCTAGGGTCGTCTCCTCTGACGAAATACGCGGACGCGCGAGTCGCATGAAGACGTAAAGGATGAAATAATGGTCTGACATAATCGGATGGTGTACCTATGGCGATGATCCCACGGCCGCTGGGCCCGACACCGAGCCGGACAAAGCTGCCCATCGGCAATGACGCAATCCCGGGGAAAGGAACGCTGGCTGGCCTCTCTCGGTGCTTCGTTTTGATTTCATTAATGGATCGGGTGCGCACTAATGCGACTTTGTTTGCCGAGCACTCGGCGAGCGTTAAGAGGAGCCACGTCGCGCTGGACACACGCGTCGTTTCGCGCTTCACCGTGACACAAGGCCGCCTGTTTCCTCTCTTTCGCTTCCTCGCCACTTTTTTTTTTCTACGAGTCGTTGCTCGCTTTCGAGCCGTTTTCTTCGCTCCCGTGCCACGTACTTTTCCTGCGCCGTCGGGTTAGGTCCCTTCCTTGTCCAGCTGGTCTCTTCACTCCTCGTTGGAATTCTTCTTTTTTCTAGGCGCGGTCCTCCATTCTGCATTCGTTTCCTTGACCCAAGCAGCGTCGCTGTATGCGTACAGTTTCTTCGATTTTCTAATTGGCATTAGAGTTGTAAAGTTGTTCTTGGAGTACCTACTTCTCTGCTTCATTTTCTTTCTTCGTGAATTCCGGTTGTCTACTTTCTTTATTCTTGTTGAGAATCTTGATTGTTTCCCTGTGTTACTGCTCTCGTAATTCCCTCTATTCCTTCTGGAACCACCACTTATTCTTCTTGGAGACCCGTTGTCAAATCTTCCCCGCAGATTTTTATCTCGAGCTTCCACTTCTCTCTTCCCCTCCAATGACCTCATCCCTTTCCCCCCCATTCTCGAATTTTCCATCGGCATCTGAAGTTTTCCACATCTCTTCCCCTCGGAACCTCCGTCCACAGTTCTCCCATCTTCCCCCTCCTCCACGGAATCACCTGACGGCTCGCGACCTAGCGACGAATTAGCACTTTCAGCATCGCGCTCAAAGGACTCGCCTCGGCGGGTTTGCTTATGCTAATCCGTGCCAGCGGTTTCGTGCCGTCTTGCCGCGTCGCCGACGCTTCAAATATATTAATTAACATCGTCATTAAGCCTGCTTGGCCGACAGTTACTAGGTCTTCTTGTGCATCGTCTTCCCCCCCGTTCCGTTCAATCCCACGCGGCATCATGCGTTCCTTCTTCCACTGGAGGACGGATCGGCACCTAGGCGATCCCTCGAACAGATCCGTGCAGCCACGGGACCGCGCGAGCGATCCAGTGTTTGCCAACGCACAATTTTATGTCCTCGGCGTGATTGTCGACCGCGCACATTACAGGTGCCGACGATGACGCGGAGTCAAGCTGTTCGGTAGAGATTTCGCGAGGACGCGCTAGATCGACTGTCCGATTATGTTAATGAGATTAAGTAACGGGCAGCACAGCGGTTCCTGGTCGCCCATGACCGATCGCCCGCGGTATTTTTGCGAATCTACGGTCACTCGTGTCTTCGTTCCGCCAGACGAGCACCCAACCAACCGAAGAGACGGAATAAGAGGGAGAATGAGAGAGAGAGAGAGAGAGAGAGAGAGAGAGAGAGAGAGAGAGAGAGTGAGTGAGAGAGAGAAAGGGAGCTCGTGCAAAAGCTGTCGAAGCAGAAAAATACCAGGAACGGTATCACACGGTGTAGCGGTAATTAACGATCGAGTCGCGATCGTTTGCCCCCGCTTTGTCGCTAATCATTTTCACCGTGTATCGAAAGTCGTCCGCGGGGAGGAAATATGGCCTATCGGTGCACGCCGTGCACCGGTCCTTAACTCGTTGTTCGATGCAATCGCTCCGACGATACACGATCGTCCTAATTAGGCGGTAATTAGATTCTGTTCGGTGATCCGAGAGCTCATGCACCCAGCATCGGTCGAGGGGAGGGCTGCAGGGTTCGAACTCTGCGCAGAGGGGCCTTCTCGCGGAAGCGACTAGATATCGGGCCCTCGAAATTAAATTTATTTGGTCTGGTACTGTTCGGGCGTTAATCGGGAAAGGGGGAACGAATTGATTACCATCGAGATTGTTAGGGGGGCACGAAGGGGACGTAGGGATTCAGTGCCCTTAATCCTTTAATCGTGGAAGAATGATGAAGAATAAGTGAATACAAATCAACATCTCAGGGAAAATATTCTACACTCGAGTAAATTGTTTAAGTAATTACATACTCGCAGTAAAGGCACGGTTTAGAAAGCTGTATTCACGGCTGAAATCAAAGTGCAGGCGTGTTACCGAATTCTCACGAGGGCAGGGGACCTGAATTCCGCAGGGCACGGCGCCGGAGGCAGCCTCCTGCACCTTCCACCGTCGCTTTGTCCGGCGTTATTTACTGCCCGCGACTCTAGCCGTGTAAATTATGGCGAGGCCGGCTTTCATAAATTCTGGGACGAGATATGGAGCGACAAATTCAAGTCGCAGGCCCTGGCGCCCGGGTCGTGGGCACACATGCACGCAACGGTAGCGCACACGCCTGCTCTTTCAGCCTACAGGACGTTCCAGTTAGTCTGTGAAATTCGGAGTCCATTTTAAATTCCATCGTTCTATCTTCATCACTTTCGTTATTACTTTCAACTCTTCCAACGAGTGATAATAAAGGAACGAATACTAATAACTTTGGAAACTTGATAATTCTGCACGTCGCGTGAAAGTTTGTAATATTCTGAGCAAATCTTGTCCGAGACAGTTACTCCAATAATGTACACGTTAAAAATAATAGCGTCGCCTGACCGCGCGATAAGAGTGCAAGGGGCAAGTGGAAGTGGATTCTATATAGTCAGCCATGTATTGCGCCCGCTATATATATCTCCTCATAGCTTTCTATACACGAAGTATTTTGATGGTTGCTTCAAGACTGTTTGAAGTAGGTTGTTCAATTTCTATTTATTTTCTCTCGTTCATGAAAAATTGATGTGCTTCGTAACGAAGTGACTGGAACGTCCTGTAGAAGCACGCGGGCCACCGCAGGACTGTGGACCCTAGATTATCATTTGTATGGGGATTTCCTGCCACGATAAATGCACTGCCAGCGCCCTCGCGTTTCTATCCTTGATACTGATCCAGGAGGACGCGAATCCCGAGGGAATCCTCGCTTTTATGTGGATCAGCCTCGCTGCCATGGAAGCACAGCACCGTCACGCGGGAGGAGCGGGCATATTTCAGCTGGGCGAAGATGCGGGCTTGGATTTATAGGAGGCTGCCAGCGATAACAGAGGTCCTCTGTTTGCGCGTTTGCTATTCGACCTGACCGGTTATTTATTGCACACGCGTCTCTCCGCCGTCCGAACGTTGTCGTTCCCTGAGCATAGTTATACAGTTACGGCTAATGAAGAAGCACTGCAATTAGCTGGCTTGGGAGCCAAATAGAGACTTCGTTACAGAGTGGGGCCCTATTGCTGTGGCAGTAAATCTGCGAGGAAAGGGTAGCTCAACGAGAGTCAGAAGCCAGTGAAACCGGGCCTGACGTCGAGTGGGTGCGTATGGATTTCAGCGGTCGGTAAAAATCGGTAACATCGACGAGGAAGGATCGTGGAGGAACAGTAGAAGAGATGCACAGCGTCGAGCAGGGAAAGGGAATAAGGGAAGAGCGGCGGTCCCGAACGATGGCGGAGGAGAGAACACCGCGGAGATCCCAATCTTGCGTGGAGGCCTCTCGAGCAGTGAGTAAAAGGTGGCTAACATCTCGAACATCGTCCCTGTAATCTAATGAGCACCTGCTAGCAGCGCCGCCCACGCTTTATATATAGACGAACGCTTCTATGCACGGTGTCGTGTACGTGGCCCCCAGGGCCGTAATCGTCTATTCTCCCAGACTCAATTTTTCCCCATTCTCTTTCGTTAACTGGCAACCTTTTCCTGATTTCTATACCGTGCCTGGGACGGCGAACAAGGGAATGCATACTAGCGTAAAGAGGAGTTTACGTGTTCCTCGTGTACCCCTTCTTACAAGTTGCATAAGAAAAATAATCTAAGTCACTTGTAACTCGCATCCTTCCACAGCAACCACGAATGTCGACCGAAAGGGTTAAAGCCGGCGTTCTTCGAAAAGCCCACGACCCGATGCCATCGTGCGCTAGCCCCGACGCACGACCAATAGAGGCGAAGACGAAGAAGAAGAAGAAGAAGGTAGCCGGCGTATCGGATATCAACGGCAAGGAAGACAAATAGCGAGACGCGGCGAGAGCGTTCCCTTTGCGAGGGCATCCACCGCAGGGCCGTATATCCTCGCGCGAAGATCTCGAACCCTTGACGGATGGCTTGCCGTGGCGTAGACACGGGACAAGGGGGCAGCTCAAAGGACGAGAGCAGAGGCTGGTGTCGCGCGCGTGCGACGGTCCTGTGCCTCCTCGTCGTCAAACAAACGGCGAACGCGCGGCCCGACACCCGCGGATGCGTGTGCGCGGCCAGAAACCTCCTCTTCGTGCCTGAGTAGAGAGAAGGAGAGAGGCAGAGGGGCACGGCTATATGTTATGAGGGTACAGGTGCCGGTTTATCCTCCTTCCTCTCGGTCCACGCTCCCACCGACGTCTGAAAAACCTCCTCGTCCCTCCCTGAGCCGCGCTCACCGGCGTTGTCTACGGCCACGCTGTCTCTCCTCTCCTTTTTCTCGGTCCCCAACGCGTCCTCCTCGTGAGACGCTCGAGGATGAGAGAGGATCCCGCTCGTGTGCGTGAGGTCGCCGCGAGTGCGGGTGAAAGTCTAACGCGGGTCACCGATCGCCCCTACCCCGCCTCCGCCTCTCATATAGGTGCACCTATATCGCGCGATGGTCAACCTAAACCGAGGCCTACGAGCCGGCGAGTCCTCCTTCCCTCTGGGTGAAAATGCCGGGGCTACCAGCCACGCCGAGACCGTATCTCATTCACTCGCCTGGGATTCGAAAGATAGCCTCGCGACGATAAAATGAATTCGCTCTCTCCCGTGGCTCTGTTGCGCTTCAAAGAATGCTCCAGCTGGTTTTTCGACTGGTCTCCTCCGGTGGAGTGAGGCTCGATAGAATGATACACCTATACCGATTCCCATTATGCAAAGTGGGGCGTAGAAACTGACGACGCCGAGTAGCAGGGACTCGGTGAACCAGTTTCGTTAGCAGCTCAACTCTCGGAGTGCACGTGGAGTACCGTTGATATTCTCAAGAAATCGGCCAGCAGCCACTGGAAAATTCATTGCGGCGCTCGTTAGCTCCAACATTCTCTCCATATCGTTCACTTTCTATGACTTTAGCTCCGATTGCCCGAGCCAAGTGCCGCCTCATTACAGAATCGTGCCGGCAGGCAGTCTGAGGTCTATCGGCGATAGTTCGACATCGGCTGGCCGGTGAAAGCGTCGGGTGTAACATTGTCGCGAGGCGTGGGTCGCTGGGGTTAGGCGATACGCGCGATTTCGCCTCGTCCTCGCTAGCGCGAAACTTGGCGGGGCCAGGTGGGGATCACCTACCGTTCCCTTGAAGATGTTGTTCGTTAGTTGGACGCGCCATTCCCCGGCACGAAAACCGCGCGATGTCGTTCTTAAGCCGCGACCCCTCTCGATTTCGCTTTTACCTCTGCTGGCGTCCTCTCGGTCGGCTTCGACGCCAGTGCACCTTTAATGTGTTATACTTGGGCAATTTCCTTCGTTCAACTTTTCTGCGATCTCGACGAACTATAAGAGTTCGACGAATGCTGTAAATTTGCTGCATTCTTTAGGAATTATATTCATACCCCAAGGTGCAAGATTGAAGAGGGGTACGACCAAAGCGTGTGGACTAAGAGCTTAATTGCCAAGGAACGATTTCTAACGCGTGCTAAATGCACACGGAACTCAGGCAACGTTTTCACGGAACGACGCGCTTCGGTCGCGCGTAACTCGCTTCATTCGCCGCTAGTCACGTGTCTCCCTGACAAAGTACCGGCTTGTAATTCGCTTTAAGCCCACGACTGCCTCGAGAAGCCGTGTGTCGCTGTCCGCGAGCGGCGAAAGACACGCGACTATCTGGAGTACCAGCGAACTGTTCCAAAGTATGCGGGCCTAGATAAATATTCAAGCAGCGTTAATTAATCCTCTCGATCGCGGCTCCAGCTGCAGCTCGATTTGAAAAATTCCGAGTGTCCTTTGAACCGCTGCTTCTCACTTTCCTGTATCTTTAATTGCCAGATGTTCCCTTATCCCTTGACAGTAATCCCCATGACACACCTGTGTGATGCTAGGTAAATGGCTACTGTGATCGAACGTCGATCGAATGATCGAGGCAAAGTACATTTGTTTCTTCGGATATTTAATCAAAGATGAGTTCACGACGAGCTAAACTCATCTAACACTCGTCTAATTCCTCTGCGTTGGTATAAACCGCATAAACCTGCAGCAATCTACGTCAACGCGGGCGTAGTATATTTCTTTCAATCGCGAATCCATTGTCTATCAGCGACAGGAACGGCAAGATCAACGGATCAGCCGTGCCAAGCAGAACCAGGTAATTTATAAACCGTCCACGTCGGATCGGTAAGCGTCCAGAAGTAATTACCGTCGAGCTTCTTCTGAGTCGAAGTTAAAGTCAGCCACGGCCAGGCGAATAGAATCGAATCGCCCGGGAGGAGGGGAGGTAAGCGAGAGAGAAGGTCGAGCAAAGAGGGCGAGGAGATCGGAGGAGGTGGTAGGTTCTCCTGATTTATACCATGTGCTTTATGAGCGGCGCGCTTCTTGCCGCAGCGGCGTATGTTTTGTCCGTGTTGAATCAATGCAGATGCAGGAAATGCACGGCAAAGAGACACCCGAGGAAACGGATCGCGAGGCACACTCTGATCCCAGCCTAACCCTTCGCTAACTACAAAAATTTAATGAACAACTCAACCTATTTCCCAAATTTAAACAAGCGACGGAAACACTCAATTCCAAATCTTCCTATAGCTCCCAGTAAAAACCACCTTTGAAAATAACTTGTAATGGTTAGAAGCCCGCGAAAGCATACCAATATTGATGAGAATCTCAGCGTTTTCGTGCAACCGATCTCACGGGGATCGCGTAGCGAATGCTATCAGCCCCGACGGCGCTTTTTCCCCGAGCTTTCAGGTATGTTGATTGCGAGCAGCGATGCGCGCAGAGACGCATAGGTGCCCAGGTCGCATAGCTGCGCCGCGCCGGTTGCAGCTATGCGGCGCTCAGCCTGTATAATGCCGCGCGCGGATCGCCGTTGAGCGACATCGGTTAAACGATGCTCCCGAGCGCGGAGCGTACAGAACGCGCGTCCACGGATCGCGCGGCAAAGAGAGCCGAGATAACCGACGGACACGTGGGAAAATTACCGCGCCGCACTTCGCCGATTCCTCGATCCTCCGCTGGCCATTGTGACTTCAGGATTTACATACCACTATTGATTTATTCTGAGGCGACCGCGAGGCGCAACGGCGCACGCACCGCAAGCCCCTGGGCAACGATTCGCGCTGTGCGTGCATACGAATCACTGCACAGGGCTTGTCACGTTTGCGTTTGGTCCACGATACCGAAGGCGCTGCCTCTTCAGAGTCGTCAGACTTGGATTCGAGATTGATAATTATCGTTTCTTTATGGTTCCCCATAATGCGCTCTCCACGTGTAACTCTGACCACGAGGCATTCTATTTTCTTCCCCTGCGATTTTGTTGCAGCGATACTCGTATATCTTACGGTTCGAGAAGTTTCCAGGTTTACGAGTCAATAACTCCGTGGCAACGACACACGGCGACCAAGCCTAACAGCTACCCTTTTCTTAATCCGAGAGTTAAGATGCGATAGAATTAAGCGCGAGCGTCCGCGATAGCTCGTAACCCTCAGAAAAATGGGAAAGAGATATCACTCGATGGCATCGAAGGAAGAAAAGGCGCGAAGCCACGACGAAGCACGCGCTGTTTATTAACGCAAAGTCGCGTCGTCTGACCTTCTTCTGTTTATCTTATTTTTAATTTATTCCTCCCACCGGCTTTATAACAGCCGCGAGAACGACTGTTCCCCTCTCTCTCCGTTACGCTTCTGCATCGCGTTCCCAGACGGTGGTGCAGCGACGATTACGCCGATGTATTAATAACCCGGTTTCCATTGGCGTTCCGCGAAAAAATTACGTTTACAGGCTCGGGCCTGACCTCTGAACCCTCAGCCCCGTATCGCTCGTGTAGGTGGCGGGACCAGTTTTTCGAGCGCACTTTCTGGGCGTTTGTTTTCGTGCGTCGCGATATCCCCAGGCGCGTCCTCCTCTTCCAACGCGTCCAGTGCAGCTTCCTCCTTGAACCGGGCGAGGACCGACGGGAGGAAGAGCGCGCGGAACAACTCCAGGCTTCCACTTGGTACCGCGTGGAAGAAAGGAATGGAATTCGGTCGTAAAGCAGCTGGAGAAAACGGTCCACCATTCATCGCGACTGGCCAGGAGGTGGAGGAGCGGGCTAGGCGAAGAACTGGCTGCGGTAATACGCGGCGACACGCATCACCTACACTAACAGAAACGCGAGGAACGACGTCTCGCGTCGCGGCCGGCGACGCTCGTAAACGCTCCGCCGCCCGAATGAGCTCATTCCTGCGCGCGTTTTGTCCCGTGATTGGTTTCCGCGAGATTGTTCGTCGAAACCGACTGACTTCGACGAAGAAATCACTCAGGCAGCCGTTGCGTAACTGAAGACTTTTGTGGCCGAGGTAAATCGAGGGTGGATGGACGCGAAAGGATACCTATTGGGCGCACAGTTTCGTGTCAGATGTTTTAGATCGTCTTATTTCTGCAGTGAAGTCGCGCTAGTATAATACGCTTCGATTTGCATGCCTTAACCACTTGAAAGTCACTCGGGGTACACGTAGTCATGGAGCAGCGCCGAGTACCGAAGGGGGTTAGACCGCGAGCGATCATAATGGAAGGCCAGGCGGCGACACTTAGTTTTTCGAGGTCCGTGGGGCAAGGTGGGAAGGCCACGGAGGGCCGAGGCGTCGTTTCTTCTTTGGGAACGTGCTTCAGGGCCGTGGCGTACGGGAAGGAGCAGTATCCTGGATACACCGGCATCTAGATACTTCCTTGGCGAGCTTCAGCCCCGTATCTGAGCGTAGATCGGAATTCAGGTACACGGTAGCACTACCTCGAGGCGCACAGCTCGTGAACACCACCTCCGTGGAGACCCTGGCCGCGGCAAGGGGGCGAGGAAGCGTAGAGGACGAAAGGGAGACAGAGGGAGGAGGCCTGGCCAAGGAGGGACAGAGACGGGGCACGTGGAAGCGAGAAGAAAAGAGAAGAGAACAAAAACGGGGAACAGAGGGAGAGGGAGAGTGGAAACGGTGAGAGAGAACGGAGAGACTTGAGCCCACGGCGGCTCTCTCGAAGGTCCGCGGTGATCTACCGTCCCGAGCCAAGCCCCTCATTAACGCCTTTGCTAAGAAATTACACGCAGTCGGTGGCAAACAAGAGCAAGAAGGTGTCGGCCGTGCTCGTTCGGATACACGGCACCTACGTTCTGCCCCGCTCGATTCCCCCTTTTCTCCTCTATTTCTGTCTCCCCCCCCCCCTGGTCCCGTGTCCTCACCACCTTCGCCCTTGCCTCCCTTTCTCGCCGTTGTTCGTCGTAAAGCGTGCGAACCTTCGCAGCCAATTCGATCGAGATTCTGGTCCAGATACCGCTCACCCTCTCATGCTACAACGGCTCCCTCTTCTCAAGATCCAGCGCGATCCCGCCTCAGGCACTCGTCCGACTTCCGGTCAGGGGCCTCTGCTCTCCGAGCTAGGCTACGACTGTTTCGCATCTCTTCCCTGGAGATCGCGGTGGAAGCCTGTGTCTAGTCCCCTCGCGAAGTCCCACGATACGCGCGACGAGTCGAACGTCATCGGTGCGACGGGTTCCACCAGGAACTGCGGTGACCCCCGGAGCAACGCACAGCGCCGCCAACCAGCGTTCCCGTGGCCAGTGATCGGCCGCCGATTTTCGGATAAGCGGCGAAACGCACGACCGCTCCGACGGCGGTGTACGCCGCGCACCGGTACTTCTGGGGCAGCGTCGTTGCTTTCCTAGACGCGCGGCCGATACCATATTCCGATATGCCGCCGCGATTCTGGGCCTTATAGGCAGCGCTCGCGCGACCCGTGTTCCCTCGATCCCCGTGCTCGTGAAACAATCTCGGCCATCCGACAAGATTGGACCGCGCTTGCTTTCTGGACCCCGCGTGTGTCCGACTTGTCTCCCCCTGTCTCTTCTCTTTCCACTGCGCCACCCCCCTCGCCCCTTCCGCTCGCCCGCCCCGCCGGGGCCCCTTCCGCTCTGTTTCTTGTTCTTTCTCGGGGCCGCGAGACGGTCTGCCTGCCGGAGCAGAAAGATTCACCCACATCGGTCACTCGCAACGATCCGACCGACGACATCCGACAGCGGGGGGTCGCGATGTTTCCCGTCAGTACGTCAGTCATTTCGATCGTAACACACCGGCCACGTCCAGGCACCACCACTTGCCAGGTGGAGAAGAGGGGCGGGGGGGAGGGGGACGACGACCCTGCTGGAATTCGGCCGACGAGCGCACGACGGAACGAGGCTCGTCGGCGGAACATCGGCCAGGCACCGACGATCGACGTTACAACGGCCGATCCTCTCTGATATCGATAAATGTAACACGACGCGGAGATGTGTCTAGATAAGGATCGCGGGGCAACGGTACCGACCGAATTGCGCAAAAATTCGGAGAACAGGCGGACGGTTCGCTCGGCTGTGGGTATTTAGCTGCGGGAGAGGTACAAGTGTCTGGTCCTTTGGAGGATGTTGATTTATGCAATATGTGTTGTGGAGTATGGTTTGGGAAAGTGGAGGGACGTAATATCAATAAAATCGAATAACATTTCACCTCCAACCATAAATTTATAATTATTATCCCACATAAAAAATAATTTAAAGTTAGCTCTTTTAATTTCGAGACTAATACAATTCATATTAATTGTTGTGAGATTACCAGCGGCGGATTTACCCCTTTGGTTGCATAACTTCTACGATTTTGGAAAAAATAGACTTTTGGACCCGTACAAGTGATAATAAAAAGAGAAAAATAATAATAAAAACATTGTGACTTTTTTATTTTTCCACTGTTTCCGCCATTACGATTATGATTACTTAAAAACCGCGAAATTACAACGTTCCGCGCGATCTTTGTAAATGTTTAGAAACTAGGATATGTATCTTTCATGATAAAGTAGTTACATTAAACTACAGGCTAGTTAAAACAAAAGAATTAAGAAGAAATTATATGTTGCATATTTGCAAAAGTATGCAACGTATGGTTATGGGGAAAGCCCCAAATGGCAAACGTTCTGGGACAGCCTGTATACATAATAGAATTACAAATAAATTTACGCGCGTGTATGAACATTACAGGACATTATAGGAAACAAACAAAAATAGTTTTTGGATAAGATGATATTTTTTCGGCAGATGGGGCCCTCGGGGGCCAAATCCGCCACTGGAGATTACGTAGCTTGTCGGAGTGCAGATGACTACGCAGTTAGGAAGCTTTCTCGTTTAATTTCTTAGAGATACTAGATCTCTCCTAATCCTACTACTTAATATAATAAATGCGAAAGTGTGTTTGGATGTTTGTTACTCAATCACGTTACAACTACGCAACGGATCTTTCTGAAATTTTGTATACACGCAGTCTAGGAACAGGAATAACATATAGGATACTTTTTATCCCGATTTTTTTAACCGATCTGGACCAAACATTGCATAATTACTCTCTAAAACCTTGCGGAAAATATAGGCTCCCATGAAATCTGGATATCTCACTTCTTGACACGCCGCCACAATCAAAGTTTTACCCGGGTAACGCCGGGTACCTTAAGGGGAAAGCCACTGTGAAAATTTTTTTCAGATTTTTTTTGTGCATTTTCTTAACGCTTGGAGTCTCGAGATTATACCTGCACAGTTTCAAAGTGGATTTCGAAAAATTCTGCGAGCTACGGAAGGTTTCGTATAGGTAGTGTAGCGCTTAGAACAGAGTGCACGCATAAGTAACTTGGTGTCAATCGCCCGAAAACTTTATGTTCAAAAATCCAAATGTATCTAATAAGAGGGATTATGAGCTTACATATTGTTTAGAACTAGATATAGAATCACTGGCCACGACAAGACCGTACACAGCTGCGATCTTTGAGCGGCAGAAAATAACTTCTGTCGAAACTTTAAACGCGAGTAGGGGAGACCGGGGCAAAGTGAACCCCGGGGTAAAATGAGCTTCCTTAATTTATTATTTAACAATAGAATATATTTACAAATTTGGATGACGTAATAAATGTGTGTAATACTACAATGATAATTATGCACATTCAGGTATCGAAAAATGGAAATTCATTTAAAAAATGAAAAATGAAGTTTTAGAGCCTTCCAATTGGTTTTCTTTTCAATTTAGCGTTTTGGATAAATGAGTCTTAAATGTGTTATTTTAACTCCTTTTTTTTTCTGCGTGTTTACAACATGCTTATACACATACATGTACACGCGTTTGAGAAAACATTAATCCTAACATTATTAAATAATTAATTTTCCACTGAGTATACATTCGGGGCAAAGTGGCCGGGGTAAACTGAGCTGCAAAGAAAAGATGCGCGAGTGATGTGCGCAATAACCTAACCTGTCAGCTAGCTGAGAACCACCACCGCGTGTGGTGGTTGCAGCGTTCTCGCAAATAATTCTTGTCAACATATCAGGTAATATAAATTCATATTTTTCATTACGTTAATAAATGAATTAATTTTTTTCATTACGTCAATAAATTCATTTTTTTACCTATAAATATTATAACCTTTATGTCTAGTATGCCAAAGACTTTATAGTCAATCCATCTCGAACGAGCAATGGATTCAATGCCAGGAGTGCATTAAGCATCATATTATAACATCATTATTTTTATGTGAAACCTGTCTGCTAAAAATTATTGAAGCCCAAACCTAACCCCAAAAATTTATTTAGATAGTATAAGTACTTATTTTATTAATAATTTTGTATGTATTTGTTTTAGTAATAATATGTCAGACTGTTTATGTAACCAAAGTTCCTTTAAAAACTCATTTTCTTCTGAAAATGAGTTTACACAAAGTACAAAGTTTCAAAGTACAAATTATTAATGTTAAACTTGTATTAATGAAATATATTTTTGAAAAAATAGTTTAAATAGTTTAAAACTTCTAATAAAGTTAATTTTATAATTATATATCTTTCATTAAAACACGTATTTTATTTCTGCTCACTTTACCCCAGATAGTAGCTCACTTTACCCCATATATGGGGTAAAGTGGTCGATTTTGCATTTTTTTCTCAAACTGAATTTTAATATACTTCGAGTTTATTTTAACTATTGCTATTCGGCATTTATCAATAGTAATGTTCAAATTATATTATAAATCTATTTCCACACATTTTTATTGAACGGAAAAAATTTTATTCGACTTCAAACTTTTTTCGGGTCACTTTGCCCCGGTCTCCCCTATCTCGAAACGGCATTTTTCAAACGGGCGCATTAATAACTGAGTCAATTTTTATTGGATTCACTTGAAATTTTCAGGGAACATTCGTAATACAATTATCTTCAGTTAAGCGTACCAGTTTTTTGATGAAATAATTCATTTAATTGTAATATTGAAAAAACATGTTGATTTTTTATACTTTTTATTCCAGATTTATTCTTAAGTCCGCCATTCCTTCAAAAATGAATATTTTTTTAAATCTGTACGCTTAACTGAAGGTATTGTAATATACTTTAAGAAACCGTTCCAATTTTTCAATTCGGAGCAAATGGTGGAGAGTTACACGTGCGCCCGTTTTGTAATTTTTTTTCTCGCATAGCCTAACGTTATTGTAAGCTGTGGCCATACTACCGAAAAAATTTCAAACTGAGAGCATAAAATTTTAGTTAAATATATGTATTTTCAGTTGGTAATGAAGATTTTTCGTAGAAAGTTATATTTCATTCTAAAAGAATGTCTTGAAAATAGCCTTTATTTTCGACCGTCACAATAGCTTCCCCCTTTAACCTAGTGACAAATATAAGTCTACACTCTTCTAATTATTAAAGATCAAGCTCTGTGGAAGATCTTTCCTTGTATCGCGATTCCCAGTGTCAACGCATCACGCGCAGTATACGAAGAGCAACGAAATGACAAGCCGTTTGGAGAGCGCCGAGAGCATTCGTCGCATGCTCTTCCTGTAGGCGTGTAGAGAAGTAAGAGAACGCGTTCCCGTGTCTGCCAGATGTCTAAATGTTGACAAGCCCCAGCGAACAGCTAATAGCCGTTTAATAAGATTACGTCTCCGAGTGGACGGAGTTGACGTGGCCGAAACGTGCTCACCCTGGTCCCCATCTGTACTCCTACGACCTCGTTTTACGAGCACCAGGAACACGCGTTACTCGTGGACACACAAGCCCCATGGCTGGGCACTGTCGGCCTCGTAAGAGATTGGCCATCTCGACGCGTCTCGTGCGATTTTTCGCGGTGGATGCCGGCCTCTCCACCTCCTGTGTCAATAACGTTCATCGCCTTCGACTAATCTCTGGCTGATGCCTTCTCTGACACGCCGCACCAGAGTATGGTACATGGTTCAAGGTACTAACACCCATGGGTGTGATGGAATGTTCGTGAAATATGGTTGAAGGAAAAGATTCGAGGATTTGTAGACGAAAGAATTTGACTTTGGAACCTTAGATAAGACTGAGCGTAGGATACTGTGCCTTTCTTGTTGACATTTGTGGGGTTACCCATTTATGGTCCACGTAAAGAAACCAAACGGCACAGTTTGTACACGGAGCAGTAGATAACGAAATCTGCAAGTAATATTCGTCTAAACTACAACGTAGGTACCGCGATGGTACGCCGAGGCGGCGATGCCTGGCACAGGCTACACCTGGGAGGTACAACTCGTACCTGGAAAGGTTAGCAGAGCTAGCTTAGAGCCATATTCACTACAATGTTCGAAACGAAACCAATTACACTGGCCTGTCAGTGTCTACCGCGGCATCGCGCACAGCCCCCGGTCCCACTCTTCAACCGACACGACGTCCGAGTCCCGCTCGTGAACGAGTCTCTTCCCAACACGCCTAAAAGCAACAAGCTTCCCCGCCATGTCACGCCAAGGCCTGCAATTACTCCATTCACCACAAACAACTGGCCGCGAAGCGAGCTTCCGATACGTACAGCCTCGCAACGGACCATTCGGTGGTTCCGGTATAAATGAGCAAGAAGGGCAGTGGCGTTAATCTCTAAAAGTAAGTTTCAAGATGACCCGGACTTTCTCACAAACTGTTGATTAGCGAACGCCGCGCGATTAGCGGAATCGAGGCAGAAAATTGGAGGCAAATTGGTGACTCGAAGCTCGTGTACTCCCCCTTGTGAGAATCGACGCAGCGCTGGGCCCCACGAGCATAGTAGGGAACACCTCGCCGTGGCCATTTGCATTCTTATTTTCGCCGGTGAGCGGTTTCACGGGCAATATCGCGAAATTTATCGGGGTGCGATTTGCGATGATATTTTACGCGTCGGGGGCCGGTGCCTGGCCCACCCATGGCGGGGCCCTCGACGTCACCCCATACGTTTGGCCCCCGTGGAAGAACGCCGAGGGAGCAGGCGTCGAAGGTGGCGGAGGACGGCGGAGACGCGCAACCATAACCTCGCTATTATTCTGGTATTTATACCAGTACGCCCGCTGCTCTCGGCCACCTAAATCTTCTTAATACGCGCCGGTTAGTGCACTTTATTAAACCCCGCGTGCACGCGCGCGATCCAGCCCCCCTTCGCCGTCCGTCCTCCCGGTTCCTTCGTTTTTTCGATGCCGGGAGGGGTGGCCAGGGGAGCACCGCGGGATGTCGAATTACTTGCACGGCCCGTGGGCCCCTGGCCTCAGGCCCAATAAGAAACCGAGTTGAGGGACACTTTTACCGATACGGTATATTAAATCCGACGTAATAACCCCGGGGGGAGGTGACACGCCGATGGGGAGGGACCATTTTAATTGTAGTCGAATTTGCATTCCTTTGTATCCCGAAATATGCCTCAAGTTTTTACTCGACAACCCTGTATAACGCTTCAGGTATTCTTGACACCAGCGTTGCAATCGAGCTTCAATATTAAAAGTACATACTTACCTGGGAACACCATCTTTCGTTTAATCAGTTTTAATATCCCCGTGGAATTAATCGATAACCCCGGAGACGGAATGGTTACACGGATTCTGACGCTACGGACAAGTCCTCATCCTTGAAGAAGATGCGACGAGGCGTCCGATAAGTTATGAACTATTCAACCCTAAGCAAACGATTACGGAAAAAGTTTACTGCAACCGCCGGAGTGCTTCCTCCTCTATATTGGCACAAAGTAAGGCTGCAATTTCTCGTTGTAGATCTCGAACGACGAAGCTCTCGCGGTAACGAGGGTCGCGGATTCGCGCTCGGACTTGACCCCAGCCTCGCGAGGATCAAAGAGGTATTCTCTCAGTGGGGATTTCGCGTCCATACGGGCGTCAGAGGTGCAAGATAGCAGACCGCGGTGGCATTAAAGTCGATAATTTACTGCCTTTTAAGGAACTCTCGCTGCAGCCCGCCTATTATCCGCTTCTGATCGTCGCGCTTCACCGTCTTTTTTTCCGGGACAAATGAGCTCGCTTCCACGGAGACGCCGCGCTTTTATTCGGCATCCCTGCAGCCGCTGGTATTTGTCCATTTTACGCAAACAAGAATCCCGCCAACCATTCTCGTCCACTATCCAACGTTCTCCCGTTTCCTTCGTATTTACCATGATAATGCTCCGCAAACGATTCCATTCCACCTTTCTCACAGTAATGTATCGTTGGTCCCCGATCCACCAGGGAAAAACTTGCGTATATACTTCTTCTCTGCACTCTCACCTGCTCTAATTTCAAACCTACTCTCAATACCCTCGCCCTTGCTTCTCCATTTCTCTCAGACATCCCACTGCATCTCCATCTGCAATCAAACCTCCTCCAACAGGTTACCACGCGGATGCATTCGCTACCCAATACAAACTTGCATCTTATGGTCTGCCTCGGCATCGCCATTACTTCCCACCTTTTTCTATTGCTACTTCTCTACACTCGACTGCTCCGATCAGAAGTGCATCCAGCGGATTTTCGATCCACCTCGAGAGGCGGAGCCGTCTCATTTGCATACGCGCGGCTTGACCCGAGTCACCTAAAAGCGCTCGACGACCCGGTCGGCCTTATAAAATGTTTCCACGCAGTAGAGGCGACCTTCCCTCCATCTTCCTGTTCTGCTTTACTCTTTCCTCTGCTCGCCTCGCCTCTTCGGCCCACGGAGAGCGTCGGCTCGGCTTGCCGCCGGGTGATTGCCAGCCGAAATTTATACTGTCGCAAATTCTGCGGAATCGCCGCTACGTGCACGAGCATCGACAAAACGGTCGCGGGCCAGATTTATATAAAATTGTAATGCGCGCGCGCGCTCCTGTAACGAGCAGAACCATAAGCCCACCAGGAACGGAGATGGACGTTTAAATGGGCGACTTTTATAGCGGCGACCGCATCGTGGATCGTTATACTTGCCGGGATTTATAGATTTACTTGGCCCTTGGCGAGCGCGCCCGGTAGTTTAGGGCGCTTTTAGGGCGAGGCGAGTAACGATGGACTTAAAGTCCATCGTTTAACGACCGTTTTAAATTCGCTCGCTCGCGCCCCTCTGGGTTACGTTCTTGCAAAGTGTGTTTACTTATCAGCCGCGCGTCGCGTCAAAAAATACTCCCCTGGAAGCTCGCTCCGACTCCTTCGATCCGTTTCCTCGTGCTCCTTTTTATCCTCTCCTCCCGAGAAACTCCGAGGCATAGCTGTCTCCTTAAATTTCACGGGAAAGTTCGATCGCAACGTTCCCGGTTTAATTTCCTTCATTTTTCACTGGCCGAAGAATCGTATCGCGAGGTAATTTACATTAATTCCCGAGCGTAAAGTTTCGACGAGGTTTACGACCGCCGGGGCAATTGCCGCGGAATATACTGCGCCGTTTTTTGCCGGGTTTCATGTAAATTAACGCGAGATGTACTCTGGAAACGGCGCGAGTAATGGGGGAGGTCGTTGGGGGAACGATCCGAGTTAAATTCTGGTAATTGTTAGCCAGTTACGCGGTTGCTTGTCAATTTGCCTCCTAGTGGGTAGCTCTCCGAGTTACTCGAATCATGCCACGATTATAATGTCGTGAATCAGTGGCGGGGAGCCTCTGGTGAATTCGATGCAAGAGTGGCGATATTGTCGTCAAGTTTAAGTGGAGGTTCCGGTCTACAAATCGATTTGTTTTTCTTTCACTTTTCGAATCTTCAACTTTATAGAAATACGTGTTTAAAAGGATTTTTTGAAATTCGTATAATTCCCAAAGTTACAGGCTTTTGGGTAGCGGCAAATGCATGGGTAACACCCGATCACTCGGCACTCGCGTAAAACTTTAAACGCGTTTTTCTCGAAACAGTGTTCTTAAAATCGGTGGAACCTGTATCTCTAAAAGTTATTATCCAATTCGAATGAAACTTCTTTTTATTTAAAGAATACATATACTTACTTCTGGCTCATGAACAAACAAGTAAAATTTTAAAAAGAATTGAAAAGTTGTAATTTTTAAAAGCGTTGAAAGGACGAAAAATATACGAGAAGGTGATTTCAAAATTCAAGTGTTCTTATTTTCTGAAAAATGTCATTTTTGTCATTTTTACTGCTCAGTCCACGAGCGAGTTCCATGCCCATTAATAATCTGACATTGTTTCTTATTTCAGACCAATGCTAGACCAGGTGCTATAGGTTTCACCGATTTGGACGAATTTTTTGACGCCAATGCAAAAAGTCCCATTAAATTATATGTAGTAGTTTACCTTCAATTAATTCCTAAATATCACCTAAACATTTTTATGGGTTCCAGACCGGAACAGCCCTATAAAGTAGATACTAAATCGCCATGTTTCTCTACCTTTCTGCTCCCTCAATGTAACCAACGCTTTTTATCAATGAAGCTTGCTATCAGTCCTCGTTTTCTCATTAAAATTTTCAAAGCCACCACCTCGACAGTACGAATCCCACCGATAATTGCAACCCCGCATCTCCCTGCCGTGCATCACGTCGACGCTTCGTTTCCGCCGTTATTCCCCCGGAAATGACTCGCGGTGCCCCGGCCACGGGAACGTCCCGATGAATATCGCGTACGAAGGGGATGGGGCGCGTGGAAGGGGTGGGTAAGCCGGGTACAGGAAGAGCTCGCTCCTCCTCGATAGTAGGAGGAATAGGCAAGGGGCCACGTACGTGGAGCCGCGGCGGGCACGGGCAGGCACGAACGAGCGAGAGACAGCGTCGTAATCACATTACCGCGATTTTTCCGCGACGACCGGCTATTAATTCCGCGGGTGTACATATATGCCCCGCCGCGGAAGAAGAAGCGGACGAGGCGGACGAGGAAGAGGAACAAGAAGAGTACGAAGAATACCGTGGGGGGGAATAAGAAAAGTACGTGGAACACGAACAACGAGCAGAAGAAGAGGAGAGAAGCGTAGAGGACGGAGACGGGGGAGGGGGGGGGGCAAGAACCAGGAGGAAGAAGAGGATGAAGAAGGAGACGAAGAAGAGCTGGCTATAGGCCTGGGACCCCACCTAAGCATCTCAACGCGGCCCCTAAGCATCGGTGTGCGGGTGTGGCGAATACGTGCCGGGGTCGGCGGGTCGGACCTCGATGGACCCCTGCACCCCTGGAACCTGGATCTTCGTGCCCGTGAACGCACGCAGCTACGGCGCGTACGAGCCGACTCGCGGGGCTCACGCTCGTCCACACAGCGGAGTAGTGGGCGCGTGTGCGCGCCAGGCCACGGACGGAGCAGCACACGCACGAGCGGGTGGATGAGCGCGAATAGACATAGGCGTGGGAGAGTTCATTCAGCGAAGATACTATCGCCGATTTTATTTCTAGGCGGATATATCTATGCCCGTTAACCGAGAGAGGAGCGACCAACGGGATGTTCCTCCGAGCGATGCTCGATGCACCGCCAGCAGTATCCTGGGCTACGACGATGCCGGAGCCGAGCCCCCTCGCCACGAGGGATTTAAATTAGAAAGATAATTTTCTATTAGTCGCGCGTGATAAACGCGCCGTTGTTCCGCGCGGGCCGAGTACCAACCCGCGCCCCTGCCCTCCTCCCCATTGCCGATCTTTTTTTTCCCCGGGGAACAGCGAGCTTTCGTGGCTGATTTTATCTAGCCGTGCGTGACGGAGTTATTGGAGATCCTTGCGTAATCGCGAGCCCGTCGTTGTTACGTGTCGGATAGTACGTATGGAATTCTTGCGCTTCTCGGGGACTGAATCGCTGGGGATTATGATCGTGATGCTGCTTTCAATTGCAACGCTGTGCGAACTGTGAGGGATCGGTGGATTGGCAAACAGCGAGGCTTTTCTCGCGCTGGAGTGCGTCAATGATCGATTCACCGTGGAGGACTGGGTTCGTTGAAAATCAGAGTGATTGTTGGCGTTGAGAACTTGTTTGCGAAATTGGATAGGGGATCTGTTTTGACACGAAGATACCTCTGTCGTGGAGAAAGTCTAGCTAGCGTGCGATATTGTCCCTTCAGAAATTCTTGGAACCTTCACGCCGACGATTCGAGAAAATCACTTTCCAAGGGAAATATCCGTCGGCGAGGTGGAAACTTTGTTCCGAGGAAATCACAGAGTGGGTACGGCAATGAGAACGCGGACCGCTACCGCAAATTCAACGAGCACGATTCGTATGAATTATGCGTAGATAGGAGGGAAGAAGCTGGCCATCTATTGTCCGCGGAAATCTAGCGGCAGCTCGCTGGCTTTTCGCCGACGGACCAAACATTCGCCGCGTCCCAGTCTCTTAATAGTATCGAAATTACTAGTTAGACGCATAATCGAGTTATAAGTTTTGCTGCGAATGATGAAGGTGGATGCCACGGCCGATCATGCGAGGGGCCCCACCGCGGCTAATGAAAACGAAACCCCTTCGAGGCGCTCGGTACCTCCTTCCGGGCGAGGGCGCCTATCTCTTCGTGGCTACTGTGAGAAGCTATTCCCGCTGTTCCCTGCAATTTTACATGCGCCGCGGCGAACCAATCCCTCGCGCAATCTTTCGAACATTTTCAGCAAAACTTCAATCCACCTCGGCAAAAAGTCTGAGATTTATACGAATCTTTTGATACCACAATGCTTCGAGGGCTCGTAGCGTTGACTTATTGTTAGAAGGCTGACGATATTGGTATTCCAGTATTGGAATCACTAATACATCTTCGGTATAGTGATGCGAGAGTACAATGGAGGAACTCGCAGCAAGAAGGTGCAGCTCCATTGGCGACAGTTTATGAGTTATGACGTGTAATATGTGTAAAAAAAAATCCACACCACTGGTGTTTCGCGATACAAGTGCTCAAGTTTTGAAAAATTCGCCAAAATATAAATAAAAACTCAGTACTTAGGTAATTATTATTTATCATGTGAAGATATATATTTTTCAATTAGTGTTCTCTTTTCAATGTTAACCCTTCGTGGTCACACTGGGTGTATCGCACCCCGGGCAATTTTCTTCCAGAAGTACATGTCTTCCCCAAGATTTCAGTAAATATTTAGACCTTAATATTAAAATTTCAAAATGTGGCGAATTTTAACAAAAAAGTCGCTTTGTTTCACAACCATTTTTTTCAACTACAAAGTTCCTTCATTTCAAAATTTTCATTTCTAGAAAAGGGCTCGGTATTGGAGCATTACGAATGTACAATTTTATCGCTGAAAATTTAAAAAATTCAACAATTCAAAAATGACACTGAGGGGAACCCTATGCCACCAATTCATGATTATAAGAAGGTGTAACCACGAAGGATTAAGTCAAAGCAATAATTATATGAACAGTTTTTTCTAATTTACTCGAAGTTGACGAAGCTGCACCCTTCTTGCTGCAAAGTCTTAAATTCCAAATAACCTCAAACAGTATCAATCCCAAAAAATCCAAAGGCTGAATGCCTAAAAGAATCTTCCCCCAATCGTTAATTACGATTCAAGCGACACGCGCATTCGTAGGTACATCGCCACATGGATGTCACTCGCGGCCTCGACTTCCTGTCGAGGCACGGAAGGCCCTTGCACAATGCTGGTCCGCGAGGGCGAGCGAGAGATGCCACGGAGATTTTAGCGGTAAGAGGCACGGCATAAAGAAGAGCATTATGCCTGGCGTATAATGCAGCCACGTAACGGCCGATCGAGGGGGATCTTGGATCGATCGCCGATCGTTTGATCATGGTGGCGGTGCCGATATCGTGCGGCGGTGGCGGGGATCATCGCGCCGGGGCGAGAGGAGCGGAGACCTTTTAAAAGCGCACAGAGAACGCTCCAACGGGCTAATTGTGCGATATTGTGCACCGACAATGCTCTAATGAAGCATTGTCCATGGGTCGGGCCGGCGATCGTGGTGTCGCTCGGCCGTGTTTTTTTCCCCCTCCCCCTTTATCCGCGCGGGCAGCACGGGACACGGAAAGCGAACGTGTTCTCCGCGGAACGGTACGATAGAGGCGAGGCTTAAAGCCGATGCACAGGGGACGCCATCGACGTACCGTCATCTGCCGGACGTGACGGGATTTCTGGCGAGGTCAGAGATCGTTCGTGGATATTCTAATAAGTGGACGCGATGAAACAACGAGCCTTTGTTGCCGTGATCCGGCGCTGATACCGCGACGGATCAGTGTTTGTTAGAGTTAGAGTTTGAGAGGAAAGCAGTGTGGCGTCATGTGCGAGATTCTGGAGGGAAGACTTTCGAAGATAGTGTTCCGTTGAGGACTTTGGGATCAATGAGTGTAACACTGGAGTGTGCTCGTTTTCTGTGACTGAGGTCGAGGCCAGATATATTGGCCGGTGAGTTTCGTGAGGGATATTCTCCCACCATACAGTTTGCCTGCCTCGGTGCTCCTTTTCTGAACGTTTTCTGACTCGCTCTCGCCTTCGCAGAACAAGAGTGAGCCAGAAGTGGTGGGGATGGTGTCAAGCTTCTGGCGTGTAGGCCAAACCGAGCTGTCAGCGTAGAAATACACAAGTCAGAATAGGTTTGCGTTAGCTCCGAAAAAATTCAGGAGTTTTATTGGTCGGAACATTGATTCTTTCTTGATAGCTTCATCTCGTATTGGTCTACGCATAGCTTTGTAACGCACACAATTATTACGCTAAGAATAAATGACAGCCAAACGGCTAAGTTCAGGCAGAGCCGAGCAGCGTTCACGTTACCCCACCATACCCTTCGGGGGCCTCGCAACTCCAACTGACAAATCCACTATCGTCAGATGGTGGTGGCTGATTTCTCCTCGATCGCTGTTCGCGAAAACGAATTCACCGGCCAATATATCTGGCCCCGACCTTAGTGTGACTTTTTGAAAGAAATTTAGAGTACTGGCATCGAGCAACATTATTGATGGAAAATTGTGAAGGCATTCGACGTTTGGGGAGTTGGTTAGGCGGCTGCCCAGTATGCAGAGGACCCGTAGATCTTGGGTTCGATTCCCACCGCCCGAGGTTCTGTTTTTCACCTAGAATTTATTTCTCGGAGTACGCGTTCCATTTAAGAACAGAGATCAGCCTCGAGAGAAATCCGCCTCTTTCCGAAGTTATTTGATTCAACATTCCATCCATCCTCCGCAGAAAACATTTCCGGATTTCCAAGCAGCCCGTGTACTTTCCATCGACGCACACCGCCTGCACTGTCCACGTTTCCGCGATAACGTCATCCGTCGACTGTCCACAGGCGGAAGAATGCAAGTAAGCGCGCGGCATGCTCCAACGAAGAGGAAATCAGCGTGGCCGTGTAACGCGGGAAGAAACGACCTCGCGAGGGATCGAGATTCGAGCATGTCGTTAAACTCTCAAATGGATTCTTCCTCCGACATAAGGCACGTTCATGAGGGAATACAGGGTGTAACAGCAAATGGGACACACTTCAGGGATGAACGCATCCGCGCAGAAACAACAAAGCAGCTCCATAGTAGCATGTGCCTGATTCCGCTAGCTTTATGTTCTAACCGGACTTCCAAGATTTCCAACTAATTCCACTCGACCGCTTTGTGCCGCGGTTCTCTTGTCAAGAGTACAACGCGCTGGAGATTCCCAGTAGCGTTTGAAGCGATAATGACGAGTTATTCTAATCGAGAAGTGGCAGGCGCGCACTCGACGCGCGGGCCTGCCGAGTATAACGCGGCGCAAGCAACATTTCCCAACGGACGTCTGTCAAATAAAAAATCAACGACCAGACTGTTACAGGCTCGTATTGAGATGCAAAGTGACGATTCTGAGCGCTTGCCTCTGAAGACGGGGAAACGGCCGTGGGTTTGAAACAAGGGGAAGTTGGACATGTGTCCGGACCAGGCGATCCTATTGATTCGTGATGTCCCAGGTGTTGCTGGTGCAGATACTTGGTGCAGGATCAGCCCTTTCGTCACGACATAGTCCCGTGCTAATGAAAATTCCGGTAAAGCATAGGTATATACGCGGAGGGGAGCTCGGGTGGAATGCGGTCCAATTAGAAGACGGTTGCCACGGTCGCCTCCTACGACCCGAAGGGGGAGAGAATTGGTTTATTACGTCGAAGGTGAAGATACGGTTCTCCCACTAATGGTGATTTCGTTTCACCGTCTCACCACTGTTCCCCAGTTCCCGTGTATATTGTGCTCGCTATCTTCTTTATAAGGCTCCGGGGCTCTTCTCTCACCTCGTACATCCTCGCTTTTCCCTCCCGCGGGCCTCTTCCTCCAAAGTTCCCCCCTGTTGCCGCCGCTAACGAATCAATTCGATGTTGATTAATGTACGCCTCCAGTCCTCCTCCAATTACGTAAGAGTTATTACCCGATTGGCCATCGGTCGCTCTGCTGATTATACGTCTTTTCCTGGATACCGCTAACACCCAGGATCCAGCGTTTTCCCCACTCACGCGAGACCGCGGTATCTTGCGTATCTGTTCTACTGAGAGTCGCGTATGTACCTGGGTATGTAGTTCCAGGCATCTTTATCGGCCGATGGAGGACTCGGTACAGAGAGCTCCATGACCAAGATTTATGGGTCTTCCCGTGGACGGTTAATTAATACGGACCGTCCGCTTGCTGCTTTCTTTCGCGCGACTTCAGAAGTTCCACAAATTTCAATTCAGAGTTCTTCCTGGATACGAATCCTGTATCATGCACCAGGAGATCGATAGTCCTCTTCTCCGTTTTCAAACACGACTCAGGGTTTCAGGCTAGACGCAGGAAAATTTAGATACCAGTGGAAATGTTTCGCAATTGATTTAATCGACGTTATTAGCCGCCATTATTCCCTCAGCTGACTCGGATAACGCAAAAAGAGGAGGAGGCTGGATGATGTGGCTGGAAATATCTCGAGCCCTCGATATCCCGATCGGAAGCGACGGACGAGAGTTCCTCGAAGCAATTAACGCGAACCGTGGATCCAGCGTGGCGGCGGGGGAGGAAGGATCGCTGGAACGCGGCTCGTCCTCGAAAAGCTTTTAAACGATCACGAGGAAGGAAGAGACGGTGAACCTGTCAGTCACGTCGCGGCGGAGATGAGCAGCACCCACTTCTTCGGGGCCGCTGCTGCTCTTCCGAGTGCGCTGCGTGCCAGGACCCCGGTGGGAGGTGAGAGGTTAGGCAAACACGAGCTTATCTGATGGCCCGTCAGCGGCTCACCGACCCTTCTGCGGCCAGCACCAGACCTTCTGGTACCCTGTAACGCATTGTCCGCGCGCTCCACGAGAACCAGTAGAGCCTTTCGAAGGTTACACGGCCAACGGGGCGGGATGAGATATCTCTTCCGTTCTGATAGATTCAATTTCCAGCCGTGTCACTCCCCTGGCCACGGGGTTTGGAGATCGGCTGGTTCGAGAGGGTTGCCCTCGGCCGACATAATGACTTCAACCTGGACGACCCTCTCAAGTCAGTGCCAGAGGTGCGGTGCGAATACAAAAGTGGAATGCATCTGTAGGTGATCGGTCACAAGTGTGGGATTCTAGCGCCCTCCTTTCTGTTTTTCATGAACAGTACAGTGTCTCGAAAATCTACAGACTCTTAAACTCAGAAGAATGCTTCAGCAGACCTGGCCTAGAAACCCGTAACAAAGCACCCTCTCTAAAGGTAAGTTTTCCTATACGCGACTGGACGCAAGAATTTCAAAGTCGATTTTCTCGAAAATGAAGCGCAATATCAACAAATTTTATTCCTTTTCCTCGACTTATTTACTTGTTGTGAGTCGAAAAGAATCGGTACCATTTTTTGATACCGCGCTTTATTTTCAAGAAAATCGGCTTTGAAGGAAAACCTACTTTAAGGGGCCGAAGATCTGAATCACAATTCGTGTTTCCAGAGAGCTCATCAGTTCCAGCCAAGAGGAGTGCATATGCTCTCGACAGGTACACCTACTTGCCCGCTCGACTCCTGTGATCGATACCCACCTCGAAATAGCCACATGGTACCAATATCGAGGCGATTCCATTCGATCCCAATAACCAGAGCTTCTCTAAACTCTCCACTGTCCCATCCATCGCGCGTTTCTCCACGGGTACCACATATATTCGGTGTTGGATCACATAAGCCCGGGTACACGTGTTAAAGACCGCTAGTTGGGCCTCAGCAAGGGGCGGTGTCTAAGCAACCGTAAGTGCTTAATACTCTTTCCATCGAACGGCCGTTTGAGCCGAGGGGAAGAGGAGGCGGGTCGGGCGGTCGTTTCCCTTGACGACTCTATCTGGACGCGGGTTCCCCGGGCGTCCTAGAAAGCATCGCGACGACGGCGTTACACGAACCGCGGAGCGTGTTGCCGCGGCCACGGCCACGGCCACGGCCGAGCAAAATCTCTCGCCATAAATTGGAGCCCCCGGTGCCGTAATTGAGACGGCTCTATCGGCCGTCCGCTAAATCCAAAGTATCCCATCCACCATCCGCCGCGACCCCGGCGTGACTTACTAACGCTGCACGCGTCCCCCCGCCTCGCGAGCGTGGTGTACACGCGGCATCCTCGCCCCGGCGCGGCGGATCGGACGAGGATGCATTAACAAATTAATTCCGCCGCTATCTCGCTCCCTCTCCATCATCCTGACTCGGCGCAGCGCGCTGTACAAGCGGCTGGGATCGCCGGGCGCAGCGAAATTCCGGGAAGACGCCGACGTGGCCGGTGCTCGTCGACGAAATTTACGCGTGCCGCATAAATACGCGATGTGATCATCGCCGCGGCTCTGATTCAGGGGGTGTGTGTTGGCATTCCCCTCGGCCGCTTAAGACAAGCGACCGTGCCGATTTAGGATCCAATCGGCCGAGTTTATGCGAGCTTCGCAGCTGGGCGCACGGACGGTCTTATTTCACGGTAACGTTATTACGCGGGCGAGCGGGGCTGATCGTACGCGAGCGTGTACGGGGCCGCGGCGTACAACCGACGCGTTATCCCGGCGCGGAGAGAGCTCCGCTCACAGGGTGTCCCGGGGAACCGACGACAGCGGGGTCGATGGGGGTCACGTGGCCCCGGGGAATGGCTTCTTCAATTATCTGGGCTCGTCTTTTGCGGGGAAAATACGGAAATTGGACACAGCTAAGCTCAGCTGTTGGAAACCATCCGAGATATATCCTCCCCGACGTCTTTAACATGAACGAAACAGCTGCTTCGTGGGTGTATTAGGATTATCCTCCTTGCTGACCTTGTTGGTCGTGTTTAACAGTGCTTTATTAGCGAGAAGATTAGAAGACTTCTCGCGATCGAAGCTGCGTAGTACATGGAAGGTAGGCAGTGATCGGTTGTCGCGTGAGTTTCGGACACCCCGTAGATCCACGAGGATCAGGCTGGCAGCGTCCCGCTCGAAGATAGGCTTGTTCGGTAATTAGGCGGTCGGAAGGTGGCCGCGGGGGGTCCGTTTCGCCTCGAGCTGGATCGCGTGGGCGTGCGCTACGTGAGCGGCTTAAAATGTTGCTGGCGAAATTGACGGGGACTCTCTAATTAGGCGCGCGACCGGCCGCTTCCACCGATTCTCACTCGATCTCCCTCGCCTTTTTCACCCGGCCAGTTACGGATTTCCGCTAAACCCATTCGCGATCTCCCGCAAATTGGCGCGAATTTCAGCCGGCTCGCGTAAAGACGCGCCGCTGGATCGATGCCGGTGAAACGAGTCCTCTGTTTGATGCCTGTATACCTTGGCGAGGGGCAAACGAACCGATCCTTCTCACCTAGCTATCGGCAGAGTCAATAGTCCGTGTGCAGTTCGTACGGTTCGAGCGAGATCTGTGAAATTTCCCAGGTCTTAAAATAGCCGGACAGTTTACGATTCGACCGATTTCAGTGACCTATATCGGCAAGATAGAGCGTGGAGATTTGTAATTAACACCCTGTGGCTTCTTCTTTCTCCCAAAGTGTACGCGTGATTAATTACTCAACGATTTAAAAACTTCACACCTTGATCACTGTAGAACAGACCCTCTAAATACTCGCGAAGCATAAGGGCGAAGCGGTGGAGCAGCCCCGCGATTCGGAGGGTATCAGGGGACCCCGATGGCGGCGCAACTCGATCGTTCCTCGCGGGAGGGTGAAAGGGCATCTCGTTATGTAAAAGGGCGGTCCAAATACCGAGCAAATTGGCACGACTCCCACACTATCATCGGTTGTCTCGCGTGCGAGGAAGGTGAACCGTGGAGGGACCGAGATCCGCTCGGAAACGAAGCGTATTATAACGAGCCCCCTTCGAACCGTGCCCCACGCCGTGCGTGCGTCATTATATATTACGTTACGCTTACGCGTATGTAATTGCGAGCATCGCGTCCACGAAAGCATTTGATTTATGTCTTCATACGAGAGAGATGTTCGCCAGCGCGTGGGCAGCGGGTCTCGGGGACCTGCCTCTCTCTCTCTCTCTCTCTTTCCCTCCCGTCTGGCGACCGTTGCCCGCCTTTCTGTCGAACGAGGATATCCATACACAGTCGTCTTCTCTGTGTCTTCGCTTGGGCTGGTCACGTTGATTATAATTACGATATAACTTAATACACTCGCGCCTCGTTTGTAAACTGCACGAACGGCTTGGAGGTGCAAGCTCGATTATTCTGTGGAATATATAAAAATAACGAGTGCTGCGTTTGTAAAGAAACCCAATGTAAAATTTGCGGAAAGTGGGTCAATGAGTCATGCAGAATAAAGGGTGCATTCAATTATTTACTGTTATATGTGCCATTAATGATATTTTAATAATTGATCAAAGTTTTGTTCTCATTTCGTTAATTTTTATTAACGTGTTCCTTCCGTGACGTCTAATGTCCCATTTAAAACTACTTAAGTAGTTGAGAAAGGGATATTTTCTGTTAATATTAATGAGTTTGCAATATATTTTTATGGAAGGCCAATAACCAATTCCTATTAAGGAGGGAGGCCTACCTAGAAATTTTCTAAAAATCAATTTTTCTATTTTTCTATTTTCTTGAAGTACAACAACTTGAAAATATTCCTTGGACGTGTCAAGTTAATTCGACCAAAATTGACAAAGTAATACGCGTGCAAGTAGGTAGGGGTTCCTCGGTGTAGCGCTCAGACCCAAAACGTTAAACGGGGTTTCCTCAAAGTCAGTGACACACATAACAAAAAAATTAATGAACCGATTTAGTCGAGGCTTTGCAGGCTTATTTTAGGGTCAAAATTTTAGGGTTAGATAATTTCATATATTATCCAAAAAAAAATCGAATTTTCAATTTTGGATGATCCTGCACCAAGCCACCGTTGTCATCGCAAAGCGCCTAAGGAAGAAGGACGTCTCGGGCATCGCCTATAACTCACACACCTTTCAATACTTTTTACCACAAAAAATACTAAAATATCCGTAAGGGTGTACTCTTTCCAATAGACTGCTTAATGTTTAATAATAAAAGTTTATCAGTTTTTTTTGGAGGCCATTAAGGCCTCCCTCCTTAATGGACTTGTGCTTTAAATACCTATCATGATATTATCAGAAATGTATGCTAAATAAAATTGTCCCTTCTGTAGCACCTCTCCCCTACAACGGAGCTGGGTAATTCGAGGGAGACTATCTATTAGATGGTTAAATTGCTTGATTCTCAAAGCAGCTTAGATAATTTCCTTTCGATGAAGGAAACCGATATGACGCTATCTGCGCAAGGAGATCACGAATGACTTCATTTCTGTTACCCCAGCGAATACTTCCTCGAAGTAAACTAAAGCGCACGAGTGCTCCCCTGCTACGGATCGAAGAGAAACCACGATAACGGTCCAGGAAGCGTTTTACAACTGTTCGGCTCGTTATCTCGAAGCTTTCGACCGATCCTCGTAGCGGAGCGTCTCGCCCATGGGAGAGTGGCTCGCTCGTGGCCGATAAATCATTCCCGGATCCGATCGATCTTCGCCACCCGTCGACAAATCGGAGAGTAGACAATATGAGGCCCACAGTGGTGGAGCAGGCCCGGCCGCGGAACGACTGTACGTGGATGTTTGCCCTGCTTTAACGTCCTCCGTGTCGTCGAGACAGTCAACGTTTGCTCGGCAATTATGTAACCCCGTCAAACTGTTTCACCAAACAGTCGGAGAGCGCGCGTTCACACGGCAATATAACAGACCGGGCCGACGACAAAAGACGGGCCCGTTACAGATCTCCTTCCGCTTGTTTGACTATCTCACGGATGCCACGATAAAGCCGTCACCGATCGACGCGACAGATTCACCTGTTTGGTTCTCGCCTGCCACGATTACACCATGTGTCTCCATTCGTTAGTCTTCCCTGAGGCCTCTTTGCTACTTGGCTGTCTTTGGACAGTGCCATTCTACTTCTCTTTTAGACGATTTAAAATAGTAGTACTATTCATTAACGATTCATTAAGTCTTTTTACTTAATAATTGGGTGACAGTGATTGGTACAAGCGTTTCAACCTTTTTGGTACTACTGTCATAGCAGTAGTTGCTCATGTAGGGGAGACCGGGGCAAGTTTTTCAGTTTTAAATTTTTTTTAATTTTTGTTTGAATTAAGTAAATAACAAATAAGCTAAAATATACTTTGGTCCTTCCTCTTTAATATATTGTAAATGAAATGTTGAGAAAATATATACAAAATGAATGAGAAAATGTTATTTGGACGAAGGGAAAATGTATCAACTTACCCCACTGCGGGGCAAATTGATACTGTTCTGAGGCATATTGATATATCTGTAAAATATCCGTTTAATGAGTAAAGGATGGATGTCTGGAATATCATGGGGTGTCAATAATTCAGTTAAATACATTTTAAGGGTGTCAGTAATAGATCTCGCAATATATTTTTGAAATTGCTGAATTTATACATAAAATCGATGTTTTAAGATCCAAAAAATTTTTTCCATGAAGTAAACATAATAAACAATAATAAATAACAAGAACAACATATACTTTTAGTCTGTAAGTACAAAACTATAAGATAATGTCAGAGTCAACGCTTAAAGTGTCAGTAATTGGGTCCTCTACCCTAAGTGGATTCTCTGTGAATTCTATTGTCTGGTAGATATTTCATTAGGGGTGATTAGATTAGTGTAGGGGGACTGAATACAGAAGTGATACCAGAGGAATTGTTCATCATTGACCAATTCACGGGGATTTCCGGGTTCACACGAATCTTAGCCGAGACCGCCACGAGCGAGCAACCCGTTAACAACAAATTATATCAATTTGTTAGTGGCGCGAGACCGGATAGGTCTGCGGGGGTGGCGCGTTGCATGCGTGTTCCCGGGCCATAGATCACTTGGCCGGGTTCGCAAAGGCGTGGAAGAAAAAGGACTGAGCGTATAGCTGTGAGACTCTTGGGGCCTCGAAAAAATACGAGTCGAAACAAAAGTGGTGCCCTGGGAGGGCCATTTCGTGCTCCTATTTCGATGGCGACGCAAATATGAAAGCTTTAATAAAATTGTAGTGAAATGATCATTGTACTTTATTAATACTTTTATAAAGCTTTCCATGATGCTAGAATATTTTGATATTTAGCTCCAATTTACCTTTAACATAAGTACAAGACATTCGATTACGTTCCTAGAACCTTGAACAATTAAAAATGTCTATCGGTAAACTTTCAGAGCGACGAATTTTACAACAGGAGTAAGTCAAGCGAAGAATGAAAGAAAGCAGATGCAGGTTCTGGCCAGCGAGTGGGGAAGGGTTAACCCGAGAAATACGAGGATGAAATAGATCGCAGGTGCGTGGGTGCCCCGGCACCGGCTGTGAAAGAGCGAGGGTGTTACAAAATATGAAATTGAGCCCATTTGTTCCAGTTGCCTCTGTGAGAGGCGGCCCGACGTGCCGCAGGGAACCCCGTTTCGGGCCCCGACGTGCTCCCCACCCCCGCGTTTCCTGCTCACGACCACCTCCCGATTGCCTCACCCTGGCCTAATATCATAAATCCTTCGAGGTGTTAATACGTTCGCACACTCTTCGGTTCTTTCGCGCTGGGCACCGATCTGGCCCCACGTAGAGACGCTCTCGAGTGGACCCTTTGTGATACGTCCACCTTATTTGTCTTTCGCGGACTTCGAATCGAGCGCATGGAATGCGTGTCGTCGAAAAATGAAGAGTCTGCTAGCCGTTGGAAATAAACGAGAATGGTAATTCGAATAAAGGGGTGATGTATCGTGTATTCTAGGCTGTGTAGCCTTCGGTGCCTGTTCACTTTTAAGTGGAAACGTACATTTTAGACAGACAGCCGTGAATTCATCTCACTGCTCCAAAACCCTCCACGTAAAGCTTTCTAAAATAATGATTCTTCAGTAATGAAACTGAAAGGTTCAAAGTGCACAGAAGGGACAGAATTGGCGCGAAAATAACACGTGATCGTAGCTGGTCGTGCACCAAGAGAGCCAACGGTTCTCTCCCTCTCTCCGTGCCCCCCGAGAGTCGAGGAATTATCGCAACGCGCCGTGAAACATAATAATTAGTTCCAGTTTAGCGAGGTAATGAGCGCCGGCCTCCATTACCGACCTCATAATTGTAACCAAACCCCTATTAAAATCGACCTTATAAACGCGTGCTTCGCCTTCCCCCCTGGGGCCCGGAGCGAGTGCACGCCATGCAGGGGAACTCGCTATCTCCCTCGAATCGCATACCCAGGGCTCGCGCGATGCCCCGCGAATAACACCCTATAATTTCCGACATACTATACCGCCACGGTGTTATCCGACCTGATCCTCGTGGATCTCCGCCGATCGCTCGGTTTCGCTCGATTTCGAGATGGGAGTTCACGCGGCCTCCAACGCTTTCATCGTGGAAACGCGTGCACGGACCGGGGCCACCTATGTCCACTGCGTTCCATCGTCCATTTTTGATGACCGGTAATCGGTGGACGAAATCGAGCGGGAGATATTTACTGTGTAAAGGTTTCAGTGGTGCGCTTGGAATTTTTTATCACGACGAGTATTTCAGAGGTTTGATCAATTTTGAGTGAATAATTAACATCCTTCTGTTTGTACTACGTTGTTTGTTTGGTTTTCTATGGCAGATGCTCGAAAGCACTGTAATAGGGGTTGAGTTCAGTAATGTAGGATTATAGGGAATCGGTACCTACTATTATATTTTTCATTTTGTTTAGAATGTGATTTGTGAAGGGTGCAGATACTGTTTGGACGTGGATAGATTCCACTATATCAAAACACAAAGGGGTAAGAAAGGATGGAACGATAAATCCATTAACGAGGAGCTCGACGGAGTTCATTTAGTAACGGGGTTTGTTTTTGCCCCACGCCGGTCTACTCCGCTCGCGTACATCTCGCTAACTCTCACGACTTGTAAGTTAGTGGCCTGGGAGAGGCAAACCGAGGCTGTTAAAGATTTAGAGCCGGCCGTTAACGGTCCTTGGCAATTTGCATTCGCGACTTACGAGATCCCCGCTGTCCTCGCACTTTTTTCGCATCGTTCCCTTTGGAACCATAAATCGAGGATCGATTCGAAGGGGTGCAAAAACATTTAAATCCACCAATACACTTACAACCAGAGACAAGTAGATACAAAACACACCCACCAAGCCCGTGCACATTTTTCAATATTATAAAACACCCAAAAGCTTCGACCAATCAAGAACAAAACTTAAAACTCCCAAGAGCGCTCCACTTCAAACGATCGCGACTCCCTCGAGCAGATCAAATAATTAATACCATCGCGGCCGCGATCACAACCGAGCGTTTAATCGCGATCTATCGGCCGGTGGATCTTCACGGGGGAAGGCGCGTTTCACCGGTGCGTAACGAGCCGTCTCGCGTGCGAGCCGCGCGCGTCCGAGTTCCATAATTTATGCGCCGCGCTATCGCCGCGCATAAATTAATACCGTGTAATACGCGTCCCGCGAACAGCGTCCCGATGCCGGCCGCGGCGGAACGAAGGGAGATCGGATCGAGATGCTCGCTCGGGCTGACGATCGTCAAGCCTGCTCTCGCGGATGTTCGTCGAGCTTCGTGCCGAACGTTCATCGGTTCGCGCCGACTTCCCAACGATTAATTATTGTCCGTGGCACCTCTTGACGTCTTCACTAGCGTCCACCGTCGCGAAACTTTCTCGCGAGCCGCTCCACTCGCGAGATCGCCACGATCGCCTCCATAGATCGTCCCTTTAGCGACGAATCGGTAGCGAGGACCATACAGAATCTCGAGACTAGGCTTCCAAGGGTACCACTAGGACAATAAGTGTTCCACCAGGGTAGGGACATACGATTCACTGGCAATAGACGACGAGGAAGGGTCGAGGGTCATCCTCGATCCTCGCAGATAAGAGCCCGAGCCGCGATTTAACCGCGAGCGGCGAGCTTCAAAGAGGCGCGTACCGCTCGCGTGAATTTCCGATCCGGATTATATTAAGATAAAGGCCGCGAGGGGCGTAGCTGCCCGGCGCCGACGTCGAACTCGTTACAATTTCGGAAAGGCGGAAAGAGATCGCGATCGAGGATAGCCAGTCGATTCTCGGTCGATTCAGCGCGGCGCTGGAGATACTCCGCCGATTGCGATGTATTTCTTTATATTCGCTGCGGGAATATCGTGGGTGAGATATCGGGGGGATTAATTGGAATTTCTAAGGTGAAGTTGTGGTTGTTTCGTTGGCATTGACAGTGGGGAACAAGAGAACACTGAGTGTACAATTCCATTTCAAATGGAAACTCAATAAAAAGCAGTTCGTCAACGAAGTGGAGAATTATAAATATGGCACGAGCAGGCAAACCCTCTAATATCATTCCAGATACCTCAACTTCAAATCCCCAGTCTCTCACATCTCTCCCCTCTACGCAATACTAAAGAGAAAATCCTCCTCTAGGAGGATCCCGTCGAATCCACCTTTCCACCGTTCGACCGCGAGGCGCGTCTTCCCCAAGCCCGATCGTAATTACCCGCTCGACCAGTCGTTTCGCAAGAGGCGTGCAACGCGTCCGTCTTCTACCGGGTTCACGATTACCAGCGCGAGATTAGGAACGAACCCGTTCTTCTACCAGTGTTACGAGATTCGCGGAGGGATCGCGAGAGATCCGAGCGGTCGCCTTCGTTACACGCTGCGGCGGTGAAGGACGGACCTGCGGCTGTTCCTGATTGGCACGGCTCGATCCACTTTACAAGAGGGTCCGCGGCGCGGCGTGAGCCGAGATAAAAGGCCGATTTTACGGGGCCTCGCGGAACTGTACGGTGCCGTTCCTGAGCCATCCCGCGGCCTGATCGAGGAAGGTATAAAGGGTGCCGACGGGCATTGTCTGGCGTTTAGTGCTGGCCCGACCTTTGCTACATGTATCGCGGACCCCTCGGCATCCCGATGGGCTTCTTAAATGTTCTTCTCTCCCGCTCCACGGACCAGCTCTCGCGTTTCGCAGCCGGGTCGTAATACCCGCGCTTACGACTCTGCGTCTCGCACCTCACTGATCGGTGACCAAAGTGTGCGCACTCCTTTTGTACACTCGAGGAAGGGCGACTTATTCCACTGTGGTTCGATGAAGGGGTTCTATTTGAACGAAGATAATGGTTCTTAAATTGGACTCTTCTTAGGAACAGCAGAATTTTAATTTTTGACCATTCTAAGCTCGAAGCCAGATATATTGGCCGGTGAGTTTCGTGAGGGGTATTCTCCCACCACACAGATTGCTTGCCTCGGTGCTCCTTTTCTCCACATTTTCTGACTCCCTCTCGTCACATCTCGCTCTCGCTTTCGCAGAACAAGAGTGAGCCAGAAGTGGTGGGGATGGTGCGAAGCTTCTGGCGTGTAGGCCAAACCGAGCTGTCAGCGTAGAAGTACACAGATCAGAATAGGTGTGCGTTAGCTCCCAAAAAATCAGGAGTTTTATTGGTCAGCAGATTGATTCTTTCTCGATAACTTCATCTCGTATTGGTCTACCCATAGCTTCGTAACGCACACAACTATTACGCTAAGAATAAATAACGGCCATACGGCTACGTTCAGGCGGAGCCGAGCAGCATTCCCGTTACTCCATCATACCCTTCAGGGACCACGCAATTCCAATTGACAAATCCACGATCGCCAGATGGTGGTGGCTGATTTCTCCTCGATCGCTGCTCACGAAAACGAATTCACCGGCCAATATATTTGGCTTCGACCTTAATTTCCTAATCCCCCTTCAATCTTACACTCCGCTTCAAATCGATTCACAATGTCCCCGTCCCCGATCACCAATGCCGCTGCAACCGTCCAGCAAGCTTAGATGAAAATCACGAACGGATAAGGATCCCTCGCCACGCACGGCGTCCTCTCACCCGCGGAATCTATAATTAAAATCAATCAGTGGGATCTATTTATACCCGTCGGCGCGGCTGGATCGGCCGGCAAAAAGAAGAACGGCTATCGATTCTTCATTCCGATGTCGTGGCTCGTCACGTCTCCCCGTCCCTTCCTCCCCCCCCCCCCTTTCTTCGGGATTCACGCGGCAGTCGCGTCCCATCAGCATCGCCACTTTCATCTCGCGGCGTTGTTAGACTCGCGTTAGAAAAAGACCGCCGCTCGCGGCCGCGCTTTAACAGCCCCGATAACGGACGGGCTGGCTTTTTATCTCAAAACGATTCGCTCGTTTCGAAGGGAACGGCCGAGCGGTGTCGTGTGGCTCGCCGTCGACGGGCTCCAAGCGGCGACGATCGTTTCGCGTTACGTTCTCGCGCGCAGGAATTCCTCTCCGGGGGAAATTAAGCGGACTCTCAGAAATCGACGCGCACCTGGGGGGTCGTCGAGTGGCAGGACACTCTTTTAAACAGGAGAACGTTACGCGGCGAGCCGCGCGGCCCGAACGTAAACGGCCGTTACTCCCTGACCTCGTCGTATCTCCTGTTCCCTCCGGTTGACACCGACCGCGCGCACCACCGCCGTTCACCGCGAATAGGATAAAACCTGACTTTCTGTGTACCGTTTTATGGATTTGCACGGCGGAGTCGTAAAGGATAATGCCGCGCGCGCCGGCAACGTATTACGTTTATGCACGCGTGTATATCACCCGTCTAATTGTGGACGAACGATTTCGGCATTAGGCTGATTGTTAACGCCGGAATAACGGCGGTTGGTGGCTACCTGGGGTTGAAACGGCTCCAAAAATAACTGTTTCAAACTGTATATATATCGGTTCCAACTGAAACAGTTATGAAGAACCGATAGTCTGAAAAACTCTAGTAAGGAACCGAAATTTCTAACTATATCGAATTCTGTAGAACCTCAAGATTATTTCGGTTCTTATAACTGTTTCGAGAACCGAAACCAATATCGTAAATCGTTTTCAACTCCTGATGGCTACGAGTCCTCTTTTCTTCAGTTCGCAAAGTGGAAGCGGCTTCTTGTAGTCGAAGCCATAAAATCTTCTTCCTTTTATTATCGATTTTTGTGTGTTCTACTTGGAACACGGTTAGAAGGGATATCTGTGAGTGGAATTTAGATCGTTTTACGTAGTTAATCTGCAAAGTTATATGACAAGACACACCCTGTATATCATAAACTCGCGGAAGCTTCCGGATTGCAACGCCGCCCGTTTACGAGGCGAAGCGAAGGAACTATGAAACGACGGATCCAAGGGACAGAGAAGCATTCGATACGAGGAATTCGCGCAGCCATCGATACCGCACGCTCTTCCCTGACTTTACACCGCAATAATCGTATCTCCATACAAATTGAACCGATCGAGGCTGCCTCGAGTCCAGCCACCGCGACGTTAAAGCGCTGTTCATTCCACGCAGGATACGTCACTCCGGTGGCTCGACCGAGGAAACCTTTCCGTTTCATCTTCTGTCGATCCTGCTGATTTTCCACGCGTACCGCGAGCTCGCTCCCGACCTATGTTCCCTCCGCATTCCAATCATCGATTGCATCGTTGCACCTCGATGGATCAGCGTTCGACGCATCGGCGACGCGTTCTCCGCGCGATCGGACCACACGTTGCCCTACGGTGACTCACAATTCGCGAGTCACTGCTACCGATCGTTAAATTAGCAATCGTTAACGATGTCAATGGGCGGCAGAGAGGGCCACTTAAATCCTCGTTCTCAAGCATCCTCGTAGAGCAGCGCCAACGTATCCACGTAGGCGAATACCAGCGATGGTACCTCGGGGCACAATAACACGTTTATGGAGGATTCGGTCGGGATAGCGTTGCGTTTATATCGAATTTCTCCGCCGCGTTACTTTGTCAGTGATGGCCAGGCGCGGGATCCTGGCCGAGGACAGGGCCTGGGAAGAGGACGAGCGGGAATACGGCGCAGGGTCTGCCGGTCGGTAATGCATGAGCATGCATTACCCCAAAGATTACGATTATTTTATAGCAATATACACGCGAGTCGTAAAATTCGCGTGCCATTTTAACAACTGGCTTCCTGCTGGCGCAGGTCTATACCGAGCGAGTCGATTGCGGCTAAGGAACGCGGGCGTGTGGGCCAAGCTGGATGCGTTTTAATTGATAAATAAATCATCAACTGCGATCGGGACTCATGATCGGTGTGCGTCATCGCTGTTAAGTCGCCAACACGACCAACTTCGTGATACTTTCGGAATGTCACGAGGCTAATGGGCTCCCCTTCGCATAGATTTCTCAGGAGGATTGAGACTTTGATGCGAGATGAAGGAATGAGAAAACAGGTTATTATATCCTGACATATATGCTACACTAATGTCTGCAGAAGGAATGAAGTTCGGACTGGTATGCAAGCAGCAAACTGCCTCCTCACGACCCACAATTATTCCTCGTCCAAAGTCGCCTTAATATCCCTCGCGATCACAAAGTAGAATCCACCAGCCGCGTCTCGGGCACCACGCTCCGACCGATAAGAATCTCCTCGGCGCGTTCCACCGAAAATTTAGGTCGTACCTGAGACCGAGCGCGTTCCAAAGCATCCTGACGCATCCCCGCGACGGAAGCCTCACAAAGAAGGCAATTAGGGGAAAGCGGTGGCACAATGGCACCGAAAGCGCGGGCGCAGCGCTCATATTAATAGCGGACACGACTTTTAGACGTAGCAGCGGAGGTTACGGAAGCCACGGGGCGATTATTCGTCCGTGCATTGTGGTCCTCGCGCAGTGGGAGCGCGTTTACACGGTCTATCGTTCCCGTCTGGTTTCGACCAGGGTGTCCCACACTACTCGGTAAGGCCTCCACCCCCCTCGCCGCGTTCTTTGTGCCACACCACCGACGTCCCGTTCTACTAGCTTCGCGTTCCGTTTACGGTAGCTACTCAGCCGTCTACTCGGTCTGTGCACCGGTAGCCGGGGGTATTTACCTACTTACGCAGCCACACACGCGGGGCCCCGCGATGTGTGTGCATGCGCTGTCCCGGGCATAATGCTCGAGAAATATGAGCTCACGACCCCCGGCCGTACGGATTCTGATGATGAGAACGAAATGAGGCTGAGCGGCCGAGGTAGCCGCATCCAGAGGAGATCGGACGAGAGTGATTCATTGGCGAGTACCGGGGAGGATTAAAAATTGCCAGGAGTCAGAGGTGGCTAGTATGTTACATCGAAAATCGAACGACAGCCCGACCACGGTGGGCCCCTTTGTCAGGGGATAGTAAACGGGGGACGATTAAGGGATGATCGCGCTCGAATTGCATCGATCCTGCCTCCGCCAAGGCATTTCGTTGATTAATCGTCTACTGATAGAGCGCAGGCGAGGGTTATATATGAAGATTTTATAACGGGATTGTAATCTGTTACGAGTCTGTTTCAGAACCTGGCGGGTTTGTTTTGTGTTCAGGTATCGGGGATGCGAGAGCAAACGTACGGCGAAGTAGCAATGCCGCGGGAAATGAATAAAAACGCCGCGAGCGGCGTCTGTTCGCGGGCATCATACAATTATTCTATGCTGGTTACCATACAATGCTTACTTAAAGTCAGAGATTTCGTCGCGCGATTCCAAAGAGCTACCGGCAAAATGGCTTCATCGACCGAGCATTTTGCATATGGCCAATCGTTCTTGGCCCCTTCTCCGGTCGAGCACACGTGGACGGTAAAGCTTTTCCCTCGAATCGGCTACTGGTGATCAATTGCTTGGAACGTTGCAAGGAACGTTGGGGTGCTTCAAATGCAAACTGGTCCTCCAGACGATACTCGACATCAAAAATGCTATATCTTCGTCTCGTCGCACTTGTGGAGACTCCAGCACTGAACGATCTCTAAGAGAAAACTATCAACAAGCTTGTACTTTGGAGGAAAGGAATCCCAAGTCCTTGTGAATAAAATATCCTTGCCAACCTCTAGCAACAAGCTGGCCAGCAGCAACTGTCAGATACCCAAAGAAAATAACCTTGCCACCCCGCGATTTTTACCCACAATTACACACCTCATAAACCTCTCCTCGCAGCCATGTTTATCGTTACTCGTGGCACGATCGTCGCTTCGTCCAATAATAATAATACCAGCGTCCATAATCCGTCGTATCATGACGCTGGCTCGGTCTCCCCTTTGTACGCGGATCCTCGCGGACCCGCCAGCTTCGTATGTGCAGCAGAGACGCGCGACGAGGCGGAGACGAGGGACGAGGGTCCGGTAACACAGAGTCGAACCCGGTGTCACGGGCAACACAGGTGCACAATGCACGTGAGAGAGTCCCGTATGGTAGACTACTTAAAATGCATTGGCAATAAGCCACGTCGCGTTACGCGTCGCCGTCCGTGAGGCTGCGACTCGTCTATGGGTCCCAGCCACTCGCGGTGCTGCACGGCTTAAAAGTCGTCGTCCCTCGTCTAGTCGTATAAGCGAGCCGCGGCATTTCACACAGAGGAACGCCTGGCTGCCCCTGGACGAGACGTCGAACGAGAGAAGCGGAAGACTGCGCGATGGTACGACAGAAGGGAGCTAAAAGGTTTGGTTTGCGACAGACTTGGAGGAAATGTGTGTTACGATTAGACTCCGAAGCAAAGGGATTTCCATTTCTATTCTAGTGCCATTTTATCTTCGTTTTGGCACCAGCAGGATCTCGATAACTTCATAGTAAAAAGCTAGAGTCCTATCCGCCACGATTGTATCGAAGATTTTTGACACGACAGCCCGTCCATTGACCATGGGAACCACACGGGCCTTTTTGCTAGATTCACTGGGTCCGCCAGGTCCATTAACCCACGTGGCAGGTTCCCCGTTCTAATTCTCATACGCTCAAGATTGGACGTGAGGGTCGACCTCTCCGAAGACCCCGTCGCTCTCCAGGGCCGTAATTAATTGGGAACACTATTAAAATCATCGGCCTATTGCTCTTCCTCGTCCATAAATACCTCGCCTGGCTGATCGCCCGGCCGAGCAAGAACGCGACGTATCCCCATCGCTGACAGCCACTTTTTTATCCCATCAGTTTTCTTTCACCGTCGATAATTCATCAACTCCTTCTCTTTTTTTTTCACTACCTACTCAGCGGTAATTTCTAATCGTCGACGAGGCATCGCGAACTCACACCTCCGAAAACGATCAGCACGCGCTCAGCAACTCGAGGGACACGGTAACGGCGCTGAAGGTAACAGCGTCTAATTGGCCAACGTGGGATTAGAATTTACGGTGCAGTCGCGAGGGGGAGTGCCCCCTAGGTCCCCCGTGTCCGTGGGATCCCAATAATCACTCGAGGGGTTGATACACGCCTCCTCTTCTCCCCGTAGCTCGAGCTCTCTCGTTGCACTACCGTGGTACGCGTCCTGGTGTCAGGGTATCGCCACCGGCCGCTCTCGAACGAGGTGGTTGAAACGTAATACTGGTAACGAGTACCTAATTCAAGCATGGCCGCGTCATAAGTCCGGCAAAGTGCGCTGTAAGTTGCCCCGCTAGTCGTAATGGTGTTTATGGGCAATTCCTTGGTAGCCGTGGTGCAGGTAGCCAACGGCAACGAGTTCGTGGTGGCTGGACGCGCTCTCGCTGCGGAAAACCATCGACGCCGATGTAATGTTGCCCCATCCGCTGGAATTCCGCGATGAATGGAATAGGTTTACGCCTGGCACGATCCTTTTTCTCCTCTCCGTCTCATTGTCAGTCGCGGTCCCGCGCGGACGCGCGTGTAGCTGCATTAGGTCGCGATGTCTTGCAGAGGTGCAACCCACGAGGGGGAAGCTGAGAAGCCAAATGCGTGGCGCAGGGTATTGTTTGAAACTGAACCCTGTTAAGGTCGAGGGGGCTCGATCTCTTTGCATGCGCATCTTTTAGGGAGAGGGTTACCACGTTGGCTTGCGTTGTCTATGGATAATATTCTGGACTCTTGTGGTATTCAGTGGCATTTATAGCTGATATCGACGATGGAAGAAGATTTCATTTGATGGAGTGAAATGACTCATTGTTATGAGTGGAATTAGAAGGAATTGTAGGCGGAAAAAGAGAACCTCGGTTGATGGGATTCGAACCCAAGATCGGCGGTGTCCTCTGCGTACTGGTCAGCCGCTTAAAGGTAGGTTTTCTTATACGCGACTGGACGCAACGTCAGAAATTTCAATGTTGATTTTCTCCAAAATGAAGCGCAATAGCAAAAAATTTTATTCCTCTTTCTCCACTTATTTACTTGTTATAAGTTGAAAGGAAACAGTAACTTTTTTCGATATTGCGCTTCATTTTCGAGAAAATCGACTTTGAAATTCTTGACGTTGCGTTCAATCGCATCGACGAAAACCTACCTTAAGGGGAGGTTCCGGTCTAAAGCCCCAAAAAATAGGTGATATTTAGGAATTAATTAAAGGAAAACTACTATATATAATTTAATGGGACTTTTTGCATTGTATTAAGGATGTCTTAAATTATAGAAATATATTTTTTGTTTTATAATTAATCATTGCAGACGGTCCTGGGCAGCTGTTAAAGTCAAGGCGTCAAAAAATTGATCCAAATAGGTGGGCGCTGTATCTCCAAAAGTTATTATTTGATTCGACTGAAACCTTTTTTATTTTGAAGATTATTCTTCTGTCTAGGGGGGGGGGGTACTAAAACATTACAAAAATGACATTTTTTTTAGAAAATAACGACACTTCAAGTTTGAAATCACTTTTCCCTGTATTTTTCGTCCTTTCAACGCCTTTGAAATTATAAATTTTAAATTTTTTGTAATTTTTTTAGTTCCCCCTTAGCCAGAAGCATATTCTTCAAAATAAAAAAAGTTTCAGTCGAATCGAATCATAATTTTTGAAGATACAGCGCCCACCGTTTTGGAAACACTGTTTCGAGAAAAACGCGTTTAAAGTTTTACGTGAGCGCCGAGTGGCCGGTTGTTGCCCATGCATTTGCCGCTACTCAAATGCCTATAACTTCGGGAATTTTACGAATTTCAACAAATCCTTTCAAATACGTTTTCCTAAAAGATTGAACATTCGAAAAATGAAATAAAAAAGAAAATAGATTTTTAGACCGGAAGTTCCCCTTAACCAACTTACCCAACGTCGACTCTCCAAGTGAACCCTCTTCCGCAATCTACATAACCCAAACTAACGGGACGCCACCTATGTGCTAATGTCGCACTAGGTCGTTCCCAAACGCCAAATGCCCACAGAAGAAAGAAAGCCTGCTTGCTAAACTCTTTTAACCGCAACTAAAATCTTAAACATTACACACTGAAAAGCTCCACCTTTCCTCCGAGCGCCTTATTGCAACACAACAGCCGACAGAAAATATAGAACCAGATTTCGCCCAACTTTTTTTCCCTTCCCGACGATAAAACCCAAACGACCACGAAACGAGTCCTCGATTTGAACTCCCCGCGCGTCGGGGTCGCTCCAAGAGTGTATTCTCACTCCCGTTCGCGCGATCGTAAAGCTTGTCCATTTGAATATGAATAAAACGCGGCTGTGCCCGCGCGTACACGCACCCCGGCCCGCCAGCGTGCGGCTCGGCGGTTCGCCACAACTCGGGAGTGTTTTACGCGCACGCATTTATGGATTGTTTAATGGCGGCCGCCTACAAATTAGACGAGCGGTAAATCAGCCATCGAGCGGACCACACCGCGGCTCGCACAATGCGCCGGGGCCACGGTGGGCATTGTTGCGGCGTCGGCCAATAAAATATTGGGTGCACGCGCGTTCGTCGGGCGACAGGCGGAAACGAGGATCCGCTTGGCGCATTGGTGGTCCTTTGAGAGGAAAGCGACGAGCCGGGTCGTATATCAAACGCCTCGGTGTAAAATACGCTTCGCGGGGCTGAAGTAATGAGCAGGCAGCGTGGAAAGCCGTGAGAAAACTCCGCGACCGGCATTGTCCCGGCGATCGAGCGGGAAAAAGGAGCAACGGTCGCGTATCGAACGGCGATTTCCAGGTCGAGCCGCGTTGCGATGAATTTTCCCATAATGCCTGCGGGTTAACCGACGCTGGTGTTTCCTAAGTAATATCGCGATCCTGTCTCGATTATCGATGGTACCCCTCGGCCTCGCGTAACCGCGGGACACGAGTATGCATTTCGTACGACTTTCTCACGCTGACTATTGTTTGTCATAACGCTTCTGGTACCTTGTCTCTGCGAATTGCTCGCGGTTTTTACGCGATTTCCCGATCCGCGGAGCTTGGTACCTGTTCCCCGCAATTGGGCCCTGGATCTCGACGTCTAACGAGTATTTATGCTCGCTGGATGATTCATGTGCATCGACGTGGGTTTCACACCGGTGCCTGGTCTCTCGTATAATGCTGCTTGTATCTTCTCTATTGGAATCGCGTTATGAGGTGCTCGGGCGCAGAAAGTAGAATGGGGCAGCCCCAGAGCGAGATTTCAGAATCTTTTGATCCTCGATTAATAGCGTGAAGCTTCTGAAGTAGCAGCGGTGATCCGGAGCCCATTCAGGTGTGTAATTATATAAGTAATCAAACTGAATTCAGCCCGCCACGTTTTGAATGGCGGATTCAACTTTTACTCGGAAGGCAAGTGGATATCCCGCTTCCTCGCGAGGCGAATCGATGCGCGAGGTATCCTGGTCGCTCGTTACCAAGGAAAACCGCAACGATCGACGGTAGTCGAAGGCTGTTACAAGGAAACTTTCGAACGGCGTCCACGGCAAGGAACGCCGGGTATAATACGCGGCGAGTCATAGGAGCATTAAAAGACACACCGCGCGCGAATAGTGATTACTACGAGGCTGCTCGCAGCTATGGCCGCGGGTTGATTATCTCACCTGTCCGGACTCTTTTACTCTCGCTCCTGCTATAATAGGTTCCTCGTCCCCATGCCAGTGGTCTACCGCTGCCACACTCGCTATGCGATTATATTTCTTGCTCCCCTATATCTTTGCCTCATCCCTCCGCTCCCTCCCTCATACCAGGAGACTTCCACCGAGACTATTCTTCCTCGTCCTCCTCCGAGACACTTGTTTCGCGGAACATCAATATTTCGAACATTCGATATGATCCTACAGCGATTGCACCTTTTACTTCATACGAATCTCACGATCTTCATCGATAAATTAAGTGCGCACCTCTATTAGTCGCGTCCAAATGCTTCAATTTCCCCTTCAGAATGCAACAGACAAGTTTCCCTCAGGGTTAAGTCCCTTTGGATACCATATACCACCCAGATAGTGTCTCTGAAGCACGAAAACCAATCTGAAAGATCGAGGGAGGCGAGTCGAATCCTCGAAAGAAACCATCGTTCCATAGAGACAACTCCGATAGACGTTAGACGGTCCCCCGTGCGAGCTCCGGTCGTGTGTGCGGCGGTGTGCAGCTCGGTGCATCGCGTTGTAAAGCGAGACGAGAGGCACGGGCGAAGAGGAGGGCAGAGAGGACTTTGCGGCGGCGGCAACCGCGGTGCCAGCGAGCAGAAGAACAGTCGCTTTTTTGTCCAAGTCAATATATCAGCGCGGGGGCCATGTCTAACGGGTAATGCACTGCTCGATCCCTTCTGCACGACGAAAGGAAGCTGATGCTGCCGCCGCGGCAGCCGTCGCTATTGCCCGGTGCTCTTGCTGCCACGGTACGCTCCGGGCAGTCCCAGCGATTGTCGTTGTCAGAGAAGAAAACTACTTCATTTTCCACGTTAGGTTCGGGGGGATTGCCTAGCGGAATGGCTTTTGCGATTGGAATAGTTTTAGCGACCTGGCCTTTCGACGGAGCAAAAAACCGCACGGGGACAGGCGGAGCCTGCGTCCACTACGGCGGGGCTCCTCTAACGGTGTGCATTGCGAGTGGCAAATGGAATAACCGCTTTCGAGGATCTTTTAGGCAGAATCTTTGGAATTTTTTGTAGAACATGTAACTTTATTAATGAGGCTCATTTGGGGAATGAATATGAATAATAGTCTACATATTTTCATATACCTTTTGACCAACGCCCTGTGGATCGTCATCTAATTTTTCTAAGCGTTCAAATCATTCCTAGTCTGTGGCCCTCCGACAGAGGTCTGCCCAGTACGCGTCCAGGTATCTTGGTCGCGTCACCATCGAACACTCGTCGTTCAATTAGTCTCGCATTCCGCCAACGACAGATGTTGCTACCACCCGCGGCGCGGCACAGTGAATTTGATCGAGGGAATATGGATACGCTCGTGGTATCGGTGTTAAAGGTTTCGCGCGGCGAGTTGAGCGGTAGACACCAGCCTCGACTGGCCAGTTCCGCGTGTCGCGGCGTGAAATATCAAATTCAGAAAGACAATTAATTACAAGGCTGCGCAACAACGTGTAACGGCAGTTTACCATGGGCCACGATCGCCGCGCGCGATATGCATAATGCATGACAATTTCGCCGCGAACCAAGGTTTTTGATTGAAACAACCGCGGGGATCATTAAGGCTATTCTGTGGTCGAGTCGCGGCTATCGATCGGTAGCCAGACACCGATCGATCCGTTCTGCCTGCCCGCGAAGCTGACGAGTGACGTCGGGTCGATTAGCATCTGGCGACCGACTTGATTGACGAATTATTGTCACCTGGGCCCGCGCTTCCGGGTTCAAGGCTCGCCTTTCTCAGTGCCACCCGCCTAATCGCCGAGTGGGAAGAAGTACACTGCAGAGAAGAAGCTGTAGTCCGTGCTAACGGATGAAATGAAACGTGGGAGAAATAGGGTTGGAAGCAGTGGGGAACAAGGGGCTCTGCCACCCCCCAAAGAAAAAGGGAAAAGGAGATTAAGGTCATTAAGGTAACCACGACTGAAGTAATTCAAGACTTTTGTAAAAAGAAAAGAAAACTGGATTTTATGCTTTAAATAATTTTTTATAATCAGCTAATAAATTTATCGAATTTTCATTAAAAATATTTTTATTCGTTTAACTCGACTCCCTAAAAATTAAATCCTGAGTGTGTCACTGGTTAGAAGTATGAAGAAATTAACACGCCTGCCAATTTTCTATAATCGAATCTTACTAGGGTAAAGAGTACAGTGGTTGGCCACCTGACAGTGATTGGCCATATTTTGAGAAATAAATGAATATAAAGAAATACCAATGTTATGCCTTTTTTTAATGAACATATTCATATTCCTTGTACTTTCTTGCTTTGGATGTAATCAATATTTCTCCACTCATTATATACTGCGATTATGTATAAAAGCAAATAGGATGACTCGGCTTTGAAGCTTGGAAATTACAGCCATTTAATAAAAAAACCATAAGAGTACAGTTGAAAGTTTGCGAATAGTTTACTGTATCTATGATATGTATATATCTCATAATCGGTATATATGGATAAATAAAAGTTGAAACTTTATAAAAGAATTATTTATTTGTTAAAATTATACATATATTATGAAAAACACAGGGGGCTAACAACTGTCATATGAATAATGTTGAATGATAGTAATTGGCCGGACGGCCAGTAACTGTTTTTTAACCATGTTAATGGTGAAACAGTAATTATCCGCCTGCTAAAAACAGAAACAAACACGACAAAAACATACTAAATAAAATATATCCATTTTTATTGAATAATTTTAATCTTATTTCTATCACCAAATCAGGTAACATTTTCTTTTAGGTTATATTATGTATCAAATAGCGGCCAATCACTGTCGAACCGATTGGACAATTACTGTCTTGACCGTGCCAATAACTATATTTCTTCGTAGGAAACATAATTTTTGTATATTTTTATACATTCTAGATTTTTATTTTATAAACTCTATTTATTTTTAGATTATTAGGGGTTTTTCGTACTTATTTATATTGATTTCCATTTCAAATTTACTAAATTCACATTTATAATTCATTATTTATGTGACACTCTTACTTAAGTGGCCAACCATTGTACTCTTTACACTATCCACTATTTTCAACAGTTTGTAGTATTCTATCAGGAATTCGAAAATTGTGACAACTATTCTATATAGAGACTGAGGTTCCCAATGGATTGTGGGCTAAGAATTTTAACATCGACCTTTCGTTTCGATAGTCACAGAGAAGCAGGACCGTGTTTCGCCAGTAAGGCACGATTCGCACGTGAAACGCTCGTCTTTCTCCCCTTTTCCTCTTCTGTTCTGGCGTTCCTCCTTGATTTACGATCCCGCCGATGGGCAGCCGCGAGTTCGCGCGAAAGTCATCGCGAAAGGTATCGCTAGGAGCGTCGTCCTCGCGATTTTCTTATCGAGCCGCGAAGCAGCATGGACGGTGTACTTCTGACAGTGCAGGCAGTAAGTGGCCTTGGCACGCCGTAGGCCTGGCTGCCTCAAAATTACCGGTACGCCGTTATGAAAATGATAATTTACTGTGACGGGCCCGAGGGCCGTGTATCTGGTTCACGCGGACATCTCGCGCGCTACCGTGCGCTCGTGCTTCACGCCGTAGCCTCGGAACAAGAGAGCAGATGCAGCTGATAGCTACTCCCAATATGTACATGGCGAGGGAAGCGTTAAATTTCCATATCAATGGAGGGAAAATCGGCAGTCATGTTTTAGTCAATATTAAAAATAACATAGGTATTTATGTACTATACAGTACAAGATATAGGAGCAAGGGAAAAAGGACTGTCTATAGCCAGACGCGTTTCCATCTAACAGAAGCGACAGGGGAGACCGGGGCTAGTTGATACGTTATTCTGTTTTCAATTTTTCTCATTCTTATTTGAACTAATTTACTTAATAACAAATATGCCAAAATATACTTTGGTCCTTCCTCTTTAATATATAGTAAGCGAAAACTTGAGATAATACATACAAAATTAATGAAAAAATGTTTCTTGGACGATCAATGGGAATGTATCAAAACTATTTACTTTTCTTTACATAAACGAAAACAGTTAAAAAAACGATTGTTAACGTCAAGGTACGCAGACGTATGCTAGATCGTAGGTAGTAAAGAATTGAACAAAAAACTTCACAAATCTCGCTCAAATATACGGCTAAATATATACGGTGTCGAGATAATTCGTCTGTATCAACTAGCCCCCGTCTCCCCTACTACTGTATTCGTGAATATAAATTTTCCGATGCAATAACAATTGCAGAAAAAGTGTCACAGAAGCTCAAAAAACTAAAACATATAAAATAGTTATATATCTTGAAAACCAGACGATTTGGAATCCAAATGAGATCAGAGGAGAAGATCCTGAATAGTTGGACTTAATGTCCAAACATTAATGGAATCGCCGTTAAGGAACAAACCTCACCTCGTTGCGCCTAAAAAATACAGAGCATTCCACTTCTCCCGCTTTATAAGCACAATCGAAGCAACATCAAGAAAGATCCAAGCCCAGCATCCCACGATCATGGACCCCATATCACAGCATTCCCCTGATAAAACTTCGTACCCCGTTTGCCGGCCGAACCTTGCGCATTTACCCACATCATTTCCCACCGTGTCGTCCAAGCGAACGCTAATTAATAACAAACATTTATCCACGACCGTCCCGATTAGGCTCGCCGATAAGCGAGAGGGTCGGTTCCCACAGAGCGCGTTCGTTAGAGCCGGCCCCGCGGACGTAATCATTACCGTTGTTATTATCGTTATCGTCATTATTATACCATGAATAACTAAAACTCGCGTACGAATCGGCGTAGTCATTCTCGCTCTCATCTGGCCGTGGCGGAAGAGAGGAGGCGGCGGAGGTGGAAGCCGACAAGACTTACGGTCACAGAGAGAACTCTGGGAAGAAAGATGAAGAGAAGCGAGGCCTCCAACCGTACGTACGTTTTAGCTCGCCCCGTCTCTCTCGGGCAGGGCGCCTCTTCTTTCCATACACGTACGGGCGCGCACACAGGGGCCGGGTATTCGCCAATTAAGCTCTATTGAAACGGTCAGGCACCGCAAGGTGGCCTCACGCCTGAGACCTCGCCGTTAAATCCAGATTAAGAGCGGCCCATGACACGTTGAATCCGCGGGCTCGTCGATCCAGAAACATTTAATTTAGACGTTACAGCCTGTTGCCAGGACGGAGATATCTCTTTATTCGCCGAGATACCGTGGCCGGCCGCGCCGGGCCCACGGGATTAAAACGTCCCTCCCTCGTTCCACTTGGAATTTATTATGAGAGACTCTTTTTCCGTCGCGAGGCGCGAGGAGGAAGAGCGAGAGCTCTCGAAAGCGATCCACGGCGCAGAAGGGGTAGAAGGTGAATACCGGAGCGACAGAGGGAAGCAACTGGGATCGATAATAGAAACAAACGAAGATTCACACTGGTCAGACACTCTCGGAATTCCAAAATGAATACAGACACGCAGCAAGATCGTGAAAGAGGGGTGGTCATCCGTGACAACATAGCACCACCTGATCCTCGATTCCTTGGTAATTATTAACGACTGGTGGCTGCGCATAGTCTCGTCCAGGACAAAGGACGCGGAGGAAAGTGGTCCGCGGTGGGAGATTACGATCCTCGAGGCAGCGCGAACCCCGCGTTCCTCATCCACCCACTTGTCCCTCTCGATGTGTGTTTATTCAATGATAACAAATTACCGAACGAATCTGTGCAGTCATACTCTATAATTGCGACTACCGTCGGCGGCGTCGGCGTCGGCTGTCCAGTCGCCTGACTCGACGAATCGTTGTTCCGGGAGGTTAGGATCCGCGAGAAAGTCGAAGGTGAAAAAGCTTCGGCAATAACAGGGGCCACGGCGCGCAGAGACGCGTGTAAGAGAGCTCAAAGGAGCGCTAAAGAGTATGCCCGCGCGCTCCCAAGTATTCATCCTATTTCTATCGCGCCGCTGATTATATTGCCCGAGAGAGCCTTCGCGGCTCTTTTTTCCACGTCGCCGCTGTCGGCGTCGTAACGTGGAATTATTCTGCGTGTAGCGCGCGACGAAGGCCGTTAACCTTTAACAGTGAAGAGAACTTCGCACCTGGGGGACGCGTAGATTCGATATGATTAACGCCTTCGACGTAATTGGCGGGTCCTCGGCAACGATCGCTGGGGGCTGATAACCGCCGGAGGAATTTTGTAAACTGATATACTGGGTTGGGTCCGGGTAACTTTATCCCCTGTTTTCGGAATCTTGGAAAAATCCTCGACGCGAGACGTGATTGCCCGGTTGGCAGATAGAGCTGGAGAAGAGCGCGCAAGCGCGAGAGTCTACGATCTGCAAGCTTCTATAACCCTCGAGGTGCCAACTGCGGAAGGCGAGGGACTTGGGGGGTAAAGGAGGGCGCGCCTCCCTCGCACCCTGCCTGTCATAAATCCCGTCAAACGTCAATCAAAGGAATAGTAAACTGCCCCGGTACCATGAAGCATGAGCGCGGAGGAGGTGACGCTAGGAATAGTCGATAGTGAGTTCGCGCGCGGAAGTGTAACGCGTCTGCGTTAGGCACGTACAGGAGAGGATGTTCCAGACTAGAACACGCCGAGTCCGGGGCTCTCTCGAGGAGCCGGCGAATTCTCACGGCCTCTGAACTCGTACTCGTCATAACTGCAAATGGAATGAATACCTGCCTGGCCGTCTATAGTGGTAGCCACGAGTGGCCATCGCCGGTGGATGGTTACTGGCATTTACGGCACTAACCCACTGAATGCAAGCTCTAAGATTGGCTCGAGATATTAAGTGCGCGCCGTGTGTGTGCAGGCGGAGCACTAACACACCCGAGGGACGGTGGTGCACATAGAGGCGAGGATATACGTGTCTGGCCGCGTACGACGGTAGGTAGAATCGTATAGTCCCTGGAGCAACGAATTACATACGGGATGACCCGACGACGACGACAACGGAGGACGATGATCGCGAGCCGGGAGGCTGTGTGTCGTGTACGCGGCCCCGAAGATCAGGGAAGCAAGGTGCGAAGGTGGCATCGGCTCGAGCACCTGCTACCGTCATTATCATCAGCCAGGCGGTTCAGAAAACACGGGGAGCAAGGAGACGAGTATTCGAGTCTAATTTCCGCCTACGGGTGCAATCCGCTCTCGTTGCTCGTCCGCGGCGCAACCTTTCAGCCGATTTACTGTGCCACTCGTCCGTGGGGCCATTACCATGGCCTGAGTGACGAGACCCCTCTTCCCGCGGGCGAGAGAGATCTGCCGGATGACTTCCGGTAGCCACCGTGCTGGGTTCCGATGAACGAGTTCTTTTGGGGGAGTCTGATGAGGTTTCGAGGTGTTTCTGAGGGAAGCTGGGAGATCGACGGTGGTCCGGTTCATTGCAGGGGAACGGAGGATTCTGAGCGAAGATTAGTGGCTATAGCACACTGCCTACCGAGTGGAGAAATATTCTACTTGGTATGGATAGGAGGGTGAATAAATAAAGTATACTTTGATCCAGTGAGATAAAGGGTTTTCTATTTCCATTCTTTTGCCTCGACAACGACTCGAAGAAGATGCACACCCAGCGTCTCGCTTTAGAAAGTCGAATCTCCAGGGCTTCTAGTTTATGAGGAATATATTCTTGCGGCCAAAGAACGTGCAGCAGCAAAGAATGAGCAGTGAAGAGAAAGGTATAGCTCGATATAACCATACATTAGGCGTCCCGCGGTGGTTCGACGATGCGAGGAAACGAGACCTCACTCCAGGCAGAGCATTATCGCGCGAAGAGCGGCAGGAGAATCGCGAGAATTCGAGCGGAAAGAGAATTATGAGGCGCGAACGGTCGACGATCGGAGCGAGAGAAATACCGCGCGAGAAAGGCTAATGTCGAAGAAATCGATCGATCGATCTATCCGGCACTCGATCGAATTCAAATTATTCCGAGCTCGCCCGAGGCACCGAAATCGATGGGCGCCTTCTAATCCACGGGACGGTCTGCCCCTTTAAACTCCACGAGAGCATCGATACGTCTCTATTAGGCGATTCTCTAGTTTGCATTAGCATTGTATTACGTTTCTGTCGGAAATTCTATGGACCATTCAATTTACTCCACTCTGAATAAGTATTTCTTGTTGAAAATGTCATGGGAGACAGTTCAATCTTACAGGGCACTGTTTTGCACCGATTTTCAATTGCTAGAGTAGAATTAAATAGAATTTAATGTAGGTAATTGGTAATTTTCTATATTGATTAGTATGATTGGTATTTAAATAGCTACGACACGTGATACAGTTGAAACGTGAATCCTAGGACAAATGTGTGTTCTTTAGTGTCCTTTACCCTTGCAAAAAAGAAAATTGCAACTTAAGGGTGCCGTGCACAAATGCCCAAGGAATTACCACTATCTTTCAGCGAAGCTTCGTCCCTCGATGAAGAGATGGCACTGGTTGCACGGCTCAGCAGGATCCAGAGACCCCTAACATCATCCCTATAGATCATCCCTTATGCTCGCAGCTAGGAAACTACCGAATAAATATCTTCGATACCTTAAGAACATTAGGTACTTATAAAATATTCAATGTAGAAAATTAGAACGTTCATCTACTTCTGTAATCAATCACCACTATGCATTTACCTATAGTTTCCATATTATTCAAAATTGCAAGTTTCGCGTATATGTAAAGGCACATAGAAAATACAATAACAAATTCTTTAACTAGCACAACAAAATATGCAAGATCCGTTCAGTCCTCGCCCATTTCCGTTACTATATCAAAATTTCAGCCGAGTCTAAGCTACGCTGCGAAACGTCGAGCGACTATCGAACCATAAAATAGGGAAGCTGGCGTGCATAAAGAACACGGAAGGAAGAGATAGAGGCTTGCGCGAGGGCGAAGGTGGAAGATAACCGTCGGGAGTGCGTGGACCATAGGCAACGTACCACCCAGCGAAAAATTAATAAATCCTGCTCTTAAACAAACAAACTCCACCCACCCGCGGATCGGATAAGGGGCCCCGGCTATTGATTTATTAATTTAGAGCTGCCCATTCTAAGACGCGGACAGGCGAGGAACAGGCCGAGGGAAGGAAGATACGCTCGCTCGCTCGCTCGCGCCCTCGTAGCGCTTCGGGACCCCAAGTTAAGGGATCCGCTATCCGACGTGGTATCGGTAATTATAGCCCTGAACGCGGGCGCGCGTCGGTTACGTTCATTACTGAATTATCGGCTCTGCTCGGCAAACAATATACCCCTTTCAACCCTCGCTTCCCCCTTCACGGTCCGGCCCTTACCCCCTTTCTATCTATTCCCTTCCTCCTCTGCCACGACCCACACCCCTCCTCTCCTTCGTTTTTTCCCTATCCTCCACCTTCTGCTCCTCCAATATCCTCTCTCCTCGCTCTTGGAGAGACTTGGTGCTATCTGATGGGCCACGGGCTGAACTACGACCGGCTCTCCTTTTCTCCCTATCCCTCCCTCCCTCTTCCCGTCCGTTCTTTCTCCCACATCCTAACGCGACGGGTTATCTCGCGTGCGCCCGCGGAATTCCCTGACCCCCCTTTTCGCAAATAGCTCGAGAGAATATTCAGCGATAGAGGACGAGGACTTTTCGAGCGTGTACAGTTGAAAATTTACACCGAGGCGAGGGATTAGTGGTATTTGAAACGGAGGATGAAGATCCCTGGTTCAGGTGGTTTTCTAGGGTGTGCGAGACACTTGATGCTCCCGCGGCTGAAGGGACGAGATAAAGGATCGATCTCGCGGGCATCCGCGACGGGGCATGATTGATGGTGTAATGATCGGAGCGAATTTCACGTAATACGAGATCAGGAGAATAAGAAGATAAGAGCGCGATTCCATTATGCCGCCTTCCTCTGATAGAGGCGCGCATCGGGGCATTCTGTCTCGCTTCCGATACGCTGGAATTTAATAAATTCGACGTTTCGCGGGGCCTCGTTACGGATACGAATTTTACATTCGCCACGGTGTTATTAAGTGTGAATCGACCTTAATACCTAGGTGCACCGTATTACTATAGGAGGGACGTGAACTCGAAGATGCGGCGTGCACCTTTGCTTCGTCATCCATGATGAGCAACGCAAGAACGCGCTTTACCCATGCCGCGGCTTTTCTGGTCCATTCGACCACCACCATAGTCTCTTATACCCTTCGCCCATAACAAAATCTGCTTTTCGATAATTCCAACTTCTTGCGCTAGAAATTTGCAATCCACTCTCTCCGAACGATCTCGTAATTTTTAATTCGAGACGAAAAGAAAGATTGCGGGGCAAGGCGGTGGAGCCACCCACCCATTCCATTCAATATTTATCTCGAACGAGGATCAGGCTCGTGCCTTTCGGACTGTAAATCGAACCTGTTATCGACCTCCCGAATGTAAATCCAACTGCATCGATAACCGCTCGAGTCTCGGGCACGAGTCAGGTGTCGATGATTCACGAGGGGCCGGTTACAGGGATCTCATCTTTGAGCTACGATTTTCTGGTCGTTCAGTGGCGAGACTTTATAGAGTACCTATGTCGACGTCTAGCTCATAGGCAACGGTAGGGAAGGATTCTGCGAAGCCATAGCGGATCACCATCGAGACCGCTGACACGAGGTTTATGGTTTCGGGCAAGGGAACCGAGTCGTCTTCGAGGCAGCGAGATGGATGAAAAAGGAGAAAGAAGCTCGTGGCAAAATGTAACAGTCTACGAACGCAACGCTAGGTATAAATATGCAGTCCACCCGTGTCCAAGTTGCGTCGGCGGATAATTTATGCCGCCAGTGGTTCCGCGCCGCCCAGTTCGCCCTAAAAATTATTTATTTGATTGAACGCCGCTTCGGGGAAGGCTATTCCTGGCCGACCCGGATCATCGGTCGCGAGAACGAGTTCTCTTTCGACTCGCAAAAGGGGAAGGTGGTGCACCTTTTCGTCGATTTTTCTATTACCAAATATTTTTCTGGCAATTAAGTTTGAGTTTTATAGGAAGCACTATTTTTCTAATAATATCTTATGCTACGAGGATGATACTTTCTGCTCCATATCGTGCTCTCAATTTTCTGTGATTTTTAGACACCCCCATTCCAAGTTCTGACTGCTCCAAAATCCTCGCGCCTTCGATAACGCGACACTGGCAGCGCATCGCCAACGATGCGAATCTGGTATAATTAGATACACCTGCGAGGCTGTTGCAAACAATGTCGAAAGTGCGAGCTTCACGCATGAATCATGTATTCCGACCGATGCCTTCGAGGTCGAGTTACGTTAATCACGAGAGCCAGAGATCGATGCAGATGCGCGCGTTACATACCCCGCTATCATTGCTTAGCTCGGCATACTCGAATGATGCGGAGGGGGGGGGAGAAAAAAAGCAGAAAAACCGTGATTGCGAGCCACTCAACCTATAACTTTCTATCTTACGACCCATTAGCTTCCCACACTTGACTCATACGCGTCCCCGGCGAACAATGCCAAGCATTGTCTCGTCGCGGCTATAATTCGCAATTAGCCTCCTGATTAATTATCGATTTATCGGCCAATTATTATAATTATCCCTCGGCCCGCGAATCTCGTGCACCGGTGTACCCTGGTTTATCTGATAGCCCGAAAGGTCTCTTCCCCTTCGTTCCACTCGGGAAGCCTTATATAACCTTACGCGAGCTTCCTTCACGGATAGACGTAGACGACCCGAGCACCTCGCAACGAGCATCCTCCATATCGGTCTCGTATCGACGCTTCACGAAAACTGGATATCATTTACTGCTGATCTGAGGGGGCTCGTAATGAGGAACGGTGAGTACGAGCTTGAGAAATTGCAAAGATTCGCTGAAAGTCAGCCTATTTGCTCACGATACGCTCAGCCATCGTACAGCAAGCTGGGTAATATTCGAAACGCTATTAAAACCGAGAGTTCTGGAAGATGAAAGGAAAGGTGCCATTTCCAATAGGAGATGAAAAACGGGGGAGCATAAAACGGGGGAGATCGCTAGCCTATGAACGACCTCGGGAGTCAAGGTAAGGGTAAATTAACACGATCACCCTCGTGGACTTCTCGACACCTTGCTCGGAAGATGCACAGGGATCGAGCATCTTCCACCCAGTACACGTGGGGAGCCGCGACGGACGCATCAGGTTACACGAGGAATAATTCACCGAGCTAATACGCCGAGATAAATTACATAGGATGATAATCGATGTCTACGCCTATGTCATCCAAAGTAATAAATGCACCGTGGCAGGATCTACGATCCGCGGTGGTTTATCGCCGCGGCGTTCGCGGAGCCTCAGATTCCCTCGGCGGAATCTCTATTCGAGGAATCATCGTCGTAGATCGACTCCGTCGGGCGAAGTCGAAAAATCATCGCCCGTTGCTAGCCGAGGCTTAACGACGTCTGCGCGTCGTCCCTTTCTCGGTATTCCGCGAGTTGCGAGCGCATCGGGACCGTGGACGTGGTGGATGCGAGAGCTCTGAGACGGTCGATTGGAGGAGTGGTCGATCCCAGATACGAGGGTCGACCTAACTTTATTGTATTTAATTAATTACTCCGTCCGATACCCGATCCTGCAATTTGTACCTTCCCATACCTCCGCGCCTCCTCTACACCGTCCCTCCTCGCCCCGCCGTCGCCGCCTTCGCTCTGGAACGACCTACGGAGTCCCCTTTCCCCGCGCCGCTTCGATTTTACGGTCCCCGCCGTGTACTTTAATGTATAACGATCATTGCGAGCGGATCTAACACGAATGGCTCGAAATTGATGCCCTCGGTGAGTGGCAGGAGAGAGAGTTGCATCCCGCTCGGGGGATCAAGCCGGGAAGGAAGAGAATAGCGAGTATAACCGGCAATGGCGTGTTACCGATAGAATCGACCGCGGAGTGGAAAATATCGCGCTGCCACGTTGACATCGTAAATAACGCGTAACTCGAGGTAGCCTGGATAAGGAATAAGCGGGGTATACACCGGCTATATAATCGAGAGCCGCGACGCGCGGCATAAATCAGAGTTAGAGGAAGCTGATCCTGAAGCCGCGCCGTCCCGGCGGGGATGATCCGCGCGCGTGTAAAACGGCGTCACAACATCGGTAATGCGACCGTAATGCTAATTTACCGTTCGCACCGAAAGAATCCTCCGTACTCGCGCCCCCCGTGCCCCCGTCGAACGTCGTAACTCGCGCGAAACGCATGCAACCGGCATTTAACATTGGTTCCTTTTAAACAGGCTTGACCTTGACCCTAGGCTCGACACGATTCGCGTAGGAAACGCAAGCAAATAAGAGTGCAGATAAGAGGGGAACGATGCGGGAGAACGCTAAGCCTCGAGCTTCTACGTGTAAATGGCCCCCTTTTCTTTCGCTCTGGGGTAAGAAGGTTTTTAACGCTCGCGAATGGGGGATTTGTTTCCATTAGCAAGCAGGCAGAAGCCACTCCGTGAGATATTACGGAGTTGATGCATTATTGCGGCCGTAAGATCAGGGTTGTGTTTCATAATATGATAAAGTACCGCAGGCAACGAGTGTAATAGGGTAGAATTTATGTTCGCGGGCTTCGAATGTCGCCGTGCACGTGTAACCTACTTACAACTACTTAAATAGATTTCTATAGGCTTTACTCATTTGTGATTGAGGCTTGAAGAATTATTTATATTCGATTCTCTTATCTTAATGGAGCGAGATGTTATTATCGTGAGAATTAAAATATAAAACTAGACAAGTTCGACGTATTTCACTTCAATCTTGCTTTAATACTTGTTAAATAACATTTGATATCTATGTGATATAGAATTCTTTATTCTTACTTCGTTTGGAAGTTAAATTGAATGATTATTCGATAAATAATAAGAATTGAAACGTTGAAAATGATTTAAAAGTACATGCTACTGAAGATAAAGAAGTTTTCATCAGAAGAATTTTAACCAAAGTGAAATACTTCTTTGTAAATTGTAATTTTTATAACACATTTCAGCCTTGCAAATAACGCACACAAAATATCGCAAGTAGAATGCGAAAATTCTTTTAACCAAAATACAGGGAAGCTAGTGGAATCTTTCTTAAGATATTTAAATTTGGCGCCATCTTATTTTCCCGCTAAAACATTATACAGTACCTCTTCGCTGTGGGCCCGGTTTTACGTATACGACGAGGACTTTTCGCTATCCCCACCACTTTTGTCTCATTCTTGTCCGGCGAAGGCGAAAACGAGTGAGAGGCACTAAAAGCGAACGAGCACAGTACGAGACAGACGACGCGTTGATATTTCGTCTTGCTCCGTCTTTCGGACGCCTGACACTCCGTCCTATGCGTGAGCGACGGGCATGCACGATGGCCCTGAGCACTCATCGTAAACACAAAAGCGGCTTCCGCGAAAGCTTGACGCAGTCCCGGCTCAAGCTTTTTTGCGCCCTTTATTCTAATACATTTAGTTGAGATTATTTATGACTTTACTCTGCAAAATTAGGCAAGTGCTAGGGCGTAAGGTTAACAAGAAGCTCAAAATGGTCTTTTCATTGTTAGCATTGTTGAAAATAAATTTTTAAATGAAATACTACAAACTGTATTACAACGATTTTAAACTACGAGTAAAAATTAAGAGTAAGGTCATGAGAAGCTCAATTAAATGTATTATAATAAATGGCAGAATTTGGCAAGCTCGCTTAGGGCGCAAAAAAAGGCTCGTAACGTGCCTGCAGCCACATTTCATCCGAACGCTCGCTCCTATCGCACAAGCGTTCCTAAACAATCGCTCGGAATTAGGACTCCGTTCACGCTGATGGCTCGACGCTTGTCCCGACCAGCGAGCCCTCAGCGCGGAAGTACTGTACATTCTATCACCATCGACGCCATATTGTTTTCTAGCCAAATGCTCATTAAAATACTTTAAATTCCCATAAAGGATGCAATGTCTAATCCAATCCATCCCAAAACCGAGTTAAATGTTATCAAACATTCATTTCTACCTCCAAAAACTAACGAGAACAACGTCCATTGAAAAACAAATATTAAATCTCTACTCGTACTCCACACGACAGAACAGTCGTGAGTAACAATGCCATTTGAAACGCATTGCCAAGAAATTCACGCGACTTATTATCGAAAGAAAAGTTCGCCAAGCACAAGACATATTATATGCACGTATAAAGACGATATTGTATGCTGAAGTGTCTTTGGCATTGTGCTCACCGATCTGGAACTCAGCACCGCCGCCCACCGCGTAGCTCCGACTATTGGCTCGAATTTAGGGCCCTTCATCCTTTCAGAGGTTGCCTCGTCGGTGTTCCATTCTTCGCTGGACGCAGCACCCTCGAGATGGACGGAGAGCTTCCAGGACGGCTCAACATGCGGATAAACATTCATCCAGGGCCCAGTGAGGTCGGCGTAAAAAGGCGTTACGCTATTGAGCCCCCGAGAGGAGTACACTCGTAACGGGACGCTTGCAAGTCACTCCGCGACCGAATCGTGAGAAACACAAATACGAACGCGACCAGTCCCCCATCGTCAGAAAATCCACCTTCTCGATCGTCGGCACGCATTGCGCGACACATTTTCGTTAACCACGGCCCGCGTTGAACGGTACAAACGCAATTTTAACACCTGCACCTGACACGAAAGCGTAGAAACAACTGAAGACATTGCACTACGACACGAGACAAGCACAGCGCGGGTAATTTGATCTGACCCTGGGCACTTTGACGGTTTACATGTTTAGAATCTTCATGCCACGGAATGTTCGATGACGGTACAACGCGTTGCGCTATTTCGTGCGTACTGTCACGAAGTATGCCTAGAAATAGGTTAGCGTTTTCGTGAATTGTTGGAATTGCGTAAGCGGTCACGGGTGGCGCTGCGCTTTCACGGGGACACGGGCGGCTTAATGCTGCGTTCTCATATTTGTAACTCGCGATGCAGAACACACACGAGAAGTGCAGTAACGCTTGAAAAATTTATTGAAGCGTCTAAGGACTTTATTCTTACGATTATTTCTTGCTCTCTATCGTCGCTATTCATTTTTCGAAAGTTTTTAATGAAATTCAAGGATATTGTAAATACTGCGTTCTGCGCAGGACTTTCGTGCACGTGAGAATGCAGTGTAGTGAACGACAGGTGGTCGCAGCGCGAATTAAACGTCCATTGCTTCGCGTACGTCGTGTTAAGTGTCGAAATATAATCGGTTTTCGGTAGTGCTGCGTGCGTAGGTACCATGGTAGTTGCAGTTGAGTGAAACGGTGATGTGATTAGAACATTCAAAGCCGATATTAAAACGTTTAATCACACGCCCAATACGACGTAGCAAACGGTACGCGAAAATCGAGCGGGATTGTGTCTACGAGGTCCCTCGCCCAAGGAAGCTCACGTATTACTGAATATCCTTGCGTTACTTCGCATAGGTCACGGCTCGACGTCACGGCAAATCGTAAACAAAACTGGAGCAGGGGAATTGAGGCGTGAAAGGACGGTCGTCTACCTGGAAACAGTCAACCGTATCGTGAGTACCGATGGCTTGTATATTTTGTTTACATGCTAGGGAGCATCTAGCTCGTAGCTACAAAGATGTTCGGTGTGTAATTAATACACAGTGGTCTAATAGCATATTATTCTGTATTCGTTGCTGTTTATGTCGGCCTGAAATTAATCATTGATTTCGGATAAGTGGATCACGTTCTATTATTTTATCTATTTATTCGGCGCGCCACCGATAGAGGGCAGTAGCATTAATTCGCCGAAGGGCACCGCGTATATTCAAATTTCCAAATAGAGCCGTAAATTACAGATATTTTCTCTGGTCACTAATCACCGTAGGGTCGTTTATTTAACACTAAGGGTTCTATAATTTCTGACATATATAAGGTTAAGAAAGGGTTAGCGAGCGTCGATAAATCCTCGCGGCTTAATTGTGGGCGCTTCAAATATTTTATTCCCTTTAAGAAACATGCAAAATCTTTTTATGAGCTACACAAAGTAAAGATTCTTCCAATCAAAGAAACATGGTTTAATTACAACCTGTTCGTCTCACAATGCCCTCGCGTCGAGCAATAGTGACTCTCATTAATCGAAACTCGAGATTGTACATCGAAATGATCGGTCCTTCGCGTCTCTTCGTCTTCCCTCGTTCTTCCCTGCCCTTCTCGCGCACAGGGCAAGAGAGGCCCAGTGTAAAAGCAGAATAAAATGTGTGCAAGGGGAAACGGCGGAGAAAGAGGAGCGTCGGGAAGTAAGCGTCCGAGCTGGCTCCAGGATATTAACATTATAAATCGTGCAGGCCGGCGACACGCCCGGGGCGGAGCCGATCGTATCGACTCGATGCCCACCTCCGTTCCCCGATATCGATTACACTCCCGTGATTGGCAGAATTCGTAACACGCCACGGGGATCTCCCGGCGGGACCGAGCGATCGGCGATCGTGCGTATCGGCGGGCAATCCGTCGATAACCGCGCTTGACGGACACAGGGACCGGAAATCGCGGGATTCCTCTTGGCCGACGTGCACGCGAGGGAATCTCTCATACACCGGCGGGGGGGAGGGATCTCGATAGATATCGGGGACGATAGCCACGGGAGTAGAGACGGACTCCGCTGGAAATCGCGCGTCACCGCTTCGCGGAATTCGTTTCGACTGTTCCGTGAGAGAGGAACGTTCCGCGCGATTCGAGACGCATAGGAGATTCTTAAAAGGAATAGGGATTCCAGGGTCACCGCAAAGTGTTTCGAAGTTATCCTACACTTAAATCGAAGCGTTTTCTCACCGCTCAAGGGAGCAAATATCAGCTCGGACTTCACACAACAAAATGCAAGCGTCTCGCATTCTTTATTCCCCTCTCTCGGGCTGTGAATTCTGCTTCATGGACAGCGGCGATGGGAATGCTGACCGAGTGGAAGAGTTCGCGAGGGAACTGTTCCTCGCGAAGCTATCGATGCACGGTATAAACGATCATATTACGGGACGCGGCGCGATGAACGTCAACGAAATTTATTGAGAAGTCGCGCGGAGAAAAAGCGCCTATCAGCAACGGGTCCCTACGCCTTTCACCGTATTTATCGGCGGCAAAGGTGAAAACTTGTCACCCCGTTGACGACAGCCCGTTGTCCGCCGAGGATCCTGTTCGAAGTGGCGCGAAAGAGAGGTCCACCCGGGGCAGAGGCGAGTGAAATCGCCGGGTCCCCGCGCCCGCCCAACGGGACCCAACCGCGGGCACAGGTTTCGCGTCAATAATCTTGACGTTAACTGTCGAAATGTCGTTGATGCTGCACGGAATCCTCGCCGCTCCTCGTTCGCGGCGCGATTTTACGGCCGCGAAGCGCGTTCCTGATTTCAGGCTGCCCGCGTCGCGAGATACGCGCATAGCCTGGACCCCTTGGGACACGTAGAAGCGAATTATCCTTCGATGGAGGCGCGTAAGGATTGTGGAGAGAAGCAGTCCCTCCTGCTTTGGCTATTCAACCGATCTTTATCCTACGTATCGCGAACCATTGGGGAGCAATAGGCGACGTTTATGCAAATTGCATTCGAGTTCATAAGTCTGATGATCGAGGGCCACTGCGTATGTAGATTCTGAGGGAGAGCTTCAGGAATGTGGAACCTTTTACTACTGTGTATTGATAGAGGTCGTGGAGGTAGTTTTAGGCATTTCTTCTGAAAGTAAGTTCCTTTCCCAATGCCTATCAGGTTTGCGGAGAACTAGCAATGTACCACCGCGCTTCGCTACGGTTCTAAGAGATATTAAGAACTCCATGAAAACACATTTCACTCCTTTTTACCACCCCCTTCTGGATTGATTTTGACAAAATCTTGAAATTGGTTTTCAGGCATTTATGTGGGTAATCTTTCGAAGTAAAAACCAAGTTGATATCTAATCGGGTCTAAGGGATTTTGTGGAATCTGTGAAAATATGTTTCACCCCTTTTCACCCCGTTAGGGGTTGGATACGGAAAAATTCTGAAATTGATTTTTAGGCAGTAGTGTGGGTAATCTTTGTGAGTAAGAACCAAGTTGATATCTAATCGGGCCTAAGAGATATTAGCAAGTCGGGGAAAACACATTATACCCCTTTTCACCCCTTTGGGGATGGAATCTCTAAAAATTCTTCCTTAATTGGTGCGTACGTCGTGAAAATTGTGTACATTGCAAATTTCACGTTCCTAGGTTAAACGGTTTGAACTGGCCATTGATGAGTCAGTCAGTCAGGACCTCTTCCTTTATATATTATAAGATCGGGAGAGTTCGACCACTTTTTGGAAAAGAAATTGTAGCATCGTTGTTTTTCACATTTTTGTCGTTTTGTGCAAATTAAAGCAAAGCACAAGCAATTTAGGGTATATATAAATTATATTTTGCGATAATTTCAAATGTTTATATTCATTTTCAACCAAAAACATTGGCACTGCAATTGGTCGGTCTTACTCGTATGTCGGGGTTAGACCGTCCACCCACTACGGGTGAGACCGACCTTGAAAAATGACAAAAAGTGTAGCTTACAAAAAGTATAATACACGAAAAAGTTAATTGATATATTATTTCTTCTTCAGTTTTTCATGTAAGTCGCAGACATTCTTGTACTTGGAGTATCTAGTATCATGAAAGCAACGGCTTCAGTGCACACATTTAATCCAATTGTCGCTTTTCGCGATTTCGAAATAGTTTTCTCCGCATCCCACGCATTCGTTTTCGTTCCAGTCTTTTAACGACATATCACTATCTTGTAGAATAGAATTTTCGCTCCCTGAATCTGAAGATGGGTTTACAGTAAGAAAAACACATGTGGCCGGACTATCCCATAATCAAGGGAATGATCGACTACCTTGTCAAAATAAATTAAAAATGAATATATACGTATTGTTGGGGTAACACTGTAGTTTTATGCATATTATGTCCCCTAATATCGGAATAGTGTAAATAAACTTACCTGTCTTTCAAATATTACCAGCGCTGTAACTTGGTCTAAGAACTTTTAGACTCGCATAAAGTCTTAAGTGTTTCCTACAATTTAAATATGGATTTGTGACAATAATCAATGCAAGATTAACAACAAGCGCATTCCTTTCTTTTGTATCAATGACGCACAGTGCCCTATCTTGCGTCAGTCTTAAAATATCAACACTAGCTGGCCTCTCCCCTTGGTCGAACTCTCCCGGACTTACCCTGTAGGTAGATGAAATCTAATTTCTCTGAGTTTCTTTGTAAGAAAATCAATCTGCTTATTTACATTTTCTGCGAGCAAGCCTTCATTCCCAATTAATTCAATGTTAACGCAAATTTTTGCCATCAACCCGAGAAGATACAGTCACTTTGCATTTCTTTCGAGCATACAACTTTTCGTGACGACAACGTGGATTTGTTGGGTCACGAGAAAGAATCGACAAGATCTTGCCCGCTTTGGAGATCGATTTTACGATCGACCGGGCAGCCCGGCGCGAAAAAGTCCTCTTGGAAGTTTGCTGCCCCGCTCGCTCGTTCCTTTTCGCGTTAACTGCCGTGGCACGAACGGATCGACTTTGCGGTCGCGATCGTTCCCCGTTCTTCCGAACAATGGGCAGCCAGTGCTCGGGAGACTGTGTCAAAGTGCCCTTTTATTGGGCCGTATTTCACCCTTCCGTATTCGAGAACGCGCGCGTAAAGACGCCTGGACGATTCACGACGGACAACGTCGCCAGCGACGATCGATGTTCCGTGTTCTTGTCTGCCCGCTGGTCCGTCCTGTTCTTGTCTGGAGGGGAATAACGCGAGGTGGTCTGGAGACAGGGCGACATTTGTTCGAAAATTGCCACGGTTCCCGAACACTTCTCTATTTCAGTTTCCGCAGTCGAGATTCAATATCTTTACCGAAGGGGAGTTTGGATTGACAGGACATCCTCGGGGCGAAGAATTCCGCGGGAAGGAGCCGAGCTCGCGGGAACGGAGCGTTACGAGAACGCGAGTGTGGGCACGTCCCGTCATAACTCCCCGAGCATTGTAAATCACGGTGGACGGTGCGTGCACCCATAGAAACGGTTATATTCGGCCATAACAGCTCGTACCCACCGCGACGACGAGCAGGCTATATTTTAATAGTAACGATAAATTACTTACGAGAAGAGAATCGGGTCCCAGTACTGGCGGCGATGAAACCCTCACGCGGAGAGGGCGCGATCTCCTTGTCGAGTATCCTCCGTGTTCCCTCCGACCGCTCTTTTCCTCCTCGCCTCGAGCACATTGATTATTGGGTCACCTTAGAGAGTGGAAGGCTTCCTGATCCATAATTCACTTGGGAAATTTATAAATTTGATCTTTAGAATAATCAGATAACTCCTGCACCTAACAGTGTGTTACTTTCGAGGCAGTTTTTACTAACAGGAGAAGCACAGTAATCGAAGCAATTAGAAAGCCGTCCCATCACTTCTGTATCAAATACACAATGTTCCTTTCATCGCTGGTGATTGGTTCGCTCGTCAGAACCGCGCACCTGTAATCATTACCGTGTTAGCTCTGGGCATCGGGTATTCTGGAATAAAAAGAAATACCAGATCCATTACAAGCCCGCGACACGGTATTAAAATACAGAAAATAGAAGGAATGCCGATAAGCACGTCGCGCGGCAGCAAGAATTAGGATGTAAATTAAATCTCGATTAGCAAGCGGTATCGGGCGCATCGCGTCGCAGATCTATCTAGTCGATTTAATTAACCGAGTCCCGGCCAATACGCTTCTGGAGAGGCGCAGCTACCGTCGGTATGCCTCTCACTTAAATCGACGTTATCTATCCGAGTGCATATACGCGTTTCAAGAAACGTCCGACGATTTACATCGGGACGCCATTACAACGTACCATTCTTCCATTCCATTCGTCGCGCGAAAGAAACGAGTTTCCGAGAATACGGTGGTTCGCTTTAATGCCAGCGATGTACGCGTCAGCTCGCGTGAAAGAAACCACCTGGGGTGTTTAATTGTCGGCGATCCTCTCGCGGTGGATAACATTTTCGACGCCCACAGGGCCAACGGGGACCCCCGTCCGCCGCTCCGTCGCGTGTTCTAGAAACGCGGCCTCGCGAGCGAACACTAATCACTCGTTTATCTGTCCGCGCGGGACTGCAGGATTTTCGCTTTTAGATATCGCCTGGGTGGTGAACCGCGCCGAGGCGGTATTACGAATCTCCCCTGGAAGATTAATGTCCGCCTCTCGTCCACGTTCATTAATACCCGTGCGTGTGCAAGATGGCCCCGTGCTCGCGTCTGTTTAGGATTACACTCCGATAACAGAATGGATTTCACTGTAACATTATGTTCGCGCGATCATCGCCGGCCAGCGGAATTCCCGGGTCCTCGACAATTTATATCGCGCTCCAATCTTGTAGCACCGAACATCCATCAACGTTGCCCTCTTAGAACCGAGGGAACTTCACTTTCTTGGTACCTAATACCTCTGAATTTGGAAATTCGTTAGTCTACAAAATATAGCTCGCTGAGATCGACTCCTCGGTTTCTTCGAAGGCATTGAATTAAAATTACTTCCAGATGTTCGTAATAAGGGGCAACGATCGATTTCATTTCGGAGCAGAGTTTTGAAATTTGGATCCTACGCTCGGAGGAATCGAGGACCAAATTATAGGGCGTCGAGGGCTACTTCGAAAGGGTAGCAATTTTCTGAGAACGATAGCTTGGTTTTGCGGTCACTTTCTACGTTTTCCATGGACCATATCTGTCTGCTCGGACTCGAACGGCCACGAACTTGCGCAAGCTTCGCTAACTGCTCGCGAGCCGATCGCCCACGCGGCGTGCAAGGTGGTCCAGGCACTTGAGATCTTCGGGTCTCGGTCTCCGGACACTTTTATGCCCCCGACGACGAGCGACGACGACATCGCCGAGCACCTTCCTCACGGCGTGGGCGAGTCATGGGAACCTGCAGCCCGTCGCTCCTCTGCTCTCCCTCCTTGTTTCCTAGCCGACTATTTGTACAACGTTAGCCCGCGACCTCGCTTAACGTCCACTTCATTATATATTCGCTGGCTTCACTATTGTATTTTAATTGATACAGCCCGGTGACGTTAAAGGGGAAATCCTCGAGTTATAGCAATTTATTCCTCCAGTTTATGGGGAGGCGTTGCAAGTCTCAGTATTCTGCACCTACAACGAAACTCTACACCTTGAGTACTGAATAGGATTTCTTTATAGACGTGCAGGAATAGATGCTATCTTCTTGCAATCAAGTAATTATTATTATTCTTGATTAAGTATAGAAACCGGAGCCCTCGATCTCTCGATTTCTCTCTGAAAATTGACTATTCTTGTATAACACCACGATGTTCCAACGTATCTCTTAGAGGAGTGTATGAAAACAGATTCGTGGCCATAGAGTTCGTGCAATCAACTCAATCGTCCGGGGGCCAGGACAGGAAATGGTCGATTTTCGATCGTGGGACACGTGGCCGTAGCATCGAGCGATTTACCACGGTGGAATGCGGCGCAAGGTGGTACGCGAGAGAGAAAGAGTAGAAGCTGGCAGCTTATGCGAGGCGAGAGAAGAGAAGCTCCGTGGCTCGTACTCAACGTTCCTACATACACCCATCTCGTCGCCTCTTCTCCCATCCACCACCATCTCTTTCTCTCCCCTCGTTCTCCTCCTTCTTCAGCCGTGTACTCACGCCGCCGTTCGTCCTTCTCGATCCCTCAGGACTACGCGCACACGTGTTGGTAGGGACCCCGTGAGTGTGCCGTATGTAATATACCAGAGAGGCCCGTGAGCGTATAAAACGCGTCTTTGTGCTCGGACCAGCTGTTTGTCTAACACCTCGTACCTGCCTGAGGTCAGTGGCGATTCTGTTACGAGTCCCCGAGAACGCCGTTCGATTCACGGCCAGGGGTCAACGCCACGTTCCAGCTAGATCGATGGCTCCTCTCAAACCTTCCGATGGCGACGTCCTTTGGCTTGATCGTCGCGACCTCTGTATCCTTCAGAAGTGCGTAATAATATGTCGGACAACTTCGTGGCAAAGGATTTGAGAGTAGAGAAGTTGAGGTATCTACTATATGGGTTCCTCGAAGTTCTAACTTCTGAGCAGTTCTTCTTGGGAATTCCTTCGCTTCAATTCGAAGCAAATCAGTTCTCCGTCCACCAAGCACAAGTTCATCACTCGCGCATCTCTGTTTCTGGCTGTCTAAAGACGACCGTGTAGAAAAGGGACGAGTCCACCAACGTCTGCCCCCAGAAAGTCCGCGCCACATAGGCAATAACTTGGCCGTGATCTTCAGCCGTGCTGAGCCAAGGAAAAAGCCGATCGCCAGTAATAAATACATCGCGGAACGGGGGTAGGTTCGGTGGGGCGAATTGATATTCGCGTGGTTTCTTTCCCCGTGGCACCGCTAATAACTTATCCGGTAGACGGTGGCCAGGTTCTTGCCCGTCTATCGGGCGTCTCCAAGTCTTGGCGGAGACTCCTCGGACGTGGTCCGTCTCCCTCGGGTCGCTCTTCGGGGGCGAGTGATGTTTTCTGGCGCGGCTAGCAGCGCTCTGTGTGGTCCTCGTGTCAAAATGTGTCAAAACTCGAGTTCGCGGTCTCGGCGTCGCTGGCAAAAAGCGGTTCGACGGCCCTACAAATTAACGGGCCCGTCCTGGAGAGGGTATTCGAAGTAGAAAAGGACGAGGATGCTTGAGAAAAGCGGAGGCTCGCTGCTACCGAACAGCCACGGGATCCCCTTCCTACGTTCCACGCACCAATGATACTCGCACATTCTAGCTCCGCATTAAATCTCGATAACTGAGGCCCCTTTCGGACTCCGTTGAATATATTCTGAAGACTTAAGCAACGTGGTGGCACCTTAACCCTCTTATACTCACCTTTCCCTCGTATTCTCTTCCTCCGAAACGATGCTAACGCCACTCTAATTTCCCTCAATATCACCGCAGCTTTTTCCACCTTCTCATTTAAAAGAAGCTCGACGGAAGAATTCCAAGGAGAGAGACGGGGGCACGGGGTGCCGCGGAGCACTGGGGCCGAAGAAATACTGCGCTGTTCCCTGAAATGTTACTCCGTGTTTTGTCGGTAATTATCGCAGGTGTTAAAACGATCGTCAGGCCGCGCGTTTGCAAGCTGTCCGCGGGGATACGTTTCCAAGCGCGGTGTGTACGTCTAGTCAACCTTTAGAATGCCACCGCGGCGCACGATGAATACACGATGCGCGTCGGCTGAATGAAACGATCGGCCGCGAGGAATTGCTCAACAACAGAGCGGTCGCTCGGTCGTCGGGATCCATCGACGGTGTCCGCCGTCGACCTTAACACCGACGGAATTTCGCGACGGCCTTCGCGCGCCGTTTCCTGCGCGAGCGCGTTTCCGCCGCGCGCCCCCGGCGCCCGAGATAAAATCGCAGGTTTCGACGGGCCGCAGAAACGCCCGGTCCGTCGCACGACAGAATCGAGCCGCTGATTTTCTATGGGATACAGCCCCGCCATTGTGCAAACCGCAACTGGATGCGCTTATATACGCGCTCGGCGTTGCGGGATCGTCTGGCGTTCTCAACCACGAGGCGCGATGTGCCTGTGCAGCTTCTCGATTTCCAGCGATAAAAGTTATTCTGCTCGGGGAATATTGTACAATCGGGGATAGTCTGGGCGTTACGGGACATCTGTTGCTGCTCGGTGTTTTGATCTCGCTGCAACGGTGTTTTGGAAATACACGGTGGTGCATTGGAGAGGTCCTGTTGTGCAACGGGGAAAAATTCTATTGCGAGATCGACGCCTGATAATCCGAGGTCTGTTTGACGAGCGTTGCTTGGAGTAATTGCTGATAAAATCGGGGATGAAAAACGCGTTGGGGTGTCTCGTGTAACGCTGGGGGTTTATTTCCCATTGCTATTTTAAAGGAGATGATATTTTACTGATTTGATGTATCCTTCATTGAATTTTCATAATTTAGAAGATTTTTATTAAGAGACGTAGAAGTAACGTAGGTCAGAGTGATTGAATGATACTCAATTATTTATTGGAATATAAAATAACGCTTTGCCGGTGAATTTTATAGGATGGGTTTCGTCGACAATAACCGTGAATCGGTTGAGAATCCCTTGAGAGTGATCTAAAAGAGATTGAAGACCGCTAACGAGGTTGTCTATCGTGTAAACCCGCGGGGTCGATATTTGCTCGATTATCGAGAAGGTATCTGCCGTGTTCGACACAGGCTCGGCTCCGTTGGCTGGAACGATTTCCTCGTGGATCGAACGATTTATTTGTGGATTTGCTACATTCCTGATAAATCCTTATTCGCGCTCAAGGACCTTGGCGTCGCGCTTAGCCACGTTTTCTGCCACTCTCTTTCTCTATTATATACTTGTCCGACATTGTTATTATTGCGGGCACGACTGCAGCTGCGCTCGGGGAATAATAATGATCGTTCGTGGACCCCTTCGTTACACGAACGGTATCGAAGTCACGTACGCTCGGTATTGTTATTTAATCTGAGGCATTCGTTTAAATTAGCAGGCCGAATTCGAGTTGCGCGAGAGTGACTATAGCTTTAGATCCTCTGGAGTCTCTTAAACAAATAATTCTCGGAATTTTCAACCGCCAGTGCTTTATAAACACTCGTGTGCCTACGATTAAATAAGCTTCTTCATATTTTAAACATGTCTACGTAATACTTCATTCCACTCACAGAGCTTTTACTCATAGTTCAGAAACACACTTCGAATCCCTTCGCATCCACGACCATTCGGCGAGCACACCCCTAAGGATCCCTTCGCCGATCGTGGTTAATTAACTTTCGCGACGTATCATTACCCAATGAGCAATACGTTAGGCCGCGGGAAAGGCTCGTGGTGGAATGTTAATTGAAAATTAACAGGCCCGAGCCAATAGCAGGGGGAGGGCAGCGGAACTGACGCGCGTATTCCAGCGACACAATAGAGGAGCAGCGGCAGTAATCCGTGGGGCAGCTTCCGTACGCGTGATCCTGGGGCGGACTACGGCTGGCCAGGCATCGTGGCTCGTTATTACAGAGGCGAATGGGTCGACCGCACGCACGGCGGGTGGAGGCAAAAAGTCGTTTTCGCGTAAAACGATCGTGGTTGCCCGGCTTTCCGTCGTAAAGTAGCGCCCACACGCGCCGATGCTCCGTGGCCTGCCCCGCGCGCCGCAAAGAACGTGAGAATGTGTCCACGGGACGATAAAAGTTACGCTCGTGAATTTTACGCTCCGCCGTATCCCCGATCGCGAAAAATCCCCGCTTACGTCCGCTTACGACCTCGACGATGTTGGCCGAGAGTGGGTAGGCGCCGTCGATCTTCGCTGGGCGCTAGTTCTCGATAGATACTATTCCTCGGAGATGTGTATTTAGATGAGGTATACTTCTAGTTGAGTTGGGCCAAGTTACGCAGAAAGCTACTAACCCTAAGTGATCTGAAATCGAATAGATTTAGTTTGAAGGTTTTACGGAAAAGTACCTTTATTTCTGTTTGGTATATTTTATTCCTTGTTACTGTTTTGCAATGTCTTTCAATGGGTTATTTAATAGCGAGTGGTATAATTAATATTAGTTTAGGTTTACTGTAGTTTTTGCTTTCTAAGATTAAAGTGGAACTATGATTTAGTCGTTTTAATAATTGTATAATATAAAAGTTAATGTTTGGATTGCTAACTTTTTGCAAAATAAAGACCTGAAAATGATGTGCTCTGTACTGCGTTTAACTAATATTTTGTCATTTTGAGGATTAGTAGCTTTCTGCGTAACTACTTGGCCCAATTAAATCTAAGAGTTTTGCGTTATTAACCCCATAAGTGGCTAGAACCAGATCAATCTCGCACCCTCAAGTTGAAACGAACTGCACCCTGCAACCTCGACCCCCGTGTCCTCCACACTCCTACAGTAATTGCCGTCGATATCGACGAAATAACGAAATCAACGAGATGCATTTAATTAAAGAGTGCCTACCTACCTCGGTTAATCACAATAAGAGCATTAAAAGATCGTGCCCAAAGCGCCGCCCGTGTTAATGCCCATTTAAGCAGGCCCAGCCGGTGTACCATAAACCGAGCCGCGGAGGATGTAACAATTTCCCGCGACAACCCTCGGGTCGCGTCGTGATCGAGCAATTATTGTCCCCGGGTCGGCCACCGTCCGCCAGAGGGGTTTCGTTAATCAGCGAGTCAATTGTTTCACCTCCGCGGGGACCGTGGCATTGTGGAGCGGAACGGAACGGTGAACGCACGCGCCTCGCCGTCGCGGATTGTTTATATCTGGCTGGATTCCAGCTCGATAAATTCGATTTTTTACACGCGTACGAATATAGTGCCGGCCATTCAGAGTCGCGTTTGCACGGGTCGTGTCGTCGTGGTCGTCGTAAGCCCTTACAAGAGGCCCGGTCCATTCAAGAGTCAAGCTCACTGAATTATACCCCGCTACGGATTCGCACGGTGGCGCGCGAATTCGCAGCCGGGTTCCCCCCGCCGGGGGACCGTTCCTGACCCCGCGAGGCCAAGAATGCCCCCGTGGAAGAAGAGCAACGACGGCAGGAACTTGGGGAGGGGGGAAGACAGAGCCGTGAAACAATAATGGAACGGGGCGTCCACTCGTTACGTAAACACGCGTGACCTTATCGAGGCGACGGAACGAGCCTAGGCTGTCCGCAATAATATCGATATGCCGTCGATCGTTATTAATAATAGCGATCGCGGGGATAAAACGGACACGCAGAATAGAAGACCATCTTCGGAGAAGCCCATTAATGTCCACGTCGCGCAACAATACGCACCCCACCGCGACTGCTTGATGACCGTTTACCGGTCGTCAGGATCGACGGGCACCGCGAGGAATCCCGGGATCGCAGAGGCACAAGGTGTATTTGATAGTTCTGGGTTAGGTAACTCTGTTTTTCACTCAGATTCGCTGCGATCCTTGAAAAATCGTCAGGCTCATCAGGAGACTCGCGTCCACTCGCGTCTCTCGACGATGGAGGTCACTCGCCAGGGATGCGCGCGTCGCGATAGACACATTCGAATAATTTATAGCCGCGTTAACCATAATAGACACGAGCGTGCTATCCGTCGGCTGGAAATGACAAGTACCAGCGAGTATCGGTTGTACCTGTTTTTTCATCTCTCTTCGTTCGTCCCCGTGCACGTCCATTCCCCGTCCTCTCCTACTGCCTGGCTTCTTCTGGCCGCCACCACGGGCGAGCAAATAGAAGCCGCATACAGACGTCGCGATGGAACTCCTCAACGGAGAGGAGACCAGCGGCGAGAGAGACGAGCGAAGTAGTCGTCGCAGCGGCGTCGAGGGGAGGCGCGGGGAACGAGGACGATGGAAGGGACGCTCCTCGCGAGCGATTACCGATGACACGTATGCAGGCAATCTCGCGGCGTTTGCGCAATTATTGGAACACCTCATGTCCGTAATAAATGGTGGAATATGCCCTGAAAGGTGTTAGTTCAAGATCACACGGTGATACAAGACCGCTTGGACTTGGGATTTCATCACCGGCGTGCTCATCCGCGGCTACCACCGTAGCCGCACGGTTTATGTAACCGCTCGGGACATTAAGGTTACCCTCGATCGTGGAAAGTCGCGCCTACCCTATTCTCCTACGTTCCGCCGCGTTTTCATAATTATTTTCCAGCAGGCGCAGCCGTTCTTACGCACACAGTTTCCACGCTCGGATCCATCGACCAGTCGCGAAAGGTCGCGCGCCGGCATCCGCGGATCGCGATCTGCTTCGAGCTCCGCCGCGCGGCAGATGCCCGCTCGAGATACCCGCCGCTTGCGAAATATCGCTGGCGAAATATCGTGCTTTTTGCGCCCCGGATCGTTTTGAAGGTCCTTTAAGAGACTTTGACCGTTAATGAGTCCTGAACGAAGAAACACCACTCCCATTATCAATTCTCATTAGGCATTCACGCTTCGTTAGACTCGTTACCAACCAACACCTTTTTCCTTTTACCTCTAATTACTCGATCATGTTCAATATTCCGATGCATACTTCACTCAAACCACATGTCTGGGATGCCATTCATTCCCGGTATTTGATTTATTATATTTAAGGTATTTATCCTTCATATACGAGTTTCTGCAGATATTTTCAGCACTGCACCTTGCGGCGCTTGGAATTCATCAGCTTTCGTAGCTCGGGAATGATCTACATTTTTCTGTGCGTGGTTTATAGCGGAATGGACCCAGGATGATTAAAAGAAGCTGGTGTTTCTTCTTTCATCTGTGTTTGCTGGTGATCCTCGGAGGCTCGAATGCATGGCGAGTGGGAGTAATTGCGACATAGACGCGACCTTGCGCTCGTCTTCCCTGTACGGCGCAATCGCACGCTTTACGATCAATTACACGGTATATCCAGTTTCGTCGTGCTCCTTGCCTAACGACGTGGTCCAATTAAGGACGACGATTAATGCATTCGTCGCTCGCGAGACCTTTCCTCCCGCTGCGACGGCCTCTGACTCACCGCTCGTCAGTTCCTCCGTGTCTCCTGCAATCGAAGTTTAAGAATCTGAGCATACATCGATAGGATTCCAGTTCCATCAAATCCTAAGTCTCCGTAGTTCCTCAGTTTGGAGGTTAAAATCCACTTTTCTACGTCGCAAATGCAGCTCACTATATATTCCCTCCGCGTGTCCTGTTACGTCGCGTGTTTTATATTAAATTAACCAAGAAACCCTCTACGATACAAGGACCTCGCGAGCCGTTTCATGCGCCGCGGCTCATCGCAACTCGACTCTTGCCTACGCAAAACGGACACATTAGCATCGCGGGCTCGTTGGATCTGAACCGTACAAGGAACCATCCTCGAGCGTATCCTGGCCGGGAGGATGATCTTTCAAGTGAGAGGACGAGGCTCGTCCTTGTCTGCCGAGCTGGACGGCGCTGCCGCGGAGCCCGTACATCATGCCCGGGCTCAAGATCAGCCGCTCGCGTGTGACCACACATGTGTAATTCCAATTAACATCGGCCGCGAGTACGCTCGCCGGCGCGTAACGCTCGCGCTACGAGTTACACGCAGCTTGCTCCGCGCTAAGGTTAACGCGTGCACGACTGCCGCCGCCACTGACTGATTGACTTTTATTCCGCCTCCTCTTCGCTCTCGTTGCATCGAACCGACCCTTTCCCAGCCTTTTCCTCTTCCTAGGCCTCTTGGCCAACCGCCAATCAAACAGAGATTTCACACGGTGTCGACATCCAGCTGAAGGAATCTGCTACGATTTCGCGAAAATACGCTATCCCGGTGATTTACGCGGCTGATGGTCAGCCGCCGCGAAAAGCGTAACGAGGATCTGGTAATTGGACCGCAGCTGATGGTATCGCGCCATCAACCGTCTGCGTATTCCCTGGAACCGCGGTATTCTTCTTGAACGCCTCAGTTTTCCAGTTTTGCGCGCCTCGATGACCCCCCGATCCCATTAAACGTCTTGCGCAGTTGCTTCTGGGGTATACGATTATTTGAATTGTACTGTTGAAAACGGTTTCAGGACACTGATTCCGCATTCTTTTCTACATATCCCCTTTCAATTTCATTGCCGTATCTTTAATATTGCCAGAGTTGTGATGAAATTTGTGAATCGATGTTGACCAACTGACGCTAACTCGTATCTAAGCTAAATATACATCAACCTGAACATGACACGATCTGTGACTATTTTTATGGCTATATTTTTATGACTATATTCTATATTTTTTAAAAATATTATGCAAATATTAAAACTATATTTCTGCATATTATGCAAAAAGTCAGTGGCAAAAGTCAGTTTCGAGAAAAGTATCTGTAAACATTACAAAGTTATAGCTTTTATACATCACTATGTATAAATTTCTTACACAATTTTGATTGTATTAATGCAACTACAAAGGAGATACATCAAATTTTTAAATATTCTACACAGTTTTTACAACTTCACTAAATTGTTAACAACACTTACACCATAAAAACTGCTTAGAATATTTAAAAATTTGATATATCTCCTTTGTAGTTGCATTATTATAATCAGAACAACGTAATAAATTAATCAGTGAAATTAATTTCAATTATAGCCCTCTCAGGCCCTTCTTGCATCCAAAAGTTCCACGTTTTCGTTTCTTTCTGGAAGGGGATGACGGCATGTGCCAATTCCCACCTATTTAGACACTGAGTAAAAAGGTAGTAAATTCGCATATCAACTCGGGTCATCCCAACTGTAGAAGCGTTTTATATTTAAAATCTTGGGTCATTCGGTAGCATAACTAATGGAGAATCTGTAACTACAATATTCAGTCCAACTCGTATCTGCATACTTGCAGAATTTCTAGCGAAACAATGGAAATCTGGATCCAGACTAATTCGACCAGGAGCGTCCGCAGACTTTTTTCCAGCGAGGGGGCAACTTTGGGATGACGGTAAAGAAAAATATACCCCTCTTGCTATTTTAACCCATTTCATTGTGTCAATTTAATTAAAAGTTTAAAACTAAAATTTATAAATATTCCCTTTTTTAGTATAAAACCTAATAAAGATCAGATTTGAAAAATAAGCGATTTTTTCTCAAAAGCCTGAGGGACTTTGCCATCTGCCCCTTTTGCCCCCCCCCCCCCGCGGACATCCATGAATTCCACTTCCCACGATAGAGGACTCGATTAACAGAAATGCACGCCGCATCGACGAGATGCATGCCTCCGTTTCCCCGCGACTTCGTCCTCTGGCCACGACGAAGGGCCCTCCAGGACGCGGACCACACACGGCGGGGCAAGTGTATCGTAAGTGGACTTTATTTCGAGAGAAAATATTATCGCAACATCGGTCAGCGGCCGCGAATAATACTCGCGGATGCGCCGACCAGCTCGTACGCCTCGAGTTCGGAATAATATTGCGCGCGGAAGAAGGCGAGCCGCTCCGAGCGTAGAAACCGATCGCGCCACTCGATGCTCCGCTCCGTTTAGCCCTCTATTCGTTGGTCGTTTGTCCAGCGAGAGACGTCCGTCGACGGACACCTCCCTGGAATTATTGTCCAGCGAACGTGGACAATTACCGGGTCAGAAAGGAACCGTGGGTCGAGCATTGTGCTCGCTGGAAAAATCAACGATTTCGGGATCCTCCTACTTCTCCTTCATGCTCCTTCGCTACGAGAGCACGTACTGCACGCGGTCGATTCGGCGATCTTTTACAAATGCGAAATTTATCTCCGATCTGGACCATGGGTCGATCCCCGGTCGATGGACATCTCTCTTTCAGTGGCGCTCCTGACTCCATTGTCGGCCCTGGGTCAACGGGGTCGTCATTGTCCCCGGGCCACTCGAAAATGGATGTTTTGGTTTCCCGGTGAATGGCCCGAGTGGCACCTTCGAGTGGTCCTCCGTCGTCGATCGTTTTTCTTCTCTCCTTCGAGATTTCCGTCCACCCTTCGAGGTACTCCTCCTTCCCTGCCCGTCACATTGTCTACCGACGCTCCTGTGTTCTTTCTCAACCGCGTTGGGAAGAAAGAGCGCCGCCCAAAGACGGATCGAGAACGTCACCTAGGCTTGGGGCGATAAATTATCGCCCTACGCGGCTGTTTCGATCGTTCGTGACACCTAACGGGTCGATTTATCTGGGCCTCGGGAACGACTTTTCGGGATCTGTTAGGTCATAGAGCCTTTGTGTGGGTGGTTGTCTTACAAGGTCGCACTCTCTCTTGATAAATCCGTGCGCAGCCTACGTGTGCCTCTAAACGTACTGTCTTCTCCTTAAAAGGGGGTCGGAGTTTATAAATTTTGGAGTAAGGTTCAACGTCGCAACGCAACTGCAATTTCACCAGAAAGTGTTTTCTTTCTCAGCAAAACAACTTCTTTTTGAAGAATTTCCTGGACTTATAGGTACCCACTAGGGCTGTTCGAGTACTCGAATGCTCGAGTAGCTTGAAATTCGGACCGAGCCGAGCCGAGTACTCGAAGAGAAAAAAAAAAGAAAAATCGACTAGTCGGTTCTCTTCGAGCCGCTCGAAAAAATTCGAATACTCGATTCTTTGGAGCCGCTCGGTTTTTACGAGCACTCGGTTCTTCGAGCCGAGGCAGGCTCGGCTCGCTTTTTTCGAGTACTCGAACAGCTCTAGCTACCCACCATATCGAGTTATAAGCATCTTAGTTGAATATCCATAGGATACTGGCACAGTGAAAGGATTAATTGTCACCAAGGGGATGCTCTGAAAGTTTGAGCTGCTCTAGACTTCTATTCCTCCGTCTCCAAATACCTCAATATTTAATAACGCCGAAGTGGTCGCTATCGGTCCATCGATACAAACGCCACGGGCATGCGCGCGAATCCGGATCGAAAATATCCGCGTCCAGGCACATCGAGCGAGCCATTCATCACGCGCTTGTTAATTTCTTGTTACGAACCGACGCCAGGTCGGACTACTGCCACCGACCTGAATGTCTTTAATAAGCGAAGAGGCCAAACGGTACGAGAGCAGCCGCAGGCACGGCAGCGTGCATGCGAGATACAGATTGCGGTCGATTGTGACCGGCGGCCATGATTAATCGCGACGATCAACCCTCGCGCGAGCATCGTGTGCCCTCCCAGCTCCCTCAATGCCCGCAATTAAACGAACAGATCCGTATTTCCCTCTCCGGGCGTCGTGACACGCCTCCTCGAAATCTCGACGTCCACCGATTCCTCCTCCTCGGGAAACTGTATTAAGCCAAGTCTCACGGATCGTGGAAAACGTGTCCGCGGAAAAACACGGGCTCGGCGCCGTTAAGGTCGTGTCAATCACGCTCTGATTACGTCAGTAGCCTCTTGCGGGGGAACAGGAGATAATTACGCTCGATTAAAGCCTCGCCAAGACGAGGAAACAAATGTTTCGCGATGGGATGGTAGGTAAATATACGTCGAGCAAGATGCGCTAATAAGTTAGGAACATGCGATGTTGTAAACAGGAGGGGATGCTTTTGCGAGGCGCCGGGGACTTTATCCAACACGTTATTGTTGGGAAAAGATCGACTTAGAAATAGTTGTACTTTGCTGTGGATACTTCTATTTTGAGCTGCCATGTAGGTCTTACTTTACGGGCTAGCGGATTAACCTGAGTCTGACTCGGGGTAGGGTTAACCTTCATAACTTGACAACGAGAAATTAAAGCTAAAGAACAATACTTTTCAGTAAAATTAACCATAGGTACTAATTGATATTTTTTTTTGCAAAATTGGGTTCATCTAAATACTGTAAAAGAAAGTGATGCTTTGAAATCGAAAAGAATGCAAAGAAGTATATTCAAAGTAAAAATGATATTCTAGGAGTTCTTCAGGGTGCTAATATCAAAATTGTGATCGTAATAGAGCGATATTTACGGGCATTTAAGTCTCGTTCATATTAGTCAAGTTTACTGGCTTCAAGTCGCTTCGTGTCTTTAAGTTCACACTTGTACATACTTTCACAATATTCAAGTTGTATTATTTCAAGGCAAGAAAACTTGGAACACTCTCTACTTCGCTTTAAACTTGAAAGGATATTTCAAGTGAAGTGAATAACAGTTAGTTTACTGATTTCAAGCGACTCGAAGCCAGTAAACTTGACTAATGTGAACGAGGCTTTAGGACTTAACTAATTACTGCCATTCTGTTGTTTTCTATCGATACGTTTGTTTAATATGTTTTGTCTTTTTTTCTGTACTCGGTTACGTTCTCTACTTATTGTCAGTGTCATTTTCTTCTTTTTCGGTTATAAAATGGGTATTTCCCGCAAATGTGAAAATAAATAAGTAAATAAATTCTAAACGTAAATTTCAAAATATTGGGTTTACAGGAATGAAACTCAGTATCTGTTATGGCAACAGTCACCACAATTTTGAAATCAGCATCCTGAAAAACTATTAAATAACCTGGAAATAAATGTTTTCTTCCGTAGGAAAAATTAGTCCATTTCTCCCACCATACAGGTCCGCAAGCCGGTTAAAGTAGAATTTATAACGATATGATTCTCAAGTAACAAACACCTACGTCTGAGAGCCGCGCCTGAACGTTGCCCAAGTAACAGAGTCGATCGACGATACGATACACAGCCGAGCAAAAAAGAAAGTAGGTATTGTCAGTCACGAAGCGGTGCACCAAGGAGAGCCGAGAACATCTGTTCCGTGTGTCATCGGGCAGGAGGACGGGTCATTAATAGAAAATAGCGACACGTCGTCGTGGAGCCCCGTGAAATCCTGAGGATCTCGTTATGCGTAACCGAGTACACGGAAGTGGGCACAATGGCCGGGGCGCCCCCGAGAAGAAAGGGATAGGGCCGTCCCTTAATCTGACGGCGCACATAAATTCGCGGGAACGAGTCAGTTTTCGGTGTCGCCACAAATCCCGGGTCCGCGTCTAAAAGGGTTTCGCCAGATGTTCGATCGGGCGATCCTTGTCTCCGATTCTCATGGCCGATCTAACGAGACGATTATCGACGACCGAGCCAGCCGCTCGCCACGGGAAACGCGCGGCAATTTGCCGGATGCAACGAAAGAAAACATTCTCCTACGCGGTGGCGAGCGATCCCGCTGCCACGTCGAATGCCTCATCTTCATAAAATTTCCGTTTTATCGCGGCGCAGAGCGAGATCGGTGTGCCGGCGGTTCGTAACGAGGGACATTAAAGGGTAGATCGTGCGTGACACGCGTTGCGATTCGATAGCAGCGCGCACGACCGCTATTTCTTGAGGCGCATAGAAGAAAGGGCGAAGCTTTCGATGGCCGGTGATCCAGGGGAACGGAATTCCGACAGGGTGGAGTCGGGATTTTAATTCGCGAGACGTATTTAATTGGACAAATGCTGTAGACGATTTTGGAATGTCTGATGGACTCTTGGAAGCGCGGAAGGAGTTACGGCTGTAAGAAAATTGGCGCGAGCTTCGATCGGATGAATAATGTAACAGCTCTGAAGACTGTCAGTTGATCGGTGGTTGGAAGGGAACTGTAGGTTCTTATCACAGCAATTTCTATGGCCCACCCCTGCGAAGGAGCACTCCGGCAAATTTGATGATTTTCAAGTAATCTTCGGCCGAAAGAAAGTCTGAAGCGTAAAAGAGATCGCTGGGAGGCAGGAGAAACCCTTACGGGGCTGGTGCACGCGCCGCGACCAAGTGCCCTTGAATTAAAATGGTAATAGAAATGTACGGATTTGAATTGCGAATGTCATAGCGTGCACCGTGCGGCCGAGCCCGGGATATGTATATGCTAAGCAGCGTCTTGTTTTGAATTTAGAACAGGCGCCATCTTGCCGGCGAGCGGTTTGCTCTTTGCCCCCTTCCAGCGGGTAATTCGTGCGCGACCAATGGGGATGCATTCCGGAAACCACGTATGTATCCTCTGCTATAACCTACGGCGAGGCATACGTACCTTATTTCATCCGGCGGTACACCGAGCCCCATGCCCGTACTTTTATTCGTGACAGACGGTAGCAAACTCATTAACCTTCGGCTCGTCTACGACTCCCTTCCCCCTGCAGTCATTTTTCTGGCTTGCCACGACGGAAGGAACATGGTCGCTACTCAGGACCCGCGGGACTCATGGATTCCCTCAGACGAAGGGTGGAATACAGCAGTGGTGAGCAATCTTTGGCCGGTAGTGGGCCAAAAGTGGAAACTTAATACTCTACTTGGGCCACAATATTAAATACTTAAATATACTAATCAAAGAATTTTAATTTATGGGGTGAATTTGTTATTCCTGACATAGATCTACAATTTAAACAATTGCTAGTTCAAGAATAGAGCACTATTTACTGCGTGGCACCCTCAATTTGGAATATTCGTAATATCTCTGAATGGTTCTTTGAAACATCCCCTATTTGTCACTTCTAACAGAAAAGCATTCAAAGTGAAGGTCTCTCTAAGGGTTGCCCTACATTCGTTATTAAAGGCAATGAGATGCGCGAGACCGACAGCGATTGTATGGTGTCCAGGGACAGTCCTGATTAATTGTCCCGAACAAGGTAAAAATAACGACCAAGGATTAAGCAAGTACCTGTGAAGCAGGAGGATCCATCAATATGTCGGATTAAAGGATTATGCGTCGCTGCAAGCTTAGTCCTCAGGAAAGAAGATGTAAATGAACCTGTTAGGAGTCAAACCGTATCCGATTAACTCTAATTAAGCTTGTACTCGTTAGAAGACCGAGCAACTTCGAAGACTCCGATTAATCTTCAAACTATTCCATTCAGAGTGCCGCGAGTCAGAGCGGTTCACTTGATAGAAAATTTCCTAAATTAGGAGGGAGAAAACGCCCGGCGAACAGGTACTCGGTGAAACAGTTTCTTCGAGTAGACTCCGGGCACGTCTTCCGAAAAACGATCGCCAAGAATCTGCCGCAATTAGACTGCCGGGGCCTTCCACGACGCCCGTTCCTTTCGCCCTCTGTTTATCCGGGGCAAACAGCGCAGGCAGCCGCCGTTCAACGAGACCGGGAGAAAAAAGGACGTGGCGAAAGAGGGAACTTGAGAAAACGAAGCCACTGAGAAGGATAGGGCGACGTTGGTGGAAAGAGGGCGACGATCGTGGCTCGAATCCCGGGCAGGCACGAATCGCCACCCTCCTTTTGTGTCAGGACCTTTCTCCGACTCGTATTATCCGCTCGCCTAAGTCAACAGGTCCTCCCAAAGATGTCGTGCCCTCTCCTCTTCGCCCCCGTCTTCTTCCTTTTGCCCGTCGACACCTCTGACCGATCGTTTCTCGCACGAAACACCGCCGTTCCCCGAAGCTTCTCTCGTTTGATCGAAAGAAGCCACGGATGGAGTTGATTCGTTTCACTGGAAGGATAACCGCCTCGTCTACGCCGCGCAGATGCGAAATCTGGATCTACGAAATCGAGATTGAGCTGTGAGGTAACACACCGCTCCCTGATATCCAGTTTTAATTACAAACTGCGCCTGAATGCCTGCTTGCGCAAGGGTAATGAGCCGAGGATCGATCTCGCGCGGCTGAAGACGCGGATGATAAAAACGAAAGCCATTTGCTAGGCAACGTGACTACTGTGTACGGGAGAGAAGAGGAATTTCGCGACTCCTCGCGCGCCAGGTCGCCTATTCTCGCGGGGACGTTCGTCACACTCCGTTCCAAAAGAAAGCCCCGCAAAAAAGCAGTGAAAGAAACTCTTGCGGCTAATCAAGCCCTCCCGCGAGGCGTGCAAAGCATCTAATCCGTGCAACGACGTCGGCCAATCAACGCTAAACAGCAATATCATCGGACGGTCTTCAGAGGTGCGCGTGGAGTCGCCGCGAGGCGAATCCCTGATCGTCATCAAATTAAGCGGAAACGCGGCGAGGCTCGCGGAAGACCTCTCGAACCCTCGGCTCTCCCTTACGGACAGTAAATTCCACAATTAATAAATCCCCCGGCCGAGGACGGGAGGGATTTACCACGAGCCGCCGTAATCCACTTAATCGATCATTAGGCCGAGGCAAGCACGCGTGGTGCCGCTGCCGCGTTTCCCCCTTTTCCGCGTACGCGCCGGGATCAGCGGGCGGTCGCGCCCGATCGGGCGAAATTTCATTTCCATCGGTCATATCGCACCGGACCGCCGGTTACGACCGATCGAGCGTTCCCTGATCCGAGGAGAGAATGCCAATTACGCGTTTGTTTCGTCGGCCGGCTGGCGTACGCGCGCGCATCGTGCGCGCGTTTTTCGTGAACGGCCACTTCCGCATCGATGGAAACGTAGTCATATCGATGCAGCGGCTAGATAGCCGCCCGTTGCCCCGTGTGTGCGGAGCGTTGTTCGCGATCAATAGATCGCTGTACCGGCGGATCGGCGATCTGGCGATCTAGCAGCGGGAGATCGTGTAGCGATCGTTCGTTCCGCGATCGCGCACAATACGAATCGTACGTTCCGGGGTCGTACCGGGGGCGACTGTCTACGTATACCACTTCGGATCCGTGAGAAGTGTGCTGCCTGCTCACGGACCCGTACACCGCTCGTGCTGCGCTGGTAAAAGATACTTTCGACCACGTACGGTGCCTATGTACGTGCATACAGGGTGAGGCACTCTTCTGGACGAACGCTGGGAGGATCGCCGAGGATTCGCTCCTTTCGGTCCAATACCGCTTGGGGTTACCGAGCGCGAGGCTCTGTCCCATTTCGAGAGTGCTCTCAGCGGAGTATTTGTACACTTTATCGGGCGATAAATGGAGGGAAGCTTGGGTATCTGGTGCACGTACCCGAATACTAGGCTAATTCCTAGGCACACGAGTGGCTAAATTCGCTTGATATGCGAGGGGTTAAGAAACATGACTGAGCAGGTTACTGTACGATTACGAGAAAATGTTCTTCGCTGCGCTAAGTTTCCTCGAGTTCCTACCTCGTAAATTGCTGAAACCGCTGACCTGATTATGCACACGTGAAATCCTACCCGTCGGATCAAAGAATTTCCGCTAATGTGAACTGAATTAAATTCTCCAAACGCGCGGGCATTTGATTGGAGGAATTATTAGCGCTGCCATTTATAAATACCTCTCGTAAACCGCGCAAGAACGGGACAGGCTAATGAAACACTGTGAAATAAGCCTCGACTGATATCCCAGTTTTTTGTGAAATCGGAGAGACTATTCTACAAATTTAATTTACTTTCCCCAGCGTAGCTTAACCTTTTCATGTTTGCGGTATCGTTCGCATCGCGTTCTCTATGCACAAGCAACACGTAAGGGCATCTTTTACTGCCAGTCCATCCACCCATGCATCGTAGGGTAAGTCAGGGTGAGATGGTCATACGGAAGAGATGAGCAGTGAGAGTATTTTTTAGATGGAAACGCCTGATTGCGCTGCCTCGACGTGGGTACAAAGTGTCATAGAAAAGTAACATTCTTAATTCAAAATGTTGGAATAGAACGTTTTTAAAGGTTTGTAAATCCACTGTGAAATTTTAGCTAGTGCTTCAAAGTGTTTGATCAATATTTTGGTCATCTTGTTTGTGTTATTTATGCTGAATATATTTAATTCTCAAGATGTATTTTCGATAGTGGATTGTTTACAGTGTTTTTAACCTTAAAGTATTCGGGATTACGTTTGTTAGTCTAAGCGAAAGGGGAATGGCTATCTTACCAGGGCTTTAAGGGAAAGATGGTCAATTGTTGTCCAGGAGAGCTGGCCATAGCTGTGTTTGATGTAATTTCAGATATTTTGGTAAAATTCGGAGAAAATTATTTCAAAACCAAAAAAAAAACAAGATTGGCTAAGATGTAAGTCATGTGGTTATTGGGTCAAGAAAATTCCTCAGAGTTTGACACTGTATGTCATACATGCGGATTAGAAGATTCACAGCAAGAGCCCAAAGAAGTTTTGAGCGGGCAAAAACGAAGGTGGACGAAAACTAGAAAGAATCTGATTTAACCAGTTAAGGACCACAACTCGTTAACCTGAAAGGTACATATGACCATCTTTCCCGGACATTAAGGGAGATATGAGCAATGACACCTTTTTTCATTTGTAAAATTTGTATATTAAATAATAATTTTTCGTTTATTGATATTAAGGGACATGTAGACAAAGGATTGAAGTATTGTTCTACATCATTTTCGTTGCTTTATTTCAAATAGGTTGGCTGTAGCATACTCTAAACGAAACTATGACCGTCTCACCCTGACTTACCCTACATAAAATTAATCAGGAGGGAGATTCTTAAATGCTGCAGCGCCATTATTCACGCATCGATCGATTAGGTGTGACGCAACCATTCATTGGGATAATTATTTGTTTAGAAAGTATCTCGCGAGGTTTTCGAAGCGATTCAGTATCTGCTCCCACAGATACCTCCCTCCACCCTCGTGACAAAGAAACCCTTCCTCAATACCAAAAAGTGGACGCCGATATCTACCGATCATTACCATCCGCATCTGAAGAAGATTTCCATCCAAGTCACAGCGACTACTTTCACATCCTCGTGAGAAAGGAGTATCGCTCCGAAAGGGGTGCCCCGAAACACGAGCACGCTCGAAATCCATCGCGAGCCCAGTCACGATTTCTTTCCTCAATCAGATCGCATGTTGCACGAGCATGTACACACGTACCCCGTGGCCGGGCGAAAATAATATTTTCGGCCGCACACCGATACGTTTTCGCCCCGGCTGGCTGGCACGCCGAGCATTCCGTGCTCGCGGAAGGTATGCGGCGTCAAGTATCTCTAGCGGGCAAAAGTTATATTATACCGGCGGTATCTGATGTCTACATGCATGCTGCTCGTATATATACCGGCGTATTCACGGCCGGCGTGTTGCGGAGGGCCCCGTGAGGCACGAAATAATGCGGGGATCGGGGCCCGCGAGCAGCTGCCGCCAGCCTCACAAACGATATCAAAGGATTTGCTGATTCAGAGTGGCCGGCGCGCACGAAAGAGGAACGCGCGCGGCACCGTGCGTACGTTTTCTTCGCGAAGAATCGAAACGTCGATCGATCATCGAGGGCGTTACGTCTTCGACCCGGTCGTATCTAGCATAGAGGAGCCGAGGCCCCCGTGGCTGACAGTCGCTCCTCAGCCGCTAAGGGGAAGATTTATTTCGTCGTTGAAGATACGTGGGCCGTGGGAGTCGGTCGAAAAATTCCGCCCCACGTGAAAGCGTCGCCTAACGTCTTATCTGTCCCCCTTGCATCTTGGCGTGTTTATTCGCCGAGATCTCGTCCGCAACAGTCTCGTTTTTCAATCGGGGGAGACAGGACAGATCCGCGCACGCCGGATTTCCATTCGTCGACCACCGACCCCTCAACGACAATCCGTTTTCAACGTTCAGCCTGAATGCGGTTGTTTCAGCCGATCGGATCTGCGGGGTGTCCCCGGGGCGACGTTTCGCAACGCGATTTATCGGCCGTTTATTTATTTTCGCCCGCTCCTGTCAGACCGGGGGCCAGGCGATACCGGGGTGTCGATCGCTATCTTAATTTCGTATTGTGATCGGTCAAACGGTCCCGGACGGCGCTGAATGGCCTCGAGTGTCGCGCGTGCACGTAGCAGTGTACATTGTACACCCTTTTGTACGGCTCGTGAACGGGAACAACGACGTACAGCGCCGGCGAGAAACTACGCGGTCCTTTACGAAACACGTCGCGTGCAACTATCCCGCGTCCCTTGTCAGGCCAATCAGCGCCGGACTTGTGCCCGTTCCGCGAGGCTAGGAGAGTTTTTCAGCCCTGATTAGCGGGCCGCGGCGTTCCTGTCACTCCGTTCCACCGTGAAAGTACAAATAATTTAGTCGGCTGGTGTACGTAATGTACCTATGCGCGTCGGGGTTATTGGGAATAGGAGACCGGGCGTTGCTTTGAGTTTCAACGGTTCGGAGATCGATCATGCTTGCTGCTGGGTAGAGAAAGTGTCGGGTGATGGGAAAATTTAAGCTTCGAGTTGTTCACTATTATTTACTTCTTCAATTCACCTGGGTTTCTAGTTCGACGGTTTCAGTTTTCGATCCACGTATCACACTTACGTTGTGATGGGGAAAACGTAGAATAGGGGCGGTTCTTAAATTATGTAAGGGTAATTTTGGCGATTTCTTACCCCTTCCCTCGGAAAGCATAAAAATTCGTAAGATTTTATATTCCACTCTCCCTCCTCGCCTTCCTTACGTAATATTTGTTACGTTGCATTTTTCACAAAGGTTTCATATTGAAAATTATCCTCTTGTAAGAAGACGTAAGAAATTCACAACTCTCCCCCTCCGAAAAGCCTTACGTATTTTAAAGACGACTTCAAATCTCAGAGAAATGTACCTACCGTTGATTCTACTACGCAGACTCCTCGGCGATTTCGTGGATCGTTCCACGGTGGTCAAGGGATAGTCGCGAGCGAGGTTCACCGTCAGAAAGGGGAGGCCGGGAGAAAGAACCGTGAACGCGGTGGCTGGATGGTGTGCGCGAAAGAAAGGAGTGCACGGAAGGCCCATAAAGCGGATAATTTACGTATTCGGGGGTATATCTCGGCGTGAATCTGCAGCGTTGGCCGGCCCGAAAATTCCCGAGATGACAGGAGGCAGGTAGAGGCGCGCGGCAAGTGTCCACCGTTTCAGATGCGTCACGATTAAGCCGGTGGGCGGATACTGCGATCAGATTAATGACGTCATAAACCCAATAAAATATCACCGTGGGGCCCAACAATGCGGGCGAATCCCCCCGGGTGGAATCGGGAGCGGTCCCATCCTTCTCCTCGCCCTCTTGTCTCGCAGCTCCCCCCTCTCGCTCCCTCTAGGCGACCTCCTCGCCTCGTTTTCCTTCCCCCCGTGGCCTGATGGATGATGCAAATAACTGTGCCCGGTCCTGACGCAACCGTCGAACGGTCACGGAGCACTTTTCTCAGCAGGTGGCTGGTGCTTCGGTTGGCAGGTCCGAAAAAAGGGAAGAAACGCGCGGGGGAGGAGAAAGGAGAGCGCCTCGAGATGGGGGATGGGGGAGAAAGAGCAGCGAAGAATGCGGCGGTATGCCACGATCTCGTAGGAAAGTCGAGCTCGACCTCGGGGGACGTTTCTCGATGCCTCTCCTCTCTCCTCTCCTCGTCTTCCTTTTTTTTCTAGGGCCCCGGATAGCGACGGATAGCGCGTCGGTCAATAAAAATGAAAGTCGGTCGACCGGAGGGTAGGTTCGTCCCACGCCTGGGACCTCGTGACTTTTTGGCCCACCTTGCTGCCCTTGGCATCCAGCAGAAGCTCGACACTTGTTGCGTGACACCATTGTCCCGTTCTATGTGTTGGACACCATCGTCTGGGCATATTCCAAGCTCCACCGTACCGGGAAAGTGAACGACAGACGCTAGAGGATCGCCTCGTTAATCGCTAGTTCCGGGGAACACTCACGGGTATGTACACCGTGTCCCGAAGTGTAGATCGGATCACGGTTTAATCGACTCGGACTGTTGCTCGAGCGAGCAAATGAGTGTCTAGCCCGTGGCCGGTGAACATCCGGCGATCTGTCGATGATACCGGCGTTCATGAGCATCCTCTCTGCCCTTCGTAAAGGATGTATCGACAAATTCGTGTCCCGCGGCGAAGGAGGCAGATCTGTCACATCCGTGGAGAGCAATCAGAACCTGTAGCAGCGTATATCGCGTTCCAGCTCGTGTAGACCGACGGGGGTCGCGGGGGTCGGATATCGATAGTTCGAATCGACGGACGATGTCTCTCGTCGTGCTCATCAAGACGCAACAGGACGGCTCGCTGGTTTGCTGCGTCATTCGCGTCCAGACGCAGGATGTCTGCTGGATGACCGCGTGCTCGGTGCTCACCTCGCTGCCCCTTTGTTTTTCACGCTGGGCCCGTGAATGCGCTCGATGGAACCGATCGACGCTCCGGAATCTTCAAAATCTCGCTCCATATTCTTCAAAGTTTGCTTGAATCCTGATCCGAAGTCGCCATGGCGAGTGCAATATTAATTTTTCGAGGGGTCCCCGTTTTATAGCCCGTCCCCAGCACTTCTAACCGGAATACCTACCTCAAAGCGCGAGCGACAAAAAGTTTTACACCGCAAGAGCAATCCTCCGATCCCTCCGCTTCCAAAGACACTTTCCCCAATTCTTTCCACGGCTTTTTCACTTCTTTTTACTGTTTCTAATTGCCCGCGCGAAGCGAAAGAAGTCTAAGCGGAGAGCTGATAGCTCAGAGGGTCAGGTACGCCGTTCAGGGGCCCGGGCGTAATGGGGGTCAACGCCAGTCCTACCTTAAGCACCTCTGTTTACAGGGATTTTTACCGGGCACCAGGCACCGAGGGGCGGGTTGTGTAAAAAAATAAAAACACGCTGCGGAAAAAAATCTGTAACAATTTACGAGGCTCGGGGGCTCAAGCCTCCTGAGTGCATTAATTACACGCCCGCCCTCGGACATTGTCCGGGACGGGCCGGAGACTTAATGATACCGAATGTTTTCGTTTTTGGTTTGGAGGCGCGGTTCCAGGTATTGAAACGACGGGTCACAGGAAACCAGGCTGATCCCTTACGACAATCGAATCGATTATGACCCATTCACGCGCCCATTGTTCCCGATTGTCAGAGGGTATTAGTAATAACTCCAAGGCGCGACGGCCAGATGAGCGCGACCGATCGTAAAGAAAGCAGGCAAGTCGAGTGGATCGACGGGCAGGCTTGAAATGAGGTAGGATAAAAATTTTGAGAAAAAAATCCAGGGTGCTGGAGGAAATATACACACTGTTTAGGGTTATTAGGGCTTTTAAGTATGGTTGTTTTTTGTCCACTGTGGCTATGGTCATGTATTTTTAGATATTCTACTCGCTTCAAATACTCATTTTGTCTCTGGTTATATGCACGATAAATTTGGTGGTTCACATATTAGAAATTGATATTTCAATAAATATACGTGTTAGAATATGATTTTATTATTATGTATAGGTACCTATTTGATTTTATATTCACTGTAGTCTTGATGCAGTATTTATAATCGCTTTGAAGGGCTTTTTAAAATTAGTATGCCCTATGGATCACAAACAATAATTCGCGATAGCGTCGGATTTTTAATATTCCCGTTTACGAGCAAATTTCCATCCCGGCAGAATTTTCTCCTTCTTACGGTCGCTTATCGAATATTCCCGGATTATCTGCTCGAGATTGTTTTGTGTTATATGGAGGCGGCCGTAAAACGGTCGAACTTCCCCGAAAGAACGCGTCCATCTCGGGGCATAAACATTCCACGAAGACGTCCATCATTCTACGGCCTAACGGTGCCCGTGACTTTTTGGCAACGAGGGCCGCGCGTCCTTTCTCCTCGCCTTTCTTCCCCGACTATTTTACCAGCAGGAAATTCGTACGGCTCTCGCATTTTTATGGCGAGCGCGCACCGGGGAGAAAGAACAAGCAGACCTGCACCCTCGTCCTCGTGCCGGGAAATGTGGGTCAAGTCGTAAAAATCGCCAGAAGGGTTCCCTAGTCGCAGTCGTTTACCGTTAGTCCCAGGGTCTACTCGTAAAATCACTGGCAGCTTTTTACCATTATTGCTCCGAAAATCGCGCTAAGCCTGCGGGGGAATTGAAGACCGTAAGAAGGATATTCTGTAAAACAACCTTTGCCCTTAGTTTAGGATGGCACTATCTTCGAGTATAAAAACCAATAATCCCTGCAAATTGCCTCCTCAAACTTCCCCGGCGTCGACATCGTAAAGCCAAAAAGTGATATATTTTTTACTGAAAAGTTTCGTGAATTTAATTCTCTATGTCGCGCGTAGAATACATTGCAACTTTTTCGTGGCTCGATGGGCGGACACTAGCACGGCGTCTGCCTCAACGTTTCCCCGCAGGGCTGCCCGAGTCTCGTCGATAGGAGCCCTTGAAAAAGGGGCCCAAAGTGGAGCGTTCTCCAGGCGTATCGTTGCGTGAAACCGACTCATCGTAGCACAACGAGAGCCTAACGACGGGCATTCAGTGCGCGCCCGTTTGCCCACGTGACATGCAAAAATCACCCTCCTGTGTTGCCCTGATCCGAGGGCCTCTGGGTCGGGAATGACTGGCCACGTGATTGGGCCCCGAAACTCGAGAAGAGGACGTAGATCCTCCCTCCCCGGCCCTTATACCAGCCGAGAGATCGCCTAGGGCTAATTCAACCAACAAAACGAACGTTTACGCTCGTTTTACATAAACGCTTACTCACGCCGTCCCCTCGTCCCTTCCCCCTCTTCTTTGGGCGATCCTCTTTTCCCTGCCACCTTGGAAAATAGCTTGGCAAGGTTACCCTGCGATTTTTGGGTCATCTTTTCTGATACTTTGCTCTTCTAACATTTACATGACATACAATAAGGCAGAGATGAACAAAATTTTTATTTAAATCAAATTTCGAATAACGGATAGATTTTAAAACAATTATTCGTCATTCGTTCGTTACCCCGAGTTAACTTTATGCGACACATGACGAATAGTTTTTTTTGTAATTTTTATTCGATGTTAGAAATTTTATTTAAATACAAATTTTGCCCATCTTTGCAATAGGGCTTGTCCAATTTCTTCCCCTTCTGGTAACTGTAGGATTCCTTCAAGCTACTTAGGCTTAGTGCACGAATGAGGCATTGAGAGCAAAAGCGGACTCACCTACATTTTTTTGCGAAATTGAGTTAGCAATAATGTATTTCAATAGGCTGTACTAATCGTATAAAATAGGAAAAATTAATGTTTTTTCAATATGGGTTAGTCCGGTTTTGCTCTCAATGCTTCAAAGTTCAAATATTGTATGCCCACTTTTTGTGAAATTGGGGTTTTTATATGCAACAAATAGTTCTAGACTGTATCTTTGTAATTTGTCAAAAATAATATTTTTTTAAACTTGTTTTTCTCGAAATCGCTCAAAGTGGACATACCTACAATCTTTGTGCTATAAGGCATTTATGTGCCTTTTTTCAAAAGTAATTGTTTATTAAATTTTTATCGTAACACTGCCGCAATTATATTGCTTTACGAAGTAACAAATCACCGAACGTTTGAAAAACAACCGACCCCGTAGCAGCGTCGAGACGAGGTGTCTGACAGCAACCCTTCTGCAGCCGCAGAAACAGGAGTATATGCGCGCAGAAGGATGCAGTCCCTTCCTCTTCCGTCTCGCCTCGCCGTTGGCAATCGCTCATTCGGGATCACGGTATATCACGCTTCATATAGAATGCCTCGGGGCCGATGAATTATTGACCGGACGGTGGCGCGCGGCTGTTCGTTCCACGGGCAGAAACGATCGACCATACCAATCCCGTTCGCGGCAATGATGAATCCAATCATAATTTAGTTACATCTTATTAGACTCCTACCGCGCTGGCTCACCGTGAGACCGCCAGGTATATAACCTTCTTAATCCACGAAATGCATCTCGCTGCTACCCCTTCGATCCCTCCCCGCGCCTCGCGCCCCCTTCATCCCCGCATCTGCCAGAGGCCGCCAGGCTTCGATTCCTCTTTCCCGCGCGTTTGTCCTTCGCTCGTCTATGAAACCGCTCATCTTCCACGGAGATTGCCCCGTCCGAGCTTAATTCCGACCGGGGGTTCGCGTTCCCGATTCATTTCGACCCGTTCCCCGCGTTCCACGTCCGGCTATCTCGCGAGGATTGATTGGGTTCAGTGGCGCACTCAGGATTTAATCTTGGGTCGAAGCCGACTTGAACGGATAAACATATTTTCAAGAAAAAATCATTTAATGCAAATTCAATAAAATTTATTTGAAGAATAAGACCGAGTTATCTTTTTTCTTTAAAAAGCTGTAGTTGCGCCACTGATTGGGTTTGCATTTAAAGGGTGTCCTTCGTTTTGGAAGACTTCGCGCATTGAGAGAGTTGTTGATTCATTGGGTGATTAGATAATTCGACCGAGGTACTGATTCATGCGAGGAACTTTGGATATGGATAATTCTGAGTGATCCCTGATGCCCCATCTTCTTGTACATGGAAACTGCAGAGAGGCTTGTAATTTTCAGCCCAGGTAACCAAGTTCTAGGGGCCTCGTTTCACCATCCATCGCCATTTTGACAGTGAACTGATGCATTGACGTTAATTCGACGATGTCGTGATTAAATAGTTACGGAAATGTGTCATCCGTCTGGACGAGGCGAGACGTTTCACGGGCGAAGGGTCACGGGCCACCAGGAATATCGATAATTACCACGTGTACCAGTTGCGAGCTGTATCCTGACACCTGTCGCTGCGATTTCAGACTCTTTAGAGATCTCCAGCCGACAGTGAGATCTGTCTTTTTCTTGTTCCCTGAATTTCCAACGGGTTTGAAGGACGGCAGACGCGCTTACTTTGTCGGGACCCTTGCAGGAGTGTGCACGAGTTCCTGATAAAGTAACTTTCAATCCCCGATTTTTCTCGTGCGAAAAGTTTCACTGGGGAATGTCTAGAAATTCCAGGAACGCTGACAGTTACATCTATAACTTCCTCATTGTGTTTTTCCTCCGCGCTTGTACGTCAATTAAATCAGACTTAAATATAGAGATATCGGGACGTTGAAATTTGTGTCAGATTGCCATCATTCTTCGCATCCTCGGGTAAGTAATTTGTATGTTAATGAAAACAGCCTTAGTTAACGTGTTGATTGACTGCATAATGATCGCTGCTGAGGGTGAGTCACACAACTGGGACAGGCTATAGGTCTTCTTTGATTGGAGGTAGAACGAAAAATGGGTGAAAGAGTTTTATATTTCAATAAGTCTCGTCTTCGAAGACAAACTTCTGAAATCTTTTCAAGGAGTAACTAGGAAATTTGATATGGATTTTTAGAAACGAAGAGCTTCGAACTTAACCCATAACTTATGGATACATATGTAGCTCGAAACGAAATTAGCAAGGGAAGTTCGGCAACTCGAAAATTCAAAAAAATCTGAAACATTGCAGAAATGTAGCTCAAGTGATGCTAATAAAGTTAACTATTTTTTGATTCGGCAATAAAACGATCCTAAGGGTGAAAACACCCACTCCAACAAATAGTGAGGTTTCAGATTATCGTGAATATCAATGAAACTTTTAAAAGTATACAAAAGAAGTTAAATTCAAAGTTGTATGGTTTTTATGGATCACTAAATTTTGGTTTAATTTCGTAATATCACAGCATTTTTACTGCAATCATCACCTGTGCTCACATTTAAACGTTTTTCATTGACCAGAAAGTCTGCGTTGAGTGGTGGTTTACAAGGAAGCGTTTAATCGCCGTCTTTCGCGCCATTTCCGCAAACGAACCAGCCACTGAAAGATCGCAGAAGCGTGTTTGCATGAATGAGCGAACGCTGCGTTCAGCCAACCGGTCACTGTTCCTTCTTTTTACCTGCCAGAACACACTTCTAAGTGTCACCCGTTTCACTTTCTACCCTTTCCACTCGAATCATCGACGAAGAAACGTTGACCACTGCCTGCCATGCGAAACTCAAACTCTGAACGTTAGAAATTCATCGTATTCTTTAACGATCTTAACAAACGTCCAATACAGCGACGAACATTCTGCCCCGCAGGTCTCCATTTTGCACTTGCTGTCAATTTAACGAATTACAATTAAAACATTACTTAGTAGATTCGTCAAAACTTTAGCCACAAGTCTGAGATACTCGCTGCATCATTAGCCACGCCTGATTACGCGAACGTGTTCCCGCATAAGTTCCCCCAGTCACGATTGTTTCGCGCTAGCTGGGGTTTCCTAGGAGTCGGATCTATCGTTCCTCGAAACGGCTCCGCGGAAGTTGGTCGTCGCTTATTTTAGAAAAATCGAAGCAAGCACAAAGAATAGAGAGCTACGGCGAAGTGTTATTCTTGTTCCAGGGCTGACCGCAGATTTCCCCCTTTGCTTAGAAAGATTGCAAAGCCGTGTGGGAAGGTTTCATCTTCGAATAAGTCACACGCCGAGGGGACTCCGGTTCCCGCGTCGCGTGCGCCGCGCAACACGCGAAGCGCAATCCATATTGCTACCGCTTAAACTCCGACCGCTGGCGCGGTATTTCCAGTACCGTTCCGGAATTCCGTTCCAGTTCGTTTAATGAGGAACGACTTTTTAACATTCCTGCGTTATAGGCAGCGTGAGAAACCGCGAAATGCGGGGTCGTGGACCATAAAATCCGTGACTCAGGCGAGGCACCTGCCGCGGCCCTTGTTGCACATGCGTGCCAAAGATCACGGGTGCATTAAACCGAACAGACCTGGTCGAAACGGGGAAACGCGAACACGCGCGATATACCGGGGATATTTACAGGGTGTTCCCGAAGGCGTGTTCCCACGTGTGCAACACTTTCGCTGATTGCACTGGTTAGCGTGGAGACTATAATTAGGTACGTGTGGATTTTGGGAGATTGGTGGACTTTTCACAGCGAATGGACGTTGCTCTTTTTCTTTAAGGGGGTAGGTTACCCTGAACAGCCTAAAATCACACCTTTCTTCAAACGTATATTTCTTCAAGCGGTTTCCTATGTAATTGGCTTATTCTTATTCTTATCTTATTCTTAGTTTCGTTTGTCTTATTTTATTTTATTTTATTGTATTTTATATTATTTTATTTTGTTTTCTTTCCTTTTCTTGCCTCCCAACGGCTTTGTAGGTTAGGTTGTAGAGCAGCAGTTAATGCTGAACCTCGCCTACTCGCCATTGTAATCGTAATTGTAATGGTGCAATAAAGACATTTTATTATTATTATTATTCTTATTATATTCTGAAGTAATAAATGAATATAGAGATAATTTTTAAGCGTCATTTCGTTGACTTTAATGCGCAAGAAGAAAATTTTAAATATATTTATAGGGAAAAAAGTTATAAATATAGATGTGAGAGAGTGTACGCGATGCACCGTTTGATGGTGGACACGATTTCGGACAGGTGAATTACCTAAAACATCAAGTAAAGGCATTGTTATAATCTGTAAGACAGTCTCCATCTTGTACACTTGTACAGGAAGCAAAATTTTGATAAACAAAATAAAACAATTTTTATGTTGATGTTTCTGATTTTATTCTTTTTTGTAGCAAAAATGTTTTTTATCTCTCTTTAAGAATTTATATTGAAAACGTGCTCCCAATATATGCAGAGGAATAGTTTTCTGCAGCTCGCTGTAAATTTTCTTTCAAATCGTTCGAGCGGTTTCCGAGATTTTATGTTCACCGTTTTGGAAAACGTAGTTTCTGGGAAATTGCGTTTAAAGTTGGACATCGTTATACGATCTCCTGTGGAGGCTCCTATATTTTTTACAATGATTCCTTCAATTTTTGGAATCTTGGGGCCCGGTTGCGCTTAAAATACGTAGAAAAGATGTTGCTAGCGGAATATGCAAACATCCTAAACAACAATTTTCGAAAATTTTGAGGGTAACCTGCCCCCTTAACACTGGTTCTTATAAGAAGCTTCAGAGGTCTCAAGGTGCACTACTGCTGCTGTGCATCTTATGACACTTATCTGTTTAAAAATATTGTTTGCTAGGATGGAAGGGGAGCCCACTTACAACTATAAGGCTATCATTTAATTTTTATAAGGAATATCTAAAAGCTTCAAATTATTGCTCGGAAAGGGTCTAACCGGGTAAGCACGGGGAAACGGCCCCAGGACCCATTTTAGTATTTATGTAGGAATACCAAATAATAATCTTTGTCTAAGAAACCACTCAGAGAAATTTCAAATCTCCACCCCTTCTCATTAGGGTAATATCGGGACAACAACCCCAAACTTTACTATTTTTTTCTCAGCAACTACTTAAGATATTTGAATGCTTTAAATTCACGTATACCTGGTAGGTACTTTTTAGCTTTACTACATATCCTCATAACATCCTAACGAAAGGGGGTAGAGATCTGAAATTTCTCTCACTGGTTTTTAGGCAAAGAGCATTATTTGGTATACGTGAATATTAAAATTGCCCGGGTAGATCCTTCATTCAAATAATTACCATTATTCCTATTATATTTTCAAGCTTCTAAAAGTTCATTAACATTTTTAATATATTTTTAAGGTGGCCCATTTCATCAGGGGCCCACTTGCCATCGGCCAAACTCACACCTTGGGCAGTCCTCCACTGCCTGTGCTTGTCCCACGGACTCATAATCGATCAGTCCCAATTTTTCCCCACAAGAATTTTCGTCTCGACCTCTGGTTCGTCGTGAACCAATTACTTTCCCACTGGTATTCCTCCAAGCGTGCCCCGTGCCGCGGGTTTCACTCCCGAGCGTGGCTCCGCGTCCCAATCTTCCTCTCGCCGTTCTGTTCTACAAGTGTACACAGACCTGTCCCCCGAGCGACCGGTGTCGTCGCCGCACGACTTTGTTCCAGAAGCACCGGAGCAGCTCCAATTCCTCGACCCCTGACCCGGCCTTGTCGTTGATTTACCGTTTCGCCGGTTCCGCGCCGATAGCCGTGCAACGGCGAAGGAAAGCGGGAAAAAAGGAGGGCTGGATGGGTCGGCTGCCACGGGGAAGATCGACGAGGAAGGAGAGAGCCGAAAGGGAACGATGTCGAAACGAAAGCCGCTCCAGAATCGTGGTAGTCGTGCATCCGATAATGAGGCTCGCGCGGCATTTTCGATCCCGTGCCGCAAATAATCCCTTTTCTCTACATGGGAGGCTCTCATTATCGTGCAGACGTTGAGGAGGAGGAGGGGGAGGCGGAGGAGGGCGAAGACACGAGAGCCAGAAGAAAAAGACACGATAAATACGGACAGACGGAAGGGGGAAGGTCTCGGAGCGGAGGAAGGGTCGATGCCGTTTTATTTTTTTCAGAAGCTGATTGAGATCGGCCGAGATCATTTACCGGTCGACCTGTTCCGGGGCCTGGACTAATCAGATCAATCAGATAGAATGATCGCGAAATGAGTTCGGGATCATTATCCTCTGTCGGGCCACGGTTGCTTCTCTCCCTTACTCCCCCGCCTCGTCCTCTTCTGTCCGCCGTGACGGGTCCCCTCCGTGATCGCAAATCGAATCGTGAAATCGATTTCAATCGCGAGCCCTAACGTCCCCCTGGCACGGTACAATTCAAGCAGCGAGCGGGTTGCTTCTATGCGGAGGAATTGATATTCTTTCGATTATCAGATCCGAGCGGCGCTGTGGAGGCAATTAAAAGACAGTTCATCCTGCAACGAGAACGTGGAGCATTGCTTTCGCTCCAGTATCACCTAAGTTGAAGCTTCATCTGCTACTTGTTTTTGAGTACCTACCTCTGCTTCCGCGACACCGCTTACCCACGCCACGTTAGAATTGCGTGATTTCACGCGCACGCTCCCCGGCAACCCAGCGTGTCCCCTTTCGTGGCGGGGGCGCGTGCACGGCTACAGTATGCCACCCTTCTGCTGGCAGGTGTGACATTACCCTAAGGCCCGTTACGCACTTGGCGACCAGGTCGCCGGGAGACCAAAATTCGGGTAACCAAACGAAACGACCAGAACTCGATACCTATCCGTTTCGTAGAGAGCGCCAAACAGAATGGACGTTGATGAGATTGTTCTAATTGTGAAGTGCATTGCAAAAAAAAATAAACAAAGAAGAGACAGCATTCAGTGCGTCCTTTATTGTAACATCGCCGTAAGAAAAGAATGTTTACTGGCTTTCTCATTCTCAAATAAATGCACCATATCTTCTTATTGTTTTTTTTTGAATATCGTGATTGGAGTATTCAGTATATGACAAGTTTGCAAAATAAATTTCTGCACGTCGAAACTCATTTCGCTGCTTGCAGGTGTCTGGTCGCCAACAAAGTCGCTCGTCGTGTGAACGCGTGCATTGGAAACAGAGCACCTCGTTGGTCGCCGCGACCACTTGGTCTCCCATACGTCGCTCACGTTTTCGTGGTCGCCGGTACCAAGTGCGTACGAACTCATATGTCCTCGTATACCTCGCGGTCGCCAAGTGCGTAACGGGCCTAAATCCTTTTTCAGAGCAGCAATAAAACGTTGAATTAAGAGTAGGTATCTAATTACATTTTACAGTTGTCCACTTGTAACAGTGGAAACTTGAAGCACACTCCTTTCACAGTCCTCTTCCTCAGCATCGAAACAGAAGCACCACTGGATGAATTGTTCCCTTTGTCTTCGATATTCACACTGGAAGCGGGGTTAACCCGAGGCATTCAGACGTGGAAAACTCCAGATTCGAATCTGGGAGATGGGTCTTTGTTTATTTTTTCCTCCTCTTCTTTCTTCCCCACCCTTGTACGAATCCATTTGCACCGTCGGGGGTTTAGCCCGGACCCGGTCGCTTTCCAGCAGACGCTCGAGCCGTCCTCTCGAAAGCGTATAAATATTCGGCGCCATGTTGCCGATGCGTAACTGTTGGAGGCTGCCTCGTCGGGATTATCCCGTGAGAAATGACGGATTTCGATACGCATTCGGAGTGGCCCGTTAAAAATGCAAACGACCCGCCGACTCGAAAGCACGAAGGTCGAGAGAGCCGGGCGAACCCGCGGCAGAAACAATTTACAGTATCGCAGAGGCCGCGGGTATAAATCAATTTGGAAAGCAGCGACGCGTCGTTGCGCCTAGAGCTGATTCGTTGCTTACTCGCGGGAACGTTTTACCGCCGGGGGCTTAATAATTTTCACCGTGTTGGAAACATTGATACCGCGGCCACGCTCGGCCGCTGATTGCGCAATCGCTTTCAGCCTCCTCCTCCTCCTCCGGCCGACAGGACTCTGAAGGAGCGCTTCCTCCTCCGCCTCCGAAACTTCTTCGGCGTTCTGTTGACGGACGGGACGGACTAATTTACACGGCGGAAAACCGTGTTGGCGCCGCCTCCGCTCTTCCTAATGACCGGGCTAATTGTTTCGAGCCGCGCGCTGATTTACCGTGGGAAACGTGCAACGGGGCCTACGCGCATGACGAACGGGCCGCTGTCGACCCCGCAAACGTGATAATTATCGGGATGCTTTGGTTAAAAGAGTTGTGATGGCTGCGCGTAAATAATGGGATTGATTTTGGGTTTCGACGGCGAAACCAGGGCTACATCGGAATTGTGATGTTCTCGCTACAGTAGGGATTGTATATAAACTGGGGGACCATTGGCAACTAATTGGTACCAGAAGAATTGTCAAGTACAATCGCAAAAGATGTAACTTTACGATAGGATACTTAAGGGGTTTCGACACTTTGATAAAACCAAAAATGCATTTTTTCTCTGCATATTCATCATTCCGACACAAATGAATGTTCATGGATATCCTATGTACTTCTTCAGTTTCAGGCATGTAGAAAAGAAAACTATTTGGTTTTTTGTTCTAGGTGAAACTAGCTGCGAGATTAAACACCCGGGAAAACGTTGTTCGGCAAGATGTTGCGTGTCACGGTCCTTTCGCCGTCATTTTGTACGAAAAAAAATACGACTTTTTCCATGGAGAGTTGTACAATAACAGGCTTCACATTGAATTTTCCATTTATTTATTTTACTATCTCCTTCAAAAAAATTGTCGTAAACGACTGTAATTTTGCTTCGTCCAAGGTGGCCTAACCCCTTAAGCAAATATAAAAATGTTAATTTTTATATTACATAGCAAAATGCTCCAAAACCATGCCAATGTTCCCCAACTCTACTGTACACACGGAGCTGAACATATTCCGATATATTAATTGCTAATGATCTTCGTAATAGTTACTTGAAATTCATTTTCCACAAACAACTATTCAAAGACCACTGACATACCCCAGCTGATCTATGTTTATTTTCTCAAATTCTGAGGCATCACCCATTCAACGAACGCTATATAGCTCAGGTCCCGACCACCCCATTAGCGTAATTCACAGGAGTGTTCGAAATTAAAGACAAATTCCAGGCGCAGAGGCCATCTTGGCTAACGCACAACACATAATTATTTAAAGCCACGTGGCTCCCTGGGCCGTTTTTGTGTCAGACGATCAATTTTCTTGCCCACTTCTACGGCGTTCTGTTCGTCCATCGCCGTCTCCCATCGTTTACCTTCTCCACTTCCGCTCGGAGTCCACGGCGACCCCTACCAATGGTTTCCTAGGCGATGACGACGACGCGGGATTGAAAGGCGCGATCTGCTTTCAAAAAACGACGCGCGTTTTGACTCTCGGCACAATGCATTTCTCCAGTACTTTCACACGCGGTGTCCTTTGTCGTGCCCCGTGGGCGTGGCTGAATATCGCAGGTAGGTCCTTTCGACGGGACGCACCCTTCCACGACGATTCTACTCGATATCGACACTCCTTTTTTGGTTTTTTAATGCCATTTTTTCGAGGCTCGCTTGATCCGCGAGCACCCTTGTCCAGGGACCGGAGATTCTTCGCAGGAATAAAATAATTTACATGGCAAGTGTCGAGGAGTCAAGCGGAGTCAAAAGTGAAGGAAGGATAATTACCGCGTAATGTCGTACTTTCTCCTCGGAGCGTCGGTGTACGTACGGTCATTTACACGCGTGTAAAGCGTTGATGCTTGGAAGCAGCTTACCCGGTGATATTAATGTCGTGCTAGTAACGCGCGTAATAGCGTGGAGGCGCGCGCGCGCGCGCGCAACCGAGAACAGGCTGCATGATTTAAATCCGACGATTAAAATGAATAGAAACCTGGAACGCAGCTGTTTACTCGAACGAACTGACGCGTCTTTCTTTCGATGGAAATTTCTCCCGCTGGCGTAACTCGGCGCCACTCGATCCTCCTCGGTTTCACTCAGCCCCACCGAGTATATTTAATTGAATTCCACTAAATTTTACCAAATTCTGTTTAATTCGACCCTGTCTCGTGCAATTTTACTCCATTCGCTGGGATTCTCTAGAAATTTTCATTCATCAATTCATAAAATAAACTCCCCCTGCAATTTGCAATTCAATTCAACGCGGCGCAGGGGCATAAAATAAATCTCCCAATTTCACGTGCATTTCAGCGAGCATAATTTACAGCCCGACTTATTATCCCGTACAAGAGCCATTCTGCGTTAAGAAACTTTTTTTAAGAAACCCTTTATTTATACCCCTCGCGTTAAGAGGAATAAACTTGTCGCCGATTTCGGGACGATAGGAGAATGTAGTACCGATCGAATTACCCTCGAACCATGTTATATGTAACAATAGATGTCCTCGGTGATATATGCCTGTGCGCAAGTGGATTTTAACGATTCCCGTTCGTATTTAAACGATATCGAGCAACGCCGCGTGTCCCTTTCAACGTGGCTCGACCTTCGCCGCTGAAGGCCGGCGCAGGATCACGGTCGAGGATTTTCAGGCGTTCGTCGAGCGGTGAAAAGGCGGTCGGATTCGTGGAGCAGCCCCGTCGGAAGACGCCTGGTTGCCAGGCCGGGCCCATTTTGATTGATCGGGCAATATAGCTTGCTCGCCCCCCGCGGTTTGTGCATTACCAGCTACGACGTGGAAAAATTGCTGGATTGAGATGCACTCATTAATAATCCCGGAGTACGTGTGCGAGATCGGGGCCCCTCGGCTTCGATCCTAAACGGCCGCGACTACGCTCCACTCCTCTTGCCAGCCTGTGTAATTACTGGTGAACGAGCGCGCGACATGACCACGAGCCGAGGGCTCCTTCTTGGGGATCGATGGCTTTCCACGGAAAGTATTCTATTCACGGAGCAAATTTGTAGTATGTATAAAGCTTGTTCGATTCAAAATCAACGAAACGATCGACTAAGAATCCATTTTACCAGTACAAATAAATTGCGGCTGGATTTCCAGCCATTTACAAAGCAACGTTCTTTAAATATCGAAGGGGCCCTGAAGTTTCTACCACATTCGGATCCTGTTCGAAGCAGACGAGCGAAGGGATCGCCCGCCACCCCCCAATAAAATGAGTTTGGGCGTCGCAGAGGTCGAAAGGCGGGCGCTTGGATTCCCGTGGACCCCGGTATCCGTTTATCAAGGATCCACTTTGCTCCCTCGGATCCCGGTGAATTGCTCCCGGTTTCTTGTCGCCGATCGGAACGTAAAGCAGCCACGTACACGCACTCCTGCGTTGGACGCGAACGTAGATAGTTTTATGGCGGCCCTCAGCCTCCCCGTAATGCGTTTCGCTAAGAACTCCCGTGCTCGGGGGAGGGCGGAGGGGAGTGTAAAAAGGAGAAAAAAGGGAGGGGAGGAGGAGGCTCGTCGCGGCAGTGACTTAGCCCCGGCGAGCGAGAAGCGAGCGTAGAACGAGAAGAAAGGGAGGACAGAATGGTCTTAATATCCTTTGATTTATCTCGGCTGGGTCACGGCTCCTTTGCTCCTTCTCTGGGCCCTCTCCTCGCTTTCCCTCCCTTGGCCAGCCACCCCCGTGCAGACCGCAACGCATGGGCGGGCCAATAAGTTTTTAAATAACCATAACTCGTGGTTTTATGGGCGAAACGGCGCGCGATGGCCCACGGCCGCTCTTCTCGCGTCCACGATACGGTCAAACTGTAGCGAGCAACTTGTTTGCTTTATCCCCCTTTTATATTCGATTGGCCGTGGCCTCCGATCGGCAGACCAACCTGTCGACGATCGTATAGTGGATCCCCCTGCCTCGCATACATCCGCGCCTTTTTCTTCCTCCTCTGTTGCGAAGCTTGTTATTCGACGCTACCTGAGGCCGATTTGTAAGGCAAAAATAAACGCTCGATCGGTGGCTCCTAATCACTTCAACCAACGTTTCGCCGCAACAGTTCCACTCGATTATCTAAACAAAACTCGCCGCTCATCCGTCTCGTAAGCCCTCGTCAGCCACCGCCGTTACACGCGCTCGCGGCGGCGAGGCCTTTCACGCCGCTGCCTCGTTTCCTCGCGTAACAACTGGAACAGCGCTTCGTGGCGATCGAGAAAAAAAAACGAGTGGGTGCGCGACCAGCGGAGGCGCTCGAGTAACGCGGACGAGCGGCCAAGGCACGAAAGGCACCGGGCCCAGATTCGTGTAGATCATTACAGAATGGAAGCTAGAACAGCCGAGGCGCCCGCTTTCTTCCCTCGGCGGACGCGCGCGGCTAGCTCGAGCGCGCGGTATACACGCCGTGTCATGTTGCGGAGGCGCTCCTACTAAGTCACGGGCCATTGTTCTAGCCGTCGTTTGATAGACGATGCTCGTTCCCTACACGACTGCTCCGAGAGCACATGCGTCAGGGGTTAGACGATGATGAGCATCCGTTGCCCTTTCCGCTGCTCCTTTTGCGGTTCGAACGATTTTGTTATTCAGATGCGCTCGCCTCGACGATGTGGATCAAAACCACTTCACGATATTTCGATCAATTGTGGTGGTAGCCTAGATCCGAGAGATCTCAAGTCTCTCTTACGCAATTAAAGATCCTTATGGACGAGTTCCTTAAGTGGGTATAGGACTATTGAAACCTCGAAAAATCGATTTTTTTATTATTATTTATTCTGAAAGTGCCATGCTTTGTGAACATTTACAACAATGTATCGTGAGGAAATTCGAATAATTACGGAAATTATAGAGCTGCACGTAATTGAGTGCACTAACAGCCTCGCAGAACGGTATTGGCGTATGGGACTTAACTTTCAAGCCGTTTATCTTGAAACTACATTTTCGAACACGGTGTACATCATAACTCTTGAACGAATGAATAGTTTCATTTAAAATTTTAACTGGAGCTGTAGAATTCCTTTCTTTATCGTGTGGAATTTCCGCATCAACATTGGATATTTGTAAACACATTTTATAACTGATTAAAGACGATTCATTTCTATAAAAATGTGGAAACAACTTGATTCGTGTGTAACTTTAACAATTTTTGTTTAAATTCGCCCAGCAAAAGTTCACACGATAACTATTAGCGTAGAAATTACTCACCCCAAAGCATTTTGATTTTAGATGATTGGTTCACCTGGGACTATGTACACCGATTACAGCTGCGCGCTACGCGGGACCATCTTTAGCATCAAATAACTTGAATAATTGTCAACAATCTGACAATTTTTTTATTTTACATTACTTGTAAAAGCCTACATAAAAAACTGTGAAAAGTGCCAGTATGGTGATTATTTGGTATTTAAGGAATCCGACCGACAAGAAATCGTCGATTTTAGTCGTTCAATAGTCCTATACCCCCTGAAGGGGTCATTCTGGTTAGCGCACCGATAAATTCAGCTATTTTCAGGAATTTATTGCGAAGAAGAGAATTATAGTAATGGAATGAAACTGTTTTCTATTGATTAAACTACATTTCTACACTAAATAAAAAATATAAAAGTAATCAAATTATTGCTATTAAAATGCTTTTGGAGACGATTTTGATGGCATAGTTAAAAATTCATGCCTTGCTCGATTTCAGCTGTTGGACTTATCTGAAACCAAAAATACAAACAGATTCTTGATCAGTGTGACTAGCGCTATCGCTCGGACTATAATTAGTGACTTATCTTCAAAATTAGCAAAATGGCGGGCAAAATGCAAGAATCAATGTATTTTGGCTTCTTTTTCTGTGCCATTTTCGATTTTAAAAGTAGGTTAGACTCAATAAAAATACTTGGGTGTAGTCCCAGCCAGAGTTATAGTGTGCAGAATAAGCAGTGCAATTTATAAAGCAATCGGTTCGATAGATTTTTAGATTGTAACTGCACGATGTGAAAAAATGACGTTTCGAGAAGAACGCGTTTAAAGTTTTCATCTGTAGAGGCCGAGCTTCTGCGCTCTCTACAAAATGCCTATGTAGAAGCTAAAATAATTAGTATTTTTCCATGAAAATTTAACAGTGCATTCTTAAGGATGTGTACTTTCGAAAAATTTAAAAACAAAGTCGATTTTTTCAAATCATCTAATGAGAATGACCCCTTAAAGTCGGACTGCACCTAATACCGGACATTAGCTATGTCTGTGATACTTGAAACGCTACCGAGCAGTTATTCCGCGTAAATCGTAGACGGAATAGAAAATACAAGAAGACTAATTTAATATCACTTCTTTCTTCTTACTTGAGAAAAACCTTAAGTGTCCGGCACTAGGAGGACTCCCCCTATACAAAGAACACGAGGTAGAATAATTTCCCAGTGCCACAGCTGCTTTTCAAAACCGAAATCGATGGACCAATGATCACCAGGCTGCTCTGAAGCTCCCCCACCGAATTCGCGACGAATATCGCATCGGGTGGTCCGCCGAAAAGAGACCACTTTAACGTTCTGCTACCAGATGAGTGGGTGGTGCTGGGACCGCGAAGCAGGTTGCGTGGCAACTGGGATGCAGCCTTGCTCGCGGACGTATGCCCAGCAACATCGTGCTCGGGCGAGGCATTCCGGTGTGTACAAGTTCGGCTTGTATGCGTGAACGCGCGTGTCGGACTTAAGCGCACGGATGTGGCACCCAATGAGTTTAAATCATGCCGACTGGCGGGAAGAAGGCGCAGCAACGCGCTGCGAGGGTACTCTTTCTCCGGCTGTGGCGCGCGCGGCTAAATCATAGGAGCCGGGGAAGGCGTGCGAAGGGGGACTACGTTCCAGCCAGCGCTGCTCGAATCACGGCGTGTCTGTAATTCGTTTCGAACGATCGCTGGATAAGAGACCGAGTGTTTTCTAAGGGGTCCGAGGGTTTCAAGCTTTCAGATCAGCGCGGAATGGCCTCCTCCAACTGCAGTTACACCGCAACGTGGATGCCGGTAAATCCCGCCGCGATTTATAATGGAGGATGAACGGATCGTTAGAGGTACGATGACTGAGGTTAATGCACGCCTGGGTGGACACGCTCTGCTCGATACTGCTTGGGATTTCATTTGGGGAAGTGATCTAGAACGTTTGCATCTTTCAATTTGGAGAGTGATGTTCCTGAATCCAACCTTCTGCCTCAATTTCGATCCAGATTAGTAAGATCACCCCCATACACCGCACCTTTCTCCAAAACCTAATTCCACAGGAAAAGAAAGTCCTCCGCCTTTCACGAAAGGCACACCCCAGCGGAGCAGCAGCGTTTCCGGCATGCAGCTCGATCACCGTCCGAGCCGTCTTAATCCTAACAAATCGAGTTCAACCGTCGCGACACCACTCGTAACCGTGGAAAAAAGGAGCGGGAAAAGATGATAGTAGGCAAGGCGAGCGGGAAGGGAAGAAACGGACGCGGCTGCCATGCGCGCGTAATGCGAGGGGGAGAGCACGCAGAGACAGAGGGATGAGGCGGAGAAGTGAGAGAGAGAGAGAGAGAGAGAGAGAGAGAGAGAGAGAGAGAGAGAGAGAGAGAGAGAGAGAGTGAATAGGGAAGGAGAGAGGCGGGGAAAAAAGGAAATAATAAAGCGAGTCGGTGCCAGGTGCCCGGCTGGCATAAGAAGGCGTCCAAAAGCAGTGCGTGTCATTAGAGACCGTGAAAGACGTGACAAATGACAGTCTGTCTCGTCTTGAATGCGCATTGGCGCCCCCTATCGCTGCCATTCGTTTGTTTGCGGTCACACATTGTCGTGCTCGGCGCAGAGAATGCCCCGGGGCCACGGTATACTTCTTCGTTTATCCGTGGAACCTCCGCCGTTGACGTTTGCGACTCCTCTGTGTGAGAATCTGATTCGCCATGGATCCTTGGGGATGTTTTGACGGCCGGTTGACGAGCGATTGTCCTTTCCGCCTGCCCTTCCGAGTGCCATCCCTTTTTTTTCTCCTCGCCACGCTAGCCGACTTCCTTTTTCTGGCCACCTTTCGAGTGGCCTCGATTGACGAGCACGCTTTTTTACGCTGCCGTTCCCGGTGCATTTCTAGGAATATAAATTGACGTTCGCTTGAACTGTACCTCGGGTTACCTTTTAGGGTAGCGAACATTAACAGAGCGAACTCGAGAGTTTATCTCTGTCCTAAACACTCATCATTCGATAGATCAATTAGCTAGAAACCCGCGCAGTAGGTACCTCGTCTACAGAAATTACCACCCTCCACAGTAACTCCACGAGTGATTCCCAAGCGGAACACGGTTCCCCACAATTCAAGCCTCCGTTCCCCGCGCAAGCAACGCGCCACAACTTCATCGCTCCCCTCGGCGACCCCGGCCTTGACAACACGGCCAATAACGGTCGAATGCAGCGATACAACGGTCGATAAGGCTATCAGTGGGTGCCTTAAATCGAGTAACGTCAGCGGCGCAACGACCGGCGCCGTTGGTGGCCGGTAGCCATCACCGGACACTTAACCGCGTCGTCGCGGTTCAACGATCCTGGGGAATCGGGTAAAAAACAGCCCTCGACCACCCTGGACGATAGAGGCGCAGCGTCTCGACGCTGTATCCGCGCGGCTCCATTTCGCAATTACCGCGTACGGACGCGAGGGCGGCGCAGAAGTCGCGGGAAACGGCGCTCAGAAGCGGGCCGACCGTCGTCCCCGCGGATCCATGTTAACACGGACGGCCACTAATCGTTCACGTTTTCGCCATAAGGGCTGATTCACTGGCAGCGCCGCTTCTTTACGGCATTGTTCGCCCTGGCCCCGGTCGGATCGCTATCTTAACTAGCCTCGTGTGTGCGCGCTCGGCCCTGGTAGCTACCGAGAGGCTGGTAGCTGCCGGCCGCCCGTAGACATGATCGTTCCTACGGCGTGTTCTACGCCGTGCTCGGCCGCGGCCTATACGTGACGGTAGTAAAGTAAACGCTCCGGAGGACTGGGCCCCGGAGCCTCCGAACAACAACGGGCCCCGGGAGCAACAACAACAACGGCACGCCGCGGAAAACGGCGGCGGAGAGAGAGCAGAGCGGAGAGATCCAGGGACGATAGGAAACGCTCTCCGCGAGGAGGTGCGAAGAGATGGGATTGGCCGGTGCTACCGTGGCCCACCGTGGAACCCCTATCGCGAGGATGCGAGCAAAGGTCAAGTTACGTCAAGTTGTAACTCCCCCTCGCCCTCCCCTCCTCCCACGGGGATCCGTGCCCCCTCGAGCAGAGGGATACGAGCGAGCTCTACATCCCCGTTGCGTTGCTACGATGGTCCTTTTTCCCCCCTCCTGCTCGCCGTGGCGTACCCCGTTTCCTCGAGGTCACGTCCTTCCCCCGTCAGACGATTTGCGGTTATGGGGGGCCGCGGGGAATCGTGATCGTTGGATTGGGCGCGAAGCATGCTGCTGTGATCGTGGTGCTCTCCCAGCTACGACCATTTTAGCTGTCTAGCCTTTTGGCGTTTTGGCTTCCTGGGTGGGGAGTTTGCCATCTTTGGCGGGAAATTCGAGGATTGAATTTTTATATGTGTACTTTACTGGCATCGTATGATGACTGTGTCGATGAGGTTAGCGTCAATTGGTTCGATCCGCATGATGCATAGCGGTGCTCGATCTTCTTGCGATCGGTAACAGAGGGAAACCTGCATGCGCGGTGTAAACAGAGCGACGTGCGATCTGGAAATCGATCTTAATAGATTGTCCATCAGCCGTCATCCATCTTCAATGCGTTGAGGCTCGAAGGATCAACGCGTGGCGGTTATCGATATCCGTAATTTTCGGCTAAAAGCCCATCGAAAAACCGTTGAAACGAATGGCACGTAGAGGCCTGACCTCCTGTTCGATCTGCACCACTGTTGACACAGGTATGCTCGGTCATCCATCTACTTCCGGTGTCGCCCTGGATGACACGCGTGCAACGTCACATTGTCGCGAACATTTGAAACGACTTTGAACTGTGCGAAGCTGTCCGTTTCTGCCAACCTACTTTTAATGGCGACAAATCACCGAGCGCACGATAAATTCACGCCGGAATTCAATCTCAATTACGAGCGATTTGTCGGCGGACGTTGATTTATGGAAACCTACTCGAAAGCGGCGGGGAAAAAACAGTGTAACGCAATATGACAGAGGATCAGGCATTAAGGTCAGCCGAAAAGCACGCCGCTATCATCATTAGAACGGTAATATTCGCTGAAGAAAGTGAAACCAATCGGTTAAGAGCGACAGTAGGTCGAAACGGAGCAGCCTAATGGGGCCCGTTCGCCGCTCCTCCCAAAGATCGATTACTGTTCATTAGCGTTGATTAGAGTGAAATTCTTGCCGGTTGTCTAATTGTTTTCTGCCCGGCGAAAGTCGTCGCGAAGCCGCAAGGGAAAAGCTCTGACCACGTGGCGCGGTGTTTACGACTGTCTTGACCACAGAACATAGCGAATTGGAATTGTCAGTGATAGTCAGGGAGGAATTGATGAGCGTTTGAGAAATGGCAGGAAATGGCAGGAATTTCACATAAACTGAAGTCGTCCTGACGATTTTGACGAACGACCACCCTTACTGCCATTTAACTGGGACCCAAGTGGCGAGCACAGATGGAGAGAATGCGCGGTTTGCAAGTGTCATAAATAAATTTGTGGCGGAGATTAGCGAGCCGAAACCGCGAAAGTTACGGTCCACCTTTTGAAGACGTCCTTGTATTCTGTTTCTCGGTCCGACAAAGGGTTGCCCCTATTGCACTCCCTCCCTCTCTCTCTTTCTCTTCCCTTGGGTTTGTCTTGATTGTATTTCCCTGGTCCGACGATGGCAGCCCTAAATAAAATTTGAACGGTATGCAGAGGCATAATGGGCTCTGGTACAATTCGCTGAGAACAGATTTACGATTTGGGCTGCGATTGCATTCTCGGCTGACAACTTAGGTAGCTTGGCACCTGAAGCTGTGCGAATAAGACTGTTTCATAGAGTGATATCCTTCTTCTGCTATCATAATAACACCAATGAAACTCGTTAACGAGAGTTCTTGATTTTATACGTAGCAGTAGTCGATGTGTTTGTAATCTTATTTGTAATTTCTAAACAGCCCTAGGATATTGAAATTAAAATCTTGTTGTAGCTGAAGATGAGTAGAAGCTTTCCTTCGTAAAATGCAGAATAGAGAGGTGATACAGTGAAAATGCAGCAAAAGTTTCTCAGAAAAGTATTTCACTGTTAGGTACCTACTAAGAATTAATGCATAAGACTGAAACATGCCACGCGGGTAGGGTAGGGTGGGGCTAATAGTCCCGTTTGTCGTATAAACTTATGTAAAATTTAGTACTAACAATCCAGAGATATCTGGTGTTATTTTGTAAAAGCTGTAACTATTAGGCTTTACGTTCACGAAGTCCGTTTGGTAATCCTGTTATTTTTTGTTGAGTTATACAACAAAATGTTTGTCAATTCAAAATGGACTTGTTATCCCATGCGCGGGGCAAACAGTCTATTGCTTGGGGTAAAAAGTCCGTAATATCTTCTAACCAACTTTTCGTGTAATATAAAACTAAATAAGTAAAAAACTCGTCTTAAATCAACGAATATTTATTAAACCAACTCTTTTCGGCATACAATATGAAAGGAAAGCATTATTTCCTTAACAAAAAATAAAAATATAAGACAGAGACTCACTTTGAACTAAAAACTAACAAAAATCTTCTCTCAACTAAAATAAAAACTTTTAGAAGACTTTGGCATCATTTATTTATGCTTTGGCCAGCTTATTATGAAAGCAAATAATAAAAAAAAAATTCATTCTAAACTGTACCTTGCTTAAACAAAGCAAAAATCATTTTCTTAGATTTTCTTAGTATTATTTGATTATGAAATCAATTACTACCGTATTTTGTAGTGGCGCATTTTAAAAAACAAAAATAAATATAAATAGTTCTCTAATTTCAAGCGAAGGCTATAAATTTTCATGCGAGGTAAAAGTCCCAATAATTAAGGGACTTTTTGCCCCAATGGTACCTTTATAGTTTATGCGATATTTACGGTAGAAAATATTATCATTTACAAATAGAATCATAGAATCACTGACATAGAATCTTAACGTACTTACCTGATATGCTGATAAACTTTGGTTTACTTCGTAAAAAACAATAAAGACGACGTATTTATTTCACTTTTTAACACGTAGGGTAACTCGGAGTAATATGCCACCGCAGGTAATATGCGACTTCTCAATAATTTTTTAAATAATGCACGTTGCAGTTACACTAATTCCGTTCAATTTAGTGTAACTGCTCAGACGACAATAGATTTTGGTTTTTACCTTCTTTCATTTTCAGTAAATCCTAGTAAGTTATAAAATTATCGTCTTGATCTAATTTCATACTGCAACTAGAATGCAGATTATACATTTGTGTGAACAGTTATACAAAAAATCAATAGATTATGATAAAGTATACTAACAAACGAATTTTATAACCTCTCGCACCTCCATTAAAACTATGTACTTTGTGGAGAGACTTTCAATCCTTCTTCTTATGTCCATGTGGAGTAATTTGCCACATGTTTGTCGGTATAATATGCCACAAACTCATATCTTTATAACTTTTTCTATTTAATGCTATCGAGTTGTTTTTTCGCCTATTAGAACCATGCCTAAGAAGTATGTGCGAACTTCAAACCGTGCTGCTTGGTCAGACGAAATTTTAAAGGAAGCCATTCGTATGGTGAAGGAGTCTCGTACTACAATATAGAACAAATTTTGAGAATGTAGATATTTCTTATAATGATTTGACTGATGCAGAAAATGAAAACTACCGTGCAATATGTGAACTAAATTATTACGATAAAAAAAGACCTAAATGTGGCTGGGTAAAATCAACTTGTTGCAAAAATTGGGTCCGTGAAGACTGCGAAGAGATTAGGGACTGTTTAGTTTGTAAGAAATAGCTATTTTTTCAAATATATTTTACGTTTCACTGAGTTCAAATATTTGTTGTTAGTTACTAATAGCTTGAATAGTTTAAATATTGTTGATTCTCAAAAATTTGAGTGGTTAATTCGCTTTTCATAGCTTGTGGCATATTACCTCCGAATTTGTGGCATATTTACCCCCCACTTGGGTAATATGCCACTTTCGAGGACTTTTCTATTTGTACGTTTCTTATTGAACTATAAAGGTTACATATCTCTACTTATTAGTCAATACACAAAATCAGTTACACTTCCATATACTTTTATCTTTTTCCCGTTATCTACTTATACTTGCGAGATATCGCGTTTCAAAGTTAACTGTGGCATATTACCCCCAGTTACCCTAAGTATAATATCAAAGACGTCGTGTAATCCGAACGAACGTCCAGGAGCAACTGGCGACTCTGTGGTTACCTCCGTTTCTTTTCGCCTTTTACATAGTATATTGCGAAACTCGATGCATTGTTTAGGAACAAAGATTTTGTATCCGGGACTTTTTACCCGCCGAACTTTTAACCCCGCCCTACCCTACTTTGAAAAGTTCTCAAAACGACCCAGGTCACTAGAAAGGCACAACAGAGGCAATGGTGACCCGACGTTATTGTTCTACTGGTAGACAGGGGACGACAATTTCGCGCCGTATTTACCAGTATTAGGATAATCCCATTTGTAGGAATGTGCCTCCTCATGGCGATGGCAGCACACCGGCTACCACGCCCCAACCCCATAATATTCATGGGCCGAAATCCGTGCGGAAGGGTTGAAAACGGGTCCAGCCGGTACGTCTACGCGCACCCTGTCCGTAACACGGTACTTAAAGGCGGGTTTGTTCTTCCACTGCGGTGGCATTGTACGGTCGAACGAAAGCGGGCAAGCTCGCAAAAGGCAATCGACTGCCTTAAACCGCGTACCGTTACAGATGCCGCAGAGAGCATTCTGGCGGCAGTCCACCCTGCGGGAGCAAACGGAAGGGCTGCCCTTAATGCCGGAAAATTTAAGGCCTAACTGCTCCCGAGGGTATGCTGGCTCGCCTAGGCAATTTGTCTTCGTCTAATTTGCCCCTGTCATCCTTTCACGATCGATTTCGCCTTCAGAGAAACATTCGTGAGAAAAGTCCTCTTGCTAAATTTTAATTTTCTGGAGAGGATGCTTGGCTATCACTGGGTGCACGAGTGGATCTGGACCCGATAAGGGTTGATAATGTCCCCCGACAAGTGACACCTCCTTTTAAGCGGATCGGGGGATAAAGGGACCAGAGAAGAATCCAGCGTCGTGGGCATTGGTTTCTTTAAACGGAGCTACCCTCATTGAAATCGGTCCTCCCTTAATCCAGCCTGGCCGATGTTATCCATTTACCAGGATTGTGCGCGTGCGGTATCCTCGCTGGAATCTTATCTCCGAGACTTTAACCAGCAATCTGGTTAGTCGGCACGATGGTTCGCCGTTAATCCGTGGATTGACCGAGGCGAAAGCGAGTAATCCGTGCGCGCCACGGGGCACGGGGCGCTCGCCACCCCCTAATCTGCCGATCTCAAAGCAAATATTGCAAAATTGTTCGAGGGGGGGCAGCGCAGGGTTGGTTTGGTCTCCGCGCCGCACAACGCGAAAAGGTGCAGCGCGTTAATCCCAATTTAAATGGGATCCATCGGCATGGACAAAAGTCTTTGGGGAGAGGCAGAAAGTGGGCGGGCGCGACGAGGATTAGAGCGAAAATCCGCAAAGGAAGATCCTACGTAGCCTACCGTGAAATTGTCAACACAGAAGGCAGAACGTGGCTGAACTCTCAAGGCAGGCCGAGTTGGCCTGCAACTATTCGTTTTCTTTCCATTCCACCTATTTAAGGGGGCAGACCACTGTAACGGTCCGAAATGTGTGTTTTCGGGAATTTATTTCAACCAAACAACGTAAGTAAATCAAAGTATTGCTTAGTGTACTTAATAGTGCACATATCGAAGGGTAAGATAAAACTTTTTTCAATCAAATTCATAAATCCGTTTCCTGTATACTCTTCAGCAAAATTTGCGCTGCGGCTAAAACATGCTAGTCGCGTCAATTGACAGTGTCCAGGCCATATTGTTAATTCGAATTCAAAAAGACAATAATATTTAGAAACTAGAAGCCTGCCTCTATTACGTGACAATAAAAAAGGCAAAATTGTAAAAAATTACAAAATGGCGGACCACTGAAGAAAATCAAGTTTTCAGGGTACAAAAGTGGGGAAATGTTGATAAAAAAAATAGAAGACGGTCGAAAATTGAAAAAACTGATTGTCACGTTATTACGTGACGGGTTTGTCGTACAATAAATGCCCTTGCTCGTGTTAATTGGATGTATATTTTTGTCTGTAGACTGTCAACGCGGTTGAAAAATGTCATTTTGAGGAAAACACGTTCAAAGTTCCGGGCGGCTCAATCGCGCGCTTGACACCGCTTCACGGAAAATACTATATCTCCGTCAGTTTCGCGAATTTCTTTATAAAATTTAGAGAGAGCATTCTTGAAATATACGTCTTTCGGAGAATGAAAAAGAAAAAACCGAATTTTCCGATTTTTTACAGTGGTCTCCCCCTTTAAGGGGGGAAGCTATGACGGTCGAAAATAAAGGCTATTTTCAAGACATTCTTTTATAATGAAATGTAACTTTCTACTAGAAAACTTTATTGCCAACTGAAAATACATATATTTAACTAATATTTTATGCTCTCAGATTGAAAAATTTTGCGGTGTTATGGCCACAGCATACGATAATGTTAGGCTCTGTAAAAAAAAATTAAAAAACTTTCCAACATTTGCTCCGAATTTGAAAATTTGAACGGTTTCTTAAAGTATATTACAGTAGCTTCAGTTAAGCGTATAGATTTAAAAAAAATTTTAATTTTTGAAGAAATGGCGGCCTTCCGAAGAAATTCGAACAAATAATATTAAAAATCAACAAGTTTTTCAATGTTACGATTAAATGAATTATTCGATCAACAAACTGGTACGCTTAACTGAAGATAATTGTATTACGAATATTCCCTGAAAATTTCAAGTGAATCGAATAAAAATTGATTGAGATATTAATGCGCCCGTTTTGGAAAATGCCGTTACGAGATACTCGCGTTTAAAGTTTCGACCGAAGTTATTTTCTGCAGCTCAAAGATCGCAGCTGTGAACGGTTTTGTCGTGGCTAGTGATTCTCTACCTAGTTCTAAACAATATGTAAGCTCATAATCCCTCTTATTAGATACATTTGGATTTTTTGACATAAACTACTGTCCGGGCGATTGACACCAATTTACCTATGTGTGCACTTGATTACGAGCGCTGCGCAACCTATACAAAACCTCCCGTAGCTCCCAGAATTTTTCGAGATCCACTTTGAAACTGTGCAGGTATAATCTTGAGATCCCAAGCATTATGTAGGATCACGGAAAAAGGGAGGCCTCGGCGCGGGACTCGAACCCGCGATCTCCAGATTCGTAGCGCGCTGGCCAGCCGCCTTAACCACCTCGGCTACCGCTGATTCCCCGGTCTTGGTCTTGCGTGTCCTCCCTCTTATGATACGGGGGTTCCTGATCCCACAATTAAGAAAATGCAACAACAAAAAATCTGAAATAAAAAATTTTCACAGTGGCTTCTCCCCTTAACTGCAGGCCCGGCGAATCTCTAAGCGGAAAGCAGTGTCTCGAGGGTGGTGCGACGCTGTTTTATACGATTATAACGATGATCCAGGGGGATCATACCTCTCCAAGTCGCACAGAGTCGTCCACGATTAATCGCCAGAATACATGAACGTCCCCAGAACGGAGTGACTGATACCCTAATGTCGAAAATCGGCGACATTAACGAGAAAACGAAGAAAGTCGAGGAGAATGAAGGAGAGATACGACCAGTCGTTACGCAGCCATCCAACCACTGCGACCTGAGCGGAAATGCCTTAACGGACACGCTAGAAGCGACCTGTTGGCCCGATGGTAATTGCGCGATTGCGAACTAGCAGATCTTAGGGGCGAAGTAGAGAATCGTGTCGGCCCCGATATCGCCGTCGTACGAAAACGCTCGAACGAATGGAAATTTTAATGTTTCCTAGAATCCCTGTCGAGAAAGGTCTCTTCCACTGCTCAGGAAAGGAGAACAATTAAAACGATCGCACACCTCGATGTAGGTAGGTACATATTGACCCATCAGAGTTCCCAGAATGGTAATGTACATATGCCACTTCTTACACGGCTACATATTTTACATGATGCATCCGCGATTTCAATGTTTCCCAGAACGCTGACACGCGTCGACCACGATGACCTGTGGCGATCGTCGATTCACCGCGGCTCGTGTCGCGCATACGATCGCGTTTCGCGGAAACGCGACCTAAACGCAAACACGCCGCGGAGTTCTTTACAGGAATCGTCCAGTTTCACGCGACTGGCCTCCGACCTCTTGTTCCGAAAGTTGCGCGCACCTTTCTCCGGAGGAGTCACGGCACGGATCGCGCATACCGATTTTACTAACGCTTGCGGTCGTTCGACGGGAAAACGGGACACGCTTGTGCACAGGTAGCCACGCCGTGTCGAAACGCGCGCGGGTGAATTGTGACTTCGACGTCGAGGGACCGGGAGGGTTCGTGAAATAAATAGAGCGGCCCCACCCACGACAAGCTTGCCAAGCGGCGAGCGATTCAAAACATTTGCACCTCCCATGGTGCCCTCGGGCTTCGTGTACTTCATTCAACCTCACCCTCCTCGCCGCCTTTTCAACCCCTTGTAACCCTTTCTTCGGGTCGAGCTCTCGCCCCTTTTGCGAGCTTATTTGGGTACGTTTCGTTAATTTATGAGATGGCGTGCCACTTGACCGTATTGTGGGTGACCGCATCCTACTGTGAACGCCACAAAATCTACTAAGAATCGATCGTAAATCTTCGCGGTATCGTAACGAGAAATCTGGTAGACCCGATTTCTCGGCCGCAACTGGGTGGGTTCTTTTAACTGGTACATAATAGAAAATTATGAATTGAAAGGTGAAGCTGTACACAATTGAGAGGTGCTCGGGTTCGTAGTAGTTGAATTATGATTCTGCGAATGTCATATCGTTGAACGAAAGCGTTAGATAATCTTATTTTACGTTCGCATCTTTGATATCCAACGCGGAAAAAAGATTGAATCATCACTTCACACCTCAGATTGACAAAAATCAAACGCACTACGCCGCAACGTGTGTCACAATCTTAAAAATGAATCGAGTGACCACTTTGACAGGATAGAAAGTAACAGGATCCGAATGCAAGCTCATTATCCCTGATATTCTTCGACTTTTCAACTATAATCCATTATGGAACAGTTAGAATCAGTGACTCGATTGTCAGCCCAGGTCTGCAGTGTATCAGTGTTTCCGGAAATTTATTGCGTGCGGTTGGGCACCGACGGGATTCCTGGAAGTGCGGCAACGGGCCAGCAGGTATTACCAGTAGGCTAAAAGGGAAATCGGGAATAACTGGATTTTCCGATTCAATAACGCGATAATCCGCTTACAAGACTCGCGCGAGATTGGGGTGCGAAGTTTTGACATTTAACTGGATCGATCAGATAGCTGGGCGATGTTATGCGACCGCGACCCGACCCCGTGCAGAGTTGATCCGATTAAATGGGCACTCGGTTTAAGTTGACATGTTTGCCAACAACGGTGACATGTAGCGAAACAACTGGAACTCGTAACGACTAATCGCTTCAGCGAGCTGCCCCCGTTCTCGACCAATGGTGTCGTCACTTTGTATTGAAACGTAGCTAATGAGAAAGAGAGTTCCCGTGAAATATCACAGAGATAGGTCGGATCGAAGATTGTAGGATAGGGTGGGGCTAATAGTCCCGTTTTTCGTATAAACTTATGTAAAATTTAGTATTAACAATCTAGAGATATCTGGTGTTATTTTGTAAAAACTATAACTATTAGGCTTTACGTTCACGAAGTTCGTTTGGTGATACTGCTATTTTATGTTGAGTTATACTACAAAATGTTCGTCAATTCAAAATGGACTTGTTGCCCCATGTGCAGGGTAAAAAGTCCATCGCTTGTGGTAAAACGTCCGTAATATCTTCTAACCAACTTTTCGTGTAATATAAAATTAAATAACTAAAAAACTCTTCTTAAATCAACAAATATTTATTAATCCAATCCTTTTCGGCATACAATATGAAAGGAAAGCATTATTTCCTTAACAAAAAATACAAATATAAGAGACTCACTTTGAACTAAAAACTAACAAAAATCTTCTCTTAAGTAAAGTAAAAATACTATTTAAAACCATTGGTATCATTTCTTTATACTTTAGCCATCTCATTACGAAAGTACATAATAAAAAATATAATTTCATTCTAAACTGTACCTTGCTTAAACAAAACAAAAATCATTTTCTTAGTATTATTTGATTCTGAAATCAATTACTACTGTCTTTTGTAGTGGCGCATTCTAAAAAATAAAAATAAATACAAATAGTTCTCTAATTTCAAGTGAAGGGGTCATAAGTTCTCATGCGAGGTAACAGTCCCAATAAGGGACTTTTTGCCCCAATGGTACCTCTATAGTTTATGCGATATTTACGGTAGAAAATATTATCATTTACAAATAAACAATATCATGTACACATTACTAAAGGAACATAGAATCTTAACGTACTTACCTGATACGCTGATAAACTTTGGTTTACTTCGTACAAAACAATAAAGACAACATATTTATTTCACTTTTTAACACGTATAATATCAAAGACGTCGTGTAATCTGAACGAACGTCCAGAAGCGACTGGTGGACTCTGTGGTTACCTCCGTTTCTTTTCGCCTTTTACATAGTATATTGCGAAACTCAATACATTGTTTAGGAACAGAGATTTTGTATTCGGGACTTTTTACCCGCCGGACTTTTAGCCCCACCCTACCCTACGGAGGTCGGATAACAAATTTCGCGCACGTTCGAATTAATTAGATATCTAACAAGATACACAGCGATGATAAGCGAAATTTTATTCCTGCTTCTTGGCATTCCACTTTCCAAACTACTCTGGTTTAAGGCCCCGATCCGTGTAATGGAATTCGATTGAAATATATTACGATTTTCTAATTCTGGTGTTAAATGTCAATGGGAATGAATTGGACAGGATGAGTCACGAGTCTTCATTTGAATGAAGAAAGTGTTGTGTACCACGAATAGGCGACGCCTAGTTTCAAAGCGGATTGCACGCTCGATTCTAACGTAGGTGTTCAAGCTTTTTGCCCAGATTCGGATAATCCCATTTCAAATTCAATTCAAAAGAATTCAAACTACTACAGTAATTGAAACGATTCCCCGAAGAATGCTCGCCTAACCAACCAGCTTCATTCCGAAATTCAAACGACAATATAAACTCGCTGAAATTTAAATAATTCCCGGTCGATTCCAAAGGCAACAAAACTGTCCCATAAATCTCGCCGGCGTCGCGATAAATCCGACACCTACTTATCAATTAAGCACCGAGTTAAAATACAACCAATCATTAACTCGTGTAATCCCAAGCGGGGGAAAAGGAAAGGAAGCGGAGCTGAAAAAAGACGAGCACGTGACTCGGCGGTAATATAATTATTTTTACGTACGAGTCCAGCGAACACCGGGCGCGCCGGGTAATTAACGGAATATCCGGATCCCTGGTTTTACGAGGTACAAGAGCCCGGTCCTGCCCGAAAACTGTTAAATACGATTTCCGCCTGGCGGAGAGCATACCGATACTGGGCCGCGTCTCGGATGTTTAATAGCGACAGATCGTTGTTCCTGGCGTTTTATACGAACACGATGGAAAGCATAAAGATGCCAGCGAATAGCCAATGGCCTTTTTAACGGCGAAACCCGGGAATCGCCGGGCGCCCGTGCACCATGGGACACACGAATTCGGTCTGATTCAGCCAGGACGAAAGGGGGCGGATGAAAGGCGAAACGATAGACAGAGAGAGGCGAGACGACGAAGAAGAGTCGCTCGTTACCTGTGGCGGAGAGGACTCGTCCAGGCGTTTTATGCGAAGGTCGTAAAAAAGGCAGGGCGATTTATAAGGTGAGCCAGCATAGAAATTGGGCCAGCTTACGACAGACGCTCGAGGACCAGGACGTATCGCTCCGAGGTACGGAGAAGCGGTGGAAGGAGTAGTGGAGCCGCGTTAACGGGGCAAGGTTGTGTGAGTGAATTGCCCAAGAATTGACGCTTCTTCCCAGAGTATTTTTGCTAGGAGTCGGGAGAAACGGTCCCTAACTCTCGATTAATCTCGAGATCGTATCGGCCGGTGGAAGTGGGGTGTCGCAACGCGTGGTTCCCTTCACGCGGTCCACGCGCGTCTCTTGCCGGACTATAGCACGTCGTTTGTATCCGGTGGCTCTCTTTTCACGCGACGAATTCCATGCCAAAGATGGTCAGGCGGGAGGAGAGAAGAGAAACTAGAAGACGGGCAACGGGAACGTGTTCCTTGGTGTTCCATCCTGAGTGATACATCGCTGTCTCGGCGGTTCCGAGGCGTCGCTTTTGTGCCCTTTTGTGGGAGAACGAGAGATCGGCTGATTAAATTTGGACATCTACTCTTCTTGCAGAATATGGAGTGGTTACTGTCATGTTGGGATGAATTCCCAGGATGAAATGCTTGCCATCTGATTGCGATCTTAGCTGTAGCTCGGATCTTCCGTGTTGGGTGACGAGCCTGTGTCCAATCAACACTTTACACTATTCTCTTCTGGTATCCAAACTCGAGGGGCTCTCAAACCTTTAACCGTCTGGTAAAACAGATCGAACAGTGAACTCACTTGTCAGTTCACCCTCAGATATCGAACTCTCCTCCGTGAAACACCCTCCGAAGCCTCAGCTGCAACTTCCCCGCGCCATTGTGATCGTGATCGTCGGGCTGCGCCCCAACAGCCGCGGCATTTCGCGCGATTCCTCGAATCGGGATTCTTCACGCAGCTCGTAAAAGCTGCTCACGGGTGCAGGATCGTTGTCGTTCATCCGATAATGCATTGAAGCATCGAGATGAAGCAAAAAAAAAAGAAGGAAAGAGAGGAGAGTGGATCCCGGTGATCCAACGGGCCGGGCACTCCCCCAATATTTTGACTACCGTGTCAACGAGCCAGCATCCTCTTATTCAGCATGCTCGTCGGCCCGTAACGCCATTCATTCGGCCGCGTTAGCGCTCCCGTAGCAGATTTATCGAACGACGTGTCGCCGGTTCAACGCTGCGCGTCCATGCGGTTAGATTTGTGGCTGTTGCGGTTTTGTCCCGCGGGATGAAAAGAGGGAGCTCTCTCTTGGCCAAAAGCCACGGCAATTACCGAGCACGGGCCACACCGTTGCTCACGCTCGATAATTTCCTACGGATTACTGTCGCTGGGAATCTGCTCGAGCGACCATCGACGCCTTTTTACGGATTTTATACGATAAGACAGCTAAAACATGCTGAGTCCATTTTATGAAGCGTACCTACATCTAACTCCATTTTGCAGGTGATGCACGTATCTCTGGCTTGGATTTTCTCATTTTTGTAGCCTCAAATCTTGTGGTCATCGTCTTGTTCCTTTCTTGCTTGTTGGATGATGGGAGTTTACTTTGGTTCCTCGAGTTCCTTTCTGCTGATTATTGATAGTACTTGTGTCACTTCCAAGGAATCGCACTTACTGTAGGAGGATATTCGAGCAACTAGCTAGCGGTTTTTATTAATAGGGAGATGTATGCCAGCATCAAGTTTCTCCTCTGGATGGTGCACCGATGGGACTCGTTAGCGCTAGGAAAATATTCATGACGCCGTAGGACGTGGCTACACGAGGGTCTCTAGGACGCCGCAACAGGGTGCATTTTGTACAGAGAAGAAACAATGGGGGACCGAAATGATAGCGGAGAGGCTGATCGGTTGAAAGCGAAGGAGCAGCCGGGGACCCTCGTACCAGAGGAGCGCTCAATCGTGCGGAACGATATTCACCGTGTGGTTCCGTGTTATGTACTGGCGCGGTAGTTTATAGTTGTCATCCATTAAGCGTATTTAGACGGAGGGGTTTCTCGTCACTGACGGGACGGGTCATTGCTTCCTGTCGTCGATCCTGGCATCGGGAAAGCTGGACCCTCTCTGCGTTATTGGATGGACCATAAATCTCGTTGCAACGAAGCTACAGAACTTACAGAAGCTTCCAGATCCTGGAAGCCTTAGATCTCAGGATCTCATAGAATTTCTAGAATTATAAGCCCTGGATTTTGTAGAACTATAACTCTAAGGTAGATGTTCTGGAACTGGAATTCTCGTTGAAGGACTCTTAAATCATTTAGAATTGATATTATTAGGGTTCCTAAATCATCTAGAATTAAAATTCTCAGGGCTTCTGGATTCGGAACTGAAATTCTCAATGAAGGACTCATAAATCATCCAGAATCTGAAGTCTCAGAGCTCCCAAATTATCTAGAATTAAAAATCTCAGGGTTTCTGGATTCGGAACTGAAATTCTCAACGAAAGACTCATAAATCATCCAGAATTTGAAGTCTCAGGGCTCCCAAATCATCTGGAATTAGAATTCTCAGGGCTCTCAAATCATCTAGAATTAAAATTCTCAGGGCTTCTGGATTCGGAACTGAAATTCTCAATGAAGGACTCCTAAATCATCCAGAATTTGAAGTCTCAGAGCTCCCAAATTATCTAGAATTAAAAATTTCAGGGTTTCTGAATTCGGAACTGAAATTCTCAACGAAAGACTCATAAATCATCCAGAATTTGAAGTCTCGGGGATCCCAAATCATCTGGAATTAAAAATCTCAAGGCTTCTGGATTTGGAACTGAAATTCCCAACTAAAGACTCATAAATCATCCAGAATTTGAAGTCTCGGGGATCCCAAATTATCTAGAATTAAAAATCTCAGGGTTTCTGGATTCGGAACTGAAATTCTCAACGAAAGACTCACAAAAAATCCAGAATTTGAAGTCTCAGGGCTCCCAAATCATCTGGAATTAGAATTCTCAGGGCTCTCAAATCATCTAGAATTAAAATTCTCAGGGCTTCTGGATTCGGAACTGAAATTCTCAACAAAGGACTCTTAAATCATCCAGAATTTGAAGTCTCAGAGCTCCCATATTATCTAGAATTAAAAATCTCAGGGTTTCTGGATTCGGAACTGAAATTCTCAACGAAAGACTCATAAATCATCCAGAATTTGAAGTCTCAGGGCTCCCAAATCATCTGGAATTAGAATTCTCAGGGCTCTCAAATCATCTAGAATTAAAATTCTCAGGGTTTCTGGATTCGGAACTGAAATTCTCAACGAAGGACTCCTAAATCATCCAGAATTTGAAGTCTCAGAGCTCCCAAATTATCTAGAATTAAAAATTTCAGGGTTTCTGAATTCGGAACTGAAATTCTCAACGAAAGGCTCATAAATCATCCAGAATTTGAAGTCTCGGGGATCCCAAATCATCTGGAATTAAAAATCTCAAGGCTTCTGGATTTGGAACTGAAATTCCCAACTAAAGACTCATAAATCATCCAGAATTTGAAGTCTCGGGGATCCCAAATCATCTGGAATTAAAAATCTCAAGGCTTCTGGATTTGGAACTGAAATTCCCAACTAAAGACTCATAAATCATCCAGAATTTGAAGTCTCAGGGCTCCCAAATCATCTAGAATTAAAATTCTCAGGGTTCCTAGATCCGATACCACAAGAATGCCTAGTATTCCTAGATTTCTCAGAACTACAACTATAAAGCAGATACTCTGAACCTGAAAATCTCGATGAGGAACTCGTAAATCATCTAGAATTATAATTCCCGGAGCTCCCATATCAGCGACCACAAGAACTCCCACAATTATTAAAAGTAGAACTCCTAGAACTTCTGAAGCTATCAGCGATTCAGTTTCCATGCAAATTGCCTAAGTAATCCACCTATTTTCACATGGTACTCTCCCCTCAGAAATGGATAGTCGAAAAATATGCCCTTGAATGAGATCGGAGCGATAAAATCGGGTTCGCGGAGGAGTGAAGCGCGCCGCGGCGCACTCCCCAGGTCCAAAGCAGTAATTATCGATTCGTTCGCGTTCGGTCATCCTTTACGGGAATTCATTAAGCCTCTTTGTTCGCGGAGTGGTTCACGGACATCGGATTCTGAGAGATGGTCCACGGGGCAGCATAAACCTATAGTCACGTGGGGAGGTCCGCGCGAAGGTCGAACGATTTTCTGTAATTAAATATGCCGGGCCCCCGCGAGTGGGCGGTAGGCGGTGGGCAGTCGATTTATCGCGAAAACCGCGAGGACGCGATATTAAATTTCAGATAGGGCCTGGTAGTCCCTGCGCAACGGCGGATTACGTTTCAAGACTCGTGCCGCGTCCACGGCCTCGTATCGACGCTTTTGTTTCGATACCCACCTCGCGAGCTTTAATCGATCGACGCCGACGACTGTTTATACGCTGACAATGAACTTTGATCGAGTCCCCAGCGGTGAGGATACTCGTTGCCCCTGCCCTCTACCTCCCTCTCCTTTCCACTCGCTTTGTGGAATGATAGATCGATAAGAGATTCATTGAATATACAAGGATGAAAACAGGCAACCTCAATGAATACCGCCATTAAAGCAAATGAACATAACTCGGAAGCTTCGATAACAAGGAGATTCAGTTGCATTCGATTCGATTCTTACAGATTGACCTTTTTCATCCCCCTGGCTGGAGTCATAAATTTCCAGTGATTAGGGGCGCAATACAAAGTCTACTCGGGTGCTTGTTACGCGTATCGAAACGAACGAATCTACCGTTCGGTTAAACAGTGTTCTCACGGGCGTAAAGAGTCGTTCTGCACGGCGCGGAACGCGCGCGCGATTCGACGCGGATCGAGAGTGCAACGTGCGTCTCTCACCACTAGACTCTCATTAGCGGTATTCAACAATTATTCACAGAGGCGATGTTCGACAACGGCTGCAGGCCGATCCATCGGTTGGAAAACCGTCCCGTGACAAATCGAACAGATGTCGAGGCCTAGTTAGGCCCCGGGCCACTTTGTCACCGGCACTCCACTGTCACGATCGATGTTAATCATTGCCGATCATTGTTGATTCGTCATCCAAGCGTCCCGCTCTGGCAACCGATACTCTGCGCGAGTCATCCACTCTGAAGTGGGATTTTCTGGGGTCCGCCAACGGTGGATGATTCTGCGGAAATACGACCACCGTGTGCCCATCGCGGAAATTGGCCATTGAGGTATATTTCCTCAATCCGAGGGGACACGCTTTCGTCACTTCAATATCGATACAGGAGGGTTGCAGTCACTGGATGAACCTGACATATTCTATCCTGCAGACCTCTTCAGGCTATCAGCACCCTCTGAAGCCAATCGAAGTCACAGAGTGTCTGTATCTGTCCACCAACACCGGAGATACTGAAGCTCATCAATTTACGCGGTCCACCGTCCGCAATCCCCGGTATCAATCACGGAGTAATCGATATTCATCATCGCGATAAACGCCAGAAACAGAATCCCACGAAGCACGCGCCTCCGCCCGTTGGGGGCTCGCGGTGCGTTCCCCCAAACGCCTGGCTGTCTGCGGGGTATCGGTAGAAGGATTCAGCGAGTCCACGGAATCCTGCGCGCTGGAGGATTCGATCCGGCCGGGGCCGTAGATCATTGAAACGTATATCCCGTGGATCGCGGTGTGGTACCTGTACCCACTCCCGAGGCACCGTGGAAGGACACAAAGTAGATTCGAGATACCGACGGGCGTGCGCACTCCCAGTTCCCGTGGGGTCGTGCCGGTCGTACATGGCCGCCGGTTCACTTCCAGTTGCTTTCGAGATCGAAGATTCGCCTACGCCCCGGCGCGGGGATCACCGTGGCGAAGTTTCGACCGCGGGGACACGCGTTACGTTCGAGATCCTGTTTCCCGCGGATCACTCGAAATAATTCGTCGCCGTGCCTGGTGAAATCGATACGCGGACGGAACGGTCGCCGCTTCCACCGGGGCAAGAGTTATTCGCCGGGGGTGTGCAACCGGGCACCCGTGACCGATAACTCTGCCGATCGCGGCTGTCGTCGCTCGATAACGCGGCTCACTGCTGCATGGGAAAGGAGCCAGGATCGTGGCTGCACGAGGGTAGGATCGGTGTCTTCGATGTTGCTTTGGTGAACAGGGTGGTGGGTCTGCTCGGGGAAACCAGAGCTGAGCATTATCGTATAATTGGTCGATCAAGTAACGAATCGTATGGCCTTCGCTGTCCTCTTGGGAACTCGAGACACTGGTGGAGCAAGCTTGAACGGCTTTCGGTGTTCGATGATATTAAAGGGGATGCAGAGAGGAGAATTTTGATAGACAGAAACGAGTTTGTTGATATATTTAATGATGGGGGTTAAGGTGTAAATCCATGATGAGACAATTATTTTATTATTTTATTATTTTTTAATTATTCTGTCCTTAGTTTCATGAAATTAGACTCATAAGACTACTTAGTTACATTTAGTTGATGTTGAAATTTTTGTCTCGTGATAAAAAAGTCTTGTGTAAAATCTCATCGGGAATTCGCACCGGTCGACAGCAAAATGTGAATAATGAAAATAAAGGAATAATAATAATACGTATTGGAGATTAAAGTCTCATGTGAGACACGATATTTTTGTCTCACCGTGGATTTAAGAGGCTTCCTGACGCTGATACATATTGGATGAAACGTTGATACATGCTTCATGATACAGGTTTCATGAGACTGGCATCTTGCCCACCAGCCAGGAGGGTGAGCCAGATTCAAGAAGCATGCATCAATGTTTAACTGCAATATGTATCAGCGTCTGTAGTTGAGCCCCCTTAGAGTTGAAGGAATTGATCTTGAAATTAGCAGATGAGGATCTGCAAGTCGTGGTACACTACTCTGCACCAAACAGACCCTTAAAATTCGAAGTACAGGTGCAGCAGAATTAAACCATGTCACTGTACAAGTCCGTAAAGCCCAAGATTTGCCTTCGAGGAAGATGAGGGGCTTAGAGTATCCAGGGAACGGTGAATTCTAAATCCCCACCGTTTTTCAAGTCGCAGTCGGTAAGCCAAAGTATCCGTTACGCGGCGATTTGCCAGGCAGGGAGGATATTTTCGGGACAGAAAAACGTGGTCATGCGGCAGAGCGATGAAAAAGGCGCTTTAACGAGTCCTAATAGGATTCGTACTGGCGCGGATTTCTTTAAGAACCCGAGGGGATTCCGGTCAAAACGTCGTTAGAGATCACCCCGTGGCCACTTTCAAGCCTGGACTCGTGACCCGGCATGGATCCTTTCGCGCAGGACCTCCTCTACGGTAGGTGTCCTGCGTGAATGGTCACTCGAGAGCCGGGTCGTTCGGGTGACTAAACGATGTTTGCCCACAATACGATAAACGTGTCTCGAGGAGATTCGAAGTGTCCCGTTTGCCTAAACGAACCATTACTTCCGATCATTTTTCATTTGTCACTCGCCCCTCGACTCTTGTCTCAGCCTTTGTGGAATTCTAAGCCTCTGCCACAGATTCTTCAGAACTTCCAACATCTGCATTTCAATATCACTTAAAACCACCATGTGTTCGCTCCTAATCACTTTACCCGCCACTGAAATATGCGCCAAGTGGTCTCCCCGAGCACAGCTTCCATCACCCACGCCTCACTACACTCCTTCCACTCGCGATACGCATCCGACCGGTACACCGTCGTTTTCCTTACCCGTCTGTTGGCGTCCGCGATTAATAACGCCGTGGCTCCGTTTCTTCGGAGACTCTAACGCCGGGACAAGCTACGGGTTCATGCCTGCTGGCAGCGGAGTCGTGAGATCCTGGCGCGGAGTTTTCGCGGCGAGAAGTCGCGTCTCGTAGCCGTGTCCCTTTGACCTCCTCTGGCGAGAGATGCGTTTTCCTCGCTCGTGGGGACCGGGACGCTTAATAATCCGGCCGCGGTAATCGATTACCGGTGACGACGAACGGACGTCGCGGCGCGGCGTCTCCAACACACGACGGCGACGATCCGCGGCCAGCAAGGAACACCGTCGTCTGCGCTGCGCGCCGCGGTCTTACGACATTCCGCCGCGCTTTCGATTAATGAGATTGAGTGCCAGTTTTCAGCGCTGCCTGGCGGATCGACTCGCGGAATTCAATTAATCGTCCCCGCGTTCCTGAAATCACGGGAATACCATGGCGATCCTTGTTGCACGGCGCCGAGAGCTCGGACGTCATAATTCAGCCGGCTGGATAGCCTGAATATCAGCGAAATGTAATCCTCGCGGTGGCTCGTGTCGCGGGAGATCGATCGTGATTGGAAGCCGATTCAGCGATGTTCTCGGTGTGTATACAGGGTGTTCGGGTACAACTGGGAATAAATTTAAAGGGTGATTCTAGATTCAAAATCAAGAGTGACGAAATTACAGTAAAGGCTTCGTTTTCGAGAGAATTGACTGTGAATTCCACTACGCGCGCATCGTAGGCGCCTGAAGGGCAATTTCCAAAGGCAATTTTCTCGAAAACTAGAATCCAGAATCACCGCTTTTTATTCCCACGTGTAGTCAAAGACCCTGTATAGTTGTGTCGTGGAGGGATGTGGGCATTTGGAAGAATGGATATTGCGAAGGGTAGCTGTGCAGAAGCGTAGGAGATGAAGGAAGACTTATGGTGGCTTAAGTAGTGCCAGATTGGGAGTGCTTCCATTCACAGTGCTAGATAAACAGAGATTTACGGAGATAAAGGGTATAGTAGAAGAGGAAATGTAGTAATCGAGTGTGTCCACTTTGTAATAGGGTCTCTGTGATCTCCCAGGATAAAATTTTCGGCGGAGTACGATCTTGCAAGTGACTTTCACTCGGATTTTATCTGTGTGACTCGTACTTTCATACGAATCCATGTATTTCGATCTCATGAGCGCTTATGAAACTCTAAAACTGGGATATCCACCTATTTCGAAACTGAAGTACAGGGTGCGGCTGAAACTGTGCCACACGCTGAGTGGGAACTATTTCTTGTAGCTAGATAAATTAAATATAAGCCATCAAGGTCCAAACAAACATGGTAGACACTCAGAATTTTCTCTTAAGTAGAACAGCAGAATTAATAGCAGCATCTATCATTCCTATTGTCCCACACTATCAAAGCCGAAATTCTTTCCGCTGAAACATCGTTGTCACACTTACGATTTGAATATTATCATTAATTAAATTTCAAGTGGAGGGAAGATCGCACAACTACAACCCTGTCCGTAAACGTTGCAAGGAGCCGTTTCACGTGGATGCGAGGCCATCGTTCTCCATGCCGAGGACGATAAATCTCGTTTCCTTCCGTGTCGATGGGCAGACACCTTCGAAAGAATGAGTTCATATCTTCGGGGGCAGAATCGAGTTCATATTAGGCCCATCTGCCTCCTCGGGCAAGGGTTTCTGCATGAACGAGCACGCACACAGGGACGACACGGCGACAGACAAAACGACATGGAGGAGCGGATCGACGGACGGACGCGTAAATACATCCGGATTATGTACGGCCAATTGATCACGAATCTGCAGGAGTGCACCGCGCCTCTCGTGTTTGTTACACATCTACGAATACTCCATAGAGCTCTTTCACGTTATGTCCTCTGCCAAAAGTCCGACAAATTATTTATGACTCTGAAAACCTCTGACTCATTTTTGTACAACGTTGCAGAAATATTTTGAGGGAAGTGCGTAGTGATTTTTGTTGGTTCCAGAATTCTTTTCTATTTTTGTGCTTGCCGATCCTTTGCTACCATTTCATTTCAAGCTTATTTACCACCTCTATACCAGCGTAATTATTAAATTCTCTTGCCTAATACACAGGCGATCTCTAATGTCAACTCCACCGGTCCCCCTCGCCAGATAAACAGCCCAAAGCGCGGCCCTCGATCAGGAATCACAAGATCGTGACGCAATCCTTACGATTCCCTGTACGAAGGTGTGTTTTACGTATCGCGCCTCTGCCTGTCGACTATCTGGCTCGTAAAAAAGGCCATAGGAGCCGGTCGAATACAGCGGACTTTCCCAGATTTGTAGCCGTTTCTTCCACGGTATTATCTCGATAAAATGAAATCGGTCGTTAAACGGGGAAGCGAGACAGGCTCCGGCGAAAGAGGAGACGCGACCACAAAAAGCGCCGGGGATCCGGAGGATTCATAGGGTCATGGCGCGGGTAGAGGGGTCGAAAACGAAACTCGCCGGGGCCAGAGGGGCCCCGGGAGGGAAGGGGAGGGATCGAGAGCAGGAGGAGAAGCGTTTTACGTTCGAAACCAGTTTCTATGGTTTAATTTCTACGGGTGGACATCTTCTTTAATTTATGGCGCCGTCCAACCCCTCCTGCTCTCCTCTTTGAACGCCTTCAGACATTTTATTGGGTCGACCAGTTTCTGTAACTCGCCGGATTCCTCCGATCCGACGAAATCTCCACCGGCCTGAAATAGAACATCGGCCCCTCGCGGTCGCACCCACCTGTACACCCCTGTCCGACTTTTTTCCCCTCCTCCCACGTTTCATCCCGCCGCGATTCGCCTAGCCCGTCTAATTGCCGCTCGCGTGATTTCGCAAGGTCGAATCGTTCCCAGCCAGCCACTGGTGGAAGCGACAAGATCGAAACGATTCCGCGCCTCTGTCTGCAACGCGGAGCTGTGTTTATCCGATCTGTACGTTAATTGAAGCAGCGAGCGGGTAATAGCTATCATTACGAGCGCTTACGTCTTGCAGGCCAGCGTCTAAATTATATGGGTGAGTCCCGTGGTATAGATACGTAGTATCTACGGCGTACGCGTGCAGTCTGTTGTTCAGATCGAGGATCTGTTACGTTGCGAGTCTTGTTTAGAGGCGACGACAGAAGATAGGGTATAGAGGAACGTAGAAATGTTTTTATGGAGGTTCAATGCAGCAGCAATTAGAAATGGCGAAAATTGAATGAAGGATGAGGAATGTCTTCTCGATCAAGTAAAGGATGCGGAGCTCCAAATTTTATAATCGATTTATAGATGTGTGATGACAACGAGGCGACGACAGAAGATAGAGTACAGAGGAATGTAGAAGTGTTTTTATGAAGGTTCAATGCAGCAGCAATTAGAAATGATCGAACTTGAGTAAAGGATGAGGAATCTCTTCTCGATCAAATGTAGGACCCGCACCTCCAAATTTTATAATACCTAGGTTTCGTAGGTGTCTGTGGTGACAATGAAGTGATTCCTCGGATTGCTTTTCTTCATGCTCTAACTTTCAGCTTTGGAGTACCAAGCCACCCATTACGTATCCCTCAGAGACACATATACACGAAGGTACACTGGCCCAAAGTCTCCTCTATCCCAGAAGCTCCTCAACATCCATCCCACATGCATGTACCTAATAATCGATCACAGAAACTACTGAAACCCCGCTCCCCCATCGCGTACGCGTTGAAATAACGGTGATCGGATGCTAAACGCAGAAAAAAAAACATTTTCCCAGGTCCAGGATCGATGGCAGGACGGTTTCTCGAGTAGAGGAGGCAGCAGGGAGGCCCCGCGACGCTGACCGTTTCTCAGGCGAAGTTAGGAGCAGCTCGTTGAGCAGCCGGCGATCGGTTCTCCGCGGGGGCTTCGCCGGGACAGAGCACGAGGAACGGTAGACCTAGCAGAGAGTGGAGGAGCCCCTGATCCCGGACAGTGGGGGACCGATGGGTGGTACCTGGCCAGCCGGTCTCCTGGGACCTGGAGGAGCAGGATTGGCGGAAAGATCAGGCCCGGGACTGGCCCATTGGCAGGCGAGGAGACGGGCGTTCACCGATGGGCTGGCTCAGGTGTTCCCTGCCAGCAGGGGGAAAATCGGTTGCGGTCGGTACGCCGTGGCTCACCTTAGGCGCCTTCGATGCAGTCGAACAGGTCGCAGCGATCGCGAAGCGCCAGTCCTCTCCCGTCCATCGACGTGGCCGCACCGTGACTCGTGGACGTTCGAGAGAGACAGACAGAATCAGATTCAGGGAAAAATCGCTGGATCGAGGACGGGCGGAGTAGGAGGGAAAGAGAGAGGGAGAGAGACGGCAGGCAGACAGTGACGGAGAGCCGAAGGTGGAGAGGAGGGAGAGACCTGGAAGCCCACGGTCGGACTCGCGTGGATCATCGAGATCAGAGTACTCGGGGGCATTCGACGGATTTGCATCGAGGGGAACGGTTACGAGGAGCCAGCCCGCGTGTCCTTCGAAGGGGGTGAGAGATCGGTGGCTCGGCATCGGCGCTCAGGTGAACCAGATCCCCTCGGCACCGGAGGTGACGTGCACGAGCCGCGGTCTACCACGCCACGTGACCACGCAAGAGGACAGAACTGTTTCGAGGTGTGTGTGCCGGGGTACCGAACCATTCCGCGAGTCAAACGTTTCCCGCCCTTTCGGCGAGCAGAGGCGCGGGTTATGGTGTGCGACGTGTGACAAGAGAACACGGACGATCTGTTCTTGCCGGAGGAGAAGGTTGATTTTTGTTTGTGCCGCGGAGAGAACACCGCTCGGGACGCTTGTGTGGATATCGTCTGACAGCGAAGGTGAGTGAAACAGTTCTTAGCATTTCTATATTTTCCTGGTGACTTCGTGCCCTACGCGGGCGTTGATGTCTCCTCTACTCTGTCGCGGCGCGTTCAAGTCTCTGAGCCCCGATCTCGTTTCCCAACCGTGTCATCGGTTGATTCCCTTTTGAAATCTAAGTGCTTGACATCTTCGCCCCTTTTTACCAGAAGCTAACCACTTCGGTCACTCCGTTTTGCGCGAGCTTCGAAGATCCAATTCGATAGATGCGAACCGCGATTCGTCTCGCGATAGAAAAACCACGCTCTCTGAACGAGAATAGTTCCCAGCGAGAAATTGCTGGCGCGGACACGGAGCTTCGCTGGACAGGAGTGGGGGGCGAAAAACTCTGCCTAATGATAGTTATAAAAACTAGAAAATAAATCACGCGCGTTCAGCCAGTAATCACCGGCGTTTCGTCAATCTTACAGTCCATTCACCGCTCCATTTATCCCTCGTAAATTAAAGTCTACATCGAAAGTGGCCGTGTTGCTCGCGATTATACCGCGGCGTGAAATTGATAATGCAACGTAATAGCGGCGTGAGCGCGTTTCGCCGTTAAAAATCCTCTTTCAACTAGTCGATTTTGATTGGAATATAATTACGAAGCTGTGAAACCGAACACCCTGCACTGTATTAGAGCCGTGAACTCTGTTGTCGCTCTGATCGAGGAAATCAGCTACAGGTTAGTCTTTTCTTCGTTAAGATATGCCCTAAGTAGAAACATTCAATCATTCCGCAGAAACTTCACACTCCTAGCAAATACTTTTCATCCCCCACGATCTAATTAATCTTCAAGCTTATAAAGAACCTCTATGAATAGTCATTTAAACAGAACCCCTGCCTCTTCAAACCTGTATTTGATATCAAACAGGAGCATCAATCGCAAACTTCTCTTTGGTTCCCTTCGTCAGCTTCTCCACTGTCTTCCTTCTACACTTTCGAGTACACACAGCGGACCCTCGCGTGACGATCTGTGTCGTGCGGTTGGTTGGGGGTTGCTCGCAAATGAAAACATTACCGTCACCCCTCGCGGGGCCGCCTGTTGCTGCAATATTTGCCTACTGGTAGACAGCGCCGTAATTCGGGCCGCACAAAGGGCGACACTTTTGTCACGGAATAAAGGCGAGCAAGAGTCACGGAAGTGAACCGCGTACACGCACGTGTGCGACATAGAAAGAGGGTTACGAGGAGTCAGAAAGGGAGACGGCAGAGCAGGGCCGAGCGTTACAATTATTATGCATAGGTGGCCGTCCAGGTTCTCCCATGTCAAAATATATTTATTGCCCCCCTCCTTCGGCCCTGCCTTCTGCACTCTCGCCTTTTTTAGTCCGGCTGCGGTGTGTCAGTCACCATTGTCGCCCTTTCATACGGTTATTACCCACTTGTACCTCGAAAGAATCTCCCGTAACCCAAGCGCGCACTGCTTTCTTTGCGTTCCTCGGGTCCTTTCATCGGCAATCCTACGCAAAGCCATTCGACGGGAGCGAATGGATTCCGCGGCGATGTCTCCCCATTTTCGAAGATCGTAGAGCCTCTCGACTAGTTTTAAGAGAAAGTCCACAAAAACCGACGGACTCACGCTCGTACACGGCTAACTTCGAAAAGAGCCGCACTCCGGCCGGAGAAAGCGCGGGCACAAATAATGGTTTTAAATTTCCATCGGCAGCGAGGCCATCCGTAGGTTGCAGCGAATCTTGGACGTTTAATTAACCTTAATCTCGGCCTCGGACGCTCTTTCGTGGCCGTGTATCGTCCGGACAATCAACGGTTTAGATCCCTTCGTCGCGATTGCGTTGCCCCGCGTAAGCCGCCTAAGGATCGTCGATCCCTCGTTTGCATATTAACCCTCCGGGGTCGTGACCTGACTTAACGCCTTTCGCTTCACCCTTCTCGCCCCGATAATCGTAAAGCTGCCGGCGAAATGCGCGCAGTATCCGCGCGTGTGTTTTTTGCCCAGCCGGGAAACGGAAGCGTCAGTTGGGATCCGTGGCGTCGAATCCTGACCCTGTCCAACCGAGTCACGTCCCGTTGACCTCTCCCGCCGCATGGATCGCGAAATGCGCGAAAAGCGGCGCTCGCGCGCGGCATTTTTCAGCGACAGCCTTTATCTCGATGCCACGTCCCCCGAGACATGCATTTAACGGTACACAGTCCTGCGTGCTTCGGCGGGGCCGTTACTTTTCTAATCTGAACCGATGCACTCTGCCCGAGCGGCGATAATTCGCGAAATACAGGGAACCACACTCCGCCGTGCTTCCTCCCATTTGCATTTTCCCCGAGGAGAAACGACGGAAAGTGGAGCTTTTATCGCCACACCGACGCGGATCCGCCGCGAGAAAGTGAGCGGTAATCTGGTCGAGTCCTCAAGCTTCTTCGAGAACGAAGGTTAGCGCACCTATGAGGACCGTTTCTCTTTGGATTGTCCTGGAGGAGACGAAGGAAGATTAAACTTCTGAGACTGTTTCGGTATTGCTGATACCGAGCTTTTACGATATTGTAAATCAATGCAGGCGCGCTTAATTACCGCGTAAAGAGAGGCTGAATTGCCCTGACGGGGCTTGTGGGCACGTTATGACTTTTCAGCGTGCGACTCGCGACGGAGACGGTTCCGAGAGCGTTCCGCCGGCGCGGAAAGAGCGCAGGGCATAAAAGCTGCTGTAGGGTGAGCAGGGTTTTATGTATCTAGGACGAGAGCGACGAATGTAAATCATTGGGACCGTGTAATTAAAGCGTCGTGTAATTTATGTGTTTTTGAAGCGAAAGTGGTCGCGGCAGATTTCTAGCTCAAGTATTTTTAAGCAATTTCTTTGTGAATATTCTTCGGTCGTGCTAGTCGGTGCGTCGCGCGTAAATTACTTTCTGTTACAATCTATCAGTCTTCTCCCTTTTAAAAACTTTTTAACGTTTTAAAAACTTTCTCGCTGGTAAACCAGCTGATTAAACTCGTCGTATTTCACTCTCGTAACTGGCTGTTCGTAAGATCACACTCGCCCCTATACAGCGAGTTTATCTACCCATCCATCTATCTATTTTCCAAGCGTCACAATCGCATGGAGGATTTAAAAATCTCTTTCACTCCCACAAATGGAAATTTCTGCCAGCATACTCAAGCGACGCTAAACAAACTTCCGCCGTCGTTGCAGGATTATTAGAATGGAAGATCCGCGCGGTCGACCGAGACAAAGATCTCTAACGAAGTTCAGAAGTCAATTCCCACTATTGGAGACCTACCTTTCATTCCAGCATCCAGTCGTATTTCTTCAGTGCTGTTTTAGAAGTCCCTGGGCACGCAGAGGGTCAAAGATCGCTGCGTCCAGTGACTGATGGCGGTGTCTCGTTCTAAAAAGCATCGCTTATGCATCCGTGCGTTTAGAAGCTTATAGTAAAGAGTCAACTCGCGTGTTCTTCGTTCCGTTCCACTTCCACCTTCTCCTTTTCTATTTCGCAATCCTTTCCTACTCTTCCTTCCTCAGAAGCTTCACACACTTACCCAGCGTCGTTTCTAAAGTAAACACTGAAAGTTCCACCGCGAAGCAAGTGAAACGTATTGAAGCCCACGCAGGAAGCAGCTGCACCGCCGAAACACGTTCAATTTGTGGTTTATCCACGTGGCAATCGCGCGTGCAGCCGACGATTCGATTGGAGAAGCAGTCGCCAAGTGTTCCGCGTCCGTCCGCGATCGGTATCGGCGCTTCACGTGTCGTTTCTCTTCGGTAACCCGTGAATTCGTTACCCTAACCGTAATACTGCTTGACTTCTCCATCGGCTCTCGTCGACTCACACGACACGGCCGCTCAACCCCTCGACTATCCGCGGGCATAGCGAATCCCGCGGAGGATTCCCACAAGTGGCAAGGGTTGCCGTTGGTCGCCCTCGATTAACTTCGAGTGGCTGAGGACTATCGACTGGAGGAGCAGAGAGAGAGAGAGAGAGAGAGAGAGAGAGAGAGAGAGAGAGAGAGAGAGAGGAAGACACTGTTAAAAATTGGATCGGTCACGGGCAGAGGAGACGAACAATGAACGGGTCGGTTCGTCACCGGTCGCCTCCTTCACGAGCAAGGCCTCTGCTCGCGCGGCGAGAAAGCGAGCGGGTTTGCCTTCGTGGGGCTAAACTGTCGCGATAAATGATCCTGCGGAAGGTTATTAATTGTCTTTGACTCCCAACCGGGCGCTTTGTGGCTCGCGAAAACATATTAACCGAAAAGAAGCTGCCTGCCTCTCCCTCTGCCATATGCTGGGCCAAGAATCGAGGCTGCGGCTCCTCTGTCTGCGTGCGCCGTGACGGGGTTCGTGTGTCTGCCGTGACCGTGTACGACGATCTGGAGCATCATTTTTCAAGGACCTCCGATCGACGTGCCAGCGAGGCGCGGCCATCATCCATCAAAGCGATCGTTAAAAACGCATCCGAGCTCGGATACAAATTGCGCGACCTGCGCCCAGGCCCGGGCGCACTCCAGTTTCCCTTTCGAGCTTTCCCTGGATATCTGTCCACCGTTTCGGTCGCCGAGGACCCGTGGACGACCCGCGGTGACTGGCAATGAGCGGAGGACGTCTCGTGCCTCGGTCCTCTCTTTTTTCGACCCCATGGCGGGAAATGGATCACAAAGGAATTCGCAAGTAACCGTGGCTAGGGAGGTCGGTCCAGCACGCCGGAGGAATTCGAAGTCTTTGGAAGACCTTTTTCTGATCTCGTTAAGGCCGCTTTTAGGGGGGGCATATAATTATTTATTTGCCAGTCCGCGGCGAGCCTGGTTATACCAAACTCCTTCGGAGCCCTCATAAAATCTAGAGACTTGCGAGCGAATTAAAAAGCCTCGCTCACTCTGCTTCTTTCGTTTCCCTGAATGTAATCTCCGAGCCAGCCCGCGCAACAGGTGCGCGTGGAAACGTGCCGCGTCTATCGTGGAACGGCACAAAAAGCGTAGGAACGAAAAGCGAGTTAAGAGATAATCGTCCAATTAAACGCTCGGAATAATCTTTCGTCGATGGAGTTTCCGCCGCGAGGCGAGCGAGCGAGGCTAAACGAGTTCCAGCGGGCGATTCACGAGCGCGTTAACTGCAATTACTCGGTTGACAGGGTCCGGGGCAGCGATTGTTACAGTTCCTCCGAGCGAGCAAGCGAGTCGAGCTGTTACTTAGAGAAAGCGTTTCGCGATTTAATTAATTGGCGGTATATTAATTCGCGAATTTATGGCCGCGTTAAGAATGACCGCTTGATTACCAGCCGACCGCGTGATATACGGCCGGCAATTTTTCTCGCTAAGTTAATGAGTTAATGAATCTGCGGGAAAGAGGGAGTCGATATATCAAGCCGGGTGCAATGGCGCGGCGTCAAGGGAATTTCTCGCGCACGAAACCCGCCTGCCACCGGGCCGCGATCTTATCGGGACCGTAGTTACGCGCGCGAACGACGTCGCCCTGGCTAAAATATACGGACGATTACGTCCGTTTATCGCCAATTAGAGAAAATGAAGCTGGCCGCGAGGGCGCCTCGTCGCGATTGTAATTACGCTCGGCGCGAGCTAACGTTATGCCCGCCGACAAGATCGCTGGACGTTTCTGGGTCGTATTATCGCTTCGGGATCCTGGATATCTTCCAGTTACATTCGCGCGTGTAACATGTTCCCTCCTTGCAATTAAATTATGCGGAACCCTTAAAAAAAAACAGAAATTCAGCAGCAGTATCAGAATCGAGAAAGTGTAACATCACAAAAATTCTGCCTGCACAAGCTCTGTCAGCCCTTCCATCATCTTTCCTCCTTCCTCCTTCATCCCTACATGGAATGTATGCGCGAGAAGTCGCCCAAGAAAAGGGTTGCCGCTCCCAGTCGCCGGGGTTGGAAGGACAATGGCGAGAGCTGCCGAAGGGGACGTGGAAAAAAGTCTCATAAAGGGATAAACGTCAGACGGGACTCGAGTTTAATGGCGCGTAAACTTCGACGTGCCCCTGGACGCGGGGAACACGCGCGTACGAGCAGGGGGACGAGTGGAACGATGACAAGGGAGGGGTTCCCGCGTGACCCCTCGCTCTTCTCTCGATCATCCTTCCGCTCGGAGCAGTCGCTGCTCCGTAAGTCGATATTTGGAGCAGGTCGATCGACTTCATTAACGAACGAGTGCCAGGCAAATATTGACTCTGGGCCCCGTGGAAACTGGGCTACGAGGTGCGCACACGCGTGTACACCAGCTCTTGCCTGCCCCTCCTCTCGATGCCCGCTTTATGCCACGCCGCGACGGGACCAATGAGACGTCTACGAACGGATTATAGAGTCGCCCTCGTTGCTCCTTTGCTCGGAGTCAGGGGGTCTTCGAGGGATATTTTTGCATATCAATGGAGAAGCTACGCTCCTGGTCCACCAGTGCGCTCCGTTATCTGATGCTTCGTGCCGGTGATAAGCGTCTCCGGTTGGAGGGGAAGGCACTCGCACTGCCCGGAGTATGGGAACTGGAACACAGTATGGTAAGAGATTCCGCGAGCCTTCAAATCTCCATTATCAGACTGGTACATGAATATTAATTCATCGTGACATCGGGTTCTGGGTATTGGAATCTATTTAGTTATTTAAATGTACCAGCTATTGGGAAACTCGGGACCCAGAAATTCCTCCTACAGAATGTTCCTGTTCCTCAACCACTTGGTATGCGACATTCGAGGCGGATGAATATTTAAGCGTGCTTATTAATCGAGCGATACTCGAAGGAATGGGACACAGAGGAAGGGAGTCGAGAGATTCCAATTAAAAAAGACACCGTTGCGGAAAACGCGAATTTCACGGACCGTGTGACAGTTTAGGGCAAAGAGATCCGTGGCGTTGCTGCAGGCCAGCCTTGGCCCGAATTAACCTCCGTGGGATGGCGTGGATATCGGTCTCGTTGCCGTCCAACGCTAGATCCTTTGTAAAATCAATAGGCTCGGCTACTTAAATGGTACCGTTTGCTGGTTATAGTCACCGCGCGGTTACGGGCCGCGGATACGGTTACGGGAAGGCTGGTTGAATCGATGCGCCTCTCTGTGATTTACTGTTAATCGCGAGACCACTCTTAATCAACGTCGACCTGCGTGCACGGCCTCTCTCGCTCGAATATTCCGCCGTGGCGTGTGGATCGCATCGATGGAAACAACGTCCCGATATTAGCTCCGCGCCCCGTTTTTGCGCCGCTTAACCTTTCCTCCCTCTTTCGCCCGCTCCCTTTCGAGATCCGCACGCCTGCTCGCGCCCGATTCAAAAGCTTCGCCTGTCGAGCATTCTCACGCGATTCCGTTGGCGCTTCTGGCCTTCTCCAGCCTCGCTGCAACGGTGCCAGAAACAAGTCAGGCTTATTTTTCGATCGGCTTCGAATCCAGTAATTAGGGGATTATATCAATGATTTACTGAGACTTCCCTTTGGGTGTATTCTTCCTGTGCCGCGACTCCGGGGAGCAAAGTAGCCCAAAATTCTTGAGGGGACTGAGTAGGTCAGCGTTGATGGCGCGAGCAGTTAAGAGACAAACGAGGAAAGAAAAAGTCGAGGAGGAAAAAAGGAACGATACCTGTATCACTGCTCCCTGCTCGGCGGAGAAAGATGGAAAAGAGGATGGGCCCCCTGCTCATCAGCAAGCGGAGTGAAAGAAAGAGCGGGCGTCAAACAACTGCGTCGAGAAAAAACTTGGAAAGCTTAACGAACCAACGAGCCCGGCTGCTCTTTTTCCCCCTGCCGTCTCGCTTCGTTCCCTTCCGCTGTCTCTCACTGGGTGCCTTTACTTTCGAGGAACAATTGCAGAGGGTCGATTAAAAGGCTCGCGTCGTATCGCGACTTTAATTACAGCCGCTTGGAATTCTCGTTACGACGCTCGTGGCGCCTGCAAAAATCCCGGCTCTCTGGGGATTGCCCCCCTTTCCAAGGATAATCATTCCCGTCCCGTCATTTCCTTGACTTATTAAAGAGGTGTACTTTAAAGACGAAGGATTATATTTAGAAATTCTACTCCCTTCGAAAACTGAAGGGTACCTATTATCGACTTTTTGATAACGCCCTTAAAATACAAATTAGGAGCAGGTGTAATTCCAAATCTTCGATGCCTCAGCGAAACGGTGCGTCAAAGGACAGGTAGTTCGTTCTGCTCTAGTAGAACAAGGTCTCCTTTCGTTGAATTATGTGAACAGCCCCACTTTGGCTAGATAAGAATAAACGACAGTGGACCAGGCCAGGTGTATTCGAGGTCCCAGGAAAGTACCCTTATCAGATCATCGATGGTCCAATTTTATACCAGTTTACCCCAAAAATAGCCCCATTTCCCCGATACCGATCCACGACAGGCGGTGTTTTTTACCTGGACATCGGAGATTTATAGTTCCCCGCTCGCACGAAACAAACTCCAACCCTGTCGAACAGAGAAAGGCCCTTAGATTCGCCTAGGAAGAGCTTAATGGTCCTCCGTCGAGCCTCCGACAAATTACGTCGCATTATTAATAGACGCGACAAAATAAACGACAAAGTAAACAGCAGAACGCAGTTTGACTCGTTTCCGTGGCGCCGCAAACCTGTCACGCGATGGAGACTGCGCCCAAAATAAAGGCAACGATCACAGTTGAGACAATACGGGGAGACGGTGAAGAGAGGCGAACGAAATCGATAGTCGAAGGCTTGTTGCTCGGATGCCTGAAGCATGAGTACAGGCTGAACCGTGTCAGGGGCGATAACGGTCGTAAAGAAGCCGGGGAATAATTTTTCAAGCGCCTCTTCCCGGTAATCCAAATAGCATTCGAGCATCCGTACGATATTGTGGGAGGAATAAAAATCGAAGCGAACGTAGAAGAACCGGTTCATCCCATCCCTCCCCTCCGCCAGGCCGCCTCGTCTCTTTATCTTCCCAAGGATGAGCAGGCCTAACTGACGCATCCGTCGTTATCCTTCGAATAACATAATTTCTATAATTGCAGATGAACCAACAGTGCAGGGTCTGCGGCGAGCCGGCGGCTGGTTTTCATTTCGGAGCGTTCACGTGCGAGGGCTGCAAGGTAAGGAGACAATCCACTTAATCATCCTCTTCGATCGTGTCCAGAGTAGCATTTAACACACCTCTCGCACTCACAACCTTGCTCAGAGACTCGAGACTGTCGGTACAATCTTACATAGTAGAACTTGATAAGAAATTATTCCAACGTCCAGTTGATGGGAAGCAGCAGAGTCGTTTCGTTCGAGTGAAAAATTGCAGGAAGTGATAAAACAGCTGTTATAAAGATGTCACACTCTGTCCGTGGCAAAAATAATTAACAACGTTTTTCGATCAAGATCAAGTCGCGCGTGTATTCCTCTTGAATCTCTCGCGACAGCGCTTTCCACGCGTTGAAGCCACCAACGGAAGACCGTGGCACACGCGATCCGCGTCTTCCGCGCCGCCGCGGAGTCACCCCACGTCGCTTCCACTCCAGTTTAGAGGAAAGAGAGGGTTAATAAGCCGTGACAAATAGCGGGAAGGAACGACCGGCACGTATACGTCGCGACGTCGACGAAGAAGAAAGGTGAGAAAGTTCGATCCCGATGGACGCGAGAATGGGACGTTCGGGGTTAAAAAACGTCCGTCCGACGCGAATCCGTAAGTGGACGGGAGAATCGAGCGCGGAGAATCGATTATCTCAGATCGTCCCCCTTTAGAGACGGTTCGGCGGGTAACAACGCGATTGTCTTAGGAATCGTGACATGCAAAAACACGTCGAGGAAGTTTTCGTACTCTGTTACACCATTGATAGCAAAAATCGCCCCCCTCTCTCTTCACAAGTCCCGCTCCATTAACCCTCGGCTGTCACACTGTGTCAAAATGACCCACAATTTGACTTTCAGGTAAAATATCTTTGAGGCATCATTGAAAATGGCACCACTGTTTGAACACGATGATACCTTAAATGTTAATTTTCCAACGATGAACGCATATTGTTTTAATTTAACACGTAGTTTTTAAACAGCAGCTGATTGAAAATTGGCTTCAGTCGAATCGACCCAGTGTGACAGCTACGTTCGAAGAAATAGGTGGGTTACAGTCCGATCCATTTCACAACGTAGAACATTGCGCAACACAAGGTTTCCCAAATCGAGCGAACCTTTGAGGCCTGAGAAATCCTCCCTCCATCGCGCTCGACGACAAACTCCAGCCTCCGAACGTCAGCTTCCCGTGCAGCCGCTGGGGAGCGGGCAAAGCGAGGGCCGCGCTTTCATCGCGATGTCCTTCGACGTTCCCCTCGCGGCAGCGATCGATAAGGCCGCGAATAATATTCAATCGGCGGATTCCGCGGCGCACGTGCGCGCGCGCGCGCGCGCTTGGGCTCGCGATCGCGCGGGAACGCGTACAGCTGGGACGACAGGACGATCCAACGGAGTCTCGTTAGGAGCCGCGTTTAGTTGGCCGAAGGGTGTTGACCCTTGCTCTCGTCGCTCGTCCCACTAATGTGGTGCACCGGTGGAATATCGGTACCGCATACTAAGTGACCCATCCGATAGTAATTGGACCTCATTAAGGCAACAACGGGCCCACGGGTTGTCTCTGTTTCTGCCGCGTGCGTACGGTTTTCTCGGAGACCGAGCCACCAGATAACGCGTTTTAGGTAAATTAGACTCTCTCTTTGTGGACTAGGAACAGCGAGGGAAAATACGGCCGCGGCTCTATACGATACAGATTTATGTGTGGCGTATCTTAGCTCGGCTTCGAAAGCATCGGCTCGTTTCTGGTCGCTCTCCTCGTCAGACGTTAGCCCCTTTGCCCTCTCCTCGCATTCACCTCGTGGATGCCTCCGCGATAAGGCGGCGGCACTTACGTGTTTATTAACGCTTTATTGGGACTTTAGCGTGGCGCAAGGGGGCTTCTAATTGAAAAACAGACGCTGTTCTCGGTGATATCAATTGCACAATATTCCAAAGGCCAGAGTTACAGGGACCGATACCTCATCATCCTCTCCTTGGCTTAATTTCTCACGTTTTCGACGACCAATTGCATCATCGCGCGTTCGTTTACGAGCGAACGGTTATAACCCGATTTTTGAAGAGCCGTTACCGTTACCACGGGGGAATCGTTGCCGAGACATTTTTCTCGCCCCGATCGGACATCGATCAAGCAGATCCTCAAGCGGTGGCGAGGCCGTAGTTCGATCATGCTCGCGCGAAAATTTCTCATACGAATTGAATGTTTAATTAATGATCGCGGATCGCCGCGCGACCCAGCTCGGATGAAAGACGATACTGCTGCCCGGGGAATTAATATTATCATCGTGCCGTGTACGTCGCTGGCCGGCGTAACTACGTACTCCGGAGGTCGAGAGAGGCTGGAGCGTTGCTCTCACGGCGTTTTCGATGTTATCGCGGGATATATAACGGCGCCATCGGGCCCTGATATCGAGAGCCGCACGAAAGTCCAGAGGTGAGAATTAAAGGCACCTCGACCCCGGCGACCGATCTTTCATCCTGCACCGACACGTAAGCGTACCCCCTGCTGCCGTGGTCCCCTCAGAATGGCCCAGGTGCTTCTTCTTTTCGAGGGAACCTTATCAACAACGCCACGCAACGCTTCGCGCCGCTACAATTAATCTTATCTCAGATTTAGCCGTTGCAATTTAAATTGTTGAAGTTCACCGAGTGCGAAGTGTGTCTCGAGCTGAGTTCGTAGCACCCGAGTGGCCATCAACCACTTTTCCATGTACGGTTCGAAAGAAGCCGAAAAAAGGGGGTCAGACTTGACACGTTCGTGGCAAGGCCCAACAAATTCCACGTAATCTGTCTCCATCTTCTTATTTACGCTCGGTTTCAATTTGGTATCGTACGTGTCAACGCAGAAGCGTTCCATTCTCACGGAGCCAGAGCAGCTGGATGAGAGGGAGAGCCGGGGCCCCGCTGGTCGTTCGGGAAATATTTGAAATAATTTACCGGGCCGTGCATTACGGGAGCGAATCGAGGAACCAGGGACACTCATTAGCATACTAACGACTGCCTTGAATTCCCCGCGTAACATCGGAGACGAGCCTCCCCCTCCGCCCCGCTTGCCCACCTTTTCCGCTCGGAACCTCTTCCATTTTTGGTGGCGCGACGCTCTCCAAGATGTACGAAAGACAACGTATGATCCGGTCCTCAGCCTCCACGAGATTCGACCGATTGCCGATCTAAAAGCGCCCTCCTCTTTCTCAATCTCCAACGAACCTCGCGAATAATCCGTTACCTCGACACGACTAGATTTAGAAGATAATTTCTATGGACACGATTAACCAAGCGGTTTCTCCTTTTAACTAAGAATTCTTCGTATTAATCCCAAACTCGAAATCCTGTCCCCTCTAATCTTTCCTTGATATTTCACGTTTAAATAGAAAAACTCAGAAGGGACCAAAGAGAAGTCGTTGGAAGTAGGCTTCGCGTCCCCCTTTCGATTTTTCCAGCACGTGCGAGTGCAATCGTCGCTCCTCCCCCTAGAAACTCACAGTGAACTGCACTCTTGATGCAACCAGGCCCCGCGACACCGGAAAACTTGACACTTCCATCGCGGCTAAGTGCCTTTTCGGATTCGGCCGCCGGAAGTCCCTCGGATTCCAGGCTGAGGCCGCTCGAGTAGCGGCCGACAACACCGTCGCAAATTGAAAGGGCCGCGTGAAAAGCAGCGACCCACGTTCCGACGCGAAATCGTCTCCGCTTTGTCGCGTGTCCTCGATCCGTCGCCTCATTGTCGCGCGATGAATATAACTTCGTTGGCCTTCGTGAATCACGGCGTCCACGGGCCAACCAGCCGTCGACGAAATTTTCGCGATGTCGGTCGTGCATAATCATCGCTTGGAAAACAATGGTCCTCCGGGGCCATTTGCATCACAACGCGTCGCGAATCCCCGAATCGCTCTCCCGCCCGGGCACCGGGACGAGCGTGTCGAGCCTTGCAAATCGGTGCACCTGGTCCCGAGGAAGAGGGAACGTTGTAGCGTTCAGGATCCGAGCCTCTGAGCACTGGGTCACTGATTTCACGCAAATTTTACGTACAATTAAAATGAAATATGGGGGTGATTGGATTGAAATGTTTGACAAATTTGAAGTAGTTGGAGAATTGATATTATTAAGTTTATCTTTGAGCACAGTCGTTTAAGAATGATTAAGGAATCGGTAACGTCAGAGAAATATAATTGAATCTGGTCCATTTTGATTAACTTGAAGATATTCAGGCAGGTAGAGGTAGACGTGTCTTTTGCGACGTTACGTCACAGGAAGTGGATTATCGAAGCACTTTATGCAATTTACGCAGCGCGTCAGCGACACGTAAAGGGGGCACTTCTTCTTTCGAGCGGGATAAAAGTGACAGTGAGGCGTACAATGGGCACAGCACCTAGAAATCGTTTTGGAGTACATATAGGCGGCTAATGCCGGCACGCTTGGGTTTCGACCGTTTAGGCGGTCGATTTCCACAGCGTTGGACGATTTCGCGACGCGTTCGCCGATTAGCGTTTCCCGTCACGATCGACAGATTAGTCGACCGGTTCGTTTTTTACCGTGGCGCTTTATTGCTTCGCTGGGAGTGTTCAGTCGACTCGCGGCAGAATATATCGACTCCGTGGTCCCTTAGACAGAACTGTCACGTCCCGTATTTTATCCGCGGCTGCCAGCCACCGGTGAGAATCGGCACCCCCCTTCCGTTCCGTAGCCGCAAATCGTAACGATTCCGCGACCAACTCGAGCGGTTACGCAAAACCTGGAACGCCGCGACTTTCGACGAACCCAAGAATCGCCGCTACGATTGTGTGCCGTCGACGACTTGCCACCGGTTGCGAAACTATCGCTGCCTTCGCCAAACGGACGTGAATGGATGGCCGACGACGCCGTTTACCGTTTTCCCTCGCTTCTTAATTTCGATGGGAAAACCGTGCTCGTGAGAGTTCAGCTTGCCTGGACACGGTACCGAAACGGCGGGATAACGATCGCGATGCGAGGCTGCGCTCGTATCCTCCATTATCTTCTAACTCGAGCTGCTTCGAAATTTATCGATGATGAAATTAACATTCCAGCTAAAGAAACTTTCATTGCCGTCAGCGCCGAATATGCCTGCGCGAGGATAACACGGACGGCGAATCGTGCTGCCCTGAATCGACCTCTCGAACTCCGAGGCGAAATCGAAGGCAGGTGACACGGAAACTCCGCTCGACCTGCAGGCACTTTGCATCGCGGCTGGTGTACAGCCAGGCTCCGGAGCCAGCGCCGTAAACTCGATTATAGAGCCAATCTACGCGCGATATCTCTGCGCCGGCACAATTAGCTCTCTCATAAAGCGGACGTTAGAAGCCCCGGCAATAAGGTGGCGCGTGTTAACACACGCGGAGAATCCGAGCGCGGCGATACCGATCCTCTTCCGCCTCCACCGCCGCTCTTTTCCGCGGCATCCTTTTCTACGGCCAACGTTGTACGAGGCGATTCGGTTGGCGACTTCGGCTTAACTTAACTGCCGCTATTACGTCGCCTAATTGCCAGCCATTTAAATACCGCCGCTGCAAATAGATCCCCGCGATAAAAGCGTTCGTCTGTGCCGGATGTCATGGAACGAGCAAACCGCGCTGATCTTTCTCGGCGACTTTGAGCTCGTTTATTGGTGGAGGAGCAGGGTTTCGCTTGGCAGAGGTGGACCTTTGGTGTACTTAAGTGTCAGCATTGGGTACCATCAGGAACTCCTCCTCTATTTGTGGTGTTTAGATGTCCAAATCTTGAAGTGAAACCCTCAAATTGCAAAATGATAAATAGTTTCTCGACACCTTCTTGTATGAACATCTCGCACCGTTTAAGAACCAACCGTGGTTCCCACCGGAAATAACGCCTAGCCTCGACGGTGCCTGACCTCGGCGTACGTAAAACGTGACACACAGGGAGGAAACCGCGAACCGCACCGCTACGCTCATATAAACCGGGGATTTATGAGGAAACAGGCGACGTTCAGCACCTTGCTCCTAGTATGTGGGCCAAATCGCGGCGACGTCCGCTTTACGCTCCTTTTACGAGCCAATAAATCGCGATCTATCGATCCGACGACGCGGTGCGAGCCTGCCACGCCTGCCTCTCGGATCCCCGTCTCGAGATTCTAATATTTATAACATAATTCAAGCTGCGTCCAGTTGTTACCATTCCATAAATCAGAATTACACGCCACTTTCATATTAATTACTTCACTGCAGGTTAGATGTAGCAAGTCTCGAAAGACGAAGCCTCGACGAAAGGAGTCGTCCAGTGGCCCAGTTCACGCCCGAGCGATCGTGGATCTGTTACCACAGTGGTCGCGCCCTTGAGGATCGCCTTTAGCATTCAGGGGACGCCTCTCGGTGGTTCCCCGTCGCCCTGCGCAACCGGCGTCGGCACAGCGACGTCCGCACTCACGTCCGCGACCGATCTTTTCAGAACGATCGAGCTTGCGCAAACGGAGACACCGACATTGACGCAACCAGCGAATCCCCCCGAAGCGGTTCGCTCTTGGAAACCCCTTCGACCGGATCCAATTCGCGGGGAAAAGGACTCGCGAAGCCTTCTCTGAATGCAGAAACTGACGGCGTTTTAAAGAAAAAGCGTCGAAAATGACGGTCCAACTGTCGAAGCGGCGTATAATGAGTTGCGCGTGAAATCGTTCCAAGTTTTCGGCCGCTCCGTTGAATACGTTTCGCCCGAGCGGTTGCGTGCCTCATGGCCGCATTTGCATAGCGCTTCTGTCGACATGACATCGACACGCGAAACTTTGGCCTCCCGAGCTGCTTCTTTATGCTGATTTCTTTGATTAAACATCTGTAAGATTCCTTGATAATTTCCTGAGCAAACTCCGGGGATCTTTGGACGGTCGAGTGGTCTTGCCAAGTGAGTGGCACCTGAACGCTGCTCTACGTGTCCCCGTCGCTTGACTTTCGGCAGAGACGGATACAAGAATGCTTCAGCAGAAGATGGGGCTTATTAAAAGCCGCATATTTGCCTTATTTTCTTTCCTGAATGCAACGACCTGTTAGTGGTACCCGGAACGGTCACTCCGAACATAAGTTGGAGCTCCAAAATCCAGCTTTCACCGGAAGCGAGCGAAAGAGGCGAGACGCCCGGCGTCTCGCAGCCTCGTAAATAAGCGCGTCGGGGTTGCGTCTACGTTGGCGGCGACCCGTTGTCTGCTAAATCTGTCTGTGCGCGAGACAATCGTCGTTCCTGGTTCGCAAACGAGGTGGCCGGGGCTGTTAGTCACGCGAACCGGCCGCGGATGAAATATCGAACGCGAGGCAGCCGTGGAAAGCGTTCGTCGAACGATTATCACCGGTGAATCGGATTCACGTGACCCCCGTCGTCTCCCATAGACGCTGCATGCGACGGTGGCGTGCATCGAGGATGATCTTTCGGATTGAGTAAGCTCGTAGGTACCTCGTGCGCCAGCGTCTCGTGTAACGAGGAAACACCGTATTGTCTCTGGCGAGATTGGTCGCGCGTATCGCGACACGTTATCGCCGGCTCTCCGCATCCACCGATCCTCGAAAATTAGCGTTCCACCGCGTCGGTATGCAGCGACGTTTATCTGGTACATTCTTCTTCTCGTTACGTTTTATCAGCAACGACAGTTCCATCGATTTGTTGGAACGAAAAGAAGGAACGCGACCGTTTCCTCTTCCCTCCCCAGCTGCGTCGCGGCGCGAAATTCGATATGGAGGCTCTTTGCCCCTGGGACATAATAGAGAACGTAGGCAGAGAATACGATCGCAGATTACGCCTCGATTAAGCAACGGGACAGTAGCGATTCGATAAACAATCGGTGGCAGTCGCCGAAGCCGAACAATTTATCGGCCGTCTTGCGAAAGCCCGGCTCCGTCGATCGTTCGACATTTTCCCCGCTGCCTGCCGTCCCCCTCCCTCTGTCTGAATATGATCGAGCAATTAAATCCATCTCGCGGATCGCCGGCGGATAATGGTATGCGCGGCCTTTGCGCCGCGACATCCACGCGAGAGACGCAAGACATTTTCCCGCGCGCGCACGCAACGGATAAATCACCGGTCCTGCGCGATCGATCACGCTCCTCGTGCGCGGCCGATCCTCCCAGAACTCTCTCTCTTACCCTTTTCGGGGAGAGGAGACTTTTCCAGCGGCTGCGCCGAGCTCGCGCTGGCCCACGAAATCCGCGCCGGTGAAACTCGGATACCGCGATCGAGTAGGATCGACCCGCGTCCCAGCGGGGGCATAGATTCGACCGATCGATTGCACCCGACGGGGGAAAAGGGACGGGAGTGAAACGCACTCTCGCGAGAATCGCCTCGACCATAACTTTTCCATCGGGCGCCCGTCTCTCTCTCTTTCGTGGCGCATCGTTTCCTCGGCGCGTCGAATAATTCTTCGGTATCCGACGATCGCCACGTCGGTTTCTTCTGGTCCTCGTGCTTTTCTCGCGCGCACCGACCACGCGAGCGGCTATGCCCCTTTCCAGAGCGGGCAAGCCGCGGCGCGCCTCGCTACAATGCGCCCGTCGTCGGACTCTTCTATCTTCCCGCGGGACCGTGCATCAATCCGCGGCATGCTGGGCTATCCGACGGCAGATCCAGCGGAACACGTAGTTCGTCGTCGCGTTCGACTTCCCTCGGATCGAGCCCGGCTAATGTAAGCAAATCGCTCGCGCGCAGACAAATTCCCCGCGGCCATATCCGGCCGGCGGAAAAGTCCGTGACGTACGATCTTGGCCGCGACCATAAAGCGCGGGGCCCGAACGGGGGACGCGAGAGCTTTCGAGAGACGGCGGCTGAAACACGGGCTCGTCTCGCCGCGGGAAGATCGATGACTTCCTGATGGAGAGCGTTTGGACGACGCCGCTGCGAGCCGCGCGAATACGCTCCCCGAGGATCTTCCACGTCCCCGGGGACATTTTATTGAGCAGGATAAACGAATAGTACGAGGGTACTTGGACAGAGGAGCGTTTGAGTATTTCTGTTGGTCGTAGGAGGTTTCGGAACGAGGCAGCTCTGGAGTATATACATTGGTAATTCTGAGCGCTCGATTTCTCAAGTTTCTAACGATGTCAGAGCAAAGCCGCAGCATTTCTAAAGAAAGCTGAAACCGAGGCGAAAATCGATTTCACGGCGGCCCCTAAGCTTCATTTCCTCGCACGTACCGCTGGAGAAACGAACTTACAAAATCGCGATGGAGAGAATCAGCATACAATGACCGTCGTTCATTGTTCCTGCAGTTAGGAATTGTCGCCGCGCGATCTGCAATTCAATCGCCGCTGTACCGTTCGACGTGCGAGCGTTCCGCGTCATAAAAGTGCGTTAAACCGCATCGATGTCTCCTGAGGGGGACTAAAATCTCTGTGACACTTCGAGTCCGCCATATAACGCGCCGGAACCGCCCTCGATCGTCCCTGCAAACTGCTTCCTCATCGACAGCGAGTCTCCTTAGTTCCCACCGAGTCTCATCGATTGGTAACTCTGTATTCCATCGATCGCCGTGATCGATCTACGAAAACAGGAGGTAACGCACCGTCTAGCTACTCGAAACGAAAACGAGAGTGGCTAGCCGCGCTCAGCATTCAGAGCGCACGGCATCAGCCAAGGTCTTCGTCGACCAGCATGACGTCAGGCAGTCCATCGGTTTTCAGCGATCCCGTTTCAGCAGAAACGCCTTGGATCCCGGCCAAAAATCCTCCGCACGCTGAACCCGATCCCACAGTCCGAATCGTGGAAAACGTCCCCCCGATCCGTTCACTCTCCGTTTCGAAAGGTGGCAATCTCTCCCGGCGGGTTCGCTCGACGAGCCGGCGAGGCGAGAAGCCCCGGCGCACGCGGAAAAGGGAGACCCGGCGGCGAGGAATCAATTGGCTAAATGTCGATCATACCGCGTGGTCAGTCATGCGCGGCGGCGATCGAGAAACGGAGTAAAATCGCGAGACTGGAACGTGCTGTTCACGCCTGGCAGCTAAGGCCTGTAAATAGACGCGGAGATCTAGATAAGTCGTTACGTGGAACGGCTGGTTAGCGATTCCCACCTTCCGCGGAAAATGGTCCGCCGTGCGTAGAGGCGGGCGTACGTCACCGGGACCGGCCTGAGTAATTATTAAACGCGCGGCGATGAGCAGATGGTACCACGCGGTGCCAGGGCACGGGATCCAGATCTGGCGTGAGGCGTCGAGTCATCCCCGCTGGGAAAGTCACCGGAGGAAGGAAACGCGGAGAGCAGGCCACGGGGATACGTCGTTGGAGCGAGGATGACGCGTGTTCCGCGGAACAGCGCCAGCGTCGATGGGGCCTGTATCGCGAGCGCGTATCAGGGTCACGCTGCTGCGCCGAAGTCACGCGTTCCTCGGGACCAGAGGCGGGCAAATTGGCAGTTAACGACGGTTGACGCATCGATGACCGGTCTTGCGGTCTCGCCACTGGTCGGATGAGTGTCGTCGGTCTGATTTTTGAACCGACTGCGACGGTCACGGACGTTGAATTCCGATTTTACTCGCAAGGGAAATTTCGTAACTCCAAGACTCTGATTTTAATAAAGCTTCTAATGAGACTATCTGCTTTTACTACGAAAATTTATTCTGGGCGGCTGAAATTAACCCTTAAGAATAAGGGTAAACTCGGGTAAGTCCGTGATAGTTTTAGAATTTGTCTATTAACTGTTAATATTTACATATTCTGAAAGTGAGCCTAGGATATAATGATAGGTCAGACATCAGAGAAACAAATAATAGGTCAACAGAAATTTACTAAGTATATTTAATGGAAAATATTCAAAATTAAGCTGTCATGACATACTCTGGTTACTTCGTGATAGCTCTGGTTACTCCGTGATAGTACTCTGGTAACTCCGTGATAGTTCTCGCTAGCCTGTGATATGGCCATCGGCTACTTTTTTATATTATTTTACATTAGTTTACATTACTTTACATTATTTTATATTATTTTATATTATTTTATGTTATTTTGTGTATAATCAATCGTTTCATGATCGTTAAATGTCTGAGACGTAAGGAAACATAGTATTTGGTATTTGCCATCAGAATTTCTCGAACAGCACAATCAGAAACGCAGGCTCGGGCGCACGAATAATAAGAATTTAGTCATTTTTCATAAGCAAAAATAACACTGATGCCTTATTATATGATAATTTCAAGAGTAAGACTTGTTAAAGTGGCATTTTACCATTACTTACCTGCAGTTTGAACTTTCCATTTATTTTTTGTAAAGTACATATAATACATAATCAAGCGATCGTCCACAACTAGTACGAAAAATTTTACGAATAATGCGCTGCTTGAACAAAATGCTCTCCCACTCTACCACACTAACTTCAATTGACTAATTATTTTACCACAACATAAACTAGAAGATCAACACTGTCTGTTAGTTTTTGTTCCTTCTAAATAGAGGCAGACAATTTCGAGTTACAGGTAAATGAAAAAGTATCACGGAGTATATTGTACCACGGATTTACCCGAGTTTACCCCATCGGACCTATCGTTAAAGTGGTACCAAGTTAATGAAAATTTGTGAAATTGTTCTTTTTAATCTTTCTCATGTGCTGCAAAATTTTTAAACGAATTTATCAAACGGTTGCTGAGTGATACCGATTTTAATTTTCACTGATTTTACACGTATTCTTATGAAAAGAGGCGATCTTGACAGATAAAATAGCTGAAAAAATATTGAAGAAATGGTACCAATGTTTTCCATTTTTTTACATGTATATGCCACACGATAGATGAAAATATTTGTTGAGTTTCAATTATTTTCACTACACCGTTTTAAAGAAAAAAATTATAACTTGAGAAATTTGTGAATTCAAGGGCATTTACACTGTCAAAAGTTTAGCAAATAATGCTTGAAAATGCAGTTGTAAAGTGAAGAATACCTTTCTAGGAGTAAAAAGAAGACTCCAACTGTCGTTCAAATTCCTCAAATCTAGATTTACTATGCGTAAGACGTAGATATTCAAGTATCTCAAATTTCATATACTTTTGTCCAATATTGTACGCCCGATACATCCATAATGTTTTCGCTTTTGCTTTTTTTGCGAGATGGAACAAAACTTTAAATATAAGAATTGTACAATTTTGTTTGCTCTATCAGGGTACCAAAAGTACCTCTTGAAGTATAATTAGAAAATTAGTAGCATCATCTCCAAGATTGAATAACGTCTCTTTCGAGGACCGTCTGAGAGTCACTGACTCATTGCCTCCACTCGTCAAAAGAGAACGCTGCTTTTCACGCAGCTCGGTTCGTGCGTCAAAAACCCAGCTAAAAAATCGGTTCCTCCGTCCCTCTTTGCGCACCGTTCCTTTACAATCGCCGAGACACCTGTGCAGGTGAGACAGTTTTCTCCGTCGCGCGCAGGTATCGCTGTATGGCGACCTCCTCGTCGTCCCCACGGGAGGCGCAGCCTTTATCTGCCCGTTTTCGTCTCTTCTCATCTCCTGGCCTCCTTCCATGTTTCGATCCTCTCTGTATCCTCGTCCTTTTCATCCGCCTTTCGCGTCCTTGTCCCATGAGCCTCTCGCTTCATTCCTCTCCATCACGAATCTATATTAAGGACGTGGGAATGCGAAATGGCCCGTCCAGGTAGGCCCTCTAAAGTCTTCCCTAGTACCTACCAATGTAGCCGCTAATTATTTGAACCCACAGTCACCTAATTAAAATCTCTCGTTCACCACGTTCTTCCCCGATTCCATGCAGAAAACGGCACACGAGGAATCCCATCGAATGGAATCACGGGCCGTTTTCCACGATGATCGCACGCAACGCGTAGAAAATCGTAATCACGAGTCCAGCTCATTGTTCGACGCGCGCAAAATCGAGCATCCTCGCGACTGTCGATTGTCGCGGGTGAAAATTACTTCAACCTCGAGGCGTTAACCTAATCGCGTTAACTCGCGACGTCATCCGCGAACGTCTGCCGGCCGCGAAAGTCGTGTTTGCAAGCGCAATTAGCCGTCCTCGCGCGGATAAAGGACGCGACGGTTCGCGGAACCGTCGGCCAACGAATCTGCCCGTCGACACCGAGTTCCCGGAACTCGAATTCCGCGCGTAGACTCCGGCTCGACCATTCGCCATCGCCGGTTCCAGTTCTGCTTGAAATAGCCCGCCGATTGCTCGGTACTTGGATTCTCGTCACGTGCGGGAAACTATCGGCGTGCCCGTGTTTTTTTTTCTTTCCCTCGCCCTCACTCTCCCCGCGCACGAGGAAATTGTTCCAGCAGCGCGAGCGATCGACTTAGCAAACGCCGTGCCAATCGCATTCCCGACGCCGGATCGAGGGAACGTTGCCCGTGTTCGGCGACCGAGCGCCCATGCCACTCGCGAAATTGATCGACGCTCTTAAATCGTTGACCGAGAATCGTTGCATCCATCCTTTTCGAGCAGGCTCTGCAACTCCTCGGCGAACAGATTCGATAACGCGCCGTGTCTTTCGATCCTCGACCCACTCCCACGCGCCTCTAGCGCTTCTTAAGTAACCTCAAGACATCGTCATAGCATTAACACTGGAATAACATCGAATTCAGTATCGTCGGGCTGAAAGTCTCTGGGCAACCCCATGCCCGGGAATCCCTCCGTGGCAGAATGAAGCCAGAGGGCCATTTCGGAGCGGGCATAATTCACTTTGCATACCGGAAACGTTCAGCCTCTCTTCGGCTGACGCGCGGCACACGTGGGCGGCTCGCTAACGGTTCGGAAAGCCGAAAGCTCGCGTAGCGGTACGCGTCCCGAAATGGGACCGTCGACTCATCCGCGTGGAAGTGTCCGCGATGGATCGATCGCGTGGCCCACATTTCAGCCTCGATAATGCCCCGAGATTATCCGACCTCCAGCGCTCGAGCAGCGTCGCACGGTTGCGTCCGTGAGTCACCTGTGCAGGCATTCGGTGTACGCGATCGTGAGAAAGCCGCTCGTTTCTGGCCGATTAGAATAGCTCGGTGGCTCGGCCGACAGAAGGTGTATACGTGTTTATTAAGCTGTTGCGGCAGGCGAAACTGTGCGTCGAAGGGTCCCGCGCGGAACGATGGCCATCGGCGGCGTTGATTAATCGATGTCGCTGAGGACAACGCCGCGAGGTTGACAAACTGGTAATGATCGCGGGATGGAAGCGGTACCCGCATAGACGGCAATCTCGCGACGGCGATCTCAGATCGCGGGGACTGCGGACGCGGTGGAAACGGCTCCCGTACGCCAGATGATCCTTGGCTGTCACCGCGACTGTGTGAAAGAGGTTACGGTGCCGTGTGTGCACGCGAAAACGAGCACGGCCTCGGGTGGCCGTACCGATCGCTTCCGCCTACGAAACGCTCATTGTCCGAGCTCGTTGTATGATCCAGTGTGCACGCGTGTCCGCGGTTAACTTTCGCGGGATACGGAATAACGCGTTATTGGAAGATGCCGCGGGGGAGAGCGGCGCGGGTCCTTTGCGCGCTGACGTTCCGTTAGAAAGCGCCTCGCGATCGGGATCGCGATGGGTGTTTTAAATCCTCTCGATAGCTGAATGGCGTTGTGGAGAAACTCCGGCGATTGATATTTTGATAGAAGACAGTGGGATCCTCGGTGCCCGCGTGCGCAGCTTCAGACGGTTTTTCTTTTAGCTCGAATCGCTGGGAAGATAATATCCGCTGGTTGGGAGAAATACGAGCGGATGGGCGGCGTACAGGCATGTTTACAATCGCGCGATTGCGTCGCCGTTGCTACGGTCAGCTGCGCGTATCTTGACCGTAGACAGAAAACAAGGTGGACAACGGGATTCGCGTGGTTGCGTAACAGGCCGTGCGTGCGCGTGGTTCGCGCGGCTTTTCAAGTTTTTGCCGGTCCTCGGCCGGTCGCGAATCACGTATATACGGCGTATATACGAATCAGCAGAAAATCTACGGGGCGAGCTGAAACGCTCGCCATTTAGGGCCGGCCGCGACAAGTCCGTCATGGGCAGCCTGGGATTATCACAAATCAGACGGCATGCCCGGAATCTCGGGGCGATTTGTAACGCCATATAAAACGCCACCTCGGGGGAAAATCGGCTGTCCGTGATCGTGAAGCGGCGCGGGAAAGTTTGACAAATTGCCGACGGGAAATGCCAGGCCGCAGCAGCGTGGCCGCAGAAAACACGGACGGATGCTTCGGTGTTGGGTTCAAGATTACAAGCCAAACTTGGACGAGTAATTTTAACATGAACTTCAATTAGGGATCTTTTCCAGGGGCGGATTTGTATGTAGGCCAAGTAGACCGCAAATTTTGGGGAGAGCGGCAACCTATTCCTATGCCTATTCGCTTAATATGCGAATAAAATATTAAACATAATTTAATAGAAAGAATAATTTTTTAATTTTCACTGTTTTGTGTTTTGACCGGGTGTTCTTTAAACACAGAGGCTGGAAGCAATTTTAAAAACATGTCACTTCTTTTCATGTACCAAATTAGCAATAACTCATATATGAGTTCTCATACTGAATTAATTTTAGAATTGTCTCAGCTCTTTTAAATTAAAGTATTTGATGCTGTTTCACGGAAAGACGCTCCAAATCCGCTCCTGATCATTTCTAAATAGTTTTAGTGAAACAACTGCAATGTATTGTGTTTATATTTTAGATTATGCATGATATATTAGAATTTGAAGTGTTTTAAGGTATTTCTTATTCGAGTAAAGAAGTAGTGGTTTATAAGATCCTCGAAATCACGAAATGGTCGCCCAAAGACACAGGAGAGGCGCGTCGTAAATTAGTGCCCGATGCGCCCAGCATTTCGAGGCAGGACTTTCCGAGGCAGTTTTATTGTCGGCCGACAGGCGTTTAACTTTACGAGCCAGCCACGCCAACGTGTACGCTCTACATCTCCTGCTCCACCCTGCCACCCCCACGCTGTTGTTCGGCCAGCCGTCCTAGGTAGAGGCATGCTAATTCTCGTGACGCGCGTGACATTAAATCCTGACGTTTAATTCGTTGGAGAGCGCGTAACCTGCGCGGATTCTTTGTATGGAGTGGACGTCCCTTCGTGCCAGATATGTCTGGCGGAACCTTCGTTGAAAAGAACGATTCTGCGCGGTTCAACACGTGTCTATTTGTTACAACTTTGCCAGGTCTGCGAGTTGGTCCTGTAAGGAAGTCACCAGGATGGCTTGCCTTTCCTGGGCAAATTTCTTATCGTCGAGAGATCTACTTCTGATGAAGCTCCTTTCTCAAGCGTACACTTGATCCCTCGCGAAAATGGTAACCATCCTATCCTCCGAGTTCGTTCCATTAGCAGAATGCTCGGTACAAGTGGATGCTGTAGGGTAATTATTAAATTTCTTGGAGACTTTCTTAGGCTAACTAGGCACGGATAGATACTCGAGTGTTAAGCAAGTAATAGAGCTGAAATTATCACTGTATGCACTTGTGCACAATCTTGATTATGAAACGGTAATGAAACTTGTCAATACCTAACAAGTCTGCAACTTCCCCAATCAACTGGAATAAAGACGACGCTATTAAAATCGCTCAGACACCGTTTCATCGTGCAGTACCGGTTGCAACGACTGAACACACGCCGTCTAGGTGTCATAAACGGAGCCCAGCTCCCCAGAGACGCGCTCGGTCAGTCTATTAGAAGCAAGCAAGAGAAATTATTCGCTAAAAGTTGCGATCGAACGGTAAAAAGCTTGACTAGCAAGGAGATAAATCTCGGGCTAAACGATCGGACCACCGGGGTGGATGTTTCATCCATGGTCGATGTAGAATAATATTCACCGATCGTTTCCAAGCGGCATACAGCCATTAAATCATCGCGGAGGGAAAAAAGACGCGAAACGCGAAAAAGAGTCTCCTTGACACCTACCTACAACGTCGAATTCCTGGCGCCTGACGCTAGCAGCACCGATTCCATCGCGATCGGCTTACGTAACTCACCACTCTGTTTTCTGCTGTTTACAGTCCTTCTTCGGCCGGACCTACAACAACCTGGGCAGCATATCCGAGTGCAAGAACGGGGGAGTGTGCGTGATCAACAAGAAGAACCGCACCGCGTGTAAAGCGTGCCGGCTGCGCAAGTGCCTGATAGTCGGGATGTCCAAGTCGGGCTCCCGGTACGGGCGTCGATCGAATTGGTTCAAGATCCACTGCCTACTGCAGGAGCAGACCAACGGCGGTCAGACCGTGACCGTGACGCCGGGCGCAGGTTCGCCTTTCGGACCAGGCTTCCTGCCAGCGTTCCTGCCCCAGCCACAAGTCCAGCAGGGCAGCGGGATGTACAAGGAGGCGAAGGACCGCGCCTCGCCTAGTCAGGAGGACCTGGCCCTTCAGTCGCACTTGCTGCACGTGGCCATGCTGAAGCAGGAGCACGACAGGGGCAACAAGTCTCCGCACCCCGACGACGTGGCGCTTCAGAACCAGCTGCGCCTGTTGGCGTGGCAGAAGGAGCGCGAGCGGGTCAGCGGCAACCCCCAGCAGCCTCCAGGCACGCCACCGAGGGACACGTCCCCACCGCCTTTCTACAAGCAGCAACAACAGCCTCATCCAGTCTCCCCGATGTTCCCCATGAACTTCGCTCAGAAGGACTCCGTCTGCGTGCCGTCCAGCCCGTCAGACGTGTTCCGACCGTTCCTGCCGACGTACAAGAGGACAGCGGATACCCCCAGTGACAGCGGCGCGTCGTCAGTGGACGGCGGCGACGGCCAGGACACCGAGTCGAGGAGTAACTCGGCGCTGAGCTACTTCAAGGCTAGCGCCGCATCCCCTACTCTGTCTGAGCGCGAGTTCCCTCCCAGGAAGATCAACGCCACGGTCACCCTGACGACAGGCTATCACCCGCACCAGGGCCTGGGTCTGGTGTACCCGCCACCCGGCTTGGTCACGCCAGCCACGTCCCAGCACTCGCCCAGGGGCGGTGATCTGTTGCTGGTCAGCCCCAGCCCAGGCGGCTTAGCCGTGGAGCAGGACGAACCTATCGATCTTAGCGTGAGATCGAGCAGAAGCTCGCCGCGGCCCAGTCAGTCGTCGGAGGAGGACAACAGGACGATCGAGAACGAGCGCGACCACCATAGCCCCGCGAAACAGGAAGCCACCACGAAGAGCAAGCCGCTGGACCTGACGCTGGGAGTGAAGAGGCCGGCGGAGTTGCCGCTGTCGTTGTGAGGCCCCTGGCGACCTGGCAGGCCCACGACGGGCTGGTCCCGAGTTCTTGCGCGCCAGTGGGTTCCACAGAGTCCTCCGTTGAGCTGGTGAACTCGAGGGAACCGACGGGTCGAGTGTGAAACGCGAAGGCCGTCGGCTCCCTGCGCGCGCAAGTTTGGAGAAACGGAGGCAGACCGAAGCGAGTGGAACACGCTCGAGGGTCATCGGAGCCATCATTCGCGTGGCGAAAGAGGACGCGAGGTGATCCTTGCGGGGTAACGATCGACGCCGCCACGAAAATGTGTTCAAATCTGTACATAGGTGTCGCCCGATTAATTTATTACGGTAGTGGCTAGAACCCGAACGGTCTGATTGAATCAATGACACCAATCGGTTCCATCGTGTCTTACCTCCGCTCGTCGCAGGGGTAGTCGCGAGTTTTACGCGCGAACGCGTTCTGAATAGCATAGTCTTCTGTATAAAGAGAATCGAGAGTCGCGGATATAATGGCCAGTAGTGGAGTGCCTTAATATAATATATTTATATAAATATTCTATATCGTGTATATATATATACTACGAGCGGACCGCATAGGATCTGTGCAGCTACGTCGCGATCCTTCGAGTGGTCGCGTGTGTTCGCATCTCTGTCGTACATCGGAGCGTCCGGGCGCGGAGAAGGCAGAGACGCTAGGAAACACGCTCCTCGCGTATCCGCGACCCTGCCACGACGAGAAGGCCAGTAAATAAAACGACCGAGAAGAGAAGTGACGTCACGTCGGTGTATAAAGCAAACGTACATCTTGTAAATAAGTTACACGGGAGGGAGGGGAGGGTAGGGGGGGGGGCAAGAGTCGTCTGCGAATCACAATATCGCTTCTATGCTTCCGCTTGGTGTACGACCTCTCGACTGGCGTAAAAGACGAACGTTTCTCTGTGTTCTTTCTTTTTTTTTTTAACTTTCATTCTTCTCTTCTTTCTCATCATTTTGTACATAATAGCGTGTAAGCGGTGAAGCACGAGCGGCCAGTACCTAAACGTATCGCGAGATTAAATATTTTTCGTTTAATCTACACGTCTCTGTGTGACTTCTTGCAACTCCCTTTCCGCTTCACCTCCTTGTCCCAAGATGAACTCCTGCACAGTGGGACGTGCGGTAAGCTGCGTTCCCGCGCCTGCAATGGAAAGGTAAGATCGTTAAGTCTAAGCATTTAATTTTACTATAAGTGATTTCAATTTTTAATCAGGATATCTTTCAGAGCTTCAGTTTGCACTGCTGCTTTTTCTACAACTGACGAGCAAATGGTTGTGGATTGTATGTTTACAGGCATGTTTCTCGTTACATCGTTATTTATAATCGATCGCGAGGCAGAAGATCCCACATTGTCCCTGACAACCTATATACAGCGACTCAGCGGCCCGCCGCTATTAATCAGTTTGCAACAGGAAGCGCGGGATCGTTGCAAAATCGCAGAGTTACGGATACCTGCCCACGCGGCTGACCTTGGCAGGTCGAACGTTCTTTCCACGTCCGGATCGCACGTGAACGGTGCACCTCTCTTCCCCTTCGTCGCCGTACTCGCCCGGAGTCCACGTGACGCGCGTCTTCAGCCAGCGTCGATTATCGATGCTAATCGACCGTGGTTTTATGCCGCGGCGCGATAATAGCTTTACGTAAGCCGCGAAAGCCAGACCGCCGCGGATCGTCCAATTCTGCCGTAAAACCCGATGCTGGGGCGATCGCGTTTTACTGCGCTCTAAACTCATCGAGCCGCGTTTTATTGCTCACCATAATTCACCGTATCACGGCCCATATATCGGATCATTCATTTCGCGCGTAATGTATACGCGACGCCCGGATAAGGGGCCCTCGCGGTAGGTATCGGACGCGAGGGAACTAGCGCGAACGAAAAAATCGCTGCGCCCCAGTCGATTTGTCGGGCCATGGGACGCTGGGTCTGCACCTTAGGTCGCGTTCCCACTGACACGAAGCACTAGGTACTTTCAGGATTTTGATGTTCCTTCTGCTTGAGGAAATTCTGGCGACTGGCGCTTGATTGAATAGGAATGAAAAAGCAAAATCAATTCGAAGAAAGTATTATAAAAATAATTCATTGCTAGCTTAACTAGAAGAGAAATAGAATTTTATTGTGCTCCCTTTCGAACGAACAGTAGATACCTTAAACCTGAAATCCATAGGATACTTACAGGAGACAGGCCCAGATGACAAACGTTCTGAGGGGCCCATTTTTGGGGGAAATTGAAAAAGTGGTTAGGTTAGAGACTAAAAACGGGCTCAGCGTAGTAGTGTAGAAACAAAGTATAGTGTTTGGATAAATCATAATTTTTGCTCAGCGGCCGCCCGTTAAATCCGCCACTGAACACTTAGAAACAGGTGTCAATATCCTTTCGAGCACGGCAAGAGCATCCCCACTTGCTTCCGCGCATCCCAGGATGTTCCAGGATCCACGTATTTGCATTCCACTGGAATCGACCCCTTTCAAGGATCTCCAGCGCTCGCCGCGACAAAATGTCGCGGCGATGTACAGGTACCCTTACGGGACCGTTGCGCGCACGTACATGGACCGAACGCGGATCGCATTCGCGAAGCAGCGGAGCAGTTGAACACGTACTACGGTACCGTGTAGACCACGGCTATCCAGGATAACAAACGGGCGAGACTCGAGCCAATGCGTCAGTCCGCAAGCGACTGGTTGCACCACCCGGGCAATAAGCAATCGCTTACACCCGTGTCATGACTCTATGCATGAGTTGGGCAACGACTGGCGCACGCAGGACGATTTTGCCCCGGTTCGAGATCCGTTGCCACGGCCTCTCGCCGAGTGAAATATCGACGGGGTTACCGGTTAGGGTTCCAGAGATCGGCGCTGCCAGCTCGAGCCGCGCTGCGGGAGAAACTGGAGCGATCTAGATCGAGCGTGCCCCTAATGGGATGTTCGTTCGTGCTTTCCAATTGCATTTCCATTGAAAGACTACCCAGGTAGGTACTCTGTGCTGGTAGTACCAATACATTTCGACGATCCCGCGATGTAAGAACTGTCATGACCTAGCCTTCTTCTCACCAGCACGGTGGGTTCATTTGCACAGGACCGAAGCAGAAAGAAACAATACGTTTCCGAAGCTTCCGAGTCGACCTGCAGGTGTCCTTTAAAGTACCTACAAACTGCCGTGCACGATGCCAGGGGCTAATGAGACGAGGCGATTAAAGAGCGGGAATGGAGACAGTGACAGGTTCATTTGCACAAAGGAAAAACAGATGGGGGACTGGTGCATTGCTGAAATTCTCGGAGTCGCCGCGGAAGACCTTTAAGACGCGCAGGAGACTGGCCAGAGAGATCGCCGGTCGCTACCTTTCGAGACCCCTTTCCTCAGCCGCGGCCGAGGGAAGCTCCTCTCCGAAAGGAGAGACGCTCGGTATAAAATACGCGAGCCGGCCAACATAGCGCACGGGAGCTGGATGTCAACAGCTCTCCAGGGACCTAGAAGATCGTAGCGTCCCGAACGCGGACACGAGGAGCCATTGATCGACCGTTTTACTCGCGTTCTACGCGGCTCGAATAAGAAGTCGCGGTGCACCGTGTAAACGCAACCTCGGGTCCCGTGTCCAGTCATTTTTTCCCTCGTCCCAGCGAACCAGCGATCGCTTACAGGGAGAGGGAGAAGCGTAATGAGCGAATTAATTGATTACGCGCAGCCGCAACGGCGAGTAACGAGCCACGTCCTCGCGTGATTATTAATTCACAAAGCCATCGTGTGACGCGCGCGGTACCGCTCGAGTAACTACGAGGAAACCGTGATCGAATGAGATTTTTCTTTCGTCCGAGGACCCTTGAGTCTGGCCGGAGACTTGAGTGTTTGTATCGGAAGTGGCATCGAAGGTCAAATTCTAATGCACCGTGTGCACTTGCTTGCGTAATCGCAGTTACTGAAAGGGTTACGAGTGGACTTCGATTCCTTTGGAATACTAGAAGCCACTAAATGAATCTCGAGAAGTCCTCCACCGCGAGCCACCGTCCTATCAAACTCCAAAGTACCTCCATTCAAAGTTTCCCTTTAAAGCCCACTATCTAGATAAACATAACTGCCCCGTCTGCTTCGCTAAATAAGTGAATCGCGTCCGAACCGGACGACAAAATGCACGCACGTGCGTGGCGATACCGCCGCGCCCGCCCATAATTGCCCAATAAAATTATCCTAATGGCGTGGCCTGGTCGAGCGAAAGGAAATCGCGCTCGTTTATGCTCGCTGGGAGATACGACTGTCCATACTCGAGCCCTCCCTGCGCTTTTGCCAGGAGGGACTCCATCCGCGGAGGATAAAAGTTCCAAGTGAAAGCCGGGGTCCAGAAGATGGTCCCATAAAGAGGGATCGACGGGGCAGAAATCAGCGACGGGACGCGCGTCCCCTCGATCCAGATTTCGATAGTCAAAATGGAACGACGGTTCGAAACTGGTCCAGCGCGTGGTACGACTTCCTGCATGCCCATATACGCGTGGCGCGGCCGAGGACGGAACCCGAGGAAGAGGAGACCGCTGGGTGCAGCCGCGACGCTGCTCGCTATCCTCGTGGCAAGAGGAGGGGAGGGGGGTAGAGGGGGACATAGGGGGCAAGAGGGGTAGGAACGGAACCCTGGCGTGCACGGAGAGCGTTAGGGGTTAACGAGGGCCGATCGTGCGATCGGTCGATCTTTCCCAAGAGGCAAGACGGCCCAATTAGAAGGTACGTAAAAGCCGGGCGCATAATCAGCAATTTGTATTGTTGAAGTATAAGGTTGCTCTCTGAACGGAGGAATCTGGACCTCTCTCTCCTTCCTCGTCTTCATCCTCTCCGTCCCTCTATTCTGGCGTACTCTCTTCCCTCGGCCTCTCTCTAAGAATCCCCCTCTCCCAGTTCACGGAATAACTTCATACGCCTCGGACCGGCCAACGGTACGAAGAGGAACACGTGGGAGTAGGGGGGATGGCACCTGATTAAGCTATGCAATCGCCAATTATCGGCAATTTGATCCGGTTATAACTCAATTTAAAGTAATTGGGCCGCGTCGAGAGCTCGCATCTCCTTGGACCCCCGTCTCTCTTCCTCCCCCTTTCGTCCCTCCCTATTTCACCGAGCGTGTGCAAGCAGACGCTGACGAGCACACCGGCGGGCGAGAGTGCACGCGTACACGCGCGGATGTAACCGAGGGAAGAGGAAGACGTCGCGAGGCTCGCGTTTAACAGGCCCTCGGTCACTTTTAGCGCCCTTCGGTGATCGTAAATTGCCGATCGGCCAGCCGCGAACGTGCACACCGGTCTGCAGCGGCTGTTCCTCGCGATGCGTACCACGGTCCTCGAGCATCCCCGACATGCTCCCGATGCAACCGGCACTTAGCCGTAGAAAAATGAAACGTCTTATTACTGGCGTCTCGTTTTACGCCCGCCGCCACGAATTTTCGGGCCAGATTGCCGATCTGCCAGGCCACGATCGCCATCAATCGTGGTACCTCGGTGGAAGGTAATCGGAAGATCGGTCTCGAGTCCGCGTTAGGTGCACCGGGGGGTGAACTTCGGTTCAGGATTCACCGGGCATCGTTAGTTTTCGTGAAACACTGTGGCTCGTAACGAATCGTGTCTAAAGCACTCTGTTCCCCACGGTACAGATCTAATCATATGCAGGATGATTTATAGACTAGGCTCGTACCATCCGACTCCTCTATCATTTCTAGTCAGAGGATCAATTTCGAATTCACTGTCGAGCACTTTATTACGTATCTCGGTACCGATCGATGGAGGACTAATTCCAGAATGCAACCTCTGCGATCCTCTAAATTTTCGCACGTTTCGCGGGGAATCGTGGACCAACCTCGGCACGCGTCCCGCGATCGAGGCCTCGTCCCTCTTCCTCCCTCCTTTCGGCTTCTCATTCTCGATCGTGGCACGGGTTTCACAACGGAACGCGGATCGAGTCGGCCGCCGGGATCGTTATGTCTGCGGCCGGTTCGCACCCGTTGACAAATTTGACAAGACACGCAATCGATCGCTCTTAACCGGCGCTAATCGATACAGCGATCGGTTCATTAGGCGGATCAGGTTGGTTTCTCCCTGCGGCCGGCCGGGATCGAGCGCAACCGATATTGGCTTTTCGATCACGTCGGCTCTCACGGAAATCTCGCGATTGCGCCGCGCCACCGGCTTCCTTCTTCGCCGATCTCGCGCCTCGTTCGATCTCCCCTCGACCGAGATCCGCGGCAGCCGTTTTCCGTCTATCCTCCGCTACGAAACAAGGTCGCGTCCTGCGGGTCAGCCAAGTGCGCGTGAACGGGTTCAAAGTTGAAAGCTTGATGAATCGTTTTTCGTGAAACCAGTCGCTGTGACAAAATTTCACTCGATTTGAGGGTGCATTGTGTGGTCATTTCTGTTTATTGCTCCGTTCTTTATGCTTTGGAATAGGGATTTACTTGTAAACTGGAGTTTTGAGGATCCCCAGCGCGGTACACGCGTTCCCCGGGGTTCAAACGCTCGCAATTATCCAATTGCCCGTGGTTCGTGGTTCGTGCAACGCGCTTTTTCCTTAACCGCGGGCCATTACGTCTATGTTTGCACGCGCACGTGCACGTTCCAGCGCGAACGTGACTGCGGGGGCGCATAGTCGGTGTCTATGTGTCGTGAACCTCGCGAGGATCTGGGATGAACGCTCAGAGGGTGAATAAGGAACGTCCCATCTGACTTGGACGGACCCTTGCGCCTTGTTACGTAAGTCGCCATATGGGCAGACTATGTAGTCTTAGCTTTCTTGTTACTGGGTAACCAGCGAAAAGGAGTGAGACCGCTGGAACCTTGAAAATAATAGATACTTAAGAGGGTGGGATGAAACGATGGAATGATAGAAATTTATAAACAGCAGATCTTCTGGACATTCCATCAAAGATATCTGTTCGCATGAAAGAGAAGAACTAAGAAGTGGAGTATGCACCACGCGAAGAAACAACTCCACTCGACTTTCGATTTTCTCCACGCTAATTGAGTTTCCTCGTGAATTCGTTAATGAGGCCGTGGTGCACACGCACGCCCGCCACGGAGATGGCTTCATCGCGCTTTCACGCAGCATCGTCCGCGTTTCCGTTGCGCCGGTGGTAGCATCTGGTTACTTCCCGATCGAAGGTGCGCGGGGAGCACGGCGTACACGCGGAGAAACTTGATCCGTCAGAGGAGAAGTAATTATTAATGAAGATCCGAAGGACCCGACGCTCTGCCGGAACATTCTTCATCGTTCTCCTCTCCTCTTCCTGATCCAGCCTCGTCTCGTCCGCCTCTCCTCCACGCAGCCAGTGGAACGCGTGTGCGTGGTATCTCGTGGAAATCGAAGCCGCCGCTTTATCACGTGGAAACGTGGCACTCGTGCGACTCCGTTCCAATCGGGCGGGCGTTAGAAACGCTAACTAACCATCCGATTTTCCTGAACCGGACGACGAATGGTTTGGAGCGCGATTCGAGATGCCGAGCCCCGGATAGCGCTCCCCGTCGCAGCTAGTGGGCCTCGTCAAACGATACGCCTCCGTCTGGTAGCTGACAGCGCGATATTTTTCAAAAGCGCCACGAATTCGTCGCTCGTTAACGTCTATCGTGCGCTCCCTCCATAATCGAGGACTCCTATAAGTTACCTGGGTAGATTGGACTCAGCGAGGTGCTGCGTGCGACGATTAGTTTTCTCAGTTCAACGACAGGCGAGCAACTTCCCCGTGGGGCTACGGCTGGAGCGCAGTTCCTATCCGTCGCTAGGCGCGAGGCAATTTCCATGAAACCCCATTAACCCTTCGGAGATGAACGACGAAGGGGCAGAGGAAGGCGGCACGACTGTTTCCAGAGAGGGATAAGGACGGACAGGCGCGAAGGGGCCGAGGGGGAGGACGTGGAAGATCGCACTTGTCGCTTGCCAGTTCCTCGGTGCATCTCCGCGCGATGCGCCGAGCCCCCAACACAGCCGACCGCGCCGTTGAGTGTACGAAGGGCGAAGGGAAAGGTGAATAAAGGGGCGGTAGGGGGGAGGAGGCTCTGGCGAGGCGAAGGGGTCACAGACGCTTATGTAAACCATATAGAAGCACACACTATCTAGCAGCGGGCCGTTTATCTAATAATATTATGGTGCAACGCCAGCGCATCCCATAACAGGCACGCGGGATGCACCGGCCGCGATGCATATAGATACACTTAGGGCCGAGCTTATACGCCTTCGCCGGGCTAATACTCGTGCGCTTGGGGGTGTATGAGCACTTGTACAGATACTATCGCCAGATATTTCGCCAGATAAAGAGTATACCACGACATCATCGCCGTGGAACCGATGCAGTTTACGCGTCGACGTCCAAAGTTAATCGAGGGGTGGGACCCGCGGGGGCGGGCAATTCGTTTGCACTCCTTTTCGAGCGGATTCTCCAAGTTCCTTTTATCCGCTGTGTCTGTGTGCAGAAGAATGCTGACTATTGGGACCTTTACTGATCGCAATACCATCCCTCATCGAAGCTCAGTACCCACCACAGTCCCTGCGTGGCCTTTTGAGTAGTTCGGGCAAAAGTTACGATTATAACTGTCCAAGGATCAAACTTGTCCACGCGCAGACGTTGCGCGAAACTATTCCCCCGATGTAATCCGCTTTCGATCGTTAGCGTCGAAATTACGAGGCGTTCTATTAGAGGCGGAGGCATGTAACTTTGTAACCGAGCCGTTTTAACCGGGAACTCGCGGCGACGCGACTTACGAGCCGCGTAAATTACACGTCCGGCGATGCGGCGGCCCCAATCCTCTAAGTCATTACACGGGAACTTACGACCGTCGAAACTTCACTCGCGCGGGTCTCGAGCGCTCCGCGGCGCGAGCACGATCGTTGAGCAGCGCCGCGGAACGACCGGGCACCTCGCTGTTGCGATCTTACGATCCGCGGGATCCCCGCGGACGATTCGCTTCGCGAGGAATCGATATACATGCGAGCCGCTCGCGGCGAAATGATTTGCGAATTGCGAATTTATGAACTATTAAGCGGCGAGTAGTTAGAAGCTGTCCAACCACGCTGGGGGATAGCCGCGAGTGCCTTATCGATTCCGTGGCAGGTATCTCGGGAATGCTTGCGCGCCGATCGTAAAGTCCACTTTTTCACTCGCAGCTTTTTCTTGGCGCAAGCTTTCCGTATATTCTGCGCAATGCGTTTGCCGCGAAATGCATATTAGGAGGGACGAGCGCTTCTGGACGGTTTTACACTGCGCTGGGATTTCGTTATTCTTTTCTGGGACTGGTTCTTCTGCGTTGAGGCTTTGCTGAATTGTAATTGACTTATTTATTCTTCTCAAAGATTGTCATTGACAATGACATCAGGTGAGTTTGCCTGCTGGCGTTATTTTATGCCCCTTTCGAATCTCCCGCGAACATGATCTTGCAATTAAATCATCCTCCGCCGCAGAATTCCTACGCTCTCTCTCCCTCTGAAAATATCTTCGCCGTTTCTGACTAAAATGGGCAAATACCGCCAGGGCCAGGCACGGTGCTCAGATTCACCAGAGCTCCCACTCCATTTGCATTCTGCGAGCAGATTAAAGGCACCGATGGTTCTAGCTGAGAGCAAATATAGGGGCCTAGGAAACGAACGCGCGTGATAGAGCGCAATTACCATATCATTTCTCAGACTTCGTTAGCGTGTCGAAATCGTCAAAGTTGGGAGCACTCCTGCGTGGTTCGGGAAGGGAGACGATGAGAGGAAGATGGACCGTGATTCTGTAAAGGAGCCGTGTTTCTACAAAGTGGAACGGATAGCTTTAACGGCGGCACGCGTGATTGCGGGCGATCGCGCGTCCTCTACTTTAAAGGTTAATGCCTGGACGTTGGAAAAATGGAGGGATTAATGCGCCGCGTGTGCTACTGGTTGCGTGCCCGATGACCATTCGCGGTGACCAGCAGGGGAAAACGAAGACGATGCTTGTGGGTAAATCGGCGTAAACACGCGTGCAGAGAAATTCGACGCGGATCAAAACTATCGGGAGGTCTATTAGGGGGAATGGTATTACTGGCCGGTGGCTATAATCGGATCTACGCCGACATCAACCCGATTACGGGCTACCGCGGACATGGTATAAGGTAGACCTAACATGTTATGGTAGCTCGTGCCACACGAAGTGAAATATCAACTTCGTGAAACTTCGATGGTTTTGTTGGGTTGTGTTACATAAGGTGACTGTGGGAAGTTATTCAGATCAATTGCCGCAGCTGGTAAGTACTGACTGGAAGTACGACATTCTTAGACTATTAATGCTTCACATCACAGGTTACAATTGAGACTTCACAATCCATACATAACTACATTCCACAGCCTACATTTCATAGGTTACACTTTTCAGCCTATACTTCATAGTCTACATTTCACAGCCCACAACTTTACAATTGACACTTGACAATTCACAGACTATGCGCCATAATTCACACTTCACACCCTTGTGATTCACATTTCGTACTTCACTGTTTATAGTTGATACTTTACAGTACATAATTTACATTTTACACTACACACTACACGATTTGCGACCGATCTGCGCAGCTCCCACAGATGTGACACACGCGATTGGTCGTATCACTTTTGCGATTGGTCGTAGCACTTTACCTGCCGGTTTACTACCAATCAACAGTGTATCCCTGCGCGAAACCAGTATGCTCTAATGTGGAATGCAGTGTACACATTACACACTACACACTACACACTACATACTACACACTACACACTACACACTACACAGTACACACTACACAGTACACACTACACACTACATATTGCACACTACACACAACACACTTCACAATATACACAACATACTTCACACTTCTCACTGTGCTATCACACAAAACACAGTCACATCAACACACAACACAAATACGATGCCCAAAAGTGTAGCAAAGCTGCGAACCAAAATTTAGCGCAAAAAGCGCAACAAAATTACAAGTTGTTGTATCTGTAAAAAAACAATATTTCGCCCCGTAACTTCTCTTGCAGGTGCAGCGTGAAAATCTGCTTCTCTTGCACGTGCAGCAACTCGAAAACCGCTTGTTCCGAATTTCATTGCACGATTCTTGCACCTGCAAGAGAGGCAGATTTTCGCGCTGCACCTGCAAGAGAAATTGCGTGGCGAAATTATCGGTTTTGCTGGTGCAAGAATAATACAATGCAATTTGAAGCAAGTTTTTGCGAATCTCTGCATCTGCAACAATGTTGCAAACCGAATTTTGGCGCCTCGCGGAATCGCAACAAAGTTGCAAACCCAAATTTTCTTTCTCGAACACCGAAATTCCATTTGCAACATTGTTAAAAAAATTGTCGTTGGCAACGTTGTTGAAAAATTTCTCATTTGCAACACTGTTGAAAATTGTCATTTGCAACTTTGTTGCGTTTTCACGGGGCGGTTAATAACTTACCTGACTACTTACCGTGGTGTGCGCGATCTTAAGATGACTATGTAGCTCCTAAGTGATGATCAGTGTATGCGTAGTGTGTTGTGTGATTTGCGAACAATGTACTACTTAGGATATATGTATAAATTGTGACGCGTAGTGTGTAAAGTCTGAAGTGCAGATTGTATGTTGCACGAACTGCGAGAAGTGTAGCGTGGAATGTGAATGGTGAAGTGTGAGCTTTGAGATATGGACTGTATAGTATGAGGTATGAGGTATGGACCGTGAAGTGTGTGTAGTGTAAACAGTAAGTTGTGGAATAAAGAATATAGAGTATGAAGCGTAAGTTTCAAAGTGTAAAGTGGGACCTGTAATTTGTTTCTCATTACAATGGTAAAAATTATAATACAGTACAACTACACAGGAAGTCTCAAATTTCTTCATTCCGCCTTCATCCCCCTACCGCACCTTCTCCTTTTAATTATTCCCCCTTTAACACCATACCTCGAACGTTGAGCGTTGCACGCGCGGCGCGTCGATCCGTCATAAACGTAACTCAATTGTACAGCGTAAAAATGGCCCCGCGGGCTGTAAAGATCGATGATCCGGCGTGCAAGTCGCCGCACGCTTCATCTTCACGCACGAGCCGGGACGCGGATCGAAGGAGATTAACGTGGGGCCAGGTGACGGACGCGCGAGGAAGAAAAGCGAGAAGAAACGGCGACGCTCGTCGTGCTTATCGAGCGGGAAGAAGGCCCCGCGACTACGAGCGGACTTAATTACGCCCGTTCGTTCCCTCCGCGCGTCGTTACTCGCCCGCAGGGATTTGCCGGTTAATTTATTAGCGGCCGGCTCGTCGTGCTCGAAATCGGGAACGATTCAACGTCAACGTCGCGCGCTAACCAGTCGCGATGGCAAATTGTTTCGCCTTCGATCGTGCCTCTCCATTGTCAGCCGTTCAATTATCGCCCTGACTGATTTCAGCGAATTAATTGACCGAACCGTTGCGCCACCGGCCTGCTGGAATCGAGCCGCAGAGAAATAATCCTGATTGCATTTGAAAAGCCTCGCTCGCGGCACAAAAACGCGGGATTATGCGACCGGCGACAGGGGATAGTGTTCACCGACGGGAGAAGATGCTGAAATTCATTATAAATCCCACGTGAAACGCGCCGCGGATTAATTAGCTCCTATGTCTATGCGTACGAATGTATTGCACGATTCGATGACGTTGGAGATACAAAAGATAGTTCTATGGATACCCCGTGATGGAGTGCTGGGGTATGAACTACGTATAGTTGCCGGGCTTTTCTCTCTTATGATAATGTGAATTAAACATCGTTTAATGCTAAACGCCGCTTTCGATGGCTAATCTACGATCTTGATTTGCGAGTCAAATGCGAGTGGATAATGGAGGATGCACAGATGATGGAGGATATTAAGATAATGGGCGAGATTGACGATACACGGTGAGGGTTAATTCGTCGATGACTTACGGGGCCCGAGTGAAAACGTTATTACGTATCGACGAAGGCAGCGAACGATCAGAACTATGTTTTCCACGTTCGCGACTTAATTAGATGGCGAGGTGGCGTTTTTCCGTGAATAATGTGAGCAAAAACCTGTAAAATACAATTGAATTCTAAATTGTTTAGCTCTGAACTATTTATCCTTTAAAACCACCAACAAATTCACATCGCAATTAATATGCACATACTCACCCCTAGTTGGAGCACTCGCCGAACAAGCAGCTTCGAATCACCTGCGACCACGGCCCAGCGGGATGAAGCAATGTAGCTAATCTCGGGGAAAAGGGGAAGAGGAAGAAAGGCCAACGGTACAAGAATAAACGCGGCGTGTTTCGTAACGTCGATCGGATCAAGACGATACAAAGCCCTCCGCTGATTTCCAATGGTAAAGTTCCCCCGCGGTCGTAACAAACGTGACGTTCCCCGCCACGGCCGTAGAACCCGCGGTTCAAACGGCAGTGAACGAGGACGCTAAGGAGATCGAGCCACGTACCCCATGAATATTTAGGGCCCTGTACTCCCGCAATGGAGTATTTATTCCCGGTCGCCGGTTTTATATCACTCAGCCGGAGGGGAGAGGACGGGAAAGATATCCAGGCCTCGCGGTACGTCCGCTGGCTGCCGGCTCCTCAAAGGAGGCTTTCCCGATGGGGGATCCATGCGCTCGATCCCCGAGATCGAGTTTCACCGTCCACCGGTCCCGATCCGCTTGAAATATCGCCGGGATCCAGCTACCGATCACCGATACGAGGCAATCGACGCGCTGCTAATCACGGATTACCTGCTATCGCAGCCAGTGCCTCACTGTTGGGCTCCTTCTCCGCGCGCGCGCTCTCATTGGCACGTGTGTTTCGACTGACGACGAAAGGGATGTGGATTTAATGGGACGATCGAGCGCGTGTCTGCTTGTCTTGTTAACTGCTTGCGAGCTGGATAACGGTTCAGGCTTGTGATCAGTTGCTGTATCCGCGTCAATAGGAATTCTTTAATTAATTTTGCACGCCAAGGGAATCCAGACCTCTAAGAATGCCGATTTTCATATCTACAGAGCAACGGAGGGGAAGGATATCGGAGGGTAAGAGCCGCAATCGGCGTAACCTTTCGAACAGGTTGCTGAACAGTCATCGATAGCTTGAGGTGAGCCGCGGAATTACGATCGGAACGTTCACTAGCAACGGCCACTCGTAGGAAACGATTCGAGGCGTAAAGGGAAAAAGGCAAATAATATCGCACTGTCCTCGATGCCTTTCACCGTGGCGCGCTAATGCTACCCTGCGAGAGCGCGTGCACGCGTCCGCGGATGAAATTCAAATTCTCCGTCCCCGCGCCGTTCCAAACTACTAATTCCACGTCATTTCGTTGATGGACGAGACTCCTCGGCTGCGGCGGTGTGTTTCATCATTCGACACCTTCGAACCCGGCAACGAGACAGCTCCCTCGATCTCCCCTGCACGCGAATGTCTCCCGACCAATGAAACTGCCTTGCCACGATCGGCTTCGACGAATCGGAGTTCCCTGACCAAATTCTCCACGCATTCTGGATACCACACTTTTTCTATTCCATATACTATCTGAATAATTCTGTGACCAAGCAGTGAAAGGTCTCATTTCGGACTAATACCACTTACGTACGTGGAAGTCGCGTATATTATACGTTATACTACTCGAAAGCCTTCAACTTTGATCCCAAACACTCTCAATCATCCCAGCGATACTCGCGTGCATAAATTCGAACGGAATAACCGTAATGAACCAATCCGTGCCACGTAGAGGCAAGTGTTTTCAATTACACTCAAAACTTTCCCTCTATATCGTCCTATCTGTCACAGCAACAAATTTTCTTCTGCCACTCTGGCCAAGCAGGGCCGGAGTTGGAGAAAATATTTTAATTCAAAAGAGTCGAAATAATTTCAAAATTAATTCAATAGGGCAACTCACATAGGAGTTATTGCTAATTCGCTATATGAAGAAAAAGTGAATTTTTTTAATGTTGTCTCAAGACATTGTGTTTAAACCTTTTCCAATTTCTTTTACCCACAATCTTTCGCTCCCAAAAATTTACCACCCCTAAAAATTTGCCACCTCTCAACACTTGTCGCTCCCCCAAATTTGCCACACTCCTAAAATTTGCCGCTCCCCAAAAATTCCCCCCTCCCCCCTCCCCGCAAATTTGCAGCCTACTTAGCCTATCCACAAATCCGCCCCCATGGCCAAAGCCCTATCGGAAATCCTTTGAAGAATCAAGTAGACCACTGTAACCTCTAATAACCACCCACATCTTAGATGAAAGATGATTTCATCGATAACGTTATCGCCAGTGGCGTCTTGCGGCATCCAAACGGTGCCGCGAAACTGTCGCAGGCCTGACCTTTCCAATCGACACGGTTTCCGCGATTTCTCGAACCGCGTTTCTAGACGACATCCGATGTCTGCGTTCCTCCCCCGCTTCCCCCGACCCCTTTGGCCAGAATCTTCGCAGCCCCGCGCTCGACGTGTATCTAAGAGAAGGATCGCGGGCGCCTCGACGATTGTCAGGGAATTTCTCCCATTCTGCGAGCACGCGGACGCTTCCCAGCGCCGGAGGGGGGGACTCGGCCGCGGGTTCTCTAAATAAGGGGCTGCCGGCGGTGTTGTAAGGAAATAATCGATGGATCGGATAATTTATTCTGGCCGATGCTCTCGCTCGCATTTAAATGGAAAACGCAGGGGGGGACGGCCTCCGCGAGTCTCCGCGGCGATTTCGATCTTGGCTAAAATCGAGCGGATCGAGCGGGGACGTCGCTCGAGATGACCGATCGATGGGGGGCTGCGATAAAAACGGAAAACGGAGGGACAGGTTTCGGTCGAGATATACGGTTAATCAACTCTGCACGACACCACGGTATTTTACTCTGTTGAGGGTCGTTTCTCTTGCTGGTCTTTGGGACCACTATAAAACATTCAATATGCTTGATCAGTCATTTTCTAATTTGTCGATGGCTCAGTGCGCAAATATTTTATGTCCATTTGTAGCGTTTTCGAGAAAAATAGGTTTAAACGTGCAGTGGCACGTAAGATTTAGTAACGAAAATATTATTTTCAGACAAATTTATGAAGTAGATATTCATGTGATTTTTATACAGCACACAGAAACAGTCAAGAACTATTTCTTTAATCGGAAAACTCAAATTTCACAAAAAGTGGACATACAATATTTGTGCACTAAGCCATCGATATATTCTTCCCATGTGGAGGACGAGTTTAGTTCGTTACTCTTTCAAGGCTCTGCTTAAATTCTCAGGAATCTTCCTTTTGATTAATAAATTTAATATTCAGACCTCAGCAATCGTTAATGTCGCTACGTACAAGCCCACCCCGTTCCCCAACATTAAGAGTTATTACACTTCGAGAAGAGTGCAGAACGCTTGTACAAGCTACAGGTACAAGCCTCCTCCGAGGACAAGCTTTTGGAGGTGACGGTACGATCTCCCGGCGATCCTCGATTAACTTGTAATTCCCGGCTGATTCCCGGCGATAGCCCCCGTCCAGGGGACACCCGATCTCTCGTTAAAAATTCCATCGACGCCGCTCGGATTTCCCCGAATCATCGCGTCCCGCGTCCCAGTAATTTACCAACTTGCATTACGCGCTCGGGCCCCGTCTCCGTCGGAGAGGAGCGCGCGGGAGAGAGAAAGAGAGAGAAGGCGAGCGAGGAGGGGACAAGTTATCGGTGGCGGCCGATCGATAAATTACAGTCAAGCATACGAAAGGCAGGCGGGATGAGGAGGCGATGCGTGTTCCCGATCGCGCGGCGTATCTGCCACCGTCGCGCGGTAATAACTTCGCGGACGTTTATTCGCGACAGCGATGGATTCGTATCGCGCAAATTATCAGTGATAAATTGAGTCACGATCGACGATCGATGAGAGTGGGAGGAGAAAGCGGAAGAGTCGAAGAGGCTGGGTGACCCACGGGGTCCTCTCCGAAGGGTACTCGAACCCCTGCGGCGTCCAAACAGCCGAATCTGTCGCCGCAAAAGAGGAGGACCCCTCCTCTGCCCTCCAAGGGTCCCCTAATAACACGTTGCCTGCGTAGCCCGACCAATATATTAATTACCGCTCAATATATTAATTACTGACCCTGTAATCACGCCTGTGCGCGCCGTACCATCTCGACACGGAGCGTTTGCGCGCGGTCACGCAGCGCTCGGCGGGTCCTCTACGCTTTTTCGACCGTACTCTGTCTTCCTCTTTGCGCATACTGCTTAGTTCTTCCTCCTTGCCTCCTTCGTAGCTTTCTTCTCCTTCTTCGTGGTTACGGCGTCTTCATTCTGAACGGAGCACCGTGCAAGAGTAATTTGGGGTGGGTCGTATGCGCGAAAGGCTGCGAGACCAATCGACGGATCACGAAGATCGTTATGGGGACGAACGATTCTATCAGTTTCGTTACGTGGGTCGTGGAACATTGCTTTAGTCTGTAGTATCTGCTTTGGATATGTTCGAAATTGCGATTGAGATTTGCTTTGTATGAGAAGTGAAAATATATTGATTTTTAAAGGGATGGCGAATATTTGAAAACAATTTCTTTTTTGCTAGAAAATTTCTTATAGAAATGTTAATTACAAAAAGGGTTTCCAATATTTTGCAGAAATGGGTACTTCCCTAGTATGTAGATAACAAAACATTTTGCGTTTTTATTCTACTTAGGTCCAACGGTGTGGACGTGAAAAATTCCACCGCGAAATGACTCAAATATGATTTCAATCGCTTCGCATTTCTGTCATAACCCGACAATATTCTGCTTTAAATAGAAAGACAATCAGCTCTAAGTCTTCGTAATTTCGCGATCACCAATACCATTATATACTTTACCTACGTCCATCAACCGCATATCCCCCGCAACCCCTATAACTCTCTCGCCTAGCCGCGCAAGAAAGAGCCACGTTTCCGCGATGGGAATCCGATCCATCGGCCTGCCGACAAGAAGATTCCTCGGAATCGATCCTCCGACCTCCGCGTGTGTTTTGTTAATGTCAATTAAAATGCGTCCGCCTGCGAGCGGCGCAAAATCGCCTATTCGCGTTGGACTGGCCGAGCTGTAAAACGCAAAATGGCTCGTAACAATCTCGCGAGGCTGCATTCTCTCCCCCTTGAAATCTGGCTGGTGCGCGTTTCGTGCTGGAAGACGCCACGGTCTCTTTCCCTTTCTTCCTTAACGACATGCTTATCCGCGAGAGGGTCCAGGGGAACTTATTACACGCTCGTAAGGATCTCGCACGTAGGATGAAGCCAGGGTGCCCGCCACCGTCCGCCACGACGCTTTTTCTCCCATTAGTCAGGCTCGACGGCCGACGACAGCAGGATAATGCACGCCCCAAACGGACACCCACGCAATCAGGTGCACGCGCGCGCGGAGGATAACGATTTCAAGCGCGCTTCTTCTGGAACCTGCGAGGAAACAGAGGACGGTGTCGTCGTTATCTTCGACAGCGGCTAATTTGCCATTTCCGTTGGGATACGTTGAAGAGGAACACGGAGAATCAAGGAAGCTTCTCACGAGGAGCAGGAAGAGGGAGATTTCTGTGAACGTGTAGGAGGATATTGTAACATTCTCAAAATTGGAATGTAGCTGAGAACGAAGAAATTATATTTGTTTATAATTTTTATCTCGAATAGTAATGATTGGATAAACAAAATGTACCTACAAAAAATGTGTGTCGTGACGAGCTTTACAACAGTATATTTTTTAAATCCCAGTTTAACATCATTTAATCTTCCAATCTTTCTTAGCGTTGGGACAATACTTTTTCGCATTTTCTAACGCTAAGGCCGGGCTAGAGATATATTGACCGGTGAGTTTCTTGAGGCGTATTCTCCCACCATACCGGTTACCTGCGTCGGTGCTCCTTTTCTCAACGTTTCCTGACTCGCTCTTGTTTCATCTCGCTCTCGCCATCGCGGAACAAGAGTGAGCCAGAAGTGGTGGGGATAGCGCCAAGCTCCTGACGTATAGGCCAAACCGAGTTCTTAGCGTATAAATACATACATCAGAATAGGTGTGCGTTAGCTCCGAAAAAATTCAGTAGTTTGATTGGTCAGAACATTGATTCCTTCTCGATAGCTTCATCTCGTATTGGTTTACGCATAGCTTCGTAACGCACACAACTATTACGCTAAGAATAAATAACAGCGACACGGCTACGTTCAAGCGGAGCTGAGAAGCGATCCCCTTACCCCACCATACCCTTCGGGCTTAGAGCATATACAATTGGAGGTCTCACTGCCTTATGTGTCCTGTCCTCGAAACTGTCGCCAACATCACGCGAGAGAGAAAGACATGTGCGAACTGGTGCGAGAGAGAGAAGTATAGAATCCCAATCGACCATAATGCGCGTGCGCCGGTATTGTGCGACATATCGATTACGGTCGATTAGGAATCTATACTTCTCTCGCTCGCACCAGTTCGCACATGTCTTTCTCTCTCACATGACATCGGCGCATGCGCATTACGGTCGATTGGGACTCTATACTTCTCTCGCTCGCAAATGTCTTTCTCCCTCGCACCATGTTGGCGACAGTTTCAAGCTTTCAATGAGACCTCCATGCGAGACCACCTCTATACGCTCTAAGCCTTCGGGGGCCACGCAACTCCAACTGACAAATCCACGATCGTCAGATGGTGGTGGCTGATTTCTCCTCGATCGCTGTTCTCAAAAACGAATTCACCGGCCAATATATCTGGCTCCGACCTTAGTTCCCTTTTTGCACACGATCCTTCAATATTATGCTCCAGTTTATAATTCCACGATCTTCTTAAAACACTAAAGGCGCTAATAACTGTGGTTCACCCTGTGCACACTACTGATTGCGAATAATTCACCAGAAGGAATTCCCGAAACGTACAAGCGCTCTTTCCAGCGAGATCCTTCGGCTCAGATATGAAAGCGGATCGCGAGGAAAACAGAGTTGAACGGCGAAATCGTGAAACGCGCGATTCGAGGGCCTCGCATACCTCCGCGGGTCTTCCGATGGAACGATACCGCGGTGGAATTCAAATGAGACGCCCTATAGATTCAACGTGGCGCATTCCACGGCTGACGTCGACCCGCGCAGCCAGAAATCGGCTTTCGGGGGCAGCGAGCGCGAACGGCGACGGGGGGACGTCGCCGCGGCGCGCGCGTCGGGCTTCCGCGTCATCGCGCGGAGGTCTTATTAAATCAAAGGTGGCGATTCGAGCGCACGATAAGGGCGTACCTGTCGACAGGTGGATTCGTTTCTCGTTCGAACGTTACGGGAGCCGAGGCGCCGATCGTGGCGATAGCGAGTTGCTTTAAAAAGCACCGAGGACGTCACGAGTGTCACGCACGCTGCCTCTCGCCGCTGCTTGTGAACTATGAGTGATCAACACGAACGATACCGCGGGGACGATGTGATTAACAAGCCCGGGGAGAAATTATGGTTCGATCGTGTCGTCGATAGTTTCAACCCGCTGGCCGGCATCGCGGCTGATATATGGCCACGTGGGCCTGCGCGCTCGCCACGCGAAACAATGGGCCTGCTGAATTAACGTCTAACGAAGAGACGACCGTGATAGAGGAACTTCGAAACTTACAAGGCGCTTCTACGAGCTTTATTCAGCTTTAGCCAGAATATTGTGTTGTGGGGACAGAGGGCCGAAGGGGTGGCTGCTCAAATTCTTTCTCGAGCTTTGAGGGATTTGGGGATACTCTTATAAAAGTCTCACCGAGTCGCAGAGTTGTCGGCATAGTTGCTCGCGTAGCACACGCTCCCCGTAACATTTTCCACCTACGTCCACGTGTTGCAACGAGTGGCTGGCATCGGGAATGTGGCATGGTTCTTCCACGTTTCATACGTCGAGACGATCGACGCGACAAAAGAATCTCGCCGACGTATTGCGTCGAGATCGGAATGCTGGTGGAGGCGTCATGACCGATTGCGATCGTTTCGCGCCACGTCGCAGATTCTCGATACATTTAAATCGCCTCGTTTGCCGGCTGCCCCGTGTGCCACGAGCGGGCTCCTCTCGGCCACTCTTTTTCATCCCTTTCTCCTATCCTCCTTTTTCTGCACCTCCCGAGCCGTCTGATCTCCCTCTTGACGAAGATGACTCCTCGGCCTCGCCGGGGCGACTCGGGGACCACCGATGTTGCTCGACTCCCCAAACCGATTTCGAAGGCGGATATGACGGACTGAAAGGGAACGAAACGGGGCGGTGGTGTGGAAGTGACAGGATAAATTTCCACGGGATCGGTGAAGTGCTCGTAAAGTGACAGCGAGACGATGAAATTCGAAACAATAAATTGAACCTGTCGGTCTGCTACGTCGGTAGCCGGTCGCTAAGTTTGATCGCCCATGATAACGGTCACTTTATAACGAAGTCAAGTTTTTGTAATTACATTGCTTTCGCGCAAAAGTGATATACAGGAGTTTTAGGGCGCGATAAATAACGCGCGAGACGTGTGAGAAAGTTGTTGCCATGAATAACTTAAAAACTGGTTGGATTTTATTGATGAAGCGGTTGTTATCATCGTCGCTTTATAGAGTAGCTACCAAAGAACTTGCACACCCTTAATAAGATTCTTTTAAATGTTATCGAATTCAAGTTAAATTACCTTGGCGCAGAACTTTTAGGAGAACTTCTGATCCGCTCCGTGAGAAACTCCTCGAATGCCTCTAAAATTAGAAAACCACACGCATTCTTGCACGATACAGGAGCAGGGTCAAATCAAGCTGAGGATTGCTGGTCTCAGCGATTGAAGCCGCCCACGAGAAACCATTAATTATGCCGAATGAATCTCGCAGCCAGTAATTACCGGTAGCCAGTCCCGATTTATGGCAGCGGCTGCAACAACGACGCCGATCGATCGATTGTTTGCCGCGCAAAGCCGAGTGTGGATTATGCGGAGAACCGATTACGAGACACTATCGGGAACGCGACATACTTTAAATCATACTGTCAATATTACACGATGTATTCACAGTGACAATGTACACCGTAGCTCGCAAATTACCGTCGAGGTTTGCGTCTACGTCGACGCTTTCTTAGAGATAACATTCTGGTGCTGTACTCCACTTTCAAACTTAGCAACAAGGGGGTAGAACTGTCATAAAATAGGAGATAATTAATTCCCTCACACTTATCTACACTTCCCAACATGAAGAATCCACTTGCTACCCGAAAGATGATAGACGATGGCGGACAGTACCAAGAAGCAGTTGATCCTGATCCTCGCAAAGTACCTGCAAGCGAGCTACAAGAAAGAAGGCGCGTGTGCCCCCCTAATAATTAAATTGATCAGCAAGGATTCGCTCGCGGCTCGGTTGCCTCGCGATGTTCACACGCGATCCAAGGTGCTCTGCCCCAGATATCTCGTCGGCGTAACGACGTTAGAAGTCCTGGGCTAAGCGGCGGAGAGGGCGCAGGAGCGAGGACGAGTCGTGATCCAGCGCGCGAACCGACGGAGGACGGTGGGATCTTTTGCTTTCTAATCATCCTCAAGGTTAAAACCCTTGCTGAACCTGCCGGCTCCCGCACGACGTGGGTTAAAGCCTCTCGTCCATCTCCCTCTCTCCCCCTCCCCTCTCCCTCTCGCCCTGCCTCCTGTATTATATACACGGTCGTATAAGGGTACGACCTTAGCCGCGGGAATAAGACGTCGTCGACCTGCTCTCCAGGCCCCGCGATTGTCTCTGTCGGCCGAGTAGCGAGGATATTTCTATACCGTTAAGCGATTGGAACGCCTCGCTCCATTGTCTCGGTGATCCCCGGCTGTGTGCACGTATACACACGTGCACACCGGCGAGGAGCCGCGATCGCGGCGGAGCGGAGGACTCTCCTCCACTCTTCTTTTATGGGTTAATTACCATCGGCCGATGGACTCCGCGCATGCACGTCGCAACGGCAACGAGGATCGATCTATGAGAGAATCTTGAACCCGAACAGCCGCGATGAGGCAACGCCGTCGAGACAGGGGGATTCGATTCCACCGAACGATGGGAATCCGTGATAAACCGTCGTCCACTCATTTTCCGAAGGCGTTATTAGAATCCTCCGATTTGCTCGTCTGTGCTCTCGCCTGGGTATACGGATAGAAGAGAACTTCATTGAGAATAATTGGATGCTGCGGCATGCCCTGCAGAAGTAAATGGGATTATGGGCAAATGGAATTGTAGGGGGTGTCGTACAGTGGCGGATTTAAGGGAAAAGGCTCAGGCGACATACGTATCGAGGGGCCATTTTTGGGGGAAAATTAAGAGGTACTTTGTTTACTAAAAGCGAGCTAAGTGTAATAGTGCAGATAAAAGATTGTCGTGTTTGGATAACATCATAATATTCTTTTTTAAAGATTGGACCCTGGGGGAGGAGGGTATCTGGACTGAGTGAGAAGTAGTTGTCTCGTTGTCAGTGAGATTTTCCTCGAGCTTATCAATTTCAAATGTGTGTCAAAGATGTTCTTCGAGCAGAAAGATGAAAATCGGTGAATTGAAGAGTTAATCGTTATCTAATTGCTTCACAAGCCCCCTTAATCTGTCTCACGGGCCTCGTACATCGCGCGATGCATCAGATGCATCGTCCCCTGTTCCTTGTGACGCGTAGAACCACCCAGGTAGCCGAGTGTAAGCAATCCTCGACACGGCGCGCGGAGTGAATAGGTGAGAACGAATCCAACGAATATGTCCGTCGTGTTACGACAAAGACCACGGGCCGCGCGCTATCTGTGTTTCGCGCGAGCGCGAGATAAGTAAGTGCTTTAATTTATTCGAAACACCTCGGTTATTAATCGTCCGCTCCGACGGACTCGCCGTGTCTCCCTTCCTCGCTCTGCTTCCCTTCTCTTCCTTCATCTTTCCCGCCCTCCTCCTCCTCCTTTTATTTCCTGCTCCTCTACTCGCGCCTTTTCCCTCGCCTACCATCTTCACACTCTCTTATTCAAACTTCTGTTTCACAGTGACCACTTGCACGTTTCCCACCGTCACAGGTGTTTTTCAATAAATCCCACAGAATGAAGGATCCCCAAAAGAAAATCAAGGGTTGGAAGTTGAAAGACTGATCTTCCTGCTCCTCTCTTCTGTTTCACGCATCCTTCATTTACCTTTTCCCCGCTTTTCCACTTTACATGCATTCCCCCAAAATAATCATGGGTTTAGTTGGAAGTTGAATGTTGAAAGACAAATCTCCCTGCTCCTGTTTCCTGCTTCCTGCATCCTTCACATACTCATTTCCCTCGTTTCCATTTCCCTCGGTTCCATCATCCTCCCTCCCCACGTCCAAGGGTGTCAAAGCGAGTACCAACGTTCGATCGTCAGGCAGAGGAGCAGGCTTTAAGACGCTTGTCCCCCGATCGTACGTGTGTCCGTGCGTCCACCGCGAATATAACCGGGATCTGGTTGCATACGTGCATGCGCGGGGTAGTTATATATGCATATAAATACGTGGGTACAAATAACGAACACGCGGCCGTGTCTCGGGCCGGAGAGCTCGTCGGAGGTGCGCGCCAGAGGAGCTGAACCAGAGAAATGTTTTAAGCGAGCCACTCACGGCGCCCACGCTCGTCCGCGGCAACAGACGCGCCGACACGCGCGCGCACACGCCGGCCCCTTATTTCAACCATAAATTAATGTTCTGTCTTCCGCGGATGCATAATTGTGCGCGAGCCGCGCGCTAGCCGCCCCGACTTTTCGTGTTCGCGGCGCGCACTGCCTCGGAATACCGCCGGATGGGACACAGCCGCCAGGACGAGGACCACGGGGCCTGCTGATATCCCCGGCAATGACACGTAACGAGCCTTCTAATGGCTTCGCAAACACGCCGCGTAATCAACGCGTGCACGCCAGTGGGATCCACCGTCGCCCCACAGTGGGGCAAACTGCACTTTTCTCTGTCAAAATCATAGAAATTTTAATAGAAATAAGACGTAGAGATGAATTTTTTCTTATAAGGAGAAAATATTGAAACAGTATAGCAAGTGAGCTTTCACTCTGAAAATCTGTCAAAGAAGTCGACGAAAAACTTTTACTACACATTATAAATTTACGGCATCTTTCTCCTATTTATCCTCCTATTACTGTAATTCTCTTCCTTTGGAAATTCGTTCTCTGTCCTCTATCCCCGCTTTTAAATGTGCTGTTCGTTTATTCTTGTCCAGTATGCGTAACTCCTCTTGTCTTTTGGTCTCTCTCTCTCTCTCTCTCTCTTTTGCTTTTCTATTGCTTCGCTAACTTTATTTCCGATAATTAATGTTTTGGGATTAGGTTGTAATAAGGCAGTTGTGCTGAACCTCGCCCATTTATCACTTAATTTATGTAATTTCTGGTAAATAAAAACGAATTATTATTATTATAACGGAAACACCGCAATTTTCTTCGAAAATGTCAAATTTGACATGGATTTCCAAGGTCAAAACTTGTTTGTCACACTCTTTCGATAATTTCCCCTTATTCTGCAACATCTTAGCTTTACCTTCGAACAAGATTCATCCCTCTATCTTATTTCTCTCAAAAGTTCTACGATTTTGACAACAAAAAAGTGCAGTTTCCCCGATACTATGGCCAAACGCGTGCGGAATTGGAATGAAAGTAGAATTCTTCGGGATCGTGCTTTCAGTCCCCTCTGAATAGGTTTAGATGTACATGCGTACTAGGTTTACTATCGAAGCGTTCGGAAGTGTCATTGCCGGACGAGACAACGATGGATAAATTATCACGTCTGGTAAGAAGGTGCAATAAAAATCGTTCCACGAACCTGGCGCGACTGGCGATGAAAATTTATCACCGGGGAGGGACAGGAAGTGGTCGCGTTTGGGATTCTTGAATTCACGACGGCGAATAAAGCCCAGACGGGACGGAGCATCGCTTCTCGTTCCGTTCGTCGAACGACAAACGCGAATCGGGATGGCACTCACGTCCCCTGCATTTACATTCAGGCCTATTGTCTCCGTCCCTCTTGTCTGCCTCTCTTCCTTCAGCGAGCAAAGGCCTTCGCTCTTGAACTCTCCCCGATTCGCTTTCAAACGTTATTTTTGTACGCGCCTGTTGTCAACGCCGCCGCCGTCTAAGGTTGCCCCGATTCGTACGAGCCCGAGGATCGCCGATTAACAGCCATTACGTATGCAAAGTGGAAGGAAAACAGCGGCTGACGCCATCGCGCTGAACTTTAATTTACAGTCCGTATCGTGCACGCGCATACTACTCGCAACGGAGTATTATAGATCCCCGAGTAGCGAGCACAGCTATCAGCTGAGAAATAATACCAGCTTCAATTATCGGGACTTCCTTCCTCGCCCCGAATTCCTCAAGAAGCATCGGCACCCAAATCCATTCTCGTGACACGCTACGTGAACCGCGTCCACAACGAATTTCCTCGTCGATTGAAAGGCAAGGAGGGAAATTCACCTCGGAGCCGACATCCGCGTCGACGTGGACACACGGCGCGCCACCCCCGCGCGTACCTGCTCGCGTTATTGTCACCCGGGACCGAGAATATCATCGCGTACGCGGCCACGGCGTATGCAAAAGCGGTCGCGCGATAAAATCACGATCTCTCGTCCCCCGTGTACGCGACCGAGTGACAGGTCGGCTTCGTCACCGCGGGACCCGCGAGAGATAAAAGCTGGAGCGCATAACAAGGTGGCTGGGAAACCGCGGCGACCCGCGTCCACCGCATGTTCTCGTGTATCTTCGTGTCATACCTATTCGAGCGGCCGCGATACAATTATCCCGAGCGAGCACTCCACTCGCTCTGCTATCTTGGTCGAGTGGGTGCTCGAGATGACGGAGCGGGTGACCGAGGCGGAATCCAGATGAAAGTAACGACGTTGATGTAAGGAGTAATCGCTTCAACGTCACATTGGAAGTCGATGGGAAAGAGGACTGGAAGATTCGCGGGTTCCAGAGTGAAAGGCACCTATGGCTTCGGATTTGAAGAAAGTAGACAGAGCTTCTGGAGATTTTCCTGAAATAGGGGTGGTGAGGGTGTTTTCCTAGAGAAAGGAGGGTGGATTCTTGGGAACTCCTAATGCTTAACGAGGACGAGTACTTTAGTACAGTTATAGAGAGCATTTCGCGTTAAATGCACGCTTCTATTTCATCACCGTAATTCAATCTCTTCTGTCATGTTTTTATTATTCATTAAACTATTTTATTTAGTTTCGATTCTTTGTATGTTTGTTTGATTCAAATCTAGAAATTCAATTTTATCCCACTTCCACCAATATAATAGACTTGAAACTTTGCAGGCGTACATAGTTATGATGACTATACAAATTTTATAAACAAAAACTTCCCCCCTCGAGGGTGAAACATTGCATCCCCTACAATTTCAACGCATAATCACGAATTCGATCGACTTGAAATTAGCCTCTCCCGTTCTTCTGGAAAAACGAAAAAATGTCGCTGTTTAACTTAAAAAGATAATTCTATATTTTTTACTGTACACTGCGACCAGGAATTCAGGCACCTAGATCAACAGAAGTATCGGAAAACAAACGACAGAAATCCACGATTGAGTATTCCGCAGGAATTCGATCAGGGTCAGACATCGCAGGATTCCCCAGAGCGTAGATTCGCGAGCTGAAGGCGATTTTGATAGGCGGAGCACGTCGGATGTCACCATCGCGAGGCGACCTCAGGCGAGCGCATCAGGGCCGCTCGCGAAGAACGCACCGTGGTTTGTGGCTCGCTTTTAAAGTGTCGAATTAGCGTTCCGTTCGACTTAATATCGGTTGCCGGTTTCGATCGCGGTGGACCCGATCACCAAGGTCGATCGGAATGTGCGCCCGGCGCGCCGACCGCTGGATCGTCGATCATCAAAACATTGCTCAACAGGAGTAGGTTCGCTGGATTAAACGTAAGAGGATTGTCGCCCCGGGCTAAAAATCGTGCAGCATTCGCAAAGATGTCGTGGATGTTACGTAGTAGAATGTGACGATGAGGAAACTGCAAATTCAATCACGATTGCTGTTCTCAAAGTGTGTTTTCCCCGATGGTAGACAGAGAAGATTGAATATTTATATCTGATTTTCGAACTTTGTGTTAAAATCTCTCTTGAAACTTTCGTGAAGCTCCTTTGAAATCGGCAAGAGACTGTCGCGAGCTTTCGTGGGATCTGCGACATGTTTCTTGAAATAGTTCCTTTGTCCCAGCACAGACGCCTGTGCGTGGAAGGCGAGGCGAGGAGGCCTTGAATTTTGAAGAATTATGCGAATCGAGTCGCCGGTTCTTGAACGGCAGGGTTATTAGCCACGGTATTATCGACGCGCACCGAAATCCAACGAGTGCTCCGTCTTCTTTTTCGAGCTATAAATCAAGAGGCGTGTTAATGACGCTGGTGTCGGCGATTGATGCACGGAGAGCCGAGGGAATTGCGGAAAATAAACGACACCGTAATGTGTAAAGCGTAATTAAGAAAGCGCATTGATCTGTGCGGGACCGAAGAGCCTAAACTCTCGACTTCTTCCGATTAAACGATCGGCAAGAGACTTTTACTCCTTGTTCCTCTTTCCCTTTAGTTCGTAAAATACAAGATACGTACCGCGATTATTTGCGAAAAGTAGAGGAAAAATAGCGGAAAGTTTCCAAGTAGAACGAGCAGGAAAATATGATTCGAAGTACGATTTATATTCCAGCCTTCGATGCCATCCGATTTTTCCAGGAAGTGCGCACTTTTCCTCCGTCTCCCATGAAAGCTCAATTTATTCCCAGCAGAAGAGTCACGTTTATTACATCGTAATATTCCCGCCTGACAAGCAAATAATGGATCTTCCCTCTAACTATGTTTCCAAGATCGACTCGTACCACTTTCCTGACACGCAGGCCTGATTCACTACTCGATCGAGCGAACACGCGTGTCCAGTCGATCGTTGACATCGAACGGGGGGGGATCGTTCGATCTTTTGCACTCGTTATTCCCATTCGCCTGACAGTCTGTCGGCTCGAAATTGCGTTTGTCGCTCTCCAGAGAAACGCATTCTGCTCGCGAATAATATACCTAAGTCCAGTAGACTCTGCGGTATCATTCAAAGATTTAAATAATGTTTTAACCTAATCCACTGTGTCACGTCAATTTGGCCACGGTTTGGCTACTGCTACGTACTTCCGTCAACTATCCAGAGTTCAGATCCGTCGGGTGCGAGGACCTCGTAACCCCTTTCTTCCGTTCCTCTTCCTCATACCGAGATCGGTGACCAGCAAGAGTAGCTGAGTGGTATGAACCCACCAGCCAGAGGTCCTTGTAGGGCACAATCTTTGAACCGACCCTCTGTTGCATCTCCAGCCCCCATTCGGTGAGTCTTAATTTTCTCCAATTACGTGCGCCTACGATTCGCCATTAACATGCGCATACGAGCGGGGAATTGTAATACGCTTATTACGGGACGAACGGCTCGAGATGCGAATCATCAGTGGCGGGAGACTCGCCTCGCGCGCATCCGTGCGCCTTCCTTTCGTCCCTGGATCCTCATCATCTGGAGGACTAATTCTTAACTGTTCATCGGGGGAAATTTATGGATAATGCTGTGTCCACGAGCGTTGGAGAGTGCTGGAAGAATAGTGAGATAAATCAAGTGCAGCGTGCATCATGCCCAGTCACCGAGATCCTGGAAACAGAAAATTTATTAATCCTGTAATCTGGCGAGCTGGTAATTCAGCAAAGTAGAATTTTCCAAGTGCAGTAGAGTTTCCCAACTACTGAAGAGAGAAGTAGCTCATTCGTTGCGAAGTTCGAAAGGAAACACTCCTGAACAGGTGTCCACAGGAAGGTGCAGTGGATGTCTGATTGGAGCGAGCCGTTTAGCGCGAGAGAGTCCTGAGAGCGGCCGAGCGACCCTGAGATTTCGATCCTATCTCAGGCGATCCTCGATCGAAGGACATCTCGGTTGACCGAGTTGGAAAACAATGCACCGAGGAGGACGGGGGATAGACAAGACCGCGTATTGCAAATTATCCTGGGTGTAATTACCCGGCGAAACGACGATGCTTCTGATAGGCAAACGGGGAACAGCGTGCTCGACGATCGATGTCAGGTATCGAACGGTACAGAGGCGATTATGGAAACGTCCACGTCCGTTCTGAGTGCTGAGAACTCGGACACCTCGTTGACTCGAGCTTTAAAGGCTATTAAAGCTAGCTGGTGGTAGAAGTAGCCTTAGCTGCGTTATAAAAGTCTCTTTCTGTATGAAATGTTGTATGAAAAATTAAGGGGCATCTCTGGCAAAGTTCTTCAAAAGAACTAGGCTAGAATGTACAGTGGTATCTTAATCCCCTATATAGAGCACCTTGGACTATTTTCAAATTTCTGTTAAGGTGCTTGCAAAATGAAAGAAATTGATTCTGTGGTAATTTGATATTTCGTGACACTCACTCACACAGGTTTGTGACGGGATAATGACAGAATATTATTTTTGACGAGATACATCAGCTCGAAGAAAGCAGTGAAAAATGGTCTCGCTTTCTTTCACGGTCCGTTACACGATATTTTATTCGAGGAAGAAGAGGGTGAGGAATGACCGCGTGTCACGTATGTCGCGTGTGTCACCTACGGCGTCCAAGTTCTCCGTCGCCACCCGGTCATTATCTCCCTTGGATGATTACAATTATTATTCCGATCGGCCAATAATCATGTCCCGTACGTCGTAACCATTCGACTGCGATCCACGAGCACGTAGAACGCTCGTCCCGCTGTTTTTCACGCTTTGTGATACTGGAGAGACCCCAGCGTCTTCCCCTAGATTCGATCACCCGTTCTTTATAATCTCAACGGGGAAGACGTGAAATTCCAGTGACGCTGAGATAACTCCGAAGTCTAAGAACCATCAATCCTCCAGTATTCGAAGAATTCAAGTTCCAACCATCGATTAGTCCTCTGTTCATTATTTAAATTATATTTCAATTAGCACGTCCCTGTGCGCCAAGCAATTCTTTTATCTCCACCTCCATGGGAACACAATCCTGCATGTCCCATCGCATCTGCACCCTGGTCCCCGCTCAAGTTACCATTATTAGGCAGATCAGGATTAACGGTGGCGTGCCGCGGGATCCTTTCGAGATTACTCGAAGAGGATTCCCCATTCTACTTTGTAAGACGAGCCCCGCGAGTACGCGCGATGACGCGCCGCCGCGATAGGACGCCGAGCGCGTCATGAGTCAGATATCCTGCAGGTCTCAGCGTGCCGGGTCAGGGGTCGATTGCATTTGCTCCTACCGCCCCCACCCTTCTTCCGTCCCCGCGGCCCGTGTGTCTCGGAGTCCTTGATATTAGAATGGCCCACGGGAACGCGCATCCAGTGACCGTTACATCGCTACACCACTCTGCGATCGTCTCGATCGTCTCCGCTGACAACATCGTTTTATAGTCATCCCGATAGCCTTCGATAGCCTTCGAGGGACTTTGCCGTGGTTTCCAGGCTTTTGACCGGATTGGTGTTCAATCTTCGTTGCCGATTAGATGATATCTAATCTCAATATATATTCTGTTGATATGCCTACAGGACTTGAGAGAAGCGTTAAGAGAAGTGTTAATAAAAAAATGGATAGAATAATCAACTTTGGCAGCAATTACATGCAGTGACATCAGCGAGGTAAAGAGAACTACTAGAAGCAATCCAAGATCAAGGCGACGTTTCAAGGCATCAATCATTCCTCATTGGTTTAATAAACTAATCGCTAAGTTAGAGTACAGACATTTAACAGTCCTCCAAGGGTCACGGCTGCGAGTTCAAATCGACACGCGGAGGAAACAGCGTCGAGGCAGCGTGTTCGATTAAAATTGCAAATAGACGTCGTTGTAGTGTTTATTACCGTAATTAAAAAAACTGCCTCCATTCATCACTTGTCATTTATTGGACCGGTAATGTCGATCTTACGAGCACTGGACGCTGTTTCCGCGAATTCCACTTGCCCCTTGGATCACCTCGTTTAACACTAGCATCTACGTGGAGGACGTGACGTTTGTTGAATAAAGAATGCAGCCCATGGGCACGACTGAATTCAGAGTTAACAAGATCGTCTAACAGTCCCACCTTGAACCTAGGATCGTTTCTTCTCGCGCTCCCGTGTCCTTGGATCTCTGCTCCGCGACTCTTTAACGTCGTTCGCCAGTTACTTTGCATTTCGCGGATGCTCAAGGACGCCGTCGCGATCCAACTGGGATCGATCGCTTTTCCCGATCCTTATCGCGGCTCGCTGACTTTTGCACCTCGCCTCGCGATCGAAGTCCGTGAACGGCCGCGAGGAGCCTTTCTTTCCTCGGCGATATCGTAGCAATAGGTTTTGTAATTCCTATGTGTTCGGGAGCAAGGGAAAAAGGGGGCTTCGGGTGGTGGGACTGGAACCTACGAGCTTCGGGTCCCCCAACGCCGATACCATGGTATCGATACTTGTAGCAGTTACTTGGATCGAAATAGAAGTATCGATAATACTCGGGGGGAAAGTATCGATACCTTTAAATATTGGCATCGAATAGATTCCCATATCATACTTTGCGGTCTGGCACGATGTCCCGTCTTCTTCTTTTCTCTTACTAATTTTCTTATACTAATTTAAGTCTAGGTTAAGTTATCGTTTTAGGTTAAGTTGAAGAACAGTTTCTGACTGAACTTCGCCTTTGCATTTGTCCTTGTTTACTTTCTCTCTTTGTTATCTGCTGTGTTTGCAATAAAGACGTTTAATAATAATAATAATTATTATTCTTCGGAAGAAAAACGACTTCTGCAGTATCCATGGTGCCTCGATTCCCGTAATCATTTACTTTCACACTGCCAACAACTCCAAAAGTAATATAAATTAACAGAAAGAAAATCATATTTTGTGTGGAAAGTTACGGTGTTTGTGGCTAAAAAAAACTCTTTATCCACTAGAAAAAACGCGGACCGACAATTCTTCTTCCTAGCCTCATTATTTTGACGTAATTAACCATTAAAAAAAAATTACTAGTTATACATTCGATTCGATTCAAGTACTTTTCTTTCAATACCTCATAAATATCGCAGGAGAATTATTGATACAAAAAATCTTCGAAAACTATCGATACTTTACTTTTACTAGTATCGAAACAACCCTACCTCCGAGGTCTCTCATTTCCTAATCCGACAATATTAATCGACACTGTTCATCCCACTCCATCCTCCCCCGTTTCTTCTTTTCCTGCCACCCCGTTAACTCGTGACCACCGTTCCATTCCTCCCATTCGTCGAGCCAGCCGCGGCACCGACGGAGCCGGCGCAGCTGACCCAAAATTATGCAAATGCAAACCGGTAGCCCATCACGTTCGCGACCTTGATTTCACGTGATCAATTTTTTTCCTCCGCCACCCGAACGAGCCACAGACAAGGTTCCTTAATTGGTCCCTTAATTGTGGGGCTGCGATTCGTTGGCATGATCCCCACATGGATGTTGTTGCCGGCGAAACTAGCAGATATGCAAGGTGCACAGTGACTTGGACTGACCAGCGCATCGCGACGTCCTCGATGATCCTTCTAACAGAGGGAAATAAAAGAATACACCCGCGTCATGGCTGCGAGCGATACGCGATCTTCGCTGTGCCGATTCTCAATCGATTAGTTCATAGGGAAAGTGTTTATTACTCATTAGCGGCGCTGAAAATAACGCGTGGATCGCGGGCGATCGTCGGGGAAGCCGTGAGTTCTCGCGATGACGGGCGGAGATGACGGGTGATGACGAGCCTTCAGCTCGCGCTGCTATTGCTATTAGCGATGTTGTCTCTAGGTGTCACTTTTTCAAAGTAGAAAGGGGACCCGGGGTACGACAGAAATGTCAAGCGAAGTAGCATACTGAAAAAAATAATTTCGTTCCCTGGGAATTTTAAAGTTTATCCATGCAGACACAATAAATTGCGCGCGAATGCGAGACGTCGGTGTCGGTCGTCAAGTTGGCCTTTTTGCATATTCAGTGATAGGTGGCCGGTTCACAGCTTGTTACAGATAAAAACAAACGACGGCGTTTGACGCCATTAGACAGCGATAAATCATTTACATCGTGCGGAGCGCGCAATTGGTCGCCACGAGGCATCCAGCGTTCCGCTTGCCGCTTAAAAAAAACAGCTGTTCTCCTCTTCTGACGTTTGTGGATTAAATTCCTGCCTTCTTTCTCGCCTTCGCTTCGTCCTTTTTTTTAGATAACTCGAAACCGTACCGTAAGCGCGCGTCGTTGCCGAGCTGTCATTTAAAAGTCAGCGCGCTGGCAACCTTTCCAACGGCGTGGGTTACGAAGAGCCGACTTAATGACAGCCCCGATCGCCAGTCGCTTTCAATCGGATCGTTTAATCATGGGAAGTGGTTCGATTCTAATTTGAGCGACTTTCACGCGTCACGGGGATTCCGCTAACGCGAGACGCCAGCTCCTTCTGGAGCATTAATAAACGTTACAGACAGTTTGATTAAACTCAAAGGTTAAACATACGCAAAAACAACCGCCCGAGCCTTCTCTCCGCTGAAAAGAACTGGCACTTGTTGACTCGCCTTTTTTAACACACTCTAAAGATCTGTACCGTGTCGGAGGATGATCGTAAATCTTCTCGTCACCGCTCCAACAGTATAAAACACTCGACCGAGGATATTTTCAAAATAATTACCAGCTAAGTGGGCATTAGCTCCGATTTACACCTAGTCATCGCACAATAAAATAAGCTCAGACGCTGAATCTACATTACACGCTTCGTAGAACGAAAAAGGGCCCAAAAATTCCACCACCGGCCACGTGGAACATCCAACAGCAGGGTGCCACGAAGTCTACCGCTTTCAAACTCGGAAAAAGGGACGATAATTCGATGAAATCAGGCCGACACGATGAAGCATCGTAATTGCGGCGATCGGCTTGCCCAAATAACAGTTTCGCCGAAGACACTACGCGAAACACGTTCTCATGGAATAATAAATGTTTCCTGCCGCGGCTGGATTAAGGGCAAACGGTACACCGACGGCTCGCGTGAACGTAATTTCAAAAATGTGTAATACACGGTTCTTAGAGGATAAACCCGAGAAATCCTCCGTGCCGGCCCGGAGCGTTACAAGCGTGGAATTTGCGAATTACACGAGAGAGGCACGGAGCCGCGTCCCCGGCGTGTATTTCGACCGGCGGCACGACCGCCGAGCCGGTTACGCAAAGAGGTGAAGGCGGGTTAGCGGATCGTCGTAGCCCTGCAGCCGCCGCAGACCCAGTTCTCATCTATTAATGCGCAATTACAGGCGAACAATGCGATTAAAGGCGCGTTCAAGCGGTTACCCGATGCCGGCCACCTTCCAACGGTTGGGTCCTCGATATCGAGCTTCCTCCTTTCTCGAAACAGTGGTGGCCTGCTGATTCCCTTCTTGGCTGGTCCGGGCAAATCTCTTCTGCTGCCTGAAGATGTTGCATTAACTGATTTGAGTGTAACTGTTTAACTGGTCAGTTAGAAGAGGACCTGTGGTCTTAAGCGAATTATGAACCACCGATTCCTGGACAGGGCCAGAAGCATTCAGGGAATATTGAACAGGAAAGCAAAAGCTTTCCCGAATTTCGGCTGGCATTAAGAGACAGACGTCAGAAAAACAAGGCTGCTGGTCTAATTGCCAATTCGCCTTCCACGAAAATGATGAAACGCACCTCGCTACTCTCTCTCTCTCTCTATCTCTCTCTCTCTCTCTCTCTCTCTCTCTCTCTCTCTCTCCCTCTCTCTCCCTGTCTCTCGGCCGGTGCAACACGTATCCAAAGATCACCCACATAATTGAGCGTAGCACTGAGTGACTCATCGATACCGGAACTTGGCGAAACCAGAGGCTGGTAGAACGCATTCAGTCACGTCCTTGAACCTTGCCTTCGCTCGCGTAGAATGCACACAGCGGAGTAATTGAACGAGCGCACCGATCGATCGTCGTCACACAGAAGACGGATCGCTGGATCGTTGCGCAAGAAACGGCGATCGGTCCACTGTCCATCCACGATCGACGCACTTGCTCGTGTTTCGTGGCCGTGAGAATTTCCGCTGGATTGATGCGCCCGTGTCTCCGCGAAACCAAACGAACAATAACGTCACGTTTATTGATCCATTCGTCAGCTCGGAAAGACCGCGTTTCTCTGTATCGAGTGGCTTGGTGTCTGACGCCCGAGGCTGCCAAGTAGATTTTGGACTGACAGTTTAGATTGTAATGGCTCTCTTCAAGTACTAGTGCCCTGAATGGGTTGCCTTCAACGTTGGTTAAATTAATCTACATACGTATCGTCAGCGAAGAAATTAAACGGAATGAAATTCCGTTTCACTGTGTTGCCTAAGTTCTGAGAAGGCCCTCCAACATGCTGAGTACGTTAGTCACTCGTACGATCTCTGGAATCTACGAGGAAAAGCTGGCGGGTAATAGGTAACGCTATCGAAGAATCTACAAGTCATCCGTCCCAAAAGTAAAAGCAAGTTCCTCGAAAGAGTTGCCAAAAGTAAAAGATGATTCTTCGAATCACAGGTTTCTACGAGTACACGTGGCACGTATCTCGAAACCTGGGAACTAGGTGATTGCAGTTTAATCGTTAGTAAAGGGGGTCAAGTAATAATGCTTCTGGGGAAGTCCAACAAGTTCCAAAAATTCGATGGTATCAAAAAGAGTAAGTGGCCTAACAGCGTGATCAATCTTTCTTCAGGGTTAGGACGGTTGGTAGGTGGATAATTCTATCCACAGAACCCATGGGGATCATTAAGGTGGTGTTACGCTGTTTATTCGCAGCATTCCAACGTGGATCGCTTTGACAAATGGAAAAAACCGTCCTACGAACGGCTCACAAATTGCTGCGCTCGCTGGACATCGTTAATTAGAGAGCATGACTCACGTTATCGAACGGACGCGGCGCCTCTAGTTGCTGATAGCCCCTGGGAACGACCCAGTACACTCGAGTTCCTCCCACGATTACTCAATCGAACCCTTTTCCTGGCTATTCAGAGAAAGAGCACGATGGGCGAGTTTAATAGACGCTGGAGCTCATTCTACACGTATACACGAACTTATGAGGAACAATCTCCAATCCAGAAAATTTGGTGGTAATTGAAAACGGAATTTCATTCTCATGCTTCACGAACAAAGTTGCAAGCCACTCCACGACGGAGGATAAAAAGTCTTCAAGAGGAATGTCAAACCCACCAAAGGTGCATCTGATGATCTCCCACGTCGTAAAAGTCGCAGTTTCACCAGACAGAAAAAAAAAGAGAAGATGTTAAAGAGTTGCTCCAGTACCGAAGCCGCTGTCGTCCACCAGCGCGCTTTCACCGTCGAATATTTTCGTCCGCGGATATATCCCTGCGAATAATTTCTACGCGGCGGTTCGTGGAAAAGTCGTGAAGCCGTGCTTCCACGGGGAAAACCGGAGCCTCGTGGCTTAATAGGGGGTCGAAGATGCTGGATACGGCGCGTTATGCCGAGTAATGAGAAAATCTTAATCACGCGCGTGACACGCGTGCCTACGTGCCTGCACATTATTCGCGCGTGTAATAATCCCAGCACGATTCACTCGCTTCGGAACGGGGCGAAACGCATCGCGCGCGGGGGACGCCTCTCGGCATCGACGCGTAGAACGAATCGCCGTCGACGCCGACTTCCATCGCCGCTGTGAGAAAGGCCAGCGTAAGCGATTAGGGGAACGGAGAGACGAGAAGGATCAACAATCACTGGGCGCTGAGAAAACACGTGGGAGATAGTTGATACTGGAAGCTCGAAATTTCTGCAAAACTGACGCCGAAGGCTGTATTAAGAAAAAGTGAGATATTAATAATGAAACGCGCCAGCAGCTGCGTCTCATAAATGAAGATGGTATCCCCGTGGTTTTAAGGTGTCAGAAAATCCATTTTACAAATTACTGTGTAAACGTGTCGAATGGGAAGTCGATTTTTATAAATTTAATGTTACAAAGTACGGTCGAACTGGATCCCACCTGTGGCCAGTGTACATCGTGACCCAGGGGCATGGAATTTAATGCAGTCCTCCGCCTGGAGTCTCTCACCTGCCAGCTGGCCCGAGGTGAAGGAATTTCGTGTCGAATGGGCCGCTGCCCCTACGGAATTCATAAATTCCAGGAAGGCACTTTGTGGTAAATGGAGCGAACTACGATCGCGATCGAGAAAAATGTTTAAGGGTAATTGCACCGATGGGGCCCGATTATTCGATAAATGATCGGTATCCGACACGTTGCTCGCGTCCTTAAACCAGTATGTACCTACACGACACATCACTCTCATCTACTCCATATTAAACTGCATCAACCCGACGCAACACAAATCCCGATACTCCTCAAGCCTCCAATTCTTCATCGTTTAATAGCAATTTGACATCGCCCTCCCCACAAGCCATCCCGCATCACGTAGCGATCAAAACAAATCGAAAATACAAGGGCCAAGCGACGCGCCACACGCCCCATCAACGCGAAGCGACCCAAGCGTCCGTGCGCAGTTCATCCCGGGAGCGTGAGCGCGCGGACGAGCGAGCGGCCCGACGTTCGATTCCTGACCCGATTTCGTGCGACCAGCCGGCATTTATCACTGTCACGAATATGTAGCTGATAAATCGCCGTTTAATCGCGACAGAATCCGACCGTCGGTGACATGTCGGACGGTCGGGAGAGAAAAATCACTCTCCCTCCCTGGGCCGCAAAGCGGATCGGGCAGGTACGTAAAAGGCCTCCGAGCGGGACTTTCCTCCGCGCTGGCAAAAAGCTGCTCCAGTTTACCATCCCCGTGCGCGGCGAGCAGCCACACGGCGAGGATAAACGGACGGGGCGGGACGCGCGCTCCGCGGCGGACGGCGCGTACAAATCTTCGCGCGGAACAACAAAAAAAAGAAGGAACGGCGCGACGGTTTTAGCCGGTGCGCGCGGAAATAAATCAGCGCGGCGCTTCTGCGAGTACTTTCCCGTGGCGTAGTCGACAGGCCCCGCGGTTACGCGCGAGGGGAGCGACAAAACGAGCCGCGGCGGGTTCGCGCCAAACAAGGTTTAATTGCCGGAGCATTGACATGCGCTCGCGGCTCCACGCAACCGCGCCTTTTGTCTTTGGCTTCGTGGAAGTTCCAGCGGGGCCCTCCCCCCTGCGGCTCGCAGAAAACGCGGCGTTTCGCAACCTCGCGGAAGCGGTCGACGCCGGGGCGTGTTGGGAAAGGGAGGGAAAGTCGGATTTTTAGACAATGAAGAGTCGACTTCGGGGGCTCTCGAGTCGTTTATTCAAGCTAAACGAGAGTATGGTAGGATGGTTCGCAGGTTTTATATTGTGGGGGGAAGGTTACTTGAGGGAGTCTTTGAGATAGGTAATTTCGTAGGAAGAGTTTGCTGTTCAAAAATATAGAAATAGCATCTAAAAGGAAGGGGGCGAATGTTGGATGGATTTAGGGGAGGATTGCATATATCGCACTACTTGAGATATTTTACGTTATAGGCATTTTGTATTTGGTACTAATTTTCTTATTATTTATTAATTATTGTGGAATCGTTTTAATCTATTTGACGAGGTTGGCGACAGATGTAGCACCTGCCACAGTCATCTGATTGCAAAAAGGAGAAAATTTTCTTAAAGTTAAATAATTAATGCTGGTAGGTACTGGACATAAAATTTTAATTTTACTTTTTATTTATAATACTATTTTCGTCGATGTAAAGAATAATATGACAAAATCTAAGGAAGAAACTTACTTTTTCTTTCAAACGCTATAAGTTCTTGAATTTTTCATTTTTTTTCTTTAAAGTGGACCAATCTCAGCGTAAACTATCTAACTTTAAGAAACTTCTATTTTTTTGGCAATCAGATGACTGTGATAGGTGCTACACATCCCGCCAACAGAAGTTACATCGCCGAAAAGGTGGAAAAGATTCCACAATAATTAATAAATAATAAGAACGCTAGACGCAAAAGAAATATTTTCTGCAGGTTTAAAGATGCTCCATTATATCCCCAAAAAGTTTAATCCAATATGACCAACAGTTTTTTAAAAAAAATAATCTTAAATATCAGTTACTTTTGGGGTTGTTAAACCAGAATTTCCCCTTAAGCTTTTGTTCGGAACAAATTAATTTGTTACCTATTAATCTTTTTGTGGCACAGTGTACGCAATGTTTAAATGGAGGTACTTCCAAGAGACGGGTAGATCATCGGGCCGAGAGTTCAGAGGATTCGTTTTGGTTGCGCAGGGTTCAATGGAGTCTGGATTGTCGGCTTCGGAGGCCAGGAATAACACCACCCCCGGCCTTTAGTTGGCAAAGATGCCGCGGATTACGGGATTCCCGACTTCTTTCGGTCGCCATGTAGCGTTATGCTTGCCTCCGAGCAAGGTCTATCATGGGATCGTGAGAAAAACCGGTAAATAGTAATTCAACAGTCTTCTAATTCATATCGAGCGTGCTGCGAGATCTGCCTGCCGCGTTCACCATGAAATGACATAACTGTGATGAATTGGCCTGTAATTTCGAGTGTTTGAACACGGAACTGTTTACTCGAGCTACGTGGGACTGCTCTATGCCCCGCGCTATTCGCATAACAGTCCGCAGCAACGATATTTGCGAAGCTCCCATGTACTTTAATTGACAATCGAAGGTCGAGGGTCCGTTTACGCTCGTCCGTGGAGTAGGAAGCTCTCGTTACATTCGCATAAAGGAATTCACACGACTCGCTCGCCGAGCGTGAAATCGATTGGCCGGCGAATGTCGATCGACACGATTGAACATACGAGTACAAACTTGGTACACATCGTATCGAGCCGCTGGATCTCTATTACCGGTAGAACACTGCCAACTTCCCTGGAATGAAGCGGTACAGCCGGCACGGTCGCAATAGCGAAGCCCGCGGAATCGTATCGACAACGACAATCGATTCCCTATTCCGAAAGGCCCCGGCTGGTTTCTCATGATGCGCCATTCCTCGGGTCTAGGCTGTCAAGGAACTTTCACGGCCCTGAGAGAACGCGAGATCCTTGACCGTTTCTCGCCTGATCCCTTTAATAAACGCGATATGGAAAGTGATCGGAACGTGGCTGTTCCTCTCGCGTTACGATCGAACTCGCGCGATCAAAAGTCACATGCGAAGAAAGAGAGTGTGCATATTATTAACGATTGGGAAGATTCGTCCTCCTATCAATCCGGTTTTTAGTAATATCCTGATAACTCTCGAAAACAAGAGGGTTGTCGTTGAAATACGATCATCGGTCCTTGATTTCTAAAAACCTCTATGCGCGGCTTCAATAGACCCACAACGTCCACAAGCAAGGTCCATAAAAAGACCATTCCTTCGTGCTTTCCTCCCTCATCATTCCATCAACGAACGATTCAAAACGGTGCCAACGGGATCGCAAGCGCAGGGCATCGAACCGAAAATCGAGAAGCACGTCCCAGCATCCCGTCATCTCTCGTCCATGTTCAATTTAACGAAACGGACGTCGAGGCGTTAAAAGCCGACCAGAGCCCGTGTCTCCGCGCGACTTATTATCTGCGAAACAATAAAATTGCCCGATAAGCATCGGCCATATACCCAGAGTCTCGTGTCCAACGTATTCCCTCTGTCCCGAGGCACGGACGTTACCGATGTCCGATCGAAATCGATTTATGGCCCAGCGACAGACGAGATATCGCCCGGGGCGGGGTCGAATCGAGACGCAGCCGCGAGTTTCGGGACGTGGGAAGCACTGGATTTTTTTCTTCCCCACCCCTCGGGGCGAGATACCGTCTCTGGGATATCGGGTGAGTGGCGAGTGAGTCACCTTACGCGGGGAAGGAGTGGTGACTCGCCCTGCGATCGGCGTGATCGGCTGCTGCCTCCACGATCGTGTTTCGTGTTCCGTGGCAGCCGCGGAACGCCTCGCGCGCAGCCTTGTACAGCGTCGAAACGAGTGACGTCCCGACGTTTTACACGGCGCTGCGCGGAGTTCGTCCTCAGCTCCGTGGAGCGCGTGTGACGAGCCGATCGCCCGAAACCAGCCGCGTACCGATCGCACGACCTTAGGAATTGTGGAGCACGGGGGCACGGCGAAGATTCGATTGCCTGGCAATCGAATTCTCGCGGCTCTTCGAACGTCCACTGCGTTTGATAAAGCGACTGTAACGCTGTGGTGTTTATTGTTAATTATGAATTATGGTTTTGTGGGAGAAGAATTATTGCATAATTCACGTTTTGAGTGACATTTTTTACAATTTTTGTTAGACGTCTATTAGAGTTTCAGGCATGTTTTGTGCCTTCTTTCATTCCGTTTATAGGAAAGTTCCCAGTCTAGCAGACTTTGCGAGGAACCTGTACATAGTCGCAGGCAGATTGCACCCGCTGCCGGGCGCCAAATCGCTGTGTGAGAGATCGCGTGACGATAATGGCCGGTAGACCAGTTAGCCGGTCATGGAAACGAAACGGGATGAGTCGTGCGAACCAATCGTTCGATTAGGTAAACCTCATAGTGACATTTAGCTGGTATCTGTCTCTGGTTACCAGGCCATCGGAACCACGAGGACGCAACTACGAGGCGGTCGATCGTTTCTCCGCGTTTTCTTTCGACCCCCTGCCAACCTCCTGATCACCTGAATGCCAGCCGAGTTTTATTGCTCTCGCGCCTGTCGATATAAAGTGAGGATGGAGTAGTAACAGCTCGTTAAGGAAATTAATAATTTGATCGATCAGGCATGGACGGCTAATGACGCGTGCCTATCGTCTATCGGTCTTGACATTTCGCAGTTCTGGAATCCCTTAGGGATCCTCTGCGATACTTTCCACGAAGTGGCCTGAGCTAACTATAAAACTGTCGATTTCTCAATGCACCTTTCAATCTTCCCCTCTCCAGAAGCTCGGTATGATATAATACTGCCTCCGAATGTCACAGCTCGCAGACGGCTGCTTCTCGCGCGTCTGAAAGTCCAGATTTCTCACGAGCAGAGATGATGGTCGAGGGCACGAGGGGACGGTCAGTTTCCCGCGTGATACCGGTAAATCGTTCGCGGTCCCGCGGTCTCGATCCTCGGCCGATACCTTTGAGCGTGAACCGGTAGTGGGTGCAGATGGGTGGACACGGAGCGGCGCGGCGCGATTAGCCGGCCCCGATACGGCTATCTCCGTACAAGGGACTCCTGCACGGGGTTTCGCGGCGGGAACGCGCGCCTCGAATTCTTCCTCCTCTGGTTCGCGCGAGCGAGAGGTGCTTCCGATTCCGAGCGGCAGATAGGGGCGGCCTGGTGGCGGCTGCGGTCGTCTCGAAAAAATCGCGCGAACCGCCGCTAAAAATCGGCCGCATCGCTCGCGAGGGCGCGCGCGCGCACCGGCCGCTAGAGTGCGAGCTCTAGCGGTGGCGTCGCTTAATTAACGCCGTCCACTAGCGCCCGCGCATGCGCCTAGCACCTCTGCCCGGCGCGGCGCAGATCGCGAGATGCTGATAGCGGCTACACCAGCCGCGAGATCCTCTCTCTCCCCCGATCCCTAGCGCGCTTTTTCTCCACCGCCCTTTTCTACACACACCTCCACCGGGCCCTCCTCGTTTTTTCTTCCACGATCTCGGCGATCGATGCAGGCAGCCTCCGTATCCAGCGTCCCCGTGCGTCGATAAATTTCGGGATTGGCGCCTCCGTCGACCCGGGCCCACCTAATTAAGCGGTTCGCCCCATAATTACGGCCAATTAACGTCAAACTCGGCCGGCACCGGAGACCGCTATCGCGCGGTGATTGCGCGGCTCTCACGTGCACGTATGGGGGCACCGATCGGGAGAGGCTCGGTAGCGAAAGCACGCGACTTCATCATTTTTGCCAGGGGAACGCCGGCCGGCGGTGCTTCGCTGACCGAGCCGATAAGGGAAAGAGAGAAGTCGGCAAGCGGCTCTCGGTGCGTCCGAGGTATTCCCTCGCGACGCGATTTCAAGACTCGATAAGGGTGGAAGGTGCACGCTCTTTCAAACCACATTGACAATGCCTCGCTGTAATAGTACAGCGTCTAGCGTGAAGCAACGCGAAAGCTGCCAGAAAATCGCGGCGCGAATCCCGTCAGTGTGTCAAACTAACTAGGTGCAGAGCGTCGAAACGAGCCGGAGCCTTGTCAGCGGGAAAGGTCAAAATCCATCAGAGTACTCCCGCGCCGTGCCACTCGAAGCCCTCAATTAGACGAATCGAATCCCTAATCTCGCAACCCGAGGAATTCATCCACCGTGACGAGCAGCGTCCAGAGCAACGCCAGCCTTCGCCTCGCTCATTTATTCAGACACCCTAATGAACCGCGGGAGGTGGGGAGGGGGGGGGGAGACGATTTCGACGGGCATTCTCAGCCGTGGCCTTAATATCAGGCCGACGACGACGTTACATAAGGCCCCTGTGCACACAGAGCCGAGCCGGGTCCGTGTGTGCGAGGAGACGTGACCACGATGTACGGAACGGGGGACCGTGCTCGTGAGCCGTGGGCCGGCGCTGGGCCCCAGAAAAATCCCATTAATTGCTTCTATGGTGATAAATTTCCCCCTGGCGGTGCACGATTCCCCTCCGTCTCTCTCTCTCTCTCTCTCTCTATCTCTCTCTCTCTCTCTCTCTCGCTCTCCCCTGCTCTAGCCGTGAGCCTCTCGTCGCGGCCATCCCAGACTCACCTCTCTCGGCGAGAGAGCTCCCTCGGCGACCATATCGGCCGCCTATGTTAATTTTCAGTTTAATAAGGTGCACCAGGAAGTGACACGGCGCTGCCGTTGCCGTTCGAGCCGGCTGGCAAGCAAGCCAGGCGAATGCCAGGTGAAAATGTCGCGGCGGGAGTGACATTTCAATTAATGTTTACCGCGTTTGCGTGGGAAGGGACACGGCGGCGCGCTTCTTCCAGCCTGCCGAAGCAGGTGCAACGAAAGATCGGACGAACGGTCGCGGGATGCACGTCGTGGAAAAGGGAGCGAGATCGGGGATCTTGATAGTGGGCTTCGATTGGAGCTGGGGAGCAAGTTGAGCGAGTGGATTGTCCGGAAGGTATTCGTCTGAAGTGGACTTTAAAGGGTGCAGATGGCTTAGGAGATACATAGAAGCTACCATGAGCAGCTTTGATGTGTTCGCGGAGATTTAACTCTGAAGGAGATATTAATAATATTGCACAGACTAATCGTTACCTTGCCAGGCTACGTAAGGGTGGCTTGAAGTGACAGAAAGACCACTCGTAGTCGTTTTAATGATACCCAATACCACACAGAGTGTTCACGCCATTGAGCACGGATTGCACCGAGGCGAAGACGCGCTGAAATGATTGCGAGCGCGAGGAATAAAGGAAATCCACCTGAATGGCACCGGCTGAAACGCTCCCCTTCGCGCGTCCCTTTTCAAAGCGTCGCCGATGCAAACGCGCGAGCACGGCGGCGTGGTAATGAGCGACGGCGGCAATAACGCAGGCGGTAACTATTAACCAGATTGTTCGGTTAACGACGGAGGCGATGAGAAGCGTTCGCGAGCCGTGTCGTTGGAAACGAGGCGCTTTCGTTTATCAAGGACGATACGGAACGGCGATGCCTGTGCAATTCTAATCGGCGAGCGTGGATCGGCGGCGATAAAAGATCGGCCGGGACGAAATTACGCGAAATTGTAGCCTCTGAGGGACGTTCGGTGTTTATAATGAACCTCTCGCGTGAATAGGAAATTACTGCTCTCGCGCCGCGCGCAGCTTCGCGTCGTTCGAGTGTTAACTTCATCTGATCTAAGGCGCTATGTTTTTCCATGTTTCAAGTGGTATCATTCCAACCTTGAAACTCCCCAAATTTCTATATTCAAAATCATTAGAATATATATATTGTAAGTCCGGGAGAATTCGACCACTTTTTGGAAAAGAAATTGTAGCATCGTTGTTTTTCACATTTTTGTCGTTTTATGCATGTTACGAATTATAATAATTAAATGTCTGTTGATATAATTCTTTATTAATAAGATAGTGTCCCTTTTTTTATGTCATGACATTTAAGTCATTTACAACTGGGATAGGGACTACGGTAGCGCGAATAATTATGTTCTCCGCGTGAACTTGCTTGCTAGAAGCCTGAAAGTCAACTGCCTCTCTGCGTCAAGGAACCCTTATATTTTTAAAATACTGGGTAGAGAGGTTTCACCCTCTACTCTCGAATGGCCAAGATGGAGGACAGGCCCAAACATTCCCACGATCCAAAGTACTTTGCTGACGAAGTCCAGACATTGGCATCGGCGGAAAGTCGTTACAGCGTAGGCCTTGAAAATCCTTGGGTCCACATCTGGATTTTTTCACCAACACTTTCTCTGACCTGGCCATTCGTTACGCACGTAACATGCACATTAAAGCTAAGCCCAAGCAATTTAGAGTATATATAAATTATAGTGTGCGATAATTTCAAATATTTATTTTGATTTTTAACGGAAAACATTGGCACTGCAACTGGTCGGTCTCACCTGCATGTCGGGGTTAGACCATAGTTAGTTCCACCCATTTCGGGTAATCAAGGGAGCCGATCGACCACCTTATCCAAAAATTTAAAACGAATACATACATATTGTTGGTGTTATACCGTAGTTACATGCATATTATATCCCCAATATCGGAAGAGTGTAAGTAAACTTACCTGTTTTTCAAATATCACAATCACTGTAACTTGGTCTAAAAACTTTCAGCCTCGCATAAAGTCTTAACTGTATCTAATAATTCAAATATGGATTTGTGACAATGGTCAATGTGAGATAAACAACAAGCGTCTTCATTTCTTTTGTGTCAATAACACACAGTGCCCTATCTTGCGTCAGCCTTAAAATATCAACACTGGACGGACTCTCCCGGTGGTCGAACTCTCCCGGACTTACCCTAATTCCACGCGATTGAAAAAGCTGCTCGAACTTGGGACAATACTTTAATTATCAGGGCCACTTGAAAAAATGGCTGCACGGTGATTCATTTCACGGTGAAACTTGTACTCGTAGTCCAGCTCTGGCAAAGTGAACCAGGTCCAATTTCGGTGAGCAGCAATTACAGGCATCGAGAGAGCGTCGCCGTTTCCAGGCGCTCCCTTCTTCTTCGCCTCTTTTCGTCTCATCTTGTCGTGATTATCGTGATCATCGGCACGGCCGGCCGATACTTTCGTGTGACGTAAAGCCTCCGCTTTCCTCCGCGAGGCGCGAAGCTTCTTCCTCCCGCAGGCGTTCTAGCGTTCCGTCACGGTTCTCACGATCTCGATCCGCGCGGTTTCAGTCCGAAAATGGCCAACCGGGGCGACCGTGGTCGCGGTGAGAGCACGGCCGTTGAAAAAATCAATTAATCTCAATCGAAGCGACCGTGTGCGCGCGCGCGCCCGCAAGAGGGTAATTTCCAATTTGTCGCGGCCCCGAAACTGCCCGGGGGAGGGGGGGAGGGTACGTGCGAACGAAGATGGGCCTACGGGCGATCCGCGAGTGGCGAAAGTATTTTTCGGATAAGGGCATCGCGCGCTGCGCTGTCGTCGCCGCGGGTGACGAACGGTTACGGTGGACCAGCGGAGAGTATTCAGGTCTGGGGCAAGGATTCGTGGTCCCTCGTGAAATTTCATTTCGGGCGAAGATTTCGGCGAAGATTTCTGGTAAACGTGACAGGAATCGCTGCAGTGGGATGGGCGGGGGATTGCCCGCGGTCGCGATAACTTAGTTAAGATCGATATCTCTAAAAGTAAAACTTTCCTGCAAATCACACGTGTCATCGATCACGACGAAGACGATTTTATGCATGCCTCGTTGAAGGACCACGAACAAAAGAACATGGGGACAAACGAACGGAACGAAATCTGTCGGTGGTGCAGTGAAAAAAATTTGCATAATCGCCCAATGTCGTCGATACGGATTTGCATGAAGAATTCGTTGTCGAACCAGTCGAAGGTGTCCGAGATACGCGCGCAACGGAGCTTGACTTCATTTATTTTGGGCCCGGTGTGTCGCTGGTTCCTCGCGATGTGGAGCGACGATGGCACTGGCTTCATCTTTCTGATTATTCACGGAATGCGCGGAATGAGACTAGGTCTACTCCACGCGCATTTAAACCACTCGGAATTTCTATAGGAAAAAGTATTCTCCTTTCGATCAGGAGCATCATACAAACACACCAAATCTTTCAAAATCTTCGTAATTATCCGCTGCGGAGAATATAATATTATACGCTCGATAAGATCGATGCCGTGATTCGATCTCGGCGCGTGATCGAACCTGGATGCTTGACGCTCGCGGCCCATCAAAGGGGAGCATCGGGCGACACGATCGCGATAGGGACGATTACCAGGTACCAGTCCCCGATCCAGGAACAGGCCTCGATCCACGCGTCCCTCCGCGAGGCCGGCGTAGAACATGATCTACTTACCGCGGTAGCCGCGGGATCGGAAAGCAACCATCTACCCACGATCGTCTCGCACCTATCCGCTGTCCAATCACCGCCGGTACGTACACAAAAGGTGCACGACCCGCTTGCGAGCGTGTTCGCCGTGGATGCACGCGCGTGACCGTGTGTGCGGCGTCCAAGTGCACCGCGAGTGGTGCATGCCGCAATACGCGATGCACAGCCTTCGTTAATGAGTCATCCAGCGAACTCGGTGCCAGATACACGAGCCACCTTTAAGCGTTGCTCTTCTAGCTTGCCTCTCCGCTCCGCGTCACGGGGGAAATGGATGTTTGCGCAAAGGCGAGATGATAACGATGGTGGATCGAAAGGTGGGGTTTGAAGATGCTTGATTCGAGGAGGTGTAATGGAATTTGTTTGAAATAGAGGGTGTTAGCTGCCATCGAGTTAGTTGGTACACGTTCGAGTGGCTAAGTGGATGTAAGGATGGCTGAGAAAGGAAAGAAAGGAGTCCTATTTAAGTGTACCCATCTTTTCGGAGTAATCTTCTTCCTGAATAACTTTCCCCCCGGTAATTATTATGCATACGTGTTCGTACTTTATAAGATCTTCGTTCCTTAAACATCCACCGCTTTCCTCCGAGTTTTGTCTTTCCTGTTCCCTTTCTGCTTGCCACAGCGCCGCCGAGACGTTAAGAAATAGTCGTACCCCGGCGTATTATTATATAGCGCTTTAAATGGTAGCGATAAATTACGGACGCTGTTCTCCGCGTTAACCGCAATCGCCTTTTAAACTGAGAGGAAGCCTGAACACGCGGTTGTCCCTACCGTACCAGACTTCCTTCGGAGGCGCTTCGTGTTTCCTCTCTGCCGAAACTACTGTGCGCTGGAAATGCGAGGTGGGAAGAGGATCTTATAGCATCGCGCAAGATTTTCCTCGATTAATTCGCTTGTTTTCTAAGCTCCTCCAGAAATAGACGGGATCGAAGCCACTTCTGCGACGATGCTTCTCGAGTGACATCATCCAGACACTGGCACGCAGAATCAGGATAAAGAGGCACGCGAAGTCGTAAAAACTCTACTTCTTTGCATTCTTATTTTTACGATCTATCCAGAACCTACAGTGGAAAAATCTCGAGTGCGTTCGTTCTTAGTAGCACCACCAAACACTGCGAAAAGAATACGGATACGCACCTTTCCCTAGCATAATAGTAATTATATGGGTGGTTTAAAACTATTTATACCTAAGTTTGATACTAAATTCAAGCATGTATTATCCATTTTTTACTGCTTAAATGAAAAGTTCTACCTTTGTATTGGATTTTACTGATTTTTATTTTCTCTTTCCTCTTCAGTTGCTCTGCTGGCGCCTACCTAGATCTGGCCCTGACCACACTTTACATCCGCAGTGCAATTCTCAAATTTGGTAATCACGTTATAATAGCAAAGAGTACAATCTATTTACCGCCTCCAGCAGATACGTCGTTTTATTATCAGCCTCAGCAACCCCACGCGCCCTAAATTCCAAGACAGGCGAGCACGTACACAGACGAAGGGGAACATCAGTGATCTAAAGAGCAATTTCGTGCGTTATCAGGGAGCCGATCAAAAAGTCTCCACGATGAAAAGCCCGTGTCCTCATCAGGCAGACGAAAGAGAAAGCACAGATGAGGCTCCCGGCTGGTGGCCCGATGGATCATTACACGAATTCAGTGCTCAGATTGTATCGCGGTGATATAAAGTATATTTCGATGTATTCCGACGAGCGTACAGAATCGGAAGTCGGTAGCGGCGGACAGTAGCGGCTCGCGTCTACCATATAGGGACGGCGAACGAGCCAGAGGCACGTTCGTGCTGAGTGGCCGTTGAAAAACGCGTATGCAAATTAATAAGCCACGACCGAAACGGTCTCGCGACACCTCCGAGAGGATTTTCTCGTCGGCAAGCCCCGATCGTTCGCAGGTAGATCCCTCGATTCATCTGCAATGCCGCTTACTTCGACTTCCTGGTAGCTGGACAGGCCACTGCCACCCACGAGCACGCGTGAATATGCAACTTTGCTGCTGGAAGCCTGGATTATGGAGGAAATATTCACTTGAAGCGAGAAAACCGGGGGTACAGAACCAGGGGCGGATTTATACATAGGTTAAGGGAGCCTGACCATTTTTTGGGTGGCAACCTGTATACTTGTTTGCTTAAGGGGACCATCCGGTCTAAAAGTCGATTTTTTTTATTTCATTTTTCGAATGATGAATCTGTCAGTAATAAGTAGTTAAAAGGATTTGTTGAAATTCGTCAAATTCCCGAAGTTATAGGCATTTGCATGGGCAACAACCGGCCACTCGGCGCCAACGTAAAACTTTAAACGCGTTTTTCTCGAAACAGTGTTCTCAAAACGGTGGGACCTGTATCTCCAAAAGTTATTATCCGATTCGACTGAAACGTTTTTATTTTGAAGAATATACTTCTGGCTAGAGGGGAAACTAGAAAAATTACAAAAAATTGAAAATTTATCATTTTTAAAGCCGTTGAAAGGACGAAGAATAGAGGGAAAAAGTAATTTCAAACTTCAAGGGTCGTTATTTTCTAAAAAATGTCATTTTTGTAATTTTTTCTGTTTTCCCCCTAGCCAGAATTTCATTCTTCAAAATAAAAAAAAGTTTCAGTCGAATCGGATAATAACTTTTGAAGATACAGGTCCCACCGAATTGGATGAATTTTTTGACGCCTCAACTTTAACGACTCCCCAGTGCCGTCTGCAATGATTAATTATAAAACAAAAGATATATTTCTATAATTTAAGACACCCTTAATACAATGCAGAAAGTCCCATTAAATTATATATAGTAGTTTTCCTTTAATTAATTCCTAAGCATCACCTATTTTGGGGGCTCTAAACCGGAAGGTCCCCTTAATATGCGAATAAAATGTTAAACATAATTTAATAGAAAGAACCACTTTTTTATTTTGACTGTTTTGACCGGGTGATTTTTAAACACAGAGACTTGAGACACTTTTAAAAACAATACACGTTCTTTTTTATGTAGCTTAGCAATGACTCATAATATGTGATTGGTCACATTGAATTAATTTTAATATTGTCCCAATTCTTTTAAATTAAAATACTTGATGATATTTCACGGCACTCCAAAACCGTCCGTGGCTACAGAAGTTGTAAGACACTTGGTGGATTTTTCATTAGAAATATCGACTACGAATATGTAAAACTTATTGCCAAATTATCTTTTTCTGTACCAGCTACAGGATTCAGATAAATAGTTCTCGGATAATTAGGCAACTGATAAGTAAAAAGAGTCGTGTAAATGACTTCTGTAATTCTGCGTGCTGGTAATCGTTAGGTAGCTTCGTTTCAGAGGAAGTCCTTAAAACATGCCCCCTTGCCAACGATAATTTGAATAAATTTGAATAGTACTATGCGCAGGGAACATCGCCAAATCAATTGTACTTGTTAATAATCGTAATACGGGCGCCGTGTCGCGGATACGTTCTGCGATCCCCCGCGTCGTGTCTGCGCATAACCGCCCGATTCCCCTTGTTCGCCCAGCGCAGCACTTGTTCGTCGTGATCTGGTTACATCGCTACCCGTTATGTCGAGAGTTTCGAGTACATTCTTACTCACCCCAACTTCCACTGTCCTCCTCTGTGCCCTTCCCCTCTTGTCACAATACTTTCCTCCTTCTCCAACTCTCCTGCAAATAAAATATTGCAAAATGTTATTAAGGGATTTTTGATTACCTGATTAGTCACAGAGCATTTGATGACGTCCAGCAGTTAATTGATAGTTAAATACCATCTAGTTAAGGAACTAAAGACACCTCGTATTTTGTATGTAATTTTGCGATATATAGGTGCGTTTAAACCAAACGAACGAATGCTCGTTCGCCTCCCACTTCGACAAAATTCAAGTAATGAAAAGTTGCAAGTGAAGATTGCCGTTTACACTAAATGAGCACAAATTTTGTCGAAACGAGGGCCGAACGAGCATTCATTCGTTTGTTCTAAACACACCTTATGGCGATCGATTCATCATCATTAACCACTAATCACATAACCCTGCGAGCTTCCTTGAAATCGAGCACGCACAATGGAACAGTATCGTCAAGAGATCGACCAGGTGACCATCGATTCCGAGTAAACCCCGAGCTCCGCCATTAGAGACAGGCGGAAGTTTCTTGCCGATTTTTTGCGGATCGCGCGCGTCACTGGACGAGAAGGCCTGCGAAGCGGGATCAAAGCGTGCACACCGATCAAGGGCACCGATCTTCTGCGTGCCCTTTTCCAGACAATTCGTTCCGGGGGATTATCCGGTCGGCGGACGTCTGCCTCGAATCATAATCAGGATCGCCGTGCTCGTTTGTCGCGCGTTGCTTTCGACCGAGAACGGCCACAGCTTGAAAATTTAATTGGTTATTCATCTAATTGGTAATTTTCTCCTGCCTCGAGTCAGAATTTCATCAGTGACCACACCGGATCAGTACCTCTCCAGGTTTTCGCGTCAAATCCACCATCCCCCAAAGTTTACATAACACAAAATCTGCACGACCCCTTACAAAGTACAAAAATAAACAAAAATCCGAAAGTCCATTTCCCGATCCAAGACACAGGCTTTCCACCTCCGTCATTAAATTTCACGAACTTCTACAACCCTCCAAAAGACCCCCAACAACGCCACGGATTCTTCGCCGCGATTAAAGAAAGATTCCCCCGAGCAATCCTTCTCGCATCATTTTAATAAGTACCAAGCAGACGGCGGGACTGGTCCAGCCGCGGGATTAAACCTGCTAACTGCCAATCAGCGTTCGGCACCGCGACTGGAGAATTAAATCCCGTTCCAGGGAGCGATATTTAAGGTTCAGCGAGGGGGATGCGTGGCAGGCGTAAAGCCAGTGGGGCGTCCTCTCGGCGCGGCCACTTTAAGCGGCCGCCAGCGACATCATTGTAAATATCAGCGGCTATATGGCCTCGTAAACAACCCCCTTACTAGGTCGAGAGCGGAGTCGTCTCAATCCCGAGCCCTTCCCTCTCGTGCGCGTCGCCACGTTCCGTGTAGCGTCCGTCCTCCATGGAGAAGGCTTACACCCCACTGTTCGCGATACACGCACGGCTCGCATTTTTTAATAGCCCTCGTAAACGCGAAGGGCCACCTCTTATCGCGCCCGGCACTTAAACGTCGCGGTTTCGACCGTCATTAGAGATCCCGCCGAACTTTTCGTCGATCGACCCAGGCCACGCAATAACGCCCCTGAACGTCGGACGCGTCCCCGAGCGATATATCGCGGCTCTCGGTCGCCGCGGGAAACTCGAGCCTCGCGTCGTGTTCTCACCGTGGAAAATAAAATTTGCCAGGCCGCGAGCGTCTCTTAATGACTCCCCATAGCGTGTCCAACGATAGAGGCTCCGCGTATCTCCCTGAGGTTCGCCACGACCTCGTAAACCAAGACGGTGCTTGGGCACGCAGCTTGCTTTCGAGGGTGGAAGGGGTTTTCTCGATCGTAATGCCCGCCGCGGTCATTTCCTCGCGGTTTAAACGCTCACCCCTTATCTGTAGCGGAAACGGGGCGCTGATGGTAGGGGAGAGTGGGGTAATCACGAACGCGGGGTAATCGCGAACGCGATGGTTACGGCGTTTTAATAAATAAAAACTGATGTTTCCTCTCCACTAGCTAATAGTTTAAGTCGTATCCAACGCCGGGCAGAAAGTAATAAATACAGAACGCTCATGCTAGTCAAGATAAACACAAAATATTATTTTCATCATGTTTCAAGTAATATTTTGTCCATTTTCAATTGCATGTCATTACTGTTGAATGAATGATTCAATTTGATTTTTGAATTTTCATTACAGGCGCAGAAAAAAGTTTAAAAAACGACCTTTACTATTTTTCTCGATATTCTGACCAATTGCAATTTTTTCTAACGCACTAGAAAAGGAGTTTGAAAAATACATTAGGTATAGGTTGTAGCAACGTTTCTTATGGGTTGACCATTGAAATCGCGCTTACTGTGCGTTCTTCTGTGATATTTAGCACTCTGTTCGGGATTACCCCACGGCAGTCGGGTAATCACGAAGAACAAGGGTTTTCCTTTTTCACTATAAAGTTGATTTTTATTATAACTTTTCGAAAATTCGTCACAGTACTTTATAGATGAATAGTTTAAGTATTTTTCTAAATAAAGAACAAATTCTTCTCTCACATAGTTTTCGTTTTATTTGCTTTTTGGCTTAGGTGTTCGCAATTATCCCACTCTCCCCTACAGCGAGAAGGGAAGTTAGGACCGAGGTGGATTATGGGATCAGAGCCCTGTTAACGAGCCCTCGATTCGTGGTCCCTTCTGCTGGTATGCAGCGATTAAACGACAGTTTGTCATAATCGTAATGCGTTGGTCTGGTCCGTGACTCTGACTACTTGCTTGCCTTTTTCGTTTAGTGACGTTCCTTAGTGATTGGCGACCATCGTTTTTTAGTCTCTATTCTGGCTTCGGGGCATATGGGGAAAATTATTTATTCATTTTTTATTACGGTTTTCGGAAATGTTAGGCATGGCAAAGTGGATCCTAAGCTCGAAAGGGAATGGTCGTCTTTATTCGTTCTAATTAACTGAAAGTGTATCGCGAGTCGGTCCAAGATCGCACCCTCGAACCGTCCTCCACTTATTCCTCCACTTCGACGTCCCATGGATGGGACGAACGTCCGTGGCGCCCATCGGGGGCATCATAAAACCGCAGTTACAAGTTAGAATCCCATTCGAAGGGAACATGTGTCCCGATACAATCGTATATTCGAGCATAATCGTCGAATCTTCCGTTCGCGGGACGCGATTAACGAACCGGGACCACGCCGGAACGAAGGCTCGGCCGATTTAAAGGTGCAATAAACGAGCCATGGAGCAGCCATTCGGTCAGGCCACTTTGACGTTCCGCGAACGAAAATATATGGGCGACTCGCGAATGGATATTAAGAAACGGGTCGGCAGATAAGCGGTCTCGCTGTCGGGTTCGACAACCTCCTAAAGTGCATCGTCGAGGGAGCTTCGCAAGAACGTCACCCGCGGGACGAAAGAAAGGGGAAGTAACAACATGAAGCTTTCAAAGCAGAAGAAGAAGGAACGAGAAGAAGTAAGTCAGGTCCGGAAGGAAAAGTGGAACAAAGCAATGATTAATTTCTTGAGACACTTCAAAGTGCAAATGCGACGAAATCATTTCCTCCTTTCTACATGAATGTTACAAAGAAGACGGTCGATCCGAAGCAAAAACACGGAGCAATTCCACCCGTGAGTACTCAAATGTTTCAGCGCAGGCTGGTGATCGACAGGACGTTTCAAGTAGCGCAGAATCGATTCCGGACACTTGGGTAATGTCCCGTGTGAGAGGCAGGAGAGAGCTCCGCCGGGCAAGAAGTCCCCCGACGAAGGAACGTTTCTATTTGTCGTTGATTTATCGACGGCGGCGCGCTGGAATCTGAGATTCGGTCGAGCGAACGTTTCCACGCGACTCCTCTCTCACCGGGACGCGAACGGACGCGTTCGGAGGCACAGGGACGGGCACGGCTGGTAAAAAGGGAACAGATATTCCCCGTGGCAGAGGATGATGCAGTGCCCCGTGCCCGGCACGTGATCGCCGGCCATAAGTCCGGCTAATTAAAAAATATGTATTCAACGGCGAACGTTACGACAGCCGAGGGCTGATTTGCGTCCGACGACGGAACGCCGGCGATATTTTTCTCCCGTCTCGGGCCACGGGCAACTTTCTACGCGTCCTACGCGTGGGTGGGCGAAATCAGGTCCCTCGGTTTTCTCCCGGGACGGTTTAATTGACGCGCCGGGACGGATGCGAACGCGCTTCAGAGGAGAAAGAGAGAAAGGAGGATTCCGATCCTCCTTAGGAATTATTACTGGGGCGCATTTCCCAGCGGGCAGAGCCGCGCGCCAGACTACAAACCTCTGACTTTATTATCAAGCGCGAGTAAAGTTTCTTTTCCGTGAGATCGGCGAAGCTGCCGAAAAACCACGCTCGAAAGTTCAAGGAAAGAGACCGTTACAAGGTGGTTTATGAAATTAAAATACAATATTGTAAGTCCGGGAGAGTTCGATCACTTTTTGAAAAAGAAATTGTAGCATCGTCGTTTTTCATATTTTTGTCGTTTTATGCACATTAAGGCAAAGCCCAAGCAATTTAGAGTATATATAAATTATAGTGTGCGATAATTTCAAATATTTATTTTCATTTTCAACGAAAAACATTGGCACTGCAACTGGTCGGTCTCACCCGCATGTCGGGGTTAGACCGTCCACCCATTACGGGTAATGAAAGGAGCGATCGACCACCTTATTAAAGAAAATTAAAAACGAATACATACGTATTGTTTGTGTTACACTGTAGTTACATGGATATTATATCCCCAATATCGGAAGAGTGTAAGTAAACTTACCTGTTTTTCAAATATCACCACCACTGTAACTTGGTCTAAAAACTTTCAGCCTCGCATAAAGTCTTAACTGTATCTTATAAATAAAATATCAATTTGTGAGAATGGTCAATGTGAGATAAACAATAAGGGCCTTCATTTCTTTTGTGTGAATGACACACAGTGCCCTATCTTGCGTCAGTCTTAAAATATCAACACTGGCCAGACTCTCCCGGTGGTCGAACTCTCCCGGACTTACCCTATAATAAAATCTAGTTAAATAAAAGTCAAAGTCTCTTTTCTGCAGAGCAGAAGATTCTTGAAGAATGATCGCAATGAGAACAGTGCTGTTCTTCTTTAACGACCATTCTTTTTTAAGGTTTCATGTAACGAATGTATGTCTGTCGAGGTCAGACGGATGAAGCAACACTTTTACCGCGGTGACTTTAGCGAGACACATCCCCGTGGCTGGCACGTCGCGTGCTTTGCATTTCCTGCGTGCACGGCGGGCCCACGCGCGCGTGCACTTTCATCGGCGAGCAGCGATCCAGCCACGGAAGCCGGAATGGGAATGGGTATGAAATATTCGATCGAATGGGATCCCGCGGCGGGACTGTGAGAACCGTGGCACCGATCGATCGCCTCGGCGTACCGCGCGAGACACGCGGATAAGTGTATGACTTCATTGGAGCGTGTCAGTGGGCGATTATGAGAAATTGGAAATAGAAAAATCGAAATCGCTACGGGGAACGCGAGCGTGGGGTCTTTTTCTTTTCTTAAATAATAGATTGCCTTTATCGGCTGTGTCGATCGATAGTTCGCGCTCGATCAAGTTTCTTCCCTCCTCGAAGTATACGTGGCTTAAGAGGAGGAAATGGGACAGACTTCTCAGTCAATGGGTAACTTGGAAATTACTCCAACTTCTGGGACATTTGTAATCACCTATAATCACAAATAACACACCCAGTAACTAGGAGAATCTAAAGTGATATTACCACAACATATACCCATCGAGATGAAACATTTCCCATGGATAGAGTACGGGAGACCGGGGCAGGTTGTAACACGCGGTAAATTGTAACATAGATAAGTAAAATCTTTTGAACGACAAATCTAGTAACTCACAGCATGCGAGAGCTGCTTGACGATATTAGCACCGTCGGTTTAGTGACACAAACGAGCGTTATGTATTCATTTTGTGATTATAGCCGAGAATTTTAGTATTTAGAGATTATTTCAATTAACCGTCATTAGAAACCGATTGACTTTTTGCTTCCTTGTCACAAACGAATCAGTACACATTGGTTTATTATAATGTGTACGCATTTTATTAATTTGATGTTTAGTTTCTCGTTTGCTGAGATAAAACGCAAAAATTCAAACTCGGGATAAATTGTAACATGGCACTATACTTACTCCGCTCTAAACGGTGATAAAGCACGCTATTTGCTGACACACCAGAAAAAGGTGCTCTAGACGAACAACAGAACAATCCAGCATCCAAAAAATAAAAAAAAAGTGTAAAGGAAGAAGTAAAGAAAGCAAAGAAGAAGATTTTGATAGAATCAGATGAATAAGCAATGATTGTTTAACTCATGTATATCGAATGTTTAATAATGATGTGTTTTCATTTATATTTTTCAGAAATGTTTACTTGTGTTCATTTTTGTATTTAAATAAGTCAAACAGATGTGTTAAAATTTACCCCGGACTGGGGCACATTGTAACAAAGGTTCAGATTTGTTTAAGATGATGCTAGATGTCTAAGTGTCCAAGATTTTGTCACGTACTTTCACGCAATCAGTTCACCACATATGTAAGTAGTAAATCATGCAAATTATTCTTGAATGAGGAAAACACTTTCGAGAAAAAACTTTGAAAGCTTCTTTTGTTACAATCTGTCCCGGTCTCCCCTACTGATATTTCTCTACCGTGGCGGATTTAAAAAAAAAAAGAAGAAAATTATGATTTCTTCCAACCACTATATTCTTTTTTCTTTTTCCTCTTCATTTCCCGGATAAAATGGCTCCTCAGAACGACTGCCACCTGGGCCTTTCTCCTTAAATCCGCCACTGAGTACTTACCTACCCGAGAGGAGGAGCAACTATGTAAATCTGCATAGTCATTGTGTACGCTGCTAATGTGTATCTACTAGCGGTTAGACAGACCACACACACGGGCCACGGCCTGGCAATCAATTTTAACGACCAACCTAAATAACCCTGCAGCTGAAACGATCGAGACGCGTGTCAAGGCGGCTCACGCGACGGGCCCGTGAAAAACTCACTCTCACGATGCCCCGGCAGGAATCTGGATCACCGTGGATCCCCATGACACCCATTCCTAGGCCCGTAATTCACCCGGGGAACCTTTCCAGCCGTGATTAACGTTACAGTTTTACGAGGCGGCTTTATGCACGGACTCTCGGTCGCCGGGCCCCCTTTCGTAATTTGTTTTCACGTCCATTAGTAGCGTGCACGGACCTTGCTTTCACGCGTGTCCTCGCCCGCGTATTTCATCAGCGGCGTATCCACCTGCGCCTCGCGCCCTCCTCCCCGCCGTAATATCGATCTTATCAGCGGGCGTCATTATCTCGGTGGCTGACCGCGTCCCGTTAGATTCGAATCACCCGAACCAACGGGACCTCTCCTCATTGGATACACCTTGAAATATGCACCGAAACGTGCCACCGAATGTCGCGGCCACCTCCTGCAATTACGCCGCGCAATTTCGAGTCGTGCAATCAGCTAGCGCGAATATGGCGGAGGAATGTGACCGGGGTGGCGCATCAATAATCGATCGGGGTATGAAATAAAATGAGATTTCAGGGAGATCGATCCGACGATCGGTGAATACTGATTTACTCTCGAAAGATCATTTTGATTTGGTGTTTACCAAAGTAGGGCGATGGTCTATGAATGGGAAAGTTTCGATGAGAATATCTGACGAAAATATGGGGAATTTTTATGTAATTAAGGACGTTCGCGTCTCGGGCATACCGTTTCTCCTGAATGTTTGATGAAGTTAGAGTTCAGAGATCAGGATTTTGGGCCCAACCCAAAGATGCCATAGAAGATATTTCACTTTCGGTGGAGGAACAGTGATCTTCGGTGAACATAGAAATATCTTTCCAGTTAACGAATCGGGCAACAGCCTGGAATTTGCATTTTAATCGGATTCCAACGGTGCTTTGAATGATATTGATTCCAGAAATGAGTGGAATATTGATTTCCTTAATTTCGGGATTGATATCAATTCAGCCATTAAATAGTACACTAATCTCTGCACGAATCCAAACGTCCTCCGAAGCGATTTTCATTTGCAACGGTTTCTTCTAAGAGTCTGCTCGTAAAAGTGTCCCCAATTAATAGAACAAAATGAATTTACGACATCCCCGTTACGCGACGCGGAGGACTACGAATTCTCGAGCGTGCAAACGCGCCTCTTGGCGAGGTCAAGAAGTTTCAGAAATGCCGTAGGTTCACCGTTCGACGAACGTGAATGCTCAACAGCGGGTCCAAGAACCGTCGTCTCGTAAATTTCGTAACGTAATGAGGATCCTCTCGAAAACGGGAGTCCCTTTCCCAACGTGAGTCTTTCGAGGATGTTGCAACTCGCGGCGCAATTTGAACTCCTCCTCTTAACAAAAATGCGGACCCATCAAGCTCGAACTTAAGGGATCATTTTACTTTGATCGGTCGAACTATTATGCTATTTCTGAAGATCTTGTTTCGATAAATGGCACCAGTTTGAAAAAGACCCTTTTTCTCGGTTATTTTGCGACAAAAATTGTTAATTGGGCTACGAGTGATAGCGACACTCAGTAGTATCTTTTCGAATTTTTTGATTCAGATAAGTTTGAGTCGGAAAATCACCGGTGACGTTGAAATTTTTCTTCTGTAATGCAAGAATAGCTTAATAAATTCCAAACAGATTGATCTCATTATATGTTGTATTTACTGAGGAGAAATCTTTAAAAATATCTTAATTTTTCGGGCGATTAAATTAGAATGACCCCTCAAGCTTCTGGAAACATTACAACGCTCAAACTTTCTAACACACCCTCACTTAACTCAAAGCCTATTCTTTTCACAAACTGGTGAATCAACGCAGCGGACTAGTCTCCATTTACAAGCGGCTAGCATCCCCGCGAGCGGCATCCTTGAAACCCGCGCTCGCAGAAGTTCATTACTGAGGGTGATTCGCATCGATTACGTGAGCATCTCGCGCGTCGACGCGTCCGTTTCGATCGAGAAGGCTAATTATCTTGGATCGCGTACGATGCACCTGAGAGGAGGACGCTCTCGCGCGGCGATGGAGGTCATCGAGGTCGTTCGACGGAGAAAGGTGGCGGCGGTGATCCAACGAGAGAAAAAAAAATGGGGGAGGGGTGGGAGGCGGAGGAGGACGACGAAGAAAAAGGCAGCGGCGGTCCGCGTGCCAGCTGAACAGCGGGGTCCCAGGCCGCTCTAATTACCACCTTGGTCCGGGCGAACCGTAACGAGGCATTTACGCGTCCGTGGCGACATAACTCGAGGGAGGAGAAAGGATCGTCGGGGAAAATTGAAGAGAGGCAAATCGGCCGCTCTCCCGTACACGTGTAAGGAGAATTCGGACCTGTGGACCTCCGTTGTGCAATCCTGGCCGTCGATGACCTGAAAAGTGGGGCACCGCCAAGAAGGCACGCGGTCAGCAGCTCGTTTTTACACGGAGAATGTGTCTTCTGCCCGCGCATCTGCGCCAAACCACGCCGACCCGTTACGCGCCGACCGATTCGCCCTGTTTGCTTAATTAATGACCGAGCATCGCTCGGAGATGACGATTTTTTCGACAGTGAAATCGAAATGTCGACACTCGCTTTCCATCGCCTCTCATTTTTCTACCGCGACACGTGAACATCCTCTTCTTGCGCTCTGCCCGCATTCCTGCCTTTGCTAAAGACTTGGATCGTTGCAGTTCACTTTTTCGCGCTAACGAGGGGCGTGCGTGAAATTCGCGCCACTAATTTGGTTTGAAATTTGTACATAACGAAATGAAGAGCGTAGGGCGCACTTCTTCGAAAATCCTCTTAAACATTAGTCACCAAGTTTTCTACGTCAGTCAACCACGTTCCCTCGAACCCTCGAATGGCAGCGACTGCGATCTTCGAGACAGGCAGCTTACATAAGGGAAGAAGCCGCAGCAGGCAAACGTCCTGGACAGCCTGCTTCCCTAATGCTCGAGATACGGTGGTGGGAATGCGATCGATCGCGAAAGGGGGATTCGGAGGAGGCACTTGGGTCACGAGCAGCACGAGTCGACGGCGGTAGCGAACGTGGCAGTCGGTCGGGCTGAATCATGCCTCCTCCGAGGTATACGGGAGTCAATTGGACGGTTACGACGTCCTCGGACGAAGGGAGCAGCCACGAGTGAAGGCGCCTTCATCTTTACGACAACGCGTCCTCGTAACTCCCGACATCCTCCAGCTCTTTATTTCCTTCCGCTTTCGGTGCCACGGGGGATTCAATGTTTTACCTCCACCATTTCCCTTCGTGCCTCGAAGACGAGAACGGGCGGTATCGGTGTTACATCCCTTTATCGTACGCTCGCGGAGCAACGAGAAAAACTGAATTCGTCCGAAGACGCGTTACGGTGCCATTTAAAGGAAGCGTCGGCGACTGAGATATCCTTGACTCTACCACTTGGGACGCCATAAACTCTCCGTCGAGCGGCTGAAAATACCGAGAGCGGGGGGAAGGCGAGTAAAATACCGTGGCGACGAACGCGTTAATTATTTCTGGTCACGTTTCTCCGATGGCCGCGCAATCGGGCACAGCTGAATGGGACGACAAATAAGCGAGCACTGGCATCATCGATCAAGCACCCCCACGGAAACCTCCGCGAGCTATAAAGCACGAGGGCCTAAAAGTGCCGGCCGCTCGAGCGTCGTAGCTCAAAGCCCGCGCGGGGGTATTCAATATCGAGGCAAGCGAGCGTAACGGGGATACACCGTGGAAGGTTGCAACGGAGTGTCGAAGCCGCGTAATGAGTACCGGTACCGCGGAGAGGTCGGGTTGCCGCGCAGGCACCGCTCGTGATCGTGCCGTGCGAAAACAAGTGCCGATCGCTCCAATTACACCGGGTACCGATACCCAGGCAAGTGGAAAGGGCCTCTTCGCGAGTACCCGGAGGCGTCCGTGCAACATGGGGCCCCCTCGACTGGCAACAAGAGCTACGCGAGCCGTCGTTACACGCTACTCGCCAGCGCAACGGCGACGATCGCCTTAAGAACGCTCGTGTGCACGTGAAAATCTTTCACAGGGGACGAGCGTTCGTGTACCCGCGTACTTCAAAGGGAAATTCTTCACGTGCTCCACCGCTCCGTGTTCCCGATCCCGCTCGCAGCCGCTACATCAACTCGCCTCCTTAGGTCGGATCACCGTGTTTCCCAGCAAACCGCCGAAACCGATTTGTCCCGCGCCGACGAAAGGAGAAACGAGGGATGACATACGGCGCGAGGAGCAGCATCGCGGGAGAGGAAGGGGCTGAAAGCGAGAGCAGTCTGTTGGAGGAGTCAGACGAGGGCGGTGGGTCCTGTGCTGACATCTCATTTGATTCCGGCTAGCAAGCTATTTTATTTAATCCGTGATTTAAGGATGCGAACGAGCCGACCGCGAGGCGCATTCCGTGTCGGAGAGAGCCCCGGCCGTCCAACCACGCGTGTGTATATACGTGTATATACGTATGAAGAGAAGATGCCCCGAAGATAAGTCCCCGAAGAGAGGGAGGGACCGACCGAGATGCATAACTTAACCCTCCCCTCGCTGTACGTAGGGAGAATTTAATCGCCGCTTCACCGCGTGCCCTTTCCCGCTGGATAAAATAAATAAATAGAACGCGTTCGAAATATGTCCCCCGTCCGGCTGATATATATATAGAGCGGACTACCATACAGCTGGAATTCCCAGAGAGCCACGCTGCCGAGCAGATCCTTCCTCGCCGCTTTTGTCGCTCCGACGGCCCTTTCCCTTTCCCTTTACCATATCCATCCGCGCTCTTTCCACCCGTATTTCTTCGGAAGATCGAGAATTCCTGGCTGTATAGCGGGAGACGCTCGAGCGCGGTAGGACGGGGGCATCGGGCCCCTCGGCTCTCGCTGTGTCGCGCGTCGCGGGACACGCACGCACGCGAAATGTCGCCGGGCGACACGCGGCGGGAACGAGCGCGCGGAATTCCGGGCCCGTTCCGGGACTTATCGGAAGGGAATTCCGCCGCGTCCACTCGCCCGCTGAGAACAGGCGATGTTGACATAAAGCGCAGCTGCGCGAGGGCGAGAATCCATCGGCGGTTCGCGCGCCAGAGAGAGATATTCCCGGGTAATTGATCCCGGTGATTTAGTGGCGCCTGGATCGCGTGGCCGCGATCCCGCCCGGGATCATCCAGCAATTAGACGCCGCGTGCTTGATCTATCATTTGCAGCCTCAGCAACTATGTAAGGATAAATCATACCGCGATGCCTGCTCCAAGAGATCACGTAGGGGTCAGGGGTCCGTGTAATTGGGGCGAGAATCGGGCAACTGGAAGTGAAATGGAACCAGAGATTCATAATCCTTTGTTTTTTTTTTAAGGATATTCTTCGGTAGCTGTTTGGAAGATCGAAGTATTTGGTAGCAGTAGGGCAGACCGGGGCAAGTTGATACGTTTTTCAGTTTTCTATTTTTTTTTTAATTTGTGTTTGAATTAATTACTAAATAACAAATATACTAAAATATACTTTGGTCCTTCCTCTTTAATATATTGTAAATGAAAAGTTGAGAAACTATATACAAAATGAATGAAAAAATCTTATTTGGACGAAAGTAAAATGTATCAACTTACCCCACTGTGGGGGCAAGTTGATACTGCTCTAAGGCGTGTTGATACATCTGTAAAATAACCATTTAATAAGTGGATGTCTGGAATATCCTTTAAAATGAGGTGCTTGCTTCTTTTTATCAATGTATCTTAATAAAGCCATTTTATCTATTCCGTATATTCTCCCACTTTGACCTAACGACATTGACTCCATTTCTACACCGATACACGCTTTTTGAAAAATATTTTGCGGTACTTTGCCACGATTCGTTTTTCTGACATAATTTTGTATCATTTTCCTAGAAATAAAAGGAAAAATCCAATTGAAAGTAGTTGGGAAAAATTGATAGACTGTATCAACATGCCCCAGAGAAAACGTATCAAGTTACCCCACAGGAAGTCATTATGTATAAACATCTCCCTAAAAAAATGAATAATAACAGAATGAACAAAAAAACAGAACGTAATTACCTTATCTTCAAAGGACTCAATGCGATGCCCAATTAATTTAAGTGATAAAATTCTCTATCCCGTCTTAAGACGGATTGGAAAGTGAACACAACTATTTACTTTTTCTTTATAGAAACGAAAACAGTTAAAAATGGATTGCTAACGTTAAGGTACACTAACGTACGCTAGATCGTAGTAAAGAATTAAACTACAAGCTTCGCATATCTCGCGTACAAGGAGCTACATATATACAATGTCGAGATAATTCGTCTGTATCAACCTGCCCCCTGTATCAACTTGCCCCGGTCTCCCCTACTGTTTAGTGGAGAGAATTTGAGAGAAACTTAAGGCATTTGGTGCAATAAACACTTTTGAGATTCAACAGAGAAACCTACAAGTCCTTTTGCAGTTCTGCAAGAGATGCTCGAGCTTTTGATCCTGGCATGCATACCAGAAGTCTTCGGAGACCTCGCTGATGCACATCATGACCTTCTTTCTATGATTCACTTCGAAGGTAGAGACATAAAGTATCCCGGCGATTTATTTGTACGTCTTTTATGCTCCTGCATCTCGGTTCCCGGAGAGGTTCGGATCTGTTTAGAATAAGAACCTCGTCCTTGCAACTTGTGCATTCAAGTCGCTCGCTTTCGCGTCTCACGTTTTCGATCGTGCAGACTTTTTCGATATCCGCAGAAGTTTTCAGGGATCCTGTCCTCGACATCCCTGTCACTGATTAATAAGTAAATTCTAGAAACGTCACCCCACATCCTCGGAGCCACCGCGAATCCACGAACCTGGCCTATGCCCGTTAACAAAGAGCGACTCAGGCTCGAAGGCATGGTCCCCTCGAAGGCAGCGTCCTCGTTGTCGTCGTGTACCTGCCGCGACGAGGGAACAACGTGCGAACAGGTCGCGCCGGCGTCTCGAAGATTACAAATGTGGCGTTGACCCTGGTCGTTTCAGGGTCACGTGAGCGCTCCAAATTATATGGAGTGGAGTCGACTGATGGCCAGAGCACACCGCGGACGTGATGGCCCGATCGTGGCTAGGTCATCAAGCCGCTTACCAATCGGTGTGCACACATCAACGATCGACGTCCCCTCGACTGGCGTCGCTTCACACCGACACAGGGCAACGGTGGTCCCGGTATCGATGACCACGCGAGATACGCCCGGCGATGATGACGATGATGAAAGGTGTCCGCGACGCGTGCTTCCCACATCTGGATCAGGGGACCTTTGCTCTCGATTAACCTGCGCGTGATTTCGGTGTCTGACGAACGCTCTTCTCGTTCGATCCGTGCTTTCGAGGATTTCAACTCGGCTCTAGTCTTCGTGCACGTTTTCTTCGACCCCTTTGCTTTGTAAGATTTGTTTGTTTGGCAATCAGGGTCAACGTAATCATTAATATATTTCGATATAACTTGAGTTAGACAAGACACAGAGGGCAAGGTGACGCTGATACAGTAACCAAGAGCTTTCACAGCCAGGTATCGAGCTCGATGATGAATCGGTCGCGCGGAGAACGTAAAGTTACCCAGCCGCGGATGCATTACGAGGGCAAATTTAAAAAGGTGATTTACTCCGGCGACGAGTGAATTAGAATACGAGTTACCGATCAGACGTGTAGGCGTGCAATCCGATACCGATCTGGCGAATTTAACGAGTCGCGCGGCTGAACGGGCTCGCGAGCAACGGCCGGGCGACGCGGGGCGCGCGCGGGGCTATTAAACGTAAACATCTGGTGGCTCGAAATGTTCGGTCATTTGCGTAAATCACGATGATAAATAATAATCTACGCTCTTTAAGTAAGTTCTAGGCAATAATTTAGAACCCGCGGCGGGTTCGAAGAAAGAACCTGTACAATGGATGAACCGTTGTAAGAAAGATCAAAGGTTATATAATCCCTCTACGTGTCTTGTGGGAACACGATTCATCTCCGCTGCAATCGTAATGCTCGCCGGCGCGGCTGGGTACACGCCGGTGCGCGCGCGCGACCGCGCGAGCGATGCTTCTGCTTAAAATTCGTAATAAACTGCACGCCTATGCCGCATAAAATGCTTCAAATTAATTGCGGCTGGCTCGGCTATCAGCCGTGCCTGCCTCGTGTACGCGCAGCACGACGTACCATTGACACAGAAACGGTAAACCGTAGCCGCGAATTCGAACGACGCCGGATTGGCAATCACGGCTAAATCTCCGACGATAATAGCGGCTCTTCAAAAACATTTCCACGCGGATGCGCGTGAGAGAATCAGTCACTAACAGTCCACTTCGCAACAACTTCGCATCGATCCCAACTCACTTCCTGATCGAACCCCGTCTCAGGCCAAGCCACTTTCAAATTAACCACATTTCGCAATCCCATCTACCTTAACGAGCTAAAGCCTCCGCAAATGATTGATCGAGGGTAACGTTCGTCCCAAAAACGCCGGCGTCCAACGCGCAATCGATGACCCCAGCGAGATCGAGGTAAAAAAAATCATCCCCGCTCGGCTTTCATAAATCGTTCGATATCCGGCATTTCGCGGAGGCTGATAAGCAGGCGGTTACGATTGTGCCGCCGCCAGGTGAAATATTAGCACGTGACCGACCTGTTATCTGAGCTGGAGTTCGCCGGGCGACCGCTCGCCTGGGCTCGCGTGCTCGTAAATTTCAGATAATTAATTGCGTTAACGTATTAGCGAGGCGACGCGCCGCTCCGCCAGCCGGCGTGCACCGCGTCGTCCCCAAGCTCGCTGGATGATTAAGCCCGTGGACATCGGATCTAGTTGAGGGGGCCCCCTAGTTCCAACTTTTCATCCCGACCCAGGCGCATTATCTCCCTGGCGGGCAGCCCGGTTCGCGCGGACTAGCGCGCTCCTCTCTCCCCGCAGCCGGAGATTTGCATCTGGCGCTTGTTAGCCGCGCTCGAGAGCGATTTTCTTGCAACCGTGAAAAATCGATCTAATCTCCGTTGGGTGCCTCTTCCTCGCCGGCCGCGGATCATCGCCATCTGCCACGTAAGTTACGACACCGGCGCGGGGGACGTCGTGCACGCTCGGGGGACGTAGAAAGGACGACCACCGATCTCGCCGCTCGTGTGTTCCTCCTCGCGAATGCATTGTGCTTAACCGACTGCTCGTGCGCGATCCGCCACGGGCCTGCCTTTTGGCCGTTTATTCGGTGCACTTGCGGTTAAACGCGCAATTACGGCCGCGGGAACGCGGAATACCGGCTGCCTTTCTGGTAGAATGAGGGAAAGTTGATGAGGCCGCTGATCGTTTGGCTCCGCTGGCTTCCTTTGGGAAGGATGGCTTAATTCAGGGTAGAGCTACCAGCTACGTTGGTCTTCCTAGAAAACCTTAAATCTTCAGCTGCGAGTGTCCGTGTTTCCACTCGCATGGTATTTGGAGAACCGAAGATAGGACAGTGATCAGATACCTATGTGTATAAGACTATGTAGCAGCGAATGTACAGGGCCGCCTTTACCAATGGGCTAAATGAGCTATAGCCCAGGGGCGTCCGTGATCCAAGGGCGCTTAAGAATCAAATATGTTGAAATGCTTTTTGTTGAGAAGAGGATGGTTGTGAGGCGTAAGAAAGGGAACCTTACAAATCTCGGAATTGTTCTGGACAATATTTTTCGAAGCATCGTTATCTAATTTATGTGTTTACGATGGTACCTTGGCGACAGTCTAAATAAATCGACGCGAGGCCACCCGAGTGGAACCCTTAACCTCTGGGAAACTCAGGTCCGTTTTAGGCGTGGACTTAAACCTCGGTGATATATGGCTGGACAACAGCCCTACGTTTGAGTTGACGAAAAACAGACGCATCCTCGACTTTGACACGCCTCCACCAATAGTTTAAGTTCATTTATCCCCGTTTCCTTAAGACTCCACCTCTGCGAAGTATCTTAGCGTCTTTCCGGCCGCGAGCGAATGTACCGTCGAGGGTAGCACGGCAGATTGAATCGAGCGCTTGACTGAGCCGGTCTATAATTGTTCAGCACACTTGTTTTTTTTTAATATACAGTCCACTAATTTGTTGTTAATGTTACTTGAGTGTAATTTCTTTACCACCCATCCACATCTTGTACGACATCCGAGAATCGATTACGGCTTGGCAATCTAGCACGAGCATATTCGTACTCAACATTTGGTCCTTCGAGCCGGATAGATTGAACATTGTGATAAGTGGTGGATTACACAGTGCTGACCGCAGTTTGAATTTACACTTTGAATTGCACTTTCGAACATTTTGGACCGGATCACGTTCCGGATTTTTCCATCGACGGATCCTACTTTGTCGGATTCCATCTTCTGGATACATTGGAAGGTACACTCCAGATCGCATCGCCTGCATCGGACAACAAGTTCCGGTTCTTAGAGGGCGGCCTATTGCGGATCACAGTGGATTGATCTCCAAGGAGCCAGGCGCGGAAGGGCTTCGCGGGACTACGACGCGGCCGTGCGGACAGCTTCCGACGGAACAGTGGCGTCGCCTGCTTCTGGACAACGAATTTGGATTTGCATCAGAGATCGTCTGGACCACGCTGACAGCAGTTTTGTTTGCATCTTGGGTCACTGTTTGGGTGAGTTCAGCGAATCGTTGTCCTTTAGTTTTGTTTTCCTTCTTACGTTTCGATTTCAATTATCATGCTTGAAACTGAGTCTGCCGAGTTAAAGAAGCAGAAGAAGTATCGTGCGACCATTAAAGGTCAAGTTACGCGAATATTTAATTCGGTAATGGAGACCGCGGATCTTCCTATTGACGCGTTGGAGACACGCGCCGCTAAGTTAGAGGAAGCATATCGAAATTTTTCGCAACTGCAACTCGCGATCGAGTCGGAGGATTTAGAAACTAATCATACGATTGATCGTGAGCAGTTTGAGTGTCAATATTATCAAGTTTCCGATTTAATCAGCTCGCGTATTACGGCGTTAAAAAATGTAGGAAGAGTTGTTTCTGTGACGCGAAATGTGGATTCACCAAGCACGGTGTTGATAAAGGAGGCCAGCTCTCTGTTGCCGAAGATTGAAATAAAACCCTTTGATGGTAACCCTCTCGAGTGGCACATATTTCGCGATACGTTTAGGTCAGTAGTTCATGACAGTGACGAGTTACCAGCAGTTCAAAAATTTCATTTGTTGAGGAACGCATTGCGTGGCGATGTCGCGTCAATTACTGCTCCACTTAACGCTACTGAGCAGAATTATTTGGTAGCCTGGGACTTACTGCAGCGGCGTTGTAACAAACCGCGTCAGATCATAAACGCGCATTGTAAGAAGTTGTTTGAATTACCGGAGATTACGCGTGACTCCCCTGCGAATTTGCGATTACTTGCAGAACAGGCTCAGATGCACGTGGGCGCTCTCAAATCGTTGGAGCAACCAGTGCAACATTGGGACACTATTTTAGTGTATATGATTGCTAAAAAATTAGATAAAAGGACGCGTCTATCTTGGGAGCGTACATTAGAGGACGAGGAGATACCTGATTTCCAGAAATTAATTGCTTTTCTTAATAAGCGATCGCGGGGTGAAGATTGCGAAAGGGATTATCCGCAGGCTGCGAAACAGGGTCAGGATAAAAATGTGAAGTCAAAGGTGCCGAACCGTGGTCAAGTTTTTGTAGCAACCAATAGTTCGACATCGTGCAGTATCTGCAAAGAAGATCACGTGATATCTAGTTGTCCTAAATTTTTGGAGCTGTCGGTTCGGGAACGGCTAGACGCTACTAAAAAAGCAGCGTTGTGTCTTAATTGTCTCGGTTCGGATCATTTCGCTAATAACTGCAAATTTGGGAAGTGTAAGAAATGCCATCGCAGGCATAATACACTTTTGCATTTCCCGTCGGGGCCTCGCAATATAATTCCGGAGGTCAAGGAATCGGCTCCAGACGCTGCACCCTCGGAGGGTGCCATAAAGACCATTTTAAGCGTGACAGTAGAAGGAGAGGTCCTACTTGGGACAGCGGTCATAAAGGTCCTGGGTCGGGACGGCAAGGAAAATCTTTGCCGTGTATTGTTAGACAGTGGTTCTCAGGCTCATGTGATGACTGAAGATTTTGCGAATGTGCTGCAATTGGAAAAACACGATATCGATCTGTCTTTCTCTGGACTGTCTCGCGTAGAGACACGTGCAAAACATTATGTCAATACGGTCATCAAATCTAGAGTTGGTACCTTTGAAGCGCAAGTTATGTTTGTTACGCTTCCGTCCATTACTGGATTTTTACCGACGTCACAGGTTGATCGTAGCGCATTTAAAATTCCGAAAAAGTTGAGGTTAGCTGATCCGGAATTTCACAGACCAGGAGTCATTGATGCGTTATTGGGAAGCAATCTGTTTTATAGACTTTTACGCGCCGATCAGATCAAGTTATGTGAGGGTTCCATTATATTACAAGGGACGCATTTAGGCTGGTTGGTGACAGGATCTGACGATTGGCAACGACGTTTCTCGCGTGTTGATTCGATTCGAGCCTGTCATTTGGTTACGTCTTTGGAGAAATGTTTAAGACAGTTTTGGGAGTTTGAAGAAGTAGCATCAAAACCACTCTTATCATCTGAAGAGTTGGAATGTGAGAGACACTTCGTCAATCACACATCGCGCGACTCATCAGGTCGATACATTGTTAGTTTGCCTTTTAATGAACGGAAGGATCATATTGGTGAGTCGCGGAGTGCGGCTCTCAAACGGTTTTATGCTCTAGAACGCAAGTTGCAGAAAAATCCAGCTCTTCGGGAGCAGTATAAGGAATTCCTGCGAGAGTACGCAGAGTTAGGGCACATGTGTGAGGTTATTCAAGACGATGATAAAACAGGATTTTACCTGCCGCATCGCGCGGTTGTGAAGGAGTCGAGCGCCACCACGAAGGTTAGGGTGGTTTTCGACGCCTCGGCTAAAAGCTCCAGTGGGGTTTCTCTCAATGATGCTTTGTTGACCGGTCCGACAATTCAGGATAGCCTGTGGTCGATCTTGTTACGATTCCGTTTTCATATTGTTGTTTTAACGGCAGACATCGAAAAGATGTACAGGCAGATTCTAGTGCGCCCCGAAGACACTAAGTATCAAAAGATTTTGTGGCGTGATTCGTTAGATGAACATGTCAAGACTTTTCAATTAAATACAGTAACGTACGGTACTTCGGCAGCTCCATTTCTCGCGGTTCGATGCTTGAAGCAGCTCGCGGTAGATGAGTCGAGCAAATTTCCAGGCGCGTCGCAAGTTTTCGAACGGGACTTTTATGTCGACGATCTGCTCACGGGGGCTCCTAGTATTGAGGAAGCTTTCAAGTTAAGAGATGATTTGGTCGCACTGGCAAAATTGGGAGGACTCCATCTCAGGCAGTGGGCTTCGAACGAATCTCAGTTAGTGGAAGATTTGGAGAATCATAACAATCAGAAGGCCTTGTGTTTAGATGATACGATGGTTAGGAAAACATTAGGAGTTTTCTGGAGGTCGTCTACAGACGATGTATTCTATGTGATCAAACCTTTTCCGGAATCACAACAGTTCACCAAAAGAGTAATCTTGTCTCAAGTTGCTCAGCTGTTCGATCCGTTCGGTTTGATCGGGCCAGTCGTAATTAGGGCAAAAATCTTTATGCAACAGCTTTGGAAAGCTAATGTAGGATGGGACGAAGCTGTTCCACAAAATCTACAACAGTCTTGGATCGATTTTAGAGGCGAACTCCATTGTTTAAATAGTTTCTCTGCGCCGCGAAAGGTAGTCGTTGATCAGGCTACGCATTTGCAGCTTCACGGGTTTTGCGATGCCAGCGAAAGCGCATACGGCGCATGTATATATATTAGAAGCACTACAAGTCAGTATAAACATAGCGTGAGTCTTTTATGTGCGAAGTCACGAGTCGCTCCGGTGAAAATTATATCGTTGCCACGGCTCGAACTTTGTGCGGCTAGACTATTGTCTAAATTATTTCGAGAAGTCATGAAGGCTTTGCCTATCATCGGATTTGACTTGGTGAGGTTTTGGTCAGATTCAAGCGTAGTTTTACAGTGGATCAAAACAGCACCACATGTGTTGAAAACTTTTGTAGCGAATAGGGTTACTAAACTACAAAATGAAACAGACCCGCAAGCGTGGTTTCATGTTGCTACGCACGATAATCCAGCGGATTGCATTTCAAGAGGACAATCACCGTCACAATTTCTTGATAATAAGATCTGGTTAGAGGGTCCTCAGTGGCTGGCACAGGAAGAAAGCTGTTGGCCCGTTAGTACTATTACGCTAGCTACGGTTCCTGAAAAACGGAATACAATTACGCTGACTTTGAACAAGGTGTCGAATGACTTACTGACTAGGTTCTCGTCAATCAGTCTTTTGAACAGAGTCGTTGCGTATATTTTCCGTTTCTATCATAATGTTAGGCATCAAACGAAGGTCAAGGGTGAACTAACGCCCCAAGAGATTCGTAAAGCACACGGAATAATCCTACGCGAAATGCAGGCAGAGGTTTTTTCCGCGGAAATTGGTAATTTGAAGAAGGGAATTTCACTTCCTAGAGGAAGTAAAATTTTGAATTTGACGCCGTTTCTAGATGAACAGGGTTTAATTAGGGTCGGTGGTAGATTGAAACACGCGCCATTGCGTTATGCACAAAAACACCCTATTCTGTTACCTCGTAATCATATTATTACAGAATTGATAATTCGGCGCGAACATCTACGACATTGGCACGCCGGTATTCAGGCAACTTTGAATGCCGTGCGCCAAAATTACTGGCCGATTGACGGCAAAAACGGGACAAGGCGCATCATTCATCGATGTGTGCGTTGCTGCAGGCATAGTTCCAGGGTACCAAATTATATTATGGGAGATTTACCTAAGGATAGAGTCACGCAGTCACGACCTTTTCAAAATACGGGAATAGATTATTGCGGTCCATTCTACATAAAAGAAAAGAAGGTTCGTAACCGTACAAGGGTCAAGGTTTACGTTTCGATATTCGTTTGTTTTGCGACGAAGGCCGTGCACTTGGAATCGGTCACAGATCTCACGACGGAGGCATGTTTAGCTGCTGTTAGACGTTTTTTTGCTAGGCGAGGAAGATCGCAAAATATATATACGGACAACGGTACCAACTTCGTTGGTGCTAAGAATGAAGTCATGCAGCTTCAGGCATTTTTAGCTTCCGATGAATATCAGAAGAAATTCCAACATTTTCTAAGCAATGAAGATATCAATTGGCGTTTCTCGCCTCCCCGTTCACCGCATTTTGGCGGGCTCTGGGAGGCAGCGGTAAAGGCTTTCAAATCGCACTTTTATAGAATTGTCGGCGAGGAACTGTTCACGTATGAACAATTTAATACCTTGATTATTGAAATCGAAGCCATATTAAATTCACGTCCATTGACTCCACTGTCCTCAGATCCCAATGATTTAACCGCTCTTTCCCCATGTCATTTTCTAATCGGCGATTCGCTGTACAGCTTACCGGAGAGTGATTTATTAGATGTAAAAACTAACAGGCTGTCCTTTTGGCAACACGTTCAAAAGGTGAAGCAGCATTTTTGGTCACGCTGGCACAAAGAGTATTTGCAGATCCTTCATACTCGAAAGAAATGGCATCTCGGGGACAGTACATCATTCAAGAAAGGAACTTTGGTAGTCATCAGGGAGGACAACACCCCACCACTTCAATGGAAGCTGGGACGAATCGTGGACATCCATCCAGGAGAGGATAATATTGTGCGTGTTGTCACGATTCGGACAATTCACGGAACTTATAAGCGTAGTGTAAAAAGACTTTCGCCACTACCGATTGAAAGCCCAGATTTGGATAATTGATCCAAATAGGCTAATTGCACTGCTATAAGACATAAGCATTGTCGATTATATTTTTTATTATCGGTACAACGTTGCCGCCATAATTTTGACTATGTACGTCGTTTGTATGTTATTTATAAGGTATATAATCACTTAGATGTAAAATGTCCTGCTTATGTTTTTTCATTGTTCTATTTGATTCATTCGCGTCTTATATTATATTGTGTGTTGAGTGCTACTTTTAAGGCTGCGTAGTGTTCACGCATATATCTAACATCTTATTAAGATTTGTGTTAGCGGATTTCAAATTTTTTCAATACTTATGGTTAGTGGGTTAGTCTCATTCTTACTGTCATTTGTCATTTTTAGTATGATCTTACTTCTTGTTTTTTGAACGTGATCGTTCAAGGCGGGCGATATGTTGAGAAGAGGATGGTTGTGAGGCGTAAGAAAGGGAACCTTACAAATCTCGGAATTGTTCTGGACAATATTTTTCGAAGCATCGTTATCTAATTTATGTGTTTACGATGGTACCTTGGCGACAGTCTAAATAAATCGACGCGAGGCCACCCGAGTGGAACCCTTAACCTCTGGGAAACTCAGGTCCGTTTTAGGCGTGGACTTAAACCTCGGTGATATATGGCTGGACAACAGCCCTACGTTTGAGTTGACGAAAAACAGACGCATCCTCGACTTTGACACGCCTCCACCAATAGTTTAAGTTCATTTATCCCCGTTTCCTTAAGACTCCACCTCTGCGAAGTATCTTAGCGTCTTTCCGGCCGCGAGCGAATGTACCGTCGAGGGTAGCACGGCAGATTGAATCGAGCGCTTGACTGAGCCGGTCTATAATTGTTCAGCACACTTGTTTTTTTTTAATATACAGTCCACTAATTTGTTGTTAATGTTACTTGAGTGTAATTTCTTTACCACCCATCCACATCTTGTACGACATCCGAGAATCGATTACGGCTTGGCAATCTAGCACGAGCATATTCGTACTCAACACTTTTTTCTCTTCAATTTCGGAGACAAAAATTTCGTTCGCCGGCATTGTTTTTGTTCGTGTTTGCCTTGTTGGAGACCCGCGGTTGTGATGTACTGTCTTGCACCGATTTCGAAGAAATTGCATCCATGGGGGCTAGGGCGCCAAAATTGTTTAGCCCAGGGCGCTCAAATTTGTTAAGACGGCCCTGCGAATGTAGATATCCATTCCCAAATAAACACCTTTGCAGACGTCTCCTTCGGAAGTCACTTGCGCCAGCAATCGATCTTGCGCCGCATCGGTGCTATATTTACGATTAGTCCAACGATTCCCCGGCCATTATTCCTTGGGCCACCGTCGCAATTCCCCCTGGTCCCTCGATACATTTCTCTCGTCCAGGTCGGCAGCATATGGGGAGCGTCGATGGGCTAAATATTACATCGAGGCAGATTCGTATCGTGGGCCGTGAGCCACGACTTACGAGCTCCTCTTTCGACCGTCGATCCGAACCGATTCATACAAAGCAGCTGCGATAGCTGTATGGGTATCGCACGCCCTCACCGACGAGTGCATTTGCCAGCACTCCCGTTGATTTATCGATCACCGTGCTCGCCTCCCTGCTTTCGACGCTTCGGAACGATGACGATACTTATTTCACAGATTGCATCGATTTTTCAAAGTGCCACGGTGTGTGACCCCATCGTGCCTGAAAATTCCATCAATATCCCAGATAGATCTGCAGTGCAGGTACACCGCGAATTCCCAACCCCCAAGCCCTCGTCACTTAGACAACCCAGTTCACTATTCTTCCAAAACTCGCGACGCCCCGCTTCGCGCAGACACCGCGCGCACGTGCGCTCCGTGATATAACGTTGCGATAAAGAAGCCCGTGGCCAGAGAGAGGCTTGGGTAACGCGCGAGGCAAAAGATCGGCGGCGGAAGGCGGCCTACCGGCTCGCCGATCGACGCCGGCTCGGGGCGGAAAGCGGAGGAGCCGGTGTCAAGGCGAGATCGCGTCAGATCGAGGCCGCCGCGCGGAGAAAAACTAGTAGCGGCCCCATAGATCTGTCGATCCGAGGACGGTTGCGTTCGCCACGTACCGTCTTCCCTTTTTTCCCGAAAGCCTCGTTCCCGAGGCCAGGCCTCCGCGGCCGTTTGTCGCTCACCGGCCCCGCCGTTCTTTCGTGTCGCCTCTCCCGCGAACTACGCGGCCGACCGATCGTCCTCTCCTTCCCGTCGAGCCGTTCCGCCAGCTAATAAGCCGCTACCACCGGGACATTAAAGCTCGTATTACACGTCGGCCCCGTCGGTAATTGGACGCGCGCTCGCCCTGCCGATCGCGGCACCGCGACTGCCTCTTCCGAGTACGGCGGATCGGTCGATGCTTTCTTTAACGAAAGGACGCGGCAGGGATGCGCGGCGACGCGTTGGACGCGCGGCCGCGAGCTTCGCATCTCGCCCCGTCAACGCGCCGCGCGGCGCCCTCGCGCCCTCTTATCGCGCGCATGCTCGCGTATTCAGGCCTGCTTTATGGTTATCGCCAGCGACCGTGCGTGAAGCGAGGATCTGGATGCGATTCATAAGACGTAGGTGTTTCTAGGAAGCTAGAGGATTCGAGGGAGATTCGTGTAAGAGATTGTAGACGCTCTCGCGCGCGACGTTTTTGCTGGAAGGGGAGGAAAGAGTAACGTTTCGCAGTCGGCTGTTTGATGTCCAAGAGTGTGGGAACACTTGATGCAACGGAGTAAAAAGTTGAAAGGTCTCTGCAAAGCTTACGTAGGGGAGGGTTGCTGATATCGTATCATTTAAGATATTCCAGGTTATATTCCATATTTGGTACTAATTTGAACGCAAGTCACTATTGGATATTGCAGCTTGCTCTTGTAGGCACCTACAATTATTTGTTTAACCTTTACCGAGCTTTAAGCTTTTAGAAAAATACGAAAATACGGGATAAAGCTTCATTGATTGATTATTATCAATTAAAATAAACTGGTAAAAAGTTACTTATATCAATCATACTTAATTTTTTTTAAATGTTTATAACGCGTACAAAAATAGGGTATAAGCTCGGGAAGTTTTCTTTCTACTTCCCGTTTCGCTTTTACTTAATATTTTTATCATAATATGTCGTTTATATTCGTTAATTACTGAGAAAGTGATGAGGTACCATTTAGGGGACCAGTAGGATATTGGCAACTCTCCCCTAAATGACCGGGCGCAAAAGTAGAACGGAAAGTCGGCCCACCTGGGGTTTATTAATGAGTTAATTGACGGAAGGTAGCCGCACAATTTATTCTAATTAGTCGCGCGCTTCCGAAAATGGACGGAATCGCGGGGTACCTGAGCGGAAGCTGCTCGGCCAGGAATCGCGCCGATGCTCGATTAATTTCCCCGGAGTCGCGTCGCCGTATATCACCACGATAGAATCGTTCGCGATAAACAGCCATAACGCCGTCTGGACCAGCGCGAAATTTCTCTCGTACGTAACGCTCGAGTCCGGGAGGCTCTCGTTTCGGATGCTTTCGCAAACGAACATGGACACGCTTCCTCCTCTACTGCGGAACAACGCTGCCGAGGGGCCAGGGATTTTTTTAACGCCGGCATATAAATCGGCCAATAATCCAGCCAGACGGATTCCCACGTGGCATGCAAATAAACTGGTGACTTTTTTATTCCGCCTGGATACGTATAAAATCTACTTAATGGTATAATTTCGCTATTAATCTCTACTTCGCGCCGCCCCGAACGACACGGGGACAGTTTCGCCGAAGATGCTTTCTGTGTGTGTGGAGCTCCGCATCGACACGCGTGTGCGTTATTACACGTGGCTCACGCGCGTATACGGGGTGTCCAGGAAGCTGCAGAATTTGGCTTGTTTAAGGGGTTATGCCCACCTGTACGATCTGAAAAACATGTTTATTCGGTCATTTTTGGGGGAAAAACTTGAAGGCTCTTTTAAAGAAACCTTTGTGTATTCGAAAGTGTACATCTTATACTACTTGTAATATTTGTTCCAATGAAAAATATAAGTTAATAATAGAAATATAAGTGATCTCCTGGCAGCGATTTTTTTCAGTAGTTTGCTGTGACCACCCTAATTTTTACCTGAATTTTCTGAAATAAAAAAATTGAAGATATTTAGTTAGTATATTCAATTATTTTGTCCTTAATCGTTCATTATCCCAAAAAATTAATTTGCTACAAATGGCGGCTGTTCAAATTAAAATATCGATTTTCGCTACAAAAATCGCTCATTTTTCATCTGTAAAATAAAAACCACGCAACGGAAATGAAAAAGCCCCGATTAAGGACAAGATTTTTATATATAGAATAAGCCTACAAAAGCTGAGTTCATTCGATGCAGTGGTTCTCGAGATATTTTGGTCACCGATTCTGAAAATGTAGTTTCGAGAAAAACGCGTTCAAAGTTTTAAGTTAGGTTTACATCCTCCAGGACATACGTATACTAAAAATCGCACAGCTCCTCCAATTTTGGTCGGATCAAATTGAAACTTTCACACAATACTTGTGAAATGTTGTACCGTAAACTGGGGTGACTTTGCCCGCCGGGGTGACATTGCCCACTTTTTTCTCTGACTGAAAAATTACCATATGATTGAATTCGCTAATTTTTTTTTGTTAGACCTTGGAGAACTTATTGCTATCGATTACAAAACACGATATGTTCTAATTACTTTACAATAAAATAAAATAAAGTCTTTCCGAAAAGTGGGCAATTTTACCCCGGACGGGCAAATTCACCCCAGTTTACGGTACTTTAAAAAAATGTCAGAACCCCAAAATCCATTTTCGGGATTTTGCAGGTGGGCATAACCCCTTAAGAATCGTGAGGAATCAATGGGTTCGCTAGCGGGATTGCTGTTACAGGTTTCATGATTTCGACGAGTCGTTGACCGAGGACCAAATAACTGTCTCGTACTTTGAACTTCAGCTCTGCGAGGCTTTAAGGTTAATTGTTGTGGAAGAATACGGGTCCCCCAGTCGGTGGACAGTGGAATACTCTCTCAAAGCTCGGCTTCAGTTAAATAATTAATTTAAATGCCCACCGATATCGTTTAGATGTATAATATTTGACCACTTCCTTAACAATTTATCGTGCAATCTTCTCGACTAATTTTATAGGGTGCTGGCCACCTTGATTTCTTTTCACATGCAGTGCCATTCTTCAAAAGTAAGCCTCACGAAGCATTACAGTCTGCAGTGACTAATTAACCACGCGCATCAGAGGCGTTGTAACATAATAACGCGACAAATAAAGGAGCAAAGTAACGCTTCTGGACACCCTGTATATCCCGTCGAAGAGAAGAGAGCAGACGTTGTAACCCAGCCTAATTATACGCGATTCGGTCGCGATTTAGCGCCGTTATTCCGCCATCAATTTCGGCCTTATCCGAAGCAGTCCACGGCCTCTACAGGCCCGAGGACACTGGGATCCATCAGGCGAGCCTCGAGTTTTACGATCGCCCGTCCCAATATCGCACCGCGACGGGAATAAATAATTCGATTTCGAAACCGCCGCGCGGGATCGTCTTCTCCTTTAGCCTCTTCATACGAGAAGCGTCTCACGAGAAACTTTTTTCCCTCCTTTCTTTCTTTCGTTCCGTTTCTTTTCTCTTCCTTTTTCTTCCATATATACGTACGCATATGTAGCGAACTTGGAGGAACGGTACAGAGAAAGGAACGTCGTCCTGGTTTTCAAAGAGACCGAGAGACGTAAAATATCAGAGGAGCCGAGGCGATAAGCCACTGTTCCATTAAAAGGTGTAATTCGTTGAAATACGTTATTACTCATAACCTTTTAATTTAGGGCGGAGCGGGGTATTACTTTTACTTTAAAGGCAAGGGACGGCTGCCCTGACGCGGGCCACAGGCTCCTTTCCCCTGTGGCGCCGTTTTCAACGCGGATATTTCGCGCGCCGTACGACGGTTTTACTCTCGAAACCGGTAGTTCGAGGAACGATGTACTTCGGAGGAAATGTATGATGTCTCGCTCCTCGCGTGTCCCCTTGTATCTTAATGGATATTAAAGGAACGAGGGAGCTGGGTAGTTTAAATCACACGGGGCGCGGCGTCGTTACGGGGACGCGGAGCCTATATTGGATTACGAAGCTGCTTACGATCGTTGTTCAACTGATGAAGATCTTATTATCGAATCGAAAGTGCGGCTGTAAACGGGCACGTCAGAAACACGTGGAGGGAAGAAAGGAGAACCAGTAAAACTGTTGGTAAGTCTGTGGAACTACGAAGCGAGTCTAGACCATTGAGCTATTTTAATAGCTCAATGGTGTAGACATTTATTCTACGGAACTATGGCACTGATACTACTGCATGCCTTCTTTGAAATGAAGAGACTCGCCACCTCACGCCACCGAAACAAAAACGAAAGGTGATTAAGAAGGTAAAAGTTTAACGAGCCCATAAGCTTCCCCTAAACACGATTCAACCGGAAGAAGCGCGCCGTTTAAGCAGCCACAATGTGTACCGCATCGAAAAAGAAAACGATCGGCCTCGCGCGAAGCCTTTTAATGAGCGTCGACTCGAACTCTCCCTAGTTTAGAAAAGTATCGAGCAATCAAGCTCCATGAAAAAGAATTCCCGCCGCTAAAGGACAGCCTTCTTCTTCGGTAAAAACCACGGCGAACAGAAAGTAGCCGCGGGATCGAAGCAATTCGAGCAACGTTTCACGGTTACCTTGTTCCCAATTATATGTAACAACTTCGTGGTTCGAACCCTGTGAAAGGGTTACGAGATGGCCCAGGGCAGCCTCCAAAATTAATTCCGTTCCCATTACAAATTAAAATTGAAATTTATTTCTTCGGTGACTCCTAAAGCAGAAGTTTTCGCAACAGAGCGTCCGAGGACCTCCACGAAGCACATCCTCAGGTGTTTGGATCACGAGCGCCGATATTGCACGTGGATCACAAGCATTTATCGGTACCCGTGGCCATTACGAGTGGTCCGTTTACCGTAATCACCCTCGCGAAACTGGCTCGCGATCTCGCGCCGTTATTTCGCCATCAATTCGGCCTGTTATCCCCGAAGAACAGCGGGCTCTCGTCGTAAGGAACAACACGGCGAAGTTTTGGGGGCCAGTCTCGCCCGCTGGCGCGAGTTTTACGAGCGTCGCCTCGCGGCGACCGGGCCTGCGAATAAAATTGCAATTCGAACGCGATCTCTCAGGCCGCGGCTCGGGGTTCCGGCGCCGAATTCCGTGGAATTCCGCCGCGGCGTTTATATCGCGATCGATATCGTACGATTGTAAATAATCGAGGAGCGGGCGCGCGTAAAAACGCGCGTAAACGCGCTCGGGTTGTCGGCGAGGTTGCGAGCCACCTTTTTCCCTCGTTCCTCCAGATTCCTCTCGAACGAGAGTGATGCATCGACTAGATTGGCCGATCCGGCGATCGGGGACAGGTTTCAGGCCGCGGGAATGCCCCGATCGGACGGCCAGGAATTCGGATTTGCGGCCGGATGACTGGCAAAGAAAAAATCAGAGCGAAGGAATGCTCGCAGATAGATGTCCCGATCCTGGAAGGTCGATTTCGTGGAAAGCTCGGGAGTGACCGGGCCGTGTCGATGCAATCGGGGCTGCTTACAAAATTATTCAAATGGAGAGGACGGTTTCGGAGGTGCCATTAGTTAGCCGGACGCTGGACGAGCCTGAACAGTGTTCGTTTACAGCTCTGTTAATTTCGTGGGAACGGGAGAGGTGCGTCGAGGCTAATCGACTTGCGTAAGCGAGGGAGATTGTCGCCTCGGAAGATCGAGGTGAAAATATGAAAAAAAGATGGAGAGGGTAAAGGGGAGCAGATCGGAGAGGCGCGATGCTAGGAGAGGAATACCAACGTTGTCAGTGCAGGCGTAGCTACACGCTTCTTTCGGATGACATCACTCGCTCGGTGACCGAGTTCGTTTGATTTAAAAGCGGGTTCGATGCCTCGAGTGGGTAGTCGCTTGAAATATCACGTAACCCGCATATCGCATTCCCGGCTCGGAGTCGCGCGAATTATTGTGCGGCGAGTATATCGATCAGTGGCGCCTTTGCTGGTCGCGAAAACGCGCGGCACGGAAGGTGGTTTCAGGGTTCTTTTATCAGGAAAAAGTCGTAGAGTTCTGGTTATTTGAAAACACCGCGTCACGTCTTCTTTTTCTCGATTTAACTCTTAATTTACTTGATTACAATCGAAATGAAATCGACGGGTCGCGCCAGGCTACAAGGGTAGTTGCTCCATGCCACACAGATTCCCATTATGAAGTAGATATCGTAGTGAACTGAACGTATCGCTAGGAGATCGTTGATCGAGAACGAAATTAAAAGCTAGGGGAAGCGAAGTTTTGAAGCGACTCTGCCGATCGTCTCCACTCGGAGAGCGGGAAGGTGGCTCAAGCGACTCCAATCGAATCGGTAACGAACGATTCGAGATACGGTCGAGGGCGTTATGTAGGACCACACACGAGGCGTCCGCGTTATCCTCGACCCGGTCCCACCAGGTAATGTTTCTTTTAAGTGCGAACACAAATTGTAACTGAGACGATGGGGCTTTCGCCCTTTCCCCCTTCACGGGGCCATAGCCCGGGCCCCGGGTCGAGAAATATCTGGCGGATCCGATTTCAAAAGCCGTTCGTTTGGATTCACGATTGTACCAGGTCCGAGGGCACCGAGCGTGTCGCGACTTTGACCAGCAACCCCGACACCCTGGCGTTCTCGTTCACCCTGCGACCGCAATCCTTTTCCTGGTGACGGTGTTACATCGCGAAGCCCGGACTGCCGAGTGGCCGATTTATTTCGTCACCGTCAAGACGTGGACGCTGCACCAACCGCGAGCCAAATTATAAGAGAGAAGTGGGGGAATAGCAATGCCTGAGATTGGTTCTTGGCTGTTAAAAAGGGTGGATGAGGGTTGTTTCTAAAAAAGTACTCGGTCGACTATCCGAATCTGTCCCAGATACGTAAGCACACTATGTTAAGGTTACTAGAATAGGTTTACAGACTCGTATCTCTTTGTACTAGTTAACATGTTTTTTTTGTGTACTAATGGGGTTTTCCCGTTGAAAATAATAAACAAATAAAATAAATAAATCTTTAATAACACTGTGGCGCTTTGAATTGGGATACTTCTGTAGAAAATTGGAGTAAATCTTAATTCCACAAGTCAGTGGCGAATTTAAGCAAAAAGACCCAGTTGGCGAACATTGTGAGGGGCCCATTTTTTCGCGAAAATGGAGAGATAGTTTACTGAAAACGAGCGAAGTGTAGTGGTGTAAGAAACGAATATAGTGTTTGGATAAAATCATAATTTTTGATTTTTGAAGATGGGGCCCCGGGGGCCTTCTGGGCAGAGGCCCATTCGACAGCTGCTCATCTAGTCACTGTATACCTAATCGACTTAAATTGCCCACACAGCTCCGGTCACTTTGTCGTTCCCTCTCCCATCGAATAGTACTAAGGGATCTGTTACGCAATCCCGCAACTCCGACTTGGATCCCTCGCCGAAACGGTCTCTCTCGTGACGGGGCCAGGAGGATTGCAGTTCAATCGACGCGGTTTTCCACGGCCTGAAAAAGAAAAATTCCCTCGCGAGACCTGTTTTCGCGTATGACGAACGCACCTTGACACGGCAGGCCGTGCAGGAATCCGCTGCAATCGGTGGGACGAAAAAGTCGCTTTTCCTATAATTGGCACGCGACCCGCGCGCGCGGGCGCTCGCTCGCGCTACCGCGGAAGGCGTGGCGTGCGAAAGTGCCACGTGGCGTAACACACCGGCACAATGATAATTGCAGCACGCGTGGAAACGGAGCCTCGCGTGACACTCTCGGTCTTCCTTCCGCGAGGCAAGCCGCCCACGCGCCATCGGCAACACCAGGGAACACGGTGTTCCTCGTTTTTCGACCTCTGCCCGCCAGTGAAAGCGTCGCGGCGGCGGTCCCCGAATGCCAGCTGGCCACCGGGACCAAACTCCTCTCGGATTACGCGTCGATTACGTCGATCGTGACGATTTCGAGGGAACGTGACGAAACACCTTCGCAATAAATACCTAATGGAAGCATCCTCGAAGTGATTCACGCGATTCTAAGCTGCGGATGTTTCTGTAAATCTGTTCCTCGGATTCCGGCAACATTGAGCCCGAGATGATGGGAGAAAGTAGAGCACTGTGGGTGCCATTCAATTCTATAATGAACCTGATGCACCGCGAGCGCGCAGAGTTCGCCCGACCGTTTCTCTTTTACTCCCTAAAAGGTTAATAGCCCAACAGGAAAAGTACCGGACGATTCCGTGGCCGACCCACGCGCCGGCGAGCGTGGACGTTGAAGGGGCGCCCCGGAACACGACGTCCTCGATACGATTCCAAATAATCTTGGCAATTGATCGGCGAGCGGCGGGCGATTAAACCGCGCGTTTTAATGCTGCCCGCCGGCGTCCGTCGCTTTCATAACTTAAAACGCCGTTCCCGGGGGCCTTCCACATTTTATGATAATGGCCCCCGCTAAATTATCGCCGCGCGAGAAATGAATTTTCAGAAGCGATCGGGGGGGCTTAAAGTGCGCCAGCTTGCCGAGCTTCGCCCCGTTGTAACGGTCGCGGCGCGGAGGCGTCGTTAAAAACAGGACCGACCGCTCGCGTCAGGAACGTCCCTCGCGACGTCTCCCCGCCGGGGTCACCGTCAAAGGAAAAATGTCGCAGGTGTTATCAGCGATCGTCTCGTAAACATTTTTACGCTTCTTTAAAGGCGAACTTTCGAATTGGCCGGTCGACCGGTCGGCGGAGTAGGGGGCGGAGGCGCTTCTACTTTCGCCTGGATATTCGCGAGCGGGCACAAAGTCGCGCGAGGCGAGTGCTTATTGAGAAACAATCCCGCGCCAGCGACACACGCGCCGACAATGGGGATAAACTCCGCGGAAACGCTAGTATTTCATTTCAGCCGTTCCTGAAAAGAGACGCGGAGGAAGATTGGAAATCACCCGCGTGCGTTAAGTGCGCCGCGTTAATTCATCGAATATAATGCTCCGATTAATACGTCCAGCCGTTTTAACATCCTCGTAAATTCCCGATATGGATATAATTTTCGAGCTTTATGCCCGGCCACTCGCTTAATGCGAGGGTAATTGCGATAAGGCGCCGTAAATTATCGAACTTACTTTCATCGCCTGAAATTACTCCGGGTTGCTACAGTTACTTTCAATGTAATGCTTCTTAACGGTCTTGCCAGTCTCTTGGCAAGCCGAGCGCAGTGTACGGCGCTGATAACCGGAGACGTTATGGACTTGCCTCTCAGAGATGACAAGAGTTATCTTTCGAAAAACCTGACGGTGTAAAAAATTCATCCTACAGCGTCTTAAACTTTCCACTCGATGTTTCCTAATTCGATCTATCCGAGCGTGGCACACTTTAATTTGGTTATCGTAGCACCTCCACCTTGCAGCAGGCGAATCGAGAGGCGAGACAGAGTCCGCGTGGCTACCAGAGGCCGCGGTCACACCTTCCGTACGGTGCAGCCAAGGGTCTAGGACTGGGACGTGGGCATTTAATCGCGGGCCTTACGCGGACCACACCGAAGGCGATGCAGCCCGAAGGATATCATCGGGCCGCGTTATCGCGACCTATTAGACACGCTTGTAGTCTTACGACCTGTCGTAACCGAGGCCGCTACGTCGCTTTACCAGTTCTCGGCTTACACGAAAGAGCTCCGCGGGTCGGGGGTCAGTTCCTCTGCGCTGGGGACTACCGGTAGGCTGAGGGGGCGACTCGTCAGGTGTCCTTGACCGCTGCCGATCGAGAGATCGAAGTCGCGCGAACCTCAAGGGGGGGAGAATATCGCGATAATTAATCGACGATAAACGTAGCCGAGCGTCGCTGATCTACGGCATGTGAAGGGTGTTTCTGCGTTACGGTAGCCGCGTCTGCTTCAGGAAATTCTTCTCGTGCATCGTCCAGTACTTTTAAGGATACCGTGGGGAATTTTTCTGCGGGGGCAAGGTATTCCAGTGGAGCGTTAAGATTAGAAGTGCCGACGATTGCTTTTCGATCTTCTGACGGTGTTGGTGATCGAATTGGTCAGATGTTGGGAGACTTATTGGTAGTTGGTGCTTTGGTAGAGTGATGTATTTGGGAATTGATTGGATATTCTAGTTAATTAGGTTGAGAATCATCCAGAGAAGAAGTTGTGACGGTAATCCTTACGAATGGGATGCTTGGAACGGTATCCTCGAAATGAGAGGATCGGATAGGATGACTTCTGTTAGAAAATGCATGGAATACCAAACTTTCCCGCGGAAATAATCCCACGGCCAGGCTGCCGATTCTCGTTACTCGAAAATCCGGGCAAAGGCTCCACCGCAGAGGCCACCAGATGCGTTGACCCCGAGTAGACCATTAAATGATGAATATTACCGGCAATTACGAGTATCCCAGTCATTGTGCGTGTGAATCGGCCGAGGCAGAGCCGCATGTTCGCCCGTTATCGTGCACACGCATACGGGGTGAGAGTGCGGATTGAAAAAAAGAAGAGACAACCGGTTGTGCTATGCGCGCACGGGATCATAGAGCCCCACTCTCGAATGCGACCTCTTCGCGGCTCTACAGCGGGAAGATGACATCGCGGTTCTCAACCTACGTCAGATATGCTGGAAAACCTTTCGGGACACTTAAATGAAATTTGGGGACCATAGTATGCCCTTCCAAATGAGATCGAGTTTCATGTACTCGAGTGACTCCATGCCACAGGGTTAATCATTCGATACTCTCCAACAGGTTTCTCCATTCGCGAAATTCCAGAAACACCACATTTCAATTATCTTCAGAAACTGGGGTGCATCGTCATTCGGAAAACTCCAGAACCAAGACCTTGACCTGCCCGCAACGATGCATCGAATCGAGAGGCTCGATATGCAGCGCTGTAACCGATCTCTGCTCGCATTAGGATGCCGCGAGAGCTATCATTTTCTCTCTTGAACCACTTCCTCTAATTAATGCGCCGTTTCTCTCGCGTTAATCGTGCTCTGCTCCAGTCGCACGGTCCATCGCGATGTCTCCCGGGCGAGCCAGCCGGCAGCAGCGCCGTGAGCAATCGAGGGGGTGGGGAGGGGAGGAAAGAAAGAGAGAAAAAAAAAAGTATTCCGCGTCCCGGAGCTTTGAAACCGTTCAGGCTCGCGAACAGAAAGACTACGGCTGAGCAGAATCGTCGACAAGCTCCCCTCTGACCCGACGGCGATGGCAAACGATCGGCGCGCAAGAAGCGGAGCCTGATTTATGGGCCGGTCGCGAGGGCTGCGTCTCCTCCGCGAACTCAACCGTTCTGCGCGCGCGCGTTGTACGTATACCCTCTCGGCCCCTGTGTACGCGGTTTACACGGATAACACACGCGCATACATCGAGGCGCTCGCATAAGGCAAGATCTCCTTCCGGCCGGCGGAGCTATCTCGATTCGCGGGGGAAAGCTTCGCGACTGGCAAAACGCGCGAGGCCTCTCTCGACTCTCCCGGCTTGTCGTTCGCGATATCGTCGTTACTCGCGAGCGCGGGATATCGCTTCCGAGAGAGTTGCATCCCGTGCACAAACACACGCGCTCACCTGCCGCGTCTCGGCTATCCCTCCGCCGATCCATCCATCGATCTATCGCGCGCGACGAATCGATTTTACCAAACCGAACAACAACAGCAACAACGCGCGCCCAGTTTCACCGTTGCGAGCCGCACACGCGCGCGCTTTCTTGCTCGTGGGTTTCTCCTCTTTTTCCTAGGCTGCCTCCACTCGTCGCCGATGCCGCTCTCGACCGCCGAGCCGTCGTCCCCTTTGTCGTTCCACCGTCCGGATCGGCGAAGGGTCGCGAATCGGATCGCGAACATCCTCTCCGTCCACGCCGTACCTCCTCTTCTCTCGCTCTCTCTCTCTCTCTCTCCTACGGCCCCCCGCGCCACCTCCCCCGTTTCTTACTTCCTGCCTCTCGCTGGCTGTGTTGGTCTCCTACGGTCTCTAGGCCTCGCCGGTAGCCGACCAGCGTTTACATTAATGTATGAGGGCAATCGTAAAGCTCGATGTGTACATACGTCTCGATCGGGCTCCCCCGGCAGCGGCGGAGATTTTCTCGTGCGGCCGACGAACTAAAAAAGCCCACGACATGCCGCGACGACGTGTACCCGATCTAATGCACTCGCCTATCCGTCCATCGAGGGACGCGCAGCCCGGGCCACCGGTGTGCTACCGCTCGCACGACGGCCCACGGGGCATTATAATGTGAAATCGTGACGGGCCCCGCCGGGCCCCCTCCCCCTCGCTGATTGTCCGTTTCATTATGCTGATCGCGGTTTCGTCGGTTTCGCGCAATTAACATACACGCCGGACGACCGCGGCTCGCGTCTGTGCTTTGAGCCGCGTCGCTTAACGGGACGCTGGTGATCGAGTAGTACTTAGTAGAGGATGAACGAATTTGAAGGAAATCGAGAGTGATCGGTGGAGGTTTAATTCGGAAGGTTGCAGGAACTTCCCCGACGAAGTGAATCGCGGCGACACGAAGAGGAAAGTTTATGAAGAGTTGATGACCATAACGCTGGGACAAGTAATTAATTATAAAAGAGATCTCGGATATCTTGAGACGCCAGAAAATGGAGTGGCAAGTGTCTTCCTGTGGAAAATCGATTTCCAAAGCTTTTACGCCTGAAGACCCAAAGAAATTTGCTCCCCCGGCTATAAATCGTTCAGACGGTGCAGTTTGCAGATTGAGTGCATAGGAGTCGGAGTCGGCTGGATGTAATTAACGTCACGGTATCGACGTGACGCGGTAGGGTCGATCGGCCGCCCATCGGCGAGGGAAATCGCCCATCGACGTACGTACGGTGTATTACGCGAGGGCGTTGCGTCAGCGGGCGCGATTTTCCTGCCGCGGGGCGCAGGGTGAGGCGAGGCGATGTATACGCGTGCACGGATTATACATCGCGATGGATATATATTTGCGAGGTACGTGTATTAACCGCGGAGAGGAGGCCTGGCGGAGGAGGTCGGCCGAGAGGTCGCTCGGTAAATTGGTCGCTGCGGCGTTACCGTTGATCTACGGCAACAGACGCGATAGTTATGGAAAGGTTACGGCGGAGCGGTCGATAAAGCGTCGCGCTGCCTGTCCTCGGGAATCCGCGACGGCGGGGAGCGAATCGTAAATCGCGGAATCGCAACCGCTCGCCCGGCTGGGAAAAAGAAGAAGGGACCCGCGACCGAGCGAGAGAGCACCCACGGCATCTCCCCGGGAGAAGGAGGAGACCCTCTCTCTCTCTCTCTCTCTCTCTCGTGCCCGCGCCACGTATTCCGCGATCGCACGATTTCCGTCTTCTTCCGCGTCCCCAGACCACGACCAGGCCTCCTCCGACGCTCGGAGATAAGCGATCGGGGGAATTCGTGTGGCGAGCCTGAAAATCGTCCACGCTGCTCATCCTCCGTGCCCACCGAGCTTGGATGCACCAGCTGAAACGATCGTACGATGCCGGGACTCCAGGAGGAGAATGATGGAAGAGGTTCGGGAGGAAGGGAAGAGATTTCGCCTCCGACAGATGGTCCAGATAATGTAGGTACTCTTACGGGGTCTGTCGTCGCTCGATGACGAAGAGGATTTCAAGTTCGAAACGGTTCGTTAGACTCTCAGGCTTTACGAATCTTCTTTAAGGGTGGAATCCTATTTTGGAGGCTAAAAACGTAGCAAAATTTGGGAATTTTTTTTAAGACACTTGCATTCCGATTCATCTGAAATCTGGACTATGTTCTTATGCATCCGTGAAGAAGTTGAATTTTTTTTATTTATTCATTTTTAATAATGAATAAAGGAGTTACGCATCACGCTGCGCAAAACTCGTCGTCCGCTGGTGTGCATGATATTGACCTTTCAGGTAATCTGAAACAGAAAAATGAAACGGCGTTTTACTTTGTACATATGTAGCTTGAATTTGACGAACCAGAATACCGCTCAGTTCTATACTTCTTTTGTTACGTAAGAAAATTGGCGCAAAATTCGATAGCAGAAATTAAATGTTCACACCTTTCAGTTTGAAATCTCTCCACACTGCTCAATAAATTGTTTTGTTTTTTTTGCTGATTCATCAATTTCAAGCTACATATGTATAAAATAAAACGCCGTTTTATATTTCTGGTTCAGATTAACTGGTAGATAAATATCATGCACACCACTGGACGACGAATTTTGCGCGGCGTGATAGTCGATTAAGCATAACTACTATATTTATGATTAGAAATGAATAAAAAAAAACCTGAAGCTTCTTCAAAGATGCATCAAAACATGTTTCAAATTTCAGATAAATCGAATCGCTAGTTTCTTAAAAAAAAATCCCAAACTTTGCTATGTTTTTAGCCCCTAAAATAGGATTCCCCCTAAACAGGGAGGAAATGAGTTTCTGGAACGATGCTGGCCACCTCCCTCCGTAACCGTGTCGCGGAAACTTTCGAAACGGCTCCAGACACGCTCCAATATGGATGTACGAGCGTATTGTTCGCATTGAGTAACTCAGCGCTACTCCCACGCGGACGACCTGTCGCGCAACAGACGCTGCGAGGCTCGCGTTTCGGCGTTACGAGGGCAACAATAAGGGACGGGCCGCGTTTTTACGGCCGCCTCGGGATGATCCATACCGCACCCTGTTTTCGAGAGCGACCCGAGCGCAGCCGTCCTCGCGTTGCGTCACTTTACGAGCGGGGCCCAAAAAAGGGCAGCCCGGTTTTCTCTCGAATCGAGAACAACGCGGAATCTTCGCCTGGAGGCGAGATTCGGGCTGGCGTTGAGAGCGTGCCGCGGCTGCGAATGCGCCGGCCGTGATATATCGATGACACCCGGCGTGGGTGTACCGGAAAGTCGACCTCGAGGGAGATTAAAACGGCCTCGGCGAGCGGCGATCCGCGCAAGAGGCCGCCTCGATCTCCGGAGCTGTCCGGAGCGCGCCCCGCGAGGCCGCCTCGCTTCCGACACGTGACAGGACCCGATCAGCTCCGAGTAATCTCGTTTTTTGCTCGCCCCGTACGCTGGTCGGCGAAACGATCGCGCGATTTACGATTCGCATTCCCTGGCATCTCGCGGTTTCTAGTGAACTGCAGGAATGGCGGCTCGAGTGCAGCCAGGCGGGGATCGAGGGGGAGATAATTTGATTGTCTGTATGCAGGAGGTCTAGTAGTTTGTAATAGGAAATGAATTCCTGCGAACGAATTCCGTTGTAAATCCGCTACAGACTTTATATTCGCGAACCTCCTTTTCGGAGGATTCGAGTACCTACTTATATAAAGTAATCTAAGAAAGAGGGGGAAGAACTTGGGGAACTTAGTACTTAATAAAGATTCGCAAGACACTTCAGGGATGTGGTGGCACTTAAGCTCTTGTACGTTGCTCTTGTGAGACCGCATCTTGAATATGCGTCAGTTATCTGGAGTTCCGCTGCACAGCAAATATATTAGCATGATCGAGAGGGTTCAACACAAATTTTTGATATTTGTTGCTCGTACTTTAGAGCGTTCTATGGATCGTGTTGACCATGATTATGGCCCTATAATGGCCTCATTGAACATTGCTACTCTTGTGGATCGTAGACTAAGCGCGGATATGTTGTTGCTATTTGAGATCTTAAACGGTCACCTTGACTGTCCGGTTTTGGTAGCTGCCGTTTCCTTCATCACACCGCAAAGGGTTATTGCGACCTAGGCCTCTGTTCGACCTGAGGTCACCCCGATATCGCCACTACTCAGTTGACCCCATGAATCGAGCCATGGCGGTTGCAAATCGGCATTTTAATAGTATCGACCTGTTTTGTGGGTCTTTAGAATCGTTCCGGGCACTGTTTTATAGGCATTCTGGTTACTTACGGGGTCATGATTTAGTATAAGTTAATATAATTGGTGTGACTGTGTAAGTTTGATTGGTTGTACATCTCTGTAAACTATGGGATATTCCCGTTTATAATAATAATAATAATAAAAATGAAAGCAAGTGTCTAGACAAGAAGTTTGATGGTTGTTTCGGTTTTCAATAGACGTCCAATTGCACTCTGTTCCTTATCTTTTTATGGGGATATTTAAATTCGTCGAGGCACCTGTACCTCTAAGCGACTGCCAAGTAGCGAGGAGGAATATTGATGATAAAGGTCCGATATAGAAAGTGGAAAAGCCGAGAACATCGCTCGAAGACCTACGCCTATTCCGGATGCGATTGGATCGGGACGCCATTAATAACGACGCACTTACCGATCCCATGGCAGGTGGTAGACCGCATGAAAGTCACGACCTGACATTTGCCTGGGTTGCCCGCGCCCGATCGCGTCCCGAGAACCGATCGCGATGCGATTTTTCTGCACGCCACGGCGTACCAGGCAACGGGGCAATTTCAAGTGTAACGGCCATCGCCACCGCTGTAACACGCGAAACGCGTGGCGTGCCATCGCTTTCTCTCTCTCTCTCTATTCGTAATCGCCTTTTCACTTTCGACCGATGTATCGATCTCTCCTGTGTTTTCTTCAGTCCGCCACTTGTTAGCGTTGCGCAGCTCCGTGTACTCCCGGCATCGTTACGTCGAGCGTTGCTTTCCAGTTTCACCCTTTTCGCGAGCATTCTTATCCTCTCCGTCCTTCCGGATCTTAGAACCCCTGCTCTGATTTCCATCGCTCGCGAGCTCGGCGTAGAATTCTTGAGAATCGAAGGCTGCGCGTATTATTTCCCGCCTGACTGAATGCGAGTAGAAGAAGAAGGCTTGATGCGACAGCAGGTGGCAGTGCGTGTGAATGCACCTTTTCTTGTTCCCGTGACCTGAACCAGTATGCAAGATCGACCTGCCGAGTCTCTACACCCTTTACCGAACCGAGATCCTTCTGCTCCTCCTTCCCTAAATGCCGACTCGCTCTATTCACGCGGACGAGCGAGAAGAAGCGACGAGTGATGGAGACAGATGATGGAATCTCGAGTCATTCATTTCTCCCGGGGCACTCCAAGAACAATTGTTTCGTTTCAACGATCCGATCGGAGCGTACGCTGCGCGCTGGGCGTGTACGTAAACGATGATGACTGTTGCGTTCTGCCGCGAGTATCTGTAACGATATAGGGCACGGTATCGTTCGATGCCCTCGCTCGATTCTCCGAGAAAAGATTCGTAACAATGTCACGCGTATTACGCAATGGTGGTGTGTTGTTATTCTTCGATAACATTCTTCGTTTTACCATGCACCGCGGATATCGTGAAAGAGAGGACAGAAAACTGCGCGCAGAACAATGCAAAGGTAAGATGGCAAAATGAAAAGTTACAGCAGGCTTATGTCCAGTATACATCAAGCTGTCAGGTTCGTAAACGAATTACCGCAAGGGAGTCTTGATCAATATATTTCCCGCGATGGCATAATAATTACCCCGTGTATATTCGACAATGTTGCCACGCAGAAATTGCCCCGGCACCGGTCTTCCTCGATCCGGCCGGACGACGGGCGGAGGGATCGGACCCGGCGATAACGGCGCGATCACGCGCGTAATAATGATAACGCGATCCGACGCGGCGCATCGAATTAATTACCACGTGTCCGCGCGAGCGATTTTCTGGTGCACGCCCATCAACGCCGGCGCGCGGGCGACGAGGCCTGAAATTATTTTTCGGGGCGTGCACGCCGTTACAGTTAATTAACATGCGGTATAATGCGAACGGAAATAATTAACGCCGCGGCGAGATTGCGAGCGGAGATGCATCTCGCGAGCAGCGTGTACGTAAATCTAATCGATTTAAGCGTGCGCGTATACGTGCGCGCAAGATGCCTATCGTCCACCGCTAAATGTCACTCGATACAATCTTCGGCAAAGAAAATCATTGATACGGGAGAAGAAAAAAGGGGGGCGAGGGATATTTAATTAAAACAATGTGTCTTCATTATACGACGATCCCATCGCGAAGGGAGGATCCGTTACGGCGAACGAAGCCGGGAGATCGGATTATATAACGACAGGGTACAGCCGGGATCGGCGAATAAGTCCATTACTTATTAAGCGTTAACAGGTTTCCAGAGAGCGAATCAAGGTAAGAACACGACCGGCTATCAACGGGATCGTCGTTCACCTATGCAAGCCGCCGGCGCAGTGATACGTGCGATTGCGTAAGAGCGACGATCCGCGAGAAAGGATCGAGGGATAAGCGTAGCGGGGATGCAACGGGGGCGCGGAATCGACATTTGCGGGCGGAAGGAGGCGCGAGATGGAACGAGAGGAGCGCGGCGCGCATGATAGACGTACTGCTGACGATTATCGATAAGATATCGATAACTTGTCGATAGGTCCCGGCGATCATATCGTCGGGTTATTGATAATGCAATTTCAAGTACGCGAAATAAGATGTACGACGTGATGTTTCTTAACGTCACCTTTTGTCTTGCCATTAATTAACCATTAGCTAACACTTGAAATAACACGCAGCGCCGCGATCTCAAATGTGAGCTCTCCACACGTTAGTTCTTCGCGTCGTGCATTTCAAAATTTCGATCTCACTGCGCATTATAAACGATATCGTCGACACAGTCTCCAGTTGAGCTGAATATCCCGAGCGACGTCCGAGCGAGCCGCCTCGCGGCAGAAAGAAAAAGGAGAGGAGCCGTGGATCTATTTGCCAGAAATGGCAACGGGCACGGTAATGTGGAACGTCTGCGGAGGCCTTTACGTCGAGGCTGACCTTTACGCGTCTCCAGAGAGAGAGATGAACCCGCATATCGCCATTGCTCGACAGATTATCGCGCGTGGATCGCCGCGCCGATCCGTGCCCGATGGATCCCCGAGAATCTCGCGCACGCGAGCCCCAGGAAACGCCGGGATTTCGGCCAGTTTCCGCGACGCGTTCGGCCGGCATACACCGGTGATTTACGCCCTCCATAAAGTACATCCACGAACCGGGTCCTCCCTGTGACTTTCGAACCGATACCGAGAGAAAATTAATGGAGGTCACGCAGATCCGAATGGCACTCGGTTCGCCTCTCGATTCATCCGTCTATCGGCGGCTCGATCTTTACGGACGCTTCTATTTTAAATATCCCGAAGCTCGTATAACTTTTATTGCCGGCCGCGCTGGACTTTTCACGTGTCTATCGTTTTTATCGGTTTGTTTACCCGGGCGGTGTATGTTTTACATGCCCGTTGGCCAATCAATCTCGAATGAAGTATCCGGTCGCTCGCATAGAAATGCGGTGTAATATCATTTTTCAACATTCGCATGTTAATTCGTTCGTTAAGATTACCGTTTCGCGCGGCGATCGTTAAGATTGAATACATATCTATCCGTAACTAAGGAAACGTGACTCCGCGCATAATTATCAATTCGGGCACACAGCGTCGAGTGATCCAGGCTGACCGAGCGAGTAGATAAACCGAGAAATTCATCAGACATTCCGCTTCTACTTCGGATGCCCCCGTTCGCCGCGCTCCTCGAAATCGTGCGCGTCTGTTCCATCGCGTTAAGTAGTTTCGTCGACGAATCCGCGGCGCTCGAGGCAGCAGGGCCGATTGTATCGCGCCCACGATTTCGACGAGCATACCCCATTAAGCGGGACAGCTCGGTGTCTAACGGAAGCGTGTCAATCAGAGGCGGACGCAGCGTATACGCGATTCGGATCCCGGCACATTTCGCGATCGTGCGAATCGCCGCGATAGCGCTCCCTTCCTTTGGGTACCTTAACCAGCGGAGGCGATGAGAGCCCTCTGGCGACCGAGGTCGAGTGCCGGAAGGCCGCTCGACAGCCTCGTCATCGGGACTTGAGAAATAGACACATTACGGCGTGTAACACGCCGGGCTGGGCGCATTAGCCGTGTCGAATCGCTCGCGAGGGCTAGATCGTCTCTCACGAGATACCTCCGTCCCGCGAAATGCCACCGCAATGACATCGATAAGACGCAGGAGCCGCTTCCTCGGCGGTTTAGGTCGCGCGTGGCCTTGCTGGCATTTTTGCTTGACCCGCGCCTTTACGGCCGTATCAAGATTCGTGTGTTCGGAGACAGTTGAAGCGGGACCGGTGGATATAGAATTTTTTAGCTTCGCGACCAATGTTAAATTAAGAGTCCCTTGGATCCTATCGATTCTTGGACATGTCCGCGGTGGAGATAAGCGCCAAGAGTCCTTAAAGTACGGCGATAAAATACGACACTGGTAATTGGGGAAACGTCAGAAAGAATGGGCATCAATTCCTCAGCGGCGCTGGCCGCTGGCCAAGGATGACACTTAACTCCTCAAACGAGGAAACACACTTAAGCGAGACCTAAGTGACAGTCGATGTCGGCTAGTTGTCCCTGCTCACCTTCGAATCGGCACGCGGTGAAATTAATTGCCCCTCGGTGAAGCGGGCAAACCGCGCACGCGTGCGCGCGAAAGGTCCTACTTGCTTGAAAATTCATTGCAGCGGAATCGATACCGTTCGTTAACCGTATCGGTACTTCCCCTTGAAATTACAAATTAAGCTCAGCTGCGTAATTGTTGCCCATTTCTCAGGGCCCATTGTCGATTAATAACGCGGCGCTGGCCATTAAGGCGCGCCGCGCCGTGTCTCCCTACGCCCCGGCCGACCCGATGCACCTGAATGCAGGTGCATCCTCGGTGAAAGGCCGCGGATGGCATTGCACCTCGGCGACCGTGTCCACTACACTTATTCGCCACGGGTACCCGCGCGACGTGCTCCTCCGGGCTCCGCCGTCCGCTCGAAAATCATCCGCAAATTGCCTCGTCGAGTTTCACACGGCCGTGCGCGATCCTTCGATCCGTCTCTCTTCCTTCTCGCCGTTTTTTTTTTCTCTCGCGCGTCTCCATCGACCGCGGCCGATGCATACTCATCGCCGACGCCGGTAATAAAGACGTGGAGGCATTGTCAGCGTGCCGTCGGACAGGATCGCTTAAAAATACTTCATAAATTGCCGGCTGTCGGTTTCGCGTGTTCGCCACGTTCCATTCCGCGGCGGCTTCACATCGTGCCAACGAACGATGGACACCGTTAATGGAGACGTACAAATGGTTATTGGCATTATTTCGCCGATTCCCGACGCGGCTCGCGATACGGCGCGCCGCGCCACGCCGCGTCGCGGAGGAGGACGCGTGCACACAATGCTGTTACGTGGTTGCGCAACCCGCCAGCCCCGTCACGCCGCGCAGATCTCCGAGATATCCGCTCGCGCCACGAAATTTATCATCGGCTCCCTCGTTTTATCGATCGCGGACACGAGCGACCAGCTGGAAAGGACAAACGATCCTCGCGACGTTCTCGCCACCGGTTCGATTTATCGTTCTGCCGGGGAAAGCGCAGCTTCCTCGCTTTCCCGAGGCTGCCGGTGGTGGCTGAATGTCGTGGAATGTCGCGGGCGTTGGATGACGTTTAGCGAATGGCAAGTATTCTGTATAGAAGTTTGCAATTCAGATAATGCCTGGGAGTTGATACCTATTAAAAAGCCTATGATACTGATGCCATTAATTGTTACTTACCCTTTGTAGATTTTTTAAAGAAAACTAGCTCGCGAGCTACTTAATGCGAGGGAAACGATTCACAAACTTCTCAGACAATTTAGACTGGACCAACACCAGCTGGCCACGTGGTTCCGCGGTTCCAAGATCGCACGAGACAGTTCGACGTCGGTCCGACTCCCACGCGTGCACGTGCTCACGCACGATCACCCGTGCGTGCAACGGATGAGTGCGTATGGTAATGACAGGCCAGGAAACGCCGGCCAGGCGCCAGCCGACTGCCTCGGGCCATAGCTACCTGCAATCTCCTCGAAATATCGGGGTGACTTGCCTTGAGAAACGACCAAGGCTGCGCAAATCGAATCGATTCGCTCCTAATTGCTCTTTAAATTCTCAATCCCTAACGTTGTATAGTATCAATATTGAATAAAGATGAACGCAACAGGAGACAAGAAGATCTGCCGCGTTCGATCGAGGTGGAACAGAGTGATCTGAAAGAATAGTGGACAGTCTGTTAAGTAACTCCGAGTGGAACTCGAGCGAGGGTAATTTCTGCAATTACAAACAATGTTAGTCAACGGTGAAAGTGGCGCGGGTCGGCGTGAACGGCCGCGCAGACACATCGCGGAAAAACGGTTCCAGGCGAGCGAAATAAATGTGCGAGCCGCGCGTGTCTTCGGCTGGAGCAGCCGCAACGTTTAATCGTTTTCGCCCGAAACAGGCAGAGCACGCGTGGAACCCCAACAAATCTGCTTTTAATCGACTCTGCCCGTCTAGGCGGACCGTGTCGCAAGCGGGCACCGGTTGACAACCGGCCACCGCGATTTGTCGCGATGTAATCTCGCTCGATTGTCGCAATTCCCCGTCCTGCCACTCTGCAAAAGTTCAGCGCCAAGGGACAGTTCATAAGAGGATAGATTTCTCTTTGTAATATGCGAGAAGTGAGTAGAGGTGCGTGGCGGAGCCAGTACCATGCGGTAGTGCCTAGATTGATACGGCATCCAAGTGCAGAAATATGGAATTCTCTCGAATTTCATAGCAAACAGATGCACACCTATGAAGCATTCAATCTATTTTTCTGTGGTGCGTGAAAGTGCCCAGAAGAAGCTCCGAAAGTACCAAGGCCCAACTCTCTTCCATTTTCGAGAACTAAATTCTTCAGAATGTGAACACTTGAATCACTGAATTTCTCTGCAAATGGATCTCCTATGAGACTATGTACACTCCAAATATAGAATACTTTGGAATTTTATAGCAAACAGCTACGCCACTATGAAGCACTGAGTCTATTTTTCTGTGGTGCGTGAAAATACCCAGAAGAACCTCCGAAAGTACCAAGGCCCAACTCTCTTCCATTTTCGAGAACTAAATTCTTCAGAATGTGAACATTTGAATCGCTGAATTTCTCTGCAAATTAAACTCCTATGAGACTATGTACACTCCAAGTGGTACCACGTTTAAAGATGCAATTAGCAGCTCAGCGATATCTCACCCCTCTCGACTGGTGACACCCACGAGCAAGGAGTACACACCAGCCACTAAAACGGCCAGCACAATGCACTCAAGATTTCGAAACGCATTCGCCCCGTTGGAGAACACCGAACTGGGTCGCGTGGTGGTACGTAAATTACAGCAACACCGGCGGCGTTCCCGGCGAAATGAACCGCGGGAGAACAAACGAGCAGGATAACGTCGATCGATGAATAATCGGGCAACGATTCCGAATTAGCATTTTTCCGTGTTCACCGGACCACGTATCCGTTCGCGTTTCACTGGCGGCCGCCTCGCCACCGAGGAAGTCGACACCCACGCTCCCCCACGGTTTCGCCGGGTCTAGACGCGTTTCACGGTTCGCCAGTGGGATCGTTCTTTCTCCTCACAATGTAAGGAGATCGATATCGGGCCCCGGTATCGACGATGTATCGCGTTTCACGGTTGCACGAGCCCCGTTTCTTTCGCTCGGCCAGCCCCGCATAGCCGAGCACTTGCTCCGCGCCTGACGCCCCGAGAAATATCCAATTCACACCTACGTGACGAAGAAAGGGAATGAAGCCAGTACCTGGACGGACACTGGTTCGCGCGCTAGGTCCGTCGCGAGCCACCCGTCGTAAAAATAACGCGATTCGGTGGATCCGCGTTCCCTGCGAGATTTACACCCGCTTCGAGTGTTTCTAAGACGCATAAATACGAGAGGCGGAGGAGAGGCGTGCAGCGTGTCGGTGCTAACTATGCCAGCAGCGTGCCCGGGGCCAGGCGATAATGCCAACTTCACGAGTCCGCGGCCGTAAAATCGTGAATTATTAACGCTAATATGTAGCAGCGCGGCCGCGGAGCACAATCGCGTCGCGGAATCAGATTAAACAGGTTCTCTCCTGCCGATCCCCGTCTAGCGGCGCGCTATTGTTGCCCGCGTCACATATATTTTCTAAAAGCGCAAAAAACCGCGGGACACGCGGCGAATTTATCCCGTTAGCTGCTTCTGAACGGATGATACAGCGAGGCATCGGATTACGCAATTTCGCGAGCGACGCCGTTCAGGAAGCATCGTCGCGATTGGACGAAGGTGGGCTGCTTCAGGGATCCTACTCAGGGTTTTGGTAATCCTTCGGATCTTTCTGGGAATGTTCGCATCGTTCACATAAACCATATAAACGATTCTGAAATATCGCTTTGTCTGCGGGTTTTCGTTAAATATGGCGAGTTAGTTTCACAATATGAACTCCGCAACAATCCCCGCCGTAACCTGGCGTTATTGATGGTGCGCCGCGCCAAGTCGCAGGCGGCAAACTACCTCGAGGAAATCCCGCGAAACTTATACGAATTGAGTACGCTATAAAGTGTCACGGGCTGGGAAATGTTTCACGGTGACGCAAGCTCGCCGTGCGGCGCTGGAAAATCGAGGCCGAGTCTGCATGACGGACCGTGCCTCTGCAGCGTCGTTGGTGGTTTATGCTAGCAGCGTGTTTACGCCTCTCGTTGCTCGTGACAGAATGCATTGTCGGCTCATCGTGAATGCTGGCGTGTGATAGGCGCCTCTTCCATAACAGCGAAAATTCATCTGGATTCCGCGCAGTCCCTTGACTTCGCGCATGCAAGGGGAATAGAGATGTAGGTACAGCAACGAATATAGCATCAATTAATAATTGAAATGATGGGCCACATAATTTGTAAAAGTGCAAGCACAGAAACTCCTAGTAACAGCGAAGTGGCATGGAGACTAAAAGAAGTAGATTCTGGCAAAATGTGAGACATAGATAGAGCCTCGTATTTTAGTACCTGAATGGGAGTGTAGTGGAAGCTTCGGTAATTAAGCGTAGGAGTGGAGGAAAAGAAATTCTGCGACACAGAAGATTAATCGCATTAAATATTCAACCCAAGGAACGTCAAAGGGCGAATGTCCCCTCTGACGAGGAGTAGAACCGCTGCTCGTGACTAAACCAACTTCGTTACTCCAATTTCCCGCGCTCGCGTACCCGATATTAAATCGCAGAGATGCGTTTACCGATGCCACGGTATATTATAACGTAAGTGGAACGACACGAAAGCACCGCATTGTGCCGCCGCGGCGAAAGAGGGGCGCGTCGAGACGTTAGAAAATGTCTTCCTGGGATGGAGAAAAGAGAGTAAGGGAAGGGCAAAGGTGGGCAATAAAATCGAGTTATTATCCTTATTATCGGCAGCGTTGCGAAACTGCAAGCGCGCGCGCGCGTGGGCAGCCTGTAGACTCATTGTCGTACTATGTGCACCCGCGTAGTCTACCAGCAGGATATCCTTCTACCACGGGGGATCGATAATCGAACGCTCGAAAACGTCAGAAAACTTCCCACAATTTCCTAAACTCCTATAATACTCCGTTGTAGGTGCTACCTGTCCATTAAACACAAGCTTCTTGATCGAATGTGTATTCCACTCGTTGCCAGTGAAATCACCATCTTACTTTTCGATAATCGACTTTGCCATCTTAACATTGAGCTCGCGCTGCTACCGCCGCTGGATTTAAATTCCTCTCTCGCCCCAGTATTAGATTCCTCGAGCGACCACTTTCAAATAGACGAGCGCTTCCTTCCTTTCGTTTAATCTGCATCCAGATAATCTACATTGTATTACAAGTCATTACACCGGCAGGGGGGAAGCGCCGCAAAGCTTGGGACTTCAAAAGGAACCGTGGGCACAAGTGAGCGCGGCGGCGCGCGGAACGATCATTATCGGCAGCCGCGTGCGGTAACACAAAGTGAATTCCAATAAACTGGCCTGCATTTTTCCGCATCCCACGTGGCACGCGGAGTTCACGCATCGGCTGCGTAGCCGCGTTCTACGGCCGGCAGAAGCCGGGGGATCGGGAGCGTCGCCTCCGCTTCTGGTCGTCGGTGCACGTGGCTTGAATCGCTCGAATTGCCGCGACAGTCCTTCGTCGCGGCCTTATTTACTCTCCATCTGGAGTACGCCTATAGAATTTGAGCGCATCCGCCGGCGAACGCGGAAGGCGACCCACTCGGACCGCCACTTGTCCCTGGGAATTCCAGGACAAGTGGCAGGGCACCGCGCGGTCCCCACGACCGAGCCAACTTCTGGTCCTCCTCTCGTGTACAGGCTGATTCACCTGACTTCAAGACCCCAAGCGGCTCGTAAACCATGTTCCGCGAGGACGTGTTTGCAACAAAAGCGATATGGTACCGAGGGGACGATGTAATAGCCAGGAGTGTCTCGTGAATACTATGCTGCTTTCGTCTGAAATGCTGCTTCAAGCTATCGTAGCATTGAAGGAAGAATTGACTTTGAAAATGATCTCCAGATGAAGAGAACTCTTCGCTTTTCTCCTGTCCTGATAATTTATGATTTATGCAGATATTTAGGGATTTTTTGGTGAAAGTAGCGATGGGTTGGAACGCATCGAGAGTATTTTTGTTTGAATGAGTTTTAGTTGAGTTATATTGATCTTGATATTATATTTATATCAGCCATTCTTCAAGAACGATGTCTCTAATACTTAGCTCAAAGTGTTTGAGAGAGTGGGGGTAGTTTCCTAGGCAACTCGGCCCTTTCTCCGACTCGATAGCAGGTGAATCAACCTGTACATCTTCCTCCCTCCCGCTTTTTCTACCGTTGCCTCTTCTAGAACGGCGAACCGGAGGTCGCCAGCATAGAGAGGTGCACGGCGAGCATTCAGCTGAAGCGGGTTAATACCTCGACATTGTGGACACAAGTAATGGGGGCCCTTACGCTTCAGGTCGCTCTAGCGGATCGGAGCCTTGGCGGCGGTGGATTCTGCTATCGCAACCTTTGGTCCTTTTTTTTCTCCTACTATTTATTGCTCGGCTGATTTACTGCCATTATTTGGAACTTTATAGTCTGAAACGCATTAGTGGACGAGGCTGGTTTTATAGCCGTGGTTTCAGCTATCGCTACCTCTGAGTTTTTTCGCTATTTATCGATTTAATGATCTTTTATATATAGACGGGGCACGTAGCACCAGGTCGCCCCAGAGAGCGGACGTTCTAAGTAACGGTGGATTTCGCTATCGGTGTCTCTAATGTTGTTTCTCCGTTTATTGCCACATTCGGGACTCCACGGTTCAGAATTCTAATGCCTGGGCATCGATAATCATCCGCAGACGATGCTGGAACCTTCGAGGCTTTTTATATCAACCTTTATTGCCCCGACAGATCTATGCGCGCGTACATAATCGATGTTCCGGTTCGAAATGTTCCATCGGCAGTGGAAGGCCCTAAATGACGTAGAAGCTTGCTAATAATCGGTGCCCCCGGCGCGCGTTGTTCTATCGTCCGATTGGGATTACCCAGAACCAGTTCGAATCACCTCCGTCCGAAGTGACTTCGACGATCGGTCATGCTTAATAGTGATTGATGTCTCCATCGATAGCCCTAATATTCCTCCACTTGTTTCGCCGACGATGATCGCTCGGAATGTCGAAAGCGTCCGCGGCGTTTCACTCGGCAGTGCCCTTTTTCGACGTTCGATTATTATATTCTGTTCCCGCTCGAAAGACTCGCGGGACAATGCCCACATTCATCCTAATCAAAAGCTGAATACCAGCGAGCAGCGCGAATTCGAATCAGCGCAGATATATTTATCGATGTCAGCTCTAAATCCATTAATTCGATTCCGCATTATGCAAATACAGCGGCGCGCTAACAGCGCTCGACGAGCCCCGACGTCTTCAACAGCCGCACGTGGGCGAGACACGCTACTTGTAGCTCTCATTCGGGCTCCCGGCGGATTCGTTCAAACAAATTCGAGGCTGCAACGACCTGGAGGTTCTCTCCTCGGTGGGTCGCGTAGGTTGAGCTTCGTGGTGTGCGGCTCGTCACACGCTCATTCCCCTTTTCCACGGAAATAGGGACGGCAAAAGGCAGCTTTGCCCGATGGCGATGGGGCACATTGAAGGCATCATCGCTTCTGGGTATTCTTCACAGAGAATGTAAAATTTCGTGAACACTACGGTGTATGTAGCATTTCCTATTTAAGTCTATCGAAAATGGTATACAAAAATCTAGGTGCTACCAGTGGCGAATTTAAGGAAAAAAACCCCGGTGGCAAACGCTCTGGGGCACCCTGTATACATTACAGAATGACAAATAAATTTACGCACTTACGAAATTATGGGAAACAAAAAAATATACTGTTTGGATTAAATCATAATTTTTTTTCGAAGATGGGGCCCAAGCGGCAATTTGTTACTACTTAGGTGCTACCATTACTTTTTTTATTCTACTTTGAAAGAGAGAACCTGTAATGAATTTTAGACATTATGGATTAAACGCGGCCGAGAGAAATTCTTCCCATTTTCAAAATACAAAGGTTCTATTCATATCTCTGTTACGTTAGATCTCAGTTGGATATTCGCTTGGATACTAGTTTGGTGTGGATTTTTATACAGACAGACTGTCGTTGCGACAACAGAGACTCCTAAGAGAGGACTGTTACTGCCATTAGCCTGTGTTGTTCAATTAGAATTCGTTTGCCCGCGAAATCACAGAGAACGCATCGCGCTTTCTCTTCTGCGGGGAGACGCCAGCCTCGAGAGAGGCAACCCGATCGACGTAGCTCGCTAAACGTGATACACCTGCGCGGGTGTGACTAATTAGAAACCGCGACGAGCAAGGATGATCATTAACGCGATACGCCCGTGAACCGACGTTAATCGCCGCGGGAAAATGGCCCGGGTCGAATCGCTTTTACGCAACGCCGTTGATCCGACGTACGGGCCCGGCTAGTGGATGAACCAACGTATAATGAGAGTCAAATGAAAGTTGGCTGTAATAACGGTAATCCTCTGGTCAATGGATCGCGCGATTGTCGACAACGGGCTCGCCTTCGACTCGTGCAACGAGGAATTCCGGCGGCACGCCATCTAGTTTTCGAAAACAACGTGCCAACGTGACCGCGGGATTCGTTGCATTCAAATTCGAGAGAAAAAATATGAGAATAATTAAACAGAGCCGGCGCGAGGATGGTTGACGCCTCTATGCAAGAAATCTTTTGGCATCCCCAATTTGGGAGCCGCAAAATTTTATAACTGTTTCGTATTTAATATGTTCTGTCTTTACGGAGTACCAAAAAAAAAACAGAATATTTACATGTTGTTTACGTGGGTTCCTTGATTATTAAGCGTGTGATATAGTTTTTTAGCGCCCCTTCGGCTGGCGCCCTTACGCGACGCGTAACTTGCATAATGGATTCCGCTGACCCTGCAAGTAAATATATTTCTATGAACATATATCTACAATGGCGCACGAAAGAAAGTTTACAACTTTTAAAATCGCATAACTTTTATAAAATTAATCCAAACGAGTTGAGTTTTTTTGAGAAATACAATTAAGCCGGGAATCCACCGGGAAGCTAAGCTAAGCTATGCTATGCGATGCTATGCCATGCTACGTTTTAAAAAAATTAGCTTCAATACATTCTTATGGAACCGTTTCCACCAAAAGCTAAGCTAAAACATAGCATTGCATAGCATAGCTTAGCCTAGCTTCCCGATGGATTCCCGGCTTTAGTTTGCTAAGTGATGTGTTTCGTCGTTTTAAAAAAAAACACTTGGTCGGAATAGCAAGCAAAAATAGTAAATGTCATTCTTTAAACTTTTTTTGTAAGCCCGTAATGAAAATTCAAAAAATCCGTTTGTAGATTGAAGTAAGTTGTGAACATGCCTAAAATTTCATAAAAATCGGTTAACGTTGCTCCGAGCTATAAACGCTTAAAGATCGCAGAATAAGGTCGAAAATCGCGAAATTCACGGAAATCAGCGATTTTTGCGCGGCGCGCAGCGATTGATCTCGTCGAACCAAGGTCCCTGCTCTGGAATTTTCAGTGCTCCAGCAGATTTGATTAAATCCCGTAGGAAAACCATCGAGCCCAAGAATCGACAGACGCAGCAGAATCAGGACACGTTGGACGAGGATGAGATTCCTGGCCAGGTCTCCTGGTTAGACTCTCGTGGGAACGAGGCGATCAAAGCGCGGAAGCGTGGTTCCAGGCTCGCAGCCAAGGGAGAGCCTCACATTTTCGTACGATGATAAATGATCTCATCACCGGCATTTAGAACGCGCTAAGGTGTCGGTAGGCCGAAACGAGCCTGGACAAGGGAGAGGCAACGAGGGGCGAGAGGAGCGGGGCCTCGTTTGGACGCGATGAAGGGTGAAAGGGCATGAATCGCGTGGAAACGTTCCCCGTGAACAGAGGGCGGGGAGAGGGAGGCTAGAACGGATCTAACGCGAGCCTGAAGACTCATTAACGCTGCGAGGCGGCTTCGTTACTCAGACTCTGTTCGCTGGATCGAGGCGGCAATCAGCCGGTGCATGTCCAATTGAGCCACGAGTCGATCGATGAATCCAGCCATCGTTAATACCGCTTTATTCTACGCCATTCCCTGAATTCCAATGTGACACGTGCAGATAATCGACGCGGCACTTCTCGGGCCTACCTACGGTGTAAACCTCTACCTTCTCGATTGGAAACGGAATACTAAATGAATGAATAGAGCAAAGCCGACTGCGGACTCTGAATCTATCATCAGAGCGAAGATTGCGTTCGACGTTATTACCGCGAAATCGACGGGGCGGCTGGAGGAAGCTCGGCTGAGGGGAAAAGAACGAGAAGGAGCAACGAGACGGTGCAAACGCCCGTGGGACGGGGGAAAAGGGATCGACTACATAGGCGGGTGCAAAAATGGATATAGATTATCCGCGCGAGGATGCGCGGTACTCTGTAACCGTAATAACCAGTTAAACGTTTCGCGACGGAAGGGACGTAGGACCAAGGGGGCTAGGCGGGAGCGACGAGGCAGGACGTGAGGTCAAAAACTAATATCGGAACCTGGGAGGGCCGCGCAATTGCGGTCGCGAGGAACGGCTCCGGCTACCGTGGCCCGCGCTCCACCGAGAAACTTTCGTCCGCCTCGTGTCGAAAGCCGTCGGGCGTCACTCGGGGATCCTATTCAATAATTTCGCCGCTGGTAGGACTAATTTTGAATGCCATTAGTTAGCACACGCCGCCACGGGATCATCCGACCGCCGGAACGGATTGTTATTCCATTCGTTCGTTCGTTTCGCTCCGCCGTTTCACTCCCCCGCGTCGCCCTCTTTCTTCCTATCCGCGGTCCCCTCCCTCCTTCCTCCGTTCATCCTTTCCCTGTTCGTCTTTTTCTACCTCTGTTCGTGATTGTTCGTGCGCCTGCACGTCGATACACAGCGCTACCGTATTATGAGGCTGGACGCCAACGCATTACGCGCCGGGTCCCCGCGCTCGTCCCCGTTTCTCCGCGTCCCTGCCTCTTTCTCCATGTTCGTTCTGTGTGTTCTCTCTTTTTCGTCGTCGACCATCCCCTTCCTAGCCGTGTGGCGCCACTTCTGATTGAACCGGCTGCGAGAGGGATATAGGTGAGGGATTCGCCTTCTTCGCCGCGCCGGCGTGCTCGTCCGCGAATTCCGCGGGATCGTTTCTGCCGACCATTTCCCAGCGCCGATCGGTACGCGCGGTATTGGGTCACTGGGCGCGCGGTAAGAGATTCCCCTTTGTTCCTCTCCCTCTGACGCGAATCGGGGAATCGACGCGAGTCGAGGCTCTGACGAGAGAGAGTCCTTCCGTCAGTGGGCGAACGTTCCATCGGTTGCGAGATTTTGTACCAATGGGGAGCGTGACGCGCCTTCGTATTGACAAACGCGTTGGACTCGCAGCGATACTTGGGGGCTTCGTCTTTAGCATGAAGTTTCGTGTATATTTCCTTGATACTCGTGTATTCAAAAAACGTAAAAACGCAATGACTTTAAGGGCTGATTTCAAGTTAGCCCCTCTAGAGTGAATTTTCGAAGAAAAAAATATTGCTCCTTGGATAGGTACTTCTACGTGCTCTATATTCATACTAGGTTTCATTAAATTCAGAATTTTCGGGGTGGGAACGTTTTCCTGTCAGTTTTCTGCGTTACTCGTCATTATTTGCGTTTTAATTGTCGAACCTGAATCTTGACGCTAACACATGATATTTATTATTATTATTATTATTGCACGGGCGTATTACTCTTTAATTAACAATAATAAGAAATGCAGAAAAAAAATTGTGGAGTAAACCGACTCACCGATTCGCACTGTGGTGCATCGATGATCCATGTCGGATGAACGTGTTACGTCTGAAACATACAAACACAAAAAAATTAGTTCAAGATTAAGTATTCAGTTCACTAAGTAGATTATAAGCTCAAATTTCTTCTGCTTGAGGCTTCCAAGCATTTGCCATGTCCTTCCAAAATAGAAAACATATTTTTTTTCTTCTCGAGTCACATCGAACACTCTATGGCTATTATAATAATCTTAATCGACTTCTAATAACTTTCACTCGTTATTGTAACTTTGTTGACTTCTTCAATAATTCCTTCAATTCATTCAATCACTCTGCTCTGATCGCTGTTCGTAGTTCCCATTCCCCTTAACTTTTATTATTATGTTTGCTGTTGTTATTATTTATACAAATCAATATTTTAATACGAATAAATATTTTATTCAAAATACTTGGCGCTGCTCTCCGAAAAAATGTTAATTGTCTTGGTTAATAAATAAAACAAGACAAGACACCACAGAGACAAGAAAGAAAGAAAAAGATTTTAATGCAATTTATGCATATTTATTCAGTTTAGCAACACCAATTCAGAGAGCAGCGCCAAGTATTTTGAATAAAATATTTATTCGTATTAAAATATTGATTTGTATAAAAATATGTCGGCTTAATATTATGGAGTACATTTTTTTCTTTGTATAAATAGCCATTGTGATAATTGGCGCAATTGTTGTATCTCATCACTTTTGTAAAGTTAAATATAGCATATTAAGAAATTTATATTAATTCACGACAATGTTTTTAAATGGAATTCTTTATGATGGAATTATATACTTGGCGCTCTTTTTTGTACCTTTTTTAAAAAAGGTAATTTTGTGGGGATTTCACACATTTTGTAGTGTTTATTGATGACTGGATAACTTTTTCACCCCCTCGGGGTTATTTTTTCAACAATATATTATATGGTTATCCAAACTCCGCACGCTTGCAAAGCTACAAGACAATTGGATTGGTCGAATTGGTTTATAGTTGAGTTTTCAGATATGAAGCAAACATACAAGAAGCAAACATAGAATCGAAGCTGAATAAAATCGTTTAATTAATATAATATTATGTCCGATTTATTTTTGTTGTCTGAATTATACAGTTTTTCACATTCATAATAAAACTCAATATTAATTGTATAAACATATTTCTTAAAACTCTAGAATAAAATTATACATGAAAATGTGCTTATTTTTCTCATTTGCAGCAGGGTTACTTTCTCTATCGCTTCTGCTTCGATTATCTGTAAATATACAAAATTCCACATTTTAGTTATGACTTAACGTAGAACATATAAAAATAGATTGGCCCTTTGCTATTTTAAGTGTACAGACTACAAAATGTGTCCGAAGGAGGTGAGAGCGTATGGCAGAATGTCTTGTTGCAGGAAATTTAAATGCTAATGGTAATTCAGCAAAAATGAACGAAGAGATTCAATATTTTTAACGTACAATGTATTGGTATTGGAATAAAATTAATTTAGTATGTCTATATTTTTGAATTGAAATATTGTTAATGGGAAACTAATAAAATTAATGAATAGCGTAGGAACTACTGTGGATTTTAATAAAGTATTAGGAATACCTTTCCAAAAGAGATTGAAAAGTATCAAGGGAGATGCGTTTTCAGCGTACTTTCTTCACTAATGTGACTTGCTCCACGTTGCAAGCAGTACGCTATAATTTTCTTAATTCTTAATGCTACGCTACTTTGACAAATTTTGTCGATTTACCTTATTTGACAACTTTCCAGAAACTTGTGCGAAACAAGATGTTTTTCTGTCTGTCTAACCTTCTCTGGACAACCTCCAAGCCTGTGCATCCCCTTCATTTCTATCCAAGCTTGTGCGTCCCCTTCATTTTTATTCGAGCCTGTGTAAAAATTGTTTGCTGGTATAAAAACAATATATTAATTTGTGGAAACTTGTGCGAAAGAAGATGCTTCTCTGTCGAACCTTCTCCAGACAACTTCCAAGTCTGCGACTCTACATAAGAAACCTATTTGAAAAATTTTGGCGACTTACCTTGTTAATTGAGACAATAATTCAGTCTCCTATTAGTGTAAAAACTCGTGACATTTCAAATTCCGACAATTTACTTTATTTGACCCTTAGCACTTGGTAGGTTAAAATATCTCTGCCTAGCTGTCACGTGACAACAATTTATTTGACACTTAGCACTTGGTAGGTTATAATATCTCTGGCTAGCTGTCACGTGACAACAATTTGTTACGCGATTGGCCGATGCCCGCATCCAATGAACAACGTGCCTGAGAGACATTTCCTCACCCTTTCATACTCCCCTCTTGCCAAGAAGTGTAGGACGATGACTATGACGATGCTGAATTTTAAGAACATAAAATTCAGCAAATTGCAACTTTACATCGAAATATCTCAGCTCATAAGGCCCGTAGGAACAAAACGAAGACACTTTTCTCATGTAAATCAAACCCAAGCTATCCATTAAGACCATTCAAAATCTAATTGGATCAGCCGTTATTGAGATTCGGAAATCTCAGGGTTCTTGATAGCGAGTCGTCGCGTAATAGAGCCACTCCGTGTCTTGCGCTGCGCATATATATATATATATATACTTGGCGCGAGACACTACCGTGTCTCTTGATTACTATGATTCTTTTATATCTTTTTTGTCACTATCATTAATATTTTTTTTGCGCTTACTTCTCTGCTTTTGTTTCTTTTAATTATTTTTCTTTTGTATTTCCTAATTATTTGTTCTATGCTTGCGTGACTGTGATTTGTACTTTTTATAACAAAGGGTTTATCCCGTTGATATACTTAAATAAATTAAATTAAATTAAATTAAATTAAAAAATATTCTTCCAACATTTCACAACTTTGCAACTACCCTTACAATCTTCATAAGAGTCTGCACTGATGCAGATATGAATATCCACCCTATCCATTTGCCCACTAACAACTAACTCCAATTTCTAATTACTCACACCAACAATATCAACGCGCGAAAGCTCTCGCGTCGAGAGGAAATCTCATGAAAAGCTGAACGCAGAAAGAAAATATCCCCGAGGGATGGATCGTTCGGCCATTAGTCCGTTCGGTATCGGCGGCATGAGCGCTCGGGCATTGCTCGTACACAGGTACGCAGTCGCTCACGTAGCCGGCTTTGATGCACGCCGCGCCGGTGCATTGTAGATGCATTATAATGCATGCCCACTAAGAAGCCAGTGTATGTTGGTATTATGCCCGCGCGCGAACGCCTCTCCCCGCCGCAGTCGAGGTTCGATAATCAAAAGTGCCCTGCCCCCCCCCCCTCGCTGCAGCGCAGCGTGCACACGCTCGGCCAAGATTATATGAATAGAAAGGCGCCGTGATACGTGATGGGCGTGTGCAATTGAAAATCATATTACGTAAAAGAGCGGGGAACGAGCAACGAGCCGTAGTGAAAATTTGCCGTTTCTTTTCAACCGCCGCGCGACAACCCCACCCTGCCCGCAACCCTCCCACCGTCACTCTTGCTTGCAGAATGACGATGGACGCCGCCGATCGGCCGATAATCCTGAAATAAACCCGTACATTGTAGTTCTAATAGCTGACGCGAATACCGATCCCGAGGACGGAGCTGCAGAGGGAAGCTTTTATAGACTTTAAAAAGATCGTCTAAGGGTGCGTAAATTCGCTGTGTAAATGGCGTCGTGGATAGAGGCAGTACCCAAGTACCTAAGTATAGGACACCGCGTTCTCATGAGTTAATTCGCCGAAGTGGACGTAATCGGAAAACCTGTTAACTTCGTGACGTCCGATCACGAAGACGAAAGGGTATCATCCGACTTCCGCGGTGCGTAGCTTCTACGTCCACCTCTGCTGGCTTCCGTTGGCTGGCTGGCCTGTAATTTGTGCGGTCGTGCCCGGAGGATCCTCTCGGAGTGGTCCCCTGCTTCGCCTGCATCCTCCTCCCGGAATTGTATTCCCTTTCCCCGAGGGTGGACGGGGGAGAAAGGAGCCCAGGCTGACGTCCGGTAGCAGCCACCGGGTGCCGCTTCCCTATCGCTCGCAATTACAACGCCGCCGGCCGTTTTTAATCTCGGACGACCCGCAAAAAACGTAATAACTTTTTTCGCCAGCGCGATTACGCGGCGCGGACGCGGGCCCGCCCGTCCAACTGGGCCCGCGATCAGGCCCCGTTCGCGCAAAATTGGAGACTCCGCCCCCGCGTGCTCCACCCCGGCCGGGGATAACGACCATTCGCCCGTATGCAAATTAGCCGTGGAACGGCGAGATTTCGCGCAAGATTATTATATCGCGTTGCCTCGTCGGAGGAATTACGCGCACGGAAGCATCGTGGCCGCAAAAAGGCGCCGGGTGGCGTCGCCAGGGGGACCGGGGCCGCCTCGCAGAACACTTTCTGACAACTTTTTAACGAGCACGCGGCCGTCCGCCCTCCCTGATCACGTAGCGAAATAGGCGTCGTTTGGAGGACGGGGTTCCAGGTACTCGGCGGCGGGAACGCCGGCGAAAAAGTCTCCCCACGGTGTCGAGGCGCTAGTTTGCAGCCGGATACCCTGCCCTCGGGAATATTTCATCGCTGACTCGTATTCGTTCATTGGCGCGCGGCGAGAGACACGTAAGTCCGATGGGTTTCGCTAGCGGCTCACCCCCGCACAGGCTCTCGGCCGCGGAGTCAATGGCGCGGTTTACCTGCGGCGTAAGGTGTGAGCCGGGTGTCGGCGAGAAGGTGGAGGCGTCATTGTCGTGTTTCTGTTCGTTTCACCGATTACGTCACGGCGCATGACTGGCCGGGGGTTTCGTGGCTGGGGCATAAATAGAAAGCATACGAATCTAATGGCCGACGATCATTTGTCAAGCGAGAACGTCCGCGTGCGACTATCGCGTCTAAACGCGGATTATCGGCGACGACGACCAAGCCGGGCGAGCAGGAAGGAGGGATCAAGAGAGGGAGAAAAAGACGAACCACTCGCACCTACCGTATCTCGCCTGGGAGAGTGATATTTCTATCGTGGATGTTCAAGTAGGAACGTGTTAACAATCCAAGCCGCGGCGCGCAGCGATTGATGGCCGTAGAAAAGGGGATTTATTAATCCTGACTATTATCACTGTTTGCCGAGCGGCGGCGGCGACAACGACGACTCTATCTCGATGTTTCGCGCGGACCCATTACGCGACTACCGACCTGTCTCACCTTTGCCCGGCGATTTTTCTCGTTTCTTGTCGCATGGACCAACCGGCTGCAACGTTGCGTTAAAAGGTAATCCAATGTCATAATGATTGCAACTGGTTTCTATGGTGGTTGGTTTGAGAATGTTATAAATTACACAGACTTCCAGCTAAGAGTCGTGAAGAAGAAGAGCAGTAGAATGATATTAGGTATGTGACTGATTGTAAGTGATATGGTTGACTCGATCCACTTGTTTCGTGTGGAAATATCCATACTTTTTCACTTTGGGCCTACGTCTAGGACAAGTTTCGGTTCCACTCTCGAAGACACGTCGATCCTATCTTCTCGAGCTTCATGCATATTTTATCACTGTCCCCAGGTGTCGCAATTATTAATTACAGAGCCACCGGGGCTCGCGACACGCTTATCAGAGAACATCGTCGCTACATCGACGCCGGTCCCGGTATTTCGATCCCAGGAGATGGTGGCGTCGCTTCTTGAGCACACTTCGTTTCCCCAACGGCGATCGTCGGACACGAAACAGCGGATCCAGTGCGTAACTCGCCGCGATTTCGTAATTCTCAGACATTCCGTGGTCGAGAGGGGGAGAGATGTCGATGCGTGGATCGCTTTATTAAATTTTGCGCAATGCAAACGATTTTCCAGCGACGACGGCGCACGGTGCAAACGGGCTATAAATCACCAGCTACAATGACATCGGCATGACGGTTTCAATGGTGCCCTCTCCCCCGGGCCACTCTCCCTCCGTTTTCTTTCTCTACTCCGACTGCTCTTTTCTCGCGGGCACGCGGCCAATCCGCGCGGCGTTTACTTACGTAAATGCATTTTAACCTGGCCATCGGGAGAGTACCAGGGAACCTACCAATCCGAGGATCGTTTCCTCAGATGAATTCCCATGGGCTCGATCACTCGAGACGTCTATCGACCCTCTGCCATTTTCCTGTCAACTCTTGTACGCTGGAAACAACGTGCAGGCAGGAGAGCTACGCGTAATTCATGCAAACGTGCTCTAAGCATTTGCCCTTTGAACATTTTTAGGTAAGGGTGGATTTAGAGATGCGGCGCCCCTAGGCTAAGAAGCGTATGCCGCCCTATTCGTGAGATATCATCAAATATTTTAATTTAAAAGAGTTGAGACACTTAAAATTAATTTAATATATATTTCAATTTTTCTGAAGCCTCTGTGTTTGAAGATCACCCTTCACTTTCGGTGTGACATTTCATTTTAGGGCGGAAATCTGTGCTATTATTGTCGATGAAGAAATAAGAAGTTACAGGCACAAATATATAGCTACCTTTCCCAATTTCTTTCGCCCAAAATTTGCCCCTCTAGGCTGCAGCCTACTCAGTCTATATACAAATCTACTCCTGTTTTTAGGGGTTGCGGAACGATTCTTGATCTCTAAGAGGACGAAAAAAGGACCAAATTCGCGATGGAAAAAATCCACAGGTGTCACCAAGTTTCTGCTTCTCCCCCCCCCCCCCCCCATTTTCCCAATCGAAAGGCGACAGGTTCGCCCGATTACTCAAGGCCTGCACCTCGACGATTGCGTCTGTTCGCGGTTTGTCCAATTTACATTCACGCGGACAGACTTTTCCCATATTCTTGGAAAGCTTCCATTAATCAAGCCACCGTACGACGAGAGACGCAACCCTACCGACACGTTTTTTCCATTCGATGTGGAAAACATCGCCGAGTGGGAAGAAAGAACCTTAAAAAAAAGGCAGAGTTACACAAGCCTCCGTCGATGCAGTTTCTCGCTAAAGGCCATCGAAAAAGGATCACGGGGACGGCGTCTCCTCGAAATCACGGCGATGCCCCACGAAAATGGCCCCGACGATAAATCACGACGGCGGGGATCGAGTTTCCGGGGCCCAGAGTCGATAAAATCCAACGCACCCGGGCCCAATCATTATGAATCCCGACAGCCACTTTATCCCGATCGACGTGCGTGCCCGTGAGGCACTGGAAACGTCCATCAGGAAACGTCGAAGCCCGACGAGCAGCCGGTTACGGGGGTGGGTACACCCCGCGGGCCGTGGATCGCGTACCAGCCGGGTTCTACTTTTTTCCCCCGCGCGCGCGGCCCTCGAGAGCATCGGATCGTGGACCAGGGCATCGCGGTAGAATGATTGATAATCGATCGTGCCGAACTGGCCGGAGTCTCGCGCGTCCAACGAAGATGAATTCGTTCTGCGCCGAGGCCTAATTGTGCGCAGTCAGTGGTCCACCGTGTGGACTTGCCACGAGGTTCCACACCTACGCTGGACAAGGACGGGGGAACGAGAGGGAAAAGAAGAACGGAGGAAGAAGAGGGCTAAGGGAAACAGAAAGCGCATTAACTAACCCGAGACCTGACCCCCTGTCGATATTTTCACCCGGTCCCTCGACCTCTGGAAATTGCGTCCGTTTTCCTCCCCGTTGCCCCTCCGATAGATCGCGCCGCCCCAGCCCCCTGCCCTTGCCCCAGGCGCGGCAATATATTTTTTCAACATTTTTCTTCTCGTGCATTTTTTTCGTGGATTCCGCGAGGCCTCGGCTGCCCCTTCGCCTCGGTCGACGCATAAAACACACCGGGTTAATGCACCGCTATAAATATAACGCAGCGGCGAGACGTGCTTTGCGCGAAATTAATTACGCAACGTATTTACGCCGATGCGATGCCGTTAGGCGTGATCGAGGACCCCGTGCGGCGAAAATGAGACGAGACCGTGGCTCGGGGGATAATGAATTATCGACCAAGGCGACCGACAACTCCAGTCGACCCCTTTCCACTCGGTAATTCGATTCACTTTACGCCTCGCGCTTTACCGATACTGTTTCAACCGCGTGAATAATTGTGGGTCGTGTGGAATGGAATGGGTGCACTTTCTGCGGCCATCGAGGGACAATTTGTTTCAAATTCCTTCGTCTATTGAAAGGTAGAGTCTCTCTAGGTTTCTGATCGTTTTGTTTTCCACATACTTCTAATCCTCGACTCTCTAAAAACGAATCGAGCACAAACATCCCGACAAGAAACTTTACAACGGCGCACCCCATGGAGGATTCGACGTTGGAAGGTAATCAGACGTTTATTGTGTTCGGCGTACACTTTCTAACGTCCCGTCCTTTAAGTCCACGCCTAATTAAGCGGACGGAGCAGCGTAGATCGTAAATTTTCTGCTCAAAATTTCTCTTTAACCTGCGATGACCTTCGGTCGCAAATCAACCGATCGAAAATTGAGACGCAGTTTGCTCGTTAAGACAGGCGCGATGTTGAATTAAAAAGGAGGATGACAAGTAACTCGATATCGAACAAAGGTTACCCCTCCATGCCCGATATTCAAGGCTGGACGTCTGTGACGTTGACAGCTTACAACAAAGACTTTCTTCGGTTTCGAGAAGGAAGACGAGGAACAGGCCAAAGCAATTCGATAAATTTACGTTTCTCCTTGTAAGTTCAGGCTCGAACCTTGTCACATGGACGTGTACCGTGCATCTTGCTTTAAACCCCCACAACGAAACGGTATGTGAAACCTATTCGCGACAACTTTATTAGAGAGAGCCGTGGGTACATCGCGGCACGGTGCGTTTCAGACCACAACACGTACATCGCTCGTAACTATTGTAAAAAGTTTCATCCTTTCTCCCGCTGAAGATTTGCCTAAGAGGATGAGAACGTTGGATGCGTTACCCAGGGGCGAGGGGCAGCCAATTGAGGACCATGTAGCAAGAGGGGTGCAGCTTCATCATTACCAACTTCGAGTAAACTAAACAAAATCTGTTATCTTTTAACATTGAAAAGAGAACACTAATTGAAAAACAGATATTTTCACAGAATAAGTAGGTACTAAGTAAGTAGGTATAGAATTGATAAGTTTTTATTTCTATTTTTGGCAGAATGATATTCTATAATAAATATATTAATATTAATATTAGTATTTCTTATTCTTAATGGCTAATGTTAATATTAATACTATTGTTAATATTTCTAATTGTATTTATTTGTAATAAATCACCCATTTGTTATCGGGTTTGCATCAAACGTGCATGGAGTTGCACCCCTCTTGCTGCAAGCTACTCAATTCAGCTTCAATTCGATTATGAGTTTAGAATCAAGATAGCCCCTGGTGATCCATCAAAAGAATTGATCCACCGTACAGTGAATTAGTACTAAATCAACTACGTTTCACAATCTACTTAAAAGTCGACCACGGGCAACAGACTACTCGGCCGTCGACGCTCCGCGAGCAATCAAGTAGAACACGCTGGCGTCTCGGCAGACACCGACAGGAGATTGCTCGCGACAGGAGCGAGCCCCCCATCGACAGATGATTTGTTTATGATGATAAGATTTCACGTGTGAGCTGGTGTTAAACGGGGCTCGTGAAAGCGCTGGGAATCATCCGCGGTGGAGCGTGGCTTAACGATGTGTAACGAAGTAGTCAGGGCCCCGGCGTCAATCGTCGTAAAGCATCCGAAGCGCGATCCCTGTCCGGGAAGTCTGTTGTAACACGGCTCGTTGGATAACAGTGGAACGAACGGGACACGTCGCTGCAAGCTAAATGAAAATTTCTCCGGCGTCGTCGTTACACATAACGCGCACGGCGGATCTGAAAGTCGCGTGCACGTAGAGGATCGGTGCGTGAGAGGCCCACGGTGCCGCCATTATCCCGATTGCCAGTTTTCTAAAGGATTAATCTCTGGCTGGAAGGAAGGACAGGAGACGTCCGATGCGCGCCGCGTCAAACGGCGGGGCCCGCCGCGAAATCTCGATTCTAACGAACGGCAGAGGGGGATCCGCCGTGGCAGCCACGGGCCCCGTGTGCCTTCCATGCGCCAGCCTTGTTCTCTCGCGAAAACCACCGCGGGGTTCGCGCGGCCCGTGTCAATTTTACGTTTCACCGTGATTGCTTCCTTGTACGGCAGCGGCTCGAGTGGCCACGCGGTGAAACGCGAATTAAAATCGTTCCCCCGACGTCGGGCCGATAATGATAACGACCCACGGCGCTAGGTGCTAATAGCTTGACAGCTGCGGATCATCGATTTCTAAGCGGCGGAGGCACCGCCGAGCTACGCTCGCGGAAGGGATCGAGCGGTCGTCACCTGTTTCGACCCCCTTGCAACGGAGGATTGCAGGATTCGAGAGGTTCGCAGAGATACTTTGTGCTCGTCGAAATTGCAACGTTTCATTTGCTAAGCTAGACGTCAGCTTTCTACAATTTGCCCATCGTGGGAACGATGCTTTGACACGTTAATTGCTGCGGCAGTTGTCAAGAATGCTTTCGCAATGATCGAACTTCAGGGAATACTTTTACCAAGCTTCTTCGATTCTTATGAATTCTCATTTCAGTTCCGTCGTCTACTATTAGGGGCCGTCCTTAAATTATGTAACGGTAATTTTGGTGATTTCTTACACCCTCCCACTCCCAGTATAAGATTTTTTACATTGCATTTTTTCAGTTATTAAAATTCTGTTAAAGGTTTATAAAATTCATTTAACTCCTTTTTCTCTTCACTGCTCCTCTTCTCTCGCATTTAACTCATTTAAATATATTTTCCTTAAAACGCTACCCTCTCCCCCAACTGTAAGAAGACGTAAGAAATTCGCGACCCCCTCCCCTCCCAAGAAGCCTTATATAATTTAAGGACTACCCCTTATCTGACGAGAGATATAGAATTTCTCGAAATTAATAATTCTAAGAAATCACTGCTGCATCGTTACAAAATATATATCTAAGTCAGTACTTGGGTGAACGCACAGCTTCGAAACTCGACCACTCTTCCCCCTCCTTTCTTGTACCGTGACCATAACTATCGTCGGAAAATCGGTGGATAAAATGAAAAATTCGGGAACCATCGACAGGGTTAGCTACCTACGTCAGAAGGAGCGCGTTCGGTGGTGAGTGCTGACGCCAATGCGATTCAGATAATTCGCCGGGGGGCGTTCGCAACGGCGTTCGTTCGTGCCAAAATAAATCAGACAGGCCCCGGGTACTTGAAAAATAGCCGTGTGGCATCCTAGTGTATATATTCGGGTCGCGAGGGCGAGCGATCCTAACAAATTGGTCCCGAAGCAAATGGGCACCGCGATGCCGATTTATTATTATCTATTTACGATGCGCCTTAAATCACGCGTACCCCAGAGCCAACGGCTCTGCTCGAGCGGCGAAATCGTGAAGAAAGCCGAGGGAACAAGGAGCGGAAAGTAGTATAGCCGCCGATGTATTATTAACCGTTTAGCAATTTGACAAGCGTTGTACTTTCGAATCGGCCTCGATACCATACGCGGCAAATGATTTATACGACGAGCGCGGTCCTTTTTTCGCGCGGTGGTCGGCGGTAGCGGTGTACATTACACGCACTATTAGCCGCGCCACAGTTTTGGAGCGATAGACGCCAGGGGAGATTGTAAATTAACGCTATATAGCTTTTACAAAGAAGAGTTTATGGTTATTCTCACTGGGAAGGAAATGAATTCTATCGCAATCGATGGTAAAATATATTGATCCATATAGTCGAGGAAAGGAGGCACTGTTTTTGCAAAGAGAGGTACCGAAGACGTCATCGAATTATGAGGAAAAAAAGCCTGTTCGAGTTCTGTCCTTGCGTGCTCGCTTTCACAGCATCTTCACCAACCCATCGATTGCACTAAAAAAGTCAAGTTACATCACCGGTGACCCACATACAGTGGTGGTCAAAGGAAAGTGTAAATATGTTTACATAAGTAGGTATATGAGCAATCTTAACAGTCTGACTAAATCACGAACATTCATCATGCATCTAATAACAGATTCCACTTATCAATAATCTACTCTGCATGATCCCGTAAGTCATGAAGTTCCTTTTCTATCACAAACGTAGCATTCTGATTATCCTTCATCTCTCACCCTAACATGCTTCGCGCCAAGTTCAACTTCCTCCATCGAAAGGCCCGCCGATTCTAGATTTCACGCTCGCACACGAAATTTCGTGCGAAGATTGGCCTTGACAGGGCATATCTCGGTGCCCAACGAGGTATACCGGTGCGCCTATCAGTGACGTATTGACAGACGTGAACAAATGACAGTGCACAGCTGGGGGGGAAGCGTTTGCCGAGCAGAGGGCCGCTAGCAAAGCGGAGACGGGCCCAGGTGAATCGGTGTGCCCGGGCACCGAGGCATTATCATATTATGCTCGTTTGTAACTACAAATTGAGTTACCCCCGCGTGAACCCCGCGGCACTCGGGCCGGCCAGCCACTCTCAGATATATATCTCTCAGGCACTGTCAGCCCGCGAACCGATACTTCGCGATCGATACCCTTCGAGCAGCACCCTCCCTTCCAACAGCTCCAACGGATCAACCTGCTGTCCAGGAATCACCCGCCGGGTGGCCACTCCGCCTCCGACCGTCCGCCCCCTCGCCCCCTCCGGTCAAAGGTGAAAAATGTTCCGCTCGCGTAAGAACCAGACGATCGGTGTGATAAGATTCGCCCGATACAAGGGTCGACAAATCGTGCTCGCATGGAAATTTCCGTCCCTTGGCCTGGCGTCAGATTCGTGTCAGAATTGTTTCAGAGTAATTTATGAGCGGGCCTGGGATTTCTTATTTCACCATAAAGGGTGTCATAGAAGCATTAGAGCTGTATCTAGAATCGTGTATAAAGGGCTAAAAACATAGCAAAATCTGAGATTCATTTTTTAAGAAACCAGCGATTCAATTCATCTGAAATTTTGATCATGTTCTTATCCATTTTTGAAGTTCCAGTTCGCGCAACTTGTTCTAAGATTCTTAAAAGAAAATTCCTCAAACTTTGCTATACTTTGGCCCCAAAAACAGGATTCCTCCCTTAAAAGAAAAAATGAAACTGTTCATCGTCCATAATTGTCGAGCTACTATTTTGACTGGAGCGGAAACTTTGAATCTGAAAGAGGAGCTTAGAGCATATAAACTTGGAGGAAGCATGCAATGGGAGAAAATGTAGACGGCGGTAGAAAGAGAAAAATATACATGGGGGACACCCCCTCTCTTTCTAACATAAAGAAAAACGTTGTTGCCTCTGGCATTAGAAAGAAAGATGGTCTCTCCAACGTATATTTTTCTCTTTTTACCGGTGTCTACATTTTCGCCCTTTGCATGCTTCCTCCATGCTTAAGAAGATGCTCTAAGAAGAAGAGCATTCAGAATCCCATGCTTGCACACATGAAAACCTTCTCAAAGTATTATAGCTACATACGCCTCGACATTTCGCCGAAAGGCTCCCAGCAAGAGAGTCTATAAGACAGGTTTCTGGTGTACCCAGCGATTCATCAATCGAAGACATTTCAATTTCAAAGCGAATTGGGAAAACGACCATTGGGAATGGATTATTCCAGGTGGCGATAATTTTGCAATAGCGCACGGCTCGCCTCTTACCGGGTGAGATTCACAGGAAAGGGAATGGAAACCGGAAACCGGCGCCGGCTCGAACAGGCGCGCACGAGTACATTCACTGAATCTCGTTCCTGGCAGATGACTAATACTTGATTTGACGAGACAACCATGAAGAAACTGTTATACATTGTTCCTTGATCACGGCTGGAAGCGGCGTGGGCGACTCTCGCCGTTATGCTCGCTCGCGCGCTCCCGCCCGTTCCGCGCCGTTCTTCCCAGGAGACCGAAACCAGCCACAGCCACTTGTGAAATCCGCGTTTCGTCAAATATTTTATCGGGACGGGCGCTGCGCGCATTCCGCTCGTGTTACGCGAATGTTTTACGAGTCGGGAGGCAGAAAAAATCCACCGCCTCTATAAAAACGCCGGTGCCTTCGTTCCCAGATCTTTTTCCACCGGCTAATTTATCGCCGATACAGTCGTTTCGTCCACGACTCGTCTCCGAGAAACACAAGACCAGAAGGCGAGGGGCCAATCGTTAAGCGTTGATGCGACGCGACGTTTTACGGCCGATACTTTTCGCCCGTTTGAATCGGCCTCTTTAATTGGTCGCCGATTCACGCGGCTTTCCTTTTTATGGCACCGCGTTATGCTCGCCCCGAGCTGAAAAACCGGCGACCTCCTTGACCGCCTCCGAAAAATCGTTAAATGAATGAAGAGATAGCCTGTCGGCCCCTGCCCGACACGGATTCGTGGGAATCCTGCCGGAAGCAGGCCAGATTCTATCCCGAACGTAGGTAACTATTTATTGCCCGAGACGGTTTCTAAGACCGTGCGCTTTCGACTTTGTCGGGCATTAGAGGAGCCCTAAAAATCGAAGGATTGGTGAGCGCGTCGTAAACGAAAGGATTCCTCAAACATCTCCTATTATACTGTATTATGGTTTATGATGGGATTGATCGTGTCATTACATTTCATGTGAATTATTACGAAAAAGTGGAGGGAATAATAGTTAGACGTAGTGCCTAAATCGAAATATGGGAGACGCTGGTGATTGAGGGGTGAAAGTGGAAAGTAACAAGTGGATAAATCAATACAAGACCGCTGCGCAATGGTTTAAAATGCAATTGTAGCTAAGCAAAATTATTTTTGTCGTTATTTTTTCCTATATGTAGATAACTTTAAAAGTATTTACTCATTTATTATTTTTAATATGTTATTTCTACTTAGGTATTTATAATAAACATCTGTCACGATTACTTATTTATTATTTTTAATATTATTTCTATTTATTTATAATATTTATAAATGACAATAAAAATAATAAATGGTAGGTATTGGGAAACCAAGAATTTCAATACGTCGACTAGTGATAGAAAATTATCTACTGCGACTAGGCCGAAATCCGTCGAAGTCCATACGATTATCAGTGTTTATACAGACATGTTGTGAAAAGCGAGGGTTTTTAAATTTTTTTGAACACCTAATTTTTACTTCTTCGATTAATAAACACTTATTCGGAATGTTTGGTGGGATCCGGGCCTACTTTCAATAGTTCGCCAACTTACCACCACAGCGCTGAAATCTAAGCCACGCCTCCACTTCGTTTCCCAATATATACGTGGAGGAAAAAATAATGACAAAATAATTCTGCTTAGCTAGAATCGCATTTTAAACCACTGTGTGCTGCAAGTTTTAAGTCTGTAGCCAAAATACCCTGAATTTGAATTCTTCGCTATTTTCCATGGTAGGTACAGTTGGCCGGGGACAGTGGCTGATGGGGACATTTACCTTATTATTCAATAACCTGTGAGGATCTGTGCATCGGGCCAACAGAACGATCCTCCTACCCTATTTTCATCGTAATCTACGCGCGATCCTCGTACAGGATTAGCATAAATCGTCGTGGGAGTATAATAAAGCGCGAACGGAGGGGCTGACGCGTCATCCGGTACGAACACGAACGTTCTACCTGGCGGGAGCTACTAGACCACGATGGCTCACGACCACGGCCATCTGCATCTGAATCTGCATCTAATATGCGATTGCCCAAGACCGTCGGTGGCTTCCTCTCCCCGGTGGTAAGCTCGTTTCCGCTGACCATTTAGGGTCAGCGGGGGTTGACAGAGGTCGTGTTCCAATTACTCAAGATATAGCCGAGGGCAGCCACCTCCACCTCCACCTTCATCTCCATCTTTGCCCTCGTGTTTCGCAGCGCGCGAGGATGCAACAACCGCGCTGCTCCGAGACGACAATCGAGAGGTGGGAGGACAAACGATCGTTTACCTACGTGTGTCGCCTCGCCTCGAGTTCCGCTCCGTATTATGCTGTGCATGAGTGTGCATCCTCGTCGTTTCGCCACTTCGACGGCGGCAACCCGCCGGGATGAGGCTCCGCGAGACAGCTCGTGGTTCGACGTAACTTGGTTTCGCATCAACGAGCCATTGCCTGTTGTCTGATCGTAAACTTGGACCCTGAGAAGTGTCCGACGGTGTCGGGGTGCTTTAACACCATTCACGCTGCCATTTTCCTATCGTAGCTTTTCTAACCGTCTCAATTTACCTTCTCGTTCCTAGACAGACCTACCTAACTTTCAAGACCCACGTAGAAGCAATGGTCTTCGCAGTTTCCGTGAACCAGCGGAGCAGATATCAACGGCTGAACCAACAACGCTCCCTCAGCTCGGCATCCGCCCCCGCCTCCTCATCTATCAATTAAGAGATCGGCCGCGCTGGCTCGTGCACGAGCAGCTCGCGGGGCAACAAGCTCTGGAGCGGGCAGGGGACGGCTTTGGGTAGAGCCGCGAAGCGGAAACTTACGAGCTAGTTCTCGCCTTATCGCCGTTTACGCGACGCCCGCGCACACTGGCCCGATACGATCGCCGGCCGATACCGATCGGCCTGCGGCGCGTAAATCCGCGGTCCGCCTTATTTACTTGCTCGCCGGGACGCGCGTGACACACACCAATTCGCCCGGTGATATATGAATGACACGGTGAGACTATCGAGTAATTACCCGACGATTCGATTACGCCGGCCTACCACCGCGCCGCGCTTTCTCAGCAGATCTCATGGAAGGTCTCCACCCACGCGTAGACGGGGCTCGTACGAGCCACCGATCCTGCACCGCTCCATGCACCACTAGCTTCCACTTGTGCACACACGCTGCACAGCCTCCACCTGTGTGCGTGGTACCCTGCCGATCTTGCATCGGTGGAGGATAGGGCCCCGCGTAAAAGTCGAGGAATAAAGGCTGCGTTGCGCCATCGACTCGCGAGCGCGCACGGGTATCGGGGCCTCCACGACACGCCATAGTGGCGGAGTTAGTCACCGGGTCGTCATGGGAGACGCCGACGGGGACGGCGTTACCCAGCCGATACTCGATTGCCGGGGAATGAATCACCAAGACGTGCTCTGTCCGCCGACAGGGAAGACTTCCGCTCGCTTCTGACATTTCCACCTCCCAGAGGAAAGGGACACCTCCAGGTGATCGTCCAGACTTTTAATTACGTGTTCGTCATCTGTTGGCTCGTGCACATGAAATATAATTGCCGATCGCGGATAGCGTAAGAGATGCTTTATTTATTGTGGGCACTGGCGCACACAGGATTTAATCTTGGGAAGAGGCAAGTTGAACAGAATGAAATATTTTTAATGCAAATTCAATAAAATTGATTAGGTGATTATACAAATTTATTTAAGGAGTAAAATTCAGTTTTCTTTTTTTTCTACAACGCCCGACCCCTTCTTTGGGGGTGCTAGGGCCCCTTGGCACCTTCTGAGTGCGCCACTGATTGTGGGGATACAATGGCTTACGACTCGAGAAATGTCACGGAAACTCGGAGGAATGAAATAAATAAAATAGTTGAAATGCCAAAAATATTTTCATCCAAACTTCCCTTGATGAAACTTTGCTGAAACTAATACTTTACCGAGACTAATGCAATATACGCAATTCTGTCACTGGGCAATGGAAATCACAGAATTCTGGGAACTTTTATAAGTAACTAGCAAAATACCCCCGTGCTTCGCTTCGGGACTAAGAGATATTAAGGACTCCATGAAACGACATTTCACACCCTTTCACCACCCCCTTAGGGGTTGCTTAGGGCAAAATCCTGAAATTGGTTTTTAGACATTTCTGTGGGTAATCTTTCGAGGTAAAAACCATGTTGATATCTATTCGGGCATAGAGATTTTGAGGAATCTGTGAAAAAATGTTCCACCCTGTTTCACCCCCTTAAGGGGGTATACCCGTTGGAACCCTCGTAAAATGTGTATATTTTGTGGATTTTTTACAAGTCAACGGCTTGATGAAGATTTCCTGTTTTTTACTATCTTTACATAGTATTATGAACTACTGAAAAAAAAGTTTCAGTTAAAAAACTATTGTTTTTCGAAAGTTAAGCATACATATCCGAAAGTCTTTCGATTTTAGACGGCTAAACGATGGGCCTAAAAACTCGCGCTACTTTCAACCAATTCACTTCCAATTTTGCAGCCAGAATCGTAATAAGATTTCACATCGTACAACGAGGGTTTTTTTTTTATTCCGATTCCCCGTTTATTATTTATAAAAAAGAAAGGTGGCCTTTTCTCCTAGAAAAATGTAACTTTACTTTTTCATAATCGGCCCCGTCGGATGATAGCTATTGACATACTTTATCAGAAAATTTTATTGTTTTTGATTTCAGACATGACATACAATTGTTTTCAGGCCCACCGTTTAGCCGCCTAAAATCGAAAGTCTTTCGGATATGTATTCATAACTTCCGAAAAACAATAGTTTTTTAACTGAAACTTTTGTTTAAGTAGTTCATAATACTATGTAAAGATAGTAAAAACGGGAAATCTGCATCAAACCGCTGACTCATAAAAAAACCCACAAACTGTACACATTTTCCGAGGGTTCAAACAGGTATACCCCCTTAAGGGTTGATTAGGGCGAAATCCTGAAATTTGTTTTTAGGCATTTGTGCGGGTAACCTTCGTAAGTAAAAACCAAGTGGACATCTAATCGGGCCTAAGAGATATTAAGGAGTCAGTGAAAACACACTTTACCCCTTTTCACCCCCTTGGGGATGGAATTTAAAAAAATCTTTCTAGTTTCTAGGGTCCGCGGTTTGGTCTGAACGATGATGAATCAGTGACACAACGATTTTACATAAGTATAAAAAAAGACAGAAAGATAGATTGAGTTTCGAGTTTAAAACTCACCCTTCTGGAAATAATCCTGATTTTTGGAAATATCGAAGCCGTCCCAATCGAGTACGCAACTCCCATATTGTATACGCCTCCATCTGCAAAAAGAAACCATTGTCAGTAACATCGATAAAAAAAAAAGGAACCGCACAATGCAGCAGCGTTTGCGCTTAATCACTGCGCATTCGCTCCGTTGGACATGTTAGCTGTTAGATGAGTGACTAGGAGCCCCCGTGCTGTTCCCATCAGCGTTTCAGGGTTCCATTAATATCATAGATCCTCGTATGAAGGCTTGATTATCGGAGGGAAAGAGGGGGAAGGTAGTTAGCTTAAATATAATAGCGAGCGGGATATCCCGAGCGGCGTTACTCCCTACTTTGCATCTATGTAGCCGTGGCAGTCGCATCAGCGCAATAAGTTACCCGCGGCATCCCCTTCACTCCGCCGTTAAGTATAAGCTCGCCCCCCACCCCCGTCGGATTCCAGGCTGAATGAAAACGAGAGACAAGTTTACAGCATCTTGTCTAACGTTGAAGCAGGCTGATTTCTCATGGTCCCAAAGGAGAGCGCGGCTCAATGCGGGCAATCAGCGGCGGGACCCCCGGATAAAAACCGCTTAACATGGCCGACGACATCGCGGTGGCTTTGAAAGAAAGAAAACGCACGACCGCACAATGTTCTTGGCACGGGATGCAAGCGGATATACATATGTATGTACGCATAGCACTGCGGCAGAAGCAGTTACACTGATTGCCGTGTTTTCAAACTCGAAAGAACTCCTCCCGGACCCCGTCCGTGGGAACACGACGTGCCCGCAGACGATCGCGAGGCGGGCGCGTACTCGCGCGAGCAGAGGCGAGCACCGCGCCGCTCGGCCCGAGGATGGAACGAAACAGAAAGAGGGCAGGTAAAAAGGGCCAAGCAGAAGCGGGGAGGGAGAGAGAGGGGCAGAGAGAGGGGGAGAGAGAGAGAGGCCGGGCAGCTCATCACTCGCGAATTAACCCACCGTTTCCAGTACCACTTCTTCCACTTGGCAAGCGCGCCTCGATTCGATCTCTGATGAGAGTTTACGAGCATCTAGCGCCTCTAAAACGGTAACGAATAGATCACGGGCATCAAGGCCTGTCCGCCACGCTCTTCAAAGGGAATCCGAGAAAATCAGACCGACGCTTACCGTTATGGGAACATCTCTCTGCCGTGGTTCCTTCGTCCTCTTCCGAATGGGGAGGAGAGATCTAAATCGAGCTTAATGGGACAAATGGAGGCAGCGATGTTTCACGACGGCCGGGATGAAGCTCGTCGATGGGAATTGCTTGCTCGCGTTTACCAGAATCCGAGCGCGATATCACTGATTTACGAGCAATTAGCTCGCGAACAAAAGGCGACGACAAGCTCGTTCCCTTATCGAAGTTCCATTTGTAGCTTGACGAACGGTCGCGTCTCTCTCAGCGGGCGCACGCACCGCGCGATTTATCATCCGCGGGCCTGCGGTGGAAGGTACTAGGCAAGTTCGATTTAATGGCTAGCCGATTGGAAACGCGGGGAACAGATAAGCCGATCAGAAATCTGGACGATATAGGCGCGCACGGACAGCCGGGGAGAGCCTCGCAGAGATCGTAGATAGGGAGCGAAACAACGTTGACGCATTTATGCATGAGCACCGGCCGTCAAGCCTACGGGGGTATATATACCTTTCCGTAGATCGTCGCAGATATATACGGGCCTGCGCCTCTATACGTATGCGGTGCGCCTACCGTGATGGCGTTACCCTTTTGAACGGTCCTCACCTTTTTATCTCCCTATCCTATTGTCTTGCATCTTCGCCAAAAACGCGTCGCGTACGCGTCGGCATAATTTTTCAATTTGCTCGGCCCGCCCCTCTCAGATTCTATCTGCCGTTGCTCGAAATTGTTGGGGTAGCTCCCCCCCTCCCTCGCCCCGCTGGCCGAGAGCCGACGAGGGCAGGCCGATGAGAGGGACCGGGACGGAGAAAGGAGAGAAGGGAGGTCAGTTCCTTCGCGCGTGACCTTTCGCACGAGAGGACAGGAGCCCTCTGCGGTCAGCAGCCTTTCTCGTGCCATAACTTTTCGACCACGAACCCGTATCGGTGCCCGAGGAATCCTAAAATTCCCTCCACGGTGATCCCTCTTCTTTGTTGCGTGCTCGCTTGACGATTCCGTGCGAGTTCCACGGCGAGATACCGTCTGCGCCTATCTAACGGTGCCACGGTGCACCCACCTCGAAACGGGGAAGAACGGCGCTGCCGTGAATGGTGAATTGTTCTCTAATGAAGATTGCACAGAGGGGAGGTATCTGCAGTCGAATTCGTCGCGTGATCGTACGCGAGACACTTACTTCGGATGCCTCCAGCTATATCCGTTTCTCCGTCATACATCTAGATCGTAAGATTCCCGCGAGGAAGCCCCCTGTCCCCGGTGCACTTTGTGCTACGTCATTGTGTCGACGGCCCGCGAACAAATTGCCCGCGCAATTGTCGCCCGACCAGTGCGACAAACGCACCGCGATTTTCGTCCGGTGTGCCTGTCCGGGTGTGCATCCTCCGAGATCCACCACCTATCTTGAGGACCACAGGAGAATGGTTCTCAGGGCGACGATCCCTTCAAGGGGGGCATTTTTTCATCAAGCATCTCGTTGCTCTTCTATCGATTCAGGTGTCATCTGTGATCACGCAGGCGAGGTTGCAGGGCTACGTTGGTCAGCAGGTGTTTAGGCGTCGCGTCGATGTGATTTCCTTAGGAATTCGCTGGGTGTAGCTAAGAGCTGGCTCGTTCAACCTGTGCGCGGGGTATCAGCAACAGCTGAGAGCCACTGCGGTGTGTCTGCGACCCATGACCCTTCGCCCACACGAGGACGCCATGCAACGCGATGCAACGCGGGCCAGGGGCCAGTGGGAGGGCGACTGTGGGCCCGTTGGGCCCCGAGGGGCCCAGGGGGATCCTCGGTCACCGAGCCCGAGCGGCCAGCCTGATCGCGCAGACCGCTTCGCGCAACCTGCAAACTCGTACCAACGGCAAAAATACTCCCTCGTGCAAGACACTCCTGCGCGTAGACCTGGCGACGGCCTGCTTCACCCTGACGTCCGTCTTACGCGGGTGCTCTTCATCAGTAATGTATCTGGCTGGCCTCTCTTCAGCTGGTGACGATCGAGGCAGGAAAACTGTCCAGCTGTTATTGCGGATGCAAGGTGTGCACACCTTTAGATACTATTTACTCAAAAGACTGTGCAGAGTCTACCTCTCGGCTCCTGGCACTCAATCCTCGAGTAAGCTACCGTGATCAACTCCTACCACCTTAAACTATACTCTGTTCCTTGCACTCCTAACGGAGTCGAGGTCTGTTATGGAATATAAACGCCACTCTTGGGTAGTTTGGGTCGATTCAGGCGATTCAGGTTGGTTGGGCGGTCCAGACCACGGAAATCATCAGCCAGGCCCTCGACGGAGAATCTAATAAGCGAGGCGATCTTCGCGAGGGAATCAGGAAGCTTAGAGAACGAGTCTGTGTAGAAAGTGCGAGCCGGAGCAACAATAGCTCTCGCGCTACAAAGACAGAGCCGCGAGGAAGTGTCTCCAGCGGGGAATTATGCCTTCGAATCGCGACCGGGTCCCCGGGCGCTGTTAGCTTGCCAGGTTTATGATCGGTACTCGGAACTACACCGTCGTTACTCGTCCACTCTTTATGACGAAGTTGTCACTCGTGTCTCGCCGTTGTTCCCTCCGCGAGCTGGCTGCACCGTTCGCCACAATGCAGTCTTTCTGTTATCTCGACAGCCGCGCCGCGAATGGAGCGCGAATTTTTCAAACGATTCAATGACGCCTGGCACGGAGATAGGGTTCGCGACACCGTCGTGGTTTATCGACGGCCGAGGCCTGAATTTCGCGGCAGTATCTCTGGCCTAGCCGCTCGCAGACTCGCGAATTCCTGTCCGCGAAGCGCCAACCGAGACTCTTAATCTGCAATAAATCCTGCGCCTCGTTCCGATGCTGAGCATCCGTTATACCTATGTACGTATCCACCTACAGTCACGTCGAGGGTTACGGGGTGTCGAGTTATGGAATATAGAGGGCCCCCACTAACAGAGGGAGTACGAGAGCCAGCGTGAGTTACGACTGACCCCATAAATCGTGGCTGGGTCACCGGGTAATTGGCGGGCCCCAATTCTCGCACCCAATCAACCCCGGGGAACCTGATGTACGATGACGTCACGTATTATCGGCGATTTACGCGGGAAAATTAGGGCCCGCGCCTTTCCCGCAATCGATCCTACTCGGGGTGTTTCGAACAACAACATTCCACTTAGAGAAATGGAACCCTAGAGTTGGATTCGAACCCCCATCATCCCTTAAACTGTGACAAAATTTCCTCAAAGCTCTGTCTGTTGTCAGGAGAAGGAGCTGAATCTGCAACGCCCACGTAACTCGAATAATCAGCCCGATGTACCTACGCCCCCGTCCGCAGAGATTCGCTAATCGTATTACGAATGAATAGTAGACAATTAATCTCACCGAGTTTCTCTGCCGACGATTAAGCAGGTGCAAACTACTCCCCGGATCTTCCATCTGCCTTTGTCCCTCGTCCCGCTGGTGCGTCCGTCTCGTTGGTGGTTATTCGACTTCTACGTGCGACGATTAGAGCGCGGTCCGCCAAGAGCGTCGGGACGATTAACGTCATAACAACCGTAGTCGTCGGCCACGAGTGGAGAACAAAACGATCCGCCGCGAGACGTGGAGCACACTAATGCAGGTCGTTTCGCGGTTCATAATAGGCAGCGCAGTCCTCTCAGACTTCCGAGATGTGACATTGCCATCTAGCCTGACGTTCCGCGCCGGCAGAGGGACGTTATTACCCTACTACGGACAGGTGGCTGTCGCCCGTGCAACAGCCGCGTCGCGGCTAATTAGTACACTGATTACACGCTCCGCGCGATTAGCCGGCCACTAGGAGATGTCTCTCTGCCTGCCCTGGAATCGTTGTCGCTCCGCTTGCCTGCTGAAATAATAGCACTTCATTCACCGAGGACGAGAGCATGTGTCGGAAGCAAGCAGGTCTTCTTCTGGCTTTCTGTAGTAGGTATTTGAAGGAAGTCTTCGCACTGTGGGTATTTAGCTCGTAGGGAATTGGGCATTTTCAAAAACTCATGAACTGGCAACTTTGATTTCTTTTTTTTTCTATTCTCTTAATTACAAATCTGAATTAATAATGCTAGATTTAATTTTAGTTAGGCTGAGTGATAATAGTAATACAGGACATTAGCTATATCTGTGATACTTGAAACGTTACCGAACTGTTATTTCGCGTAAACCGTAGGGGGGATAAAAAAATAACAATTAGGTTTCGAAACGTTCCAGTCGCACGTGCACAGCTAAGGAGATTTATTTAATATTATTTCTTTCTTCTTACTTGAGAATAACCTTAAGCAGCTGGCACTAGGGGAACTCCTCTTCGTGCATAAATTTTTACAAATACACTTGAGAAAGAGAAAGAAGTACTCGTTAATAATTTTATAAAGTGTGTACACACAAATTCTTCGCAGTATTCGTGTACCACTTTACTGTAAGTACCCACGAATGGTCGGAAACAGAGCGAGCGAGTTACAGTTACGCCGGGTGTCGTAATGGACCGACTAATTTCCGAAAGGTGATTTATACGCGATGACTCCGAGAAGATAGGAGCACATTCATTACCGTCGTTTACGCTTGCGGAACAAAAATGAAGTAGGCCCCACGAGATGAGTGTATGATTATTTTAAAACACTCTGGAGTGTCATAAATAACGGTGGGGCCGTCAGGGGCTAATGATAAATAGCAGGTGTCGATGTAACGCGGTGCCATTCTTTCTAGACGCGAGCGCTCCTTCACGATTCCCTTCCCGTGCCGTTTTTTCTCTGCCCCCGGTGGCTCCCCTACGACAAACGCCGCAGCAGGAATTGCACGTGACAGCGATCATTAGAGAAGGTTAGCGGGGTTTCATTAGGCAGCAGACGAGAATCATCGATACACGAGGGGAACGATACCGAAATGACTGGTTTCGGCGAACCCCGGCCTCGGTGGGCCGCGGTTAGAAAGTCGGTGGGGATACATCGTCGTTAGAGAGACAAGAGGAGCGAGCGCGCGCCACCGACCGATTCGTAGAAACAAAAAGGTTTCACCGTCTCCGCTGGACTGGTAAGTAATGGGCGGTTAATTACGATCCGGTTCGAAATACGCTGGCATTTCGATGGGATTGGACGCCTGAGAGAACCGTAAAACCGCGCGCGAACTCGCGCTGCAGAATCCGACAAACGACTTCCTGCTTTCTGTGCGTTCACCGTTAATCGCTACGGTTTTACTGATAAACGCTGGCAAAAGTCCTCGTTCTGCGAACATGTGAGGAAAAATGATGCTGCGGAAGTGACAGTACTGAATCCTCGAATTCCACTATTAGGGAATAAGGAAGGGATAAAGAATCCACTCATAAAATTGATTGTAAAGGAAAATTGAGCCAGCGACGCAAAAGCTTCAATGCTTCTTATTCTACCCACTCTTCCGGAAGTTATGATAAGAAAGATTGAACGGAAGCTCCGAGACCTCTGAACTGGGTCGAGGATTCTTATGCGTGCGTTTCGCGGGGCCCATAAGATCCAGTGGACCCGAGCGTCCGTTTTAGGAGGACGTTAGGCAATTGCAGAAAAGAAAGGAAACGTGGAAGATGAGGACCCGAGGGAGACGCACGTCGACAGGCTGAAACGCACCCATAACTACCGCTCGCTCTAGACTCACGTACTTCCTTAATGCCGAATACGCCATCCGTTTCCTTGCCATATAAGTTTCTATCAAAAGGCTGGATCGTAATCCAGAAATCTCTCGTGTGACCCCATGGGAATACACACTCGGTGAAACTCACGCACGTCCTCCCTCTCGCCAGATACGCGCTTGAGAACGAATGAAATCGCGGTTGACTCATCGTCTCTTGATACAACCAGATCTGTGCTTTCCTTTTGGCAGTTGGTCCAGCTGTCGGAAATAACTACCGTTTACCGTGCCATTTAATATTACTCGCACCTTGGATCAGTGTAGGTAATCGAGCTATCGAGTCTCTAAACAACTTTGAAAGGGTGAAAGAAGTCATTTCCTCGCAGAATCTCTGAATATTTCTAGATAACAAGGTGATATCATTCTGAGCCTGTCAGAAGGAGTTCCTATCGATCACTCCGATCGCAATCACATCCCCTCGGCTGACGCCGTTTCCTCCGCGTAGCAACAGGCTTGCTACAGCTCGCAGAGTTTTCTTCCCGAGCGCAAACAGCACGTGAAGTTTCAATTTGATCCCGTTTGAAAGATCTGTGGGAATGCTGGAGTGGCTTAGGGGCGTTGAAAGATTTTGACGAATGCTCGTCGGCCCGCGACGTGCTTGTTCGCCGGAGTTTCTCCTGGCACCGCGAGCGTTCGGGGAGTGCTATACATTCGTCGGTAGGCTGGTCAGATCGTAAGTAGTAAATCGTTTTCTTGCCCCACTGTTTATGCAGCGTGATTGATGAAGTTGCATTAATATTTCCGTAGCAGGGGCCTTTACTCACGGCGAGCGCGCGCTGGGCCCGCGGACCATCCATACGTTACGAGCGCGCAATAAAATATGTCTCACCCGTGCAGATTTACGATAGGGAGCCGCGGATATTTTCCTCGGGCATTGTGTCGATATCCTCGATCCTATTTGGCGAGCTGTGGCACGCTTTCCACGCGACACGCAAGCCGCTAAGCGAGAACCGTGGCCTCGAACACACGTCGAATTTTTCCGCGGAATTAATAATTAACCGCGCTCGAGACGCGTCGATAAATCAGTCCGTGGCGTCCAGCCCCCTCGCCGGAGCAAGTGGGTTGTTCTCCCTCTGCCGTTGCCAGGAAATTCTGCTCTGCATGCACGTACGCGGCAAAGGGCCTCCGTGCAGCAACCTGTAATTACGCGTATTACGGATCTCTTTCTCCCTCTCTTTCGCCGTCTGTTTTGCATTGCATCCGGTACCATCAAGTACGTGGAACAGTCGTTGAAACTTGGTGAACTCGTTCTTATTTGCTGAGCGTGCAGTGCCTGGTTTTGACCGATAAAAATTGAGCGAAAGAAAGTGTCTTTAGTAAGGTATAAAATGAGGACCCTAAGCCCAAGTTTTTGTGGAGATTGGTGGTAATTAATGGCCCTCAATTCGAACCCAATTTCATCGAGGAAATATCGACTCGTTTAAGTCTACCTATACACCGCGACTCTTAGCGAGCAATGCCTCCGGTTCTCCGCGCAGCCAAAGAAATCTCACTACCTCGTCCTCGTCGATCTTCCTTTCGACGGTCGACCCCAGCGCGCGATCGAGGCCCGAGCGTAATCGAGGGGATCGAGCATTAGTTGCTCGCTTCTAGCGTCCGGGAATCGTTGCACGAGCCGGCGTGCGCGCGACGGTCATTTAAATACCGAGTCATCGCGATAATTCTCGCGCGAAGATTTATACGCGGCGTTACACTTCTGCTGCCGGCTCCGGTCGCTTTCACCCGAAAGAAAAGCCGGCACCGAATCCACCTTACGCCGGGGTGACAGAGATCTACGACGGGCAAGCGCGCGGTGAAAGCGGAGGAGGCAGATGCGGCCGGGCGCGGGCCGAGGCGGGGGTCGGGATTTCGGGATCACCCGTTGCACAGGCAGGAAGACGGCAGGTGTAGCCTGCAGGCGAGGAATCGCGAAGCAGGGCCGAGCTGTTGCGTGGGCGCGTTTCTCAGGGTGGCTGGGATGCGTCACACGCGAATCCCGCGAGAAAACGGAGCCGATGGCTCGCGAGGACGAAGGAGGGCACGAGGAGAGCGCACCGACGGGCGAAACATGACGAGTGGAAACGAGACGGGGCCGAAAGAACGAGACAAAGGGAGGAGGGGAGGATGAGGCCAGGCATCGTCTCTCTGGACGGGAACAGAGAGAAGAGAGTACCGCTTTGCAGGACCTGTAGGCGAACTATGCCGGGTATCCAGGCTGAAGGTTGGGCAGAGAGCTAACCAGCCGAGCAAACCAGCCCAGGATATATCCTGAGAACAATCGGACCTACCGACTGACTGGCGTGGGCGAGCCACCGGCGAAATATGCATTCCTAGCGAGCACTCGCGCTCAAGGATTATTACACTTACGTGCCATCGCGGTGGGCCAACGAAAATCTGATTCCTCGAGTGTCTCTTCCTGGCCACAGCAACCTGGAGGTTGAGGATCAGAGACTCGGGGGTAGATCGAGCTGCGATCCTCTTGGGATGTACGTACATACGTCTTGGTAACTTGACCAGGGAAGTGGGGAAGATAGTTAAGCTTATTTTGGAGAAGATCGACGACAGGTTGAAAGATTAGGAGCTCCCAGACAGTTATCTCTGATACCACGGAAGCACAAGAATATTCTTCGCACGCTGATGCGTCAAATTATCGAGCACTGTCGCGCAGATGATAATTACATTTTCGAAAAGATCGGCGACCGCTTTCGTGCTTCATCTCGCGGTTGAAGCGGGGCCATTTTTGAGGTAACCGTGGTTGAGACAATCTTGTTCTGGCCGCGGGAAAGATTAGAACTCGGCTGCAATAAACGAGACGCGGCCGCGTTGCTTCCATCAAACAATTCGCAGGCTCCATTACGCGCGATCGCAGCTGCCAGCCGCGCTACCCGGGCCAGGCGGCAGGAAGGGGTTGGAGAGCAGGACGACAAAGACGACTAGAAGAGCGGAGAAGCAGGACGGGGATGCCATCGGGGAATAATAGGCCAGCGTTGCGGTCGCCAGAGCTGCCAGGTTTGCGGATGTGACGAACGCGGACGTATCATCGAGAGATCCTCGGCCAGCTCGTTGGATTGTCGTCATGAGAAACGCGGAGATTGCCGAAACCCGCAGTTTAAATTAGAAGCACCGTGCGGGCTGCAAATTGAGCCTACGTAAATTGCCTCGCGGTATACTTATGTCCTGTCATCGAGCCACGGTGTTCGGATTCGTTCAGACAATCTGTTACACCGCCAGGAAGCGCTCGACTGTTTCCACCAAGCCTGCCAGATCTCGGGAACGCGTCAGAGCTGCATCTGTACAATCTGTTGGGCTTTCGAGTCACTGTACTCCACAATGCTCCTCATCGAAGGCCTTCAAACTGAAATGGCGAACATGAGAAGTGGTCCCAAATGTGAACCAGCTGAAAGCTACCACTGAATCCACAGACTATGAATACCCAGGACATCTAATTGACCCACTAATTGAGCTATCTGAATGAAGACTCTTCCCTGAGCTTAGCATTCGCAGAACGTCCGATGTCCCCAGGCAGTGGCGTATTGGATTGTACGCTACACCATTCCTCTCGAGGGAATGGCGCCGGTTCATCTTGCCACGGGACTCGCGCCCTGTGAGGCTCGCCGAGCGTTCGTTAGAACAGTCGCGTCCAGGCATCGCTCATCCGACAATTCGTCGAACGTTAACATAAACCGCGGCGCAGCAGCGCTCCTTCCTTTAGGATACACGCGTGTACGGGGGATCCAGCCGAGGTGTAAATCATAGGACGGGGGCCTCCGTACAGCCACTGTACCACCACACCAAAAGGGAAGTCGGGCCTCTCCTCTCCTTGTCTTCGGTCCCCACCGCGATCCGCCGCTCCGTTCCCTCCTTCTTCGCGGCGCACGATGAGAGCAACTCTCTCGGCGCGGGGCCATCTCTGCCCCGCTAGAGCCGGGCATCAGCTGCCTGACAAGGCGTATAATTAATCCCTAATGACGCTGGCATAAATCCATCTCGGTAGGCCGTTTGGCCGTTCGCCGCTCGCGCGCCGTTGCCTTTACTAGCGAAATCAGCGCCAGCTTTGTCGCTGTCGTCCATTTTCCGCGTTATTTATGCGCCCATCATTGGATCGCGCCGCTTCGAACACGCTCGACCCCACCGACCGGGGAACGGGCAATATCTCCTTCGTCGGCGGATTCGCTCCGCGAAACGTTCTAAATCAAAGTATTCAGGAAACGGCGGCCGATTGGGCTCTGATTGTCGCAATCGTTCGCTTTCACTGTCGTTGCTCCCCCGACCGATCGGAATACCGGCGTACGGTCAGCGATAACAGTGCCCCGCGCTCAACCCCCGTCCCCATCAAATTTTACGCGCGTCCACCGGGAATTTCAATCGGGGAACAACGACGCCGGTGACCGCCGAGCTTCGACCTCGTAGTCAACCGCTTAAATTACTCGGCCGACAAAACGCGACGGGACAATGGAACGATAAAGCCGTTGGTTAAAAACCGACGGCGGCTATAAATCCCGCGGTGATCTAGTTTAACAGCGTTCGTATTTCTCGGCTACATGTTCGGCTGACGTCACCTTATTGTAATCCCGACCCACGTCGGTCACGTTGTCCCGTGTCGTTGGGATCGGGAAAAATCGGGGCCCGTTCGTAAAACCAGCGATTCTCGCGTCGACGTGACCCCGTGGGTCGCGGAGAACAGCCTGGCGAGGTTTTACGTCTTTGCAGGGGTCTTGGAAGAAGACGTTTGTGTTAGCAGCGAAGGAGATGGAAGATTTGGGTGATGATTCGTAACTGATCAGAATGGGAATGATGATTGAGGATAGTTTGGTGCTGGAGTTTTCATTTAGACTGAACAGAATGGGGACAGAGAGCAGCTGAAATGAACTAGAATAACCTCTGGCAACTCCAATAACCCTTTCACCAATTAAACCTTCCTGTGAGTAGACACATTCTTGCTTAATAGCTCGCTGACATAACCTTTCTCCTCTCTGTTCCTTCCCTCTCCAAAATGTCACGATTTAACACATTCTTCGTGAACACATTGCACACCGATTGCTAGATACCTCGTGCTCTCGTTCCACTCAGACGAATTAGGAGTAGTGATACATTTGCATACTTGTATCTTTGCAAACTTATCACTCAAAACCCCCTCTCTTCTAACAAAACCATAAGCCTGTAGGACAGTGATGTGTACAGACAAGGTGCCATTTAAAGACCAGTTAAATTCGCCCAAAGTCCATTAGAAAATTTTAAGATTAATATTTGAAGTCCCTTCTTCCAAAAGTAGTCGTTCTAGGAACTATTGACACTCCTCGACCCCCACAGCAAAAAGCCCGATCTCATCCAAAAGACGCCCGTCCAACTCGTGACCTTCCCCTGTGTGCCCATCGACTTTCCCTCGCCCGTTCGGCCATCACGCCAGCCAGCACGAAGGAACCAGAAGCTGACCCCGCGCGGAACGTTTGCCGGCGGATACGTGGGATAAAGCGGAGAAATAACAAACTGGCGGTGAAAAGAGAGCGGGGAAAATGAAGCGTTTACCGATTCCCGGATAGCAGGTCCTTCCTGGAAAGGATCGACCCGCTCTCGCTCTCTCCCTCTCTCTTTCTCTCTGCCTACCTCTCTCACCCTGAGGAGAGCACGAGGGGCACGTGATGCGGTGGAAGTTCGTTTGGAACGGGGCCGGCGTAAAGGAGGCGAAGGAGGCGAAGGAACGGGAAGAAGAAGAAGAAAAAGCCGAGGGAGCAGAGGAGATCCGCGCGAGAGGAGCACGCGGCTGTGAACTCCGCAAAGAGGGAACTGGCGTACCGAATTGATGCACACGAAACGGCATGCCCGGAATGTTATAATCGCGAACCTTTGAACCCAAACAGCCGAGACTCCCACACCACCCGAGAGACCATGGCCGGCCGGGCCCCGTTTCCATCGCTGAAATTACTCGTGTTACTCTCCCGGTTCGTGCCGCTTCGTCGCTGATACGCTTCCACGAAAGCCCCGGCAACAGCAAACGACCGCCTCGCCGCGTATAATAATTCTCGTGCGTTTCACCGATACGATATAGCCCCGATACCGGGTCATAGACGTACGAATGCAACCGTCCGCATCTGGAAATGAATCTTCCTTCGACGATGGAGAGAGAGAGAGAGAGAGAGAGAGAGAGAGAGAGAGAGAGAGAGAGAGAGAGAGAGAGAGAGCGAATAAGAGAAAGAGAGGTTTACAGATGCAACGCGACCGCCACTAAAGGACACGGAATTTTATCATCCATTCATATAATACACCGCTTTTACGGGGTTTCCGCGCGATGGCCGATACAGGGAATCGCCACGGGCATTGGAAAGCAACGTCGCCCGTAATTAGAAGAAGATATCACGAAGCCACCGTCTTTTTCTCCGCGCCTCTCCGCGGCTGGTTGCGCGCGCGAAAAAAAGGTAACGCTACACTCGCAACGGACAGCGTGAGAAACGCGCATATTTCGCGTCCAGGAACCGAATGTTGGACCGTTACCGGGGCCGCCCGAAAGGTTCAACCGTGTTCGATGAGAAAAAAGCGGCAAGACAGATCGCTTCGGGATCGGGTCTAAAATTTCATGGGACCGCGGCGATGTACCGAGCGGGCAAGTCGCTCGACTCCCACGAATGCCCTACGGGAGTCCTCTCTCGCCGCCTTCGTTCCAGTGCACGGACGCGGTGGGCGTTACGGTAATTAATTTTTGCCCGATAATTAAGATATCCAGCGCGGACGCTGAGATATAGCCCGCGGTTTCGCCATTTTTCAGGTCGGCGCATCGCGTGCTTCCCCCGCGCAACCTTGCGATTCCTGGTGTCCCGAAGCAGCTGCCATTACGTTCTCGCAGGAATTGTTATTCTGATGCAGTGTAATTGGCGCGTAATTCAATTGCACGGAGTATGGAATAAGTGTACGTGTTCGATGTCATATGTGTATCTAAAGTTTCGATTCTAAACCACGCCACGATGCAAAGCTACTGCGCCTATAAATGGGGATTACGATTCCTTCCTCGGGAAACTTACACCTCCACCAAAGAATGGAATCATGCTCCACCAGAGTAAAGTTACCACAGCGTTAGAGGCACCGGCTCGCGTTATTATACTACAAAGCACGATACATGGCGCAGCAAATGCGTAATTGCCATCCGCAGCTCGCTTGTTTACCTACTTGCCTGCACGTCGCCCGGGGCGCATTTAACCACCACGGCGAGATAGGAATCGCGCTATCGACGTGGTATAAAGCCTAATGGCTTCAGCCTAAAATTCCAAGCGAGCCGTCGGATCGCGCAGCGGCACAGAGAAAGTCGCATGACAGAATGCAGCGTAAAATTTCTCCGACCCGACAGAGTCGCAACCGCAGTCCGCGGTCGCGTTCTCGAATCCCGCGTTTTCGTATCCGCGGGAACGCGCACCCGTTCCTGGCCACGCTCTACTCGGCCAAGCAGTGGTGGTAACCGGGACAAGCGCGGCGGAAGACGGGGCAGAGGACGCGGGAGAGGAGGAGGAAGATGCTGGTCGCGGCGATGAAACATCTGGCCCACGGTGCTGGTGTTTCGTGGGGATTATTAATTGTTTCATCTCGGCGCTTATCCGCGCCTGCCCGATCGCACGACTAAGCAAATACGAGAGGCGTAACCCACGCGGTGATGTATGAGCTTAAAAGCCCTCACGATCCGGCCACGAAGTCGGAGTCTCTCTTTCTTTGTCCAGCGCCTGGCTTGGCCACCAGCAGCAACGGAGAAGAAAAACGATACAGCCGAGGGGTTATCGGCTGATTTATAATTTCAGGCTGCTCCATCCTGGAATACGTCCCGACCCGACGTTTTCCGGTTCAAGAAACGTAATTGGTTGCCGGTTACGATCGCAGATAGCCGCTGCTTCGAATCGAATCCACTCCCTCTGTCCCTATATCCTTCCTTCCTCTAACCCTGTTCGCTTCAGTTCTCCCCAACGCGTCGTTACCCCGCGAAACACTTTTTAATCCGCGTCTTTAATCACGAATACCGATGGTAGCCGTTGAAATCCAAACCACCTCTACGGGTTTAAGTAGTATAGGTAGGTACCTTTCACAAGTCACCACAGAAGCAGCTGATTGCACGAGTCCCCCACGATTATATTTCTAATTACTCGCGACGGGGCTCGGGGCTACAACTTCCCAACTTGAAAGCGCGTCGTTGGGTACGCGACTGATATACCTGCACACACAGGGGCGAATCCAGAGAGGGGTGGTAGGGGTGATCGCGCCCTGCCCCAAGAGTAATAAAATATAAAAATATTATGACATTGTGTATTATTATGTATAAATGATTAATGTGAATTTAATTATTTGAGCTATTATTATTAAGGAATATTAAAATATAAATTGGAAGAAAATTTTAAGCTTTGAAAAAGAAAGTTAAAAAATGTACGCATGTACTTTTACACATTTCGCCCCCTCCTAGAATGGCTCCTGAATCCAGAGATGAGCAAAATCTGTATCTAAATAATAATTTCAAATAACGAATAAAAGATAAGAAAATTTTATTCGTTATTCGAGGCTCCAATAATTCAAGCAGTGGCGGATTTAACAGGGCGGCTGATGAGCAGTTGCCGCTTAAGCGCCTGCACAGAAGGCACCTGCAGGGTTCCATGACAAAATAAAAATTATCATTAGGTATAGGTATCCAAACACTACATTTTTTTCGTACTACTACACTTGGCACATTTTTAGTAAACTATCTCTTCATTTTCCCCCAAAAATGGGCCCCTCAGAACGTTTGCCACATAGGTCTTCTTTCTTAAATCCGTCATTGAATTCAAGTCTTCTTTTAACGAATAGGGACAGGTTGTAACAAAAATAGTTTTTAGTTTTTTCTCCAAAATGTTTTCGTCGATCAGAAAATAATTTGAGTAAGTTACTACTTACATATGTGGTGAACTGATTGCGTGAAAGTACGTGACAAAATCTTGGACACTTAGACATCTAGCATCATCTTAAACAAATCTGAACCTTTGTTACAATGTGCCCCAGTCCGGGGTAAATTGTAACACATCTGTTTTATTTATTTAAATACAAATATGAACACAAATAAACATTTCTAAAAATATAAATGAAAACACAGATCGTTATTAAACATTTGATATACATAAGTTAAACAATCATTGCTTATTCATCTGATTATATCAAAATCTTCTTCTTCGCTTTCTTTACTTTTGCTTTTATATTTTCTTTCTACGTTTTGGATTCTCGATTGTTCTAAGTTTCGTTCTAGAGCATCTTTTCCAGTGTGTCAGCAAATAGCATGTTTGCGTTATCACCATTCAGAGCGGAGTAAGTAGTAAAATGTTACAATTTACCCCGAGCTTGAATTTTTGCGTTTTATCACAGCAAACGAGAAACTAAACATCAAATTACTAAAATAGGTACACATTATAATAAACCAATTTGTACAGATTCGTTTGCGACAAAAAAGCAACAATTCAAACGGTTTCTAATGACGGTTAATTAAAAAAAAAGTGCTAAGACAAAATTTACTTACGTGCTCTAAATACTAAAACTCTGTGCGTTATCAGATTTGTCGTTCAAAAAATTTAACTTACGTTAAAATTTACCCCGTGTTACAACCTACCCCGGTCTGCCCTACAATTTTTTCATCTTTTATTCGTTATTTGACATTTTTATTTAGATAACGATTTTGCCCATCCCTGCCTGAATCCACATCTGTACTTACCTACCATTGTCGACTATAGCGCGCGAATGCAATACCTACGCCCATCCAGCGTCGAAGTCTCCCGGAGTCTTCAACGCCCGAAGGGGATCGAAGCGACCAGCCGTGCACCGTGAGTGCTGTCCAAGGGGCGGCACTTTTGTGACTCGTAATTGTTATCTTCTGTGACGCAGTTGTCGGCGCACAGTGAAATTGGATCTATTAAGAACCCCCGTCTCTCTGAACGTAGTTCCCCAACGACCAGCACGCACACGCGTACTGGCGGCTCGCGCGCACAGACGCCGACGATTTGTTATAACCGCGGGCGTACGCGATCCCGCGGTCCGCATTTGTATCTTTCCACAGTGCCTGGTGAAACGTTAGCGCCGACGTCTTCATCCGCTTGGACGATCCGTCCGCCTCGATCCCGTGGACCACGAGCCTCTTTTAACGCGCACACGCACGGAGGCTGGCGAGCCGCGAGCACACGCCTGGTGAATTATGGAGTGCAGCAACACCCACTTCCTGGTCCTCGAAACCGCCGACTCCCACGCATACTGATGGACCTGCCAGGGGCGCCGTGCGATGCCAGCCACCCCCTCGGGCCCCCCTCGAAATCACGGCGCTATCCAGCGCGAACGGGCCAGCGCCGCCTCTCCCATCCCTCCCCCCTTCCGCTCTTAGCTCTATCATTATTCGCCGGGCGATTCGTTAATCAATCATACCGCCTAATTGTGCGACGTGGCGCGTCATGCGGATCGGACGTCTCTCATCGCGCCGGCTGATACCTTGTGTTTTGCGGCCCCTGGCCGAGGGATGATTTAATTCCAGCGGGGAACGTCGGTGGAGCATCTCGAATGTCTCGTGATAAGGGTGATTAAAGGAGGGCTGGCGAGCGCGCCTCGGTAATTCCTCCGGGATCGTTCCCGCCTGGCGTACCGAGGCTCGCAGACTGGGAGCGGTTTTATTGTACGTCGCGACGATATCTGCCGTTCCGAGAATCGGTAGAACCGATTTACTTGCGCGGCGGGGACGGTGCACGGGGAATCGTAAGGACATACGTGATATCGAAAGGAAATGCCTCCCCGCCGGACGTCAAGCAGGCGCCGGGAGTACGAAAGGGGAGGAGAAAGGAAGAGAGAAAGAAAGAGGCTCTCCCCCGTGGCAGGCGCGGAGAGTGAATTCTGAGATGGGGCATAAATTGATATGCATCCAGCATTCGACATGTCGGTCGGATGAAAGAAGGGAGCCCCGAGACAATGCCTGTCGGCCACGAACCCCCTCGCGCATCCGGTGCGTTTTCAAGGAAGCTTTCGGAGCATCGTGACACATATCAATTGATTTTCACGGGCACGGGCCCCGGCCATGCCCCGTTCGACATTATCGCCTCGCCCCGTCCGCTTTCTTCCTCTCCGCGGCCCCCGGGAACAAAAGACGAAAGTTCCGTCCGAGCACAGTCAAGCTGCACCGTCATCGCGGCGATTTCACGTGTTTCGTGATTCCTTTCGGGATCCCAACGGGCATACGGCATGCGTGCAACGACGCGGTAGTTACTAATTTAATTACAATGAGACACCGATTGCACAATTAACATATCGTTAAAATACCGCGGTGCTGTAATTATACACTTTCTAGGTGCATAGGTCGCCGCGGATTTGCATATCGTTCGGAGAATATAAACAACCGCCGGCAATAGATGCATTTGACAACGGTCGGGGGGGGGAGGGGGGAGGCTCGTTAGAACGTCGCGCGCCGGGCATTGTGTAATTCAATTTCCAGATCGAACCGCCGACAATGCCAATGTACCAAAGCTTCATTGCTGATTTACAACTTGATGCGCGGAGTGTTCGGAGGCACATTTCGGTGCCTTTTCTAGTCGTTATTTTTTGATAATGTGAGCCGAGCGTCCAGTTCTACATTTATGATCGATCCAAATGATGAAACCTTTGCCATGAATGGTGCACCACGAGCAGCAGCGTGATCTGAATTAAATTAAACGTGTAACACCTGCGGAGCAACCAATTAAGCCGTCAACCTTCCCTTCCCGAATCAAAATCATCACCAGTGTACCTAATGAAACAGTGTGTACCTAGTTGAATGAATTAGCTATGGCCCTGGCAAATGCTAGAGTGAATCACAAAAATATTCGGACACCCTTTAAAACGGAATAACTTTTTTAAAACTGGTCCAAACGACTTGAGTTTTATTTTCTTCTCTATTCCGACTAATTGCAATTTCTTTTTAAACGACGAAACACATCAGCTAGTAAACTAATCCTTTTAGCGTCTAAAATAACTCAAGTCGTTTGGAACAAATTTCAAAAAATTATTCTGTTTTAAAGGGCGTCCGAATATTTTTGCGACTCACTGTACTTGAATGAATTAACTGCAGCCGTGGCAAATGCCACATTAACTCCAGTTGTAGCTGTGCAATTATCAAACTTTCTGAATTTGAACACTCGATTTGCTGAATGAGGTGATTAAAAACGGTGCGAAATGATTCTGACGGAGGCGCCGGAAGGTTGCTAGCCCGCTCGATCGTCCTCGACGTGTTGCTTCTATAAATTCCCCCGATAGCTGGAACGTCCCCTGGAAACTACTTTGTTTTACAACTCGACGCCCACGTCTCGTCTCTATGCGTACGCACGCGCGTTTTCGCGCTCGGGCTCGCTCGCGCGCACACTCGACGCGTACGCACACGCACACCCGCGCCGCCTCGTAACCGCGTCTGCGTTCTACACAGAGCACGCGCTGCGTTCAATGTAAAGCGTTAAAACGCTACGTGATCGAATTCGACAAGCGACCGGACACTCGCCAGTCCGAGCCACCATTTCGCGCACGCCGCGGGAATATCAAGCGGAGAGATCGTTAGAAACGTTTTAGAATTAAGCGGGGCTTTTGCCCGAGTCGATCGCCGTCCCGAAGATCGATTCGAATGGAACGCGATGATACCGGTCAGTGAAACCTGCCTCGATTCGAGCTAATCGACTGCCCACGCGCGTCCCTTGCTCTTGAAACTGGACGATGGGGGAATGGAAATTTGAAGGGTTGCGTAATGTTCCAAATTTTCATTAGAACCTTTCAAAATTATATTGCTTGAAGGCGGACTTCCATGGGTAAATCTTTCTTCTGTCGAAAAAGAAAATGGAGCTGCGGCTCGGTTAGTGGCAGATTTTAGGGGGGGATTCTCATCTAACAACCCCAAAAGTAACTGATATTTAAGATTATTTTTGAAAAAAAATGTTGGTCATATTTCATTAAACTCTTTTGGGATATAAGGAGGCATCTTTCAACTTGCAGAAAATAGTTTTTTATGTCGATCCTTCTTATTATTTATTAATTATTGTGGATACTTGTCCACCTCTTCGACGATGTAACTCCTGTTGGCGGGATGTGTAACACGTATCACAGTCATCTGATTGCAAAAAAATAGAAGTTTCTTAAAGTTAGATAGTTTACGCTGGTATTGGCCCACTTTAAAGAAAAAAATGAAAAATTGAAAGAGTTTTAGCGTTTGAAAGAAAAAGTTTTTTTTCCTTAGACAAATTTTTCATATTATTCTTTATATCGACGAAAAAAAGTATTATAAATAGAAACTAAAATGAAAATTTTAGGTCCAGTCCCAGTGTAAATTATCTAACTTTAAGAAAATTTTCTTCTCTTTGTAATCAGATGACTTTGGCAGGTGCTACATTTGTCGCCAACCTCGTCAAAGAGGTTAACACGATTCTACAATAATTAATAAACAATAAGAAGGATCGACATAGAAAAAAATTCTACAAGTTTAAAGTTTCCTCCTTACATCCCAAAGGAGTTTAATGCGATATGACCAACAGTTTTTAAAAAAAAAATTCATAAATTTTGGGGGACTGTTACACGAGAATCCCACCTTAACGGGCGGCCGATGAGCAGTTGCCGCCTGGGCCCTGCCAAAAATGTCTCCCCAGAGCCCCACCTTCCCAAAAGAACTGATAACTTTATCCAAACCCTATATTCTTTTTCTACTTCCCATAATTTTTATACCACACGCGCGTGTATTTATTCACAATTCTGTTATGTATACAGGGTGTTCAAGAACATTTGCTACCTGGTCATTTTTCCTTAAATCCGCCACTGGGTTCGGTAACCCACGCACAATTCCCGTGGATTAGTAATCTCTCCTACCATTTCTATTTGTACTTGCGTCAATCGAAACGAGAACGTCCTGCCAGCCACCCCGCCCCTGCACGCGTCGGCCAATTACAGCGTGTCCATTGTTATTAGCGACAGCCGCGAGCCGTATCGAGTGCCAAGAACAACTTCTTCCTCGGGACCCGACGCCTCTCGCCTCGCCGAGACATTGGGAAATCCCATTCATTCGGTCCCATCGTCTTCCACCGACGTTGCTCGCGAGTCATCTTTCGGGAATTTACGGAGGTGTGCTGTTACAAAAGCACAGACGGCTCCCCCCCTCTGGGACAATGCCACCCAACGAGAGTTGCTCTCGATTGAACGCTGGCTATTTTGAATAGTTTCCCACAGGGGCTGCTTGCTAAAAATCTGCTTAAAAGATGGCAGCCAGGCCAGACGTGGACGCGTGGTAGCGGCGCGCTCCTATGATTCACCGAACGGGAGGAACGGCGCGGTAGAGCGCGGAGAGTCATTATCGCCCGGCGAGTATCAACTTAACGTGACTCCGCGAAATAATCTCGGGCCGCGCGTTAACGCGAAATCAGGCGTTTCGATCGTGAGACGCCGAGCGGAGGCAATGAGCGTCGATGCCATTTCAAGCAAACCCGGTAGGGATCACCTTGATCCCTGAAATGTTAGGTTGAACGCGGCTCTTCTGCATAAACTATCTGTCTCCATCACCGGCGGCGGTGGCGGAGAGGGGCGCGGAGGTCGGCCCGAGCCTCTCGCTACCCGTATCGCGGAATTAGATTACGTATCTCGGCCTGTCCGTGATTTATTTATCGAGCCCGGGCTCCTTGAGGCGTGCTAGGGTTTCAACACCTTTTGACGCGTGTATTTACGATTATGAGAATTACACAAGGCAATTAGAGCCGTCCGACCGGTATAAATACGGATAATTGTGCCCCGTTCGGAGGCCGGGCGCGCCTCTGTGTGTGTGTGAGCGCTTAAATTACGCGCTCGTCAGGGGAAAATCGACCGATGCTCGGGTAGATCATGATGAGGATCGCCGGCGTGATTTCGCGTAATTGCAAAATTATTTCCACCAGTCGTCGCGCGAGCACCGCCGATGTAGCAGAGAACCCGTATTAACGTTTGGCTCTACCTCAGGCAACTCTGATCGAGGTAACGATAAAGGATGACAAATGGCTGATTAGATTGAACCGGAAATGCTCGTCCTAGAACATCTTCGATGTATGCAGCACGCTTTGAAGCAGCAGTCACGCGCCTAATTGGACGACGGGATTCGTAAAGAGAATTCAGAATGTGCAAATAATTGCGACTTCCAAGGTAATCGTTCCGCGAGATGATCGGGAGACAATCGCCTGGAAATACCACGGTTACTCGCTCGCGAATCCCGATACTACTGAAAATCAGAAGAAACTCTGTTTGGAACGGCGTGTGTACAAGGAACGACCGAAGGTACTGGAAGCTCCAAAAGGGACAGGAGCCCTAACCGTACACGCGAAAACGACCACCGTTTCCCGTATCAGCGCCGTCGATCTCGTCTAGCGCACTTCAATCCCCGATCCGTTCCATCACCCGGCGAATATTAAAATTTGCCACGACCGTAATCGTTATAAGTTATTCGGCCGGGGATCCCGACGTTATCGCGTCCCGATCGCCCGCGCCGGCCTAAACGATCCCCCGAGAGTTTCTATTCCGTCCGTTCCGCGGCGACAAAGGAGAAGCAACGGCAGCAACAGCTTCCACACCGTCCGGAGAGTCCGCGGCCGAGATCGGCCCCGGCCTGGCCTGCGAGATCGTGAGAAGTACTCCAGATCACCGAGCAGGATCTACCAGGTACATATCGCGGGGCTGTTAGAGTCAGATCGCTAACAAAGTGAGGATCAAATAATAACACGTTACGATCGCGCTGCCCGAAGATAGATGGCGCACGGTGTGAGTGAATAATTTGATAATGGCGGCGGGAGCGACGGCGTAGCACTTCTCGTACTTTTGCGCCCCCGCCGCCTCCTAGGATCGAGGACGAGAGCGGTCGAAGAGGGAAGATGATCTCCGATCCTTGCTCGAGATCTAGCACTCGTGCCTCCTCTCCCTCTCTCTTTCTCTCTCTCTCTCTCTCTCTTTTCCCACTCTCTCTTGCGCCGTTTCCGTATCTCCGTCACACGCACTCGCCCCTCGATCGTTGCACTCTCTCTCTCTCTCCCCCTTTTTCTCGCCCCCGCTGCCCATCATCCGACATCGCCTTATTTTCTCCTTCCTTTACTCCCGATCTTGAAAGATCATGCCGCGAGATCACGGGGCTATTCGTGATATACCCGCCGCGGACGGGTTATGCGCGCACCAGAGATCGCCTTTTCTGCCCCGTGTAAAGGGATATTCCGGTGTTTTCGGGATTTTTGCAGACGGCCTTAATGGCGGATGATTGTGTGCCAAAGGTAATCCCCAGGTGAAAATGAGCCATTCGCGGGATCCCCGTCCCATCTCGAGCGCGGCGATCCTCGCCCAGCATCGAACGGTAACTCTCGATCCTTGGGAGAGTGTTCCTCGTCCCTCCCCGCAACACCCACCGTTTCGATGGATCTCCCGGGCGTGATCACGACGCGCGTGCAATTTTGTAGCACTTTAGAGCGCAATAACCGCGTCTAAAGCTGCTCGAAACGCTCGCTATTCCTTGTAATCACGGAATCGAGTCCCGAATTTCGTCTCGACGGGTCGGCAAGTGTGTACGTTCTCACGGCTCTGTTGCGCGGCAAATGGGGCACTCCCCCTTGCTTTAGAAAGCGTGAAAAATACCACTTTGCCCGCCACGACAAGCCATGCATGGTTGACACTATAAGGTTTCCATCGTCATTTAACCAAAACCCCCTTTCGTCCGGTCGCCTATTCTTGCTGGGAGTCCCTTGGCTCGTTCTCGCGTGCGTAAATAAATTTCACGGATACGGAAGACGAGCCAGCCGACGGCTGTCCGTCGCGTTGCACCACGATTCCGCGGTTTTCCCGGGAACCGCCACGAGGGAAGAAAGAGCGGAACGTAACGGAGTCGGGCAACAAGGGCAGCCAAGGGATCAGCAACGACGAAACTTGGGGAGGAGAAGGGTCGGTCAGAGATGCTCGCGGCTCGTAAGGATCAGGCATAGGTAAGTGGCACTTATGTTTAATACGTGAGTGTGGATGAGTAGTCGGTCCTGCACGCGATCCTCGCGTCGGCCCCGGTCTTCCCTGACCTCGCGCGTTCTCTGGAACCAATTTCCGCGGATAATACGAGCGCTCTGTAAAACTGAGATATTCCTCTAAATGGAGCAGAGCCATGGGCTCCGAGAGTACAGGGCGCTCCGTTGTGAGTGGGCAATGTTTTCTATAATTATGCTGTATCTATCTACACTATGGACTTCAAGTTATCTTATAAATCAAATTCCCACGGATTTAATTTTAACGGTCCCTCCAAATGGAGTGGAAAACCACAACTCAGCGTACAAATCACTTAACACAGGGTAATTAAGAAGTAAGTATTATAATATTGTCTATAGTAGTGGCGCGCCTAAAGGGGGGGGGGGGGGGGAGAGGCAAGGAGCACTGGGACCCCTCAAAGATAAGGGAAAAAAGAGATTAATGTAACCACGACTGAAGTAATCCAGGAGCTTTGTGAAAAGAAAGAGAAATGGATTTTATTCTTTAAATAAATCTTCATAATCACCTAATGAATTTCGTTTCCAAACTTGTGTCCACTAATAACAAAGCACCCTGTGTCCCTTGCTCGTCTACCCGAGTTAAAATGATCTGTTTCTCCTCTTGTAATGAAAAGAAAGGAATCCGCCAGATGTGACTTTCGTTGGAAACGCGGGAAAGTGAAAGGCTCGAGGCTACAATAAACTCGTGGAACAAAATAATCGAACATTTATGTACCGGCGCGTAATTACACCTCGCACTGCGCCACGATTCAGCGTGTAATCTCGGCACTCGTTAAAGTCGTGATATCACGGCGTAGATTACACCGCGTTTCCCAGTCTGTCATTAGCGTAACGGATCCTCTAGGATCGTTTTAATATCGATCGAAGTTTCGAAACGTCGCAGCCACGCTCGGCAGCGCAGCGATTTTTCACACGCGCTCCCCTGGCGATCGTTCCGCCGCCGCCTCCCGTGCCTAAGTAATGGGAAAATCATAGGAGTTGTTTCTCACGAAGGACTCGCGAGGGCGCGATGCGGGGATCGAGTCGCGAGCGCAGCAACCCGGGAACCATCGATCGGCGATCGGCATTCGTTTCCGACAGATGAAGAGTGAACCAAACATTCGGCCATTCGGCAAGCTTTCGCGACAGCAAATTCTAAGTAAATTACAAAATTACCGTGCTTAATAATTTTCCCACTGATACGGGGGCGACGAGCCATCTATTATGACCGTGCATTGCATGAGGAACCCGATGTACGCACTGTGTCTGCTGGCAGCAGTTTGCGTACGACAACATGTACAGAACAGGTATGGTTTTACGAGAGATTTTTGAGAATTAATCGGGTATAAGCCTCTCGGAATGGAGAAAATGCAAGCTAATTTACTTTACCTCGATAGATGAATTTTTTCGGAAGTTGTCTTATCAAACCGCCAATTATTCCCATTCCCAAGGTTTCCGAGCTTTTTATATAAATTTTCTGCTAATTTTGAATTATGGTGTTCAATGCTTAGAACGACTGGGCCATTGACAAAGGGGGTATCATTCCAAGCCCCTACAACTCTATTAACGAAACCCAACGAAGCAAATCTAAGGACAGTCATTAATGCCCAGACCTCGAAGATAAGTAGTCACAATCTTCCGACGGTCAAAGAAGCAGATTCGTTGGTTTCATGCGTGTATAAGTTCACGAAGCGAGCACGCCGCATGGTAGACGACATTCGTACAAGCTTTCCCGTAAGCATACTCTCTGAACTTGTATTTCTCATACCAAATAACTCGTCAATGATGAGTATAGAGTGCTCGTATTTGAATAAACCAGAGATGGGCATCATTTAGATGAAAACGTTATTGAAATCACAAATCGAATGAAACATACTTTATCTTTATCCGTTATTCGAACTTCGAATAAAGATACAGATAAAAATGAGAAAGTTATTCGTAGCTCTGAATGAAGACCTTCGAATAAGAAAAGTATTTTCAACTCGTCGGGCGAATTCTCGTTGAATAAACTGTTTCATCCGTGTGCGCCTCGAATAAGGATACTTCGAGGGTATCTTTATTCGACGAAGAACGAATAAAATTTTTGTATTTTATTCGAACTCAAACTTTTTACTTAGATAATTGTTTGCCCATCTCCGGATTAAACATTCCACAATACAGGGTATATCTTAACATGTAAGATCCATTTCAATGGTGGACAGGGAACACAAAAACGATGAAAAGAAAGTTCATATACCTAAACATGTGCTGTATTTGACCTTATTCTCGAGTTGCAACCATTTTTGTACTCCAGTACTGGGCAACTCCATACGAAAAATCCTCTTACAAAGAGGATCGTTTTATAAAGTTTATTATTAAGAGGATCCTCTTATAAAGTGTTCAAAATGGCCACCTTCGCCCTGTGTGCAGGCCTGCAGTTGTACTCTAGCAGCTTTTCTCAAATAATTTAATAAATGTGACTAAAATGTGGTGGTGCGCCGTCGTACACACGATGTACGACACCAAGTGGAATTTCTTCCAAAACTTCACACAATTGACTGCTTAAGAAATTTACAAAACATGAACCTATTAACTTCCCATTACGAAAATCAAGTCCAATTACAAAGAGTTATGCAAACATTTAGTAGAATCAGTTTCACACTAACAACTACCCTTATTTGCTATTAAGAATTATTAGAGTACAAAGACATATCTTCGGTGATAGTGCACAACCGCGTATGAGCAGTTTGTAAATACCGCGGATCTGCAAAAGTAGCAAAATTGAGATTTCGCGCCCACGGTTGCCAAACGCTGTTTCGCTTTTTTTTAAAACTCACACAATTGATGTTAGTATTTATGACAAGGAGTGCTAAAACTGTCCCCAAAAAGTTCAGTCAAATAAATCCCTTAAAATGGCTAAAATCTTAAGTTTTTTCTTCCTCCTGTAAAATCGGTAAAATGCAGATCCGCGGTATTTACAAACTGCTCATACGCGGTTTTGCACTATCACCGACGATATATAAAAAGAAAGATTTATGTCAAACGGTTTTACTAAAAATACACTAAAAAAATAATTCTTTTCCTGTACTACAACTTCGATGGTATGTGCCTTTAAATAAAATCATACAAACTCTGTGATTATCCTTTTTCTTTACAATTAATTTGAATAATTCTACAGAATAATCACAGAGTTTGTATTTAAAGTCACACATCACCATCGAAATTGTAGTACAAGCAAAAAATCATTTTTCAGTTTTTAGTGCATTTTTAGTAAAATCGTTTAATATAATTTATTTTACATATTTTTTTTATTTTCTAGTTTTTGTGTTTGTGAATTTTTTACATTTTTTTCTTTCTATTCTTTTCATTTTTGACTTTTCTTATACAAAACTGTATTGTTATCACACCCACGCACGCCTACAAAGTTTCAAGACAATTCGACTGGTGGAAATGGGTGAAAATTGACAAGGAAACATATCGAACCCGAAAATTCTGATTTTAATGAAACTCCGTACGATTGTAGAGCATGTCGGAGTATGTAAGAAACGATTTTTTTTCTGCGGAAAAATCAGCCCCCGAAATTTTCAGCGATTTTTCGTTTTTCGAGTATAACTTTGTAACGGTGCGCGGTAGAAGAAAACCGTAAATGGACAAAATGTTCAGTGTTTGATGCCGTATAACGCGCTGCAAAACAAATGTTTGTAAAATAACGAAAATTTTAATTTATTTATAAATTGTGGACGTACAAACATTTGTTTTGCAGCGCGTTATACGGCATCAAACACTGAACATTTTGTCCATTTACGGTTTTCTTCTACCTCGCACCGTTACAAAGTTATACTCGAAAAACGAAAAATCGCTGAAAATTTCGGGGGCTGATTTCACCCCCTCAGAGTGTTTTTCCGCAGAAAAAAAAAATCGTTTCTTACATACTCCGACATGCTCTACAATCGTACGGAGTTTCATTAAAATCAGAATTTTCGGGTTCGATATGTTTTCTTGTGAGTTACCAGATTTGAACCATACACCAAACATACAGATCGAAGCTAAGGTGAAATAGAGCACCTGTGTATAGGCACAGTTTTCATCGCTTTTGCCGCAAGACCATCCAAGGAAAATGAGCCAACATTTTTCATGGTTTTGGGGCCCCCTATCCACCGTTGAAGGGGGCCCCACAGGCTACGATATACTTATTACACTCGATAAAAGCTGCCCCTGAAGAGTTGGATTTTCAAAGTTTTTCATTCCCGAAGGTTACGTTTCCTTTTGCTAGATCTCCAAGTCACCCGGCTGTCTCGATCCTACATCCACTTGCAGCGTCCTTGACTCTCTACTGTATTTAACGAGCAGCGTCGGAACGAAATGGTTAGCCTGACGCGAAACGTAACACATTAATGATCAACTAAGAAACGCGGACAGCCGTTTGACGGAGGCATGCGCGGATTGAGGGGGAATCCGCAAACGATCTTCGTCAATCGGCGGTAATGAAGCTACTCGATTCTACGGTGAGTAATTTATCTTAACACCAGCCTCCCAGCGGAGCCCCCCAGCCTCCATAACTTATCATTCTTTTCCCTGTGCCTCAGACATCAAGATTCGCTAGCGACACGAGACGGGTCACGTTGCGAAGCACAAGTCGCCTCGTGTGATCGAATTTTTTTTGGTGTCGCCCGCTCACTATGGCGCCTACGAGCGGGCGGGACCCTTTGCGCGAGCCGAAACACTTCGCGCGCGAATCTATGAAACTACTATAAATATATTCGTTGCAACGAAACTTTAATCAATAAACATATGTAACATTTCTCCACAGATTCATTGATCACATCGCGGGGGTACAGAGAAACTCCACTGCCCATTTGTGCTAAAGTTCATATTTTGGAAAATCCTCCAAGATCGTAAACTCATTTGTATTGCTGTGGAAAAGTGCTGTTATTTCGTGAGTCCTAGTAATTCGTCAGCTAAAATCAAGAAACTTGATTCTTGTCAAACCTTGGCGATTTTCCTTGTACATCCGCGATGTGATCCTTAGTAAGTTGAACTCTGTGAGCCACCGAATTAGGCATCCCTAACTCTCGTATCGTTTAATAAAGTATAATTCCAAAGTCGAGCGTGCTTCTACCCCCAATAGAATTTCAATGACCACCTTTACCCTTCAGTTTCAATTTCGTTGCGCGGCCCAGCCCTTTCGCGTTACGTCCACCTAGATTTCGGAGCCTCCATCCGTGGTGCAAAGGGGGATTTATCGCAAGTATCTCGCTGGCCGTCGTTCGACCGCGTCTACGCGTCCCGTCAGTCATCGGTCAGAACGGCGGCCGAGCAGATTTCCAAATCTCTGGTTGGTTCGGCCAGTGGTCGCGGCGGAGACGGCCTCTGGCTCATTTGAATTTCCCCGGACAGGATGCGCACCGCGTGCATTTCAATCCCGTGGGACACCCCGACGAATTATGGTCGTGGCAGACGGTCCCGTGGAAGAAGAATGGACGAAAAGAAGGGAACGCCACGGGATCTACGTGCACGCGGATGGGTAGTTTAAGAGCGAGCGACCGGTATCCAGAGCACGTCCGGAGCGCGAAGAACTTATTGTCATGTGCAGGACTCGCCGGGGGCATTTTAATATTTCCGCTGAATGCGCCGTGAAACGAGGGGGGCCACGCAGAAGAAGGAAGGTGCAGACCGAAGGCGAGGAATCGTTACGACGCCGGTTGCCACCGGTCTTGCCTCTCGGCTGACAGGTGGCTACATAGCTACGTCAACCCTTTGTTTTTTCTCACACAAGCCCCTGACGACCGAGGCAACCCCACTGCTTAGAGAGGCTGGCGCCACGAAGCGCATAACGATACTCGAATTTAAATGCTCGGGGAACTGTGTGTACAGGCACATTCTGGTTCCGTTCTGGAGAACTCTAGGACTTCTAATTTAGCATAAACTGATAATGGAGGGGACGTTTTGGGAGCCATTTTTACATCGCGCAAGAATTAATCACTAATGAGTACATCGAGTAGGAACGAGGATAGAGAAACCCACGCGATGGTAAAATCATCCATCTTCATCGCCACAAATTACTTTCCCTAGCGAGGAAAAAACGCCACCACCTCAGACATGCAAAGTACTACCGTTTCCCCGAAAGCCAGCGCAGGAAACACATTCGAATCAACGTGACGGACGTCCTCCAGTATTCACGAGTCGCCGGCTGCGTGCGAAGCACACGTTACGCCAAGTATATTTCACCTTAGCCGGGGGATCTATCACTCGAATCGGTCCTCAGCGTCGTGCGTCGATTTCGAGCGCCCCTTGCTGCCGAGTGATACACGGTACTCGGGCGCTTTCGTCGCGCGACAACCACCAGATAAATCGTGGCGGGTCCCAGCAGGCGTGTCAGCGCGTTATCCTGTCTCCTAATGCCACCGTTGCACCGTGCAAATCGTTCTGGTAGTCCGGGCGTGGTTACCACACATTTACATATTATGCGTGCACGGTAGCCGCATCCTTCCGATGCACCACGAACGGACTCTTAATGCCGAGGCGACAGGAGGACCTCTTTTTCGACTGTTACCCTTAGACGTGACGATTTTAAGAAGATTCGAGTTTCGGGAGCCGCGGAATAATTTGTCCACTCATTTGCAGGGTAAGCTCGTCCGTGTCCTTTCCTCCGTGAACGATCTACTGGTTCGCGTGACGAAGAAAGATGGGAAGGGAGTGATATTAGCTCCCTAGGACTTCCTCGGGTCAGTGATCCTGTTCATAGTTTCTGAACGAAGCAGCACGAAGTTCTTTTCAGACCTCGTGACGAACGTGAAGCAAGGGTGCTCCCGGAAAAGGAGTACTTTACACGAAATCCGCCGGCGAACGCTTGATTGGAAAAGTTCAAGCAACGGATGCACGTATCAAGGGTATTGCGACACGTATCCTACGGTCGTTCCCTGGCAGCCGATGCAATTGTTATATTGTAGCAATAAGAATCGCTTCGTTCCTCGTGGCACGCGATCGATGTAGCCCTGTATTGGCAAGCCTAATTGCGAGAGCCGTGGTATTTTCTCCGGTTACTTACATAACGAAATCGCCGTCTACCGCCGCGTCCGGATCTCGTTGGACGTCGAAGAACCGGCGTGAATCACCCCCAACACGCGAGACCGATCGGTGAGCGTCTGCTTCGCGATCTTCGCAACGAAATCGTCATTTCGTCGAGCCGCCTTTCGTTTAGGCAAAAGTGTTTAACTACGCAACAGCTTGCAATGTCAACCATTTATTAAGAGACCGTCCTTAAATTACGTAAGTATTTTTTTTTGGCGAAGAGATCACGAATTTCAGGTCGCGTTTTACGCAATATTTTTTTAACCTAATCTTCAATATTAGTAGTCTAAAAATCGATGCTTCACGACACACGCGAAACCGAGTTAAATGAATTAGGGTAACTCAGGGTGAGATGGTCATACGGAAGAGGTGGGCAGTGATAGTATTTTTTAGAAGGAAACGCCTGATTGCGCTGCCTCGACGTGGGTTCAAAATGTCATAGAAAAGTAACATTCTTAGTTCAAAGTGTTGGAACAGAACGTTTTTAAAGGTATGTAAATCCACTGTGAAATTGAAGCTAGTGCTTCAAAATGTTTAATCAAAATTTTGTTCATCTTCATTGTGTTATTTATGCTGAATATTTTTAATTCTCAAGATGAATTTTCGATAGTACATTGTTTACAGTGTTTTTATTTATTCGGGGTTACGTTTGTTAGTCTAAGCGAAAGGGGAATGAGTATCTTACCAGGGCTTTAAGGGAAAGATGGTCAATTGTTGTCCAGGAGAGCTGGCCATAGCTGTATTTGATGTAATTTCATATATTTTAGTGAAATTCGAAGAAAATTATTTCGAAACCAAAAAGAAAACAAGATTGGCTAAGATGTAAGTCATGTGGTTATTGAATCCATGAATATTTCACAGAATTTGACACCGTGTGTCACACATGCGGATTAGAAGACTCACAGCAAGAGCCCAAAGAAGTTTTGAGCGGGCTAAAAAGGAAGGTGGACGAAAACTAGAAAGAATCTGAGATAACCAGTTAAGGACCACAACTTGTTAGTCTGAAAGGTACATATGACCATCTTTCCCGGAAATTAAGGGAGATATGGGCAATTACACTTTTTTTCATTTGTAAAATTTGTATATTAAATAATAATTGTTCGTTTATTGATATTAACGGACATGTAGACAAAGGATTGAAGTTTTGTTCTACATCATTTTCGTTACTTTATTTCAAATAGGTTGACTATAGTAGTCTCTAAACGAAGCGATGCCCATCTCACCCGGACTTAACCTATATAAATCTCGAAAAGACTTTTAATTCTAATTTAAAAAATATTACATAAGGAACGGGGTTGGAATATAAAATCTCACGAATTCTTGTACCGGTTGACGTAAGGGGTAAGAAATCTTCCAAACTCTCTTCACGTAACTTGAGAATGGCTCCTAAAGTTGTGAGAAGTTTCCCTTTCAGAGAATAGGTGTCGATGAACGAGGAAGATGTTTGTAACGCAGCGTTAATTATACCCAAAGCTAGCAAAATTTACAAATTTCTTTCTCCTCCATGGATCCTACTGAAACCTCAAGACCACCAGTACAAATGGAACGCGCTTAAAAGGAGTATTTACTGATCTAAAGCCTCGGGCTATGGAGGCGCGCTTTTCGCATACCAATGGCAGAACGAAATTCACTTCGCACCTAGGACAGCGATATCCGAGGTTACGAAACTCCAGCGTGTCGCGGGCAAACAGCAAGACCGTCCAAGGAAGATGAGCCTGCAAATAGCTTTCACGCTTGCTCGAGACCATGAAACAAGATAAACGGGGCCTGCCTCGGTTTTTATCGAGCGGGATCGTCCAAGTACGATGTGAATTATTCCCTCGATGGGGAACGTCCGCGGAGAGGCGACGTGGCTGTTCAATTTTCAAGTCATCGCCTGGAATCTAAAGGAAATCTCGTCGCGCGGTGAAAGAAGGTGGAAAGGATCGTATCTTGCGTAGACGTCTCGCATCGCCGGATGCGCGTGTGCCTCCCTCGCTTCCGGTCGTAAGGCTGCACGGCTCATTGCCATGCTCGCCGCCGCGCCCGCCCCCGGAATATGAAAACAAAATCATATTCTTTGTCCGTGGCCTACCGATGAGCTCCTTTATCTCTCCCTCTGTCGCGCTCACCGGTCCCTCCGACCATCCGATCGAACAAAGCTACGTTTCGCGAATGAATTTTGCTCTTTCGATGGCTTCGAGGTTGCGGCAACGTTTATGATCCAAGTGACAGGCGATAGGGCGAAATGTCTGCCTGGCGCAATGTGCTCCTAGATTATTCTAGAAAATCGTTCGCTAATCTAAAACTGCAGAGTTTCTGCGGGCACTTTGCGTAACTGCCGTACCGATATTCTCTGAAGAGGAGTTTATTACTCTACGCGGGTGGGAATCATAAAATTTTTGATTCGGGGGCACGGAGAAGCGATGCCCTTTGGACAAAGTCGACGACCGGCGCAGTCAGGGTAACATGGCTTCTCGGGATCGCTCGTTAAGGCTGCAAAGATTACCGTCATTACACGTTAGTTGCATATGTTGCGATTTCGTTGTAGAATGCAACTCGAGTAGCGCTGATTTCCCTCGGCACGATGAATAGAATTCTTATTCTAGTTTTAATATTCTATGGGTAGATCTTTTTCTGGAGTGACCGATTGGAAAAATAGAGTGTATTTTCCGCGTGGCTACTTCAAAGGTGTGCAATAAAACTGAAGCAACATTGCTACGCGACAGGTACTGATGCCGCCTCGAGCGTTTCCCGTAATTTCCAATCATGAACGCCCGGTGCACGCCATGTGCATCTGGTGCATTCGAACGTCACGCTCTTGAGTGATTTTAACGCCTGTCAAAGCTGCATCGCGCTGCTTCCGATGCAGCAGAGCAGAACAAGCTTACAGTCACGTGTTCTAATCGATCTCCTATCCACACTAAAGTCACCGAAGCGTTATTGAGCCACCTTCGAAATCAATTAAACGCATCTACTTTAATCGTGACTAATAATACCATCGAACCGTGACAGCTGTTTCTAAATTTCCGGTTACCAAAAGTGTTCTCCTCAAAGGGAGCGATTCGAGAGTAACGTTAACGACCGGAAGCTTCGAAATGGCGAGGCACAACGGAATGACAGAGGCGGAGGATGAGCCGAACGAGATGACACGCGAGCGAGTGTGTGAATGGTGACGGTGCAGCGCGGTCGCGGGGCCATTCTCCGTGGAAACAACAAAAATGAACGCGAGTGTCGTCGCCGGCAATTAACCGTGCCGCGCTGGAAAACTCGGAAAGTTGCGAAAAAATATGCGAAAACTACAGAGAGGCAGGCAGGCACGGTCGAGTGTGTCGGTGGACGTCGACGACCGTCACGGAAGGAGGGCGTTACGCACACGCATGCGCGCGATTGTGTCACAGATGTCATAATCTTACGTAATTCGGAGCCATCGTCGGGCATTTGTAAGCTGCACGCATGCGAGAGCGAGCTGGCCGAGCAGTACGCGCAGCAATTTGCTTTGATTCGGTATCGTAAATTGGGTCGCGGGAAAAGTGATGTCCGCTGTTAGGAAAGCGCGGACTGGAGCTGCTGGCAACGATAATGTTATCGATGACTATCGCGTAAAGTGCCTTTATGTAACCCTTGTACCGGTGCATTAAAAAGAGGTCCAGGTACTCCAGGAATTCTTACAACAAAGATAGCACGTCTATCGACAATGTCTGTTCACTATCGACATCCGACGATGTCACTTGATCGCTCCAGAACTTGAACTTTACCAGACAACGTCCAGGACGCGGCAGAAAAGTGCGGCCGACAGGGCCGCGAATAAATCAGCTTCGCCGCGCACGATTTTAAATAATTACAGTAATGCGCGGCTGAGTTATTACTTGTAAACGTCTCATATAGAAATTGAAGCGGATGCTGGCTGAATAATTCATGAGCGTGGACCAAAAGCCGATGTTTATCTGGTCATTAATCAGCCGGTCTATGTTATAATTAATTTTTGCCAGGGCGCTCTCGCTCGCGGCCGCCTATAGCCTCCGTTTCCCGTGACTCATGGCTGCCGTCCAATCTAATGGTAACCAGGTCGTTACCAGTCGCGTCGAAACGTTTGCTTCCCGCGGTACGAGGTCGGCCAATTTCTTTCGCAACTCGCCCCGATGATATGCGACGGGCGCACCACCCGCGGCCATTATGAAATAACGATATACATATTCCGCGCGCGCCAGGCACCAGACACCCACAGAGGTGTTACGATACAACCCGCTTTGATGAACACCAGGAATCGTGTTTCACCCACCACCGTCTCGCACGTACGTACTTACGGGGCCTGGTCTCACATAATTTCACCGTTCGACAGGGGGGAGAATCGTGCGCGCAACTAGAGAAACCCATCGAGGAACGGACGCCCTGTAGATACCCTGATTTACCGATTCACGATCAATCTACGAGCATACTTGGTCTATGAGTTGAATGAACAAAGTGGAGTGTAAGTGGATAGTAGGCATCGTTTTGAGAGGATCAGTATGCGCGTTTCATCTGAATTCGTTGGAAGATGGGAAGACAGTGGCGGATTTGAAGATTTAGCGCCCCAAAGCTGGCAAGCGTCTTCCACCGTTTCCACGAAATATCATAATATATTTTAATTTAGAAGAGTCGAGGCAATTTTACAATTAATTCAGTATAGTAACTCACATCTGAGTCATTGCTAATTCGCTACATGCGAAAGAAGGAATTGTTTTTAAAGTTGTTTTAACCCTCTGTGTTTGAACCTTATTCAATTCCTTCCGCTCGAAATTAGTCGCCCCCAAAATTCGCCTCACCCCAACATCTGTTGGTGCCAAAAATTTTCAGCTCCCCCAAATTGGTCGCTTTTTCAAATTTGATGCTCTCCCAAATTGATCGCTGCCTAAAATTGATCGCCCTCCAAAATTTGTTGCTCCCAAAAATTTTCCGTACCTCAAAAATTTGTTGCTGCCCAAAATTTGCCACACCTCAAAAATTTGTTGCTCTCCAAGGTTTTCAGCTCCTCCAAATTGGTCGCTTTCCCACATATGATGTTCTCCAAAATTTATCACTTCCCAAAATTTATCGCTCTCCAAAATTTGCCGCACTCCAAAATTTGTTGCTCCCCAAAATTTGCTGCAACCCAAAAATTTGTTGCTCCCCAAAATTTGCTGCAACCCAAAAATTTGTTGCTCCCCAAAATTTGCCGCACCCTAAAATTACCAGGTTCCCCGCGCTCCCCCAAATTAGTTGCTCACTAAATTTTGATTCTCCCCAGAATTTGCCGCATCCCTAAATTTTCAGGTCCCCCGCTGCTCCCCAAAATTGGTGGTTCACCAAAATTTATTGCTCCCCAAAATTTGCCGCGCACCAAAATTTTCAGCTCTCCCGCCGTTTCCCCAAAATTGGTCGCTCTCCAAAATTGGATGCTCCCTAAAATTTGCCGGACCCCAAAATTTTTCGCTCCCTAAAATTCGTCGCCCTAGACTGCAGCCTACTTAACCTGTACCAAAATCCGCGCCTGTGACTAGGATATTACTTAGGTGTTCAATCGTTCAATTAGGAAACAGGAGAAGTTAATAGATTCTCTCGCAGAGAAAAAAGAACGGACGCCACAGATAAGGTTTGCAGATGAAGAGGGGCACCGAAGATCTATTAGATAATCGATGGTTTATGTTCTATAAGGGACTGGAATTTTGTTATGAAAAAATCCGGGAAGGATGCAGACGAGCTTGCACGATAAAACACTCGTCGAGGAACGCTGGTAGGTGGTTGGGAGTCTAGTGAATTCCGTCGAAGAGAGGAGGAGCTTGTTTCTCATTATTTAAACCATCCCGAGGAAAAAGCAGTCTCGGGAAGCGGGCACCACCCCCTCAAGACGAATTAGCAAATCTAACGTAATAATTAAATTATCGCCGCGCGGACCCGTCCAGGTAGTTAAAGACACGCTATTCACCGCGGACCGTGCTAATGAACCGTCCCGCGCAAATGGCAGTGGGAATAAATTTGAATTTCCATTACCGTCGCGGTGGCGTAGCCGCTGTCTGCGAGAAGATGGATCTTCTTGACGAGCCGGTCGATCCAGAGAAAGGAAGAAACTGGAGCTGGACAAAAAACAGGGGAAACGACACTCTGGCGTTTTAACGAATGGCAACCATCTTTCCCCGTGGCTATCGTGCCGTTGCAAGAAATCTTATCGACTTCGGTGGTGCAAAGTCAACACCAACCCCCAAGATAATACCGTCGAAATATTATATAAGTACTTAAATACGAAGGGGATGTAACGCGAATGTCCTTATATCAATATCCTCTGTCACGGAGTAATCGCAGTAATTGCACCCGTTAACTCGGAAATCTAAAGATGACCCATGCGCCCCTAGCGTCCTGGCACGGCCATAAACGCGGTACAAATATCTGACATTTACATCGTTGCATATTTATTGGCGTCACTTTGCATAAACGGTCCTGAATATACATGCGCGTCATCGAGCCTCACCGATGGTGAATTTCATTGACTTGAAGCCTGGATCGTGGGCAATTATACACGAGTTGAGCGTAATGCGACACATCTATATTTACATTTGATTTTCGCCCGGCCGGATCGCGCCTCGTCGGATATCTCCGCCGCGGTTAATTGCACGCTTATGTATATCCCACGACCGTCTAATGCGTGCGCGATAAAGAAAAGGGGACTAAATGCACGGCGGGCCTGCGCGTGTGTAAGAGAGCAAGCGAACCGTGGGAGGAAGCCATTTAGAAACCTAATCCACCTGTTAATCCAATCGCCGCGAAGCTTGAGAACGTCTTTAATTGCGTGCCCATTATTTCCAACTACCAGTGTCCCAGGAAACGGCGCCCGCGTGGCCGTTCTTATTGGACATCACTCTCTGCCGCCAGATTTTGACGACTCGAACCGTCCGCTGACGGATCAATCAAAGCGGGAATACCGACGTCTTCATCGCGGCGCTGAAAGAAACGAACGAAAGTAACGGGATAGAAATAGTGGCGAGAGAGACGCCGATTCAGGAGACCGCGAAGGAGCAGTGCGAGAAAGTGCAGCACGACGGTCACGAGGGAGGCATTATTGCCTTATTTTCATTTCTGCGACGGCCGATCGTGTGTCTTCGTGTAAAAGTTCAAGACGTCGATTACGAAATCGAATCCACCACGGCGAGGCACCGCGTGCGTGGCGAGGTGCCAGGGTCGACACGTTCGATACCGAGCTATCAGGGAGCCTTCTGCGCCAACGAAGATCGATACCTTCGGTTAATTAACGAATAACGCGGCACTTTTAACAGCTGCGTGTCTGCGGTCGCGCAATTAAATCCCATGCAGGAAAGTGACGCATGAGCGCGAGGTCGTCGTTCGAACTAATTAGCACATTCCGCGGGATGATGTTACGAAACGCGAGATAGACGCTCTATAATAGGAGCGGTGATACCCACGTCGGAATAATCGATACTCGGGGATTTATTACGCGGGGAGAGATTTTAGCGCGGAATAATTTATTGCGCCGCGCGGATCAAAGCCAATTTCACGGGGATACCAGGCGGGGCGCGGAAAAAATCGGATCGAATCTAACCGATTGAGACACTCGTGACGTCCCTCGACTTAATTAAAGCTGCTTCTATGTACAATTGTATTATTATCTGGGTCGTTGCAGTTGGGCGCATCGCTAGTCCAATCTAAGTAACTAACAAGGAAAGATCCCCAACCCGGAAATTCAAAAAATTATGAAACTTTGGGGGTAGAGTATATATGGTTATTTATTACGCAATTTTCTTTTGCTGACTAAATTCACTCTAAGGAGGTGAAATTGGCCACTGAAGAGCCGGTTATTTTCCGATTTTGTGCTATAACTCGTGAACTGTAACTCACCAAATAATAGCCGTAATTAAAAGAAGTAACTTTTGTCTGAAAACTTTTTTTCTCTCTCCTACAATTTGCGAGTTATAACACAAAATCGGAAAATGGCAAATTTCACCTGCTTAGAATGAATTTGGACAGTAAAAAAATTACGTAATACAGACTCGTATAACCCCTACAGATCCCCAAAGTTTCATAATTTTTTGAATTTCCTTTGCAGAAAGTATCTATCGAATGGGGGGTGGAAATGGATCCAAATGCAAAAACCTTCTGCTGCGAACACAAATTAAATTGCAATTCCTAACAGGCTTGGAGTGTACATTGCATCGGGAGCAGGTCATTCGTGGTGAACGTGAATCTAGTTGTGTTACCTCGTTATTTAATAATTTGCCTGGGGATCACGGTTCGCTTGGTCAGTATTGTCTCATCGTAATAACGCTTCGGCTGGCCGATCGTTGACCTCGATATGTTTCCGGAAAACCACATGCGAAACGATCCTGGTGATGACTGTTTTTTCCAATCGCAGTGCCCGCAATATGTACAGTGAAAGCTTCCACATGTGGTACACCAGTTTCCACGTTCAAACATTAGAAGGCTAATCTAGCTTCACTCTAAAATAGTAGCACAATCTTCCCTCAAATTTCTAAATCGACCTCGACTTCAAAGCAAAGATACAATCCCAATGAACTTTGTATTAGATCCGGTGATTGTTTGGAACGGACCGGAGTCAAGACGAACCCTAAACCGAACGGACAGTCGGGGGGCCCGTATCAAAGGCAGAACGCAGCGGCTAACGTACGTTTCTTTTGCCACATCCCTCTTTTTTCATGTACGCTCGTTTCGTATTCCCGTGCGACCGTCGGCCACGACGCCACCGTACATTCTAAGAGACTGACTCATCCCGAGTGCAAGTGCCTCTTCTTCATCGACACAGGACGCCCCGCGTCTGGTCACGTCCCCTGGCACCGAGAGCCGCATTACGCACCCTTCGTGTACGCCTCTGTGCGCTGTTAAACCAGGTGCCTGCGATGTATTATCTCTCGGGCGCAATGAGCCCTGCTAACGCGGAACACGTTCGCCCTCGCATGACAATGAAGAACGGCGAACGAGAGGAGGAAGGACGACGGGCGAACGAACGTTTTCACCCTAACTGATCCACATTCTGCGAGCGAAAGGTACGAGAGGCCGCGGTAATTCCGCCTCGCAATCCATTGAATCACTTAATCCCTGGTAATTGAGATAATCACGAAGAATTAACGATAATACCGGCCGCAACCGGTTCGATCCTCCGCTGCTCGCGTCTCAATCGACTCCTCTTTTTCCCGATTCCACGCTCGCAGGCGGCCGCGCAGTGCGCCCGACGAAATACGTGTAAATGCGTGCAGCAACGACACGTTGCACATACCCGCTCGGGTGCATACGATTCATGCAAGCACGAGGGAAACCGCCGATGCGTATCCAGCTATCCACGTGCCAGGCGTTGCGTGCGACACGCCCAGTGCGTGGCTCGTACCGCACGCACATACGTGTCGCGCGAACCGAGATTTATGCCATTGGCCGCGAACCACGCCGCTCGTTTATCGGCCGTTACACGCGCGCGGATCACAGGTACGGGGCAGGTAACCGCGCCTCGGGAAAATCGCTCGGTCTGCTGATCGCGAAAGGGACAGCGAGAGCAGACGTAATCGGCGATCGATGATCCACTTCTTTTCCTGCGGCGTGCAAACTCGGTGTGTCTAGAGAACTTTCGATCATCGCCTGCCGAGATTCAAGCGAAGCTGGTACGTGGCTCCTGAGAGTAGAGAGCGGCTAATGGTGGCTAGAGGTACTTGGATACCGTTGTGGTTACTTTTAACGAGGGAAGCAGCTGTGAAAATATTTTTTGCAGATTTTTTTATGCATTTTCTTAATGCTTGGGGTCTTAAGATTATATCTGCACAGTTTCAAAGTGGATTTCGAAAAATTCTCGGACCTACGGAAGGTTTTGTATAGGTAGTGTTGCGCTTGGAACCGAGTGCACGCGCGGGTGGCTTGGAGTCGATCGCACGGATAGTTTATGTCCAAAAATCCAAATGTATCTAATAAGAGGGATTATGAGCTTATATATTGTTTAGAACTAGGTAGAGAATCGCTGCCCACGACAAGACCGTATACAGCTGCGATGTTTGAGCTGCAGAAAATAACTTCTGTCGAAACTTTAAACGCGAGTGTCTCGAAACGGCATTTTTCAAACGGGCGCATTAATGACTCAGTCAATTTTTATTGGATTCGCTTGAAATTTTCAGGGAATATTCGTAATACAATTATCTTCAGTTAATCGTACCAATTTTTTGATCGAATAATTCATTAAATCGTAACATTGAGAAAACGTGTTGATTTGTCATAGGTTTCTGTTCCAGATTTCTTCTCAAGTCCGTCATTTCTTCAAAAATTAATATTTTTTTAAATCTGTGAGCTTAACTGAAGCTATTGTAATATACTTTAAGAAACCGTTCGAATTTTTCAATTCGGAGTAAATGTTGGAAAGCTACACGAGCGCCCGTTTTGTAAATTTTTTTTGCAGAACCTAACGTTATCCCATGCTGTGGCCATACTATCGAAAAAATTTTAAATCTGGGAGCATAAAATATGAGATAAATGAATGTATTATATTTTCAGCTGGTAATAAAGATTTTTCGTAAAAAGTTGCATTTCATTATAAAAGAATGTCTTGATTTTAGCCTTTATTTTCGACCGCTACAGTGGCTTCCCCCTTAATGGGGATGGAATGAGACATGAAAGCTTCAGATCTCTCACAAGGAGAGGCTATTAGGTGTCCGCCTTCCATTGCTTTGGTTTTTGGATATGTTTTAGAGGACCAAAAAATAAAAAATTGGTGTCTTTTTATTTTGGCCCATTTACATGTTTGTTCAAAAGTTCCTATTGTTAGTTACAAAAAATATTGTAACACTGTGTTATATCAAGTATTTATATAAATTTTTGTTCAACAAAATGTTATAATATTCTTTAAACTAACAATAGGAACATTTGTACCTACCTCTGCTTATGAACTTTTTGAGGCGTGCTTTTACTTCCTAAACATGCAAACGGGCCAAAATAAAAGGACACCTATTTCTGACATTTCGGTCCTCCGAAACATATCCACGAACCAACGCAATCGCAGGCAAACATCTAAAACCCTCTCCTTGTCAGTGCGATAAAGTGATACTAAAAGGAATGAAGCTACTTGTTAAAAACGACAACCTCTCGTAACACCTGCGGAGTGTCTATCGTGACTTGAATCCACACCATCCTTCTATCGATCTATCTAGACCTAGACTATCTTTAATTTGAATATTCTAAATGATCTACACCCTACACATTAACGCTCGCTACACCCGCAGAAGCTTAAACTCTCGTATCCACAGGAAGTCGATCAACACCCAAGATACGCGAAGCAAAGGTCTGTGGAAGAAAAACGCAGTCTCCCCAGACGTCGTGTATTAATTAGCCTAATCCTTCACGGAGCTGGCTGCGTCTTCTCGCAGCCACTTGAACCCATCTCCCCCGTGATCTCTCGTTGGAAAATCAGGAAACGTGGCACGAACAGGTGCACGAAACGCCGCCTCTTATCCCCGTTACGTATCAGAGGCTCATCGGTCAAATCCACTTTCATCCCAAGTGGCCGAGGAAAATCGGCGAACGACGGACGTGGGTGAAGCGTGGCAGGTGCGTCTAAGAGTTACCGCGGCGGATGCAAAGCGAGGCACGCGTGAGGCGAAGCCGGCCGCTCCGCTTCGTGCCCCGGCGATTCCCTTTGGCTGCGAATCGGTTAGGTGAGTCAGCCCCGCAGGATGGACGAGCTGCAGGGACGACGGGAAGGCAGACGAAAGAGAAAGGCGGGGTTCGCGATGTTCGAGTTCCTCTACCTCCGAGGAACTTGGCCCTCGTCGCCGTCGTCGTCCTGGTACAGGAGGCTTGCCGGATACGCGCTCCCTGCATCTGTAACGAGGGATGCGCGCCTCCGAGACAGCGGTGGCAGTGTCGTCGCGCACGATGCATAAAAGCGCAGTCTGGCCGAGTGCATCGGCGCTACGGCGCGGTCTACGCGCCCGGTACTTATCCAGGCCCGAGGCATTGAAATGCAATCCCTCGCGCGGATGATTTATACCTCGCCAATGCCCGCCCGCGGGGCAGGATGTCGCACGTCCCTTCTTTATGTCTCTATCGTTCGCCTTCGAAAATATCCCACAGCGCCCAGCCGTGTTACGCTTGACACGTACGTATACCAGCACGATCGGCGCCACCGTTCCGCCTGCGGATCGAATCCGAACGATCGAGCCCGCGGCCGCCACCGAATCGGGGTGCGCGCTTCAAATCGCGCGGTTTTGGGACTGTTGCCTGGAGAACCGGTGGAAGTGGGATTAACCGTAAGTTCTACCGATGAGACAAAGCGGTGTATGCTGTGCGTACTCGGCTTATGTATTTGATTGGACGGAATGGTGAAATAGCAGGTGGCTCTTGAAGCTTGAAAATCGGAATCTACTCCCGAGTCTCGTGATTTAGGCGAATTACTCTTCTGCGATCATTGAGAAATTCGGCACGGTGGCGGCACACGGCGATAACAAAACGCCATTCACGCGGACGCGGTTCGAATATCGATTCCCCAAGTTCACGACGCGGAGTAACGATCGCCCAGCGCTCGCGACCAAAGCTCGAGGAGAAAGTCGCGTGGAGCCGGTCGTAACAAACGATCCCTTTGTTTCTGGTTAAACTTGGAACGTCATAATTATGTAGGAAGCCGGGGTGGAGCTTGGTATCAATCTCGGGGAACGAGTTCGCGAAGAAATCATCTAGAGAGGCGTCGACACGTGTCGCACGGCGAACCAACGGACTCGATCGAGCGAGAGGCGCTGCTTTACGGCTCGCGACGGCAAGCTCGCTCGCTCTACATCCAAACGCATTAGAAACGGCCGAGCGTGTAATAAGCAGGGACCGAAAAATTAGCATCTGCCGGCCAGGAGACAATGCCTGATTTGAATAACAATGTTCGCTACCGTGTGGGCTTCTAACTCTTAACTACGGGGTACTAGACGTGATGCGAGCCTGCATATCGCACTCGTACAGTATGTACCAGCCGCACATGACAATGCGTCTGCCTCCACGATTTCCTCCCGCGGTCGCGTTGCTCCCGCGACTCCGCCGGGGAGAGAGGAAAAATCGGATTCTTTTCGTTACAAGCGCGCTCCCTCTTTTCTCGCGTTTTCTAGTACCGGTTCTTGGGGCGGCGGGCTTGTGAAACCGAAGCACACAGATCTAACGTGATCCTATTCGATGGCAGCTTACGAAGTAGTAACCGGCGAATAATTCTGTCAGGTTTGCATAGATAAGGCGGCTATTTGCCTACAATGTTACTCTTTACATCGGATCAAGGATCGAGTTGTATGCCTCCGGTGACGCACTGGCAATCTCATCCTTATTTATGGTCGACGTATGGTTGGACGTTTAACACATAAATTCAATGATCGCTACCAGTGCGGAGAAGAATTGACGACTTTGTAGCAAGAAGACTGCAGGTCCATGTACCAATTTCGAGTAAATTAGAAAAAAAACTGTTTATAAAATTATTCCTTTGAGTTAACATTAAAAAGAGAACACTAATTGAAAAATATATATTTTCACGCAGTAAGTAGTAGTCATTAAGTGTTTATTTCTATTTTTGGCGAATTTTTAAAATCCGGAGCAGGAGGTGGAGGTTCAAAATTTGCAGTACCTAAATCGCTCATTTGTTACCGGATTTGCATCAAACGTGCACCAAACGATGCAGAATATTGTTTTACATATATCACGCGTCATTACTCAAAAACTGTCACAAATGAAGTTGCACATTCGCGTTCCAAATCTTAGACAATTCGAAAGAAACCACAGAATTTGCATCTGAGAAAAACCAGTGGACTATGAACCGCGTAAAACAGAATCTAAGGAACTTGATCTAGAAAACACGATAGCGCGCAGTGTGAAATTTGCCTAATTGCCTAGAGACTCTCATTGTCAGTCCCTCTGCACATCTATGCCCCACAGAATAAAACTCGAACAGCAATACCGTTAAAAGGATGTGCCGAGGCAAGCACGCGAATAAAACGCGAGCAGCTCGATAACAATGCGAGATCGTAGCATCATTAGCGGCTAAACGGCTTCCGCAGTTACCAATTAATACCAGCAACTGCGTATTGGAAAAAATATCACGGACATGACATACCCGGGTGCCAAGAAGCGGGCTGGTGCTGGCGGGTAAGCGTAACATAAGTATGAGCGCCGTTGCGAGCTGTATACGAGCTAGTCATATCGATGCGCAAATGTCTGACCCTGAAGTGTCTTCACCCTCGCTCGAGGCTCCCGGCGATTCGACGGCTCTCTGTGTGCCCGTGCGTTACACGATCGTCGTCGTCGTCGCCGCCGCCATATCAAACTGGCCGCCGGTCACTTCGGTCCGTGTGCCCCTGTGACGGTGAGACAAATATAGTTTGTGCGTGACCAGGGCGGCAAGTGTCATCTGCCGATGCACGATCGCGAGACACGCACGGGGCAGGCATACGCGCGTCAACACACCTGGGGGAACGTACGCTACGCGAAATTCCACCGCAAACACTACCGTATGATAACCGATTTAGCGAACGTGGCGATGTTTACGTGCTGGCGTCGAAATCCAAACTCGGGTGACCCACGAGCTTGCGACCACTCGCGATATTTTCAACAGTTCGCAAGGACGCCGCGACGAGGCTTTTAAGAACTCTGCTGCGTTGTGTATAATATCGAGGGGATAATAAATCTCGACCGCAAATCCGTCGATGGGCTAATGCTCTGTTTACGGTAATTCGAGTAGGCTTGCTTCCAGGTCACAGCCGGGAGCCTAATGACGTCGGTTGATTTTTTTCTGATTTTATAGAGTGGGCAGTTCCTTTGGGGAATGTATATGGTCGTTTTGCCTTTTCGATTTGGTGGGTGGTACTGTTCAGTGTTAGCTTCTCAAGTACAGATTAAAAGCGTGTATTGAGCCGACCGTCTATCATAAATAACGCTAGGTCATTTCATGTAAAAATTTTCGTAATACCTACTTTGGAACTAATTTCACTACTAAAATGGCAACTTATTACACCACTAACGGATATTTTAAAATACACTAATACCCACAGGACACTTACTTGAAATGAAAGAAAATCAATTCAGACAGAATAGATCATTTCTGTTTATTCGCTGGCTGCCCAATCTACACATGAAATATTACATTCTTTTTGAAAATGTGTCTCTTATACATTATGGCTTACGTAAACGCGCATAAGAGACTGGTCAAAAGTGATTCGGCACCGACTAAGCGAGGGTTAAGTACCAAGTTTCGAAACTGCGAGGGCAAGGTTGTAAAAAGCACGCAGTATATCAATCCTCCATGAGAGAAGATTGGTCATCCTAATAAGGTTGCGCTATTGAAAAGTGTAACGATAGGGGACGACGTAAAATTTCAGTTTTACGGGGCCGTAAATTTGCCCGTGCACGGTAGCTCGTTACAGTTTATGACGAACCACACGAGACAGTTATGGGTAACGCCAACGATGTCACGTCGAATGACGCGTGGGTGTGACCGGCCATTGTTCGAAGGTGTCGCCTTCGTAATTTCTCATGGGCAAGAAGGGAATACACTCTTTCCGATACCGTTGGCCGCCGGGGCACCGCGAGACGTTACTCCCGTTTCCAATTCCCAGCCCGTGGCAATAAAACGAGTGCGCCGCGAAACGGTTCCCGGGGGCGTTGTTTGCCGAGGGATAAAATTTTAGCAAACTGCTGCGGGGCCCTGCGCAACGCCGAGCGCAACCAATAAAGTATCATTAGTGTCCGTAGCCTATTCGCGGCACTCAAAGCGGATTGCGAGGATGCAGAAGCCGATCTAAGGCTCGACCTGGCAAACACGTCTAACACCATCAGGGGGACCGATCCCCTTTCACGTCGGCGCCTGTGATCGCTAAAAACGCGTCCTAAGCACACCGTTCGACAATGGACGATGATCACCTTTCCCCCTGCGTAACCGTAGCATTTCGGCTGAGACAGGTGGCTCCGTCCCGGGCCCCTCCCCGCGGGGTCATAAAATCAGGATGCCCCGGACAGGTAGAAGCGGCGGATAAGATAGAAACTTGGGGGACTTTCGTGTTTGCCCTGCGAACGAATCACTTCGAGCTTTCGTTTTAAGGTTTTATTGCGACCGTACACGGACGGGAAAGGCACGGTCGGCGAACGAAGCGTCCTTTCCGTACCCGCTCTCGGTCACGTCTCGTTCGTGAACGGTCCTCCGTTCCCTTTTCTTCTGTTTTACGATGTTTGACGTGCACGTTATCGTTAATCGACGAATACCCCGCATTTACATTGCGGATTCGGCGATGGCATTTGATGGCATTCGCCCTGGCCCGTGGTTAAGTTTCTCGTCACTCTCGATCGGATAAGTCCTCGCGGGCCCTCCCGATGCATCTCTGCCACGAAGGTCACGCCGTGTTTCGAGAACCTGCCGGATCGAACTCGCTCACGGGAGCGTATCAGCTTACTTAGTCGTAGATCGTGCCCGCCAGGCCTTGTTGCGAACATTTATTTTCTTCTTATTGGCTATGTACTGTCGATTTCTGGACTACCTAATCGTAAATCACGGGGCCCGACGGCGCTCAAGTTGTATGTACCTGCATTCCTCAGTGTACAAGCTGTAACACGACGATCGGCCGTGTATACGGTGCGCACGGAGGGCCCTCGATAAGGACGATTAACGCGACATCGATATTAATAAATATCGCCGGTTGGATTGGACCGGTTGCAATGCAATTAAATCACTCGCGGCATCAAGACTTCCTACCTAATTTCCTTCCACCCTGCATCCTCATTCGTAAAGTTGCTAGCGGCGACTCAAAAACGAGTCCTTGTAGATACCGTAAACTGGGGTGACTTTGCCCGCCGGGGTGACATTTCCCACTTTTTTACTCTGACTGAAAAATTACCATATGACTGAATTCGCTAATTTTTTTTTCGTTAGACCTTGGCGAAATTATTGCTATCGATTACAAAACACGATATGTTCTAATTACTTTACAATAAAATAAAATAAAGTCTTTCCGAAAAGTGGGCAATGTCACCCCGGACGGGCAAATTCACCCCAGTTTACGGTAGTACATCTTCGCAAAGTAAAAAACTGCAATAATTTTCAGTGCCTTTGTAATCGACCCAAGTGTCCGCTGAAGTCCATTTGAAATCCAAAGTCATAGGTAGCATTTAGCTCTATGCACGTTTCCCTGGCGTGCGTCTTCGGCGCGATTAAAAACCTCGATCTCGTCGCGCGCAATAAATTTCACGGCGGCTGGAGCACGGTCGAAAAGCGTGCACGAGGCCGCGTCTAAAAGGCCGCGCGGCCCGTTCCCCGCGACTAGCGCGCGTTTCTGCCTCGCTCTGGCGAGCAGCGAGAGAGCGGCAGGTCGATTTCGATGGTTGGAAAACGGTTTCAAGGTCCCGCGCGCGAGCTTTCCGCGCTCGGAGTTAACGGGGGCGCGAGCCTCGTCCCCGGGGCGCTCGAGTGGCTCCGGGATCCTTGCACAAGACATCCTCGCGGCGTTCCACGCGACACGGGGCAGATTCGTCATCGCGGCGGGACGAAAGGAAAAGTGTAGGAGATCCGAGAGGAGGCGAGGTTGGCCGCGGAGCAGACGCGCGCGCGAGGGAGACGAGGGCCATCAGCCCGGAGGGTGGGAAGGAAGAGGAGGAAAGGGCCGCGAGATTCGCCTGGCCCCGTTGCCTGATGCCAGGACCCACGCCCGCATTGTGTTTTGCGCCCAACTTGTCGCTCTCGCCCGTTTCATTGTGCCTCTTCCTACCCTGTCAGCTCGCCTCCTTCCATCAGAGTCCCCGCGCAGAGTAACAGCGCGAGCGGGCACCGGATTAGGTGGGCAGACGCGTATGAGTCACGGTGCTCGCGCTCGGGCAAGTGAGATTTTCTAGCGGCTAAGTCGACGCCCTAACCCACATAAATCCGTGCCATTAGCTGGCCAGGAAAGGCCTTTTCTCGCACCTCTCCGCTCGCGAGAGATCTCTGCGAGAGCGAGGCTCGCGGCCTGGTGGGAGGTCGGCCGACCCTTTGTTCGCCCGCCACGCTTGGAATCTCGACTGGCGTAATCGGGATTCTTTTATTAAGTCATTCAGCGGCGATGATGCACGGCCCGACCGGGGGCGTTGTATTATAGTTGTAATCGAAGGCGTTGCATTCGCTTTCGATATCGAGCGGAGATACCGGTCGCGAGAAAACCGCCGCGAGCACCGACTGCCGAGGGTATTTATGGAAACGATCGGCAAACGCGGCGCGTTAACGAGAGCCTCGCAACGAGGCGAGCCCCCCCCCCCCTCCCCCCCGATCCGTCGCGGTGTATTCAATATATTGCTCAACGAGCCACGTATTTGGCCGTGCACGCGCCTTCTTTTCCACGGAGGAAAGCTCTCCTGGCGAAGAGAAAAAGCGTGAAGCGTGGGCGTGTGTACCGAGCGTCCATTCTTCTCGAGTCGACGCGCGAGACAATGCTCCTCTTCTGTCAAGTGCAGCGGTTCCTCGGCGCGGATGCTCTTTCGTTCGGAGCGGCGCGGATGCCAGCTTTCGAGCTCCAATAAGATACTCGAGGTGTCTGCGTGACGGAGTCGAGGAGACTGTACGTATCGCGATTATTCTGAATTAATTGTCACTCCGAGGGAGCGAGTCACGGTAAGTGGGTCCTACTGACAGTCCACGGCGCGGGAGAAACGAATGTCAAGGGGTTAAACTTTTCAGCGACCTTGCCGGCTTAGAAAGTGGTACGAAACGAAAGAGTCGGAGGGAAATCGTATACGTGGAGCGATCACGAGGCGAGACAGGATCGCGGACAGAAAACGGAGCGGGTCGAAGAAACCGCGTGGAACAATGGGCACCACTGTCAAAGAGTTGCTCGCTGCGCCCCGACTTGAAGGAGATCCGATAAGATAGGTGCAGCCCCTCTCTTTCTCTCGGGGCCACCATTCATCGGCGCCGTCGTCGTGGGTACCTCTTTACCCTTTTCACAGTACGCCGTATTAGAGCCATTGTGTTATCTGTCACGGCCGGGATATCTGAAGGGCCAACACCGACGACGGCTTTCGGTGCCCTGGCAAAGGAACTAGTCGCGTCAGAGGCGTGAAAAGCCCTCGCGTGGGTGGCACGAGGCAACCCGATACAACCGCCCGTTCCTTTCGTGACCGTCCGAAAAACCGACCGCTCGCCAGCGCGCGAAATTCCATCGACGCGTCTCGAACAACGCCGCTGGACAAGAAGGAAGCGGTCCAATTAATCGTGTATCAAGACTTTTGCAATCACCCACTACCGAACGCCTCGGCGCGCGCCCGCTCCGCGGCTCGATATAGACGTAACGAGTGTCCCATGCACGGCGACAGAAAGACACGGCGTTACCTATCGCGCCTACTGTCAATCTGTCAGCAACGCCGCGTGCTGTAATTTTCACGCCGACAACGATCTCGGGGGCCCGCGACTCGGCCGAGTAATTCTCGGAACAAAAGACAATCGACGGTGGAAACTCGGGCCCGAATAGTTTTCCCCCGCGCCGTTCCGTCGGGAATTGATTTCAAGCCCCCGATCACGGTGCGCTAGGCTCGCACGCACACACCGCCGCGACGGCAACGACGACACGGCCGCAAGGAGGAGCACCTACCTACGTGCACACCTATCTGTCCGTACGTCCATCTATCCGACTACCCACCACCTACCCACCTATCCGTCCGTCTATCGGTTACGTTACTTTCGCACACCGAATTGTAAAAGGCCGTGTAACACTTGCAACGAAAACCAAGCTGCCTAGCTCGGCCCCGTCCTCTTCCCCTGCAGCGGCTCGCTCGGCTGTCAGGCAACAATGGCAACGCTCGCTCTGACGTTTCTCATGACGATTAATCCGGCGGGACAATGCGCCGGTTGCGCCACAACAATTAGCGACAACACTTTTGCCAGCGACGACGGGATCGTCCGCGCGCGCGTGCACGCGCAGTCGCGTTTCTGTTGCGATTAACCGTGTGCGCGAGCGAGCGCGCGTGCCTACCGTGCTTTGCGTATGTGGAGCATGGGATCGCCATTGTCTATTGTTGGCTGGTTTTACTGTCGACGGGTCATGGTCGCGGGCTGACACTTCGCCAATTCCAAATCGCGCCGGCTCCCTCGCGGCCGCCTCTTTTATCAAGATAGAAAGGATTACGCGTTCCGTGACTGGCCGTGTTCGGTGCCGCGGCGGTGTTTCGTATCTCGGTTAAATGCACTCATCCTGCCGGGGAGAGGATCGCTGCCGCGAGGACCGCGCTTTCCTCTCGCGTTCATTTATGCAATCCACTTTTTCGGTCTGTCACGCAAATGTCGAGGCGGTTCGGGAGACTGGCGTTCGCCGGTGGCCTCCGCGGATTCTCACGCGATACGCCAGGTCCAACGGTCCCTCCGGTCCGCGGGCTGGTTTCCCCGTGGAAACGGGTCGACCGCTGGGGCACAAAGGGATCAAACCCGTGAGCGCTATCGCACCGTGGGCGGAGGGGTGATACTTAGGATGAAAAGAGGATAAGAGCGGCGGGGCGCGGTAGAATAAAAGAAAGAGTTGAAATGGAAGGGCAAAGGGTTCTCGATCGGTGCTCATTCGTGGGCGAAGGCGTCGGAGCGGTCGCCCGCAGTGCCGCTGACTATTTATCATAAGATCGATCGGTATCTCGAAACGATACCGGTCCGATCGGCGCCGTATCGATTCTTCTAAGGGCTTCAATTAACGTTATTAAAGCACCATTAATCTCCGGGTCGACACGACGGCATGCGAGGCATGCCGTGTCCCGATCCGTGCCCCCGGCTTCCCCCCCGTACGTCCGTCCACGGGTCCACCGAGGGGAAACGAATATATACGCCGGATCCGATCCAGTGGATCGCCTCTCCAGTCCTCCGTCCCTTCATCCTCGATCACGAGCGGCACGTGCGAAACATGCCAGCCTGCGGATCGCCTGCTCACAGTAGAAATTACGACGTGTCGTCGAGCAATCGAACTTTTTCTTCCTTTCGGTTGAAATTGCTGGAGAACCTCGTTCCAAGGCGTTTCATTTCATAACAATGATGCTTCTCTACTTAGGAATAGAATCTTTATTCATTATTCGAGTAGTCTCAATCAGGAGATTCAGAGGGTCGTGTATCAGACATCTAAGGTGCGTATTCTTGCGAGACACAGTGACCAGAAGGCATCGAAGCACTTGTGGTAATGGAACAGAGTATTTTCCACTCGCTTCAGGAAGCGTTATGTCTTTAAATTATTAAACATTTTTGTCAACGCTCTGTGTAGATTTAATTACTCGAGGAGAGTGATTGATGCTTCTTTTTAAGGGAAGCGTATATTCAAGTGAAAAGTGCATCGCTGTGTAGTAAATTCTCAACGGTGGTACACCATCGCCGTACAGAAAAGTATAAAATCGGATAGCCCGTTTGAGACACCGCGTCGCGAAACGATGCGTAAATCAACGTAGAGGAGGTTTACGATAGGTCGCAGCATAGCACACCGGCGTACCCCTGTTCGGCTGGCAAATTAGAAGCATCGTAACGCAGGTCGCCGTCACAGCCGCGTTTCACCGCAATTAAACCGAGAACACCTGCCGCGTGCGTTTGCGTAAATGTAACAAAAAGATCCGTTCGTTCGAAAGGGCAATTGCGACTGAATACTCCACTGCTATACGACTTTCTAACAAAGTCTGATAATGTGGGACATTGACTCCCCCTGCAACGTGCGACGTTCGATGCACCTGCACTTATACACGGAACAATCATCCCAGCGGCATTTTTGAGTTACCATTTTCGTGTTTTTTAATCTTTTAACTTTTGAGTACTAATTGTACATTCGTAATGTGTACTCATACAATCATGCTCTAATAGTCTTTTTCTAGAAATGAAAATTGTGAGATGGTGAAACTTGTAGTTGAAAAAATAGTTGTGGAAAAGAGCGATTTTCTTTCTTAAAATTGACCAAATTTTTAAATTTTAGTATTAAAGTCTCAGGATTTAGAGAAATATTGGCAAAGAACCAAAATGCCTGTGGTGCGTTACACAAAAATGAAAAAGGAGAGATGCTTGGGAATTCTTGGGAATTCTTTTTTAAGAAACTATTGATCGGATCTTTTCCAAACTTTCAGGGTATTTTAGTTCACTTTCGAACAATAAAAATTAATTTTTTGGTTAAAAAGTGTTCGATAGAAATGGAGATATATGAACACATTCGTAGGGCCTCGCCGCCGGAGTTGCAAATTTGCAATTACGTTGGAGGCCCCAAGTCTTCCCTGAAATACAAAAACAGACCTAACCCAGATTTTTTTATAAGAAAGGTGGAAGAAATCTATAGATCTATAGACTTGGTAACAAAAATCTGAGATGCACTATACCAAGCTGCAGTTCTTGAAACGTAGCTTACAAATTCCGAGCCGGACGAGCGATCCAGACAGAATTCCCAACGAGTCTCCGAAGAGGATCCCCTCTCAGCGCACGAAATATTGTTTCAACGTAGACAAGGATCAGTGTAAAGGTGGCTCCGCTAACTCATGCGATATGTAAAGTCCCGGTAAGCGCGTATGCTCGCTGGGTCCACGCTAATGAAGTAGACCAGACACTGGGGCAAGAAGCGGGCCCCGGGTACTGCACTACCGGGGCGTGGCCGCATACATGAATACGAAAAACCCGGTCTCCGAACGAGTGCACGGCTCCTTCTGTCAAAAACCTCGAGCTTCCCTCGCGCCACCTCCCAAACCCACGGCCAGAAGAAAACCTCCGCGAAGAAACAAGAATAACGCTCGCATTTACGAGCGCCCGTCCAGTGTCCCTCTTAACGAGCCCGGCGCAGCGATGAATAATTCGAAGGCCCTCGGTGGGGATCGATTCGCCGAGTTTTTGCGCGAGTATCGCTGGGCCCGATCGCAGAAATTAAGGACACGAGTAATTGACGTGTTCTTTAATCGCGCCGCGATCACCTCCGATGCTAATCGCGGTGGGGAAGGCGCGATTGATGAATTACAAGGTGCCTATCCCGCAGCCAGCGTCGCGCAACGCTATCAAGCTTTGTCTCTTCACGGGCACTTCCGTTCCTAAGCTCGCCGAGCCTGGAGGAGGAGGAGGGCGCAAGAGGCGCGCACGCCAGTATTCGCCAGTCAATTTATCTTCGCGACCCCGTTTCACGTGCGTTACGAAAATTCGCATTATCCGTATTGTTAGGAGCGCATCGTCACGACAGGTCGCACGGAGCGTGCCCGTGTGCACCGGCCGCGAAGTTCCGTTTTCCAGCGGCCGGCCGCCGCGCGTGAAAGAAACCGCTAGCTTGTGCAGCGAAGGATGCATCTGGCGCGAGGTCCCGACTCGTCCTTGCCGATTCCGTCGCCGGAAACGCAGCCTCTTTACACACCCCCGCCCGTCCTCCCTGCCGCCGTGCTTCCGGTAGCGAGGGAGTCTGCGCTAGGAAGACCGGCGACGATTGTGAAGACCGTGACTGTAACCGTATCTAGGACGGGCGGCAGTGCTCGCTTGTAACACCCCTCTCATCAGCTATTCAAGACGCCGCTTCGGTTTCCAGCGGATCTACGAGTCCACCTCCGAATATATTAAACCAAAACGTACGAGTCTACTGCTGGACCTACCTCGAAGACACACGATCCTGGTCGGAGTTCAGCGACATCCGTGAATGGGACCGATGATGCTTCATTCAAGCTGTCGGTGATTTCAGTCGCGTCACGAGTCACGACTACTGTCGCGGCGTGGTATTTTGTGTGGGAATGGTAGTGTACTGTTTCTTGGGGCTTATACATATGAAAGAGGAGATGTCCACCCCAATCGCTGACTGTTTCACTTGCTAATCTTTGATATAGGAAGGGATGATGAAGTATTTTATTCTTTGGTCCAGGTCCGTTTTCACCCCCCAGCTTCGACTATGCGAGCTGGTAATTGGTAGTGGATATTTCAAATGACGATGCGAACGTCAACGAGGTATCTGGAGAAGAGAAGTCTACGGCGAACGACGCAGTTGAGAGTAGAAGGGGGACAGAGACGAAAAGGATGTCCAAACGGAATCAGGATCGGCATGGGCAGAGAACCGTGCACCAGGCAGCCTCGTCGACATCCTGCCTTTGCCAGGATTGCGACACTCACCATGGCTCATGCACGGAGAACACACTGTGCCCCGACAGCGGAAGGAGATCTTGCGCAATCGGCCGCCCATTGTCTCAGGATCCTCCTCGTCGGGGTCGACTTCGACGTCGTCTTCGTCGTTGCACGTACAGGTACGTAACAGTACCGTGGATCCATTTGGAAGCGATCTCTTGCCGGCCGATCTTGACGAACGTCGAATCGATCGGTATCGCGTATATGGATCTTGCGATCAGGCTCGACCTATTCATCGAGCATCTCTTTCAAGCATTACCAAAGAAGGATAGCGGCTGCTTAACCAAGAAATCGTAGTAAACGCATCGAAAGAGTGTACCAAATCGAAACTATCCCCGCTGCAATCCAATAGCAATCGATACGAAATCCCCGTGAACGAAAGCGAAATCGTTAATGGCCGTGTGCACGGTCAATTAAACGCGCAGGGGGAGGAGCAGGCCACCGATTTATTCGCGGTTACACAGAATCGTAATGACAGTAGTTTCGTCCCGCTGAATGGCACGCGAACGCGATATTTCGTACGGAAAACCGCCCATGCGATTGCAAAGGAGGCGCGCAAGGTAATCCTCGCGAAGGCGCGCGAAACCGTTGCCACACTATTTCCTCCGCGCGCAATTTTACATCCGCGCGCGGTGGATACGGATATGTGGGACGGCCAGGAAAGCCGGCGCGCGTAAGAAATCTATGAATCATCGGCGAGTGATACACATGGGACGTGAACGATTATCCTCGGACACATCTCCCGCAGGTAATTCCGTCGGGGCCGAAAGCGAGTTTTCTCGCGCCGCGCCAGTTCCCCGCGTGGGAGGATTACGTAAAAGGCCGACAAAGGAAGATCCCGAAACTTCAAAAAATTCTGAAACTTTGTGAATATGCAGGGGAATTCCCGTTGTTCACAACGTAATTGTTTTAGCTTGCCCAAATTCACTCTAAGGGAGTGAAATTAACCCCTGAAGATTCGGCTATTTTTCGATTTTATCTTGTAACGCGCAATCTGTAAGAGATAGAAAAAAGTTTCAAGACACAAGTTACTTCTCTTAATTAGGTCTATTAAATCGCAAAAGTCTTATCAATTGGTTAAACAATTAGAAAAAAATTATATACAAAAATATTAATAATGTTTTCTAAAATAGGTTTTTTTCACGTCAAATTTGAACTGGATGTTTAAATAATTATGAAACAACATAATTCATATTTTGTTCATACAATTTCAACTTTTGTTGTATTGTGGAACTGTGCTCCTCGACAGTCGAAGAACTTTTGGATTCCATTGTAACGCACCTGAAGCTGCACGACGAGCAATGTTCTTCTAACATTTATTAGGAAATCATACGTGACTTGGGACAGTCCTCATTTTTTTATTTTTTTCGCAAACCAATATTGTTACACCCTATCTTCGAACGGTACAATGCTCGGTGTAACTACTACAGTGCAGTACAATCGAGAAAAACGTTTAATTTTTCGAAAACTGTATCGAATTTTTGAAAACTCTTGTTACAGCTAGTACAATGCTGTACAATCTGCAAACTGCTATGTTTTTCAAAGGGGAGGAGGGGCTACCTTAAAAATTGGTGTTCGCAATTTTTTTCGAAAACAGTTCCAAATTTTTGAAAATTTTCAACGGTACGACGCGGAGTAAAACTAGTACAAAGCAGTACCTGCAACAATGATTTTTTAATTTTTCACAAAATGGGGAGCTACATGAACTGTTGTTGTAGAAATGCGAAATGTACTGGATTTTCAAAATTATTTGGTTTCTCAACAATATATCCATTTCTGTGCCATACGTAAGCGAATACATCGTAATATGTTACTGATAAAGATTATTCTCATTATCGATGTTGCACACAACAATAGGCATGAGATAACACTTTGGTGGGAGACAAAAATAGGAATACATATAAATTATCTTACTTTCTTTCTACGTGTCACGTATTATTTCTTAAAAAATGTTAGAAGAACATTGCTCGTCGTGCAACTTAAGGTAGTTACAATGGGATCCAAAAGTTCTTTGATTGTCGAGGAGCACAGTTCCGCAATGCAACAAACTTGTATGAACAAAATATGGATTATACTGTTCCATAATTATTTAAATATCCAGTTCATATTTCACGTGAAAAAAACCTATTTTAGAAAACATTATTAATATTTTTGTATATATTTTTTTTCTAATTGTTTAAACAATTGATAAGACTTTTGCGATTTAATAGACCTAATTAAGCGAAGTAACTTGTGTCTTGAAACTTTTTTTCTATCTCTTAAAGATTGCGTGTTACAAAATAAAATCGAAAAATAGCCGACTCTTCAGGGGTTAATTTCACCCCCTTAGAGTAAATTTGGGTAGCAAAAAAAATTGCGTTGTAAACAGGGGGAAATCGCCCACATAACCACACAGTTTCAAAACTTTTTGAATTTTCGGGTTCGGGATCTTCCCTTGTGAGTAGGGTTTGTCGGTTTTTAAAAACCGAGTTTAAAAACCGGTTTTTATTTATAAAATTGTAAAATTCGAACACCGGTTTTAAAATTTTAAAAACCGGTTTTATATACTAGAATTAATATGCAGAAATGAATTAATTATTTAATTAGTAACGTTAATATTTTGTCTTGAAGTCGCCTTGGATACAAGCGTATGTAACAGTTTAGTCATTACTGTAAAACTAATCTTCATGAGTTCATATTTTCTGAAGAAAAATACTAAATGGAATAGAGATTTATAATTTGGTACCACTGTAAAAGATTTATATTTTGTGCGGATTTTAGTTGAGTTTTTTTTCATTTGGTTTTGTATGCAGTCTATTTGATTGTCTTATATTTTTGTGCATCCATAAATATGAAATGAACTCAAAAATTGTACAGATTTAAGTTAATTTAATTTTTATTTATTTATTTGATTTTGTATAGATAGAGTATATTTTATTTTGTTATATTTTTGCAATTCCATAAATATTAAGGAAACTGAAGATTTTTAAAATAAGTACGAATATTTATTTACTATTTTACTTATATACTTTTTGTGAAAATTCGAAAACCGGTTTAACCGGTTTTCTGGGAATAGTGGAATTCGAAAACCGGTTTTCTCAAAAGTCGGTTTTTGTATAAACCCTACTTGTGAGCCAAGGAAACAGTGCGACGTAGGTAAACGGAGGAGTTTGTGTTTGAACCTCTTAAACCGATATTTCCCTTCTAACAAATGGTCCCAATGATGGACCACTATTTCCCTCGCGAAGCAGTCGCCTTTCTAACGAGTGATAATCGCCAACGTTTTTCCCCAAGGAAGTTAACCGCGCGGCAAACGCGTCCCGCTACTTCCTGCTGCTTTTCTTTTCTGCGACACTTTCTCCTCCGGAATACCGATCTCCATCCTTCGGCATGCATCGCCCGATCCTCCACGATTCCTCGAGGCGAATCAAAAAGTTAATTGCGACCCGTCCGCGATCCGGCCTCATTACGGCACAAACGTGAACGCTAATTAGACCAATTTGTGACAGTTTCCTAACGACGTCTTCAAGGTGGTCCCCGGCTCGGCTGGATGCCCGATGGGTCGCTTGGTACCCATAATTGAGACGTGCCCCATGCGGCGGCGAATTATTCCGATGCATCAGTATGAATATCCAGCGAGATCCCACTGGCCGCATCCCAACGGTATGGTTTGCAAAAAAAATACAGTAACTCGCAGCTGTAAACATTTTAAAGGCTGCTCTCCTAGGGAATTGAATCTCAGTCGCGACGAATCGAGCTCGTCCCCATAATCCTCCCGGTGCTAGGTACTATCGCGTGCACGCCGGGTGCAGATCGCCGTGAATAGCGTGTAATTCGCGGGATCGGGTATAAAGTGTCGCGCGCGCTTTAAAATCGATTACTCGTCGGTCTGCCACCCTCGCCGTAACGATACCTGGCGTTTTCGCGGACCACACGCGCGCAGCTCGCGATACCAGGCACGCAAGAGCGCGCGAGCGAGCGTTCAGCAGCCGGGCCAGCGCGCGATCGCGTAAAGTATCAATCTAGCGTAGGGACTTGACCCCTCGCGCGCACACGCATTTATATTAACCCCCGTTGGCCCGAGATCGCGCTCGGCCGGGCCAAAGACGATTCTATTTATGCGTGCAACCGACTCGGGCCCGGGGTTAATGTGATGATATTACTCACGGGATATGCTTACCTACCTAAGTCGATTAGCGCGGCAAAGTCCGGGACGAGTTTTGCGGTCGAAACCGAGAGAGCGAGCGAGCGAGCGAGCGCGAGCCCGGACCCGCGGCATATCTCCTCGAGGAGGGTGGCCGTGAAACGAAAGGGACAAAGCGGACGGAAACTAGTTTCTCCTGTCCCTCTTTCTCTTTCCCTCGCGGGATCTGGACCTTTAACCGGTCATCTAGCAGTGCCAGGATTCCGTCGCACTTGTCTGCGATTCCGAGATCCTCCTTCTGCGAAAACAGTCGTGCCGGCGTGTCGCTGGATTTAACCGGTCATTTTTCTACTTTCCTCGCTCCGGCAGCTATGCGACCGTGCTAGGCGCCTGATTCATTCGCGGATGCAAATACGGGGCCTGCGAAGGGGTTAATAGATTGTCTTTAAGCGATCGGGGCGATCCAATTTCCTCGTTTCGCGATGGATGATTAAAGCGGCAGTATTAATTTACATCGATGATCGAGAATGTATTGGCACCGTTCGGTTTGGAGGATGAGGAGTCGTTGACGATTCATCGCGTACGAATTATCGTCGCATGTCTCATCGTGCCCGTGCATGTCGTCGCTAGTGAAATGCTATGCAAAGCCTGCTTTGCATAAAGTGACCTGAATCGGATTTAAGGCGGGCCGAGGGTGATCCCTGCTCTCGCTGCTGCTGCTCCTGACCACGGCCGAAATATAGTTATAAATATTTCTCTGTCAAAATAAAGAACACACGCTGCACCGCAAATCCCCCCTGAGCGCATTAATTTCGCGCCCGAGGACAGCGGGTGCGCTTCTTCGCTCGGGGGAAAGTATCCGTGTATCATCGCAAGAACAAAACTATCGAGTCTCCATTTTCTAGATCTTAGCACTACGTCCTGAAATAGTAATTGAATAATTCAACAGAAAATTATCAGCCGTGACCTGTGCATGGGCGTTGAGCAACTATGAGCAAGTAGAATAAGTAGCGCACTGGTCGGCCAACTGAAATACCCATACATACCACCGCTTATAATATTCCTCCCTAGAACGTACATATATAGACTTGTCTACCATTATATGATTGATAACCTTTACCACGATTTCTAGTTCGATCGTAGCTCCAGAAAGAAGATCATCACGTCGACCTGAAATCACCACGGTCTCGCTTCATCAACGTTTCCGGGTCTCTGAAAGCGATACCTTCGTCGTCATTAATCTTTGTTTGAGCGTCCATCTTAATTACACTCCCGATACTGCTACGCGGTGCATGCGCACCGTAATATTCTTTTCGAGCACCGGTGTCACGGACGCTCTATAAATATCCCCGTGCCCCACTCTCCATATCAAACTCGAGAGATTAAAATCATCGCCTTTCCATTGCCCAGAAACCCTGAGACAGAATCCACCACGAAACGAAAGAAAGGTTCAGCGCGTTTCGTCCCTTGCAGGTTCGGACCTAGCGGTCGCACGCACCTGCCAGGAGCTAGCTCTCGGCGACCGTACGGTACTCCCGGAGCGGGCAATAAAATATATCTTCCAACGGCGTGATTATACTGACGAGCCCTAAATATTTCTCTCCCCGGTGCCTTCCTTTCGATCTCCTGGAATGCGCCGCGTCGTTCGTCTTTTCCACTCTATGCCTCTTCACCGTCCCGCTCCCCCTCGCCACCCAATTCAACCCATGAATACATCTTCGCGTTAACGAATTTCGGGTGTCCGCCCGAAGCGCGGGGAACCCTTCTAATCCTGACTAACGTGCTCGTCTGGGGGCCAGCGGCGCGAGGATACGGACCCCGTCCGGGGGCTTACAGCGTCCCGCGCCCCTCCGCCCTACCCTTCACGCCCCGACCCCAGGTCCCCGAAAAAGGGAGGGTTACCCACGGGGACCTGACAACGTCTTTATCGGCCCCGATCTTCAGCCTCTTCCCTCGGTGCGCGCCGCTTAATAGCGTCCATAAAGTTTCATCGTGCGACTACTATGTCGTTTAAATGTATATCGAGCGCCGTGGCGTGGCGTGGCGCGTTGCACGGCGCGGTGCACCGAATCGCGTGCGCCCCGGACGATTTATTTTATCGTTCGGCCCGCTTTATGCCTTCCATCCGGCATTTGCATACCGCCGCCACTGACGTACGTGTGTACGAAATTCGTTTTATTTCCAGCGCCGTGTACTGACGTTAATAACGCGGCCGTCTCTGCCCTTTCGCAATATTCGCAGCCGAGCGCTCGCAACTTTGATGCATTCACGGGGATGCGAACCGCAGCCCTGGGCACCGGAGGACATCTCGTAAACGTCGCGAATTTTGCCATTATTTATCATACGCTTATTAATAGTATCCCGTGCAAGGTTCCCCCACCCGGCTTTTTTTATTAACGGCCCCCGTATCGTTCTTCGTTAGGCCCACCCTCCGCGGGCCTGATGTACACCGTCACGGCTCTTGCGAAACCCTCCTGCGGGATATGAGAAACAACGCTGTGATTTCGTGCTGGATGGTATTGGGTAGCAGAGGACCGAAGCTTGCCCAAGCTCAATTGCAGGAGCGGATTTGTATGTGGGATAAGTAGGCTGCAGCCTAGGGCGTCCAATTTTGAGGGCAGCAAATTTTGGGGGGTGGAAAATTTTAGGCGAAAGACATTAAAAGAGGTTGAAACACAGAAGCTTGAGACAGCTTTAAAAACAAATCACTTTTCTTTCATCTAGCAAATGAGCAATAACTCATATATGATTTGAGGTATTGAATTAATTTCAAAATTACCTCCACTCTTTTAAATATAAAATATTTAAAGATATTTCACGGAAAGGGTGGCAGGCGCTTATTATCCTAAGGGCGTCAAATCTCCAAATCCACCCCTGCTCAATTAAGAAACACAGGAGAATCAAACATATTCCTGTGATCCCAGTTCTTCGATTGATCTGGCGTTCAACTTTGTAGAAGATTTAACACATAATGCACATTCTATTTCCTGTGGAGGCAACGACAAAGGAACAAGTCCCTCAACCCGTTCTGTCAATAGGGTCCACTCGGACGCTTTGCATTTCTGTACTTATCCCAACTGGGGATGGTGAAAAGGGATTCGGGGGGCGCGTTGCTCGTGTTCTGTTTTTGACTCCGCTTTGCGTCACCGCTCGTCCGCCGCATCGTTGCAGCGGATTGTTATGTTGCAACATTCGCACGGTAGCAGCGAGCGACTCCTTTGTGAGGACACTCGAGCGTTTTGTGGCGACACAATGGCTCATTCCGGCGACCGGATTTCGGACTTCTTCTGCTGGCACTGAATGGGCCATTGGGACCGAGAGCAGGCCCTCGGCTGGGCCGGCCAGCAACATTAAGGTAATAATGTGCATGGGTGTCAACGTATTAGGAGCGATTTCCGTTACATTGTTGCCCATCATTTTTGCCCGGCGCTGCCGCGATCTCGCGCGCTCGTAACTGAATTTCCGTCCCGCACGATGATGGACGAGAAAAAATCGAGAATCATTTCCGGCACCATTGTCGTACCCACACGTAAGGCACTACGCAAATGTAGAACGATTTGCGTGTCAATGAAGAATAGCGCTGGGGTATCATTTGCTCGTCAAGGAGACTGCGTAGCCTCTTTCCTCGTTCGAAATTAAATTCGAGGCTCCATTGTCCGGCCCGACCCGTGGCAACAATTACTACTCAGTCTGGAAACCTTCCACCTTCGGCTTGGCTAGAATTCTTCAGAATGTAGTAGGTAATCCAACGCCGTCGTGTAATCATAGAATACTGTGCCAACTATCCGCGGCGCAAAAATTAGAATTACTAGCCACGAAGGTTAGGAGCGAATTGAATTGAATTAGATTATTAGACTCGACGATAAGCGTATTTGCGCGGGCTAAGAAGAAGACGAATAGAAATTTAGGGCAAGATTTCGGCGGGCCACGTGGTATCCCAGGCGATTACCTAGAATCCTACGTGGATGAGAGAATAGTGGAAGTAGGTGACCGTCACGGCTGAAAGTACCGTGTGAATCCACGGTCTGAAAAGTCACGGATCTACTCGACTTCCTACCAAGAACGCCCACGCCGATTAAAGAAGACCATACACGTACCTAGCACGCGGACGCTACGTAATGGTAATTGCATTATGCAACCTTGATATCACTGCCCTGGAAAAGTGTTGTCTGCTGGCGGCAACTAGCGATCGACGCGCGGCCAGCCAACTTCTTTCAGGCTCGAATGAAAACCGAGAGGATGTCCCGAACGCTGCTAGTCTTCAAGGTTCCACTCCCATTTCCGTGGTTGTATTTCATCGAGAACTATCGCCGCGGTTTAATAACTGGTTTGCCCGGACACTTTCGAGCCAGGGATCCCCTAAATCTCTCCACGATTTCGAAAATTCGGAATACGTTACCGGGAATATTTATGGAACGCCATACCGCGTCTGTATTTCTTTTGGGTGCCCTCAAATCCTTGAATTTGAAATAAACGTAATATATTAGCGCGGATAATATCTTCATAACGACGAAGGATGGTTTAATAAATTAAAAACTAGTCACGGATATCGCCGTTGCAAAGAGGGTTGCGTAACGCCGCTGTGTCATTCAGCTTTGTACTTGATGGAGGTGTGGTTGTGGATGAGAAACTTGTTACGGGAATGTAGAAGTATATTTTCTGGACACAGTTTGGTTCTAGGAAGAGACCTGAGGGGCTTCGACTGCCGTCGCACGTTTCTAGATCACGTGCAACTTGGTTTCACCTGGCTACGGAGGCTTCGATAGATGCTACGTGATTTACCAGATCCACGGTGGTGATTGTTTCGCCTAAACAGGGTCAAAGAAACTGAACCGTAGAGAGGGTAACGTAGGATAACGGGCAGGAAAAGGAATCGAAGAGTCCGCGAGTGGGAATCTCGCAGAGGAGGACGGCGAAGCGAAGGGAAAAAGGAGAAGTAAGAAGACGGGGCATAAAAGAAGACGAGGAAGAAGCAGCGCGCGGTCGCGGTAGCAATCGACAGACCCGTCATTAAAAATCAGTTAACCTCGCAATTACCGTGCGAGTCCGAGCCTATTAAGTGCGCGTAATCGGAAGAGACTTTTTTGGAATAATCGTTTGGAGCGAGCCGGAGCGCGGAGAAACGAGCTTGTAGGACTCGCAATCAGATCTGCGACTATTAAAGGGGAAAGGAGCGCTTTGTTTCGCGGCAAGGCGAATGGGAATAATGGGACGATGCTGCGGATTCTTTAGGAAAAGGACGCTGAAGAAATATGTGCGATACCTTGTCTCGAATGGGAAATACTCGCGGCGCGTATCGAGAGCAACGCGAGGCGAGTATCTTTATAAGGTTAAAAGCCAGTGAAAAGAGTTCAATATGGCCTGACCAGATCAATCCAAATGAACGGTGCCTTCTGAGATTTCGAAATGGATGCATCCTTGGATTCGCTATACCATCTAAATTTCAAAAATGAAATTCAATCATGCATGACATTTTCTTCTGCAAAGAACCTCCTGGGAAACTACTCGTATAAGATCATGATTTAATATGAAAGGATGACGCACACGTTTACTTAATTCTATTGAAAATTTAACGAAGTTATCTTAATCATATTTCATCATCCATTTCGTGCCAGTACCATTTCAATCACGATTACACAATATCCCATTCGACTAACGAAAGGTACGATGTTGTAACCGCTATCTAAGAATGTAGACAAAATGCAGTACAGGTTCAATTGCTGTATGCGAGATGATCAGATGCACACCGGTGCTCAGATTGTCATCCACATCTTCAATATCTTATCGAATGCATAGAAATGATTCATGGTAATCTACCAACGTCTTCCAAACGTGGGATAACATCGACCACCATGTACAATCTTTCTCAATTCAATATCCACGATATACAGTAAAGTGAGGGAACATTGGCACTTACTTGACATATATCAAAGAAGGAAAAAGAATAAAAATTGTACGATGTATTTTGAAACTAAATAGCAGTACAATCACACAAGGCGCGATATTATAATAGGGCACTTGAAACGAATGTATAAATGTTAATTTTTATATTATTGAATAAGTCTGGGAGAGTTCGCCCACCGGGAGAGTCCGGCCAGTGTTGATATTTTAAGACTGACGCAAGATAGAGCCCTGTGTGCCATTGACACAAAAGAAATGAATGCGCTTGTTGTTGATCTTGCATTGACCATTGTCACAAATCCATATTTAAATTATTGTAAGTCCGGGAGAGTTCGACCACTTTTTGGAAAAGAAATTGTAGCATCGTTGTTTTTCACATTTTTGTCGTCTTATGTACATTAAAGGAAAGCCCAAGCAATTTAGAGTATATATATAAATTATTGTGTGCGATAATTTCAAATATTTATTTTCATTTTTAACGAAAAACATTTGCACTGCAACTGGTCGGTCTCACCCGCATGTCGGGGTTAGACCGTCCACCTACTACGGGTAATCAAGGTAGCGATCGACCAACTTATCAAAAAAAATTAAAAACGAATACATAAATATTGTTTTACAATATTACACTGTAGTTATATGCATATTATATCCCCAATATCGGAAGAGTGTAAGTAAACTTACCTGTTTTTCAAATATCACCACCACTGTAACTTGGTCTAAAAACTTTCAGCCTCGCATAAAGTCTTAACTGTATCTTATAATTCAAATATGGATTTGTGACAATGGTCAATGTGAGATAAACAACAAGCGCCTTCATTTCTTTGGTGTCAATGACACACAATGCCCTATCTCGCGTCAGTTTTAAAATATCAACACTGGCCGGACTCTCCCGGTGGTCGAACTCTCCCGGACTTACCCCATAGGAAACACTTAAGACTTTATGCGAGTCTGAAAGTTTTTAGACCAAGTTACAGTACTGGTGATATTTGAAAGACGGGTAAGTTTATTTACACTATTCCCATGTTGAGGGATATAATATGCATAAAACTACAGTGTCACCCCAACAATACGTATGTATTCGTTTTTAATTTATTTTGACAAGGTTACTTACTGTAAACCCATCTTCAAATTCAGGGAGCGAAAATTCCATTCTACAAGATAGTGATATGTCCTTAAAAGACTGGGACGAAAACGAATGCGTGGGATGCGGAGATAACTATTTCGAAATCTCCAAAGGCGACGTTTGAATTAAATGTGTACACTGAAGCCGTTAGTTTCATGATACTAGATACTCCAAGTACAAGAAAGTTTGCGATTTACATGGAAAACTGAAGAAGAAATAACATATTAATTAACTACTTCATGTATTATACTTTTTGTAAGCCACACTTTTTGTTATTTTTCAAAGTCGGTCTCACCCGTAGTGGGTGGACGGTCTAACCCCGACATACGTGTAAGACCAACCAGTTGCAGTGCCAATGTTTTTGGTTGAAAAAGAAAATAAATATTTGAAATTATCGCACACTACAATTTATATATACCCTTTGCTTTAATTTGCACAAAACGTCAAAAATGAGAAAAACAACGATGCTACAATTTCTTTTCCAAAAAGTGGTTGCTCTCTCCCGGACTTTCAATATCAAAGAAGGAAAAGAATAAAATTGTACAGTGGCTCACAGCCATAATCGTACTTTCTTTAAAATCGCATGACATTTTAAAAATTGGTCCAAACGATTTGAGTTTTTTTGAGAAGCTAAAAGGATTATTTTGCTAAACGATATGTTTCGTCGTTTTGAAAAAAATGCAACTGGTCGGAATAGCAAAAAAAAATTGTAAAGGTCGTTTTCTCAACTTTTTTCTCTGAGTTTGTAATGAAAATTCAAAAAACCCGTTTGTAGATTTAAGCATGTTGTATACATGCCTAAAATTTTATCAAAATCGGTTACAGTTGCTCTGAGCCACAAACGTTTAAAGATCGCAGAATAAGGTCGAAAATCGCTGATTTCAGGAATTTCAGGATTTTGGACCTCATTCTGAGATCTTTAAACGTTTATAGCTCAGAGCAACTTTAACCAATTTTGAGGGAATTTAAGGCACGTATACAAGTTACTTAAATCTACAAACGAGGTTTTTTGAATTTTCATTACAAGCTCAGAGAAAGAAATTGAGAAAACGACCTTTACAATTTTTTTTTGCTAATCCGACCAGTTGCATTTTTTTCAAAACGACGAAACACGTAATTTAGCAAACTAATCTTTCTAGATTTGCAAAAAAACTCAAGTCGTTTGGACTGATTTTAAAAATATTATGCGATTTGGAAGATTATGGCTGTGAACCACTGTATGTATTTTGACACTAAATAGTAGTACAATTACAAAAGGCGCAATATTATAGTAGCACACTTAAAACGAATGTAGAAATGTTAATTTTTATATGATATAATAAAATGTTACAAAAACATGTTCCTCCGGTTTACGGTACCTACTCACCCAAAACGAGATATCCTGTGCGCGTGATGTTAAGGCTACATAAGGAAAGCTGGGGTGCCAATCACTGGCATCGAATGATTTTTCGATCCAGCAATTGGAAGCTCGGAACGGACCGTTAGGTGGAGAAGCTTTCATTTACCGGCTTAAGTGGCCACTTACGAGTCTATAACCCTTTCTTTACCTACATTATTGCTTCGTTAAAGCATCATTTTCCTCTGTGGCGATTTCCGGCGTTGCGGGTCGCCTCCTCGATGTACTCACTCCCGGGGCCCATTCCCGAGAGTTATCCCCGACTGTTCGAGTCCGTACTTAACTCTCCGCCATATAAGACTTCCGGAAGAGCCGTTTGCTCTCGATATGTTGCTCCCCGTTCGGCGGGCACATCGACAAGTTAAAGAGAGAGCCGATCCGCGGGAGTAGTTACGGATAAGTTTGTCGGCGCTTAAGTGGCGCCGAATACGGACCTGTAAGTACAACCTGCTCGTGGCACACACCGCTGCCTATACACCTACACGCGTATAAGCGCCGTTCAATGATTGCGAAGCGACGAGCGTCCCGATACCCAGAGAAGCACAGAGGATCCTCTTAAACGGGCTTCCAATTCGGTCGATAATTTTGCCCGTGTAATTGGTCCACCGATGCGTTCGAATTTCAGAAATCCCGTCGCGCCAAAACTTAAAGTGAAACGCCGCCAAAGAGGCAGGGGGGGGGCGCAGCGGAGACGCGGTAAACGCTCTCGAAATCGAGGCTAGCCATCGGAATTCTGAAACTGATATTTCCACTGGAATTCCGTGGAGGGACGGAACAAGAGTTCGAGGACTCGGCCGAAACAAATAGTTACAAAACAGCGTGGGGGGACGGAAGACAAAGTATTATTCGTGGAGCCGCGTCCACTGGCCTCGTCGTTTTAACCTCATTGCCATTATCTCGAAAAGGGATGGCAGGGAACCGGTCGTACAGAATCCCGGGTTCGCGATAATATTTGCGACACGCGGGCCGGTGCCCAGGAGGCCGCTAAAGCGGATAGGTTAGAGGGAGAGGGCCGAAAAGCGAGTGATTTGGCCCGGGTGGGCCCCTTGGGGTGATTAATGTGACCCACTATGCACGCCCGCTATATGGGCCGAGCTGGCTCATTTGCATTTGCATCGGCGCGGACCACCGTGTTCTCCGGGCGCGGACTTCCCTCGGGAACGAACAAGCTTATGTCGGGGGAGAGTTCCATTCAGCCGCTACCATTTCGACTGCACCTTACCCCCTAGGCCCGGGTATCTCGAAGCGAGAACGATTATCCTCGTGGAACGAGGGATCTCCCCCCTGACGAATGATACAGGCGAATCTAAATCCGCTACTTGTACGCTTACTACCGTATTTAACCCCTTAACTGGCGGCATGCACGTTCGATTTCACGGCTAGCAAGCCCGGCTCGCTAGACCGCGATAAAACGGACGTCTACGAAAGGTGTCGCGCGCAGAAGCAACGACAGGGCCACTCGCAACGTGGGCGTTTATTGGCGACCTGCTTAACACAGTCGACGGTTAGCAGGCCCAATGATCGTGTAATTGCCGCCGGGAAACCGGACGGTTGCTGGTTTACCCGAAACCCGCCCCGCGGTTCTCACAGGTAACGCGTGGAGCAAGAGTTTGGAAACGTTTTACCACCCCTTTTGTTCGGTTTTGACAATGGAGGATCGAACGTTGGGGTCTAACCAGAAGAGCGACGACTCTTTTCTTTGGGAAATGTTTGGACGATAAAGGAAGTTCTTTAAAATCGTGCTGAATTGTTGTTTAATATGACGAGGAGAGGTTCTTGGGCGTCCGCCTCCGGTGGCTTTGATTTTTCGATATGTTTTACAGGATCGGAAAATAAGAAATACGTGTGTAGAGAGTGAGAGAGGAAGAGAGAGCGAGAGAGAGGGAGAGAGTGAGAGAGAGAGAATGGAGAGCGAATGATAAGGTGTGATAGGCCGATTGGCATGGGAAGCGGGAGCAGGTGAAAGAGAAGAAGGATATGAACGAGAGACGCCAAAAGAGAGAGAGCCATTAAAGGTGTAACAATAAAAAATTATATCTGTAGCGTATAATAGCAATAAAGTTAGATTTGTTCGCAAAAAGACACGACACGTGTTTTTATATTTTTCGGTTACCGTAAACTGGGGTGACTTTGCCCGCCGGGGTGACATTGCCCAATTTTTTACTCTGACTGAAAAATTACCATATGATTGAATTCGCTAATTTTTTTTTCGTTTGACCTTGGAGAAATTATTGCTATCAATTACAAAACACTAAATGTTCTGATTACTTCACAATAAAATAAAATAAAGCCTTTCCGAAAAGTGGGCATTGTCACCCCGGGAGGGCAAAGTCACCCCAGTTTACGGTATCTGAAATATATCCAGAAACTAGAGCAATCGGGGCGGGCACCACCTCTTCTTATGAACTTTGAGGAATGGTTTCACCACTATTTCTTGTTTCTCGGCCCTCTAAAACATAAAAGGCCAAAGCATTCGGAGGTTTAGGGTAAATCCGGGAGACGCAGTCGGGCTGGAGAGTTGGTCGAATGGCTGTATTCAGATTCTACATTTGTGTAGGGGACGTAGGGGCTTGACGGGGTAGCGAGGCAAGATGGGGTATCTCCCTAAACCCTAAGTAAAAGCTAGGCACGTGACAAATACATCATTAGGAAGCTATTGTGTTATAATAATGTGGTTGCTAGCAGAAGTGAGTGGGGACCACGCGTTTTTTATTTATAGCTGTGAACCGTTTGCGTGGTGCGTCGATGTTATTTCGTGTGATAAAAAGATTTGAAATAAATATATATTTAAGAACGGTAAGTCTATTATTTATTTTCAACACCTGCATGAAAATGTGTGCTTTTTTACCCCTGCTGAGCGGGAGCAAAATGACCAATTTCAGACGTATTCGCGTTTTCTACTTTTCTCCCAAGGGAAAAAGACTTTACGCGCATGCGTATTCGCATATTTTTTTACTTTCCTCCCTGCAGTTTGACGTTACCCTATGGTATGAAGATGCAGTTCTTCGACTAATCGTTATCTATCATGCGTGTTTTATCATGATATTACAACTGTCACAGCACCATTTTTCATTAAAAGACACAATTAAAAGGTAATGTGAATCTAGAGACGCGGTAGCGTCTCGACGCCAAGTACATGAAACACCCTATATATATATATATATGTCGACTGTCGCTACTGCTATCATTTACTCGTCGCCGGACGATTCCAACCTAACCTGAAACTTATTTCGTTAATATCTCATCACGCCTGCTATATTTTCTAAATTTAAAGGCATTTTTCTTATGTAAACCGCATATAAGCTTTCGAATGCGTCCAAATTCAATAAAATCGGTCCACGCATGACAGAGATATCGTAATATCATGTCATGGATCTGTCAGAAACGGTAATTTTTCTTCTGATTCTGATTCTTCTTCTCCAGTCAAAATTTTCGTCGACATAATACGTATACGCGTTACACGCACACCTTCAGCCAAAAGAAACTAGTGTATGTTTCGTTCGTCGACTCTCGGGATTATTCGGCCTGGATCGTCGTCCGTCATTGTTATAATATATAATACCTATATATACTATTTTGAATTTTATAACCTATCAAGTGTCATTCCATCATAACCTGCAAGTGTCAAATAATGTAAGTTGTCCAAATTTGAGATGTCAGGAGTTTTTACACTAAATAGGAGACGGAATTATTGTCTCAATTAACAAGGTAAGTCGCCAAATTTATTTAATAGATTTCTTATGTAGAGTCGCAGACTTGGAAGTTGTCCGGAGAAGGTTCGACAGAGAAGCACCTTCTTTCGCATAAGTTTCTAGAAATTTGTACCATGCTTGTACAAAATAATATATTGTAGTAAAAAATTGCATTGAATTTAAATTGCCAGATATTTGTATTTGTATACCAGCAATTTAGAGTTTTTATTTTATGTAAAGGTTATTATATTATAGAAATGAAGGGGACGTACAGGACTTCGATAAAAATGAAGGAGACGCACAGGCTTGGATAGTACAATTGAAGGGGACGCACAGGGTTGGATGGATAGAAATGAAGGGAATGCACAGGCGTGGAGGTTGTCCGGAGAAGATTAAATAGATAGACAGAGCATCTTGTTTCGCACAAGTTTCTGGAACTTTGTCAAATAAGGTAAATCGACAAAATTTGTTTAAAGACATAGCATTAAGAATTATTAAGAAAATAGATTATGGTGGTCTGCTTGCAATGTAAAGCAAGTCACATTAGTGAAGAAAGTACACTGAAAACACATCTCCGTTAATGCTTTTCAATCTTTTGTGAAAGACATTCGTAATACTTTAATTAATAAAATCCAAGGTAGTTGTCACGCTATTCATTAATTCATTAATTTTTTAGATTCCCATTATTTAAAATCACCAATAAACATACTAAATAAATTAGTTTCATTCCAACACCAATACATTGTGCGTTAAAAATATTGGATCTCCGCGTTCATTTCGCTGAATTATTACCATTAGCATTTAAATTTCCTGCAACAAGACTTTCTGCCATACGCTCGCACCTCCTTCGGACACATTATTTAGTCTCTACACTCACTAAAGCAAAAGGCCACTCTATTTCTATATATAATAAGTTCTACGTTAAGTTGTAACTAAAATAACTAAAATGTGGATTTTATATATATTTACAGATAATCAAAGCAGAAGATGATGCAGTATGATCTACGGCAGAGAAAAAAATTTATTGTGACATAGTATTATATTAATTATATTAATTAAACGATTTTATTAAACGATTTTATTCAGCTGCAATCCTCTATTTGCTTCTTGTAAGTTTGGTTCATATCAGAAAACTCAAATTTAAACCAATTCCACCAATTCAATCATCATCTTGAAGCATTGCAGGTGTGCATAGTTTCTATTATGTAGAATTTATCTATAATTCTATCCCGTCATAAGACTGTTTATTAGGGTGGACCTTAGTTACTCTTGTCGAAATATAATTTTGAGATTTTTGACGGGGTCACTCCCCAAGGATTATGCCACTGGGAGAAAAAATAATGTGTGCAAAATTTGAAATTGATCGGAGAACGAGAAACTGTGCCTCATCGCATTTGAAATTTTTTATTTTCGTAACTCGTTTTTCTTCGTTGTAGTATATCGTTAATATACATTTTTATATATCGTTATCTTTTTACGCTCTGTAATAATATAGAATCAAAGTATAAGATTACACAAAAAAATCATGACCTTGAAATCTCAAAAAATGAACCATCAAAAAATACTTTTTTCGTTGGCATTATATTTATGTTGTCAAACAGTATAATTTTCGTCTAAAATTTTTTTTGGATAATTATAAATAACTGATTAAAGGGAAAACTACATCCGAAATGCACCAATTTTTGCAGATATTTTTCAATTTATTTTAAAAACTAGGGCTCTAGAAGAAAATTCACCATTGCACGTGATGCAACAGACATTTTCCCCCCGGAAAACACCAATAAAAGTGGTAAGTCACGGTTTGTTTTCAATACAGAAGGCAACAGCGGCGGGCGTATCCATTGCCGCTCACCGACAGAATCGCTTACACGCGCGCGACTACCACTGTCGGCGCCATACGTTTTGCCAAACTATTTCGCTCAGTTATTGAAAACGAAATGTGACATACCACTTTTGTTAATGTTTTCCGAAGGAAAAATGTCTGCTGCATCGCGTGGAGTAGTCAGATTTTCTTCTAGACTCTTAGTTTTTAAAATAAATTGACAGATATCTGCAAAAATTGTTGCGTTTCGGGTGCATTTTTTCTTTGATCGTGGTTTAAATATATTTAAATAGTAATAATGCAATAATAACTTATATCGTTGTGTTCCCGAAGGTTTATAAAATAATTTTGACGGAACAAGCAACCGAATAACTATTACTATTTCGATACGCAAGACGTTCAAGTTGAAAATTTGCATTTTTTTTTAAAATAAACTAATTTTTCGAAAACGGAGGATGTTGGCGAAAAACGGTTTGCGAATTCGTATTCAGCGTACGAAAATTTATAAGAAACGTGTATTGAATGTTACAAGTCCAGATGGCTGTTGAATAGTTACAATTGAACTTTTGCATGAGTTTGACTGCTCGTTCGGCCGAATCGTTTACTGCTAAATTATTTACTATATTTAATCCAATATTATAATTGGGATCACTTTTCCATTCTAGAGAATCCATATTTATAAAATCTGTTGGAACAGTGTATTCTTAACGAAAGTATCGGTTATTTCATTAAAATTTTGAAATCTTTTATTTATATATATATATATATATGAAAAAAATTCCTTAGACAAAAGTTGTACTGTTTGACATGGTAAAAATAATTACAACGAAATATGTTTTTTTACGGTAAATTTACGAGATTTCAAGGTCATAATTTTTCAAGTAATCTTATACTTTGATTCTATATTATTACAGAGTGTAAAAAGACAAATTCAACCATATATAAACATGTATATTAACGATATACTACAATGGAGAAAAACGATTACAAAAAAAATTCAAATGCTATGAGACCCGGTTTCCCGTCTTCCGGTCGATTTCAAATTTTCCACTTTTTTTACCCCAATAAAAATTATCTAAAGTCTGCCCCTACTATGCCAATTATCTTTGTAAAAAGAAGTGAGATCCCCATAAAAAAACTTCAAAAAGTAAAAAAATTACGCCAAGTACATGAAAAATCAAATATATCACAAAAAATAGAAGGTAATAATAAAATCACAAAAAAATAGAAGACAATATACAATCCCCCAAAAAATAGAACAAAATATATAATCACAAAAATAGAAGATAATACACAAAAAAATAGAACAAAATATACAATCACAAAAAAATAGAAGATTATAATAATTACAAAATAAAAAAAAGGTGTGAAATCAAAATGAGCTGCAAGTACATAAAGGTACTTTCCAACTGCGCTTAAGATGACACAACTACATATACACAGCTAAAATGCTGTGATCATACATTCCATTACTCATATCGCGGACATTTTTTAATTAATCCGTCAAAAAGAATCCCATTTAAAAAAAATTGTCGTAAATTAATAACTTTACAAAATTAATAATATACCAAAATTACGCCAATTATAAGAATGGCTATTATACAAAGACAAAATTGTATTAAATAATATTAAGCAGACATATTTTTATACAAGTAAATATTTTAATACGAATAAATATTTTATTCAAAATACTTGGCGCTGCGGAACCGAAAAAATGTTAATTGTTTTAGTAGTAATAATAATTTATAATAACTCCCTTACAATCTAAAATACATAAACATATATATACATATACATATTAGAAACGCAGTCAGATCTATTCTACATATATTTAACTCTAATATCATACGTAGCATATGCACCCGCACACATACACACATTCACGAAAGCACGCACAAGAAAGAAAGAAAAAGATTAATGCAATTTATATATATTTATTTCAGTTTAGCAACTCCAATTCGGAGTGCAGCGCCAAGTATTTTGAATAAAATATTTATTCGTATTAAAATATTTACTTGTATAAAAATATGTCTGCTTAATATTATTTAATACAATTTTGTCTTTGTATAATAGCCATTCTTATAATTGGCGTAATTTTGGTATATTATTAATTTTGTAAAGTTATTAATTTACGACAATTTTTTTTAAATGGGATTCTTTTTGACGGATTAATCAAAAAATGTCCGCGATATGAGTAATGGAATGTATGATCACAGCATTTTAGCTGTGTATATGTAGTTGTGTCATCTTAAGCGCAGTTGGAAAGTACCTTTATGTACTTGCAGCTCATTTTGATTTCACACCTTTTTTTTATTTTGTAATTATTATAATCTTCTATTTTTTTGTGATTGTATATTTTGTTCTATTTTTTTGTGTATTATCTTCTATTTTTGTGATTATATATTTTGTTCTATTTTTTGGGGGATTGTATATTGTCTTCTATTTTTTTGTGATTTTATTATTACCTTCTATTTTTTGTGATATATTTGATTTTTCATGTACTTGGCGTAATTTTTTTACTTTTAATAATGACAGTGATAGCAACACGGGATACCACACGACCCCCGATATAGCAGAAGCTGCAAAACCTATCGAAGAAAATTTGCTGCCATCAAAATCGAAAGTAAAATACCAGAAGATATACCAAAAATTTATAGAGTGGCGAGATAACCACAAATTGGAAACATTTTCGGAAGCAGTTATTACACGTATTTATTAATTTCGACAAAATAAACGAGCAATCGAACATGCATATTTTTTTGCGAATCGCTCAGCAGGCTTTCAAAAACACACCTTTCATGCAGGTATTGAAAAAAATATTGTACGTGACACGGGAGAGACGCGATTTCGCCTCGCGTGAATTGCTGCCCTCGCTGCGCTCGGGCCGCAAAGTTCACGCTCGTCGGAATCGCTTTCTTCTCTCCCTTGTCACGTAATATACTATTCTTCTATGATAATCTCCATTTCATCCATTTTAATGTGACATATTCAAAATTTCACTATTTCTTTATTTGTTGTAGAAATATATTAATCTTTGGAAAACGATGCTGTGAGGCAAGATGGGGTCCATGATACGGGGAATGTTGGGGTACCCCGACCTAACCCCTAATGGGGTTGTTCATGTGAGATTAAGCAACGCCATCGTTCTCTATTATAACTTAATTCAAATAAATCTCGTTATTTTTTATTCAAATTCATAAAATGGTCAGAACGTATACAAACAAAAACAGAAGAGGAGACTGGTCAATAGATGTGATAAAAGACGCTGTAAATAAAGTTTTGAGCAAGAAAATGGGCTACAAGAAAGCTGCTCAAGCCTATTCTATCCCACAGACAACATTGGAACGTTACGAACTTAGGCAAATCATTTCGATCCCCATTTTACCCCGCGGTAGGAGCAAGACGGTTTTTTCCATCTGTTTTGTAAAGTTTAATAACTTAGACGCCTGACCTCAGATAGTCCGAAGTGTGTAACAAATGTTAAATCATTAACTTATAGTTGTATTTGGAGTAATAAAGACTTAATTACAAGGTACAATCATTACTTTATTTGCATTTTTTCTTAGCTTCCCCATCATGCCCCTAGTTCCCCTATATGTAAAAGTGTATTAAGCTTTAGAACAATTAATTCTCTAAGAATCAACTGTTTCGACCAACTTTCCAGCCCGACTGCGTCTCCCGGATTTACCCTAAGCCTCCGAATGCTTTGGCTTTTCATGTTTTAGAGGGCCGGGAAATAAGAAATAGGGATACCTTGTCTCGAATGGGAGATACTCGAGGCGAATATACACCTGGAAGTCTTATAACTTGGAACGGTGATTTAATCCCCTAAACATGAAACCGGGCCGCTATACAAAAAACACGTGTATCTTATTTTTCGGTCCTCCAAATATAAAACGTTTCAAAAATGCGATCCTTCGTGAAATCGGTATCTACCCCAATTTTTAGTCAAGTGCCCTCATCGTTTGAACTTGATTTTTTAGCATGGTTACGACCAGGTTTGTTCCGGAAGATAGGTTCTCAGAAAAGATGTATAAATCCAAACTCCTTGGAGCTCTACGGGTTGCTGCCCCCATGGAAACCTCGGCCACGATTTAATCGGCGTTCTCACACGTTCCCGCGGCCAGATCCGCGCCGCGGCGAATAAAAGACCGCCGCGGCGATAAGATCGCGTCGCGGAAAAATAGCGAGGCGGTCGCCGCGCCGTTCGAGTGAAATCTTCCGCGAAGAGGAACAATCTTCCCCGTGGATTCGCGCACGCCCACGCGAAGGGGGCACGCGCTCCAATGCAGGTGCGTGGCCACGGGTTCGCGAGGGTTAATGCGCCGGGTAATAATTAAAACGCCATTTCGCGGAGGAGAAAGGCGAGACGAGGCGCGTTTATAAAGCCGCTGCCGCGCCTATAACGGGGTTTAGCGAATGGACCTTTTCGTGGACCACGATATTATATCATGCGCGCGGCGTGCCTCGTACCCCATTGGCTGCTGGCACCGCTATGATACAGATAAAATATGCGCGAGGCTTTTAATAAACCGCGCGCCCGGCTCGGGTAATTTATGAATCCTCGGCCGATACTATTCAACAGTTGCGACAGAGCCGCGTGTCTGAATTTCGGTAATGTCAAGAGGATCGGACGGTTGCTCGATTGGCGTAAGAAGCGAGATATTTTGCTCACCTCGGGTAGAGGCGGCCATATCCGGCTGTATTTCAGTTTCTAAATCACCGTGGCTTGAATAATGGCATCTAGACTCCGGTGTCTTTGTAACGTGCCTCCAAGGATGGGCACACATAGTCCCCCTGTACGAAATTCGCCGGGATGATACACGTGCTCGCGTGTACGTAAGTGGCAGTTGCATCAAGCACGCGCATACATTGTAACGAATTATCGCACACCGAGCGGCATCGTAATTAAGAGTTACGCAACGGGTAATTGAGAAACCAGACGCCTTTACAAAGCGCTACCTCGTCGACACGGCGAGGTATCGTATCAAGAAGCTTAATAATAATATGGTTCCGCGATGATCAAACCGCGCGGGTACTCGACAACACCGATGTACATAATTCCCGCGCGAGGAGCCGCGAATCTATTGGCCTGCCCTTCCCATCGAGCACCGATGATCCGAGCCTGGCGTAATCGCGTCCCGTACCTGCGCATTTTGCCCGGCGTGCGCGTGAATTTGTTAATTACCCCCGCGGCTATCGCGCGATTTGTTGCGCGGCCGGGAAAGACGATGACAATGCTGACGTTTATAGTTCCTTCGGTTGCGTAGTTAGCGGTGTGACACTCCGCAATTGGTGCCCCGTCTCGCGGTTATCGCCGACGATCCCTCTCCCCCATTGTATATTAAGCCACCCTAATAACTCAACGCTTTCCGAGAAACCCTCGAACGCATCAATCACGGTGGAAAAGCGTTTAGAGGCGATGCATCGGCCTCACGAACGGCCGATCCATCTCAATTGGAATTACGCGGGGCCCCGTTCCGCCGTTGAAATATAATGTCAGGAGGCGTAATGAAAATGTAGCCGCAACAAAAAGGCCGCGACGACGCTAAACGACCGGGATAATCTCGTCGTGGGTGATAAAGATGCCTGGATTCCACGGTCTAATTACCGGCGATTATTCGCCGGCCTAACGCAACGGCCACGTCCGCCGGGGCGCGAGGAGGGGGTTGGGGGGTTGGGGTGGTCGGGGGCACGGACGCGTACACGCACGATGAAGAAATAAGCATCGACTCTTAACCGTCCCGGGCAATTATTAATCGCGTCTCGGGCTAATGACGAGCGCACCGCCGCGAAAGGGCCCACGTACGAGAGCGTATGCTAATGAAGCCGAGAGTAGCCGGGCCGGCTCTTTTATTTTTCACGCGGATAATGCAACTTTGGTTGCCGCGGCCAGCATCGAGTGATTAGCATCGGCTCTGATTCGCTTTCACGATGAGGCTATCCCTCACGAAGGCTACCCGGGGATAGAGGTGCAGAGGGGAATATCCCTCAATGTCGCGGTAGCCGATGAAGACCTCACTGGGGGTTGCTGCGAGGAGCCTTGACCGGGCGCTCCGCATACGTATCCCCATCTCTGTGGAAGCTGAGGCAGGCGCGGTCAAAGTACGATATCCAGGTGGATAAACGCGGGCCAAGTTCATCCTGCATCTTCGACGAGCCATTTCGGTGAGATCGATCCACCGCGAGTACCTACTCCGCGTCGCGATATCTCACGGCTGTCACGCGTCTCTGTGCCGAGCGTTCGGCGCGAATCGATCGCCCAAGGATCGTGGCTAATCACGATCGACGGGCCGCTCGGGATCGACAATCGACAATCGACGTGTCTGTTAACGTAATCCAGAACGCTCCGTTGCCCGCAGCCACTAATTAATCGCGGCATTGATCGAGGCATCGTTCCGCGGTGGTTGGCGAGGTTGCGTGCGTCCCGAGAGGCGCGTGAAATTGATTTAAGATCGACGCGGTTGTAAACAGTTACTTTGAACGGCAACGATCGGCGCGCATGGGAGCAACGGAGCCTCCAAGTGCGCGTGTTTATTGCGGGTATGGCTGGAAACGGCCACCGGCAAAAATGCCACTGCTAATCACGCCCGATCTAATCCTCCTCGCCGCGTCGAGGCAGTAAAATCGGGTGCCGCGCCAGCGGAGCGCGTGAGCGAATACTCATTATCCGCGGCGCAAGTACCACCAGTAAAGTGTACGAAGTAATTCCGGAGTGTGGATACCGGCGGACATGTCAGGCGCTATTTTAAGGCGTACCATCCTCGCGGCTCGGCGCTATTTTGCAAACGATGAAATACACCGGCGGGGCGGGGATTACCGCGGGGATATGCCGCGCCGCGTGTTAAGAAAAAACACCACGGCCCGAGGGGGTGGTGGGACGGTGGACCGAAGCGTAATTACGAATAAAAGTTTCAATTAGCTCTCGGGCTAAACGTGGGCATCGCCGCCCGTGATTCATAGGCCATATAACTGTGTGCGCGTAGCCTGGTGTCGTCGTATAAGATCGTCGAAGGATGATGACGACGGTACGTACTCCTTTCACTTTGTTTTCCCAGATGCCTGGCTAAATATTAACCTGCCGTGACAGAGACGCTTTTCCCGGCTGTCGCGTCTCATGACCATTACCAAACGTTACGGTGCACCGCCTGAATTTTCAGGCGGCTACGGCTTTCCCCATTGGATATACATGGTGTGCGCGATGGAACGTACGCGTGGACATAGATTCGGAGGGATGAAGGCGAAAATGCTAGTGTAAGTGGCTTTGCAAATCAATCGTCTTTCATTTACGAAGTGGAAGTGCTTTTATCGATCTCGCCAGGTGTTCGATGCACTTATTTGGGTCCAGAATGATTGTGGTTTTCCACGGTATGTTCCTAGAAATGTCTACCTACTAGCAAGAAAGATGCCCCAGGGAAATGTCTACATCACGAGTGTTGATCTATCCGAATCTGTCATAATTACACATGGCTGCGGTTTGAAAACTTCTTCGAATATAAACGTGCGGCTTCTTCAGTACCACCAATTACTTGACCACGCATAAAACGAATGTTTGCTACTTCAGCATTCGAATAAGCGTAAATCATGTTTGAAATATCGCTACCCGAGACCCACGCGCGTACAAATGTATCTGTTTAATGTAATTGCACAGGTATCCAGGAAAGTCTGGCGACCTTTGTAACCTGACAGAATTAAGCAATAAGCATAATTGATACGCGCAGAAAACTGACTGACTGCTAATGGAACAGGTGTAACAGAAGCGTCTTACCACTGGAAAACGATTGACTTTCGAGCGCGTTTATCGCGAGACGAGTTTAGAATTATCCGCCGGTGAATTCTTGAACACCCCGTACGTGGCTCTCCCGTAAACTCTTTAACCCCATCGAGTATTACAGTGTAACGCATCCGCGGCCGTTGCCGCGCTTCCACGGCAAATTAAACGGAGAGATACTGCTGTTAAACCTCCCAACGTTGACAAGGCATTCCGTCGTATCTTCGTGTTTTTATCGTTTAAATCGACGCCGTCGTTACCGGGGATATTTTTATCGCGCTTAGAAGGAGTGCCACCTGTTCTCGCGGCTCCGATGGATGCCACGTCGAGGAAAGAAGGTGTAAAAACGGCCGCGAAGCGTTGACGTCCAGGCGATTCTTCGCGTTCTAAGTTACGAGGTGTACGAGGGACCAAACAGCAGAGTTACAGCTGCCGAAGCTGTTATTAACGTTATTCAATCATCGCTCGAGTTTCCAGCGGAGGGTTCTACGACCTCGTTTCCGACGCGGCGCCGTTCGACGACCACCCGTGCCCGAGAGATTCCACCGACGTCCGAGGGCCGAGACGAGCTGCACCGCGACGTCGCACCTCGACAATAAAGGATTCCTCTCCTTCGCTGCGAATAACTGTGACCACTCGATACTGTTAAACGCCTCTGAAAGGCTGAACCCGACGACAGCCGAGGGGAGGACGGGGCAAAAATGGTACTCCGCCGATTCTGCGTTGTCATTCCTCGACCACCTAGCTGGTACTTTTTCGGCCGCGTTCGCTAGTATCGTCGGTGGGATCGCTTCTCGGTGTCAGAATGTGTCGAGATTTATTACTGATTGCATTCTGTACCATTCCTCTCTCTCTCCCCGGGCTCGATATTTATCAATATCCCACGGCTCACGCGTGCCTTCGGGATAGAGGCAGGCTCAACCACTCTGTTCTCCATAATGGAGGCTATACGGAATGTTGCCTGTGTATCTCAAGCGTTCGCCTCAGTCGCTATTAAACGCCCGGACACTTTGCACGTCACAAACAGCTCAGTTAAATCTGCCGACTCTGTTGCAATCGGCCAAAATAGTCTTCCCATATCCTCGCCCTCAAAGAATCTCCCCTTTGAATGACGCGAGTTCCCAGCCGCGGCTGGAACGTCGTTCAACCTCGTAGAGACGGTCGCGGTGACGTTAACGAGCGACTCGGCCCGTAATGGGATTACTTTGCGTAAATCACGAAACTGGCCGGAGTCGTCCCGAGCCACTCTGTACGCTTATTACGTGCGCGTTCGACGACTCGGCCCGACGGTGTTGAGATACGTTCGACGTTTAACCCCGGGGTCCCCGCCGCGCTGGAAACCCCCGGCGCATCGATCCCCGAGAGCCGTCCGACCGCGACCAACACTCGGACATTACCTGCAACTCCGAGAATCCTATGTTCCGCGGCCGGGCGATGCGAGCGTGCCAGCGTACGAGCCGAACGCCGGGGCCTCGTCTTCTCTAATCGCGACTTTACGAGCACCCTGTATTCCGGCATGCGTGCCTCGCGCACGACCCCGGCCGACCCTGGCCGACCTCTCCCACATTACCTCGTCCACGCACCTCCTAGGCTGAAGAGGCCTCCTCCGCAGCTCCTCGCGGCTTCCAGCGCCGGATTACCCCCCGAGACATCTATCGCGCGCATAGCCGCCAAATTAGCTCGCGCTCGTGTTTGTTTCGCGTCGATCGCCAGGACGTCTAGCTTAACGAACGTGCGAGCCGCGTACAGCGCGCCGTCGCCGTCGGTGAGGCTTTGAGAGGCAGCCGCGACGGCGGGACTCGGCGCGGGGCTACGAGATTACACGAGGAGTCCGCGCGAGTATCCTACTTCCCGTGGAAACCATCCATGGGAATTCTTCCCCCTGGACCGTCTTTAATTAAACTCCTGACACGGTATAGCTCCGAGGAATCCAGCGGACGGATACGAAGCGGCCGGGGTGAAAGTAACGCGAGGTTACCAGACAGCGGAGATTATGCGCCTCTGGTCCGGCACGGGGACTTTTCTCCGGTCCCCGCGGGCTTGATTAACCCGCGCTTCCCGTTCGTCCACTTCTGCCGAAACGGCGGCGTCCGCCGAGCAATCTGAGGGTAGATAAGCTGGCCGCGCTGGTTAGCGCGGAACGCTGTTTAATAACGAAGCGAACGCGCATGGCGTCCGCTTCCTGAAAGCGAAGGGTACGCGCGAAGGCGCAGCGGTGGAAGAACGAAAGATTTTCTCGGAAACTCGCCGCCACGTGGAACGAAAGCAACCTTTGTATTCGTCTTGGGGAACTTGGGGGCCGTTTAATTGGCCGTTCCGACGGTGAGCCGCAAAACACGGCCGCGATGAGCGTCATCAGCCGAGGTGCTCGCGTCCGTAAAAAACCGTTCAACGTCAGCGCGCCGATATTTTATCGTTGTATAATCTGCCGGCCAGCTCCAGGTCCTTCAGAGCGCATAAACGACATCGACCTCGCGCTGACCCGGGTAATTGAAAGAGGTGGCCACGGAGCGACTTACGGTGACCACAAGCAGCTCGCTCGTACGTAGGCGCAGGTGCGCAAGTAGTTACCCGAGCAGATGCGATAACGAGCGTGCGGTTGTGCGTGCATTTTTTCGCCGAATGGGAGAAATTGGACGCGGAGCAGGCTGGTAGCTCTCTACGTAATAAATCATCAGTTTCTTCGACCGCGAGGGAAATTAGGAAGACGATCTGCTTCCAGTAAAATGAGGACGCAAGAAGAGACTGGGGTGGCGTTAGTGGCGAAGTGTCAATTCTTAAATTCTTACAAAAACGAATAAAGCGGGCTGTCGATGTGTACTTAAGAATTTATACAGAATTTCTATTGTAGATGCCTAGCAGAGAAGCACCAAGTGACGTCCGAGCACCAGGTACGATCAGGACAACAAGGGGACGGCGCTGAAAGTGTAGGCCACACGTAGAGAAAAATAAATTAACGACTTGGCCCTAATTGCACGTTCAGAATTTTACGGCCGACCCTGTCGTACACGTGATCCGTACAAGATTACGGACACACTCGGAACACGCACGGGGTGGGAGGTGGGACTGTAATTACTACAAACGTGTTCCCGGTGCGCGATAAAAAATCAGTACGAAATGGTGCCTTTATTAATTACGTATTACTTAATCGCCGGACTGAAAAATGGAGGCATAAAGAATGGAAGCGCATCCTGGTTTCTTTCTGCCGCTGATGAAAGAACCCACGACCCAAAAGAGCCACGACGTCCACCGAGACGTTGTGCAGGCTCCTTCGGCGCGAGGCTCGTGCCATGGCCCCGATCGCCCGTACGTTTTTGGCCAAACGTTCACTTTTAGAAGCAACTATGGCCCCCTTTACCGTGGTACCTCCGCGGGATCGTTGTGCAACGATCCCCGTAGACTTTTTTCACCTTGCCGGTTTCGCGCGTCTGCCCGTCAAGTGTCGAAACTTCTGCCCCGAATTAGCCGCGATTGTACGTACAGACCCGCGCGTCTACGATGCACAATAGCGACGGCTTCGAGGCTGCTTGATTGAAAAAATAAATAGCGCCCAGCGCGTGCAAACTGTTTGCTCAGCAAATATAAGTAAACGACGCGCGACTATTATAAACCCGACGTTGCAAAACGTGTAAACGCTCTATCCCTGCCAGCGCAGACCATCCGTGCACTCTTATCTCACCGCGTACGCGCGTCTGTTTATTGCAGAAAAAGGTACTTTTATATTGCCCCTAGTGCCGCGCCTTCCCATAAAATGTCGATCCGGCGATTTTATCGTCGCCGATATTTACCAGCGGCTGGATCGACGTTTATAATGCGGTGACCTTCGAAAATATCCTTCGAACTCTGCCACGGACGAGGCAATAAAACGAGTTTCGGGGACGATCGTACGTTTATTTCCGTCACTACGGCAGAGAAAGGACTGTCGCGGTAGACACGCGCTTAGGGTCGGGTGTTGATGATCTCGTAGACGTCTGACACGCGATCGAGCGGAGAACTGTGACGGTAGGTCTCGATGATTTTAGAAATCGCGTCAGCGGTAACGGACCTGCTATCGGTCGGCCAGGATTACCTTAACCGTTTCTCCATTTGTCCGCTCGATTTATCTGGCTGCAGATAGGTGATCCAGGAATTGTATTGCGAAGTAAAAAGATGTTAAAGACACTATTGCACTGGAGTACCTATTTGTTATTACTTTAGCAGAGTGTTAACAAGAGTGTGAGAAATTTTTTTCGGTTGTTTATAGTAGCCACAAGTCTTAGAAGTATTTTAAAAAAGATTTCATTGAAAAAATTCGAAAAATTGCGCTAATGCAAGTAAACGGGCCGCGGCGGACTTTAAAGCCGTTTTTCTCAAAACTGTGTGTCTCAAGACGGTGGACATGGTAACTAGAGAACGGATCGATATTTTTTGTTGAAATTTTAACTGAACCTACAAAACACTTTTCTCCACAATGTGGAACTTGCTCACTATGATCGCATAGCTTTAACAATATTTTAGACAACGTTAATCACGGAATTACTTCAGTAAAATCCTTCAGAGTTGATATTTATTGTATAACTCCGTGAATTTTTATTAAAATTTTCCGACCGAGTTCCACATTGCGGAGAAGAGTGTTTTGTAGGTTCAGTTACAATTTCAACTAAAAATATTAATCCGTTCCCGACTTATGATGTTCACCGTTTTAACGCTTGCATTGCGCAGCGGCCACTTTGAAGCTTTGTAATTCCTTTAAAGCTTAACATTTTTCAGGTTTCCTGGTCTTAAAATGAGTGTTATATTCACAATAAAGTATTGGAAAACGTGCAAGTGGCTTGAATTATTAGTCGTCCTTCAATCCAGCCCAAAAGGAACCGTTCATTTTAGCCGTCTAATACCCGAGTACCCCCTTAAGTACTATGAAGGATTCAGGTTCCCCAGACTAGAAGAAACAAGATTCAATAACTCCTGCGATTAGTCACTATTCGCGAGGATGTGAGCAAACCCGTGAATCACTGTAATTTTCGGATTACATCGAACTTTAGCCTCCAAAACGAAGAATCATTCTCGCATTAATTATAATCCTTGGCAACACTTGACGCCTACCAACACACGTTCGCTATAAAATGTTTGAAATTCAGCGGACTCTATTATGGAGCGAGATGATCGAAAGAAGAAGACAGGGTCGTTGACGAGGTATAATTATCGTAACGATAAAAAGAAAGAGTGGCCGCTGAAAAGAACGTGCGTCAACGTCGACAAAAATGAGACCGTACCGTTAGAAGCGGCACGGGAATTCCACGCGCGATATTACCGCACGGATTACGCTCAATGGAGTTTAGAGGCGCGACGATGTGAAAGTGTACGGTTCGTAAAAAGTAAAAGTAAAGAAATTCCCGGCGGGCTCGTCCGGGATTTGAACCCGGGACCTCTCGCACCCGAAGCGAGAATCATACCCCTAGACCAACGAGCCAACTTGTCAATTTTTTTCCTCAAACTCTAAGTCACTGGCAAATAAACAAACGTAATAATTCCTGTCATCCTCCCTCGATTACACAACTCGCTGTGTCATCCCCTACCATTTGCGTGCACTAAAGTCACAAGATCAACGAAATGGAAGGGCAGCATTCATTAAGCTTTGCTAAAGGCGTCGTACGAGATAATTAACCGGTCTCCATCGCGTTGTAACGGCGGGAAAACGTCGTTGAACGGTGCCGTTGCAAAAAAAGGCCCGAAACACGCATTCCAGCGGCTCGTTTCCCTAATCGATCGGCTCGGAACGTATCGGCGCCCCGCGGTTTTTGCCGCAACCTCGACGAGAATTCCGCGCTACCCTGGGAAGAGGCCCGATCGGGCCGCGGCGAAAGAAAAAGCGTTAATTAGCTCGTTTGAATGGGGGCCGGGGACACAGGTTTCTCGGAGTTGATGCACGTGGCGCCACCTATGGAACAGTCGCTGCATCCTTGATTAGCGGCGCCCCAGCTAGCATCCGCCAGCAACAGGACCCCGAGGCCTTCGATCCTCCGGCTCGGGACAAAGTTGCGGAAAGATCGGGAAGAGAAATCGCGTTTGATCGCGGCGGCGCGATTGCGGCCGTTTCGAGAGGCTGGTGTTAAAACTCCACGCATTTATATCCCGCTGGACCCGAGGGACCCAACAAATTAGGATCTCCTGGAACTGATCCCTTCCCCGGGGCTGACAGACTTCTTTCTCTGCGGAAGAAGCGTCCCAGAAATGAAGACGAGGGCCTAAACTATTCCGAGGAATCGGTGCCGTGTTCGCGATAACGAGCCAACCATTGTTATTCAAGGTAAAGCACGGGAGAAGCACGCTTTCTTCGTGTCCTATGTGGAAGGAATTACGGAAATTTCCTCGCTGCGCGCGGCGACAAAAGGCGAACGAAAAATAATGGCCCCGGAACGCCACGGCCCGTGTGCTGTTTTATTGACGCAACATCAGTATAGCTATTGGCCTTTTTTTAACGTTTACAGGGCCAACGGTGGACAGCACTTCGCACCCATAAAGATTAGTAGGACGGTCCGTCGTAAAAACGCGCGCGGAGGCGCGCAGGGGGCAGGAGGAATTTTTGAGACAGTTTTTACAATGGGTACGTTTTTACGGTAAGCCGAGGCGCTCTGAGCGGTGCCGCGTACTTTTTAATTAGAGCTAAGCTGCCGACCGTAAGGGACCGGGCCTGATTAAGCGATTCCTACGACCAACATCATCACTTTACGATAGCATCGTCCTTTCAAGGATAAAACGCGACAATAATGGCAGGCCATTGTTCCGCTTATACCTTCACCCTCTGCGCTACCATGGCCGTCTACGGGGGCCACCGTGTCATCTGTATTCCGAGAAATCCCCTCCCCAATATCCCAGGGAATAAGGGTACAACTGGGGAACGATTAGGTGGTACCTCGCCGGCCGGGCCGGGCCCACAAGAGGTAAACGCGCTCTTACCTCCTGCAGGCACTCCCGATTAACCGCTCATCTACCATAAAAAGTGGCTTTACGAGTGTTTTACAAACCGTTTCAACGCCCGCGTTAAGCTCTTTTTTTCGTGCATTACATTTCGAACGGTTTACGATTTGTTTACATTGACTTTCCCCACGAATAAGGGTGCCCAATAAAAGGTAAAGCGCAGCAGGGTTGTAATGTCTTATGGTGGATTATCGTCTGAACGCGTAGGTATCTAAAGTTCGAATTCTCATTCCCGACGCATCGCGTCATTAATTACTTCACCAACATTTCGGTGAAAACTCTGATTCTTGAGGCGCATTTCCTTCCACTGCCACCCTCTGTCAAGGAGAGGGGGCGAAGGGAGAGCATAAGCGTTTCGTAAAAGTAAAACGGAATAAATGAAAGGCAACGAGGAATGCTCGAGCATGCCTCCATATATCACCAACGCGAACCCCAAAGCCCTTATCGATCATTAAGATCTCTATGATCTACGAGTCGCCGCGGTTGGATCCTCAAGGACACGTAGCGAGAATTGTGCTACTCCGCACAAGTGCGGGGTATTTCTTTAAACTAATTTTAGCACTGACCGGTGCTATGAGTAATACGAGTGCTTTGTATCGTGCTTAGAAGAAAAAAATTCACCAGAGGCGATTTCAGGATGCAAGGTTAGTCTGCAACTAAAATTATTCCCTTTCTTACCTGGAAGAGGCCACGAAGCAACGAAAATGATTCTCAACAACTCGTGTCACTGTAAAAAAAAAACCTGCTCAGTACGGTTCAGATTCCTCGGCCACCGAACAATCCCATCTGAAACAGTCTTGCACAACCGATTCAACGATTTAAATCCACCGTCATCGAGGAGCACCTTGGTGCCGGACGCTTCGAGAGTGCTAGCGACGATCCCCAGCTATCCGTTGCTGCGGGAGAGGAAAGAGTGCGAGAGGAGAGGTCCTGGGTAGCGCAGGATCGTTATCGATACCGTCAGCTTCGGCGGGGAAGCCTGCGTCTCGCAGGCCCACGAGATCAGAGAGGGTAGGAGGTCCAGGCGAAGGAGGAGGAGGAGAGGAGGGGAGAGGGTAGCGCGGTGAGGCCCCTCCCTTGTGCCCCCTCCGCGCGGCCCGAGAGGATCTCCCCGGTCGTCCGGCATGACCCCCCACCAAAGGCACGAGAGGACCCGCGGCCCACCTGTGCCGCGGATGGACCCTGCACGCTTCTCCGCTGATCCGACGCACAGTGTGCCCATAAGGCCCATTCGAAGTATACTTACGAGAGCGCACGAGCCTAGCCTGGCTAGGGAACGAGCGAGCGAGCGAGCGAGCGGGCCCGACCGATCGGGCGAACCAAGTGGGACCGCAGAAAATAATCGGAGGTGGGGGCTGATTCAAGAATCGACGTGGACACCCTCGCCTTCCAAAGTCATTCACCTAACGGTCATCGTCGCGTCAAGAATCTTCTTCTTGTTCTTCTTCTTCTGCCGCTTCTTCTTCCGTTATCCGGTCGGACCGAACCATACGTTTCCCTTCTTCTTTTTTTTTCCCCCGCGACGTTGCCCACCGCGGAGGAGGAATATCGGGGCATTGCCGAATAGGAGAGTGGAGCTGTTTATTATTTTGACAACTGTCAAGCACGCTCCACTGACGTCTGAAGGCCGAGCGGACGAGACATACGCAAAGTGTACGCAGATCGAGGACTGTCAGGCTAAGGAACACTGCTCGCCCGCCGATGTGACAGTTTCGTTCCACGGATTTTGCGGACGAAACAGTGAAGACGTTCGCGTCTGGTGCCGAGAGGATTTCGCCGCTTCGAGGACAAAGTGAATTTGTCAGTGTACCGAACCGTTGGATCCTCTGTGCAGACATTCGTGTGAATTCGCGGCACCCGACGGTTCGGTGACTGGGATCGAGTGACCAGTGTCGCGAATCGATTCGCAACAGTTCGCAATACGTTATGGTGGCACAGTGTTGGATGGTGTGTTACTTTTGACAAAGAGACCCAGCAACCGATCCTGCCGTTGATGACTCCTCTGCAGCATTAGATCACCGTCGCATTCAAGGTACGAGAAGCTTCTTGTTTACGGGAGACAGTTAAATCAGACTCGCAGAAATTACGACCATCCATATTCCCTGCTTTATCGCGACTCAATCGCGGATTTCCCCATCGAGACTAATTCAAAACGTATCGCGCTGTCGGCAGACGTTAATGGCACCGTATACTGTTGCCATAATGCCTTAATGTGTCGCGGAACGTTCGTTTCGTCGAATAAGTAGACTCGTACCGCGCACCGCTACGAGCGCGGGCAGAAGACCCGAAGGACACTGGCGTTTCGTAATTTCAGCGCGTGTGGCTGACCGATTTCTTTGTGTTCAATCGTGTCGCCGGCATGGGAACTCGCGCGCGATAACATTGCCTCTATTATGAACCTTCAGGCGCCGCGATTAGGCTAATTATTTGATTCATTAGGCCTCGCTGATCTCGACGATATCGGACACGAAGTATTTCCAGAGCGGTACGAATCTGGTTTGAAATCGACACACAATGCGCTTTTCGAATCAAGATCGTTCAACTTTGAATCGTAATGCACGCAACTGTGCTTGGGCATGGGTATTGCAATAGCTATTTATAACGCGAAATGCGCGTAAATAGATCGGCTTGTGGAAAAAACGTCGCGCTCCCATTCGAGAGCGTATTTGACGCACGTTCCAATAGCGTGCCGCTCGTTGCGCGGTACGTTAGATACGAATCTGAACGGGCCGGGGTATCGAACAGCGATAGAATAATAGCATCGGAAACAAACGGTCCACGTTGCATCGCGCGCGAAGGCCGATCGGTGGAGCGCGCGTTGCGGAACGCCGTGCTGTTTCGTTTCGAAACACCGGAAGTGCCTCTCTGCAAACTGGATCGCGCTGCTTTGCCGAAGATGAGGCACGGGGACGCGAAATTTCAATTCGGACGATCGTTTGAACGCGAATTCTCCTTAACGATTTCGTGCAGATTTAAGTCGACCGAAGCCCCAATTTTTACATATCAATCTTTAAATAATGGAAACTTAGGATCGAACGTGAAAAACCGGATGAGAACAGCGGCGAACGCGAAGTGTCCCACACAGATAATTGCAGCTCACAAGGGGCAGTAAAAAAGTGACCTGCCCCATGGCCCACTCGGTTGGGCAAGCTTCGACGCTTTAGTGCTCCGGGGAAAATAGAGCCCGAGCCATTTTTCACCAATAAAAAGCCGAATAACGGTCAAGCCCCCACGAAAAACAGGCTATTACCTTTTTTTTACAATCCCCCCCGCGTCTCTGGCTTAAAAATCGGAGGGTAGGGAGCATAAACGCGACCGGCGGAGGGGCGTCGGGCAGTAAGTTTTAAAACGGGCGCGTACACGGTCGTAAAGCTTAATCCTGGATCGTGGCTGCGAAAACGGAACTACGCTCGTTTCCGTAGGCGTGAGTCGTCTGGGAAACGGGAAATTCTAAGCCCGTCGTCCGGCCTCTCTGTGCCGCGGCGACGAAAGTAACGAGGCGTCGGTCATTTAAAATAGTTCCGCGCTAAAACAACGGGTACGACTTTCACGCGCATGTAAATGAAGAAAAAACCCGCTAATTCGATTGAAGGCTCATCTAAACGCGTCTGGCGTCGCTCGTAAAAGGGGTACCGCGCTTTCCGTAGGATCGTCGGCCAGATCGGCGCGCCGTTCTTTTTCCCTCGTGGCGGAAGATCGCAGAGATGCGAGTGTCTTTATCGGAGAAGGTCAGCTCTAGAAAGGAGGACAATCGCCGAGCGGCAAGGCGCAGGAACTCGGGAATTGATCCCTTTGAAACGATCAAGCGTGCTGGCGGTTGCACCTTCGGTCCCGTCCACTGTCTTTTCCCTGGAATCGCCGATGATCGCCGGTGTATCGGCCGAGCGGTAGAGCCGATCGCGCCGAGAGTTACGAGCGGCGGGAGTCGTTACGATTCTCACGGCTCGATCGACTAGCGCAACAATTGCGGCTCGGGGCCCTGATGATCTTGACGATCATCGCCGTCGGGGCCGGGCCTCGACCTTCCCTCGAAGTAATCGCACGAAAATGTATCGATAAGTGCTCGTTATACGTCGGAGTTTCCCCCGTGGTAACGTCTCGAATTTAGGCATTCCCAGCGGAGACCGAACTTTCTCTATAACTACGAACGATGCTTCACTCGAGCCGCGTTTATTAAATCCCCGTCCCAACGACTCGATGATCATTAGCGGAGGGAGAAGCAACGATTTCGTTAAGTAACACCTAAACGCGCTCCATCCACGCAAATGCGAGCCACGCTTAATTAATCAAGCGTTTTATTGTGGCCGCGGAGAGGCCATAATTAAAAGTCATCCGCCGGAGGAACATTAAATCATCTATCATTCTTTTCGCGTCGCGGGGATTCTATTAAGCCCGTAAACACGGTATCACCGGCCCCGTGCGCGCGCGTTGCGACACGCGAGCGTAACAATATGGCTTAAACGTTGCAACCGCATCGACGTGAAACGCTCGAGTATGCAGGCACCCCCTGAATGGCTCACCGGATGCACACCTGCAATCAGTGCAGGTTGCGATACCTCTGGCGCACCGTGAAGCGCTGCTCTCGTACTATCCCCGCTATCGATACGCCGGCATCTATCGGTAATTAATAGTATACAGAACAATCCTTCTGCCGAGTGCCGAGCCCCGAGCAGGCAGAAGAGTGGATGCGCCCCTCTTAAAATATCAACCGTGCCCGCCGGCTATATTTAACGAGAATACCATCGTCATTTAAATTCAATTAACAGCCGGCGCTCTCCCCGTCGCTGATTCCGCGCCTGTTCCCCTCTCGATTTCGCGAGGGCAGCCGTCGAGGTCCAGCAAGCAAACCGCGACGATTGCCCAAGATCGCGGATACGCCAGTTTTTCCTGCCGATTCGAAAAATGCTCTGTAGCAACGCTCGGCCGGCACGATCCCGCGAAGAGATCGTTCTTCCTTCGTTCCTCTCCCCCTCGCTGGACGAAATCACGCCGGTGAAACGGTGCCTTGCCACCGGACCGATTCGCCGGGCGATGAGCGGCGTACGGTGTGTACCCGTCCACCGGGGACGATATGAAAGTCGGGTCGCGATGCAGGAAGCCGAAGTTGCGGGCGACCGGAGGGGGGGGGGGAAGGGAAAAAAAGCATCGAACGCGGAATTAAAGGTATGCGTAGGCACGTCGAGGCGTCGAGCGTCCGCGAATGAGAAGAGTCAACGACTGTGGGGTGTAGGTCAGGAAAGAGAGACTCCGTTGATCAAACAATCGATGTCTCTTCCATTAGCTGAGATTTACTTTCCCATTTAGCGACAGTCTGTCATGTATGAAAGTCGCCGCAGGTGACACCGGCCCCGCTTGCCCTCGGGCTACGTATGTGGGTCACCACTATTGTCCCATATTACCCGGGCCTCGTTAGGATTCAGTGTGCGGAGGCGGTCGTGAAAACTGTATCGGGACGTGTTCCGTCGACGCGAGCGAAAAATCGTGCGGAGCGTGGTGGAAGCGGTGGGCCGTTTGAATCTCGGCACCCGGGCCGCTCGAAGCGTTATGCAAATGGCCGGGCTGCGGTGGCAGAAACGGCACAAAGTAAGGAATAAAGGCGGCGAGGTGTGAAAACGAGACTGACGGGGGCCCGCGATCCGTTTCGTGGACGGGCGGCCGAAGAAGGCGAAAGGTATCGCGCGGAGGAAGGGAGGGAGAGAGAGGGACAGACGGAGGAGCGAGGAGAGGCAAGTGCGCCGAGGGTTTTCCGCTCGTTGAACGTAACACGCACCGCTTTGCCACGATCCAGCGATTCGCGCAAACCGGCGGATTGCGCAACGAGCCTTCTTCTCTTTCTCAATCGTGCTCGATCGGTTGTGGGCGCGCGATAAGGCTCGCATTGTGATTTCGTCGGACGCCAGGAATATACGAGGTTGCGCGACCGCCCGAGGGTGACATCGATTTTCTTCTCCCTCGGTTTCGTCACCCACCGGAACGGAAGCACCGCGATCGCCGGGGCGGGAGACGGTGCCACGCCATCGATCGTAGATAAACACCCGTATCGCGTGGAGCAAAGTCAAAGAACGCTGTTATTTTCTGTTGCAGATGAACCAACAGTGCAAGGTGTGCGGCGAGCCCGCGGCCGGCTTCCATTTCGGCGCCTTCACCTGCGAGGGCTGCAAGGTGAGTCCTCCTTCTGCAATCTAATAACCGATACCCTCCATTTTCTTGGGAATCCAACAACGGCTCCGATTAAAGTTGCCAATACAAGCTGCCCGCTGTAATCGGCTTCTGTAATTGATTTGCATCTCTTCGATCGCGGCGATCCTTTCGAAGCCGCCGGTGCGAGGGGAAATCGAGCAGCGTGACGATCGCCACGGGGGGAGAAAAAAGTACGGAGCACCGCCAATTGGGAGCAAAGAACCTCGTTCCTGAAATTTTCCTCTCCGTTTCTTCTTTTTTCTGCCAGCCAGCGGCGGCGATCTTTCCCGCGGTTTCGCAAAACTGAGAAACACTGATCGCTTTCACGAATTGCTTCGTGGCCGAGGTTAAACGTCTGACTAGGCATGCGTGTCAACCGGGCCCCCGAATCTAACCGCGCTTTGTTTCAACCACCGAATGGTTATTGTGCAAAAGATCTTCAGGTTTACGGTTTCAAATGGATGCAATTTTCAGGAGACTTTATTATGGCTCGAGATAGCATCTGGTAGAAACAATGCACCGATTGATCCCTCTCGCTTGCTGTGACTGACGGATTTGTTTACGCGCGACGTTAATCTTTGGATAAGACGAGATATCTTGTTATCTCGGTAGCTTCGATTCAGTTCTGACGAATCGTCTTTAGAATCACACCAAAAACTCATCAATCCTGTTCCCTGTCGCGAACACTTCTACGTACCGAGGCACCTACAATCGCGTGTCGAATTCGCGCTACTCTATTCCGCGTCTCGTGCACGGGCCGCGCGAGTCGAGCGTAAAGGCAAACGACGCCACGGCGGAGAACACAGATGGTGGGGGGCAGGAAGGGACTGATGGTGGGAGGGAGGGGGAGCTGACATGCTACGGTGGGCCTGAAAACGAAAATAACGAAACGAAACAATGTCGAGGTGACGTAACCGTGAACTAGGGCGGAAACAATTGTGGCAGACAAGTGCGAAGCGCCGGAAGCACCGGCTCGAAGCGATCCGAGATCGCGAATTGACGAAACGTGCACGTGCTCGCGCGGCCACAATGTCTTCGCGTAGATCTGTCTCACGATTGCAGTGGCAAAAGGTGAAACCCGATGAGCGCGCGACCGGGGGTCCTTGGCGCGGTGCCTATACCGGGTCGGGCCGAGCGACTCGCGGTTTATAGGGGCCGCGTAAAAAGCAGAAAACCGAGTGGAAACGATACAATGGTTCATTATCGCTCCCATTGAGAACTAATTTCAACTGGACGCCGTTTTTTTTCCCCTGCCCTCCCCTCCGCCGCCGGGACGTGAGTCAGAGATACGCGGGTTTCTTACGCCAAGAAAGTTCAACGGTGGCGTAATTAGCCGGTCTATTTAGCGGCGGGTCAGCGTGGTTTTCGAAAGGAAACCGTAACAATCGCTGGAAGGTTCGACGATGAAAAGGCGACCGAGCGGAGTTTCGAAGTGGAGTCGCGTTTGCATAATCCCAGTGTGTGCCGTCGCGACCGGGGAGAGGGGCCACGGGGGCGGAGGGACCGGGCACGTAATAACGGTAGCATTTTCTCGATTGTGTCATCGCTCCTGAAGCGTCGCGCGTATTCCCGTGGCCCGTCCTCCTTGTCCTCTTTGCACTCCTCGACGGGGGCCGACGTTGAAGACGGTGCGCGCTCAGCACGACTGAACGACGCCGCCGAGGACGACGACGAAAATCACCGCCGGCGTACCAGGCGGCGGGGAGGGCAAGTGGAACTGCGCGGCCGGGTCTCGGGGACTCGCGCATCGGGACCACTGGGCCGCAGGAAGAGCTCGTTTTCGGAACAAACGAACCAGAAACGATTAATAATATAGCGTGCGTACGGGCAGAAAAAGCGAAAGTGGACGGTGCCGCGCGTACATGCGTCGGCCGTCGTGTCTCTTTAAAGGCTGATCATTACCGCGAAGGGGGAAATTTTCCAGCCGCCGTTGCACAGGATGTCGTAGGTGTCTCGGAGCGATACGCGGCGAGTTTAAATGCATAGTTGGGGCACGAGGCTGATTCGATGCCTGTCATAAAGAACGAGGCCTTAAATTGTACGCGCGTTTCGTAAGACGCGTGTCTGATTCTTGGTTTTTCGTTGCCGATTGCGAGACCGCGATGGATTTAGAACAACACGCCGGGGCAGTGGTGGCTGCGGAGAGGGAGGCATTTTTTTCCTGTCGACGGATAACGTCGAATCGAAGCAGAACACATCGGCGCGGGTAGGCACGGTTAAGTAAGCCGAAAAAGAAATGTTGCGAGAATGCATGCGAATGAAAGGGGGACCCGGCGCTCTCCCGGCTCCGACACGAAAGCCAAGCGATGTCGGAATCGCGGAATTGCACCATTTGGGCAATTAGCACGAGCACAGTAGGCCGCACGCGCCTACGCCGCTTGTTTCCCCGCTCGTGCAACATGAATGGGACAACGAGAGCACGCTGTTACGAACTAACGACTCTGCCGTACTCATTACCAGCGTTACACCGGTGTTGCGCTCGCGTCACATCTTTCGGTAAATCTTCGAGACCTCAATTTACATTTAAAGCGCGCTCTTCCTTTGTAACGCTCACCCGCCCGGTTTAATTCGCTTCGTTAGCGCGACCGAGATGAATAATAATCTCCTTGACCCCGTCGCATTATCGGATTAGTGATAACGAAAGGCCCTCTCTGTTTGTTTCAGTCGTTCTTTGGAAGGTCCTACAACAACCTGAGCAGCATCTCCGAGTGCAAGAATGGCGGGGAGTGCGTGATCAACAAGAAGAATCGAACAGCCTGCAAGGCGTGCCGTCTGAGGAAATGCCTTCTGGTGGGCATGTCGAAGTCTGGCTCGAGGTACGGGCGCAGATCTAACTGGTTCAAGATCCACTGTCTGATGCAAGAGCAGCAGCAACAGCAGCAGCAACAGCAGCATCACTACCAGCAGACCCTTCCCAGTCAGCAGCTGGCGCAGCAGCAACGGAAACCGATCAGCCCACCCATCGGCATTCACGCTGGCCAGCGGAAGGACGACGTGCTGATGTTGGGCCTGGACGACTACAAGAATTCGACGTCGCCCAGCATCAGCTCCCCGGAATCGCACAACAGCGACAGCTCCGTGGAGATATCGGAGCGACGGGCCGCGTTCTCCGGGCACCCGGGCTTCAGACCTCTGCACTCGCACCTGCAGCCCTCCGTGGCTGAGCTGTCGGCTCTCAGCAAGGAAATGATGAGCCTACCCCTTGGCTTCCACCTCGGTGGCATGTCCCTGCTGCCACCCGCGTTCCTACCACCCCCGAGCCTCACCATGTTCTCCCCCTATCACCTGTACGCCACTTCTCACGGGGCTTCCCACCCGCTGGTGACTAATCACTCGTCCACCCTCCTTCGACACTCGCCAGTGATCGAAGACGCGACCGGTGCGATCTCCGCCGCGAACACCACCACCGCCACGACAACCATCAGCGTGGACCACAAGGACTCTTGCGGGACTAACAATAACAACAACAACGACAGATACGCGCACAATCATAACATGGAGGCATCGAGGCAGAGTTCCTCACCGAACGCGGAGGTCGGAGGGACGTACAACAAGCGATTTTACTTAGACGCGGTGTTGAAGAGTCAACGAACACACATGGGTGGTTCGCCGGTGTCTGCGAAGGCTCGCTCGGAGGACGGTTCCCCGCTCTGCAGCCCGGGACCGGAAGCGGGCTGCTTGCCGCCCCAGGATAACCCTATGGACCTGTCTATGAAGTCCGCGAGCACTCCGGCGAGAGACGAGACGGAGGACGATGAAATCGACATGGAGAGCGGGAGCGATCGAGACAGTCCTCCGCTGAAAAGGCCAGCGCCTATAGACCTAACGACGAGGTCCTAGAGGGGAGGAAACTTTCGACTGGCATTTCTCGTTAGGCCGCGAGGCAGCGCAAGGAGAAGTCGAAAGTTCGCCCGATATCCGACGAACTCGTGCGCGTTTTGTTTACACAGAGGCGGCGCTGATGAATTTCTGGCGTGGAAAGCGGTCGCCGGTGTAACCTGCTCCGCCAAATACGGCGCGTGAGAAAGGGATACGTGATATCCTAATCAATTACGCCCCCCCTGGCCCCCTTCCTTTCCAATCATCGAGCGTCAGCCAGGAAGGCGCTCAGCGGGCGCTCGATAGTCAGCCGAGATTCCCAGAACCGCGCGTTATCGTTAATTGCATTCTTGCCCCGAGCAGGAATTACCGGATCGGGCCGATCGCTCGCGCAGAGACAAATCATTCGCGCCGAATCGTTAAACGCGCGCGCGCGCGGCTTCGCGTAAATACCCGCGGCCGCTTGGAAGAATGAAGGATTAACGTCTCAATTCCGGGTAATCACGGCGAGGATCGCGAGTCGCCGATCGATGGCTGGTTGCGCAAAAGCCAATCGACTTTAACGAGAGTCCTCCGCTTTAATTAACGAGCGCGCCAGCTCGCGGTGATCGTGGCCAGGGACGCCGGGGGGAGGGGGAGAGAAAGAGAGAGAGAGAGAGAGAGACAGGATCAAGAGAGCGAGCCGATCCGCGTTCGCGGAAGCGGGAGAGCGACGGCGAGATGCAACCGGCGGTGCATCGGTTGATAAACACGTCAAACTGCGGGGTGCACGTGTTCGGAGCGTGCGTTACAAACCGGCGTACACGTGTAGAACGTTGCCAACCGCTTTATCTTACAAGCGTTCGACGCCTGCCAATGTAAACGCCTCCGTCGCCGCCGCTCTGCCGCCTCTTCTCGGCTTTTGTCCCGCGCCTATTTGCTCTCCCGCCGAAGAGTCTCCCCCTGGGAGGAGAGGGTCGCAACCGTCGGCCGGCGGGATCCATAACCGATCCCGCGAACACCGGGAGCACGGGGATTTCGGTGAAACTCTCGTGGCCCCCGCGCCACGCTCCACGGGCCTTCCTCGAGAAACCACCGCGCGGACGAAACTTTTGCGGTCTTTCCTGGACCGCGAGGCCGAGCCCAGCCTCGTCGAACACCGATATGCTTTTAGCGCGTGGCTCGCACCGATCGGCGCTTTCGACATCTCGAACGGCCGGGACCAGCGAGATCACGAGATACGGGAGCTGAAGATTTCCCAGGGGATCTTCGGAGAGTGTCCATGACAATTTCAAAACAACGAACAACACACTATCTATTTAACGTCCAATGAACATCCGCGAGATTAGAGATTATACAATGTTCTACGATAGAGTGTATATACTGTTTGTAAATAGAGGGTGGGAGAGACGGTGTTTCTCTAAGCTTTTGTCTGTCGAAACGCGATTCTTGTTCTCGGGCAGAGCGAACATTGCAACGAACGGATATTGTTAACGATTTTTATATACACTTATGCTTTGTTAGGTACTTGTTATCGTGGATCACCGAGGTAGTCATTAAAAGGCCAGTATTTTACTTTGCGGTTAAAGCGTTGTTGATCGTGTTTAGATATCCGACTTCGGACACGTGCAATTCTAGATCTGTTCTATTTAATTAATCCCCACTAACGCGTGGGCATAGTATATCCGGGGCGCTTCATTTGTAACGAAGCGGCTCGTTTAGGGAGTAGAGCGGGGACGAAAGTGTAAATATTAAATAAATAGGCAAGGTTTGCGCGAACGGGACCCGGGCCAGTAAGTACTTACTTGTACATAGCCACTAGGTGGTAGCGATTAATGGATCACACCGTTCGAAATAATTATTGGGATCCCCGAGGCGAATGAAAAAGAAGAAAGAAACTTTGCAGGGAAAGTTAAGCTTTCATAGTATCGGTTACCAATGCACAACCTTGCGATCCTTTAATTATTTCGAACGGCGCGCTTTGTGATTTTAAACGATTATGTAAATCGATCGATCGCGATGTTACGGATAGAAATATGTTACGATATAATTAATATAATTCTCGGCGTGCACGTTACTGAAACTATGCTTCAGACTGATATAACAATTATAAAGCCATGCTATTTCACAAGTAAAGTACAAATCCATCAATCCCTGGGCCCTTTACATGTAAATAGTCATTCACTCGAAAGATATCCAAAACTCACGTTTCGCTGGTGCTAGCGTCCTGGCTGGCCAAGGAATCGATGTCGATTGAACTCCAAGTGGACACTACTTAAAAATTGCGAGAACCTGTAAAATGCGTCGATGGTTGAATAATTGTAGAAGTAGGAATTTATTATAGTTACAGAAGCCACTCACTGCCACGTTAAATTAACGCGCGAAACTAGGGCAACCTTTGTCGACAATACAATTGTACAAAAAATACAACGATAATATTAACGACAAAATTGAAGAGTTGTTATAAAAGCATACGATTAAGTAGCAATTCGTCAAATATATTTTACTGAAAAGAACGACTTCCAATTTTGTTACACTTCGATCCATGTAATTACATACCCGATGAGCTTCGATCACGTCACAATGAACATTCAGTGACAATTGAAGAATAAAGATTTTACTTTTGATAAAAAGTCTCAATACTAACACGTGATTGCAATAATTTCTATGCGCGATCGGCTCTTCGTAAGCTGTCGCGAAGAGTACGCTAGTAAAAAACGCGGGAAAGTGTAACCTTAACTGACGAAACGTCGAGGAAGGATACATATGTATATATAAGGTATGTTAGAGAGAGAGAGAGAGAGAGAGAGAGAAAAGATGGCCGTGTCGTCCCGCGGGGTTTGCCCACGAATATCTATATTCACGGAGCATAAATACTCGGTTCCCGAGAGCGCACACGAGCAGGCAGACTTCGCGAGATATAGGTATCAACGGTTCACGCTCAAGTATCAATTACTCTATCTGAAACGTGCTTCTACTGTATCGCGAGCTCTGCATCCCGGACCGAGCGTAGTCTTCGTACATTACGAGGGAGAAAAATGCACTCGTTCGCCCACTGGACAGTGTACGAGACTTTTCGCAACATCCCCGCACGAGAACCGCAAATATTACGTGTAGCGAGCGAGCATAAGTCAACATTCAAAGTCCTTACGCAACTCGCTTACAAAAACGGCTTCTAACAAACACTTAATATCGCGAATAATTTGTAACGTAACACACCGCGTCAAGATACACTTCGGAAACTAACTAACAGGACCGCGGAACACGGACCGGGAGTTGTGAAAAATGGAACGCTCCAAATTGGTGCGTCACTTGGGACGTTTGCAAAGAATATTGAAAATGCGTTCGATATAACGTTTAAATGATAATTCAAAATCTCAACTATTTACTTACCTACCTCTTCATTCTAATCGAAGCGAGAAATTTCATTCTGTTTTATTCAAATCGATTACCTGTCGCGGTTCAGGAATTGTGTTTATTACTGTTACCGTTAGATGGTCAGTTGGACAGCGTGAACCAGTGGCGGGCAGTTGCTTCTGAATTATCGAAAACGTCGCATCGTGGGTATGTCTTTGGTTTCGAATTTTAATCGCGTTAAGGTTTAATTAGCACTAAGAATGTGTCGAACGCAGTGCCATTATCCATTGAGTTACGATAAAAGTGTATTTTGGCGGGAAATATTCTGAAAACAGGAGTATTGAATAAGATTGTCTGAGCCGGTGGATGGAGCCTGCAGTGGACCACGAGAAAATGGAGGAGAAAGGTATAAAACGAACATTCTATTTAAAAAGAAGTTGCTAAATAATTTGTCGAACCACTGTTCGTAAAGATTCCACTTGTTGGTTAACTAATTAGCATACGAAGGATGAATTGTCACATATTCTTAGGGCACGGCGAGATTGAAATGTTAGCCTGCAATAAATAGAACAGTCACGATGTTACTTATCGTATGTACTTACGTGCATCCGTGTCATCGGCGCGTTTGATGGTCTAATGCGTATTCAGTAGTTCGCATTTTTCCGTGGATTTTCACATTTCACGTTTACTTTCGAACGCGCCGCTGTAATACAGATTAGATTTCGAATGTATCCGTTCACATAGTAATTTAACGCGCGATTTAACGAGCTTCTTGGGAATCGGCCTGTGCACCGAAGCGTATCGGGCATTCGTTATGCGGGACACGAAAGATTGCTTGGCATGCTTTAATTCCGTCTAGTGCCAAAGTCCTTAATTGCAAGCTAATTTCGGTCGATTTCGATCGGCTACTTGTTAACGCGTGAAATTTATACACATACATTACAGTTTCGTTGCGCGATAGAAATTTGAACAGTTGGAAAAGTCTCATTCTTTATTTTCAGTACGAACAGTATACAAAATTACAGTTTTGTTCAATATACTCTGTGAGCAGTTAAAATTCATTCAGCTGCGAACCAAACAACAAATTCCACTCTCGCGCCTTAATCTATAATAATACATGTAAGGAGTGTACTCCTCAAGTTACATACATTTCTAATTTATGCTGCATTCGCAATGTTACATGACATTATTTTGAACCACATATATACAAGCTTATGCAATAAAAGATATTTGTGTACCGTTAATGAGCGGATTTGGAGATCGGATGGCTAGGAGTAAAAACTTCGTAATCTACTACTGAAAAGTGGTAGCCTCCCATGAGCACGGTGTTGGAGGCATGCTCGCCATCGTAGCTATGTGGAAGATTGCTATAACTCTCCGTATTCACATTGCAATTGTTAGAAATGAGTAAATCCGCTCCCGCCCCAAAAATTGGTCCAATGCTGCAACGGTATTAGAGAGTTAAAGTAGTTGTTCACAATTATCCGTAGACTTGGCAACGTAGCTAAACTTACTCCGGGTGATAGCAAATTGCAAATGGTTTCTTCACAATGTCGTACTTTGTCGGAGGTACATCTTGATTGTTCGTTAGGGTAAATAGGAAAGCTTTCTCTGAAAAGATGTAGTGCCCTTTAGCATTTGTTTTGCCCCATGGCGCATCGCTAAAACCACCACAGATTTCTCCTCGAGTTCCCTGAAACATCGTGTAGCATTGTTATTCAAAGACTTAGTCTCGTGCAATCGCGTTACATACCAGTGTAATTACGTATGTCGGACAAACTCCGTCGCAATGTCGATGAAATGATGTCGCTGAATAACCATGACTAGAGGCTCTGAAATTTATCAACGATTAGTACGTTACGTTAATTGTGATAATGATTTTTATCGATGCACATTCAACACACCGGTACACTAAACGCCAGCTCTGTTTCGGTGAGCCGTACCACTGATTCAAAAGTCGTTGGAAACCCATCTTGTCTCGGGATAAAATTTGCGAGCCGAGAAAAAAGAACGGGCTCACTCTTGGCTGTAATCGTTTGTCCTCCCAAATCTCTGCGTACTTATTTGGCAGCGCTGCATATCTGTACCTAAAACAAAACGTAGAAATCGAAAGCCTCCAAGAAAAACAATATTTCCGGGCAAACCATACCTTATGGATTTTGAGCCACTTGATCGATCTGGATTGAAAAATTCGTACCTCTCCAAGGACAGCTCTATGGGCACGGCTCCGGTCGGTTCTACTTCCTCCGCGAACACCTGGCTATCGATCAGCAGCAGGCGAACGTGATTTATCACTCCCGATAAATGCTGGCAAACCCTCGCTCGCTCCTCCTCTGTCCAGTGTTGGGTAGGCTGCGTCACCCCTGCCTAGGATCGTGGTCCGTACGGTTAAGCGTTCCTTAACTCGTAATTTTAAATTCCGATCCAAGAACCTAAGGACCCAAGGACCCGGTAATAATCGTATGCGATATAAGGTCTGAGACCTTGCACGACATACGCACGGTCAGAGCGCTAAGTCTTCTTCGAATTCAAGGGATTTAAAGTGCTCGGAAACGGAATAATATTTTCATGGGAAAGGAACCTGATATTTAGCCCAATTCAGTACTGCTCTCCAAACATCTTCTTCCTCCAGCCCTAGGTAGTCTGAAGATATAAGCTTCACCAATGCGTCCTTTGGAAGATTGCAAAATGCTGTAGTCTTTACTGTATCTACAGCATTTTCCCCAATGAAGGCGAAACATCTTTCTACGAAAGATGAACAAGCTCCTTTACCACCTGTGAGAGAAAAGTGGTATTAAATAATCGATTCTTATCGGTAGTAATTATATTCTCATTCTCTCAGGCAAATGTTTAACTTCTATGGGATCTAATTATTCATTCTTCGTTACATATTACCTAAATACATACTAATTTCATCTGGTAAATATGAAATTAAGGGTTTTACGTATAAGTATCAATAACACATGCATTATGGTTGAAAAATATTTATTAAACGTAAGTTGAGTTCACATTCGTTACAGTAACTGGTCAGTCATGTAATATTTACATGTAAAACAAATGGAATATATAGCAGTTTTCCATTGGATGAAATACAGGCTTCACAGGATGCAGTTACATTCAAATGTTCTAGACTTCTTACAAAGATTGTTTCAGTACAGTAATAATTTCGTCTTCCAGTAGGGAACGATATTGTCGTGCTAATACGACGCTGATGATATCAATTAAAATTTGTACTGATCAATTCGTCATTGTTCATTTTAACTATTCTAAATTAAACGTCACGTTTACAACGTCCAAGGTATTCACGATTTCTTCGTTGAGCGTTTTGACGTCCTCTTTTCATCTGTACAGTTCACAAACGTGATCTCCACGCGAGGTATAAAACAATTTGTTGCTCGTCCCAAAAATGTCCCCCCACGTTTCGGGCCCATAATTAATTCGCCCCTGGATTCGTATTTTGTATTAATGTTATGTTATCTCCTTTCAACATTATGCGTCCCAGCGCTTTCCTGTTCTTCGTTTTCAAATAGTACTCCTCTGCATCGTCCAGTACCAAGTTCATGTACTCGTCGAAACCAACGATGTGCCCCTCGATACGAAGGTTTATGTTCTCGAACAACCAAACTTGCACACGCGAACGGTTTTGCAGATATCGAAATATAAGGTTGATGGGTTGCACCATCACCTTCTGAACCTTCTGTGGCCCCTTGTACGACATGTTTTCAGTGGTTTTCAAAAATTAACACAGAACGCTTAATAAACGTGTGCTTTAGAAACGCCGGACGCCGGAAGATACGGCGTCGTAGTCGTACCAACAGTATTTTCTAGTTATTTTTACTATATCACTTCCTTGAAGCCGGATACGTTCGAAAATTTCAAGCACTCTCGAGTATTATTGCATAATTGAAAAATAAGCCAGAATGAGGGTTTATGCGAAATTGCTATCTGCAAGATTTCGTACAAAGAATTAAAAGCTTCCATAGGGACAAATGTTTGAGTGTTGGTAGTAGTGATTCTGTAAAATCTCTCTATACGTGCTGCCGCGGTGGCAACAGAAGGCAACTATGGTGGTTACGCGACGAAGAACATGGTCGATAAGTAACCATGTGACCGAAAATTTTTGAAATGTAAAATATAAAATATTATATTTTAGAATTTTCTTGTATCCATGAATAAAATAACAGAATAATTGAGACCGTTTAAATTTAGTATAATTAATAGAAGATAGTACAGCAATGATCAAAAAGCTATACAGTGCGAAAAAGAATAGACTTTACTATATTTTAAAATTGATAAAGGCTAAGGAACTCGCCAGGCGCTCACTGTTTCGTAATTTCTATTCTAAACGTTACATGCAATTCCCAAACAGTTCTAGTTGCACGCGTTCCGTTATTCGAGCGGTAGCAAATCGTCAAGTTTGTGAATTGGAATTCTTTGGTGCTTCAACTTTTAATAGGATGCCATGAATAACTTACCGGGAACTCGCTCTTGAGCCTCCAGTGCCGCAGTCAAAAGAGCACACGCGTTTCCGGGGCTGAGGGTGGCGGATACATGTTCTTCGCAACTTCTCCAAAGTTCCTCGACGCCGAGTTCTTGAGCCAGTCCCAGCATCTCGAAGATGCCACTGTCCTGTAGCATGATCTATAGAAAAGTTACGGTTGTATCTCGGTTGTGTCTTGTGGGTCAACGGGAAACTTTCTTATGTTGGGTGGAGGAAATATAAAGAGGTACACTCAAATGTTGTACAAAGCGACAAACTTGAGGGAACAATTGCACGGGCCTAAAATATCTACACATTCATCTTGCTGTATTCAAATTCTCCAAAGTTACCAAAAAGTATACTGTGCTTTTACCAAGGTTCGAAAGAGTTCTGGAATTTTTCAAAACGTTCTGTTTGAAACATGGACCGTGGAACATTTTTAAAAATATTCTCACATTATAAGTTCCCACGAGAACCGATAAAGTAAAAGTTCTTGAAAATAATAGTTCTAGTTGGAATGGAACTTAAAAAATATAAAAATAAAAATTTCTCTATAACAGGAACAGATATTTTGTTGCTCAATATTAAAAAAGGTCTCAATCGTTGTAAAAAATACTGAATGCTATTCAATGAATAGTACTCCAACAATAATAAATAATTATTACAGTTAAATTGATATTCTGAATGTGTTATTTATTTATAATATTTACCTACGTAGATATTATAAAATTTTTGTGTATTTTCGTTCATGTAAGTTATAAAAAAATGTTATTTACGTATTATTCTTGACAAGTTCTCTTTTCTGTTGAATACTTTTTATGAAACTATTAATTACTTATGTTACGATTTTCATACCTTTTATTAAATAAACACGAAGAATGTGATATTATATTGTTAAATGAAACTAGTACTTAATAGTTTAATACTTTTCTTTATCACATGAAATCTTTTTTAATAAATATTGTACTATAACTATTTCCATGGAACTTTAATTATATTTATAGATTCTAAAATATCTGTTCCATGAGAACACTTTCTAAAGAAGTTCCCAAATTCTTTCAAGAAAAATTCCACAGGAACAGGAGATATTTTCCTAAACAAAACATATAAGTTCTAACAGATTTTTTTTAACAAAAAAAAAAAGGAGTTCCAGAACTGTTTCGGTTCCTGGTTTTTACAATCTCACTATACATCTTCCACCAACAGAACTTTTCCCTAAAACCACCCTAAATCTTTTTTCTTCATCCGAGCACCTTATTTACCTTGCCCGTGTAAATGTAATGAATGAACTGCCGAAAGGTTTCTGGATGGGCGTGCGGCATACGCACCGGTGTTGGATTTCCCGGCGTACCGATCCTCTTCGCGGCCGTGAAGTTCTTGCACCTAAGAAACGAATCCGATGGTGTATCGATTCTTCGCGGCGATAATTGCCATGGCACGCGGGACGGGGGACAATGGAAGAAGAGCCACGCGGCTCTGAATCGCCCGAGAGTAAATGCAACGTGGCTGCGTGGCCCTTCTAACGAACACCCAGTCACCCACCACTTCGCCCTTTCGTCACCCCCGCGTCTACTACTTCTGGCAGTGTTTCTTGTTACAAAAGGGCTTAATTGACTTCGTCAGGAAGCTCCGTTGCCGCAAGAGTATTCGTAACGTGCGCGAGTCGGGGCTTTAGTTTTCGTTCCTCCAGAAATTAATGGCGACCATCGAAAAGTCGCCTCTCACCCCCGCGCCCTCTTTCCCCACGGCGAACCGACGGCACTCGTAGGGACGGATCATTTCTGACTGTTCGAGTTGAAAGCAGATCCCCCATGACCCATTGGGAGACCATTCGATCTCGGGCTCTTCCGCCGTGCCATTTCCTACCTCGCGCGGCACTAGATACACAAAAGGGAGGCTTTTAACATCGACAAGTCTAGAAACGAACGGTACACCCGTTTCTTTATGCTTGAATCGCTGGCGCACCTTCTCCTCGTATTTTCCTTCCACGTGCATTCACACGCTTCCCTGGGAAATATTCCGAACGGTGTTTCAGACCATTTTTAATAGCGAAAAATCGTGGATTGATATTTCGTCGTTCGAAGCCAGTTTACTTCTGTCGGTGCTCGAGAAATGAAGGAGCTTTGGAGGAGTAATTAAGAGAATCCTGCTCGAGCAAGGAGGTGCAGCGTCCATTTGCTCGAATAATGGAAATAGACACCAGGGAGTTACTCTTTATGGCAGGAGAAACAGACCAGCTCTTGAATACATGTTCCGTGCCCGCGGAGTGACTGGCGATACAACGGGCCCCAGTTTCTAATACCATTAACCTCGACGACGCGAAAAGATTTCGCGTGCTAGAAACGGAGAGGTTCGCGACGGGAGTCGCAAGGGGGCAAAGCGTGCCGGCGTTTCGTATCGAATCAAAAGAAAATCTGTCAAAGAGCGGGCGCAAATGGAAAAGGCGTGCACGGTGCGCTGCTTTGATATTATAACCGGCGCGTTAACAAACGCTCGGCTTCGTCGACAGGAGAGCGCGATAGTCGGGGAATCGTGGCCGACCCGCGAAACATGGTTGCCGTGTCGACAGAGGGAAACTAGTGCTCGAAAAAATTAAAAACACACGCACATGCAGGCGCAAATACGCACAGATGCGCGCCACCGCTGCGGCTCGACTTTCAACGGAACGAAAAAAAAAAACAAAACGAAGAAGAGAAAGAAAGGAACTCGACCTTTACGCCTTTACGTTTTTTTTACGCTTTCGGTTTGGAAGCGATATTCGGGCTGCGCGCAATATCAAAGCTAGGCTCTGCACATTTATTTCCATAAATTAGAGGGAAATCTTGCGATATAGCGGGTCTTCGACTTCACCCGCGATGCTAGTGCAACCCGCGCGACATAGAAGACAGAGCACAGCCTCGCCCGTTTGAAATTCGATTCCCAGAAAATCCTGGCAAAGATCGAGTAACGAGCATGTCGCGGAGCTGCCTCCAACATCCTCCGCCAACTGCCTGCGACGACGCGCACGTAGCCATGCAATTCTGGCGCGAGCCACGGCAATATTCGTGCACGAAACCACGCTAGAAACAGATGAGAAAAAGGAGTATTAAGAAGAGAAATAAAGGTACCGGATGCTTGGTCCTGATGGATGGCGCGCGGAACGAGGCGAACAAGGAATGGAGAAAAGGAGGAATGGGGCGGTGGAGGGTGACAGGGGGGGGTAGAAGAAGGAGGGCGCGGAGAGAAGCTTTTCCCTAATCACAGGCGAACACCGCGCAGCGGAATCAAAGAAAACCAAATATCAGCGAGTGACGCTGCGAGAAAAGAATAGGGCACCGCGCGTCTGGTGTGGCGACGAGGTGTCACGGGGGTGGTAGCGTAGGTTCACGAGAACGGGGCTGGTGGAGAGAGGACGTTAGAGGGGTAGATGGGGGCTAGTGGCGCCGGGGAAACGAGGGTCGTGGCTGGTTGGTTTCACGGCGGCAAGGGTTGAATGTCGCCGCGGGCTCCGCTACTAACGACCAAGCGTGCGATTATATAACGGCTCCGTCGATTTCCGTGCAAAAACCGCCTACGCTTCCGGCGCACGAGAGTCAAATTCGCGTCACACCTCCTCGTTTCCCGTGACGCTGGAACGCCCCCCTTCTCTCCACGCTCCATTATCGGATCGTTCCTCGATCGATCTCGACGTGTGGCGTTGTCGTCGGATGCATAATTACTGGGGAGCTTATGCGTCGACAATGGGCTTGCGGGATCTCTGTTTCCTGGGATTATTAGACCAAGGGGTTGCGAGGTTTCGCGCGCTCGAAACGTCCGAATTTCATTTCGCTACTAGCCCTCGGTATCGTCACGGAGGCGGACAGAAGCGACGGGTAACGAAGGGATCGCGTTAAAGTGCCATCGAACAGTCGACGCCGTCGCGTTTTTTTTTCCACTTCCTTTTCTTCCGTTTGTGAAGCATCCTCCTCGACTCCGTCGCATTTCGAAATGACAAGGATTCCGAGGGACCGTGGGGTGGGGAATCGCGACTCTTTGTCAGGATTTTCACCGGACTGGAGTGCGCCGCGTAGAGTTTTGAGTGCGGCCGCGTATTGTCCATTCGTTTCTCCTGCGGACGCCTGTCACGAGCATGCGTAACTTAATTCTCCGAGATCGGCGCCGACGGGGGACGGCGCGGCGGGGGAAAAAGGGACGATGACAAAAGGAGACGTTTCCCTTCCACGCCCCGATATCAAAAGGGATCGCGGAAATATCGTAATTGACTTTACAATTAGCATCGCCCTGTCCTGCCGGGATCTCGCTGCCTCGCTACTGATCCCTTCTGACGCGCCGCCGAGAACCTCTCCTTACAACAATTAGAATTCAGCCGGTGAAAACGCGGCGAGACGCGGCCGCCGCGGGTGAACCGTTGCGGAGAGCACTCCTCTCATTGTCCGACTAATTAGAACGTTCGATCGATTCATTTCGCCGTAACAATCCGAGCCCCTTAATTAAAATTCATCGCCAACTACGCGGAGCCGCTGCTCTTCCCGCCGAAAGAGAAGTTTGATGACCTAGCGATATTTCTGTCGTCCCTGTTCGCGCCACCAAGGGCTCTCCTTGTTCCCTGCCTCGATCGAACGGTGTTTCGCCGGTGGAACGCTTTCTCCTCTTCCCTTCGTGGAACGGCAACGAAACAGGCCGAATTATGCACAGGTCCGTCGGACGCCAGTGACTTCGAGAACTTAACGAAGTTATCATTCCCCTCTTCGCTGGGTTCGTTTGCGATTCCCGCGGTGGAAAGTTAGCCGCGCGGGGTTTTTTCTTCGCCCGCCAGTTCCGCGGCAGAGAGAAAAGTTCGTAACGCGGTTACCGCGGAGGGAGTTGCTACAGCCAGTAGACTCGCGATTGTCTCGTGCTCCCGTGAACCGAAGGTATTTTCGATGGCGAAGTTGCTTCGTTACGCTACGCGCGTCCCTATTTACATTGCAAAAACTGCGGCGAGGATAAGGGTCCGCGATATTCCACTCGGCTACGTTAATTCTCCATTTTCTGCAAGTGGCGAGACCCGTTGTCTCGCGGCGGCACGTCGTATTTATTTTTCGCGAAGTTGCGCGTCGGAAACACGCGACCGCCCGCACATTTCCCTCGTTTTATGCTAGAGTATCGCGTCGTTCGTCTCCGGCGCGATTTCCCGCGTGCTTTCGGATCGTTCCGAGACCTCCGAGGGGATTCGGCGCTGATCGATCGAAGGGGATGCGTCGACGAGCGGTTTTAATAAAAATTACGATTAACAGTTAATTCGGTCCCAGGACGGCATCGCGGCGGTTCGTTTAATAATATTTCCCGTTCGACTGGTTCTGTTCGCGTCGGAGTTGTTCGCGTCCTCGGGGACGGTGATAGATATCGGGAGGGAAAGAAAGTAATATAAATTGTCTCATTGTGGGCGCCGCGGGTGAACCGTCCTCTGAGCCCGCGGCTAAGTAAATTAATCTACCGATTCGATACGCTTAACGCAACGGCGAGTGGAGACAATTCGAACCGTGGAATACTGACCTCGCCTGCAGTATAATTCTGTGAGCGTACACTGGCGCCTCATCCCTTCCAAGCAGGAAGACAATGTCGGCTGTATCTTTGTCCTCTGAAAGCCGAGCCAGATCCTCCAGGAGTCTTGGCACACCGGCTAAACCAGCCTCGCCTGACACCCCCGCTGCACCTGGTGCTGCACCCACAGCGACGGCTCTGGTTCCCATGTTGTCTCGATCACGGATCAACAGCTGCATGGGGAACGCAACGACAAATTAATTAACGAAATGGGTGAACTGTATTCAGTAATGGTTCGTTAGTGTCGCGGTAAAAGGCTTTCAAGTATCTCGTTCGAGGAAGCTATTGAAAGAGGTTCAGCTCCAGAGGGTAGTTATTCAAACTCTTGCACCTTCGTGTTTCAGTAACTATAGGAGGTACGAAGCAGGGGGAGGCAAGGAACTACCCTCTGGTGGCATGGGTGTTGTTCCAAGACAAAATGGGGCCGCCACAGCTCAACAAAAGTAGCTTCGCTTCTTCTGAACAACAGTGTTCCGCGGCCGGAAAAATTTCTCCTTCTCCCTAGAGCCCGGAAAGGTAGCCTGATTTTGAGAATTTTTTATGCAAGTACATATTGTGAATGGAATACAAAATCTGTTTGAAGGCCTTTATTGTACATATCTTGAACACAATTTTTTTAAAATTTGTTTAATACAAATAAACTTCTAAACAAAATAAGCTTCTTCTGAAAAAGAGTGTTTTGCAACCGGAAAGATTTCTCCTTCAATTTTTGACATAGAACAAAAAACCAACAATTTTTTAGTTCTATATAAGATTATCTCGGGAAGTACATGAGGAAATTAAAAAATACTGTTTTTTGTGAGAATGGTGCGTGATTGACCAAAAAGTTTCAACAATTTCGAGGTTGTGATAGTTCCGTGTTTTGTTCAATCACGCACCATTCTACAAAAATCAGTGCTTTTTAATTTCCTCGTGTACTTCCCAAGATAATCTTATATAGAACTAAAAATTTTTGGTTTTTTGTTCCAGCAAGGAAGGAGAAATCTTTCCGGTCGCGGAACACTGTTTTTCAGAAGAAGCTTCTTTTGTTGAGCTGTGGCGCCGCCATGTTGTATTAAAAAAAAAAATTAAAAATTGTATTCATACTTCGCGGTATGTAAGATGAAGGCCTTCAAACAGATTTTGTATTCCATTCACAATACTCGCATAAAAAATTCTCAAAATCAGGTTACCTTTCCGGGGTCTACAGTGGCATTATGCCTTAAGAATTCTGTCCGAGACGCCCCCTGATTTATTTCCCTTTGGTGTGGTAAATATGTGTGCAAAATTTTGGCTCGAAAAAACCTTTGTAAACCCTGCCTCAAGAGACTCAAAGTTTTGAACGAAACTGCGCTCTTGCAAACAGCTGTTTTTTTAATATGCAACCCTGTATGTGTGCAAATGTGTGATGGAACTGGAATTGGAACTATTCGCTATTGATATCTTATCGATAACTTATTGGTACTTAACGATATATCGATAATATCGTTAAGGGGGAACCTAGTGTAACTAGCTGAAAATCGAGGCATTTTTCGGGAATTTTGTTTATAGAAAGTATTTACTCGATTTTTCTGAAATTTTCAGGATATTTTATTGTCAGATTAAGGTAGATAAAAAGAAAATTATTAAAAAGGAGCGGCAAATAACAGAGTTATACGGGCTTATGCCCAGTGCGTTGGCGACACAATTGTTCCGCGGCGGGCAACGTAGCGTCTACTGTATTCATCTAAAACCAAAATTCAACAATTTTTTTTTGTTTATGAATGCATACACAACTCGTATAAATTCATAACTTAAAATATGCAAAATTGAACAAATGGCAGCCTCTTGAAAAAAAGTTCACTTTTCCAACGAAATTTTGCCTTAAATGTGTAAAAAAAGTTATTTATTTAAACAATATCATTATACCAATAGCTAAGCTCTGTGAAGAAAATGTTCACAAATATCCGTGTACAAGATGAAGTCGATTGGTTGAATATTTTTGGAGTTACATTGCCCGCCAATTCTAAAACTGTCGTTTCGAGAACAACGCGTTTAAAGTTTTCTGGTAACCTGGTTCTTCGTAGCAAAACTGGCTATATCCGCTTTAATTTTCCGAATTTTGTTTTGCGGCTTTGGGACCATATTATCGCGATGTTCAACTATTGATTTATGCAAAAAAATATTCGATTTCTATTCCCCACTACACCAGGCTCTCCCCTTAAGATGTTGTTAAGTGGTGGAAGTTCGAAGGTGGTACAAGTTTTCCATTTCTCCAGTCTTTGGACTATGGCGGTAAAATATTTATGCATTCCTGGAACCTCTGTTCTAAGTGAACGATTATTTTCTAAAGGTGGACAAAAAAAAATAAAAAAAAATGTTTATAGTAGGTATATCGTAACTTTAAGCTTCTTGAGGCGGGGTTCAGAATAATTCGATTGTGGTGAAATTTTACATACATAGTACGCCAAAGGGAATAAAATTAGCGGGCGTCCCAACAGTTTATCTCACCTTCAATTTGAAGGTACACCGTTCCCAAGGAAAGGGGCAAGAGGCCCCCACACAAGGGGCTTTGTAAAAAGAATAGAAAACTAGATTTTATTCTAAATTCCTATAATCACCTAATGAATTATATTTAATTTACATTAAAAATATTTTTATCCATTCAACTCAGCTCCTCCCAAGATTAAATACTGAGTGCGTCACTGAGGATCTAGCACTAATACAGTTTTGGCTAAACAATGAAATCTCTTCAACGAAATCTTTCCTCTCACAATTTCGAAGTCACTAATTGAGGCACTTGATGGAAAAGGGGCACATAAGCCTATACACCCTTTCTCCTTAAATCGTTTAAATCGGCTCAGTTATATGTTATATATATAATATATCAAGGACATTTTACTTCTCTCGTGTTCAGATTAGCTAGATGCTGTTTTATTACGAAGCGTAATCGACACGCAGCTACCTACATAGTCGCTAAGCGGTCGCGTTACCGTGCCATCGCGCAATAGAGGATTTTGTGTAACCGAGGAAATATGAAAAGTGAGGCGAGTATCGAATCCGCAAGGAACAAAGCTAATTTAGGAAAGAAAAAATTGATTTGTAAGACAGTTAGCTGCAAAAAAATCGAAGAAACTAATACTTACATAAAACATTACATTTTTTGTTTAGTTTTGTCCTTCATTCTGTATTTTTTATTTAAGCAATGTATAAAAAATGCGTTACGAAGTAAGTAAACAAAATTATATTTAAATAACTAAACAAAGAAGCAATTTTGTTGCGAATTTACCACATTTCACCACCATATCATTTTCAAATCATGACTTCTGTTTTCAGAACGTTTGAAGGACGCGGCAACTGCATCCTTAAAGAATTGGGTTAATTGCATTACTTTTTATTAAGTTATACTATAATGAAAACTTTGAAATCAATTCTCTTGAAATGGCATTTTGGCGTATGTGCCCTTTTTCCAACAGATGCCTCAATATTGTAACATTTTCCCTAAACCACCGTACATAATGAAGTTTTAATGGTTTCTAATCATCGAACCACACCCGATCGCGGGATTATGCGCAACCGTTAATCCAAGCAATTCGCGATAATCCAAAATTAATGGGGGTTCCGCAAACAGGAATAAAGCCGTGACTGATGACAGCGAGGGTGAATAGCGCGGCGCGTGTCATCGTCTCCAACATTTTCTGCTTGCATCCGCGCGCGTCACCGCGGGCGGATGCACACGGCGCGAAAAAAAAAGCAAAACCGATTAACGTACAATCGGCGCTAATTGCGCGATTAATATTTGATTTGCACCGCGTCGCGACGCGGCCTTTCCCCTCCCTCTCTCTCTCTCTCTCTCTCTCTCTCTCTCTCTCGCTCTCGCGGGCACGCTGGTGCACACAGTCGGTCGATCGACGCAGAGATTTTGTGTCACGGCGGCTGGCTGATTCCCTTTTAATTAGTTCGGGTTTTGTAGTTTTCGAACGCGCCGATCGCGCCGCGTACACGCGGGGGAGAGATCGCGGCTGCCGGTCATTTGTCCTCCCTGAATCCCCTCGCCCCATCGCATCCAGCATTCCACGCGCCGTGATTCGATCAAAAACCCATCCGCCGGAGGTTTTGTTTACTCCCGGTTGAGCAAGTCGCGGCGTAAAACATTTATTAACGGCCGGACGTCGTGGCTGGCTCGGCTTGATTCACTCAGCCCTGGCGACTTGCCTCGCCTATCTTTCCCGAATCCTTCGTTCCACTCGCACCACCCGATATAAATCAACTTCTTAAGGAATCGATCTATAAACTCACACTGATCACTTCATATATCTGCAGTATTGAAATCTGAAATCGCTTAATTACTTTTTCGAACATGTATCTCGCGAAAATCACAGTAAATCCGGGCTGGAATGGCGCACCAACGATGACTACGGCTGATCGCGATGTTTGTTTTGCATGTGCGTGATCGATTGGTCCCCGTCGCGTTCAATATCGTCCTCGGGATAAATAAACACGCGCTCGGTTGTGCGAGTCGCGCGAGAATTCCGCAACGAACACACGTCGTCGGAATCAGTTGTTCGAAATTCGCGCTAGTGCAGATCCACGGCTCGATCGCGCCTGAACGAAGGAAGCTCACCTGAGGAACGCGAAATCGCCCAGCTCTAACGTTCGTAGTCGACGCCACCTCGCAGAGGAACGAGCCGTGAAAACGTTTCCGAGCAGTCGTCTAAGCGAGTCGGAGCGGCGAGGAGAAGCGTCGTTTCCGTGGCACACGTGGACGAGTATTATGTTGGCGCGCGAAACACCGCATTTTCAGCGTATCCACGGCGTCTTACTCTCCCACGGGGCGGGACATTGTTCCCTGAAAGTTGCTGGTTGTCCCTCGACGCACTGTCCCTCTGCCTGTGTCGGCGGCACACGTTGTTCTACAACGGAGACGCACTCCCGCGAGATCCACCGCGTGCACACGTAGCCGGAAAAACGCGGAGGAGAGCTGGGCCCCTTTTCGGCCGGAAGTTTCCAAGTTCACCGCGAGGTATTTCTCGAGCACGAGACGAGTTTTACGAGCGCTGGACCAGGCCTGGCTCTGTCCCACCGCCGCTTCGATCCTTCTCCTCTCGTTCTATCGCGTTCTATCCTCCTCTCAGGTGTGCCTCGACCTTTTTCCACCTATGCCACTTCCCCCCTTTCTTCTCGTTCTCCCGTGGCCAATGCTCCTGCAAGATCACTCCTCCTCCTCCCCCACCTCCTGCAGCCGTTGTTGCCAGATCCTCCTCTCTGGAGCACGCCGATCACACGATCAAAAAGGATACACGAGCCGTCTCATTCCAGCTAGCAACGGATCCTCGTCTACTCGCCTCTCGATCCACGCGATCTCTCCGAGTTTTTCGCCTTCCTCCTGGCCGGGCATACTCGCGTCGTTTATCCACATTCCACCCCTTTGTCCTCCTTAAAACGTACCAAAGCCAAGACCCTGCTAACTCGTCACGCTCCTGGACCCTCCTTGCACCTCTTGTTTTCGAGTCGACCTCCCCGCGATTTTGCTCGGTTGCGCGATATTGCCGCAATGCGGTGCTTCCCAGTTTTCCCCGGCAAAATCAGATCGCCCTTTTATTCGCGTTCCTGTGAGCGGAGCCTCTCGGCCCGCTCCTCCGCTCCGCGAATCCTCCGTGATTCCCGAAGTTTCCGGCGAGTCACGTCGGGATTCAGACTCTGCAGCTCGAGTTTCCGTCGCTGATTTCGTCGGATTGTACTTTCACTTCAACCTCACGCGTACACTGTAATTGTATTTGACTTGGTCGCGGAGTGTGATTGCGTTGCGTAGGTCACGTTTGGTCAGGGCCATTCTTCTCATTAGGCTTACTCCGGGATGAGTACCAATGGGATTTCCAGGGGCATTTAGAATTCGATCAATAATTAAACTTCGTATAGGGTTGCATCGGTGTCCACTTTCCAATCCCCGAACACAATTACCTCGGAATGCGGCTTGGGTCTGCGTGGAATTCGGGATGCCGATCCCCGCAGCCATTTTGGCAGGATACGCTCTAGCTTTCTCATTTAACTCGGCCTGAAGTACGGCAATGGTGGGAATGATTAATCGCGAATACAAATTAAGATTGCCCTTCGTAAAGTGTACTGATCCACGGTAAACTGTCGTTGATTTCTTCAGTCGCAGAGTAATCGATCGCTGGTAAGGCAGACAAGCTAACTCCGTTGGTGCAACGATATCGATCGTTGGTCTAACGATCGTGATATCGATTGAAGAGCAAACTCATCGGTATCGTAACTGTAGCAACGAATTCAAACTGAGTACTTCCCCTCCACAATTCGTACCACCCCGATTGCCGCAACTTCAGAAAAATTCCACAAGCTCGCCTCCTACGTTTCAACAGTCGTTTCCCAGCAAATGTTTCCAAACAGTGGCCACGGAAATTCGCCGTTACCTGAAATCGTACACAATTTTATATAATGTGGCACGCATTAAGCGTCAAGTGTCACTCGTGACCATGGGCCCCGCGAATTTCCAGCGACGGTAATATCAGCGCGCTCCTCTTTCTCTCTCTCCCTTCCTACTCCGCGCTGAAATGGAATCCCCGGCTGGCAGTAATAATCGGGGAAAGATCACTTAATGGCCCTTCAGGATAAGAGCCACCGCTATTCGCACCTCCGCGAATTTACTGCCAGCGCCCGGCAAAATTGCCGCATTATGCCGCTTAACGCCCTCGCGGAAATACACCGCGTCCCGAGAAACGGCGGAGAATAAGAAGCGGCGCGGGGGGGGGGGGGGAGGTGGACGACGACAAGGGGACGAGGCGGGGGAGCGAACGCGTGGCGAAAAGAGACGGGACAGCCGGGGAAAGAGAAAATTACACGGGATGTCCGCGTGATAGAGCGATGCGACGCGACGCCATAACACGGTGAAAGGTGTCGGAGAGTGCGAACAACTGGGGCCGAGGATCGCGCTGCATAATAGATGCGTCGGCCGCGCTTTGGCGCAAACAGGAACAAATTCCTCGGCGCACTCGTTGCAACAATTGAATCGGTAATCAAGCCGGTCCCGATAATCGAATCAGCCCGGGTACACGCGTAATTGAAATTTCGCAGCCGACCACTGCAAATATCGCCCTGCCAGCCGGCCGACCCCCCACGCGAAATTGCCTTCGCGAGTTTTCATCAGCTCATCGAAAATGCTGCCCCGACCCGAACGGCAATCTTACAAATTGTCGGTGCCAAAAAAAAGAGAGGAAAAAAAAATCAGAGGGATGATCCATAGCGACGTCGATGGCACGGGGTGTGCACCGTTCCACGGTATAATTCCGCGGGACGCGTCCGCCGCGTGAAATCGTATTTCCAGGCCGTGGAAAAATCCTCTGCGCGATGGCAGGAGCTGGAGGATGTCAAAAACAGACATGGCGGAGCGCGACGGGGATGGAAATCGCGTAACAGTTGGCTGTTCCGATGTTGCGACGACGGATTTTCGAGGCGTGGAGATCAGTCGAGGCAGTTTTCATTTATAAGTGTATGGTTGCAGTGATCCTGGCATTGTCAGTTGTTGGTAGCGCTGTGGATGGCGTGTCCTTTTATGCAAAATAGCTGGTCGGTACGTCCGAATACGTTTTTGTTTCCTGGCAGCCTCCAGGGAATATAGAGACACCCTCTGTTCGCACAGGGAGCATAGTTAGTGGCATTTTACTTTTCCGCCAAGAATCCACCCTCTCGGCGATAATGACCTACCCGGCAACGCGTACGACGAACAGAAAAGAAGACGAGAATTAATTATCGCAGAACAAAATGGGCACTTAATTAACGCGGCTGACCGGATCAGATGTTCTTAATCGCGGAGCGGCGTGACAGGCAAGCGAGTTTCCTTGCAGCGCACCTCATTTCGCGAACCGTGAATAAAGGACCTCGGAGAAGACACGCCGTCGCCGCTCCGCGCCCCCCCCCGTTTCGCGTAAATTGACCCTGACGAAGGAAAGCATCTCTGCAAACTACTTTCATTCCGTCCCTTTTGTGTCCCTCCGCGGCGCGGCTTCGCCTGAAAAGACCCCGCGCGATCTATGGAAAGTGCACGGTCGGCGAGTCGCAAGTAAATTGACGCGCGACTAAATATCAATTGTACACAGTAATTATTAGCAACGCCATTGTGACCGAGCGGAGTCGGCCTTTAATAATCGATCCGTCGAGGGAAAGCGCGTATCCCATCCGGCTGCGATGCCGTCGGATAATGTCGACGGTCAGACGGTTCGACGGTTTCTTGGAACATGGAAATCGGGTTTAATTACAGGGAGACTGTGGGTCTGAAAGGCGAGCGTCTTTTATAATATTGCGAGGCATCTGTTACGCAAGGGTCCAAAGGGAGAGAATGAAAGGAGGAACTTGTTCTTTCGGGAAACGAGACTCGCCCACTTTCGCCTTGATCTCTAATTCATTTAGAGAGGGGCAAAGAACGTTGCGGCATCGACACGCGATAAAAGGCGGCGCACGGGAGATTGCAATCTCTATTTCACCGGGTGAATCGCGGAAGCACGGCCAAGGTTTTTTTTCAAGCAGTTAGACGTGCAGTCGAACGGGGGTGGCCGGCGCATCCTATTCACCTTGTGCCGCTCGCGAGGCGGCATCCATTCCTCCCCGGCAGTTTTCGCGTGGTGTAAACACAAAACTCGCATCACGGAAGAGAGATGGGGAAGGCGGTGCTGCGGGCCTTCCTTCTTTCCCGTCGGCGTCGTGTACACACCTCTAGCCTACCTTACGGAACGTGGACCGAGGGTATCTCTTTTTTTCTCTCTCTCTCTCCTTCCTTTTTCTAAAGACACGCGACACAGGGAATGCGTAATACGCGGAACAATGCTCGACACGCTTTCCTGCAACTCCACTCGCATTCACGGCATCCGCCCGCCCCATTATCTTTTCAGAAACGTCCACTTTGTGCCGTTTTCACGGGGGCCGGCCGCGCGTCCCGCCGTCAGGAAGCAGCTTAATTCACCCCCTTCGGGCGGGACGTACGAGTGATCGCGTTACCCGGCGCGGATACAGACGTTCTCGAGCGGATATTCGACGGGCCCTGGCAACCGCGCGGCCAGCGGCCGCTGGAAATTTATCAGGCCGCGTAAATCAGCCGGCGCAACGCGAGCATTTAACGCGCCGCGCCGAATTTATGCACACCGGTATCCGGGACGGGCAATTTATATCGAGTCGATTCGAAATAAAGCGATCGCTCGTAAATTCATTATAAACCGGGCCGCTATGTATTCATTTCGTCGGGGCGTATCATTCTAGCGGAAAGCGCGGGGAAAAATGGTATCACTTTTACGGTGGATACGGAGTTTTATTTAATTAGCGAGCGGACCCGGCCAGCCGCGTAAAATCGAACGCTGGAAGGATTTCGCACGGATAATGCGTGACGGATAAAAACGATGATTAATAATTTGCTCGCTGCCGACGTCGAAATTTGTATTGGGCCTTCGAACAATTTGACGGAACAGTTGGTCGGATAATTGTATTATCGGCACAATCGCTCGTGGAATATTTTGCTCTCGAGCCCTTTGTCCTTTGCCGTGAATTTACTATGATTGAGTAGTAAAAGTTTGAATATGGGACGGCAAGTGGTCACGAATGGCGGACAGAATTGGAAAGTGAACTAAAGAAAATGTTGTTCGAGAGGCATCCACCGTGAGCGTAGACACGTCTAGCGTGACATTTCAACGCGGCGTTTCCACCCCTCTGGGGCCCCGCTAGTTAATGAAGGACTTAACAGAGACGTAAACGGGAAATTCAACGTGGGGACGAGAACGGGGACGCGTATCAACGTAGGTTTCCGTTTTTGCGCGGAACAGTCATGTCCATGGACAGCCGCGCGCAGTATCTGTAGGACCTATCCCATGGCGAGCCTGTGCAAAAGCCTCCGCTGTGACGGCGCGTAGACGCGTGTGCGTGGTCCCTCCATTCTCCTTCGTACCCCATTATGCTCCCATGAATGGAGTCCGCGTTTGAGTAGGAGATTCGAATCGGCGCCCCGACCATCGTCGACACTTCGCCTCTGTTCGAACTGTCAATGGAGAGACAGAGAAGGACAGGGAAACAGAGGGCGAGAGCGGTATTGGCGCGGCGAGGCACGGGGAACGGGGGACGTTTCACGACAATGGCAAACTCGCGCCACGTAGACGAGCCACTGGCTCCGTGTTTTTTCTCCTCGTCACCGGCCGGTTGTCAGTTTCCCGGCTCGTGACACGTACTCGAGAGAAAAAGGATATTGATGGCCGCGATGGAATAACGGCCCCAAGCGGAGGATTTTAAAGCCACCGCGGTGGGAGAAAAGCGAGAGAAGCTTTGGACCAGCGCGCGACGCGTTTACCACGAGCGCCGATCTTCCCCGGTTCCGCCATCTTTCCATCGATCCCGCTGCGGGGGAAAATTGTTGCCGTGCCAGTGACACGGGCAAGTGCAGCTCCGTCCACCGCGGAAGAATTCGTCGCGGCCTGCCGAGCGGGAGGATTAGAACGTCGGGGCGAATCGGGCGACAAATGACTCGTTTGCTCGCACTGGCAGCAATTGGATTTTTCTCGAGTTCCTGCTCGAACCCCCGACGCTTCGATCGCACCCTGTCCGTGGCTAAAGTGACTCTTATTGCTTTCTTTTAATTTGCGACTGCTCACACGTGCGCCAGAGCGTCCCCCACGCTGTCATCCAGCGTCGCGAGCGGTAGCGCATCCCGCGGCCGATTCGATTGTCGGCTAATGTGATCAGGGCGGAGGGAAGATCGAAACGCCCGTGGATCGGGCGCAACTGGCCGCCCCGTACTACGGGATCGTCGTTCTCGAATCGTCGGAACGTATAACGACCATTCGTGAACGGTAACGAAGAGCAAGTTCACCACCCGCGGCGACCAATTACCCGATGGGAGAGGGAGCGAAGAATTTCGGAGGGGGCTCCCCTCTCTGTCGCGCCACGCATTGTGTCTAGAAGATCGTTATTTCTTGTCGATTTCGAACGTACTTATGCGAGCACGCTGAATGCCGGCACAATTAAGATCCCCGACGGAGGTAATGGGAACGTTTATTCTCTCCTTAATACTTCAATATTCTTCGAGAGCCAAACCCAGCGGTCGTTACTGACTTCGTTCCTCCGCGCCGCCGGTTCCTGGGATCCTTTTTCCCTATACATAAGTATACGTTGCTTTCTTTATCGCTGCAGATGCCGGGGAAGTTTATCTCGTAACAGTATTCGCTTGAATTCAGATTAAAAGGAGAACTCCCTTTCGAAGGGAATTTTAATTCTCGCCCGACGTGTGTGCGATGGGACACTGCATAATTCGTCTCGATGGGAGGGAAACGATCTGGATCGCCAGTTTTTCGATCGCGCAAAGGCGGAGGCACCTCCGCGCAATTTCCACTAGCATTTTCCCCGGCGACTCGTGCCCCGATCCAACCGGTAAAACCACTAATGCCCAGTTCCATTATAATGTCACATTCGATTTGGCATATCCGCGGCGGTGTTCGGCGCTCGACGAGCACCCTCTCCCATGGGTCGGAGCGCGCAGGGGGCGCGTAGACACGGAGCCAAAGCCAGCATCGTTCGAATTTCACCGATGCAATTTCAAGACCATGCCCGTCGCTGCTCTCATTCATATTCATCGCGTCAAAGCTGGCCGCGGCTGTCGCGCGTATTTACGCTCCGTTGCCGGAGGGAACGATGCCGCGGTGCAAGGCTTCGATCATCTTTGCGCCAGGCGCATCGATCAAGGGCCGACGTTATCGCGTCAACTCTGGTCGAAGAGTGAACCGACCTGCCCTACCCCGATCGCGTCGCTCCGTTAAAGAGCGCCCCGCAAATCGCTGCATTTAATAAACTGATTAAAACGTGTCCGACACAGCTCCGCTGCGACGGGTTCCCGCGCGAAAGTAGGCATTCAGCCGTGTGGCATTGTACGTGCACACGCGTCTCTGCACGTGTGCGCCGGGGACCAATGAAACGTTTCACGTCTGACGCCTCCTCGATCGAGGGGATCCCCCGTGTTGCCCCAAGGCAATGCTCCCGATTGGATCCCACATCTACCACTATTCCCGACCGCAGATAGCAATACTGGCCGTGTACGTGTAGACGCGCACCGATGTCAGCGCACTCGACAATGCCAGGTATTTAGCCAGCCGACCGTTAATACGAGTTCGCGTCGCTGGCTGGCTGACTGGATCAGTTCGGTAATTATCTCCCGGTTTAACTTTCTCACCTCTGCCGCCAGCTGCAGAAGAAACGGATTTATTGGCGGGGAGGAAACGCCGTTGGAATAGATTTTTCAAATCGGGGATTTTCTATCTTGCCTCCAGGGAGCTGTATAATGTTTAATTGTTAGCCGACACGAGTTTATTTCTCAATTTCTTTGAATACTTTGTTCAATTCAATCCTTGGTCGATCGCGTTATACTTTCTGACTGTAACGCTTCTCCCTCTCCCTACCCCCGAATGCGTTTTCAATATCGAGAAGCTCGACGACAGTCGGCGATCTGCAGGCGCAATTAAGGATTTAAATGCGCGGTGTTCTGGATGAAATCCGTGACCGTCTTTGGTCGCTGCCCCGGGTCTTTGAGCGGAGGACTTCGCCCCTCTGTGAAGTCGTCCTGACAAAAGCCCATTTCCATATTCTCGGTGCGCCGTGCCTGTGACCCGAGCGCTGATTGGGCCGCGGTAATTAACAGTGGTAATTATTGAGGACGAAAGGAAAGAGGGGATCGGTTGTTAGCTGAAGGATACTGCGTAAGAATCGTCGCAGCGGAGACACTTCGGTATCGAGGCTCCTTGCAAATGAATGCCACTCGACCGCGAATCGATTAATCCTATCGGAGTCGGTTTCATCGGGGCAAGATCCGTTTTACAAACTGCGCCTTGCGGAATGCCGCGGCTTATTGCCTCTCCCTCGTCGCGGCGCGCAAACGGTCGAACCGAGCCGAGGGAGTGGGGCCGCGTGTTCGCGAATCTGCAATTCCTTTCGCGTCGAACGGCGCGATTTGCAAGCCCTTTTGCTAGAGAGCGAGCTCCGCCGCGACTCTTCCGTTAACTCGATGCCAGGCTCAAACGATCCGCCCCCGTCCTTTCGGGGCGATCGTCGATCTTTCATCGACCGGCGCCACGGACGTCGCAGGCGTTTGCGCGAAGGCGAATCGCGGGGCTCAGTTGCGGCAGCGCGGCTTCAATGCCAGCGCATCCCATTTCGGCGGGGAACATTAACGCGAAATGAGCAAAGGCAATTCGGGAAAGAGCGGCTCAAAGGGAAATAAAGGTGGCGTCGCGCTTTACAGCCGGGCGAAAGGTGGAGGAATAGACAAGGTTGGGAAAGCGACGGCAAAGCGGATAGCGAGAGGAACGAGGGGCGGCAGGACAGAGCAGAAACACGCGAGAGGAGGATCGAGGGGGGGGGGGGGTGAGCGGATAGGACGGGGAAGAAAGCGAAAAGAGGTAGGTATTTGGATAGCGATGCTCCTGTCGTAAAACGCTGAGAGAAGTGAGAAACGAGAACGTCAAAGCCTGCCACGCATCCTTTAATCCCTTAATCCACCGTTGCCCTGCGAGAATTCTCTCTTCGACACCGGAACTGTGAATTTTCAAGACGGAGGGGAGGGCAGAAGGAGAGGGACATTTTACGGTTCAGACTTTTCAGGCCTGCGATGCGGGAATTACCGACACGCTGTTTGAAATTAAAGCAAGGGCGCAAAGGGTTGCGCGCTTATACCTACACACCTGCCCCCGACAGAGAGAAGAAAACGGTATAGACCGGCGTAAAAGTTCCTCAAGATATGCACGTGCCGCGCGGCGATGGAAATCTTTTCGTGCGCCGCTACACGATCCTCCTCGGCAAAGGGCGAAACGAATTTAACGTCGCGCTGTTTCCTTATTTGTCCGTAACTCGTCCCCGCTTTGAGTTACATCCACCTCCGCCGACCCTGCCTCTGTTTCCCTCCCCGTTTCCCGGACTATATTGCATCCGCGGACTCGATATGAAAGACGAAATCTCCGAGGGCTTTTCTGACACACTCTGCAAATAAAGCCGGTATTATGTTACTCGGGGCATATGAGTCGCGCGCGATCGAGGGACGATTGCAATATAGGTGATCTTTGGCCCCGCTCCGAGCTCCCCGTCCCGCTTTATGTATATCAAGCCAGGGCGCGCAGGACACCGATCTCCAGCCCCGATCTCAAGGGGCGGCTGCGTCTCGCGAAGTCTCGATAATGAAAAACAAAACGCTATTATCCACCTGACGATGGCAGCCCCGGGACTTCAAAGAAAATACCCCTCGAGCCTGAAGAAGCATCAGAGGAGAACGACTTGAAGATAGTCGCTTCCGGCGCGTTGCCGGGCGCGCTAACTTTTTTTTCCTCGAGCCTCCCCGTATTTTCATAATCGATTTCGCATCGGAGGGCTGCACGGCGAAAAGGCGGGCGAAACGAGGGACAATCGGGGGGGAGGCGCGCGACGGATCGATGGTGCCTGGCTTTTATGTCCGGTTTTAAGGGATGGTAGGAAAAGTTTCCCTGGACGACGCCGCGGAGCCACTAACTCACTGCGATCCCGGCGAACGGTCAACGGGCGGGTTGCATTGAATCGGGGCAAACAAGTGAAACGGTCCTTCGAGCTGTTCCGTAGAGTGGACGAGCTTTGGTCAACGTCCCCGTCGGGTGCCTCCCTTGTTCTTTGTATCGTTTCGAATGCGACACGACAGGCCCGAGGAGGCGCCTATTGGGAGATATTCAATCCCCGATGCTAGCGGTTAATTTATGTCGATGCCGAAATAATGCACGCTCGTCGGGGCACGAACGGGCGCGATGGGAAAAATACGCATGACCACCGTGTTATTTCCACAGTTCGGGGATGGCGGGGCGTTTGCCGACGGGCGACGTGATGAATTAGCTGCATCAATTACGGTATTCCACGGCTACATTCATCCCCGGTTTGGTTATCGCGCGCGCAGACAGCCGGAAGCGAATTGCAGGGCTCTCGCGTGCATGCACTGGTTCGACAGCAGATCGCAGAAAAAAGTCGACGAAAGGCAGCGTATTCGCTTTGGCTGTCGCGCGTACATTCGAAGGCGAGCGCGATAAATACGAGGGCACAGTAGTCAGGACGGTATCCGTGAATGCGGCACCGCCGAGGAAGACCGTTGAGCGGGGGAGGGGGTCGGGCATGGTTCTTTTTAGTAATTAAAAATTACGCGCCGCGGCCTGTGTGCGTCAAAGCGCGCGGCTTCGTTAATATATTCAGAGGCCGGGTGCCTTTGGCCTTGCAAAAAGACGCGACAAAGTTCGTGCCTATTTCCCTCGCTCCCCGCGCCGCCGCCGCCCCGCTCCCCCTTCATTCATACCCTTTCTCTTCCTTTCGGTCTTTCTTCCTTTCGCCCGCCAGAGGAACAGCCCCCGCGACGATAATCTTTCCTGATTTTCCGCCAGGAATTCTAATTTCTGCCCCGACGGAGGGCGGGCACGCCTGGCGACGCGGAAATCGCTTTCATCGCGGCGATAATGTCTCCCAGCTACGTCGAATCGACGGACCTAAATAGGGCTGAGTGATTCTCTCTCTGAGCGAATTATCGGGACGGATGGCAGGGGGCCCTGGCGTTTATTCGAATTCCTTCTAGGAGGCTTCGCTCTCCGCTCGATTCATTATGGAAATTATAGGGTAGGACGCCAGGTGTATCGCGCTGGAATTAATGCCTTATGAAATTGTTCCGAGCATGGCACACGGAGCTTGTTTGCAGGCGACAAACTCACGAGACCACCGTGGTATATATACTGGGACCAGACGGTGTATCTTTGCAACGTGTTTTATCAACATGGAAAAGAAACGGAGCAGTGAGAATCGGACATGTGTTTCACGGTTTCCGGTTACTACCCATCGTCTAAGGTTTCGTGTCGACTGGGCGCTCTTTTTTCGAAAATCCTCTCGGGTAGACTTTCGGGCACCCCTTGTGACTGCGGCCGAGAGTTTGTTTTTTCCCAACGATATACAAGTGTACACAGTGGAGTGCCTGGTTTCAGCTACGCCCTCGCCAGCCACGTTACAAATTACCAATTACAGTGCACTTTATATAAAAGTCTGTCGACGTTTTCTCGCTCGTTGAAATTTCTTTAAATTCACGATGATTTTAGGATAGCTGTAGTTGTTCTGAAAAATGCATGGATTTTTCAATTTGCAGTCATACCGCGATGTGCACGAGAACGGAGGGAGTTTATTTCGCCATTTCACTTTTCTGTTGCATTATTGATAGTTTTAATTTAACCGAGTCTGCAGAATCAGATACAGATTGAATAGTGATTCAATTTCCACGGAGATTTCCATTGCAGTTGCTCGCAACTGCTTTGAGTTTAATTCGCAGTCTAAAAACGTATTCAGGGATCGCCTTTATTCACAGGTCTGTCACGGGAACTCGGCTGGAATAACAAACAGTCCGGAGAAGTCGATCCAGGAACGCGGATTATTTTCCGGCGTCGTCATAAAGCTGTCAGGAACATCGTCCGGCGTTCGTCACCTGCAACCGTGAATACGTGAGCCAATACGTCATGCTTTATTCCATTCGTATAAACTTTACGGAAATGAGCCGTAAACGAGAGTGGCGACACGCGTACCATGCGAACGTTAAGCATACTTCGTTTGGAAACGCGGAGAAACCTTCAACGCGTCGATACTAAAAGCGTTGTCACAGTTTTTATCCCTTTACTCGTTACAAACAAACTCGCGGAGCACACGTGAAATTAAAGCAATAACTCGAGAGTGGAAATATTTTTGGTTAAGTTAATCTGCGGATTCGCAATTAAATATTTGCGTCCACGTTCGAAATATCATTAGCGACATGTTGTATGACAGTGGAATAAGGAAATTCGATAAACAATTATACATGGCCCATTTCCGTAAAATTACTCGGCGATTCGGCTAAATATCGCGATTTCCAGCTCGAGGTACTTCCACACAAGTACAGTGTGCGGTGTACGCTAATAGGTTTCGGGTAATTTACTAAAATACTGCACCTTTGAAGTTCGATTTCATTGACGGTTCGATGGTTGTGCAAAGGCTGACTAAATAGAATTTTGCATAGAGAGGCTATTTCTGCTTTGCAAGCCAGCTTAGGGCCATTTTTTCGGTCTGAGCTATGAACTTTAAAACCTGCATAGGGCTGTGTATCTACAACGCGTGCACGTGTCATTAGGGATTAGCTTTTACACTGTAGTTTCCTCTTGTAGGCAGCTCTGTCTGTTCTTCCATGGATTCAAAGCGTCCATACCGCCGTGATAGTTTACCTTTTCCATCAGCCATCAGCTTTTTTATCAGTTGAATAATTGGCAGTAACCTTTCGTTATCGACGCGCACCACTCGTGCATTTCGTTTTGTTGCGCGCGAAAAAAGGACGAGGGAAAAATTTATCCACCGTTTTCGGGCCCTCCCCCGTCTCTCCTACCCCTCGTTTAAAAACCCGCGCGACGATAAATCGCAACTGATGAAATTCGTTGCGCATTTTTGCGGCGGATTCAATCGGTGGCACAATTTTATTCGAAAATTACGCATCGCTGAAAAACCGGCTGCCCGAAAATACGAGGTTCGCTATGGTTCCGGCGGCCCTTTCGACAACCATGTACATTCGATAGCGGGCGCTATATGATTCGCCGGGCTGGAAAGGGCGCGCATTTTTCCCATCGCGTTGATTCCCTCTCATCGAGCCACCGGTTTCGCCTCTTTTTATTTTCTCGAAATCATTCGCGATATATCGAACGTACAGTCGTCGATACGGGAGCGCATTGATTGCTGGAACCGAGCGGCATCCTCGCTCGGTGGAAAAAATCCAATAATTATTCGGCCCGCTACTAGATACGCGGGAAAAAGAACTAAAAGGATTTAGTAGCTCGTGCAATCTAATAGTATACAATTTATATAAACGTAGCTGTTTCGTAACGACGTGCGAAAGGTCCGGGGATAACGGTTGTTTAATTGAAGGAGATCCATTAGGGGTGAACGGTCGGGGGGGCAAAACGCGAATCAGGCTAGCGGGGCACAGCAGTCGAACAGGAAAGTCGATGGCGAAACCGCCATTACGTAGACGGGAATCGAATTTTCCTCAATTATTCGGCCCTCTACGTCAGTTCGCGCAGACTTCTGATCGATTTTAATTGGCCGCCTAGCGTGGATTTGCCCCTCGATCGCCCCGAAATAATTGAGCTCGGAGGCAAGGTGACGGCTAAGATCGTTCCTTCGTGGATACAATATCGTTATCCTTCCCGTGGGATTAATCGATCCCGTCGAATGTTGCATTCCGTGTTATCGACTCTCGCGCCGTTAATACCTGGTCGAACCTAACCCGCCGCGTACCCTACATTAGCGTCGATCTACCGAAAATTTTCCGGACTAATGAAATCCCTCGCTCGGCTGGCTCGCATCATAAGCTTCGTATTTATAGTAACCTACATCCTGTGGGGAAGTCTGTTTAGCGAAACTGGTGAACGCAATTAACGATGTCACAGTGAAGTGGAGTTTAAAGTGGCGTCTTTGAGAGAGGCTGCAGGGGATATTAGAGTCAGGTGAAATCAGGTCCCTCGTACTGCGTCGTTTTACTTTCGTTCTTCGAGTCAGACCATAGCCCTGTCTATTCCACTGAAGAACTGTGACGGTCTCTTTCATCCAATACTCCAATCCACCCAGGGATCTCTTCGCCACGTCTGCGGTCTTAGGGATAAACTATATTCCTCAAGATCCCTAAGCAAAGGGTCGGTATTATCTCTCTTCTTACGCGAACACGAGCAAAAGTGGAAATGCTTTCCTTGTACAGTGAGTCACAACTCAAGCCACGGGTCTCAACGAGCAGTTTAAGAAACATCCCCTTTTAGGGATGGGGCGTAGGGATCTTCTCAGAATTCTCTGTTGCTGGTTTCACCACTTCGGAACATTCGAAATGCTTGCACGGTGTAATTCGCGCATTAATCGGTAATCACGAGCGGACGAGTGTAACGCAACTCTCGATCGGACTGATCAGTTGTATACACCGATGATCCCAGGCTGATTCCCGGCCGTGTCTCGCGGCGGGGCGATTAATTGCCCGTGTCGCGATTTTTAAGCGAGCGCCAATTTCCGCGGACAAGAGTCGCAGGAGCCCGGTGTGCCGACCCCTCGACTGCGATCGTTATATAATGTTTCGCCTTAATTGCGGATTCGACCCCCGGCGGTCCGTACGCCGGCTGGCCGGGCCTGCAGCTCCCGCGCGATACACTTTTAATTGCGTCCAGATTTGCAATTCAGATTTCCTAGGCGCAGGCCGACGTCTGACTCCTGCATATATCCGAAATTCGAAATTCGCTCTCGAGTGCTGACGGAAGACAAAATACCCTCCGCGCATCCGGCGCCGGTGGGGGAGCATCCGTCGATCACCAGGCCCTCCCCTCGTGTCGCGAAAAACGCGCCTGCAGGCTACAAAATGTCTACGGTTTAAAATGGCGCGAGGGTCGAATTGTCGCGATAACGATGCGGTGGCGCGAGGTCGTCTCGAAATTAACCGAGGGGTGCGCACTGTTTCGCATCGACGATTGCGTGTCGTACATCTGGACGTATACTCCTGACGTGGACAGTAAAAGTCATCGGGATAAAGGTACATCGTAGGTACATCGTGGAAAGCAGTTTTCCTTTCTGGCGATGAAAGATTTCCAGTAGCTGTGCCTCGTCTCTGCCAAGTGCTAGACATCCTCCGAACTGCTTAAATATAGTATAATTGCTGTAGAGGGATTCGAACGTACACCGTCGGATGCCAACACTAGCAGACAATAACGGCCCCTTGCACGGCCAGCCGACGGATAGGGTAACAACCCTCGTTTTGTTCGACTAGAAAAATCCTGGCACGGTTAGCTATGCTCAATCGAAGCTTAAAAGATCCACGAGTGTACGCGCGGTGGCAATAAATACCGGCTCGAATAGCCTCGCCGTGGACCCGCGTGTTTTACGAGTGATTCCAGCGAATTTGAAGCAAGAAATTGTAGTTGCCCAGGGCTGTATGTACAAGGGAGAGGGTGGGGGTGGTTGGGAGAATGGGGTGAGACGCGGAGTGGGAAAGATTTAGAAGCAGGGGTGGAGGTTTCATGGTGTCATGGCAACACCCGTCGCGATAGAGAACGCCTTTGGCCCCCTTTTGCACTGCCAACACACTGTCGGGAGGAATGAGAACGTATCGCGGCGTTGGCGGAGCACCGTACGAGGTTAACGTCGGCTCCTTCAAAAGGAGAATCGCCGATCGATCCCCCACCCCCGCTGCCACCGTGTGTGCTAGCTACTCGTGCACGGTCATCTTATCAGAGGAACGGTAGCATCTGCCGAGCATATTGGAAAACCGATAAGCGGCACAGAAAGAAATTATATACTGGCTATAGAATGCGCGATTTCCTTTTAAAAGGCAGATAGATTGATAGGTCGATTTAATCGTTTGCGGTGACATCCCTCGAGGAAATGAGGCACAACAGTATCTACCTATAGGTATATACCCACTAAAAGCGCAGCGTGCACAGTGATAGAAGTATTTAACAAATTAACTTGACTAAAAATAATAATCTTTAGGAAAATATTTATGTTAGTACTCAAGTTTGGGGTTAAGGATGGCCTGAATTGGATGAAAATGAATTTTTTCTTGTCCAAGATCGGTAATTTTATTTCTGCTTTAATGGTGTGTAGGAAGAGGGAGGAATCAAATTTGGGAGTAGGGAATTTGAAAAATAGGCACCAGGTGCAAAGGGAAAACTAGTACATATGTACGTTGTGTCGATTGACGAAGAAGCCGAGCGCGTTCATCCCGCTTGATTTTCCTCCGCCACTCGCCTCGCTCCTCGATGCGAAATTCTATTAAGAATTCCTGTGCTGAAACACCGTGTCTGCGGAAATATTTACGTACCTCTTTTACAGGGGGATCGTAACCCAGATATCCCTGTAGTATTTCTTAAACTGGATTTCTTCGGGGCGAGCGTTTCATCGCGGAGAAAAGACGAGGAAACTTGAAAGCCGTTTTCGTTCAAACTTTTAATACCTCGTAGTAAACACGACCGCGGACTCTAGTCGCTCTAACGAACTTTTTCCGTTTCACCATCGTGGCCGTAAATTCGTAATACCTATAGAGGAAGGATTGTTTTGCAGAAGTAGGAACCCGTGTACATTATTCTTCTTATTCGTTTCTAGGGAGAAGGTCTTATCCCTTATTCGTACAGCTTCGTCGAAATGGCGGCTGTTCCTTTGAAAATTAAATGGATCTTTACATCTTTCAATAATCATTGTTTTCTCCGCGCCTCTGCATTGGTCTAAAAACGTGCCTCGTAAAATCAGATGTTATTGCAAGCGTTAACATCAGATTCCACTTAAATCCAAATCCACTCCGTGCTCGTGCTTCTTCGTGATAAGAAAATTAATTACCTCCCGATAAGAGAGCAATCGCTGATAAGTATATTGTTATTTGTAGCTGAAGCTACGAGGCTTGTAGCATCGAGCAGTAAAGTACAATACACACACTAAACCAGAAACGTTAAAAGAATGTATAACAATCATGAAGATTACCGAAACGATACTTACAGCTATTTATGTACCCCATTCGGGAGTATAATAGTAAAGGGGATGTCAGATTTACGACCAATAGCGAATCCATTCTCAAGGAAGCCCGTCTTCCGAAGGAATAGCTAGAAAAGGACCTTTACGGTGCGGCTTTCAATTCAGCCTCGTGCACGCAGCTCAAAAACGAGCAGCGCGTATGAGAAACGTTATACGAGCTTTCCCATCGAAAATTTTACTAGCGTGCACACCCGATTCCGCGCCATTACGCTCGCACAGCTTAAAGCCAGCGATGCAAAATCTCTTTCTGGCAAGGACTCGCGAGCAACATCCTCTGCCTACTCCGAAATGCAAGCCTGGCACGGATCCAGCGCGTCCTGCTATGTCTCCTTTAGTCCCTTCCTCTTTGACGCCGCGTCTTCCGATGTCGTACATCCAACCTTTCTGCACATTTCGCAGTTACTCGCCCCCTACCCCCGGCAACTTTCCCCGCAGTAAAAAGAGATCCGTCCGCTTCTTTTTTCTCGCGTTATCACTTAACCCACGGCAAATGTAAAATGATTGCGAGAGCGCTCGACTCGCCTGAACGTGGAGTGATACCTTTGGAATAGACGTTGGCATTTTCGTTGCCAGTTTGCGCACGATACTCCAAATATGCTTGCGGTATTCCGTGGCCTGGTGCAATTTATGGTGGAATGGAAAAACGGGTGGTTCTTTGTGGTTAGGGGCGGATTTTGTGTATAAGCTAAGTAGGCTGCAGCGTAGGGCGACAAATTTGAAGGGAGGGGCGGAAATTTTGGAGAGCGGCAAATTTTGGGGAGCGATAATTTTGTGTGGCGGCAAATTTTTGGGGGCGCAAATTTTGGGGAGCTATATGTTTTGGGGAGCGAAAATTTTGAGGGACTGCAAATTTTGGGGGCGCAAATTTTGGGAAACGTTACATTTTGGGGAGCGACAATTTTGCGGGGCAGCAAATTTTTAGGGGCGGAAATTTTGGAGAGCGGGGCAATTTTGGGGAGCGATAATTTTGTGTGGCGGCAAATTTTTGGGGGCGCAAATTTTGGGAAACGTTACATTTTGGGGAGCGATAAATTTTGGGGAGCGACAATTTTGCGGGGCAGCAAATTTGGAGGGAGGGGCGGCAAATTTTTAGGGGCGGAAATTTTGGAGAGGGGCAAATTTTGGGGAGCGACAATTTTGGGGAGCGACAATTTTGTGGGGCGGCAAATTTTTAGGGGCGAAAATTTTGGGGAGCTATATTTTTTGGGAAGCGGAAACTTTTGGAGAGCGACAATTTTGAGGGACTGCAAATTATGGGGGCGCAAATTTTGGGAAACGGAACATTTTGGGAAGCGACAATTTTGCGGGGCAGCAAATTTGGAGGGGCGCAAATTTTGGGAAGCGGAACAATTTGAGGAGCGATAAATTTTGAGTGAAAAAAAATGGAAAATGGTTAAACACAGGGGCTTGAGACAACTTTAAGCCACTGTAGCGAATTATCAGAAACTCACATGTAACTCACTTACTTCACAAGTAGCCCAATTGAATTAATTTTGAAATTGACTCGACTCTTTCAGATTAAAATATTTTATGACATTTCACGGAAGGGGCGGCAGACGCTCATTAGTCTAGGGCCGCCAAATTTCAAAATCCGTGCCTGTTTGCGGCACAGTAAATTGGGGATGTGGAATATGGAATAGTTTTGAAGTCATCGTTTTCGAGAGAAACTCTTTGGGAGTGATTATAATTACTAAAGAGATTTTAATGGCTTTTCATATAGATTACTGTTATCCATTGGTGAAATGATCTTGCTTGACTCTACGAGAATAATTGAATATTCTTATCCAGCACTGATGCTATCCAAAGTGTCATAATAATTATTTTTAATAGTGAATTAGACCTCCAAAGGATTAACGTCTTCGAATAGCTGTGGCCGTCTTCAATATACTAAGGTGTATGATTGATACTGCAGTTGATCCCCGAGCTAGCTCCCCATCCTTATGAAAATTTACCGTTGTGTACGGTCGGATTTATCGGCGAAGGGTTGAATTTACAAGCTCCCGCTCGGCCGCCGCCGGCTAGCCTTTCCAAACGATAAATTTCTTGGACTTTATCCAGCCGCGTTTATCCGTGTTTGTCTTACATTTAAACTTCGCCTGCTCTCTCGCTTCAGACTGAACTGCCGGGGTAGACACCCGAAATTTCTCTTCTTTTCCACGGACACGGTCATTTCCCGCGTCACGTTTAATTAACCGGTAATAAGTTTGAGATTTATACTCGCTCCGAACGTCGCGGATTTCTGTTGGTTTCGCGCCGCGAAATGTAAACGCGAGCGGGGGTGTGCGTTGGCACACCTGCCTGGATTAGCTCGCGTGCACTCGAGTTCTGTGCTCCATCCTCCTTTTCGCGCGCGAAACGGCACCCACCGGATATCGGTTCCGGGAGAAGGCAAGATAGCCACTGCTTCTTGTATCGAGGATGAGACGAGTATTTTCAAAAGGGGAGCGTGTAATTTTTAGGATGATAACCGCGCTGATCGATTCGGACCACTTCGACGATTAAGTAGCAACCGCGGCCATTTTCATCGGCAAGATAAACTCAGCTTTCCTAGACCTTCTTAGCCTTTGTTAGGCGGTGCGCGGCCGAAGAAGGGACAAGTCGCAAGGGCGTTCCGAGCGCGGGTAAAGAGACCGGGGGGGATGGGGTGGAAAAACGGGGACGGAGAACGGCGGGGCGGGGGTTGAAAGGTAGGACAGAGACGGCAAATGGAAAAGAAATTCCCATTACTTTGGGGGAGAGACCCGTCTAGTACCCTTCTTCTTCATCTTCCCGCTGGTCGTCTTCATCCTCTTCTCCTTCGCCGTCCCCCGTGCCGTTTCCACCGCTTCCTCCTACGGTCTGGTACGCGGTCCCCGAGCAAGGGGACACGATGCACGCATGTGCCGGGGTCATTCTATCGATTTCCCTGGTTCGCGCGGCAGTCACGAGGAGGCGTACCCATAGTCGCGCTCTCGCTGCACCAGCACGCCACCCAAAACAGCCTCGCGTATCGTCGCAACCGGGTTGCCTTTTCAAGGTTAACCTACACGTATATATGTAGAACGTACCACCGTCGCCACCGAATGTGTCGGTAGCCTTGCCTTCAAGTGCATCCGTCGTGCTTTCTTTTCCCTTTCACGTGCGCGCCAACCATCCTCCGGCCAAACTCGGACAGTGATTTTGGAAGATCTTTGGTGAAAACGACAAAATCATCGTCCACTTCGACGTCTCCTTGTCTCTAGACACATCGTGACCTGTGTTTCCATTTCACGGTGAGTTAAACGCTTATCCTTTCGACTACTCGCCAGCATTCGTTTCGCGGGTGACAACAGCTGCGCTGCGCGACAGAGCTTTCCGCGGTTTCGCCTGCTTTTTTTAAACCGCGACCACAGTCGGCCGTCGATGTTATAGAATGCGCGAGTTTCAATTGCCCGTTAAGCGTCCCCCGCTTTCGCGACGGGTCGTTTCATCCGGCGGTGTCTATTAAAATTCGATCCGCGGACCGTTTTCTCGAGCACCAGCTGTCGTTAGGATCGCAACGGTAGCAGAATAAATAGCGGCGAGCGGGTCCGATGATTGCCGGTGGTTGTATAGGGGTGCAACGAGGTACGATGACAATTAAGCGACGGCTAATTAGCCGGATCACGGCTAGATGCCGGCGTTTCATTCGAGTTTTCATCGGTCTGCGGAGTGGGCATTGTGCGGCGACCGCAATTTTCGTGTAAATGGACAATCGATCAGGGATACAGCTCCGATATCACGCAAACGTAAAACCACCCCTCGTGCTTTGATACACGGCATATTCTTGAGACTTGGTGGGGCGAGGGGAATGACCACTGCTTCCTTATTCACGATTTATAACGTGGGGAGGAAAAAGTACTACAGTACAGTCTGCGAATCATTTATGATTGAAACCGCAAGTCTGTTTCTAACAGGTTAAAAGTATCCCAAGAAATCTAATATTCAATTCGTCGAATTTCGTTCCGCTTGTTTCAAAACAATTACCTCCTCGGTAATCTCCGCCGTCCATCTTACGTAAGAGTCGTATAAGAAAGAGAAGGCGCGTTATCTGCCGGTAATCGGGAAAAAGTCGAAGCAGCGCGATTTACGAGCCGATGCCCGGGCATCGCGATAAGAATCGGCAGCGTCATCGGCAAGGTGAGGCTTTATTGCCGCGAAAACTCGTCGCGTCCCTGCGTGTTATCACCGCGAAGAGTACAATGCGACTTATCGCCGGGCGGAACGTTTGCCCGCTATAAATCCGGTTACCCGTGAGCCACTCGTAGCGGAGGAGGCGTAAGCCAGAGGAAGCGGGTCCCAACAATACGGCTGCACGTTTTCACAGAATTTTTCTCCCCCTTTCGGGGCGCGATAAGCGCCGTTATCTTTTGTCGCGCACGATAATCCAAAGAACCGTCGTTTCAGTTCTTTAGGCAGGTCGGCTGCAGCCAGCAGCTCCGATCAACTAAACGCCCGCGGCTATGTAACCAGGAACATAACGTCGTCCCGTGTAATTCCCGAGCTTGTTACGAGGAGGATCGCGGATGCAGAGAGAGCCCCGCTCGTTTCTTCTCCCTCTCCTTTCACCCCTTTCACCCGTTTTTCCTCCCTCACACCTTCTCCGAGGTTTTTTTCCCCCCTTTCCCGCTCGCCACCTCCCCCCGGGTCCCTATGTCTGCACCTATCGCTTCGACTCTGTCCCGCCCGCGTAGCGTTAGGTAATTCGAAAGCAATTTGAATTGACGTGCAGCGGCAGAGGAAAGTAATTACGGGGCGAAAGCTGCCGGCCTCAGCCGCCTCGTATGGCGCGTACCTTGCCTTCGCCGCGTGTTCCGCGCATAGGGGATACACACCGATACGTGTCCGCGTATCGCATGTGCGCTGCCGTGTATCGTCGCTTGCGGTTAGATTGATTAAAATTTACTATGCAAATTAGATTACGTCTCGAATGGCGGCCGGAGGAGGCGTAGGAGGAAGACGGGGTCGGCCCCTCTGAAAAGATGAATCGTTATCATTAGCATTTTCAGCATTGACGGGGGCCCCGGCGGTGTTATCGCGCCCGCTAACATATTGGGGTCTCTCCCGCTTCCTAGCGTTTCATCCACGTTGGCCGATATCACGCTCGCCCCGCGAGTCGTGCATCATATTTCCATCGCGTAGCAAGTGTATCCTAGTTTTTGCAACCCCTATCCGTGAACGTGGCGTCGTAAATTTCCTTGGATACTCAGGTGCTCCGTCCGTGCTGTCTATGCTACTTCGCTTTCACGTCGCTCATATTCCTCCCTCGACGGGCACCGCTGTTTCTTCGCCAGACGTTGCTTCGGGGGGTCGCGCAGCCGCCGAAGAAATTCGTCTTTCCGCTAGATCGGCCGAAAGCACCGCGATCCGCGGTCGAGCCGAGGGGTGGGCTTCGCCCCCGAGGCATGTACACGCGCGGCAGGCGAATTGATCGCGTTGGGGTAGAATCATCCATCACCAAGTGACAGACCCGAGCTAACCCCCCTGCGAAAAGGTGGCCCTCTCCCCTTCCGACAAGAGGAATGGACAGAGGTGGCGGAGAAGGGGCGCGGAAAAGGACGGGGCGCCGCGCGAGGGAGGGAAAACGCGGTGGCGCCCTCCAACGACGGGCGACGAACCAAACAACCCCCTCAACAATACCCAACAGATCACACGGGACGGCGCGTTTCTGTTTTCCCTTTTTCTTTCTCCCTCGCCCTCAGCCGCGGCGCTCTCCGTCTCAGCTCTCTCTTGTTGCCGCTGTCGATCTGCCTGTGACGCTGCTTCCACCCCTCGACGCGGTGGTTAGTTTTTCGAGGATCGTACTCGACGGTTCTATCGATGCGAAACGCTTTATTATGTGATCATCTCGTTTAAATTGCCGCTCTCGTCGGCCCGGAGAAGCGCAGGGGCGGGGACATAAATTTTCGTTCACAGTTCGTGATTATAATTAGGCGTGGAGGGTAAGGGCGGGCTAATTGATTCGCCAGATTGGGATTCAAAGTCGGCTCTCCGTGCTCGCCAGAGAATTCTTTCAACGGTGAAGTTAGCCCGGTGTAATATATTCAACGAGTAACTTCTTGTTTAGAATTTGAAGTCCCCTTTGGGCAACCCTCTTCCTTACTCTGCTTTGATCGAAACAACCCTTTAGCGCATCCCTTTCTCGCGCAAAGTCTTTCAAAATTCGACACTCCAGGGCCCAGTTGCAACTTTTATCATAAACCAATGAAGAATGTACTTCAGCCTTTCAGAGGATCCGCTTGTTACGGAGTCTAACAAACATCCCCTTAACAAGCTGCTAGTTCCAGTCGATATATCTAAATATGAAATTGCCAGGCCATTGCACAAACCACCGATAAATTCTTTCTCCCCGAGCCTCTGTAGCATTCGAAAATGGCTGCCACGTGGAGGGTGGCGCATAATAGCGGCTGCGATATAGAAACAATGACTCTCCACGATCAAATAAACCGGCAAGTAGAAAAGAGTTTATACTGCACAGGTCTTTACTTTCGATAAAATCCTGTTTCTAAATACAAAAGAATATTCTTCTACGTTCTATGTGTTAACGATTGATCTGTGTACTCAAAATCAATTATCAGTTGAACTCGAAAAGTCCTGGTGGCTCCAGAGAACATTCCCAAATTGTTCCAAGATGCTCGCCAGTCGATCGTTAGATAATGAAAACGAGAAGGTCGTAAAGCGGCAGCAGTTAGTCGAGGCTGGAGTCACTCTATCCTCGGATGGTGCATTACCAGTCCTCGGGGTAGGTGCACCATCATCCCCTTCCTCCCAATCCAGCTCGTTTCCCGGCATTGATGTGCTTCCTCGCCAGCGCGACGGCAATTTTCTTGATCACGCGACACAAAGGGCGGAAATCAATAATACGGCGCGGTAGGAAACACGGTCTAAATTGGAATACGACCTGGGCTGCACGCCTACGCGATTTTATTCACTTCCCAAGCAATTCGCCGTGAATCGAGACAGTGATTCGCGACCAGACGAATCCGATCGTCGGGATAAACCGGCCGGCACTCCGGAGTTCCGCCGTCGATTCGATTAGAACTCCTCTATCAGCGGGATTGCTTTGAAGAGGGAAGACGCTCGGAGAGAAATCGTTGGTATATGGAGCATACGGTGCTTGAAAAAGGGGAAGGGAATAGAGATCCTGTAGAGAGCACAATATTTGAACGGGAGGAGGAGGGAGTTTCTTTTTAAGGCACGACACTCTAAACACGGAAACGAGAAGAAGAAGAGGAAATGTACGGAAGGCAATACTCTGAGAGGATACGAATATCTCCCACGTATATATTCTCGCAGATGGGAGAAAAAAGTGGAGGCTCCTCGACCGTTGAGCATCGCGAAACCAGACATCGGTAAGAAATTTTTACGACCTTCGCCCAGAGGAATAACAATTGAGCGCGCGAAGCAGCTCGGGGAAGAAGGGACAACACGCCGGGTATATACTTAAATAGAGGCTCGCGACTCGGTTAAGACAATGTACTCGAATCGCATTGTACGAGGTGCAAGAGCTGATAGCAGAGCACAAAAGGAAACGTGGCCTAGATCAGAACGCACTCAGAGCGGCGATGTGCACACGATCTACCTTATTCATCCCTGGGCAAACTCTCGGGAGGCTCGAACCGAGAGAGTTTGATACGCGAGGCGAGGGAGCATTATGATCCTGTAATGGGCCAATATTTGGATACGTACGGTGGAACGTTACCGCGATTCACGCGCGCCTCCCTTGTGGCTAGTCCGCCCGGCAAATCATAATTCAAGGATGCGTCCACCTGATACAGGTCCCGTCTAATTTATACACGGACGTGTCCGATTGTCCCGAACCACCGGGACGTGCAAGTGCCGCAAACCAGGCCCCCGCGAATCTTTTTGAAAGAGCCCACGATTGTCTCGGGAGCATTTAGGTCAGCTCTCTGAAGAATGGATCGGAATTTAACGCGAGAGCCGCGGGAACACGGTGATCTTTTAATGGATAGGAACTAGGAGAGCGTGCAATGCAACGTTGGTGTAGATATAATGTGCAGGAAAATCAGTAAGATACTTGCAGGACACGATCTAGCTCTTCCACCGCTCTGTGCAAAAATCATTTTTACTGCCCTTTATATTTAATTACAAATAATTATTTTAACATATCATTTTTAACAGTAAGCGAAATTTTTGTAGGTATTTGTTGAATTGTTAAAGCTTTACCTACTTTTTTATAGCTTTTTCAAAAGTTTTACTTTTTTCATTGGTTTCTGTTGATTTTAATTTCTCCTTTCTACTAAACTTTCCGCTCTGGATCCTTGTGACGTTTTCTCATAGTAAAACCGCAGCAATGTTTAGTTCTGTGCGTTGATATTTGTGGAAATATTGTACGTCGATGAGGGTAGGGTTGAAATATGAAATTCTATATCTTGAAGACAGTTGAGGTGGAGGAGAATTATTTTGCAGTCGAATAGAAATCAGAACACATATTTGAGAACAAGATTAACGACATCAGCCGTCTTGTTGTTAGGGAAGGGTCACGTGTGCCAGTAGAAAGATTTGTTTAGGCTACCGTGCGTCCCTCAGAGTTTGCTTTAGAGTGGTTCTCTCCTATGAAGAACAGATTGGTTTATCCTTATCTATCGCTGTCTGCCGCTGGGAACGTGACTATTCTTGGTCAGTAGATAACCGAGCAGAAATCGTACGATAAGGGCAGCGAACGAGCTTTCAGGCCGCGTCGCGCGACTCCGGAGAGCACAGTGTCGAAAGCACACCATCATAACCGAGGCTCGATCGAAGGATCCAAGGGTCCCTCGACGAGGTGGAAAAAGTTGGGCGCCGTCAGCGGATACGCTGCGAAATGTCAATTCATCCCGGTCGGTAGACGATGTAGAGTGCTTTAGGCGTCTAGAGTGTCTTGCAGCACGATTCACCGGCTGTTCAGTCTCACGCGCTCGAGGATCCATAGAGCGTGTGCTCGTTGGCTGTCATTACCAAGTCCTCGGCCTGGATGTGTAAAGAGGTCTGTGGCTTGTCCTCCGCGCCCTTGTTCGGGGCGTATCGATGGAGTATCCGCCCGACGCGTCTATCAAAATCCCAGCGCTCGCAGTCCGTCGATGAATTCGCCGGGTCGTTGCTCGAGCGAGCACAAAGAGAGGGCCTCGTATCGCGGCCCATCGATCCGCGCCGCGAAGAGGCCTGTAAAAGCGGTTACGGGGGTGTACGTGCCCCGTAACAAGGATACTTTTGTCCTGGAGGAAACGACGCGCGAAAGTACACACCGCAGCGATCGGGAAACGAGTCACGGAACACCGTTCGTCGTTGGTTTTCCTGGTTTCAGCCTGGCGACATTCGCAACGTGACGAGAACCCGTGGATAGCCCACGTTTGCTCGCTCAATTGTATCCTCCGCTCCCTTGATTCTTATTCACTCCCCTTTGTGTGTGCTCTGTCACAGCCCATTGTAAAATTCTCAGAAGCATCGCCGCGGTAGCTTACCAAATGCGACAGCCCCGACGTATCGCGCCGTACAATCCGCCCCCTTAAGTCCCTAACCTTACGAAGTCTTTTATACACTGCCCCATTATCGTAAACTCGATCAAACGAGCGTGCGCGGCCCTTAACCACTGTAACAGGAAAAAAGCACGGCCCCGGCGCGTCCTTTTATCGGCATTTTCACGACTCCCTCGTGGACGCGGAAAGCGTGCGTGCCCCCGGACGCGCCGCGGGTGGCGTCGTTAATTTAGTGACATCCTAACCAGGCCGTAGGAATCCCGAAGATGAGCGGCCGCGACAACCCCAGTCCCCGGCAGTGGCGACAAGTGGCTTTTGGGGTGCCAGTTTTACGAGCGTTTAACAGCCGATTTATCGGTCGTTGAGAGGAGGCGACGAAGTCCGGACGGCGACCTGAGAGTGGCACGCTTTTCGTCGCCCAAGCTCATGTTCGATCGGCGCACGCCACGTGCCTTGGGCATACTAGTAGCTACCGAGTCGTTCGATCCGCGGGACGATTTATCACTTCCGATTTCCAAGCGGGCGACGGCGCCCGTTACTCATTCGTCGCGCGTCCGTTTCCTTGAAGCTGTTGTCTTGGCAGACGGCGACGGGGATATGTTTTCTTATTGGCGTCTCGTGCGAGTCTCGTAAGGGAGGTCAACATCCGTTCACCTCATCCACTCCCCGGGATTCCTATCCCCTTTAGTCATCTCCGCAATAGTGTCCCGCAAAAATGTCTGGCAGCCGGCGAAACAAAGGAATCGATATCCCAGGGGACCGACGTTTCGACGTGTTCGTGGGTATCTCGTGATTAATCCTTTACCTCCCAGGACTACTTACAGTCTGCATGGTTAGTTGCTTTTCATCTGAGATGCTGGGAATAGCGACCGAGGAGACTGCGACCGTCTCGTTGTAACGGGGAACGCCTTCCAATGTCTGCGAATGTTCATTCTTCGGGGAATATCGAGCTGCCATTCAACTACTTGTATCGTACCTACCTGACTCGACTACCTTCCACCACGTGTAAGTGGAAATCCATTAATGAAACATGGATCATTTACCAGTGAGGCACTGCAGCTATGCCTGCGTTCGCTAAACCTCTACCCTCGCGCTACTAATCCGATGAACTACATTTTCAACCGTATTGAGCTTCCCACCAAATATTAGGGGTAATCCAGTGAAAGTAGACGGAAATATGGCCAATCTGGGGAATAAATCCCAGCAAGCTAGGGAGTGAATTTGGGCAGCAAAAAAATTGTGCGATACGTAACAGTGTCACCACTGCAGCCTCGCCTTTACTCTTATTGTAAATATTCGCGTTTCTTCTTTTTCTTTGAGTAATATACGCGTTTAATAATAATAAAAAAATAATACATATCTGTATATCCTCTACATATCCCCAAAGATTAAAGTTTAAGGTTATTCACTCTAAAGGGATGAAATTGAACCCTGAAAATTCGGCTATTTTCCGATTTTCTGCTATAACTCGCGAACTGTAAGAACTGTAAGGTACGAAATGACAGTCCTAATCAAAAGAAGTAACTTTCTCCTGAAACCTTTTTTTCTATCTCTTACAGTTTACGAGTAATAATACAAAATCGGAAAATTTTCAAGGGTCAATTTCACCCTGTTAGAGTGAATTCGGAGAGCAAGCAAAATTGCGTTGTACTCAGAAGGACATCCTCTAAATATTCACGAAGTTTCATAATTTTTTGAATTCCCGGGTTCGGGATCTTCTCTTGTCAAAAGTATGAGGGTTGAAATAGTGTAAGCCGCCATACATAAAAATTGTTACTTGTACGAAAAAAACTCATACAACCTTTTTCGTAGAAAATTTCCTAAGCTACTAATTTTATAATAACTATTTTGACTGTAAAACCTGGTAGATAACGAAATATTCGCGAAGAACTGTTATTTTTGAAAATTTGCTGGGAATTATTTCCCAGACAAATTCTAATTTCACTGGAATAAATAGTGTCTCTTTAAAATGCTCTGTAACCTGAACGTAGTGAAATTCAACGTCCAAAGCTGGCTTCCAACGCACGAGACGCAAAGGTCGATGGAATAGTTCGCGGGGAATTTGAAATTCCATTCGATCGGCCAGCCACGATCCTACTTACTCGTTCCAGTACTTCCCCAGCCCATATAGCTGGCAATGGATGTCCCTGCGTGCGCGAAAACACTTGGAGCGGTGGCAACGGTGCCCGGAGACGAACAATTATCGGTAGATCCGTGAGCTGGAATAAATTTCGACCGTGTAGCCGCCCCTCCAGGTAGTTCGTGATCGTCGTAGAAAATGAGTAGTTCCGTGAATTCTCTCGCTGGCTGGCTGCAGCCAGCGGACGCGTAAATTAAGATGTACGCGGTGTCGTAAGCGCGCGTTCGTAAAGTGTCGTGTTAAGTGGTAATTTTATAATATTCTAACGGGACGGGAGAGCGAACCTCCAACTATTTACCATGGCCAGAACGGGAGGACAGGGACCGTTACGGTGTAACGTGTGTTCCTTTCTGTTAGTTACAAACGTTCCAGTCATTACGCTTTTTGCCCGCCATAGAACGGCTACAGCAATTTACCGTAATGGCCCCTGGTGAATTGAAATCTCGTGAAATTGGATTTCTATGCAGGCCAGATGAACGAGCGAGTTTGGTCGGATTTAAAGGCACGATAAGTACATATTACACGAGAACGTCTGATATATAATAGTGGAAACTACTTGAATTCTTCTTACGCTACTTTCACGCATTTCTCAATCATACTTTCGGTACGCCGTGATTACACTTTCTATTCGTATACTTTGCACTCTGATATGCGTACGTTCCAATACTTTTCTCTGTATTGTATCGCTTTCTCCCTAATAAAATCGCAGAGGCTCAATAATCGCAGTGCTACGTGTTTCCTCTTCGAGAGAAGGACACGCTAAGTGGACGATCAGAAGGGATTCGTACTTGTCCAGCATCGAGTAGCAATCTCACGATCGCTGCAGTCTGGACGAATAAAGAGTGCCGTGTGGTAGCGAGACTCGGAGGGTCATAAAGCTGTTTCTATGTGTCACTGGATCAAGCGCTGCAGACACGAGCAAGTGGCACAGGATGACGTAAACGGCCGTTTTGATCGGCATAATTTTCGGTCGCTTACATCGAACCTGTCAAGTCGCTCGGCATAGCGGAGCTGCGCGTGGGACAGGCGTAGAAAACACGGGTGGGTCGGTCGGATCGGCCATTGGTATGAAGACGTAATTGGGCCGGTTGACAGTTTCCGAGCATTCATTTGACGTGTGACATGATTCAGAAGCGTCCAGCCGTTGTCACATCTTCAATTGCCTCCTCCGTCGGGGCAATCATCGTCCTGCGACTCGCGAGAATCGCATCGGGCCAGCGCCCGTGCCTTCACACGGCCGATTTCCTTTCTTATCTGTTGCGTCTGCGGCGTAACGCGATCCCATCGCTGGCCAGAGTGCGATGCCCAGCCGCGAAAATACCGCCTGTTCAATCGAGCTTTTGAAACGGAAGTTCGCTAGATAGTGGCAGATAATGCTTTCTCGGAGTGCAAGCCTGCGCTCGCAGTGAGTCACTGCCCTGCTTTGGGTCAATGTCTCTTCTTTGAGGAATGATCGATTCTTTAAAGGGTCATTCTACTTTGATCGGCCGAAAATGAAGCTATTTTTAAAGACTTTTTTCTAAGTTAATACAACATATTAAAAAATCTTTTCCATTTTTTTATATAAAGTGAGAATAGCTTATTAAATACTAAAAAAATTGATTTCGCTATATGTTGTATTTACAGAGAAAAAAATCTTAGAAAAATAGCTTCATTTTTAGGCCGTTCAAAGTAGAATGACCCCTCAACGGGTGCCGAAGAAATTCAAACGTCTGTCCAATTCCTCGGTTAATACGAAGTGCTTGTTCCACTAGGATACAAGAAGAATTCAAATATTAATTACAGTAGCACATGGCTATCAAGAGCACCGGGATCACAGTCTCCACTTACCCGCCATGAATTAACAACTCTCGCCCTACGTCTCGTGAAACGATCACAGCGACTCCTTTCCACGTACAAGCGCCTCCCGATTGAATCGTTCGCGGAGGAGCTGAAAAGCCTCCGGTGATACTGGAGAACCGTGGAGGGAAACTCGAATATTTTGTGGCGTAATGTCGAGGCCCCCCCCCCCCCCGTCGGGGGAGCCCTTAATAACACGCTGCTACACGGAGGAACGGATCCAAGGCCAAGATACCAGAAGCTAAAAAGTTAATCGTGCCCGGACAGCGGAGCGGGAGAGCGAGTTTCCGTCGGGACAGTGATTATGTTAATCGTTACGCCGTTCCAGGTATTGATAACGGTATATTGCGACGGCAGCATGGGATCGTGCACCTTGCAGCAGATTATACCTGGCTAACTCGTCGGTAAATAGAAACCTTACGCGATAACGAGCGCCGCGCGCGTTTCGTCGCCGAGGTAGCATCTCAGGTGAATTATCAGCGTTGGCTGGCATTCGGTTCTCCCGCGACGCCCGTTCGCGTCCACGGCCACGTCCTGGAACCTGTTTATCGAACCGTTTAGTTGGAAGCGGTCATTCTTGCCGAGTATTAATTGTAATTATACCCCCGCCGCTAATTGCACGTTATTAGATAGCGGAGTGGCTAGCAAACAGACGCTGGCTGCTGTTCGCGTACGTCTCCCACTGGCGTGCTAACTCGAGACATCAAGCTCTCGCTGGAGCCAGCCTCGCACTTCTCTCCTATTTTCGCCACATTTCACGAAACGGGATTTTTAGATATTCCCGCGACAGGATCGGTGACGCTGATCAGCCCGGACGGGTGATTCGCGCGAGAGAAGATCGAAATATCGCGCGAAATCGAGTGCGGCCGTCAGAGAATACAACGGGCGGCGTCCGGCGGATGAAAATTACATTTTCGTCCCGAATTCCGAACGCGTTTCGATTCCGTGCCACATGCACCCTTCCGTCGATGATACGCATCGCATAATTACGCAGGCCGTATCTGGTTTTTGCAGGAACACGGTGTTATTGGATTTTTTGATTGATTCGGCATATCCCGCCTTCTCGTCTGTCCTTTCCAACACGGAGCGCTGCCGACTTTTAGCGACGATATTTGCGGATTGGTTCATTGCGCGATTGCGTCATTCGTTTCGAGAATTTGAGTTTCATGAAATTAATTGCTCGGCGCGTATTGGCTTCTCCGCGATATACAGTATTTTGCGTATATGGGCTTCGGGCAAAACTTACAGCTTCTGAACTAATCAGTTTTTGACTGACCTAAGTACCCTAATACTTTCATAAAGAGAATATAAAGTTGCATCGATAGGTGCATAAAAAATATGCAGTTCCGTTAAAAAAGAATGAGGTGATCTTGATTTTTTATTGAATAAAAATGGTTTTTATTAATTTTTACTTTTGCAATTTGTTTTCAACTGAATACTGACTTACTTTTGTTGAAATTTGTTTTCATCAGTTTCGCAGAAATACCTGAAAACCGTTACAGTCGTTTTACATGTATGGATTTGGAAGATAAATATCATAACTTCGTGCACGTTCAAAATTTTTCTTGTGTTTGGTTTGTAATTTTCATTACGTAGTACGTAAAACATAAAAAATAACATAAAAATGAAAACATTAATACAAAAATTAAATAACAATGTAAATAATAATAAAATGGAAAACTTTTTTGTCATATTAAATCAGAATCGAACTCGGAACATGTGTCTGGGTTTGTATCTGACGATTTGCAATAATATGAATCATCTACTAATAAGTATTTTACTATCTGCGTCGGGCGTAGCACCCGCCTGAGCGGTGAAAGTCGTCATGATTTCGGCTATTTTTTTCCGTTTCGGGCAAATTCGGGCAGTTGAAATTGACGTTAATATAAAGTTTAATGTTCCCTCAATTAATATACAAAACATCACGGAGGTACTTTTAGGTACTTTTTTTAAAACTCAAGTCAAAGATGATAAACATTTAACATAAAAAATTAGGACAAATTGTTGATATTGCAAAAAAGTTTTTCGGCCACTTAGAAGGTCATATAATACTAAACATAAATTATAAAAATCGTATTAATCAGATAAACATTCGGCAAATAGCATTTGTTTAAAGAAACGCACCGAAAATTGGAATAAATATCAGGCATGATTTTTGACAACCAATTGGTAAATTCAGTAAAAGTTATGGGTAACATTAAAACCTCCGTTCCTTTATTAACATTTTAAGATACAAGAATTTGTGGATCGAACACTTCAGATTCTGGAGTTTCGAGCATTACGCGAAACACTGGGCGATATTCCATTTCCCGAAGGGGGATTAGGTACACCTATACCTCTTGCTAGCTGTAGTTTTTTGTGCTAGTGAATATTCCAGGTAATGGTTCTGTGGAACATTGCTTCCTATTGATACTCATTCTCCCGCTAAATGGAGACGAAGCCGGGGGCGGGATTGAAAGAGGGGATTACGAAATATAACTCGATTACAGAATCTCGAGTATCCTTTATACCTCACCAGCGTATTTTCCTTTTCCCCGGCTGGAGTGCGCGTGCGACGGGTTAATTTTCTCCGGCCCCTATTTTCTATCTCTCCGAGTTTCCCGTTCCCTTTCCTCGATTCCCCTTCCTTTCGTACATACATATACTACACGACCGAAAGGAAAACCCTGGAAAATAGAGCGATACCGAGCTCGGTTGATACCGATACGCGACACTGCTGTATTTCAATCAATATCGGAACTCGCTACTTGTTATTCATAACTGACTCCTACAAAATTGAATCATTTAATTCGCACTTCTAATTTTCTAATTGCAACACAAGTTTCTCACCCTAATGCGCATCTCCCACCGCTCTCGGTCCATCAACGCAAAACCACGATCGTGAGAAGTTGTGTATAATAGATCTCCTCAGATAACGTTACAGCAGATCAACGCTTTCGACCGAGCCGTCTGCGGGGTTGGCAACGAATCAGCATGACAAAGAACGTGGAAGGAGCTGGCGACCGAAGGCTCAGCCTCGGTGTACGTTGCAGCATCGAGGGCAAAAGGGTGTGTGGCCAGTGAAATCTGTCACCCGGATGTCAATCAATATTTCGAGGGGTTCGAACCGCCCCCTAACCCCCTTTTTGGCTTTCCCTTGTTCGAGACCCTCCCAGTGTGTTCTCGGTCTCCCGGCTGCGTCCGTAGATCAACGGACCGAATCTGCGAGCAAGCGGCGGCGTTCGTTCCGCGTGCCCCCGCGTGATTAATTTCCCACTAGGAAATTAATCAGACGGAAAGAATTTGTCGTGCGTGGACCCGCACCCGCGCAACGATCCAGCGGCAGATGGGAAGACAACGTTCTGGATTAAAGTGTATGACGGTTCTCCTCCTTTAATTTACGACACCCACGGCCGCCATTAGGTACGGTTTCATAAATCACGACAGGTCGGGCCGCGCGACCATCGAGTTAACGGCAGTTCACTCGTTATTTACGATCCACGAGCTGAGTGCACCTTGCTCCTTGTAATCTATCGCCAACGGGGTGGATCACACGTTTTTTCGACGATTCATCAGACCTAGTTGCTTGTCTTCCCTCGCGCATTCAGGGTGATCGAGTCTATTGCCGATGTACTCGTAAAGAGCGGTGACTTAGCGAAGAAGAAATTTTATAACAGAACAGACTTCGATCAAACGAGCTTCCATTATCCGTCCACGAAGGAACACCCTCTTCCCCACTTGTGCCGTCAAGGCGCAGACCACCCTGCACAAAACAACCTCCGGCAAACCAGTCGAAGGAGCCTTGCACCCTTTCCTCTCCAATCTGTCTTCACCCGTGGATCGATTTCACGGAGTCGAGCGTGCCGCTGGCTACGACCGATCATCTCCTCGTGATCGTCCAGTACTCGGCTCGCCCCCCCCTCAGCAGTTGCCAGCGTCGAAGGCCTCTTTAAAGCGATCGACGAGCTCTCGTAGATCGATCACCCGGTGAACACTTCCAAGAGCGCACGCCGAATAATTGCGACACAGATGTTACGGGCGTTTCAAGCGAAGGAGAGAAAGCACAGCTCGTCGAAACGAGGGGGAGTGAGTGTGACGCGGAGGGGTGGGGAAAGAGCGGGACGGCGTAGTTGGTAATTCTCAAATTATATACGTATATAGAGGAACCCTATGTTCGAGTGTACGCGGCTCCCGTCATCCAGCCTGCGTTTCGACGTCGTCATAACCGTTAACGTTATCTGTGCCGCAGAATATTACGACGGGGGTGGGGCTGGGATGAGCGGATCCACTCCATGGAACGCAGAGGAGGGGGGGGGGGGCGACGTGCCTCGTGCATGTCCCTCAAAATAGAGTTACAAACTGTAACTACGTTTCGGTGCATTAATGCCGCGTAGGAGCGTGGGTCGACCCCGTCGTCGGAATTCGCGCGGCGCGCTCCATGCGAATCGATCGCGGTTACAACGCTTCCCCGGGGGGATGAAGCCTCGGTGCTAAGCACGGAAGGGCCCTGGGCTTCGGTAGATCGTCGCTTCATGGGCCACTTTAAAATTTAAATGGACCTTTCGCCGTGCCCCCGAATCCTGCCCGCGGTGCGTATTGGTTGTGACCCTTTGTCGCTGTCGAAAACCAAGTTCCGGGAAACAGAGTACGCGAAGGGCTGGAAGAGGGCAGAAGTTTTGGGGACACTTGCGGGGATCATGAATATTTCTATCGTAGGTATTAAGGTGTGGTGAATTGTGGACGGTATCTTGAGAAAGTAGCGTTGGTCCAAGTATCGAGGTAATTCATCCCCAACGCAGCTGACGCAAAGGGAATCTTAAACGAATTAGGAGTAAACTATAGACAGAGGAGGCTTAAGCCGATCGCACTAGATTATCAGAGTATAAGCAGATTTCACGCGATCATGCGGATCTGAAGATCGTGGATCTCTCCCGCGATTAATTCACTCTTCCGCTCTATTTTTTTATGTAACGGCCTGCTCAGAGTTTGGGTTACCATTCTGCTCGCGTAAGAGGATTAAGATATTAGTTGAGCGTAGCGGCGAGCAAGCGTCAGGAAAACACGGGCTTTAACACGCTTTATTCGCTTCGTGAAAATTCACGTCTGAAAGTGCAACCCCATCCTGCCTCCCTCTCGTGTCTGAGGGTTTACGCCGCGCGGAAAGAGGGTTGGCGAGCATAAAATCGCTCGTGTACACGCGCGTGCATACACCTACTTGGCCCCTCGCTCCTTCCTTCGTCCCTGACTTCTTCAAACGAATTCCCTCCTCGCCCGGCGCGCATTTATTGAAAATCTTTCTCACGATTCTAGTGTATTTCGCAGTGACGCTGCTAGCAACGCGGGCTAGGATTCGCGTGTAAAGTAGGGTAGTTTCTGGGACACTCGAGGCTTTAGAAACACTTTTAGAAGGGGGGAAGCAGGCCAATCAATATATGGACTGATTTTTCTTCTCAGAGGGAACCTTGAAAGTGAGCGGGGCGTTTTCAGAGATAGTTACTCCCCTTCGGTGATCCATCTTGTCGGGAGTAATCTTCAAATGAATTTCTTCTTCGCCCAGATTCTTGAGAATACATTCTGTAACAATATTGCCATGTTGAGAATGCTGTAATAGGCCACGGTTCCACAAAGGTGACGTTCCTGTGGGAGATTATTGACTGAGAAAATGTATTTAAGCAGACAGCAGGGATCGACACGTAACAATAGAATATTCTTCTTATTCGTGCCACTGATTCCTCTCTAGACTTGTTCAGAAACCTACCGCGAACAATACAGGAGCTCGGCGAAGTCGTCTCCGCGGGGGCCAAACACCCGCAACTGTTCCGGACGAAATTCACTGTCTTCTTCCGTCGACAACACTGAAGCTCCGCAGCAGTTTCCAGCGCAGTTGGTTCGCGCTCCATAAACAAGAGCCATCGCATCCGGCGCCCGTACAGTCGGAAGTTACAAAACGCTTGCACAAATATGATTGCGCGTCCCCGAAACCGTGGCGCGCATATTCGAGAATGGAGGCGCGCCGCGTTTGCTCGCAGCAGCGGGCGTAGAGTGGCGGTTTCGTTTATCCGTAGTCGCTCTTCCCGCGGATGCATTAAATTCCCACACCGATACGCGTCCCCGTGGAAGCGATGCCGTTACAGGACGCCGTTCGGCGACGTCGTCCTCGTCGCCGACGACGTCGACGATGGCGGGCGGTGCTTTGAGGGCGCCGAGTGCCGCACTCGACGTGTCATGCGGCGCCCTCTAACACTGGCGTAGTACTCCCTCGAATTATTTTGACCGTTCTTTGTCCCGTTCGATCCCCCGGATGGGGTGTTCCTCCCGCTCGAGCAGCGTGCGTTTCACCCCCTCGGGAGTATCGACGTTCGCCCGGCGAGTCCACGTTTGCTCGCTCGCGCGTAGATCCCGAAATATCCGTCGAATCCTTTCCATTATCCGCGGCAGCCTGGCGAGAAGGAGCTTAGGAAGAAGACGGAGAAAGTGGCTCGAAGCTACGCCAATGGCAAGCTAGCCGGCAATAGCGCGTGGCGGCGTCGTCGACGGGGGTGGCTTCCCTCTTCTCCTCCTCTTCTTTCCTTAGCGCTGCCACCCTTGGCTGCTGCCCCCGGTGAGCCCGGCACAGGGCAGAGTCGTACTACTTTGATCGCCACTCAAACATTTTTGCTACCCAAACCCCACCTCCCCATCTGCGGGTACTGCCAGCTTCCGTTGGTGACGGTGGAGCCCGGGGAGGTGGGGCCGCGTTGCTTGCCACCAACTAATTACAGTGTGGATCAAAGAATTCATCGAGCGTCGACGCGCCTCCGCGCGACGCGTGTGCGTGTCATGCGTGCGCCGATGCTGGAGGAGAAGAATGCTGCAAGAAGGGCGCGAAAGGGTGAGAGCCGGTGGCCCCTTGCACCCTGCGCATACGCCCTGTCTCTATACGATCTTACGACTTCGCGTCGGAATATTCCTGGACACGTTATTTCGCGCTACCTGCGCAACGTGGCCACGAATTTCGGAATTTCTGGGAGAATTGGGAGGGTGGAGGGTTGCTGTGGATGTACAGAAATGGTGTTAAAATTAGTTTCCACAGGAATTTCTAGCTGTTAAATAGCATTCATTTTCACTGATACAATTAGGAAGTTTGATAATGCCACGAGTTCGAAACGGTTATAATATCGGTTTCCGTTCTCGAAACAGTTATAGTTGATTGATCCAATTAATAGAGCGATGAGTGTAGCCAACGAAATCTTTAGCGGTGTTGACCATTTTGTGGAGTCTCTTAATTCATTCAGGATGTCGTTACATTGGTATGCAAATCAACAACACCTGTGACAGCTAGGTGATCCATTAAGTAGGTATACTTATTTAGTTATTAGACACTTAATATTGTTCAAATTGTACGTGTTTAGACTCTGTAAATGGTACTGTTTTGTAATTCGTATACCATGGGTTTTCCCGTTTAATAATAATTATAATAAGAACCGAAATAATCTTCAAACAGTTATAAAACCGATATATAACTGTTATGGAATCGGTATAATATCGGTTCTGTAGAACCGTAACCGAAATCGATATGGTCAGAAATTCCGATTCCTAATAACAGTTATTCAGAATATCGGTTCTTCATAGCCGATAGATAACGGTTTGAAACAGTTATTTTCAGAACCGTTTCAACCCTCTGGATAATACACAAATCCTGAAATAAGGTAAGAGGGAAACTCTATTATAGATATTTCTATTCTTGGCCATTTTGCGCAATACACATATTCGCTTCTCCTATGTTTCGTGCTTCCTGAATTTACCACCCAAAGTATATTGGCATGCCAGTTAAGAGTCGCCGTATATAGTTCACTGAGCAAGCCAATTCACGTGGCACTGTGGTCACTCGTGATGAAAAATCCCTTCGTGGCAACAACTTGGAACTGTTCGACGCTTCGCTCTGAGTTCCGCCGGAAAAACATGGCTGCGAATTGAAGGCCACAGGCCGTCGACGTTTCAAGAATCAGGAACTAAGGTCGAAGCCAGATATATTGGCCGGTGAGTTTCGTGAGGGGTATTCTCCCACCACACAGTTCGCCTGCCTCGGTACTCCTTTTCTCAACGTTTTCTGACTCGCTCTCGCCTTCGAAAAACAAGAGTGAGCCAGAAGTGGTGGGGATAGTGCCAAGCTTCTGGGGTGTAGACCAAACCGAGCTGTCAGCGTAGTAATACACACATCAGAATAGGTGTGCGTTAGCTACGAAAAAATTCAGGAGCTTTATTGGTTAGAACATTGATACTTTCTCGATAGCTTCATCTCGTATTGGTCTACGTATAGCTTTGCACGCACACAACTATTACGCTAAGAATAAATAACAGCCAAACGGCTAGGTTCAGGCAGAGCCGAGCAGCGTTCCCGTTACCCCACCATACCCTGCGAGGGCGAAGCAACTCCAACTGACAAATCCGCGATCGTCAGATGTTGGTGGTTGATTTCTCCTCGATCGCCGCTCACGAAAACGAATTCACCGGCCAATATATACGGCCTCGACCATAGTATATGCTATTCCGTCAATCCCGCGATAAACCGACGCTGTTCAGTTTACTTTTAACGATGCAACTTTTTCGCCCGTCGCGAAAAATTCGCCGGGGATTTCGGCGGAGCGGCAGGAAATCAGAGGCAGAGAGTCGCGAACGAATACTCGATCACTCGTATGATTTATTCAGTCGCGCAGATGTCCGCCAGCCTGGAACCAGAGTGGCGACGGTTGGGGGAGGGAAAACGACCTGGCGATCGATGTCACGAAATCAATTCGGGTAACCAAACAAACGGACATTTTTGTTTTTCCACGGGTTCGCTGGCCGCGACTTTGCGTCCCGAAACTTCGATCGGAACCGAAGCCAACGGCCACGCAATCAGTTCCTGACGGCGTAACGTACTTTCGGCCGAAGCCCGCGTTGCCGGAATTCGGGACCCTTCGGGTGCACGCGATTGTTTCAAGAGCGAAGCGAGCCGGCCGGCGAGAATGTTGGTTAGTTTCTGCTGCGTAGGCTCGCGAGCTCATTTACCAGCGCGACGAGAAACGAGACCGAGACCGATGCTCCAGATGCTGCTTCAGCAATTTTCACGTTCCCTCGCAACTGGATACGCGGACGGGCGTGGAAGTTCGGTTTGCGTATTAGTGGCACGCGAAACAGACGTGGTGCGGGCGTGCAAATGGGGAAGAAGAGGATCCTGAATTCCCGTACGGACGTCTGCGCCGCAGCCGGCTGTCGAGTGCTGGCTCCGACGAAATTAACAACTTGCACGAGAATTGAACGTGTTGACCGTTTGCACTCGAATTACCTCGCTCAACTGGTTGACTTTAAGGGAACGAGTGGCCCGTTTTAGCGCAGGATATGCTCGTTACTCCTCCGTTCAAAGAAAACTCTCCGAGATGCACAGGTTTTCTGTGGTATCCTAGATGTAGGTCAAATAGTTAACGTCGACGACGTTAATTAAAGCGTCCACTGTTTCGATCCAGGAATTTCAAGAAGGGAAGCTTACAGATTCATTTACATAAGTTCCTGGATCCCTATATCTCCTGAATTTTTAAACGACGTTTCCTACGAATCCCTGATCAGGAGTCCTTTTTAGGCAGGTGAGATGCATAGGAGATGAGTCTGGATGATATACGGAATATTTCGAGAGCAGAAGAAGAAACGATAACGGGTGAAAGATAAGCCCGAGGAATATGACAAACATGTCAGGCGTCATTTGGGTTTCTTAATCTCCAACGTGTGACATTATCACGAAGAAACGAGAACCAGTTGTCAAACACATTATCTCTATTTTGTGAAGGAGTCGTGTTACCCTTCGCCGTTGGATAAAAAAATATTTCCCAGGCGACGGGGCGCGAGGGGTCACCCTTCAACCGAAACGATTCCGTGGATCTGGCTCGGGTGTTTCTTGCGACGTTTCTCACGGGCGTCCATGCGATGCCATTTTCAGCTGGGCGACTCATAACGCGGGGTCGCGTCGCGAGACACACGCGACCCCGAAAAAGAGGAGGCAAAAAAGGGGCGACGGCCGCTTATGACAGCTGACGAACAAGGGATCGCGCGGAGAATACACTTTTTCTCGGGGTTTCTTAGATACGTCACCGACTCTTCAGCGTCGATTCGCTTCGATCGTCTGCTCCGTGTTATTTTTCCATCCCTCCGTCGTTTCATCGACGACCCCTTTGAACCTCGGCGTCTTCCTTGGCGGGAAGCGTCGCGAGGCAAGGCAAACAGCGAACAGAAGAAGGGAACAGGAGCGTGGCCCTCGGGAAATTTTCGAATCCGAGGGCATCGAAGTGAGCGTGCTCTCTCTGGCGGAAAATTATGCCGTGTCGATGTCTTTGAGGAGACTGTTCCACCATGTGTCCGTTTCGATTCGACGTTAACGAGAGTTTATTTCCGCGGGGGTGGGTCGCGCGCAAGGGACGGGTTCGCCGGCATCCCTGTCTCGTTTTCAAACTAAATGTTGCTGCTCTTACAATTTTACTGATAGATGAATATCACAGGGAAGTTAAGAGACCCCTGTTCATTGTGTTACCAGCGGTCCCACGTGAAAACTCCCAGCTCTTCGAAAGTGGCTCGCCGGTCGTTGCACGCTCGGCCTGTGAACTTTCCTATGGAGTGTCCTCATTGCGCGATCCGCGGCCACAAAAAGATGTAACAACTGAGCGGAGCTTTGTCGAGGATGTTCGTAACTCACCGGCTCTTTACGTTCGAGTGTGGGCCGCGCAAGCGTGCCTCGACGATCTTTCGTTGACAAAGAGGCTTCGGTCAGCCTCGCGCGTTGGATCGCGTCCTTCTTGCCTCTTCACCCGCCCTCCATTGCTCTGGTACACGGACTCGAGAGAGACCGAGCGAGGAGCGACGAGGGTGGCTGTTCCATCCATGTAGACAACGCGGAACGTCCATCGGCCGATGCAGGAAGAGGGGGGGGCCAAAATCGTAATTGGATTCGAGGAGGAGCGCGGGCGAGGGGGACGGAGCGAGGCGAGTAGAGAGAAAAAGCGGAAGGGAGGGTGCTCTTCGGCTTCATTGGCCGACCCCGGCGATGGCACAAAGTATAATACGAACTAATTACCCCGTCGTCGGCAAAGCTGCACTCGAGCTGCCACTCCGGGACAATGAGTGGGCACTTCCGCGATGTTTTCTGCATACGCGGCATCGGAAGCAAAGGCTCCTCGCGGCACGGCCGCGAAAGAAACGCTCGCCCGCGCCGCGGAGCAAGAGGACACACCCCCAGCTGGCGAAGGGGCGAGGGGGCGAAGCGGAAAAGGAGGCGAACGAAAACGCCGTGACACGAGTGAGCCGGCGCGGGGGAGAGCGACGAAGACAGAAGGAGGAAGAAGTGCTTCTTTTTGGTTGATTAGCCCGCCGCAACATGGAAGATAGCGGCGCCGGAGAGAGGAGTACACCTATCGTCACGCGTCACAAAGCCCACCCACTCTCTCCCTCGAGAGAGAGGAGATACAGCGAAGGGATAAATCAAAGCAGGTACCATCCAGCCACGATGACCATCGTGCGAATCTCCGAGGGAAAAATACCGTAATTAGCCCCTTAAGCATCGTGCGTCCTGCCGACCCCCCAACAGCAACCCCACCCCCGGTACCCCTCTTTGTAAAATAGAAACCCCCCCCCCCATCCCACGTACGGCGACATTATCGTTGGTACTTGGTGTATACGTGGGTGGAGAGTCAGGACCTATTTCCCTCCCCCTTGGTCCTCTCCCCCGAGCCTCGCCGCGCCATCAGCGCACCGTGTCACATCCATGCCCCGACGCCATACGCGTATGGTCCCCTTGCGCCTATGTACGCCGCTGATGGAACGGGGGGGAGGGGACGAGGGGACGGGGGATCGGCGGGGGCGTGTAGCCGAGGAAACTTCAAAGCTCCCGAAACGATTGTTCGGCAACGCTCCCGCGTGTTTCTCGTGTACCTCGAGAGCACCGGGGCGTTTCGAGGAGGGGGTAAAGTACCCACGAATATACACCTACCCCTTTGATTACCTCGGCGGTACTCTTCTTGGTCTTCTTTTTTTTCTTCTTCGAGCTTCGAGAAAAAAAGTCGCGTAAGCGGGAGCGAGCGCGTTACGGGGGTGGTTCGGGGGTAGAAGCGAAGGAGAGACCGGGAGAGAGGCACAAAGTTGCCGGTCGCATGTATGGATGGAAAGGGCGAGCCTCTCGTGCCGCGGTAGCGGTAAAGAAAGAGGGGAAAAAGGGTGGAGGGTGGACGAGCACCGTCACCGAGATGAAGAACAAGATGCTCCACATGATGCATCTAGCCAGAAGTACCGTGCACTCGTACGTGTGCCCCCCTCTCCGTGCAAGCATGATGGCGGTACGTATGGCCCTGCGAGAGAAGCCTGCCGGTGGAAAAGGTTCGTTGCTTTTACGAGCTCTCGTTTGACCCGTGTATTGCGCCGCAAAGTAAGAGAGGCCGCCAGCGAGGCCTCTGATAATTAATCCCCTATCGACCCTCCATCCCCTTTGTCCGTTGATCTTGAAATACCCACAGCGGGAAAGAACGCGGAAAATCGTCTCGTTCACCGAGAAAATAGCTCGGTCGAAACAAAGAAACTAATTCGCTACCATATCCTCGTGAAAATATTCCGAACCAGAGTTCGGAGGACATACCGGGAACTCGTACACATTTTAGTCTCAGCTCGTCATACATTATTCATGCGGTTGTTTCAATTCCGCGGATAATCGTCGGCCACTATTTCACCAGCGAGTAACGAGCCCTCCGAAAACAAGATCCGCCGCCTCCCTAACCAGACCCCTGACCAAGCTCGGCTTATTAATTTCATGAGCAGATTTTTACAATGCCAGGCTTACGCGCGCCCGCGCGACCGTGCGAAGTCGATACAAGCGTGTCACGACAATGGTCACGTACGATTTCAATGCCGATTCACCGGCTATTCATCAAGACGGTTCGCGCGAGCGTACGGCTTATCTCGTTTCCCTTTCTACCTGCAGCACTCCTGGCCACGCTGCACCGGCGAGCCCACCATTGTGGGACGTTCCCTCTTCCTAGTCGCTCACGCGACGAAAGCTGAAACGCGCGCGATAGCGCACGCGAGAAAACGAAGTGGGCGACCGAGGAAGCATTTACAGGGCATTTAATCGTATCGCCGAAGGAATGCCTGATGAAGCTGCATAAATAAACGCCTCATCGTTCTGTTGTCCATCCCCCACTGGCCTCTCTTTCCCGCTTTTTCCTTTTTCCCGCCCTCCCGATTCTTCTTCACTCGCGTGATTCACCGTGCTCTTCGGACACACCGATACCGAACATCGGGGGCTAAGTACCTGCTTCGACGGTATAACTCATTTGGTATCGGGGCTCAGACGCCTTTCCCTTCGACCCCTGCACCCGCCACTATCGCCGAGAATTACGAGCGTCATTACCATTAGTCGCGGTAATATAGTAGACGGCTCCGCTACTCTTGCGTCTAAACAGATACCGGCCCTAAGTTTCACCAAGGCCTCCCTGGCCGGGCTACTATGACGCGCCTGTCTCCGAAAGGAATGCCACCACGAAATTCTAGCCGCTTATCGCGCCAAATGGGCCCCCCGGTGTTGGTTACATTGTCGAAATTTATGCGACTGCGACCGATTTCTGGAATTAGCTGATTCCTTAAGGGGTCGGACACGTTTCCTCGTGTTTCTACTATACAATTCAGGCAACATGAGATCATTCTCTACTGCGTATTTATTCTCTTTGGGATGATCAGGCTTCTGTTAGCTTTGAGTCACTCGAGGAGTCAACAGATAACTTCTGCCTAGCAGCCGTTTGCAAAATATGTTATTCCTCGCGATAATAATTTTCCATTTCAAGTCGAAATTCGTACTACTTACTCATCTAGCACCTGGGAACTAATAGAGCCATATTTTACTCTAAATACCTTAGCACACATATCACTGACATATTCTGATTCAAATCCAGTTGGGACCCATTTCGGAGTCAGATAGTTGCGCAGATCAATTCACAGATCAAATGCACAACATCCTCGAGGTTGAATACCTACGTCCCTCGGTCCACGTGATCGACATCGATCAATCTATCCCGCGCCGGCAGCAATTTTTCGATTATCTTCCGTTTATTGGCAGAAGTGGCTTTCGACGACACGGTGATTCGATTCGCTCGAAATGCCGGCTCTCGATTCAAGGCCGCTGGACGCAGATTCGATCAGAGGCCGATCAGCCGCGTCGTTGGACGGGGCGCGAGGATCCTCGTCAACGGTTATGGCAGCGGGTCCGCGCCGCTCTCGACGAGTTATTAATATCTTAATTAAATTCGACTCGTTTTTGCGAGGACGTCTGGTCAATCAGTGTTACAAGACAGGACGAGATTTCGCGGGATTAAGCCCACAGTGTCCACGACCATCGGAGCTGGCTTCCCCCCGTCTTGCTCGAGCAACCGATTAACGCGCGCATAATATTCTACGAGCTCGACATCGGGAAGCCCAGTTACTGTCTCATAAAGTACGGTCGCGCGAACCATCTGCGCCCGGTGATACGTTTTCACTTAACGAATAAACAGGAAACAATTTTTAATCCCCCAGTCAGCCCTCTGGAACGAAGGAGCCTCGGTACCAATTAAATTCGCCGAGCAGTAACGGGATAATGATTCCGTGGCCGATGGTTTGCACGGTGAATAATCGAAGCTGGCACAGGTATCGATCAAATATGTTAAATCGTACACGCTGGCACCGCGATACTCCGTGGAATCGGAATTAATCGCGGCCATTGAAACGCGAAACGCGGTCCCTCCGATCAGCCGTTGTAATCAATTGCATATTCAACGACAGCGGGGGTGGGAGGAGAAAAAAAGCGCGGCAAAACACTCGGGCCAATATCAATTCATCAAGGGTTATGGGATAATTCGCATGCGGCGTCACGTGGCCCCGATTATTGCCCGCGAAGCGGATCGTAAATCCTTCGATGCGCGTGCAACTCGCGTACACTTGACTCGGAAGTGTCTCGTTTGGCTAGCGATTTCCTTGGACTACGCTCGTGACTGGAAACGAACGGAACCGCGTAAATCGGCGGACCGATTGCTGGCGTCGGTGGACGCAGGTAAATATTTTAATTGTGACGCGTTGAACGCCGCGGCACTTTTTCATCAGATTAATGCGCCCAGCAAACAGGCGTCGGAGCGCTCTTAATCGAGCAATCGCAAACATTTGTTCAGCGAATACTGTTCCCTCGTGGCGGCGCCGTTTGGCGTCGGCAGCTTCTTACGCCTCTGCTACCGTTTCATTTCCGCCGACGTGTCACTTGGTACCTGGCTAAGGAACTCGAAGATTCGTGGGTGAATGGTGGGGGTCGCGGGATCTGTTCGTGGGATGGAGGACGTGGAACAGATATTGAGGTACTTGGGGTGTTAATTTACCGACGGGAAGGCAGATATGGCTCTAATGGCGGTCCCTTTCGGGGGGACGTTCGAGGAAGTAGAATAAGATATAGACCACAGCCAGTCTTCTGCTATCGCGCTCTCCTGGAAGATGAATGATTTCGACAGCTCGATTGATTAAAGTACCGCTTAATGCAGGGGAAGATTCTGGCTTTCAATCTTGCTCCAGTAATCTTATCAATAGATTCTCTATTTATCTAGAAGTAGGATTCATTGGAAGCATGAGTTTATCACGGTGGAATATGGAGTGTTGCGATCGCAGATTTGAGCGAAGCAAGCACTGCTTCCCAGGCAGAGATGGGCAAACATGTTATTTAGATAAAAATTTCGAATGACAAATAAGAGTTACAAAAATCAGCCGTCATGTGTCGACTAAAGTTATTTTTATTTAACTTCTATTCGTTATTCGAAATTCTTAGTTAAATAAAATGTTTGCCCATCTCTGTTCCCATGTTTCAAAAGCTACGAGGAATCATTTCCCATGCCACAATTAGGGGGTTGCAATTTCTCCCACGTAGCACTTAATATGCTAGCTTGCATCCGACAGCATCATCCCCATTCAAAGACCCCGACCGCAACAACCAAAACCAACCAAGATAGGAGACTTCAGAGAGCAAAACGAAGAGCAGCGAGCGTCTTCAGCGCGCGTGCCGCGAGTGGAGCGTGCCAAGCTGCGGGTGTTCGAATAGTCGCCTCCCTGGCGTATTCATCCCCCAGAACAAGGGCGGCGAATCGAGAGTCGTACGGTTTTGCCAGCGACTTGGGAAAGGTCGGAAGTCGTGGCAGATCGATGGTGCGAGGCGATGAAGGAAAAGCATCCGCGCGAAAGGGGCAGTCGCGTACAGGCGATGCGACGCGTCTTTATCGGCGGTCCCGTTTCCTCGTCGTCGCGCACACTCGGCGCGCGCGTATCGTACGCGTCCTCACGCACACATGACCAAGAGGACCGGTAAGGGACGGAGAGGGCGGCGAAAAGGGACGCGTGCAGGAAGACACGGGAGAGAGCGGAGAGAGAAAGAGGGAGCACGCTTGCGCGCGCGAACGCGCGCACTCCTCGCGAGCGTCGATAAAAGCGAGCGCCGCCGGGCGGAGAGTACATTTCTCGCGCGCCTTCGAGACCGGCAACCCGGCTAACGTGGACAACGCGTGCAGAATCCCTCTAAACTACGGAAAACTAACTGGTAATCCCTTAATTCGCTCTAACGATCGTTTCACTCGGGCACGTTCTCCCAGGAGAACTGGCTCGCTCGAGCTGCGCCATCGTTCCGCCGTCTGTGCATCGCGGGACAAAGGTGTCGGGTCACAAAGGGCCACTTTCCGCGCGACTGTGAGTTTCGGGGACACAAAAGACGGTTAACCGAGCTGATTTCCTCGCTGGAAACTGTCCGACGCTGATTCGACGTGCGAGTGCGGAGAATAATAGGAACGGACCGGGGGGGCAGTGAAGTTAAATGGAGGAAAAATCGCGTCGATCTTGCTCGTTGGACTGAGAGGCATAGGCGAGGGGAAGTTCGGCGAGGATCGAAGTGGTTCGTGGATCGTCAGATCGGACACTGTGCGGAGAACGGACAGAAGAGAGTGACAGTTTCCGCGTGGCGTTCGTCGGCGAATCGGAGCTGTTATCGGAGCAATAAATCGCTGCTATGTCGGGAATCCCACCTCGTTGACGACACCAGATAGAAGGGACGCGGTGATTTGGCACGATCTAATCGAAGCCGGCAATCAGGTAAGACTTAAATCGAAGGGACGTGGGAGTTTGGTGAGAGCTTGCGATTGGATTCTGTTCAGCAGAGATTGGAAGTTAGTTCCCTGGAAATTGTAGGACAGGATCTTCCGAGTGGTAGATTTGCACCAGATTTATTTTTGGATAGTAAACTGCTTAAATGCATTCGATCCTAATTACAAGCCATTAACGATATAATCCTCTTCAGATTTTATTTCTTCTGCGACTTCTCGCTGAACTGTGTTCGCTTCGGATATTTCCTTCAAAAGTCAGCTTCGTTACTTACAGCGAAGTGTATATTATTAAGAGCAAGGCAAACATTTGCACTTGCTTCGGTTTGTCAACGCCAAACCGCCGTGAGCCGGATATATTACACTACCACTTCGTGCGGATCTATTTGACCAGTAACAACCTCGCTTTACCTAGGAAATTCGCCAAGAAATTTAGCTCCCTTACCGTACCTTTGCTCGTCCATTCTATATTCACGCTTGCCCCCAAAAAGTGCCGAGCATATTCCACACGTTCCCGTACAGAGTGGCAGAAAAATTCATTTCACGCAAATGCATTCCTCCCGACTTCCCAAGTAGTTAATGCAACACGGAACGGCTCTAAACAGTTACACACAAAGGAGGACGCACGGCCAACGTGGCGATCGACTAAAGAGCGAGCACATCGATTCGACACGCTCAGTTTCTCGCGTCTCCGTGTGTCTGGTGCACACGGATCGTCGAATAGAAAGGCATCTTATCGAAGTGCTTTCTCTCTCTGCATTCAGGGGAGAGGGGTGGCGCGCGCGTCCCTCTTTGCCCGGAGGGAAGTGTACGCGAAGCCTCCCCCACGGTTCGTCACGGATCGCCCCTCGTAACGAGCGCTTTGAATCGGACACACTGTCACCGTCGAAACACGACGTTTCTAAGTGGCGGACCCGCTTCATTAAATTCTGTTATCCGCCGGACCGCATTGTCCCCGCGCCCCCCTTCTGTACCGTGGACACCTGGCAGGCTCCGACAATGGCTTTCCTACCACCCGCGCATTATTTCACAATTATGCGACCCCGGCCGTGGCCGCGCGGCTCCAACGGGACCGCCGGTTAATACACCGGGGCGGGGGCGGAAGACGAGCGCCAATGCACTCGTTACCAATGCATTGAACGCAGGACGGAAAACGCATATGCTCGCGCCCCGTTGAATCGCAAACCGACGCTTCGGAGGGCGCATCGTCCTGCCGCCACCCCTTCCGTGAAACGCCACGCGAGCTCCTGGGTACGTAGCGGCGTGATTTCGTGCGAGGGGTTGCGCCTGGCCCGAGTACCGATACTGTATGGAGTCTAATTCCAAAGGGCAAGGGGAAGACTTTTCGTAGAAATATATTACGTGTAGCTTTCAAAATTAGATAACTATGGAGGGACAATTAGAAATACAATTTCAATGTTTCTTCAATCATCAGATATAACAACTACGCATTGCGATCTCCCAGTGGTTTCTATAATTACATACAAGTACTTTCGAGTAGAGTAGCATTGAAAGGCGGGCGATCGAGGGAATAACTAACAAGTCGTGCTTGGTAGCGCGCGGGGGCATCTGGCGGGGGTAGATGCGGAGATAAAGGGGCGCCAGCGGTTTGCAAAGGGCGAGAGGAGGCAGGTGTAACGGAGGAGCGTGCTGGGTGGTATCTAGCGGCGCTGCAATTACCTGCCGCTAGAATTACCCACGCGTCTGTGCATCACAATTAATTCGTAATTAAATCCTTTGGCTAGGAGGCGTGGTCCTTTTCAGCGGTGTATAGAGCGAGGCTCATGCACCGGTTGGTGGGCACCCACGTCCGACCGCTCGGTGCCGAACGACGTGGAGCGTATCGTCGGGCCGGGGTGACAGCCGGAAATAAAGGGCCGGCCGTGCATTAGCGTCGACGGTCAAAGGGTCGCTCGAATATCGACCGAGACGGTCGACAGCGTTAAATTGCCATTTGTCGGCCGGGGAATGCCTCTGATTAGCGCGCGTAGCCTATCACCCGATATGTCGCCCGACTGCGGGGTCACCGCGCGAAATTCCCCCTATTCGCATAAAAAGATGATAGTTAGTCGTGGGAATCGGTCGGGGCTCGTGTTCGGAGAGGCTCGAGGGAAACGGCGCGTGGAAAATCTGGAACTGCAGGCGGAAGCAATATGTACAAATCAGGAAACCGTCGAGCCAGCGGGGGGGCTTAGGAATGGTAGCTCGCTGATGTAGGGGTCAAGGTTCTATAAAAGTTAGAAATTTGTCCATCAACAGTGCAACTTGTCTTGAGAGGTTATACCTATAGTCAGGCGGTCGAAAAGAGACGAATGTTTGTGAAATATTTTTAAAAAAGCAGAAGGATATATTCTTATAGAACTTTTTGCACTTAAAAAGCAACATTTAAGAAACATCTGGTAATATTTTCGTAGAAAAATATTTACATTTATAATAAAGTAACAACAGACATCCAAGAAACCGTTTTAAAAATTTGGTTTTGTGGTGAACATTGCTGTTCGGACCCAGATTATTTCAAATCAAAAAACAGAAAAGATTTCATTAGTATATTAATGTATCATCTGATTAACGGGGGGAATATCTGAAATATTAATTTAAAACAAAATGGCGGCTATTTAAAGTTGATATCCTGATTTTTTCGGACAAAAATCACACGAAAAAGGCTTTTTGGATGTCGGTTGTTATTTTATTATAAATTTTTCCACGAAAAAATTAACAAATCTTCTTTAAATGTTGCTCTCTTAAGTGCAAAAAGTTCTGTAAACATATATGCCTCGCTCTTCAAAAAAATTCACAAACATTCGCCTCTTATCGGCTACTGGATTAGGTATAACCCCTGAAGGGGGTACAAAGGTATTAAACGGCCAACAAGAACGGTTTCTTTTGGGTTGAATTGAAGGACGACTAATAACTCAAACCAATTCGTACGTTTTACAATACTTCATTGCGCAGTTTAAGACCAGGGAAACTCAAAAATATTAAAAATTGAAGGAAACACTGCGCGCCAAAGTGGGCGCTGCGCAATGGGCGTCCCAAGACAGTAAAGAACATCATAAGTCGAGAACGGATCAATATTTTTAGTTGAAATTTTAACTGAGCCCACAAAACACTTTTCTTCACAAGGTGGAATTCGCTCATTAAGATCGCAGGACTCTGAAAAATGTTATTAAACATTCTTTAAATAATTATATCGGGAGAAATGTACAAAGTTGATATTCGTTGAATAACTTCGCGAACTTTTGTTAAAACATTCCCATAAAGTTTCACCTTGTAGATTGTGAATCAGGAATATTCGTTGACAATAGTTTTGCTTTCAGACGAGTCATTCAACCGGAATCACGTTCACCGCCTTGACGCGCGCATTGCGCAGCGCCCACTTTGGCGCTTTGTATTTCCTTCAAATTTTTATATTTTTAAGATGTGACAGAGATAAGGGTACTCGCGTCTCCCCACCCACCTCACAACTTTTTATCTCCCAGTGAAACTAGGTACATGACCTCTTCCTCCCCCGTCCGAACAAAGAGCAATTCGACGATGACAGAGACGATTAATATCGACGCACAAATTGCCAATTCCGATCAAAGCTAACGTTTCCCCGGTTTCCCCTGGAGAACTGTATGCGGGTAGTCTCGCGGCAAGAGGGGAGGACCGCCGTGGCGGGGGATGGCGAGCGGTTCGGTATAAATTTTACGGCCGACACCCTGTACAAGCCTCGTTTTCCTTATCGCGGAATCAGCCCGCGGCACGGGACGGCCTCCGATCGTCCGAAAATTACTTTCGCCATCCTGATCGCGTTTCCGATCGAGTTGCCCGGCCAGCACGGAAAACTCGATACGAATTACCGCCCGGGGGTGTAATATCGGCCATTCGAGCCGTCCGCAACCCCTCCCCCCGCCCCTTCATCCGCCACGGAATCCACTTCGATCCTTTCTTCGATACTCTTCCGCGCTCTCCACTTTCCCTCTGTCTCGTTCCATCTCACTCCTGATTTCTCGCTCTCCGAGCCGGCTGTTATTAAGAGCCACGGGGAATAGCTCAATAGGAATGGAGAACGACAGCCCGGCGGACAGGCGTTCGAGAATTCCAGTGGCTGGACGGCGACGTTCGCCAGTAATCGATGTCGCCTCTTCACGGTTTCCCGACCCCGCGGGACAAACGACCAGAATGTTGCGTGCATCTCCATTGAGTTACCGTTCTGGCGCACGCGAGCCTCGCAGAGTACCCCGTCGGACGCGGGATTTCTGCGAAGCGTCGAGCATCGGCTAGCCGGTCCCGCTACGTCGCCAGTCGTTCCAATGGTAGCCAGCTTTTTGCTGCGTGAAACCGTCCATCCAGCGTTATGGCGGTTAATATAGGCGTGTTAACGCCAGCGAGCGTGCCAGCCGTGGACCTGAACGATTAGCAGACGGTCCTTCCTGCCCGTGATTACCACTTTGTCCCGCGGCGCTCGTCAACAGGAAGATCTGCCCGCTAGGATTGAAAAACTGCGAGTATTATAAACGTGCAGATGGAACGGCGAGAGGCGAGGGAAGAAAAATAAAGCAGTCTGTACTTTTGTGCGTACTCGCCACATCCGTCTTGTCTACGGATGAATGTATATTACTCAGCCAGCGTCTAGTCACCCTCGACGCATACGTGCGTGCATGGAGAACAGGCTACGGCCTCGTAGTTCTTTGCATCGCTTACCCCGGACCCATCCATCCGACTTGCAATCGTTTTTCCTTAAATCCAAGGAGACCCCACGTCTACGTCTCCTTCGACCCTCTACCCTTGCGAAGAGTGGTGAGAAATAAAGCGAGGGTAGCTTCTGGGAGATTTTGGTAAATATCTATGAACGGTGTTCTGCTAGCTAACATTTCTATTTGTTATACAGTAGTATCCCTAGTAGCATTTGTTGTTGGCGTACAGTTGGCCGACGCACCTAATATTACATGGTCAACAAGTTAGATTTGGCACTTTTTTCAGGTTGGGCCAACAACAGATCGCCAAGGCAGGCTTTCCCACTGTTGCCGAATTAATTATATTATTTCCAAAAGACGTCTTAAAGACGTCCAGAAAGCGTCTTAATGAATTTCAAAAGACATTGTAAGCACGTCTTTTTCAGGCCTGGTTTAGGAAATAAAACGCGGGTGAGGAGAATCGAACCCAAACTTTCCACTTGTGAAGCAACCGCTGTTCGCACTTATCCAACACATTTCCTTGTAAACACTTCTAATTTCTAGTTACATACTAGTATTAATTGTTTATAAAAACTGTGCAGTGACGGGAAATATTCTACAAAATATCAGCATTCGACTTTTAGACTCATTCCTTAAAATTTCACATTCGTCTCAAGACAGACGTCCTCATAAGTATTTATAAATAAGAAAAAAAATCACAACTTGAAATATGATAACAGGTTTTTGAGGTTTTTGGATGTAGCAAATTTTCTGACGTTTATAAGACGACATTTAATCATCGTTGTAAATTTTTTGTTAATTAACCAACCATAGTAATTGTAGGCCCAACATTGAATATTCGTAGGCAAACTGTCGTAACTTTTTGTTAATTAATCAACCATAGTAATTGTAGACCCAACATTGAATATTCGTAGACAAACTGTCGTAACTTTTTATTAATTAACCAAACATAATAATTGTAGGCACAACATTGAATATTCGTTGGTACACTGTCGTAACTTTTTTGCCGTTGGTTCTATGTTAGGAATTTGTAGGCAAAAACACTAATTATATCCCAACTAATTCCCAACTGTTGGCTACCGTTGGCCAACCAGAAATGCTACTAGGGATGTTGAAACATGGTGTACATTTTCCTAGAATGAATACTAGCGCGTGTGAATAGGTACATACGTGACAAAGAATTATTTCCAAAATTGCTAAATTGCGAGGTTCAACCACCCGATTAGATTACAGCATCAAAGGATACATTTCAAATACATACGCCCGTGGAATCCAAAGCGCACAAAGCTGCATTTGTGCTTCATTTCCGCAGACGCGTCAGGCAAAATTGCACAAAGGTAGTGGTCCTTTTTAAAATTGAACTTGCGCAATGTTGCGCTTATCACTTCATTACAACATTCCCTGATTATAGTGAAGTTTGCAATAGCCAGTCATCGAGAAATGACACCCCTTTACGCGTATTTTACCAAAAAATTTTAGAAAACATAAAACTCGTGCGTAACTTCTAAAATCAGTTAACGTCACTCTCACTCTTAATACTAAGCGATAAACAGTGTCCCGAAATTGGTTTCTCGTAAAAACTTATTGGACTGAATTGGATCGAGGGTTGAGGATTGAGGGTTGAAACCGTGGAAGCTATCTTCACCCTCCACCTTGAATCACCATGGCTGACAAAACACATCCCTTCTCTGCAGCTCCTATAATAAATCTCCAAGTTTCATGAAAAACCAGCGTCGAACGCTTTGCAGCATTCCTTGCAATTTCAGAAAGTCACATTCGGCAGCTTGCACCTTTGACAATGGCGGATTTAAGGAAAAGGGCCCAAGTACCGACGTTCTGCGGGGGCCATTTTTCGGGAAAATGAAGAGGTAGTTTATTTTAAATGGGCAAAGTGTAGTGGTATGGTAAGTCCGGGTGAGATGGTCATAGTTTCGTTTAAAGTCTGCTACAGCCAACCTATTTGAAATAAAGCAACGAAATTAATGTAAAACAAAACTTCAATCCTTTGTCTACGTGTCCGTTAATATCAATCAACGAAAAATTATTATTTAATATACAAATTTTACAAATTAAAAAATGTGACATTACCCATATCTCTCTTAATGTCCGGGAAAGATGGTCATATGTACCTTTCAGGTTAAGAAGTTGTGGTCCTTAACTGGTTATCTCAGATTCTTTCTAGTTAGTCTCAGATTCTTCTTAGTTTACTACATGACTTACATCTTAGCCAATCTGTTTTTTTTTGGTTTCGAAATAATTTTTTCCGAATTTCAGCAAAATATCTAAAATTACATAAAATACAGCTATGGCCAGCTCTCCTGCACAACAATTGACCATCTTTCCCTTAAAGCCATGGTAAGATAGCCATTCCCCTTTCGCTTAGACTAACAAACGTAATCCCGAATACTTTAATGTTAAAAACACTGTAAACAATGCGCTATCGAAAATACATCTTGAGAATGAAAAATATTCAGCATAAATAACACAAACAAGATGACCAAAATATTGATCAAACATTTTGAAGTACTAGCTTAAATTTCACAGTGGATTTACAAACCTTTAGAAACGTTCTATTCCAACACTTTGAACTAAGAATGTTACTTTTCTATGACGCTTTGTACCCACGTCGAGGCAGCGCAATCAGTCGTTTCCTTCTAAAAAATACTGTCTTTACTCATATTTTCCGTCTGACCATCTCACCCTGACTTACCCTACAAAAAAAAACAATATTTGGATGAAATGATAATTTTTGTTTTGAAAATGGGGCCCTAGTGGGCCTTCTGCTCATCAACTGCTCATTCGATATCCCACCGCATCTCGAATACACCCCAAAGTGCCTGACAAAATCCCTTCCAGCCACGTTACAGCAGTTGGTCGCGTGCTGTCGCGCGTCCCCGCGAGTGATGCACGCGATTTCAGGGAAACGGCGCGAGCAGATTCGGCGGTGGTCGGCAGCGCGGTATCGTACCCTGTTTGCACGCAGGGGTAGCGGGCTCGCGATCAGAAATATGGGAAGGGCACCGAGTAATATTACCGGTAGCGCCATTACCGCTGCGCCACGGCAAAGCGGTAGCGTAGCTCGCGCATACACGCGCGCACATAAAACGAACGCTGCCGCGGTCGTTGCTCGTTAAAAAACTCTCTCTCGTTCTCTCCTCCGCCTTATATACATATCGGAACGCCAGGAGTTCACAGAAAAGCTCCTACGCCGCCTTTGTGGATCCGGCAGTCGCGGCTCGCGTGAAACGCTCTGTATATGTACCCGGGCTCCCGCTATGTGCCACCGCGAGTGAACTAAGGGAAACGCTCCTTCGAAACTTTCTGTATTTTCATGCAAATTCCCTCTCGTTCGCTCACGTCCTCTTCCCCCCGTGCTCGCCCGGCGTGCTCCTCTCCCCTCCTCCCTCCTCTCCGCGTTTCCTTCTTTCCACGCATCCCCCTGTCCTTCTTCCGCTTGAGTCTCCTCTCCTCTACCCCCTCGTCGCGTGCTGCTGTCTCTGTCGTCCAGTGGTTTTCGGTTTGCATGGCACATATAATTAGTAGTCGCTGTGCGTCCCCGCGGGCCTCTTTTCGTATGCTGCGCGGCCAGTTCGGGACCACGAAACGCCCCACGTTCGTGCCTCGATGGGGCACGTTTTCTACGATTTTCCACGGGTTTTCGATGGCCACGACCAGGGCACGAGCTAGGATCTCCTGTGTATACTGCCCGGCCCCCCCGATGCCTCTTGAATGCGAATTAGTGTTTACTGTAATCAGCTTGGTGACCCGAGTGCCTCCTCTGATCTTGATTGGGCGAGGGGAGACGGGTAAACGAGTCAATTGGTGCAAGTCAATTTACCTCGTTCTGAGAAACTGGTGCTTGAGAAATTAGTTGAAGCGCAGCGCTCGGGGCGTTATGAAATGTATCGTTGAAGCCGAGCATTGGTTTCTTCTCTTCGGCAGTGTGGCATGCTACTCGTTAGCACCGAAATTTGTAAGAGAAATTTGTCTTCGTGATAATTGAGAAATGCCCGAGGGACGGTGTTTAGCGTACCTACGCTTGTACGATACAGGGCAGATAAGCGAGAACGAAGGACGTCGGACAGGGAAAGGGACAAGATTTAGATTTCGACGCTTAAAGGCGAATCAGCCTCTCGCATCTTTACCCCGTAAACATTCAGGAAGGCCGGCACGTCGAACCCATTCGTGAACAACGCGTTCCTTCCTTCCCAAAGAGGATTACGGGTTTTCCTGTTCGTAAAGATTTCAGGCCCTTAAGTTAGAACCTGTCACTTCGCGTGTTCACCGTTGGAACACCGTAGGCCTTGGCGACGCATCGACGATTCAGGGGGACGCTCTTATTCGGGATTAGGAGCGTCCCTGGAAATAATAACGTCGTGTGTCTCCGTGGGAAAAAAAAAAGAAGAAGGGAAATTAATCGGACAAGGTGTTTGGATAGGCGAGATTCAAATCCCCTCGGTGACTAGTAAGTCCTTGTCAAAACACGATTGGACTCGGCGTGTAAATGGTTCTCGTCACTGAGGGATTTTCGGAATGCTGACAGATTTGTCACCTATCACCAATGTGCTCCTATACTTATCGATCGACCTGTTCGTCGCCCGATCTGAGACTTAAAATTAGAAAGTGTCGGGAGTCCTCGCTATTTTTGGCTGATCGGTCACGTGAAAAGTTAAACGAAATTCAAGTAAAGTGAATAGCGTATCATTGGATACATTGTTTCAAATTATCAATTATTAGTTAGAAGAATTTTATCGTCTTCTTTCTCTCAACTTTATCGTCAAAGAGTGTTTCGTAATGAATTAGTCCTCGTTAAAAGTTTTCTAAAGTTGTATGTACATTTCTTCTATTCAAATTGTTTTCTCTGTCTTATTTACTGTCTAAATGATTTTTAAAAAAAAATGATGTGCCTTTTCCTGGACATTTATGTTTCAATTAATGTATACATAATCATATACTCGGCAAAAGAGATTGTAGAGCAGTATCCATGGCCTGAGTTTGCTATATAAAACTTCTCTATTTTGCTTCTGCTTGTCCACCTAACTCGCCCGTAAGTGGTCCCACGCCCACCTCGCAGCGATCCCCCAGCAAACTCCGTTCCACCTCTGCAAGACGTCAAACACGATCCTCCCAGCCCTTAGTTCCATTCCCAACACTCAGTCTAGCAAATTGCTACACGATAGAATGCTCAGGGGCCGATTATTTCCATTCCTTAACGAGCCACGAAAGTCTGGCCAGCGGCGATATCAGGACTCCTGATTGAATTAATGTATCTGCCAGCAAAAGGAGGAAAGCGACGCGCGGAGCGAGAAGGAGTGGAGAATAACTCGGGCCAATCGTGCGGCGGAGTGAATATTCCAGCCCACTTCCATTTTATAAACGTACACCGGATCCAGCATCGGGTCCAGAGGATTGTTCCGTGGCCCGATCGTGTCCTGTCCGGCGCTGGTACCCCGTCGTGCTTGGTAGCTGCCACGCAAGCGATAGGTATCTCGTAACCGAGGATAAATTGGCATTATTTATATGCCCGTCACGCGCTTCATTGTCTCGCAGCTCGGCGAGTAGCCCGCTCGCGTTGCCGCAATAAAATAATAAAACACCAAGTCTTTCCTCTCGTTTCCACGGTCCCCGGCCCCGCTTTCCCATCTCCATCCGCCCGGCGACTTTCCGCGAGCGGTGGTACACGCGAGCAGCCTCTTTCCCGCGACTTACGCACACACCGATTCTTCGAACGCGGCTCATCCCGTCCCGCCGGGCCCGGCTCTCCAAGCCGAGGGATTCGAGGGTGCAGTGGCAGCTGCATATAATTTCATAGAGGCCGCTTCAAGCAGCGGCGGGCGGGGAATTTAATTTTCGAGTTGATACAAAGGTAACAAGGCGTCGTTACCAACTTTGAGCTCGTTACCGCGAGACCCCGCGCGCGAGTATCACAGAAGAAAATTTCCAGTATATACGTTTTCTCTTTGCATGCATTGAGACAAACCGGCCTCTCTTTAACCGCCGCCCGGCGTCTCTCTCCTTGCCCGCTCGTTTTTCCTTATATTCGTAATACGCCCGCGGCCGCGTCCCGCCCGCAAATGAGACTGCGCGATTTACCGTGAGGGCTTTTTAAATCGCACAAGGACTCGCGGCGCTCGGTTATGCATGTTTCACTGAATGATAAATTAATCCTCCCCCCGGCCCGACCCTCGGCAGCCACCCCTGCCCGCTTCCTTGCCTCGCTCCACGTTGCGCCGCCGTCCTGCAGCCGAAAAGATTTCTTTCGCTTGCCGGGGCTTCCCGGGGAGATTTATCGCGCGCGACCAAGCCCGAGCCAGGGGGCATTTATAATTCCTGTACGCTGGCCAGTCGCGGATAAAGTCGAGCCGCGGGAGCGAACTCCGTGCAACGGCGCTCGCCGCGAACGGGGAACGCGGCAAGCAGGAAGTCCAGGAGGAAAGGAACGGGGTGAGCGCGAGGTAGCGACAGGGAGGACCCGTAACTAACGCACCGTGAAATCCACTGGGCACGCGCCATTTCACTTAGCCCACGGGCGGCTCCTTCTCCATCGAGCCGCTACTTCCAGACCTCGTCGCTGGCTCCTTCGTCTTCTTCCAACACGAGCTCTGACCCCTGTTCTCTGTTGTCCCGTCGCCCCGGGTCATCGATTCTCCAGCACCTTTTCCGCCTGTCGCGGACAATTCGCGACGGCGGACGCTCTCCACTGTTCGCGTCTGTCGCGGGAAACCGTGTCGTTTACTTTTTCCCTGTTACTTCTCTGCTCCCTGAGCACTTTGTTGCTACGCTTCTCTGTGCGATGCAGGAGTTTCTTTGGTTCGGTTGTAAATGCTAGTGCTCCTAGGAAATAGATCTCTGGGTCACTGTACTTCCTTCTGGAGGCAGTAATCTATTCGTAACTTCCAGGACAAGCTTGTCCCCAGGGTGATACGTATTCACTGTGCCAAGTGGTATTTAGTCCAATTTACTTATTCGCGTCTACCGCGGGCGCGAGGAGCGGGGAACAAACAATTACCGCAAACTATTGTCGTCCGCGGAGGATTTACGACTTCCACCGCGCTTTGTTATCTCAAACTATGGCGTCTGCGAGCTGTAGATACCCCATTGTTCCGCAAGGGTGTAACGAAAGTTCCCTAATAAATTTTATAGGCTTGCACCTCGTCTCGCGCGCCGCTCCCATGCTCTCGCATAATAATTTGTACGGTTGAACCGGGACAGCCACTTCGTCTCGCGATCCCGCAATAAATAGGAAAAAGGAACGAGAACACGCGCAATTAAAGTTACGAAGCTCCAAGATACGCCTCTGTTCCGCCGAGCAACTTTCGGCGGGCGAAATCGTTGAAAAAAAAAAATATACACGTATATAGGTAAATATAAATCCGCCCGCACCCCTTTTTACAAACATTCAGGCGCAAAGGGCAATGAACCCTCTCTGCCTCTCTTGAGCGGACTCTCGAAACGGCGCGGATATACGCCTAAACGTCGATCGATGCCTTCTGACGCTGGCGCAACGGAATCGTTTATATATGCGAGGCTACAACAGCCTCGTTATAGAAACAATACCAGCGATGCCGTTTGAATTTCGAGATTGGCGCGAGAGTGCTCGGGGGCGTGCCAGCCGTTGTACGCGATAAATTCGTTTTGTTTATCCTCGCCTCGCCGGTCCTCCTCGTTACGTTTGTCCCCGTCGCTTGTACGAAATCCGCGAGGGCCCGCGACGTGGGAATAAAATAGTCCGCACACCCGTCCAGGCCTTTTATGCGCTCCAAAATTGTTAATAGACTAGCCCAGGTATTCGTGTACGCGAGCAACGAGCGTGCGATCGGTCGCGTTTTCGCGGCCACGACGGTGTCACGGCCTACGCCACTGGCCGACGATAAATTCTCCTTCTTTTCCCTCTCGTTTCTCCGCCGTTCCTTCGGTCTCCCTTTCTCCGCGCGCTCTTCGTATCTTCGAGAGTTCTCTCGGCACACGGTTACCAGGGAGGGTCGAGGTGTGAACGAAGAACCACAAGTGCCCTGGAAAGTGCCAGCCCTCCGCCGCCGCCGCCACCACCTCCCCCTCTCGGTAATCCAATCCCCCTGCCAGGACAGCCGTTGCGGACGAGTTTTACACGGTTACGCGTTTCCCTCCCACGCCGCGGTCGACCGGGCGACGTCTAGCTCGTGGACACGACCGTTCCAGGCTTAATCAGCCACGGTCGATCGGCCGACGACGCCCTGCCATTACGAAGAAATCGTTTCAAGGCCTCCGAGTCGCGGCCTGGCGACGCGCCAGGGGCCCCCTACGCGCGGCTATCGGCGAGTCACGGTTTCGCAGGTGTAAGGGGGGCCGTCTTCGGAGGATCGATCCGCTTCCAGAGGTGCCACGGAGCGGGGTGACAATGGTGCGCCCAGTGTCCACGCAACCAGAAACGCTCCGGAATGCCTGGCGAGTCGAGGGATCGGGGGAATCTGGAAGTTTGCTTGTAGATGTTTATCGTACGCCCACATGCTCCTCCGAACACCGTGTACCTGTGGTTCCTTATCCCCGGGGAGCGATCGGTTAACGAGATTAGCCCTCCTGGAGCACGTACGTAGGACTTCGGAGATTAAGTTGACGAAAAGCTGCGCGCGAGTGGGACGTTACGTGCCGAGTGATCGATTCGAACTCTCGCCGATAGCGGAACGCTCCCAATGACCAGGCCCGGGGGAAGTTTCAAGGGCTTCGAACCGGGGCCCATAATCGTTCCAGCCGCCTATTAACGCGGTGATTCGCGCGTTATTATACTTGTAAATCCGACGTCCTTTGATCCGGCGGAGATGACTAATGAACGCGCGTTGAGATAACGCGTCCCGAGTTTTATACTGCATTAAACTCACCATCGAGTGTCGTAAAACCCACACGAGTCACCGTGAGGTATCATTCTAGCCCTTCGGAATGCAAATCCTCTGTAAGAAGGACATCGGCGCCTTGACGCTTCGACTACCGCGCCGCGCTTTCTCTGCATCCACTTCTTGCTCGATATTTCTTAATTTCAATCAGATAGCGCGTATTTTCCTCCGCGAGTGAAGCTTATTGCTCGACCTCGTCGCTCATCGGCCAATTAAGTCGTACGGTGGCTCGATAAGCCGTCCGCCGTACGTAAAATCGACGACCGGGCATGGAGCATTAATGCGGGTAGATATACACGCATAAATTGCGGGCCTTTCAGCTCGGCCACGGCGACGAGCGTGCATCGAGCCTCGAAGGGCGTGCCCGTCGTATTTGCCCGTGTAATATCGAGGGGTATCGCAATGATCGAAAGCGCGGATATAATCATCTTTAATTAACGGTATCCCACGTGTATCGCGGATCCTCTCGTAGAGAAGGATCCCGCCGGCGGTGCTTGGCTAATAAATTCCAGTGGTCAACCGATAAATCCGCCGAATCGGCGACGTTAATCCCACCGTTTCCCCGGAATTATCGCTAGTAAATCATCGGTTTGTATATGAGCCGATTTATTTGACCAAACAGGCTTTGGCTATCGTTGCGTCACCTCCTCTCGTCTTTCCTTCCGACGCAGCGCGCGTCGAGGTGGCGAAGGAAATCACTTTAGCTGTGTTCAAGCTGGCTGGAGGCTTCCGTGAGCTATGGTCCTTTCAAAAGAGGATTCCAACCCTTCGTCAAGGGTTGCAGTTACTTGAGCCTCCACTAGGGTCTGAGGATTATTAACGCTGCGTTTTGTGGTTCGTTGTCTGACGGATGAGTAACCAGTGGTAGCTCTCAATTGATTAGTTTGTGGAAAGGATGTCACGGTACGATTAATGTCTCTCATTTTTCTGCCTTTTCTGGGAAAGCATGCCTGTCTGGGATAGTTTCATCGTCACTCGCTGTGAGATATATAAAACTGTCGTCCATATACGGGCAACATGGCAGTCGAAGTGGCAGGCAAATGGGTTAAAGAGGAATATCCATCGATTTAAATGGAGCATGGTTTATCGATGGGGGCAACTCCACGGGAAGTGGAGAAATTTTATTAGCATCCCTCGAGCACCCCCGCCCGCATGCGGAGTCGTGGAAATTTAAGGACACCGGCGCGGCGGCAGGACTTGGCTCGCTTCGCTATCCGAGCGTGTCGCAATGTGCCTCGAATCGGGGAGAGCACAAGGAACGGGGAACATTCTCTGGCAGCCTATCGAGCGTAATTGGAAAATGACTAACACACCTATACGCGGGCCGTTGGCAAACAGTTTGCGCAACGCCCCGATAAAAACTATCCGCTCAATTTCCAACCCTTTTTTGGCTATCAACTGGTCTCGCTGGACGTGTACCGTGGCTCTCTCCTGCGCTCCGGTTCTACGTGGTTTCACCTTCTGCGCGGAGCGACACGCGGCATCGATTTTCTAGCATTCGTTTGGCTCGTACGTTCCCAATCGTCGCGAGCTCCTCGAGCGTCCTCGAGGATCCTCGACCCGCGTCAGCATCCCTCTCGACCCCACCCTGCGGCCCGTTTCGAGCGCAAGGAACGGGGCGCGTTAGTCGAAACCCGGCCGCATGAAAAATTCACCAGGCCGGGAGGATTGGTTTCAGGGTGCCCGGGATAGCACCGGTATTTGCTTAACAACCGGTTCTGCGCTCGGTTCACTGAGGCAATCGCGATGCGCGGCCGGGTCACGATGAGAACCGCTGCGGTATCGGTCGTCATAAGTCACTCAGCGTGTGGCATACAAGGTACATGGGTCCGTACGTTAGTACCCATGGGCCTACTTGCTTCACCCCTCTCTCTCTCTCTCTCAATCCCTCCATCTCCCCGTCCCACGTCGTCTTTTTTAGCCCTTTTCCATTTCACTGGCCGTCTCTCTCGTTCACCGTCCCCCGGCGTTCACGGCCGCCCCGATCCTACCGACGCTCTCTAGACACTCCCAGGCTGTCCAGGACATCGCGTCGTATCCCGCTGGGCCTCGCGTCAGATCTAAGTGGTTCCTCTCGTACGTTCGCTCTCCTGATCCCCGTACCCTTAATCCAGCTCCGGGCATCGGATGGCAGGCCCCGCTGGCCCCTCCGGCCGGCCGGAGATGGAAAACGCCGATAATTGATTCCACCGGTTGTACATACCGGTCCAGAGAAACCACCGGCGGAGGAGGAAAGAACGAGGGGCAAGCGGTGGAATAAAACTAGTCGTTAATCCAACAAACAGAGTCCCAGAGACACGCGCGCGTTGGATTCCTTTAATTCAGACGTCTCGGAGCGACGGGCCGAGCTGGGCCCAGGCATTTCACTCGAATCCGCATAAATTACCGGTGTTAATTGGTGAGCTCCCCGAACGGCGCTGGGAGCCGCCGGTATTCTTAATTATTACGATCGTCCCGCGTCATAACCGCTCGTTTCGACGCGATTCGCGCGGCCCGGCCGAGCGTCCTCCTAATTAATAAACTGGCGGCTTATGCCGCGCGCGGGACGCTCGCGAGAAAACTACCGGGAACATCGATAATTGATTCCAGCGTCCTATATCGAGCGTGAAACGGGTAGAACGGAGCCCGATAGCCACGGCGACTCCGTTAATCCAACAAATAGAATCCGAGCCACTCCGTGTCCGATGCAGTTAAGCCGACCGTATCCCCAGCCCGGCTGGCCGGCCGTGTAGTTACAATACCTCCACTGAAGCTTCCTTTTTTTGGATTATTTTCCGCGCTGGCTTTAATCCTCTCCACTATTTACACTGCATTTATCGGAGGAGGAAGTTGGGTATCAGGCGCGCGACCGATTGCACTTCTTAGGGGAGGCTTGCCTACATCGTACCACTTAAGACATTTTACGTTATATTTTATATTTGGTACTAATTTGAACGCAAATGACTATTGGATATTGTAGCTTGATCTTTTAGCCACCTACTAGTATATGCTTTACCTTTTGTTCAGAATAAATTAATTTGTTATTAATCTTTTTGTCACATACTGCGAAAGGTACGATGTAGGCAACCGGTCCTCTAAATCGTACCCCTCGGTCTTCTAAATCGTACCTCCACTAAAAATATTATCAACAACAAATAGAGAAGAAAATATTAAAAAATTAAAAATTTTATTTCGACCGTAATAATTAATAAAAGTGATTTCGGCGCACTGGTTCGGTCAATTAAATTTAATTGACCGAACCAGTGCGCCGAAATCACTTTTATTAGAAGAAAATATTCAACATAATGTAATGATTATTATATAATTACATATACATATGTATATGGATCACACACAGGCCGCAATAACCTATGAATATAATATACGTACATAACCTATATAACTAGGATTGCCATAATTGCCAAACATTGATACGGGACGTTTAATTGCTAAATAAATAAAACATGAAAAAGGTGGGTAGGTAATGGTTTATTTTTAGGATTGCCATAATTGCCAAGCATTGATGCGAAACGTTTAAGTGCTAAATAAATAAAACATGATAAAATTGGGTAGGTAATGGTTTATTTTACTCTGTAAAATATATCACGGGAAAGGTGAAATACGGGATAGTCCCGTATATACGGGACGTATGCCAACCCTATATATAACATACGAGTTGTCAAATCCTACTGGTACGATTGTAGTGGTACGATTTAAGAATCATGATCGATTTATTTATGAATATCAATTTAAACTTTATAATGAATGTAATATGTACATAAAATGAATGTAAAATATTATTATTATTATTATTATTAAGCGTCTTTATTGCACACACAGAAGATAACAACAAAAGAAGGTAAACAAGACACAAGCAACAGGTGAAGTTCAGTCAAAGACTGTTTTACAACTTAACCTAAGGCGGTAACTTAACCTAGTTATAAATAATACAGAGAAAAAAAAAATTTTAATGTAAGAAAAGAAGACATACTAACCTAGGCTTAATATAAAATAAAATAAAATAATAACATCGCTACGGCTTAGAAGAAATCAAAACGAAGAGTTAAGGAAGAGAACACAGAAAACGGAACAAACTAACCAAATCGCAGAGTGGGCTATGAGACAAATATTCTACATTAAACCCGCATTTAGAAAAATACAAAAATACAGGACAAAATTGCATTGTTTGATTATTATCAGCTAAAATAAACTGGTAAAATGTTACATCAATCATACCTGATTTTTTTAAATATTTATAGCGCGCACAAAATAGGGTGTAAGCTCAAAAGGTTTTCTTTCTATTCCTTATTTCGCAGTTACTTGATATTTTTATTATCAGATGTCGTTTACATGCATTAATTACTAAGAAATTGATAAGGTACGATTTAGGTGACCAGTACGATATTGGCAACTCTCCCCTACTCCCCGTCTTGCTGTACAGCGGCTCCGGACGAGTTGTGCCTCTTCGTCGAGTAGCTAAGATGAATCTTACAGTATTTTCAATAAAATGGCGCGATACGTATTATGATACATATTAAGCCGCGCGGCCAGTTCTTCGTAACCCCCTCGACTTTTGTTCCAACGACCACGCGTCAGAATGGACTCTCCGATTTAAATGGACACTCCGCTTCCGGTAGACAGCATTTATCTACGACCTCCATTCCATGCATTAACGCTCCCCGGCACACGGAGCGGTCTTGCTGCGCAAGAAACTACAACCGCGCGTATCGAATACAGTCACGGGCATTTTATTTATGTGACCGATAGCAGAATTTACAGCGCACCAGTTGGAGAGCAGTTAGATAAGGGGCGCCGCGCGGCCAGCGCCGTGACCCGATATTCCGCCCGTGGGGGTATCCTCAAGACCGGAAGCGAATAGAGGAGACGCGAGGACAACGGATCAATTCACTCGATTCCACGGGATGCCCCGCAGGAGGGTCTCGCGACGGATCCCCGGCCGCGGATTCTATTTCCAACCGAGGGCTCCGCGAGCTCGCGAGAACGATACCCGGCGCGTCGAGACGCGCGTAAATTCCCGGCGCGCCTCGAGGCCACCCCTAAATCTCGGACGGGGGTCCGCGGCCGCCATCTTGCCGGATTTCATTTTCTAGCGTGCCGGGATCGATTAAATATTGCCGGGGGAAACACGAGACACGGAATAAAGTGTTACACGACACCGCCGCGGCCGTCGTACAGGTAGAGTCACGCGGGTATTCATCCTCCGTCTACCTAAGTAGCGCGGCGAACGCCTCGGGAACGAAAAAGGCCAGCTACGAAAAGCGGAAACTCGAGATCCTCGCGCCTCCCTGTGCCGTCCCTAGCGCCCTCGCCAAAAATCCTCCTTTTGCGTTTTACGAGGCCCTTAAATCCTCCACCGCTGTCCGCCGTGCGCGTCCAACCAGCAACGCCTCACCCTCGGCGCCGTTCAATCTTTAACGAGCGAATAAATGATTTTTATGCCCGATCCCCCCGCGACGCATAATCCTTGCCGCTGCGAGCAGGATGTACCTCGGACGCTTGGTAATTGAATGACGGACGCTTGTGTGGAGTCGAGTCAATTTCGTCTGATCGCCGAGACGCCTGTAAAGACACTGGTACCGATTGCTTCTTCGTTTTATGGATAACTGACGGCACATTACTGAGAGTCGAGTTTGAATTCTTGGAGCAGGAAATGCTAAATGCCTGAGGATAATATCATGCGTGCAAGATGGTGTCAAGAAGAATAGAGCGTTTGAAGATCCAAGTGTATACCTAACGTTCTTCATATGCTGTCCGAACTGATACAAAATACTTAGCAAAGGAAAATATTTTTCTCCTCAAAGCATCAGTCCAACAAAGGCGTAGGAAGCACGCTAAGGCCTGCAAAGAATCCCTTGCCAAGTGTTCCAGTCGAACACCGGGAGCGAGAATAACTGCGCGCGGATAAAAACTACGAAGCACGCGATTAGAATGTACAAATACACGCATCGGATTGACGTATACCGGCAATTCATCGTTGAGCGATCCGCTAGGCACACACTCGACGGAGCACTCGATGCTCGTTACACACAGATCCATCATACGTGGCTGGATCGCATGGCCGAGCGTAATGTTTTACAATGCTGTTTGGCTATCCCATTCACGGGTAGCAGAACGTTCTCTTTGACACGATTGTTTTCACTGGCCATGAATACGAAACGTTTTCGAACCCGCCCACGGCTTTTCCACTCCTCGCCGTTTTCTTTTTCGCCTTTCCCCGTCTCCCCCGCTTGATCTTCGCTGGCGTGATTTGCTGTCCCCCTCTCCCTCCGTTTCCACGACTGTGTTCTTCCACGAAGAGAGCTCGCTTCCGGCTGCCACTCGAAGCCGACGAGGCGATCGTCCGCGCCTGGGCGCGCGAGCAGAAGAGGAACGCACAATGTCTATTCATTGGCGATCGGAGATGGACGTCCCAGCCTCGTCAGCGCGCAGCGCCCGTTGGAATATGAAAATACCCCCACGAATTAAAATAACACTGGCGCAACGTTGCTGCCCCGCGATCTTAAATAATTCATAGGGTTTTTTTCAACGCCTGACTCACGGCACGCCCCGCATGCGGGGGCGGCAGAACGTCCGACGTCTTCGGGTGGAATATGCGCGTTCTGGGAGCGCGATACCCATCTTCGGCACGTATGATTTAAACAGTGAAATCGCTCTTTCCCCCACCAGAAATCGTTGTTACTCTTCCGCTAGAATTACTAAAAATAATCTCTCGCGAGTCGATAAACGTCAGCAGTCGACCTTCATCCTCGAGTCTCCCTCCTACCGTCGTCGTGCACTTTTAGAATTTCATCGGCGCGCCTCGCCGTGCGATTAATCAAAACGGCGTTGCTTATCAGATGGAAAGTGAAACCGTGGCCGGCGCGATTATTAACGAAGGCCATCGATAAATGTATCGCGGCCCATTCGTCATAACACCCCGAAAAACGCTCGCGGCTCTCGCACGCGAGGCCCTCGTTCGCCCGCTAAAATAACGCGATCATTAATTAACAGCCGGGAGGCTAACGCTTGCACGCCGAGCGCGGTGGCAACGAGAGGCGAGATCCGTCGTCGTAAATTAGGCCGCAACGCGAGGGCGATCCTTTAAATCGGACGCGTGGAAACGGGACCCACGTAGTGGCCATTTCCAGCCGGCCACGAGCGGACCATCGAGCGCCACGAATCAACAGGCCTGGATTCGAGGAGCACCTCGGTGCCCCCACGTGTACACGTGTATCTAATTGGATACGCGTAGTTTACACGGAAATTCTCGCGCTTCGCCGAGCCGCTATCGCGGGGCCCATAAATAACGAGGACCAGCGCGGCTTTCACGCGCCAAAACAAGAGTCCGTCGCATTCCCGATGGGAATCAGGGGACGAGGAATGGCCTTTTCGAAAAATACACTTCGATGCCTCGCGACTGCTATCCGGGGCCCATTCGCACGGTAGATCAGAGGTGCCTTTGTCGACAGAACCGTGCATTGTCCATTTCTCATGTTTAATCACAGTGGAGGCATATAATGAAACCCTCGCGGAAGAATAATGTCAGTCTTCGTCGCTAAAAGGAAAAGCTACCAATGGCACACAGTGGCCTCTCTGCGCCTCCGTCCACTTGACTCTTTCTACTGTCTGAGGCACTGTCAACCACGTCCAGCACTTACGAGCCAGAGTAGTGACGTTATAAAACAAAAGGTGGGAAACGTGCAGATACATCGCGGGTAACGAACCACCAAAGTGTCCCATCTGAAGAGGGCCCCAACAGATCGTCGACGAGTCATCCCCCGGGGTCCTCCCCCTGAACAAATAGAAATTCAAAGTGTCCCCATCCGGCGATTTATGAACGAGCCCCGGTAGTCCCCTGGGTATCGCGAGGCTAATCTCGATCCGCGTAAATCATCGACACCATCGGTCCCCGCTCCTTCGATTCCTCTTTCCTTTTTTCCACGCGCCGGTTTCTCCTGGCCATTCCTTTAAATCATACGAAACGTAGCCGCTCATTAAACCTACAACTGTACATTATCGTCCGAGTAATACTTTCTCCGCGGCGAGTGCCGGCGCGGTGTCTTATCTTTATTTATCTGGCCTGACTCACGCTCAAGCAATCGAGCAGGGTGCATGCCTGTAAATACGCGTGCGCAGTAACGCCTGGACCTCTGTCGATGGCACGTAAGCAGGAAAACGGCCAGACGACCGACGCGCGCCTCGATCAGCCGGCGCTACCAGTGTTGCCTTCGCCGGCGGATAAAAAGGTTATCCACCAACGATCGCGTAATCCCCTCGACACGTTGGCTTTCGAATCCGCTCCCGATAGTTCGCCGAAGGAAAAATCCCCGCAAGCGCCGCGAAGCGACGCGCCCACGCCGGTCGTTTCCCGGGCGCGGAACTCGGCCGGCCGCGCCGAGCCGATTCACCGAAAGGATATGGAAGGCGAATCGGCTTGTAACTTATAATTCGATACGCCCCCTTCTTCGCGTGCAGATACGCTCCGCTCGATAACGCCGCCGTGTTTATTGTCGGCCATTGCAGTGGACCAAGTCGGAATGAAAATAACGCGAGTATTGATTTATTCGTGACTGACGAGCCAGATAATCGGTAACAACAGGTACCGGTAATTGCCGGCGAGCGCAGCGAGGCTTGCATCGATTTTATCTTCAGTTTACCCATGCCCGTGCTGTGTTATCGTATCGCGGCGCAGACGAATTCGCGATGGAGGCTGCGGTCGGAGTTAACCGCCAGAAAGTAATCACCTTCTTGCTCGCGCCAGATATCTCGGCCCACCTCGTGCATCTACTTGACCAATTTCCAGGGCAACCTGCGCGCGCGCGCGCGCGCGCGTACATACTTCCCGCGGCTCGGGCTCGCCTGATTTCAAGCGAGCCGTTTCCGAAGCAACACCCCTCCCAAGCTACCAGGGTTTCGCTACCTCGGGCTACTTCTCTCCGTGATCGCTAGAGCCGACGCCCGTGGCGGCATTATAAAAATCTGGAATTTACAAAGACACGTCGTCGGATGGTGTGGGCGCTGGCTGGCGTGCCACGGTTACCGGGGGCCCCGCTTCCATAATAAAGTCGTAACGCACTTCCCCCCGTAAATTCGACAGAATATTACGGTACACGGCGGCGGGCCTGTTTCGTTTGCCGTAAAGTCGCGGCTGGTGATCACCGGTGAAATTTACCGACGTGTCAGATCTCTTCGTAACCGGGCACCCACCACCCCTCTCTTCTCGCGTCGTTCTTCTCCCCGGCCGGTACACGCGGTATATCGACGTGTATTTATAAGAGAAACGCTGTCGATACGCTCGTATTACGTACGACCGGGGTGTCGCGTTCTCGATATCGTACACTTCCGTCGGGGGGTCCTAACATTTTTTCCAGCACCAGGACAGTTCTCCGCTTTCCAAGCTGACGCCCGCACGGTCGCTTTTTAGGAAGGAGCGATTAATTTATGGCTTATCCAGCAGATTCATTTAGATGTACCTCTGATGGTGTCTGACAAGGATGATTCCCAATCGGAAAATTCAGAAAATTATGAAACTTTAGGGATATCACGGGTTATCAAGTTTCACCCGAAAATGTCGATAAGTGTTAAGGGGGTAGGGGAGACCGGGGCTGGTAGGCCAGTTTTTCGGTTTTTGATTTTTAATAAATTATGTGGGCGAAATATCGTTAAACCGGTTAGTATATTTGTTACGGCATACATTTGGCTATCTGATTAAATTATTAATGTTGACTCAATGTGACAACAATTAAGGTATTTTAATGTTTTTCTAACACCTTCCATGCTGGTCAACCAGCCCTCATGATCGGGGTTGGTTGTCTTACAGTATGGGGTAGGTTGACTATATTTAGGTACAATCAGTTAAGAAAATGTTATTAGTAACTTATCTCAGTGGTTATAAAATAACACAATGTCACAAGAGTTGTTTCATTATAAAATATTAATTTCTTTCTTTCATATTTTAATAATAAGCTGAAAATTTTTTGAACTTAATCATTAATTATAATGTATGTAGAGATCTGAAGTTTCTCTCAGTGATGTTTTAAGCAAAGAGGATTATTTGGTACACATAAATACTAAAATTCATGTTGGGGCCGTTTTCCCCATGCTTACCTGGCTATACCCTTTAAACAAAAAATAAAAATCGCTCTATGAATAACAAAATAACAATTTAAAACTTATTAGTCAACCAGCCCCGACCGATCATTTTGACTGCAATAGTCTATGTAACAGTCTATTATTTATGTACAAACAAAAATACTATGTGAATAGATCGCCTAATAAACAAACTTTAAAATAGTCCCTTAACGTTTATTTTATTGTAACTATATAGAGCGCGAAAAATTAAAATCTTTAAGAAAAAATATTTACTTAGTCAATTTTTCGACAAATGCTGATAACTGTTAAAAAACGTGCGGTCGCGGAATCGGACATAAATGCATGGCATAGTAGAAGTGACTTCATTCTGCAGTGAATGTTTCCGCAGTAGAGCATATGTCGATGCAAAGTCATTAACAATTAGTCAACCTAAGCCTTGAGACAAGCAGCCCCGGTCTCCCCTATACCCGTTTGAACGCTTGGAAAATGTGTACATTTTGTGAATATTTTTACAAGTCAACGGCTTCATAAAGATTTTCCGTTTTTGTATTATGTTTACATAGTATTATGGACTACCTACAAATAATTTCAGTTAGAAAGCTATTGTTTTTCGGAAGTTATGGATACTTATCCGAAACTCTTTCCATTTTAGACGGCTACACGGTGACCCTGGAAAAAGCTGTATGGCGTGTCTGAAATAAAAAACAGTAATTTTTTTCTATAAAATATGTTAATAGCTATCCACCTACGACGCCTATTTTATTCCCAGTACCCTTTTATTATTAATAAAAAAAAGTGGACTTTTCGCTTAGAAAAATCGAGCTTTATTTTTGATATCGCCATTTCTTTATTTCTTTCAATTTTCAAAATCGGCGTCGAATATGAGTCGATAGCTATTAATATATTTTATATAAAAATTTACCGTTTTTGATTTCAAACACGTTATACAGCTTTTTTCAAGCCCCTACCCCAAATCGTTACGTAATTTAAGCACGACCCCAGGTATGTATTATCCGATTTCTTGTTGCCTAGATTCACTCTAAGGGGTTGAATTTGACCCTACAAAATCCGGCTATATTCCGACTTTGGATTATAATTCGCGAACTGTACGTAGGTTAGTGATATAAAAGAGTTTTCAGGCAAAAGTTACTTCTTTTAATTGGAATTATCATTTCGTAAAAAAATTATTTTACAGCTCATGAGTTATAACACAAAATCGGAAAATGGCCGGATTTTCAGGGGTCAATTTCACCCCCTTGGAGTGACCTTGGGCAGCAGAAAAATCGCGTAATAATATCCTCTACATATTCCCAAAGTTTTATAATTTTTTGATGTTCCGGCTTGGCAAATTTCCCTTGCGAGTATATACCTATACATAGTTGGTATTATTCAGAGAAATCACAGGTTCGTTCACGCATCGAAGAATTGCATAGCCAACCGTATTGATTTCTCATGCTCCTCGTTAGATGCAATAATGAATAGTGACTTTCACAGAGAACGCTATTATTCGTTCAATCGCGTTCGTTCGCTGAAGAAACAACACGCTCAACGCCCAACAAATCTCCCTCGATAAGGATCGTTATTAGCCGCGATACAATTGCGCGCTGCCACTTACGCGGCGCAAAAACGCCACTTTTCTCGCGATAGAATTTTACAAGCGGCCACATTTCACCCGCTATACTGGCCGTTCCCGATTTTTTTTACGGTTCCCCCGCGAGCGCGTGTCGTTACAAAACGCGCGTCCCACCGAAACGCCCGGTGTCCCGTCCCGGAACGATCTCTATTTCATCGGTATGCAGGGGCGACCGGTGTTTCGACGCGAATATCTCGGGCACGTCGGGGGCGAGGCGCGTTAAAATTCGCGTTTTTATTCGATCCGACAGAAAGGAGCTGCGCGGCTCTGTCGAAAACGTAGTGGGGGAGGAGGGGGGGTGGAATTAAAGCGGGTCTTTTTCCGGAGGCAGACGGGCGTCCGCGCGATCGCCTTCTTTGCATAAAAATGGGGACGAATTAAAGCCCTTTTCAAGCACGAACTTTCACTCGGTGCGTGAATGGCGACATTGAGCGACGCGTTCCGCAGGCCTCGCCGTGTAGAGGGTGGCTAGCGGCGATTGGAATAATTTCAGCCGTCGTTTGCAACGCCTGCACGTCCACGCGTTCAAGTCTCTGAATACGAAATTTTTCGGCCGCGGCGCCAAGATCGCAATCCTGATTTTTCGCCCTGTGGACGTCTCGCGAACTAATGGTGGACGTCGACGTGGGTCCGTTTCGCGTCGAACGGAATAAACGGATGCTCGTGTAACCGTCGTTAAAGCGAGGAACGCGGGGCCGAGTGTCACGGTCAGAATCATCGAAGCCTCGAGGAAATCCGACTCCCCGTGGGCGGCTTTGCGGTGCTAAGGACGTCGCCTACCTGCGGCCTGTGGCATTTATTAAATCTTATTCTGGCATCTTCTCCCTTTCCACCGTCTCAGGTTACCCCTCGCCGCGTACCCGACTGCGTTCCCAAGGAACGCGTAGATGCGACGCTCGAATTTGCGGGCTTTTGTCGCGCGATTTAAGGGGCCATTCTTTTTTCCGTCCCCCGGTGGCGCTCGCGACCCGGGCCACCTGCTCCGCTCTCGATCAAACAATGTTACGATTAAGGGCGGAGTCGATACGGCCCCGGTGGCGGGCGCGAAATCGAGAGACCTCGGGAGGGAGTCTTTCCTCGAGGATGGCGGAGGATGATTCGAGGGGCGAAGGTGTTATTAAGTTCCCCCGTGAAAAGACCCCCTTTCACGCTCGCGACGGAGCAAGGGAAGCGCGAAGGCGCGATATCACGTGCAATTCGCTGGCATAATTGTCTAGTAGAGGAATACAGGACGCTCGGGAACTATTGGTATAAGCTTAAATTGATAACGGAACGAGAAACAGTTAGGTATTCTAGAAACGAGTAGTCTAACCGTTATCAGACTCCGTTTCTTTCCTGAAGTGTTCATCAATCTACCGAGTGAGCGTTCACAATTCCTAAACACACTGTATAACTCGGTGGACGAGGGGGCGAGAAGGTAGCTTTGTGCTCCGCTGTGGCCGAGGAAAAATTAGAATGCACGGTGGAGGCACGTAGAGCGCGTCGTGTTTCCCGATAGATAGTCCATCTCGAACCGGGTGACGATTTATTTTCATAATTTATTCCGCGTCCGTGTCGCTGTCAATGCTTGGGCACAGATCCTACGGATAAAAACGGGCCCACGTTTCGTCTCCGGCGACGGAGCCCTGCTCGGTCGTCGGAGCCCGAGACGGTCCTCGTCCATCATCATCGTGCGACGCGCACCTCGCCTCGCAGCAGCCAGGAGGTCGGGGGCCCATAGTGTTTGCAAACTTCTGTGAAATGTGGACGGCGCGTCGCGTACGTTCCTTCACGTGGCAAACAATAGGGAGGAAGCGCCCTTTCAGATGGCACAAGAAAGAAACAAGTCCATTTCGAGTGAAATACGCGCATAACTGCGCCTTTTTGTCGGTGGGCCCGCTCGAACGAGAAATGGTGTCCACAAACTGGTTGGGGCCTGGACGGTACCCCGCAGCGTCAGTCTATCGGTCATTTAAGTCTCTCTCCTCTCTCTCTCTCTCTGTCCCCGACCACGTCTGCCCTCGTCGCACTCGGGCCAGTTTCGAGAGGGCGAGCAACGATGACTCGACAGTCGCTACTTGCTCCGACCTTTCGGAGACGCGCGTTTCGAAACGGAAGAGTGGCCCGTAACTCTGGCCCGGCTGTATCTGAAGAATCCTTGTCAGGAGGAGCACGGGGCCGACCACCTTCCGAGCTCTTTTTTCCTCGGGAATAAACGCGCCATGCCCGGCCGACAGTGAAAACGCTTTCGTAACGTATCGCCAACCATAAGCAGATAACGAACGATGCTGGGACGCTCGAGCGTTAAACCGTTACAATGGAAAGCTTAAAAACAGAGGACCCCCTCTCCCGCCGCGGGAGAGGGACAGAGCGTGCCCCGTGTGTATGCACCTGGAGAGCCTCGTTGCACCGATATGACCGCGTTATCTGCTGGCCCCGACCACCCGGCCGGCACCGTCGTCCGGTCAGCACAACGCGCGCGATACACACCCCACTGTGTGTACACCGTGGCAGATAGGCTGCAGGAAGTCGTAATCTTCTCCGCCAGAAGTATGTATCTAGTCGCGCCAGCTTCTCGACTTCTCTGGACGCCTCCATTATTCTGCCGCGCTCATCGAGCGACGCAAATACGCCGGGCGATTTTCTGAGCTACGATGAGTGGATGGAAACAGTGTAGCGCCGACCCACGCGGTCCTCGGACTTGCATTCGTTGGATCATTGTCTCTGGAGACGTGCGTTACCTCGCGCGTCTATTTCCAGAGCTCATGGGAGGGTTGACGTATGAAATGAAGCAAATAAATACGCTAATAGCCCGTTAGTCTGCGGACGATCGTCATTCGCACGGGATGAATGGCAGGAAGACAGCGAGGCAGCTAAGCTATCGCGTGGGAGCGATTAGAATCGCGGCTAGGGTGTTGCCTGGGGATATCTCTCCTCGCGTCTTTGCTCGCGCTACACTTTCCGCTGGGGCGGGCGAGTAATTCGCGGCGATCGATCCCGTCGCCGGCGCGTCCGGTAAGCTAATTTCACGTCGAATAAAAGCGCGTAATGCCACCGAAGGGAAAATCCGTTTAGCTCTCGGGAGCCGGGGCTTCTCAAGATAAATTGGTTTCGGGGGATTTCTAAAGCAGGTCCTACGGGCGCAGGAAGTTCGAGGGTGTCAGACGGATCCTTTGTGAGCGAGGGCCTCCCTCGAGAATCCTGGTGACGGCGGCGACGACTCCGGGCTTGGACGCCGTGAATGTCAACCGTGACCCAACAATGGCTACGGAAGACAGTGAGTCTAGGGTTCCGCTGGGGGAGCAGACTTTAACTTCCACCCCGGTGACAAAAACCTATATTTCCGACCTGCCGTTGGACGCCGTCTCTGAGCACTTCATCCCGGCAGACCGCGCTCTGTCACGCGTAGCAAAAACACGGGAAAACAACCGTCCCCCCGTACCCCGGGCCCCCTCCCCGACTAGCCGCTCTATTTGGTCGCGTTGAACGACCGTAGCGCGGTCCGTGCGGTTCTATCGGGGACGTTAAATAGGGAAACTTGGATTACGTACACAAACAGCAGGCGATCGTGATCCGCGTGCAAAGTTTCGGTGAAACTCTTTGTCCCCTCGCGACTCGCCCCCTCCATCATCCTCGCGATTCGCTCGCGTGGCTCTCCAGGGCCGCCGGCCTCTGCGACCGACACGGAAACTATCGCCGCGAAGGCGTTATTATGGAAACTTTCGCTTTGACGCCTACCCTCTGTCCACCCCCTAGCTCGACGGGGAAGAATGTAACTGCAACCACCCCCTGGGAATCGACCGCGAGCCACAATAAACCGCGCGATGAGAATCGGCGGAATCGATGGGCGAAAACGAAGAAAAGTTACGCGGAACTTTTGCACAGTTTCTCCTCCGGCCCTCTCCTTCTCTCTTGAATTATTCGTCGCGCGGAAAGTAAGGGCTCCGAGCGGCGGACCCGCGGCCCATTCGAGCGAGGGGGAAAAACGCTTTTTAGCGGCGGCCGGCAAGTCCATTCGTTGCCAGTGACTCTTAAAATTTAAGTTCGACGGCGAATTCTGACGGGGGAGGGCATTGTTGCCGGAACAATCGCGAGATTCTTCGTCTTCGGGCCGGCCATCGAGTTCGGCTGGCTGCAACCCGCGGCCATTGTGAGGAATCTTTCCCGCTCGCCGGACGTTAATTAATATCGCGGCCGATAAATCGTATCGAGGACCGCGCGAAGACGGAGTGCCGCGTAGTTTTCGAAAATCCCGAGGCTCCCGAGTAATTCGTGGCTCGAGTTAACGAACCTCGATGGATATAATAAGGAGCGCCGTTACCATCGAGCGAACGACCTCCTCCGGCGTTCGTCCTCCGCCCCTTTTGTCCCCTATCCCACCCCATTGCATCGCCCAACCCCCCCTGTGTCCCGGCTGAAGGATTATAATGGACCACCTTGCGCGTACGCGGAATTACAGTCATCGTCATTGTCGCGGGTCCTTAGGCTGGGGTGACGCGAGATCGTAATCAGAACCAATCCTCCGTCATTCCTATGCACCCGGGGCTGCCTGGCCTGGCTCTCGGGGAGAAAGGCAGCTACCCTTCGCTTTCCCGGCTATTGCGGGAGCGCCGAGGGAAAGTGTCCGTGGCCCTAAGGGCTGGGAAGCTCCCTTCGTGCTAGCTCGGGGACGCAGAGGACACCGCGCTCACAAAAGGGGACAGGGCTGCACTCCCAAAGAACCCTGCTGAACGGGTAGACGCGATTCTTCGCGAGACTTTCGCGACGCGACGGCTTCGAAGCCGCTGGATTCTCCTGTTTCTAGGCACTAATGGTAATCACATCGGGGACTCGTCAGGCGATTCCAGAATTGAATAGCGATAGCCACATTTATCCTCGCCTTTCACCTTGGCAATATTTTCTGCGCGCAAACCCGGCATTAACTTCCACTCCTTCCACTCAGGCAGTTAAGCGAAAATCAGGCTCAACAAAGTGAAGGTTCACCTCCCCTTTTTATCAATCTCGTATAAGTTTCAGGACCAGACGCTCGTCCTTCCAGGGTAAATCCCCCCCACTCACGGTAACGACGAGCTCGTACCTCAAATCGCGATAAAGGGTACGCAGGGCTTGGGTGGAACAAGGTAACGAGGAAGGGTCGATTAGCATTTTATTGGCGTCGCGTCTTGCAATAGCTTTGGGCAGAGAAATAAACGAGGAAGGGACGTTAAACTTCATCGTCCATCGGACACGCCTTGTCGCTGCAGGTGTGCTCCTCTCCGACGTTATTTATTGCGCGTGCCCTCGCTGCCTCCTACGAGAAGGGGGGCGGGGGCGAGGGGGGTGTTTCGTTATTTATACGCCGGGCGAGGCGTTCATTTTTGCGCGCGGAATTCGTCCTCATCCCCTGACCCCCGTCCCGAGAGGTGGTAAAGCATCGTGGCCGGCGCGGACTCGGACGTCATCCCGTGGACCAACGGCCCCCTCGCGTTTTACACACGCCACGTGAAACCTTAGATGGGAATTGTTCGGGTCCACGGGGTTGGGTGTCCGCGGACTCTCGCTAGTAGATACTCGATCTTGATAGGGAGGTTGGTCCCGAGGAACCGGTCGTGACTGTACCTACACGAGACATCATTAATGCCACCGTGGAACGAGCGGCGGACGAAAATCCAGCAGTCCGCGGCGGGAAGGGTGACTTCTCGAACCCGCACGATTTCTCCGTCTGCCGGCGGCAGCGGCAGCCACGGGTGGAAAAGGAATAAGCCGACCGCGGAGGAACGAGGCGAAACCTCTAGGACGATAATTAGCGATCGAGGGTCCCGAGGAAGACTCGGGCCATCTCGTTATCCACGCCACGGCGCCCAGCGTGACGTCACCGCGCGTGTGGTGGCTGCCGCGAGAGGGTAAGCTGGTGCGAGTCGCGTGCACACGCGCGGACAAACAGGTGTGCGTGTGCCAGTGCACCAACACCAGGTCGTGAATATCAAGAGAAAAGATAGTGGGGAAGGGAGAGAGAGAGAGCGAGAGAGAGAGAGGGGGGGAGAGAAGAGAGGGAGGCTGAATACACGGAGGAACTGACTCTCGGGAGGCTGCGGTATGAGTTGGGCATTATCTAGATAAACGAGTTATTCGAACGAGCCGAATCGAAGATAATAGGCGCGCGAATAACATACCTCGCTTTGCATCGGAATTTCGTTACATTTTTATTAAGAAAATTCTACTAACAATTCGAGCTTCATAGGTATCAACATTATTTCTAGTTCCTCGATATTCCCAAAATTTCCAATGATCATCCGCTGAAGCTACAATTAAAAATAAACACCTAATCCGAAAATGAATATACGAAGTCCCTTTATTTTCTCGATCTTTATTTGTCGAATACTTACATTCACTCGGAAACTATTTATCGCTACAGATTGCACGGGCTATCTTCTCCTCGATGAACAACGGATAACAAGCACCTTATCTTTTATCAAAAATTTCATCTAGACAAAAATCGAAACCGCCTACGGTATCCTACGGTCGTGTAGCGAGTATAAGGTAGAGCGCAACGTACAGGGGGCCGGGACGCAGCGAGGAGAGCCGAAGTCACCCGACGCCGTTCCCCCACTTGCCAGCGATCGGGTTCCCCCGCTCTCGTGGTTCCGCGGTTGCATTCACGTCAGTGCGTTCTCGGCCAGCGTCGGGGTTGCTTCGTGGCTTGTTCTCGTTACTCGCACGTGCGTATCGGCACCGTGCGTCGTGTCCCACCGTCGGACGCGTCGCCCAGCGTGAGCGTGCGCACCAAACGAATATTCTGTAGGAACGTGTACGGTTTTGTGCGATCTGTGCGTGGACGATAACGGGCTCGTAGGGGAACGCGTTGTGGTGATCCGCCGGCCGCGGTACACGAGAGCATTCGACTGTTGGACGTGACTCACGTTATTGCCCGGTACATACGTTTCACGGGGCCGATTTAGTGGCGGGCACCGAGTGTGTATACACGATTCAGACGAGCCAAGCCTGTCCGTCGGAAGGGAAAAAAAGAGACTCCGGAAACGAGCGGCCGCCTCGTTCCCTGCCTCCGACCTAGCGCTCGGCTGGTGGTGTCTACGATTCACCTTGGACGCTGCTGCCGTCGCCGCTGTTTGTTATTTCCCTGCCGTCGAGCCTGATAATGGATTAATTCTCGCCGGGGGAAGTTCACCCCGGCGGCTTAGCCCGGACCGGAGCACAGAGAGGCACCGCGGCAGCACTCTGCGATAAATCAAGGTGAGATCCGGCTTTGTTTTCGAGAAGGGTGTTCCGATAGTCGGGGCCCTCTCTACCATTGACCAGCCTCCGCGTTCTCCTTTTCCGTCTGTCTCCCTCGGATCGCCCGGCTATCCGCCTGCGACCGTCTCCGTTCCGCCACCGAACGCTGCAAACGAGCATCCACGAGAGCGTGCAGCATATATTTTGCGGCCACTCGCTCTTCCTTCCCTGTCTCTCCTTTTCCACCTTCTCCCGCTCTGCCTCTACCGAGCCTCTCCGCCGGACTCCGTGCATAGGGACGAACGAGAAACACATGCACGCGAACCCGAGCCACCCTGCGCCGTTTTCTCTCTCCTCGGTCCTTCTGCATTCTGAATACCGAACGACAGACCTTGCTGCTTCCAATTCCCCTTCTATTTCACCGATGCCTACCGAATATCCTTCCTCTCCGCCTCCTCCGCCGATGGTCGATGCCTACTCCCGTCGTGCGTAAAAGCCTCTTCTCCCGTGTCCCTACGCGAAAATCATCCATGCAAACGCGCTCGATACTTAGCTTTGGAATACCGTCCCGTTCGGTAAACAGTCGAGTCGTTTTTCTTTTGTTGCCTCGCCGAACACTTGCCGAGCGCTGCGGAGGCTAGCGGGCTCCGCCGATGATTGGAGCATTTCGATGGCAATAAGTGGACGATAGTTTCGTGGCAGGTATCGTGGAACGCGCGAGTATTCTCCCGAATGTTTGGTATGGGTTAGTTAACCTCTCGGCGGAGATACGCCGTAGATTAGAACACTGCGAACACTAGTGTATTAGGAGAAGTGCCTATGAAAGAGGTGGTGCAATTCGTGCCACAGGGTTTAGAATCGACATAGGTAGCAGGTGGTCGATTATGTGAAAATCTATTTCTCGACCGAGCGATTATCGGCGTATCTAGCGATATCGAAAGAGCGCGTTGCCCTCGAGATTGGTTGCGCTCGTTGTTAAGTACTCGAGCTTGTCGTTAATGGCTGATAAATGTTAAGTGTCGAGTTGTTAATGTTAAGATTTTTACATTGAACGTCCAACAGAAATACTTGGTAGTTTTTGGAGGAGATTGTGTTCTCCGATAGGTCTCTACTTATAATGCAATGAGGAGGTGATACATTAGAGATTCTACGGTCGCACGGAGCAAAGATAGATTGACAACAGCGTCGCACGCGGCATTCAAATGAGCAAAATCAGAGAACAGAATAGATATTGTCTCACTCTCGACAGCGTTTAGAAATGTCTCATTATCATATTAGAATCTTGATTTCTACCCAAAGTATCTCCACTCTAAAATTATTCAACTGTTCCTTTCATTCCAATCTGTCCCAAACATTTGCCAATCGATCTCTCCTTACTAATTCATCAATTTCAAAACCCACTTTGCCCATTTCACTTCTAACCATTCGATGTCACAGCAGAGCTGAAAACAGTGGTCGTATTAATAGACCGATGCATCGATAAATCGATGGACAATTGCCCCAAGAAAACGAGCAAAACGAGGGGCACATTCTGCGACGCTTTCACGCGATGCTTCTCGGTCTAACGACTTTCCCCATTTTTACTCGTCCGCCACTGACGCGACCCGTTTCACGGCTACGGATACAAAAATAACAAAAGAAAGAGCGGAGCCGCGACGCGAAAGATTTAGTCCCAGGCCCCTGAATCGGTTTCGTGTCGTTAAATCCTCGACAATCGGGGCCCCGGCCAAACGAGGCTCGTCAACTTTGCTCGCCGATGACATCTGCGCGCGCTCGTAATTGCGTACCTGCTATTCATACGCGATGAGCTCTCCGTCTCGAATAAGGACTTCGATCAAGGACGCGAGCAGTCTATACACGACGGACGCGCGTTTATGCAAATAAAAGCGAGCAGACATTGTATCGCATAACAACGACCACGCGCGCCACGACTCTTTCGCCGGTGGCCTGTGGTTAGCTACAGGATTCATGTAATACTACTTACTCGCAACCCCGATATTTCTAGTTACGCATTTACCCAGCATCTCCGCGTGAAATGTATAAACCGCGACTGGTGTAACACGCATCAATAGGCAGCGTAATTAATCACGAGTAATCGTACGTTTGCTCGCTTCTCAGCTTTAATTATCACCTCATCTCTCGTTACATTCGTTGCCAATTAACAGCTCTCCTCTTTGTTTCTATAATTACTCCATTCCGCCTATTTATTACGGAGCCATACTTCACTCAGACTGTTAACAATCCTGCACACAATTATAGCCGGAACTCTAATTTTCGCATTTCCACGTGACGAGTGGCCGAGCCGGATATTTGTCGCAAATGCTCATGGGAATGACGTATAAAGGATTGCCCAGAGGGTACCCTTCGTCCCCAGTGAACATCGCCCAGCGGCATCCAGTATTTATAATTACGCACGGAGGCTATCAACTCCTCCTCGTAGCCCAGACCCGTGTTATTCGCCATTTGTTACCCGCCGCTCATATTTCACCCCCGAAATTCCTGCTCCTCAAACGCCAAGAATGAGGTAGCCACGCGGAACGTATTCATCCCCCTGTCACGGGGGAAGCTTGGAAAAAGGACGGCGGCGAGTTGTCTCGCGTAGTCGCGCGCGCTCGACATCACCCACCTGGCCGGCGATATATCACGCGAAACGAGCGCGGATCGGCTTCTTATTGGCTTGGCAACGGGTTACACCGTCGCCCGAGCGACATGACTAATTATTGCTGTCCCGGTTCGGCGTGCCGTCCAGTTTACCTTTGCGCGTGCACGCGCCCGCTCTTTCCCGTGATTTCTCACTAAAGCAAACAAAGACGGTCCGGTTTCGCCGCGATTCTCGCTCCTTTTTCGCGATCCGCTGGGCACGATCCGATCGCGAACCGGTGTCACAACCGAGCCAGCCCAGCCATGGACGGTTGCGACAGGCAGCGAAACCGAGTGAAAAACGAGGCGCGCCGACGATCCCGGCCGCCGATTGTCATCGGTTCGTGTTAACGCGCTGCTCGGTGACGCGAGTGTAATTAAAAGCGTCGCATCGCCTACGACGCCCGGGTAATCCGAAGACGCCTAGCTGTCTTATCGCGTAAGGATGCTCCGAGTGTCCGATAGAGGCCGGTCGATTTATCGCCGACGCGTTTCCGTTCGTAAGACACCGCGGGATAAATATCGGCGCGTCCGGGGCTGGCGCGCGCCTCCCCGAACGGGCGAGAAAAAAAATATACAGCCGCAAATATCGTCGTCGCGCGCGGTCTGGTGCAAATTTAACGGGAGCGCCGCGACACAGGAAGGAAGCCGCACGATAGTCGTAAAAAGGCCCGGAGATAAACGACGCAGCGACGGTTTTCCCTCCTTTTTTTTTGGTGGCTAGATTAGATCGAGCGACGACGCGGAGGCAAAGTCCAACGGAGATGTCTGCTTCTTTTTCGGTGGCTTACGCTGGCAGGGAGAACATGTGGATCATGGGGACTAATTAGGGCGGAGGTTACTCGGAGCTGTCGATCCTCTTTCACTTACAATAATGGAGTAGACAGAATGTCTCTCTGCGGGGATAATTCAGTATCTCCACTGTCAAATCTAAATTTGAATTGGTCCTGAAAAGTGACACGAGTATCCTGTGTTTCCCCTTGCACCGCGGCGCTACGGAATTAGCTGCGAGATGTTTAGTTAAGAAATGCGATCGAAAGAGGAGAGGTCAGGCCAATCGTGGCAACTTAATGTAACGTCTAGATTCGAGCGATTGTATCTCGCGATGTAATATGCCGAAGAAAGTTTGAATACAGTAGCGGGTCCTTTTTTTTATGTACCGTAGAAAGCGGTGAGATCAGCGGTTACACGATTTCGACGCCCGTAGCCTGTTACATTGATCGAACTTTCTAGTTTTTAGTCGTCACTTGGTTCCTTTCGTTGTTGTTCATCTACTCACGTGTTTTTTTTTTGTATTTCTGTGGTCGGAACTCGTTGATCGAATGCCGGCGTCCCGGTGGCAGAGGCACGCGGGCCCGTTCGGATAGAGACGACGCCTCCCCTCCTCCCGAGTCATTATCGACGTCGTTTCGCGCGTCGTCCCACTTGGGCCGCGGGCAAAAAGCGCGTTCCACGCTTTAGTATCCGGTAAACCTACATCTGGAGGTGGCTCCCATTATGCGAACGGGTTCCCCGCGAGTCCATGGCCTTTTTTGGTCCACCCTCGGCGACTCCCCGGCCCGTGAAACCCCATGAAAGGCGAAGGTGGAACAGTCGCCGGCCGCGGAGTCGGCGTGAAAAGAGCGCTTAATGAAAGAAAGAAAATGTTTGGAAAGGGGGCGAAAACGGAAACGAAACGGCGCGTTTGAGGCCGTGACACGCTTTCAGCTGACGGACAATGGTTACACCAATGGGCGCCTTCGGACCGATTGTTCCGCGAGCGGCGCGCAGGCGCGTGTATGATAAAAGAAATGGGGAAAATAAAGCGAAAAAGGGAAGACGGGGCCCGCGTTATTATCATCTGAATCGCGGATCGTTTCCCCATTCACCGCGGGCTACGCCTCGTATCGATCGCCCCCCCCCTCCCCCTCCTTTGGACTACGGAGCTTATAAATTTATTCAGCCTCGATGGCGCCTTAATTGACGACAATTCGACGACGAACACTTTTTATAATTCAGCCCGTTTCTCTCGCAAGTGTCCTTCCCGTCCGTGTATTGTAACTTCGTTACGCCACTCGTTGTATCGGTTTTTCTGGCGCTTCGCGGTGAACTCCCACGTACGGCCATTCAGCGGGAGCCAGTCTGCCTCGTATTTTTCCATGCGTGCAACTAAACGCGCAGTATGGTATTTTTATGTAGGTGTCCGCATCTGATAGAGTTCTATATAATTACTGATCGATCGTAGGAGCCTGCTTGCTACGCGGAGTGGAACATCGAAGAAGGAAATAGTTCGCACTTCAGGGTCTAAGAATTAGGTACACTTTCTATTCCAGTTCCAACTAGTGTCTTCATTAGTGTGAACAGGTGAATCTGCGCCTTAACCCTCGAGTGGCTGTAGTAAAAGCACCGCGCTCCTTGTTTTTAAAGTCATATTGAGAGTTCCAGAATTGAAGAGTCCTTGTAGGAAACACTGTAAGTGCCAAAATTAATTTTTCTTTTATCGGAAAATGTTCTATGTGAAAATGGTAACAATATAGTAGGGACTTATAATGCAATCTCACTTTGTAAATAAGTTATCAATAGTGCTAAAAGATGGTACCGCTGGTAGGTCCAATGCCACTTCTATAGAAAACAGCTCTTCGTTCAGAGCTTACAAATTGAAATGAATGGCACATTCAGTTTTTTCTTTGTAATGGTGGAATTACACGGCACGTGAATCGGCGAACTTGCTCGGCTCGTCCAGGCTCGACGATCCATGACCGATCAAACGGCACGTGGGTTCGGCGATTCACGCGCAAAGATCGCCGATTCACGTGCCGTCTGATTCCACCTTAAGCGGTGGCTTAGAGGGAATAATTCCCCAATTAAGGAGGTCTAAAGGAATCGCCTCTCAAAGCATTGTCATTCATACACGAACCATCTAAAAGCTAGACCACTCCATGCCAATGTCCCTCCGCAATCTCGGAGTACCTCAAGTGGTGGTGACCGAAAGTACCAGCGTCCAGACTCCTCATTTGTTCCAACTCCGTGCAAACTACAATAGCATAAACAGAAATAAGAAACAAGTTGAGATGTTCGATACCTACGTAGGGTTGCCATACGTCCCGTATTTCACTGTTCCCGTGAAATATTTTACAGAGTAAAATAAACCATTACCTACCCACTTTTTCATGTTTTATTTATTTAGCACTTAAACGTTCTGTATCAATGCTTGGCAATTATGGCAATTCTAAAAATAAACCATTACCTACCCACTTTTTTCATGTTTTATTTATTTAGCAATTAAACGTCCCGTATCAATGTTTACCAATTATGGCAACCCTATCGATACGACATCCCCATGTTTTTTTTTTCGCCTGACCGTCGCTCGAGTGCCCGAGGCCTGTTTACGTTAACGCGCCCGACCGATTCCGCGATGTTCTAGTGCCATATCAGCAAGAAACTTCCTACGACCCTTCGCTGTAACCCGATACCTTGTTCAACTGCGCTCTTTCCTAGCGTTCGCGCTTCGTTCGGGGCGTTAGAAAAAAAAGCATGTTTTCTTTAACGCTCGGCTGAGCTTACGACCCCACTGTTTCTCGGGCGCTGGCTATTCAGCGTCGCGTCCGAAAACAAGGACAGCCGCGCATGAATGAACGGGTGACGGTCTCGCTCAAGCGATATCGCGCCTCGTCTCCGAGTTTGCACGCGGCCGCTGCCTCGCGCACCGATGCTTATTTATTGCGTTAATTACAAACGCTCTCCGGCCGCCCTTGTTATAACGCCCGGCGTATCGCGCCGCGCGCGTTATTGTGAGCACAGTGGAGGGAAAAAGGGGTCGGGGGCCCGCGTCCAGGACAAAGACAGACAGACAGACACACGCCAGGCTAAAGGGTGGTTGCATCGCCGCGGCCGAGGAGATCCAGAGGCGGCGGGTGGTTGGCTGGGTGTCGTGTGTGCGCGGGCACGAACTTGCTTTTTCGCACATCGTCGAAGCATTGTGGTTAAATGAATTATTTTTTAACGAGGCGGCATTATACCCACGCCAGCGTTGTTCCTCGCCGTTGTTTCGCGGAAAAACCTTGGCGAACGGTGTCTCGCTGTGTACGGGACTTTTTCTCGTCTCCTTTCCTTCCCCTGCCACCCCCGGCCTCTGGAACTGCAGAACGCTTTTCATGTCGCGTCAAGCTCGCCGTAGTCGCGTCCCAACCGCCTACCTCTTCTCCCCCTTTTTTCCCCCCTTTTCTGCCGGGCGAATAGTCGTTTGCCGCGAGGGGAGAGGAAGCGTATACGCGACACCGTCCCTTTGACTCGTCCCTCTTTCTCCCTTCAGGTGGGCAGGTGAAACCGTAATCGACGTACGCGAGCCACGGCCACGTTCTCTGTGCTTCCCCGTCTCTCTTTCTCTGTTCCGCGGGCGGCGCAAGACGCGCCCAGACGGCTGGGATATTAACCTTTCCTACGGCGAAGACGCGATCCATCTCGCTTAATGAAATCACGCGTTAAACGACCTATAGGACGTCGCGGAATTAAGTGCACGCGGGTGGGCCAAGTATGCGTGTACACAGTGTGTGGTGACCCGTTGCTTTGAATGGTCGAGGATCAACCGTGGGGCTTCGGCGAAAGTCTCTGTTTTGCTTGATGAAATAGTATCGGGGAAGGTGGAATGACGCGGCGGAGCCCGGAAAATGTGGCGCGTTTGACTGCTTTATGGTATTTTCTTCTTCACTTTGCTGGTGGGCTCGGTTACTAATATTATAAATATTTCCACAGCCTTTGCTTATCTTCAGAGGGTTTATCTTTGAGAATGACAATTTGTAGGATGACTTACAGATAGTGGCTAGTTGGTCGAGTTAGTCGTCGCGATCCGGGTCGTAGAACGAAAGTAATTAAGGTTAACCCGGGGGTGTGGGTACACCTAAGATAAAATGGTTATTGAAACTAACATTGATAGTATTTATTTTATCAGAATAAACCTAATATGTTCTGAATTTTATGCTGATTCAGAAAAACTAGTCTTTAATTGCTTTAAGTCAAAATATTTGCTGAAAATCGGGATGACAACTGAAGTCATAACATCGTACCATTTCTCCCGCGTCTTTGGGAGAGATGGCCTAGATTATTATTCCTGAAAAAATAACAAAGAATTATTTACAGCAACAGATTTATCAAAATTTCATTTGTTATCGCCAAATAAAATAATTCGATATTTTCTATATTGACTTTTATTGGTCATGCTGACATCGAAAAATTCGAATACAAAGTGCAGCGGCAGATGTCCCTCGCCATTCCCCCCGATTTATTCGCCACTGTACCAATTTTCACAAGTGATTCCACGCGGCGCACCGTGCGACACGGGCAAATTAGCCGCGCATCGCTCATCGCGAGCGCGAAACACGTCCTCCCACCGACGTTATCCGCGACGGTGAGCGATGCAAAGAGCCCACGGCCGACGACGCCAGAAACAGGGCTTCCAGCGAAATTTTTCGCCCGGTTTCGCGACACTCGCCTCGATTGCCACCCACGCGGAGCGGCTTTCCTACGCGCGAGGCCCACTTTTCATCCCGGTTACACAATTCCCGCATAATTCGCGCGATCTCTTGCCCGCTCGTCCGCGTGGGTCGCCGCGATTCGCGGAATAGCGCTCGCGCGCGTGTATCTGCATAACGGGTGTGCGCCGCAAAAGGGTCGGTAAAAAAATGGCCGGCGTGGTCGTGGCCGTCCTCCCCGAGCCATGCGAGTTAACACCAGTTGCGAGACGACTCCCCTCCACCCCCGTTCGCCCCTCCGTTTTGCCGGCCGTTTGCTCGGTTGTTGGCGCAGCCTCTCCCTCTCGCTTTCCCCATCCGTGCTCCGCGCCGTTTCCTCTCTCGCTCGCCGTCTCCCTCGATCGTCGACTCCGCTGGGCCCAGCAGCCCCGGGCTGGATGGAATCTGCATCGAAACCGGCGTGGAGGGAAAGCAGGGAGAGAGAGAGAGAGAGAGAGAGAGAGAGAGAGAGAGAGAGTGAGGAGGAGGAGGAGGCCCTAGGGTCCCCTTCGAAAGGTCAGGAGAGAGCTCTGTTGGTGGATCCTGGCGAGATCGGCGATCGTAACTCTTCGAGGGAGAAGGAATCCGTGGTTCGGCTCGGTTCCACGAATGAACGATAGATAAATAAAGGAGATAGCGGTCGAAGGGAAAGAATTGTTCCTTTGTTGTCTCCTCGCGTGCTCGCTTCTGTGCCCCGTCCGCAGCCACGGTGGAGCAGCGCGGAGGACGCACACGCGATGGAAATTGAAGCAACAAATAAAGGGTACGATTCACGCCGGGCTCTTTCGGTAGGTGTTTAGAGGCGAGGCCCTCTCGCGGCCTCGTTTCCGTGCATTGTATTTGTTTAGGCGGCGCTCGATAACGGAACACGCGGCCGACGGACCCCTTTCTTGAATAGCCCTGCCCAAAAGGTAACTCGAAACTGCTAAACGTTACCCCGGGCCTTTTCAAGGCTCTCGCACCGCAGACGGCGGAACCTGCGTCGCTGATAGGGATCAAAAGCCACTTTGTCGGAATATTCTGCGTCGAGTACCTACCGACGAAACTCTCGTTGTTTTCCCTCTGCGGTGTCGCGTTACGCGCGGAATCCTTGGAAAAAGTACGAACGCGATAACGCGCTGCTGTATCGCGATTACTCCTTTTGTCTCGGCGTTGCGACGATTCGGGGAATTCTTCGGGCGAAACGGGCGGATTTGTTTTCGACGCGACGATCATCGCGCGAGGAATAACAAGGAGATAAATAAATCGTCGAAATCGGTGAGAATCAAAGGATCGGATCGTATTTCAAGACGTCTGATTCTGAGTGAATTGTGGTTGTTGCGGAACGTGCATTTCAAAGTGGAACCATTAACATTTTTATGCGTGGTAGACACTACACCAAATGAAACTTGCAAGCGTACATTGAATCAATTTTATTTCTACTTTGTAGCTAATTCTACTGGATACTACTACCCCATATTTATATTCCCTATTTCTTCCACCCCGTTCTACCATAACGTCACTCGATCTTGGAGAAACCTTCGACAATCTTTCTCGCGTCGCCAGTACTTTTTTGGGCCGGTCAAAAATTCCCGTGTAATTCGCACGGGAAATTGTTGGGTCGATGGCACCGACACGGTTGGAAAGCTTCTCCAAGGGGAGCCCTGATGGTGGGTGGAATGACGGTGGTGGTGGAGTGGCGGCCCTATCGACCGTGTGCCAACGAGGAACGTCGTCACCGCACCATAAGATTTCCCCTTACGGTCTTCCCCGTCGCAGCGGTGTCTGCGGGGATACCGCATATTTCCTGCCAGCCAGATCAAACTTTTTCTGAATCAGTCCCACCACCGTTGCGCAGTCGATCGAGCTTTCAAGCGTGACAGGTATTCGGCTCGGTAGGCATTCATCTTCGTGGGTGTTGGATACGCTGTCACCTTCAACTCGCACGGCATCTCATTCGATATCTACACTGTTCTTCATATTATCAAACCCGAATAGAAGATATTCAGACGATTCTACAGAATTCTATAATTCAACAGACTTATTCAAAATAATCCCAATAATTTCATTTTAAGATCCAGAAAACGGTACCCTTCCATCATAGCCCGATTGCCCTAGGACCCAGATCCAGCCCAAACTGTCCCCGTCGTTTCCGTTTACGATCCCCCAGAGGCCAGCCGTAAACTGCTCAAGGGTTGAGCTTTCGCGGCGCTCTTTGCGAGTGCCCATCGCTAAGCGTCCCTCCCTCCGCCCGAGGAAACCCGCTTTGACTCGGCCCGAGGGAGCCGACGGAAAGCCGTGTTCCGCGAAGTGGAGCTTCGAAACGCGTCGCGCAGACGATCTGTTTAGCACGGCCGGACAGAGGCAGCGCGCCGCGCCTGCTTTCGTGATAACCGTGGCCGGTCCGCAGAATCGAGACCGCGGCGGAACGCGGCTCTTAATTAATGTTTTCCCCGCGAAGCTGTAGAAGAAGCGGCGCGCGAGCCACGAAGAAACGACCTCGTAAAGTCCTCTATTGGTCAACGGATCGGTACAGTTCGCCTTTGTCCGGGATCAATTAAACTGCCGACTGGCCGCAGCGACCGGGGGTCGGCTCGAAATAAGATTTCTCCGGCGTCGCAAGGAGATTCCGGTCTCGTCCTCCGAGCGGTGCGTCGCGACGGGGGAAACCGTCGCCCGGCGAACAGGTTCCTTTTTTCCCCAACGGCGGTTTCGAAAAACCCACCGTTCCCTTAAACGAGCCGCAAAATAATGACGTACTTGCTCCCTCGCCCCGTTCGACGAGGTGTTCTTAGGATCGTTGCTGGCGCACGAAGCGGATCGACGAGCGCCGTTTCTGGCGCGCGATCGGAGCCCGCCGTACTTGGCGTCGAGTTTTCTAATCGAACCGATATGTCGCTGATAGGGTCTCGAAGAAGTACTTAGTATATTAGTGCTGGTGTAGGCAAAGTGTTTTGAAGTTTTATAAGTCACAGAGTTTCAAGGAGGTTTTAGATTTCCCCAGGCCCTGGCCTAGCGCGTCCTCTGCTCTGGGCTAAAATCATTTTAAATAATTATTTTCAAATATAATTTTTGATAGTGATTGAAATTTTTCTGTATTCATTTGTTTTGAATAATAAAAGCCTTTTGCTGTATAAAAAAATTAATACTCATAAAAAGCAGTAACAAAACAAAATAAAATATATAGGTAGTAGGTAGGTAGTTTTACTTTTTTTTATTGATTTTAACACTTCGTTGACACTCTGGATGTGAACCATCCATAAGCTGATTTTGACGCTCTATACCTTCTATATGCAAAATAAATACCTTTTTACCAAAGTTAACTTACAGACTGAAAATATTATACCTGAACAACTCTGTAGATTTTTAGCTTCTACTATTGAAATTTGTAAAAGTTACAATTTTTTGAAGACTTCCTTCGTCTTTTCTCTACATATGGTAATCTACTTTTTTTATACAGAAACTGTGACCAAATTTCAATCAAAGTACAATTGGAATACTTTCTAGAGACCTTCAAATTGACCCATGATTTTTTCATAACGATTGGATTCTTTAGATGAAAATGACAGTTTTTCGAAAATTGCAATGTGTGTGAGTCACCTAGATATATCCAAATTGATCGAAAAATGGTGTGTCAACGATGGGTTATTTTTCTCTTTCTACCAATTTTGCCGCTCTAGGTAACAGCCCTGCTTGCGCCCCTATTCAAGATTCTAGATCGGGCCCTGGGTTTCCCTTACACTGGGACCAAGTGAACACAGATATCTTCCTCGGGCACTAAATCGCTTAGAAAATATACGCGAAATTAGTAGGACGTCTGACTCGACATTTCCAGCGCGAGGAACCGAATAGAAGAAAGATTAATCGTTCGCCTGGCAGCTTTTACATCGGCTCCGCTCACCGGCGACGCGTGATTAAAAGGGATCGCGACAGATTTCGAGGAAGCGTTTCCCGCCGACCTATCGATAGATCGCGATGGGAGGCTCTTTTCGCGGAAATATGGAACAAGCGCCCGCCTTGTGGCCCCCGTTGCCCTCGCGTTATCCAGTCTAATAAAGCTCGCAATCCAGTTCCACGCGCTCAGGGCCTCGTCAGCTTTTCATCCCAGCGCGCTCGGACCCGCTGCAGCGTTTTCCAATTCCGCCATGAATGGGACACCGAGGGGCTCCTCCGTGGCGCGGTGTACTGCGTTATCTGTAAATTCGCATTTATCTGAAAGCGTGGACGCGAAATAATGGCGGAAAAGATCCGCGCGCCGCGTCGTGTCTGGCGACAGAAAATCGATAGGTTTCTCGCGGTTGGAGGACGCGGCAGCGATTAAAAATTCGTGCACCGTGATCGCCGAGCGGCTGGCAGATAAGCCGGAACGATACTGATAACGAAAGCCTCGGTGTAGTGTAATTTTTTGCGACAGCTTTGGGTCAAGGAGGTTTTAGTTGAATTGATTTTAATTGAATCCTCGAACGGCGAGGGATTGAAGGGTCTTAATTAAATTCATCTTCCCCGAGGACTTGGAAATTTCTTTGCACCTATTGTTTCTTTTTCTCCCTCAAAATATCGGACGTTTAAACAGCTACAATTTTCTGTTACGAGGATACTTATCTTAATCATTCTTAGTCGATATAGTTTCTGGAGAATGGATGTCATTCATTTCTTTAATTAATGCCTTGATTTAATGAGCGTCTGTAGTATCTCTGTCTATAGCCTTTTATGCAGATTTTTCAATATTCAGTGACCTCTCCGCTTGTTTAATCAGTGTATTATGAATACAGCGAGCGCAGCGCGATAATATCGATGAAATGGTAATTTATTTCTTAATTCTTTATGTACTACGCACACTCCTGCATGCGATTATCGCGCACCCAGCGGTTGAGAAGTTTCTCACAGAATGTTTGTAATGTATATGAAGCTCGGAGATTCTTTTGTATTTAAGAAGCTGCTTTAAAACACAGGGGGAGTGGTACGGCAAAGCCCATCTAATCTAGCGTTTCAGACTACCGTTCGTCGATGGTGATTTCACTGAATCTGATCAAACGCTACCTTTTCAAATAGTGAACACGACTTGAATAAACAGATAAGATAGACATCGTCGACTGGGACACTCTGCTATCGACGACAAAACCGGTTACCATTTTTCTCGGGCTTCATATCTTCCCGTACCTTTTTTCAATAAAGAATCGTTGTACCTCGATTCTATTTATACAAGCTTCTTCCTCCTGTCGCTGCTTGTAGAACATGCTGCCATACTTCAACGCTTCACCGACACATTTCTGAACGTCCTGCAAGCATAAGCTTCGAAAACAAATTCTATCTCACAAGGAAACCTGTACCACGACTTTTCAAGACAAGATAGAAGATAATCTCGAAATTATCAGAATCTCGTTGATAACCCCAGTCTGTGGGAATAATCGTCTCGCAGCAGAATTAATTTAACCCCCCCTCCCTGACCAGGTGATCAATCCGGTGCGAAATGATCGTCGATCAACGACGACGCTATTGTCCCGCCGTTTACAACGACGCGCAGATTTTATTTGGCGATTCTGCGTACGCAAACGCGCTCAGGTCCAGGCGTGCGTGTCGGTCGTGCACGACCTCTTTCCTCCTCCCTGCTGGGCCGGTTCGAGCGGACGAGCGGGAAAGTTTATCGCGAAGCAACGAACGGTTGACAGCTCGGTGATGCATCGGTAGCGATTTGCATTGGCGTCGAGAGCACGGAATCCGGCGGCTCGTCCTTCTGGGATACCTTCGGTCCTCGGGGGCCGGCAAAAACTCACCGTGAAGGTCGGGAATTAACCGCTTTACCGTTACTCCACGGATACCAGGGGACACTTCTCGGTATCTGGACACGGAATTCTGAGGAAATTGATCGACGTAGCGCGCGAATTCAGCGATTCCGAAGAGGACCGCTTGTCTTTGCACGCGTTGGGATATATCGTGTGCGTGGCAAGGAATTAAACGAGACACGTTCTTTTGAATTAATCATGATCCCATTTGCACGGCAATTCTCTCAAATATCTCATAGCGGTCCAAAGGCAGCGAGGAACGGGTCTTTCGACCCAGCAGGCATCGCGAAATGGAATCCAGCGAAGCGGAGATCAATCGAGAGGACGAATTTCGTGTCGGCCAACGAATTCCTCGCGCTCCCTTTGACAACTTCTCCAATTTGTCCCGCGAGGCACGCTTCCCACGCGCCTCGGGAGCCGTTCACTCAGAGGTAGCCTCCAGCCTAAGCCGCGCAATTTATCTCGCTCGTGGAGATAGCGCCGTCGAGACTCCTTCAGGGCGCATTGTTTCCAGCGGTCCCTTAGCCGTGGCTATCTATCGACGCGATGTCCGCGCGTCTGAATATTTCGCGGCGTCACGCTCGTCCGTCACTCTCTGCGCCTGTAACTACGTTCGGTCGCCCTCTCGCGTGTTCCGCCTTCGACGCGTACACCACACCGTCACGCCGCTCGGCTCGCCTCCTCGTAACATAATTAAGTGACAACGAGCCGTTTAAAGGGCTTGTAAACACGAGACACGGCCCGGCCGTTTATCTCAGCACCCCCTCATTAAGGGAGCCCCGGTATCCGCGCCGTAAATCGGCCTCCATCGGGCTTCCTAATTAAGGGCACATGTGGACAACACCTTGGCCCAGTGTCCTCCGAAACCCGTCGCACCCTCCTACGCCCTAGAGCTTGGCTGCCCTTCGACCGCTGGGGCCACCGAGTCGCGATCTCCCGATCCCATCGACAGGCCACGCTGGCCACGTTTCGACCCGCTGCAAAGAGGGAGAGACCCACGGGGCCCTCTCTCGTTGGGCGATGCGCACCCCGGGTTCAAGGGCAGCCGTGGGTAGGAGACAGATCGTCGCGGATAAGAGCAGCAAGAGAGGTATAACGAGCACACCAGGTCCGTCTCTCCCGTCCCTTTCTCCCATCCTTCTTCTCGCTCCCCGCCTCGTTGGCCGCTTCTGTTTCTTTTTCTCCCTTTTTCCCTCCTCGCTTCCTCCCTTTTCCATCAGATGCGTCATCTTCGAACGGGGTGGGAGAGTGGGACGATGATTTACGGTCTCTCGTGCCTCTCCCTTTCTCTCCCCTCCCCCCCTCTCTCTCTCTCTCTCTCTCTCTCTGTCTCTGTCCAAGCCTCTCTCTGTGGAGGTCGAGAGCCCAGGACCTTCTTCCTTCCCTTCGCCGTCCCCGTACCTGACCACCACCGCCGTCGACGATGATCCTCCTCGGAGCTGGTTTCGCCGTGGTATATACGAGCAGCGGACGACCGGTGCACGCCTGCCGGTCTCTCGTGAAAAGTAAACAGCGGGGCCGTGGCAACGACTTGGCAGCGCGTCACCGCCTCCCCTTGCCGCTGGCTAAACGATAGCGATAGGATACAGCGGCGAGAGAACGGCCAGGTAAAATGGGCGAAACTTTCTATCGAGCCAGTGGCAGGGGCGTGCTACCTTTTCCTCCACTCGCTTCCTGGAACAGGACACGCTTCCTGTGCCACCTTCGTGCACTTTTGGCTTGGGTATCCACCATCGAATGGCCTCTGTATCCTAAATCAGAACTGATGGTCAATGATATTTCGAAGACGGGCAAAACTATCGTTGTCTACCAAGTAGACATACGCGAAACGTCACTTCCAAGCCACCACAGGCGTCTCGCGTGAAAGAGCCGTTGCTCGTGTGGGAACGGGGCTCGAGTCCCTCGTGGATCGTTGTTGCGGCCCTGGCGAGGCTCTGCCACGGCAAAACGCTCGATAACGTCGATAGCGCGCGAGTTACGAGCGTATATACACACCGGGTCGTTTGGTGCATCCGCCCCGAAGGAGTCACGGCCCCGCTCTCTCGGTTGCCACGCGGAGCAGAAGAGGAAGGACGCGGAGGAGCGGACACGCATCGGCGTCGTTTCCGCGGGAGGAGCGACGGATCCAATTAACGGGCCCCGCGAAACTATAATTCACTCCTAATTAATTAGCGTACACCGGCGGGGGTGAGGGTGGAAGAGAGGCGGTAGGTAATCGTGGTGGCTGGTTGCGGCGCGCGGGCGCGAGCAGGAACAAGCGTTCAGAACGAACGGAAAAAGAGAGAGGCGTGACAGGCCACTGTAATCCTTTCCTGGCCACGTTTACTCATGCCCGACGAGACGAGCGAGCTGTAAACTCGCCAGCTAGGACAAAAGCGGCTGCGAACCGCTCCTGGCTTCGCGGCGTGCCGCTGCTATTAACCCCCCGGATTATTGTTCGCGCTGGAAATGATGGCAGCCGCTTGCCCAGGCCACGGGACGCGTTTCAGAGGAAGATGGGAATATTATCGCGACAAACGGACGATTTTTCACCCTCTAGAGTGAGCCTGTTGGAACGTGTGAAATCAGCTTGAACTCCGTCAAAGAAATAAGTACCTTTCAAATAATTTCACAGAAGTTCCCCCTCATCTTCCTGGTAACTACCTCTATTTACCATTCCCTCTCCAACTAGCACACTAGTACCAAGGCTTCTTGCTCCAGAATCTACCAGCAAAGAGTCAATAATCTCCACTGCACTCTCTCCGCTCCAATTTCTGTAAACCAGCCGTCCGCAAACCACCTCTGCTCCTGCATGCTCCCCGCGTGTTTTCCCATGGAACGCGGCTATTTCCACGGGGCACGGGCCCGTGTGGACGTCCGCGTGTCGACTCCGGGAACAGGATACAACAACGGGCGATGCGCGCGTATCCACGCCGCGAGAAAACAAACACGTATTCGTGTTACGGTCCATGGACGCTAACCGGGGACGGGTTCTGGCCGCGGACCGTTCTTGCGGTGAGCCCTTTTTAGCGCGCCACGGACTCTCGGCTACGGTCCGTGAAAGAGCGAGCCCCAATCCTCTCCGCACCGTCCAGCCGAGCGAGTCCAGCCCGTGCGTGAAACCCGAGAGTCCGCGATGCGCGAGCGCAGGAAGTGGTGGCTGGTATTGGGATCCACTTTTAAAGTTGACACCTCGCGCGCCGGGCCCGTTTTCTTGCCGAGCCTCGTTAGGGCCCCGACGGCCAGCGCCGCTTCCCGCCGAAATACCGGTTGCGTGTTCCGGTGTGCGATTACTGGCCGTCTGCATCCTGATCACGCGACACCGCGCGGCTCCTTTCCTTTCTCTTCTCGTTCATCGCGAAATACCAACCCTCCGGGTAAACGCTCGAGGCCGGAGGAGGAGGGCATAACGAAGGGCACGGAGGACCGCGGAAGACACACGCGATGCTTCTGCAAAGAGTAAGTGATTCGATGGAATTTTGAAGAACGATTAACGATGAACGAATTCTTAATTATATAGCTAAATACAGGAATCATATAACAGATTTAATGAAAATAAATCCTCTGGGGAGTCTCTCGCGTGGGATGAGCGAGCCATCGAAATGGCCAAGCTCGGTTTCATTGAAATCAGAGGTGTCCAGATAGTGAGTTGTTCCCGCGAGAGAAACAAGTATCCTCGGGGAAGTGTCTCGATCGATTTCGCGTTGGGTAGGTGCGTGTGTGCTCCCGGCGCTGGCAAGATCGAGACCGTATTTCACCGTGACGTGGGCGCGAGTATCAGGAATACCTCGCGCGCTTTTTATCCGCCCGGTCCATTGGTCCGGTGGCGCGCGCGTAATCGCGCATTGCGTGTCACGCGGTTGAAAAAGGAAGGAGCTCGCATGCCACTGGCCGCCTCCCCGTGGCCTGTCCCGGAATAAGATATATAGAGTTATTAACAGGTCGACACCGTCCGCGCTCGGGAAACGTATAAAGCGCACTTTAGAATCGCATAAAGGGCCCCGTGGCACACCGTACGTCGCGGCTCGCGTATCGCTTCCGAGGCTTAATAAATAGTTTCGTTTATCGGTGCATTCGCGACTTCGGCCACCACTTTCCCCGCCTCTTTATCCACAGTGCTCGGCTGGTCTTTAATAAACTCATCCCGGGTACGGAGCAATCGAGGCTTTCGTATCTGGAGCTGTTACAAGGCGCGCGGAGCAATCTTAGAAACGCCCTGGCTCGCAATCCGGCGCCCTTTTTCGCGATAACGCCACCGAGGCGAGCACGCGGGAGATGGGCTTACAATTTCGTCGAGATACGGCGGCTGGTTCGAGTAATATGGCAGAGAACGGTACGAGGGGGGCCACATAAAAGTTTAGCATCCAAGGGGATATTGGAGGGAAGTTTGATAATTCTAGGTCCATTGGGAAATACAGCGTTCAGAATACTTCGTTGCTCGCGGTGGCTGGGAATTCGTGGCTTAACCTTTGCCTGCGAGATGGGAATGGTGGCTCGTCGCGATATAGGCCAGATTTACCTTAAAAGAGCACACTTGGGTCCCACATTGCACAGAAACACAAAGTACCAGGGGTCGAAATGTCCTAATTCACCTTTTACCGCTGCACATTAGGGTGGAGCTTATTTTTCAGCTATGAAAATATGATCTTCTTACCACCTCAATTTGTTCCATTTTATAATAAATAAAATCGAGCAGAATATGAGAACAATTGATCTATATTTAGGGGCAGCTAGCTCAATGGTGGTGAAATTTCCAATGTGCAGGATAATTATAGGGAAGGGCATGGAATACTAGAATTTTTTTTCAAATATGCATTCAACTTTTCATTGAGAAAAATGGAAACTGAGAAGAGGTACCATTGTGTCCCATCTGACGTATAATGAAGTAAAATAATTAGTAAATGGTACCCTGACAGCAGGAAACAGACACTTTTTGAAGTCTGAGCCTGATAAATTTAACAAATTATCAAATATAAATGTAAATGTGTAAATTAAAATATGGTCATTACCTATATGTTGAATAATTTCTATAATCTTCTACTCATTTGAGCTATTTCTAAACGTAAGAATGTATTGTCCAAAGTTTTTATATTCTAGTCTTTGCATATCTAAAGGACCAAATCAGGGTTGTAAAAATTTTAATCTTTTTTTTCTTTTAAGCTCCACCCCCACGGAGCATCTCCATAAAAGACTCTCGATAAATTACACAGTTACTATTTCAGTCCACAAAAACACACAAAGCCGCAAAGATTGTTAAAAACCCGCTCATTCACTATCTTTCGCCTGCATGTAGCGCGCCTACAAATTCCCTGATACTGCATCGAATTGCTGGGTCGCGTTTCGATTGATATTTTAATCGCCCCGTCGATATACGCTTGCCATGGCATCCATGAAACGGAACTCGACCGGATGACACGATGGAGCATCGCGATGCAACTCGATCGCGGCATGCGCGCGCGCGCGCGAGCGTGCCACCGATCGAATCTCGTTCGATTCAACGGTCGTACGTTCCTTTCAATTCGCGATACGAAATCGCGGGCTCCATGCAAATGGTAAACCCGTGGCCCATTAATCGTGATTTCCCCCGTCGGCCCGTGAAAACGGACCACGGTGCCGCGCGTTTGCCAACCACCCGCAAGAATCTTTCAAACCTCGCGAATTCGTACGGCACGCTTCAACCGGGGGCGTGCTTTCAATTCGAGCGACTGGTTATTTCGAATTTACGAGGACCACTTTCCCGTCGCGCCCACTGCCGCCGTTAATTAATACCAGGATGTCCGGTTATTAACGCGGCTCGTGATTTGTGTTTACACGAATCGCATTAATGATCGCTAAATAGCCTCGGCGGGGCTGTGACACGTTTTCGCGGCGCACTTTATGGGACCAGCCGCGGCAAAAAGTGGGCGAGCACACCATTCCGGGGAATTTAATGGATCGTGGAGTATGTTGGTACACCGGTGGTCGTGTTCCTTTTTCCATCAATGATGCATGTCGCCGAATGAACGTGGCGCAATGTTTACTCCCGGATGAAAGGGACATTTAATCACTCTTCCTTGAAATCGTCCAGTGATTAAACAGATGCAAATCTTCGACTGTTGAAATAAGTTTTAATAATACCGACACTGGTCGTCGATTTTTCATTCACGGCCGACTGAACGGTGCCCATAAATTCAGGGCCCCCACGCTGAGGGACATTTTGCATGGGGCGACGTCTCGTCGCCAGCGCGTCATCTTGGAGATATAAGGGAATGTTCGAAGGGGAGATCGACTTCCGCGGAGATTCGCCGCGGAGGAACGATCGATCGGCCGTCGAAAGAAACGCTATGACATTTTTCATGGGGACGGGCGCACACGCCTGCTCGGCAGCGAAGCTCTCGCGTTTCTTTCGCGAGCTCGTAACGCCGCGCCGAGCCATCGACGTATATCTTCGTCCCGTGTAAAATGTTAAAGGGACAGCGGACATATTTCACCTCTCTCTCTTTGTCCCGCTGCACGCGGTCGTCAGTGCCTCTCATTCGATCGATTCCACGGCAATTATAATTAATCGCCTGGCCATTGTGCTGCTATTCCGTTCCCAGGGGAACCTGAGAATTTGATTCGACGTTTGCATAAAACAAGACTCGGTCGTACCTCATCCGCTATGTCGGGCGATTCTTTCTTTTCCTACACGCCACACGCATCGAGGTGGTAATTTATTGTCGTCGTTATTTTTGATATGGAAGGCGTGAAACGTGGTCGTGAAACGCGACACCGCGCGGAGGTGTAAAGTTTCAAAGTGGAGACCTGTCTGTTAACCCGCTCTTCGCTCTGACGTGCTTTTAGCTCTTTGTTAGCCAAGTTTCTGCTCGGATTCCTGGTGCCTTGAATGCTTCGTTCGGATTTCACTCATTACAAGATTCCAGCGCCAAGAAAACGGAAGCATCAGCTATTCCTCGCCCATTAAACAAAAATAAAAAAAAGAATGGGGAATCCTTCCGTCCGGCGTCAGCTTCCCTAACACCTAAAGCTCCGATCACACGCTGCCAACAAGAAACGGCCCCCGAATTCCTTATCTCAGCGGACATTTTACAACTTTCCACCGTCGACTCCTCGGGCGAGAAGAAAATATCTCCGCTCGTATATTTTTCGGGGGGCTGTCAGGGCCTCCAACCCGGTCGCTTGTTCCAACCGAACCAAATAAAACAAGGGAGAGAGAACGATAGGAGAAAAGGAGGAATCGGAGACGTGAGCGAGGGAGACAGAGAGAGAGAGAGAGAGAGAGAGGAGCTGGCTAAGCGCAAAATAAAACGATCGTCATTCTGTCGCTGGATACGTGGCTTCCCCACGCTCGCAAATATTTTCCCTATCGAGAGGGGGGCGGAGAGAAGGGGACCACCTCCCGCGGCAGCGGCAGGATAATTTATGCAAAAACGCGGGGGAGGGGGCTGCGGCGCGAATAGAATTTATTCGCGCTTCTTTTGTGGCTTCTCCGAAACCCGTAGGTCATCCGGTGTTGGACGAGCCCCACTCGCAGTCCTCGCGATCTTTCGCAATTCCGACGGCCCGCTCGATCCATCATGTAACGACGCGTCGCGCGACGGGATACTGATTTCGAATTCTGCCCGGCGGTTTCGACTTCTATCTTCCCCCGTCTCGCCGATCGAGGAGGCCCCAGCACCCGGGGAAACGAATTGCAGCCTCGTTTTGTCTATAATTAACGCCGCTGACCCCCCCTTAGATCGGGCTTGTTCTCGGAAGGAATTAATTTCGCTGTTTATGGGCACCGCGTTCGCCTGTTTGTCCCCTGTTTATTTGCGATGAATTACGATTCTTATGGCCGGCCTCGCTTTTTAGTGCCCGCCCGCCGTTGAAGCGAATATGGCGTTTCGGGGAAAAGAAGATACTTGGGGGGGGGGCCATGTAAAATCCGGTGGAGGTGGGTTTTTATTTTCGCGAGGATCTAACCGTGGAATACGGATATGTTTCCCCTCGTGACACATTGAATGGGGAAAAATGCCGAATTTTCTGTTTCAAATCTTGCGCGATATAGCATAGGGGACGTTCACGTTGAAGCTGCGATAGAAGTTATTATAAGAACGTCGATCGGGCGGCGATAAAAGCTGCTGAAAAATATCTTTGTTTCGTGTGTTTTTAGCAGAGATGTGATGATAGTACAGTTTCAGTCGTTTAAGGTTTTGAAAAGATTGAAACGCGATTTTATTTACAAACTTACCGGGTGTTACTGTGATGTGTGTCTTTCCGATCCCATAAAGAACATCTAAGGGTACGTTTATGTTTTTTTACTTACTTTATGGTAATCATTAACCTTTCTCATAATGAATTGGCGTAGCATATCAATTGCACCACTTTTTTTTAAATCTCTTCCAATATCTTGGACAAAATAAAAAGTTTCCATTTTCATTCGCATATGTATATTCAAAAAAAAATTGAAGATATTTTCTTCGGTATAAATGCTGAAATTCTCTGAATTCGTATCTGTTAGCATTAATTGGATGCACACAATGTTTACGTTTACTGCGTAGACTTCTGAGTTCTCATTTTGTGACAATTGAAGATAATAATAATTCTTCAGAATCGCTCATATCTAAATGGTTCATCTATGCGAAACCTTAAGCGACTGGAAGGGTACTATTATAACAGCTCCACTATAAACACACTAGGGTAAATTCGGGAGACGCGGTCGACCTAATATAAAATGGCTATTAAAACTAATATAGAAATTATTTATTTTATCAGAACAAACCTATACGTTCAGAATTTTATGCTGATTCAGAAAACCTGGTAGATATTTGCTTTAAGACAATATTTACTGTAAATCGGGTTGAAAACTGAAGTCATGACATCTGACCACCTCTCCTGAGGTGCCGGGAGAAATGGTTTTCGTCGTTGGCAGAGACCACTCACATAATTATTCATGGAAAATTAACAAAGAATAAACCAAAATTATTTATGAGTGAATACAACTAGGGATTCATTGATATTTAATTTCTTTACGCTAAACAAATAAAGAACCCATAAAATGAAAAGTGACTAAAATACCTACTAGCGATTAGCAAGACAAATGAATACAAAAGTGAATAAATAAACTAAATAAAAAAAAATAATAAAATAATAATAAAAAATAAACGAAAATAATAAAAAAATCATAACTCGACCATCTCTCGTTTTTGCAGCGAGAGATAGTCTTCTCGTTAGCTTTGAGAGGAAGAGTTAATATGGCCAAATACTTTGGCTGTATTGTCCTGCAATATCTCTACTATCTTATTATCCCAAACATTAAACGAAAATAAACTTAGAAGTATATTTTAAATACGATTCTGTACAACCGCTGTTTGACAAAACAGGTTAAATGTAACCTCAATTTACATTTTAATGCCTATAAATCCAGAAAAACACAGAAGGGAGCGAAATGACGCTATTCATTCAACTGTTTGGCTTCTAGAGAAGGAATTGGTCTACACTTTAATGCATTTTTACGTAGAGAGTCTGAAATATAGCGACTCGACCAACTCTCCGGCCCGACTGCTTCTCCCGAATTTACCCTAAAGAAAAATATTTTTGAACAGCTTCTATCTTTTATAGTTTCTATCGTAGCTTCAACGTAAACGTACCCAAAAAACACTTCGCTTATTAATCTGTCTGTACCCATCAATAAGGTTATACATCAACGACGGGAACGGCGATAGTAGCGAAGAAAAAGTAATATTTGGTTCTCGACGATTATATCGATGATCATCTAAGTAGTACATAAACGAAGTTCTGCTTCTTGCTGACCTCCATTACAAAACTATAGAATGTAGGGTAAATGTACCGTTTGTGGCTATGGCACTGTTTTTGGCCATGTGCATAATTATCTTAATTTTAAATTGTTTGCAGATCATTATTATGTGGAGAATTTCACATTATAACTATTTTGTTTAGTATACCGCTAGAAATATAAGGTTACATCCATTGCTTAAACGGAAAAATATTATATTTCTTAAGAAGTGGCCAATACTGGTACAAAACTTTAAAGTGGCCACAAATGGTGCATTCTACTTCTACGCTTCGATCTCATCGCAGCTCCAACATAAACGTACCCTTTTACACGCGTGTGCTTCTGTGTTCAGCTTCAAGCACGGGGGTTGCATCGAGTAGACGATGGGCTCACTAGTTTCATTCAAAATGGAACAAAAATATGCCGAATTCCAGATGCCTCTATTAATCCTCTCCTAACCAAATCTCCAATGCCATCGGCTCGTTATCACCATCCCCACAGGTTCAGCAAGCACGCCAATTTAAAATAACAACGTCTCGAAACTCGATTACGACTTCGGCATTGCCACGGAGCAGACAGCATCGCGCGCACGAAAGGATTAACAAGTTCGTTCCAGTGGCAAACATTCAGTCGATATTCTGCACCCGTTCTCATCCACGGGCTTCAATTATTAACATTCCGCGTCGAACTCGCTCCTACTCGCGTTCACCGTGTACCTAGGCGCAACGAGATAAGCGAGCGGAGACAACGGAACGCGAAAGAGGAGGTGGCAACGCGAGCCAGGGATTTCGTAGTACCTGGGTCAGGCCTGTCCCGGCGGATTACATGATTAATGCTCGCGACGCGCGGTTTCATATAAAACCTGACACCGTCCGCCGTCACTTTGGCCAACTAACGAGCGGCCAGGACGCGAACCTTATCCATACCTCGTCATAAATCTCCGGGAACGCTTTGATTTATGCATCTTTTGGGCCGCGCGCAGTCGTTCAAACCAGGACTTCTTGTTTGAGCCTTTCCTTGGCCGTGCTCTCGCCCCTGTCCCTCTGCCGGTTTCAGTCGAGGCGCTCCGCCTTCGGCGAGCGCGCGTGGTTACCTTTGACCGACGGCCGTGCGGGAATTAAAAATTTCTCTCGACGACCGCGAGAGACGCGTGTCCCCGGGACACGTCGCCTCAGAGTCGCGCAGCGTTCACGCGCCGCTGCCTCGAGCCTTTCATTTCACGCGGTTTTCCGCCTCGCGGAACGTGTGTGAGTTACGATCGCCCGACGTCGACAAATCGCAGCTTTCTCGCGAACAATCAAAAGTAGACTTCTTACTTCCCTGCTAGAGCGACGGAGGCTGCGCGACGTTTGATTCCTCTGCAAGAGCCTGGCTGCTCTTCTGATCTGCTCTTTAATCATCCAGAACAGAGAAACGTCTAACGCTCCTCTTATGCTCCAAACGATATATCATTTCGACAGCGCCAGGTGCAGTTGTTACCATACGAAGTTTCAGTAACAGCGCAAAGGTCTTGAAACCCCCCGGCGAGCAAAGTTCCACGCAATTATCGGCTCTACAGGCGAGCGATAGTTCCCCCGGTAACTCCCGCGCGTAACACTGGCCGGGATCCAAAGGCCGCGCCTATGCCCTAAGAGATTCAAAGCAAGAGACAAATCCCAGACGATTAAGGGACACCGCGGTGTGCTCAAGGGTCAGGCTCCTCTCGTTGTTCCGCGCGAAGACGAGCGCGCGTAGGCAGGAAAGAAAGAAGGGAGGGCGAAGCGGAATTTACATGGAAGAAGTGTAAATCATAACCCAAACAACGCTGCCAGCAGAAGCGCGCGTATTCCTGGCAGGGGCGAGGCCTTTTAAAACTGATTCATTACCCCGACACGATCCCCATCCTCTCGCCCGACGTTTCTCTCCGTCTCTCCTCTTCGCCGGAGAAAGAGCGCGCAGCGTCCGGGGCATCTCGCGAAAATGTTCCTTAATGGGAAATTATAGCGCGAATGGAGGAGGGAAAGCACCATGATCGCGCCCCGGCCCAGCATTCCTCCAGGAGGTAGTCACGTAGAAGGAAGCAGCGCGCGGACCCAAGCTGCTCGAGGTGAGGCAGGAATAATAAGCGCCCGTGCACCGCGGCCGGCCGGCACTCTATCGCGTTTTCGAACGCGATAATTTCCCCGGGCCACCGATCTCCACGACGCGTCAATAAGCGCGGCACGTTGTTGCTCGCCGATTAACGATCGATCGACGGTATCGCGCGTGACCGTGTTCCGGTATAAGGCGCGCACGGCATTCGTTCGGCCGTATGAATTACGATGACTCGGCCACGTGGCGATTAATAATCGGCAAGGCGTGCACGTCTCTGTCAGAGCGTATCGAGGTATCCGCGCGTTGGTTTGAGTCGTTGGATGGTGGGTGACTTGGCGGGCGACATGGGGTCCGGGGCTCAGGTGTTGGAAATGTTGTTTCAAATCGAGATGTAGGATGCTCAGTTTTCTTGTAAACTGAGAGGAACGGGTGATATGGAGGGCAGGTAGGGGAAAACCGGGAATGTTACAAACCAACTTTATCGGGAAAACTAAATTTTAACACTTTGGTCCACCAGCAAAGAAACAAGGTTCAATGAATTTAATTTTCTAATGTAATTTCCTTCATAAGCGAAACACCCACCTTCCACCGTAACAGCCTAAACAATGACCGTTCTTTGGAACTTCTTTTTTGTCTCAAAATTAATGTATTTATTCAATTGAAGTTTTTCCTGTTTATTAATGCGTGTTTTGAAAATAATACATTTTTTTAATGCTTGCTTTCGCTAAAATAGGTGAGTGTAATATCGAGACTTAATCAGTGCTTAACTCGTTTTTTTTAGTATAACTTTATTTTTCTTACCATAGGGTGAGTGCGCATAAAAACTGAACAATTTTTATATTCAAAATTTCCTTCTATCTCGCCCCTGTACAAAGTTATATTAAAAAATCCGAAAAACGCGTTAACTTTAAGGGGTGATGTCACCCCTTCAGCGTGAATTTCCTCCTTGCCTACTCCAATATGCCCCTCCTTCGCACGAATTTTTATTAAAGTCTGAACTTGCGAGTCGGGAACGTTTCCTCATAATAGAGGGGTGGTGAATGGCTTCCAGGAAGGAAAAATTGTGTATCCATTAGCCACGTGTCGATTAATCGAAAGGTGCACCTCTGCAGACTCACGCGTCCCATAGACGTAAATCCAAGGGGGTGCCCACTGGGTGGGGACCGAGGGTTGCATGAGTCACGTGTTTCCGAGTAGGCGAGAGAGAAGTGCAGAGGGTTGTTCGTGCCGTCGTTGATGGGTCCTGTGAACCCTGGCCACGTCCGGACGACGAGAAATCGATTAAAGAGACCCGGCATTCAGATGTCACGGGCTCCGCCGGCCATGAATATCGAATTCTCGTTCCATCGGCCACTCGAATGCGACTTGGAGGAAAGGAAGCGTTTATGTAGCTTTCCTCTTCATTAAGAGCTACGTGGCAGCGAGGACTGCCGGGACCATTGGCCACTTACGAATTGCAAGCTTAAACGCCCCAGCTCTTAGACATCCTCGATCTTTGAGCCGCCTCCTTGCGCGGAATTTCGCGTTCAACCGCTCTGAATAGCCATTCCCCCAACGAATCAACATCCTCGAAACCCTGGGAGTCTCCGGTTCACCCTACCCCGGTGGCATTTGTTTCGTATACCCCGCGTACACGAGACAGCACTTACGCGGAAGTAAGAAATTAATTTCTCTGGGTCTACTTGTGTCTCAGCTTTATATAAATTCATTAAAAAGTCCCCTCGAGTGGAATCCTCTTAGGAAACTAAACTCCGTTGAATCCTGCATGGCGTTACGAGTTGCGCGCGGGCATCTCGACCGAATGGGTTAACCGGAAACGAGGCGAGGGAGGAAAAATGCGTCTCGTCCTAGCGGAGACAGTCGTGATTTGTCTCTCGCAGGAAGCTTCCTCAATCCTTCCGTGTCGCGGGTGCCCGGGGGCCGTCCAAAGGCCCCGCCCGTTTCCCTGATCCTTTCCTTGCGCGCGTCAATCTTCCGCGCCACACACGTAGACCTTCTCTGCACGAGGAAGATGCAACACTGGCCGGCGTTCTTATAAATAGCAGCGGAGCGCGTGTCGGGGTGCTAGCAGTTAACAAACGGTAAAACTAACACCGCCTCCTACAATAACATTTCGCTCCGGTCACGTGTTTTCCGCGGCCCCGACTATTATAAGATCCACGACTGTCGTCCCCCGTGCCTTCAGCCTCGCTCTCTCCTCTGCTCCCTTGCTAGCTTACACGTCTTGCCCGTCACATCGCGTCCGCCTCTGGCACCCTTTACCCCCGTTTAATGCCTCCGCTCGGCCGTTGCAGTCGTTCGGTGCTTTGTTAGATTCGCGCGCGGTGCCCGGAGCACCGTTGTTGCAAAAGGAAGCGACCCGGCGCGCTTCAGCCTGTCTCTGTTTATTAAAAGCACAGTGGAGACCCAGAGCCATAGTTCCCGCTCCTCGTCGCGATCTAAACAGTGGGTGTAGACGTTCGAGAGTCCGCGAGAGACTCGGTTCCTTCGGTGAACACGAACCCTAGGATCTGCGGTGTAAACGTGAAATGTTTTTAGCCGGCACATCGCGCTTCTATCACTTTGGTTAATTATAAAGTACAGCGATACATTGTTATCGCCTCTACTTGTCTGCGAGCGTTTCCTTCGACTCGCCTGACTCATACATTCCATCGCGCGCGTTCAGAAATAGTTCGCGCTGATAAACTCCTGACTTTGCGCTTGTTCGATAGCATTCGCAGAGAGAGAGAGAGAGAGAGAGAGAGAGAGGGAGAGAGAGAGAGAAAGAGAGAGAGATTGAACGAGATGAATTAATCATATTTATCGCATCGCGTCGAATGAACCGAGAATACGTTTACACCCCCTCGGCTTCCTCCATACATCAAGCGCTCTGCTCAGCCACCGAGGCCACAAAAACTGGCGAAAGAAGCGTCGTATAAGAACCAGAATCTCTCCCCGGAGTGTCATCTATCTCGCCGCATCGTCCGCCATCTATCCCCCCCCCCCCCTAAATATAGTCATTTCTTCATACTTCTACCATTCGAGGGCCCACAAAAACGTGTTCAATCGCTGGGCCCCTTACGGTGGTCCTAATTAAGCTCGCCGTTTGGTTCCCGGCGAAAAAGGGCAACAGGACCAAACGCAAACTAGCATAACATTATATAACCCGTTCTAGACGATCGGGCCCGATTGTATTTGCATAACCACCCGCCGACCGAATCGAGATTCGCTCGTTTATTTCGTGGCCGTTAAGAGACCGTCTGCGACCTTAACGAACAAGGGCACCGGAGGTTCAGGTGGCGGCTGCTGCCGCATAAATCAACGTCCCGGGGTCTAGATCCCTTGGCTAGATCTCTGGCTAAGAGACGGAACTTGATCGGCACGGTTCGCCTCGAGATATCTCGGAAAGTGGAGATGGGACCAGCTTCAACGGGGGTGGCTGGGTTAGGTCGTCTTCTCTTCTCTTAAATCTTTTCGGAGGTTTTGGTATGCACAATTTGTAGTTTTAGCTAAACGAGAAGTTACGGCTGTGGAAGTTAATTAACAAATGACAGTTGCATATGATATGACTGCATTTATTTGTCATTATAGAGCAGTGGTTTCCAAACAGTGGGTCGCGAAATGTTTTCTGGGGAATCGCCGTGGTGATTTTTAGTTGACGATTCTTCGCACTTATTTATTGTAATATTGTGACATTGTCATATTCTATTAATGACTTAACACTGATTTTTCGTGTATGAAAAAAAAGAAGCTCTTTACCCAAATGCAAGCACAACCACCACACTAAGTAAGATGACTAAATGTATTAAATATATTTAGTTCTATTAATATATGTATTAACATAATTAAATATTATTAAGTTAGAATTATAATCTGAAATACTTATTTTTAATGTGTTTTCTTTACCTCATAAAATTTACCTTACCTTATATGAGGCTTATATGAATACTACAAAGGGGATCACGAGTAAGAAAAGGTTGGGAAACGCTGTTATAGAGGTAGCGTAGAGGCTAAGGGCGCACAATTCGACGGATAATTACAACAGAACATTTTGTTATCTGTGTTGCAGGCCGGAGTAATGCGCGCCACGCAAGAGTAAGCGAAGCGTTTCTCAGGATGGGACTTGTTGGACGATCGAAGCTGCTTCCAAGCCGAACGATGGCGTCGTTTTTACCATTGCTGTTGCTAGCAGCGTTGCCGAACGCTCGATTAGAATCGGGGATCAGTCCAGTGAGTAGCGTGGGCTCGGTATCAAGCGGCTCCTCGTCATCCTCGTCGTCCGCCTCGTCTTCGTCCATGGTGGGCGTCGTGTCTGGTAGTGGCTCTGGTTCCGGGAGCATGAGCGGTTCTGGCAACGGCGTGGTCGGGGGTGGCAGCAGCGGCGGCGGCGGCGGACACTCGTCCCTCGGTGGCGGAGGCTCTAACGGAAACGGTAGATGCGAGGAGATCACTATTCCGATGTGCCGCGGTATCGGTTACAACCTGACGGCGATGCCGAACGAGCTGAACCACGACACCCAAGAGGAGGCCGGCATGGAGGTGCACCAGTTCTGGCCGCTGGTGGAGATCAAGTGCTCCCCCGACCTGAAGTTCTTCCTCTGCTCCATGTACACGCCGATCTGTCTGCCGGAGTACACGAAGCCGCTTCCAGCCTGCAGGAGCGTGTGCGAGAGGGCGCGGGCCGGTTGCGCGCCGTTGATGCAGCAATACGGATTCTCCTGGCCGGAGAGGATGGCCTGCGAGAGATTACCGACGCACGGGGACCCGGACAACCTCTGCATGGAGCAGGACAATCGCACCAGCAGCAGCACGGGATCCACGTTTGGAAACGGGGGCGCGGCGAGCAGCGCCCCGTTGCCAGCCGCGGCGCCACCGCGTCCGACCAGGCCGTCGAAGACGACGCAGCCACCGCGGTGCAAGCCAGGCAAGAATCAAAAAAACTGCCAGCATCCCCCGGGGGAAAGGGCGAGGGATTGCGCGTGCCGATGCAGGGCACCCCTCGTACCCCTGGGGGTGGGGGGCACAGTAATCCCGGGCCCGATAAGCGGCAGCAACACCGGCAGCATCGGCAGCGGGGCTGGGCTGGCAGACATGGCCGTAAGTGGGGCCATACCGGCGCCGCCGATAAGCATCGCGCGGAACCTCATCCAGGACATTGCAGGAGTACCGAACTGCGCCCTGCCGTGCCACGGGGCGTTTCTCACCCCCGAAGAGCGAGGGTTCGCGGCCGTATGGCTGGCCCTGTGGAGCGGCCTGTGCGCCGCAAGCACGCTCGTGACCGTCACCACGTTCCTGATCGACACCCAGCGCTTCAAGTATCCTGAGAGGCCGATCGTCTTCCTCTCGGCCTGCTACTTCGTCGTGTCGGTCGGCTACCTGTCCAGGAGCATGTTCGGCCACGAGGAAATCGCCTGCGACGGGCCGGCGTTGAAGTCGGGACCGCAGGGCCCCGGGGCCTGCGTCACCGTCTTCCTCATGATTTACTTCTTCGGCATGGCGTCCTCGGTGTGGTGGGTGATCCTCGCGTTCACCTGGTTCCTGGCGGCGGGCCTGAAGTGGGGCAACGAGGCCATCGCATCGTACTCCCAGTACTTCCACCTGGCGGCTTGGCTGGCACCCACGGTGCAGACGGTATCAGCGTACGTGGCTGGAGGGGTGGCAGGGGATCCGGTGGCTGGGGTCTGCACGGTAGCGCCGGACGGGATACGCTCGTTCATACTGGTGCCCCTGTTCGTGTACCTTCTGCTCGGTACGAGCTTCCTGCTAGCGGGATTCGTGAGCCTGTTCAGAATCCGCTCGGTGATCAAACGGCAACCGGGGGCCAAGGCGGACAAACTGGAGAAGCTGATGATCCGCATAGGCGTGTTCAGCGTTCTGTACACGTTGCCGGCCGGGGTGGTGTTGGCCTGCCACATGTACGAGACGGCGCTAAGAAGCGAGTGGCTAGGCTCGCTGGCGTGCCCATGTCGGCCGAGGGCAAGGCCCCTGTACTCCGTCCTGATGCTCAAGTACTTTATGGCGCTCGCGGTAGGCATCACGTCAGGCGTCTGGATATGGAGCGGCAAAACCGTCGACTCGTGGAAACGTCTGTGGAGGCGCTTGTTCGGCGGCGGGAGCGGAGGAGGCGGTCACGGAGGCGGTGGCGGCGGTATGGTAGCTGGCGTGACAGGCGTCAGCGGAGGCATCGGCAGCAGCAGCATCAAGGGCGTCGTAGGACGTGTCGGAGTACCGTACCCGCCAGCGCCCGGCCCGGGCAGCGCCCTGCTGCCACCCGGCAGCGTGGCCAGCGCCTCCCAGCATCATCTCCACCATCACGTCCTCAAGCAACCCCCTCTGTCGCACGTATGACGTCACCAGTCGGCGGGGGGCGACATGAACACCGCTGGCTGCGAGCAGCAGCAACAGCAGCAGCAACAGTCGGTGCAGCAGCAGGAGAGGCCTTCCGCCCTTAGCAACTACGGGCCCATTTAGCCCTTCGCCTCGGCCTCGCGCAGGCACACGCCGCATACGGCGCCGCACACGGCGCCACACACGCCACACTCGGCGGCCACCATATACTCGAGAAGGTCGCTGGCGTCGACCACGGGCCCGCTCACGCCGGCCCACGGCCTCGCGCCCTCTTACACGCAGGCTACCGAGGTCTAAGTCCGCTTCCGCTGGCCACCGTTCGTAGCCGAAACGGTCCCGCCTAGCGACCTGGGCCCCGCGCCTCCTGGTAACCCTGACGTGTGCCACTCCACGACGCTTCAAACAGCGTCGATGACTCGCGACGGTGCTTCTCGACCACCCGATATACGTATTAGCCCGTACGTGTCTTTGCCGCGGGTCTCGAGCCGCTCTTTTCGTCTCTCGCCTCTTCATCCGTCTTCAGGGAGGACTCTTTCGCGTGGCATCGTGGGAACGGCTGAAACCTCAGCCTGATCTTTCGGCTGGTGTTCCCGTCGATCGATCTGAACTTGAACGAAGGCGAGATCTCTGCGATCGGTAATGCCGGAAGTCGCGAAAGTGGTGAGCTAAGACGCGTGGACCCTCGAAGCCGTCGACCTAGACGGCGACCGTGTGAAATTGGCGCTCGAGACTACCCGGTTCTAGTGAGATTGTGATTTTTTCCGTGCGTGGATTTAAAGTGATGGGAGTGAATGAGTGCGCGAATGGATGTACGGCAGGACTTTCTTACTCGTATCTATCTCTAATCTTTTCTTACTTATACATATAAATATAAATATATATATATATACGTAGCGGAACTCGTACAGTCCGCATGTCCGTCTAACGTGTATCGTCTCGTCTATTTATCTATCCTAGCCGTAACTGAGTATAGGTGTAAAACACGGTTTAAATGAATCGTACGCGGCGGACGGCGGTGGCCTGGGCATTCTAGCGCCGTCGTTTTTATAATTTCATATTGTTCGCTAGTCGACATTAGCGGTACCGATTCGTGATAAACGCGGCTTTTTTACGAGATAAAATGAAAGTACTATCGGTTCGAATGGCCAGGCTGTCACCGTCGCCCGTCGCCGGAAGTACGACGAGCAAGTGTATAGCGCGGACGTCTAGAAGGAGAAAAAGAAACTAGGAATGCTGGTGACGTAACTGTAAATACCGCTCTTAGATGTTAGGAGAAACGCTGTAAATAAGAAGAAACTGGGAAACTATCATCAAAACGATTTGCATATATCGGCACGAGCCATAGATATACATAACAGAGAAGTGTACAGACGCGAGCACGTCACGGTCGCGGTGGACACGCGTTCCTTTTCCTATCGTTGGTCCGCGGAGCTTTCAGTTCGCCTCGAATCTTTCGCAGAATGTCGATCCTCTCCCGAGACACTGCCACACAGCTTAAATGAAAAAGAGGAAAGTCGATTAGCCCGTTCGCGGGGCGAGGAAGACGACAGGCGTCCCGTAAAGCGCCGCGCGACGCGTCAGGCTCAATGGATATCAATTAGCGATCGGAATACCTCAAAAGGAAGCTTCGGAGGAGCCGCTAGTCTTGCCACGGACGGAGGGAACGCGTCGATTGGAATGTACGCGGCTAGACAGAGCGTGATACACAGTCAGTCACACGAGTCCCAGACACCACTTCATGGATACGCGGTCCTTGGACAGCCAACACGAGAAGCACAGTTGAAAGGGTAACAAACACCACGTATATTAGAATTTACAAATATCTCGTTGGTCCCCCCAATTGGCAACGACGGCGACATCTACTTTTACAGATACTAGCCTCGCGTTACACAAGGCCTGTGTGGCTGGCCGTAGATGTATACGGTAAGCGACGACGTAATCCCACGTGTCGAACGAATTTTTACCGCCGAACGAAGCCCCCCCACCAAACTTGACTGTTTTATATATTAACATACTCGTATATATACGTCTCGAACGTAGCAGGCAGAGGAACCGTAGAGACACGAAACGTCATTGACTCCACCAATACCTGTTCTCATTTCGTACCTCGCGCGACTTCTCGGTCTCCACGGAAGGGACTGGGCCCGTGCACACGACCCACAAACACACACACACAGCCGTACACACCGCACGTCGTAGAAGAAAGACAAGAAAGTTCAGTGTATCCCCGAGTAATCCGTAGGTAAAACGAGGAAGGAGAGAATCGTACACGTTCGAGTGTTTCTATGTTCGCGCAATCTAGAAGTAGCTGTTGACACAAGAGTACATCGTCAAGTACATAAATATATATATGCATATGAAAATGGACACACACACAACACATAAATGTCGCGTAAGCGCGGACGGGACGAGGCGAGGACGCGCGTGCTTCACGCGATACGTCGATATCTCAGAATTTTTATAATCGTTGGAGGAGGAAGCAGATAGGATAGGAGATTGCGACGGAACGTCCCTCTTATCGGTGCTTCGCGTGGGACATCTCGAGAACCAGTTGCGTGCAACGTTTAGAATTCGACGGCGTTGAAACGAACGAGGAGCAATGGTACTCCCCCCGGTTCCATTCTGTCTCTCTCTCTCTCTCTCTTTTTTGTTACTGGTTCCATCGTCGAAATTTCCGTGAATCACGCGATGGTCCCGCGCGATGTCTCGCGGAGAGGGCGGGACGGGAGGGAAACGACGAAAGGGACTGAAAAACGATAACTGCCTCAAGCAACTTAAAAAAGAAAATGAGAAGAAAAAAAATACACCACGACCCGTATCGCATCCAGGACGGGGACCCCTGCCAAACGAAACGTACACGTGTAATGTTGTAAAGTAGTGAGAGTAACGAACCTTTTTAGTGTCACATATCAAGCCGTTACGAGCGAAAACGGACAATGTCGCGTTCGTGGACGGGGACGATTGACGGTCCAGGGGACGGAGAGAGACGTCGAGTTGGAGATAAAAAAATAGGGGGAGAGGAAGAAAGGAGGATTGGGAGAGTTAGAGCGCGTTGCTGTCCGCGATGACAGGAACGATCCGAGGGCGATCGGGGGAACGAACGCGACGCTAAAGAAACGAGAGGGAGGAATTTATAACGAGTATTTGTAAGCCACTTTTTGTCACGATGATTGTCAATAAAATTGAAAATACTGTGTGTAACGAGTGTGTCCCCGGCATTTTCATCCACTCCGGCCGTTCGAGACGTCTCCTCTTCTACGCCATACACTCGGATAATGGGGATGCTTGGCTTGCGCCGCGTAGGGATTTCCGGAGCCTCCCTCGCGTCTCCCTCTGTTTTTCTTTTTCGTGCGTTTTCCTCGTTTGGCTTTTACGTTCTTACCTTTAAAAGTAGCAGAGACGACGTCTTTGCACCACTTTTACGTTGCCATAGTAGTTAAACGGAGTAACCGACGACCGATGACCATATCGTTATATAAATATATATATACTGAAATCAAAATTGTATACGATTTTTAATATACTTTATTATTATTTATGTTCCTTGCGTTTGTTCTTGGCACCTCAGAGTTGTCCTCGACCTCCTTGCGACCGCATCATTTTCTGTTACCGGTTCCTTGGCGATTTTTGGCTGGCGGCGCGCGGGTTCGTTTGCAAGATAAACGAAACGTGAAGGTAAGTCGATAATTGTGTTTTGTATTTGCCTGCTCGTTGATTGTTGCTTACGCCAACGGCCTGTGCCGTGCAGAAAGCACCGGTTCTCGTTAGATCACCGAAGTTAAACTGCATTGGGCATGGTCAGTTCTTAGATGCGGGGTCATTTGAGAGGTCTCTATGTGTTGTTGGCGAAACGGTGATTCAAAGTCCACCTAAAATGGCTGGTTAATTATCTGATAAGTAGATAATTCGTTTCAGAAACGTTTCTCTCGTGTACTGGAAATTCATTAAAGAATAATTAACTTGTTCTGCATTTAATACCATATTTCCTTGTTCATTACCAGCTCGTTTCCTTTCACATCGAATTAATATATATTGCTCAAGGCGAAGGCGTCTGTAAATGAATCAAAGTGTTCCCCAACGAACGAGCTAAACTAGTCCGTTTTTTACAGAATCACTCCTCAACTGGGATGATAAAAATATTTATGTTTCGATTCGTAGAATCCTCGAGGACTCGACTATTTAACATAAAATCGCCTCGGGTAAATATTTCCTCGTTTAAATCATGGCTGAATATAAACAGAGGTCTCCGAAGACCACACACTCGAGTTTGTACGAAGGAAAAAAAAGGTCCCTTCCGTTTAAGAGCCTCGAACAAGTGGCTACATTCTTCTGTCCGGGACTGATACAAAGTGTTCCAAGAAGACTTCTCTCATCGAACCTCCGTCTCAAATCATCCTCCCACATAATTAAACCTACAACATCGGCGCTCACTCGACCGTGAGTCCATACTTCGTTTCTGCTCCTCGCGAAAGAACGATAAACCAGAAGCCTCTATCTGCTTCGCCAGCTCCTAGCCGGAAAACCACGCAGCTAAGAATACCTCAGCCTCCCGGCTCAAAGGGTTGACGCGTAAATTTCGCGCTTTCGGTGGGAACAGGCCACGCGGCAGATCCATTAGGGAAGATAAATCCGTCTTTAAAGCGCGCCAAGGGAGAAGGGTGGCCGGCGAAGTCTCTCGGGGGGGAGCGCGATTGTTTATAACGCTGCTTCTCCCTCCGCCGCCCTCGGTCGCCCCCCCCCCCCCCTCTGGCTGCTGGAAATTAATGTAAACGCAGACGGCCGTTTGAAACGCCCGGACCACCGGTATTTACACGGCGTTACGAATCGCCCCGGTGAAAATCGCCGTTTAACCCGGAGCACACCTAAGTAAACCCACCCCTGGCCCCCGTGAGTCATCGCCGACGGCGCAGTCAGCACCGGTGGCAAACACCCCCGCCCGACGTGGAATTTATGGTCCGCGTCTCGCTGCACCTCCGGTATCACCGCCATAAACAAAGCATATTAACCAACGGACGTTTACGGCCCTCCGCGCGGCTTGCCCCGGAAGATACGGATCTCTGTTAGTCATTCCCTCGTTAACTGGCGTCGCAGCGATGCGTTGATTTCCCTAATTGCTGCTGATGCGCCTTCCTCGGCGGAGGATTGTCGCAGGCTCGCCATATTGTCGGGGAGTTCGCGTGTCCGCGTTACATTCAATGCTGCACGGGTGTCTTTCGGTTAATTAGGCGTGTGTCATCTTTGCTGGGCCGAGTTACAAATGGGGAGATGTAATTTCGGCGAGCTTCTGCTGGCTTCTGATTACTGAGCGGAGATAGGTAGAAGCTGAATTCTTTGAAGATTTCAGGTGGTCGTGGTTCGGGGGTGGGAGATTGTATTGTGATAATATTAATTTGAGGGGTTAGTAGATCTACTTCAATTCTCCTGAATTTCAGATGAAAACAGTGTTCTTCTTTTGAGCGTAAGCCTTAACTAAATAGCTATGGTTGTTCTATTCTATAGGATTCGACTGGGAATGGAAATGGTCGAACAATTTAAATAATCGAATAATTCGGAGTATTCGAAAATTTTGGAGTAATCGAATAATCTGGAGTATTCGATAATTTCGGAGTAACCGAATTATCTGGAATAATCGAATAATCTGAAGTATTGAAATAATTCGGAGTATTCGAAGTAATCGAATGATCTAGAGTATTAAAATAATTTGGAATATTCGAAAGTTTTGGAGTAAAATAATAATGTGGAGTAATCAAATAATTTGAATAATTCAGTGTTCGAATAATTCGGAGTATTCGAAAGTTTTGGAGTATACGAAAATTTCAGAGTAATAGAATAATTCAAAGTGTTCGAATTTTGGATTGTACCGAATACCAATGTAAACATTTGTAAATCAAATAATTGAAAAGACCAATACTTATGAAAAAATTTTCACGATAAAGTGTGAAAAAATATTTCATGTTAGATTCCTATTCGGTACAATTCAAAATTCGAATATGTCTAATTATTCGAATAATGTTCGAATATTTGACTACTGCTAATTAATCGAATAATATTTAAATTATTCGAATCTCAAATTTGAATTCTACGGATATTCCAATACCTACTCAGAATATTCAAATATTCGTACCATCTCTATATTCTCATTCTGTTTCTCATTTCACTTTCGACGACAACAAGGTGGTTTTCGTTTCCTCGTTCATTTCACTCGCTGCTCCTTTCCACGATCTTCTAACGAGATTGATATGTCATCGGCCGAGTGAGTTGCCCTCAAAAATAGATCCTTGGCCTCCGTTATTTACCGAGAGACAGAGTTCAGGAACGATTTACGAGCCGATCTGGCGAAAGGCCTCACCGATCGGCTGATACGCGTGTCTCCGGGGAACTGTGATCCACGACGACTAATTGCGCCTAAGAAAACTAATTTACGGGGGCGGATCCGGTGCTAGCCCTCTGTTTGTCTAGCAAAGGAACGTTTCCCAGGCGGCGGAAAAAGGACCCCGAATTTTCGGCGGAATCCCTTCCACGCTTCTAACATTAGATCGTGCACGGAGCGTGCCACGCGCCACCGTTTCTCTTTTTCCCTCGGATACCTACTCGCGCTTATTGCCTGTCGTTTTCTCTAAATCTAGGACGTCGTAATTATCGCGGCAGCGTGGCACTGAAAAAATAGTCTGTTCACCGATGGTTAGCTTCAATCTGCATACTTTACATCTAATTTTTGGAGCGACTTCCTGTTTCACTTTATTCAAATAGGACGTAGAGGAGTCACACCCCTGATAGAGCTTTTTAACACGTCTAACTGGTCTCGTTCGATGTCACGCTCGTGCAACTTTATTTCTTCACTCGAGCGTTTAATATTACACCTCTACACTTGTAATAAGCAGTTCACGCGAAACGACTATATTCTTCAGCTTTCACGCTCGAAAATTACACGTTGTAGACCGCGAGATATTAGAGTGTCCCGTGGTTTATAGACAATTCTGCGCACCGTGTTTTAGTTGTTAATATTCCTCGAACGTTGCTGCGAGGCGAGCCGTTTTTCTGCCGGAAACGCTGTTCACCGCGAGCCGTTCACTCGGAAAACAAGATACAGATGTAAAATCGGCTCAAAGTCCGATTACCCGATTATCGTTACATTCGCGCGTGGGCAATTTATGCGTACAAACGTTGCCACACGACCATCCCTTATCGGCGTGTCAAGGGTCGTCCAAGCGTTGGGACTGTCTGTCGCATTCATTCCGGGGGAGATTAATCACTGCCGCGACGGTAATCTATTGCTATATAAATTACCACAGCCGCCTATTAAGATACGAGCCTGTAAATTGAATATTCTTCTCCTTCAATCTCTCGGATGTGTGAAACTTTTATTCAAATTAAATATTTAAACTGTTACTCAAGTCTGTGGACTCTTTAATCACGAGAATTGAAATCCAACGAATTCTTAACCGAATGGAAGAGGAATTACTGCATTCCTCTAACGTGTCTGGTCCCGGTTATTTAAGAACCTTACCGCCCAATATTAATGCTCATTGATCGCATCATATAATTTAAACTTCCACCTACTGCCTCGACTTTTCGAGAGACAAGAAAACTGGAATCTGCTTATTTATGCGTCGTCGAATTCCCAGGAGGAGGAAAGCAATTGAAATCTAGTGATTTGCGACCACTAGCGGGCGTCGACTTTAAAGCGAGTGCGCGGGTGCGCGTTGGACACTGTTCGCTGGCAATAAAGCGAGCCGTTTCGGTAACCATAAACGGTAACGACGATCGTGTTCGTCGCCGCCAGGTCACCCTAAAATCGTTTCAGGACGGATTTACCCCGCGTGCACAGGGCTCGTCGGACAGTGGATGGCAGCGTTGCAGTCCAGCCCATCGTGCTCGCATACCGTCCGCGCGGAAGTGGCCGCGCACAATGCGACCGCGTTCTGCCGTAGGAAGGGCTTTTCGAAGGCCCTCGATTCCATTCAAATTAGATTCCCTTGTACCGTTAATCCTCCTTTGCAAATGCCAACAGCTGCGGGAGACGGCGGCCTCGCAGCTGATCATTAATTATTTGCGTCCCCGGATTAACGGGTTAAACGAACGCGGCAGCGTGAGTGGGCGGCCGCTCTTGTTCCCTCGCGCGATTCGTCATCCGCGTGTCGATGCTTACACCGCGGATCGATCGCGCTCGTTTGAGCTTGCGTGGAATTATTACGCTCCTCATTAGTGATGGGATTAAATGTATTGGAAGTAGAGTCGAATCTCGCTGGATAGTTTCGAACAGTTCACGAGTACTTGCAAAAGAAAAGCAATAGGTACTTTTAAGGAGACTCAAACCGCGACGAGATAGGTTCGTACACTCTATAAGTAGATATTTTGATAAATGTAAGCGGTGCTTTCATGTATAATTGAACCTGGATCAAGTAGATTCGAACCTTTTACGATTCACGAGTTACCTACGATAGGTTTCTGTTTACAATATTGATTTCCAGTGAAATTGCGATATACGAGGTATTATACATCTATATCTTAATATATAAAGCAAAAAGCTTCTATATGTTTGTGCGTTTGTCTGTCGCCTAAAAACTTTCGATCGTTAAATTCTGGGATCACGAAATGCGCCTCTGCTAATTATGCCTGACTAATCTAGATGAATGTGACAATTTTCACAAAATATAATTAGAAAAAAATTCTATAATATCGGAATCTAATCGGGCGAAGCCGAGTAGTAAAGATAGTAATGTATATAAGAAGTCCTGGCTGACTGATTCATCAATGCCCAACTCAAACCGTTAAACCTAAGTAGGAACGTGAAACTTGGAAGGTACATTGTTCTTATGACGTAGGCAATAAATTCCGTCTCTTAGGGGGTGAAAAGAGGTAAAATGTGTTTTATCGGACTCCTTAATATCTCTTAGGCCCAATTCGATATCAGCTTGCTTTTTACTTACTAAGGTTGCCCCAAAAAATACCCCAAAACCAACATACACATATCGTCGATGATAGTGCAAAACCGCGTATGAGCAGTTTCTAAATACTGCGGATCTGCAAAAGTAGCCAAATTGAGATTTCGCGCCCACTGCTAACAAGCGCTGTTTCGCTTTTTTTAAAAGTCACATCATTGATGTTAGCATTTATTACAAGCAGTGCTAAACTGACCCCAAAAAGTTCAGTCAAAGAAATCCCTTAAAATGGCTAAAATATTAAGTTTTTTCTTCTTCCTGTAAAATCGGTAAAATGCAGAACCGCGGTATTTACAAACTGCTCGTACGCCGTTTTGCACTATCATCGAGGATATGTAAATGTTTGTTAAGCAAAGGTTACTTCACAGAAGTTGCATAAAAAATGACTTAAAAACGCAGATATAAAAGTAGTTCCTTTTAATTATTCCACCGTAGCGAAGCGCGGAGGAATTTTGCTAGGACATAATGCTTTTAGTAGGTATACATGCAGTATGTAGATTTTTGTCTTTCAAGATTCGAATACTAATTTTTCGAGTTTCGATACTTTCAAACGTCAAAGTACTTACAAGGGAAGATCGCCAACCCAGAAATTCAAAAAAATCTAAAAGTTTTTAAATATGTAGAAGATATCCTCCTGATTACAACGCAATGCTTGTTTGCTGCCCAAATTCACTTTAGGGAATGAAATTAATCCCTGGAAATTCGGCTATTCTCCGATTTTATTTTGTAACTTGCAATCTGTATCTGTAACAGATAGAAACAAAGTTTCAAAACAAAAGTTACTTCTTTTCATCAAGACTATCATTTGGTAACTTACAGTTCTGACAATTGGCGAGTTATAACACAAAATCTGAAAATAGCTGGAATTTAAGGGGTCAATTTCACCCCCTTAGAATGAACTTGGGCAGCAAATAAAAATTGCGTTGCAATCAGGAGGAAATTCCCTACATATTCACAAAATCTCCAAATTTTTTGAATTTCCGAGTTCGGGATCCTTCCTTGTTACAAGTACATTCTCGAACCCTGGCTCTCTTTCGGAGGTTCAAAACCAGCTTGTATTATAACTCAAGTACTTCGGAAGTACCTACATAGAATGAAACGTAACCTCTTATGCGCAGTACTCGAAACCCATGAAGTGAGACTTTAGTATTGGAATTGACTCGGATTCATAAGTACATATTGAACTTGATTCCATCCCTACTCCTCATCTACGATCGTTCACATTGTGGTTATTTGGGACATAGTTCTGCGGTATTGATTTACGTAGCACGGAGTGTCATATTCCTCTATCTCCTGATTCGAAATATAAGATCTCTGTAGATTTACCCCCGTGGAGCATTGACGCGCAATTAAGGGTATCACCTCTGTGTTTACCCCTCCCCCCCTGTATTCCGCGCGAGGGCGCGACGAAACGATGCCGGATTCGACTCTGGAATAATACCATCCTCGTGGGCCGTAAAGCCGCAGCCGCTGTTGAAACAATATTTTCACAGGGGCGCCTGTCCGCCACGTCGTAACCCGGTCCTAGAGCTTACGATATCGCTGTTTTTCGACGAGCCTGATCTCCCGAGAACGGCCCGGGAACGTCCTACCGGTCATTGACGCCCTCCCACTGATCGATCCGCAGAAATTCTGCTGCACGCACGGACATCGACAGATCGTAAGCCACGCTAAATATAGACCCGATACCGTGGATCAAACGTATGTAACGAGTCGGTCTCCAGGAGGGCCTTTCGCGTTGCTGCCAGCTAGGAATCGCAGAAGCAGGGGGTAGCCTTTCGTTGCTAACAATTCAGCTCCCCCGATCGATGGATTTCCCATTAACGATTCTTCTTTCGCTAGGACTTCTAGCCTCTCCAATCGGCGCTCGATAATTCCCGAACACTTCCGCCCAGGACCGAGCGAATCTCTGCAAATATGGAAACGTAAATCCTGCTCCGTGAATTGGAGAACTAAAAATGCTTGTTGAACCGGGGACACTGGTTTAGCCGGTGTCCTCCGCTACGCTCGTTCGTTATCTGGCGGGGCACGGACGGAAGGTGTACTTCACAGATGACACGACGATAAAGACCATCTTGTTTCGGTGATAAGGCGCGGACGGAAAAAGCTGTGCGCGCACACTTGTGGGAAGGATTCGTGGAAATGTCTTCCGTTTCACGGCCGCTTCTGCGACGCGCATGTTTCCACGTGCTGACAGGCAAACGGGTCCCCGATTTCGCCCTCGGTGCCCCCGCGGCGACGAGCCCACTCGCGGCCCACACAGCCCGTGACCTCCAGCCTCCGATCTGTCCCGGCCGCGTCAGACACGAATAAAAACCAGAGCCGGCAGGAACGATCCGCGAAAAGCATCCGCGCGAGCAAAGTGCTCCGGTCGTTTAGACGTCGACAGCCTGGTACAGAGATCATTCCGGCGGGGGAGAAACAGCTGGCTCCGCGTGTACTTGGGGGCTCGTCTCGGAATTAAAAGCCCGGGGAGGAGCAGAGAGGAATGTACGAATGGATTTTTCTGAATCGTACTTGCAGGTAATGCTTGCAGTAGATTGAAAACGATGCGAGCAATATTCAGGAATAATTCTGGTCTGCCTGTTTGTCTATTCGCTTTTCTGCTTTTCTAGTTTTTGAGTGGATAGAAGGCGAGGTAGATAACAATGCAGTGACCGGAGTATTTTTATAGTGGTTAGTCTTTATTACTCTAATAGAAGAGACTTGAATATTTACAAAAGACGTTGACAAGAAGAGTAAAGGCGAGGCTACTAAACTAAAATAGGGACAGCAAAACAAGCATTAAAAAAAGTAAGAATAAACAAGTAAATTAATTTTAACTTAACTTAAAGTAATATTAGCGATATCAGCTCGAAGCTTTTAGCTAAACACGAGAAAACACAAAAGTGAAGTAAAGTAGAAGTAAAGAAAAAAGAATAAAGTACACGGTAAAAGTACATGCACAAGGAATAAGACAGCGCGGAAAGGATAAGTAGGTTATGCTAGGAATAGTGCTGCAGGATAAATAACCGTATATAACTATTTATTCATGCGTTTAGAGATATGCATATTGAATATTTTACAAAGAACAGCGTTTTAACTTGCGCAAGTGGTCTCCTGGGAAACAGGACTCTGTCTTCATCGTTGAATACATTTTTCCTTGCCCCGCTCTAACGGAGAAAAAAGAGTGTGATTTGTGGCGGAAGGTTTTCCCACCGCGGCATTTTTAAAAACAGGGAGAAGAGCCCCGAAGAACCACCCCGGCAGAGTGGCAGGAAAGAAGCGACAGGTTTATGGGAACCATACCCTTGACCTGAGCCTCCGAGCACACAATCCGGGTCTCAGCTTCTGTATTCAAGGGTTTCTGTTGAAAGTACTCGCGCAGACACTTGGAGAGTCGGCCATGAAAACAGTGTCACCCAGAAGTGTTCTCAGATAATTCACTGGCGAATGTAAAGGAGCATAAAAGCTGATACCATTTCTCTCATCCTTCGCGAGCTCCACTCGGAAAAACAACAATGATTTCGGTTCGAAAAGGAAAGAACTTCATGAGTACACTTGGGCGTCATTAAACTTCCGAGCGTGGCAATTTGTCTTGTACGCTTGTCTTCATACGTGCATAAATAACAGAGATTTATTATGCATTTAACTGCCCCGCCCGTAGATACTCCGGTTGGCCAAGGTATTGCGACAACCCGCAAGAAATACGATTTTCCTTTTACATCCTTCAGGCGCAGATAATCATTCTCATTTTCCGCGGCTTGTTGCTGCACGCCCCTTTCATAAAACGTCGAATCGTTGCTCCTCCAGTTACACGTCCCGCCGTAATTTAGCTTCTCGAACTGGCAAAGTAATCAACCCGTGCTCGTTAGCGCCTAAACGCGACAGTGGAAACAAATTGCCATCCGCACTGGTATTTGTCAGTAAAGGCACGGCGATACTCGCATACCGTTTCCACTTTTATTCCAACGGAGCCCCGGCAGTCCCGTTTTCCCTCGCATCGTCATTTATCGAAAACGTTCAGCGGACGAGGCTTGCACCATGCTTCGCAACCTCCTTCGATTCCTCCTCGAAGCAAAGCACCAGCCCACAGAATCCGTCCGCGTAGATAATTTTATGACACGCTGTGGCAGTAAAAGAGACGCCAGCGTCCAAGTATCCTCGGACAATAAATACTGCCGCAAACTGTAACCTGTTCTCGCGTGTTTATATTAAAACACTAACAAGCGTAGGTCGATTACTCGCGGTATCTGCACGCAGTAAAAAGCATATTGGCCATGGAGCGTTTTATGATCGTAGAGGAGAGAATATCCACGCCCCCCGGAAGAGCTTGCAGCGGATGACCCGTCGCGATTCTCCCCTTCGTCTCTCGTTTCTCATGGTAGTCTCCTTGGAACAGGAAGACGCCTGTGCTCCTCGCCCCTCGTACATCAACCGCGCTCCCCAATGCCGCCCCGAGCAAGGGTTGTCGATCGATCTGCCATAAGTCTGGTTTAAATCGAACCGGGGCGCGAGAGAATAATCCCCCGGACCACTTTGTTTGCAATTAGCTCGGCTCGATCACGGCCCCATCCAGCGAAACTCTGATGACCGTCGTGACGACCGTGCCGCGGATCCATTCGACGGGTCGGAGAAAAAGAAGAGAGGATGAGGCTAAGATTGGCGCTACGTGTGTGGGCGTTGTAAATGCGTAACAACGCGCCCCGTCGCTCGTTACACCGGCCGCGAAATCGTCGCTCGTGTTTCCGTTTAGCACCCTCGGGGCCCCGCGAGAATTCCTCCTCGCGAAATATCTGCCGTAAGCGAGCTGTCGAGTGCAGCTTGTGGAACGCAAAGATCTCGCGCAGAAATACACAGAGCTGGATGAGATACGCGCCGTGGCTGGAGCGGGGTGGGTGCTTGGAGGTAGTGCAAGTCAGGAGGGTGGAGTGAATTACATGAAAATCAATGGAGTAAGCGCGGATTTACGCGAAACTCGATGGGATTCTGAGATTTCCAGACGAACGTGTTCCGAAATTTTGTTATTTATTTTCATCGCAGTCTGCGGAAAGTGTATTAAGGGGGGATTCTCGTGTAACAGCCACTGAAATTTATGATTTTTTTTGTAATACCTATTTTTAATATTTCATTAAACTCTTTTCGGATATAAGGAGGCATCTTTAAATTTGTGGAATTTTTTGTTCTATGTCGATCCTTCTTATTATTTATTCATTATTGTGGAATCGTGTTAACCTCTTCGACGATGTTGACGTCAGGTATAGCACCTGTCGCAGTCATCTGATCGCAAAAAGAAGAAAATTTTCTTAAAGTTAAATAATTTACGCTGGGACTGGACCTAAAATTTTAGTTTTAGTTTTCATTTATAAAACTTTTTTCGTTGATATAAAGAATAATATGAAAAATTTGTTTACGGAAAAAACTTACTTTTTTCAAACGCTATGAATCTTTCAATTTTTTATTTTTTTTTTTCTTTAAAATGGACCAATCCCAACGTAAACTATTTAAAAAACTTCAATTTTTTTGCAATCAGTTGACTGTGATAGGTGCTACACATCCCGCCAACAGGAGTTATATCGTGGAAGAGGTGGACAATATTTCACAATGATTACTAAATAATAAGAAGGATCGACATAAAAAAAATATTTTCTGCAAGTTTAAAGATGCCTCCTTATATCTCGAAAGAATTTAATCCAATATGACTAACAGTTTTTTAAAAAGAAATTCTTAAATATCAGTTTTGGGGTTGGTAGATGAGAATCCCCCCTTAAGGGGTTAAGACACAGTAACGGGCCACGAAAGCAGACGATTTTTAGACGACGATAATAAGAAATGTGAACAATCGATTAATATAAAGTTTTGTGTTTTAGTTCACTATATTATAAACTATAAGAAAAGCATATAATATTTACAAAGTAGCATTTGTACGCCGTGCAATGTTTCCATTTAAAATATCCTTTTTTTCCGGATAGCCAACTGGTGGGCCGGATTCCGGGAAATCGGATGAATTATAACAAAAACCCCCAAAATGTCATAAACTATAATAAATTTCCTAGGCATTGACGATCCAACATTTCAATTTTTGCGAAAATTGACAAAATGACCGATGTTTGAAAAATAATGATCAAATTTCGACAAAAGTGTGTGATCTTTCAGTTTATATTTTATACAATAATTAAAAAATTTGAAATGTTGGATCGTCAATGCCTAGGAAATATATTATAGTTTATGACATTTTTGGGGTTTTTGACACAATTCATCCGATTTCCCGGAATCCGGCCCACCAGTTGGCTATCCGGAAAAAAGGATATTTTAAATGGAGACATTGCACGGCGTACAAATTCTATTTTGTAAATAATATACGCTTTTCTTATAGTTCATAATATAGTGAACTCGAACACAAAACCTTATATTAATCGATTGTTTACTTTTCTTATTATCGTCGTCTAAAAATCGTCTGCTTTCGTGGCCCGTTGCTGTGTCCTAACCCTTTAAGGGAGAAAGTGTATATATGGACCGGGGTTGAAATACTAACCAGGTGCTTATTTCTCTGTTAAGTGCTGCGATATGCCGGGAACTGAAATGAAGACAACAATTAGTGTCCTCTAACATAATTTTGAAATTTTACAATGATTACTACAAAAAGAGCAAAAGATACAAAATCTGTGAAAAATCAACTATTTCTTACGTGTCTTTTACCCTTTCAGCTCTGGTGAATATTACCACCCCAATTTCTGAAACCATATTTTTGACAAAATTTTGTAGAAATGGCATAGCTTCAACGTACCTAGTTAAATTTTAATGGTGAAGAGCAATTGATATGCACATTATTTCAGATCTACGACCTACCATTTCCGCCTTTTGTTTATGCAATTTTTACATTTTTAATGCATGTTTTCGTGCTATATTTTTCTGGCTGGATACGGGGATGTACTTAATCCAGGAATACAAAACTCGTTCAAGTCCGCAGGAACGGCGCGCGAATTAGAAACAGTTGCCAATTCAGCAGCGATTAGAATCGCGTCGAAGCGTGCAAGGTTAAAGACAGAGCCGAATAATATCCGTTAGAGCGCGAGTTAGCGCGGACTAGCTGTAGGGGAAAAAGCGTCATCCTGCTCAAAGCAATCTCGGCTTTTAATCGAACGAAACGAGCCGTGAATAATCGATCTGGCTCACGTGATCGAGGAAAAAGCGGCGAGGAATTTTCCATTCGAGGCGAGTGGGTCCGAGGATACTTGTGGAGCCGACGATAAGTTTATAATAAGATTGTAATTACTTGTTTTAATAAACCCGCCGGCAAACTGGTTCTCGAGGCGGGAGCGATTGGAAGTGGCGATCAATCGATCTTGGCGAACCGGGCTACAACTTATTATAATAGCTAGCCGTTTAAATTAATTCGATTCAACGTCTTCGGTCTCGAATTTCGTGACGCAACGCACTGGATGTTGGTCACGAGGCGCGGAGGTCCATTTTAAGGTGGAATCTGACGGCACGTAAATCGGCGAACTTGCTCGGCTCGCCCAGGTTCGGCAAGTGGGCTTGGCGATCGCGACTCGCCGAGCTATGAGCGTTCTCACGTCACGTGGGTTCGGCGATTCGCGCGCAAAGCTCGCCGGTTCACGTGCCGTCAGATTTACAAGCCCCCGTCGGCTCGAATTCCGTCGTTAACGTCAACCCCTCGATCGCCGAGACGAAACAGTGATCGATGGCGTTTTATCGACGCGGACGCTTAGGGGGGCCTCAGTTTGATTGATCTGCTACAATTCCTCTTCTCGATTCCCATCTTCGAAGTGTTGGAACGCCGATCGATTAGAGATCTCAATATCCAGGCCTTTTCCCTGCCAGAAATTAGACCATTATCCACTTAGTACCGTGCCATTAACGACGGAAGCCGCGCTAGCAAAGTTTCCACTGCTAGCCGTTTCGCGAATATCTCGCGACTGTCGAACAAGGAACTTGAGGGAGCCTCGGCCTCGTCGCTCCTCATATCGTATTTATTCGCCAAGGAAACGCTCGGGAGGAAGAGGGAAATTAAGATCCGGCAATTTAACGTATCTCTCCCATTGATCGCGGGCCATAATTAAGGGAAGATTCGAGCGCGATTGTATAATCGGGCTCCGCGCGTAAGTGAAAGTCTTGTTCGCGCGTCGTTATAGTTTTCGCACGATCCATCTTCCGCGGTGCTACTGTGCTACCCTGCGCCGCTGGTATCTGGGGATCAACATCGACGAGGAAATCTTTCTTTAAAGCGAGACGGTCGTTGAGGCGGCATAGCGTCGCTGTAAATACCCTCGGCACTCGAAATCAGGATCATTCCGGGGGGGAACACCTCGCGCGAGAACCGGGTTTCGAATTTCGCGCAACGCTGAACGACGGATCGTAAAACGGTCGCGCAGGATCCTGGAGACATAACATAGCGAGTTAATCGCTGTTAGGCGACGCGCACACTGGGTTAACCAGATTCCTTTTCACTTTTTAGCGCTCGCTGCTTTCGGCTGCTTGGCAAACGGAGGTTAATGTGTTTTATCGACTGGGTGAAGGAGTGGAGAGAGACTTTATTAACTTCGTTATGTAGTTGGGAGTAAGTGCGTGTCTCTGGTTATCAAAGCATTGCTCTATTTATTTCAGTCTTGTTTAAAGGATTTGTTGTATTTATTATTAATTTATCACCCTATTACTTCTGCCTGTGGGTCTGACTGCGTCACTGTTTTTTCTCTGAATAATATTTCAATATAGAGACCTGTAATAATGTTTCTGACAAAATATTGATCACGGCTAACAAGTCTCTATCAGTTATCTATCAGATCTACATATCGCGAGGAGATAAGAAGTTCGCTTAAAAAGTCCCCCCTGGCTTAAGAAAAAATCGCTTAGTTTTAAAAACTAATTCTTATTAAGTTTATACTATAAAAGTGAGTATTTTTAAATATCAATTTTAAATTTTAAATTAAATTGCCGCTTCAGAATGGGTTCCAATAAGCAACCTATCGTCGTCTGTCAACTTGACCGTCTCTCAAAGTTGCCCCCGACTCTTTGGAATAAAGTCTACGGACTCCCCTGGAGAAGATTAGTCTCCTTGCTGCTCAAGGCGACAGGACTATCTTCCAGTGTGCAGACTGCTTTATCGTCTCGCTAACCCCTTGAATCATAGCCATGGGCGCAGCGTACGCGAGGCCCATAGACCTTACACACCCTCCCTGCATTTCGACTTGCACCGGTCAAGAACCTTGTACGCACGACGTTTGATCGAGGTGCACCGGTGACTTTTAGCGTCGGAAGTAGAGCGATTTATGGCCGCGAACGACGCTAAATTCGTGGTTATTTTTGTGGCATTTTACGATCCACGATCTTGGTCAGCTTTGTTAGAGCCGTGCTCGAAATCGAGGCGTAGATTATAATCGGTTAAAATTCTCAGGGATCGACAGAAATTAACTTTCGCTTATAGTTTAGTGAAGATTAGGTTACCATTTCGTATAATTTGAACTACGTACTACTCACAATACTTTGGGAACAGATATTTACTAAAATACTACTACTGTAGTTCGTATAGTGATTCACATTTAGAAGAGGATTCTACAATGCTTTTTTTTAAAATTGTTTATTTGCTTTTGCCATGTTTTTGTACACAGAAAAATGGATTTACACTTGGCAGTCTTACTCCACAAAACACTAAGGAGTTTCGATGCGCAAAGTGTTAGAGGGAGATTTCCATTGGTTCTTGGGAATTTCGCTGGACGTTTCATCCAATTTGAATTTTCAATGAATGTCATAGCGGGTTCAGGAACGGTACTAAGCTTTTTAGGCATGAAAATACTGAACGCTGAAAATGATGCTTGAAAAGCTTAGATTGACATCAGAAGACCTATATTGGGTAAACCAGGGCGAATCGAATCACTTTGTGTTTGACGGTAAAAAAATAATAATCAAACATTAAAAAAACTAATTTTTTATTATATATTCGTGACCAGTACACCTTTGGCTTGAACACGAATATATAAAAATTCAAACTAAACATAAAAATCTTTCATTTATAAACAAAAACGAAAAAGTGAGAAATATAGTACCACTTGACTTCACTGTCATTAAATTAGATTTGTTTAAATCGATTCTTAAACAAATCTAATTTAATGACAGTGAAGTCAAGTGATACTACTTATCACACAGATCGGAAGGATATTGCCGTTGTTTGCCGCCACTATCAGCACAATTCTCGTACCACCACAGTTCTCAGACAATCTTCTGAAAGTAGACGAATTAATTTTTCACCGCAGTAAATACAATGCCGTCTTCTTAAAGCCATTAATTTATTTATTTATTTCGCCATTTCTTCGGATTTAATTTTTATCACAGCTTCCTTTTTTTGGACACCATGATCCCTGATTGCTCTATTTTATATACCTACGAACAATCAAATATATAAACAATTATCATATTTATAATCATAAAAATACTTAAATGAAAAAACAGAGTGATCCGACTTGCCCCAAATAACGTGATCCGATTAGCCCCATATATAAGTATTTCAAAGATTGTAGATTACATAAACATATTATGATATAATGGTCTAAAGTACATCAAATACTAAACTTGAACACCGAGCAAACTAATAATAAACACATTTGAATTTTCAAGCTTACTTTTAATTTTAAATAGGAAATTTCAGATTACCTAAGTTAGATTCGGACAAAAATTGTAACGTTCGCACGCAACCATCTCACTGAAAACGTATGCCAGCTCTAAACGATGACTTAAAACAATTGACGGGTTGCTGCAGTAGGTGCGGGGGAAACGGCCAAGGTACTACGAACGATCGGAAAGAAATATGGACTAAATTCTCATTTTGATCCGATTCACTCTGGTCTACCTTACATATTTCATCGCCATCCTGTTTGTTTATTGAATCCGGATTATTGATCTTCCTGTTTACTCTTTAATATCCACGGTAATTCAATTAAACCGTGAATAGTAACCGAGTTACGGCTGCATCCTTAACGCGAATCGAGTATACCCATCCTTTTTTTATCCTTTTTGGAGCACTGCCTCTGATCGGATTCGATCGACCAGTCGCTTAGGTAAATCGGCCTGGATTAAGCTGTCTGTTTCTGTGGCAGCTTAGGAATGGAACGCGGTAATCCGACACCCGGTTAATGCTCGGCAGGAAGTCAACGGGAAGAGGAGGAGAGAAGACACGGTAGATGAGTGATACCGGTCGCTTCACGGCCATGCCACGGGGAAAAGGTTTATAGTGCTCCTTTTTTATGCGATGTATCACCTCATTGTATCATTCCCGTATATTTCTCGGCGGAGATCGCTTGATCGCTGCAGACCACTGCAACAGACCTTCGTTTCAATTTAAAACACTGTCAACTAAGATATTGCAAAAAAATACAGAGATTTATATTTATTAGTTTGCTACTCCCTTTTCTTAGTATCTGCGCAGTTTTGTCACTTTAATCCACAGAAAGGATATTATTATTCCTTTTCACGAGATCAAAGTTTTCAGATCCTAAGTAGCAAGTTGTATTCAATACTCCACGTCAAAATTGTTTAATGTCATCTCAATATTATTAGTAATTATATTTTTTGCATTTGTTTGGTTACCAAGAAAACCTTTCAACCACCAAAATCAATAGTTAGACTAATGCTGTCACTAATAATAATCGAATAATAATGATAATGATCGAATTACAGTTCCAACACTATTTCAAGATAATAAAATCGAATGAAACGATTGCTATGAGCTAAGGAATATCCAAATTGTACCATAGACGCGTGGAAACATTTTCCATTTTCAGTTTTATTAAACTTACCTATAACAAGTGATCAAATATTTTTAAGCGATAGTGTACCTGCTCCTGCATAGGGAGCATTCTTCTTTTGCTTAGTCTTAGAGGTTTCAGTGATTCAGCATGAAGGAAAAACCAACTTCCTTTTTCCTACTAGGTAGCTACTTATAAAAGCTACGTGAAAATTAAGGCGACAAGAAAGAGCGATTAAAAACTCCATCGTAAATCATTTCTGCCGAGAAAGACGGAATCCAAGAATTTATCGACGCCTCTGTGCACAAAGCCATGGAAGCGCAGCAATGCAGCGATACACTGCACGCGCACGCAATTGCACGCGCGAAGAACTGCGAAATCGTGATCACCCCGACGCGGCTCGCATTGTTCCGCGACTCCTTTTCGCGAAGGCGATGATGATGACGGCGTACTGCCCCCGGCGTTCGAAGGAAAATGGAAGGAAATGTCATTGGCCGAGTGGTGCGTGCGCTCACACGCTTCGTGCTTGCGGGCGGTTGATCCTGGCTGGCAAGCACGAGTGAAAACGATAGTTTCTAAGCCCAAATCGATTTTCCCTCATTACTCGACGAGTCTTCCGCTTTCCCTCATTTTTTCATGAAGATTGAAAGCAATCGAAAAAAATTTTTCCATGGATTTTTCCTTTGCGAGCACACTGAAAGCTCGTGTAAAGTTGACTTAACAAGTCTCCTTATTCCACTAGAATTGTTATTCCTCCAATTAAGTTGCAGCAGTGCTGAGGGTAATCCGGGAAACTATCGTAACTCGCAATCACTGCTCATATTGCACGGCGTTCAAAGCAAGAATTGCGGGATGCAGTTGCGGGTCGTGCAATACCTGGCCAGTGTTACCTCGGAGTTTCCCTAATCCGGGAAATTGCTCCTCCCAGCGCGGTGATTCTGCGATCTGCACGAGGCGAAATGAGTTTCCGCTGGAAGAACGGGGGAAAAATCCAAAGGAGCAGAAAAGTGGCGCAGAACGACAGAGACCACTCGCTGCACCCCGTTTATTCGCGAATTTAAGCAGAGTTACTGAAGAGAAATGTTTAGAAAGTCCATCGTCGACAACAGATCTTTGCTTGAAATCGCTGGTGGCAATTCTCATCGAGTAATTAATTCGCGTCAGCTACGATAAAGCCACGCGTTAGTCAGTCGAGAATTCCACTTGCACTTTTTAACAGCTGCGACTCCGGGGAGCAGGAAAAATTCGTCGAAGTCCAGAGAACTTGTTTGGACAGAAAGTACCATTAAGATATCAGAGCGCGAGGAAGTTGCGATATTCTAATCGGAGGCGTCCCACTCGTTTTCCAGCGTTACACTTCGCCAGAAACTATCGCTCGCCCGCGGAGCGGTTCTCTCGTGAGACGGCGAAAATTTCCTTCGCGAGGTGGCGAAAGTTCGCACGTTCCATCGCTCGTTAATGTCAGAACGCCGGGTGTCAAGCGTGATGTAACGCGTTGTAACGCGTTGTAACGCACTCGGCATCGCGTTAAAAGCTTTTCCGGGGCGACAATCAGCCACGGTCGAGAATGATAGACGAGCGGAATCGCGTTTAACGATGCCCCGTCATCGGTGACGCAATCGCACGGAACGATCCACCGCCGATAGAGGGTGGCTTTTACGAGCCTCTTTTCCAACGCCACTCGCGAAAACGTTCGCAATTTTTAATGAGATCGGAAGTCATTTCCCGACTCACTCTGTGGAGTCATTGTCTTAATCTGGATTAAGCGATCCTCCGCCCATTGGCGTGCAATTACAGGGCTAAAAACCCGTGTTTTAATGATTTTCCAGCGGGATCTGGCGACGCTTCAGCTTTTAATTGTGCTGGGAACAATTTCTGGGTGAAATTGGAGCGCGGCGATTGAAACTTGTTGAATTTCCATTGGTTCTCGGCAATTTCGAGATGCGGGGTTCACGAATTGTCAAGTGCCATTGATAATTCAATTCCTGGGAAATAAATCATCGCCGATATTTTGCCATTTATATAATGGTCCCTCGTATAGAAGCCTCCCAAGTATAATACTTAAACGTAAACTTACACCGTCCCTGGAAATTCTGCGCCAAATTTCGCTGGAATATCACGCGCCTCAAATTTACAACGTCCCGCGGCTAAATCTCAGGAAAAATCCGATATCGTTGCGGCGTGGAGCCGCGCGAAAATAGACTCACGAACGAAGGGGCGCGATGAAAGGGGGTCCCGATTGTTTCCGTCGACGTCGGGTTCCGGTGCATTTTCGAAGACAAATACACGGTGAACGCGGGCGGAGTAAATTCAATTTGGCGGTCGCGATGCGCGGGCATGGAAGAGCAAACAAAGCGAACGAGCAAGTAAGGAAGCGGTGTTTTACGCGCACGCGGGGCTTTTCGTGTCCAAACAATTAGTAGCGGCAGGGGGTGCGCGCGGGGGTAACCCACTTACCCGTCTGCTAAAGAGCGAAACACGCCACTCCGCGGATACGGCGCCCGTATTGATGGCCCGTCGCTAATGTGCGAATATTCCATTGCGCGGCTTCAGGTATTTACCAACCTCTCGCCAGTCGGATTTTCATATTGCCCGGGGGTGGCGAAACATCTGTCCAATCTCCTCCGCCGCGGATCATCCACGGAAGGGGACAAAAGTTGCCCGAGCAGCGGGATCCTTAGCGCGAAGCGAGAAAGCGGACAAATTGAATATCGTTCGAGGAACATCCTCTACTCGAGTAGAAGCTGCGATCTTTTGTATCTGCTAGGCTGCTGACACCGCCGAACGAGAAAGGAAGGTTTCTGAACGTGCTCCGTGACGAATGACATTTCCACTCGGCCCTCCAATTGGGACAAGGATGAAATGCGGGACGTGGAAATAGGAACTTAGCCCCGCGATTCAAGGAAAATGGAGTAGAAGCGAAAGGCCGCGGAACGGAGGACGTTGCCGTGGATACAGTTGCGGGGCTGGAAACTGGGTGAAGTCAAGTTCCGCGCTTGAAACTTCTGTGGGTAAATCCGATTTTCCAGGAGGGCAGGGAATTCTTTGTGATGGAAGCTTGAAGGCAGTGGCGGATTTAAACGGGGTTTGCGCCTTGTTGGACCGAAAAATAGGTAATTCTTTGTGAATTTTTTGTAGACAAACGACGCGACAAATTGATTTGAGATTTGGTAGGCTGTTTTATTGTATCTGAAGCTATTATTCTGAATTTTTGGGTGGCAATGAAAATAAGATGGCAGATACAGAGCGCTGACAGAGAGCGGTGAACAAAAATCGGGTGGTCCTGGCGTTGACGGAAAGTACTGTAAAGCGGTCTGTAGACGCTCAATATTATTGTGCAATAGATAACACAATAATATTGACAGTACGCAGCCCCTAGACGGTCAATAATATTGTGCAATATTGAATATAGCACAATAATATTGAATATTGAATATTGCACAACATATTGACCGTCTAGGGGCTGCTTACTGTCAATATTATTATTGCTATCTATTGTACAATATTTATGCTGCGTGTCCCACGCGATCAATATTATTGTGCAATATTCAATATTGCAAAACCGTGAAAGCGACAATAAAATAAAACAGCCTACCAAACCTTCAATTAATTTGTCGAGCCGTTTTTGTACAAAAAATTCGCAAAGAATTCTGAGCGGCCCATTTTTTTGGAAAAATGAAGAAGTAGTTTACTAAAAACGAGCTAAGTGTAGGGGAAAACGGGGACAAATGTAACGGCGTCATGAACGTAACACGCCTTCTCCCGCCTTCCACAAAAGTTTCCAAAACGTTTGCTTTACATAGTTACGCGTGTTTAGTGTTTCTTTTCTTTCACGGAGTGACTCTGAGCAATACAACGATTCGTATACCGTGGGCAAGCTGATTTCGTTATTTCGATCACTCAGGTAAGCGTCTCCTCTGTTGTTTTTTTTTTTTGTTAATATTCATAGTTAAACTATAGACATTGATCCAATTATTTGTTAGAGCGTTCTTAAATAATATCTTTATAAGTTCCTGTATTAGATTTCAATAAGTCTTGTATAGTTTGTACGTTATTAACAGTTCTATGATGAAATACATGGCTGGAGACAAAAGTTACACGTCACTACGGGGTGTCTTTGAATCCAATATTAACAATAGTTTTTAAAAAAATATCATAAATATTAGTTACTTTAGGGACCGTTACACGAGATTCCATATTACATCAAATACACAGTATGAAAGAAATGTTTGAAGCTGGTTAAACTTTTTTATCGTTACCTACTTAAAATATGTTTATTTAAATGTTTGTTTCTATCGTTTCTGATAATAAAAAATTCTATTTTGCTTTGGAAGAAGTATTATTTTCGTCCCCATGGTATGTTACTTTCGTCCTACCCCCGCAGGACAAAAGTAACAATGACAGCCATTGCGGAAATTTGCCATAACTCTTTGACTACTTATCATGGAAGGCTGAATTTGTGGTCAAATGATAGACCAAGAAACACACTGTCTTAAGGCATAATTTTCGTTTTTATATCTGTAAGAGGTAATTGGTAGCTAGGCCAAATGTAAAAAGTGTTTGTCCCCGCTCTCCCCTAGTAGTACAGAAAACAAAATAGGTACCTACAATGTTTGAATAAAATCATAATATTTTTATTTGAAGATGGGGCCCGGTGGGTCTTCTTGGGCACGGGCCCAAGCGGCAACTGTTCATCCGCCGTCCGTTAAATCGGTCACAGTTTGAAGGTATATAACTCTTCAAAGATTGAAGCTACCAAATTATTCAAAAACAGGACTAGGTACCAAACTACAAGCACCCCCTAGTCACCAGGTGGCATCAGCAATTAAGAGAATCATCATCCACCAAGCGTATTCATAAAACATCGTGATCCAAAAAAACGATCTTCACCCCCTGTGCAAAACGGTGTCGTCGAAAAAGCCTGAGCTTACAAAGAGAGCCCTTTGCCATGGACGCTTGAACAGGCGCCGCAAAGCGCATCAGCAGCCCCCAGAAATTCCTTGCAGAAGCGCGAGCGACGCGGTTTAAGTCGCGGCACTCCATATTTATACCATTACGGTCACGCACACGGCCGCGTAGACACCCCTCTCGCGCAGACGGGGGCGCGTTTCGCGCTCTTAATCCGCGCGCTGTCGAACGGTGACGACCACGGGGGTGGCGCTGACGAAACAGCAGGGGCTGGCGGTACGCACTGTGGTCCCTACTAATTGCTAAATGCTAATGTACGCATACGCTTTGGCGACGACTACTTTCGCGACAGCCGTAGGACATTATTCGCGTGCGAGCTCCCCGATATCCGGTATCATCGCCGACGGGCCTCTCCGTCATCCGCTTTCGCCCTGTGCCTCGCGTCCGGGGACCTCTCGATCGGTATTTGCATATCATCCCCCGGGCCACGCCGGGATTAATCATTCCGGCTCGCTACTTGCTGATTTATGAAAATGGAGGAACGCGAGACGATGAGATTCAACGGCCGCCGCGACTCCCGTCGACGATAACGCGGGGATGTTTATCGCGGATCGGGGTTGCAGGGGGTGGTGAAGGGATTCCACCCTTTGTGGAGCAGCGACGGTGCCTATTGTTTCAAAATTTTGCATTTTTGCACTTACAACGGCGCAGGGGCTTCGGGTACGTGGGTGTGATCTGAGGGATGAATTCAGTGTGTACAAGTAATGAATTTGGTACAGTTTTCTAGATAGTAATTAGTTGTTCTTCTTTCGGTGAAGTCTTTTCGCGAAGTTTCTCAGTGAATGTTGCATTTACGACAGGTAACTTTAAATTCTGTGAAGGGATTGTATCAAGTAGAGTGCTTCCAAGGAAACCGCCTCCTTATTCGGTGCGTGCTGTAAGACTTCGATCCGTCGAATCTTGTTAACGAAACGGCAAAGCGTTTCTTAAGCGGGTGAAGGCCTTGCACAAGCGAGCCACCAACGATTCCCTTGTATCCACTTTAGCTAATAGACACACGTCTCTTTTCGAATAAGACAAAGAAATTTGGAGGGCTTGTTTCAGGAACGCTTAACATAATCTATGCATTGCTCTGCTCTTGTTCCTTCTCGTCACGAAAATTACAATACATACTCATTACGTACTTGAACAGCTTATAATACCCAACAAAATGAAAACGTTAAACCCGCAGTAGCTCTCTCAGCGACACATGCAAATACCTCTGCGCAAACAGACCTCCGACGTCCCCACAAAAAAGGCACAACGCCAAGCGGCCCTCGACTTTCGCCCACGAAAAGACGCGCGGCATTAACGTGAATTTTTAAAAGTGAAACAAGCTATTAGCCCGGCGCGTGAGATAATCTCCGGGTCACGTTGAATTTCCCCAGGCCTCCCCCTGCTGGCTAACAGCCGCGCCCCAGGATCAGCCGCCTCGAAAAGGATTAAAGCGACTTGGTCCCGAGGAGCTTTTTGTCGCCTCGGTGTTTCCTGCGGGCGACCACGGTGAACGGGAGTCATGGTAGATAGACCCGGCGATGACCCGCGTGCCGCTGACCCCGCGTGCCAGAACTACGACTTATTATCGCGGCCAATTACCGGATTGCGAGTTAATTAACGAGCAGCACGAACGCGGCCGGCGAGCAGGCACGCATGCTTCTTTTCGAAAATCCCCGCGATTCCTACAGGTGTTCGTGGCTCCGGGGCAACACTATCCCCCTTCTGCCGTGTTGCGATTTTATTAACACCTCTCCCGCCACCTCGTCATGCTACTGCGTTTTTGCATATAATCTGCGAAATGGCTTCGCACCTTCGTATACGCGCGAGGGAACAGCTAGGGGGATAACACAGAGATAAATAAGACAAATTAGCGGGGGACTTGTACAGGGCGGTTCATAGGCGGCGTCGCAACATTTGGAATTGTGTTTTATGGTGTGGAAGTGAGAAAAGTTGAGGAATTTCAGGCTGCGTAGCTATTTCTGTTTTAATTAGAGAGTTGCTTGGGTGGAAGGAATTTGAGTGTCAATGGGTGAAGTTATCGAGTTACTGGATGCCAAGATACCTATTAGAGTTGGTTGTATCAGGAATTCAATCTTGTAGCTTCCTATGCAGCACTTAAGATTATAAGATAGCCTACATTCTGACAAGGAAGCGCTCTCAACTCGAAAATGCTGACTTTAATGATGCTTCGTGTGAATATAGAGCATATTGAAGTGTGCAAGGAGGAAAGTCACTCTGAAGAGATGAAGTTTCCCTTTTCGCGGTTTCTTCTTTTTTTAATATGACTTTGTAGCGTTGCGAGATAGAACAAAACTTTGAATATAATAGCTATTCGATTTTTTTATACTTATCACGCTAGGAAAAGAAAAATAAAGTTGTATTGGAAAAACGGAAACTCGCGATAACATTAAGGGCTAATCTCACCCCGCAGAAAAAATGCTCCTTGCATACTGCAGTATGCTTCACAGTCACGCGAAGTTTCCTTAAAATCTGAATTTTCGAGTTGGCAGCATTTAAGGGGGAAATCTGGTGCAATCGGTAGAAACGAAGGATTTTTTGTGGAATTTTTTGTAAGGAAACTATACGTGCAATCTTTTTAAAACTTTCAGGCTATATTATTATGTATTTCAAGAAGTAAGCACACATCTTTTGATATGAAAATAACGCTGTAATTCCAAATGGCGCAAGTAATTCCGAGGTGCTAAGTTGTTCAACTGCATGCAGTCTATGATTCGTTGTAGTAGCCTGGAACCAAAACACCCAATAGCTTTGGGTTCCTAATAAAATTACGTTATGGAATAACCTTGATTCAAAATAATATTATTAAATTTAATAAGTTTTATTGCACAAATAACGTGAAAATTTTTAGTGATAAACGGATGTATTTTTTCAAACACTTAGCATTATCTTATTAATATTGATCATTATCTGGTCTGATGCTGTATCTACTGTCAATGGGGTAGTAGACTATTGGATATCTAAAATCGTTAGTTTCTTTGACGCTAAATTACTTTGATACCAAATAATCTTTATATCGGTGCTTTTCACAATCTATCGTGGGCACGTTTGCAAGTAATTACCTACCAACAAAAAAATCGTCGGAATGTATAAAATTGTCGAAGTTATTAATCGTTGAAGATAGCCCTGTACGGCGCGCCGCTGCAGGTGGTGTACATCGATTCAGCTGAGCCAATCAGCTGAAAGCAATATGCTTTAGGGGGACCACTTTATACACCAACATCTACAGGGTGGAACTTCGCCGATGAATTTGAACAAAAATTATGGAAGTTACAAACAAATCATTTTTTCCCCACATCTTCACGGCAAAAATCGTTTTTAATCAGTTATAAAATGTTTCACAAACATCCAATGTTGATGCGGGAGTTGCACTGTGCAGAGGAAGGAATTCTACGCGCCCAATAAAAATTTCAAGTGAAATTTATCCTCTTAAGTGGGCGTCAACCTTTATTCTAATTTGAGTTATCGGCATTATAGAAAACTGTTTTTGTATAGCCTGAAGGTTTTAAAAAGATTGCATACCTATATAATTTCCTTACAAAAAATTCCCCAAAAGAACCTTGACTTCTGCCGATTACACCAGGTTCCCCCTTAAGTCACAGAAAATGAAACCATATAATCTTCCCGCAACACCATTCTGGAACCGCCCTGTACCCAACAAAAAGATACAGCGAAGCGCGAGGACGTTGGTAGTCGCCGGCCACGACCGAGCATCTCGTTTGAGACGATAAATCGCGATGCTCATTGATAAGTTACGCGTGTCACGATAACATCCTTCAAAGCGCGCGTTGCGTTTCCCATAATTCGCCTCCCCCCTCCGGCTAGCCTCGCATTCGTACGGCCGTCGTAATTACACGGAACGCGAAGGCCGAGGCGAGCGCGTAAAGACAAGATCCCGGCGCGATAACGCGGGAATCGGTGAATTAACATCGACCCAGGAGCGATCCGAGAGCGCGTTACCAGCGAGCAAACACGCGCTGCCAGGGCGATTATAAATAGAGCGCCGTTCCAGCGGTTCGATCGGACGCTGGGAATTCGTATCTGGATCGTGTCGCGGATCTACGAGCTCAAACAAACCCGGCCGGGCCCCCGAAAGCCGTCGCGCGGTGCCGTAACGAGGATGCAGAAGCTTCCCTGGCTGGGACCTGAGCAGGGGAAGCCGTGCTACGCCATTAACGCCAATTGTGGTTTCATTAATTTTCATCCGCACTTTGGTCAGCCAGCGCTGACCACCGAAGGTGACGGCCTGGAATCCTGAATTGGGCAGCCGTTCCGGGCCCACGTGGATCATCTACGATTCCAAAGCGAGCGATTTAAACGCCGCAACACTGTGCCGCAGAGTTCGAAGACTTTAAAGTTACGCATTACAGTGCTCCGCAGCAGGGACGTTTATAATATAGAATTCCACAGCAGCGGGTTCCGCAGCGCGGCTACCTCTAATGTCTTTTGCATCCAGCAGCCTTGAAGCTTCATCCATCTACCCAGGGCAACCCACGAAACCATCAATCATGCGAGCTCATTTCAACCGCGTGCAATTAAGCTTACTCGACGCTCTCGTACTGGCTTCCTGTATGAACGGTTTTGAACGATTGCTGGGATCGTTGTGGTTACTTGTTCGAGGAGGGAACCGGTAAATATGGATTTCGGTGATTGGTGATGGACATAGGGGTTGAGGAACGGTGTCGGTGGTCTATCGCGAATAGCTGGCTCGTACTTCGTTATATCTAGGCGTTGGCTGTGCCCAACGTGGATTCAAAGACGACGTAATTGCATCTCGTGCGCAATATACGCTACTTACGTATCTCTTAATTAATTCGTGCCTCGCCCCGCCCGGTAATTATTTCCATATCGCCAGACACGTACCCCCATGACCCTCCTCCGGGGTCTCTGCGGCGGCGACGTCGTCGAGGCGTCGTCGACGCCGAGGACGACGTCGGAAGCGACGGGAGGGAGCCGCCGACGGTCGTTTGAATCATTAGGTTTGAAAATTTGCCAACGATTCTGTGATACGACGATTGGAATCTCCTTGAATGTCGTTAGAGTCAGTTTCTTTCTTAAATGCAGTAGAACTATTGAACGGCCCTGTGTCGAAGGATGTTCGAGCCGAGTGGTGATTTATGTTGCGCGTCCGATGTGATTCGATGTGTCTTGAGGCCATCGCTAGGGAGGGAATCACGGACACGCAGCGGCGTCGAGAATATCGAGCATTTCCAACCTCAGCCGCCGTATCGCTGCGCTTCTCTCCTCTTTTTATTCGTAATTAATTACGCGGCAACGAGATACACCAACGGCAAGCGACTAAAAAATGCTTATCACCGCGAGACAATTAAACTTCGCGAGGACGAGCGGTATTTATGGGGTACCGTATCGACCATGGGTCCCGCTAATCGGCCAAGTATTATTAGCTCCGCTGATTTCGTTTAACAGCGATCAAGTCCGCTTTTAGAGTGCGCGGGACTCGATCGCTTTCAATTATGCAGTCGAAGGATGCACTTTTATCATGGCCAGTTGAATCAATAAAGCAGGCTAACTGTTCACTTCGGCGGCTACTTTCATGTTTGTTTAGTAGGAGCAACATAAGATGTTAGAAGATGCTTCTTAATTAATTACCTTCGATCGCTATTATTCTAGTAGGAATACTCAGAATTTTTCCTAACACGCGGCGACATTGATGGTGTTTTCATCTAGGGTCCAATCCATGATATTTTCCGCCTTCTATATTTAATTATAAATAATTATTTTAAAATATAATTTTTGGCAGTGTAAATTTTTTTGTATATATTTGTGGAATAACAAAAACCCAATATAATGAAAAAACAACTTTTAAGTTTGATACTAAATTCTTTACCGCTTCTTCAAAAAGTTCTACTTTTTTCTCTGGTTTTTACTGATTTTAATTTTCTCCTTCTACTAATTGTGCTGCTCTGTGCAGTTGCATTGTTTGCACCCCTTAGATTGGGCCCTGCTTTCATCATTCTCCATAATTTAACTCAGAAATGAACACAGAGCAATATTATTTGATACATAGAATTATAGGGTCATTCTACTTTGATCGGCCGAAAATAAAGCTATGTGGCAATGAATACCTAAAGCTATATTTAAAGATTTTTTTCTCAATGAATACAGCATACATATAATGAAATAAATAGGTTTGGAATTTATTACGCTACTCTTAAATCATACAAAAAAATTTAAAATGATTTTTTTTTAATTTGTTTAATTCAAGCTTATCTAAAACACAAAATTCAAAAAGATTCTTAATCTGTATGAATGTCGCCATCGCCCGTAGCTCAATTAACAATTTTTGTTGAGAAATACCAAAATGGCGCCGGTTTGAAAGAAAAAGTGCCCCAAAAGGGTGTTTTCTTTAATGTTCCTCGAGAAAAATCTCGGTTGTTTTTCGACAAAAATTGTTAATTGAGCTACGGACGATAGCGATACTAATACAAATTAGGAATCATTTCAAATTTTTGTTTCAGATAAACCTGAGCCGGGAAATCACCTGCACCACAAGCATACCTCTTTTTTGTAACTGTCACATTGACGCTATAAAAAAACATATGAAACAAATTAAAAAGAATCTTCTTAATTTTTTGTGTAATGTAAGAGTGTCTTAAGAAATTCCAAAAATGTTTATTTCATTACATGTTGTATTTATTCAGAAAGAAATGTTTAAAAATAGTTTCATTTTTTGGCCGATCAAAGTAGAATGACCCCTAATCAACCGCGAATAAAAGTGTCTCAAAATTGTCCTCGAAGCGTAGTGCCTTCTATTTTCATTTATTCATGGGATACAGGATAGTGATCAGCGATCAAGTTTTCAAATCTCACATTTGCATACTGAGATTATCGTCTTTCAACTAGAAATTGCTAGCTTTTGTTAAGGGTCCGATTGGGAGCGATTGAAAAGCCACATCATGGGTCCTCTAGTATCACAATTCATTTAATTCACGTCACATTCCGCCGGCCACACCTTGGGCTGCTCCCGAGGAACGGGAGCCTCTGCACGGTGTGCAATGTAATATTTACATTTCAATTACGCTAATACCGTCCTGGGGGTAGCTACGATCGAATATCCCGATCAGTAAGGTTAATCGTCGGTTGGTCGCTGGAGGGCGTGCCCGAGGAGCCGGAAGCTCGATCGTACCCCGCGATCGAGAAGAACGTAGACACGCCATTCTCCGAGCGTTCGTGCCAATTTTCATTTGCTTGTCGCTAGATGATCGACGACCGCAGGCACGCGAATGGGTTCCTGAAATACACGACACACGGTTGAAAATCGGACGAAAGCCCGGCGACGCAGGCTCCGCCTCGTCGTTACCTTTCTGTCTTCTTTCGACGATGCACCGGCATCCTGTTACGGGGCAATAAGAGAAAAGGTAATCCTGAAAATCGTTCAACGGAGCGTGCTCTATGTACCAGCTACAATAACGTAAGAATCGGCGTGGAGGAACAAAAGAATCGCTATAGTGCGCCTCGTCGTGGCTCGTGTCCAACAAACGGAACATTCGAAACGGTACAGTCGTGTCATATCGTTTAATACAAAGTCGGGATGAGCTAGTATGAGTGAGCGTAGGACAGATTTGGTCGGTTTCCGTATAGATCCTTCGTCTAGTTACGTAACATCCTCTGAAACTTCGCATTTTCTCGTCGAAACGTCATGCCGCTGTTCTTCTTTTATTTTCTAGCGTCACACTGCCTGCAAGCTATCTCGCAGAATCAGTAAACGCGCGGCGAGGTGTCAGCTTGTGCTCACATCGTAGCTCGTTCGATTTTTTAAATAGTATAATCAGCTGTAGCACGTTGCGCAACATTTTCTATCTCGTTGCGCGATATGTTACTTATCGTTGACCCTGCGTCCTCGGGGCCCAATTTATAAATCTTCATACAGCTACATCGTTCACAAATTTAACAACAATTCTACCAATTCTCCGGACCAAGTCGTATGAATTAATCTCCACGATGCGATACATTAACAATGCTCAATCAAGGAAGAGCACCTCTTATCGCAACGCGGGCAAGAGCACCCTGAATCAGGGCGCGACAACGCAGCTGCGTCGCACACGATGCAACGTCAGCCTCCAATCCACCATCGTCCAAATCTTCAACCGAACAACGATCCTCAATTGCTGACGGATCGGCTGGCGCTCTCGAGCGACCCCCGCCGGACGTTCTCAGCCCTCAGGATCACACCCTGCGCGATACCGTAGTGTTCGAACGGATCCTTGCCGTAACCAAACGTCTCTTCGACCCTGTGGCTAATTTTGGGTCTCGGCGGCGTGGACGTTCTCGCTGGGGTTGTAGTGGGGCTGTTCTTCGGGGTGGTGATCCTGGCGGGCGTGGAGGACGGGCTGTTCTTCGGGCTAGCGTGCAGGTTCGACGCCGAGCCGGTACCGGGATGATTAACCGCGTCGCCGGCGTTGGCGGCGCTCATCCCTTGCAGCGCGTTGAAGCTCTGCAGGACCAGATGGGAGGCAACCGACATCGTCAGCGGATTCGCGAGTGGCCCGGCCGTGGACTTCTCGTTTCGGGCCACGGCCGGAGCGTTACTCGATTGACTCTCCACTCGAGCTACCCCTGGCGGCATTACCACGGATTGATTTTCTACTCGAGACATTGATTGCGCCGCGGATCGATTCTCGGCCCTCGGGGCGGACCTCTCGCCCCGTGGCATCGCCGGCGACTGTCCGTTCGCCTGGGTCGTCGACGCTGACCTCTCCTGCCGGCCCGTAGGCAACGCCGACCTCTCCATCTGCGTGGTCGGCAGCGCTGTGGCTGACTGACTCCTCCTCGCCGATTCCGCCCGGCTTCCGTTCAGCACCGGCGACGTCGGGGCCGGAAACGGGGCAGTTTGCGAGCGATGCTTCCTCGCCGGGATCTGCGGGCTCCTCGGCGAAATTCGGTCCCCCTCGACGTCACCGTGCGTCACCATCGTCCGGTCTTGAGCCACGGAGTTCGCGGGAGCCTCCTCCGGTGCTGGTAGATTCGGGCTGAAGCCACCGCTGGTCGTCGGTAGCGAGCTGTCACGGGAAACGTTCAGGCTGCTGGATGGAGAATTATTTACGACGTGGCCGTTCACGCTGCCGATCGATCTGCTCTCCTCCAAGGTGGGGTCTTGCTTCTGGAGTGTCATCGGCGGTACCAGGCTGCCGTTGGTCCCGTTCTTCGAGATCGCCAAGCTCGGGTCGCCGTTGGGGAAGCTGGCGAACCGCGCGATGGTCTCTCTTTCCTCGGCCACTTGCGGGGCGAATGGGATTTTTCGTTCCGCAGGCTTGACGGACTGTCGCCTTCTAGTCGCCGATCCGTGCGTTCTACTCTTGTGCCGTTTGTGCTCGCTTGTCTTGACAACAGGACGCGTCTCGGGGAAGTGTCTGCCCTTCATGGAGGCTGGCTCCTCGTCCTCGTCCTCGAGAATGTGGATGTCCTCGTTCAAGTCGGACTCGTCTTCCTCGTACTCCTCGGCGATCGCGCTTGCTTGGATCCATTCCCTGATGCGGTCCTTCTTCTTCGCTCTGTCCACCGTCGTCTCGATCCCGTACGTGGTCAGGGTGTGGAGCAGTTGATTCTTCTCCTCGAGGGAGCTGTGGAAGCTGTACATCGAGGGGCAAAGTTCGTCCCTCTCGTCGGCGCCACCTGTGCAAACGTTGAATCAATGGAGCAGACGCGGGAGGGGGGCCGCGCAGCCTTTAATTTCGATCGATTGTTACCGTTCAAGGCCTTCTCGGCGCCCAGCTTCGCCAGCCACCTGTCCTCCACGTATTTGTTTACCTCCAAGACGCTGACGGGCCGCTTCTCCGCCTTAGGGTCCAGCAGTCGCTTGAACATCCTGAGGAACAGCGAGGAGGATCGTTAGGGGGGCCGGAAATTAGCTTCAGAACGATGGGACGCTGATAAAGTCGATACACTTTGGGGAAGATAGCGTTGCAGACGGTGTTTAATTAATGGGGCTATCAAGAAACCGATGGTAGACTCTAGAAAGATGATTTTAACTAAAGCGACCTGGGTGGTTCTAGTGGCGTCTCGATTATCAGTGGCGAATTTAAGGAAAATGTCCAGGTGACAAACGTTCTAGGATACCCTATATATAACAGAATTACAAATGCAACGCGTGTGTGATATGAAAATCTTGGGAAACAAAAAAAAATATACTGTATGGATAGAATGTATTTTGTTCGGAAGAAGGGACCCTTCTTGGGCAGAGACCCAGGCAGCACCCTAGTAGCATTTATAGTTAGCAATCGTGTTAGAAGTGTCGCTAAAATGTGGCCCCACATTAACAAACTGCAATGTATGTACGTACTTATAAATAAGAAAAGAAGAAACTCAATTTGGAATATAATAACAGGTTTTTTGGTGTAGCAAAGTTTCTGACGTTTGTAATGGGGCCTCCAGACGCTAATACATGTTGCAGTGACACATTGATACATGCATCTTGCATCTTGCTGTCCCTCCTGACTGTTGAGCAAGATGCCAGTTTCATGAAACCTGTATCAGCAAGCATGTATCAATGTTTCATGCAACATGTATCTGCGTCTGAAGGCCCCTTAAGACGACATTTAAATGTTGGCTTACTTTGGTCGGCCCAATGAAGTATCATCGTTGCAACTTTTTTGTTAATTAATCAACCACAGTAATTGCAGGTCCAACATTTAATATTCGTAGGGGGCCGACTTTAAATTACGTAAGGGTAATTTTGAAGAATTCTTACCGCCTCCCTCCCCCACTATAAGAATTCGTAAGATTTGATATTCCAACCCCCTCCTTACGTAATATTTGTTACACTTAATTTTTTCAGTTACTAAAATTCTTTTAAAGGTTCATATAATTCATTGAACTCGGTTTCGGGAAATTTAAGCTAAACCTACTTTTCCGGAACACTAACGATAGAATTTGTATTTATTGAAAATTAGGTTAAAAAATATTACGCAAGAGGCTATCTGACTCCCCTGTGTAAGAAAACATAAGAAATTCGCGACCCTCTCTCCCCAAAATGCCTTACGTAATTTAAGGATGACTCCTAGGCAAACTGTCATAACTTGTTTGCCGTAGGGCCTATTTTGTGAATGTGTAGGCAAAAACACTAACTATATCCCAACTAATTCCAAACTGTTGGATACTGTGGGCCAACCAGAAATGCTACGAGGGGAACTGTTTCATAGGCCACTCGTTAAATCCACCACTGCTGATCATAGATACTACAGCATGTCCCTTGATTTCTCGAATTCTTTCAGTTCTCGGAACCAACTGTCTCCATGCATTTAATAATTCCATCTTCATTGGGACAACAAACTATTCAACACGGGGTTAGGTGTAGCGTCCGTCATCGTCCTCATGCTTATTTCGAAAATAAACGCCAGCTAAAAGAGTAAAACCTTCGAGCTTTACAGTTCCCACCCCCTAAGAGTGCAGTCTATAATCGTCTACGAACCCTCTTGATTATTTGAACGCGTAGAATCAATCCCCTTCCCCTCTTATTAACTTCCTCCTCGTCCCTACAACCCAATGTTTCATTAATTTTTAAGCTTCCACGTGGGGTGGAATCATTCAAAGAGCTCTGCTTTCCAGAAAAGTCAAGATAGTTCGTCGAAATACGGCGCACCGCTGGCGCCTGCTCGAGGAAGAGACTGACCTCTGCGCCCGCGAGCTGATCAGCTGAAATAATTTCGGTTTCTTGGCTATGTTGAGCGTCGCGTTGTGCCAGTTTTGATATCTGGTATACCGTGGATCGTCCAACGCCGCCTTCTGCCACGGCAAGCATCCGGTCAGACAGACAAATAGGACAATGCCGAATTGCCAGACGTCGTGCGACGTGAGTGCTCTGAAAAACGTCGAACGTAATATTCTAAATAGGTACCCATCACGCGCACGCGCGCGCTCTTTCTCATTCATGCTCGCGCGGACCACGGCTCTGATCATTTACTTTCTCTAATTTACTACGAAGTCACAATTTCGTCACTGAACGCACTCTAGCAGCGCTAAACACTTTCTGTTTCCCTCAATCCCAACGAATCGTGAAAACACAAATTTAAACTTCCATGTCGAGCCACTGATCCCCCAAACTTGTGGTTAAATCGATGCTCCGCGATCTCGAGTGCTTAATGATTCTAACCAAAGTTTCGAGCCTGTATGGGGATCTCGGAGACGCGGTAATTGCTGGTAATGGTCAAGCGTATAATTACTTGTACGTCTCGTCAGTGTCGATCTGCAATACCTCAGGCGGCGAGTACGGCAGCCATTCGTTGTGCCGTCGCACCACGGTGTTCAGCCGCCTGGTCTCGCCGAAGTCGCAGAGCTTGATCCGCGAGAAGTCGCTTCGGAACACGAGGATATTGTCCAGCTTGATGTCGCGGTGCACCAATTCGCGGCTGTGAATGTGATGCACCGCCGCGGCCAGCTGCCTGGCCACCCTCTTCGCGTGCAATTCGCCTAAGCCTGTCTCTGTCACGTTGGACGTCAGGTCTCCTGAAAGTTGAGGCACGAATGAGGGAAGCAATTGCGGCAGGAATTGCCTTGGATGTGTTAAGGGGGTAGCGGACTATTGGATACGTAAAATCGTTAGTTTCTTTGACGCTAAATTACTTTGATACCAAACAATCGTCACGATAGTGCTTTTGACAATCTACTGTGGGCACGTTTGCGAGTATTTATAAAAAAAATCGTCGGAATGTATAAAATTGTCGAAGATAGTACTGTACCGCGCGCCGCTGCAGATGATGTACATCGATTCAGGTGAATCAATCATCTAAAAGCAAAATGCTTTGAGCTGATCATTCTATATACAAATATCTACAGTGTGGAAACTTGCCGATGAATTTGAACAAAAATTGTGGAAGACACCCACGAATCAATTTTTTCCCCACATTTTTACCGGAAAAAATCGCCTTTAATCAGTTGTAAAATGTTTTATAAACATCCAATGTTGATGCGGAATTTTTACACGATAGAGAATGGCATTCTACAGCACTAATTAAAATTTGAAGTGAAAATATTCATTGGTTCAAGAGTTATGATGTACGCCGTTTCGGAAAATGGTGTTTCGAGAAAACCGGCTTCCAAGTTAAGTTCGCTATGCCAATACCGATCTGCGAGGTCGTTACTCGACAGTGCACTCAATTACAGTCGCTTCTACAACTTCGACAATTATTTGAATTTCTCCATGAAATTTTGTTGAAAATTTTCATAAAGGATAAGACTTTCAAAATCAATAAAAAAAAGTAATCGATTTAGTGAAGCTGACGTAGTCCACTACCCCCTTAATAGAAATAATCCGAGCGAGCTTCAAAATTGTGCTATTAGTACTTAGGTCCTCTGGTACTCGTCTACTTCAACACCAAAGCAAAAGTTCCCTTGAACCCCCAACTTTCCACGCTACCGTAATCATCATTTCATAAAGTTTGCACGCCCTATTACAATATTTGCATTCCGTTTGATTTCACTAATGTTCCTGCGGCCGCCGTTCAAGAACAAAGCGGCGTCGCTGGGTTAATGTCAAGCGTGAAGCGTTTGAGAAAGCTCGGAGCGTAATTTTAGCTGCCTCTTAATTGGGGCAAGCGGTCCAGACTCAAAGCGACACGCGATAAATCAATCCAGCGTATAAACGCGCCAGTGTTTTATTCGTCTCCGGGTTCTTTGGAAGCGGAGCGGCTAAAAATCAAGATCCCACGGTTCATCTTCTCCAGAAGACTGTGTCAAATCTAGCCTTATAACAACCGACAAACATCCAACACTCTAGCATCAACATTCCCTAAATTCCTCTTAACTCACCGAGCGGAGCGTACTCCTGGCTGAAGACATAGAAGCCCGCTGTCTCGAAGGCCACGTCGTAGGTGGTGATGATGTTCCTGTGCGCTGCCAGGTGCAGCCCGTAATGGAACTCGCGAAAGAAGTCCGTGATGCCCGTGTACGCCTTGGGCAACGCCTTCAGGACCATCTCGGTCTGGGTGCTGCGGTGCTCGGTCAGCAGGATCTTGCCGAACCATCCTTCGCCGACGATCTGCAGGATATCGAACTCGTCGATCAGGTTCACCTGTTCCAGAAGAAAACCGTGCTCAGCTGTAGCCACGGGCTGGCGGGTCGCGACGGGACGTGGACCCGAGCGGCGACGGAACAGCTGCATCGCATCCCTCGACTGGATTTGGCTGGCGCGAGGAGGTCGGGTCCGCGGCTAGCAACGTGGAGGAGCACGACGCCTCGGCCATCTATTTTTAATTCGACTCGCGACACGGCCCGTTCGTCGGGCACGTTTCGATCGCGCCGCGAGATCGACAGATAACGGAGGATGATCGAGGGTGGCTCTGGGAAACTCTGCGCACGGCTGGGGATTTTTTAGCGCCGCCCCAGCAAGGGTGTCCGGAAGCCAGATTCGTGGAGTCGATGCATAATTTAGCGCTGCAACTGCGACCCGTCGCCGGCCCGTTCCGTCCGCTTCAAAGAAACGGTGGCCTGCTTTTAGACTAGGAGAGTGTTTGACGGTGGACATGCGACGGTGCTATGAATTATCGAGGGTGAGATCTGTTGGAAGCTCGCGATACTTGCTACGAGTGGAAGTGCCTTGCGTCGACTTCTGCGAGCTGTAAGTACCTATTTCATTGGCGAGGAGAGCGCGGAGGACTCGTCGATGTCGATGCTTGCATTCGGAATTGTTGGAGACTTCGCGAGTAAGCTTGACGGTGAAAGCTAATTAGCGGGCGCTCGGATTTTTTAGCGGGACAGAAGCAACTTCCTAAATTGGATTCACTTCGGTCTGTATCGTAAAGTGCTCGGGCAGCGTCGCGGTATTGGCGTCGCCTCGAAATCCAGTCTTCACGGTGAATATTTCAGAGCACAGAAGGAGAACAAAGTGTCCCGTTCATCGTGACACATTTCTGTCACGTCAAAGTCCTCCCTCCACCGCGGAGCGAAGCGGCGAGCGGCGTCCGAGAGCCGATAGAGCGCCGCGCGGTGTTCCCAATTTTCCGAAGTCTTTCGAAACACGCGGGAGGATCACGATTCGCCGCTTGTCCTTTGGAACAATGGAAACACACGGGGCCAGATGCCGCTTACGCGCTCAGCCGCGAGCAGCCTACCCGCGCGACTTGCCGGAGTGTTAAAGGTTACAACCGCGTCGCTTATTGTCATAAACCGAGGATCGAGGGAAAGTTGGTTTAGTGCCAGGCGGGAGGAGATCGCCCGGCTTGCTCCGCTTACATGTAAATGTTGCACACGCGGCCACTATTTCTGGATCTCGACGGCTCGTGGCTGGAAACTCGGCTGCGAATTACCACTACGTTATCTGCCCGTCCACGAGTAATTTAAGCATCCATCGTTCAGCAAAGACGACCACTTAGGAGACAATTTTACGGCGGCTGGATCATTGGGCTCGCTTCGAAGATTCATCGAATATTCAACATTCTGCTCGTGATTCATCGCCTGACATGACGCAGGGGAATTAGCAGCCAGGACCGCTTGTAATTTTCTGCCTTTAAATTTAATTCGCCAAAGAACCCTAAAGGTAGGCTTTCCTATAAGCGACCGAACGCAAAGTCGAGAATTTCAAAGTCGATTTTCTCGAAAATGACGCGCTATGTTAAAAAAAATTATTCCTTCTTTTCGATTTATTTACATGTTTCAAGTCGAAAAGAAACAGTAACTTTTTTTGATATTGCGCTTCATTTTCGAGAAAATCGACTTTGAAATTCCTCGCGTCGCGTTCAGTCGCGTATAGAAAAATCTAACTTACGGAACTCTTCGCTGAAGCTCTTGATATTTCAATTTCAAGTTTGGAGTTCAATATTTTTCCTATGGAATCTAACTCCACTTGAAAATTAACGGTTAAACTTTTAATCAGACCCGTCCAGGAAATAGGTCAGTCGATTAATCGTTCCATCGTCTCATCTACCCAATTCCCGTTCACCATATTTATCGCGCCTTTGATTGGGTCAGTAGTTTGATCTGATTTGGCGGAAGGAAAAATTCTATTACCAGCCGGCCACTCGAGGCATCGATAGATCGACGAGGAAGGAAAGGAGCGGTAGAAGTATCGAAGGCAAGGTTCGATTGGCGATTGAGTTACCTTCTCGAGCTCGAACTCTCGTATCCTGTGAATGGAGCCGCCGATGGCCTTCTTCATTAAGCTCATTCTGACGGGCGGTCGTCGATCGTGCGCCACAGGCTCGAGCGGAAGCCAAAAGTTGGGAACGCGTTTAACGATTCGGTGTGGTTGACGAAGAGCTCGCGGTCCTCACAGTCTGTCATTTCGCGGTGAGCCGTCGACGACGCAGTTTCACGGCCCGCATTGTCCCGACGATCGAGCAGTCATCGAGTCTTGGTAACGATTTAGCGCTCCGATTAACGCCGATCCTAGAACCAGTATACCAGCGAGGCTTAAGACACTGCAATGGAACAGAATTAGGATCTTCAGACATTGTAATTTGTAATTTCGCTCGGGGGATTTTGCTAGTGTGAAATTCCGCGGAGAGTTACGGTACTTTTCCTTTAGTGGGAGAAGTTTAGAGCGTTGAGAATGGGAGTGCTGGGGCTCCCGTTGCGAATTAAAGCATCGGCCGGAGCAGAGGAACGCGAGGAGCGGCGAGAAGTTTGTCGAAAGTCACTTAAACCGCGATCACGTGCTCGCGGTTCCACAAAGCGGAGGCGTAAGTTTCAGATAATGCGCCCTTTGTGCGCGTGCCGGGCAACGACGCGTTTTCACGGGCTTACAAGGCTCGTGAGCGCTGCGAAGTGGCGCGGGCATCCCATGAATGAAGGGAGAAAAAGTTTCGTGAATGACGCCTCGCTGGGGCGGGGTGTTACTTCGTCTTGGAGGAAAGAGATACTTCGTACGTGTGTATCGCGTTACAGGCGCATGAAAAGCGAAACCTTTATCGTTTCATGTTCAGCTACTTTTAAATGGGGAACGCGATTTCGCTTCGTGAATGTTTCACGAGGGTGCAGGCGTAGAAGTATCGATGTGATTGGGGAAAATAGTGCCGAGGAACGCGAAGTGCGGGGAAATAAGAAAAATAAACTGTGGGTTAAAAATGTACGCCATTCGAGTGCGGAAAGTAAAAAGTGGTGTTTTTCGTGGGTAGATACTTCCGAGTAAATTCAACAGTTAATGTTTAGTGGCTTTCAGCGCCTCTTCAGGGGGGAGGCCTACCTAGAACGGTCAAAACAACATGCTTCTTTGGGATTTTTTTTTTAGAAAACTGACAAACTTTTATTATTAAACATTAGTCTATTGGAAAGAGTACATCTTGCGGATATTTCAGTATTTTTTGTGGTAAAAAGTATTGAAAGGTTTGTGAGTTATAGCTCGGTGCAGGATAATAAAAAATTGAAAATTCGACATTTTTTAGGTAATATATGGAATAATCTAAGCGCTATTTCGCAAAAAATCACTGTTTTTTAAAGTGTAAATAAAAATCTAGGCAAAAAAGGGAAGCTCCCGATAGTCCTTTAAATTGGTTCATTATTTTTTGAGTTATGTGTGTTTGCGACTTTGAAAACATAATTTCGCGGAAAACGCGTTTAATGTTTTGTGTCTGAGCGCTGCACCGAGGAGCACCGACCTACTTACACGCGTATAACTTTGTCAATTTTGGTCGGATTAACTTGACACTTCAGGGAATATTTTCAAGATGTACTTCAAGAAAATATAAAAATCGAAAAATTAATTTTTCGAAAATTTTCAAGTAGGCCTCCCCCTTAATTAGAATATGTTAAGAATAAGGTTAGCCAAGGAATGACACAGTGTTTCTTGAGTATTCTGAAAAGATGGTTATTCTGGAGTGCGCGTGTCGTGGACCAGAATAGCGTTATAGATTCCTGGTCATAAATCATAGCAGCGCGTTAGTACTTGAAATAAATTGTTTCTATGTAATTCCTCGCCGAGGCTATTTTCTTCTCTATAGAGCTTAAGCTCGTATTTTCGATCCGCGATAATTGTTGCGCAAGATGGGCCAACGGAAACGCCACAAATCTCGCCCGGTATACACGAACCTCTTCATTCGCCAAAATACGATGTCTATATCGCCCGCGTATTCATCTAACATACCTCTGCTTTCCCTAAAATTTTCCTCAACCCGACGCATCTCAAAACGTGGCGGCAAGTTGAGGAAACGTGCGTAACGTAACAGAAAAATGCTGAACTATTCATCTAATTGTGCATAGAAGCATTCAATTAGCTGTGTAATAAATAAAATACATTAAAATCAGTGGATCGTGGAAACCTCCCCTGATCGATCTAGTCGAATAAAAATAACTTTAACCATATGGCCAAAAGAAGTAGGTAACACGATCCTAAAGATCTTGCCTAGAATCCCCGAATCAAATGCATAAATTGAAATACCGTAAAAGCTCTATATCGATTCATACCGAGAAGTATGAAGAATCTTCGCAGTACGATGCTCTTACTCCCTCAGAAACAAATGGCACCGAAAGTATCAATCCATCTTTCCTTATCAGAACTCCCAGAACGCTACTTATCACTTTCCCGGACCACCTACAATTCACCAGAATCTTCTGCCTCGACTTTCGTCCACGCACTCGTGCACTTCGCTGGCACTTGGTTCCGAGAATTCGCTCGTGAACCCGGGCCACAATTAATCCACGAAAATGTCACCACACTCTCGGCACACTTTAGGAAGACCCACGCTGCCGCGAGTTCGCGTACATATGGGAGGAATCGGTTTCTCTAACGATACGAGAATAAATCGATAGGATCGTGCGAAGCAGCCGCAACTGTGCCCGTCGAGATTTGTGATTTTACAGCGGCTCCCGTGTTCGCTGCACTCTTCGAGTGTCTGCAGTATTTATAAAACACCGACCGGAAAGCGCGACTGGCGAGCTGATTTTGGCGCCGAGCCGGCTTGGCCGCGCGCTGACGCCTCGACGCGGACGTCGTCGCCGTCGCCGTCGTCGTCGACGACCTATAGATCCCGGGGGCATCGTCGGAAACGGCGCGTGTTTCGCGTGTTTGCGTACAAGTCGCTCGCGGCCATCGTCGAACATCGCATTTTTCCACGGAACCACGTGGCGGAAAGTGGTCGTCGGTCTATCCTCCGCGTCCCTGGGGAAATTTATGCGTCTACGTCGCGACGCTATGGGCTTTCCACCGTGCTTTATGGGAATGATAACTAATTCGCGAGTTATTTTCACTCGCGCAAGCGATGCCACCGAGGGAAAAGAATGGAGATATTTTGCACGAGGGAGGAGGAAATAATGGATCGGAAAATTAGCGGGAATCGATCGTGCGTATTGTGATGGTGTTTTTTGCGCTTGTTGTTTAGCATTTGTTTACGTGGGAGGAGACAGTTCCGAGGGATTACGTGGCGTCCACGAAATTTGTGTAGCCCTATTTCTACGAATGTATAAAGAGTCATCTTATTTGTCACTGAGTAAAAATACTGTTAGTGTATGTGATATGCATGATTTAATAGTGTGCGGCTTTTGTTCAATTATCGGATTCGTGAAAGGTTTGAAAGTGGTTAAGGTAGTTTCTAACCAACTATGTTAATCAAATTAGAGTTGGGTAATAAATGATAAATATGAAGTAGTAGGATACTATGCAAATAATAATAATAATATTTTATAAAATTATTTATATATTTTTTAAAAAGTTCAATGTTAGTATAAATAATTGTAATACAAAAATAGAATATTTTAAATTGGTTAGCGTAGTGAATTGGAGCAGCAGATGTCAGAAAAAACGTTCATATGAATCTGAATCTTCGTTCGATATTTAAATGTCTAAACATATCTAAACAAGTTCGATATTTAAATGTCTAAACAGAAACGTATTTTTTATGGGCATTTACGAAGAAACCATGTGGTCAATTTCGCTGAAATAAATAAATTCATTTCGTGACATTTCGATGTACTTTGGTGCCAATTTTGGCACACTTCTTGAATATAGTTTTCCTGTTTCAGCAGAAAAACTGAAACTATAACCCTCTCTTTTCGACTCTGCCATATGCCACTGTGTTAAAATGCATCAACTTTAATTAACAATTTCTCGATAACTATGTGGTAAATCGAATATAAATTTTGTACAAGGGTTTCTCGTATTCCAAATTAGTTTCGAACGAAATTTCAAAGAATTCTTGAATTTAGTAGATTATTCAGGAACTACCTTAAGTAATCTTGGATTTGAATTCGTTTTGAAATTGAAATTTGCTGAGACATTAATGGAATCTCTTCTATCTGTAATATGTACACCCAAATAAATGTATCATATTTTAGAATTTACCTTCGGCACACTGTCACTAAATGCATATTTATTGCATGGCATATTATTTTAGGGTGTCCTATGAATATTACCGATCACGATTATCAGCCTATTCTTCAAACTCTCAACCTCACGGATCTCTCAGATCGTCGGCTTGTCTCTGCTTTGATTTTTCTCTACAAAATTGTTAATAGTCTGATTGACTGTCCGGAGTTTCTTGGATCACTAGAATTCAATGCGCCATTAAGACCACTAAGGACGTGTTCTTTATTGGTGCCGGGACTTCATATCCACAAATGTAGCGTTACGGACCCGATTAACCGATGTATGTCTGAAGCGAATGTACATCGTGGGGAATGTGACCTTTTTTCTGGATCGGTTATTACATTCCGTAATTCTCTATGCAGACAATTAGGTGGCCATCTCCGCACTTAGGACTAATTTACATATTACTGTAACGTGCTATTCAACGTAATATTACCTCAATTTATTCTATGTACTAAAGGGTCTTACCCGTTGATTACAATAATAATAATAATAATAATGATATTGAATAATGTACAATATAACAACTCGTTGTTTATTTCACATAAACTTTCATAACAAGTTACACAATCAATTTAATTAATAGCAGAACAGATTTAAAATTATCCCCCGATCAATGGTTCTTAAACGCTACGGACATCTCTCGGCGCTTAGTTGAACAGTCTCCTCTTATCCTTAGGGTTACTCCACCGACTCGGTCGATAACCCGCACAATGTATTCTGTCGTATTCACCGATCCCTGTTTCAGCAAATACTAAACAAATTAAACCAAACGTCCTCGCAAGTGAACCTCCATAAATTTACATACATAAATAAAATCTATTAAACATTACTATTTCAAATCAAGAATACTAATAATTCACATATACAGCATCCTAAATGACGTATTTTAATTCACATTATCAGCTTCATTCATTCTCGTAGTGGTTCATTAACCATTCAACCGTAGTTCACTGAAAAAGAGCCTCCGAATCGAATTACCACCGAAGAGGAGCCCCGGAATCAAACTTCATATCGAAGAGGAGCTCTCGAATTGATTTCTCACTAAAAAGGAGCCCCCAAATCAAACTTCCTACCGAAGAGGATTTCCCGAATCGACTACCCATCGAAAAGGAGCTCCCCAATCGACTTCTCACCGAAAAGAATCCCCCGAATTGACTCCCCATCGGAAAGGAGGCTCTGAATCGCCTTCCCGCGATTTCGAATTTTCGCGCCAGCCAGATAGCGCCAGTAGTCCCCCCCACGTGGCACCAGGTGACGCTAGCATGCCCGTGCAGACGCGACGGCAGTCGCTGGCCGCTCGTGCTCCGCCGCGTACGTTTTCTCAGCTTTCCCGTGTCACGGTGTCGCGAGCGCGTCTGTCCGTGGACGCTCGCGGTGTCCGTCAGTTTTATCTAATCGCTCGGAGAAAATTCAATTCCGCGAGTGTGCGGGCGAGCACCGGTCGCGAGTGAACGGTCGGGCGTGCGTGGCGTGCGCGAGAGATCGAAACGGTCGACCCCCGGGTGGCCGGGTGTAACGAGGAAGAGGCGATTGGTAAAGAGGTGTGCGACGTCGTCGGACAGAGACAGAGCGAACAGCGGGGAAACGAGGGAGCAGGCCGGGGCGAGACGGAGACGAGGTGAACGGCAGAGGCGAGAGAGAGAGCAAGGCTTAGAAGTGTGTCGGGGCAGTTGGCGGAGGAAGGAGCAGGCAAATCTTCCTTTTCCTCTGGCTCTGGATCGAAGGGGCGGAGGGGTGGCCACGGGGCGGTTTGGGGTGGCGAGACGAGAGAAACAGAGAGTGGACGGCTCGAAAAGGGACGAGGTGATCAAGCGACCAAGGGGGTACGGGCTACGGGCCCCGTGTTCCTCGTCGTGTGTCATCGTCGTCGCCGTCGTTCCGCGAGGGAAGAAGAGAGCTAACCGTGTCGGGCGAACGGCGGTGCGGGAAAGAGAGACAGTGCCAGTGCCGTGTAAACACACGTCCCATTGCCCGTGAGTGAGTGCGCGAGTGGCAATCAGCGGCGACTTAACGTCGTCCTCGTCGTGCACGCCCGACGGGAGTGTGTTCCCCGTGGCCGCACCGTCGCCGTCTGCCATTCCGAGGCAAGGAACGTAGACGACGCGACGTTCGGCCAAACGGGCTAGCCTTCCGCGAGAAATCGGCCGAGCAACGGTCTCTGGTGCCGTGCATCAATCGTCGCGGCGTTCGCAGCACGCGTGCATGAACCTCCATCACAAATGACAGTCCGTCGGACGGGAGGCCAAATCAGCTGCTGGCTGGATTCCTCTGTCTAGCGGGCAAAACGGTACGTGAAACATTACTCAAACGGTACATTTAGTGGACTCTCCTGTAAAAATGGCTCCTCGCGCCTCTTCCCTTTTCTACATCGTTCTACTCCCACTCTCCCTTCCTTCGGCGTTGCGGTACTCGTCGTACCGGAAGTCGACGCTGCGTGCATTCAGCGTCCTTTTCCCTTACCCCTTTTCTACCCAGCCGATCTCATTCGTTTCCGCTTCCTTGTCCTTCAGCTGGCGAGACTGTGTCACTGGAATTCGGGCTTCGCGTCGACCCGCGCGATTGTCAAGTATCGCACTATCGGTGCTCGACACTTACGCGATTCCGTTTATAAACATTCGCGACCTACACTGCACGCGATACAGCGCCGCTGCTCGCCCGCGATAAACGCGAATGACAGCCGGCCACTGTGCGCACATTACTCGTTTTGAGAAATATCCTCGTCGGTGCTTCTCGCAACACCGTTTCCGCCATATTTACTTCTATTGCGGGTACATAACCTGACTTGCGACCTTGAAACGCGAGCGTCTGTCGAATAGGCGTCTCCGGCCCTCGCGACGCGGATCGTTTTCTGCGAAACGTGCGTTTTACGTGCAAGGTGCACACATTCAACGTATTATACAAGCGCTTGAAAGTTTTAAAGAACTGTTGGGCGTGCTACGATTCCTCGAGACACTATAGTGCCTCCGCCGTTTTTCTTAATAAAGTGACCGGTTCGCTACACCTCCCGGAAGTATCGGCGAAAATTTATCGCACGGAAACTAGCACGGAGGCACTGAGCAGCGTGTCGGAAAACGCATGCCCAACCTCTTTTTCGTTCCTCGCGAAGATTATGCCGTGCATTTCATTTCCAATTCTGGCACAGTTATTAGCGGAGTAAAATACTACCTGTTTCCAATGGGCGTTTAATGTCACATCGATTGTTACTAGTGGGTATTAGCGATATGGCATACCTCGATCAGGTTTTCCGCTTTGATTTCACATCGATTTACGCGACAGTTTCTTTGGCATTTGAAAATAGTGTCTTACAAAATATACTGTGGTATGAAAGGAATCCCACAAATGATATACTGTATTTTATTCACGCTCAGTTAGGTACGTTAAATAATACCTACATCTGGCTTAGAGTCTATTTTCGCTTTATCTCCTGTGCCATTGGATATTCGAAGCGCTTGGAAATGGAGGACAAGATAGCCCGCTCGGTACCTTCTTTCACAAAATACTTTCATTCCCGCCACATACTCTCCGCTTCTTAAACTCCACACGAAACCTCCCGTCGTCTATCCACACTCTCTCGTATACATAAAATAACGTCCCAAGCAGCATTCGGTTCTACATACCATTCGCTGCGCAGTTCCGTATCGAAAAAACCGCGTGTCCAACCGCGTTTTCAAGCCCAATTAATAATCTGGCTCAAGAGCGCCGCCGGAAGGACCCACAAAAAGTCCACGGACACTTCTTAACGACCGTCTCCTCGAGAGAAGAAAAGAAAGCGGGGAGGACAGCGGCCGAGATGGCCCCCGGTATTTCGATTGCCGGGTTAACGAACCGGTCGGTGAAATGTTAATGCCTCGTTACGTCACGTTCGTTTACCGTCGCCGGAGAAAGGGGTCAAAGGAGACGGAAGGAACGGGAGGAGGAAAAGTGTGCGATACAACTAAAAATGGCGTGGCACTGTACAACATCGGTCCCTTACGGATACGGATTACAGAGTCCACGCTTCGATCGTTCCTCTTTCTCCCTCCCTCCCCGCCTGTCCACGTCTTCCTCTCGCTGGAATACCGCGGAGTGCACGCATGCACTTCGTCGCATTGCACCCTGCGCCCGGGCGTTGCATTCCGCTCGAACGCGCGACGAGGAACGTGTTCTAATCGCTCCTAATTGTTGCAGCCGCGCGCGGACGGAACAGTATCGTTTCAGCCGCTGCGGTTTCGCAGGCTCCCCGCGCGTGGCACACGCGCCTCAGAAGACCTCCTCTCGAGGAATCCCGGTAACGGTACGCCAACAAGCGCTACCTGTTACGCAGCAGCGCCGCTGCGTTTACGTTGCGCATTACCATGGGTTATCGCCTCGCGATTCGGCCCACAGTGGGGGCCCCCTGCGATTTTTTCCACGCGATCGTGGAGTACCGTTTCGACAACCGGAGCACAGTGAAACCTCTGTTCCATCTTCCTCCAACGGAGCGATGAGCAACCCGCGGGCCGCATTTATTTCAATTTGTAAATTAGGCAGTAAGAGCAATAACGGACCAACCCACATTAAAAAAAAAATTTTTTTCTTCTATTTTATATGATTAGTGGAGCCTATTGGAATACGTTATTCCCACTAACTCGATTTCGAAAAAATATGGGTTAGTCCGTTGCTGCTCTCACTGCCTCAAATCTATATCAGAAATAATCAATTCACTCCGTAAATTAAAATTCTTTGGTTAGTATATTTGGGTATTTAATATTGCAGCCCGCGTGGGGTATTTGGTTTCCATTTTTGGCCCACTACCGGCCAAAGTTGGCTCACCACTGCTCTAGCGTACGTATCTTGAATTCCATGGAGACGTTTTGGTTCGTACAGGAAATCTCTTGGGAGCGCTTGATATCGTATCATTTTTAATCATCGCGATCGATGGTGAAACAGTCGAATTATTGAAGCGTCCACGTAACCCGGCTTAGCTATAATACGATATGAAAGTTTAAGAGTACCCGCATTCCTGAAGCCTAACAAGAAACAGTTTAGAAAGCTTTTCTGCCCGGAGTAAACGCATTCGGGGTTTACTAGTCCAAGTGGAACCGTTCGCGAAACTGTTTCAAACATCGCGCCGCGGATGTATCACGGAGAATCAGTCGGTGCGTATATACGCTCGTGAAAACCGTGGACCGTGCTAGACCTTTGCATCTGGGACGAACAGTGGCGGGCTTGTTCGAAACAATGCTCGCGCATCGTCGCCACTTTTCCGCGTGCGGCTAGACGTTGCATATGTGACACAGGCGGTCGTTATCTCTGACGCGATTAGCAATCGGTGATAAAAGCTAGGATCGGGGAAAAAACTCGCGGCTTTCGCGTGCGTGGTTTTGCGTCTGTGCGCTCGCGGGAAGGCCTGGAATTAATTCGCTGCTGTTGCAGCTAGTGGAAGTAGGCAGCGCATTATTCATTACGCTTATTTATCGCCCGCACGGCGCACGCGAGTCGTTGGCATTTCGCGAGGTTCATAGAGATATCAGAGATGAAATCCTGCGGGGAAAAGGGGCGGCTTTGGTTCGACGAGCGCTCGTTGCATTCGTCGACGACCTTTTCCGTTTTAATGCCAACGAGTTCCATCAGCGGCTCTTTATCCCCTCGCGGAATTACGGGTTAATGAAATTTTTCTCCCCTCCGCCAGCCGTGCAAGCCCGTCTGCCCGATTTCCGGCTAATCGAGAGATCTGGAAATCAATTTACCAGCACCGCGTCGCTAAATCCGATCCTCTCTCGGTTAAACTGGGCCACCCGAGTAAAATGGCACTGGCTTCCTTTAACCTATAAAGAAGTATAAAAAGCCTCTGGTGGTAGGCTTCGGTGCTTCTTCATTTGAATATAACTGGAAGGCTGTCGGAATCATTGGTACTTGGGCCGAACCTCAATTCTTGACCCGTTTATTTTAGAATATATTACTGCAATTCTGAGAATCTGGGGGAGCTCCCCTAGTGCTGGATGCTTAAGGTTTTTCTCAATTAAGAAGAAAGAAATAATAGTAAAGCAATTTTCTTAGCTGTGCACGCGCGACTGGAACGTGCCGAAACATTATTTTTTTATCTCCTCTACGGTTTACGCGGAACAAAGCGAATTTTTCAAGTTTATTATTTTGAAATTAAAATTCCTATAAAGTCAGAACCCTTGCAAGCTTCAAAAACCAAAATATTATTCATTTCAGACGATTCTGCGATGAGATACAGCGTTTCGAAGACAAAATCGTAAAGTTCAAAGTGTAATTAAATGTTAAAGACGATCATTCTAGAATATTAGAATACAGGTTAAAATAACGGTGTTATATGTGTCAGCAGATGTATTTAAAGTAATAAGTGGTAAGTTGTAAATTGTAGGCAGTTGTTAATCCATGTATAAGCAATGCAAGATTTATAATAATTGAAACAGGTTTTTAAGAAAATGTTTAACAGTGTTTGACGTCTGACTTATTTTATAAGAAAGCTTAGTTAAACAATTATAAATGAGAGAATACAAATTTGAGATAGTACTACCTGCGACTTTTAAATTCATTCAGATTTCATAAAATAGACAACCAAGGTATTTTAGCGTTCAGGCCGCGGTTAGAATAATTATGTTTTTATATTTTTAGTATTTTATTTTTATATTATATTCTTGTTATATTTATAGTATATTATATTTTTATATATTTTGTATAGGATAAATCCGGGAGACGCGGCCGGGCTGGAGAGTTGGTCGAAACAGTCGATTCTTAGAGAATTAATTGTTCTGACCCTTAACACACTTTTACATAAACATAGATGTACAGTCTGAATATAGCCATTCGACCAACTCTCCAGCCCGACTGCGTCTCCCGGATTTACCCTACATATATGTTTTGTTATTTTTTGTGTCATTTCTCGTATTTTATTTATATTGATTTCATTAACTATATTTTTATTGAAAAAAAATCGATATGACAGTGTTTTGAATTTTGGCCACATAAAGCGGTATTCATCCCACTGTGCTGCGTTAAGAGAAACTCCCCCCTATATAACCGTTATACGATAGTAGTACAGAAATGGTTTCATTCTCTAATCAGAGAAATTCTGGAAGAATCGTTCTCCCGAAAGCTATCTTATTCTCACTGCAACAATGGCATCTGCATTGACGTTCTCCATTGTAAGCTCCCACTTCCCGCATATTTAATAGTAATATTCTCCGCCGTCTCGTTTGCGAACATTCAGCACCAAATCCTCAAGTATTCACAACAGAAATCCGTACGAAATCAGTGAAGATCATCCTAATAAATCTATTGCAATAATTTCGCGACCGCCACTAAAGTGCACAAATTCCGTTGTGTTGCGAAGTGGTCAGCCCCCAGCGCCGTGTCCTTGCGGTGAAATTGACTACGCACCCTAATTGAATTACTTTAGATAATCCCGCGTGTGATTCCGTTCGCGTGGTCGGATTAAGCATCTCGGTTACCGCGGGCCGAATCCAATTTACCCGCGCTCGCGATTATCTGTTTTCAGCGCGTGTCAGCATGTCGCGACGTTTACGAACCCCGGCCGCGTACCAAATAATGGTAACTCCGCTCGTCCCTCCGCAAGCGCGCGACGCTATTGCCAATCGAATTGATACGCCTCTGGGGAACGAGTGGAACTTGGACGCGGTTGGCGTAACGAGCTTCGCGGATTCCCGTTTTGTTTTGTTTTTTTTTCCATCGACGCGCTACCGATACGAGGCCGGTCGGACCAGATAAACTGGTCGTAAGTTCGATGAGGAATGCGAGCATCCGCGTGCGCACGCGAGCTCCTCGCGCTTCCTCCGATGTTATGCAACGCCGCTGCGCATCGATCAAATAGTTTCCACTTGGCGACGCGTGTCGTTTCGCCCATGGTGTTCGCCGCCGGGAGCGGGGAGGGCCGTGAAAAGTTTTATCTTCTGGCTGATAGGCGACTCCCGGAGCCGGCTCGTTATTCCAGGCGCGTATGCAACAGAACCAGGTCAACGGGCGGGCGACGAGCGCGCGTCACGTGCAGGTGGGATGCTGACGACTGGGGGACGGTAAATTGTTATCGGCAAAATGTCAAGACCAATCAGTCGCGGCGAGGGATTCGGACGAATAGACGTATTGTAGGCTTCTCGTCCGCGACTATCCACCGCGGAACGCTTTCAGCGTTTGCTTTTCCGCGCCCACTGCGCGTCACGTTCTTATGACGTGGTATTTAATTCGCTATTAACTGCTGCATGTTCATGTGACTCTGACTTATTTGAATGGATTGGCAGGTGATTAGAGCTGAGGATATGCTAGCTAAGCTTTTTTATGCAGGGTGACGTTACATGTATATGTAAGTAGTGTTAGTTGCGGTTGAACCAGTGCCTGGTTAACACCAGGAGCCACTAGGAGGTTGGAAATCGTGGACGAAGCGGTGCCTGGTTAACACCTGGAGCAAGTAGGGAAGTTAGTTTTAGTCATGTAACTTAACAATGCGATATATGTAGTTGTGTGGCGCTGTGGGTTCGCTTGAACTGGAAATTCAAATGTTATCTTGGTTCTTAAGGGGGAGCCCTATTCAGGACGCTCGGAATAAGGTGATTCTTGGGATTTTTTTTGTAAAAAACTGTTGAGTGGATCTCTCCTAAACTTTCAGGGTATTTTAGTTCACATTCAAACAATAAAAATTAATTTTTATGTTACGAAGTGTTCGGTAGAAATGGAGATATATGAACACGCTCGTTAGGACTCGCGCGCTGGAGTTGCAAATTGGCGGGTGTAATGGTGGCCCCATTTCTTCCCTGAAATAAAAAATCAAGGATTTTCTTATTTCTAGTGTAATTACATTGTCGATGAACCTAAAAAACGAAAAAAAAAGTTAAAAGTTGGCAAGTTGGTGGGACTTCAAAGAAAAAGTTACGATTTTGCCCCAAGATATATCGTACTATTTATGGAAAAATAGTTGTTCAATTCAATTTATTTATCAATATCTTAGGTTCGTCGACAATGTAATTATACTAGAAATAAGAAAATCCTTGGTTTTTTATTTCTAGGCAGAAATGGGGCCACCATTACACCCGCCAATTTGCAACTCCAGCGCGCGAGTCCTAATGAGCGTGTTCTTATATCTCCATTTCTACCGAACACTCTGTAACATAAAAATTAATTTTTATTGTTTGAATGTGAACTAAAATACCCTGAAAGTTTGGAAATGATCCGCTCAACAGTTTGTTAGAAAAAAATTTACAACGATTACCTCATTCCTAGCCGTCCTAAATAGGGCTCCCCCCTTAAAGGGAATGTTTGTGAATTTTTTTTGAAAAAGCGGAAGCATATATTTTTATAGAACTGTTTGCACTTGAAAGACCAACATTTAAAGAACATTTGGTAATTTTTTTGTAGAAAAATCTTTACGTTTATAATAAAATTAAAACCGTCATCCAAGAAGCCTTTTTAAAAAGACCTCCTGACAGGTATAACCCATTAAATGTAAAGAAGTCCGAAGTATTTACGTAGAAATATTTACATATCGATGGCTTAGTGCACAAATATTGTATGTCTACTTTTTATGAAATTTGAGATTTATATGCAACAAGTAGATCTTGACTATTTCTTTATGCAGAATAAAAATCACGTTTTTATCTACTTCATCTTATATTTACCATTTCTATACAGTTGCATGGTTAAACCTCTATTTCTCAAAAACGCTACAAGTGGACATACAATATTTGTGCACTAAGCCATCGATATATTAACAAAGAGTCCAAGGACTTTACCATTGTTAAAGTGTTTTAGTCGCATAAGCTAATTTCACGTTTCGGTTTTAACACACGATAGTAAATAATTAGCGCCTAATAGCCATTTTGTGTACTGTACAGTTGATAAATGCTTGAAAGGGGCTAGAACCCGATCTTGTTAAAGCCTCCATCTTCTAATCTTTCTAAACTGGAAATGAGCTTCCGAGGTATGCATGCTTTTTATAAGTGATAAGGACATGCGTGCCCACACTCGAATATCAATTTTCTTGGAAAAATCTGGCTATTCCACATCATTGCAGGGGCAACGAAATGTTTAATTTAAACTGTCACACTAACCGGGAAACATTCCGAACCCGGAAAATAAAAAAATTCTGAAATTTTCTGAATAGGTAAGGAATTTTCTCCTGATTACAACGCAATTTTTGTTTGCTGTCCAAATTCACTCTAAGGGGGTGTAATTATTGACCTCTAAAAATCCGGTTATTCTCCGATTTTGTATTAAAACTCCTGAATTGTAAAATAATTCGTTTACCAAATGATAGATTTAATTAAAAGAAGTAACTTTTGTCTTGAGACTTTTTTCCTATCTCTTGCAGTTCGCGAGTTAGAATACAAAATCGAAAAGAGCCGAATTTTCAGAGGTTAATTTCACCCCCTTCGAGTAAATTTAGGCAGCAAAAAAATTGCGTTCTCCGTGCTTAACAGTGTTTTGGATTAACTGGCATGGGCGCCTCGACTCGACGGTTTACACATATTGTTTCGATGGGTATACCTAAATGCAGTGGGTAAGAACCAAGATCGGCTTGATATTTTGCTGCGTGTCGCCAGCTGCATTTCCCATATCTGCATGTTTGGCGGTGCCTGTATCTTGTAAATGTAAATGTAGGAACGGAGTGTCTTCGTCTCCTACCTGTAGGGGAAGATCCACAGGCGTGAAAAAATAGGCGTATGGATCCGTAACAATGTCCACAGGGGTCGCTGGATATCAGCCTGGTGGATGGACACAAGTAACCACTAATTAACGCGATAAAATTAATTCAGGTACAGGGTAGTAGAGAGCTCCATGACATGCCCTTGAGCGCATTTCCAGAGAGGAGAGGAATTAGGGGTGGATTCTATAGGGCGTGCACTCGATTCGATCCTCTTGTATCACCGCAATTTCCAAACATGGAACGGGACACTCCTTAACATGTGATTGGTTGTTCGTTTGGGGACTGCATTGGGCGATTGCGCAATGCGAATTGTGTGTCGATTATGTTTTAATACTGGGTTTGTGGATCTTGGGGAAATAGTTCAAGGAGGATCGCTTGTGTCTGGAAAGTGAAGGAAGAGGCATTTGTGCGATTTTTTTGTGAAATAGCTAGGGTAAATGTACCAATAACTGAACACGTACCAGTGAATGGTCATTTTTTATTAAAATGGGTGAAATAAGTTATTAAAATAAGCAACTAATTAATTAGAGACTTCTTTTAATTTCTTGCTCCATATCCAAACATTTTTTGCAGCACGTGGAATCAATCGCGCTGCAAATATAATTTTATAATAGTGCTCATTCATTGGCCTTAAGTGTTCGTTTATGAGTGCGTTTACCCTACTGGAAATATTTATTGCATCACCCCCAAATTCACGTCTCATGAAACAATCTTTATAATTGGTATTCAACTTCTTGACGATCTCAGAAGATATCAGGCACTGTAAGCATAGTCAACAGCCGCGCAGATATATTTGCCGAATGCTAATACTAAATGAGGTGGAAGCGAATGCACGCTAAATATGCGAGTGATGCAATCAGTATTTCCATTACTGTAGATGTATCGGAGAAGCAGATTATAGCTTGAAGTTCAGAATGTTTTATTAATTAATTTTTTCATGGTATAAAATTCGATGAGGATCAATGTAAGTCATCGTATCTATAATTACAGATCTACTTAGTAGGTTTTATACTCGCCGGGATGGATAGGAAAAATACGATTAAGGAATTAATTAATGGGGCCATAAGGTAGCCATCAAGCACAAGTGGGCCAATGAGGCCGACAAGAGACTGATTATACTTTTCAACGTAATTCATTCGTGAAATTTACTTTACAAACTAAAAGTACCTATCAGTGTTCCTCATAATTCAGATTTCCTTATCACTTTCCTTGCCTATCAGGAAAAAGCTACTCGGCCCCAAAAACGAACATACTGCTGCGTGTCCAGTAATGAGGCCATCTCTACTGCATGCATTAATTCTCTTTATAATCACCATCTGTCACGTGAATACTTAAGAGCAATGACTTATGTCACAACTTTTCCGCAAATACATATTCACACTACGGGCGTAATAAAAAGCAATAATTTATCGTTACGTTGAAGGAAAGTGTGTTACAGGAGCTGTGCCTCTAAATCCCACGCGCAAAAATACCAAAGGGTGGTTCGATATCTCGAATATCCTGCCGTTGATAATGACGTATCACGCCGACGGATGCATACGATCAATCTCAAAGTAGGCGATAAAAAACCCTTTTCCGCATACCGAGCATTTTAATCGGGACGCGCGTCGTTCGTCTGGCCGGTTGTATCTGCCAGGGTGGTAGAAATACACATCGTGACAGAGCAACTCGACCAAAAATAATGGTCGACTAACTTTGTAACCTAGACTAGCCTCGAGAGTAGACCGCCGACTCCATGTCCGCTTTTCTTAGAACCGGTACTTTTGTCTGCTGCCCGGCTGATCGAACAATACCGAGCTTTCTGGCACACGGTCCATCCGCCACGTGCAGCGCGCACGCATTTTCCATCGTTTCGAACAAGAATTCATGCGATCCACGGGACGTCGATAATAATCGATTCTTATTAAGAGGTCATATACGCTTGTCAGCGCTAAATCGTGGGCAATGTTTGCGAGTGATTCAGGGATACACTATTAATCCGATTGGTTAAATTCTTTTTGTGTTTAATAGGTAGAGTAAGTCCGGGAGACGGGGTCGGGTCGGAGAGTTGGTCGAGTCGCTATATTTCAGACTCTGTACGTAAAAATGCGTTAAAGTGCAGACCAATTTCTTCTCTAGAAGCCAAACAGTTGAATGAATAGCGTCATTTCGCGTCCTTCTGTGTTTTTCTGGATTTATAGGCTTTAAAATGTATATTGGGGTTACATTTAACCTCTTTTGTCAAACAGCGGTTGTACAGAATCGTATTTAAAATATACTTCTAAGTTTATTTTCGTTTAATATTTGGGATAATAAGATAGTAGAGACATTGAGGGACAATGCAGCCAAAGTATTTGGCCATATTAACTCTTCCTCTCAAAGCTATCGAGAAGACCATCTCTCGCTGCAGAAAGGAGAGATGGTCGAGTTATGATTTTTGTTTATTTTTTTATTTTGTATTATCATTGTATTATTATTTTCGTTTATTTAGTTTATTTAGTGATTTTTGTATTTATTTGCCTTGTTAATCGCCAGTAGGTAGTTCACTTTTTGTTTGATGTGTTCTTTACTTGTTTAACGTAAACAAATTAAATATCAATGAATCTGTAGTTGTACTCACTCATAAATAATTTTGCTTTATCCTTTGTCGATTTTCCATGGATAATTATGTCAGTGGTCTCTGCCAACGACGAAAACCGTTTCTCCCGGCACCTCGGGAGAGGTGGACAGATGTCATGACTTCAGTTTTCAACCTGATTTACAGTAAATATTGTCTTCAAGCAAATATCAACCAGTTTTTCTGAACGAGCATAAAATTCTGAACATATAGGTTTGTTTTGATAAAATAAGTAATGTCTATATTAGTTTTAATATCCATTTTATATTAGGTCGACCTCGTCACCCGGATTTACCCTGTATGTTCATATACCTATGGTTATATACCTCAGGTATGAGAATTGGAAAACTTTTAAAAATGTGGGTTTTTCTCGAAACATCATTTTCCAAGATGGTGGGCATGATAACTGCCTCACCGTTCATCCGATTAACTTCATTATTTACACACATATTCTATATAAGATTCGTTATCGGGTGACGTCGAGCTTTTTCAATTAAATTGAACCATTTTTGAATAACCAGCAAAAACGTACGACTTTTATAGCGAAAAGCACGACCCTTGTGCTTCAAAGTGTTACCATTTCCGCAATTTTTTTTCTTTCGAAATATGGCGACGTCACCCGGTAACTATGATTCCAAAGATTGTTAAGAAATCGGTGTTTTTTGTTGCGGACCACTCGTACGGGTTGAATCATGCCCACCGTTTTGGGCGGCGCCACTGCCCGCGGACGCCACATTTTTCAAAATTTTACAATTCTCATACCTGTTTCATAATGTATAAACGTATACCTATAAAACAGAAAAAGAATTAAACCAATCGGATTAATAGTTTATCCCTGAATTACTCCCAAACATTAACGACGTTTTACCGCCGAGAAACCTATATGACCCCTTAATCAGACATAACGACTTACAGCAGTAAAAATGTTTATCGCCTCAATCGAATATTAAACACGTTATCAGTCGTACCTCTTTTATTATTAGTAGTGGGAAAATATTATTGCAAAATTTATTTATTGCAAAAATGTGTAGCTCACTATCTTAGTCAAAACCAGTGGGCTATCAATCATATTTCTATGGAAATTTTGCGCGCTACGTAAATTTGGGAGTGATGCAATAAATATTTCCCGTAGCTACCGGAAGCGGGGGTGGCTTTGTGATTAATCGGGTTATTTTGTATTTCTTTATCCCCTCTGTTATTCATACGGCAAAACATGCTGCCTCCGCATTGAGGGGGTAGCAACTTCAAACTTTATTTCTCAACTATAAAAGTAAGTTATTGATTTGTCTTAAACTATTGCATTGGTTCGGGATTATAATGCATAGTTTTCGCGTGATATTTTTGATTTTCACAAAGTCACTTCATTAGTCACATCAATCCTATAACTCGTCATGAAAGTTGAATAATTGCACTCTCATAAAGAAAATAAAACACAGATTTGCATCGCACTTACAATTTACCCCGAATAAAACCAGTGAATCTCTGCGCCGACGAATTTTAAATTTTACTCTCCCCGCTCCTGGAACGATCCCGGCAAAAGGGTGAAAGAAATCCCCGCCGTGTTATCGCCCTCCATATTAATAGCGCAGCATATTAATCGTCAATAACGGGAAATTAGTCGGGACAATATTTAATAAGCCGCAGGACTTGCGGCACGCTGCTTTACGTCATTATTCAGCGTGCGAGTAAACAAGCTTGTTAAATCTTGAATCGATAGACGAGGTGGCCGTAAGCAGGGAGAAATAAATTCACTTGTTACACGTACTGTCTGGCGTTATGTAAGTGCGGCAAGGATTACGGAACCGTATCGCTGCGTTACGAAAGCACGCCGCGATGCACGTCCCCGTGAACTCGAATAAGTTTCGTTGATCGCCCGAGGAATTCGATTGGTCGTGAAAATTCTCAACGAATCCCGCAGTCTAATTTTAAACTTCTCTACGCCAGCGGGGGCGAAGGGGTGGGCGCGTCTTATTCACGCCTTTGTCCGTTCCTTTCATACTTCCGTGCACTTCAAAGAAATGTATTTTCGCATCCGTTCCGTTAACGTTGACACGCCGCTTTGCACACACGCGGAGGGATAGTCAGAGGCCTCCGTCCCGCGTGTCGTCTTCAGTTTGACGCGCGTGCACGTAAAGTGTGACGTACAGAAATTGCGCTCCCTAGCCGGGGCTCGAAAAGAAACCGGAACTCGGCGTGACGCGTGCCCAACTGACGAGCGACACTCGCGATATCAGGGATCCCTTCCTCGGCCGAACGATCCTTTTTCGCCACGGCTCTCTCTCTCTCTCTCTCTCTCTCTCTCTCTCTCTCTCTCTCTCTCTCTCTCTCTCTCTCTCTCTCTCTCTCGCTGCGAGGGCAATTCGGCCCCTGAAATTTTACAGGTCAGTTATTTTTACGACGCTGTTTTACAAAGCGCTGCTCTCGCGTTTGCCTTACGATCGCCCCCGTTCACTTCGAGCGTTCTGCACGGAACTTCCGTTAGAAATGGATATCACGTTCGCGTCTCTTGCGCTGGCCTTGCGTCCGCAAAATAAATGATTCGCTCTTTGTTCTGCTTCCTCTTTCATGGAATCGATGGACAAAGTGGAAATGAATTTTTGTCTCATTTAATTAGTCGATTATTCGCAGTCGAGCATGGGTTGTTGCGCTCCAGATGCAGGCGTAGTTCAAAGTTGGGGGTACATAGGCTACTGCCGCTTTATCTCCGTGTTAATATTATAGAAGATCGATGAACAAATTGCGCTACTAGTGTGCCGTTTATTTTTATCACAGATTACGATTATATTGATTTCTCGTTGCGCTGAATGGAGGACGTTAATAGCCAGCTAAGAATAGCTTTATTGAGACGCGAGGATATTACGGTGTAACTAAATTCATGATTCTTTTTTTATACACATGCAACCTTGTACTTCCATGCTTTCTCTTTCAATATTTAGATCGCATGCATTCCTAAGTTTCGGGGACTGCTACGATCCTATATTTAGTCGCCATTATGACTGTTTATGCATTAACCACATCCACGATACTTGTAGCCGTCCAGTTAAAATTGTGCCACTATCGTTTACCACAAACCGATTTGGCATTAGTTCGCAATGGTGTTGAAACTTCCGACGACCTGCGCTATGCGCTCTCTGAAATATCGAAAGCTCGCGATCGAATTTCGCATGCGCGTAAAACAACCATTGACTTGGAATCGCAAATTACGATCAGTACGTGACCGCCTTTCATCGGCTTCTTCTCGCATTCGCGCTGCAACCATTTAACGATCGATCGTCCATGGATCGGCGGCTCGGTTGATCGTTACTTCTCGCTAATAATGATCAGGCTGACCCCGTTTTCTCGCGTGACGGGCGCCTCGCGCCGGAAAAGCTTTCGAACAGCGCCGATCGATCCTAAAACTCCGCTTTCGGTCTCCCGGAAGTGCGCGGCGCCGGAAGCAATCGGCCCGTTTACCCTTATACGAGGAGACGTGGCGCAGCTCGTCAAAGGAACGAGCTGTGCAACGGAAAAGTGAGAGTACACGGGACTACCTTGAGCCTGATCGCGCGTCCAGTGGGCGTAGAAATTTATTTTCTATATAAGGCGGACAATCGGACCGTTGTAGCTCGCGGATCCGAAGCTTGCGCGCAGCGTGCAGCACGTGTACGTTGTTAGCACGGTCGTGGCTATAAATTGCCTTACTAATGATTTTTGCGATTCCTGCCACGCCGTGCACCTTTGGCTTGAGTTTTAAGGGGAGGTGCCACCTTGGACGCATGAAAGTCACAGGTTTTGTTTAGCAGTGATTTTCTTTTAAATAATGAACTTAACGGAAAGTCTGATTAATGGCATTTGTTATACATCTTTTGAAGATTAAAAAATATTATTTTCAATTAAATGGTGGTGATAGAACCGCTACGCGGTGTGTCCTTTGCACTTGACTCGCCAATCAGCGACGCGAGGAACTCGGAGACTATTCATCCGATTGATTTAAACTTTTCCTTTTATGTTAATATAAAGAAGTACATGTGGAGTTTATGATTGCTTGAAAATATTTTTAGCTACAGAGATTTTTTAACCAAAGTTTTCTGCTAAAAATCACAATTTTTCTTTAAACACTGACCATTTACATAAAAATATTTATTTTGAAATATACGAATGTAAGGGAGAGTGGGGTAAAACGGAACATCAATGTTTTTCTTAGAGAAGAGCTGCGAATGAGTTGGTATCGCGTGACATGGGACCCAAAGGGTCCTCACAGAATTTTGTGACAGACTCTTTTGTATAGACCCGTGCACACGTTATTTTTCCGTTAAGAGAGTTGGGAAAATTTCCGGTATCGACATTTCAATATTGTGTTGTACTTTCGACCACTTTCCGGCACTTGAATTTCGAAAATTATTAACAGTAAGTACATCGTTGGATTCTGTAGTTTTTACGCTACATTTTGACGTATTAAAAAGTTCTTTACCTCACGCTGAAGTGTAAATATTAAATGTTTACTAAATCACTGCATGTGGGGTAAATCGGAACACTTTTCGTGGAGTAAAACGGAACACCTATTGAATCCAATTGTCTTGAAACTTTGCAGACATGCGCAGTTATTATGACAATACAAAATTATGAAAAAAAACGGGAGGGGTGAAAAAATTACCCAATCATCAATAAATATAACCCATAACCACAAATCCAAACGATTTAAAATCAGCCTGTAACCACAAATCAAATCAATTCAATCGATATGCAATCAGCATATAACTACAAATCAAAACTTAGACACTAAACACTAAATATTAAAAAAATATGCAAAACACTTTTTTTAAATTAAACAATTTTATTTAAAATGCAGCAAAACTGAAAAATTCTCCATGCACGTGTTGATATTCATTATTCATGTAAAAATCCATGTGTATTTGGTTATTTTCAGTAATTTTTATGGAATCTGGTAAAATATTTTTTCTTATGTGTATTATATATATTTTTGTTATATTTTATTTGTAATAATTATACCTAAAACATATATTTCTAGTTTTTAACATAAATGAATACATTTTAAATCGTAAAAATAAAGATTTCGTACGTTTACATGGTCTTGAAGTGGGTGTTCCGTTTTACCCCACTACATGAACGAGGCGAAGATTTCAATACCTCCGGTAAATTTTATTTTCCGTCGTTCCCAAAGATTTTTCTAAAAAATGGCTTTAATTTTCTAATAGTCTGAGGTCCACTGAAGACTCCTGTTGAAGTCCCGTGTCTTTTTCTCCTTCCGATTTTATGTTATCACCCTCCAAAGTTAAGTTGTTTTACCCCACTCTCCCCTACTTCTGTAGTTCATATCACGTAGAAAATGAACATTTTTAGTTTTCACGCATCCAAGATGGCACCCCCCTTAAGCTGTGCGAATAATACAGCTCTTATGTTACTTATAAGAATTTTTATTTCAAGGTTTGTCTTAATCACCAAATACAGAAACTATAATACAATCACATTCCTCTTGTATTTCGCGTTTAAAAATAAGCTCCAAGAGCCTCAGAGTCCCTTCGAAACTTACTTCTTCATCCATCGATCCAATAGCAATCCTCCGCGTTTCCTTGCCAAGAGTGGTACGCGTGCCAACGCCAACAAAGAGGTCCTCGCGCGGAAGGAGACCTCTTTGCCGGCTCGGTACAAACTTCCGAACGCTTTCAAAACAGTAAAAACCCGAGGCGTTGCCCGCGAAGCCACCCACTGACTCCCCGGTTGTTTGCTCGTTTCAGCGGCACGAGATGCATCGTCGCGTGGGGTACAGCAACTACGATGGCAAGATCGCCGGCCTCTACGACCTGGAGGAGACGCTCGGCCGCGGTCATTTCGCCGTGGTGAAGCTGGCGCGGCACGTTTTCACCGGCGAGAAGGTCGCAGTGAAGGTCATCGACAAGAGCAAGCTCGACGAGGTCTCGAGAGCGCACCTCTTTCAGGAGGTGAGGGAGAGCAGAGAAAAGCCTAGACGTTCTTTCATACGCGTCAGCTACACCGTCGGCGTCGATACCAGCCGACGACGGCTCCCCCGACGATCGCGTATCCCTCTCCTCTTTGTTCCTGCCCCCTCCCCCGAGGCACCGCGTGAATGAGAACGCACGGCATAAAGGAGGCCGAGAAGGAAATCGAAACGCATGCTAATTCCTTCCTTCCGTTTCGCTCAACCAGTGCCTCGCTCGGCGGAGTAGAATGTTGTAGCTGGTGCTGCTCAACGCTTCTGCGCCTTTGGAAGACACTTTGATAAGCGTTGATTGAAGGGTAGCTCCATTGGGGGTCTGAGAAAGAAATCACACTGGGACAGGAGTTGGATCGTTAATTTAATAGCAGATGTATGTGTCGTTAGAAGTCGTCAGTGCGTTCTCAGACCCCGGATGGAAGTGGCACCATTGGTAGCGAAACGCGGGGAATTTTAACTCGGTGTAGCTTTTACAAGCGTATCTACGTTCCATCCGGCGTTTTAAATTAAATCGCTTCTGTTCTACCAGATATGTAACTCCTGTTTCCCTTATTAGTTGAGGAGTAACTGCCAGGTTTTTATTGGATTGTGACATACGAAACGGCCGGTCGTAGGTAGTAATATTCTACTTGCCTACCACGTAGCTTTCCATATTAGATCAAATACCAACCAGGGCTCCCTCGTTGATTGGACGCGAGCAGTGCGAACAAGCGCCTACCTTTTCCAATTAAGAACGCTTTGTTAAGTTTCAAATCCACGATGGGACAAAAATATCGTGTCTCACATAAGACTTTAAGCTCACGAGGCAATTATTTCAGTAATTTATTATTTTTTAATTAATTTATCATTAGTTTTATTATTTCCATTATTTACACTACCCTCCTTTGTTAAAATGTCCTATCTAGCATTTATTCATTTTTTAAGATATTTTGAAATATTTGAAATTCCACACGTCTTTTATCTTTTAAGTAACGTCACAAAACTCTACGTGCTTCGTAATGATTTATAAACAGTCTATTTAATCTAACTTCTTTCAAAATGGTTAAAATATCTTATCTAAAACAATTAATTAATTGGTACGTTAATAATACATTCCTTACCGATATACCTATTACAAAAAATTATATTAGACTATTACGAAATAATGACATGTTTTAATTTGAATGAAGGAAAATAAGGGTGGTCCAAAGTAAACTTCAGTTTTCTCGGTTCTTTCAAAGTGCTAGATAGGACATTTTCACTAAAGAGGGCAGCACATCTAATTGTTGCTGAGATTGTTGCTGATCTAATTGTTGCTGAGATTATTGCTGATCTAATTGTTGCTGAGATTATTGCTGATCTAATTGTTGCTGATCTAATTGTTGCTGAGATTTAGAATCTTTTCGCGGATTCACACCTTTACGATCCTAAAATGTGCGCCCGTCCGTTTCGTATCCTGCAACCCGATGCACCGCGATGTTTTGGAATCATCCAATTGGCCAACGTCTGAATAACTCTCGCCTATGGAGAGGAGTTTGACGGCTCGAGCGGCTTCCTACGAGCCGTGATTTTCATCATTCCGCGACGCACACGCACGCACGTACGGTGCGTTAAATACTAACGAGCGGATTGCGTAAGATCCGTTTGGACGCCATCGCGGGCGTAGGAAAGAGATCTACGGGACGATCCTCTTCGAACTTGTAGATCTCGTTAAGGTCAATGAGATAATGGCGCGACGAGGGGGAAGGCGAAAGGGTCGTTGACCAGATCGCGCTAGGGGGCAAGCATCGGACTAGCATCTCTGTTACCCCTGGCCCTCTTTGTTTCTCCCCGGCAGGTGAGATGCATGAAGCTGGTGCAGCATCCGAACGTGGTCAGGCTTTACGAGGTGATAGACACCCAGACGAAGCTCTACCTGATCCTGGAGCTGGGCGATGGCGGCGATCTCTACGATTATATCATGCGACACGACAGCGGCCTCAGCGAAGAGGTATAGTTTCAACGCGGTAATTTCCAACGCGAGAACCTAACGACCCGCTGGGGGCAAGTCTAGCCGTTTACGCGAACTGCTGCGGAAATTCGCGCGGATGCTCGTTTACACGGCTTTATTGATACTTTCGGCTCCTAGGAGTGGCTGCTCCCACGAAACAGCCAGCCAAGTAATCGGGGAACACATTGTTCTGCTAACCCTTTGCGTATTAAACTGCTTTCACTGTATTTGTGCTGTTCACTATCGGATTCCAGCAGGAGATATATTTGATGGGCCTTTCTATGCAGAATGTTTCAGTGTAAACGTTGCCGTTTACTTCGTAATAATTTAGTGGAAATTAGATTGTAAGGGAGAGGTGCTATAAAAGGGACGATTTTATTTAGCGTCCAGTTCTGATAATATCACGATAGATATTTAAGATGCAAATCCATTAATAGGAAGTCTGTTTATTGGCCTTCAATGGAAATATATGGTAAAGTCTTTAATAATAACTATAAATGAGTTGAAAATGTCCTTTTCACGATGGGGTAGTATTAAGATAGTTCCTGAATAATTTATTAAATTCAGGAATTCTTTGAAATTTCGTTCAAAACTAATTTGGAATATTAGAAACCCTTATACAAAGTTTAAAATCGATTTACCACATAGTTATCGAGATATTGTTAATTAAAGTTGATGCATTTTAACACAGTGGCATATGGCAGAGTCGAGAGGAGAGGGTTATAGTTTCAGTTTTTCTGCTGAAACAAGAAAAATATATTCAAGAACTGTAACAAAATTGACACCAAAGTATATCGAAATGTCACGAATTGAATTTATTTAATTCAGCGAAATTGACCATTCGTAAATGCCCATAAAAAATACGTTTACGTGCAAATTTTTTAGAAACTACGTACACCAGTCAACGTGGCAACGTCGCACAATCGATATGTTTAGACATTCAAATATCGAACGAGGATTCAGATTCATATGAACGTTTTTTTTCTGACATTTTGGTTATAAAAAACGCTCCGAATGAATGTGACGTTGTCAGATCTGCTGTTCCAATTCACTACGCTAACCAATTTAATATTCTAGTTTTGTATTACAATTATTTATATTAACATTGAACATTTTAAAATATTATATATGCAGGATGTTACAAATTATTATTATTATTTCCATAGTATCATACTACTTTATATTTATCGTTTATTACCCAAATCTAATTTGATTAACATATTTGGTTAGGTTACCTTAAATGCGACATTAGATGTCACGAAAGGGACACGTTAATGAAAATAAACAAAACCAGATCAATTGTTTAAATATCATTAGCTGGAACTAGAAGAGAGTCGGTGGCGAATGGTGAACTGTTTCTAACGGTTTGAAGGTAGTTTAATTAGAGCTTGAAACAAGGCGAAATATAGCTCTTCGAGTGGAAAGAAGAAAGCTTAGGAATTTCCACCGAGGCTTCAAGTATTTTAAAGGAAAACTCGAGTTTTCAGGCTCAGTCACGTATGGACTTTCCAAGTGTTTTCTAAGTGGTTTGTTGTCTAGGCAAAGGGAAAGTTCGGGGTTTCAATTCTCCAGGCGATGGGCACTTCAATGTTGCGGTGTCCGCGGAGGAACTGCTGTTTACATATTCATATACATAAATCATTATCGCAGGGTTTCTAGCACTGATATATCACCCACATCGCTGTCACGGAGATAAATATAATCTTCTATTCCATTTAACTCGGTCACGAAACTGAGTCGTGGTACGAATATTCGGATATCGCAAAAGGTCACGCGTCTAATAAGTGCTGCGAGTCGTTAGTTTGCAAAGGGTTAAACAGATTTCTCTGGCTCGAAACAGATTCGACCATTGTCTTCAGTCGAGAATGCAAAGGGCGGGGAACTCTTTGCCGCAGGTTCACTGATACCCTTTTGATCGATCGCAGGTGGCCAGAACGTACTTCCGGCAGATAGTCAGAGCCATATCATATTGCCATCGATTGCACGTGGTGCACAGGGACCTGAAGCCCGAGAACGTGGTCTTCTTCGAGAAACTCGGCACAGTGAAGCTCACCGACTTCGGGTTCAGCAACAGATTCTGCCCCGGCCAGAAGCTCGAGACTTCCTGCGGATCTCTGGCTTATTCGGCGCCGGAAATTCTGCTGGGAGACAGTTACGATGCTCCTGCCGTTGGTAAGGAAAAGCCAATATTTATTCAAAGTAGTCGGATGTTATGGAAGATGTAGGAATGATGTTCATAAGATTGCTCTGGTTAAGGGGGTATTCTAGTTTAAAACGCACTTTTTACACAATTTTTGGTATTTTTTTTTTATGGACCATCTGTATAATTGTTTTCGTGAAACTTTGGTTCATATATTTATCCGTGTTTCAGTAATGTTAACAAATTTTTGTATAGAGAAAGAATTCAAATTTGTGGCAATGCAAGCGTTTGAACGCATTCGTTAACAAGAGTCTTCCCATGTTTTGTTTATTTGAAATAAAAAAAAAACCGAAGTGATTCTTAATTAGGACGAGTTTGGCTATAGTCGGTACCGAACCAAAAGGAAAAATCGACTATTAGAAAAATTACGCCACTTTGAAGTTTGACTCTCGATTTTTACATGTTATTTGTAACTTGCGAACTAAAGAACTGAGAAAAGGAAACATTATTATGAATTAATTTTGGCACTGAAGATAAAGACACGTGCAATGAAGGTGCACGACAAATCTGGAATCAATCCGGCAAGTAGATCTTATAAGATATTGTGGCAACCATTTAGAAAACATGGATTTGAGAAAAACGCGTTTAAAGTTTTCCATATCAGCCGTCGTGACGCGCGTCATCGCGTCGTTCAAACACCTATAACTTTTTTAATTTTAAAAATTCAGATATAGGGCTTTGCACATACATTTCTGAAAGAATATTCTTTGAGAAAATGTAAAAAAATTAATTTCAAATTATAATGCCCCTTTAAAAGAGCAAATTAAGTATAAGAGGTAGAAGTACTGCATATTTAATATAGTGACATTTATAGTTAACAAGTATATTAATCGATTCTCGAATCGTTAATGAGTTCCACCACAGGCAGTACAAATAGTTTAATATTTACGAAAAAGAATACCTATTTTGGTAGCTTGAGTGTGCAGCTGTAACTTTTAATAGGTCAATTATTTTATAAAATTTAATCATATATATAATGGAAACCTCGACTGATGGGACAGAGTTAACACATTGCACAGCTTCTATTCTACCAGTTGCACGACAAGTCTAGCATTCCGCCAGTTCAGGATGAGTTTCATATCCCGTAGTTAGGACCTCCATCTGTGTTTCCAGATGTCTGGTCACTGGGGGTAATTTTGTACATGTTAGTGTGCGGCCAAGCGCCATTCCAAGAGGCGAACGACAGCGAAACCCTCACGATGATCATGGACTGCAAGTACTCGATCCCGCCGCACGTTTCGGAGGGTTGCAAGCGCCTGATCGCTAAAATGCTCGTCAGAGAGCCAGAGGGCAGAGCAAGGCTCGAAGAAATAGCGGCGGATTCGTGGCTGGCGATCGGATCGGACAGCGATTTTGTGGAAACGTTGCCTCTTGTGTCCAGGCAGCAGGTATCTGACGATCATCACAATCATATAATCACTAAGATGGTTAACGGTAACATTGCCACCAAAGAAGAGATATTGGAGTAAGTAGTGGGTTTCTATTAGGTTGTAACAGATGAAATCTGGTCTATTTGTCTATTTTAACGATCAAACTTTTCCCCTTTCGAGCTACTTGATAGTTGGATCGTAGTGTGATCGTTGGGGAGTTACAGGGTTCTGAACTTCGTCTGTATTGTTTTTTTTTTGGGACACTATCCCCCTGTCTTCAAAAGGATTTTCTTTGGGCAGAATAATTTGCCCGGCTGGGAGCTAAATTGAGCATCGATATAGAGAACGTGATTCAGCCGCTGATGGTAGATTTAGATTGAATACGTGGTAGACAGCTTAGTCACCGATATCAAACCTGACTTTCCAGTGAAATCCTCGAAACTTTCGTCACCTGTGTTCTTCCAGTTAATACTGTTTAAGACTTCCAGGTGTGACTATATAGTTCTGCAACTAGTTTCGTCAGAGATCCGAGGATACCCGCTACAACACACGGTGCAGTATGACGTCCTCGAATCCCTGATGAAGTTTAACTTTTGAAAAGAACGTGATTCACTCGAAAGCCTCGAACGGAATTGACTGTTCCCTTGCCGAACGCAAATAAACACGTCAGAGAGCTGGCAGACATTTCATTTGTTACAACGCAGCGATTGTTCCACGATTCTGCAGTGCGTTCGTAATATGTTCGTTCAATCTGCTTCGCAGCGCCCTCGACAAGAACGAGTACAATCACATAACGGCGACGTATTTCTTGTTAGCCGAAAGGAAATTGCGTGCTCACCGTCAGGAGCAGGTGCAGAAGACTCGCCCGGAGATCCTTGAAGTCTCGCCTAGGTATGCGCGCCAGTGACTGGTGATAAAGTGGAGCGATGATTGCATACAGGGCGTTCGCGTTATTAGTACTCGGCGTTTCACTTATAAATAACAAAAGGGGGGCGGGTTTCATTCTGCGGAAGAAGCGTGGGTTCAATAAAAAAACAATCACAGGAGCTGGCCAGTGTCCACATATTGGAAACTTGATATCTCAAAATCTGTTGCCGAGAGCGATCGATGTAGGTGAATGAAACTTCTCCCTCCTCCATTTGTTTCATTCATCCCACGGCTCACGATAAAATCGCGCGGTACTAATAACGCGAACACCTGGTACACACAGATATCGTAACCGTTGGTTATTTTCAGCCGGCAGGACGATGCGGCAGCGAACTTGCGTGCCGACCAAAATTCATTGACCACCGTCAACCAATCGCTGCTGAGCGTGCCGCGGACGCCGGGCGACGTGCCGCAGGTACGTGTCACGTGACCCCTTTTCCAGTAATGGCCACCAGCGTGTATAGCTATTAGCAATGGTAGCAATGAGCCAGTAAGGAGGATAGAAAGATGCCTTATGTTCCCGTTGCAGAGCGTTCGGACGCGGAAGTGCAGCATCGTCCAGGAGGAGGAGGACGAGGACGACGTGTCCTCTTGCTCGGGTCGAGACGATCGCGGCAGCAACTCCGCGCTGAACTCGTTCAATCGGCGGGGATCACGCTCGGAAGGGAAGCTCTCGCACATCCTGCAGGAGAGGCTGCCTCAGCTGCCGGAGAAACCGATCCTGAAGCCCCTGTCGACGCAGAGGACCTCGCAGAAGGACGGCAACGTGGTGCAGATCATCGGCGACGGGGACGAGAGGCTCAAGTCTGGTTCATTGAGCGGGATCGGTAACGAGCCTCAAGCGAGTAACCCGCTCGCGGAACAAGTACCCGCAGCGACGAATCTCGACGTGACGTGCCAGGAGAACCTGAAGAATCGTCTGGGTGACGCGTCGTCGCCGGCTTGGGCGAGGAAGGTGACGGCCATGGAGAACAGGCCGAAGTCGGTGACGGAGTGTCTGAACTTGGTGGGGCCTGTGCCAGCGAACAAGTGGATGATGGGGGCGCACCGATCGCCCGCCACGTCTCTGGACTCGTGTCTGTCGCCAGCCGCGCTGGAACCGTTTGTCGCGAGCACAACGACCACCACGACCATCTTGACGGAGTCTTCCACGGTATCGATCCCTCTTCACCCTGTGGGCGTGCTGAGCGACAATGACCTCTCGATGACGCCAAAGTACAAGACGATGCCGTCTCCTGGGAGCACAGGCTCCGCGTCGTCGCCTCAGCTGACACTGAACGAGATCCTGGAGGACGGGGACACGGTGCCGGTCCCGACTACGGAGGGCGGCAACTCCAAGTATCGTGTGGTGAGGAGGGCGGGCTACCAGCAGCGAAGGAGCAAGTTCCACAAGGCGCGCACCACTTCCTGCTCGAGCTCCGACGCCAGCGACGATGACAGCGAGAGCAGGAAGAAGAGGGCCCACAAACTGGGCGCCTCAACGGGGAAGCCTCTGCCCCCGAGGCGCGACAGCCACGACGATTCCAGCGATTCTCAGGATCCCGGGGGGAGCGGCGGGGGTGGAGGAGGCGTTGGTAACGGGGAGCACACGACGGAGACACCTTCGAACGAGACGAATCGAAACGACAGCGGGAACAGCACCGGCACTACCACCACGACCACCACCACGACTACTGGCGGTAGGCATCGAAGCGCGGAGAATCAGGTGATATTCGGCAGAAGGCATCGCGCTGGTAGGAGAAGAGCTGGCGAGACGCGGTTGCGCGAGAGCCAGTCGTTGAATCGCATCACCGAGGTGCAGGAAGCTGAGGCACCCTCGTCGTGCCACAATCACGTGTCGCGGAACTCGGCTGTTCTGGGGGTCCAAAGCATATCCTCGTCGTCATCGTCATCCGTGTCGCAGGGCAGCACCGGCTCGCACAGCAGCGTCCCCCAGCCGACGTCGCAGACGTCCGCCACTGTGCAGAAGGCAAAAGGCTTCGGGGCTAGATTGCTGCAAAGCTGGTCCCTCAGCTCCGCCAAGCTGTCGCAGTCCTCGAACAGACAGAACAACTGCAGCCCCAACGGGAGGTACAACAAGCAGGAGGCGCAGCGGGACACGTGCCAGCGGATCGAGATCTGCCGCGATGACAGGGATCTGAATGGTAGCGCGATCAATCAGATGCCGTCCAACGACAAGGAGAACAGGAACACCGGGATTAACAGGAACGACTGCAAGAACAGGAAGATACGGCTGCTGAGCCGCTACTTCGCCGTGCACAAGAAGCTCTGCGTCCCCCTGCCGGGCATCTTCGGCAAGGGGCGGCTGTACAAGGCTCGCTCCTGCGGCAGCATCACGCGCGATCGCGTCAGCCCCCCGTCCCCAAAGTCCATGCTGTTCTGCAGCGCGGCGGACGACAAGTGGCGGGAGCGTCGGCAGTGGTGCGACGCGAAGCACCGGGGCAGCGACGGGGACATCAACCAGAACCTGGGCCTGCCTCACCTGGTCCAAGACAACGTGGTGGGGAAGGGGTGCACCGCGCTGCCCACCGTCTGCCACATTCACCTGGGCGACGCGTCCAAGTGTTGCAGCCTTTGTTGATGAAGCTGCCGCCACGGGGATTGATTGATGCACAAACTATGAAATATGACGAGCGCGCCCGCGCTTCGTGCCTCGACCCATCCACACAGACCACACACAAAGCATACGTACACACATGCAACACACACGCCTCATGCAGACCGACGAGTTCCTTTCTGCGATGGATGGCGATTACCGCTGAATGGAGCTGAGAACGCGGAGACGGGACGCGTGGTTATCACGAAGTGCAATCTATTTTATAATAACAACAGCGGGGCCGTTGCGTAAACGGGTCGGACTGATCGCGAACGACGGGCGACGCGCGTGCACGCGCAACGGCGCAGCCACGCGACCACGCAGCGACTCGTCGGGCGCGCTCCACGCCCGACGGATTATCCGAACGCGATCTTCACCGACCGCGGGTAATCGTTAACCACGACCCCGGGGCGTGTGTCAATGGTCAATGTATTCTGAACCGATCGCGTCATGTGTCCTCCACCCCCGCCCTCTCCTGCCCCGAATGATGCGTCGTGTCACGGAGGGAGAACGCGCATCGATCGATCGGTCCGCTTTGCGGGAAGTGTATCTAGTCCGTGTGAACAAACCTATATTAAATATTGCAGAGTTTATTATTATTATTAATATTATTATCGACTAAGATTAATATTATATTGTCTTTATTTTAAACGTATGACGTGGATATCGACGTGAATCAAGCGCAGTTTCGCGGACATTGAAATCTCGCAACCTTGGAGGGTCTTCCCCCTGCTGTTACATTTATTATTTATCTGTCTGTCCTCGAGTCACCCGTTCAACCCTCCCCTTACTCAAAATCGCGATTATCGTACTATTGCCCTACGAAGAGGCGTCTACTTTCCTCCTGGACACTGTGCGGAGCTCGCTCGAGACGCGAGCGAAATTCGCACGGTTCCGTGAGTTATACGAGCGATCGTCGAGTTCGTACAGCGACGATTCGATCGTGCGCACCTGTGGAACATCCCCATCTAAACGTCGTCAGCAGTGGTACACCTGTGGAATTTTGACGAGAAAGAAGAGGGATGGAAGGGTTCCAGTCGACGGTGTATCGTGTTTACACGTGAGAGGAAGGGGGAGGGTGAATCCTAATGTCTTAGGAGATGATGAGGAAATTTTAGGACCTTTACAAAATTCCATCTGCTGTACACGTGCAAATTGGAGTAAGAGAAGCTTGCATACCGTGATCTCAGTAAGGTTTGAGGATGCCGAAAGATCTACAGTTTGCTTCTAAAATATCTGCAACAGGGAGAGGAAAACGATAAATGGCGGTCTCTTAGGAAGAGCTCAAAGGGGTACTAAATTCGTTTTCATTGAATCGTGAACAGGAAGGAAAGTTGAACACTGTAATTTTCTAGAAGAAGACCCGAAGGCCCCACGGGGACCTATAAATTCTACCAATTTGAAAGAGGAAAGGACCTTCAACTACAATCTCCCAGCAAAGAAGCACAAGGTCCAGAGCACCGTTAACTTCCATCGTACCTGCAAACACGAGAAGTAGAAACCGAGGAGGACAGACTACTCTGGGAGCACAGCAGAAGGCTCTCCAGGAGGCCTGCAAAATGTTACCTACCGGACCTTTAAGATATCAAATTATAACTGTCTAGAGGCAGATCACAAGGTCCCAGGAGTTCAGCCAACGTTGCTCCCGATGTCCACAGATGGGTATCGCCGAAGCGTACAATTGGCATGGCTACGTGCGCTTGCAGGCTGAGCGCGCGCCTCGTTCCTCGTCGTCATCGTTTTCATTCAAAGGACAGCCCGTCATCGTCATTGCTGCGTGCACCCGTCGCGCAGGGAAACACGCGATTCCGTTAAGTGAACGCGGCGTGGTCGCGACTGTGAGAGTCGAGCACGATACCGGAAACGGACATTATCCATGACAATTCTCGAACACACTTTCCTGCTGCATCGATCGACGAAGGCGTTGAAGACTCGATCGTAACGCGTCGTGGAGAGTCTCCAGGATCCCGAGGCTCGTCTGCATCGAAGCTCGAATGCGGGTCATTCGGCAGAGCTCTCGCCGAGCCCAAGGGATGAGTTTTTTTCACCCTCCTTTTTATATATACACCACACGACGAATTAGGGATCGAAGGTCAAAACCTCGATTGATTGGCTCTGTTAGTATCACTGCTGAAGCTAAATGTTGCTACTCGATTTTGATTGTGGGATCTGGTCTGAGTTGGAACATGAAGTTGTGTGAAGTGCGTACTGTTCGAGGTTTACGGGTGTCTTGTTCCTTTGGAAGAGATTTCGGTTGTTTGCTAGCATTGCAGTTGGTGTTATTGGGATTCTGAGGTCGTAGTAATGCTAGGTAATTCAGTATTCTTACTTTATTGATTGGGTAATCGTCTATGGCTTGTTGTTGAAGCTGTGTAGATAAAAGGGACAGAGAAGGCTAAAGTGGGTTACTAAACCCCAAATTCGGGGCAGAGTTTGGGATGTTGAAGTTATACGGCTGACGGGATTCCCCCTATATTTTCCAGCTAGGGGATTATCCTTTGAAGGATATTCAAAGTGACAGCCCACTTCTATTTGTAATTGAGAAACGGGTCAGATTCCTCCTTTGTAATTTTACAATGAGGTAAAGGGCTACTAGAGTGTCTATCCTTTTGCTATGCTACGCGAATTTGAGTAGGGTCTGGCTCTTCTTCGTGAGCACGATAGGCAGCTAATGGGCCATATTTTAGTACAAAATTTGTGGTAGTACACTACCCAGATCCAATTTAAATATTAATCTGCCCAAGTAGTGTACCAAGTAGTATGGCTATTCTTTGGTTCCATATATACTATTTACAGTAAGATGTATCGATAAACAGAGATATTGAAATACAGCGGCATCACTGCTCCCTCAGAGTCGTCCCAAAGATGCAATGCTATCAAAACATGAAAACTTACTAGCAACAAGACAATTTACATGGACTCCTCAAAGTGTACCACCCACTAGATCCTAAAGCCTCGTTTGTATTAGTCAAGTAAGACTTCAAGTAACTTGAAACTACTTTACCAATTTGAGCCCGTTATTTACTTGACAGGAAATAATATTCTTTCAAGTTTCAAACGAAGCAGAGATCCTTCAACTTCACTTGCGTTGAAATAAAACTTGATTAATGTGAACGAGGCCTTAGTTTTTAATGTAAGGCCCAGTAAAATATAATCCACAGCAGACTGCAATCTTTCCATACATTCCAACAATCAAAATTTGCAGCAACATTCAGTCCTTTTTATCGTATGTACAAGAAGATGAACACTCAGTCGTGGTTTCAGCCTTCAAATTCTCAAGAATTCCTCGCCGAAGCCGATATTTCGTGTCCCTTGAGTAGCCCGAGAGCCGTTTGTACGTACCAAGCGTAATTGTAATGTACCGAGCCACACGTTTATAGCGTAATACAACAATTTATTTATTATACATCCTGCGAAGAGACGATCCCCCTCAATCGTCACTGCCGACGATCGTCGATCCCCCCCATTCTCTTTTAAACTTCACATCCCCACTCATTGCGTTTAGTCCCGGGACGAATCGTTTGTTTCCACGACGAAGACTGACCGCAAATTGTACAATATATAACTTATTCGAACGATTGGATGGCTTGCGTCGCCGCGACTACCCGGCGTGACCAGGAATGATTTGTACCCTCGAGTTACACTCGCGATCTCTCCGCCATTCACATCGGCTCTAATCTCTAATAAGCACGACGCCGATCCCGATGGGTTTGCCGCTCAACCGAGCGTTTTCGAGCACCGACGTGTCCCCCGACCAAGGCGCGACCGGGCATTAAGGCTTCCGTTTCACAGAGCTCCGAGGCGAGGGGGAAGTAGAGAGCCAAACCCATGACCCGCGAATCTCGCTGCTCGTAGCTGGAACCGCACGGAACCAGCGACGCGCCTCGTTACCGGGCATTAACGAACCCAATGTGAATTCATGCTTGACCAACGACACTTTCCCTTCGGAGATTAGACGCGCTCGCCACTTTCTACGCGATTAGACGTACGTTGCAGAAAGTGAAACAGCGTTTGAATGTTTGCCCGCAGCTCCGAATAATCTAGCGAAGCTAGCCTTGCGAAGTGGCGCGCCACCGTGCCCACAAATCTGTCTATGGTAAATGAAGAGATATTTTCGTGTTGTAAGCGAGTCCGTTAGCGGCAGTTAATCCCGCGTGTTCCCCGTGCGTTCTGATAGCCGAAGATCGGGTCGAAGGGTTCAGGATTTCGCTTGGCGAAGCGGAGCCGCGCCGTTTCACCCGCTAAAACTCATGTTCGCTAGTCCCGTCGAAGTTGTCCGTAATTGGCAACGCCTACAACGCATAGTACAATGTTCCCCCGAGGTAATTTTTGTATGAGTGAATCTTTTTTCCACCGAACAGGCGCGACGATGTTACCGCGCATCCGTTCAATCGCGACCCATTCCCTGCCCCTACACCCCAACCCCCGCCACATCTCTCGGTCTTTGAAAGGAAAGGATTAAGGGAGAAACGAAATATACAATACGTACGACGAAGTGTCCGCTTTAGATTTCGTAAATGTCGAAGCCCAACTTAACTGCCAGCTGAGTGTATAACAAAAGATCCACCCTTGTGCACCGGCGACCGAAGAATCCGTTGCAACGAGCGTCTACCGCCGGTTGCACGTGATCACATTCATGCAATAACTGTGTGCCCGAATCGAATAAACGAAGAAAAAAAGTAACGAACAGCGGGGGAGTCTCTGCTGACACTGTGTCTTGCCTGTTTTTTTTTTGCCACGTCCCTCTGTCTCACGACCTGTCTCTTCCAGCTTCTCCCAGCGCGGCGGTTCTGGGAGCTGGCACCACGGGTGCTTACTTTCAACTCCGTTTCAAGCATGCATGTTGCGACGCATTTAATAGATTTGAACTTTCTCTTTCTTTTAATAGTATCTCTGTGTTCGGAGTTAAGAAGATTGAGGCTGTGGCGCAGTCAGGATTTAATCTTGGGGGGGAGCAGAGTTGAACGGAAAATACTATTTTCAATGCAAATTGAATAAAATTCATTAGGTGATTGAGAGAATTTATTTAAAGAATTAAATCTAGGTTTCCTTTCTGTTTGAAAATTTATTTAAAGAATAAAATCTGGTTTCCTTTTCTTGTGGAAAATTTATTTAAGAAATAAAATCCATTTTTTCTTTTTGAAAATTTATTTAAAGAAAGTCCGTTTTTTACTTTTTGGAAATTTATTTAAAAAGTAGAATGCAGTTTATTTTCGTTTTGAAAATCTATTTAAGGAATAAAATCCAGTTTCCTTTTCTTTTGTAAAATTTATTTAAAGAATAAAATCCGGTTTCCTTTTCTTTTGGAAAATTTATTTAAGGAATAAAATCCATTATTTTCTTTTTGAAAATTTATTTAGAGAAACTCCGTTTTTTTCTTTTTGGAAATTTATTTAAATAGTAGAATCCAGTTTTCTTCCCTTTTTGAAAATTTATTTAACGATTAAAATCCGATTTCATTTTCTTTGGAAAATTTATTTAAAGAATAAAATCCAGTTTTCTTTTCTATTCTGTTGAAAATTTATTTAAAGAGTAAAATCAAGTTTTCTGTTCCCTTTGATAATTTATTTAATAAATAGCATTCAGTTTTCTTTGACTTTTGAACATGTACTTAAAGAATAATATCCAGTTTTCTTTTCTTTTTACAAAGCCCCTGGGCCCTCAGGGTCCCTTGCCCCCTCTGAATGCGCCACTGGTTTAAGATCCTCAAAAGATGAACATTCAGCGTGAACGTTTTCTTATTTTAATAATTGAAGGTAGTAAATAATACGTCTATATTTTTATGAACTTATATTGTGGTATTTATTTTCCAAAAAATATTGAACAGTTCCATGAGGGGAATGATTGTGAAGGTACAAAAATGAACGACACACAAGAGCTTCCTTTTTCAGCGGTTTTTATTAAAATTATAATACTATCTCTTTGAGTTACAACTTGCATTTACTTACATTTACAGCTTGCCACTGCAGACTATCACTGCTTCAACGTTTTAAAAAATAGCGTTGTACATGTTCGTGGTGAGCGGATCGATTATCAAAAGGACGCGGCGCTTGATGGGTATACTTCATTGGTGGGCGGTTTCCCGTGTAAAAATATGTACACATGACGATCGATGTGGCTGCAATTACTCAGATAGTCGCGTATTATCGCGTCCGTGAATCTTGCCGGGAGCTCCGCGCGCGCTGCCATCGTTTGATCAATTTTTAACACCCTTCTGGCGTGTTTTCGACCAACACTTTGCAACACAGTTCCCTCGTACGGAAACTTATTTGGAGTCTCTAAGAATATCGCGTGTTTATAAATTTCATAACATCGCAGCTACCCGAGAATCCTTTATGTGTATAATACAAACGACTTATCTACGCGTCATGGGAGGACGATCGACTCGTATGAAAGATTACGTGACATTACTGGGTGATCGTGGAATTTCAATAGGAACAGGAATGTTCAGCGATTCGTTGACTCGAAAGCTGCGGACGTAACTTAATCGATTGGGTTCCTGGGCCCAGTCTTCTTCAACAACGAAGATGAAGAGGTAATTGTTCAGGCAACGCCGAGAATCATTCAGGACAGTTCGTCCTTTGTAGTGGAAGAACATTTTCGTGTGCGTTAAGATTGCCGTTTAGAAGCACAGTGCAGCATGGATGCCGCCATAAGTAACAGATAGCTTTCTTTTCCTAATAGTTTGACCACTTTTAAGTATTTCGCGAATCCTTTTTCCTTAAGCCTGCCTTCTATGCGAGGTATTTATATAGAACGATCTAAAAACTAAGTATTATTCTCATAAAGATACTCGAGTCTTTGTAGAAAACACTGTAAGTGCTAAAATTGAAAAAAAAATTATTGGAAAATGTTCCAAGTACCAAAATAGCAATACTATAGTATAGAATTTAATGTTTGACCTACAGTGTTTTCTACAAGGACTCTTCAATTTATAATCTACGTTAGCTAAACATTATTCTCTAAATTCTTGACCATTTCTTCCTAAGTCACCGTGTATATTACTGCACCGCCCAATTCTTTATCTTCCCTTTGCCCCATTTTCAGAAGCTCTTCGTCCTCCCCTTATCTCACTTCCTCTTCCTCTTTTCCCATCAGAAACGCGATAGGGAAAACGCCTTTTCCACGGAACCCATCGCAACGGTCAGTAACTTATGGCAGCGCTCGTCCACGCGGCACCGTGATTGCACGCTGAAAACGAGGTGGTCAAACATCTCACGGACGTTCAGAAAATTCGCACAAGCGAAACGCCACAGCGTAAAGAAGCGCCAAAGCCACGATGCACCTACGAAGCTCATTCTCTCCTCAGGTTTCCGAAGGTACATCCTGGAACTCCCTCGCATCTCTCAAATGCTGAGCTGTCTCTCATCGAATACCGATGCACTACGTGTGGTGAGCGGCGGCATGCTCCTGCTGCATATGGCGCAGCGCTTTTTTGCTGTTTTCAACGAATTCCTGGAACAATAGCGGAGAGAGTTCAATTAAAAGAAGCTTTCTATAGAAGAGTAGGATCGATAGGTGGGATTATAGGTGGATTAATTACCATTAATCCGCGGCTCATATAATATGGTCTACCGATACCGTCGTTCTTCTCGCAGTCCTCGCAGAAGCAGATGAATATAGTATCAATGACCATCTGTAACGCATGGAACATGGTCGTTCAATAATTCCCAGTAATAAGCGGGGAGATTAAGCAACATCTTTTCATTTAACTTCACCCGTACCTCGTAGATAGAGATGAAACAGTGGGCCACTAAGAAGGCGAAGCATCCCGCCAGCGCGACCGGCACCCACGGATGATGAAGTCCTTCTTTCTTCTAAACACACGGTGACGTTAGAAGATCCACCTTGACGGGGAATTAGTTGACGACGATCGTTCACATACCTGCACCAAATAGACGCCTGCGACCACCGTCAAGGTAACAACCATCACCTTCCCCAAAAACAGGACGAAGTCACCGACGCTGTTTATGGCGGCGACTCTCAGAATGTTACTCGACAGGGCCTGGAACGCTTTCTTTCCACCGGTGCAGAAGTTGCAGCCGTATATTGCTGGAACGGTCATTTAATATTCAGTAGAATCGCGATAGGGATAGAGGCAGGGAGGGGCTTCGTACCTGTTTCTATGTAAGCGTTCCTCGTGAGGAATTTCAAGGCACACTCGAAACACCAAAGGCAGCATTGGCAGCACCACAGTACCCCCTTTACCAGGCCGTTATCGTATTGCTTCAGGCGATTTTGGACGAAGGAAATCATCGCTCTTATGATCCGGACTACGCCGATAACCAGCGCGCCGAATGCAACCGTGCCTAAGTGGTACGCCACCAGATAACCGAAGCCGCGTGTCACCGCCAGGGACAGTCGCTTCTTGTTTCTGTTCGGAAAGAGTTTGCTTAATGGGCCTCGGGATTCCTCTGGGCTTTAATCGCTAGCTGTACTTTGAGCGCAGCGGGGCGCTCCGATGCTTTGGAAAGAACGTAAGTAAAAGTAAGCGTGTCGCGGTGTAACGGAGATATCACTCTATCCTTTGGACCATTTATCTATAGATCCTACTATGTTGAAATGTCACGATATCGGAAAAAGCGTTTAAAATTGTAGCACGGCTAAAAATGGTAGACCTGTTCCGTCTTTTCGAATACACATTTAGCAGATATATTTTATTTAAGAATACCTTATCTCGTTAGTCCCCTGCGAGGCGTACATAATTGTCGAGCGGTGTACGAAAACCGTGCCTTTACGTGACCAACGCGACACGCGTTAAAGAATGAACGCCAGGAAAGGCGTGTTACCCGCGGTATCTCTCTTTTCAATCTCGATGTGCTAATGCTGTCGTATCGTTAAATACAATTACGTTAATTGCGCCGCGGAATGAAAATACGGAGCGTGCCCAGGTATCCCCGTGGGGAGGAGCGGGGTGGGGGGGGGGGGGGCATGGAAATGTCCCTCGCAGGGGCACTTCACCTACGGGCTACGATATCGATCAAAAATGTCACCTGGTGAAGAACCACCGTGCCACGGCGCAGGCGACGACGATGTGCTGACAGCCGAGAAGGAACTCGCAGGTGACGAAGAAGAAAAAGAGATTGTACCACCTGGTTGCCTGCGACAAATAATACGGTGCTCTCTTCATGTCTACTCGGGGCTTTCGGCTGCCGACCAATCCATTAACTTACGATCAGGAGAGTGTCCTTTCTGAAGTGGATGTGGCCTTTCCTATTCATGTAGATGTTCCCGGCGCTCTCTATCCAGAGCATGCAGTAAACCCAGGCGCACACGGTGAAGCCGATGAGCAAGTAGGTCTGAAACGTCATTTCATCTTTTTCGGATAGACTGCAAACCCGGCAGCGCGCGTACCATTTGCGTCGTCAAATATTTACGTATATGGGCTGAAGAAGCAGAGCCGGCATCGCGTAAACGGCTTTCCCTGCCTCGCGGAACAGCTGCATCACCAGGGCGATCCTTTTTCTCATTACGACGACGATTAGAAGCGTGACGACCTACATTACATTTAGATTACCTCGATCACTCGCGCCGCGCTTATGCTACCGAAATTATACCGAATGTTGGACACGCGTTGTCCTTCTGATATTTGATTTACAGGACCACCCTTATCCGAAACATTGTCGGGCTATCAGAGGGAAGTATTTTCTCGTGGAACATCGTTCCTCTCATTTATGGTATCTACGCAATTTTACTATTTTACGTTTACTTAACCAGGGTCGGATTTGGAGATTTGGCGCCCCTAAACTAACAGTCTGTCGCCCTTTCTACGAAATATCATAAAATATTTTAATTTAAAAGAGTTGAGACAATTTTAAAACTAATTAAGTGTTTAAGCCTTGCCTTTTTCAATTTATTTCGCCAAAAATTGCCCCTCTACTTAGCCTATATACGAATCCACCCCTGTATTTAATTTACGAATTTATGAGAGACGAGTAACGTCAGGCAAATGAGTTTTGTTCGCTACCGACAGATATTGTTATCTGGACAGATGTGGATCGATTGTTCGAATGGTTCGAATAATAAGTGGTTCCTGTGTTTTGTTTTTAATTTCTTACAGTGACGGTAGACATTATTATCGCGTAAATCATGTAAGCCTCCTCACTGGAATCATCCTCTGGTATTTCGTGCGCCTCAACCCCTTTCTTCTCGTTATGCCACGCGAGCCTGAAGCAAGATAATGTTCCCCATTCAAGACATTTCGCAATGCGGCTTCAAAGATAGAAAAGCGCCTAGCAACATCGTTCGTCACGCGTTCTATCGTGCTTAGACAAATCGTGCGGTGGAACTCAATGAAATCTTGGCACAAAGGGGTGGCGCTTACCAGAGGTACGCGGAGCCACCGATACAGGAGAGAATCACACCGATTAAGACAATGTAAACGACCCACTGCACCATATAGCGGAAGGCAATTAAGATGCCGAGCGAGATAGCTGAAAGTCATTTATGAAAAATGAGTGGAATTTCGAGATAACCGATAACGGTGAAACTGCATACCTAGAGCTATGAGCAGCAGGTAGACCAGCTCCCTCCATGCGACGGTCATGTCCCTTGAAACTTCCTGAAATGTTTAGATACACTTTTGTTTGACAGATATTAGCTAGTGATATTGGCCCTCGAGTGACGGGGCGGAATAGAGTAATTGTATTTGTTATTCAATCTGTAAATCCGTGGCTGTTTCGCTGTCAATGATTCTTGTTACAGTGGCACATAATTATCATGTTTGCATGGAATGACGTTACATTGCATCGCTAAAGGTAATTCAATAAATTGATATGTACATCCGTTCTGCTTTTGTTTTTATTCGACGCCATATCCCTGTACTCTACGATTCAAGTCACATTTTATATTTTATAGATTAATATGTGTCCTGTCACATGCCACAGAATTGACAAGCTCCAAAACAAAGGCTTTTACTGAAACCACACTGATTCTACATCTCTCTCTTACAATTCATAAGCTACTACACGTCTCCCATACAACTCCTACACTATAACACCTCTGCCACACCTCTCCCAAACCCTTCTCACATTGCTCTAACGCCGAAAAAGTCCTCCCACCACGCGATCCACAAAATTGGGATTTCTAACCAGCCCACAAGCCAAAATAAACTTGCTTTTTCTCACAAAAAACTCTGGGCGAAATTTAGATTTTCGTGGGAAATAGGAAGCCCATGTTGGCTTGAGGGCTAGTTAGAATTCCCAATTTTGTGGGAAAATCACATTTTGTGGGTCAAAATTGAAAAAGTCCTCCCACCGCACGACCCACAAATTCTAATGTTCCCACAAAATTGGGAATTCTAACTGGCCCACAAGTCAAAATGAACTTTCCTTTACCCACAAAAAGGATTTTTCTCACAAACAACTTTTTTTGGCCGGAATTTGGATTTTTGTGGGGAAAAAGCAAATTTATTTTGGTTTGTGGGCTAGTTAGAATTCCCAATGTTGTGGGCAAAATTCTCGCGCAGGTGCGACAACTCAAAAGCGGCCTGTTCCGATTTCCAATGCGCAACTCTTGCACCTGCAAGAGAGGCAGATTTTCGCGCTGCACCCCGCAGATTTCTGCGTGCACCGCGGGGTCGTTCTTCAAAGAAATAATTTTTTTAATCGAAGGCCTTCATTCTTGAGATCCCCCGGGGCCTGAGCCGAGCGACATTGTATCGGTCACCCGTCTAAACTGCCGCCTGAAGTTGCTCGGCGATGTATATCCCCGATTATGCAGAAACAGAATTTCTTTATTTTTCATCGTATCAATATGAAAGTGATTCTGTCGATTAAATTGACACAAAATAATTTAAATCGGACTACTTTGAACGAAACGGGCTTGCAATTCTGCAAATAAATTTTATGTATAATATTGTTAATAATTATAGGTCAAATTATACCAGGTTTGGTATCTTTCCATCTTTCCTTCCTACACTCCCGAACCTCTCTATCTTTCATTATTGCTAATGCTACGTTCAGCGAAGCTCAGACACTAGACGCAGCTCTCGCGCTGTATTCCTTCAAGACTTCTCGATAGAAAGAGAGAACTCTGTGACAACAGCGCGACAGAGACAGAGAGAACAGAAGATGTAAGAGCTATGCGTCAAAAGTTCGTCTACATAGAGTACCTGGAGATTTCACCTATGTACAAGTTCTTTTTATCGACCTCAATAGTTTAATTAGGGTCTGTCTGTTTACAAGATATATTTCGATCGATTCGGACCGTAAAAAAATGAGACGGCAGCCTTAAATATAATTTACCTGTAATACGAGGAATTACAACTCTTTGCCTAAATACAAACTCTTTAATCAGGCAGATCAACTCCTCTATTACAATACCACGGATTACATTACAACAAACCATAAATGCTATCTGTTCTCTGCTGCCAAATCTGTATTACCCATTATTAAAAGCTCACCTGCAATAATCAATCAAATACAATACTGCGAAACACCGAGGATCATTCGGATCCCCACCACTTGAGGGCAACTACCCTTCACCATCGGCACTATTATTTAGCAATTGATCATCGTACCGGCAACGTCCAAGGGAAAACCTCGGGATCTATCGCGGCCGCAATAAACCACTTACCTTCTACTCCAGTCTCGCTCACTTAATTAAGCTACCAACCTTATAAAAGTTATCCAAGCCCAGCTTCCTGATCACTGAATTCGCCGTGTCGGTCGCGTGCTTCGACACGCACCGGTTCAAGAATATCACGCTGCGGAACAACGGTCAGACAAATAAATGTAATGAATAGTTTACGTTACTGGCCACCTACGAATGACCAAAAGAAATGGCCTCGCTCGTTTAGCGAAGACCTGTACATTATGCGATACTAACTCATCGGTGCAGTTGGCGACGCACTTGCGTGACCTCACCCCGTTCGAACCCACGGTCACCAGCAGATACCTGGGGGAAATGAATTATTAATGAGCGCGGTGTTAATGAACCCGCGGCCGGCTGTGAAAACTGTCGATCGAAATTGGGAAAATCCGGCGGAAAAGCGCGGAGAGAATTTACACGCTGCATTAACGGCAATTACGTGCATTATTTCTCCCGGCCGGCGGTAAGTTGCCCGTGGAGATTCTCCTGGAAAAGGGTCAGCGTCGGCGGCGATTGCCCTTTAACCGGATAGTACGGAGCGCGATTCCCAAACTGCGTTTCGGTATCGCCGCAAAATGGTTAACGAAATATTAATCATCTGCGGCTTTCATTGCCGCGTACTTAGTTCGTTCATTATTGCGGCGCCTCGTAAAACATTCAGTTCGATATTATTATCGTATGAAATCCGATATTAATTTGCTGGCGAATGGTTAATCCTCCGGGGTTTCATTGTTTATGGAAACCGGGAATCCGTGCAGCTTTATTTCCGACGAACTTTCCGTAGGCAAACAATTGGCGACGTTTCGCGCGGTCTCAGACATTCAGGAGCCGCGACACATAATTTCGGGGAAGTTACTTTGTTACTATAAAACGTGCGGGAATTGTAATGGAACGTTGATGGGAAAGAACATCGCGCAAACGAAGCCAGTGTTACTAAATAAATAGTAAGAAGTTTATACATCCCGCTTTATTAAAAAAATTGCAAACTGAAGTCTGTTAGGAGTACACTTTTAATCTGATTGCCAGGAGTATATATTCAGGTAAATTCTGGCCTTCCACCGACAAGGGATTAGCACGCTAACAAATCCATTTAGCGAATAATTTTACCGAGTTGCAAAAGTCGGATGAACACGTTTCAGGGTATATATAGGGCGAGGGGAAAAAAGAACAGAAACAAGATACTGAAAAGTCTATCGAAACACGGTTAACGTTATAGTTGCCACTGCCGCGTTATTCTATCAGCTTAAATTCTGCAACCAATTTCCAGCGGAAAATTGATAGTGCAAATTGTTGGACAAATGGACACGGCCGTTATGGGTATCGAGTGGCGGGTCATTTATCGTTCGCGCGAGAAAGAAAGACGTTGCAAACTAACTTTTAACGTTGCTGCGAAAACCCCACCCTTAAAATTATATCTCCAGCTTCGACCGGCAAAGGATTAGCTCGCTAACAAATTTATTCAGCGAATATTTTTGCCGCGCACTGGGATTCTCGCGAAAGTTGAGCGCCAACTTTTTACCAGCGCGTTTCGAAAGGCGAAGAAAAAAGAGAGACTTGGCTGAAAATTCTAGCGAGACGCGTTTAAGGTCACTGAAAACGCCGCGTTATTTTATTCACGGGAATTTACGGGAGTTTCCATTTAAACAAATGCCATCTGCTTTATTAATATTGAAAGGTAAACGAATCCTATCCTTATAAATATACCGCAATGTTGCGAAAACGATGTTATTAAAAGCTACATCTTCGGCTGCATTCCGGTCTTTGACCGCAGGATAAATTCATTTAGCCAATATTGGGTCGAGTGACAGCTCCGTTCGGTCTTTGAAGACACATGTACATTTCCGTGAGCAAACAGAGTTATGAATACATACCTCGTAACTGCTCGATACGAGGTATCGTTCGTTTTTATTTCATTCCGGTGGAATTACGTTCTGTTTAGTTTGCATACATGTTATGCGTAACATGATTAACTTCTTCAACAGTCAGGCAGTCAGTGACGCACTCAGGATTCAATCTTGGAGGGAGCCCAGTTGCACCGGTAAAAATATTTATAATGCTAATTCAGTAAAATTCATTGGGTGATTAGAAAAATTTATTTAAAGAATAAAGTCCAATTTCCTTTTCGTTTTACAAAGCTCAGAGGCGGGTTTGTTGTAGCCCAGGACGCCAAATTTTGGGCGCAAGAAATTGAAAAAGGTAGCAAAATGTTTTTATCTTGGAGTGATTTAAACACAGAGGCTTAAGAGAACTTGAAATACAATTCGCTTATTTTTCATGTAGCATATTGATATAATTTTGAAATTGTCTCAACTCTTTGAACTAAAAATATTTGATATTTCACGAAAGGGTGGGGCAGACGCTTGTTAGCCTAGTGGCGTCAAATCTCCAAATCCGCCCTTGACCAAGCTACTTCTTTGTGGGGGAGGGGGGAGGGCGGAGGGTGCGCCACTGCAGGTAATGAATACAGAAAAGTATCGCCCGAAATCGAATCAACTAACCGCGTCACAAATAAAATCGTTACTATCATTAAAAACGCGGAAGGTAACTTTAAAAAATTATTCCATACTCATCGAACTTTATTCCATTACATTTTCATGCATTCTAAATTTCTGAAAATTCACACGGTGAAAAGTCACGATAGAACGCGAACAACATAATATGTTATAAATTGATCTGTGCACATTTTCGAACAATAGAAGCGAATGCTCCGTCGCGAAAATCCGAACGAACTTGTTACTCGGCCCTCTAAGAACTGCTTCCCTGCCAATTGAATACCTTTCGGTAAGTTTTTGCATACTGCGCGACGCTCGGGGAGCTCGGCCGCGCGGGCTTCGCGGGGGCGAATTGAGGGAGTGGCGTCGGGTTTATGCTTACCGATTTTCCGTCATGTCTGCGCCCTTGCACCGAAATTCAGGATTAGTTTCCTTCGGTGTGACGCGGCCGCAAACGTTTGCACAGTCATCGTAGCCATTTATAACGCGGTAGATGTCCCCTTTCTTCACCGTGTTGCTTATGAGGTAGCCCTGCGCGGAATGGAGAACGGGATATATATTTTCTCGCCGCAGAGGGGCGAGGGTATACCGTGACATTGTAAGGGGACAATGAGGAAGAAGAAGTGGAGACGTACGAAGCCAGCGGCGAGGGCGACCATAACGATCAAAGCCAGGATGTCGGTGCAGGATCGATCGGTGACGAATATCTGCTCCGAGTGTTTCGGCGGCATGCCCTCATTTTCCGGCGTCTGAAACGGAGAGAGTTTGGAAAATCGTGCTGCGGGAACGTAACCTACGAATTACACGCGCTTACGCGTGTCGCGGTTCGCTTTTTCCGCGAGATTCGTGAGTGATATCTGACGGCGAGCGGCAGAATTAAACCGGCCACCCTTTGACGACCTCCACCCCTTAATACTCGGATAATTTCTCACTTTTCCCAGTCAAACGCAATCGAATTAATTTCCTTTTTCCCCAGGCCGCCGTCTCTCGTTTTTTCGAACGCGAAATTAGAGGCTGCCGGTGGCTCTTTTGCGCCTGTGCGGTCGTTCGCGCGAGTACATAGGGTGCCGAAGGGTCTGAGATCTGCTGGATTGCGAATATGAAAATGACCAAAGAATAACAATAATTTCGAGCGGAAGAGTATTTGTATTTAAAGAGCAATTCGATTCGTTATAAATTACCCTCAAATTGTTATTATTTCTTGACCAGTAAATAAGGTGACTGTAATTGTACTCTTGGATGCAAAAACGGCCTCAGAACACTCAGGCCCTGCTTGCATCCCACAGTGCAATTGACATAGAAATGACTTTACAGTAGAATTTCTTAGAGAAAATTTACACTTTTTGAAATGCTACAACTAAATGGTATGATAATAAATAAAAATCTTCGCAGATAAATTAAAGTAGGGGAGACCGGGGCTGGTTGTCGCGAGGGGTAGGTTGACTAATTGTTAATAACTTTGCATCAACGTATGCTTTACTGCGAAAACATTCACTGTAGAAAGAAGTCACATCTCCTATGCCATGCATTAATGCCCAACCCTTCGATCGCACGTTTTTTAACAGTTATCAGCGTTTGTCGAAAAATTAACTACCCAAGTAAATATTTTTTCTTAAAGATTTTATTTTTTCACGCTCTACATAGTTATAATAGAATAAATGTTAAGGAACTATTATAAAGTCTGTTTATATTAGACGATCTATTGACAGAGTATTTTTGTTTATACATAAATTATTGAAGGTTATATAGATTATTGAAGTCAAAATGATCGATCGGGGCTGGTTGACTAATAAGGTTTAAATTGTTATTTTGTTATCCATAAAGCGATTTTTATTTTTTGTTTAAAGCAGCGCTGCGCAAGGAGCTGTTTTCGGTGCCTACCGGCGAGCAACCCACCTATCCCGTTGCTAAGGTTAGAATCGGTGAGGAGAATTGCAGTAGTTTATGTGCGTGCTCGTAGCATAAGTATATATGGCTAGGTTCAAGTCATACCAAATGCACATACACTACTGCAGTTCTCTTCACCGATTCTAAACTTAGCAATCGGACATGTGGGTTGCTCGCCGCTAGCCGCTGAAAACAGCTCCTTGTGCAGCGCTGGTTTAAAGGGTCTAGCATAGGAAAAACGGCCCCAGTACCAATTTTAGTATTTATATATACCAAATAATGCTCTTTGCCTAAAAAACACTGAGAGAAATTACAGATAGGGGATAACAACCCTAAACTTTACACTATGTTAAAAATACATTATAATTAATGTTTAAGTCGAAAAAATGTTCAGCTTATTATTAAAATATGAAAGAAAGAAATTAATACTTTATAATGAAACAACTCTTCTGACATTGTGTTATTTTATTACCACTGAGATAAGTTACTAATAACATTGTCTTAACTGATTGTACCTATATATAGTCAACCTACCCCATATTGTAAATCAACCAACCACGATCATGGGGCTGATTGACCAGCATGGAAGGTATTAGAAAAACATTAAAATACCTAAATTATGGTCACATTGAGTCAACATTAACAATTTAATCAAACAGCCAAATGTATGCCCTATCAAATATACTAGCCGGTTTATAACTAAAAAACTGACCTACCAGCCCCGGTCTGCCCTACACTCAATAAAGATAAAATATTTATGACTTTTTGAGCGAGCAGCATCGAAAAACCCAGATCACTATCGAAAATCCCCCCGCATGCCCTAAAAAAGGGACAAATCCGGGAAAACCCGGACGGATGGTAGCCCTACGCACAAAGAAATACCTATATACGTCGATGTGATCCTGCGTTCTATCTTCCGTTACATCATACCTTTACTGTTGTCACCTTGCGCAGTACTTGTACCTTTTTAATAAACGGATTAATAAATCTAGGAACGTTTCATGGGAAATCAATTCGATCCTTCCGACGCGACTAACGACGAGAACTGTTTTCAAATTTCCCGTTCGTAACGGTTCACTTGACACTTCTACTTTCGATTAGTTTACGCCCATGCAGCGCAATGAATGTCCCCATTCATTACAAATGTAATTTCGACCCCCTCAGGAAAAAGCTCCGCGCCGCCGACTTAACGCGCCCCCCGCGCACACGAGCCACCGTGTACCGTTTTTATTCGACGATCGGTAAAAAAAATAAAACGAGAACCGAACCCGCCGTTTGTGGCCGGCATTCCAGGAAATTTTGCAGCCGGTGAAATCGCGCGGGGCTAATGCTTTTAGCGAATCTGCGCCGTTTCACCGGCACAAGGGAACTTGTAACCCTGTTACAAGTCAGCCACCGTGTGCAGCCGCCACCCTAAATTAATTAGATTCTTTGACGGTGACCTTGCATTAGCGTCTGGAACGTAATTAAATTCCTCTCTGCCTTATTAAAAGCACGCCACTGTGCCGTATTGATAACATCGTCGCGAATCGTTCCTGTTTTACGGCCCGCAAGGTGTTAATAAAAATATTGTACAGCCCCTTCCGGGTCGATTGCGCGCATCGAATGGAAAAAGTTGCTTCTTACACGTTCTACCTTTACAAATCTGTACCTCAACCTGTGCGTTGCTAAGCCACCTGTGTACATAAACTGTTTTCACGCTCTTCAAACGCACATTCATATTTCATTCTTCATTCCCACACAACATATGGAATTCTTTTGTACACTCAGAGCAGAAAATACAAGTGAGCAGCCATCGCCATACTATTTCACGAACCCTCCATGGTCACATTTTCTTATAATCACAAATTGGTCACATGGGGTTCGCTGCACCCCAACGTCATTTTTGATTTACCATTTCCGTATTTTTGAATGTTTTAACTTTTCACTGATAATTGTACATTTGTAATTCTCTAATAGTCTCTTTCTAGAAATGTAAATAATTTTGATACGAAAAATTTGTAGTTTAAGAAGAGCGATTTTCCACGATTGTAGAAAAAAGCGATATTTTTATTTTCTTTCGCGATAAATCCCCTTTGGAAGTCATACAGTGACCACGGAGAGTTAACTCTACTATCCCCTCTACTATCTCGTTCTTCTACAGCACCGTGGTATTTTAAAAAAAACTGCAAATTTAGGACCAGACGTCCTCAGTGGTTGAAAGAAAGTAGGGGAGGAGCTAGCATAAGTTAGAAGTGAAGGATGGTATTTGGCATGATTCACAAGCTGACTTTGAGTGGCCAATATTGTCTGCCTGGAATATACATAGTCACGTGGCCCGAAGATCGGCTTATACGGGTGGATAGGGGTGGAGCTGGTTCAGAGGATAAACGAGGGGTTAGTGGAGTCTGCGACGCTCGTTGCGCGGTAATGAACTTGAGTATTAATTGGACGTTTTAGTTGGGTCGGGGACAATTGAGGATAGCTCTTTAAGAGAACGGAATGAATGTCATACGTTATTGTTAGGTTTCTGTTCCGCGTGCTGCGGCACTTGCTTTGAACAATTTCGTTGGTCCTCGAAAGTTAAAAAAGCAAGTCCGAGTAGGTACGAGCTGAGCTTGAAATATTTCGCTGCCCCCATGCATGGTTCGGTACGCGCTAATTGATAGATCGATAATCAAGAGCCGTTAGAAATATATTGGCGATCTTGTTTAACGTTGCCAATAAAGGATTCACGTGTTACCAATCGCGGGACACATATCTGTAATCTACGATTTCGCCGATATCGGTAGGACTTTTAAAAGATAAAAACAGATACGTTCATTCGCAGAAGCATACACTGGCCTTCTTTAAACATGGACAAGGCTCCCATTAAATTGCCCCTTCGCGGCGCCATTTTCGACTTGTTTTTCTTACGAAAACTTGGAAACTTTATAATAGAGCCCGGTCTAAAGAATTTTAATCTAGAAACTTGCGCGTTGTACTTCAGTAGCTACGAAGTTAATGTATACATTTTTATCTGTACTTTCAAATTGGAGAACTTTGAGAATTTCACCGTCCTTCCAGAGACGACAGTATGTTGTACCTACGCTCTCCCGAATGGAAAAAAAGGAGGAAGCCTTTTAATATAAACTAGAACGCCGCGGCCCCATGATTATTATTTGTCTACAGAACTTTAAACCAGGACGTTACCCGTATCTCATTATTTCTAACAATAGATCCCGGCCAAGGATTTTATTCCTCCCCGTTCTTAAACCTTACTCTGCTTTATCTCAAACGGAAAAAGTCAGGTTTAACGCTCAGCGGTTCCATAAAAACTTTCAAACGCAGAACTACAAGCGCAGGATCCGCGCATGTACAAGCTGGCCCGCAACAAACAAATTCAACTATCTAGAGAATCGATTATAGTTCGTTGGGCTACACAAGTTGCATAACCTGACGTGCCATTTTTTGGAGCAGCCACAAATTAACTCTGAGAGAAAATAAATACCTTAACTATGGAGAGCAACTACGAAAATACCAGTTCATACGAATCCCCAAAAATAATCACTTGCTCGATAATCCCACGACAATCGTGCATACACAGTGGCGCTAAAACGTTTCGGTCCCGCGAGGCGTCTGATAGTACGAAACAATTTTTTCTCATTCCCTGCTTATCGATCCGTCAGAAGGGTGGCCTCGAATTTACGGCGGACGGCGTATCTATGGGGTAAAAAATGAGATATCGGAGGGGGGTGGTGGCGGCGCACGGTTCAAAGGACGCCATCCGGCTGTGCAGCCACGGGGAACCAGTTTACCGTGACAAGAGGCAAACCTTCAAGTTTTATATTAAAATACTTGGCCGGGGATTTCCGTGCTGTGGCGGAATCATAAAAAATAATTCTTACCCTGGGCTCCACCTTGGACGAGGGCTCGTCCGAGCAGCCGCAGCAGCCCATGCCCGACGAAGGGGAAGGTAATCCTTGGAAACAGCCGGCAAACTTTTCCTTCTGATCCTGTCCCGCCTCCTGAGGCCCCGCTGTCACGGATGCACCGGCTTCCGGGAATAAATTAAAACGGAAGTTCTTTAGAGTCGGCCAGAAAATACACCAGCACGCGCGCCGGCGAGCGACAACGACGCGGACGTTTCTGCGTGTCGTTCGAACGCGACGATATTGTGTTATATCCGCGGGATTCGACTCGATGCACTCGACAGGGGAGACCGCGGCCACGGAGATGTTATCGAGGCAGACGTTGCGAGGGAACACGCGTGTTCTTAAAGTAGATACGAGCGAGATAAGTTGACGATAAAAGGCTCGCGGAATTAAGTGTCTAGATAGACAACACCGGAAACGGAGGAGCTTCGTTTACACTTGTCGTGTGCATTCGGATTTAAGAAAAATATCGTCGTTTTTATGATTATTTTTTTCTTATGAAGAAACGTCATATTTAACCGTCAAGATTTACGCGTTGTTGTGTATGAATTGGGCTAAATTATGCAGAAGGCTACCAACCCCGAAATGATAAAGAATTAGTTAAATACAGTGTACGGATCCTATGATTGTGTGATCTTTATTTTGCAAAACAATACCAAACCATAGAACAAATCTTATGTTATACAAGTATTAGTATGATAGATTCATTTTAGGCTTAATATTGATAATTTTGGGTCCAAAACGGTTCAGTTCTCTAAATGGCTCTGGGATGCAAGCCACTGATGCGTTTGCCACTGTAAATAATGTTTACAGTAACTATGGAAACGTTTGTGGTGAATGCATGTTGGACATTTTTCGATAACCAGACACGTTGCTCTTGTTTTCTTTAAACAGTTGAGAGTAAAATTATTTTTTTACATTTCATTTGGTAGATGCGTGTAAATTAATTGTTATATTAAAAGAATAATGCTTGTAAAGTTTGATTTATGAAAACAATCGCTTTTTTAATCCGTACACGCCCAGTTTGACGTATACGTCACATCGAGAAAATTATATTTCGACTGGCTTTTTTGGGAAAACAACGATGAAATGCATGTATTGGGACCATATTTCTGTTAATTAATCGCCAGAAAACATTTTCTTCCGCCGAAAAAAGTGTTTGGGCGTTAAAGGGTTAAAAAACAAAAACTATCTACAAAAAAATTAAAGTAATATTAATTATACTATTCACTATTAAAGAACCCATTAAAAAACACTGTAAAACAAAAATAAAGATAAAATAAAAATAAAGCTACTCTTCTTTAACAATTCAAATCTTCAAACTAAATTGACTCTATTTCAGATCGCTGATGGTTGGTAGCTTTGTGCATAATTTGGCCTAATTAGGCTCTATTCTCTGCTAAAAGAAATTTGATATCTTAAGAAATGGGGCCATAGCAGCCCCTTCTCCCAAGGCCTGTTCATAGCTACCTATAACGGCACCAAAAACATCTCAGAGACCAGTGGACTTGAATAAAATTTTGCACGAATATTCTTCAAACTATAATTTAGTACTTGTCGAGACGATTTTCCTATTAGAATCTTGTTTTATTTTTTATTAACAGAAGAAGATGAAAACTTAGGTCGAAAATCAAATGCTTGACTTTGAGTAGCTGTCATTTTCCGAAAAATAAATCTTTTCAAAATTGACACCCACAAGTACAAGTCTTAAGAATGTTTGTGCAAAATTTTATTCAGATCGGTCGAGTAATCTCTGAGATATTTTTGATACCACGAATGCTATAACTCTGAAGAGGCCTTGGGAGAAGGGACTGCTATGGTAACATTTCTTAAGATATCAAATTTCTTTTTGAAGAGAACACAGCTTAATTTATACATAACAAGGTGCACATCTTGATTTTTAAATATGACTTTTCTTTATACATAAAAAAAATCATAAGAATGACCATATTTTGTGGAATATACCTCTTAATGAGTATGAGTTCTGAAATGATTGATCGTTGCGCAGTATTTTTGGTTGTAATTTAATTGAAACCTGCCGCTAGTTGACAATTCATATTGGTTTCGATTTGCTCCTCTCTGTGAGTAAGGGGTATCGATTGACTCCGTCGATCATAATGGCTGGCTTTCCGTTTGAATAATTCCATTGTATAGGTACCTATGCAGTTTGAAATGACGGCGGAGAGTTCGATAATGCTACACGTTGAACGACCTGATTAGAAAATTGAAAATAGAAAGTGGGCCAGTGAAATATGTCAGCCGGTATACAATATTCAGTAACGGGCTCGAAAATAGTTTGACGAAGATAACGCCATTAATCTGAAATTCAATGCTCCGATTTCACAGATAGATATATATCATTCTTGCGCCTTATCAAATTCTGAATAAATAATTAATTCGATCCCCCCTAATATTTCCACGGAATGGAATTCAGAATATCCGAAGAGACAGCCCTATGTATTTTAATTATGCAACCATTTTATAACCATTTTTTATATCCGTAATAAGAGCCGAGGACGACCCCGAAGCTTTGTCGACGACGGAACCGACGTCGGAGATCGACAGATTCGCTAATTACGATTGAGATCGTTTACTGTCAAGCAGGAAACGCCGACGAGAGCATTTCCCCCGTCAAGCTACAGCCGAGCGTAAAAACAAAAAACAAATGTCTGTTTTTTGCACGCTTTCCGCCTGGCGTCATTAATATTTCCCGAGACATCCTTCTCTCGCTCTATCCTCGCGGGTCACGTCAGTTTCGATCGATTAATCGAATAAGCCTGCACGCCACGGCGGAATGACTGGTATACCTAATGTTCCGCGGGGGTTGTTGCCTTTCTGCTTTTAGCGAAGTCGAATAGCATCGGACAGTTAGAGCGCCGGCTTTTATTTCCGTCGGGCTGAACCGGCCCCGCTGAAGTTCCGTCCACCGATTAATTATTGGAATTGCGGTTATGAAACGGCACGTCGGTAATTGGGCGCCGAGCGTGGTCCAAAAGGTGTGCACTATTCTTTGTCTACTTCTGCGCGGGGAAATATTAATGCCACATTTATTCACAATGGACGCTAAAGTTTAATGGCATTGAGCTTGATCCTTTATGAGGGACATTCGAGTATCCACGCGTAAAACGGGCGCTCCTCGGGCAGAAGAATGGCTATAACTCGCTACCAACGCGGAATTCAACATACATTCACGCGGACCTTCCATTTTCGTGCCCGCGCTGAATTCATGCCCGAAGCGGGTCTCGGTCAGAAGAGCGCCTCTTCCATACGCCACGCATTGAAAAAGCCGTTGAATCTACTAAAAAAAAAAAGATGCATCTCGATGCGGCGGCCACGAGGCTACAGAGACCGGCGCCGGAGAAACCGGAAAGCAGCTGGCATAAAAGGACGAGGCGCAGAAATCAATTAATTACGCGGCTCTGGAAGCTGTTACCTGTTCATTAATAATTTTAAAGAGGAACAAATGGGGGTACGAGGCTTGACCCGATTTTAGTAAATAATCGAGTGGGACTTAAGCATCGACGGGCAGTCTTACTTTCTCGGGTTCCAGTAGCATTTACATTTCGTGCAGCGGGGGATCGATATTTAAAAAAAAAATCGAACGCGGCCAGGCGACAGTGAAGGCCTCGTTAAACTTCGATCGCACGCGAAATACCGGGGGTGGTTCGCGGCTGAAGAACAGATAGAGGGAGAGGGGGAAAAAAAAACGTTTACACGACGAATTTCGCTGGAGTCGCTTTTACTCCCGATAAGCCCGACGCGACCAGCCAGCAGGAACAATACAACTTATCGAGCGACACACATACCCGGTTATTGGTACGCCAGATAAGAGGCGAGCGAAAGAAAGGAAGGATCGCGGGAAAAAAAAGCAAGGCGGAGCGCGGAGGCCCCGGTGAAAACTGCCGCGGTCGTGTCACCTAGAATCGAGCAGCACGATTCTTCCCGTCAGAAATGAACGCGCCTGGCACGCGAGCGACGTGTTGGCGAACACCATCTTGATCGCTAACTGGTCGCGGTATTAACGAACTTCAGGCTTGGTCTCGGGGGGGGGGGGGGGGGGGGGAAACGAATGTTCCAATTATGGGACACTTTGTTCCTTGGACGGGGGTGTAACTTGATTACGCGCCTCGGCATTTAAGAACTTCCGCTCCGCCGTGGGGGAGGAAGTTCCTTTTAAGGGCCGAACAGGTTCCCTCTGGATTTTCAGACTGGGTATCTCTGATGAGAATCTTGGGACAGAAGTCTCGTGCATTTCAACCCTTGCGCCTCGGATAGCTACTAGTGTCGAGGCTCAAGGGTTTCTATTTAGAAGATTTTTGTTTGCTTCTGTTAGGGGATAATGATTTCAATTGGAGTAAATTCGAGGGGTGACTAGAGGAGCCTTCTTTGGGAGGATCGACCCTGGTAGCGGTCTCTTTAAATCGTCCTTTATTCCCGCGATACGTCCGTGGGATAGAGTATTTCCTGATAACGGGGGAAATCAAGGGGACGAATCAATCCGCAACGATGGAAAATGGTAGGTCTGCTTGGTTGAATTCTTCTTGCTTTCTTCGCCTGGACGACTCCAACTGCCACGCTTTCTTGGTCCAACAACGTTCCTCTTCATATCGGTAATTGACTTTTATACGATAATCTATCTAGCAATACTTCCTACTTAGCTGAATGACTTCTTAAGAATTATACAAATTATCTGACTGGCACACTTCCCTCGTGCTATTACACTTTATAATTACACATGAAAGATGTAAAGTGTCTCGGATCAATCTACCTAATATCTCCTATTTCCTCTGAAATCCCCCGAACTCTTCGAGCAGTTGAAAATAGTTGAACCAGTGAAGTTTAAAAAATGGCCCAAATATGAAATGCCTGCCAAAACAGCGAGCGCCTATTGCAAAGCCTTTGTCCGCGCGGCTCATGAAAGAGCGACACATGCAGCTGTCTTTCCCCGACCGGAATATTTCATCCGTCGACAGGGGGGAGTCGTTCGATCGGGCGATCAAATATTCCGCGGGCAAATGACACGGTTCGAGCGGTCGGTAAATTTCGAATTATTTGCAAATTGGCTCGACGACTGTACGCGCGCCGTCCCGTGATTCGCGACGACTATTACCGCCTGCATTATTCCCTATTCTTGATCGTGCCTGGTTAGTCGGGCGATTTCAGGGCGATTAAGCAGGGGAACGTTCACGGGACCGGACGGCCCGCCCATTTTTCCGCAGATTCGCGGTAATTGCGCGTGGGTTTTCTTCGTGTGATTGTTTTGGTGTTGCAAAGGGGATCGTTAATTGGAGTCAGGACCACTTTGCGCTGCGGGCATCTCGAGGGATTGCCGGGTAAAGGCCTTCTCACATGAGGCACTTCTGCGGCTGGCGCACCGGTGCCTCGGTGGCGATCGATTCTCAAAATAGTTGATGAGATAGCGCTGCCAGCGAACCGAGGCCACGCGGTAAGGACAAACTTTTTACATTGCAGGAATGACAGTTGCGTGAGACTAACGAGTCCAGGAATTCGATCGATCTTTCCCCTTGATCATAGTGCAGATCGGTATCGCGGGAACTTACGCGTGCGAATGCTGCCTCGAGGATAAATGTTTTTAATATTCCAGCGCAATACTGACTCGCATAAAACTTTACCCTTTCGCTGTACGCTAAATGCCACGCGTTCCCTTAATTGAATGAAACTAAAATTAAAAGTAATATACACAGCGATGGGCAAAAATGTAAATATGCAGTTATATATCCGAGCTTCATTACCCCCTGTTTTCCAACTAAATGGTAGGAAATCTCATAATATAATGTGTAGTTTAATTGAAGCTACAGCTATTCTTAAAGCTATCTAAAATTCGTTCTCTAACCACCATCTCATGTTTTAAACATACAGTGAAATTATTTGTTACTGAATATTAAAAATAGCAATTAATTTTTACTCTTGCTATTTTCAACGTCACCCATATGACTTTAGTCCTTAATCGCGATTACGTTATTTGTCTATCTACATCTATTTTTTGTATACACTGTTAATTTTAAGTAGTTTTAAGCAGGGACTTAATACCGGTATAACGCTCATACCGGTATTTCGGCAATACAGCTATACCGAAACCGATATCATACCGAAACAGATAAATACCGAAACCGATATTGTACCGAAACAGATAAATACCGAAAACAATAGGTTACCGAAAACCGAAATAAATACCGGTATTTTTTTGGTATTCTTTTCGATAACATGATAGGTTTCAATATTTTCCGGTAATACTTTCATAACCCTTATAGAATTGGAACTATTATATCAAAATACCGGTATAACATTATTTTGATATAATAGTTCCAATTTTATAAGGGTTATGAAAGTATTACCGGAAAATATTGAAACCTATCATGTTACCGAAAAGAATACCGAAAAAATACCGGTATTTATGTATCACGTTTCCACAAAATATTCATGAAAAAACGTCAAGCAGTACTGCGTGGACAAAAATTCATAAATAGTCGAAACAAAAATATTTACTTCCCGCCGATCTATTTAGCTGTTTCATTCTCACTGATAGAACACGCAAGTTTTTGTCACGGCGACACATTAAATGGCAAGCTGTTCATTCATATGCTTCAATATCCTGAATCGCAGCATAATTTATTCCATAACACAACAATTAAAAGGAATTAGTCAACTAACCTCGTTATTCAAATAGCCACAATCTTCCCTACTATATAATTTCTTACTCTACTATTTTTCTCTTTCTTGCTTTCTTATATACATCTATTTGTTTGTCTTTTATCTGCTTGTTACTTTCGTAATGTCTACTGGTGCAATAAAGAATTATTATTATTAGTAAGAGGATAATTTACTCCCTTTTAGTAACTCATCTTTCCCTCCACGAAAAACAGCCTGCGCCACACAATAATTCAAATTACACTGATCCCAAAAACTACTATACCCTGTTAGGAAATAAATAGATTATCAATTGCACGTGTCTGCCAAATTGCACGTACCCACGTCACTATAGCCACCAAAAATTACAAAATCAAGCTTCCAAAGTAGTTTCCGCTTACACGCACACATCTGAGTCACAAGAATCCACTTTCACCGCGAGTTGCAATTACACAATCGCAGCGTCCAGATATCCCTCTTATCGTGCAGCCATATTCCACTCAGCATTGACACTCGAACGTCCCGACAGTGTCAACAATAAGTCGAAATTAATAATCGAGGCTACCGAGCATTCGTTATCACGGCGGTGTCGCAACGTCCAAGGCGCCGAGGCAACGCGAAGTAGATTAGCATCGTTGTGACCAGCCACTGGCGGTATCGGTAACAGAGCACTGATTAGACACCCTGGCCGTCATTTATTCCCGGTATTATTAGTCACCGGCGACGAGGATTCGACTCGTATAAATCGTCGTCGTCGGCCAGGGGAAACGGGGGAGGAAGGGGGAACTCTTTCCAACAAAAAAGAGCATGGATGAGGAGCGACTGTCGCTGGTTGGCCCTGCTTCCGGCGTCGGGGAAAAACTTTGCTTTTCACGGTTCCACGCTGGGGGCGGTGGTAGCCGAGAATTTTGCTGCGACCACGGGACGCTTCGCCAAATTATTAAGTGGGAATTGAAACGATAAAAATCGCGATTCCGTAACTGGAGTTAATTGGGACGGTTACCGCTCGATTCCGCTGACGGAAACTGTGTCCACCCGATAAGCCGAACTCCGCCTCGATTGCTTTCGCGTGTTCGAGACTCTCCGAGATCCAGATACTTGATTGCTGGCTTCGGGCTAATGACTGATTGGAAAAATCGCCGCGGTATCTCCGTCTTTTCCTAGTCCACGACCGGGGATTTATTTCGGACCGATTGTATCGCGATTAGCGTGTGACGAATCTTCGGCAGCTTATTATCGTTTCTTATCCCTGTCACCTTCGTTCTTAATTCATGTCAGATTTCTGGAAATTTGTAGACAGGTCCGGAATGATTGGCAACGCGAGTACGTATCTACTAAATTAAGGCCAGACTTGCGTAGATTTGATTGATCGAAACGTGCCAATCTCGCACGGAGGTTTCAATCAGCCCAAATACTATTAATTCCGTTTAATACCATTAGTAGCCACGATATTTGCGAGGAGACACTTCCCCGATGGCGTGCAATGACAGTATTAAGTAATCCGATGACCGAATGAATCGGGGAAGATACGCTTTCGACGTCTCAAAATCTACCGGGAATAAGTGTGTTAGAGCGCCGGACGAAATTAGCGGGCAGTATTTAATTTTATTCATGAGAAATCGATGAGTTTAAATCGACGACAATAAATTCTTACCGGGAAAGATTCCTGACGAAGTTATGCAGTGAATTTAAAACCTAGATGGATTGAATATTCATGGCCTTTTGGAGCATTTCACTCGAGAATGTTTTTATACTTTTTGCGAACGAGATTCAATTTTTATCTTCTTAAAAAATGGATAATTGTTAGAAGATTTAGGGCGTTCATTTGTGGGAAGTCGAAGCTCTCACTGTACGGTTTCCAAACTATGAATAACAAGCATAAAATAGAATCGCTGCTATTAAAATGTAAGAGTTTTTTGGGGATGTATGAGTTGGAACGAGAAAATATTAGTTTGGAGATGAAAATTTTATTAAAACGAATTTCATTGAACACGTAGAGTTATACATAACTTGTGCATGTCATGGGCGACAAGTGTTGCATTATTTTCTCTACAACAACAATGGAATTTGTTAGCTTCTGAATAATTTTATATGATCAACAAGAGAAGTATTGATAAATTTGAGCACCATTCACGAAAGCTGCTGTGCAAATCAATGAATATTTTTAGTCTTTACCTGCTGTTGTTTACTTTTATTCAAACAAGCGGCGCGAATGTATCTGTTTACTGACAGTGCACTTGTTGACTGAAATTATGCAGAAGATAGTAGGTTCGTTTGCATTATACAAGCGGTAATGCAACAAAGCTTGCCAATGATACTCCAAGCAAATATTTCCAGCGATGCAAGCCGCCTGGGATCTTTTCCCTAATCTGTCCTTTCACTTGGCAACGTCCTACATAGAACTAATTTCAGCGTCTCCAAAAATGCAAGAATAAATACTTCTTGGGAATTGCTAATGAAGGTTCAAGCGCAGAATTTATAGACTACTTGGTATAATTAGAGCACCACTCACTCAAACGGAGCGTTGCATATTCATGAACTCTGTTCTCCATGCACATGCCAAACGCTCGATAAACAATCTACTGAAATCGACTAAGTATAACGCTTCTTTAATCTCCAATGATCTTTTCTCCTATTCATAATTAGAGGAACACAGCAATCTAAATCTACTCCCATCAACTTAAACATTCGCAACGCTCATACAATCATGCTCCAATAGTCTCTTCCTACAAATGTAAGTCTTGATATGATAAAATATCTAGTTAAAAAGATTGTGAAAAAAAACGAGTTTTTGTTCAAATTCACCAAATGTGTAAATTTTAATATACCGCCAAAAATTTACAGAAGTATTGGCAAAGAAAAAATGCCTGGTGTGCGATACACCCCGTGTGACCACGAAGGGTTAAAATTTTAATGAATTTCGCACAAACAGATTAAACTTCAACAAATCCACCAAATATGAATCCTTTAATACTCTGCAATTTACTTATCCTTCCCTCATCGGTAATAATCTTTATTTCTAATTCCGCCCCCTATCTAGAGCATCTCCGTAAAACCATTAAGTTATTGCGTATAAAATTGCTGCTTCGCGTAGGGAAGTTTGAACAAAAATATTTCTTGCATTTTAGCCATTTCAATCGAATATTTAGACACATTACTTCACAGGGGTGTCTGTTACAGTGGGCCCCGTGAAAAAATCTTCGAGTGCGCACGACCGAGTTTGGGAACTCCTCATAACAGAGAAGCACAACTAATCCAGGATACCCACTGCGACGTTGAAGAGACTACTTCCTACGATCTTGATAAGGGCCGAACGTCAGTAACATTCGTTTCGTCCCCGATGACTCGGCCTGTCCCAGTGAATTGCAGGGAGTACGTGGCTGGCTAATTGTTTTACACAGTGTATTTTGAGCGGTGTATTACAAAACGCGGGAGCGTGTACGTGCACGGAAAGCCGGAGAGCCCGCGCTCCGCGGCTCCGGAGCGGAGACAATGGGCGAGAGAGGACGAGGGCAGACCGAGCCCGGGATCACCGTGAACTCATTTCAGCTCCGTAGACGCGCGGGGAATTAACCAGGATCGTGACTCACCGATTGCCGTCGCGACACATCGCGCGCGTTAACAACGGGTGTCTTCGCCGTAACACCATTGTCGGATGCTCGCGACTTCCGCTAACCTCGCGGGAGCACCTCGGTCCCTGCCAAGCAGAAAAGCTCGCGGCAATATCGACTACGATGCTGGATGATCAATATTCTATCATTGTGCCCGGCCCTACTCTCAGAATCGAATTCCTGGCAAGAATGAAGAATTCTGCTCGCCTAATGAGAAAAGGGACGACGAAGAGGGTGCACGAGGGTGGACTAGCCGATTTCCATCAGATTTTTGCTTGTGGTCGAGGCAGGGCTTGTTTAATTATGTAACAAACGCGCGGGGCGTCTCTGTTTGATATTTAGAGAGAGAATCGAGTTCACAGTTTTGGGCTTTTTGGATGATACTTTGAGTTTCTGTTTCGTGTGAAGCTTTAAGGTAGGCTCTCACTACGCCTCGGCGCAACTTCTTTTCGCACTCGCATCTAGGCTCGCGTCGCCTCGAATATTCCGTACCTGAAATTATCTGAGCTTGCCTCGGTTCGTGTCTTTGGTCAGTTGCTAAGAGAACCTCTTCCTTCCTCTTTTAGCGGTCACCAAACAGCGGTGGCATTGCATCCACTCATACTACGCCTCGCCTCGGCTTACCTCGCTTCTCTTCCTCAAAATATTCTCGACGAAGAATTCGCGGCTCGGAGTCGCGCCGAGGCGAAGCGGCTCGCAGTGTGAGTCAAATTGTCAAAATACATAAGAAAATCATAGGAAGAATAAAATGAGCCGAGTCGAGGCGGCTCGCAGTGTGAGTCAAATTGTCAAAATACATAAGAAAAGCATAGGAAGAATAAAATGAGCCGAGGCGAGGCGAGCTGAGAGCCTACCTTTTCAGGCGGAGCTCCCCATGCTTTTAATATACAGGGTGATTTAAAAAGCATGTTAATACAGTTACTGCGTTTAATTAATACCTACATATTATTATTTGAGGTGGTGAATCTACATACAGTGACTTTTGAAAATATTCGGACACTTTTTAAAATCGCATAACTTTTTTAAAATTAATCAAAACGACTTGAGTTTTTTGAGAAGCTAGAAGAATTAGTTTGCCACGTGACATGTTTTGTCGTTTTGGAAAAATTGCAATTGATCGCAATAACGAAGGAAATAGTGAAGGTCGTTTTTTTAAACTTTTTTTTGTGATCCTGCAATGAAAATCCAAAAGACCCGTTTGTAGATTTAGGTAGGTAACGCTGCTCTGAGCTACAAACGTTTAAAGATGGCATAATAAGGTCAAACATCGCTGATTTTGGGAATTTCCACGATTTTAGACTTTATTCTCCGATCTTTAAACGTTTGTAGCTCAGAGCAGCGTTACCAGATTTTGATGAGATTTTCAGCATGTATACAACTTACCTAAATCTACAAACGGGTTTTTTGGATTTTCATTGCAAGATCACAAAAAAAGTTTAAAAAACGACCTTCACTATTTTCTTCGCTATTCCGATTAATTGCAATTTTTTCTAAAACGACGAAACCTGTCGCTTAGCAAACTAATCCTTCTAGCTTCTCAAAAAACTCAAGTCGTTTTAATTAATTTTAAAAAAGTTATGCGATTATAAAAAGTGTCCGAATATTTTCAAGTCACTGTACTAATATATAAGTAAAAACGTCACATGAGCATATGTCCTATAATACCTTAGTTTCCGAATTATAGATTACTAACTTTACTACCAGGCTTCGCCCGGATTTTGGATTCTGATTGTATAAAAATAAAGTTTTTTTTTATAAAAATAGTCGAATTCATTTGAATTAGCTAGGCATAACGAGCTGAAACACATTTCGTGATGCAAAAGTTTACCGTTCGAAAGTTTTTAGGCGACACCCAAACACACAACAAACATATAAACGTTATGCTTTTTATATTTAGATTGAAGAAAATGTTCGAACTGCCCGTCTTGTGCTTCGACACGCTACTGCACGCCCTGGCATTCAGTTCCGCACTAACTCGATAATAATAACTCGCGAGAACAAAGCACTGACTGCCCGAAGTTTTATCTGCTTCATATCGATGGATATTGTTTGTAAATATTAGATGAGGTCACGACGTACTAAGGCGTGCAGCACCGTGCATTGAGGCACGAGGCAGGCACATCGTACAATTGCTTTAATCATCTAGATTTAACTCGAAAACTAAGGTATTGCGTAGGACATATCGATGATTTAGTGCACTAATACTGTATGTCCACTTTTTGTGACATTTGAGTTTTTATATGCAACAAATAGTTCTTGACCGTTTCTTTATCCTCCAGAAAAATCACATTTATATCTAATTCATGAAATGAAAAGTAATATTTTTCATCATTGTATGTCCTTGAATCTTATATACCACTAACTTAAGGGAGGATTATAGGTACTTCAGGCAACGCTAAAACATGCCGACTTTTGGGATTATTCTCTGGAGAAATTATAAAGGAAATCATATTGGACTTTATTACGGCATTAAATTTAACTTCTGAAGAGACGTACAAATTTTTTTGTTAAAAATATGCATTGTAAATGTCGATATCGACGCATCTTCCTACAGCGTCGAAGTTGCTAGGGATAATTTAGAGCAAACTATTTAACCAATCGACTTGCTCTTACACATACAACTAAATAATTCCAACCTATTGACGACGGACGTCGAAAACCAAAAAAAGTCGCAAATTAACAAAATTGTATCGCATAGAACAAGAACTACGATTTTGCAGGAAAATTTTTAATCAATTTATGCAACATTGAAGTATTAAAATTAAGTTTTCTTATAATATTGTATTACTGTAAATCTCCTGTATTTTCCTTTTAAATCATCCCCATTCTCTTTCCGCAACCGCGGAAACTTTACTTACTGAAACATTAATTGCCAAGTAAATTCAGATATTATTTAAACACCGTTACACTCCACGATCACCACAGGCCGCCGTTATTTAGTTACATTTCATAGTCATCGGATAGCTCAGTATTCACGTCCCTTGGCCAGCCAGCAACAATACACGTTCCCACCTGGAACCGGCCGTGACAGACTCACAATGACGAAAACCGTCGCCTCTAACGCGTTAATCGCCGCGCGTATATCATATTTGATGCATCGGGCCCCAAGTCGGGTTCGAGCACCGCACCCCATAAATAATGCACGCGCAAAATCGTGTTCTTACGCCTCGTCTATTACCCTTGATACATTATTCGCGGCCGAGGTGAACGTAAAGTACCGTCGACCGAATTGCCTGCTCTATATTTCTTGCGCCCCCCTCCGTGGCCTCGAAAATGATTCATCGTAATTTGGGGAAATACGCTCGAAGAAGTGTCGCCGCAGGTAAACAGGATACCCGAGATGGATCTCCCCGGTTCGCGAGGTAAATTTGCAGTACTTATCGCTGGACAGTTAACAAGCCGGAAGTTCGTTCCACCTATACATTCGGATACATCAAATTTATCTTTCAGAGTTATCAAAAAAAAGGGGGGAGAAACTAGAGGAGGAAGATCGATGCCGCTGCCTCTCCTTGTAAACGACCGGGAGAGACGCGAACGCACCATCGCGAACTTCGTTTAATTAAGCCGCTAATTAATGCCGTGGGGGAAAAACGAATCGCCGTGAGCAACGCCTCTAAACAGAAACGTACGATTCTGTTTACCATCCGCCAACCCCCTCGGGGTAAACCAGCCCCGTGTAATTGAAAGGCGGAGCAAGCGGATGTCGATATCGGACGATTTTCTTCAACGATGCTCTCTCTCTCTCTCTCTCTCTCTCTCTCTCTCTCTCTCTCTCTCCCCCCCCCCCCTCTCTCCCTCTCTCTCTCCCTCGCCCATCTCTTGTACACCGGCGCCCTGAGCGTGACTAAACAAAACCGAGATTTACGCAACGCTTAATACCTTGAAATACGCCCGGCGTCTGCGTTTACGATCATACGTCACTGTAATCGGCGTAATGGATTCTACGAGCGTGCAGAAGCCCGCGCCGCGTCCTCAGACTTTCCTATTCACGCGAGTCGGAGATTCCAGTGGAGGAATCGGATTATTTCGTTACTAGCATGTTTCAAAGTAAACGAACGCGTGAGAAATTAAATTCCCGCACCTACCGCGGTATACTCGCTTGGAAATCTTCAGAAAATATCTCAGGTGGTCCTTGGACCACCGCTTTCGGTTCGACAACTTTCGACCGCCACAAAAGAAGACGAAGCGTTGAATATTATAATATAGAATGCACTGCAAACTTTTATGTAGGTCTTAACAAGTTCCAAGAGAAATGTACCCTTCGAAATTCACTGCACAGCGATTCCACTCCGTGGAACTGAATATCCACGAGCAACAAGGCGAAAGCCTTTCCCCGCCCCGCCCCCCGCGTCTTCGGCGCACTCGGCTCTCCGCGGAGCGCGCTCCTCGAAATCAGAATTTTTTCGCCAAAGCCGCGGCGAACGCGTTTAGGGTAACGTAGTTTCGCGGAATTTCAATGGGCCCGGCCGTTACACGTCGTTTTCAAAAGGGATTCGTTCCCCAGCCGCGCGAAAGCGCGTTACCTGCGCGCCGTTATTAAAATCCCACCTGAAATATTCATTGCACGCGCGCGTATTAAAAACGGTCGACCCCCGCGCGAGCTGGAAAACATCCGCGGCGTTTCCGCCGTGTTTCGGCCGGGATTTCCACGAAAATATCAGCGGGATCGCCGCCGCGAAGGACCGAGCCTCGCGGCCTAATTAATCCGGCCGCAAATCGCCGGAAGATAATGACGAATAGCGAGGCGCGATTAAACACATCAGGCCGCGGAGCTGTGTTCGGCCGGCTCGAAATTAATTTACACGCACCTACCAGCGGCCAGCGGCGGTCCCGCGAATTTCAATGGGCAGCACAGCTGTTAGCGATCGATCCGAACTTCCCGTGCATCCGTGATCTTCGTGCGCCAGGGGGCCAAGTAATCAGGTCGCGCCCAGGCTCGACGGTTGCGCGAGTTTCGGGCGAATTTCCGCGTGAAACCGGACACCGCGGATGGAAACGCTACACGAACGCTCCACGGACGCGCGAAGGTGATCCGCCAGACGCTCCCGCAGGCAAACTGCACGCTAGTCGCCCGCTCGACGGACGCACCTGCTTGCTCTTCAGGTTAAACGCAGCCCCCCACGCGGCCGTGCTTCATTGTAAGCGGGCGAAGGGACTGGAAGGCTCCGGGTCCTTGGACGAACGCGTGGGAGTCGGCCGTTTGGCTGTTTGCTCGGCCCCGCGACGCGAGCATTGCCTGGCGAAGGTTTTCGGGATGTACCTGCTTTTCTTTGGAAGAAGGGAGGTTTGCACGAGCCTGGGAACCGCGCTGGTGGTTGCTGGAAAGCGTGCCGAGGAATCTGACTCTGTATGACATGCACTAGGGGACTAGGGGCTTAAAAGTTCGGCTGCGCTTTGCATAGTTGCATTCTATTCCGTGATACTTGTGGTGTTTCGTATGGAGAAGGTCGTTATGATAAAGTGACTACTGTTGCGGAATGTAATTCCTTCTTGCCAAGTTATCTTATCAAAGTTTCTTCTAGCTGTCAGTGCGTGGCGTGGATATCTGTGAACGATGCAGCGGAGGTAGATTGGAGGGAACTCTGGCTTGAATCGTTGGATTTATTAAATAGATTCTTTTAGGATGATTGATCAAATTTAATTTGTTATTAAGCGGGTGTATAAAGATTCTTGGAAGGTGGTATCGTTTCCTGTCTACGAAGGTGGAAGCGTGGGCTTACTGTTTATCTAGTAGCTTTATTGTTTTCAGTGAAAAGGCCCGTTGTATGTAATATCGTTGGGTATACAGGAATTGTTGTAAATAGAACTCCATCAGGTGCCAGGCTTGCCGACCAGAGCTTCGGACCTTTCACGTTCATTTGCTGGGGAACTAACACTGGACGACAGGCTGCTCGGTGCTAGAATTAGGCAGAAGGGATTATAGGGGACCTGGATAGCTTAACTGGTCAAAACAGTCACCTGGTCGACGTAGAGATACGATTCCTAACAATATTGTACCTGACAGCACTGGGGGGAGTACACTTTGCTGCACGTAGTATCTGCGCGTATTGACACAAGAATTCCACCAACTTACTGCAAAATTATATTGCACGCTGCTTTGGGCTACTACTCTCGATGAGGCAGCAATTTCAGTACGTGCAATTGGAATTTAATTGAAGAACCGTGTAGGTGCTGTGAGTATAACCAACATACTTCGAAGCAATCTACGATAAGGAGGCAGGCCGCTAGTTTTCTTATCAAAATTATCGAGATTGTTAATTAACCGCCGTGGCAAATATAGAGGCACTTATGTCAAACTCTCAGCGCACGTTGCTTCGAGATTTTAATAACGTCTTTATTACATCACCGATTATAATTAAGTGATGAATGGGCGAGGTTCGGCATCGCTACCGTGTTGAAATGTAATTCTGTACATAATAGTAGACTTGAAGCTGAATGATGGCCAGACAAATCGAGGACAAAGGAGCAAGAAGTATAAGAAAGTTAAGGAAAGTGGGCGAGAATAAAGGAGCGGGCAGTTTAAAAGAGAAGAGGGGTGACATTGAACGAATTTCCAGGGGAGTAGAGTTATAATTATAGGAAGATACATAAGAGAAAGATGCCGTAAATTTAACAGTTCGATGGCCTGGCACAGCCAAGTCAACTAAATTGTGAATGGTGCATTGCTAGTGCGAAGAGAAGAGTTTTTGCATAATAGTTCCCTCGGATAAATGAGTATCTCCACATTAATTATATAGTATTCCACCATTTTAGTAAATGAAAATACCACTTTGTTGGGAGCTGGAAGTTGTTAGAAACGCTCCAGAATAAAAATTACACCTACTGGAAATATTTATTGCATCACTCTCAGATGTTGGGGAAGGTTGCTTATTTTGGGCCACTTTTTTATTTTTCTCTCCTACACGGGCATAACACATTGCAGAAAGCAAACAGAAACGGGGAAAAGATCTACAATTTATGTAGATTTTATCATGTATTTAGTGTCTTGATAAAATATGTGTTTAAAATAATATCTCAAAAAAACTAAACTAATGACTTCGGTTCGTTCCAGGCAACCGGTTTCGTAATTTGGACCACCGGTTTCCTACGTTGGACCGTTCCTAAAAATCAATGAATTTAAATATACAATCTAAAAAACACTGATCAGGGCATTGAAAGAAAATAGAAACAGGAAACAACAAATATCTTACAGTGCACGTAGTGCAATTAGTACGTTGTTTTGGTGTTTTTTTATATTTGTCCTCGCAAAACTTCCCAGCATATGGGCCGATTTTGATGATCTTTTCTAATTCGAAAGAGGGTAATGCCCCGGTGGTCCCATCCTACGCTGCATCATCATTGGCGCAATATTTTGCCAGTTCTGGTTAATAATATAGACTATTGTCACATAGCTATTATTATTATTTTATATACGTACGCGCATATCTCCTCAGCATGTTGTGTCAATATATATATAAAACTACAAAGTTAAAAATAAAAAATTTAAAAAAAATTAAAACCGACTGAAAAAGAATAAAATTGCACTAAAAAGTAAAAAATAATTTTGTACCTTATTTAATCTACGGTTCATCATTTGCACTGTGTAAATTTGGCGCGGACTTAAGAAAATATGAATGTCGTAGATTAAATAAGGGGAAAAATTATTTTTTACTTTTTAGTGCAATTTTATTTTTTGAAGTCGATTTTAATTGTTTTTTAATTTCTTTTAGTATGCTTTTAACTATCCGCTACCATAACATAGATTGTGTCCTAAAATGAACTAGTCCAATTCAAGCAACTAGTGATGGTCCAATATTAAACAACTTGTAGATTACATAAAAAAGATATGTTTTCATTGTTATACTTATACGAATATGGGAAAGTAAGGACATAAAGTTGTAGCTAAGACAGCATACTTTACACTAGTATCGTTTAAAACTTTGGTACTTGCAGGTTGTGGAAAGAAATTCACTTGAAATAGCACGAAAAATAATCGTGCACCACGTTTTTCTATATTTCAACGACAGTGAACGACAAACTAATGAATAACCGTGTCGCTGTTCTCGCACGTTCCATCTCGACTTCCTAAATCAGTGTAGCCAAAAAAAACACTGCAAATATATTTGTTTCTCGAGATACACAAATGGTCCAATCTAGGAGCCGGTCCAATATAGGCTACTCTCCCCTACGTTTTCAGAGCAATATGATTGTTAAAATGATTGTGGCACAGATAGTGAGCTACACATTTTTGTAATATTTTCTAATAATGCATTTATTGGAGTGACGCAGTAAATATTATGGGAGGGTGAAAACTCTTCGGTTGATAACGTATGTTTGGAACAGAGCGATTGCGACCCAGACAGGATGTTTATGGTAGAGTATCGAATGTATCAGGGGTGTGAGGTTTGAATGGTTTCTCCGAATGCACGTGGAGAATTTGGGTGACCGGAGCTCAAGAGTGGGTGTTGAGAGTTTGAATCTCGGGGAGCGCAACATAAGAATGCATGAGGGCAGTCAAAGCCAAGAATCTCGCAACGTCACCAAATTTAAGGGGACCGTCAAAGAAACACTTTCTTTTTAGGGTAAGTCCGGGAGAGTTCGACCATCGGGAGAGTCCGGCCAGTTTTGATATTTTAAGACTGACACAAGATAGGGCACTGTGTGTCATTCACACAAAAGAAATTAATGCGCTTGTTGTTGATCTCGCAATCCATATTTAAATTATAGGAAACACTTGGAAATATTACAGAAACGGTCGTTTAAACGTTAATCAAATGCGGACGCTGCTCTGGTCGTCTTGCGACTGTCCTTCTGAGTCGTCCAGGGTATCCTCCTTCACCCTGGACCCAGTGTCTTCGATGATCGCAATAATTGCCAGATGGCCTTCTCATATCTCTCCCGCTTTTCCTATCGCGATACCTTCTTCACGTAGGCCGCCGTACCGCGACCACCACAATTAGGCGCGGCCCGCCAATCCTACACAGTTAAGGGGGGACCCCACCGAGAAGCTAACAGAAGCCTTTAAAAAGTTTAGGATTTTTTTGTTCGTATAAATAAAAATATTGTGCTTGGATTTTTCACATAGTTTTGAAGCAATCTTTATTTCGCTAAAAATAAAATTTTTTTTAGGCAAAATGGTACAAAATGACGGCGAATCAAATGGCTTTCCGGATCACTGCAAAAAAACTGGCCCACACTCCCGGGAATGACTGGATCATCTGAGAAGGAAATACAACAAAGATATATAAACAGGAATATATTCTCTCCAAGCTAGCGTAGGATTTTATAGATATTTCAATTATTCGACTTTTTAGAAGCATTTCAGTGCAAATTTTTATATAAAAAGTTAATGTCAATTCTTCAAACAGCTACAATTTCCAAAATAATTCGAATTTTGAGAAAATCCTATGCTAGGTTGGAAAGAATATGTTCCGGTTTAAACATCTTTGTTGTATTTCCTTCTCAGATGAGCCAGTCATTCCCGAAAGTGTGGGCCAGTTTTTTTTGCATTGCTCCGGGAAGCCATTTTGATCGTCGCCATTTTGTACAATTTTCCATAAAAAAAATTTCTAGCAGAATAAAGATTGCTTTAAAACTATGTAAAAAATCCAAGCCCAATATTTTTATTTATGCGAACAAGAAATCCCAAACTTTTTAGTGGTTTCTGAGTGGGGTCCCCCCTTAAGACTTTATGCGAGTCTGAAAGTTTTTGGACCAAGTTACAGCGCTGGTGATATTTGAAAGACAGGTAAGTTTATTTACACTATTCCAATATTGGGGGATATAATATGAATAAAACTACAGTGTCACCCCAACAATACGTATCTATTCGTTTTTAATTTATTTTGACAAGGTGCTCGATCACTCCCTTGATTATGGGTTAGTCCGACCACATGTGTTTTCCTTACTGTAAACCCATCTTCAGATTCAGGGAGCGAAAATTCCATTCTACAAGATAGTAGGGGAAACCTGTCCAAAACCGTATACCGGGGCAAAACCGTATACCGTACTTATTTCTGAAAACTAATGATCGAAGCCCACGCGCGTTTGGCAATTGTTTTCCGCCATATTGAACTGTCAGTCAACAGATCCTCGCGGCAAAATACGTAAGCTCCAGCTAATTATTGAATTTATTATATTTCTACGTGCTGTGATCTTATTTTCGACTGTACTTCAAGTGGACTATATAGTGTTCTGGTAATTAGAAGGTAAGTTACATGAAGATATATATCAACAGTATCTATTTCTATTATAGTTTAATGATCGTGGCCGATTGTTGTCATTTTCATATTTAGCTGTAACCAAAAGTGTCGGTTCTTACGTCTAGGGGCAAAACCGTACGGGGTAAAACCGTACACCGAAGGATACTTCGTAAACTAAGTAGTGTTCCATTTTTGTTTAAAGGTGTCAGCAAGATGCCAGGTAATTATAAAGGAAACACTACCAGACAAGATTGGAACTCGAAAAATATGAAAAAGGCTATAATGAGTATAATCAATCGAAACATGGGATCAAAATTGGGTTCAATGTACAAGGTGTAGTGGATGGGTACACGAAGGTTGCACTGGCTGGGGATCCGAAGAACTCGACGATTTTCAATGCTACCGTTGTTAATTTAGACCCATAATATATAGTATACGGTTTTGCCTCATAGGGTGGGCAAAGTCGGAAAAAGAAGAGGTTTTGTTTTATTGTTCAATTCAGTAGCCTATTTGAACTTTTCAATTATATTTTTGTTATTTTGTGTTGTTTACGAAACCCTTTAATAAACTTTAATTTTTATTACCCAATTTGTTTGATTATTTAAAAAGTTATGGACCTAGAAGCTTAACTATACGGTTTTGGACAGGTTTCCCCTAATATGTTGTTAAAAGACTGGGACGAAAACCCGAAAAACGACAATTGGATTAAATGTGTGCACTGAAGCCGTTGGTTTCATGATACTAGATGCTCCAAGTACAAGAATGTTTACGATTTACATGGAAAACTGATGTATCCGTTTACCCAATGTTTATTCTTATCATAGAGATTAAAAAACATTGTTATGAAATATACGTGTGTTTTAAAAATGGCGGTGCTGACTGTTAAACATTTTCATGTTTTTCTGTGGTTTTGCTATAATATTGGCCTTAAAAAGTAACGTAATGTAATTTCGAGGTGTGATTCTTGTTTGTTACATTCGTAGTTTCCCGCGCAACCAGTAAAAACGAAAATTAAAACAGAATTGTTAAATGAGTGGGGCCGAAAAACGGGGATTACTTTAAGAAAAATTCAATAGTGTTTGTGGATTACTAAAAATCCGCGACTTTCTAATTTTTTTATGAAAATCTCGAATTTTTACGGACCATATAACAGCTTGCGCGGGAAATGGCATATGTTTTATACATCCTGTAATTTTTTAAGTCGATCTGAACCTTCGCAAATACGGCAAAACCAAGAGAAAAACGATTCGAGAAAAACGCATTTAAAGTTTCGGGGCAAAAGCGACGCTATAAGTTACCGCTTGACCTTTTTAGCTGCCAAATCAACAATTTTGCGAATTTCAATATTAACCAAACGGCATTTTATTCAGAATAGATAGTACTTTCGGAAAATGGAATAAAAAATATCGATTTATCGACTGCCTAGTCCCCTTAAGACCATTTATAATAAGTACCTATTTACCAGCTTACGACTGTCCATTTAGTGAACTCTGTCTAATCACCTAACATCCCTACTTTACAGTACCGTATCCTATTGCCGATGCAATCCAAAACTGTAAGACTCGGATGCTTACCGGACTTCCGCCACTTATTGTGATATCCGACGATATCTTATCACCTAAAAACGAGCATGGATTCCAACACACGGAGACCTACGCGACATCCGCCATATGTCGTGATATTTAACACGCGTGCAACCCTAAAACTCTATGACCAAAAGTTTCAGGACTTCCACCACTCATAGTGATATCTGACGTTATCTTATCACTGGGGCGTCCGCAGCCTTTTTTCCAGCGGGGAGGGGAGAGGGGGGCAACTTTGGGATGATGATAAAAAAATATACTCCTCTTGCTTTTTTTTAACCCATTTTATACTGCAAATTTAATTAAAAATTGAACACCAAAATTTAACAATATTCCCTTTTTTAATATAAAACTTAATAAAGATCAGTTTTGAAAAGTAAGCGATTTTTCTCAAAAACCAGGGGGTCAACTGCCCCTTTTGCACCCCCCCCCCGCGGAAACGTATATCTTATCACCTAAAACGACCGTGGATTCCAAAGCTTATTGGTTTTAGGGTCCATTCTAATTTGTCGGTCGAAGAAGAGGTCTATTTCCATGAATTTTTTTTACTATTTATTATACAGATTTTAATGCGTTTTTTTAAATATTTATTATTTCTTGCTGTATAGAATTGTATGTTTCATATTTAACCCTTCGTGGTCACACCTTCTTATAATCACAAATTGGTCACACGGGGTTCACTGTAACCCAGCGTCATTTTTAGAGTTACCATTTCCGTATTTTTGAATCTTTCAACTTTTCAGTGATAATTCTACATTCATAATACTTATACAGTCATCGTCTAATAGTCTTTTTCGAGAAATGTAAATTTTTATATGCTAAAATTTTTAGTTGAAAATGAGCGATTTTCCATCGTTGTGGCAAAATACCGATTTTTAAAATTTTTTATTTTTTTTGCGATAAATTCCCTTCGGAAGATGTAAAGGTGCGGCATTTCAAATCAGAAATTGCTCTTGGGGTACAATACACCCCGTGTGACCACGAAGGATTAACAAAAGATAATTACAAATGTGTCGATTTAATTCGCAATGTTTGTGCATCAGTGAGAACACTGCGGAAGTCCCCGTCGGCGTCAAAGTGGTTCTAAAATGAGAAAAATAGAATAATTGTGTTCTACAGGGGTATACGCATAAAGTGAACTAGAATTATTGATTTATCAACAGTGGTTAGAAAATAGCGGCTTTGTAAAGAAAAAATTCGGGATTTTTGTCCATTTTTCGATGTTTTTTGTGAATGGAACAAAAACTATTTTTGATACCTGGACATTTCTAGTTCACTTTATGCGTACACCCCTATAAGACAAAAGCAGTCTATTTTTATCATTTTAGGACCACTTTAAGACCGAGAAGGACTTCCGCAGAGGGTCTGTGTTCTCACTGAGGCATAAACATTGCGATTTAAATCCACACATTTGTAATTATATTTTGTAAACATGAAAAATACGATTCTATACAGCAAGAAATAATAAATTATTTAACCCCCCCAAAAACAAAATAAAATGGACCCTTAATATAAAAACCCTTGCAGCCAATTCCAAGCAATTCAGTAAAACTGGTCACTGCTCTAATTCTAACTAATTATAAAAGGCGTAGGTATCTCACAGTAAACTCTTATTGCAAATTTTACTCAAGTGCCTGTGGGTCGAAGAAATCTTTCCTTCATCCATTCATCCAAATCACCGTCCCTGCTACGCCGCTGAAATATTTGATCCCAGCAAATTTCCCAGCAAAGGAGCAAAATTCTCGGCGCGGATTTTCAGCAGAAGGTTGGCAAACAGTCGCGGGGCTGTGCGTGGCGCGCACATTTTTGCCTTTCGCGGGCTGCAAAAACAAGGACGCTCGCGTGCAACGAATGCCTCATAATAGCATCCTTGTCACGTATGATCCATAGATGAGGTCGAGTCCGTAGCAAGCTGGAAGCGAAGCTTTTTTTTGTGCCGTTGCACAACGTCCCGGCAGAGAGGATCGCGCGTTGTGTAACAAGCTTCGAGCTGTAATCTTTGCACGGGGCTTACGGATCAGCTATGTTATCGTCGCGCGCAGCTTATCTCGAAGAGATAAAAACATATCGGGTCGTACGTTTCCCCGTCCACGGAAATTCAAAACGACGGATCCGCCTTAACGAGGCACGTTTCGCCCCCTGATCAAACAGGAAGGTAGCTAATTATTTCCACTGTTTCACGATCATTCCTTTATCGCCCGGGCGCAACATCGAGATGATATAATTTCGAACGAAACGCGCCTTTGTGTACGCTTGCCACGGAAAATACGTTAAGTGGGCAGACTGGTCAAACAGCGTGCTCCCGTTTAACGGGGCACATTGTTTTCAGGTACAATGAACGGTATTTTAAACACCCGCCGCTTCGTTTGTGGAGGGCATGGTAGGGACGGTTTTCATCTTTGTGGCGTCTTTGTCTTCAATAGAATCCTTCCAGCTGCACTCTCGCGGTACTTTAATAATCCCCGCCTACGTCTCGCGCGTAGGTGCAAAGCGATTCAGTCTTTGCGTCGCGCTATGACCTCGCCGTTTGCCGGGAAATTAGCGCTAAACGCGAAATAATGTAGCAATTCGCGGCCCATTGAGTGAAGTGTTCTCGGGCCGAGGCGAACGTTTCTCCGAACACTCCTTCAGACATTTGAATCTGGTTAACGGGTCATGCTCAGTCAGGAGAACGAAAAAAGGGTGGCCTTTGGAAATGTTTTACTCAAAAGCTACAACACATTTCTCAAAAAATCTTTTTTCCTTTTAAGGATTGCGTCTAGTTTTTTATTTAAAAATATTTATCAATAACTAAGTTATTGTCCATCACTCGAAATTCGATCATCTAAAATAAAAAATTCAAAAGAATTTACTTATTATATTATATTATCTAGTATTTGAACGAAGGATTTTTCGAAATATTGATTGGGGAAAAAATGGCTGATGTTTAAAGTAAAAGTTTCAATTTTTATCATAAATCGTGCCTGATTTTCGTCAATTAAAAGAAAACTAAGCATGGGATAAAAATATCCTTCGTTCAAAGACTAGATAATATAATATAATAAGTAAATTCTTTTGAATTTTTTATTTTAGATGATCGACTTTCGAGCAGCAGTGGTCACCGCAGGAGCCTTTTTTCAGAGAACCTTCGAGTGATGGACAATAACTTAGTTATTGATAAATATTTTTAAATAAAAAAATTACGATACACGGTACTAGATGCAATCCTTAAAAGGAAAAAAGATTTTTTGAGAAATGTGTTACAGCTTTTGAGTAAAAAATTTCCAACGGCCACCCTTTTTTCGGCCTCCTGACTGAGCATGACCCCTTAAAGTACTTACAAGTGCACAGGTATCGTTCCGCTGCGCGGGACAGCACAACAGCAGAACTGCAGAATTTTATGGAGCGTTTGACATTTGCTGTTACTCAGTATCGTGCATTTATATTTCACAGTTTCGTTGGCACTGCAAATAAATATACGGCCTTTATCTTTTAAACTGTTCACAGGTATCGTACTCTTCTGTCACGTCCACCCGTTACAGCCACATACGTCTACGCGATCGACCGTCGCGTGTAATCGCGTTGAAGAATTTCTCTGTTTGCCAAAGTAGATACGGCGCGCAGCCTATTTGATTATTTACACAATTGTCTCTATGAAACACGTCCCCTTTATCGCGCGAATGTTAATATTGCACGCCGTATGTGATTGCATGTGATAACAACGACGGAGAAATACGAATAGAAAGCGTGGCGATGAACAGAAATACAGTTCCCAAACATACACCCGTTATATACTCGCCACGTAAATGACCATCACCCCCTGAGCGAGTTTTATATCAACTAGAGTTTGTCGATTTTTAAAAACCGGGTTTAAAAGCCGTTCTCGTGTTTTTCGTAAATTTGTAAAATTTGAAAACCTGTTTTTAAATTTAAAAACTCGATTTTAGACACTAGAATTAATATGTAGAAATGAATAAATTATTTAATAAATAACGTTAACATTTTGACTTTAAATTGTCTCGGGGACAAGCATATTGTAGTAAAGGTTTTGTGGCGAGCGGCACGCATCGCAGTAAGTTCCAGGAAATGTGCGCGTCAAAACAAACGGTCACGAATCCGCGACCTTTTCTTGCCCTAGCGACGAGCCTGTCGAGACCGACGCACAGTGGTACATAATGACATTTTTTATTCAAATCACCCTACAGGTCGTAATTTTTCAGAAAACTTGACGATTTTTTTGTTAAATTCTTCGCTGTTAAATTCTCTATCAATCTGTGCGGCCGGAAGTTTAAATTTCGATGCTGATTTTGTTATATTTTGCGAAATATACAGCACTTTTAGGAGATCAGTATCTGTGGGCTTTTTTGACCGCCGGTTCCTAATTTAAAGTCAGATTTTCGAAATTGAAGGTGGTGAATCCAATATGCCGAATATAGTTGACTTTTCTGGCTCAATATTGATGAGCCGGATTTTTAATGTTTGATATTTTTAGACACGGACATAAACAAAAAATTGGAGATTTGCATCCAGAAGCACAAATCCTACTCTTCAAACAAGATAGCACATAATAAAATCGGATTTCTAAAAGCAACTGGGATAAAACGTTCAGTGAATCAGGCCTTCTAAAAATATCAAACAGTAAAAATCTTGCTCATCAATATTGAATCAAGAAAGTTAACTATATGAACCCAGACGAACAGGCTTAAATATGCAAAATCACGTACATATTTATGAAAGGCCTAAAAAGTTGTAAAAATGCGAATGTCGATGCGCCATTTTAAATTTTACAATTTGATCTACTGTATTAGATTTGTGGTACAAATAAAAAATTTGATTTTTAAGATAATTACCTCATATTCGTAATGAACGTCCCCGAAAATCTAGACGCACTATGTTTCTTTCGAATAAGTCTATTTTCTGCATTTTTGCTTTAACATATTGTTAGGGTTTTATAAGAATAAAAGTTTATACTCTGAATAGTTACACAATGACTTTGATATATAAAAGGTACAGTCTTTATATCGCTTTCTCGCAACGCGAGAACGTCCGTCTCGTCGGTCTCTCGTCGCCCGAATGCCCGTCGATGCCTCCTCGGGCCCCTCGTCACCCTGCTTTTGCGTTTCCTCAAGCAACAACGCATCGCCTCTCCACTGTTTTTTCTCCGGCTTTGCCACGACGAGCTATTGCCAACCGCGCATCGTATTTGAACCCCATCGAGGCCGGGCGACATTAAAATTCGTTGTTCTCAATATTGGATTCGCTATCTTCAATTTCGGAAATCTTACTTTAAATTCGGAACCGGCGGCCAAAAGAGACCACAGATACTGATCTTGTAAAAGGGCTGTATAATTCGCTAAATATAAAAAAATCAGCAACGAAATTCAAAACTTCGACTAGACAGATCGATAGAGAATTTAACTGCGAAGAATTAAAAAAAAATCGTCAAGTTCTCTGAAAAATTACGACCTGTAGAGTGATTTGAACAAAAAATGTCATTACACGGAGTCTGACGAGAGTGATCGAGCGAACCACGTCGACATTTCAATAAACAGCATATTATTTAACACCAAGCGCGTCGTTATTTTATCCGTAACAAAACCCTACAGTTTACTGTAAAATTAATCATTATGAGTTCATATTTCCAGAAGAAAAATACTAAATGAAATGAAGATTTATAATTTATATTTTCTAGTTTTTAGTTATTTTAGTTTTTTATATTGGTTTCGTGTGGAGTATATTTTAATTGGTTAAATTTTGTAGTTCAATAATTGGTCTGAAAAACTGTACGGATTTTACTTTTTTTTTTTCATTTATTTGGTTTTGTATAGACAGGGTGTATTTTATTTTGTTATATTTGTGTAATTCCATAAATATTAAATGAACTGAGATTTTTTAAAATAAGTAGGAATAAATATTTTTTACTGTTTTAATTATTGTTGTTTTTGTAAAAATTCGAAAACCAGTTCAACCGGACCAGTTTTTTTTTTCAAAAGTCGGTTTTTAAATAAACCCTCGTACCAACCGTGGTGTCCAGTGATAAACCGTAAAATGAAATTACATGTCGAACGAGAGATAGCTGTAACTGCAATAATTCCTATCAAGAGCACAGAAGCTGCGAGATACAAAATACATTTCGCAACCTCAGCGATACCAGCGAACGCCACAAAGTAAAACGTACCAACTTCGGTTCCACCAGACAAACATGTATTCCCGACTTCGCTGGGAAACACCGAAGCACCTGGCACAGAAATTCACTAATTACCGCATTAATATCGACTTCAATTGCTTTTAGTTAGAGTAGCTGTTTAGAAGAAGATTTTAGACGCATAGAAGGAGAGATGCCCGCATTTTCTCGCAACAGTTCAGCTCCGCTCCCACCCGAGTCCTTTATTCAGCTGAAAATCGGGATCGACGGCCGCCAGTGTTCCCGCGCGAGGGAAAACCGCGAATGGCTGCGGAAGATTTCGCGGAAAGCGCAGCTCGCATAAATGCGGCCCGCGAAAAGAGATGTAGGTCGTTGGCGGAGCGCGTCAAAGGTTTCGCAACGATATTAACGCTTAACGTTACAATAGCCCAGCGACGTGCGCTCAATTATTCATGAAGCCCCGGTCGGGACTGGATTTCGTAGCTTGTTTGCCCTGAAACTGCGAGGCTCTTTCGAAACGCGCGGCGCGATCGTCCCCGGCGGAATCGCTGCTCGATTACCGCGACCGCGAATCTGTACTACTTTTACGAGGCTCGTAACGCGAGCTCCTGTAACTCTACACGACACCGCGGACAAAGGGATAACGACGAGCCGCGAATCACTACGCGACTCCGAGATTGCGTTTCCACGCGTTCCAGGGCCCCGAGCGATCGATCCGCGGCGAGGTCTATCCTTGCCCCCGTATCCCTTTCACTAGCAGGTATTTACCGGCGATGGAAAATTCGGCCGGCCGGTTTGGAGTCAGGTATCAGTGGCTTGCTAACCGAACTAACTAATCTCCGCCATGGCTACGTGCTCCATTCAGCGCGAGTTCCATCGTAACCCACAATTTCACTGTCAGCTCGATTCTACTCCACCAGTCCTCGGCTGCAATTCAGTTCAAGGCTAGCCTTCGCCACAATTCAGCTCTGAATGCGATCTCCGAGTGCCAGGGAGATAAACGTATCGCCGGGAATCTATCTTTGGCTGCTAAGTTTTCTCAGGACGGAAGCGAGGAGGACACTGCGCAAAGACGACAAGAACCGTTCCACGGATACAATGCAATTCCGGAGACGCTCTATCGCGCGTTGTCGAGTCTCTCAGGAGCTAGGGGGACCCCGAAGACAGGAAAACAACATCGATCGTTGGAGTGGTTCGTGGAAGGGAAGCATCGATTGCGAGAGGGCAGTGCCGTTTACCGTGGCCATTCGATCCCGCGCGATCGATCGTAAACGAAATGTCGGAGCCCTGTTTGTCACGAGCAGCGGGTGGCTAAGGAAAAATTCATTTCACGAGGCAACGAAGAATGACACGCTAGGCTGCCAGGCAAATAGCGCGGCGAAGAGGCTGAGGAAAATGGGACGACGGGAGAACGCGAGGAATACACGAGGAAGAGAATCGAGGCGTGCGCCTCGCCCGTTCCTTTTGTCCTCCGTGCAAGTGGACGATACGTCTGCCCACGGCGGCAGCTCCTCCGTGTCTTTATGGCCGCGCAATTGGCCAGGGGAATCGGCGGACGCACCAGGCCAGCTCCTGTTGCTGTGCCTGATGGCTCGCTTTCTCTCTATTTCATCGGTCATATCGATAAAACCGACGTTTACGGTGGCCACGGTACGTAGCGATGTCACGGTGCCTCGAGATAAAGGTAAACACGAACGGTGCAACGGTTATCTGACGCGCTGTAGATTGCGTCCCCGATCGACAGTGGGCATTCCAGTGATTAAGCAATGGCATCGCCGATGACAGCGCCGCGATCAGATACGATTGGCAGGATTCCAAAGCTTTCCGATCGCTCCTCTTCCGCGTTGCCTTCGTCGACTCGCGATCGGAGTGAATTTGTCAATTTTGGGAAGCATGAAGATCGGAACCGTGCTCGTGGCATTTGGAAATGGATATCTTGACAAGTAGGATAGTCTGTCTACATGACTCTAACATTTGAAACGCAGTGGAAGATACAGTAAAACGTCAATTGTTTATCCGAAGTACTTGGAACTGAGGTGGTTCGGAAAATCGGATTGTTCGAGTAATCGAACAGTTCAGAGAATGAAGCATGATGCACTTACCCAGTTTGTAATTATAGGAATTAAATCCAAAATTAGTTGCAAGGGAAGATCCCGAACCCGGAAATTCAAAAAAATCTAAAACTTGGGAATATGCAGAGGATTTCCTCCTGATTACAACGTAATTTTTGTTTGCTGCCCAAATTCAGTCTAATGAGGCGAAGTTAACCCCTGAAAATTTGGCTAGTATTTTCCGATTTTATTTTGTAATTCGCAATCTTTAAGAGGTAGAAAAAACTTCCGAGACTAAAATAACTTCTTTTAATTAAGACTATCATTTGGTAACTTACAGTTTTTACTAAAAAATAGCCGGAATTTAAGAGGTCAATTTCACCCCCCTTAGAGTGAACTTGGACAGCAAACAAAAATTGCGTTGTAATCAGAAGGAAATCCCCTACACATCCACAAAGAAGGTGCTTAGTGAAAAGAAAAGAAGACTGGATTTTAGTCTTGAAATAAATTTTTACACTCACCTAAAGAATTTTATTAAATTTTGCAATAAAAATATTTGGCTGTACTTCCGAATGGCGCCAGTGGTCGATCGGCAGGAGGTTTGAGGGGAGAGGTGGGAAGGGCGTGTAGATTCTAAATCTAAAATTGTTGCTTTGGGATTTTATTAGTTTCCGAGATATTAATAAAAAACTTTTAGAATTTCTGGTTACTTATTCCGACACAACGCATTCCACTTTCCAACTTGTTCTGAATATTAGTAGTGGTTGGGGTTAGACGAGTGCGGGGGTGAATCAAGCATGGTAGCGAACCGATATGAGTTTGAAGAATTGAATCAGAAACTTGCGAATAAGATTCATCCTATTATACAGGGTGCATACCTATTACTCTATTGATAGTCAATACTCTATGGGGGTGATTCTACAGGCCAAAATAAAACGAAAATATAGAATATCATTTTTTAATATCGCGTTTCGTTTTCGAGAAAATTGGCTCTGAATTTCAGTTAAAGACGCGTGCCATTTAGGTGTCGGGGGGCACGGGTCCAGCTGTCCATAGAATAAACTGGGAGTGGGGGGAGGGGGGGGGGTTCAGTTGAAAAAAATAATTTGTAAAAAAATTATAATAATAATAAATTTTACTAATATTTCGGAAACTACTAAATACCCGAAGCTACAATTTTAGATTTAGGATCCACAACCCCTCCCCGCAAACCTCGTGTCGATCGGCCAATGGGGCCATTACGAAGTAAATCCAAATATTTTTATCCCGAGTGCGCCACTGCAATAAATACTTATTACATACTTCCAAGAAGTGGTGGGGATAGCGATGATGCAATACTAATTCGGATAATTGACGCTGTACTGTACTACTCAGTCCATGCACGGAAAACGAATTAAATCCCGAATGATATAATCGCTATTCATCAAGGTCCGTTTGACAACCCCGACCTTGGTGATCCACAAGATGAACGATACTGTGCGTAGATCCGCTCCACTTGAGCGCGCGCGCGCGCATGAAAACAAAGAATCCCCGACGCAGCAAGAACGCCCGCCGTGAGTCACCCGCAATTGGTGTCAACGTTCTTGCACTTGCTCGGCGGTACTAGCGAACATTGCTCGGCGGTACTAGCGAACATCGCTCGGCTGCATCCACACAGCCATAATAATCACGGCGCAGCAGCCAGCGGTATAGTAGCTCTGTTCAAGGCCAGCCATGCGTGCCACCATGCATCGCCCGACTGTTTATCTCGACGCGTACTTAACGAACCCGCGTTTCCCTCATAACGAGCCACGTAGGTGTTGCTGATCGATCGGGGCGAATCGTCCGAGGGGGTTTCGCACGTGCGAAAGGCACGTGCGGGTTTTCCTCCGACGCTGGGCGCAACGTCAATCGAGATAACGGAGCAAGCTGTATCCGCCGCGAAACAATAGAACGCTGGAAATCGAGCACGCCTGTCGATATTCTTCGCAAAGTGGTTTATCGTCGTCGAGGATCGCGGAGATCAATTTGTAGATATAACCACGCCATCCCCCCCGATGGATCCCGAAAAACCAGGCGCGAACAGCACCCCCTTCCCCCCCGTGATCTGTCGATACACGGCCCGTGCTGGCGGGAGAAGCCCCTGTCAGAGGAAATTACCGAATCGTGCAACTCCAGCCGCCGCGAAACGCTCCGAATAAGTGGAAACAGGCGGGGTGCTCGTTCGTCCTATCGTGACGAGCAGGTTTCTGTAAACATGGGATCATGGAGTGTACCGTTTCTATACTCCGTTTCTTCTCCGGTTTCCTCATAATAACAGAGGAATGTTTACAGTTGATATCGCGTGGTACCGGGTATTCCGGGAAAAATAATGGCCAAGGTGAGGCAGAGGGGCTCGCGTGTTGTCAGATGGCATTCAAATATACAAGAAGATAATAACAGGCTAAAGACGAGTAGTTATTTGAAAGGTACACAAAATATGAGATTAAAGAGTCAATACGAAGCGAGACACCGTAAACACTGTACCCCTCCAAGTGTCCTCCTTCCACGCGGGGAAGATCTCGCAAAGAAATGTGAATGACACATGCCGTCCCCTAAGAACGCAACATCCCACCGCTACCCACGTGCTCCGAGTCCGTGGCTGCGGGATTACAGCGGCATCGATTCGTTCCAGCAACGATATTACATGCTGCACTTTTGCTCGTCGCTGGAGCGGTTCGACGGCAGCCATTCACCGTCAACCTCGGCAACTAAGCGCGGCAGAAACGACAGCGTCACGGTGGCCCGGCCACGGTTACTTCGGGGTACCCGTAGCGATTAACATTGTTGCGTCCCCCCTCACGGGCCAACTCCGTGCAAGTTCCAAGGACTCTTGGAAATTCCGGCGCGAGATACATGCACACGCCCGAACTCCCGGGGCCCGTAACGAGTTACGGCCGAAACTACCGGCAACACCATCCACGTACCTCGTCGTATATGGAACGGCGAGGATTCCTGCCAGCCAGTGGACCGGTCTACCGCGTCGGAGATCTCTGGGCGGCCTCTTCTCCGTCCTCTTTGCCCCGCGCGCCGATCGAGAGGCAGGCGCTCCCAGGCACGGAAATAGAAGCGTGGCCCGATGTGTCAGCGTCCACGGGACTCATCGAAACCGAGATCCCCCCGTGGTGCACTGCTTTCCTTTCTCGGCCTAGCACTCCGAACTCACTGTTCACGCGGCGCGACTGCTTGCGCGCCGAACGGGTTCACTCGCGCTACTAACTCGCTGGCCACTTGCACGCTGGAGAATGGACTCTTGTATACCGGTTAACGATACTCAGCGGTCATCCCTTCTTTTCCACTCGACCGCCGTTCGCCGTATTCGCCGTCACACGCTACCACGCTCCCACTCCTCTATCCTCCTTTTGCCGACGCTCCCACTATAGTCGTCCCCCTGCGCTCCTTTCGCAACGCTCGGTGCCCGCAACCGAGACCTCTGCCAACACGCGAGGAATCTCGCGAAGGGGGCTGCAGCCTGGAAACACCGTTGACCCTTCCGGCCTGCGGAGGTGCACGGATCGCAGTGATTTTCATGAGCACCGAGTGGGTCCCATTAAAAGAGTCGCGATGTGGATTAGACGCTCTCGTCTGCGGCGCGAATGAATGTTTCTTGCTGGAGCACGGTGCAGCGAGGGTAATGGAGCATTATGAAAGGCGTAATCGAGATGTTGGTGAGAATAAGAAATGACAGTTGGTGGAATGCTAGTGGGTTCATTCTGCTTGAATCCTGTTTCCTTGGCGGTGGTAATGATAGCTTCTTTTTGCTAGGAATGAAGGAACAGCGGTGGCTTTGCTTCGTGTGCAGGAATCTGTTGTGATTGAGGCCTGATATAATTAGGGGAGGCCAGAGTAAAGTGGGCCTAAAAAAGTTTAAAGGGGAATAGAAATTTTTCTTTTCAATAACAATGTGACCGAATAAAGAGTGACTCAGAAATGAAGCCTTTTTTCGCCTCTTTGTGGTACCACGATTTTGGAACTGAATTTTCTGCCAAACGATACGGGAGACGGGGACTGGTAGGCCAGTTTTTCAGTTTTTGATTCTTAATAAATTATGTAGGCGAAATATCATTAAGGGGGTCTTCTAGTGTGACGAGTCAAAAAAATTAAATTTTCTTTTTTCAGTTTTCTACAAGTATCTGTTAATAGAAAATATGTGTGCAAAAGGATTTTGTCCAATTCATAATACTTATAGAGTTATAGGTTTTGAAGGATAGGTATCGATGCGGCTCAATCTTTAAACATGTTTTTCTTGCAACCATGTTTTTCGGACTGGTGTCCACAATATCTCAAACTTGACTTGACCAATTAAGGTCAACTTCTGCATACATCTTCAGCACACGTGTGGCTATCGCCCCTACCACAATTGTGTGAAGATATTTAATTTTTTTATTCTGACAGCCCCAAAACAGCCCCAAAAAGTCGAAAAAATGTGGAAAATCGAAACTTGATCTTCAAAGTGCTGTAATTTGTTAAATTTTCAATATCTTTCTTTCATTCTGGTACCCGCTATAGCCAAGGACATACAAATAAGGAATCCTTTTGAATTTTTTGTTTCCGATCATCAGAAACCGTCTAATAATGGACACCGTATGGGCACCACTTTTTTTCAAAAGCAACTACAAAGTGGTCCACTTGAGTTAATTTTAATCTTTTCGTGCTAAAAAAAAAATGAAAATATAATCGAAATATAGATAAGTATGTAGAAATTAACCGGATGGTAATAACTTTTACAAGCTCCTCATAAAAAATTCCGAAGAACGCAAAGAAAATACTTCGTTACACTAGAAGACCCCCTTAAATCGATTAGTATATTCGATAGGGCACACATTAGGATATCTTATTAAATTATTAACGTTGACTCAATGTGACAACAATGTAGGTATTTTAATGTTTTTCTAATACCTTCCATGCTGGTCAACCAGCCCCATAATCGGGGTTGGTTGACTTACAGTGTGGAGTATGTTGACTATATGTGGGTACAATCAGTGAAGAAAATGGTATTAGTAACTTATCTCAGTGGTAATAAAATAACACACTGTCACAAGAGTTGTTTCATTATAAAATATTAATTTCTTTCTTTCATATTTTAATAATAAGCTGAAAATTTTTTCAACTTAAACATTAATTATAATGTATTTTTAACATAGCGTAAAGTTTAGGGTTGTTATCCCCATGTCACCCTAAAGAACGGGAGTAGAAATCTGAAATTTCTCTCAGTGGATGTTTAGGAAAAGAGTATTATTTGGTACACATAAATACTAAAATGGGTGCTGAGGCTGTTTTTTCTATGCTTATCCGTCTAGAACCTTTAAATAAAAAATAAAAAACGCTTTATGCACAACAAAATAGCACGTTAAACCTTATTAGTCAACCAGCCCCGATCGATCATTTGACTTCAATAATCTATATGACCTTCAATTATTTATGTATAAACAAAAATACTATGTCAATAGATCGTCTAATAAACAAACTTCAAAATAGTCCCTTAACATTTATTCTATTGTAACTATATAGAGCGTGAAAAAATAAATTCTTTAAGAAAAAATACTTACTTACCTAGTCAATTTTTCGACAAACGCTGATAACTGTTAAAAAACGTGCGATCCAGGGGTTGAACATAAATGCATGGCATAGTAAAAGTGACTTCTTTCTACAGTAAATCTTTCCGGAGTAGAGCATATGTCGGTGCAAAGTTATTAATAATTAGTCAACCTGCCCCTTGGGACAACCAGTCCCAGTCTCCCCAGCTTATGATGAGACATCAATCGCACGAAATTTTCAAGTTGAGGTGGCAATTATTTTCTGAGATATGGAAGGTCAAAGAAGTGAAAATTCTGTTCGATGCACGGACTTTTTTGTTAGCCCGATAATTTAAACAATTATTCCCAGGGATTTTGCTGGCTGTAAACAACGCATTCGAACTTCCAAAATTACGTATTTATAAATAAGAGAAGAAAAATCATAACTTAGAATATAATAACAGGTTTTTGGATGTAAATTTTTTCTTAATTAACCAACCATAGTAATTGTAGGCCCAACATTGAATATTCATAGGCAAACTGTCGTAACTTTTTGTTAATTAACCAACCATAATAATTGTAGGCCCGACATTGAATATTCGTTGGCAAACTTGTCGAAACTTTTTTGCCGTAGGCTTTATATTGGGAATTTTTAGGCAAAAACACTAACTATATCCCAACTAATTCCCAACTCTTGGTTACTGTTAGCGAACCAAAAATGCTACTAGGTTACTTTTCCCAAACAAGCTGCTATCTGGGGTAGAGTGAGCTGAAATAAGATATGAGTTTTAATCAAGGATATAATTATTAAATTAACTTTACTAGAAATTTTAAAATATTTATAAAATCTACTATTTTAATACCTAAAAATTAATTTTCATTTTTTAATACGCGAGTGTGCCTAACTATCATCCTCATATTATATAAATTTATTACGTTACCACAACTTGTGACTATACCTATTCTATTTTCAAATAAGTAATTAGAAAAGTTCACTTTACCCCAGTGCTTACTTCACGGTAAATAAAATCGAAGCGGTGTAATGGAAATATTAATGAGCTGTGCGTAACGTTTCGTAAGACTCCACTGTATCGTTTATCTGCTCTCGATAAAGATATTTGCGGCAAAGATAATTGCATTAAATCGCTGAAGCGCCGGCGGAATACGTGTAAATATCCCTGAATATTCTTTTAGAGATTTACACGCTGTCGAGTCGTAACAGTCAATTTTTCCCGCTCGAATACGCGCTTGAAACGGCAACGGTGAACTGATATCTCGCAGCGGAATAATTCTACCTCGATTTCGCAACGGGAACGAGGTCCAGGCATAACTGTCTCCGCGCGTGAAATACTTTCGCTCGTATTAGTACATAGTACAGCGGTGTAATAAGGGTTGCGCGGCCGCGGGCGCTTTCACGCGCGCTTCGAAACGCGGATAGTATCTGCAAGTGGAAAACGTTCACATTCGCGAATTGATATAAACTCGTTCCATTATTTATTCCAACGCGGGCAACCTATCTCGCAAAAATGGCCCGGATTTTTATCATGCCGCTGTACATTGTACACCTTTCATCCGCGCGGTACCTTTTCATTTCCAGCCGCGATTATATCGTAAGCCCCGTTAATTAATAAAGTAACGCGTTCCGTATCGTTGGCACCGCTCGCCGCGCAACTCGCGCGTTCAGCCCCGCGAGATAATGCACTGAGAATAGCTCAGACGGCGCGGACAATCTCGGAGAAAATAACTCGTTAAAAATGCCGCGGCTTTGTACGCCCTCCGCCCCATTGTCAATCGTAATTATGCAACTGTTGCCGGAAGGAGCTCTTAGAATTCGCGGATAACGCGGCCAGTCACGTGATCGCAATTGAGCCGGTCACGCCGCCATGATGCCCGTCCCCGTGAAATATCGGAGGAATTTCTAGACACGGGGACACGAATGGCCCCTGGATCTATGTAATCCTGTCGCCGCTTCATCGTCGAGTGGCGATAGAACAAACAAGCTCAGCGTTTCCACCAATGGAAAGGTTACTTCGCCCGGCGATTCTTGCGCCCCGCGACGTCCGACGAAATTAATGACATCTCCCCGCGACACTCGAGACCTTCTTGGTCCCTTGCTTCTCCATTGATCGCGGCCATCGAATTCATTTTAGAGACACCCCGCTGCCGCTGTCGCCCCGCGCCATTCTAGAAACACCTGAGAAATTTGTCGATCAATTCTTGCTACTCCTCCAAAGTCCCATTATTCCTTCTCAACGAGCCTTTCATTCTCCGGATGTAACGTCGAGTCCGCGATCAAGAACGCCGATATCCGTCCGACGGGGGTGTCCCGAATTTCGACGCTTTTTAATTCCACGCGCAAAAGAGGCGCCTTTAGTTGCTCCGTGTCACCGTTATTTATCGTCCCGAATTTAGAGGCAGAAACACGTCAATATATTTTCCCGACGAATTTCACCGGCGATACGATTCAGGAAAACAAGAGACCCGTTATGATTTATCTCGCTTCTCGCAAAGCCTCCCCCCGCAATAAAGAATTCGTTCGATCTCCAACATCCGAGCGGGCTTTTAATCCTTTCTTATCTCGGCACAGGGAAGTGCCCGGCGGAGTGTAATATTTCAGATAGCCGTAAAAATAACCGACGCAATTAATGAAGTAACGATCCCAACTCCATTCGACATTTACCACCGCCAATCCTCGCTATTTTCGTTTCAATTTAATACGCCCATACGACGGACCGCCTTCCCATGGTATTTCGAAAAATTCATATCCACTGATTGGTCTCCGATTTCCTCTGCCTCCTTTATTTATTCGCCGCTTCATATCCGCCACTTTTCCCAACTACATACTTTATTTCTCCTTCAACCGCATCACCGTGAAATTAAAGAACCAGGATTCCCGAGGGTCCCCGGACCTTCGATACCCATCGTGTTTAAGCAGTTAATTAACGTCCAAGACCGAGCGACCGTTACCCGCTGAATTTTTTATCCGGGCACGGAGAGTCGTTACGCGGCCGGCGCGGAAAGCTGGACTGCTGAAAGAAGCGAAGCCGATCGGCGATCACGTGCCGCGGAACGTGCTCCGCAGAGTTACATAACCGAGCGCCAATAATAAGATGCCCGTGAAACAGAGACATTTCCTCGAGGGCGACCTTATCGTGTGCACGGGCCCGTATATACGATTATCCGCGTCGATTTTACGAGAAAGAAACCCTGCCGCTCAGCTACTTGTTGATTTCCAGCGTCGATTCCAGGGATTTCGCGCTCGCCCCGGTATCTTCGGGTCCCGCCGAGCGGCGGGCATATTTTACGCGGGTATTACGCGACAAGCCCCGGCACCGCAACAATTTTTAATCTAGTTTTCCCTCTAAATATACGTTTCCAGTTTAACCGCACCGTCGCCCACACGTCCGCGCAGCGTGGCTCCCGGCCAGATGATCTCTGAAAATGATGTCGGGGGCGAACGCGGACGTCGGCTGCGACGCGAACAACACAATTCCGTGGGGAAATTCGGCCCTCGATATACCGGGGTCCAAGTGTCAACAAGTTTCCCGCGACTTACGATCGCGGTCAACTGTGATACACGTAGGGAGGAGGTTGTACGGATGGTGGGAGTGTGGTGGCATCCGTCGATTCGGTTGGAATTTTCTGGACAGCCGGCGCATGCCGTGCATAACAACGTTCCGAAAGAACAGACCGTGTAACCAAAAATGTGCCTGGAAAATGTAGGGTAAGTCCGGGTGAGATGGTCATAGTTTCGTTTAGAGCCTGCTACAGCCAACCTATTTGAAAGAGAGCAACAAAAATGATGTAGAATAAAAATTCAATCCTTTGTTTACACGTCCGTTAATATCGATAAACGAAAAATTATTATTTAATATACAAATTTTACAATTGAAAACAAAGTGTCATTGCCCATATCTCCCTTAATGTCCGGGAAAGATGGTCATATGTACCTTCAGGCTAACAAGTTGTGGTCCTTAACTGGTTATCTCAGATTCTTTCTAGTTTTTGTCCACCTTCGTTTTTGCCCGCTCAAAACTTCTTTGGGCTCTTGCTGTGAGTCTTCTAATCCGCATGTATGACACACAGTGTCAAACTCTGTGCAATTTTCATGGGCCCAATAACTACATCTTAGCCAATCTTGATTTTTTTTTGGTTTCGAAATAATTTTCCCGAATTTCACCAAAATATCTGAAATTACATCGAATACAGCTATGGCCAGCTCTCCTGGACAACATTCGACCATCTTTCCCTTAAAGCTCTGGTAAGATAGCCATTCCCCTGTCGCTTAGACTAACAAACGTAACCCCGAATACTATAAGGTTAAAAACACTGTAAACAATGCACTATCGAAAATACATCTTGAGAATTAAAAATATTCAGCATAAATAACACAAACAAGATGACGAAAATATTGATCAAACATTTTGAAGCACTAGCTTAAATTTCACAGTGGATTTACAAACCTTTAAAAACGTTCTATTCCAACAATTTGAACTAAGAATGTTACTTTTCTATTAACACTGTATCCACGTCGAGGCAGCGCAATCAGGCGTTTCCTCCTAAAAAATACTGTCACTGCCCATCTCTTTCGTATGACCATCTCACCCTGACTTACCCTAATAGTAACATGGATGCACCTGGTAGCGCAGTCACCATAATTTACCAAAGTGCATGGAGTCGAATAAGGTACACTGTTATTATCGTTCCTTCCTCGATCTATTCCTGGCACTATTAAATACCATCCTGTATCTACCACGAGCAATCGCCTCGCAGCGGAAGCCACCCCTCTGAAAGCGCTCCAGCGAAAGCTCCGGCTCGCTATTATTCATCGCCCCCGCGGACGAGCGCACGTCACATTCCCCAAGCGTCGAAGGAAAATATTTTGACGCGGGAATCGTCACGGCGAATCAGCCTCCACTGTACGGGCGCGCTGATAGCCGCCGTCACGTCGACGGCCCGTAACGCCGTGGCTACAATGCAAGCGCGCATAATGCGCGTCGACTTGGCGTCCTCGGAAACAAAAACTGCGCCCGCGCCCCGCCGTTGTAAATATCCGACGCGCGGCAGGAAGCGGGCACTCGCCGCGGAATTAAAATTCCGCTCGCGGATCCATCAATCCCGATTTATGAAGAGGCCCGATACCCGGCGGCGGGTCGCATGACAATGCGGCCCTCCTTTGAAGGCGGACGGTGGAAAAATTGAACACGTAACAGGCCAGAGACGCGTTTATTGATTCATCTTCCTGCCCGCTTGCCTAGTATCTCTGCCGCTATACGTCCCGCGAGGGCGATCGTCGAACCGCCCCGTCCCGTTTGGCAGGTTCAGTCCGCGCCGTTGGAATCTGGCCGAGAGACGTGTACGCCGTGGCGTCACGTAACGCCTGCAACTCAATGAAACGCTATGAACGCGTGCTGCGGGACGATGCGCGAGAACGTATCCGTTCGAGAGTTCCGCTACGCTGGAGATCCAAAGGCCGGGGGAACGTTTGTCCCCGGAAGAAATGGTCCTCGCGGCGAGGTTCGGCGGTCCCGGGAGCTCTGGTATTCAGAATGATCCATCATGCGCGCTTGAGAAGCGATGCCTCGCAGGACACTTCGCGCGGCACGCTTACGAGAGAACCACCGCTCCCGAGGAGGATTATCAATGCGTGTGCGCGTGGTATCGACTCGGCGGAAACGGTGCATGCACGGCTGTCTGGCGCAAACGGCGCGAAAATAGAGCCGGTGCGAGTGTTTTGTCACGGGCGTCTTGACGGGTTCAATCAATAATGAAGCCCCCCCGTTGAATATTTCGCGATAACGAGCGACGAGCGAGTATTTCTGAAATGTATTCGCCGAATCGTTGGACGGGACAGCGCGCGGCTGGCCTCTCCTATTCCTCTCCCGCTCCCCCCTCCCCCGTCCAATCGGCCGCCAGCCTCGGTAGCAGTGCATTATTCACGGGGCGATAACATTTTTAAGCGGGCCAGGCAGCAGCTGCGCGAAGCGTTCGCGAGAACGGCAACCACGGCCCCGGGATCCCGTGCAAGACAGCTACTCGAGTTTATACATCGGTGGTGCCATCCATTGACATGTAGTCTCATTACCGTGTTTCTGCTTGGATAGTTTGCAAGAGTTAGCGTTACCAGCCGCGCAAGCAATGCCTACGAAGTTTCCGCATAATAGAGTAACGAGATTTCTACGTTTAAAGGCGCTGCCGCCTCGGCTGTGTCCCAGTTAGAAAACGCGACATTGCGGATAAAGGCTTTAATTACGCGCATGGAAAACAACGGGCGAAAGTTTGGATGGAGGGGTAGTTCGCGGTACCATCGGGGCTGCTTCTTCGTGTCGCAGTAATCGAAAGTGTGCGGCGAGCTTTTTACGCGGACGGCAGACCCATGCGGCTGTTCATTGCTCGATGTTTCCACTGGATCTCGGTGATTTTAAGGGGTTATACCTAGTCAGGCGACCGAATCCTGAGCTTTTCGCGTGTTTTTTTGCATGATACAATCAGGATTTCAACTTTAAATAGCCAACATTTTGTTTGATATTAATATGCCGGAAAATCTGTACGTTAATCAGAGGATACTTCTTTTTTTGGTTTTTGATTTTAAATAATCTGGTCCCGAATGGTAAAACCCAATTTTTAAAAAGGCTTCTTGGAAGTTACTTTATTATAAACATAAATATTTTTCCACGAAAAAATTAGAAAATTTTCTTTAAATGTTGCTCTTTTAAATGCAAAAAATTCTGTAAAAATATGTGCTTCCTCGTTTTCGAAAAAACTTCATAAACATTCACCTCTTTTCGGCCGCCTGACTAGGTATAACCTCTTAACACCAGAACTATATACCGACGATTGACGTATGCCTACTTTTACCAGAGGGGCAAAAATGACTTGTTTTTGAAAAAAACACGTCATTTAAGAAAATACATGCATTTTTATGTATTGTTCTGCTTTCTTTAACTTGCACTGTTTTCCTTTTTTTATGTACACAGCGAAATCTTTATTTCCAGTATCTGATGATTAATTTCTTTTCTACATGAATCACTTTCAACGGTGTCAGAACATATTTCGTCTAAATTATTTATTTTTTTACAGTAATTTCACCCTTCGTGACTGTCTTTCCATAATTCCTAATTAATTTTGTGTGTAACGTTTTTTTACAGACCACGATAGAAAATAGAATTCCGAATTTCAATTTTTTCAGATTTGTTTTTATGAACAAGCCTAAGACACGAAGAAAGTAAAAGAAGAATGTAACTATTGAGCAAACATAACACGCAAGTAATGTTTGTCATTTTTTCTATAAAGTATATGTACTGAAAGTATGAAGTTATGTGAAACTTCTGAAACCAAAAGTTTACCTGCGTTCCGTAAAGGTCAAAATAATCCCTCTGGATATATGTAGGTGTACCAGATATAAATTTTAAAGAAAAACCAAGCGAAGAAGAAAACTGTTTTAGAGAATTAATCATTTATATATTTCAATAAAAGTCACGAAAATTTTGAGAAAATGAGATGTACTGAAAATGAGTAATGATTAAAAGAAATGACAAAACAAGTCATTCTGACTATCTTAGTAGACCTAGTGGTAAATTTTGACGATAGTGTGGGTGAATTATTGTAAAAGGTCATCGCAGATTGTTTGGGTTTAATTAAGTTAATATTATCATTGCCGAAATTGTTCCCGTTGTTGTGATAGATCTTCACTTTTTAATGCTTTGAGTTCTTGAAGCTTCACTTCTATTAATTGGGAAAGACATTCAATTCATTCTTTGTAGATTGAACTCTTAAAACAGTCCCAGGAGTAAACACGAAGAAGTACGGTGGCCAGCTTGGAGACTAAGTTATTTAGAAGCTAAGACTGAGACGAATATAATAATTTAGCATCGTAAGAGGCAAGCAATCTGTAACATCGCGTTTATGCATCCCATACCACTTGCAACGTATACGAACACTGACGCGCAAGTAGAAATAACCAGCAATAGACGGACGCGTTAGCCAAACCGCAAACAACCGTGCTCCTGCCCAATAAATCTTGGAAATCGATTTCCTCGAAAACTGAATGTCGTACGAAAATATTTTATTCCACATTTTCGATAAATTTTCACGGAATCAACCCCTTTTTATTGAACCATGAATTACGTCCTATCCCGCGTAGAAATAAAGCAAATTTCATTTTGAAAGCTTTACATGATTGCTTTTGTTTCGCGATCGTATATATTTTTCATAGAAACACATCGAAAGCCGCAAGGACGTGCATGTAACGGTTGCTAAATATTAATGCGGACATGAAAATAGAATGGGATTCCTTTGCCGGTACTCACTTTCCATCGATACCATCTCCATAGTGGCGCAGGCAGAGGTCCAAAAATCTCGTAGGCAAATTCTCAAATCCGCACTACACGAGCTGTGACGTGTCACCGATTCGACTGGACCGCGGCCAAATTGTTTTGTGGCCGTTTATGCGCATCTACTTTCGATCGGGCTGCTTTTTCTGCGCGTGGGACGCATCTAATTACGATCCTGCATTCGAGATCTGTACTTTTCTGCGGCGTACGTTATTTCGCCCGTTTTAAAAGAGGGAGTAATGGATTTCCATTAAAATAAACGGATAATAATTCACCGCGCGATCATGCACGGAAGTACCATTTTAGAATACTAATTTGGAGGCGGTGGAGCAACATTTTGAGAAACTGAATGATAGATCTATTTCCAGATAGTATTTCAACGCTACCGAGGTATAAATTATGCCCCAAAATCTCTGACTTTACACCCTCTACTATGTATCCAATTTACTCGCAAAAAAATTTTAATTCCGTGCCAAAGATAAACGACAAGTTATGGAAAACAATGCTCCGTTCGCGACGCGCTGCGTGCAGTTGCAATATGCAGGCACGCGTTAATGGCGACATCAATAATAAATACCGCAATCATAATTACGGAAGGAACTCGGCCACGCATTATGGAGAAATTGACAAGAGCGGCGCGTGTGTATCGTAACGAGCCGCAAAATTGCGCAACGGTGGGCAAACACGCCGAAGATACGGAAAACAACAAAAGGGAAACAGAACAAGGGACGAAAGGAGAGACGTGTGTTTCATCAGTGAGTGGATCAGCGCATCTGCTGCATATGAAACGCAGAGTGTACAGGGAGCCTCCACGTGACGCGTTAGGAGAATAAAAACGAACCCGATTCGATATACAGGGTGTTCCCTTATTGGCACGAATTGCGCCGGGCCTCGATTCGACGCCAGAACGTGAGGAAGAAAGTTTGCGCAAACGTACGATCTTGTTTCTGAGTTGCAGTCGTGGGAGATACTTTTTGCATCGCTATTAATATATAACAGTAAAACGTTGTCTGTTTGTTTGTCCTAGATTAGATTATTAGGTACTTTTTTAAGCTTTTTTATTTTCGGAACATCATAAATAATTGCCAAGTAAAACCAAGTAACAGGTCAGCTGGTACAATATAAAATTGAGAACATTGCAAGTTAATACCTCTGAATCTTGGGGAATCGAAATTTTTCCAGAGAACGTTGTCTCATCAAATTAATTCTGTGTAGATGAGTTCTGCATTTCTTTAAGTGGCGGTATTTAAGTGTTTTTGTAGCGGTAAAATAATTATACACAGCGTGAGACATCTATCTAGGTAACTTCAAATTACTCGTAAATTACTTGCTGTATGAGAAAATGTTTGAAACAAAAGTTGCATGGTATCAAGGGGGACGTATAAGGCAATAGTTCACCTTGCTACCATGCAACTTATTTTTCAACATTTATTCTCACACCAAGTAATTTACGAGGAATTTGAAGTCCTCGAGTTAGGTGCCTCACCCTGTATATTCAAAACCACGCCATTGTTCGGTATAATGGCACCATGGTGTAATGGAGAAATAGTGGGTAAGAGAAGAAAAAGTAATTTCTCTTTTGGCACACGGGAGCTGTGACCACTGGCCATGCCACACAAGACGGGCAAGTAGAAGCGGCCAGTGCGTGATCAGACATATCACTGTTTCAGGCTCTGGACGCGTCTACCGTTACACTTCAAATCAGGTTACAAAGATAACACTTCAAGTAAGTAAAGCATTATTATGTTAACGTAATATTGAAAATGTATTGTTTGTCCTGAAAACGTTTGTTTTATTGTACCTGCTTTAGTTTATTTTGTAGTTCGTGGTTAGGCTTGTCAACAGTGTTGCCACTGCAGCCTCGTCTTTACTCTTGTGTCTATATCTTTTCTAAATATTCAGGTTTCTTCTATTAGAGTAATAAAGACGATTAATAATAATAATAGAGAATTGGTTCCAAAAATTATCGCATTCCTTTTGCAACAAGATTTGAACGCGGCTCACTATTTAATTATAACGTTTCCATGATAATTTTGATACGTTTTTAAAGGGTCTCCCTACTTTCAAAACTTTATGCCTATATTTGTACATATTTAGGCAACATTTAAAATAAAATTAACTAAAAAATAACAGTAGGTGAGCATGATATCTTAAAAACCAATCATCCGATTTACTTCAAATTTGGTATATATTTTCAGTAGATGTTCCATTCTCATTGTTACTAAAACTAAGTCGGTTTTTGCAAAATTAGACTTCTGCGACTTAAGAAACCAGCGAATTTTCTGCAGAAACCGATGTCTGTTTTAGACGCTGACATTTTTTTTACTTTTCTGTATTTCTCATTTAATGTAGTTCAGACGATAGTCACAGTCATACAGATTACACCAATTTTTACATTTCCTATTTCAGACAACTACAGCGGCTGATTTTATGCTAACCATGCGCATATGATTTTTGTAAGGCTCTCTATTTGACGCACTATAAATCCGGATATAACCACTATTTTTGCATACAAATTTTGTTCAGATTCTCTAAAGATTGACAAATAAAGCCACAAAGCTTAAATATATGCGAAGTAAATATATTTAATGGTTTTAATTTAAAAAATTCATTCCCAAAGTCCGCATCATTTTTCGTCCGACAGGGTAGTGAGACCCCTTCACTTTACATCTTACAGAATAAACTCAAAATTTATGCGTTTAAAAATTAGTCCTCTACGAGTTAAATTATAATTCTCATATTACAAACTGCAAACGCAAACTGCAAACGCCACTTGCAGACACAAACAAGCAGAATACAGCCCACAATAAGCCTCGCTACTATTTTCTACACCAACTGCCCATGGATGGATTCCCAAACTATGCCCCCCCAGAAAGAAATTCCCATTTGCAAAAACTGACATCTTTATGCAGAATCACCTCTGTACCACCAAAAACAAACCACCCCAATCCCACGTCTCATGTGCGAGAATAAAAAAACCAAGGCTGACGGACCAATAATAAGGCTGTACCACTGCACGTCATAAGGACACACTTGCTGTGCCGCGTGATTAGCGGGTAGAAGCCGCTAATTAGGCCGCGTCGTTTCGTCTCGAAGGCGGGACAGAAGACTTAACTCACAGTCCGGAGGCTGGCAATCGTTCTATACGGATCGAGAAGAGGTTCTCGCCGCCGCCGAGTCCCACCGAAAATTCGCGAGCACGGGGAGGTTATGACGCGCACACCGGAGGGAGTTCGTAGGAGGATCCCACGGCGGCGGTCCGAATCTGGACGGGCATCTTCGTGGCGAGAGGGCTGATCCGGGATGATGGATACGGACTCTGGACGGATCGCGCGGCTGTTGATCATCGAGAGACGATGAGAAATTTCTGCACGAAACCCGCGTGCCGCCCAAATGGAGCCATGACTGTAGCCCAATTTCCCGTCCTTCCCTCTGCTCTTCCGTGTTTCCCGTCTCCAGGCAACCGTGGTCGCGTTCACACGTACATACCTATGTATATATCCTGCGCGTGTGTCCGTGCACACGGGCGCGTCACCCCTACAGAGGGGTTTCATCTGTTCCTCCCGCGGCTCGTCGGGCTCCTCCACACGCGGCTGTCACGTGTGTACATCGCCCCCCTCCAACCCCACGTACACAGGGAAGAATCATCGATTGCATTCTGGGCAACGAGCGCACGGGCCCGTATTATCTGCTCACCAATCCCGGGCAGCGCGTGCACGCTTCATGATATGTTCCATTAACGCTTAATTTGATTGTAAAATCGAAACGGCGACGGTACAAGTAAAAATGCCTGGTTTACGCGGCGTGGGCCATCGATTAGAATCACCCGCCGTTAAACCGGAGGGGAAGGGCGAAGGGCGAAGGGAATGGATCCGTACCGAGAGACGTGCACTGAATGGGCCCAGCGGTTCCGCTTTGTTCCGAGATCCTCTTTTATCGCGTGCTTCGTGGTGCATATGGTTGCGTTGCATGGAACTTTGCTAATATTCACGGATTTATATACAGTATTGGAAATATTTATTGCGTCGCGCATCAACGTGACGTGAAACAAGCCTCGTAACTACGTGACGGATAATGTATTATTCAACTTATTTTTAGACAACAGCCGCGCAAAACTGCTTACCGGATATTAATACTAAACGAAGTGCAAGGGAATGCAGGTTAAATATTAGAGAGACGCAATATAAATTTCCGGTACTGTATTTCATGCATTATGTACAATAAGAACTGTTCTGATCTTTCTTTTCGAAGAAATGCCAGAGGTTTCTGTTTCTGTCGTAAGATTTTAGGAGTAATCAGACATGAGTTGAACGTTGTTTGATGTTCGTCTGAGGGTAAGGGAGAAGGACAGAAAATCAGGAAAATCTAGAAAAGCCAGTAGTGGATGATATATCTACTGTTGAATCGCCAGGATACTCGTAGTCACTCCGATATAAAGTCTGTGGTAATAAAGAGATGAACTGGGATGGTGGATTCCCCGTGAACTCTGCGAGAAAATAAGGAGAATCAAGTGCAATTTCAAGTATTTTCACTTTAATTTGAGACGCAATATCCGCAGCCAGGTAGAGAACGCATTTCTATTTGTTCACATTTTTAGACTAGAAAAGCCTCCATCTTCCGTATGAAATTACAAACGTGTCCGTCTAATTCAGGGTTGTTCCCCTTGACATATCGCTGGATACGTCGATGTTGCCATAAGTCTGAATAAAGAGCGTGCCCTCGTTCCTGCAGATGTATGTGGTCACCCAGCTGGGGAAGTTTTAGATGTAGCTTTTCGGAAAGTTTTGAAGAACAAGTACCACGAGCCCCGGGACCAATAAATCACCGCGAACAAGGGTTGGTGACTCATGAATAGCGCTGGGGGCAGAGGACGGGGAACGGAGAGACATTGACTGACTACATGGTTACTTTCATTGCAGCCATCAAAGAATACAGAGGGCATTGCAACTGGGGCAGAATATTAGATCGTTAACGCTTTATGCTATTTCTAAAATACTTCAGAATTTTTCTATTCTTCCTCCAGGCTTCCCAATACTAAGTTCAAAGAACGCCCCACGTCTCTCTTATTATTGACCCTCCCCTGGCAGAGTAAAATACTCATCGCGTAAAAGGCAGAATGGGGTCAATTTGCTCGAGATTAAAAAAAGGAGCAGGCTCGATGGGCAGCCTCACTTACACCGATCCCGGAGCAAGTTGCTCCAAAGCTGTGACCTGCAAAATTATTATAAAGAGTTAGGAATAAAATAGAAATTCAACTTACCGTCTCCACGAATCGATTTCTTCAGCGTCACTCGGTGTATTTGTATACCTAACAAAACGGTAGATACTTTTTAATAGAACGCCGTTAGTAATTAACTCTCGTTCTGAACGAATTTAATCAGGGCAAGATTCAGATCTACTTCAGTCTCCTGATGAAATACTGAAAATTCAAAATCCTCTTCGCCTTGAAGCTGGCCCGGTGTGCAGGCGTTTCTTCGCGGGTGCAAGTGGAAGCATAAAGCGTAAAACGTTGGGGCGTGCCCTTTGGAACGGGATATTGGGTTTCGGATTTGAAAGAATAAACGGATTAGCCGGTTGTGAATAGCGCATCTTCGAGGATTAATAGAGGGGCCAGTGCTAGGAGGCGGCCATGCTGCACGCGCGCTGTGCTGCGCCGGTGATCGGATGCGAAACGTGTAATTGAATTATTTCATCAGCGTTATTACCGGTGATGCGGAAACAAATAGAGTAATAACGGCAGTAACACGATTCAATCGGCGAGCGCTCGATAAAATAATATTTATTGCCGAAACGTTCGGAACGGTTCAGCGGGGATTTGCCGCTGGAGACTAGCGGCCGGCGGGTTCGCCGTTACCCGTCGGAGGGATGGGGGTCATCTGGTAGGAGATGCTTCTCGAATTACACCTTAACTCGCGCACTACAGTTCCCTGGAATTGCAATTTCCTTGAATGAACAACATTCGGATCTGATTTGAAGCGAATTTGTCATTAACGCTCGCCGGCTGTGCCCGAGCTAAGGTTTAACCAGAGAAGCCTGTGCGCAGCACGGTTCCTACGGCGATACGAAGCAAACACGGTTCTGTGGTCATATCGTTATTATTATCATAAATATTCTTCCGTATGGTGACAAGCTGAGGAACATAATGAGCATCGATACCAAATGATTGGCAAGAATTCGACTAGCTTCCCTTTCGTCGTCTCGTTTCTTACCATTTTTCTTTTTATCTGTTACACAAAGAATCGAGAATCTATGCTGCGGACACGCGAGATACGTCTGACACATTACACCACATTTTTCTTTCGTTTATATCTATTTTAGAGACGCATTATACCCATCCGTTCGAAAATATCAATTACACCCGACTATCACGCGCTCCTCCCCTCTTCTTTTTATTTCATCTCTCTTTCTTTTGGCTAAATCTCGAAGTCGAAACACGCTCCCTACAACGCACGCGCTGGCTACGTAGAAACGATGACGGTTTTTCAAAAATACTTATTACAATTAGAAAATCATGTAGAGTATTATTCAGTCGTTGCGATTCTTAACCGTAAATCCCGTAACTAATGCTAGCACACATCGCTTGTTAATACATAATATACATATACATATATAATACATAATATACGATTTAATCGTTTTCATTCATATTCCCGTTCGTCTTCCTTTTGTCCCCTTCCTCCAGCCTCTCGCCGTGGCCCGTCCGTCGTCGCGAGAAAAGGAAACAATGGTAACCTAAACGTCTGGCGACCAGGCGCGAAGAAAATGCTAACTCCGTGAGTGCGTGTCGCGATTCGAGGGCGAACGACACTGCTATCGTCGGCAGGGAACGTTCTGACCGGAAGCTGAACCGGAGGATATATATATATACATACATACATACCTCTCTATATATATATATATATATTCACTGTAAACAGAACGTGACGTAAATCGCTTTTGTTATTCGTTACCGTTCAGAGGCGTGTCGAACGCGGTTGACAAATGTATCGAAGGGAATACATTGAATCGAACGGCGAGATGTATTAATTTAATAAACTGAATGCGTAATAAGCGTCGAATGGGACGTCGATTGTGCGAGCGGGGCGAGTGGGAATGAAATTTCGGTAACGAACGATCGTCATTTCTCTCGGCCCTCGAGCATCGCATAAAAACATTCCCTTCTCCTGCGTTATTTTCCCGGCCGCGCATTCCCCACCGTTTCTCGCGCCAGCTCATCAATGGGCGGAGTGATTTCGCGCGGGAAAAAGACGTTACTCGCATGCGCGAGCGCTACGAACAATGGCAACGCGAACGTAATATCGCGATTCAGGTACATCTCCTCCGCGCACCTTCTGCTGTACGCGGGCGAGCGTCGTCGAGCGGGTCCGATCGTTTAATCCAGCACGGATACAAAGAGATAGAGATGGCCGAGATCGAGCGAGACCGACGGCGCGCGTGTGCATGATAAACGTACAGGTTTTTAAAGTACGGAACGAAAAGTGTCCTTCTCCTGCGACGCGACGCAGCGCGCACGTACTTACTCGTGCCCGCCTCGTCGCTGGCGGATCATCTCGCCGAATGGAAGCAGCCACGCGGCCTAATAATAAAATACTCTTCGGCTGTTCCTCGAGCCTCTCCTCGATTAAGTCCGCTTCTTCCGCCAACGGGATCCCTTCGTTTTAGACGGCTCCTCGATCGGACGAATTAAGGCCGAGAAAGGGCATCCACCACTGATCTTCCGTCTCGTTACGTGTGCCGCCTCTCTTCTCCGTCCCCGTCCGTTTTCACGGACTGAACATCGCCCGACGCCTCTCTCTTCACCACGGTCCGAGAACGGCCACGCTTCTCGCCGCTCCTCGTCGTTCCTCGCCGTTGCGTCAGCTGTCGCCAGAGGGCGACCGAGGATCCCGTGTTGGAGGGGCACGTTCACACAAAGCGGGGCCCCCGAACTCTCTTACAAGCACGTCGATTTACATAAACAGCTTCCAAAGCGCGCGTATTTTAATTGCGTTACGGTTAACGAATGACGATCAGAAGAAACGCGAGCAGACCCAGGACCAGCCGCAGACACGGTAGCCTTTGTTCCGTCGTGGAGGAGCCGAGAACTGGAACAAAGACACAGGTCGATTGGGGATCAAAGTTCGCCGTCGACGCGCTTAGCCCCCGCGGCGGTTCATCCCACTCCCGGGCGCCGTGACCCCGCGCGCGGTAAATAACAGGATACTAAAATCATGATGCTATATACTCTGAATGCCAGCGCCAATTCGCATGTGAGCCTCGTGCTAGAGTATTCCGGGGACTTCAACTCTCTGTGGTCTATATTTTCCGTTGGGTTGTACAGCCTCGGGGATGGTTTTATTGTGGGCTAGAGAAAGAGGATGCCTCTTGAGGGGATGCCGTTACACGGACAAGCCAGCGCTGCTTCTTAGGTGGAATAATTTAGAAACTGCCGCGAAGAAAGTTCACGTTTTGAGGCTTCCGCTTGTTGGACTTGGACACTTTCTCTGGCGAGTACGAGTTCGTCGAAATTTGAGCAGCTGGGCTTCGTGCAGCTGATCGTCCTGGGAGGAACAGGGCTTAACGGGTTTACGACGCTGTAGCTCTGTTTCGATGGCGCTATTGCCGAGGATCTTCATCTATTTTATGGTTATGAAATTTATACGATGGTCTCTCAATCCCCGCGAAACATATTAATTCTCTTAAGGGTACCCTTCCATTAAATCACTCCGGAAAAACTCCCGTTTTTAGGATTTTATTTAGAAGAAAGGAAACGTCGTAGGGTCAAAAAACTTTTTGGGTTGTATTTGTACATGTTTAAAGATCTATCTAAGGTTCATCTAATACTGCTGACTGTTGGTGGCTATGACCGTCTGGGTGATACATAAAAGGTCCTCATCTGAGGGATTTTTAATGCCTCGTAGAATTATGTGAAATCAACAAACCACGAAAATTCTTAAAGTATATACGATCGTTAGTGGAATCATCTGCGCCTTTACGGTCATAAAAAAATATTGTAATCTCATGTGTTGGTAGACGTTTGAACTACAAAAATCGAAAAAACGGGTAATATTAGGTACGCATGAAAATGTTTATGAAAAGGAAACGATTAGTCGCACAATTACCATTATAGATGATTCCCCGGCGAATTTGGTAATGAACGAAATCCCGCAAGAATTTTTTAAATCGTTCGATTATTTTTTTGTTAGGATTTAGGAAAAGTAGGTAATTCTTTATGATTTTTTTGTACAAAAACGGTTGGACAAATTAATTTGAGGATTGGCAGGCTGTTTTACTTGTATCTTGAGCAATTGTTCCGAATTTTTGTGTGATAGTGAAAAACACGGGTGGCCCTGGCGTTGATGAAAAGTACTGTGAGGGTTATTCGAAACACAAATAGGAAAAGAGATTCTTAACCTATATGAATGTGGCTATCTGTGGTAGTAGATTTATTGTCGCATCTATTACGGTTCCTTCTTTATTTAAAGAATTTTTCCCGATTTTGAGGCAAAACCTTTCTCAGACTCAAATCAAGGCGCTTCGTCTTCTTCAAAAGGCTGCCATTTTAACATTTTTTAATTTTTCTTAATGCATCTACTACCACAGCTAGCCACATTCGTATAGATTAAGAATCTCTTTTCCGTTTTGTGTTTCGGATAACCCTTACATTAATTTTCGTCAACGCCAGGGCAAGTTGATAATTTTTCAACGCTCCCTCTGTATCCGCCATGTATTTTTCACTGTCACATAAAAATTCAGAACAATATTTCAAGATACAATAAAACAGCCTGCCAAACCTCAAATTAATTTGTCGAACTGTTTTGGTACAAAAAATTCACAAAGTATTACCTATTATTCGACCCAACAAGGCGCAATCCTCCTTAAGAATACGTGTTTTGAGAAAAACGTAAATCTGTAGATTCTACATCATATTTTCTGAACACTTTTAATGGTAGAGTACCCTTAACACAGAAGTCAAGTTTGAGCCTTCCTTTGAGTAGGTACACCAAGTAAATTCACCAACGTACAAAGCTCCTAGGCTTGGGAGAAATTGCTTGGAAATATATGTACAGATAGTGACAAGCAACAGCGGGAAGTCTCATGGATCCATTTTCCTCCACTCGAACATTCTTCGCCACCATTAAATTCTGAGGGGGGTAACGATCACGTACAAGCATCCTCGAAGGTAGAGGGGCCTCCAATAATCATTGTTTAGGTGCACAAAATTGCACGATCAAGTCGCAAGACCGTGGAGGCGAAACGGGCACAGCTGCGCGACTCTTTGAAATCGAATTTGCATAACAATCGGGCAACAATTCTCGCCGACAGATTGCATCGGGCAGCGTCCTTCGCCGTCTGAATTCTTGCGAATTTCAGCGAGAGAAATCCGAGTCCCCCTGCCTCCCCCCCCACACCGCGGTCGATAAAATCGCTAACCGATGCTTTTTGTCAGTTCTGTCAGGGAACAAAGCGGCAGAAGTCGGAAATGCAAGCTCGCCGGGCGTCGTGTTAGAGGATCCTCCTTGCGTGCCGGGCGACCGGCGGAAGTTCCGGAATTAATTCGTGCCGTTCTCCCTCCCCGCGGCTAATATATCCCTGTAGTCAGCGATGTTGGCGCTCGGCGCAAGAATTGAAAGTAATAAAACCGCGCTTTCGGGACATAATAACGGGAAAAAATTCAAATTGAGAGAACGCTTATGCTTTAATAGCTGGCCGCGGCGGATGTAGGTCATAGAATTTCGATTCCACCTCTACGAGCCGATGATGGATGACGGATCTCCTGCGAGCCGCGAACAAAAATCCCTGTCCTCCTCGCGCCCGCAACGGCCTCGCCACCGCAACCGACGATAATTAACGTCCTTTTTGTCGCCTTTAATACGATTACAAGCGACTTTGTCTTTTAATTAACCGGCAATCGATCCTCGTCCCCGTCGCAATTGCTCGATCTCATATTCCAACGTCCTCTCGATCCGTTGCTTTACGTAACAAAGAAACGCCGGGAGATTCAATTGCACGCGCCGCGGAACAGATGAAATGTACATCCCGATTTGCAAATAAGCAACGCTCCCGTAATTGTAACGGTGCCCCTTGTAATGAGCTCTCAATGATACGGAATGAAATTACAGCGGCATAGAAATATTCGAGGAGCTCGTGAAAGTGAACGAATGGTTTGAAGCGAGATGTGGAAAGCCCCTCTGTGTTGTCTGTATAGCAGGTGCTCTATGAGATTTTCTCCCACTTCCGGGGGAAATTTCATCTCCTCGCCGTAAAGAAATGCAAATGTAAGTAGTGTTTCTCTACCTTCGAGGGTGTTCCTTTGGCAGAACTAATCTGGTGTGTGCTTTATAAACATACTGATCATGCTCTTACCTCCGTCCTAGCTTATATCTCGATAAATATTAGTCTCAGCAGAGGTGTGTTTATTAAGACCCCTTTGATTATCAAAGTCATCGCTACGAGGGTTCTAAATATTTGCAACCCTTTCTTCAAAACACTGCGTTTCTGACGAGGGAACATTCCGAACCCGGAAATTCAAAAAATTCTGAAACTTTGTGAATATGTAGGGGATTTCCTCCTGATCAAAACGCAATTTTTGTTTGCTACCCAAATTCACTCTAAGAAGGTGTAATCGACCCCTAAAAATCCGGTTATTTTCCGATTTTGCGTTATACCTCGAAAAATTGTAAAATAATTTTTATACCAAATGATAGATCTAATTAAAAGAAGTAACTTTTGTCTCGAAAGTTTTTTTTCTATCTCTTACAGCTCGCTAGTTATAACACAAAATCGGGAAATAACCCATTTTTCAGGGGTTACTTTCACCCCTTCGAGTGAATTTGGGTAGTAACCAAAAATTGCGTTATAATCAGGAGGAAATCCCCTACATATTCACAATGTTTCAGAATTTTGGGAATATTCGGGTTCGGGATCTTCCCTTCCGAGTAAAAGAAGCATCAACCCTTTCCAGACTCATTATTTACAATAAATCATTTTTCCCGATGAATTTAATCGCCCAGAACGAAGCAACGACCCCAAAAGAATCACCGCGACAGTTGTACCCGAGTCGACTGGATTCACTTGGTTACAATCCCGTTCCAGTCACGGTTCGATCGAATATTATTCAATGCGCTGCGAAATGAATTAACGCGACCTGCTCCAGCCACGCTCCGTGTCCTCGAATAACATTTGAACGAACTGCGGCCGACTGGAACCGTGGCCGTAACGCGACAACCTCGCCCCCGTGTAAATGAAGCCTAATTATGACACGGTTAATCGCGCGTTTTACAATGCTCGCTCGTCCCTGTTTAATTTGACAAATTTAAAGGGCATCCGCAGAGGGGGTGCAGGCACCGAGCTGCGTTTCCCGCAAACATCCGCAAGATCGTGCGGGTAGGAAGGAAAAGTAGTCGCGACGCGATATCCGTGCACGCACCTCGATTATCGTCCATAATTCTTCCCCGCACCATCATCCCAGCGAAACCTGTCCTATTACGCCGCTGTACGTCCCCGTCGTACCTAGTCGTTCCAATTGCTGGGCTTCGGGGGAAGAGGGGTGGGGGGATCAATTTGAGCTCCGTTTCGCGATGCAACGGGATTCTACGATTCGCGAAATGATCGGTCCGCGAATCTAACGAGCAAATATTTCATTTATCTGATAACTTGCTTCGCCGCAACCAGGCGCAAAGAAACGGGGGGTTGAAGGCGGGAGGGTGTAGGGGGGTGGTGCGGGATGCTGGTCCCGAATGGAAACGAGGAGCCGGTCTATAACGAGGCAAACAGCTAACTCAAATAACGAAACGAACTTTTCTGCAACCTGCGATCACCGAATTCAACCGTGCCTTTTTTACACCCAGCACCCTCTTTTCACCCCCCCCCCTGATGCGATTTCGATTGAATTGTGACCGGCGTGTTATTATATAAACTTCGTTTGTATCGAGAGGGGGAAACCGATATCCCCACTTTCGTTGCTCTTTTTTATTTTCTCCATTCATCGATTTATTTACTTTTACTCCTCCTTTTTTTTACCACCGCCTCGCGACCCTCCCCACATCGTAGTCGCCGTCGATCCATTGTTGTTTTGCCGTCGTCGCCGTTGTTTTCGATGGTAGCCGTTTCGCGGCGGGGCGAAGTGCGGCTCACTTGACGCCAAACAATCCGAAGCCGCAGCAAATAATCCTGGAATGCGCCGGGAATTATCCTTGCCGCAGCCTCGGATTATCTGGCGTGAAACGAATTATTTGATGGCGCGCCGAGCTATTTGACGTTAACCAGGATAATTCGGCCGGTCAGATTATTCGTACCGCTCGACGGACAAACAAGCGGGTACTCGACTGGCCATGCATCACACTCGTATTATAGGGGGAAAAGGGAATGCGGCACGATTGGGACGTTACGAGCGAGCATCTTTAACGATCGGGGAATCTATTTCGCTTAAGATTCACCGGGCACCTGGACCACCGGTCGGTTTGAATTAGCATCCAAACGGGGAAGCTGAAGTTCGGGGAAATCGCGCCCCCCTCTCTTTTCGCCGAGTAATTATAAAGCTGCTGGAACTTATCTTCGAGGACGCGGCGCAAGCAGCTCCCACCTCTGTTTAGTTTGCTTCCGCTATTTTCGCAAGTACTCTTGGGCTACGCGAGAATCCCGCGGACACATGCTTGTTGCGCTTCGTTGCCAGCGATCTACGAACTTGGCGCGTATTGGCAATGAAAACTACCACCACGTGAATAACGGCGATCGTGTTACGTTACAAATACAGAAGACGCAGGTATGCAATTTGCTACATGTTTGTATGGAACCAGTGGTATACAAGTTTATTGAAGGGTACTCTCCGATTAAAACTCTTTAAAAATACGTGATTTTCGTGAAGTAAAAAAAAGAAACTGAACAACATACAGTAAAAAAGTGTTTTGGATTTTGTTACTACATATTTGAAGAATAAAAAAATTATTCGTGACAGGATCGTTGGAAATAAAAAAACTAAAAATATTTTTAAAATATATGTGAATGGTTATCGTCATCCACAAAGAGTAATTTTGGATCGCCCATCTTTTTTTTTATGGACATATTTATGCGTAGAACAACTGCTTCTTCGCAACATTGTGTTTAAACATGTCGGAAAAATCGCTAGATTCTTTGCAATGAATGCGGATAAGGCGAGTAACCATTCACATATATTTTAAGAATATTTTTAGTTTTTTTATTTCAGACGATCCTGTCACGAATTCTGATGGCGCCCGTCAAGAGTCCTAATTTCTACAGTCGTACAATGAAGGCTGTATATCTAATGCAAAAATTGAAAAAATTTAAACACTAATTTTTTTGTTCTTCAAATATATATTAATAAAATCCGAAAAGCATTTTTACTGAATGTTGTTCACTTCCTTTTTTTTCAATTCTTAAAAATCACGTATTCTTCAAGTGTTTTGACCGGAGGGTACTCTTAAAAGTTATTTCTTACAGTAAAAATGTTGATAATACGTGTAAACACAATATTGGAATATGTAAAACCAACGCCGTCATCCCGAAATATGATCGAAGGCCACAATATTACAAGTTCTACATTTTTTCTGACTATCCGTATTGCTTTCTTTTTAACAGCCTCTGAGCTAGCCAGTCTTCTCTTTTCAATTTCGATGTTACTCTCTGTTTAGTAAGAGTTTGCTAAATAGTATCTACATCTGGAAAACAGTAATCATTTTCACGAAAATGTTTTGAGCAAACTATTACAAGTTTCTTATTATCGTGGATATTCAATTTTCTCAACCATTCTGCGTTTATCCTAAATTTGCAAATGGCAATTTTACTTGCCCCACTTTTTAGCACTTCATGAAAACTTAAATTGAGAACATTGGTCACCGTCAATTCGCTACGCAACATTTTTTTCTGCATACCTACAGTTCGTCGATACTGTAAAAATTCCATTTCTTTCAGAATTTTAAAGTCTCTGTTAAAATGTAGACAGCAATAAATTGTATACCTGCGTCGGCTATTACTATTAGTTCGCGTACCGATTGCTATTAGTCTGGCAGATAATTTTAAACTCCCAATCGCGCGAATAACGGTTCAGCATCAAAGACACTTGGTATCGAACTTACGTCGTAAATTAAATAAGCAACGAAGGGTTCAACAGGTTGCAAGAGGAACCATGGAGTCTTAATTAATCAGTACAGAAGTTTGCGGGCGAGCCGGGGTCATTATGAGAAGTTGTACCGTAACATCGGCTAGGTAAATGCCAGAAGATTCATCAGACCTGATTACCAGAAATTCTATAGATAAAAAAGTATTGCCCTGAAAAGCTACCGGTCAAGTATCCCGCTTAGCAGCACTAAATAGTAAACGGAGGTCCGAGCGAGCAATGAAAACCTCAAGAGCATACAATAGAGCCCAAGGGACCTATCAGACCCAATTAACCGACGACTCCCAAAAGCCGCAGAAATTCGCGGCCGACGAAAGTGTCGTTACCAAGAAGATCCCACCACTCGGCGAATCGGGCTTGAAACAAAGAAGTCGGACAGCACTCTGGAGATCTATCATACCCGATTAACCACTGCCCCACCAGGACAGCCAAAAACTTACATTATGCGCGACATCCCCGAGCAGAAAGCTTCAACGCCACACCGGGGCGCATCTGTTACCCAGACCATCCCCAGCAAATACAAACGACAAAAAGTAATCTCACCCAAATTAATCTCTCCCGGACGAAAGAAAGAATTCGCGAGACCAAAGAACAGCGGTGTTACCTTTGACCCCGACGTGGCCGTCGGGCTTCTTCTGTCCCGTCTGGAAGTTGGGCGGCGGTTGGAGATAGTTGATGCCCACGATGGTGGCGGCCGGCTCGTAATGGATCACCCTGGGCCTGTCCTCCTCGGCGCTGACCTCGGTGCTCTTCCAGTATATGTCGTAGATCGAGGCGCTGCATCGTATCTTCAGCTTGCCGCTGGTGAAGTGCTCGTGCGTAACGAGAAACTGAAGGCCGATCTGGGAGACCTGCCACTCCGACTCGTTCGTGTCCAGGGGGCTGTACGTGCGGACGTGCGACTTCAGAGGCTGCACAGACGGGTACCGGTAACGTGCGTGCCGTTTAAACGTAGATCCCCGACGATTATGCGAGAAACGTCTGTTAAAATTCCCCTCCGTCTGCCACCCCCGCGCGCCAACCCTGCGCCCACCTCCCACGGCTTCCCTGTAACACGGTTCCGCGAGGGTGGAGAGGTGGAGGGTCGGGGGGACAGGTTGGCGAGCGACTTAATTCCGATAATTAATTCGGCGAGTTAAGCCACCGTCGGCGTTTTAAGGGGACAAATTTCCACGATTAATCGGACGATCCGCCGCAACGACGGGAATTTGCTAATCGCCACCAGCGCGCCGGAGTAATCTCGCTCGTTCGACGTTTAAGGATTGTTGCTTTAACCCTTTGCGGTTCGCCCGTGTCGCGCGACACCCCGTCGCCGAAGCCACGTCTAATTTAACTCAGCGCGTACGTGGCACGAGGCGTTTTCGCCTGTCAAATGATGTGAGAACAGCGGGGCGGGGTGATGTGCTCTGAATTGCTGGTACCCTTGGGTTAGGTTTGGCGAAATAGCGATCGCTGGTGCGTGATTTAATTATTGTAATTGCGTGACAATTATCGAGGGTGATAGTGGGGGGCTGGGACGACCCAGAATTCTTTTATAATTTTGGGGGAACAAAATTGATGGGGTAATTGTGGCAGAGTTACCTTATATTATGCAAAATTGTCACCGTATTTAAATTTTGCAATGGAAACGTTTTCCGAGGATACATATTATTAGTCGAACATACAGTGGCGGACGAAAGGAAGGTTACACACTTTAAAATCGCATAACTTTTTTAGAATTGGTCCAAAAGACTTGCGTTTTATTGAGAAGCTAGAAGAATTAGTTTGCTAGGTGACGTGTTTCGTCGTTTTGAAAAAAATTGCAATTGGTCGGAAGAGGAAAAAAAATAGTAAAGGTCGTGTTTTCAACTTTTCTTTCTTAGCTTGTAATGAAAATGCAAAAATCCCGTTTGTAGATTGAAATAGGTTCTATGCATGTTGAAAATTTCATCCAAATTGGTTTTTCCAAACAACGAAACACGTCACTTAGTAAACTAATCCTTCTAGCTTCTCTCTAAAAAAAAAAAATAAGGTCGTTTGAACCAATTCTAAAAATGTTATGCCATTATTAAGGGTGTAATCTTTCTTTCGTCCGCCACTGTATTGCGCTACTACTTGCATTGAAGAAAACCAAAATTTGAATATTTATCACCCTTAAGAAATCAAAACTAAAAACATCATTTTGTTGGGAGGGACCAAACCAATAGCCTAATACAAATAAAATCGACACAGCTGCATTTTATTCCCAACAGCCTTGAAATATCGAAAGTGCGGCGTTTCTCCAATAATTACCCTAGCTATCTTGTTGAATCAAAAGATGTTTCCCTTATTATAGACCTGTCCTTCTCGCTTAGAGAAGAGACACAGTCAGCCCCAGCCCCTCAAAGCGTCTTGCGTATAAATAAAGAAGAAGGAAATGCCTGATGTTATGTAAAAAGTTTGGATAAAGCTTGACAATTGAAATCTCCCTGTTCCAAGCCAGTTTGAACAGCCACGATGAAACTCAAAATGTAAGGAGACAACATTGCATAAAACATCGACCGGAAGCCGCGCCGCACAGTGGTCCGAGTCGCCGAAAACGTGATAAAAAATCCTTACGTTCACATTTTACCATTTATCATTATGAAGACGGTCATTCCGGTTTTTTTTTGGGGTCGTAGAATCTGATTCTGAGGTCAAAATTTTTATTAGATTAAAACTAAGCCCCGTAAGGGGCAAGAAACGTCGATAAAATAATGTTATGTTTTGTTTAACAGTACTATCTGATTTAATTGCGTTATTTGAAGTTTATTAAATTTAGAAAAATTAACGGAGATAGCGTTTTTATGATAGCAAAAGTTATTGAGCGCGTGGAAGTTTCCTCCTAGTTAGGAGGTCAATAATTTGAATAAATTCACATTTCAGATATTGAAAATGCTTTCATTTACCCATAAGATGAAACTGTGCATTCATTCGAGGTAATTGAAATATATAAAAAGTTATAAATAACTGAAATATAAGATATTATGTGACAGTCGTATTTAATCGCGTGTTACATTTTTTGGAATTAACAGGCATCTTTGAAATTTATATTATTTGATAGTATATAGTATAAGGGATGTATGTGCAGAAGGTGAAGTTGCACTATTTTGCGAGTTCCAAATAATAACCAATTATGTTGACAGCAATCACGCGGCTTGCGCTGAACAAGTAAGTATCTGCCACCCGCCACGATGCGTCTACATATAATACCTAATTTAGTTGATATCGACAACTCGGTTATTCAATCGTTAGCTTTCCAAGACGCTCAGATTACCCTCAGACAACTCACTACCGGTTATCTAACTCCGCAAGCCTTTCCTTTCTGTGATAGTTTGGGTTTGATCCAAGATGCTACTAATATACCGCTTATTTATCATTGGCGTCGTAATAAGGCGGACAAACGTTTAGCGCTCACTCCTGAAGATTTTACCAACAATAGAGATAGGTTTAAATTCTCTTTGGCCATTCCTAAAACGGACAGTTGTGACTTCCGTCGTCTAAATTTCGAGAAATTTTGGTGGCTCTCAGAGGATAGCGTTCATATGGCGGAGTTGGCCGATCGTCGTACCATTCTCTTAGAGAGGAGGAACTGATCCAAATAAGACTGTTTTTCTTATTCTTTTTTATATATAGGGGTTGTGATCTCTTGTTATTACAGTTCCTATAATAGCATAGTTTAGTTATAAGTTGTAGGCGTTAGATCGTGTAAGGGGTTTTTTACCTTCATTCTGGCAAGTTTATTTTTCCCCTTTATCCTATTTACCTCACAATTGTTTGTGATTCAATATTGTGCAATTCTACTAGAATTTAATAAGACCAAAAATTGTACTACCAAAGAAGGTCATCGTTAACGGTTAATTAAGAATTTCCTACATGCGGAACAATTAATCTTACTTTATTTCTCAAGACTGTGTAGCAATTTTTTATAATGTTTTTGATGCTAATTCACTTTTATACATATATATATATATATTTATATTGTACTGTTACACTTCAATAAACATCTTTTTTAAAAAAAAAAAACATATAATACCGAACATATGGAAGAAAACGTATTTGTGTAAAATAGAAAGTGATAGGAATTAAATGTATAAATAACAAATCTATAAATACACAAATATGCAAATAATTAATATGTTAATGTTTACGTTAACTTACATTGCAATGTAAACATATACATATACTGTGTTTGCATGGAACGTAAAAAATGAAGTGCACAATTCTTCTTGTGTTTTCCATTTGAATAATTCACCATCATAGTAGTATGCAGCGCTAAACGTATTACATTCACTTCACACACGATTCAGTAATATCAAACACTAACTAACAAAACCTAAAACTAAGTAACAGAAAAAACAAGCTAAAAGTATATAAAGATATAGAGAATTCGAGATGTCGTGGTTTTCGCAAACTGTGCGAGAATGATGATTTTCCGGGGAAAACTGCTTCTTCTCGACTTGGTTGTAGCTGGTATCTACTCTTGGCGGGGCTATAGCAAGTTTTCTAAAAAATGGTATTCACTGTTTTTTCATTTCGAGTACCTGATTGGTCAAGAGTGTTCAGTGTCAGCCCCTGATTGACTTTCCGCTGATTTATTGCATTATACCCGCGCGAAATTTAATTTTCATTGAGGTAGTACGCTTAAGATTACGCACGTGCGGAGGATTATCCCGGCCTGTGCTGGTATCGTAAACTAATAAAGTAATGAAATGTTCGCCTAGCCGTTACAGCAAATGAAGGTAAAGTTCAAATTTTGCCAGCAGGAGTTTCAAGCTTGCACGTAAGATATACAGAGCGTCCGATTAGAGACATAAAAAAATGCAATTCCTTACCAAATGCTTTAGGAATACATTGTTGCATCTGTTCAGAAGAAAATTACTATAAAAAAAGTTTATTTACCATTTCTATTGAAAACATTTTTCTGTATAGTCACAGGTATTTTCAGGAATATATGAAGAAGCATGTTGGCAAGTCGCAGACACTCAAGTACCTGTTCGGCGCAAGCCGCGTGATTGCTGTCAACATAATTGGTTATTACTCGAAAGCTGCAAAAAAGTGCAACTTCACCTTTTGCACATACATTCCTTGTACTATAGATTATCAAATAATATGAATTTCATAGATACCCGTCAATTCCAAAAAATGTAACACGCGATTAAATACGACCATCACATAATTTCTTATATTTCAGATATTTGTAACTTTTTATATATTTCAATTACCTCGAATGAATGCACAATTTCATCTTATGGACAAATGAAAGCATTTTCAATACCTGAAGTGTGAATTTATACAAATTATTGAACTTCTAATTTCTGCGCGCTCAATAGTTTTTGCTATCATAAAAACGCTGTCTCTGTTAATTTTTCGAAATTTAATGCCGTAATTAAGTTCAAATAACGCAATCAAATCAGATACCTAGTACTATTAAACAAAATATAACATTATTTTATTGACATCTCCTCTCCCCTACACGGCTTAGTTTTAATCTAATAATAATTTTGACTTCGGAATCACATTCTGCGACCCAAAAACCCCCCGGAATGACCATCTTTATAATGGATAAATGGTGAAATGTGAACGTAAGGATTTTTTATTACGTTTTCGGCGACTTGAACCACTGTGCGGCGGATGCAAATATACATATCTACTCTCTATGTATCAGGAAGCGTTTTGCTTACAGCCGACAACAATCTCCATAGCTAATATTGGCGTAAATTTTCATGCGCCCCAAGGATACACTCGAACCGCGAAGGGTTCGTATTTCTGTCGCGATCGGAAATCCCCGTCGTTGGATTATTGTAGAAAAATCGTGGACCGAACACACGAGTTTGCATAATGTGTTATCTTACGTCGTATAGTTTTTAGGGCAACTTAAACATTTCCTCTTTCCTCCCCCTGGTTCACGCTGCCTGTTATCGTTTCGGGAGGCAGCCCCTGCTGAGGGGTTGATAAAACGCCGACAGTGGCAAAACTACACAGAAGCAGTATTTCTTCGACCCCCTCTCCGCGCAGGATGGTGCAGGATTTTTTAATAACAATGCACTTCGACACGTTCACGTCCAGCTAGGAATTGACTGACAATTTGTTTGACAGGGCTGTATTTTGATAGCTGCGTCACTGTCGCGCGGAGCTTCGATTGCATTCTTTTTTATAGCACTGCAACAATCGAACGGCCTTTTCGAAATGCTCGCTATTCATCGTAGGAGCGGGCGCCGGCAAACTCGCTTCGAAGAGTCCCGTCGCGAAATATTCCGCTGCTAAATGAAATCTCCGACGCCTCGTTCGATCTGCAATTAATTCGCCTCGAGGATAGGTGCGGAAAAATCAACGCACAAAACAATTCGCCGCGAGACCGCGCTGCCGCGCGTTCGTCTCTGCGAGGAATATAATTTCCGTCCTGTTTTTTTCCGCTCCTTCGACCCTTTGTTCGCAAATTAGGGCACGGGGCACCGTTCGAAGTAATTAAAAGATCGATTACCGAAGTGACTTCGCTAGTCTGCAAGATGTTCATTAGTTTAAAAGCTGTAACTTGTCGGAAATAATGCTGTATTACACGAGCTGGGTCACTTAACCCGAAGACATTAAATTCCTCTTAAACTGTTCGTTATATGAAAAGATCGCGCGAAGTTGAGGGGAGACTGCGATGTAATTATTAGCAAAAATTTGCTATTTACCGTTGAGTCGAGTGTTTAAGATTGGAGAACTAATTACCGTGCTGAATGTGTCGTTTCATTCACTCCGCGAGCAGTTCGCGAGTAATTCATCCTGCTTAACTTCGGCGAATCACCCAATACACGCAGGGTTGGTGGCCATTTTGAAGATTAGACTCGGGCAGAGAGCATTCATCTGCAGGTCGAACAGCCCACTTCGTTAGAACGATAGTCGAGCAAAAGAAAAAAGGAAGAACTTTTCCTTCGCCCTCGTTCGACTGTCTTGACGATTTCCAAACAAAGATTGCAGCGAGTATTAAAAGAAGGAGAAGAAAAAAAAAGTGGGAATCGATCGACAGAATTGCTGGGCCGGAAGTGGAGCCCGGATCTCTCGCTCGCTGGAAGATTGTTTCAGTCAGTTAAGCTTCCCTCCTCGAATCTAATATTCGAAATGGTTTATACAGCTGAATCACTTTGATAAACGCAATTGCCCTCCAACGCGCGCAAAATTGAAAATTCGAACTAGCAGGCCGATGAAGAAAAACTTGGCGGGCCAAAGGTAATTCTGTTTCTGAAAATTGTAGGAGGGAAAACTTTCTTGCTGATCGAATTCCTGAACCAGCAGCCGAACTGAATCTTTCATCCACTCAAGTACCGCCCTTACCAATCGACTTAGCAGATACATACTTGAGCAAGTATGTATGTCTGAACCTAATATTCGAAACGACTATGACATACATACGCAGCCCTAACCGACTTGACCGTCCCTATAGCGCGGAAGATTCAAAATTCCAAGTAGTAACGGGAGAGGAAAGGGAAAGAAATCGAGAAGACAAGGGCGGATCCATTCCCGAAGATTGTACACAGAAGGGGTGTATCCACTGATCAAATTCCTGAGCCAACATTCCGGCCAGGTTTCTTTCGTTCACCGAAGTTCTGCCCCCGCCAATTGACTTAACGAATTCCTTCGCCCCGAACCTAATATTCAAAATGGCCGCACCTCACGCGCGACACCCCTCACCCCCGATGGCTCGTTCAATTTCTAAGGCCGTTTAAATTCTCCTCGATCGTTTCCAGCAGCCCGGCTATCTAAGCGGCAGCCTCAAAATACAAGCCCCCTCTTCTCTACCACGCTCGCGGGAACGTTTCAAGCGCGAGACCGGGGTTGGGCGGGCGTCTTGCGTGAGCCAGTGGAACACAAAGTCGCTGTTTCAGCGGATAGGGTATACCGAACCGTACTTGTCGGTCGTTGATGTACCAGGTGAGATTGGCCGCGGGTTTGCTCCGTCCGGATGTGCAGTTCAAACGCAGCATTTCGTCAATCCGGTATTTCCTCCTTAGCCCGTGTATCGACGGCCTTTGAGAGGGTAATTCTGCGGAACAAGAGACGCCTGGTATACACGGGGGGGACGGAAGTATGCGAGGCATGTTCGAAACGTTGCTTTGACGTTCTAACCCCCCCTCCCCGTGCGTCATCCCTTATCCCTGGTGTGTACGTATCGCAAAACGGGGGGGAAACTTTTCAAGATTCCCGGATGCACATACCGATACCCCCCGCTTCGTGCCGCGACCTGATGAAAAATTCTTCTTTTATGCCCGGCAATTCGCGCCCGCGTTTCGATATCGGGGTAATGTATTCATAAGAGAGACACCATTGTGCCAGGCTGCTCTTTCAGTCCCTCCCTTCCCGCCGCACCCCCTATACCGACACGACTGCGCCGAATATTTTCGAGGGGGTAGCAAGGGAAGCGTTTCCGAACGGGCCTCGTTTGATATTTTTTCGCGTGCATTTCCGCGGGTCGAAAGCCCGAAAGCCGGGGGGGGAAGTTCGCACCGGCGCGCCAGTAGTATAGACGTACGATTGCGCCAGACGATTCCTACGAGCTTCCTTTCTATCTGGGATAACGAGAACGTTTGAGCAGAACATCCTTCCGTTACCTATCCCCCTTGTGTCGCTTTTATCCGCGAGAGGCCCTCGAGTTGTCTTCGTTTTTCTTCTATGCAGGAGAAGAAAAAAAAAAGTAGAAAAAAAGAAAGAAGGAAATTCGAGTGAGTGCCGAGGTACTCATCGGGGAACAAACACGTGAAAAATGCGGCCGCCTTCGGGGACGAAACGTGGAGATTGGAAACATTCCGCGTAGATAGGAAAAAAAGAGCGATCCTTTTTCTTTCTGTGTGGCGCGGGTCTCGCTACTGTTCCCTGCAAAAATTCTGGATTTATTAAAAGTTGAAACACGGGGAAAGGGGGCAGGTCTCGTCGCGAAGCCGCGGAACATCCGGCACTTGTTTCTCAGCGGCGGGTTCTTCGTTAAAAATTTCGAAATAGGAGGCACGGCGGCGTTTTATCAAAATAGCCCGCGCTTCCGTGCAGGATTCCATATTCCGCTGGAAAAATTTCGCCGCGTAATTCTCGGCCGAGGGGGCGTAAAGTGTCTGAGAACTTTCATTCGCCGGCGAAGGTGGCCGGTGCCGCCCTAACGTTTCTCTAACGGAAGTGTTCCGAGCGTAAAAATTAACAACACCTCGCGGCGCCGGGAGAAATCCCTTCACGGCAAGCTTCGCGTCGCTCGCAATTTTTCCAGCCGAGCCTGGAATCACGGAAGACAGAGGAACCGTGAAAAGTTTCCGCCCCTTATTCGGGAGGGTGAGTCCTGATTCCCTCCGAGTTATATATACCCATAATGCGAAACATGGAAACGCCAAGCAATTCCCGTGTCAACCGGAGCCGTCTGTGTGTCAACGTTCCGCGACCCCCGTGTGTCACGCGTTATTTAACATTTAAACGACGAATGGCACGCGACAACAACTCTGGCCTTACCTAAATATTGCTGCAATTAAAACACAACATTAATACAAATAACTGATGTGCACCCTTTCGCAGCTCGACGCGGGGCCGAATATCCACGTTCAGAGAAATTCGATGGCCCGCGGGCGGAGTGAACTTTAATTATTGTTTATCGTATATTATCGATCGCCAGTTCGAGAGCGCCCCTTAATGGAACGAAAGCAGCCTTCTTTTTAATGGAAACTCAATAATTTGTGCGCTGGACTGCTCGCGGAACTTCGCCAGCGCTGCCGCATTTATCCAAAAAAGAAAACTATACTCGTGAGAGTTGACTGCCAACTTTGGACAGCCTTTCCATTAACTTCTCGATCGCGTGCATCTTTCAGTTTCCCGGAGATTGCAAAGGGCCCGTCTTTGTCCGACGATTTTCCAATCCGCGGGCCCGCATGCAGCAAGTTCTATCGCCCACTCCCGCTTCTTTGTCCCGTTGCTTAACCCAGACAATGGGCATACCCGAAGAATCTAATGGCATCGTACAGCGATTATTAAAGCGGTGCTCTACAGTCAGATAAATGGCAATTATATAATAGGTGGATACAGCGAAATGGTAATTTCAGCTATTTGCTCTCTCGCTCGTTCGTTGCTTTCTTTGCCCGCCTCCCTTCCCCGCCATCCCCTCCCCTTATTCAAGGGGCAACAATGAAGGAGGTGGTCTCGAATTTATGGCCGGTAGTGTATTTACCGTACCGAAAGCGTAAACGTTAGCGTTACACGCTCCACGCGGGAGGACTATCTTTAACCCGACCCCCCGAGCTTTGTTACCTAGCCTCAGTTTTTGAGAATTCGCGCTGTACAGGCCCCGCCCGTTTGTCATCCTACATCCTATAAATTAATGAGCAACACTGACGGTCCTGGAACTGTCAACGCGAATCCTCCTCTTATCCTCGGCAACCCAGTTCTGCTATCGCTCGGGGGCCGAGAGAGAGAGAGAAAAAAAGGAGACGCGAGAAAGGTGAAATGACGGTTAACCTAATTCTCCTCCACCTAAAACACCTAATTCCCGTTCATTCCCGCGCGTGTACCCGCAGTATTATCTTCGGCTCGGTCCACAGCGATTCGCGTAAGCCCTTAAGTCCACCCCAGGCCGGCGGCTGGTATTAATTCGCAGTTCGAAACTGTGCGCGAGCTCGGGCGTCTCGGCTCCCTCGTACGAGACGTTACGTTCGCTTCTGTTTGCCGCCACGCAAGTAAAGGAGAATGTTAAGTCCGCGGCCGCCATTTCGCGTCGTCGAGCTGCGCTACGGTGCGAGCAGTGCGCCGCGATTTTGGTACCGACGCCGGGGAATCGAATGGTACCAATTTTACGACTTCGGAATATCTGATGGGATCGAAGACGCCTTGAAAAATCCAGCCACCGAACGGGGAGCATGTTTAATTGGACGCTTATACCGTACTGGTGGTTGAACAGTGGAGAATCGACCCCTTTTCATCCCCTGCTTTATATTTGCAAAGATGTACAACGGTCACAGCGTGCAGCTTTGCAGAAATGTAGCTTAAGTGATGGTAATAATGCAACTATTTTTTTTATTTGGCAATGAAACGATTGTAAGGGTGGAAACCCCTATAAAGAAATGGTGTGTTTTCATATTGTCGTGAATATCTGCGAAACCGTAAAAGATATCGAAAGAAGTTCAATTCAAAGTTTTATGGCTTTCGATATCCTACAATATGATAATAAAGATTTGTCGAAAAAGGGTGGTGGGGATAAATGTTGAAAAGAATTATGATTTTCGCGAATTTTTAATGGCTGCTTTATAGGTCATAAAAAACATAGAACCTTAAACTTAACTTCTTTTTTATATCTTTTACAATTTCGTAGATATTCACGATAATCTGAAAACTCACCATTTTTGGAGGAGGTGTTTTCGCCCTTAGGACTGTTTCATTGCCGAATCGAAAAATAGTTACGTTATTAGCGACGCTTGGGCTACATTTCTGTAGAGTTTCAGACTCTTTTGAATTTTCGAGTTGTCGAGCTTCCCTTGATAGTAGGGTAGTCCTTACATTTCAACTTTAAAATTTGTATTGTCTGACCCTTTTAAAATCTTCTATTCGACAAAAAATATCTTCGTGTTTTTTATTTGTATATTTTGATATATAAAGGTCGCTCAAGCACTTTATATTTCGCATGTACCACGAATTTGGCAACAGCGACCTTCCATAATTGTCACTTGTCAATTTTAATGAAACGGGGCCCATATTTATATATCACAATCTAAAACCATGATTTTATCTATACGTTTAACAACCTGAATAGAATGTACGTTCGAGTTTACATCTGCATCTGATGCGAGAGCTGCTGATGACAGAAATTTAAATGTGCATATAAAGCCTTGTGTCACAACACAATACAGTACACACTCGTTATAAACCCGTTTCGTCTATGCGATGTGTGCCCGAATATTAGTGTTATACTCTCACTTAAAAGTTAATAAAATTATTTTGTCCTTATTGCAAAAATTTCTATCAATTTATACCAAAATAGTAATATGTTATTGCCATTGAGCGACCTATAATCTTTAATATATTTTAACAAACTTTCAGACGAAATTTTTTTAAACTATTTGGAAGCTTCTGAGGGTGTTAGAAGAAATTTTTAAAAACTTCGACTTTTTACCATACATATAAGGACCACACTACTTGTTAATCCAGAATACCCTTACCGACTTAACCCTCTACTGCACGATTGAAGAATTTTCCCGCAAGTGCACAGGTAGGGACCCACCGGTTTGTCTATATTTTTATTAATAAAGACAGTTCCATTTGCTTATAATAAGGTTATTAATTTATTGTATAAAACTACTACATGTAGCAAAACATTAGGAAAGCAAAAACTTTATTAATAAAATTCCTTTCGGGCTATAGGTACGCTAAAATAACTGAAAGACAATATCCTCATGGGTCCCAGGGACCCAACCCGTGCACTAGAGAGTTAGCATTACCCAGTTAACATTACCCCTCTCTTACGGCTCGCTAACCAACGTTCCTCTTACCAACGACGTTCATGGTGGCGTAAACAATGGCCGTGTGGAAAGAAGGCGCGTCTGCCGATACCTCGCAGCTGTATACCCCGGCCGCCTCCAGTTCCAGGTTGGTCAGCGCGACCTTGGTCGAGTTGCTCTCGGCTTTCTGCAACAGAAAAGCAGGCCCGTGTAGGTTCGCTCCCTTGTCCAGCGTCTTCCAACCGACCTCCGAATTGTTCGCCAGCCAGAAATTTATGACTTGCAGCGGCATAGAGGCGGTTTGCGAATAAAAAGCAAAACCGGAGATAGAGAGAAAGAGAGAGAGTGAGGGTGGGAGAGGCGGGGAACAAGGGGGAAAACAACGGGCGTACCACGCGGCGACGATGCACCGCGCGGGAACATCGATCAATCGACCGGAAGACAAAGGCCGTTTCGGGCATTGTGTTTCGTCCGACGACGAATAGCACTCGCCATTGCAAGACGACGATACTGGACCAGCGTCGACTCTTCGCGATATCGATTCCCCGTGACGATGTGTCACTCGGTCTCACCGAGCACACCCTGCCAACGATTCGCACGCTCTAGCGAAATCCACCACCCCCCGCCGCTCCGCGCGGTTTACGAGCAACATTACGCTTGGTAACGGCGCTCCGTCGACCGGTCGCGCGCAGAATTTCGCGACACGTCGCCGATTTATTTCTGTGCACCGACCCTTCACCCCTCCCCGGTCCCCCCCCCTCCCGCCCTGCCGGGGGTAGACCGAGCTTTTTCTCGCCAACCGGAGGGGGATGGGTTCAGTCGGGCACAGGCTGGGCGGGCAACCGCGCGAGACCCAGGCTTCGCTGGGAAACGCGACATCCACCTACGAGGATATATTGAGGCCGGCTGCAAAGAGTAGCTCTGAGGTTTCGTAATTTTACAACGCGTTTTTAGTGCGGGACAACGCGACACTTGCGCGCTAAACGAGGGATTGTTTACACGGCCCTCCGCGGTGGGGCGGCTGGAATTTCGGGAGCGAGCTGACTTTTTGGTGGCTGAAAGTCACCTCGCTTTGGGGGATGAATTTTGCGTGGAATGCGCTGATGGACTGCTCTGAATAATGAAAGATACGATGGGAAGTAGTGCAGTCGCTGGTAGTTTGGTACTGCTTGTTGTGCACGGAGAGTCACCTAACTGTACCCCATTAAATTTCTTGTAAACTGTTTGTTATACGGAAAAATGTTAAAAAGAAAAATTGTGAAGTATCAAGAAAGACGTACATTGTAATGATCAGTGGTTTCATTACCTACGTAATTCGAAAGATTATTGAACGTTGTGATTTAATTTTGTAATTAATTTCACGTGGTAGGGGTAGGTGACTCACTTCGAATAGTAAATTGATGATAATTCTGAATGTAAGTGTACCTACTGGAATCAATTTGGTTTTTTACTTACAAAGTAAAATCCAAACAAAATCCCTGAAAACCAATTTCACGATTTTTACAGCCCAGGGTAGAATATTTGGGGGCGGCAAATTGCGGGCGAAAGAAATTGAAAAAGGTAGCGAAGAGTTTTTATTATTTTTTCATCGACGATAAAATAAAATGTCTCTTAGGTATCTATTTTCCCTAAAACCGAAAGTGAAAGGAGCTTCAGACAACTTTAAAAACAATTCACTTTTTTTACGTAGCAACAACTCGTAAATGAGTTGTCATATTGAATTAATTTTAAAATTGTCTCGAGTCCTTCAAGATATTTCGCGGGAAGGTCAGTAAACGCAATGCGCGCCGAATGTTAAAATCGTCCACGATAATGCGAATATCGAATACCAACTTGAAATATTCTTACGCGCTGTCTGCCGCGACGGCCACAGCCACTAAATCAAGTCCCGCAGTTTCGCCGACTGGTGTGACTTCCACGTCTTCATTCCACCCCCCAGACACTGACGAACGAGCATCCCCGCACGAAAACGGGGCGTGTTTACGATATCGTCGGCGATAATCGCGGAGGTGTCACGACAATAGAGACGTCGATGTCTCGAGAACGTTCTGACACGATCCCCTGAACGAACCGGCGGTCGTAAAAATACCAACGACCGAGGGATGGGCTCGCGAATAGTAATTCCCCCCCGTGGAATCGATGGTGGTGCGCCACGAGGCGGCCCCCCTCCCTCTGTTGCCGCTCATTAAGAAGCCCGAATTCCCCGAGTTCCGAGCGACGGGGGAGGCAGGGGTCGATATCTCCCGGCGCCATATTTTAGAACGTTCAGTTATTGTTCCATCCAACTTCCCGACTGCGATAAATCCCCGGACGTTGGTCTTCCCGCAGCCCAGCGGCGTTTTTTCGTCGCCGCGACGTCCGCCCTTCTGTCTCCCTCTCTCTCTCTATCTCTCCCTCGCTCTCTCGGCCTGGCGAAGATTCGCCGGACCAGCGCCGTGGGGCACCAAAGCTCGGCGAAGGGGTTGGAGGGTGAAAAGAGGGGCCGAAGAGGGGGAGAAGGGACTACTCGATGCTCACCTTCACCGTCAAGTTCCCGATGGGGAAAGTCTTGACGACCGGGGTCTCGTTCGGGGCGTAGCGATAAAACTCTCGACCCCCTTTGTACCACTTGACGGCGTATAAAGGATCTCCCTCGGTGTCATACCAGCAGTTCAGTGTCGCCGAGTTACCTTTCTCCACGGCCGTCGGTATCTGGATGCGCACCTCTCGCAAACCGGAGCAAATTCCTGCAACAGACAGGTGTTTCTCGTTTTAATACCGCCCCCGCCGGGGGCTATCGTTCCTCGTACATCTGGCAGGCTCACCTTGTCACTTAGACATGCAGTCGTTCGGAAAAATGGTCCGAGGGTCGCGAACGACGGATGCAGCGAACCGGGAACGAGACACGAACGTTTTGGAGATACGGTCGCGAGCTCCGTTGTGTTCGATTCACGGCGAATAAAAGGAGTTGTCTCAACTCTGCGACTGGGTATTTTAGGGGAGAGTGGCATGCTTATTTTTACTAAGTTTTAAGTGGAATTTAAACCTCCGTTTTCACACCTGCTTTTTCAATCAAGTTTCACATACCTCTCTAGCTCACACCTAGAACAATTTTTGAACGACTGCCATTCTCATTTGAAGAATCCAATCGCTATGAAAAAAATCATCGGTCAATTTCGAGGCCCCTAGAATGTATTTCGATAGTTTTTTGATTGACATTTTATCACAGCTTTTGCAAAAAAATTTCTTGATTACCATATGTCGAGATAACACGAAGGAAATCTTTAAAAAATTGTAGCTTCTGTAAATTTCAATATTAGAAGGTAAAGATCTACAGAGTTATTGCGAGGATATAATATTTTGATAAAAAAAATAGTTTGTAAGTTGGCTTTGGAAAAAGGTATTTATTTTGCATATAGAAGGTAAAGAGTGTCAAAATCAGTTTAGGGGTCGCTCACACCCAGAGGGTCAACGAAGTTGACGTAGGAGGTTAAGAACCTCCTGTCACTGTAAATTTGGGAAATAGATTGCAGCAGTATTAATAGTACCTGCACTACCCATGGTTCAAAAATGTCTACGCCCCTTAGCCTCTAGACCTTCTTTAATCCTAAAACAAGAATTGAAATACAACTCTAATTTGAATCATTGAACGTGACAATCCAGTGGGAAGGAGCTCACGTGTCACTATATGATTCAGGCTAAATCTGCCTTCCTCTATCATTCTCATCCAACATACCGTTTCGCGTGAAGATTACCAAGAATATATTCTACCATATTGGCGAAATGTAATAAGGTTCTGATTAACCCATCTGTTCACATATCACGTTCACCCTTCTGTTCACGAATTCCGAACAACTCGACAGGTGAACTATGATACGAGTTTAAAATAGATAAAATCCACTTTCAAACTTGTAGATCTCAATAATTCAGCTTGAAGAATCAGGCTCCATTCTTATTAGAAGTGACGTGTTTGTCCTAATTCTGAGTAGTGCCATTCCTCTTTACACAGCACAGAACCAATCACGAAATTCCTTCTCATTCAACTGTAATAGTTCTGTTCACTATAGTTATTTCTAGTCATGCAAATTTCTGGATGAGCGAAGACAAGAGCCCACGCCACAAATGGTGGACGTAACCAATTAAATATTTAATTCACACGTCATATGGACACGGGACATATAATGTGGATTACTGAACTAGATGTAACTCGCTTTAAAACTGGCCGAAGTATCTATAAAAGTGCCTAGTAATCTTATAATTATCGATTATCTATTAGAATCTATCGACAACTTGGACAGTTCAATTTATAGGATTGACACTTGACCGATCAGATGAATCCAACGCTCGCTCTACTTCTATTTTTATTGCCCCCGCGATTTTTAGAATTCTTCAGGGGGTATACCCATTTGAACTCTGAGAAAATGTGTACATTTTGTGAATTTTTTTACAAGTCAACGGCTTGATGAAGATATCCCGTTTATTACTATCTTTATATAGTATTATGAACTACTTATAAAAAAAGTTTCAGTTAAAAAACTATTGTTTTTCGGAAGTTATGCATACATATCCAAAAGTCTCTCGATTTTAGACCGCTAAACGGTGGGCCTTAAAACTCGCACTACGTTCAACCAATTCACTTCCAATTTTGCAGGCAGGATCGTAATAAGATTCCACATCGTCCAACGAGGGTTTTTTTTATTCCGATTCCCCGTTTATTTTTTTTAAAAAAAGATGGCCTTTTCTCCTAGAAAAATGTAACTTTGCTTTTGATCTCTCACCATTTCTTTATTTTTCAAAATTTTCAAAATCGGCCCCGTTGAACGATAGCTATTGTACAGCTGTTTTCAGGTCCACCGTTTAGCCGTCTAAAATCGAGAGACTTTTGGATATGTATTCATAACTTCCAAAAAACAATAGTCTTTTAACTGAAACTTTTTTTTTAAGTAGTTCATAATACTATGTAAAGATAGTAAAAACCGGGAAATCTGCATCAAACCGTTGACTTGTAAACAAATCCACAAATGTACACATTTTCCGTGGGTTCAAACGGGTATACCCCCTTAAGGGGTCATGCTCAGTCAGGAGGCCGAAAAAAGGGTGGTCTTTGGAAATTTTGTTACTCAAAAACTATAACACATTTCTCAAAAAATCTTTTTTCCTTTTAAGGATTGCATCTAGTACCGTGCATCGTAATTTTTTTATTTAAAAATATTTATCAGTAACTAAGTTATGGTCCATCACTCGAAGATTCTCTCAAATAAAAGGCTTCTGCGGTGATCAAAATATTTAAAAAACCATTCAACCGATTTACTTCAAATTTTACAAGCTTACTATAGGAACAATAAACTAGTCTTTGAACGAAGGATTTTTTTATCCGATGCTTAGTTTTCTTTTAATTGACGAAAATCAAGCACGATTTATGATAAAAATTGAAACATTGACTTTAAACATCAGCCATTTTTTCCCAAATAAATGTTTCGAAAAATCCTTCGTTCAAATACTAGATAATATAATATAATAAGTAAATTCTTTTGAATTGTTTATTTTTGATGATCGACTTTCGAACAGCAGTGGTCACCGCAGAAGCCTTTTTTTAGAGAACCTTCGAGTGATGGACAATAACTTAGTTATTGATAAATATTTTTGAATAAAAAAATTACGATGCACGGTACTAGATGCAATCCTTAAAAGGAAACAAGATTTTTTAAAAAATGTGTTATAGCTTTCGAGTAAAAAATTTCCAAAAACCACCCTTTTTTCGGCCTCCTGACTGATGTGAGCATGACCCCTTAAGCGAGGTATTAATATAACGTAGGGGAGAGTAGGGTAAAGCGGAACATCAATGTTTCTCTTAGATGAGAGCTGCGAATGAGTTGGTATCACGTGACAGACCACGGATCCGTGCACACGTTACTTTTCGATTAACAGTGTTGTAAAGATTTCGGGTAACGAAGTTCCTATATTGCTTTGTAGTTTCGACCACATTTCTTCACTTGAATTTAGAAAATTTATAAAGGCAAGAATACCGTTGGATTCTGTAGACCTTACGTTACATTTTGACTTTTTACCCAGTTCTTTACCTCACGCTGAACTGTAAATATTAAATGTTTACTAAATTACCGCATGTGGGGCAAAGCGGAACACTTTTCGTGGAGTAAAACAGAACACCTATTTAACCCACTTGCACCAATCCAATTGTCTTTAAACTTTGCAGGCGTACGTAGTTATGATGACGATAAAAAATTATGAAAAAAACGGTAGGGGTGAAAAAATTACCCAGTCATCAATAAATATAACCCACAAATCCAAACCACTTGAAATCAGTCTGTAACCACAAATCAAAGCTTAGACACTAAAAAGTAAATAATAAAAAAATATACAAAAAAAATTTTAATTTAAAGAATTTTATTTAAAACGCACTAAAAACTAAAGAATTCTCTATCCACATGTTGATATTCATTATTCCTGTAAAAATCCATGTGCACTTGATTATTTTCAGTAATTTTTATAGTTTTTTACATAAATGAATGCTATTTAAATCATAACAATAAAGATTTTGTACGTTTACATGGTCTTCAAGAGTGGGTGTTCCACTTTACCCTACCACTTGAGCGAGGCGAAGATTTCAATACCTCCTTCAAATCTCATTTTTCTTTGTTGCCAAATGTTTTTCTTAACAAACTCTTTGACTTTCTTATAGTCCACTTAAAACTCCTGTTGAAGTCCCGTGTCTTTATTTCCTTCCGATTTTATGTAACACCCTCCAAAGTTAAGCGTTCCATTTTACCCTACCCTCCCCTATAAGAGAAGGGGTCCCTATTTTTATTTCAAACTCGGCTGTTTGCGAAAGAGTTACAATCAACAAATTAATATTCGATGAGCGATTAAGTCTCTATTTTTCTCGGTCTCCCACGTTCTAGGTATATATTAATTAATCCTATTTTCCTCTGAGACACCTCTTTGGGGATAATTTCCGTTGCCCGTGTCACGTTTAATAATGAAGTTAAAATTTTATAGAGGTTTATCTTGTTTGATCAAAATATCATACTCTAATAAAGTCCCTGGATTTTGAAGCTCCGTGTGTCGAGTGTGCTTCCCATAGCTTCGTCGTTGAGTAATCGTTTCCCGCGAATCCAGCCACCAAGTGTTAAGCAAAGAAACGACAATCGATGCGAGAAAGATAGTAAACCCTCCAAATAGTAAATCTCCTCCACGACACTTTATATTTCGCTACAAATTTGATAGTAAACATGTCGGTAGGAGAAGTGCATTCGCGGTATTGCATTCTTTACGAGTTTCAAACAGGAAGTAACGCAGCTGTCGCGACCAGGAATTTGTCTACTATTTTTGTTTCCAATACCGTAAATGTGCCTGCACTTCACTGTGCACGGGGCTTTCGCTAAATTTATGAATGGGGACTTAAACCTTACAGACAAATCTCATTGGAGAAACCTGTCAAACGTCTATACCTCAAGTGCCACACTTTCCTTTAATGTGGATCGAAAGAGTGTTTAAAATATTTTAAGCATCCATTTCAGGACACATTTAGGGTAAACTTGCCTAATTCATATATACGCCTAAATCGCACCGCCGCTGTTTACTTTAATCTAAGACAGTCACAATCGCACCTATCGGTAAAAAGTATAAACAACAAATAGCTATACGTCATTAACAAGCCGACTTACCACGCCGTCGCTTCACAAAAGAATATAAAGCAGGTAAGTTTTTCGGGTACATTTCACTAAATTTTTGTCATGATTCTTAAGGATTTTTTGCAATTACTATTTGTGATAATTAGTGAAACAAATTTCTATGTGAAACTACGTCTATTTTCAAGTTTATTTCTTGTTTTGACATCAACGAACAGTGCCCTATATTTTAGCGCCATAGATTTGAATTCAAATTGACCTATGTGCCTATTTCGTACCACCGTGTATAAGCTTAAATCGTACTGGTACGGACATACAGAAACAAGCTAGAATAAAAATTGGACGAGGCTAAAAAGAAAATCATAACCAGAAAAACCAGAACAGCAAAGGAAACTCGTAGAGGGAGAATACCGCTAAAACTAATACACAAAAGAAAAAAAAGAAGAAGAAGAAAGACGATGAAAATGAAAGCTGCTTTTATAAATTGTATCAAGAAACTAGGCAGAAAAATATGATACAATAAACCCAATGCAAAATGTGGGTACCTACACGAATTTTGTGTAGGAATAGACAGAATTACTTTTGATAGTACTTACGATAGTAATTAAATTTGAAAGTACGAATTAGGACATGTATGAAATATTCAGGAACATTAATCTTAAATCGTACTATTTCCATATTTAAAATAAATCGTTTTTATGAATAGAAATTAATAATTGTTTGTTGTTTGAGTTTATAAAACTGTTTATTCTATTAACAAACAGTTGATTCCCACTAATTTCCTTTCATTTTCCCTGTTGTTTTTCATGTAATAACATTTGTTCTTAAGGGGTACGATTTAGGCAAGTTTACCCTACGTTTTTGAGAATAATATCATTTAATATTCCAAACGTTAATTAAGTGCATTGCGACGTACCGGTAGTTACTCGAGATTTGCGCGATAACATTGATAAATTTGCAAAGAACCAGCGAACAGGGTCAGATCGAGATTCTCGTAACTCGTAAGCCCTAGACACATTTGTCTCCGTAAGCTCTCCGCGGACAAAATAGTGATAATGACTTTCGGCTTTTCTTCTCGTAAGTTCTGCCCCCCCCCCCCCGGCATATACTCCGCTGTACTATGAATAAAGATGCTGGCGATATATTCCCTCTCTGAATTTAAAACACTGCCCGAATCCCGAAATAAGTTCCCACGCGCCTTATGCGCCGCGGCTATCGGGCTGAACGGGGTAATACGAGTCTGACAGTGAATACAAATGTTGTGTGATTGCATTCCGGACACGTTTTGAATGTGTGCCGGCTGACGGCCGTGTGTGTTCACCATACTCTATCCGATGATTAAGTGCAGGCGAGGTCAATACGATTCCACCGTGATGTTTGAGCGTGTTTTTAATGGCGGCTTCGGGTCTCATCTGCCCCAGCAGTTTTGCGGAAAATGGGGGTGTACGTAGCCGCGGTTGACGTTTCAGTCGACTGGAACACCGCGCCGGCAGTCGTATCTTTGACAACTGCAAATGGAAGCGTACCACGGCGAAGCCGAACAGTTCACGCACAAAGTTAATTGCGCCTTGTAAGTAAAGCTCGGTATTCCACTATTCCCTGTTTCACTACGGAACAAAAGCATTCCATTCACTCAGCTATGACTTGCTGCATCCCCGGCCGTAACAGCCGCCACCCCCTCAGCCTTATTCTTAAAGCAACGGCCATTAGCTTTCGGAACACTTCGCATTACGGCCAATACCGACTCTACAATAGCGACTACTTATGGCCAGACGTAGCCAAATGGGTAATTACAGTTACCCGCTTACCGTATCCGGCGATGTAACCAGCCAACGGGAAGATGGCCCCCGGAACGTCCCCGGCGTTACACACTCGCCGCGGCCGAAGCCTTTAATTCGCCCCGGCGACGATCCCCTCAGAATTTTCGCGCGAGTAACCCGCGGCGAGCACAAGATTACCGACCCTAATCCCACTTTATGCCGGGGGGAGAAAGAAGTGACTTCCGATGCGCCGGGACTCCCGTGACCTCCTACGTATAACTCTCACCCCCGCGGCGTTGGTTCTCGCGTCCCGTACCCCGTTTCAATTTAAAAAAAAAAAAAAAAAGAGAGAAGGAAATAAAAGAAAAGGAGAAACGAAAAGCGGGGTGTGCAAAGATAGAAGCGAGCCGGTGAGAGGGAGAAAGAAACAGATAGAGAGGAAACCGGGAGGAATCGAAAATAGAGCGAAGGGAATGAAGAAGGGGGAAGCGCGGGGTCGAACACACCCCTCCCTCCCCCCGGAACATCGAATCGAGGTAAACGCGGGGCTTGGGAAATTAGGTTGTTAAGATTTAATCGGACACAGAGGCATTTTAAGCGCGCCCCTTTCTCCGCGTTACCGTCGCGCGAGGGGAGGTAGGGGTTAACCGGGGGGGGGGGGGAGCGGTTGGGTGATGCAGAGGGGCGGTCGAGATTTAAATTACACGGACTTCCTTGAAACCTCGGTCGAAGTCGTCGCCGGCACGCTGTCCGGACGAGATAGCGGGGATCGTTAAGATTTCTGGCGGATTCCGTTCGCTGGGAATTTCATTTGCGACTTCGCCCCGGCTCACCTTTGCCCGGCCGTCGTAATTTAATCGTCGATGCAATTGGCAGCAGAAGGGAGAGGGGCGTCGCCGCCCCCCCTCCTACGCTCCCTCCCCCGTCGCGCTTAAGAAAAGCCTGGCGAATTCATTACGAGGCGACGACGATTAAAGCAGGAGGACCGGGGCTATTTAGCAGAAACAGCTCTCGCTGCCGCCGCCTCCGGGAGAGGGAGTAATCGAGGAAAGGTTTCCCCGATTCGCGCGATGGAAGCCTTGAAAGCTTCGAAGCGGCCCCTGGAGAGTTCGGAGGGGCTCGAGTGTCCCCGGCTGGAAGATAAACTGCGGGACAAATTAGCGAGATCGAGGATCGCGTCGCCGGATTATATCTCGCCGCGCGAGAGACGTGTTGTGGGCGTAGCGAGCGTGCACTGGATGCTGCGGTAGGAACCGATGGGGTGGCACTTGGCGCAAATGGTAAATCGAAAAGCTGCGGCGACCTTTTTTGCCGAACGCTCGATACGCTTTCGAGGGGAATCGATTTTGAATATTCGTCGCGTAACTGTAATCACTCGCTGTTCGATGGAGGTGGGTTTTACGCTCGGCTTTCTAACGGGACGGTGGATGTAATTCGCAGAAGCGATTATGCGATATTTATCGACTATATCTCGGGTGATTCCGAATAGAGTGGGGATGAAATTGCTGCACGCGTGGCCAGTAACGTTGCGTCAAAGTTATCTGGTCTAAACTGTGTGCATTTACGTGTCTACTCGAATCGAGCCTGAGTTGTTGATAAAAATTTCAACAATGACGAGAAGAGTCATGTTGAAGGGCTCCTCTCTGCAGCCACTTTACCCTTGTCGAATAACCACACGAGTACGAATAACGTTTGCCAGAGGTCTTTGGTTCCGAATTAACAGCGCTCACTAAAAAGCCATTTTGCACAAGGTTGCCATTAAAGCCGCGTAGCTACTTATAAATGAAACATTTTGATCTGCGGCAAGTGGTGAATTGTAACGAACGCGGTCAGTAAATATCACTCAGCATGTTTTGTAGGCCGGCCATGTTATTATTCCACCCGGAGCACAGGTGCGCAACCACATTTTCATAAACGAGTGTCCGCTTTCAGGATTGCAACCACTTCCTCATTCATCTAATTCGAACGTGATTGAGAATGTACGGTATGAATTAAAGATTCGTATTCGTTAACGGCGCATACGCATTCGTGAAAAACACTTTATAGAGGGCGAACAAAAAGTAACCCCACAATTACGGGAAGATCGAGATCCCGAAAGATTGCTTCCGGTAAAAATACCCACAATTGTCAATTCATCGTGCATCGAATCGGAAACGGAAGATAGACGAAGCCCGTCGAAGCATCTTGAATCCTTGACGCCAATCAGAATGATAACGAGTTACATAAAATTTGAGCGTTCCTGAATACCATCGGTGTGTGTGAAAGCACTGTAGCTCATCAAGTCGAACAGACAGTTCTCGGCTGGCGGGGCAAGTAGCAGAAGAACAAATTTGGTGGGCACGTACCCCTTAAAATGCGGCTCGACCCAGAGCTCGGGTACGCCTCAAGTACTCCACTGTACTCCTTCCATACGCGGTATCGCAACGGCGAGGAGCCGACGAGAAGCTCTGTTCCCGGGCGTCGTTACGATAAATCTCGCGGCGCTGTTTTGTTAGCGCGAACAACAGAACTGGTGGATTCGGAAGTAATTAAACCGTGCCCGGTAACTACGGCCCCTCTCTTTCTCCTTCTCCTTCCCCCCGCGCTCCGGTGTCCCCCGGTTGAATAGAATATTCTTTCCGACGAGCAACGTCTCCCGGCCGCCGCAGAAGACAAAATTTCCACGCTCCAGCGAAGGGACCCGCTGGTCTCGAGAGGTGGAGGGACGAAGGATTGCCAGCGTTGCGTAAGAAGCGGGCACCGGCTGCCTCTGAATAAATCGGGTCGCTGCCGCTCCGAGAGAATTACTCCATATCCGTATAAAGGGACGATCCGCATTTAAAGTGACGGCCCATTCAACTAAGGGGGGCGTGGGGGTACTTGCCGTCACGGAGCGTCGCGCGACGCCGCACGGAAAATGACAATCGTAGCCGACTCGTTAAAGAAAAACGACTGGAAAGGGAGGAGGGGCGGGGGAGGGGGAGGCGAAGAGAATGAAAGGAGCAGCGAAGGCAAAGAAAGAGTCAACGTCGAAGAAACGGGCGTAGGGAGCTGAGGATTGAGAGAAAAAAAGCTGTCGACGACGATGTTGCGACACACCACGGGACCCACCCCTCTCCTTCTCTCTCTATCTCTCAGACCTGCATTTTTCATCCGCCCTGTAAGGGCGTGTGTAGTCACCCGGGGGGGTTAGCGAGATAGGATCTAAAAAAAAAAGGAAGCGGTGTACACAGAGATAGGGGGGGAGGGAGAGGCGAGCAAAAAGCGTGCGAGGAAAACAATCTCGCGACGGTGCGCGACGGAAAAAACGAGGAGGAGAGGAGCGGCGTCGCCGGTGGAATCGCTACAATGGAATCGACAGTTCGTTGCCGCGCGATCGTATTTCACGTCGCGAAGCTCCGGGTAAGCGTGTGTGCGGGTTGCACGCGCGTGCCGTGCGATGAAAGGGTGGCCGCGGCGGGGGAGGGCGCAGGACGCCGCGAGCCTCATGGATCCTCGCAGCTCGTTGCCGGGCGTCCAAGTCGTAAAATCGAGGGATACGGTTCGATCGGTCCGCGGGAGATACGGCTCTTCCGAGTCGAGTTTCCTCCTCCGTGGGCGACGAGCCGGAAGGAAGGAAGAGAAAGGGGCAGGGGATAAAAAAAATTCAATAAAGTGGCAATGAAATGAGCCGACGGAAGGCGGTGGTGACGGCGAACGGGGGCGCGAGGGCGCGATTCGCTGGGACCGAGAGAAGTGGAGCGAGAACTAGGCGGCGCGGAGCCCGGCGTGCCCGTTCGAGCAGCATTAATGCAATTATCCATTGACACAATTATTCGTCAAGTTCATTAAATTTCTATTATGGAAACGCCTGCTCGTTTTACGAGCCGCGACCCTTCAGCGTCGCCTCTCGGTCTAGCCATCTCCACCCCCCCCCCTCCGCGCGAGTTCAATGCTCCGATGGATAAGAATCCTCTCGATTCCGTCTTTGTGTGTCCCCTCCTCCTCTCTCTCTCTCAATTTCTCCCTCTCTCTGTCTCAGCGGCTCTTTCTCTCTGTCGATCCCTGCCCCCGTCACTATGTTCGCGGACTCTCTTTTTTATATTTTCGGGCTACATTTCCTCCAGCTGGCGATCCGCGTAAAGTAATTTTTTCGCGTCCGCGTCGTCGGCGGCATTGTTTGTCGACGGGATATTCGTTTCGCAAACGTATCCTCGCCAATCGAGCTGTTCAATTCGCGTAGGCAAATAAATAGTCGCGGGGACAAATATTTTAACCGCGCGGTGACGATCCCCGGCACCGACGAAACGCTCCCTCGACATCTGACTTTTCGCCCGGCGGTTTTACTCCCCTTTTCTATTACCACCCCCCCTGCACCCTTTACTCTGTGTGTTGTACGTGTTTACTCTTTCATTTTCCTCCTGTCTCGTTCGCTTGCTCTCCCTTCTTCCTTTCCGCCCCCTGAACAAAGAGTCGGCCGAATGGAGTCGGTCAACCACGTGAAACGTGGTGAAATTACGTAATTTCACGGGAACCGGGCAAGACCCGAGCGTCGACGGGCGAATCTTTTGCTCGACGTGCGGGCCGATCTAGCGTGATCGTTTTTAATTGAACGCCGGATCCGTTCGGAACAGGATTCCGAGGAATTCCTGGGGACCCCCGATGCGATCGCAGCCTCCCGTCGACAGCCACGGCAAGCACATATTTCGTCCCGTTAGGATGAATCCTCTGGCTCCTCTATTTTTCACATGCTTTCGACCCCTTCGGCGTGCTCTGCGTTGAAAAATGCAAAACGTCGCGACGCAAAAAGCCCCCGTCGGAGAGGCGACCTTGCGCGTGGCTGACGGGATTTGAAAGAGCTCGGCCGCGAGCCACGCACGCTGGAATTAAACCGTGCCTCAAAACCCCTCGAAGAGCTGCACACGCTTTTCACTAAACAACCCAGCGCCGGTGCCCGGGAGGGAATCGTCCTTAAAATTCATGCCCCCGATCTCGCCCGTCCACCCCCGTCAACCCTTCGCCCCGACCTCGTGCTATCAAAGCCGGAGAAAGCAACCAAGGGAAGGGAGACGTCGAGAGCGATGTTAGCTAAGCTTGACGCCGCCGACGAGGCAACGTAGCAACGTTTACCCTCGCACGTTTCGAGCACGTTGCGGCCTGGACGCGGCCAGTCGATCGGCACTATTTATCGCGCAGGCGATCAGCGAGTGCAAGGAACTTTGCTAATCCATAGAGGACGCGACACGTTGGGGCAACGGCCCGCGAGGACCGCCGAGTAGCGAGGGTCAAGCGCTGAGCGGACGGAGGAGACGCGGACGAGGGGCAGAGGCAAGCGAGACAGAGGGTCGGTTGTCGCGTGGCGCGCGAGCACACGCACCGGAGGATCTATGCTTGTGACACTCACCCACGATGTGAACCAGCAGCAGGATTTTCAGTTCCATCGAGGATCCGCTGGCTTGCGCGTGCACACGAGGCTCGTCTTAGCGACGGCTGCTGTTGTTGCTGCTGCTGTTGCGATCACCGTCGGCGCCCGTCTCTGTATCGTCGTAACGCGGCCGGCGCGACCCGTCTCTTCGCATGTCGCCCCCCCCCCTCGCGCCTTGCCCCCCCGGGGGTTGAACGCGTGTCCACGTTGTGTCGTTGCGCCCCGGAACGACGTCCCCCTTACATAATAGCGGCCGTCGCACGGCCGTCACGGTGGCTGTCGGCTGGCGCACGCTGATGGTTCCCCGTTGCGGTGTGTGCGCGGTCTGCGGACCCCGGCTCGTCTGGCGAGTGCAACCCTCGGCTGTCCGTCGTCTCGCGCAGAATCAATTTCCTCGCAAAAGGACGTCGAGGAGCGGCGCGAGTGCGCGAGCGCGCTTCCAGCGAGCAACGCGCAGGCGCCTCACCCACCAAAGGTCTCTCTCTCTCTCTCCCCTCTCTCTCTCTCTCTCTTTCGTTGCCCTGCCTCTATGTGTATCACCCTTTCACCACTGTGCGCGGAGAGGATCGCTCGCCTGTGCCGGTAAGCCGGAGACTGTGTCAGTGAAATCTGGCCCACCGATAGATTCCAAGCAACCCCGAGCCGATAGGCCAACCACCCCCCACCAACGGCGCACAGTCTGCCCCTCTCTGAAACCACGGTCGCGTGTATTCACAGGACGAACGCACCCTCCCTCCCTCCCCCGTGTACGCGGCGAACACGCTCGACTCGTACGCCACGCTTCCTTCTTCTCGACACGGATGCATCCTTGCCCTTTGTGCCCGGAGGCCCTATTGTTCTCGAGCTTCGAGCACCGATACTCGGCGACTCCTTTTGCCATCACCGCGATTGCAAGATGGAAAAGGAAAGGACACTGGCCGATAGGCGGGGGCGAATGGGAGGGATGAAAGGGAGACTTTACGTATCCTGACGGTCCGATCCTTTGATTAACTCCGGCCGCGCTTGTGTCGGTATTTAAGAGGCCGGGGGATTGGAAGTCTGTGGCTGGCAAGGGAGCATTTCGAGAGCGAATGTTTTCTATTTAAACCGGCAGAATTTTTTGGACCTCCGAGAGATAGAATAAGTTCGAGGGGGTGAAACGCGCCGTCCAAGTTCCACCGCCAGGACCGTATTTTTCTGCGATTAAACGTAAACTACGTAGTCGTCCAACTGACGTTTTCACGTTCCTCTGATGGAATATTAAAACTTATTAAATCGAAACTGGATAGATATACACGAATGAATCCGAACTTTCGTCCAAGTTATCAAAACATCGTTACGAGCTGGTCGATCGCCCCGGATAAACTCGATTGTGGGTGAACGTCTCCCGCGGAGTGAAAGCTAATGGTCCCTACTATTTTTTCAGAAAATTTCGTCGCGTAAACACCTGTTGGCTATACACCCGCGGCGCAGGACACTTTGAAGGCGGATAATCGGGTTTATTAATGGCTCTCAGGCGATTCGACGTTGGATTATTCTGGGAGGAATGCCGGGTATCCTTTTGCGCCGCTTCGGCTTCCAAAGTGTGCGGCGCCAAACTTCAGGCACAATGAAGGGATATTCGCCGCCGTGGAAAATTTCACCCGCGAGTGTACTTGCAGCTAGACCACAGCCGTATTGTGCCGTGCGAGCCATCAAAGTCTCGAGTACCCGGGGCCATTTTTTGCAATAATAATCCTCGGCTGAATGGAAAATTTGCCGCCGCATGGATGATTCATGCGTGACGGCGCTTCGTCACACGTAACTTCCTTCGCAGATTGCGCATTTTTCAATAACGTCCTCTCTCAGGATGATGGATAGAGTAAGGAGGCTCCATTTCTGGTCTACTCCGGCTCCTTCATTTAAATCTCTCTCCTCAGACTTTTATTTCGCCGCGTATCCAGAGCCCGGCATCTATATACCTACTGGCGGAAAATCAACGAGGCTCGTGATTCGCAACAATGGGTTTCGAAGTCATTAAATAATACGTAATGGCCTTCGAATTACTCGCTCCACAACCGATATTTTCCAGGCGTGTTGTGGAGTACATTTAAGCAGACACTCGAGGGCTTGAATTATAGGGTATCCGCGCAGGCTGATTCTTAATTCCGTGTCGATGCCTTTAAAGCATAAATGTGGGCCATAAAATGAGAGAAAATATTACGCGATCGCACGTTATTTAAACTTCATGTTCAGAGTTACAATGGATTAAAGACTGCGCTGGGCGCGCCACATATCTTAGTGAATTATTAATTTCTCTTTCTTGCTTCCTAGTTCTAGTTTTAGTGCTTTTTGCAGTTACGGTTAAGCTTCTAACAATAGATATTGCAGTGCACTATATTTATTCTTTATTCTTTGAATATTTAATGAGTGATACAGACGAATAATAATAATAATAATATTAGATTCGTATCAATCATTTTAGCGCAAGAATATTCATTACCTCGTTATTTTATCATTGCAAATCGACGTACTGAGCGATATTCAGTTGCAGAGTGGAAAAGGAACAAAATTGTAGTAGGGGAGAGGCGATATAAAGGGGACAATTTTGTTTAGCGTCCATTTCTGACAATGTCGGTATATGTATTTTAAAAAAGAAGCACTTCAATAGAAAGCGTGTTTACTTCCCTTCAATAATAGTATATTACAAACTCATAAATTGCAACAGAAAATAACGAAATCTTCGATTTTCAAATAAGTGGGAAATGTCCCTTTTAAGACTAAAAGATAAAAATAAACTTATTAAGTATTATAATTATAATTGAAAATTTAATAATACAACACAATGGAATCTAGTTGTACTATAAATCTATCAATATTTTTGACTATCTACATAGAATGTGACTTATCGTTAATGCTTTAGCAGCTTTATTAGTTATAAAGTAATATTTTATATAAATTTGATGTCTTATAAACTAAGTTCAACATAGGAGTAACCACGAGTGGTAAATATAACTACGTATATAAGAAATCTATAAACACTTAAATAATAAAATAGTTTAGAATTAAATTCTACTTGACGTAAAGTGAAATCGCCTATACTAAAATAGGTAGACACGTTTTCATATTACAGATTAAAGGTTTTATTATTAACTTTTGACGATAAAGATTGTCGCTTTGAATAGTCACTTTATTAATACTCAAATTTGAAACAGTATACCATCAAATACTAATTGATAATTTAAAATAGTGCCATCTATGTATCAGACGATACACTAATAACTTTAGAAAAGTAAAATATTGTGTCCAGCGGTACATGTGTATGAGAGGGACAGCTATGAAACGGACGTGCCATTGAAGACTTATTATGCTGTAACATTTAAGTCTATAAGTGAGTTTAATATAAAATAATCACAAAACAAAGAAAATAATCAATTAAGCTTACCTGTCAAGTATTTTCGTTTCAGTTGAATACAGGCTACTTTAATGATATAACACTTTAACACTTTTTATGTATATTGATGTCAGAAAACGACACAAAAAAGACAACGAAAATTTTTCTTTTACTACCGAAAAACATCAACCGCTTTCTATTCTGTTGCAAGTGAAGCCGAAGTAAAGTGTACGTCAGATGACTGGGCACTAGTGCTGCCATAAACAGGAAAATAAATAACTTGCATATATAATGCGTTTAGAATTTTGGCAATTGGATTCGTCCAATTTAAATCCTGTCCCTTTTATAGCACCTCTCCCCTAATAGTAAATACTAGGTTTTTTAGAGATTTGTAATACTAATTCGTAAGTGAAAATAATTCTGTACCCTTCGTTCGGCATAATATCGACGAGGCTCGGAATTCTTCCATTTTTAGATATCCAGGGACGAATTCCTGCACCGGACGAAAAATTTGTGACGTCAACATAGAAGTTATAGATCCCGTTATTTACGTTTTATTAAAGGAAAACTTTCGAAACGTCTACCCCGGTGAAATTTACACATTTTGAGTGGCGACGGTGCCACGGCAAACGAGCGATATCTCCGCTTTTTTTCGATTCATTATTTAGAAGATAATCCGGATCGCTGTCCTGCTGCTCCAAGACAGCGCGAGACCCTAACATATAACGAGAACGACGTTGGAAAAAATTTCGATCCTCGCTGGTGTAGCTCTGACTCATCCACTGTACTCGGCGGACCTCGCCCCATCCGACTGTCGCCTGTTTCGAAAGGAAGATTTGAAAACGGAAGGCGGAGAGCCTCGCAAAATGGGGGGATCGATAAGCTCGTATCAAGCTGGGGAAAGGGTTATCGATTGCACCGGTCAACGTGTATTAAAAACAAAATGGAGGGAGGGTATTCTTTACCAAATACACGCTTCTCCAATAGATTCCAATTAATATTACTATCCGGGCATATATCCTTTCAAGCATCGACGTGCATTCTGAATATTCTATGAATCCGTGTGCACGAACTTTAACTCTCTCTCTCTCTCTCTCTCTCTCTTGCTCGCCCTGTGTGACTCTCGCTGTATCTTCAATACCCATTCAGCGAAGGCAGGATCGAGGGATCCTATTGATACCGTTATTTGCCCCGACGTCTTACGTAACGTAGAGCTTTAATTCGAATCGGCAGACTTGTTCCAGCGAGTTCTAAGATACCGTCCCAATTGAAAAGGGAAATTATTTTCGCGGAATTGCCTTACGCTCACCCTCCGCCAGCCACAGTTTTATCACCTCCATCTTCCTTCTCCAGACTCGAGCCCAGTCGTTCTTCTATTACACGTGTTTATCAGCCGTAAGCCGGCACGAATATTCCACGGCGTTCCACGGAAAACAATACCGTCGAAAGCAGCTCGCGTGCACACGCGGCTGAAATCTGGCCTGCCGATAGATTCCGAGCAACCCCTGGCCGACGACGGGACAACCCTCCGTCCCGGGGCTCTACGCTCGTACAGTGGCTCGCAGTCGAAACCCAGTCACGGGCTTGAAGAAGCTTCGCGTCATTTTCAACGGGGGGATGGAAAATTCCGATCGTTGGGAATATTAGGGGAATCTCAAAAAATTTTACAGTCTCGATAGGTTTGGAGAGTTTTCATCCTATTCTATTCCTCATTCGATGTTTAATAAGTTATCAATGGAGGGGTTGATAGTTACTTCTAGGAATGGCAAAGGAGAGACTCGTCAAGACTTCCAACACAGCCTTGAAACATTCAAGACCCATCACAGATGCTTGACATTTCTCAGATTTGAATATTCGAAGCCATTCGAAGCAAGACAATGGCTGAATAGATTGAAGATTTGCAGGAGGGAGAATTGACCTGGCATCACGTACCAGAATCGTCTACACAGTGATTTTCGTACGCGACTGTTGAGATAATCGAATAGAAATCCAACTTCCTTTTTGCCTTTATTATTATCAGAATTAATAACGCCCTTTTGAATAACTGACTACCTAAAATAAAATAAACAACATACTAGAACGAAACTAAAATAAATAAAATAATGAAATATACAGATTGGCTGCTTCGTACAAGCTTACTTGGCGCTAGTAGAGATACTAGAATTACAAGAGCGCCTTCGCAAGCATTTCGCAATTCCAACGCAACGGATTCCGATTGTGAGCCACTGCGTGGGGGCGAAACGATAACAGCCGTTGCGGCGTGTCACGCAAAACTTTCACGCGGCGCACGATCGCCACCCTTCTTTCCTATCTTCGACTTCCTTTTTCGCCACGTTGTCGCCGCTGGCCTACCCCTGTCTGTCGCGGTGTTTTCCGCGTTTCTAAGACACCAGACCACGCAACGTTCCCTCGCTCCGAGCGAGCACGACGACACGTCTATGACGGAACGCAAAGTTCCGAAAAATTCCCGCCCCTTTCAGCGGAACGTGTCCCCGACGCACGGGCCATCGAAAAGGGACCACGAAGCCAGAGATGTTCTCGCGACGATACGAAACCGCGGCCGTTTCTCGTCGCGGAACTTGGAATTGCTTTTCATCGTAACGATGTCGTTCCTCGGTCTTTCCATTTCGCGGAGAATTTTCTGCATTTTTTAGGAGCCTCGGCTTGCGAGCTCCCGGCGCGCGTCGCCTACGAGCTTCGATGAAACGATAATTGCGACGGGACCCGCTCCGCGCGCAAGAACGAGACACCGCCGTTCGTCATGGAACGCGGCGTTCCGTCCTTGTCGCATTCGCCGGCCAGCTTTTTCCCCCCAGACTTCGATGCAATCTGCAATATTTCCAGGAGAGCACGTAGGGCCCTCCACGATTTTAACGTCTACGAGGTTTTAAAACGAGACTGGAGGGCACGGAACGCGAGCGTTCTACGCGGCGAATGTTTATTCCGCTGACTGGGCGAATTTTTTCGCGACTTCGAAACGGTCCGCGTCAGGACTTCCAGCGAGGTCCGCGAGCCCCGTCGATGACGCGACGACAAAACCCCTCGGCTCCACCATGCGCTAAACGAAGCAGCCGTTTGTAACAGAACGCCGAGTTCTCCTCTTGCGGATATTGTCGTCGCTGGTTCCCTACTGTTTCAGAAAGTCTTTCACGGTTCGAAGAAACTGTGTCGAGGATTTCTGTGACGTCCGCCAGCGTCGCGAATAGCGCGACGACAAAGCGCCGTTCTATGCAGAGAACCGAGACACCGGCAGCGTTCTCGCTCGAGGAACGGGAACTTCACTTTCTATGGGATTTCCCTTCTTCTGTCCCGTGCGATATTTTATATTTCCAAAAGACTGCGTCTGGTCTCGCAGCGTCCCTGGCAACGGGTTTGCGAACGTACGCCAACGAAACTCGATTCCACGCGTGAAACGAGCACTCGGGTGTTCGTCGCGGAACGCAGAGTTCCGTTTTTAATGCTGTCTCGGGGAACATTTACTATTCCCAAAGGACCGCGTTGGATTTGTTGCCATGTTTCAAATACATTCCACGAATCATGGGTGATGCAGTAAAACGAATTCTAATATTCGTGGCGGAACGTGGAGTTCCAAGTTCGCAATCTTTTCAGCCATAAGCTGAACCACGCGTACGCGAGCAATCCTGGTTGGATTCCAACAGCGGTACTATAAACCTCGCCTTAAGAAACGACGACAAAGCTCGTTTCCCCTACGAAACGAACTCCAGTCGCCCGCAGCGGAACGTGGCGTTCCCAGTTCATGATATTTTCATTACGGTCCATGCCCAATGTTCCTAAGAAACTGTGTTAGAACTTCCGTAACAGAATTGCAAACCTCCACCGCCGAAGATGCGCGGGCGGTGGGAGGCGTAGCTCGTTTCTCGTTGGAAACGAACCCCGACGTTTATGTCGGAACGCGGTGTTCCCCGTTATATTTCCCTGCGTATTCAACAAACTAACCCCGGCAATCCCGTGAAGGCGTTGCGAAAGCTTGGCCCCCAAAAAAATAACGCCAGACGAGACTCGTTTCCCATACGATGCGAGCCCGGACGTGTTTACGGCGGAACGCGGAGTTCCCCGGGTTCATAATATCCCCGTTTACGGTGGCTGTGCTCGACGCTAGCGAGGAACTGCGTCGGTATTCCCGCGATAGGGGCTAGAGGGAGGCTCGCGCGAAGACGAGACGGCGAAACTCGTTTCTCGCTGCGAAATGAACTCTGACGTTTATGGTGGAACGCGGGATGTTCACTTTCCACCTGATGTTGTCGCCGTTGGCTCCGCCCTCCTCCTTTCCCCGCGTCTGGGGGTGTTCTCTCCGCGGCCGAAGGAGCTGCTCGGGGATTACCGTGACGTCTGCGATGCCGCGTTAAGGAGACACGGGCCACAACAAAACTCGTTTCGCACGCGGCAAACCAAACCGCCGACGCGCGTTGATAGCGGGACGTGGAACGAGGCAACGAGATTTCACGGGATTGCGACGGGATACGTGCAATTGCGTTTGTTTACCGGTGTTCCGCCGCCGGAACAGACGGCTGAGGGGTGGCTGACTCGATCGGACGTCACGTTTCCAACCCTCCTCGCGTGACTGTTTGACGTATGAGGCTGTCGCGGCATCGGGAAACGCTTCGACCTTATTACGTCGGGTCTGGAGGAAGGACTAAGTAGTTTCATCGAAACGAGTGAAAGGAGATATTCAAGGTGTAGAAAACACTCTCGAAGTCGAGGAGTGGTGACTAAGTAAATAAGAGAGATAATCAGAGACTCCATGACACGCTAAATCCCCAGCGAGTTGCAGCTGAAAGAACTCGCCAGGGCTTAATTAACAGACACAAGGAGTTACAAACGCGTTGCGCACTCTGTTTGTTTTTAAAGTAGATTAGACAACGATAGTTAAAAAGGAAGCGGCGTTCGCGGCGGCGTCCAGTTTAATTAGCCTAGGCGGTTGGATTTTTAATTTGAACAGGGAAAGCGGGCGGCGGTTAGGGGGGGGGGTGGCGCGCGCGGAGGGGGAGGGATCCTTTTGTAGGAAGTTCGAGGATGCTCGCGAGCCGACGGGAAAAATAATAATCAGTCGCTCCCCCGTACGAGATGCCCGATTCAAATTCGAATCTTCGTTGCTTTGATTAAGGGGAACTTCCAGGGTGCCTTTCAAGCCCCGCGTTTTCCCAAGCAACAGCCAGTCAAGCCCGATGCGAAACTTCCACCCACCCGCTCGCTCTTATCCATCTTCCATCTCCGCGCCGTTTCCCAGGCTTTTTTCACCCCCCGCTAGTTTTTCCATTATCCGACTTTATCTGTTACCCCGTGCACTTCCTCGGCGGCGAGCAGCGGGGCCGCGTCGGACGACGAAGAAAAGCGCTTCCAGGCCAAGCAGCTCCGAGGATGAAATTGGCCACTCGAACGCGCGCGCGCGCGCCTCGTGGCCCGTGCGCTGAAAGCCAGCCGGCCATTTTTGGCCCCCTCGCAGAGGGGCGATCTGCGGGCTGGTGTGTTAATTCAATTACGGAATCCGGCGGATAGACGCGTTTTCCCTGCTTTTAACTCTTCCTCCAGCGAAAGTTCCGCGCTGCCCTCGCGCCCCGGTCGCCGGCCCCCGCACTTCCGTCTATGTGTACCCTGTCTCGCCGCTGTCGTCTAAACGGAAAAGGGGGAAATAACGAGGGACGAGGGCGACCTTTGTTCGAGGCCTCGAAAATGTGATTGTTTAAGCTGCAGCGTCGGCTAATCCGGGATCGTCGTGCAGACGGTGCCGCGGCGCTCGTATTATTTAGCCCGAAATGGATTTGTATTTATTCATTAGGCGCAGGCAGAGCCTCCCAGCACCGTTCCTTCCCCAAACTCGCGCTAATGACTTTCGACGGCGCCGTTTCCAACGTCGTTTGTGCTCGCAGATTCTCCTCTATTCCGCGGATAATTCCGTCTACATTTTTCGGCTTGTAATTTCTCGTTACTCCCTTTGAGTCGCTCTCCAGCCATTTGCCTGCTAACACAACGTTTCTTACGTATTTAGGCCACTTTGGACGAAGCACAGTTATAGTCATGTCAGAAGTACATGTCGATATCCATGAACATTCATTCCTGTCGAAATGGTGAACATGCGGAGAAAAAGTGCATTTTTCTTTTTATAAAAGTGTCGATTATAAAGAATATGTTCAAGATATCGCGAAATTGGCATGCACTTCTTCAGTTTTAGGCATGTGGAAAATAAAATTTTTTGGTTCTTTGTTCTAGGTCAAACCGTATAGCCGCGAGGTTAAACACCGTGGAAAACAACATTCGGCATGATGTTGCATATCACGGCTCTAACGCCACCATTTTGTACGAAAAAACACGTATTTTTCCGTCGAGAGTTGTGCGATAACAGGTTCGCATTTAATTTTTCATTTATTTTATTATCTCTCTAAAAACAATTGCCGAATATGACTTTGCTTCGTCCAAAGTGTCCTAACTCCTTAAGGGGAGCTTTCGGTTTAGAGCCCATAAAAATAGGTGACTTTTGGAATTAATTAAAGGAAAACTACTATATATAATTTAATGGGACCTTTTGAGTTATATTAAGGATGTCTTAAATTATAGAAACATATTTTTTGTTTTATAATTTATCATTGCAGACGGCACTGCGGAGTCATTAAAGTCGTGGCGTCAAAAATTCATTCAAATTTCCAAAAGGTATTATCCGATTCGTCTGAAACTTTTTGTATTTTGAAGAATATACTTCTGACTAGGGGGGGGGGGCAGAAAATTGCAAAAATTACATTTTTTTAGAACATAAGGACACCTGAAGTTTGAAATCACTTTTTCCTTATATTTTTCGTCCTTTCAACGCCTTTAAAAATGATATATTTTCAATTTTTTGTAATATTTTCTAGTTTCCCCTAGCCGGAAGAATATTCTTCAAAATAAAAAAAGTTTCAATCGAATCGGATAATAACTTTGGGAGATACAGGTCCCATCGATTTTGAGAACACTGTTTCGAGAAAAACGTGTTTAAAGTTTTACGTGTGTGCCGAGTGGCCAGTTTTTACCCCTGCATTTGTCGCTACTCAAATGCGTATAACTTCGGGAAATTCAACAAATCCTTTTAAACACGTATTCCTAAAAGGTTGAACATTCGAAAAATGAAAAAAAAACAAATCGATTTTCAGACCGAAACCTCCCCTTAATAAGTATCTGGAATGCGGGACGTCCCCATCGAGGCCCTTCGACTTTCCCCCGCGTCACCCAGCGGAAGCTGCGATATCGAGACAAACAAAGCTCGAACGACGCCCAGGTGGCCGGCAAATAAGCCGGTAAAAAGCGTGCGGCGAGCGTGTGGAGCGGAGGAGTTTCTAAACGCGACTCACAATTCAGCCGCGAATAATACCGGAGTAAAGTCCAATCTCGGGCGGCAAGTTTATTCCCGCGAAACCGCCGGCAACGGTAGATCGGGTCCGTTTATGCGGGACGCGTCTCCGGCAGAGAAACGTTCCGTGGCGTTAGTGCCTTATATAATCAGAAAATAAGACTCCCGCCGCGGGGGCGGGGGGGGCCGCGAACTTCCCTTATTAAATTGATTGCCCGCTCGCTACGGAATAAAATTAGCCGGAGGGATGAGGAGGGGTCGGCGCGATGATTAAAGTTGCCCGGCTAAATCAACGAACGGTTGCCGGGGTCCAGGAAGAGGACCGGGGAAGGACCACTCTCGCTACTCGAGTATCGAAGCCGTCCGCGCGCGCGATTGTTTCCACGGGGGAGAGCGTTGCAAATATAGGAAGCTTCGGGATGCATCGATGTCGTCTGTAATTTACGTGCAATGCGAAAACTTCTGCAGCCACCGTTATTCCCACCCTTCCTTCCTCCGCTCTCTTTCTCTCCCCCTCGTTCCATTTGCCCCCTTCGCCTCTTGTTCTCCCCGCATTTCGCTCCCCTTGCGCGGTGAAACTCTCCAGCGCCGGCCCCGCGAGGGGAAACGAAGAAGACGACGAGAGCCAACATAGGCAAAGCGGAGAGACGAGGGAGAAAGGGTGAGCAAGCAAGAAGGGTCGAAGGGAGAAACGGTGACGTGTCTATATTAAGATGTTGAAAATGTGATTGCTTAAGCGGACTGTCCTGCTCTCCTCCCCCGCTTCATCCCCTATCCAACGGTCCTTCACGTATTGGCGACACGCTTCACCCGCGAGAACGGTTAACCCGTTGAATGCCGGGGTCCTTTTCGATCCCGTGATCGTTGCGGCCGGCCGGAGAGATGTCTCCTTAATGAAATGAAGCCCCGTAAATGAAAAGGGCGCACGCCACCGTGAATACGCACGCCGCCCGGCCGCCCCCTTTGGCCCGCTGTTCGCGAAGAATATCCGCGGTAATTGCGCCCCCCTCCTCCAGCCGCTCCTCCTGGAAAATGATGCGAGCCGCCTTGATTTACTTGATGGCGCGTATTTAAAAACAGCCTCGGGTTTCAGTTCCACCGCCGCTGGTAATTACTGTTAACGTTCCCGTATTGTTTTGCCCGGCGATTTAAAGTTGTTTTGTTCGCCTCCCGCTATCGGCGGAGTATTTTGTTCTTCTCCCTCGATTTTGTCCTTTTTCCCCCCATCCCCTCCTCCCTTTCTATTCCCGTTCAAGTCGAAGAGCGCCGTGCGGGGGGTATCGACGAAACCGTTGCCATTCACGAATTGCGAGCCGGTTCCACGGGGTTGCGGGAAGATCAATCCAGAAGTGAGCATTGCGAGCGCGTTTTTGTTCCGCGCAGAGAGGGCGACTTTTTTGAAAAATTGCGAGCATTCCGCCGCCGGCCACTCGTGCATTTTGTTTACGGTCGCCTAACTGCTATCCGGTGTCAGATATTTTCGACAGGGCGTTGGCAATTTTTCGCGCAATTGTTTGATCAAGGCAGCAGTGGAAAGGGATCTGCATATTTCCGCTTGGCTGGAAATTACCTCTACAGGATCTCCGTAAAGAAATTACGAAGCGATCATTCTCGAGGCGAGAAAGTGAATAGAACTTGCACGGAAATATTCGCGGAGTGCAACACTGGTAAATAAAAGACGATTAATGCTTCACTGAAAAGAAGGATGTACCTATCTACGAGCTCCTAGGACTTCATAAACGTCCCGGGAATAAATCCACGGAGGAAGTTGCATGAATGGGGATCTTTTCGAAAGACAATTTCAACCCGGGGAAAAATCAATAGCCCGCCGGTAGAAGTAGTTCGAATTCGCAGTTAAAAAACCGCGGTATTAACGAAGACCTTCGCCCGAAACCGAAGGGAGCTCGGCCCTATTTCTACAAATATCGCTTTGGCGGTGTACATTTTTCACGCGGGGCGGTAATTTTTCTGCCAGGCTGCCTCTGGCCGTTCGAGTTACACTTAATAAATTCATAAGACTGCCGGTCTGACACGCAAACGAGCCATTTCGCGTAACAGAGAGAGAGAGAGAGAGAGAGAGAGAGAGAGAGAGAGAGAGAGAGAGAGAGAGAGAGAGAGAGAGAGAGAGAGAGAGAGAGAGAGAGAAAGAGAGAGAGAGAGAGAAAGAGAGAGAGAGCGCTAGAGCCGTTCTAAAATATTTCCTTCAGGAGTTCGTTTCACGCGCCTTTGAGCTCCTTTCCTCCTCGTTATCGTTATCAGGCTCGCTCGGCTGAAACACCCGCGGCCGGCGTCTTCCTTCTGATCAAAGAAACGAGGCGTAGAATGCGAGAGGTCGTGTTACATCGAGTATTAAGGAAAACAAGCCCCGCGAAAAGGGACCGTGCCGGTCCTTTGAACCTGGAAATGAGAACGGCCCTCTCGGCCGTGATAAAGCAGCGAAGAAAGAAACAGCGCAGCAGCCCTCCGCGAGGCGCAGTTTACGCCTTGATTAACGGGTGGGCCGTTGATCAAAGTGTGATCAACTACGGAGAAACGACGGGGAGATCGGAAAGAAAGGCGACCCCGCGGACGGGAATTTACCGTTTCCCGGCCGCGGCCGCGGTGTTCAGAGGGCGAGCGCGCACCGTCGCTGGAATAATTCCGTGATCCCCGGTGTACGAGCGGCAGAAACACGGTCGCGGAGCGAATTCTGTTTCAAGCTTGATGGGATATTGTGGAGCAGCCGCGATTTAAAGTGCATCTGAACGGGCTGACCGCTCCGCATTCGGAGCGACTCTCCGCAGAATCAGTCACAGTTATTTAGCTGTCGCGGAGATAAGTATGCAGGGACGTTCGCGTGGAAGTTGGGCGCAGAGCCTGGCGAGAGTTTAGCTCTCGCTAAATTCAGGAAAAACTGCTTTGTCGGCGTATAATGGATTGAAGTATTACCCTTCTAAGAGAGGGGAGCAATTTTCGCGTGTACCGTGTACGGGGCGAGTCGAATAATAAGGAGACGTACGGCGGCTCGTTAAATTCTCGTTGCACGCAGAAATTGTGCAGCGAAAGTTACGTGGTACCACGTGGAGCATGTGATACGATAATCAGCTGTCAATTTTTTATTCCGCTCTTTCGACAGCCGAGATTGAGAGAGCTTGAAGTAATTTAAAGAGCAGTGTATGTGGGAAGATATTCCCGTAGGGTAAGTCGAAGATATGGAATGAATATTTTTCGCAGAGACCTTCGTTTTCGAGGGAATCGAGTTAGGAAGTGCCGCGCTCGCCCAAGCCCCGTCAACTCTTGGATTTTGCGGGCATAAGTGGCCGCGTTGAAGTGTCACCTCCTCTCGACGGCTTACTCGACAACGCCCCCCCTAAAAAATGACCCGAGGAGTCGCCCAATGAAATTTAAAACCTACAAAAACCAGCAAGGATTTCTCCGCCCGCTGGGGATTTTACTTTGACCCCTTAATACTCCTCGCGCTTTGTTTTGCGATGTCAGCAGCCCCGCGGATTATGGCGAACTTTGTACAATCCGGAAACTCTTTTAAATAAAACGCGATTCATTGGCGGGGGGTAGTTAAAGGTTTTTCGGGTATTTTAGCAAAGGCCATTCGGACAACGAGATAAACACTGATATAACACCATTCCGCTCCAACTGTCTCTAATACTCCCCGTACATTCGCTTTGTTCGCCATTCTCTTTCAACCCCCAAGCTCTAAGCTCCGCTCTGGTAATATACAGATCGCCATTAAGAACACTCACCCCCGTGCCGACCCCTAACAGCCACCGCAACGCACGCGTTCCTCGGATCCTTATTTCCTAAATAACACAATCACACCCCTCTGCCGTGCGAAGAAGAGCTTTCTCCACGGGCTGTTGAAAAATGACGCGACGAAACTTTGGGGATCACGTACCAGCCGTTGGAAGAAGAAAGGGAGAACGGTCTTAATAAGCATGGGTCCCAAAAACATATCTCTCCAACTTACGAAGCAATCTCGACAGGTTTACCTTGACCCAGGCTGCTGTTTTATCCTCCAGCAGCGGTTTCCAATAACAAGAGCTCCTTAAAAAGCCCCGAGTGTTCCGAGTTAAGGGTAGCGACCACTATTGACCGGGGATCTTTAAACGTACCTCGGATCTGATAACTTATTACGACTCCCCGCGTTCACTTCAACCCCCCCATCAACTTTCCGGCGAGCTCCGCGTTAATCCATCAAAGACTATGCAACGTTCGACAACATAGTTTTGCCGCGCGCCGGCGGTCGATTCCAAAACGCGATCGCGAATTTCAGAGCGGAGAGGAGCCACTCTCCTCCGACGAGATGTTATCCGAGACTCAAGGGGATCCCCATGACGCCAAGGAATCCCAAGGATCCGCAAACGTCGAGCACTCGGTCCCGCGTATCGCTCTCGACGAGTCAGTCGGTCATTGATCAGCGTCACGAGGGGGTAAATCTTGATTCTGGATGCGTCACGGTGGTACGCATGGTCAACGAGCACGATTCAATAGAGTTCTCGGTCATTAAAGTGCCATTAGCCGGTACTTGTCCATCACGAAAATTAATGTTGTAAATCCCCCGGCACTTTGGAAACGGGGCCAGACTCCAGTCACCACCCCTACCCCCCCCCCCCCCCACCTCTTTCCCCGTGAAGCTCTGTGCCCGCGGTATCGCGCGTTAACTCCCGAAGAACGCCTCCTCTTCTCCGCAGCTCTCGCGAGGCAAAAGTTGCGAATTATAGCCGGGGTTGGCCCGGCGCGAAATTTATCGACGACCTTCCCCGCACGGCACCCGAGGACGTGCAGGAACGCGCGCGCGACACGGTGCCGGATATCTCGAATGCTGTTCACGGCACGATCTCGAAAAATACGCGCGGCTAGTCAAGGCTGCACGTGGCATAACGTAAAATCGATATCGCCCGGCGAGGGGTAGGGTACCCGAGAGTTTTACCCTCCCCATCCACCCCCGGCTCGCCCGCGTTACACTTTTATCGTCTTGCTCCGATTTGTCTCCGTATGATAACGAGGATGTAAGTCGGACGGGCCGTGGGAGCACTTCATCATTCGTGAAGCCTGCTGAAAAATCTGCGGCCGGAACGGCATTTTCTATCGACCACCCCTACCCCCGATCGTCCATTGTCGGTTAAAAGAAGATTCAGTCTGGTTATACGCCACCGGCCATCCACTGGGTGTCCTGGCTCCATTCTCACAGCTTTCACTTCAAAGTGGTCTACTTTGCGGGGTGGTGTGAAATTTTGTCTTGATTAATTGTTGGGGGATGTTGTGCTGATTTGTGTTTAGTTTTTTTGAGGAATGAGAAGCGGGGCTGGACCTTGTTCAGTTTTTGGGCCATCATTTACGGTTGTACCTCAATTTTATTGTTAATTTGCTGCCTAATGTATGTGAGATTAGTTAAAATGAACGATTTTAAGAATTTTTAAGGGTTTTATTAAAAAAATAATAGAAAATACTGATTAGACACGATTTATTAGTGTATAATGTGCACGAAAAAATTTATTTACAATAATTTTTGTATTAAATTATATTCGATTTTTGAGATTCTTTGGGACACTGTAGAAAAAATGGTCAGCATATCTCCTTTAAACATCGATGGATCTGAATAATAAAATGATATTCTTATAAAATAATGTTGCCATTATGGGGTGGCAGGGCGAAAGTATAAAAAATGGCTCGTCAACCCATAATGGTAACATTATTTTTCAATAATATCATTTTATTTTTCAGATCCACCGATGTTTAAAGGAGATATAATGCTGACCATTTTTCCTGCAATGGTCCAAAGAAATAAATAAAGAAGTAAATTAATTTTTTCGTGTACTTTATGGACTAATGAATCATGTGTAATAAGTATTTTCTTTTATTTTTTTAATAAAACCTCTAAAAAAATTCTTAAAAACATTCTTTTTTCGCCGTGGCTAAACGTTTGTAACCCCTTAAAGCAGAGAAAGAGAGATGTCTTTGGTGTAATTGTTAGTTCTGTGGATAGTTGCACCTGTTTGGAGGAAGCAATGCGAGATTCCCTGCGACGATATTAGACCTATGTCGCGATATTGATTACCGTGCAATTGGCGCAACGTGTCTGCAAGATGCACGCCGGTATTTCTCGATAAAGTAAAATAATTGATACATCTGAAAGGATATTTTTAGGGCAGGTCTTCTCAAGTGCCTCGAATAGACGAACCACACACTACATTTCTAGAATGAAACCTGTCGTCTTGAACGGAAACTGATGACGTAGAGATACCCTACACCGAGAGCACACCGCCATTTCTCAAATTCTATTGCAGACAGCAAAGAATTGCGAGCTACATGTTATACGAGTTCCTTACGCTGCGTATCGACGCGCCAGCGTTTTTTCAACACATTCCACGCAGTGTTATAACAATATTAGAACACCAGGCAGTCTCAACATTGAATTAACCATCGATTAAATAACGAAATTACATTATCCTTGCATTGCATTATTTAATTAAACACCCGGTTTCATTAACCGATCGATAACGTCCAAAGATTCCCTAAAATTGATTCCCCAAGTTCCTATTTCCATTTGGGCAGCAATATTTCATGCGTCTGCGCATCCATCGAGCAAACTGTCCCCAATAGAGAGTTAAATAGCATCTGGGTTTCGATTTATCGTGATCTGGCAAAGTGAATTTATCTTCTTTCCCGAATCGATTATCCTTTCACCGGCTCGACCGATTCTGGTCGAGGATAGACAAGAAGAAAAAAAAAGCAGCGGGGGGGATATTATTATGCAAGATGAATCGAAGTTGTCGGAAAGTTCGCCGGGTACGTTTTAGAGCTGGAAGCCTGGCAAAAACGGTTTGATAAACGCGGGTCCGCGAACTTCTTGTTTCCAAAATAGCCGTTATCAGCCCGAGCATGAATCATATGTCGCGCAAGCTCGTACTTTGCCACGGGAAATCATTCCTCCTATCGGACGGATAAAGATCGAGGTAAATAACTATAATCGATGCGACAACCGTATCGAGTGACTTCAGCCGCGACATTAATTCACCGTTTCGTTTATATCGAGAGAAATTTTTTCCCGTCACTTTGACGATGAAAAACACGATTGTAATATAACGCGCAGTTGATTACATTAACAGTTTCTACAGCTGCCAGGCATTTCCAACGTTAATACTAAAAGCGAACATTTCCCGTCCCTTTGATTCACCAGAATTATATCCATAAATTTCCGCCTAATGCATCAGATAGCACCATACACCCCAGCGAGCGATCAATAATAATTCTCATAATTGCAAGGTATTTTCAACATTTCATTAACGCTAAAACTACACCTCTGGTCATTTTAATCCGCCGGAATATGCTTGGAAATTTTGTGATAACGCGTTAAACACACCATCCTCTGTAACAGTCGCCGGAGAGAGAGAGAGAGATCAATAATGTCGAAAACGCTGGTAACTGCACGGCGGACTCAAAACTTTCACTAACAATGCGGAAACGAACTTTTTTTCCTCCCCACATTTTCAGCCCTCAGGGTGTCGCCTGATAACGCGTTAAATGCACCTTGCACAGCGAAAAGATTTAACCGTTCTTGCAATATGAATTTCTCCGATACGTGCGGGGTGAATCACTTAATCGCACGTTTGTCGCGGAGCGTGTAGGCTTCACGCGTAATTGAGAATCGAAGTGAAAAGCTCCGGAAACCCAGTGGAATATGAGATTTCCAGGGAACACTGATATTCGGAGGAAACATTACACATTCAAACGTTTCGCCTCAAACTAACTATGCTCACCATCGTTCCAACAGCTGATCCTCAACCTTCCCCCGAGGGCTCCGCGTTAACTACACCGTATTCCTTTCGCCCGCAAAATTCAATTCCTCCTCCAAAATGATCCAGAGCCCAACTCCGGCGATAGTTCGGAACCGCGCGTTTCGCGCGTCCGAATTGTAAACCACGCGGCAGCCTTGAACAGCGTCATTCCCAAGCGACGCGACCCGGCATATTAATCCCGCGGCTTGTAGGGAAGAAACTGGCTGCATTCTTATGACCGAGAGCCAGCCGTTCCCCGGCCATGGCAAAAGGCAGGATTATGTACGAGCGACAGGGACGCCATCGAAATCGAAACGGCGCTATTTTCTCCGTGCAACGGAATAGCTGCCATCAATGGTGCTCTCTGGGGCTGATGAAGGAAGGCGGGAACTCGGGAAGAAATTGAGTCCCCCGCTTACATCCCGGCCGTTGTAAATAAAGCACGTCAAGCGTGCTCGTAACCAGATGCGATCTGGCCCGGCCGTTGATAATAGATTCGCCGCGCAGGCAGCCGGAATAAGCTGTTATCTGAAAGCCTCTCGTCTCGATTTAAATGCTCGCCGCGTTCGTTAAACAATCGCAGTGACGGGAATAATATATCTGTACTACGTCGTGATTCGACTCCTTTGCTTATCAATTTGTTTATGGGGCCGCGAGGAACGCCGCCGATCACTTTGGCCGGGCTCGCTCGGGCGCGAAGGAAAAGATTCGTTAAAGGGGAACGGGCGATAAAGGATTCCGCTACCAAAGCCACTTTCTTCCCAGTTGTCGGGGTCAATTCCATTATTCGCAATTACGCCACTTCTATCTTTGTTTCCGAGGCGCACTGGCAAATGGAATTAAGTCGAACACGGGGCGAGATACATGGATATGGTTTTCTTAATTACCGAGATATTGCACTTCGAATTTTCCACCGCGGAACTTCGTCCATTCTTCTTCGTTCGCCCGCTACTTTTCGCGGGATGCTTTAGACCCGTGCGGGAGTATTAAAAAAGTAACGCGCTTCATCACTTTTCGTCTTAAAGGATGCATGAATACGGCGGAAGTGATAAGAGGGGATAAGATAATGGGGGGAAATGGATTTCAATAGGAAAAAGGGCGGGTGGAATCTCGGTTAGAAAGGCACCCTTTGCTGCGTGTAATTTGCATTCGGAAAATATTTCTTCTTTAATTAATACACCCTCACGTGCAACACTCGCGCAATAAAAGATACGAAGATGACCCGTTTCTTGGAACACAACACCGTTTCCGGTGAACCACTCATGCACACTCCAACGCACGCTTCTCAATTTTATGATTACTGCTGGGGAGGGTCATTAACGTGCCCCTCGTTACGGTTATCACGATACTTACGAACACCATCGCAAGGAAGACCCAGCGATAAACACTTTTCACTCCTATCTGGCGACAAGCATGCGAAATACAATGTACCCGAAAAAAATTGTTTTCAAGCCCCCTTGGAAAGCTTCGATAATTAATCGAGCCTCGATAGACGCCCAGCATCCGCGGAACAACCACTCCGCCTTCCACACTCTCGACTGTGAAACGCGAAATGAAGAACGATGATAAAGAGCGTTATCGCGTTTCCCTGAGCCGTGCAAAAATAACTTGAACAACCGTCTTCCATTTAATAATCACAGCGCCATTCGTTATTCCCGCGGTGCACATTACGGGACAAAAGGGAACCGCGAGGCTCATTTTTATTCGTGGAACGGACGTCGTTGGAAAAGCAGTGTCCATTTAATTATCGCCGCGTTACTCGAGCACAAACGGAACGAGCATTGGCGATAACTGTAGCGTGCTCGCGTTGAATGGGAAAGATCTACCGCCTGCTCGCGTTGCTGCGATTAAAAAATCATGAACCGATTCGCCGCCCACCGCGCGGCGCGGAAAAAAGGTAAGTAGGCTACGATGGCCAGGAGGGGTAGGTCGCGCGGAGCATGATCGAAAAGGCTGGCGAGCTGAATGTCGAGGCAGCCGAGCAGTTTTGCTAGCGCAACAGTGACAAGGTCAAGGGTAAAGGTGTCTCTGAGATCCGACGACGTGACGGGGCTGGTTTAAGGTCGCCTTCCCCCGGATTCCGTGATCCGCTATATGTAGAATGTGACGATTCACCGACCCACGTACAGCCGCTCGGGCTTTAAATCCTCCACTACGGATCGCTTCATTCTTTTATGAAACAATTCACGCGGTGGCGGAGAAAGGATTCGGGAGTTGGAGGGTAAATAGTTCTGAGTAAATTGAGGGGAAAATATTTAGCGAACGTGCGTCGAAAAATGAATGCGAGTAGAGCTGTGCTGTATGAAAGAATATATGTCTGATTGTATACGGAGCGTTTCTACTTGCAAGTCTCCTGCGGTGAAGATGTCGATCTTGGAAAGCCAGAAGAGGATTTTTGATTAATTTTGAGGGGATTCTGATGGTTAAGGAAAGGGTAGAAATGTGGGCGTTCGAAGGCAGATGGAAATTTAAGGAACTTCGTTTTCGATCTAACCGTCTTTCGGCGTTCCTCGTTAGTTAAACATCAAGTTAGTTCAGTCTCATTGTGTTACTGCATTTCACGACGCGTTCCCCTGAATGCAGGACCGAATGAGCAAAGTACAATGGCAGAACGGGGCCCATTGACTTTTCGTCACAATCAAGGAAAATTGCATCGTGAAATTGCAAAAATCATGAACAGAAGTCACAGTACAACGGTGTGCATTCTTCACAGATTCAACAATGAAAATTCCATTTCAGGCTAGATCAAAGGAGCACGAAGAAAATATAGTTTTGAGGGACAGCGTAGTAACAAGTCTGATAAATACAAAGCGGAAAATCATGTATTTACAAACACTCCAACCTGCAAACAATTATCCCACCATTACCTAAGAGTGACAAATCCCCGCCAACGGAGGACAGCTTCCTCTTTTCTAAAGAAGAGGTCATTATCAACAAATTCTCCGCAGCGAACTGATGTACCTACCCCACCTACCCGCCGTCAGTCCAGCTTGCCAGCTTTTAACTACCAGACCTACCCAAGTATCTGTCCCACCTTGAAAGCAGGCATCGTCATCGATCAGCCTAACGTCGTGCTATTCGATTTCGTTCAAATCATCCTCCGTTCCTGGGGTAGAGGGGAGGGTTGTCGCGCGACAGCCCGCCCCCAGCGGCGAAACCCTCAACGACTACATCCCCGAGGCGCCGCGATGCGTGCAAGAACGCCCAGCGACGCCACGCGCGGCTATATCGCGGCGTTGCGACGCCTGCGCGGGCTCCGGCAACGATCAGCTGGCTGGAGGCTTCCACCGAGAGCCAAGGCGAGGGACAGAAAGTGAGCGAAAGGAAGAGAGTAAAGGCGAGAGGTGGCTGGCGGCGAACAGAGACAGAGGGACACGAGCGGAGGTGAGCAAGAGCCAAAGTTTAGTAGAAGAGAGAAGGAGGGACAGCGCGCATCCATCGGCTATCAGCGACGACGTGATGGGTAGCCTCGCAGCCAGTTACGCACGTTTTTGGCAACGTTATTGGTGCCGTTAGCTGTGCGCTCCCGTGGCCATGGTGCTGGACGTGGCTCGCGAACCGGCCAGCCTGTCGACGACTTAACTCGCCCAGTGCTGCTCTGACGGTCGATCGAGGCGACGCGACGCTGAAACCTAGGGGAACGCTACTTCCAATGCAACTGCACGATGCATGGTCGCTGCCGCGTCGTGACGGGTTCCTGCTTGTTCTTTGGCTACCTTGTCCTTGAGAGGCTGCTGCATCGTCGTGTGCCTGCGTGAGGATCTAAGAGTGTGCCACACTGATCGAAAAGTCGGTCGAGACCTGTGCCGGGTGGAATTCTGGCAGCGTTAATCCGCGTCTTTTTCGGACAGTGATTCGATGGGGAGAGGATAAAGGAGTCCTGTGAAATATCGTTGTGATAAGGATTCAAAGAGAGTTGCTGAGATTCTGGTTGGGGACCAGAGGGATCTTGCATGCTCCTCGGGATGAGATACTGGCTCCAGGACGAGGAGAATGTAAACGCTCCGTTTACGACGTGATTACGTGGATTCCGGTGCACGAACGTGAAACTGGAGAGGGACGAGGTGTAAACAAGATCTTGTGCAGGCCAAGAGGAGGCTCGAAAGGTTCATCTCCAGCCTGTACTGTTGCAGCTGCGTACGAAGTGGATTCGGTTCGTCGATAGTCGGCCGATATACGCGGGACACACTCGAGGCAGCAACGGCGGCGCGGTAAGTACCAAAACAAATGCCGCACTCGAGTGGGTTCTATTGTTAGACGAGCGTATTTTTCTAACGGGGACGAAAATGAATGTGGTCGGTGGAGCGTAGGTGGGTCCTCCACAACGGTTCGTTGACACGGCGACAGGGAAATTCTGGTGCCGCCGAAAAAGGCCGCCCGTGGATGCAAATATAGAACAGGCTTGACGACGCTTGGGGAAAGATCGAAGAGGTACAGGAACGTGTCGAGCGTCTTTGCTCCGCGAGTGGGATCGCCGTTGCGATTCAATCGATACCGTGATTCGGGGAGCAACATCAGCGAGACATCCGCGTTCAGGTCGAACGATACTAGCCACAGAGACTGTTCGAAGGATTCAAGAGTTCCAGGTCCTATAACGAGAGAGCAATTGTGTCTCCCCGGGAGAAACAGGGGAATAGGATCGCCGATGCCTGCCACGAAAGCAATAATGGGCAACGTCTCGGCCACATTCAGACTCCACTAAAACCGAATGGTACGGGGATCGACGGTGCGCCGAGGCTAATCTCGCGAAACGAGCGTCTTCCACGTGTGATACGAGAAAGTCTCCGCTCGAGACGTTGCTCCGAAGATACTCGCGCCGTGTAAATGCAAAGAGGATCGCGTACGAGGTGAAAGGGGGAAGCAGCCGGAGCAAGGGAGTAGCGAAGCGGCAACGAGGGTGAGGGTCCCCTGCACGGCAGGAGCCGCGTACCCTGCAGGTTCCCTCGTAGCTGGAGTTCCCTTCTGATGGTACAGAGAGCGATTCAGCAACGGTGGACGAGCGCGGTCGACGAGCGCAGTCCCCGCCAACAGCATCGTCGTCGACGCGTAACGTCATCATGGCTACACGTGCAGACTCCCCGATGATCTTGCTCGCTTTGATCCTCGTGGCCGCTTCCTGGCCACACTGTGGCCAGGCAGGCTTGGTCAAGTTCTACGATTCCGTTCCGGAGCATGCCCAGCCAGAGAAACGCGTGCCCGTCAACGACTACGCGATGCACGGGCCCATAGTCGACGACCACGAGTTCCCTGGGGACTTGAGGGAGCCCTACCCAGGCAAGAGCTTCGGTCCCATGGGGCCCGTCGACGGATCCCTGCCCGACGACGTCTCCTTTCGAAGCTTGTCAGCTGACACAGGCGACAACCACCCGGTGGAGTCTCATCTAGCCTCTCATCCGGCCAACGGTGACCCGTCGAACCAACGAGTGCCAGAATACAAGATCATGTCGGTGGAGTTTCACCGCGTGGAGACCCCGTTCGTCATCGGGATATGGATCTTCTTTGCCAGCATCGCGAAAATAGGTACGCGTGCAACTCGGCTGGCCTCGGCAGCCGCTTGGCTGTTGCCGGTTCCCTTGGTAATTGCCGCGGTTAACTCTGACGCTGCTGCGAGAATCGGTGAACTACTATCCGGGGAACAACTGACTCGGGGCGATGGGAAAAGTTTCAGGGACGAGGGCTCTCAATGTACTACCTCTACTGTATCAGTGTAGCTTCCTGTGATTCATCTTAGCAACTTCATACTACATCGGTTAATTTAACACCTTTAAGACCGCCGGTTCTAGTCCCAGTAACGTCACGAGTCTATGTGTGATTTTCAGTAGAATATGGTCAGTTGTAAACAGACCAGGCGGCAGCGAAAGAGTTAATAGAGGCGCGAGCTTTCTGCTGTCCCCTTTCTCTTCGTTAAGTTACCATTTTACGTGCAGGCTTCCACATGACGCCCAGGCTCAGCAAGATCTTTCCGGAGTCCTGCTTGCTGATCGTTGTCGGCGTCGTCGTTGGTGTCTTACTGTTCCAGGCGAGCAGCGTCCACGTGTCGCCACTCACGCCGGACACCTTCTTCCTGTACATGTTGCCGCCCATTATCCTGGACGCCGGTTACTTTATGCCCAATCGGCTGTTCTTCGACCACCTGGGGACGATACTCCTCTTCGCCGTCGTTGGGACTATATTTAACACGCTGTCGATAGGTTGGTAAAACGTGTAAAAGCGAAACGGTGTCGCGCGTCCGTGTTGACATGTTTCCTCCTTTCCACGAATCTGTATTGTTCTATTACTATCCTCCTCTCGTCGGTTCATTTCATATTATTGTCCGCCTCCGGCGTAGGTTGGTATATAGATCGAGGGGCGGTGACACAAATGAGTAAACTTCAAGCTTATTGCCGTGGGTGTGAAAAACTTCCACGGTGATAAAAAGTTGTATTACTAATATAGACACTTTGGAGCAACGCTGAAGGCCAACAGAGCGAACCTCGAATTGACAATTGCAAGATACACACAGCATGAAGTGAATGCGCAACAAACACCGTTGCTATTTAGTACAATCTCAGGAACTATGATAGCACTTGGTACTGTTGGTCTTCTCAAGGGTTTCTGTAGAACTGGAGGATGTGTTTCCCCGTCTGCCTTCGCGCGATGTTTCTCTCGAGCTTTCCCCCCATTGAATATGCTTCTCTATTGATTCGAGTAGTTCATAATCGGCTCATACAGAGCGGCACGCAGGAGCTCGTCGAGAGGGAAAACGCGCGGACGTCGAACCGCCCACGAGATTTCTGTTTATGGCGCAACGTGTTCGCTGAATGTTCGTCGGGGGTTGCGAAACTGACGATTCCCTCTGCGCGATGAGGAACGCGGATGCCCGTGGCAATTAAATATGCAACGTGGACGCCGCCCGTGGCATTCGTGGAACCAATTACGCGATTTCGTTGTTATTATCGGCGAACGTTCGCCACGAGGCATCGCGGATATCGGAGGCGAATGAAAAATTGCTGAGATTGTTCTTCGAGGTCGTCGGCCAAATGCGTTGCCTTGGTCGTGAGAATATTATTTTCGTCTACAGCACGCACTGATCGTCTCAATATGTCGCATTATTTGTCGCCCAATTTTTATATCTAATCATTTGGCCTGTCAATCACAGCCGTTTATGATTTTAAATATCTATCGTTTGTAGATATTACGCAGATATCCATGGCATGCAAACATTGTCATAGATAAAATTCTACTTCAACTCTTTCGAGCCAGTTATTGGAAACCGGTTTCATAAAAAATAAGATAAAATGTTTGATAATTTGAAGAGCCTGATTAATTGAAGAATCCAATTACTAAAAGTCACTTGTATAATACTTTCGAATGAGAAACGTGATTCGAAAGGCGTTTTTGGAAAGAAAATAGTACAAATGTTATTTGGTAATTATTTGGTACTTTTGCTATTTTTCTTCTGAAACACCTCGGAGTCAAGTGTTTTGAATTCTTTTCGGCGTACACGTCGATTCTTCATTAGCCAGGGCTTTGTACAGAAGTCTCACACGAACAGGATCAATATCGTCTGCTGTGGTGAATTATTTACAGGTGCGTCACTGTGGGTGTTAGGCAAGAGTGGCCTGTTTGGCTGCGAAACACCACTGTTGGACATGTTCCTTTTCTCAGCGTTAATCAGCGCGGTGGATCCTGTCGCTGTATTAGCAGTATTCGAGGAAATACACGTGAACGAGATCCTTTACATCGTAGTGTTCGGGGAGAGTCTCTTGAACGATGCTGTGACTGTTGTAAGTATCTTTTCTTAGCCATTCCCAGGAACACAATTTATTTATTCCACAAATACCTCAGAAAGTGCTGACCACTCTACCCGATTAAATACAAAAGGATCAATTTAATACGCAACAGGCCGATTAAAAAATTATGAAACTTTGGGGATATTTAAAGGATATATTTTTTGCAATTTTCACATTTTTTTGTCAAATTCATCCTGAAGGTGAAATTAACCCCTGAAAATCCAACTATTTTCCGATGTTTTGTTCTAACTCGCGAACTTTAATTTACCAAATGATAATCCTACTTAAAAGAGGTAACTTTTGTCTGTAAACTTTTTTCTATCTCTTACAGTTCGCGAATTGTGACATAAAATCGGAAAATAGCTGAATTTTCAGGACTCAATTTCACCCCCTTACTAGATTAAATTTAGATAGCAAAGAAATGCGAAATACATGCCCATAAATGCTCTACCTATATATCCCCAAAGTTTCATAATCTTTGAATATCCTAGTTGGGGATCTTGCCTCGCCAATGAAAGTCAAAATCGCAAACAGACTAACTTCAGTTTTAAGTCTGATTAATGCGACGCCATAAATAGATATAGAAGGATAAAGTCGACTGCAAAAGCGTGCTTGGACACGCGCGTGTTATTCGCGGACTGAAAATCTTTTCCTGTTCGTGACATTGCCACTAAATCGCTCGATTAAGAGAACACCTGAGCCATACGTGCTTCTTTAACGACACGCAGGTGCTGTACCACATGTTCGAGGCTTACAGCGAGATGGGACCGTCGAGGATCCTTTACACGGACTTGTTATCGGGCCTGGCTTCCTTCTTCGTCGTGGCGATCGGAGGAACGATAATAGGGGTGATATGGGGCTTCGCCACCGGTTTCGTCACGAGGTTCACCCATCAGGTTCGCGTGATCGAGCCCATCTTCATATTCGTCATGGCGTACCTGGCCTATCTGAACGCTGAGATTTTTCACATGTCTAGTATACTGGCGTAAGTAGATCCCTCCAGTTTCTAATCAGACCTAACCCAGAGGGCCGGTAAAGTGCAACGATCTCTCAGGCCCGAGGTACCTCTGTGCCCTTCGTATCGCTCCAAATCACCGATAAAAGTCTCCCGACGTGGAAAAAGTTTTTTTTGACTGCGTCAAGGGTCAAATTATGAATATTCATTGGCCATTTGAGGAACCACCCTCTGCAAAGATAATTGGCTGTTCATTTTGAAAGGGCGAATCTTAGCAGCCTTGCGCACAGTAAAATATCAATGGAGAAGTAACGAAGAACCTCCAGAAATATTAATCTAGTCGATGAGGGCGATACCTTGGTTAATGCAACCCCGTATTATATCGCGCTTTATAGGAAAGTTGGGATCGTAAACGACAATTTTTTATTAGAGAATGCATAAAAGGAAATATATGCAGGGCAGTTAACATCACCAGCCGAGATATTTCGCCCGTTTGCACCAATAAAGTCGAATGCACTGCACGTGTCTGGTACGAGCGCTGGGGGTTTATTAGACTAGCTCGGGGGTGCATTTCTTGACGCCCTCAATTATATCTCGCAATAAATTCGGGAAACGGCTTTCTGGTTCTCACGCGAATCGCTACATACGTTTATCAAAGCGTGCATGTTTTCGGACAATAAGAGAGCGCGGCGATTGATCCGCGTTCTTTTAATCAGCCCATAAACGGCGTATCGTTAATTAAGCGTTATTACGATCTATGACGAGGAGGGGGTGGTACGGGAGGCAGCGTTAGCGTGCATTTTCGATGCTAAATCGCGGGTGTAGCGCGAAGGAAAAGGGACTGACTAATTGCTCGGTAATTCGTTAAGCTGACCGCGGCCAAAGTTTCGACAATATTAAATAACTGAAATAATTGAAACCCCCGCCGCGCCGTAGACCCTTTAAAGCCTCACAATTGCCACGTGATTCTCGTTAAGTCCATTATTTACACGTTCCCCGGTGAAGTAGCGCCAGCGGATGATCGATCATGATGCGAAGTACGCTCTGTGTAATAACTGTTCAAATATGCTTAACCCGTAATCGCTCGTTCTTGGTCGAATCTGGTCGATTTTTATCTATATACGATTAAACGGAATTCACCGGCTGTTTGACCGACAAATAGAGCCATTTCGAATGCGCATGTATCTCAATGCCATGGGCTCTACTTAATAAACCGATGACCCGCTGCTGTTCGGGACACTTGAGATTTAACACATTCGCAAAGTAATACACGGGAATTTCGACGAATGAACCAAATCCAATTGCTTCTTGCCATGTATCGGGGATAGCATCATCGTGATCGAGAGTCGGATGCCAATTTTCCATTGTGGAATATTTTCAAATAAGTGTAATCTTTTTTAACAAACGCCTCCAGTGGCGCACTCAGAATTTAATCTTGGGGGGGGGGGGGGGCGAGTAGAATAGATAAAAATATTTTTAATGCGAATTCATTAAAATTCATTAGGTGATTATAAAAATTTGTTTAAAGAATAAAATCGAGTCTTCTTTTCTTTTTACAAAACTCTTGAATTACTTCAATTGTGGTTACATTAATCTCCTTTTTCTTTTTTCCTTCTGATTATTTGAATAAAAAATTATTCGTTGCTCTCGGATAACATCGTTCTATTCGAAATTTTTATTCGACTAATAATGTATTCGAATAATGCCCAACCCTGGCTCAGAATCGTCCATTCCTCGGAACGTGTTGCTCCGAGCTCGTGCCACTTCGATTTCCCTGAACTTACGATGCGCCGATATTTTGATATTTCCCGTTCCGAACTTATACCACTTCCCAAAGTTTCGGCGTTGTAAATATGTAGCGGTTGGCATCCGAGTCCCTCATATTTTCATCACTCACCCTCGAGCCGTACGTAATAGTTGTCGAAGAGAAGTTGCCGCGTTAAGTTCCGCGATCAGGAGGAACGCCGCGACTGCCTTATGCATAATTCATCGTTTCTTCGACAACAACGAAGTAGTAATGGACAGTGCAACACCGAGTTTCCAATATTTCGCATCTACCGCGCATCGAAGAAGTTTAAAGTAGAAAGAATGGAAGTCACGTTTTCTAACATGAAAAGATGGGAAAGGGAGCGAAGCCCTCCGCGATCGTACACGGCGACGCGGAATCATCGACAGTACCATGGATCCAAGAAAAACAATAACTCTTGTACCGCGCAGAATTTAGTAGCAATAACAATGCACTCGAAGTATAGAATGCTAATAATCGAGAAAATTCTCGGTCCCGCATAGCTCCAGTTGATTAAAATATCGCATGGATTCCAAGTCTGACTAATTACAGAGTCCCTCCACTTGCTAGATCTCAACAACTCGAAATTGTCTTCGCCCAAAGACCCACTTCGTTTATTCTTCGCCCACTAATCATAGCCTCTAACGCAAACTAAGCTTCCGTCCTCAAAATATACTCGGAGGATCTCAAAATACTCTCGGATAAATAAAGCGCGCTTCAGAAATAAGAGACACTTGGACAATTTTCCAACTTGCATGCGCTCATGTTGCACTCGCACAGAATCGAGTGCCGGCAGGTCCTCTAATTGCGAAGAAATTGGCCAAGAAATCTGCCTTCGCAACCAATATCCGATGACCACGAACGGTAACGACTAATCCATCGTTACCGAGAGCCAACGTTCGGATGGAATTTCGAATCCTCAAAGCCCTAATTATAGTTACAGACTCGCTCCTCGATCCTAAATCGGATGAGCTAAGTTAGAGCTAGAGCCGAGCACTCACCCCCCCACCCTCTCCCCCTCAAGAGTATCCCAACAAGGAGTCACGTTCATGTAATAAACCGAGAGACCACTGTCCCCAATGAACATCGATTCCGTAAACGCCGAGCAAGGATCGTACGTCCGAATTAATTTCGACTGCGTTTAGGAAACGGCGAGCTGGTCGATCGATACTCGAGTTTCCCGGCCGACACTATCGCACACGCTGCTCCCCCACCCCCCAGCCCCTTGGCTCCCCATTACCCGTGACCTCTTTATCGCCAGGATCACCTTCTGCGGCATTACCATGAAGAACTACGTGGAGGCCAATATATCGCACAAGTCGCACACCACCGTCAAATACACGATGAAAATGCTGTCGAGCAGCTCGGAGACCATTATATTCATGTTCCTCGGGGTGGCCACCGTCAACAACAGGCACAACTGGAACACGTGGTTCGTCCTCACCACCATCGTCTTCTGCTCGGTATACCGGATCGTCGGTGAGTAATCCAAGGCCGAGCCTGAAGACACCGCTCCAGGTGTCCCCCGCGCCGACAACGTAATCTCGCGGCGCCATTTGTACAGCGTAACAGCCCCGCGCGATTGGGACAAGTTCGAGTCGCTTAATGGTATCGCGAGATAAGAGCCTTAAGCTAAACCGATCATCGGTTATACGGCGTGTCGTTTGTCCGTTACGCGGCCGTGCCAAGAATGTCGTTTCTTGCGCTTGGGTCTGTGGCTGCGATGACAGTTCCGTGACAGCTCTTGGCACGGGGGAGAGGAAGAGATGCTTTACGGATTTTCATGCGATTTCGGGGAAATTTTATACCGGTAAAGGAGGGGAGAACAGTCGAAGTGAATTACTTGGACCAGGAGTCTGGAACACCCTTTCCTTTTAGTGGATTGTTCCGGGATCTCGACTATTGGCTTGTAGTATATAGAACGTCTGCGCCCCGCTGGAAATAGAAGTACTTCTTTCGTAATCCAAGTGTACAGAGATCGCCGAAGCAGCACTACGTACGGGACCATCAATTTCTCCCGTACCGGCGTTCCATATATCGCAACCCCTTGCTACCTCTATCGTTTCCCTTGCAGCGTCAAAATTACTCCGCAATCCCGTTAATACCATTAATCCTTTAAGAAATTTACTCTTCCCACATGAATCCCACTCAAGCTGAAGAATCTCGAGAAACCGCTTAACGGGATCCGTCCCTCCCCTTCCGTTTTACATCGCGGCTTACTGTCGCGAGCTTACGGCTTCCCGGCGACGGTTCGCCGCAAATCGTGCGGCGCGGGCGGCACTTAAAAAATTCATACAGGCCTACGTGTGCACGGGCGCGGATCGTCACAGCTCAAGCGGATCGAAATGCCATTTTCTTTTTGCAGGCGTGATCGTTCTGACGGCGGTGGCGAACCAGTTTCGATTGCACAAGCTGGACAAGGTGGAGAAGTTCGTCATGTCGTACGGCGGACTGCGGGGCGCCGTCGCGTTCGCCCTGGTCCTGCTGATCGACCCCAGACACGTGCCGCTGCAGCCGATGTTCGTCACCACCACGATCGCGGTCATCTACTTCACCGTGTTCATACAGGTAAAGGAAGGACAGGCGTGGCGGACGGGCCGCGTTGAAAGGCCGGGATAGCGAGCACGGCGGTTTGGAAAATCAAATATCGTGGCATCACCTCGGCAAACAGCCGGTGTCGCTTTTCCCATGCTGCCAGCTGCCAGTTCCCCTCATCCCCGAAACGGGACGCGAAAGTTAAAGATACGGGGTGTTCTTGCGATGTTGACCCACCGCGGTTATCTCAAACCCAATTTACATTCGACAGTTTTTACAATCATTAGCGCTGGCTTTTATGTTGGCGGGGGTGTTTGATTAAAGTCGAGTGGCCTTGTGAATAATTCTGGCCGCGATTCTTGGGTTCCAGATGCTATGATGCCGAGGTTTAGAGTGAGTGCCTTGGAGAATGTTCGCATTCAAAGAAAATGTTTAAGTAGATAGAAGCAATTGTTATGTTAAGCTTCATTTATCTTTGGGAAGAGCATTGTTCGGAAGAAGTTATTTCCATCGAGACGGTCTCTTTTATGAGAAGGTCGATTTTCGGCGGAGCTCTACTCGTCAGAAGTTCCGAGTTTCAGGAGAATTCTAATTTATCTGCAATTTTATTGAAAGCTTCGTGTTTTAAAATGTAACTTCATATTTTATACACTTCACTAGAGGGAATTGAATTGAATTTTCTTTGAATCGAGTATATTAATGCGGTGAAAAGTTCGTTCACATCCGAGTTAAAAAGGAGGCTTCAATCATTCATTGCTTTTGAATTTTGAGTTAAATTTGAACTGGTTTCCGTCGATATAGTTGCAAATAATAACTCAGGGCGTGGTGCTTGAAGTAGCGCAGCCCAGTATTCTCAATGCAATTATGCCCGTGCAAAAGAATAACAATATAGGCTGATCGATTTAAAGAGAGTAATATAATAGTTGGAAAATCCCCATTCTCTGAATCAACATCCCTCAAAGCGTGGTTCTCAGGGTGCCGAGGCCCCCGGGGTTCCCGGCAAGCAAACTTCGAGAACTGTTGATTTAAACCAGGGAACTCTTCAATAACTCCTCGAGCTTGGATTCATTTTTGCGAAATCTCTCCAAGTTAGTTCTAATCGATAAACATTGATAACTCCTCGAATGTGCTCGCAAGGTTCAAAGATAACAAGCTTCAAAAGCCTCGTAAAAATCAATAACATTAGAATCTCCTGGGCAGAATTTTTATTTAAATAAAATAACGAATAAAAGTGGAAAAATTCCTCGGCAGCTGTCAACTAAAGCTAACTCGGGTCAACGAACGAATAAGGAATACTCTTTTTAACTTTCATTCGTTATTCGAAATTTTATTTAAATAAAAGCTTTGCCCATCTCTGCCTTAAAATAAGAGCTCCGGTGTCGGGAAACGAGCCGAAAACGTGTTATCAAACGCGATTAGCACACTTCTGACGTGTCCGAAGGAATGCTCGTTAGTTGGCCGGCTTATCGATTGTGCGAGCTACCGAACTATGTTTTGCAAAACAGCATTCGCAGGATAGGGAGGATACATCAAAGCCTGTTATCACAGTTCGTGTTGCCGTTACACCGCGTGCTACCCACGGGATATACCAACTTCTATTACACGCCTCGGCCACTTTGTCATCACAGACAACCGCGTATAAACTCCTGTCTATCTCGCCGCAGGATTTTATGACAATCTACGCACGGTCTGGTGGAAACACACGGATACTCCCCCGTAATACCGCCGGCGGGTGGGTGTATCGCACAAAGGACCCTTTTCTTCGTTAATGCACGCTTGCCATGTAACACGAGCCGAAGGAAACGGACCGCCCTTACATTATAACCGACATGGAGAAATGATAAGGCTGCCATGCTGCGCGCCGCCCCTCCTCCCACGCGCTGCTTTCAGAATACTTTTATTACCGGTGTACGCAATTATTTTAGAGTATCTATTTCCCGATAGTGTAATTCCATTCGGCCGCCGGGGCGGGGAATTAAGGGGATCTGAAACAAGAGCGAAACGAGTGGAATACGAACGCAATTAGACTGCGAAAAGGTTAAAGCGTCGCGCAAAAAAGAGCAATGGGAAAGAAACACCCACTTTCATCCCGAAGGCGCGTCCTGTTTGCGATCAGCGCGGAGCTGGCTCTACGCGGCTCCATTAGTTCTAAAAACACCATCGACTTTGCCGCGCAATCGATCGGAAACACGATATCGATGGTGCGCCGTCCGAGCACACACACTCCCGCAAAACATTCGCCCCCCGCATCCTTGGCTGGCGCCGATTATCGATGCACAAAAGGCGAGCCGGCACGCTAGGATTCTGTTTCCAAGACCATGGGCATTCTCCACTGCGCGCTATCGATAGCTTCGCCTCCACAATGCGGCGAATTCAAATTTTCGCCGTTCGATTTCTAGCGGACGTAAATGTGTAGAGAAGAACGTGAATGAGAACGATTTTCACTTCGAAATTCTTTGGTATTCTGCCGTTTTATTCTTCGAGATAGCTTTCGGAAGTCTAAAGATGCAAATCCGCGATGAGATTTTACACGAGACTTTTCTATCATGAGAGTAAATAATGGAAATAATTATTATTATTTATATTATTTTCAACGGGAAAACCCTTTAGTATACAGGAAAACATAAACAGATTGCAGAGTAATATGAGTCTGGTGATCGATAATCGGGAGAGATAAGATTTTTGAATATATATCATGAAACTTGTCTAAGGAGAGTCTACTTTTATGAAACTAATGAGAAAATAATTGAAGAAAAATAGTAAAATAACGAAATAATTGTCTTGTGAGATTAAAGTCTCACGGGACAAACAATATTTTTGCCTCATCGTGGATTTGCACCTTGCCAAAAGAGCTGCTCGCACAGTCTCAGCACTGATGAGCCAGCTTGGGAAGCCCGGGTTCACCACTTCTCGTCCTGAGGAGCATGCATCCGCCCATGAAACAAGCCTCGGGCCCCGGGGGAACTGTGTTTATACACTTTCCCACTTTTAACCATAAAACAGTGGCTGAAACACTAACAACTCTGTTAGCCACCTTTTTGAAAAGGAAGCTCGAAAAGAGATTCAATGTTAATTCACAGGGGTCCTGCCAGAAGACTCTAACCCTTTTTAACCAAACCAGAGATATGTAACAAAATAATACATGAAAAATTATTATTATTATTATTATTATTATTCATTTTAACGGGAAAACCCTTTACTATACATAGTAAAGCAATTAACACAAACATAAAGATACTATAACAAAAAAATAAAGTATATATATATACATATACAATGAAATAAAATATAATAAAATAAAATAAAATAAAATAAGATAAGATAAAACAAAACAAGACAAAAACAAAAGCAGTCTGAGCGCAACAACATAATCATAAACACGACACCGAAAGTATACAAATTACTGTGGTAACAGTCTCCTTAGCAATTGGTTCCTAAACGAAGCGAGGGAGACGGCGAACAAGTCTACAGGGCAATGGTTCATCTCATCCATAGCCCGGTTTATGGGATCGGCAGTATAGCGATAGTAATCAGGGACGCACGACACAAAAATTATGAAGCTTCTTGACGAAACAAGCCAGTACCATTAATTTAAAGTTCAGCGCGCCTGGGAGGCACACTTAGAGCGCAAGGGGTTAAAAATAAGTCCCAATCTCGTGCCCCTCCCTTCAGCAAGGCTTCCACGAGAACCAGTCATTCCCCTTCATTGCCACGATTTTCCCGCGCAATGCCGCTATCTCAGAATGATTTGGAGCTGTCAGGGAAATCTGTTTCCAGGGTATCACGATCAAGCCCCTGGTGAAGATCCTGAACGTGAAGCGGGCCGAGAAGAAGAAGCCGACCATGAACGAGAGGATCCACGAGCGGGTGCGTGCCTCCGTCGCTCTTCTATTTTGCGACACGACCGGCCGTAACGTTTTTTAACGGGCGTTTCATGCGACAACGGCGAGATCGATCGGCTAATAAAAATACGGGGCGAGCGAAGAACCGGACAGGATCCGTGCGCGCGTGTATAAATTATAGGCCACGGCGCGGTGCACGCTCTTATCGTTAAAGTAAATATTGAAAAAGAATAGCCGACCGCGCGATACAAGGGGAATCAATAATCGTTGCCCCTCTGGGCTCCACGCGTGTGTGTCTCTGTGTGCATCCGAGGATCGCATTGATTTTCGACCGGTCACCGTTCATAAATGAACGTGTCAAAACGAGAACAATGGGCGAGTAAATTAACCGGGTTGCTCCGCGGTTGATACTCTTAGCGTATATCACGCCAGATAACGGATAGAATAACCAGCGGCGGGGCTCGGACTCGACGGACACAAAAAGAAAGGAGACACCGGGGGGAAAATGGAATGACGTTTCTGTTTTGCAGATAATGGATCACGTGATGGCGGGGATCGAGGATATCGTGGGGAAACACGGCAATTACCATCTCCGCGACAAGTATGGGCGAGTTCCTTCGTCGTTGAGCGTCGTTGGTATACCGATGGCGTTCGTCTAACGTCGCTTCTGTTCGCCCTTCGCCCTTTCTCGTGTGTTCCAGGTTCAAGCGGTTCGATAATAAATTCATCCGACCGTATCTGGTGAGAGACCACTGCGGCGCCGAGCCCAAGATACTGGAGACGTACTCTAAGCTGGCGATGAAAGACGCCCTGGATTATATTCGAAGGAACGCGTCGACGATCGGTAACATCAGCGGCACGGAGAGCATGTCCGCGATATTCCGCAACTACAGCCACACTGGCCAATTCAATGGAAGGTACGATAATCCTTTTCTCTCCTTTCTGCTCTCCGCCAACTCTGCCCTTCGATCCGCTCCGCGCTGAATTATCTCCTCGTACTTGACCCGTTTGCTTTTTTCCTATTTTTCGCGATAAGAAATACCGCGCGGAGCTCTCTTTGATACGGACTCGCCGCGTTGTGTCCCTTTGACGGTCAAGCGGGGCAGGCGTTAATTATAAAGAAAGTTTTAATTAAAGGAAAAGAATTGCGACGATCTCGAGTGGAGTTAATCCTGCTGGATGTAACGTTGTAATTGACGTCGGAGAGAATGAGCCAACGCATGGTGCTGTAACGTGAAATGCTCCTTATGGCGTTACGTATTGCTTCGCAGAATGACTGTAGGTGGATGCGGCGAGGCGTTATGTATTTTATCGATCTTGATTACGGTGATCCTTGACAGATGGTATAAATGAAAATGTGGAATATACTGCTGGGAGTGATTAAAGTAATCACACGAGTACTCTTATCTTGAATCGCTGATCTCACTGAACCAGTGAATTAAGGGGGGACACCACGGTAATGGTGAAGGTATCTTTGGAAATTTATTAAAAGCAAAGTACGTATTGAATCTTATTTAAACTTTCAGGACTTTTCATTGGATACTTAAGTTATACGAATATATTTTTTTTAAGTTGTTTAAAGCAGATTTACAAGCTGCACATGGTCAGTAACTTCGCGCTGCAAAAAATCTGATTCACAGTTTTCTGACGAAACGGTGCTTCTAAAATCAAAAAACCGAAAGATTTTAGAAACTACATATACGCGGATGGCTATGGCGCGCCGGGAGATTTTTTTGATTGGTCGTTTCCTTCTATTTCTTCTTTAACGAAAGAGGTTAATTTACTAGAAGCCAATTTCACAACTTTTTTCAGAGGTTCACCATTTCGTTATTTTTCAAAAATTTCAAAATCGAACCCGTCGTGGCATAGCCATGCGCATATAGTTTCTAAAACTTCTTGGTTTCTTGATTTCCGAAGAACCGTTTCGTCGGAAATCTGTCAACCATGTCAGCGGAAATTTTTTGCAACCCTAAGTTACTGAACCTGTACAGCTTATAAATCTGCTTTAAATAAATTTAAAGAAAGATATTCGTATAACTTAAATATCCACTAAAAAGTCCTGAAAGTTTTAAAAAAGACTCATTACGTAGTTGGCTTTTAATAAATTTCCAAAAAAAACTTTACTTCTGAAAATACTAGCTTACTGCTTGAAAGAACGAAAATTTCAAGTTCCTTCTTCCCAGAGTCACAATCCAACAAACTTACACTGACATATCAATCCCCTCAGATCTGAATCATCTCTAAAAAACAAAAAACAAGATTCTTAGCAAAACAGTCAATCCCAATTCCTTATTCCTGTTTAATTAAAATAGGAACTTGTATTCTATTCTCAGAATTACGTAATGTCCACTCAAAAGGACGTTGCCGTCTGGCAACGTCCATTTTAAAATCGTTTCGATCGAAATGAGCGCAGAATGCGAGAGGGTGAAATACTGCGTGCGATATCGAGGAAATTCCGCTCGGGCACCATTACCCGCGGCATTGATCATTTGCGAAACGACGGTGCCCGTGTGTGCCCAAGCTGTGCACACGCTGCACAAGACGCATAACCGAAGATAAGTCTGCATTGTATCTCGATTGAGCGGCGAGCCCTCCTCGAGGCACGGTATCGATCTTCAAGTGGCAGCCCGTCATAAAATGCAGTCTCATTCTTTCTCCTTCCAGTCCGAGTTGCAGCCAGCTCGAAGCGGGCTGGAATATTGATCTCCAAGAACTGGAGTACAACCCTTCCAAGAAGGACCTGACGGACGCCAGGATCCACCATCTATTGGCCGAGGAACTTTGCAAACCGTACAAGAGGGTAAGAAACTCTCCACTCTAGCAGACGATTTACATATAGGCACGCGTCCCTGAAAAATTCGCTGACGAGGGGAAGGGTAGGGGAATGTTTAGCGAGGGATCGTAACACAGGCGAAACTTCAGACATCGATTCTTATCTCGCGTGGACGAAAAAAAAAAGGAATGGCCCTACTTCCTGCCCCCGCATTCGAGGGCGTCGAGATTCTATCGAAGGAATATATTTTAACGGTTACGCTTTTACCCCAGCCATGCAGGAGATTCGACTGAATTCAGAATTTTAAATTCGCAGTGATAAGGGACGAATATGTGCTGGAGCAATGGCAGACGTTTCGCTTACCCCAAGTAGAAATCGATAGTAGATAGAGGATTCTAGAGTAACTAGTACCAGAGGAAAGAATCGGGCTCGGACCCTAAATGTTCCCCTACTCCTTCGCCGCCACTGAGACAGGGTGATTCCGAGAGAAACGGCTGAACTTTCGGAGCTCGTTCCGCCCGCCCGAAAAATAAAGAACAGTCACGCGAACATGGGGACCATCCCCCTCCGTCAGAGTTATGGACACTTGGCCGCGAACGTCCCGCGAGTTTAAGGGGTCGAGCGCGCCGCCGAAGTTCAGCCAACTATTTCGGAACCACCCTCTAAGAACACGGAAAGAGACTCCCTGAAAGAAGGAAACGAAATTGCAGCATCGACGCTTGAGCTACAGCCGGCACGCGGTCAACGATCGCGACCTCTCCACCCAGGTCAATTACAAGATGCACATGAACATACGGCGGATGATGGGGGAGCACAAGCACCGTCACAAGCGCAGCAAAAAGTTGCTCAAAGTAAGAACACGCCCCGTCCCCGCGCGCTCGTTCGGCGCGCGAATCTTCTATTCCCGTAATTAAAACCGCTCCCTTGCACGGTCGCAGGACGGCAAGCAGAATCACGTGAGTTTCCCCGAGTTCCAGCAGAACGGCTCGACGAAGTTGTTCACCCAAGGTAAATCGGAAGAAGGCTATCGATGCCCGCTCGCGTAAAGGCTCGTTTGAATACTCGTGAATTTTCATTCGTCGCCAGATTACATCAACGGGGTGCTGTACGAGCTGGAGAACGGGGACACTTCAAAGCCTTCGAGCAAAGAGGACTGGGACTCGGCCATAACTTTCACGGCCCGCACTTCCGGTGAGAATTTCGCCGTGGTTTTTTTTCCCCCCGCCGATCCGGGGGCAAGTTTTAGGTCTCGTTAGAGCATCGACTTCCAAAGAAATTCCCTCGACGATCCAGATTTCTTTGAGGAATTAGCTCCTCGCCCTATATTCAGACTCGTGAAAGTCTTCTTTCCATGAACTTGATTGGGGGGTTAATTACGCCCTCTATTCATAGTCAAATTTTCTTACGAGCTGCTTCCTGTAGACTCGTCGAACGTGAACGCGGACCACCACCACGGAGCTACCACGACCACATCGATGGACACCATAAACACGGACGACGCTGATATGAAGCTGGGGCGCGATGGTAGGTTCTCAGAATTAATTATTAGTGGAGTCTAGAACAGGGGTGGCGAACCTTCTTCTCTGCTGCGTTTTTAATAGGGGAGAAATTAGTAGAAAATTAATCATTGCAGAATTTTATTGAGGCAAGTTTAAAAATTAACTTAGATTTTCATAAGCACAGCTGGGCATTAAGTAATTATTTAAATAACAGATCAAATAAAAGGTACTTCAACTTTAGATCATTTGACGAATATAGTTAAGGGGATATTCTAGTCTAGACACTCGTTTTTGAAGGTGATATTTGGAAATTAATTCTGGAAAACCTATCATACCTACAGGGCAGGGGGTTTGCACACATATGCAGTAGTATTTGAACTATCAACACAAATTTTCGGAATGCATTATATTGAAATTTGTACAAGTTACACGCCGAAGCGTAGGTCATGTCATAAAAAACCGGCTCCATCGAGCGCACGAATTGCGATCGTCCTAGTCATCTCAAACGAAAGTAACAAAGATTTTTTTAATCTATATGAGTGTAGTTATCGCCCGAAGTAGAGGTAACCAAGTCCGGAGATTGTTACCGAAAACACAGCTGTTTAAAAATTTATATTTGATTTTTTCGACTTCTCTTGAGCTAAAACAAGGTGTGGGGGAGGTTGTATTAAAACTATTGGTATAATTCTAGTTGGAGCTATAGGTACACATTTACTTTGAATGTGTGTAAAATTTTAGCTCAATCGGTCCAGCAGTTTTTGGGAAAAATGTGCGCCCGATTTAAAAAAAAATTGATTCGAGAAAAGTGCGTTTAAAGTTTTTCATGCAGTTACGACCTATACGACTGAAGTTACGGTAGATAACGATTAATTTCTGTAAGTTTCCCCTAATTTGCTATACCAGGACCGTAAGAGGAAACCTCCCTTAGCTTAAAAAAAAATCATGTTGGACAGCTCTCTCTTCTTTGCTATCAGTCATAGCCTTTTTAAATACAAGAGTCCAGGGAACGATTGCGGCTTTGAGCCCCTATAATTCTAGGAGTTTTTCAAATTTCACTTTAATATTTTAGGGACATATTTTCGAAACCCTAAACTATTAGCAAATCAAAAAAAAAATCAAATTTTTGGGTAGAATACCCCCTTAATTTCTTTATTCGACGAATAAAGTTAACCCGGGTCACTTTTATTCCACACATGACGAATAATTTTTTGCCCCTCTGTGAAATTAACTCATAACTTGACATACACATTGTCGTATAGTAAAAGCTGGCCAAAAATATTTTCGTAGGTATACCTAACCATATAATAATTATTTTAGATTAATATACAGATATTAATGATAGCACCTAAATCATTAACGTGCCACCTCTGGCACACGTGCCATAGGTTCGCCCTCCCTGGTCTAGGATACAAAGAGAAAGCAATGGAATGAATACTTTTCGGTGGTTTCACAGAAACCTACAGGGTAACCACACCCACGGCCACGGAGACCATGTTACCATGGAAAAGGGAAGACGACTACAATTCTGGACACCCAATTAAACAGAACGAGTTTCCTGCTTGGTGTTCCAACAAAGAGTACCTGGCTTACAGTTCTCCGTCTGCAACATTCCTAGGTACGACTGTCGTCATAAAAACACCTGCTATCGTGAATCTCTCATCGTACCATAAAAACAGACGTAGGATAGTATCGATACAACATACGAGTGCAAATGTGCAACACACTGATTTCATCGGCTGACTCATTGTACAGCTAATCGATAACAATGTGCATTAGACACACCACGCTCGAATCTCTGCGAGACTGTAAACTCCGATCGCTTGGGATAGTCTTCAACACTGACGTTCTCTGTCGATGGGGGTCGGGTAACCCCTCGAAACTACCCTCTTCCAAACATCTACACGCAGCACGATCTCTTAATGTTCAGACACGTTGTTTCAGGTCCACCCTACTGTATCGCAAGTCTGTTTTGGATGCAAATTCAATTGTTGAATTTAGTTGAGAGCTTAAGAGATGATACTACTCTGTTGGTCACTTTTTTTTTAACGTTTTGATTGTGTCCAGGACCCATTAAAGTCCTACGTCTATTGAAACGAGAATTTGATTTGATTCGGCCAATTGTATATCCAAAGACAGATATGCGAACGCTGAAAACCGCTACTTTACAGGGGACGAGTATATGTGAAGACATGCCAGCTTACGAACCCGGAGGATACTAACCTCGGATCACTATTACACCCACTTCCGGTTGGAGAACATGTAAATGTTACGCATCAAATCGTTTCGACTTTTGTGTCGTTTTCTTTTTCGACGTGAACAGAGATGTGTTTTTTGCCTTCGACTTTTTGGGTTACCCAATCCCCCCTCTATCTTTTAAAATTCACACACACGTTTATACAGGCACCCCACACACGATCAGTTTATGCATCATTAATCCTGACTGTTCGCGGATATTTCAAACACTCAGCCTTTGAGAACAGTCACCCTTTTGCGTTTTCAATATGTTCTTTTGTCGAGCACCTTGCTTTTCACTTATCTACAACGTACACGGTGGTCCGCTGACTTCGATTACTCGAAATGCCTTCGTCGCTGTTAATGGTACGGAGAAATTATTAATGGGTAAACAGATGTTGATCTCGAAGGGGCAAATATTTTTTATAACTTCGGATAACAAAGAGTAGCAAAATAAATTTTTCTGAATCAAGATTATTTAAAAACTGACATAATATATTATCATATTATATTTGTCTCTTTAAGAACAAACGAGTTTTCCTTGCACGGTTCTCCGCGTCATTAAAAACCACAGCGATATTTCAAGTAACGAAGGCGAATGAACCGCCGTGGATGATCGGGCAGGTTATTAAAATTTCTTCGCAATCAAAGGTGGGATCGAGCAGCCGAAGGTGCAATCGGTAATTGGCCTGTTCCGTCGCGAGAGCATCTGCTCGGCGAGTATCGATTGCGAGGACATCGAAGAGAAGCAGGACGAGTACACGCTGACGGAAACGGAGCAGTCGGACTCACCCTCGAACGCCTCACGTGAGTAATCGTGGCACGCTCCCCACACAAGAACATCCAACGAAGTAATCTCTGTACAGATTGTTCCGTCTCGCGTACGTTGATTAGAAAACAGAAGCAGAAGAAAATCTAAACTGGCCTCGAAATGACTCCAAACTGTTCCCTATACAATTCTAAAAGATACGAAAAATGCGTGTATTGATAGATTAAAATGAAATGGGACACTCTGTACGCACGGAATGGGTTCGAATACGTGGTGCAATAAAAAATCGGTAATTTTACGTTTAACCCCTTAATGAGTTTATTCTTGACTTCTAATAATTGGCAACAGTTGCCTTGTATAATACGAAATAGCATAAAAAATACAATTTTATTTGTAATATAATTATGATACGTTGGCATAATAATCACTTACTAAATCTATAATAACAAAACTCGAGAGATTTTGACCGATTTGTGTAAAATAATTCGATCTTTAACCGGTTAAAAACGAAGCCCAGTACAATAATTAAAAGTATTCCTCCCTTTCAACTTATTTTGAAAGGCGTGATTATTCACCACCCCTTTCTCACCCGTGCCAAGTATTCAACCAATTCCGTGCACTGAAAAAGAAGAGGAAAATCGAGCGCACAAGTGGGCGATCATTGAAAGAGGGAAATGAATGTTACAGGACCATGACGACGGGTAGACAAGAAAGTAGTTTAGCCTGGCAGAGACAGTCGGATAAGTAGACAATTTCGTTCTTGCAGACGGGAAGAGGGGGCCCACTAGAAGGGTATCGATGATGGAGCTGGGCTCCATGGAGAGGGCCCGCTCGGAAAAGAGGGCGTACGACGGTTCCCATTCCCTGCCGGAATGCTGGAACCACCCTCAGAGGCTCCGCATGAGCTCGTTCCCCTACTCAGCCCAGGTGCCGAGCCTCTCGACCGCCCTCATAGCGTCCTCCTCGGAATCGTCGGAGGATATCGATGAGGAGGAAGAGAATGCTTGACCCTTGGGGATCGTCGAGGAGCAGACGAGATCGTCCTACGCGGACATCGAGCGTCGACTGCGTCGTCCGTGGCGGCGGCCCCCTCGACGCTCGTTACTATCGTCGCTCCTACGACGACCCAGCGCCCCGGTTTGAAAGGGAGACACCCTACCGGTTTTCCATCGCGACTCTGACCACTTTCGCCCTCAAGAGTCGCGCCCCGACGCGCGATAATTTCGATTGCAGGACCACGATGACGGAAAGTATCCTCGTTGATTACCGAGGCTTTCATTCGCACGCAGAAACACAGTCGTTCGGTGTGTGTACGTGAGTGTGCGTAGGGTAGAGTTAGTTAATCCAGGGGGAAAGGGACGAGAGGATTATTTTTTCCCATTAATTCGATAGATAGACGAGAGGTAGAGGAGTGGATCGTCGCTGATCGAGTATAGGTGTGTTTGCGAGATGATTCCCGCCGTCACTTTGGGCGCTCTGCGATTGCGTTCTTTTGATACTCGGTCTACTGTGCGCGAATCCTTTTGAATACTCGACGAATGGTACGCGAAAGAGAGAGAGAGAGAGAGAGAGAGAGAGAGAGAGAAAGCTATTTTTTTAACCGAGACCATTTCCAAGCCACGAGGCAGTGGTTCGTCGTTGTCCATTTCGAGGCTTCCTCTGTACGAGAATCGTCCCTGGGGACTTTTCTATCCTGGACAAGCAACATCGGTCTTCGTCGCTGTTGCTTTTCTGCGTGCCGAGAGATCGATCGACAGGGAACGCGTGCGGCATTTCCTAAAGACCCCGCATTTTTCACGGGCGAGCGTCGAACAGCTACATCGCGTATTTCCCGCGCGACGATTCTTGGAGGATCGCTCATGTCTTGGTATCGTGGCCTTAAGATTCCTAGATGGACCCTAGCGTCAGTGGAGGAAGATGAAGAGCCGGCTTTTTCAAAGACGAAGGGCATGGTCTCTGTTGCGCTCGCGACACATAGAGGCTGGTGTAGTTTCCTTCTTGGGAAACACCGTGCACGACGCTCGGCTCGAGACGCTGAGATCACCGTGCGATTTACTTTTCAGTTTATAGACGCGTGTCTAGGATTAGATACTAGACACACTTCCGCGTGTGTACACGCGTGAAAAGCGGCCGGCTAAATATTCCTGCTGCTTTCGAGGACAGGGACATCTCCGCCAGGGACAAAACCGTATAGTCTGGATCGCTTCTTCTCTCTGTACAAACACAGATGGCTGGGTCTTTATTCGAAGCGGCTAACAATGTTCTTCTATACGTAACACGTTTGATCGGAAGCTGATTATTATTTCTGGGGTTTCTGGGAAACCTTTGATCGCAAAGAAGCGCGACCGTCGCGAGAGACCTCCCTGTCCTCAGCAACGGAGACTAATATTGCTCTCACAATGAGTTCCTACAGAGATTCTTGCGAATTTTGTACTCTGGAATATCATCAAACTACCTCGTTTAGTATGCAGAAACCGTTGCACAGAGATTTTACAGCACCCTCTAGAGTTGTGATACAAAGGAACGCAAAATTGCTCGTTCGGTGCCCAATCGGGAGAAAGGAGTCTTTGGACGAATCGTTGAAATCTATTCGAAAATCTGCAAGAATCTTTGCAGAGACCCGATGCCATCGGTGTAACAAACACTCGCGGACGGTCACGTTTTCGACGACGATCCTCGCGTGACCGTTGCCTAGACCATCCAATACGAGGATCTAAATAATAATAAAGCAACGTGCTTCGCTCAGAGTTGCGAGGAGCTGGAAGATTAAAGAACCGAGCACTCCACAGCACCGTATACATAACGAAACGACATCCTTACCCTCGAGGATCGTCCAAGCCCTTCGCGGCGATGGACATACGGGAGTTGCCGAAGCGCTCCTCTCCTTAAGTATGGCCTTAAAAAAGAAAGAAATGAAGATAACAATACTAATAATGGATAAGCAAATAAATGCGTAACAGTCTCAATTAGAAGAAGAACCGCGGAGATCGGTGGTAGGTGAGTACCTAACGCGAGAGATAACACCGTGTGTAAATAAAAAAGGGGACTCTTTTCTTAGCGGACAAACGTAGCGAGTTATTACGACGACTATTATTACCACCATTTATCGGGCAGGGGATAGAGAACGCCGGGCGTGTCGGAGTGTGCAGCTAGCGGGGGAAAGTGCCAAGGGAAACTCTAGAATTCCGGATTTTTATGAGAATTGAAGGGATGCTCGGGGGATTTCTGGCGATTCTGCACGGCACTCAACTATGTACTTATGGAATTGAACGAGACGCCGATCCGTTATTCGTTTAATTGGTTAGGATAAATTATCGACACGTGTCAGCGGGGTGGGATGCAGGTTTAGAAATATTGTCTGCGCGGAGCCGCGTTAAAAATCCCAGCAGAGGTAGAATTAATAGCAGAGATCTACGGCACAACTCTTTCTCTTTCAACCAATAAGCTGTTCTAATTTCTAAGCTTCCAACACGCTTCCTCGCGTACGTCGGTTACGGAATTTCACACCGCGAGAGGAATCATCGTGCACGTTCGAGGGGACAAATATTTCTGAGCCTGTTGAAACTCGAGGCGGCAGAAGCGTTTTCGACCTAGTTTCGATGGACGCGAGCTAGTTCTTGTCAATTAGGAGTACGTTCGTTAGTATTTCCTTCAGGCTCGTTGTTTAAGGGATATTTTTCACGCACACTTCGCTTGAAATAGACAGGAATGCTTCTAAATCGGGCGGACGGGTTCAATTTTCGTAAAAATCGCGTGTGAGTTTAAAATTTCCCTTCGCGCGGAATATTCCTGGTGGCCTCTAGTTACCTAGGTCGGACGTGACGTCGGACTAGTCTCTAGACGCTAGTCTTTACGCTGTTGATTTGTTAAAATAAATGTTTATTTCGTAAAACAAAGGACTTTTAATCACCTTCGGTCCCAATTACGTCCCCTTCCCCTAACTGTCCTCCCCTGGAACACTTCTCACGCTTAATGAACACAGAGGCAGCACGATTATCCTTCTCCACTCCTGATTCGATAACAGCCACAGCCAGATCTCTATAAATCAATTACCAACATTTATATTAAATCCCTTCTGTCCCTCATACTTAATACAAAAGCTGCTGCAGCTCTTCGGCGATGCAAACTTAAAGAGGGAATAAAATTAAGATCTCCAGAGGGATCGCGCAAGACACTTAAGCTTCGACTGGCTCGATGTGGACGTCCAGCTAATTAGAGGCGAAGCAATAAAGTGATTAGCGATTCGTTAATGGAACTGATGCCTCGACTGTCTAGTTCGGTACGGACTGGGTGAAATCACGAAGAGGCAGACGATCGCGAAAACGTGGCAAGATAACAGTGGTGCAGACCGAGCAATCTTTTATCACATGAATAACAATGCCAGGCGGCGTCGTGTTCTTAGTGTGCATACCTACTCTGAGCTACGAGCACGAGCTGATCTTCGGTGTGCCCGTGAAGCGGGCCAAGAGCGAGAAGCCTGGCAAATCGGTGGCGGCTTCGAAGGTGGACCTGCGTCTCAAGGAAACTAGGAGTAGGACTCAACTTTTGACCTTGGACGACGACAATGAACTGGAGGATGCCGACGTTGGCGATGACTTGGATGGCAGACTGCAACCCCGTCCTCGAGGACGCCGGACATCCGGTCTGCGCACCAGGAACCCTGTTTTCGTGTCCATGGAAACGGTATCGTGATTTGAGAGATGAAAAGGCACTTTAGTTTTGAAAATTAGTGCAATAGGACGCGTGTATTTGCATTGTCGGGCTTTGTACTTTCGATAGAAGAAATTACGGGAAAAGAGGAAGAGAAAAAGCTATCGCTACGCGAGTTATTGTGGATAGACCACCTATGCCAGGTCAAGAAATCCCGCATCTTTGGGAATTTATTTCTAAGGGACAGAAACACTTTTTTCGATGCGGTATTTCTTGCCTGGCAAAGGTGGTCTAACCCCCTAATCTGCATCTTATGTTTCCTTTTCTCAATTGCGGAAAGGTCTTGCACGAGCTGCTGAAGAAGCTTAAGGTGGAGCACGTGGTTTGGTGCAAAGACAAGGAGAACATGTACTACGAGGTAAGAGATTTAACTCGCCGTTTCTGTTCCTCGTTACGCTTTATTTTCTTCTGTTCCATGGACAGGTGATATTTCCGGTGCCCGCTGGGGAGCCATGCGAAAATTGCTTGCACTGTCTGACGGAAATGGGAATCGGTGTGAAAATGAACTCCATAGTGAGGTGATACATTCCGATGTAATTTTCGATGAGCCGCGTGTAACTTTCAGGATCCCTTAATTTGCTGTTGAATAATTTTCAGCGTGATCCCGACCCAGTGCACGTACAGTGGCCTGGGGAGTTTTGGAGCCGCGGCTATTCAGGACGATTTAGCACGAAGGTTTCCATTAGGAAGAAAATTATTTAAGATAATGCTCGTCGGAAGAATCGTGTAAGAGTGGAATTTTCTTTCAGGCGAAAAGAATCGGAGGAGAGGAAGAATGCTTGGAAGGAGTTCGTGGAATCGATACGCTCGAAATTGACGGTGAAACAGGTAGTTGATGGGGTTCGCAGCGGGGGCGATCTTACGTTCGATTACGTGTTGCTGGTACTGACAGCAGAGTAAGAATTACTTTCCTACTTCTCCCTTCGCCCCTATTGGAAACTCCATTTTCTTCTAGCGAGAGAAACTACACTTGCTTGAAATGTGATCGTCGTAATTACACTTTTCGAATTTCCAAAACTTAAAGAACAAATGCCCGGGGCGAGAATTTTGGAGGCAGAGAAATTGGTAGAAAGAGAAAATTCAAATGAATAAAAACCAATAAAAAGTCAAAGTTTTTGAAGAAGCGATAAAAATGTAGGTAATACATGTTTGAATTTAGTATCAAACTAATCATTTGTTTTTAAATCACCGATGAGAGTTAGAGAGGTAGATTTTTAAAATTGAAAATGTTTTTAAAACTTTTTTAATGTATTCTGTGATTTTGTGTTTTCGTTGGTTTTTACTGATTTTTTTTAAAATATTTTATGAGTGTTTTTTTGCGATTTGAAAAATAGAAAACTACCTCCTACCTATATATTTTATTTTTCTTACTGTTTTTTTTTTTTATAAAACAAAAGGCTTGAGTTATTTAACGAATATCTACACAAAAGTTCACTCACTGCCAGAAATTATATTTTAAAATAATTATTTATAATTAAATATAAAGGGCGGCAAAAACGTTTTTGCCCAGAGTGGCGGAAAAGCTAGATCTGTCCCTGTATAGTGTACATATACGTTTATTCTTTTGAACGCAAGGTAGGTGTTGGAGTTGCCAGTAGGAAAGCGAGTTTCCGAATATTTTCCTGATTATCACTGCCGTCCTGAACACTTACAATCAGTGGCGGATTTAAGAAAAAACAAGGCCCAGGTGGCAAACGTTCTGAGGGGGCGCCCATTTTGGGGGGAAATGCAGAGGTAGTTTACTAAAAACGGGTCGAGTGTAATAGTACAGAAAAAAATGCAGCGTTTGGATACCTATACCTAATCATAATGTTTTTTTGTCATGCGGCCCTTCGGGGGCCTTCTGTGCAGGGGCCTAGTCGGTAACTGCTTATCAGCCGCCCTGTTAAGAAGAGAGCCCTATTTAGGACTGCTAGGAATACGGTGATTCTTTGGAATTTTTTTCTAAGAAACTGTTAAGCAGATCTTTTCCAAACTTTCAGGGTATTTTAGTTCACATTCAAACAATGAAAATTAATTTTTACGTTACAAAGTGTTCAGTAGAAATGGAGATATATGAACATGTTTGTTACGACTCGCGTGCCGGAATTGCAAATTGGCGATTGTAATGGTGGTTTCTTCCCTGAAATAAAAATACCAAGGATTTTCTTATTTCTAGTATAATTATATTGTCGATGAACCTACGACATTGATAAATAAATTGAATTGAGCAACTCTTTTTCCATAAATACTACGAAATATCTTGGGGCAGAATCGTAACTTTTTCTTTGAACTCCCACCAATTTGCCAACTTTTAACTTTTTTTTTCGTCTGTTAGGTTCATCGACAATGTAATTACACTAGAAATAAGATAATCCTTGGTTTTTTTATTTCAGGGAAGAAATGGGGCCACCATTACAATCGCCAATTTGCAATTCCGGCGCGCGAGTCGTAACAAACATGTTCATATATCTCCATTTCTACCAAACACTTTGTAACGTAAAAATTAATTTTCATTGTTTGAATATGAACTAAAATACCCTGAAAGTTTGAAAAAGATCCGCTTAACAGTTTCATAGAAAAAAATTCCCAAGAATCACCTTATTCCTAGCGTCCTAAATAGGGGGCTCCCCCTTAAATCCACCACTGCTTACAATTTCTGATTTGCATTCTTCCTAATCTATTATATCTATACAATTTTCTGTAGCTGCCTCGCAGCATTGGGTCTCATTGAGAACAGTGCAACTAACGTCGTCGCCGCTATGCTGGTGTCTCCATTAATGGTAACACTCGACACAAAATGATTTAATTATTCCACGTTCCGTTCATCGTACTCATTTCTTTAATTCCTTTTAAGGGCCCCGTAATGTCGTTGACCTTCGGCACTATCATAGCCGACAGGAAGCTTCAATTCGTTGGCTTGAAGAGCTTACTGCTCGGCATATTCCTCTCCATCCTCTTCGGTTTCATATTTGGCCTGATTTTGGGCACAACCGAGATGCCTTGGGGCTACAACGACTGGCCGACCGATGAAATGAAAGGCAGGTACGGTTCCTCCACGCGAAACCACCGCCACGAAAAATTCGATAGCGAAGAGTTGATAAAACAAAAGCTTCTTTTCTCCTAGAGGCAATTATAGGTCCCTTTGGATGGGGGTGTTATGGGCCCTTCCGTCTGGCACTGGAGTAGCCGTGGCTTTGCTACAAGGAAGCAACGGACCCTTAATTGGAGTCGCCATATCAGCTTCATTGCTACCTCCAGTGGTAAATTGCGTGAGTAAGAAATAGCCAGTTAATTACAGGAAATTGAATGGTAAAAGTGAATTCTACGAGCTTCCATAAACTCTGTTTATCGATCACTTCTAATGGAAATTGAAATGTGTCTCTCCGGGACAGCCGAGAAATTACTGGTCTATTAATATGCTCGGGTAAAATCGTTTACGGGCAGGAAATGGGAAGAGCGTTTGGTTTTGACAGTCCCTCTCTCCCTCTGAAACTGATTAATAGAAAGCGGTTAATTCAATTGCGATAATCGACGTTATTTATTTCTGCAGGGTTTATTCTGGGCGCTCGGGTGCATATGGCTGATCTATCGACCGATCAAAATGCCTCACATGAAAGGCGAATCGTACGCAGACTACAACACCTCGTACGTCTACATTTACACAGATTACCTACCGGTCGAATTCTTCTGTAACGGTATAATCAGCGCGTGCTTGACCTTCATCAACGTGATGTGTATCTTTATCACGGCGATAATCGTTTTGAAGGTAAGAAAGGTCGGAATAGTTAACCCCCGGGCAAATTCGAGAGATGGCCTCGCGAGATTACAGAAATCGTGCTGTGCAATTTTCACGATAATTTCAGAGACCGTGCTGCTACCGGCTCGCAGCTCACAACCGACTGTATAATAGTACCTCTAATGCCAGATTCACATATGTTCAGTCTCTATAATGCTTCTATGCTCCACTGGAAGCGATTAAAATACATATCCCGTAACATTACCAAGCACAGTTTCCTTTCAGATTAAGGAAGTGGCCGCGCCGTACACGTCTACGCCGGAATTGCGTCGTTTCTGGGAGCACGATATTCGCCTGGTTCGTGATAAGAATATCTCGCGAGATAACAGCTCTATAGACTCGAGGTGATTGAAACGGTTTATGTAATCGTCATGCAGGGTATCCTGGAATTAAGCGATCGAAACGTGACTAATAACGAATTCGTTATCTCGCATTGACTGTGCTAGTGCCTGAAAACGACTTGGATTAGATGTTTCCGATAGAGACGAAAATACCTCTGTAAGAATCCACCAATCCAAGTCGTTTTCTGGCACTAGAACAGAGCCAGTGCGAGATACCGAATTCGCTGTAATATAAAATACGATATAAGAATTGATCTTAGAACTAAAATTTCGTGTGGGACTTTATTCTCAAGAAAGTAACATTTGAGGGCTCTAAGCTACGTTCTTCTAACGCTACTAGAGAAGTCAAAGAAGTACCACTTCACTGACGAAATTCCGCGAATACCCTGTAGTTATAATAAAACTTTCACAAATAACATAAATAACGAGATTCATATACCAAGTTATTACGACGGGCTGAGCAAACCAAAGCAAAGGGCGCTGGAGCAAACGCTGAATGAAGCTGTACGCGAGGCCATAAACGACGAAACATTCCGTAAGGTGCAAAGATTGAGCTACGGCCAGCATGGCCCAGAAGAGGTACACAAAACGTTTTACAATGTCCGAAATCCGTGATGATTTTTACAATAGCTCAGGGTCCTAAACTGATACAAGTATTTCATATACATGTCATGCAGTTCGCACCGAAACTGGGCCTTCACACGACTGGCATTGCTAGCAACGTTACGAATACTGGGCACACGGGGAAGGCTGTATCGGATAATCGCCCGCCGGAGGGTTTAGGGAACTCTGGTAGCACGAGCGAAGATTTGGCCACTCTCGACAAGCTGATCACGTATCTCCTAGGGCAACCGAACGGCGCAAGTACAGGAAACTTGGATTCTTGGCGTCGTTCCCGTCGGGCGAGTGCTCGAGGCTACAGGCAATTACGCAGCAATGCCGCTGCTGCTGCTGCTGCCGCCGAAAGGGGCGAGGTTGGCGGTAACGTCAACACAACGCCGCTTTAACGCATAATTAAGTAAGCTCGATTATCGAATTTGTGGACGTGGATAATCGAGCTACACGAATGTGTTACACACGCTCGCGAGTGTAGCGGAAATTTTATTAAAGGTATATGAGATTACTGTATTTGAATTATAACAACAGATTAAATAACGGTGTAGATTCGAAACTGAGATGCTACGAAGCTGCGTTAATTCTCGATCGAAGAGGGTTCGGTTCCAAAGTAACGGTCGCCGAAATTACCGATACCGGGTAACACGTAGAACTTCTCGTTTATCACAGGATCTAAGGCGGACGTGACGATTTTAACTCGTGGAAACGCGTAGGCGATCGAGTGCACGCCGGACTCTGCCATCAGCAAAGACACGAGTAACACATTCTCCTCGGCGACGTCGTGATCCAATAACACTCTAATAGCCATGATGGCAGCGGCACCAGTTGCCACTGTCGCGTCCATCAGAATCACCCTATAGTCTTTGATATCCTTTGGCAATCGGAGGTAGTAAAGCTACAACATATTTCACTCGTTTACGCTATGCTTCCGACGAAGAGAATAGACTACAGGAGCAATAGTTACCTCTGGCTCTCCAGTTTGTTGATTCGTTTGGATAAGTATCTTCCCTATTCTAATATCCTTACATACATCCCTAACCGCTTGCTCCATGGTCTCACCAGCGCGCAAAATGGAAACGCCACATATCTTATCCGTGGCACCGCGTTTTCCCTGATGCAGTACTCCTTGAGGTGTTTCTACTATTACATCCTGCGAGCACATAGCAATGAATGTAAACGATGATATAAAAAAAAATACCTACCAATACGACCTTAATACAAATTCGTTCGCGCTCACCTCGAAAGGCAGAAGGGACAGCGCGTACTCGATAACCAGACGTATTAAACGTTTGGAATAGAATATAAATTCGTCCCTGCATGTTTCCTTGTTTCTTATAAACGTGTGTAGACCTTTTATCTGTGGTGTATCTGGGAGCAGGTAGAGAGAAGATGGCAATGGCTGGCCAATATACGAGTGAGCTAATTTCTCCCTGAGTTTGAAACCTCTCTAAAATAAGAAACGGTAATAAGTAAACGCGACGCGTGCAATGAATATTTGAGGAACAGTTTCATCTTACCAGCTGAAGCTGCGTATGTACATGCTGCACTATAAGTTCTATCGCCACCTCGTTCTCCCCGCCACGTGGCACAATAATATCCGCGTGAACCATTAACGGCGCTATATAATAGTAAAAAGCGGGTTGCACCATTGTGCTGTACTGCTTTAGAACACCTTCCAAGCCTCTTCCCCTTTGCGATATGTCTCTACGTAATCGTCGCGCGAGCCTCACGTCAGCGTCGGTATCAACGAACACCTTCATGTCGCACATCTTGACCAATCGAAGGAAGCAGATCAGTGGTAATTTGTGCTTTCGCTTTCGTACCTTAGTGTGTCTGTGATCACACCGCTCGTTCTGCTTTCCTCACAGTACGTCGGCTTACCTTCAAAACGTCGACGTTGTAGAAACTGAATATTCCCTCGAATATAATGACGTTGGCGCCGTACATTGTTTTCTGTGGAACAAGGGGAAGTACAGTACATGCGGGATAGATTTAACACTTGTCAAATACGTTCGTTAACGTCGACTTACAGTTCTACTTTCCCTGCGATGGGTTACAAAATTGTAAATAGGAACTTCCACCATTCTACCTTCCTTTAAACGTTGCACTGTGGTTTTCAGTAGCTCAAAGTCAAACGCATCGGGGTGATCAAAGTTGTATTCATTGTTAGCTGCCATTTCGTGCTGGTTTTCGTTCAACACCTGTGCCAGAAGTTATTCGCACTGCCATTGGTCTATTTTTAATATCAATGGATACAACCGATGTAATTAGAAATAACAGTTCTCCATACTTTGTAAAACGAGTCCATGCTGAGGAGAGTTACCCACGGTACATCCAAGGATTCTATGATCTTCGTCGCGACTGTAGTCTTTCCAGACGCGCTGCCACCACAGATCCCTGAAACGGAGCTATTAATAATAACGAATACCCTTTTGCCGTCTTAAAACAATGTAATACACACATTACCAACCTATTACAAAAGGCTCGACTTGCTGCCCTGCTGAATTGTACCATGGTGGTCTACCAGCCGTGTATATCGTTCTAGTTTTACTTCTAAGGATGGACTCCGCGGAGGTCTTTTTACTAGATTGCGATAAACTGGTAGTGCGCTGCCTCCTTGATTTTGGCGATCTTTGAGAACCTGTGGTACGATCAAATATCTCCTGCTTTATTTCATTTTATGTATCGCCTCGCTCGTAAAGGCTACGTTACGTAACTCATCAAGCAAGAGGAAGATAAGGGGGAAAGATTACTTGAATCTAGGAAATACAATTGTTTCTATACGTGGCATTGTTTTGAAGGAACAGTGAGAGAGAGGACAGAGGTAATATGGAATGGGTACTTTTCGAAGTCTTGATTGTCTTCTTTAAATTAAACAATGTTTCTATTTCAGAGTACCACGTATTCCTTCTTTGCCAAATGCAAGTACTCCAAGTCTCTGGCTCTGTAAATAATTAGCATACAATCTATGTGACTATCAAGATGCGGATGGAATGCCGAGATTCGCTGCTGGACGATACCGTATCGATAGTCGAGAACGTAACATTGTGAAATTAATCCGAAGGTCGGTGGAAGTAATAAATTGGCTGACTGTCTTACCAGTGGAAGGTGGTCGCGGGGATTGCGGCGTAGGTGTCGCGATATCGGACCGTCTGTAATGTTCAGCATCGTCGCACATCTCGTCGGCGATGAATATCTCACGCTCGTCCGAACAGACTTCCCCGTCATCGCTGGATCGCAGGAATTTCATAGTTTATTCGCGGACGAGAGATCGGCAATGTGGTGTCGCTCACCTTTCGGAGCTCGCCGAGCTCGGTGGATCGAAGTGTTGCACCTTAGCAGCCATGGTCCTGGTCACGTGCGAAAGACTGGAGAACATAGGTAGAAACCACGCGGGCACAGCTCTCGTTTCCCAGTATGTTACCTCCGTTTGGAGTGCTATGGAGCCGTTCACCCTCGTGTGCTCGACACGGCCTCGACAAAAACTGCGGACTGCGAAGACAGGTGACGACACGACTGTCACGGAAATACGTCGCCACCTATCGTTCGCGTTCCGCAGTGGAATATTTCTGCAATTATCCCGGATGATACGATTCAATTTCGTTCTCCTCGGATGTATGTAATTCAATTCCGCTCAACTTTTACCGCTACTCGCAAGATTTTAACGTTAGTTCTATCAAGATTCGTCGAATCTTGTTGAAATAATTAATTACTCGAGATTTCTAATATACAAGAACTTTCGAATAACAGATAATGTAATCTGAATATTGCATACAATATTACCAAATGTTTTCCTGGAAATTATTAAGGGTAGCGAGAAAAATCTTTGTCTTTTTGGATTTTTCGATTCATCAAGACTCGTTATAATATCACATGTTATTGTCTCCTTCGCGTTAAGGAGCTTCAATAAACTCTAAAATATAAACAGGATTTTCTCGCTGTTAGAGGAAATTTCTTGCAGCACTTTTTATCAGACATCCGATATAATGTCCCGAGGGCATGAGGTCATTATTCACTCGTAGATGCATCGCGTATCTTCGATGCATCTACGAGTGACCGAATGCAATCACTCGATGCATCGTCGTGCCGCATATAAGTGTATTATTAAAGATAAACATCCACCATGCAAATACCTAACAAACAATATTTATAAAAGAGAAATATTGCTTTCTAGTAGCTCAGGTTACTATCGACATAACAATTATCTCGGATACAAAGAAAACATGTTGCTCCGTGTATGTATCATTTCAGCATACATCAATACGAAGTGGAGTGGAATTCTACGTAGAAATCAATAGCATAGAATCGATGAAATAAGCAATAAATTTATACACAGCCCTGCGTGCACGTGCCCTATAGCATCCGAGTAATTTTAAATTAATGTTGCAGTGGTGGTGACCTCCCGTGGTAGATACGATATTTGCGGTTGAACCCGGCACAGTTTTACGATTGCTGCTAATTACGGGTGGAGAAAGAAGCCGCGCCAGGAATCGCTGTTGCTTAGCCGATATCTGTATTCTCCTCATTCACTCATTCACCACAGCGAGAGCCGAAAGTGCAAAGTTACCCCGATGCTTCTGCGTGTTACTCTGTTGTGTGACGTATTGTCTTTTAATAGTCAGCCCCTGTGACCGGTTTTCCCGTCGTTAACGAGGCACCGTTGTACGTCGACGAGACGCGCCCTCGTCCGACCTTGAAACCTATAATCGTTCAGAGCGTTCGATGTTCGAAACGTCGTCTGGAAAAACTGCTAATCGTGCTCCACAGGTTCGACTCTTTTTCCTCCTCTCGGCGCCTCGTTAACGCGAAGCAACAGTGAAATGGCGAAAAAGACGTACGATCTATTGTTCAAGTTGCTGCTCATCGGCGATTCCGGGGTCGGCAAAACTTGTATATTGTTTAGATTTTCGGACGATGCCTTCTCAACGACGTTTATCTCCACCATCGGTAAGGGAAGCATTACGGAACGATAATCGTTCCCTGTACGACGGGCGCATTTTCGCGAACCGGATCGTTCGACACTGCAAATTTCATTCGGCACAGTAGGTTATGCAGCCAAGATGAAATTGCAGTATCGTGCGATGAAAATATGCGATATTCTATTTGAAGAACGACGAATAGTTTGGTGTCGAAGTGTCGTTTCTCTTCTTTTTTTTTTTTATACGTATCAAGCAGGTGTCGAATACTCGATCGTGTAAGATTGTTTTTCCGTAAAGATTGCTTGACGAACATTTGTTGCGAAAGTTGAATGTTTTATGTGTAAATAGATGTTAATAGATTGTGAAGTCTGTTACACAGATGAATACTGTGCTTTTTGTCGCTTAGGTATCGATTTTAAAATCAAGACAGTGGAATTAAGAGGAAAGAAAATCAAGTTACAGATATGGTAAGTTCTGCATTAGTAAATCTTTCTAAACAAACCTTAATCTATGTATTTACAGGGATACGGCTGGACAAGAGAGATTCCATACCATCACTACGTCGTACTACAGGGGCGCTATGGGTATCATGCTCGTTTACGACATTACTAACGAGAAAACATTCGAGAATATTGTTAAATGGCTGAGAAACATCGACGAAGTAAGTGTACACGCAAATCTCTTTACCAAATAGAGGTAGGAATGCCCAGCAGTTGTTTATATTACTTTGAATGAATCATTATTGTAGCACGCGAACGAAGACGTGGAGAAAATGATACTGGGTAACAAGAGCGACATGGAAGAGAAGCGTGTCGTTAGCACGGAAAGAGGAGAAGCGGTAAGATACTCAAAGCTCCAAATTCTGCTGCACACCTGAATGTATAAATTAACGAGCCGCTGCTCCTTCCAGATCGCGAGAGAGCATGGAATCAGATTTATGGAGACATCCGCGAAAGCCGACATCAATATCGATCGTGCATTTAGTGAATTAGCCGAAGCAATCTTGGAAAAGACGCATGGGAAGGAACCTCAAGATGCTCCTGATAGAGTAACAGTCGATCGAAGGGTGGAAAGAAGTTCTAATCGGTGCTGCTAATTTTTATTATTTATTTCACTGGCGCATAATAAACTATATATCAGCTCGTGTCACTCAAAATAGATTTGTGGATAGATTTAGAGCATAATTTAAAGCATAATAGTATAATTAAACTCTTCACGACACTGCCTAATCAAATTCAATTCAGCATATTTGATGACAGTACTGATTAGAAAGAAGGTGCCTACGTTTAATTCAAAGTACATACGAAAAAGATTTATATATCCGATTTAAGAGGTGAAGTTTTTTAATTATACCTGGGTTTAAAGGGTGGGCTATAAGCGCTATTTGTCACATATATGATTGTATTTATAAATGTGTCTATTGCATGTATACAAACATTAAAGCTCTATCACAGGTTTTATAAATAAGAAATCAGTAATACGCGCTGCTGATGGAGCTTTGCTTTCCGTAAGGAACTCCATGCGTCGTTGCACGAACAAAGTCAACTAGGAACAATTTATTTGTTATGAGGCTGCAATTTGTTACCATAAATGAGAGGAGTGAGAATGAATGTGGGCTTTTAAAATCTATGTGAACATTGAATGCTTTTTCATACGGACATTGCACTATATATGCTTATTTACATCTTAAGTTAAAATCTGGAAGCTTAAGACCAAGGAGCTTTTATCCTATTTGTGTAAGACTAATTTACTACAAATACAAATATTCACGATTTCGAAAATCACTGGCTTTTATTCACCCCCAAGAAATAAGTACAAAGTATAACGAGAACTTCGCAATAAAAAGTGTATAACTTTATATATTTGTATTTATGACAGTGGACTTAGCATTTGTATATCTCGATAATGTATATATAATCGATTATCTTCTAATTTAATAGTGTTTCAACAATGTGTATAAAATTATTCTATATAGTGAGAAATCATGGATGATAAATTAAAGTAGCTTCAAATCTTTACGATAATAAATAAAGATGTTTCTCGTGTTACGTGCGTAACGAATGGCCAAGTCAGGGTAAGTTTTAGTGAGAAAATCCAGATGTAGTCCCGAATGTTGGCCGGGCATTTTAGCAAACAACTAAGGCGGAGACCTCTCTCGAGCTCGGCGCGCTCATCTGGCGAGGAACTAAGCAGTAACCCTTGGGCACAAGAGCGGTCCTCGAAATCGTGACGCCCAAGGATTTTCAAGGTCTACGCTGCAGTGTCTTTCCGCCGATGCCAATGTCTGGATTTCGTCAGCGATGTACTTTGGATCGTGGGAATGTTTGGGCTTGTCCTCTATCTTGGCCATTCGAGGGTAGAGGGTAAAACCCCTCTACCCAGCATTTTAAATAAGAGTTTTTCGGCGCGGACGTGAGTGGAGAGTTGGAACTCAAGCAAGCAAGTTCGCTTGTGTAATATAATAATTCGTGCTACCGAAGTCCCTAACCCAGTTGTAAATGACTTAAATGTCATGACATAAAATAAGGGACATCATTTTATTAATAAACAATTATATAAACAGAAATCTTCGTAACACTCGATACATCGAAATATTTATTTTATTATGCATAATTGATCAGACAATATCAGTAATTCGCTTTCTAAACACATAACGAATACACATTTACAGTTATGACATTCAAACATTAAAAGACTATTGTCTAATACAGACATTAATAGCATTAAGCCATATTTGATGGTCCATATTGAATTCACAATGCGGTCAATTATTTATTGAATGCAAAGAGCTGCTTTGTATAACGATGAAGTACGGGAAAAAAGAAACCAATTCTTTTTACAAAACAAGTTGCACTTCTTTTCAACGATGAAAGTAGTAAATACTTTATCCAAACAAGAAAATAGATATAAAGGGGGAAAGAAAGAATGAAATGAAGAAGGATAAATAGACACGTGAATTATGCATTTATATCTATCCTAATCCTAATTATATTCTTAACTATAATAATGGTAAGCTCACTTTGCTCAGCAAGCATAGGAATTATTTTGTTTCGCTTACAAGACTAGAGGGCGAACATTTAAACAATAATTTCTCTGCACTTCCTGTGTCGACTATATACTTTGAAAAACGTGTAAAATCTATTATCTCATAGAAATTAATGCTTAAGTCGCAGCCAATATTTTTCGTTCGTATGTTTCATTACCCATTTTATAATACACTCTCTGTCCGCAAAGTCAACAGAGTCAAAACAGAATACTAACTAAAGTTAAAGCATTTCGCATTTACGATTAATCCAGCGATTGATAGAAAAAAAAGAGGAAAGGATAGTTTTAGAATACTTAATCTCGCGAGGTACCAATAATTGTCAAAATGTACAAAAAGATGTTGACAACATCTAGGTACAGATTTAACGCTGCAAAAATATATTCTTCCGGGGAAATTGAATATTTGTGTGAGCCGCCGATCATCATTTGTGTATCATAGATCAAGTAAAACGAGAAAAGCAGGGCCCCGAGTGATGCGTACACTAAGGTCATAATTTTGCCGTGCCAGATCATCGCAATTATTCCGAAAATCATAAGAACAACCAATGCGACAAATAGAAAACTGTGCATCCCAGTAAAATCGAATTTCGTTTGAAATGCGAACAACGTCAGTGCAAGGCAAAGGGCTGCGGTAATCCCAGCGGCCAGCAGTACCTGAAAATAATAGAAACATGTCTTGCCTCTTAATAAATTTACGACAAAACGCGCAATCGCGCGCGTGTTACAATAAAGAATTCTACTTAACGTAAAATTCACGTAATGTAACAGACTCATATTTATTAATCCTTACCGCATCGGCATTGTATGTAGAAGCGGCAGTAGCTAAGAGAAAACCTTCAGCCAATGTGAACAAGAACAGAAATATAAAATTCATCGGAGCTTTTCGTCTCACGCTAGTGCAGCAAGCCATTGCGATAATCAGAACTATAACGGCGACGAAACAAATCCAAAACATCTCTGGGTGTCTCATCACCCATAACTTAGTGGGACGATGGTAAAGGAATAGCGCTATCATTGCTACAGTAATCAGAAGCTGGCACATCAGTATGCTGTAAACTTTCCTGAAAGAGGGATTCAAAGTTAGACAAATCTAATAAAATACCGTTAGTGATAATACTAACCTGATGAATCCATTTCTGATAGACTTCTGATTGAAGTCGAACCCTTTGACCTCATCGTGCATGGAATCTTCTGCGTAATTTGACCCATACATGCCTGGTTGTGGCCCTGCACCAAATATCGGACCAGGTGGTGGCGGAGGTGCTTGTCCGTAAGGCGGAGGTCCCGGAGGTGGAACAAAACCAGGCCCTATAAAAACGCCTGGATAGATGTACATCTTACATGGGAATTGTTATACGAATGAAAAGCGTAGGATAATGTTACACCAACCTGGTGGATTTACTCCGTAAGGAGGTGGATATCCTGGATTATACCCTTCTTGTGGTGGATACCCAGGATTCTGTTGAGGGTAACCTGCACAATCGAATTTTCAACACATAAAACATCGCGGAGAGATAAGCTTTGCGCTCTAAATTCAGCATCGATGCTCGTAAAATTTTGTGCTTTAAGAAACAGTCATTAAGTATCAGTGCAGAGCCTTTTTAAACGTTAGTAACATTCTTTTCTTTAGTTCCTAATCTTATTTACAAGCAAATATCAGTTGATAGTGACATAAAGTATAGTGACAATACAATGATGTTACATTCGACTCTCTCCCACAAAAATCTGTGCAAACACTATCGCTTCTCCGTTAATTCTTAACGATCATAAACAATAAGTGAAGCGTGGATACGCTCGCAGACGACACAGAGCGATGATTGCCAGTTGAAACAAGCAGCATGGGTGCTTGCAGTTTGCTAAATACTCAATTGCACGCATCAAAGATTATAAATAACGTATATAACAGACGATATGTAAAACAGAGAATAAAGATCTAAACCTTGTTGTCCTGGATAAAATCCTGCACCAGGTGCACCGTGCCCAGTTGCCATCTTTTGGTTTTTGTTTAAACTGAAAAAGAACCTATTATTACCACCGTTGCGAAAACAACATCGATGGAACATTAGCGCACGAAATTCTGATGATGCATGAAATTACTGAAAACAATTACATTCTGATCGTATTAAAAATTATTTTCGTAAGCTTAGAACAGTTTACTTTCAAAGTAGCTATCGCTCTTTCATCCTAGGTAAAAATATATAGTATAACTGATGTTACAACAGAAACTAAAACATTAATAAAAAGAAGCGTCACGAATTAACTAATTTTATGGAACTTCTGAAAAAAAAACCAAAACAAGTTTATTTCTAATGAAAGGCCTGACAAGTTGGTAATGTAACAGCAACAAAAGGTATGCTGTCACATATTTGATCCTATGCAACAAATACTTAAACAAAAGTGTTGAGGGATATGTAAGGTGATATTATCTTATCTCGAAATGAATGAATCATCACATGCTACATAAGATATTATGGTGTGTGCCTGAAATTATTAGTTTGAACCATTAAACGGTGTAAAGTGCTCATACTTATATGCTATTTCATAAGCAACACAATACATAACAATATATAGATTGGACTACAAATAATACATTCGAGTCTTATAAATATGAACACATTCAGCGTTCATTTATTTCTGACGTTAACTTCAGCTGAAAAAGGTACTAGAAACACCAGTTAGTAATTATACCACAAAATCTATACTGTATCTACAATCTCAATTTCGTACCGGTGTCGCTTCTAATTCCCCGTTACGGTTTAAATAGAAAAAAAGATGTTTCGTCAAACGTAATATGAAGCGTTTTTCGCGACAAGCGTTACAAGTGGAGGAAAAGAGAGGGCAATGCGAAGGACGACGTTAAATTAAGCAGTATCGTTAGAACTTTGGAGTAACAGAAATTAAGAGGTACATATGTGACGTGTGACATGGTTCCAGTTAGTACGGTAAAGTCGCAACGTTGCGAAACGGTAGCGAGACAACGCGACAACCGTTTTTCCGCATTGGAATCTGGTGGAGGTTTTTCATTAGCTCGTGTAACTTTTAGAAAACATTATCGCATTACTGTCATGAAATTTCGTCAATATCTTAAAATGGTAGACCGAAAAAAACACGTTACCGCTTTTACGCGTCAATTGCATGCGTCATGCGCACTTTCTGGAAATGGTTACAATCGATAATCAGTGGCGGTTTGTACGTAGGCTAAGCAGTCTGCAAATTTTGGGGAACATATGCTTACTTGATTAATATGTGGATAAAATGACTACTTTTTTATTTTCGCTGTTTTGATCAGGTGATTTTTCACCACAGAAGCTCGAGGCAAATTCGCAAAATAATTCACTTCCTTTTTCACGTAGTAAAGTAGCAATAACTCGTGCCTGAGTTGTAATATCGAATTGTAGAATTATCCCAACGGTTTTAAATTGAAATAATTGACGGGGCGCCAGGTCTGTACATCCGCCCCTGTCGATAACCACATTCGTGCGTCGAGTTACAAGGTAGATCTATTTACCTATTTCGGAGTGCGGTTTAAGATCCTTAAAACGGCGATACACGGATGGAGGCTGCTTAAGAAATGGTAATCGGCCGGCCGAGTTTGGACTAACGTCGTTTACGCTCGCCAATGCAATAGTTCCCTATGTACGTGCCGTTCGTAACACTGCACAACGTAAGGATGTCACTATCCCCACTTATAAACCTTCGACTGAAATCTCGTGCGAGTAACTGATATGAAGTGGGTTGAATGTAAAGGAACACAGTTGCTTCAACACGATCGGCGCGTGCGCGATGCGCCACACGGAATGTTGTTCACTGTGTTAAACACAATGTACAGGGTATATAAAAAGTAACGGTCATTGCTCTCACGGGCGAGTCCACCCATCTGAATCAGCAGGCATTCGTAACAAAAGCTTGGATGCACCCTTGAAAGCAGTGGCCACTGCTTTTTATACACCCGATACCGAGCGAAATCTCTGAAATATCTGATGCAGATAACGATAAAATAGATGACACATACGCTACCATGTATGATTCGGAATATTAATGACACATTCGTTGAGATATCTTTATAATAAACCTCGTTATTTTCCTTATAAATATTGGAAAGCATTATACTGCATCTAATACTGTACTTTATACATGGAACTTTATACTACATTTCTCTTTAAACGTTTCAATAAACATCCGTGTCCAATATCTTTTTTATAAAATTAGATCCGATCTCAGATATAACATGACTGCATCTGCGTGGAATATTATCAGTATATTTTTTAAGACTACTTTAGACACTCGCCTGATTGTAAAAATAATGAAGCAGTTACCTTGTATTACCTGTAATGTGCACTCTTTCCTCCCGGTACTCTTGAAACATGTCCAGCACTTTTATGAATTCTGTGTAATGTTAAGGGATGAGCTTCGTCGCGTTCTCAGTCTGTGCTGAAATCCGACGCGATCGATTCTGGAATTTTCTTTACACTCTTTTCAATATCCAGAAGAATTCGCTGGACGATTGCGCGTTGTGATTACTGTTATGATAGTACCGGAAATTCGTTTATACACAGGTATCAGTGAAAGAAATAATTATTTTTGGATGTGAAAATATTATGGTCCATGCGTAACTGGCGTAACTGGTGTAACTGTATTTCTTCAAGTAGTAGTGCGCAAACAACAATTTTCTCTTTTAATACTTCCTTCTGTTAGATAAGGCATAGTATTACGATAAACTTGAGATACGTGCTTTCACATTGCTTGTCGGTGTACCCAGTTTTATTGAGATATAATATGGTATATTTTTCTCTACAGTATCGTATACACTACGTTTCGCGGAAAAATATTACGTAGAGCCGTCCTGAAAATCTTATCGACGTGACAAAGCGTAACCGGATTCTCTCCGCCAGAAAACGAGAATAATCATACGGCTGCGTTTTATTATGGTACGTCAAACACTTGTTACTTTGCTATTATGTAATTATACGTAATCATTTCTCATGGACAAATGTCCTGTTGGTATTGGCACAGTAGAGTTAATCAATAAAACTATTGGAGAAGTTATTAGACGTACGAGCCCAACCCATTTTCTTCTGTCGTACGTCTGTTCTACTTTATTCCAAATAAACGGTAGGCTGTAATTGTAAGTACAACAGTGAAATAAATGAGTACAGGCAATTTTGAAAAAATTCATAATTCCTTTCCAGATTGTACTCATATCTGATTACATAGATTAATCCGTAGCAAAACTCGTATTATTACAGGAAAGGTATTAAACTGAATGCCATGTAAATTTTGTATAATGCAAATGACCCCACTAACATTATCTATTAAGAATGGAATGAGATTGCAACGATGTCAGCGGTAAAAAGTGAAACTAAATACCACGATCGGTCATAAAGGACACACTCGTTACCTCACCTGTGAAAGAATCACAGACCAGGTACATATAGGATAGACCTATCATCACTATCACGCAATGTAATTTTGTTTCATACCCTTTACCATTTTCGTGTCACACACAACATTATCGATTCAGTCTAAAATAAGATTGCAATGCTACGTGTAGTAGGAATTTAAAATAAATCTTATCGAAATAATTTCAAATTTAAAACGGTATGAAGTTACGACTAATTTTAAGAAACATGTTGCATAATTCCATTTACTAATAGATTTTTATAATCGATTAATTTAAAGTACCCGGCGTTGCCTGGGTAAATTTCGATTATCACGGAGTGCCAAGAGGGTGATATAAGGGGGGAGGGGTGGGATGTCCAGATTTCATGGTAGCCTATATTTTTCGCAGAGTTATAGAGAGTAATTATGCAAAATGTGGTCCAGATCGGTTAAAAAAGTCGGAGTAAAAAGTATCCTATATGTTATTCTTGGTCCTAGACTACGTATATACAAAATTTCAGAAAGATCCGTTGCGTAGTTGCGTCGTGATAGAGTAACAAACATCGAAACATCCAAATAGACATTCGCATTTATTATATTAGTCAGATTTACAAGTCTCTTTTGTTTCATTTATTTATCTTTAGTAGTAACCGAGAAAAAAATGATAAATTTAAAGGCTTTTATCCCCATATTATCCTTAAACGAGGGGGTAGAGATCTGAAATTTCACGGAAGGGTGTTTCAGCTGAGGAACAATGTTTAACAAAGAATAACAACAAAATTTGTCGCGGGGGCCGTTTGTTCAATCTTACCTTACTAGAATTTTTATATTCATGAACTTGCATACGTTGTTTCCATTAGTGCTTTTCTAAATTGTGTCATTGCATATGTCATTCTTAGGCGTTTCAATAGTTCAATGATTTTCCCATTAATTATCATATTATTCCACTAATGCACGCTAACATCCTTTTAAATTCAAACAAGGCAACGCTGGAGTGGATCTCTAATTCACAACACTACTTTATTATATTGAAAATGAGAGAATTCTTGAAAACAACTGCGAGGGATGTTTTTTTATTTCCAATACAAATTCACTGAACTCAGAATGAAAGCTTCCAACGAGCCACCATTGTTAAATAGTGACATCATCGGTGACCACGCTAATTCAACGAATTCGTAACAAATTCCGACAGCAGCCACGTAGCGCACTACATTGTTCGCAACACTAATTAATTCTAGTGGACCCGTAGTTTATATTGCGCAACGCTACTCTAGACGACCTCGGTGCAGCCTTCCTGTAGGCTGTTTGGAACCACCTTGGTGATCTTGATGCAGGTCCCAGTGCGCAATTTTAAGCTTTTTATGGGTCGCAACTCTAACTTGGGAACGCGATCAGAAGCTATCGCAACACTAAATCAAAAGGAGGAAGTTAATACGTTTAAAAAATCTGATTCAATGACCGCGCTCTGTCATCATCGCAATGCTAATTCAAAAAGAGGAACAATCTAGCAACACCACAACTCTAATTAAAACAAGGGAAATGTATCAGTGCAACAAGGGTAATACAAGTACACTAATGCAAAAACAAATTGAAAATGTGGATAATACTTCCAAGCAATTGCGATCATTTAATCGCAACACTACTCTCAAAGCAAACATATTAAGTAGTTTGCATGGCTAATTCAAACCACGATTAACATTTATTCGCAACGCTAACTTGAACCATGATCATCTCATACGCAACACTACTTAGGTAATTTAACTCGCAGTGTACCCAGTAAAGTTTGTCGGTTTTTAAACACCGGTTTTTATTTATAAATTTGTGAAATTCGAAAACCGCTTTTTAAATTTTAAAAAACCGTTCTTTATACTAGAATAAATATGCAGAAATGAATTAATTATTTCATTAAAAACGTTAATCTTTGGATTTGAAATCGTCTCGGACACAAGCATATTGTAGTAGGTAACAGTTTACTCGTTACTGTAAAACTAATTTTCATGAGTTCATATTTTCTGAAGAAAAGTACTACATGCAATAAAGATTTATAATTTGGTACCACTGTAAAAGATTTATATTTTGTGCGGATTTTAGTTACTTTAGTTTGTTTTTTCATTTGATTTTGTATGGAGTTTATTTTATTGTGTTATATTTTTGTACATCCATCGATATTAAATGAACTAAAAAATTGTACGGTTTTGTACGGATTTCAGTTAATTTAATTTTTATTTATTTATTTGATTTTGTATAGATACAGTAGGTATATTTTATTTTGTTAAAATAAGTACAAATACTTATTTGTCAAATATTTTTTTGTGAAAATTCGGAAACCGGTGCAACCGGTTTTTTGGGAATAGTGGAATTCAAAAACCAGTTTTTCTAAAAGTCGGTTTTTGTATAAACCCTAGTGCCCAGCATCACTGGGTGGATGTCGATGGGCCAGCATACGGCTATGGGCCAGCAACGACTACTACTGCAACAACAGGCGAGTATAGTGACAAAAAAAATACAAAACTGACTCTGCATCCTCGGATGCAAAACCATTTCAGCAGCCCGCATGATGTGGCCCTTTCTTTAGCCGGGCTATCTTCGACTCTGAGAGCCACTTGGTTCCCCGGGGATTCACCCTTCTGAAACTTAAGCCTAACGCGGTCGAGGCAGCCCAAGATTTCGCGAAAATGCGATAAGATCACGAAGTCTAGGAAAGAGCGCATGAACGATCAACAATCCGCAGAAGGAATCGTGCAATCGTGAACGCGAGATCAACGACAATAGTGCAATGTCGTTGGTTTCGAAGGATCGAATGCACAGTCAGTGGTGAGCAGTAGGGTAGGGTGGGGCTAAAAGTCCGGCGGTTAAAAAGTCTCAAATTCAAAATGTCTATTCCTAAACAATGCACTGAGTTTCGCAGTAGGTATACTAAGTAAAAGACGAGAAGAAACGGAGGTGACCACAGACTCGCCAGTCGCTCCTGGACGTTCGTGCGAATTACACGACACCATCGTTATTTTATGTAACGAAAACTAAAAGAAATACGTCGTATTTATTGTTTTATACGAAGTAAACCACAGTTCAAAAGCGTATCAGCCAAGTACGTTAAGATTGTATGTTCCTTTAGTAATGTGTGCATGATATTGTTTATTCCTGAATGATAATATTTTCTAACATATATATCGCAGAAACTATAGAGGTACCATTAGGGCAAAAAGTCCCTCAGACTGAAAATATATATTTTATTTTTTGTTTTCATAATAAAGTGGCCATGGTATAAAGAAATGATGCCAAAGTCTTTAAATAGTGTTTTTGTTTTAGTTGAGCCATTTATTTTAGTTTTTAGTTCAAAGTGAGCCTCTGAATTATATTTTTTTTGTGTTAAAGAAATCACCCTTCGCTTTCAATATTGTATACCAAAAAGAATTGGTTTAATAAATATTTATTGATTTGAAAAGAGTTTTTTACTTATTTAGTTTAATATTGCACAAAAAGACATTAGGGACTTTCTACCATATGCAATGGACTCTTTGCCCCGTGCGTGGGGCAACAAGTCCATTTTGCATTGACAAACATTTTGTGGTATCGCTAAACGGAAAATCACAGTATCAACAAACTAACTTCGTGAACGTAAAGCATAATAATTACAGTTTATACAAAATAACGTCAAATATCTCTAGATGTTAGTGCTAAATTTTACATAGGTTTATACGAAAAACGGGACTTTTAGCCCCACCCTACCCTATGCACCGATCTCACCAACTTTGCAATCGACTCTTCAAAAGAGAACGTTTCGCGACCAGAGACCATGTGCAATGTCCACTGGCGCCAAAAAGTCGAAGAGGCGAAGCCAGAAGCGAGGGCATCCTCCACTCGCGCCAGCTTTACCGTCGACTTTTCCCTCAATTGTCCTGAAAGCAGGTCATCACGCGAGGAGGCGTGCCTGCCCGATCAGAGAATGTGATGACCTCCCCGGTCCTACCTACTTATATTTAAAAAGCACACACGTACCAGAGGGTAAGCTACCTATCCTGCCTAGTCCTATATTTGAAAAATTGCAGAGACACATTCTAGCCAACACACTCATTACTGCGCTCCACGATTCTCAAACACAACCACCTGGGTGCAAAGCCTACACTAGGGAGGAAGTCCCGGGACGCCTCCGTCACCCGAGCTTTATCAACTTACTCACTCTAGTTTAATAAGTACGTACCATTTTCACTGAAATCGGCTGGCAAAGGCTTATATTATTATTCAGAGTAAGTATATGATTATTTTTGTCATTCTTTTTATGTGACCATGGAGACTCATGAACTTTCCGTGCATATTCTATAGAATATTTAGTGTGATACACATGGTTGTGATCATCAGATAAATATAGATAGAAACCGATCTGGCTCACGCCGATTTGAACTCAAATCATGTAAGATATTAAAAGTCGAACAGACTTCAATTTTAAACTCCTGCATTTAAATTATATATTAATTCAACATCGAGGTCGCAATCATTTTTATAAATATGATCTCTCCAAAGATATTACGCTGTTTTCCGTAAGGTAATTATAAAACTATCTTTTTAAACAAAAATAATTGGATAAATTTAAATATCCTCCCAATAAAATAACTTATGTTAATAAACTTATTCTTAAAATAAATTATAAAACTCTATAGGATCTTCTCGTCCTATACAAAAATCTAAACACTATTACTTAATATTAAAATTAACAATCTAAATTATTAAACAAAAAGACATGTTTTTGATAAACAGGTGAATATTTTTAACTTTCCGAATTCCTTTAGTTTATTTTTAACTAAAAACCATTATTACACCATTCATTGTGTATCGCAAAGGTATATGCACGCGATGTTTAGTGCAAGATAGTCATCATGAATTAAATGTGAATAACCGGATTGTACTGCGAATTTGAGAAACCGACGTAATTTCACAGCTTATCTACACGCAGACACACAGTGTAGAAATTACGTTGTGCACGATACACTAACGCAGTGCCAGCCGCTGAGAAATTTGATTAAGTCTTACGAACTAAAATCATCGTGCCTCATCGCCTCCACCTACCCAAGGAGCGCCTGGGCACTTGGATGGGTCAAAGGCAATGGGTACGAAATTATTGACCTGAAAATCCTGATCTAGAAAGCTGGATTAATGTGTTGTACGTATAGCATCCAACGGACTATTTTTCTATTCTCTTTCATTGGCAATAAAAATGACTGTATTTTCAATATATACGATACATTATTAAGAAAGGCTCTAATTAAAATTGAATTGTTAGTGAGAAACACTCTAATCAAGATTGAACTTTTAAGATCAAGGACTCTAATCAAGATTCAATTATTCAAGAAAGACTCTATGCAACGGAATAATTTACTTTGAAACTTTCAGAATTATTGGATTAATCTTGGGCGATTTCATGGTCAAAGTAAATCATCAGAAGTATAAAAAAGTACTGTTCACAGTTGTTGCTTTGATTCTGAGATCAACCCATCGCGAAATGTCTTCTTGTACATGATAGATTACATTATACTTCCTATGTAAACGAGCAAACTTTAATTGCAAAGGAAGTATACTAAGGAAGTATATTATATTGAATATCATTAATATTATCATCATCGTGTGATATTTATCATAATCGCAGTAACGAAGTTGAAGGGCATTCAACTTCTAAGCTGCTTTTCCATCGCACGAACAGTTTAGCATTCAATTGACATTATAAAAAATTTATAACATGCTAATTGCACTCATATTAATATCATTCAATTAAAGACACTCAAAGATATCTCATGATTCTATAGATGAACATTCCAAATCAGGAATAATGAATTCATATTAAATTATTGAAAACGCGACGTACAAGAAGACTTTACTCTGATATAAAAAATAACACAGAAACAATTGTTACCATTCACGGATATGATGCATACCCGCGGTCACTATACTCGCCAAATTCTACAAAATACAACCAGTCGCCCGTGTCGATTCGGACCTTTCGTCCTTCGACATGAGTGGGAGACCGGAGGAATAAAAATATTTTCACTTACAGTTCGATGTCAAAGCTACCTCACCGATGACGACGTTTAAGTTCCGTTGTCCTGTCGTGGATGCTGCAATGGAGGCCCTAGTGGATATCCTGTAAAAAAGTAGAGAAGACAAATTTATAATCTCTTTTTTAAATTACAGTTAAGGGTTTTATTAATCTCGTATATAAAAAAATATTCTTTCGCGACAACTGTATAGTTTTCGAGCTTTAAACGAAAAGCTCGACTTTGAATTTTAATGATTAAATAAAGTATAATGATACTTACATCCTTCCTTCGCAGTCCCGCGTCCGATCTCCTTTTCAGTGATGCATTGACTCTAATATCGTTAACGAGTTTGACTTTCAATGATACAAATCAGAAGAAGAAATAGAAGAATACTAAATCCGATTAAAAATTATACACGACGAAAATCACTGATTCTATTCTCGCGATTTAAAGATCAAGCAGAGTCCCGATGCTCTGTAAACAAGTTAACGCGCGTAGCAAAGCACTGACTCTACCTACCATCGCGCGTGCCTTTTAAGAATTGCAAACAAGAAGCTAACTCAGAGTCACTGCGCTCTGGACAACAACGAGACTTTCCACGAAAAACCACTGACTCTAACGACCGCATTGCACGCGGTCACAAAAATTTCTGAAAGAAATGGGGATTAATAGGATGAGGGTAGGCAAGCGCGTCCGCAGACTTTTTTCTAAGCAGGGAAGGGCGGAACTTTGAGAAATGGTTAAGTTGACAGCCGACGCCACAGTGGGGTCTTTGTTCCGAGACCCGGACATACAGTGACTCGGAAATTCCCGAAATCAGCGATTTTCGACTTTATTCTGCGATCTTTAAACGTTTGTAGCTCAGAGCACCGTTAACCGATTTTGATGAAATTTTCAGCATGTATACAGCTTACTTAAATTTACAAACGGGTTTTTTGAATTTTCATTACAGGCTCAGAAAAAAAAGTTGAAAAAACTGCCCTTTCTATGTTTTTTTGCTATTCCGACAAATTGCATTTTTTTCAAAACTACGAAACACGTCACTTAGCAAAATAATCCTTCTACCTTCTAAAAAAAAACTCATGTCGTTTGGACCAATTCTAAAAAAGTTATGCGATTTTAAAAAGTGTGCCAATACTTTTTTTACTCACTGTACATATTTTAAAATCTTCAAACTCCCGTAACTTCGCTAAAATTCATGCAAAGTTGATGGAACAAAATCCATTTTAATGTTTGAATTTTTTACTTTTCGGCTCATCAAAAGATTCTTGATGTTTGTCAAGTACTACGGAGTGCAAATAGTATTTTTTGTCATTTTTCTGTGTACGGAGGTTTTTAACAGACTTCAAAAAGGAGGAGGTTTTAGATTCGACCCGTTTTTTATGTTTGTCCCCGCATAACTCCTCAGCATCTGGACCGATTTTGATGATCTTTTTTTATTTGAAAGAGGGCAATGCTCTGGTGGTTCTATCCTACACTGCATCAACATTGGCCCATTATTTGATCAGTTCTGGTTAATAATAAAGTCTATTGTCACCTAATTATTCTTATTTTATGTACGTGCGCGCATATCTCCTAATAAAAAAACTTTAAAAAAATTAAAACCGACTTCAAAAAAATAAAATCGCCCTAAAAAGTAAAAAATAATATTTTCCCTTATTTAACCTACGACTTCCATATTTTTTAAGTCGACGCCTTATCATTTGCACTGCGTAAATCTGGCGCCGACTTAGAAAATATGAATTTTAATTTTTTAAATTTTTTTTTAATTTAACAAAGATACAGCCATTTATTAAAATTTGCATTCTTTTTTAAATGTTTTGTGTACGGTATAGATATATATATACGATATAATATATATACTAGAGCGTAATCAACGAAGCATAGTTCTAGTAAATTTAATAACATGCTAGGAACTTTAATGTTCAGGAACCGACAGATGCAATTTACGGTAGGTTAACAATCAATAGCGGGGGATGCATGCGAGTCTATTCTATCTGCAATCATATAAATTTTGATTTATTGTATATAATATATCAAATTTTATTTATGATATTATAGTATATATTTTAAGAATATTTTTTATGTACGATATATGATACTTACAATTTATTTTCGTCAGAAAATGCTTCGCAAGATTTTCATCCACGAATTTGTTGACATTTCTCGTTAAATAATTAACAAATGAATAACACTAGCGGAAAATATCTAGCTCATGTGACAAATGTTTAAGTGTACTTACCAAGTATAGGTAAACTGAGATTTATTATAAAAGTAAAATCAAAACACCAATTAATTATGAACTTAATAAATGTAGGATAAATATATATAACACGCACTAAATATAAACTTTATAAAACAAAACTTGAACTGAACAAAACGAAAGAAAAACTAAAATATAACGTATAAGTATGTAAAAAATGCTTCGAATGTCTCACTGTGCAGTCTCTGATGGTACTATTTCAACTGACTGCAGGCGGAAAGTAGAGGAGTTAGTCGAAGGCTTATCGACAGTATAGCATAAACATCTCATATGTCTATAATCTAAACAATTCCTTCGAAGAGTTTCGTAGCCCCTCGCGGAGGCCTGGCAAATGCGATCGTGTAGAGGTACTTGAAAAGCAGCAACTCTTGATCGTCATTTTTACCTAAATTAACTATAAAACTTCTGGAAGCAATTTTTTGCACTGTGGTCACAAACCTTTATAAAATGTAATGCCACCAGCAAAAGTACCGGATAACAAAGTCGTTAACGAAATCTTATAATGGTAGAGAAAATATACTGAATTCTCGATTATCTTCAAATGTTAATAACTATATAAAGATATATGATGAAAAAGTAAAACCTGTTGGAAGTGCAGCATATTCAAATAATGACTTTCGTTATCAGAGTTGTAAACACGTGCATGCCTCTCGAATTTCATCGTAAAATATATCGCGGTTTTTAAAAATTTTCAAGATTCAGTGCAGAAATCAAAGTTTATTAGCTAGGCATGATGCAATATATTTTCAAACTTGCCTCCAAAATCGTATATGAATACAATGTCGATTGTCTAAATTGTCTAAAATATCATAAAATATTTAAACGCGACCACAACGCAGGATAATCTAAGTTATTTGGACTTTCATTTAAAATCTAGCAACCCCGTTCCAAATATTTTCACAAATCAAAATTAAAAAATCCAGTTAATCTCCTTTTGTCTTTATCTTAGCACTGATCGATTACGAAATCTCGTATCATGTTTGCCACCAAAGGCATTTAGATAAAAGAAACAATATAAAAATATATATATGTGTATATACGTATCGTCATTTTGTTGTTGCAATTTCTTCAAATTGGTCATCAAGTGTCATGGCGTCTGTAACGCGTTTGATTCCGTTCACGTGAATGGCTCCCAGGCATCTGTAACAGAAGAATTTCAAATTTAAAATAATTATGATAACAGAAATAAAATCTTATAATAATTCAGCAACAACTGACTCAAAATACATCGCGAAAGACTGCAATTAAGTTCTAAAAAACCGAATAAATGTTCCAATTAAGTAACGCCGACTGGAGAACAAAAAAGACACGCGAAAATTGATGAAATATTTGTCTACTGATTTAACTTATAACCACAAACCGATAAATATTAAACCGAAGCCTGAGTAGAGTGTACAGGAAAATTGCGACGCAAAAGTTTTCAACGTCCATTTGATAAGGTCACGTACCTTAAGTACCTGCGAGTACTAAACACGTCTTATCACCTCAGCGTCTACAATACAAATGACGAGCCCGCGCTATAATTCGCATGGAGAGGGGAGCCCACCGCTGAGTATGGTTAGGCTAGTCCCTGCTACTCGAATTTCGTTTTTAGAAAAATGTTACGTCACTCGACAATGTATCCCGAATAATATTTTCAAGGTCCACCCCAAGCCTAGCGAGTAGCGAAAAACAATGTAAACCACGCGGAAATTCAAGCATAATTACCTTTATTCCTTCGTGAGCTAAACGACTTTTATAATCTCCTCTACCCTATGGGCAAAAGCCACCGTTTTTGTTGCACTGAGATCTTTTTTCGTGACGCAGATTCTAAACAATGTGACGACGTAAATGTCTTCATTCTGTAGCAACACGTTCAATGCAAGAATACATTAATTTTCGTTTGTTTCAGCAGCAAACAATTACTTTACGAAGTAGCACGATCTTTTGCGCCTACCGGTCTACGCGTTAAATTTTACGAAAGGATCAACTACCTACTGGGGGCGCTTCAGTGCGCGCCGACAAAAAATGGCGCGCTTTTTATTATTATTTGAAAGTCTTTATTCGACAGCATAGTTGTAACTACTGGTTACCTTCAGTTTCTTGTTGAAATTAATTGGAAGTATTTATTTACGTTTAAATCAACCATGTAATATGAATTTTAATCTGAATAGAAATTTAACGTATAATCCCTTGTAAACCCTTTCGATTTTAATAATAACGTTAAATAATTAATATGCGCCGAGAACTTAAACACGATAAATTCATGTTTATATTTATGCTTTACAGTCGAACTCTTGCCAACTTTGTTATCCACTACATAAATTGATATTAGATAATATAATTAAGATTAGAAATGATTAAGATTAGAAACAGACAAAAAACAGTACTCAAATTGGGTTTGGGTTTTTATTTTCTCTTAGCGTACACATAACACACCAAAAGAAGGCACTTCAAGACAATATCTTATTTAGCCCAACGAACGCCAATCTTCTAGTACTCAAATTGAAATTATTAATTGAATACACTCACGCGACGGATGAATAATAAATATAGGGTAAACTCAAAATCCATAGTAACAAGCGAACGCCAAAACAAGAAATTAAAATATACCTGCTCAAAACTGATACCACCATAAAAAATAAAACAGCCCTACTTATGGTGTCCACGTGCGTGACAGTTGTGGTTATGTTTTCTAGTGTGTAGTATAGTTTGTATAATAAAATTAACAACATTGTTGTAAATGATCTTAAGAATCCCAATAAATCATGTCGACTTGTAAAATACACAACATTAGGTTTTATAACCTCGAGCCCCGATCTGTTACTTGTTTATCTTACGAACCGAAAACGAGAAAACTAGCACTCGCGAGGTTAGCTTCATTCGTACGCTACTTGCCATTAAAACCCGAAATTCCTTGTAATAACTCAATCTACCATTATTTCACAGAAATGATAATTCGATAGAAGTGTGGAACGTTGGTAATGCACCCTTCGTGGAGTGTACAATAGCCGGCCATCCAGAAAACTCCGTGGAAAACATTCTATGGATCGGTCCAAGGCTGTTCTCAACCGGCCTCCACGGTATGATAGTGGAGTACGACTTGACGACACTGTCCATTAAAAACGAGGTTGCAGTTACCGGAGGGGCAGCTTGGTGTATGGACGTGAACCACAAAAAAACTTGCCTAGCGATAGGTACGGAAGACGGATACATCAACACGTTCAACGTAACGTCGGACATGTTGATATACGAAAGGATCTTTGACAAACAGAAAGGAAGGATCCTTTGTATTAAGTGGGACAACACCGGGGAAATGATTTACACAGGTTCCACCGACACGATAAGGGTTTGGAGCGCTATATCGGGTCATGCGATTCATAAGATGACAACTTCTAGAAAGGAGGCGAAGAAGGAAACGATTATATGGTGCTTAGCAGTCACAGACGATAACATTATAGTTTCGGGAGATTCTCGCGGTTGTTTGTCATTCTGGGACCCTCACATAGGTACCCTAATCGAATCGCACGAGAGTCATACCGCTGACATATTAGCTGTTACGTTATCTCAGGATATGAACATTGTATATTGCGCTGGTGTCGACCCTGTAGTCAGGAGTTTCTGCAAAATAACTATGAAGTCTACTGGCAGAGCGCAATGGGTAAAAGGAATCGAGAGGAGGTTGCACGCCCACGACGTGAGAGCCTTAGTAGATGCAGATGGAAAATTATATTCTGCAGGTGTAGACGGATATCTAGCGCAGTCGAGTTACCCACCTAAGATCCTCGTTAAATACCCACCGCTGCTCCAAATGCCGTGTGCTATTGTTTGTAGAAAGTCTAGGTGCATTCTGTTAAGATACACGAATTTCCTTGAGTTGTGGAGGCTCGGCTCCCCAGCCAAGGTACCTCCAGAGTCGATACGCCCTGGCATGTTCCACCAACTAGAAGAGGAGCCTATAAAACTGTTGCAATTGAAAACGAAAAGGGACGAGAATATTATTTCCTGCGCTATTAACAAGGACGCTAAAACTATTGTATATTCGACGAACAGTCACATTAGAGTTTTTAATTTTGACGTTGTCGAGGGAGACGCACAGTTGTCGAGGAACGATACTGATATCACCGCGAGCAGAATACAGAGAATGTTGTTCAGTCCGAATGGGAAGTTGTTCGCGACGATCAACAGCGACGGGAAGAAGAACACCGTGACTTTGTATAAAGTGGAGAAGAAGCATTTGAGGCACCTCGGCTCTTTCCACACGAACAAGGAATCGATAGTGAACGTGGGACTCGTGTGCTTTTCCCCCGATAGTAAATATATCGTGTGCGCCGATCGTCATGGTAGCATCGCTGTATATAACGTTAGCGAAACCGTGAGTACTGACACGCCAGTGGCATGGTTATTACCCAAATACAGCTGTCCATCGACGGCTATGGCAGTGCAGAAAGACACTCTGAATTTAGTAGTCGTATACTCCGATCACAAGGTAAGTAAAAGAAGCACGTCCATTCGGTCTGTACATCACGTAGTAAAGGCCTCCTTTAATCATTAGATATTAAAGCTTACTCCAAAGAGCATACCATCATAGGGCGAGGAGTTAATAATAATTACGTCAACCATAAAGAACGCATAATCCATCTATGGCCCTGCACTTCCCGCCTCCCTATACAGCGTGCAGTAAATTGCCGTTTATAACTTTCTTCCACTACGATGCGACGAGCAAAATTAAAAACTATAAAGCTTCCCGTTTATTGGTAGCCATCCTCCACGCTTAATCGTGTAATTTCAGATCGTCGAGTATAACATTCTGCAAAGGCAGTACACGAAGTTCTCGAATGACTTGCAAAGTAGACTTCCCAAGCAATGGCTGGCGCGGTCCTTCCCAATAACGAACATAATATTCGACCCGCGCAACGAGGACATCATTATAATGCACGACGACTCGACGGTGTACGTAATTAACAAATCGAACGAGCTGCCCGAGAAAGAAGCCAAGATACCGAGGCGCGAGAACGGCGACTTCACCGAGGACAGTAATTCCGTCCTGAGCTCGCAGTCCCAGCAAGCCTTTCAGGTTCTCAAGAAATACAAGGTAATTTCGATATTTAGAAAGTTGGAATAAAGGAGACAGATTTCTTCATCGATGCTCTTTACAGCACCTCGTTTATCTGGACTGGTTGAACGACGAGGAAATGGTAGCGGTGGAAGTGAACCCGATCTCTTTGACGGAGAAGCTGCCGCCGACCCTCAAACAGAAATGGTTCGGAATGTAAATACCCAGCGAACGGAGCGCACGCGCTTCTATTTTACCGATGGGATTCAATGTTATGTACAAAGCTATCAACACGCGTTTCCCATTACGACACGTCCTATTTGAAAATCTTGTATAATCATGAAAACACTCCACCCCCATTGCGCTCTTTGTAATTATACGAGACCACAATTTATTTTTAAAGAAAAAAAAAATGACAAAATATTAAAACTATACGAAATGTACGTTGATTAGTATTGTCCTAATACCACGCGCCCTCCTTAGCCGAGATAGATGAATCTCTGTTGCGTGACGCGAAATTCATCAGGTCCGAGGGGTGGTTCGACCGTGCGTTTCGGGGAAATATACCAACGACCCGTGAACTCGAGATTGTGCTCGGGCCGGGATGATCGGAGGCCTACCATCCCGGATGTCGTTCTGGGAACGGACGGCGACTGTTTCAGAGGAATCGGTGAACGCTTAATCGCATCTTCCGCCGGTCTGCGTTCGAAAGTGTCCGCCGGAAGTCCCTCCTTTCTGCATTCTTCGGCCAGCACCTGCGGTCAGTGACACCGTGGGTACATTAAAATTCGTGGTGGTGCACACCGGCGATACCGCGCCGTGCCTTCCCCCCGAATATCTTCTGCGGTACCTTTTTAAAGAATTCACCCGTCAGGTGTTCGTATCTTCTGGGCCACCGACGTCGGCACGCTTTGTCCCGCAGAATCAGTTCTTTACTGAAACACGTGGACGGCGATCGATTGAAGTCCCAGCCGTTTCACGCGAAAGCATGTAGAAGCGGAGCCTGCCTACCAGATACTATCAAAGGTCACCGGATTTATCGGGTGTTCGCCACGTTTCACGGTGGATTTCTCGGATTTCCTCGCCTCCTGCGTTTCATCCGCCATTCCGTAGTTAATTTTTGACACTAAAGGAACCACGGAGGCGAAAGCGGCTCCAAGACTCGACTAAGAAACCCTCCGCGGTTTGTTCGATATCTCCACGCGTTGCCATAGCTAATCTCACCCCGTTTTCGATGGGACCCGAGGTCTGGCGAAGGTGAGACGACGCTGAGGGATTTTAATAGGTCTTTCGTCAACCTAACGTTTCTGACCTTTTATTTTAGAACCAGCCCAAGTCCACCGTGTTCGCAACCGCTTCGCCGTATCCACCCCAAGTAGGAGGACCCCGTCTAGTTCCACCGTTGGCTGCCGTGAATAATGTATCCCATCGGATCGCCTTATCGTGTCGGGAAGAAGAGCCGTCCGTTGTCCACTTTCGAAGCTGCGGGTACTGGAAGAATAAAGTTTCCTCGCGGCGTGGCCCCTTTGTGACGGCGAAGAGCCGGCAGGTGCGTACCGCGTGGAACTTTCGAGTTTCGAGAACGCAATTTTCCCAAGGGAATCAGTCCTGGCTAATGCGAGAGTGGTCGCGGGAAGGGGAATAAAAGGGGACGGCATAAAGGGGGAGAATGAGACGGAGAGAAAACTGCGGGGGTGGCGGTGGCGACGGAGTTTGAGGGTTGAACGAGCTGACGCTTTAAGCGATGTAAGTTACAGAAACTACGCTTCCGACCGGTCTCGGGCGCAGATTAGTCGTAATCTCGGCGCATTGCACTCTGCAGCCGTTTCCATCCCCTTCCGCACCTCTCTCTGCCGTTCCCCTGGCTCTCGACCTCACAACTACAAAGGTTTCCGAACCGTTACCTTCTCGCCGAACCAAGACGAGCGCGCCGCGGAGCGCGCCTAAATCCACGTGCATGTACACCACGGATCGGTCCGCCCCGCGTTAGGCATGTACACTCTCGCGGAACCGCCTGTATCGCCCGGTTTGATTATTTCCTGGAGGCTTAAAGCCGAGACGTCTACGCCTCCGTGGCCGCCAGTTACAATTGCGGCGAGAGATTAAACGCTTCTTGGTTTACGGCCGCGCCGGGGGGCCTGCAGGCTCGGTTTACGTGGCTCAAGGAGATTTTCCCGCGGTAACTCGCTTCCTGCCTTTTACGCGGCCCTTACTGGAAATCGATAGCGCCGCGATCGCGTCCGGTGCGCGCCCGGAAGATCCCGCTTTGGTAATTCGTGGATGTACGGCCGGATCGATGGAACCCCCTCCCGTCGAAAGGAAAAATTGTGTACACGCCGCGCCGCGAATGGCTCGGCAGAGAAGGGGCGAGAGGGGACGATTAAGCCTGCGTAACGAGATAAACGTCATCGTTGGTCTCCATTACGAAGCGACCAGTTGCTTTTACGTGAATGTCGAGAGTGACATTCTTCAATCCACCGTGCTCAGGTTCCTGAGCAGGATTGTACCTCTGTTTTTAAGACACCGTGAGTCTGAAGGAATTCTCCCGAAGTTGGACGAATCGCGTACACCTTGGAATCCATCATCGCGGAGAGGCGAACGTATGCGCAAAGGGAACGGAGAGAGATTCAATTGGCTGGATCCTCCTGGTACTAACGGCCGAAATTAATCACCGAAAGATGGTCGATATACGCGGCGAATTTGAGGGATAACGTGCAGGTGGGGTGGATGGTTCGTGCTGCACTTTCGGACACGCGAGGGTTCGTTATCGTGATACCGATATTCGCACTCTCTTCACGCCGCGCGAGCCCCCACGGTGTACCGCGTGTATACCAATTGACGCCTGCTTCCCTTTTCACGTGGCCGTTCGATCCCCCTCGATCGCTCGTACGCCGGTGATATCTGAAGTGGCGTGTCGCGCACGCGAGCCTCATCATCAACATCGACGAGCCGTGTTCAGAAATTCCCGTGGTGATTCGCGTGCCGCCGCGCCACTTCCGTGTGCATCCTCGCTCCGAGGCCCCTGCCGATGTCGATCGATCATCCCGCGGAACACCGTTCCAGGCCGGGCTCGGGTCGGGGAGACAAGCATACCCGTCTATCGCGTCTGCCTGCTCCACTAGCGGCGCGGGGACCGATCATTGGGATCGTGTGAAACGGGGCGAACGCGACGATCAACGTCGATCACTCTGCATCTGCTGTTCTCGAACCTCGCGGGGACTTGAGGCTTGAGCTTTAGCAGACGGTACATCATGCGGAGGGGATATCGTCGGTACACCCAACGCTTTGATCTTTCGTTTCCACCGTCCTCGATAGCCCACCGGCGCTGTAACGTGTTGGAGTTTCTGAAGGATGACGGAGGAATTAGCTTTTAATAGCTCGAGAGGGGAAGAGGGTATAAGAACAAGAAGGGATTCCGCCTACTCTGGAAGTTAGGGCAAAAATTAGAATCAAGGATTTCCATACCCGAAAGCACTTGGACTAGGAACACTCCGGGAAGCACGCAAGCGTTAAGTTCCGCAAGTGTACCGTCGCTATCGTTATTTGAATAGACTACAATATCGCACAGCTCCAAGACACCGCGATTGGGTGGTCCTTAGAGAAGTGTAGACGGAGCACCACCCCCTCGGCATACGAGGCCGGCGATACACCGAAGATCTACGGGACAAACGTATCTGGGTACATGCACGGGTACAGAGGTCAATGGGGAGGCGCGGAAAGAGCCAGGTGAAAGGAGAGGAGAAAGGAAAGACAGGACAAAGGGGGAGGGGAAGAGGAGAGGGGCGGAGCTGTAGAGAGAAATTTGCGGGATCGTAGATGTAGAGACACGGTGGGGCACGCTGTAAATTACAAGCGGAGCGCCAAACCGCTATGGTCTTCTCTCGGTGGCGCAGGGGTGTCTAGACGTATAGATAATGCCGAGTTTGTGCGGGGCAGACGCAAGCTAGACGGTCCCTGGTTCATCCAGCCACCCGAACCAGCCAACCAACCAGCCAGCCAGCCAGCCAACCGGGCTAGGCTAGACACATCGACCATGCTCTGTTTCTCTCGCTAACCCTCTCTCTTCCTCTATCCGTCCCTCTCTCTCCCTCTCTCTCTGTTCACCTTCCCAAACTCTTCCATCCCGTTCCCGCCGACGCTATCGTTCCCACCTATATTCCATCGCTCCTCGTCGCACCATCCGCCAGCATACCTATATGCCCAACCGGATTTCCCATCGTTTTCGTCGCAGCAGCTCACGGATCCGGGGTTCCTCTTGCATTCGGCGCAGCAGGCAAGAGATGCAAATCCTCAATAGCACCGCCGCTCGCTGGATCCGAGATCCCATTGGCAGCGATCGTGACGTGGATGACGCACGAGTTCTGCCGTCCCCTCCGCCCTGGGACACCCCCGCAGCCAATGAGGTGTGTTATCGCCCGCGACCTTAGGATTGCTCCCTTTCGCCGAGGGAACAGCACCGTAGACGTTCCCCTTCTGCGTTCGGTAGATATTCCCTTGATTCCCGGCCGACTGGAAATACCGAAAGAATCCTGACAGGGGTGGGTCAAGGGGATCGCGTGCGTCGGTGCTCGATGCTGGGGGATGCCTCTTCAACTGGGTACCTTTGGTAGCGGTGGCATCGATGCTGATGTAGCCGTGACGAATTCAGGTGATTCGGAGAATGCTTGGGAGTAACTGTACCAGTTATATTCCCGGACGATATCGCGACCATGTGTGAAGACAGTCTATAAAAATCGCTTGCAGTACTCGAACCGTGCCACCCACGACTACGCACGCTAACGCGCAAGTAGAAACAGCGAGTAATAGACAAAGGCGTTACCCCAAGTCCTTTCCAAGTACTCAATATAACTCCTATTAATTAAGAGGAATCTTATAGGATTTTTATACATTTTTTACGAGAAGAGGTTATAACATAACCTAAAAATTGTTTTTGCATTTTATTAAGGGGTTTACATAGTCAGGAGGCCAAAAAGAGGCGAATGTTTGTGAATTTTTTCTGACAAAGGGGAAGCATATATTTTTACAGAACTCTTTGCACTTAACAGAGCAACATATAAAGAATATTTGGTAATTTTTTCATAGAAAAATATGTACGTTTATAACAAAATTACAACCGACATCCTAGAAGCCTTTTTTGAAAAGTTGTATTGGGGTGAGCACTGCCATTTGGGACCAGATTATTTAAAATAAAAAACAAACAAGGTTTCGTAACCTCTGATTCGCGGAGGGAATTTCCGAAATATTAATTTAAAACAAAATGGCGGCTATTTAAATCTGAACTTCTGATTTTTGCGCGAACAAATTAGGACTTCAAGGTGAGGGTACAACACAAGATGTTTGTTTCATGTTTACAGTCTCGACGCATTTTGTAGGTGGCGCTTACAAGGGAAGATCCTGAACCCGAAAATTCAAAAAATTCTGAAACTGTGGATATGTAGGGATTTTTCTCCTGATTAAAACGCAATTTTTTTGCTGACCCACTTCACATTAAGGGGGTGAAATTATCCCCTGAAGATTCGGATATTTTTCGATTTTATTTTGTAACACACGACCTGTAAGAGACAGAAAAAAGTCTCAAGATAAAAGTTACTTCTTTTAATTAGATCTATTATATCGTAAAAGTTTTATCAATTGTTTAAACAATTAGAAAAAAGTTATAAACAGAAATATTAATAATGTTTTCTAAGTTTCGTTTTTTCACGTGAAATTTGAACTGGATGTTTAAACAATTATGAAACAGCATAGTCCATATTTTTTCTATGCAATTTCAACTTTTGTTGAATTGCGAAACTGCACTCCTCAACAATCGAAGAACTTTTGGATCCCATTATAATGTAACTTAAGCTGCAAGACCAAGAATGTTCTTCTAACATTTATTACGAAATAATACATGACACGTAGTAAGAAAATAAGATAATTTATGTGTATACTTATTTTTGTCTCCCATCAAAGTGTTAACTCATTTCTATTGTTGTGTGGAGCATTGATAATGAGAATAACTTTTATCAGTATAGAAATGGATATATTGTGAAACCAAATAATTTTGAACATCCAATAGATTTCGCTTTTTCACAACAAGAGTTCATGGGTGTGAAGTTAGCCCCTCAGTTTGTGAAAAATTAAAAAATCATTGTTGTACTAGTTTGTACTAGTTTTGTACAACGTTGTACCGTGGGGAGTTTTAAAAAATTCGGAACCGTTTTCGAACAATTGAGAAAACCAGTTTTAAATATAGCCCCTCCTTTTTGAAAAAACATTGTTTTTCTCGATTGTACTGCATTGTAGTAGTTGTACCGAGGATTTTACCGTTCGCAGATATGGCGTAACAACATTGGTTTGTAAGAAAAATAAAAAAAATTAAGACTGTCCCAAGCCAAGTATTATTTCCTGACAAATAATAGAAGAATATTGCTCGTCGCGCAGCTTAAGGTACGTTACGATGGGATCCAGATTTCTTCGATTGTCGAGAAGCACAGTTTCGCAATTCAACGAAAGTTGAAATTGTATGGAAGAAAATATGGATTATGCTGTTTTATAATTATTTAAACATCCAGTTCAGTATTCACGTGATAAAACGGATTTTAGAAAACATTATTAACATTTTTGTTTATAACTCTTTTCTAATTGTTTCAACAGTTGATAAAACTTTTACGATTAGATAGATCTAATTAAAAGAAGTAACTTTTGTCTCGAAACTTTTTTCTATCTCTTACAGATTGCGTGTTACAAAATAAAATCGAAAAATAGCCGAATCTTCAGGCTTATTAATTTCACCACCTCCGAGTGAATTTCGATAGCAAAACAAAATGCGTTGTAATCAGAAGGAAATTCCCTACATATTCACATAGTTTCAGAATTTTTTGAATTTTCGGGTTCGGGATCTCCCCATGTTAGAGCAACGCTGCCAAAAAGTGATGCCTACACGGTGTGCTCTAATAGAGCCCGCAACGTGCAACCGTGAATTTAAATTTTTAGCTAAAAATGTATCAAGAACGCGGCACATCCCCTGGCCGCCCACCCGACGTCCGCGTCTTCCTATATCGTTGCACCCTCCCGATGGCCGCAGCCGCCCCTCGGCCCGGGCGGACGGTAGCGTTTTAATCGGCCGACTGCGATGCATAAATCCCCGTTAAATAATACGGCAGTTAACAGTGCCATTAAGCCGTTCGAGATACCGCAAAACCGGTAGGGCGCTCCTCGATGTACGCGCGCGAACCTCTGTATTTATCGGCAGCCGACGCGCCCGCTACCGAGAAATATTGTTCCGCATTCGTTTCCCACCCGTTCGGCGTGGCCAGCGAAGAGGGAGAGAAAAAATGTAAAGCGCGGAGGGGGGGGGGGTAGGAGATGGAGCGGGGTAGCCGACGAAGGTACAAATTTCCATCCCCGCCTCACCTCGCGCCGTGTCCGTGGCCGTTGGCGTAATTAATTGTTTCGGGGGCCCGCTGTAATGAGTAGAATCGTTTTTACGTTCGCGGCGCGGATTGTAATTAGTGAGCGGGCAGCGACACCGACTGCGGTATAAATATGAAATCTCATCGGGATTATTTAGCGTCTCGTTGTCAGCCGCCAACGCGCGGCTCTGTGGAGGGTGTGCGTGACGTTTAAAGGACGTTCTCGGTGGCTCGTTTTAATGATCCCGATTCGGTGATCTCGAATGGATCCGTCGGCTAGGAGCAGCTGCGTTTTCTTGGATTTTCAGGGGCGGGTGCGACGATAGTGGCCCGTTAAAGCTCCTAGAGGGAAAGCAGTAATCCGGGTATATACCACTGGAGCGTATGTAGAGTAGCGCGGTGGCGGAATTAACAGTAGTCGTCTGAAACGGAACACGGAAATCAGAGGAACCTTCTTCGCAAGGTACATATAGCGCAGAAAATTCTAATAATAACAGATCAGAGTAGAAGTAAATTGTAGAAGCTACACCTCCAAAATCTAACAAAAACATACCCGTTTCTAAGGAAGAAATATCGTCCAGTGGAGAGATACGACAAGAAGGCACAACGAATCCGTCTGGACCCCCGCATATTTCACGGAAACGAAATTACGGTGACCCCATTACTTGACAAACGGCCCCTCCCTCCCCGGCCAGACAATTGCACGGGGCAAAGAAACGGTAACGAGCAATAGTAGATACCGGTAACAAGCAGCATTCGTCATCGTTTATGAATCGCGCGGCGCATTGTCCGTGGCTGGTTATTTTTCTGCCGGTGTCACGAATCGGACACGACGATCGGGTTCCCCCGTTGTGTCCTCGGCGGGCAGCGACGGGGGACCGGCTGAAAATGCCCGTAATAGAGGGTGGCTACCATCACGATCCTTATCCGTGGCAGGCGCATCGAAGAAAGCACGCGACAGATATATTGCCAGCGTCCATTTCGATCCGCCGATACGAGCGCATTTGACAAATGGCTGGTCACGGGGTATTCTTCAGGACGCGCTGGCTGCCGCTTGGTATCAACGACAATAGTGGAATTGTTTTTCACGGCGGGCACCCTTCGTCCCTGTAAACACATCCTGAGTAACGTTTCAACAGAGATGGACAGTCTTGCAGGGGACGTTTCAGGAATAAAAATAATATCGGGTAGTTTGGAAGACCAATTATTTGTGATCCTTTAATGGCGATACTGGAGGATGGGCGTCCGCAGGTTGTCAGCAAAGCATGCAAAGCTCTATGAAAATCAGTTATTTGGGGAATGCTCCCCCATAGGGCGAGGGTTGTTGGGCGATCGACGAGACTCGATCGAGGAGGAGGGGTTGCGAGCTCGACCGTGAAAATTACGAGACGTTATAGAAAATTTGATGGTCCGTCTGCTCGATCTTTCTCGCACGGAGGGGACGAATTAACTTTCCGGCACCCCCTGTTGCGGACCCGGGGCCACCCCTCTCGGCAACCCTTTGGTTTTCAGCAATCTCCGAGGGTGACCTGCCACGTTCTGATTACAATTTTATTTCCCGCCCCGCTGTCTTCGTTCGATTGCCCTCGCCGATCGAGCGTCCCGTCGTTTCATGGAACGGAATTTTTTCGTTAGTCGCGTTGATGCGATTAGCAGATTCGTTCCGACGTATTTGAACTTCGAGAAGTGAATAGAAAGCTTCTATTTCCGGAAAGTCACATCGCGACGTTACAAAACTTCACCAACCACGGAGCAAAAAGTGTTTTAGCAGTGCGAGCTTGACGGACACAGTGGAAAGCCGATATCAAGTATTTTCCAGCGAACCGCGGAAAGTACAGTGAATTACCGCCCCGTCTCATCATTTCAATCGACAGATTTATTTGCCGGAGTGTCCGCCGAACAAAGCCAGCCGACTAACGGCTGGTAAAAAGCGCGCCGCTGGTGTGTATCCACTCGGTGTGGGGCGATAAAAAAAATATCAAGATCTCCCAGCAACAACGGGGACACGTTAAATCACGTTCTGGTGTGCGCGAATGCGTCGCAGCTGCAGCGGGGCTAAATCGATCGGAAAGCAAAATCGGGGCGGCATCCGGCGCCGGTCGGGGCAGCCGAGCGTCTCTGCAGTTCCGTTCACGTGAAAACCGCCTTATAATAAGATCACCGTTACGAAATAATTGCACGTTCGGCTCCATAATGTACCCACCCTCCCCGGCGGGCACTCCGGGTCCCTTTGTTCGCGCCGAGCTGTTCGAGGAAAGGCGAAAAGCGGTGGGCTGACACCGAAAGTAAAAGCAGAAGGAACGTCTCCGGAGTATCGAAGTCGTAACCACCCCTCTTCATTGTCCAACGCCCACGCTGTCGCCGTCTCTGGCGCTCCATCCCCGCGGTCTCGAGTTACCCGAGACACAGGAGACCGTCTAGCTCCCGTCTGCTCTAGCCTCTCGCCGAGTTTTTGTTTTCTCCGGTGGGCTGGAATGCTTAATGCACCGTCGCCGACCGATTACATCGTTACACAGCCTCCGGGATCCGCGGTATGCTGTCTCCAGGCGGCGCGTGTGCGCCTGCAGTTCGCCGCGATCGAGTGTTCCCAGGCAGTCGCGAGTTAATTGGGCGGTTCGTTTACTGGTAAACGCTAAGGCTTAAACCATTCGCGACTGTCCGTAAGATGCGGGGTGTTCTGGGGAGGAAACGTGGATAGGGTCAGATTGGGAATGGTAAAAAGCCCCGGGGTGTTGCAATTCGAAGTAGAGTGGACAGTGGTACGAATACAGCTGCGGTAGGTATACCTACAGGGATTTTGGATAGGGGAAGAAACATTGGATTGAGGAGTTGAGATGGAGAACGGAGGTTACTGTTAGGGGGCTGAGAGGTTGCGAATGGGGGAACAAGAGTGTGGGTAATTACCGTTGAAGGTATAGGAAACACAGAGTATAATTAGATGAATGTAAAGTGGATGTGAGTCTAGACCTTGAACCGACAGGAGCTTAATATTTGGAGAAGCGCGATCTCTTAAAAAGAGGAGGCTAATGCCGAGAGACAAAGCGAGAGGAGGGCCCCTTCAGACCTCTCGAGGAAGCGACAAATTTTACCGCTACAGTCCACTTTATCTTAAGCACGATCGCCCCCCGAAGATCTTAATTACCGCAAAACGCACATTCATCGCGACGGGCCTAGCTCCGGCGGCGTCCACGCACCTGTCTCGCACTCCTTCGCATACGGAGGCGATTAAAGAAACAGTAGCGAGGCGCTTCCTTGCGGAAGGCCATTGTGCATGGTCCGCGTTGGCTAGGGCCCACGAAGGACACCTGTGCCGCCGGAGGAACGTGTTTCGCCACGTGGTGTCAGTGATGCCAGAATCGCGGGACGTGGGACAAATGCTTACCCCCACCATGACTTATCGACGTCCTCCACTTTTCTACCATCGCACTGCACACAAGCATCCTAATTTCTGTCTGTATGCGTTGCCTGTACGCGTCTTTCCTCCAACAATCTACATTGCCGAAACCCGAGTGTATGACTCGCGATCAGAAGGTCGGGTGTTCAAATCCCAGTGCGGCAGTTTAATTTTTTTTTTTAATTATTCTCTACTTTCATTAAATTATTCTTTAATTTCGCTTTCTAGCTTCTCAGCAGAATAAAAACGTGAAAATTATTAATTTGCAAAACATTATTTTATAATATAATTATAATTATAATACAATTTCAATTACGCCTTTATTTCTATTTATGTTATGTAGAACGGCGGAAGACTAACATCGTACGTCAGCCAGCTGCAGTGATTTCTGATATCGCGAATTGCATCACTAAAATCAAAAAAGGTGCTTTGCAAATTAATAATTTTCAAGATTTTCTTTTACTGAGAAGTCAGAAAGCAAAATTAAAGATCACATGAGTGAAATTAGAGAATAATTTAAAAAAAAAATAGAACCGTCGCAATGGGATTTGAACACCCGACCTCCTGATTGCGACTCATAGCCTCGGGTTTCCACAAGGTGGATTGTTGGAGGAAAGAGTCGCGCAGGCAACACACGGACAGAAGTAGAGACTTGCTTGTGTGCAGTGCGATGGTACGAAAGTGGGGGACGACTGTGTGTCATGGTGGGGATAAGCATTTGTCCCACGTCCCACGACTGTGGCATCACTGGCTGGTGTTGATCGCGGCTCGCGGCGCTCCTCGCGGCATTGTCGAATGCCCGCACACGCGTTCCTGCACTCGACCGTGAAACGCCTGGAAACGCGCGCAGGTGCGCCGCCAGCGCATGCAGATGCGCCGGGACGAGCACGCGAGGGTTAATTGAAGTAACAGTTAGACTACTGGATCATTCAATTAAGCGAATGCCGAACGAGTCGCGCGACGCCGCGGCGTCTGCGTCATTTCGATCTAATTACGACACCGAGCTAAGTGGCTGAGTGGATCCGCTTAACGTTTCGCTGAACGCCGGCGAATTTCGCGACTGGCGTCTCTTTCAACTGCGCCGAGATAATACTGTTGCTGTTTTCACGGGGACACGATAAATGGAGAGTTAAAGGAGCGAGAATTGTAATTGGCCTTCGCGGGGGTTGCTCGGAGATCGAGTTTAGGGTTACGGCCCAGCCTCGATTATTCATTCCAGCTCGGTACTCGAAATTTCTGGATTAAAAGGGACTACGTAGCCACTGTAATATCCACAAGCGAGAGTAGACACTCGTTCCGTTCCCCCGGATCAGAGCAGACGCGAGCCCCCCGGGTTCTTAACAAGTTTATACAAAACTCGATAGTGTTCGTGCTTCCTGTTTCACCGGAGAAGGGCTTGTTTCCTGTAGTTTGATCGCACCCTTCGCCGGCCTCCTCCAACCCCATTTGAAATCGTTGTCTGAAACGAGCCCTCTGCCACGATAATTTGATTGCTACGCCATCCAGGCCAGACCCTAGCCAGAATTCGTAATCGCAGCTGCGAGAGCGTAACCATTCGATCGTCTGCCCCGCACCGCGCCGAACCACCCCACGAATCACCAAAAATACTCGCATTCCTGTCTACCGCAAAATCATCCACGAACCTTCCAACGAACAACCAAAGCCGTTGATCACTGGCTCCGATGAAGCCTCGTTTAATCGCGAGATTAATGTTAAGGGGTGGGGCAGGGGGGAGGGGCAATTGAAAGCACGCTTCCGCCTTGATTTCGCCTCGTTAAGCTCGAGAGGAGGCGAACAATCGCGATGTGCACGTGCTACGGGTGTCGTAAAGTCGCCCGTTTGTATGCGCTGATAATCATAATTCGCAAGGACGTCTAGCCGGTGCGGCGTTGGAACGACCGCCGCTGCTTGTAATTTGAGTGACAACTGACGTCGTCTACGGCGTTAAACGGTCGTCCGCGGTGCCGGGACGACGGGCGACCGAATCTCGCCCAGGCCGAGGAACTTTTTACGACAGCGGGAGGTCACGAGACGGCGGGTAGTGCTCTCTGCGAATTACAGCAGAAACGGTGGCTTTCTTCCAGACATTTTTCTCGGCCCTTCCCCCCCCCCCCTGGCGGCGCTGCGGAATGAATCACCGTCCCCTTGCTCTTGCGGAACAGGAATCCAACATCGCGCCTCATCTCTCTTATTTACAGATGCATTTGCGTAAATTTCACAGTCCCCCGTTTCGCCAGCCGTCGTTCCGCGTTTCGCTGTTATTCGAGGACCCCCTGGTCTCCGCTTGTAACTCTCGAGGATTTCTCGCCGTGTTCCCCGCGTGTTTCCACAGAACCGTCGACATGATGAGGACGTTGTAAAAGTGACGAGGAAAGAAAGGCGTTTGACGTTGCCGCGAGTTTAAGTATTAGACCGCCTTATTCTTTTCCGCGTACTAAGGCAAAGCATGAAGCAACCTTCTGCCGTGCTTCCCTCGCGTAGGTCTTTCTTTTGGTAAATAATAAAAGCGGTGCCCGTAGAAAGGGAGATAAAGGGAGACAAAGCGGAGGACGGCGGAAGGTGGCGACAGCGGTGAATGAAATCCCGCTAACCCCCTATTAATATCCATCAGACCCATAACGGGCGTCGGCGTGCCCGTAACGTCTTCGCGCGAGATTACTCCGGCGGGCGGGCTTCATTTGTTCCAGTCGCGTTTCACGCAACCGCGGAACAATCTCGCCCGCCTTGGCGAGAAATTTTTTACGCCGCCAGCAGCGTCTACAAGGTGGGAAAGGAGACGGGCGCGGGTGCGAAGAGGAGAGGAGCGGGACGGGCGTCACGGCGTGTTTTATTTACCGAGCGGAAAAGCCTAGACGTTGGCGCTATACCCAGCGGGTGCGCGGCGACGCCCCAGACCCTGTCTTCCAGCTCGTGTACAAGCGCGGCATCCACCCGAGGATCATCCAGGCCGCGTTTACGACAAAACCCGTCACGTAGACACTGTCGCGGGCGTCTGCAGGAGGCGTGTGCACCGGGAAAGTGGTGGTGCACCAAAGTAAACGCGACATCCAGGTCAGACAGTCTGCCTTCGCCGTGGACGGCTTCAGCGCCGCTGCACGTATCGAGGAACCGTGTTTTATCTGCACGCGCTCGCTTCCGAGGCAGAATCGCTCGAGTCTCGCGGCGGGGAAAGGCGAGCGAGGCTCGGGTGCTCCGAGCTGCCACGGGTACTCGAAGTGTTCGAGTCACTGGAACTCTTATTTGAGTCACTAATTGTAAGCGTAGGCTTTGCGGGCAAGAATTGAGGGGCTCGGTTGGAAAGGGGCATAAGTCACATCAGTGGGGCAGTCAGGATTGAATCTTGGGGGAACCGAGTTGAACGGATAAAAATATTTTTAATGCATAAGGTGATTATATAAATTGATTTAAGGGGTCTTTCCACTGCGACGCCCTGATAAAGTACCGATGTTTGGAACTGCTTTTCGTCACAAAGAGAATGTGTTTACTGAATTGAAGTTTTTCCTGTTTATTAATACGTGCTTTGAGAATACAAACATATTTTTTCATATTTTTGTAATGTTTGCTTCCGCCAAAATAAGTGGTTGTAATATGCGCTTTAAAATAAAAGATGCCTCGAGTGTGTGGTCGGTTTTGGAGGAACCGTGTGTCTGAAACAAAAAAACCAAAAAGATTTGTAATCAGTATGACTGTCGCCATGGCAGGGACTAAGATTAATTAGATTGAGGAAGAATTAACTATTGAAATTAACTTAATTTTTTAATTATTCTGCAACGCAAAAGATGAGAAGTAAGCAAAGAAAATGTATGATTCCAGTTCGGGCCATAGCGACAGTCATACTGATTACAAATCTCCCTAATACCTCCGCCCTAGGTACATGGTTCCATCAAAATCGACTACGCAGTCGAGGCGTTTTGTTTCACAGCGCATATTACACCGCCTTAGTTTGGGGCAAGCAAGCATTCAAAAAATATAAAACAAGAAAGAATTCTATTCTCAAAACACAAATTAATAAATAGAAAAAACTTCAATTTCGTAAACACATTCTTTTTGCGTCTTAAAAAGTTCCAAACAGCGGTACTTTATCAGGGCATCACAGTGGAAAGACCCTTAAAGAATAAAATCCAGTTTGCTTTTCTTTTCACAAAGAACCCCTTCTTTGAGGATTCCAGGGTTCATTAGCTCCCTGTGGATGCGCCACCATCCAATTTGTTGAGAAAAATATTTTCCCTAAAAATAGTCTTCCTCTAAATTTATAGTAGGAACATCATAGCATGTGCCTGTTTTCCACTGTGGCCCTCAATTGCGAAGGGTGAGGACGAAAGAAAAGTTTCTAGCAACCTCAGCTTTCGTCGCAAAAACTGTACTGATGTGTCAGAAATCTAATTTGGCCTAGGTGGAAGGTACATAGAAGCAGTTGAACCCTTCGAACACTTCGATTGATCTGTTTGAAGCCGATGCTGCGAGCTCAAACTTTGTATAGCTGTTTGGTAATGCTCGCTCGACTCGCCGCCTCAAACTTCCGTATACATATTTTTATTGTTTCTGTCGACGCAAGAAAGGGGAAGTTTTGAACAGCGTCGAATTTGGAGTAGGTACTTGAAAGTTGCAGTGAAAATGTGAACGTACCCTTAAGCTTTCAGGGGCAGAAATCGCCTGGGCGTCGGTTCGTTGGACTTTCCCGAGAATTTGCACTGCAGGATAAAAGAATCGTAAGGTGCAGACCGGAACACTCGGGGCCGCATAAAACACAGCTAAACAGTTCTTGCGCCGGGGACGATAAAACGTAACTCACACGACACCAGGAAGGTAGTAATTGTTCTCTGCGTTTCTTCGAGCTGCGGCAGCTCCTTTGAAATTTTCAACCCGAAGACGCGACGACGGAAGAACCGGCAGTCAAAAGTCGAAATTATTTTTCTCGCGGAACGACCAACCCCCGGAAACGTCTCGATAGTGTCCTCAAGTTCTTAAAAAAAAATTAACAGCAACTTGAGATTTTACTATGTAGAATTCCACGTTCGGGACTTCGGAAGGCGCTTTACGAATTTTTATTTAGTTTAAGTCCGGGAGAGTCCGGTTAATGTTGATATGTTAAGACTGACGCAAGATAGGGCACTGTGTGTCATTGACACAAAAGAAATGAAGGCGTTTGTTGTTTATCTCACATGGACCATTGTCACAAATCCATATTTGAATTATAAGATACAGTTAAGACTTTATGCGAGGCTGAAAGTTTTTAGACCAAATTACTAAAAACTTAGTAATAGTAGTGGATGGATGGTCTAACCCCGACATGCGGGTGAGACCGACCAGTTGCAGTGCCAATGTTTTCCGTTGAAAATCAAAATAAATATTTGAAATTATCGCACACTATAATTTATATATACTCTAAATTGCTTGGGCTTTGCTTTAATGTGCATAAAACGACAGAAATGTGAAACACAACGATGCTACAATTTCTTTTCCAAAAAGTGGTCGAACTCTCCCGGACTTACAATTTTTAGGCTTTTGAAATTTGATCTTTTAATTCGTACTCCCCCGCCTCCACACTCCAGAAAAATTTGCTCCGCGGACCCTGGGCAGCACACATCTCACGCGAGAGACTAAATAGCTACGTCGTCACAGAATATTGAAAGCACATTCAAACAGAAAGCGACTTACGCTAGCCTAAAGCAGAATGAATCGCAGGGTTGATCAGATCACTTGCCCCCCCCCCCCCCCCCCTGAACCGTCTCCACTACTTTTCGCCGTGAAAGCCAACCAGCAAAGTGGGCCCGACCGTAAAAAGAAGCATCCAGCACGCCGGCGAGGCGATAAAGCGTCGTTTACAGCCGCTTCTCGGGGCACGGAATCTTTTCGTGACTCGTTTCCCTTGATTAAAGGAATAATCCCCGGAGGGTAAGGAGCACGGAGCCCGATCGTACCGTGTCTCGTTCCACGGGGGGCCCTTTAGCGCGGCTCGCTGGAGGCCACGGGGGCGTCGAGGGGTGGCGGTGGAAAAGTTTTCACGGAAACGAAACGGGCAGAGGGAAAAAAGAAAGGGGACGAACAGATAGCGAGCAGACGGGCGCGGTCGTGCTGGACGGCATTTTAATAGGTTCGCGGGGTTCGAGCGAAAAAGTTGCAAAACAAAATAAATCGGCGTCGCGACAGGTCGGCCCGCGTTCCTCTCTCGCCACCCCACCTCCATGCCAGTTTCCACTCTCCTCTCTCTCACTCTCTCTCTCTACCCCTGCCTCCTTCTCGCCCTCGTCCCCTCTGCCCCTTTTTCTGTTCCCCGCCACGGTTACGGGTCATGCATATTCACGTGTGGCATTCGTACGCACGGAATTAAGCGGCCGGGGAATTAAAGCGGTTTTCGGCGAGAGCAAGTCCAGGAGGCTTCTGCCCCGTCCCCGCGCCCCCTGCCCGCGCCTCCAGGTGATTACGCGGGGATTTTTCGAGGGACATTTCTATGGTGGCGCCGGTAAGTGCAGCTGCGAGAGGAGGCTCCCGGGGCTGCGCGTCTATTCGAGTTACATTATTCCACCGGGCGGAATTGGACCTTTCGTCTGCCGCTCGGACAACGCTGACGGCGTTCGGGCTCCTTCAATGGCGGCCACGCTTCAGCCTGTCCGCTGCGTCTCTGTTACCCCCGAAGGCTGTCTCGAGCCTGGCGGTGCGATAGACGTGATCGCGAATATCCAGCAATCTTCGCCGCGCGATCTTCGAGCACTCGTTAGAAATCCCATTGACGGATGCTCCAGCCGACAGCGTAATTTGTCGCGGCGCGCACGACCAGCCCCAACCAACCCCCTGTCACCGGCGCGCACGGTTCCTCACGTACGGTTGATGTTTACGTAGGAGAGGTGGCGGGAAGAAACGGGAGGAAGAAAGCGAGCCCCGGGGGGTTGGAGAGTACGAGAAATCGCCGAGAGGAAGACGAAGCGTCTGAAATAAGGCTCGAAACCTCAAACCTCCCGGAATCTCCGGCATCGTGCAAGTATCACGTCTGCCAGCCAGCCACCCCCTCTGCCCCCATCCTGCTACCCCCTCAACCCTTCATCCCTTCACCCCTTTACCCCTGTACGTGTACGTGTGCGTGCCACAGTCGGCCACCCCTCCTCGTGCCGCTGCGGCGTCGCCGCCGTCGTTTTCATCTCTCCTTTCACCCTGCCCTCGTCTCACCGTTCACCACCGCCACCCCATCTCCCTCTCCCCCCGTCGCTCTCCTGCTGCTGCTGTCTCACCCTTCCATTCGACCGACCGCCCGTCTAGCCGCCCTTCCGAGCCCCCCCTCCCCCCCCGACGCTGCGCCGCCACCCCCGATCGCGTCCCCACGAAACTCCTCGCCACTCCAGACGACAGCGGCTCTCTGGTAACGGGAGACTCCTTGAAACGTCGAACGAGCCCGTTACGAGACCGTTTTCTCGTAGATCGACGCCTGCCCTCTATCTCTCTCTTTCTCTCTCTCTCTCTCTCTCTCCCTCCCTCTAGCGCCGTATCCTCCACGAATTGTGCAAGGTCGAGCCGGAGGAAGCCCGGGTTTCGCGAAATCGATCTTCCCGTTCCGCGGCGCACGAGGATCACTCGACTGGCGACGGAATCGCTGGGGAAAAGCGAGCGGGGGGATCGATATGCCTTGACCTTTGATTCCTGGCTGGAAATATGTCTGCCTTTAGTGGAGGCTCTTTGGAAGTGGGTAGTTTGAGTATTCCAAGCTGTGCGGGCTTTTGGCCGAAGGGGTGGTTTGAAGAGGGAAATGAGGAATGTACCTATTCGTTTTAAGGTCGGCGGAACGGCTGCGAGTGGGGATGCCTGGGAGTAAGAATTGATTCACGATGATTTATGGCGCGCACCGCATGCCGATGCGGGATGATCGTGGATGGTGTTAAGCGGCAGCTCCCGGCGCAGCAGATGCGGTTCGAGCGGTCTACCCTGTATAGCAGGGGTGAAGGAGGAGGGGACCGTCTAAACCTGCGACCGTGACATTGAAACGTTACGTCGGGCATCCCCCTCGCCGACGGCCGACGTATGGACAGGCAGACGAATAGATCGAAATCTGCTTTCACGGTTCTTCGTCCCTTCTCATGCGATTATCCTTTTTCTTTGATGACTCGGGGCCCAGCCTCGTCCGCTGGCATTAAATATTCATCGGTAATAACATCCTCGTCGCTACTGGAATATTACCGAAATGGTCGCAGGCCGGATCATTTAGTGGTGTAGATTGAGCGGCCCTTAATATCTCAGATTGAAACGTTTCTGTATTAATATTGCGAAGTAAGGAAGACTTTTGGCTCCCTTTCAAGATCAAACTTTTCAACCGACGATCACTGATTACAAATTCAACATAAGATGATAATTCTTTTACTTTTGGGTCTTGGAAAGAAAAAGTCAATGCATGTTTTGCAAGCGAAAGGGCCAAATCGCGCGAACAAATTTTCTTCCCGCCCGGTTAAATGATCGGTTCAAAATTGTACATTAATTTTTGTTTCTTTTGTCCACTTGACTTTATGATAATTATTATACCTATTATTCGCTTAATCAATTTTTCTTTTTTATCGTTCCTTTTGTTTTATTTTTTGATAAGAATGATGAGCTAACGCTGTTTTATAAAATTACTTATCAGAAGACACCATCATTTTGAAAGTTTCGGAGATAACATCGAAGTGAAGAAATCTTATAATACTCAGTGTTTAGTTTCATATATTATTTGTACCTACTGTTTTATTTTATTTCTGAGTTTCATTCCCAAATATGTCGTCATTCAGCGAAAAAGTTATTGACAGAAATAAATAACATAAATGAAGTGCTCGAAAATCAGTGAAGGGCTAAATTCTGAACACGGAAAAAGATTCTTATTATTTATTATTTTTTATTTTATGTTAAAGGTAAAAATGGAAATATATAATTTTTTTATTACTATCTCAAATTTCTTTTATGCATTGTTTCCCACGTTAAATTCACATTACCTATATCCAATTTCCAAAAATATGACGTTTATTCCCTAATCAGTCACTTGACCGATTACGGTAGGAACAGGATTATTGGGAAACCAAGAATTTCGATACGCCAACTAGTGACAGAAAATTAAACTACTGCGAGTAGGCCGAAATCCGTGGAAGTCCATACGATTATCAGCGTTTATACAGACATGTTGTGAAAAACGAGCGTTTTTAAATTTTTTTGAACACTAAATTTTTACTTCTTCGATTAATAAATACTTAATCGGAATGTTTGTTGAAATCCGGGCCTACTTTCAATAGTTTGCCAACTTACCACTGCAGCGCTGAAATCTAAGCCACGCCTCCACTTGGTTTCCCAATATAAAGTGCCGATACGTTTAGTGTTAAAAAATCCTCCCAATATGTGCTCAAGTGGCCACCCGGGTACCCGGGCATTGCCGTAAGAGTTACAAAGCAAGAGTTTCATCCAAAACTCGAGGCAGAATAAATTCTAAGTTCATCTCAAGGATATCACCTTCTTTTCCCAATTTACCTAAAATCGTTGAACGCGAATTAAACTGTACATACACATAATTCCCATCGTTCAAGGAAGATGGCCTCGAGAGATCCTCTTTGGCGAATGTTCTCGACAGAACTCGATATTCCAAAGCGCAAGGGTAGGTACCAGTGGAACGTGCATGTGCAGCCGCGGCACCGGTCCCATGAAAGATTCAAGCGTCACGACGGTTCGCGAACGCTCGCTGCTCGCCGAGGTTTCCGCAAAGCCAGGAACGACCGAGGAGCGCGCTACGGCATCGCGGAGGTTACGCATCTCCTCGGCGGATCGAGAGATCGAAGCCGACGGGCAGCCGAGGCGTTACGTCCCCGGGGCGGTTTCGACCGGACAAGATCGCGTTATGCCCGGCGTCGTGATCGCGGGAATGTTCACTTTCGTATGCGAGAAGGGGGGTGAACAATGGCGCAAGCAGCATGCACGACCGCACAGACGGCCCTGCGGGAAATTGCATTGCACGCATCGGACAGACACGGAATCGTTGGCCCCCCTCCTCCTCTTCCCATCGCCGGCCGCCTTCTCTGTTCGGTTGTCTGTCGCGTCAGGGCCCCGATGTCCTCCTTCCTGCCCACTTACGACCGTCAACCGGCCACCTGTCCCTGCCGTATCCTGTCCGCCCGTCTGCCCGTGCCTCCATCCGTTCGCCAAGCACCCGACGCGACGCATCACGCTTCCGGGAGAGCCAAGTGGCGACGCTTCTGCCCGGAGAACACTCGTAAATGGAGGAGAATACGGAGTCGACGAATTTCCAAGGGGACTGCGAGCCTGATTCGACCAGGGACCATCAATTTGGGGGAATAGGAGACTGTGCGTAACGCGTTACGGAAGCCATTGTTAGGAGCGATCAGGCTTGATTGGCCTTGTGTTGCCTTTCTTCCCTACGTCCAGTTGGTGCGATCAAGGAAGCTTGCTCGATGCGTGTCGGGATCGTTTGCAACGGTGGGTGGAAGGCATATAGCGAGGTTTCCGGGCCACGCTCAAGTGGCGTGCGAAAGTACAAACGGCCAAACGTGTTTTTCATCCCTCATCACGAGGTGCCATGGGGCAAAAGGCCTGTACAGTTCGGCGTGCTTATTCGGAGTTAGCCGGAATTTTGGAGAAGAACGTGGCTTGCGAGTAATGGCGAAGGATAGGTTTCGGTGTGAATCCATTACATATACCCAAGTCGCCAAGGTCTTACGGCAATTCCCCTTTGCGGGGATTTGTTGGGTGACCAATCGATCCTCGGTTGAACCCCGTTGCTTAGCGTCACTTTGTGCAGGATTCTCGTATTTCTATTTCCCCTTAGATGGCGAAGACAAGCGCGACAGGTTCGGCAGCCAAGTCACCTCCTCCGAGACGCTTCCGCGTGGCCGTCGATGAGGATGGTGTTCGGTGGCGGCTGATACCGAGTATCGGGACAGCTTTAACGAGGAAAAAGACATCTCCTTCTATAGGGTGGCGGACGAGAAGCCACGTAAGGCGATGGCAAACGGCGAGCAGCCAGTGGGACTTGCCTATAAGGAGGCAAAGAGGATGGCAGACGCCCGCTCGTCTAGACCCGCTTCGACTCGACTCTCAACTCTCAGCTCTCTGCAGTCACTCGATAAAAAACAGTCCGCCGCTTTCCTGGCCGTCCGATCCATTGGCGTACACCGTCGGGGGATTCTCCCTCCCGTACGTAACGCGCTTTCCACCCCTTCCCGCCGCGACTGATCGAGCCACGTCAATGGGGTGGAACTCTTGACTGTACTCGCTTTGTGACTACAAGCTCGCTCGATTGGCGTTGCTACTTTTGCTTGGCGTATGCAAAAAGGGAGCGCGATCCAGTGGAAACGACGCGGAAGAATCGTTCCGATGTTATCGAGTGCACCGGTGTCACACCTAAGGGTTCCGGGGGTAAATGAATGCGATGCAAGTGGAAGAAATTGTAAGTCAAGAACCTGGGGACGCGTTCTATGCAGCCTTTGGGCAGCTCGGTACATCAACTGGTCGTCAAGATCGCTGAGCGATTACCCACACTCCTCATCCTCACAGACAGCCTGAACACGCGGGGGCTGAGGCTCGCTCGATTCACCACAAAGCACAAGCGCCTTACTACCCCCAAAGCAAACGGACGTTTCTGCTCACACGACCCCCCGGGCGAAGCGACAAAATACGCCACTCGATTATACCTCGGGCACGTCACTATATTTCTTCCACCCCCCTGCCTCACCGCGCGATGGCTCTCCCGCCGGAAGCGGACATGAATTATGAATCGGTACAATTGCGGTCAGGGAGAGGGGAGAGTGCATTTGGCTAATCGCGAACGGTTTCGCGCGCCCGCAGACCGCCAGATGGGATTCGAACTCGCAAGGCGCAGACGGCCAGCCCACTCGCCGCGACATCCTTTTTCGCCTGGCGCACGTAATCGCGACACGCGCGGGCCCCGTCGCCGACGCAGGTGCAGCCGAGCGGACGTGCACCGCGTGACCTTTAGGGAAAGGCCACCCTGGTCGCGATCGCGCCAGGTGCAGTCTCTCCGAGCCCCGGCGGTGTCGATCGTTTCCCAGCTCGCTACGCCAATGCAGAAATTACCCCCTGCGACCCCCTGGACCGTCTGAGCGGTGTCTAGCCAGCGCCCCCTACCTCGAGCCACCCGTAACCCTCGCCCCCGCTGCGACCCAGCGCGCCGTCTTTCTCTCTCTCTCCCTCTCCCCTGCCCCCCTCTTGTTTCCATCACTCTCTTTCTCTTCCCTTCTACCTTCTCCTCTCCCGATCCCTCCCTCCCGCCCCACCGCAACCGACTGCCCCACCCATCCTCCCTTGCCCGTCTCATCGCTCCTACCCCCGTCCCACGATCTCCGCCGACCTTCTCTCCCCGGCCGGCGGGGGTGCAGTCTAGCCAGTGACTATAGTCTTCGGGGCGAGGGACGTTATACTGTATACGGGGCGGGTAGCGCGCCACGGCAGACGGGTAGTATAGGCGGCCAGCCGAAAACCCATCGACGAGAGACGTTGTTGTTGGATCGGGGAGGAAAATTTTTGCCTTTCTCTCGCCGCGCCCGCGTCTACCTTCTCCCCTTCGCGGTGCTCTCGACTTACTTGGCCGGGCGACGCGCGGGGAAGTTGCCGGAGAGGAAGCCACCGGTAGGCGGGAGGGGGCGATTGACAGCCGCCTCTGTTGAAAGGAAGATCGCTCGTCTTCGATCGGCTTTATATCGGGTTCCCTGTGGCAGCTAAGAGGTTGGATTGTCTTGGCCGAGCTCGCGCGGTAAAAATGCGCGACCGTTGTCAGCTTCAGGGTTGCCCGGCTAAATTTACGATCGCCTTTCGTGCCGGGTAAGGTCGCTGGAGCAGATATAGCGAACTCGTAAATTAAATAAAGCGCAAAGGCGGCCGCGCGTTGGGTGCGCGGAGATAAAGGGAGCCAAGCCTCGCCGGGGGTGTAATCTCGCGTGACAGGATTGGATGGATAAGGATGTTTGGTAAGACTGGTGGTGTGTTGAATGGAGATGTACGGGGTAGAACACTTTCGGTGGGCTGGACTGTAACGACGATTTAGCGTACGCCACTTGTGTATGATCGCAAGAGGTTTACCGCTTTCCTCAATTATGCACGTACGTGGTTCGTTGCAGTTTCGTTTGATTTTGTGACCGGGCATCGTGCACTAACGGCGCTCCACTGAATAATTGAAGGTGGAGCACGAAGTCAAGGCTGGACTAGTGAATAATCAATAGCGTGTAGTCAGACTACGGACGTTATACACACCTATAGCTTTTTCGCTAAGTAGTTCTTGCCAGGATAACTGATTTTCGGTCTCTTGGATTATAACCGTCCACAATCTACATAATTATCAGCCGACTATTTATTGCTGTCGGACTTTAGAGGCCCTAAGTACTTAAGGAGGAGGACCACCTAGAAATTTTCGGAAAATTGATTTTTCGATTTTTATATTTTCTGGAAGTACATCTTGAAAATATTCTCTGAAAGTGGCAAGTTAATGCGTTTAAAATTGACAAAGTTATGCGCGTGTAAGTAGGTAGGGAGAGGTGGGAGAAAAGGGTTTATGATTTCTCGAAACGTTTTCTCAAGTGCTGTTACCAATGACTGATTTCTTTATTATTACATCTGGACTGATATTCATTCAGGAACACTAAGATATATCTCAGATAATCTTTTGTTCAATATTGTAACTGTAGAGATTAGGTTTCCAATTGTGTTGCCATATTTATGAATGGGACACAAGAAAAATTTATCAAAGGGACATCCCTTTCCAAAGTGTTCCCTTCCAAATCTTACTATGATGAACCGAGCATTGTTAGTAAAAGAATATTTAGCACACATCAAAATGTTTTTAATTAATTTTCATGCCAATTAAGATCTTTTAATTAACATAGTTTGGATTAATCTAAGGAATATGTGTTTGGTTATTAATGAAAGTATTATCTTTTATTTTCTAATTCGAGGATTATTCTTTGTTACTTAAGCATATAAGCTTAATGTAAAGTTTATTACAAATATTTTTACAATGCCGTGGTATTTATGTAACTTTGGAAATACGTCGACTTGTAGACTTGTCGATATCAATACTGAGATTTCGCTATCAGCAGAAATAATAATTAAAAGAATAATATTAATATTATTTTATTTTATTACACTGTCCCATTCATAAACACCCACGTCCTTTTCAATACTCACAATTTATGTGTTTTCATTTATATTTTTTAGAAATCTTTATTTGTGTTCATATTTGTATTTAAATAAGTAAAACAGATGTGTTACGATTTACCCCGGACTGGGGCACATTGTAACAAAGGTTCAGTTTTGTTTAAGATGAAGCTAGATGTCTAAGTGTCCAAGATTTTCTCACGAACTTTCTCGCAATCAGTTCACTAAATATGTAAGTAGCAAGTCACGCAAATTATTTCCTGATTGAGAAAAACACTTTCGAGAAAAAACTGTGAAAACTTTTTTGTTACAATCTGCCCCGGCCTCCCCTACCCCCCTTACTCCTCATACCCTAAGCAAGTGCCTATTTTGCTTATTGATTAATCCAGCACTGACTGTAATCACATAATATCCAACGAAAAATGTGTATCTTCAAGATCCAACCAGAAAGCCCTCAACCCCCAATTTCGTATATTACGAGCCCCGCGTTCAGGCACGCGCCCCGCCCGCGAAGATAATTGCGTGTAGACGAGGTGTAGGGCAGTGTGACGGCGACTGTCAGTGTTCCGAGTGAGTGGCGTAAATAATTATTTCTGCCCGATGCGTACCAGCGATCACACGAGCGTTGCATTCCGAGGGGATCGAAGAACGCGCGCAAAAAGCTCCCCGTCGCTTCCCAGACGCCCTTCGTTTCGCGTCGCGTGACTCAAGACGATTAGGCCTGTGCTTGGGAGCGCGGGAGTTTAGTCTCGCTTTGATTGGGGTAGGTCCCAAACGTATAGTCGACGACGTAATAAGCCAACCGCGAGGACCTTCTAGCAGAGCGTGGCAAGGTCAGTGATAGAGGGGGACGGTTGCGTTAATTAACGTCTTGCCGTTAAACCGTTCCGATAGATCCCCGGAGACCGTGAGCCCCCGATGACCGTCACAAAGCAACCCATAGAGGCGGGCGAGCGGCCGGAATCCCATTGGGGGAATCGATATTTTACGCCGTACCGATGGAATATATTGCGTGCTATTAGTATCGCCATGTAGACAGTAAATAATTACTCAACACGATCGGTTAAATGAAAACCAATATCGGAGGGGCAGCCTTCGGGGTTACTAATTTCCCGTCGATCCGTTTAATCGCCGGACGTTTCGGAATGTATTTTCGATTATTCGGCATGAAGCTATATATCCGTGGTATATACTTCCCTGAAGGTTCTCGATCTTCGAAGATGGAGGGATCTGTAGTGATCCGAATTTGGAATGGACCTTTGACACTCGGGGGTAGATTTCAGGCAGGTACCTATTAATAGCGGAAGAACGACAACCCTCATTTTTTCAAACTTAGTAAAGCTTAGGTTACAGATGGATTCCCGGCTTTAATAATAATAATAATAATAATACTAGTTTATCGATGGACATAAATTCTAGTTATAAAGCGAAAAATAGCAATAAGTCTCTTAAGCATCGCAGCCTATACACTTTAGCCGCTACATAAACGAATAAATGAATTTCTCCACGATCATGGCTTAGCAAATGGAAAATGAGCACAGGGACGAACGATACAATGGGAATTGAAAGCTACGACGCGGCGACTGGTTGAAGAACCATCCCCACTAGCCGACGTAGACGGATTTCAAGATCGAGATTCCGCGTTACGCGGGTCTCCAGCCACCGCGGGCCAGATGGTTGTCGTAGGTTAGTGATCGATAAAAACTTATTTTTCCCGTGCGCGATGCAGCGTCGAGGGAAGCCGAAGTGCATCGCTAGGCTCTATTATGGCGCGCAGCTGTACATTTCGTCGCCTCGCTCGAGTGGCGTTATCAAGGAAATCGTTTTGTTGCATTCGTTGTCGCCGGAAGACCAATGGGGTGGAAGCGCGAGAAGAGGGGGTCGTGCTCGAGCGAGTTATTGAAAAGCGTGGATGAAAAAAGGAGCGCGGCAAGAGGGGAGGCGAAACGCGTACGAGAAAAGCACGGGTCCGCGAAAAAGGGAGGGCCACCGAGCATCGCGTTGCCCTCTCCCCCCCCCCCTCTGCGCCGTGTACGAGGCAGGGCCTGACTCAGTTTCGACCCAGGGCCACGATCAACTTTTTCATTTTTCCTGCCCGACGAAAACCCTCCCGCCTCGCGGCCGCGCGTATGATGTAACTCGCGCGTGCACGCGCCGCATGCAATCGTGGAAAGGCGAGCGTCGTGCGTGCGTGCACGCGTTTCTGTCTCGTGAGTAGCCGTTCACGCGCGTCTCGCCATGCGAGTACGCACGCACGGTCGAAAACGCGCCGCCACCAGAAATAACCGCCGGTGAGTCAACTGGAGAGTCTAAATAGGAGGTGCGCCGCATTTAGAGACCGCGTCTGGATTATATACGGTTCAACACGCAAAATAACCCAGAAAATACTGGCCGGTTGTCGAAGGGGTTCGATCGCCAGCGCATCCGGTCGCGTTGCGATCGAGGGGAGCAGGGAATGGTAGCGTGTATCGCGTTGCATAGAGATTTCGAATGTTGCAAGGGAGAGGATTAAAGGGCTGTGTTAATTAGACTTGTCTTTTAAATTATATGGGAGGACCGTGGAAGTGGACGAAGGTTTGTGTGTGAAGGGTAAGGGGAAAAACGAGGAATTTTTACGACTACAGAACTGTCGAGACACAAAGGGTTATAAAGTTCAAATACCACTGTAAGACAATGTTAAAGTTTTGGTATATTGGTTAAAAACAGGAAATGGCCACTCTGCGCTGGAACAAAACACGGAACCCACTCTTTGCCTAAGCATAAGCTTCTGTCGTCAAGGTAAAATAAGAAATTATGATGAGGGAATGCAAATTCTCCATTCAGCAAGTGAAGGAAATTCGAATATTACATATTTTTTATTGAAGTATCTACATATAATGCTGCCCTCCTTAATTAAACTGTCCTATCTAGCATTTTCTCATTTTTTGAGATATGTTGAAATATTAGAAGTTACACACGTCTTTTAAGTAAAATTAGAAAACTCTACGTGCTTCGTAAAGATTTATAAACAGTTTAATGTATTTAACCTAAGTTCTTTTAAAATGGTTAAAATATCTTATCTAAAACAATTGATTAATTGGCACGTTGATAAAACATTCCCTGCCGGTACACCGATTACAAAAAATTATATTAGGCTATTACAAAATAATGACAACATGTATTAATTTGAATGAAGGAAAATAAGTATGGTAGAAAGTAAATGATAAAACCTCAGTTTTCTCGGTTGTTTTAAAATGCTAGATAGGACATTTTAACTAAAGAGGGCAGAATGGCCCTTGGTTGAGTAATCTCACCACCATCAAAAAAGAGACGAAAGAGTAATAGAAAAAAGGAGAGTTCGTACTTTCCAATAGAGCATACACAGAACTGCTGCTTATTTCAAAAGAAAACCACGAAACCCTCATGTTCTTAAAAACTATTTTATGCTATTTTATGAGACGTTATTTCTTGCATAACAAATAAGTGAAAACTAAAATATCTGACATTTAATAAACTGAGTGGCTTTCCTTGTTTTCATAATAATAGAAGCGGAAATTTCTTAACTAATTTCTGTATGCTGCCCTGTTAAAAAATATTAAAATAACGTAAAACAATTATTACTTTATTGCTTATTTTTTCTGACGCCTAATTAGGGTATAATCTTCATGTTATGAAGAATGCAGATAAATTCCATGAACCTTGTTTCTTTGCTGATGGACTAAAGTATTAAAACTTAATTTTCTCGATAAAGCTGTTTTATGACATTCCCTATTTTTCTGTTTACCCTTCATACGAGTTCGATAGCTGATGGCGGAGGGAAGATTTTATACCGAAGATCAGAGTGCAGGATTTGACTCAGATTTTGTGTACAGTCAATGCAAAGAATTTACTTACATATGCATTGATATTGGCTGCTTTGTGGTTCCAAGCTGTGCCATTACGCACCTTTTATCACGGAGAGACAGAAAGGGACGAGCCACAATAGGGATGTTTTATTCATCCGTTAATCGACAATTAAGATACATGAATCCCGCGGGCCGCGCGTAAAAACTGTGAAATCGAGTAGGTGCTTTCAAGCACCCGCGATTCCATTCTCAGCGTCTTCGCTCGCTCGTTAAACACGCGGCTCGCAGCCACCCCCTGGAGTGTAACTTGATTTTGTAGCAAGCGTAATAAATATATACAAATGCAGGCAGGAGAACGGCGAGGGGCGTGTGGGGGGGGTGAAAGTAAAGGGGTAGCGGAACAGAGGGATATAAAAGCTATCGTTGCTTGCGCTTGTAATTCAAATTTCCTTCTCCCCCACCCCGCAGGAGGGGGTTGCAAGGGGCTTCCGCGCTGGCGGAATGAAACAGTGCTCGTAATTAGCAGCTCGGGCGCGCGAGTTGCAATCGTTTTTGAAGCGACGTGCAAAGAGCGGGGCGTTTTATTCGCCGTTGCAAAACCGTTTACCGCGCGAAAGTGTTTTCACAAGTAGGTAACACCTCGCTCGCCGAGGAAAAATAAAAAGGAAACGTCGTTCCCGCTGAATGCCGCGTGAAAGCGAGTGTAATGGGTGGGTATGTCATAGAAGTTAATACCGACGATGAATCACCACGAGTACTTTTTTACTTCGCTAACGCGCGAGGATCGCCGAGCGCGATTGAATTCGGAGAGAGAGAAGTGCGGATTGGTAGGGTAAGTCCGGGTGAGATGGTCATTGTTTCGTTTAGAGTCTGCTACAGCCAACCTATTTGAAATAAAGCAACGAAAATGATGTAGAACAAAACTACAATCCTTTGTCTACATGTCCGTTAATATCGATAAAAGAAAAGTTATTATTTAATATACAAATTTTACAAATGAAAAAAAGTGTCATTGCCCATATCTCCGTTAATATCCGGGAAATTTCAGGCTAACAAGTTGTGGTCCTTAACTGGTTATCTCAGATTCTTTCTAGTTTTCGTCCACCTTCGTTTTTGCCCACTCAAAACTTCTTTGGGCTCTTGCTGTGAGTCTTCTAATCCGCATGTATGACACACAGTGTCAAACTCTGTGCAATTTTCATGGACCCAATAACCACATGACTTACATATTAGCCAATCTTGTGTTTTTGGTTTCGAAATAATTTTCTCCGAATTTCATCAAAATATCCGAAATTACATCAAATACAGCTATGGCCAGCTCTCCTGGATAACAATTGACCATCTTTCCCTTAAAGCCCTGGTAAGATAGCCATTCCCCTTTCGCTTAGACTAACAAACGTAAGCCCGAATACTATAAGGTTAAAAATACTGTAAACAATGCACTGTCGAAAATACATCTTAAGAATTGAAAATATTCAGCATAAATAAAACAAGCAAGTTGACCAAAATATTGATCAAACATTTTGAAGCACTAGCTTAAATTTCACAGTGGATTTAAAAACCTTTAAAAACGTTCTATTCCAACACTTTGAACTAAGAATGTTACTTTTCTATGATACTGTGTACCCACGTCGAGGCAGCGCAATCAGGCGTTTCCTTCTAAAAAATACTGTCACTGCCCATCTCTTCCGCATGACCATCTCACCCTGACTTACCCTATAGAACTAACCAAAAGTTAGACGGAATGCAAATGGGAATTTTAGCGAGCTGCTAATCTAGAACGTCGTACACTGAGAGTCTCTCAAAGGATTCTGAAGTATTAGTAAAAGCTTTACTACAGAACAGCGATGACTTAACCCTGCACGGTGTCTTAACAGAATCTGAATCATTGTCTAGGGACATTTTTCAGTGAAATATGCTTATGCTTTTCAGTGACATCAGACTCTGGAACGTAAAAAGTAAACGCGTCGGTGTACAACGCGTTTTTGGAAACAACTGCTAGATGGAGCTCATTATTCAAATCCTCCGCTAACTCTGGATCAGCGCAAGGCTGACGGTTCGATTCAGCGAGTCGGTACGCGCGTATACCTACGCCGAGTGCTACGAATCTCGAAGCATTTCACGGACACGATCGCGATATCCGCGCGCACGGAGCTTATAAGCCACCTCCGGGGCGTCCCGAGCGCGAATATAAATATATACAGGGTTAGGCGCTGGTGTGTCTCCCGCGCGCCTAACCCTCGCGAGGCTGACCGGCACGTGTCCCGACACGGCGCGGTTAGTCTCGAGCGCAAGGTTGAAAGGCAGACAGGAACGAGTGACGGAGAGAAGGCAAGGGAATAAAGGGGGAGGGCTAGAATTATACGTACCCTGAGGAAAACTCAATTCGCGGCCACTTTGACGCACCCTCCATCTGGGTGGATCGTTGGATACGCGCTGATACAAATCCACAAGGTACGGTTCCTTCTTCCTCCATCCACACGTTCTCTCTGCGCCTGTCCCTGTCTCCCGGGCGCGCAACCATATCCGTTCATCCTTCTCTCCGCTCCATGTACACATCGAGAGTGCACGTGCAGACACCCGGTTCTGTACCACACGCACAGAAGCATAGAAACAGGCGCGCATACGCACGCACACAGGGAGCACACTCGCAGACACGTGCGTGGAGCGGCAACAATTCCTAACCAAAAAGCCGGAGTCACCCTCGCTTCCCTCCCGCCCTTTCCCCTCGCGCGGGAGTGTCTGGCTGCGACCGTCATCGGCGCGGCACCGTGATGCGGGGAGGTAAGAGGAGGGAGAACAGCCGGCACCCACGGCTGGGGGGCAGCAGAGGGGAACGGGGATAGAAACCGACAGCGGCTCAGGGGGGAGGCTACGTACTCGTGACGTTGCGTCTAGACGCCCCCTCCACCTCAACCCCGAAACGACGTCCACACAACGAGCGCGCCGAGCCAGCGCCGCGGAGCCGAGCTCGGCCGTCTCCGTCCCTCGCCGGCCGCCGTCGTGGAATCCCGGTGGTGCGCACGTGGCCCGCTAGATGTCGCCGCCGTAGGCTGCACCGTGCCCAAGCTACCGCGGATTTTCAAAGAGCGCGCGCTTTTTCGTAGGGAACGTTGAATCGGGAGTGAAGCGTCCGTTGGCTTTCGTGCACCTCGCGAGTGATTTTCGTGGGTAATTAACGCGAGTGACCGGTGAGATTCGAGGGGACAGTGATCGCGGACATCCCGTGGACAAACGGCCGGCTGAACAGAGGAGCTGCAGGATTCAGGGGACTGAGAGGAATTGGACTATTTACTAACCTTCACGTTCTGGAGCCAAAGGGGTGACGATCGGTAAGGTTACAATTATTGTTCGAACGTTACAGCGCACGTAAGACGGGGCCTCCCGTTTGCCTCGGGCTAATTTCGTTACTTTTATTGCGTTATCGTGATCCGCAAAGTGATTCACCGAGCAAACCGACGGTTTATCGGTGGAGCACCGCTCTCGCGCGTCAGACAGGTTAGGGCAGGGGATTTAACGGCGGCGTATCCTTGACGTTTGTGTTCTTACGCATGCGTTTAAATTAGGAATGGCATTTAAGGCCATTCGTGAACTTTATTATCGTTTAATCGCCGCGGCGTGCACACGCACTTTTAATCGCGTGCACCCGTGCGTATGCAGCCACGCGCGCTCTCGTATGCATGTGTAATCGTGTATGCGTATGCATACACGTGAAGGGAGACACCGGAGTAGATGTGCATCGTTGAATTTTTATGGACTGAGGGGAGCGATGCGAGACAGACGTTTCGTGGCCTTGAAGATCCGCGAGCAGCGATAGGGGCATAGTTCTTTTGTGGAAAATAATTTTAGTCGGTTCAACCGACGTTTCCACCGAGGAGCGTGCGCTCGCGCGAGCTAATTAAATTTCTACGGATCGGCTAGCCCGCTTGACGCGGCAAACAGAGAGAGAGAGAGCCCCCCTCCCCTCCGACTTCTAAATACCTTTTAATAAGTTTAAGACCGAACTTCTTAACGGGCAACTTCGCCAAGGGAGCTGTATAAAGCGAACTAAACGATCCTTTCCCTCCGCGGAACTGAAAGCAAACACCGCTTGACCGATGACGATTGTTAGTTGTCCCCGAGTTTGAACGTTCTTTATGGAACTCGTGCTTTGAATTGCTTCAACCGCTCATTTCTGTCGCGGGTAAATTGAAAGATTGTATGACAGTATAATCATTATAGAGCGATTCAATAGTGGTACCTAGAAATTTAGTAAGATGAGTTCCGCATCTTGGGATTAATAGGATAGTGTTAATAAAAATCGGCTCATCTTTAATTAAGCAATTTTGAGCTCAAGTAGAAACAATTCAAGCATTGTAAAAACGGGAATATATATGCGGTGCCATAAAAAAATAGCTTGAAATGTTGAGTCGACGATATTGACTCATACACGATTGCTAATGGAGGTTATTTCGAACTCCCACTAACAGGTGATGGAATAACTTAACATAACTGTATATCAGAAAGGGATTGCTCACAGAAATGCTCATTAACACCCTATTATTAATCCTGAAACGTAGAATACGTTGACAAATTTTGAAAATAAAATCAACTAATATGCGGTATCCAACAATTTCTGAACTAAAATTAAATGATATATTTTTACTTTCATTTTTATTCTATTTTCAGTTTCAGTTTCATTTTCATTTTCATTCCCATTTACATTTCTCATTTTTCATTTTTCATTTTTCCTTTTTCCTTTTTCAGTTTTCATTTTTCACTTTTCACTTTTCATTATTCATTTGTGATTTTTCATTTTTCATTTTTCATTTCTCATTTTCCATTTTTCATTTTTCTTCTATACATAGGTATACTGACTTTACTACTCGGCTTTGCCCGAAATTTAGATTCTAATTTTATAAAAAAAAGTTTTATTTACTTATTTATTTTTTTGTGAAAACAGTCACATTCATCTGAATTAGCTAGGCATAATGAGCTGGGACACATTTCGCGACTCCAGAGTTTACCGTTCAAAAGTTTTTAGGCGACATAAAAACACACAAACACTTCCTGCTTTATATATTAATATTTTTGATATATTATATATTTATATGTTTTTTTTTTTATTGAATCATATGCATACACAAAGTGTTATGTACGCTTGTTATAATAATTATATAAAATCAATATTAATAATTATAAAATCTGATTTGTTAAAGCTAATCTTTTTTCGTATTGCATTTCCTGAGGAAACGAGATCGACTATAGTTAATTAGAACAGCCGTCTCGATTCCCATCACCATGCACTTTGGACCCCATCTACCACCCATTCAAAATTGCAATCGTGCCCTCTTCTGTTAGCCTGAGCACACTCGTTGGGCAATAACAATTGAATCCATGCGCGCGAGGTAGCTGCCAGTGTTTATGACGATCTCAGTCTGCGCTCGTAAAGAGTGGCTGGCCTCTAAAGGCCGAGGCATCCGACCGACCCTTGCCTCGTGCTCTTTGCTTTAATAAATAAGACGAGGCCGATTGCATTCGCTCCTCTGCTCTTTTCCCTTAATCCCATCTCGACCGCATCGCGTTCGTCTCCGTCGTGCTTTTCCCCCAACTTCCACGCGCCTCTGCAGATTTGCAGGCACGCAGCTCCGCAAGTACAGTCTCGTTGTCTCTACCTGCGTCCCCTGCGTCTCTTTCTCGCTTCTTATCTTCTACCCTTCTTCTCTTTTTTAATAATACCCCATAACTTAATCAGCTGTGCAGCTAGTTCCAAGAGCAATATTTGAGTTTAATTGTCGCGCCGTTAGGATTTTCAACGCTTTTTCCTAACACCGTGAAAAATGGCTCTCTTTCAATTACAAATTTGTAAATTTGATTCCTAAAAAAAGGCTAAAGCCGGGAATCCACCGAGAAGCTAACCTAAGCTATGCTACGCGATGCTATGTTTTAACGCAGCATTTTGGTGGAAACGGTTCTATAAGAATGTTTTGAAACTAATTTTTTTAAAACGTAGCATGGCGTAGCATAGCAGCGGATAGTATAGCTTATCTTCTAAGTGGATTCCCGTAATTATAGAGCATGATTGTATCACCATGGCAAATGTAAAATTATCACTGAAAAGTTAAAAGATTCAAAACTACGAAAATGGTAACTGAAAAGTGACGTTGGGTAGAGTGAACCGCATGCGACCAATTGTTGATTATAAGAAGATGTGACGACCAAGGGTTAAAGCCTCCAATTTTACCTGCTCCATTCACTCAACTTCTTCAGATACTCCTAAAAAATACCTCCCATTCAAAACACTCATATCGTAAATTCGATCTTCAGAGTACCCCCAATTGATGTCTTATTTACTTCGCCGGAGGATGAATATTCCCTGGAGGAATCCGATTTCCGAATAGCCTGGCCACCTATCGGGTTATCCCAGCGACCGCCTAATAAAGGCCAGCAGAACAGGCTTTCCGTTAACGGAAAACCTGCCGCGTCCCCCGAGAAGGGTGCCGCGGAGGGCCCCGTTGCTCGCAAACAGAACTTACGCAAGCGAACTCGCACGAAATGCGGGCTCCTGCAGCAAACACGGGGGAAACTATTTAAAGGTCACGAATATATTTCGCGGCGGCGGTGCAGCTGCACGTCGGCCACGTAAAAATATGCGAGCGTTCCCTCGCTCGCTCGCCCGTTTTCGCGCCACTCGAACACCGCCTGTCCCTGCGTATTGTCTCTAGCCGATGTTTACGTCTGCGCCGGGAGCTCGGTTAAATGCAATGTTAACGTTCGCTCGGATGCACGGGCCACTTGCCGAAACTGCATATCGAGATTTGCTTAGAAGCTTGAGTGTCATGATGGAATTGGAAACTGCTTTGGGACTTTGAAAATTGAACGGGGGGTATGATTGGAGTACTCAGAGTTGGGGAAATCGAGGTTGGATCGAATTCTTGGAAGTCTCAGCTGTTTTATTGTACTTCAATATGGGATCGAAGGATGTGCAAGTATCTTTTATGATAAGGAATGTTTGTTGAAAGAAAATAGAGTTAGACAGCATGTACTAGAGGAATCTCCAACTGATTTTCTTGAAAGGAGATAAAAATATATAAATATAAAGCGTGGGGAATTTATTTCCTTTTCAGTTCGTTTTTATTAGAATAAACTAACTTCCCAGTATAGAATATTTGAAACGAGTATACTCGCGATAATAGTCTTCTAAATCACTTTCTTACTCTTTGGTTTCGACTCCGAAATCTTCATTTCAGTAATAAGAACAGAAATAATTTATATAATCGTAATTGAAACCCGCCCAAAGGTTTAAAATCGACTTCTTAAACTTCTTAAACTACTCGCAATAAATCGAAATCGCGAATTTACATGTACGTGCAGATTTTGTTCTCGAAGCACTGAAATCGCAATAACCATCGTGACGTTAAAGCAAACGTATTTCGAGCAGCGCGAGTCTCGCACGACTCATCGGCAGAGCCGTCTACGGCGCTCCACTTTAAGGCTCCGTGCATCCATCAATGGGATCAATGGAAACAGAGCGAGAGGTGAGATACGCACTCCATACGACCCTAAGCGTTGCTCGCGTGTTTATTTTCCCACGTTCTTTTTTTTTTCGAGTCGATTGTCCGGTCGCTCGGAGCTTGTTTATTTTAACGCCCGACTGATTCGACGGCCCTCTCGATTCCGCTGACCTGGCGTTGCAGCGCGAGTGGAAGAGAAATAGGGAAGTGGGTCGAAGCATCCAGGCGTCCAAGTAAACACGTTTCGAGCGTCCGTGCAAGGACGCTGCGAGGAAAAAAACGTGCGAAGTAGCCGAGCCCTGGTTGGGGTCGTATGAAGCGTATATCTCACCTTTTCATCGAGCCCCCATTGATCTCGTTGTAGGACACGGAATCCCAAACCTGGATGCTGCGTACAGCGGGCTGAATATTTCTACTCTTTAAACATTCATCACTTCGCTGTATCTCTAATTACACCTTCGCTATAATTAAGTTAATGGAGCGTTGCAAGTTTTGAAGCGTAACAAGGGGACGAAATACTTAAAATTTTTACGACACTTGGCGGTTCCTACGTGGCAGTAGTTGGATATAAAGCTTTCACAAATTATCGCCAGCAACGCGGATCGCGAATAACGTACGCTACTTCGAGGAAGCTGCCGTATATGGGCCACGGCAGTGTTTGCGCGCAGAAATTTCGCGCGGGCAGCGGCGAATTTTTGCGAAGCCCGTCGTCGGTGTGACGTCCGCTCGAGGAAAAGAATGCAGGACGCGGAGAAATCCGGGGAAGATTCCAGAGAACTGTAAGGAGAACGAGGACGGCGAGGAGCGGTCGGAGAGGGGGGGCGGAACGCGAGAAGGAGGGAACGAGAGAGCGGGATAAATTCACGCGGCGAGAAAGGAGAGGAAAAGAGAAACCGTCGCGGCGAGTTTCCACGGCTTGTCGACACGCCGGGATGTGCTCGACGGCCCTGTGCGCGCCGGATGGTGGGGTTGTTTTGATGATTTCGGGTAAACATGTTGCGAAGGAATCCCACCTCTTCAGGGGGTTAGCCAGCTAACCGGTGCTCGTCGACGCGGGGAGCGGTCGGACAGAGGTGGGCACCGAGGGGGAGGAAGGCACGGCGCGATGGAGGGAGCCATCAAATTCGTCCTTTTTTGATTAATTTTACTCGCCGACCGACAAGCCCGATTCTAAAATTGTCCTCATTCTTAGCTGGCTGCGCGTATAACGCACGCGATCGCGGCCCATCCTCCTAACTCGCCTCTCGCGGCCTCCAGAATGGTGGAAAAACGCTGCCACCTCTGGGACGGTGAATAGAATAGGTATGCACAGAATGCCATTATTGTACAAACTTTGTTTTAACGAGAAGGATGAACGGCTGGGAAGTATTTTAAGTCGGAGTGACTTACAACTTGAGAGGGGGGCTTCAGGGTTGTTTAGATCTTGGTGGATGTATATTTCAGTGGGTTTGGAGGCGTTTGTGGTGTCTGTGTGACAGCTGGAGGATGGAGGTTTGAAAATTGGAGAGTGAATATGTTGTGGGCATGGAATGATACCTTGGTTCGAATTTTAAGGGTTACGCCACCCTGAGGCGCTCGAAACAACACTAAACAAGACGAATTTTTTTTACTGATACTATGAGGTTGAAAATTATTTATTTTCTTCTTATGTGTAGAGCATGTATTAGTGCATATATTGTATAAATACTGTACAAAAATGTTAAAAAATAACCGAGTTATTTGCCGTCCCGCGAAGCTTGTCCGCCGTTACACGCGTGACTGATATGACAAATTATAACGCCCAGGTTCATCTGAAATGAAAAACATGATGACTTTCGTGTTTCTTAATAAAATACCTACGATGTAGCATACGGATTTGAGAAAAAAAATTATTGCACAAATGAGAGCAAGGTGAAGAAAATTATTCGTTTCTCACCTGACACAACGAACTTAAAACATTTCATTTATTATATACGAATGGGTTATCGCATGAAAAAAATGATATGCTACATCGTAGATAATGCCATTAACAATATGCGTATCAAGTTTGAAATCAATCGGACAAATAGGTTTGGAGATATTTGATATATCACTTTTGAAAATGTAGTTTCGGAAAAACGGAAAAGAAGAAAAGTAGAATGGTCGCTACCTTCTGCGGAATATCGACATCCGCGCCTCGTTTAAAGTCTATAACTCGGCTATTTTGGGGAATTTTTGCGTCTACCATGACTTAAATTATTCTTAAAACTTCACGTAATAAGAAAATGCACAGAAATCGATTTTTCAAATCTTTCAGGGTGGCGTAACTCCTTAAGGGAAGCTGATTTATTGATAATCATGGTAATTTCGCTGATCGGAATTGTCTTGGAGCAGGAAGCACAGGGTTTGTAAAGGTTTTGAAATTAGTCCGAAGTTTACAGAGACTAAGCTAACGCAGGAAATATTTAAATATTCTGGATTAGAATAGAAACACGTGCTTTGGTGATAAGTATTTTGCCAGACGAGTTTCTTATATACGTAGCATCTTCATTAGTATCAAGTACTTTGCTATTCCATACTTGATTCCCCTTCCCAAATTAATCGACACTACCGATCCCACATCTGCTTGTAAGCCCATCGTAAAACCGTTGTCACATACGTGCCCCCCTTCTGTTCACTGTAAACGTTCTGCAATATGCAGAGAAGAGAAGTGAGATTCCACGCACGTTGCACGCACGCACTTAAGATGTTTTCCTTTCGCGGTTCGCGGAGGTCCCCAGCTCTAGGTCGACGAGCTTATTATCCCTTGCACCCAGTCATAATAGAAGCGGGCCGGGAACGCGACCCCTTGGGGGTCGCTGATTACGACGCGAAGGAAAAAGTGTAACCAGATGGTATTTGTTTAGTCTGGAATCGCCGGGCTGTTAACGCGGGTTTACGGTTGCTCGTCGAACGAGCGCTGAAACTGCAGTAACTTCGTCAGGGGGGTGGTAAAATTCACAAAAACCGCCTCGAAAATGATCGAATCACTATTTTAAATCACCCCAATCGATTCTTTACGTCAAATTAGGTATACAGAGGTAGATACCAGGATGATTCGGGAGCTGCACGCTTATTGTTAGTGAGAGAAGACAGTCAAACGATCTTCTGAAAGTGGACGAATTAATTTTTCACCGCAGTAAATGCAATGCCATTTTCCTGAAACCATTCATTTATTTATTTTTTTCGTCATTTCTTTGGATTTAATTTTTATCACAGCTTCCTTTATTTTTTTTTGGACACCATGATCCCTGATTGCTCTTTTTTTATATACCTACGAACCATCTGTATATAAGCAATTATCATATTTATAATCATAAAAATACTCAAATAAAAAAAAGAGTGATCCGATCAGCCCCACATATAAGTATTTAAAATATTGTAGATTACATAAACATATTTTGATAGAATTGTCTAAAATACATGAAATACTAAAATTGGACACCATACAAACTAATAACACATTTGAATTTTCAAGCTTATTTTTTTTTTTAAATACGAAATCGCAGATTACGTAGGTAAGATTCGGACAAAAATTGTAACGTTCGCACGAAACCATCTCACTGGAAACGTATGCCAGCTCTAAACAATGACTTAAAATAATTTTTATTATTATTATTATTATTATTGTTATTTAAACGGGAGACCCTTTAGTATACAGAGATACAGATTAATACAATTATAACACCGTAAGATTAAAATAAGAAAAAGATAACATAACATAAAATAACAAAATAAAGAATAAAATTATAAAAATATAATTGTCGTTCTATTGCAATAGATGCGGGGGAGAAGGACAAAGTAGTACGAAAGATCGGAATGCTCATTTTTCTCGCTATGTAAGAAATATGGACTAAATTCTTATTTTGATTCAATTCGGCCTGTGATCCGATTCGCCCTGGTCTACCCTAGATATTCGAGTTCCTCAGTGCTTTTATTAACCCCTATACGGATATTGGGTCATTTTGACCCAAAATCGAGTCACGAATCCTTATTCCTCATTTACTAATGTATTGGCGGGGCTGAAACTTCTTCATATCTTTAATCCTTTAGCGCCAAACGTATGATATATGATACATTCCCTTTTTCTGCTGTTTAGCAGTTTGCACTTGCAGTTTGCTGTTCGCAGCAGATTAAGTAGCACATGTTTAGCGTAGCTTTATTCATTCAAGAAAGCTGGACCTAGCTGAACCCTGTATTCATTTCTTTTATGCTATTTAACTTCTGGAAAAATAAAAAGAAAAATAATTTTTTTTTATATATGAAAATATAAAAATTCAGACCATTTTAACGTTAAAAAGAAAACGGGATAGGTACTTTTCCTTCAACGGGATCTATGTGCCGACCCTAAAGGTTTAAATAAATAATAACCGTCCGTGAAAAATAATAATTTGTTTAGTTTTATTTTTCATTTTTTTGGTTCTAGAAATTTAATAAGCTTTTAAAATATTAAACCGTAATATTTAAATGAATTGACTTTTACTTCTGTCTGCTGGTTTCTCAATTTGACCCAAATTTACTAATCAGTGTAACTTTACAAATTCCGTGCAAGGGTTGGAGGACAATTGGAAACTGTTCACTAATCAAATTTTGATCTCACGATGATTTCTTGCTAACATTTCTCATCAAATACTGACTTTCCCCTACGCTCGCTCGAATCTAATGGAATCTCAGGATATACTACGGTATGACCCAACGATCATAATGAACGGGAATTTTGAGGAGTTGGGAGAGAGGGAAACAGGACCCCTATTATAAAATTTTAGCTTCGGGTATTTGTTAGTTTCTGAGATATTAATAAAAAAAATTCGTCATGATACATTTAAATCTGCCTATACAGACGTTACATACTAATGCAATCATCTTCTCGTCACTATTAACTATTTCACAGCCGAGGATATAATAGCGATGTTGACCTCATCGCGCGATGTTTGTAACTGCAGTCTCATTTTTAGTATTTCCAAATTAGGCTTTACGTGCCCCCCGCCCTAACCTAGTCTCAACCAATACTAATACCGTCGGCTGTGAAACAGTCGAAACAGTAGATGGCGACAAGAAGATCATTGCGGTAGTAACGTCTGTAAAGGCAGATTTCAATGTATTATGCTGAAATTTGTTATTAATACCTCAGAAACTAAGAAATACCCGAAGCTAAAATTTTATCCCGCCAACCCCTCAAAATTTCGGTTCATTACGGTGGTTGGGTCATACCGTGGTACAGCCGAATCTCATCGGAGGTGGCCAGAAACTGACTTTCACTGACTCGAATAACCAGTGTTTACAGTTTCAAGTAAAAGAAAAGTGTCTGATAACTCAATTGCAAGGTATAGGGACCACGACCACTGTCCAGACAGCTAATTCAGACTTTTGTAGGGCCGTGATAGAATCGTTCCGCAAAACGGCAGATCCAGGCGAGCAGCGGAGGCGTCGCGAGACAATGATACAGGCCGAACCGCGTGCATTCCAGCAAAAAGATTTGTCTTTTTCGCGGCCGAGAGCGAGTCACGCTCGTTTGTCCTGCAAGAAAGCGGCGAGGAAAGATGGGAGGAGGAGCGGCGGGCAGCGTGGGAGGGAGTATCAGTCTGGAAAGAATCGTCGGGAGCAAATCTGCTTCTCGTTTCGGTCGCGAGCATACTCTGGCCGGCGGTTGGTAGGGAGGAATTAAGGAACGAGACGATCGCTGGTCATGAATATACAAAGGACGGAGAGGGGAGGGGGGGGGGCGCGCGGGGGGGGGGTGGCCGGGCGCGTTGATCTTGGCATAAAACGCGATTAAAATTACCTCGACAATAACCGGGCCGCATTAACAATTTATATCTCGCTCCTGGCCGTTGAAGCCGGGGCCTGCCTCGCGCTCTCCGCTTTCCACGAAACTCCCGAGACGTCGCGGCGCGCACAATTACCGCGAACTGCTCGGTAAACATATTGTTCCGCGAACAATCGGATCGCGCGAGCCTCGCTCTGCTTTTTATCGCGCCCCCCTTTTACGAACCTCGCTCGAAAAAATAAAACGCGCGCGAGACGCTCCTTCCTGTAAACAGAGGACGACTTTCGACCTTCGAGGCGACGGTCGGATACCGTAAATGGTGTTTGACTGTTGAGATCTCTGTTGGCGGTTACTCAGTGAAGTGGCATTGACAATCCCTTGTTCAGGGAATTAGTTACCTCGACTGATGATGATTGCCCGACGAGATTCGTCGGTTCGGCTGTTTAGCAAGTTGGAGCCAATAGAAGGCTGGTCATCCGACGCTGGCGAGTCCTGTGACGAAGGAGCGCCCGTGTCATGGCGAGGGCCAGAGAAAGGAACAAAGAGGGAGAGAGGGAGAGAGGGAATAGGGGTAAGAGGGAGAGACAGAGAGAGGCAGAGGGAAAGGAGATCCATGGTAACAACGTCTTTGTCAGGCGGTCGTGCATTCTTCGTGAGCCCGACAATTACATTCCACGCATCGCTTTGCGCTGTGCCCAACCCGCCGACGTATTCCGCCCGGCCACACATCGACACGATTTGCTCCTGGAAAATTTCAATACGCTTTACAAGGTGGCGGACAGTCGCTATCGAGATCAAAGGGATCGTGCACGTATTTCGCGTTTCGCTTGTGTTCGGGGGGCTGTCAGGGAATTTGCCCTTCACTCCAGCCCTCCTCGCCCCCTCTCCCTTCGCCGCTGCTCCCGGTAACGGGCTCCACTCTTTCTCCCTCTCTCGCGCCTTTGATTCCACAAAAGAAATTTCGTGCCGAGGCTGGCCGACGCGTCGCCTCCGCTTATACTTTCCTCGCGGGGAAAATTGACGGGCCGTGCAGGGAATTACGTCCGCGAGAGTCGCTTTTCGAGCCACTTCGTTCGGCCCGCCTTGCTTTCCGTGCGAATTTATTTTGTATTAGGCTGGAGAGTTGACGCGAGGTGGTTTTTTCTTTTCAATGCGGGGTAAGGACAATTGTGCGATTCAAGTGGGATTGTTGCTGGAGCATAGATGTTATTGCGAGATTCGTCGAGGAAAATTAAGGGAAATATAGAGGTTGAATATGATTGATTCACATGAACATACTAGCTTTATTACTCGGCTTCGCTCGAAATTTAGATTCTGATTTCATAAGAAAAATTATTTTTAATTTTTTTTTGTAAAAATGGCCACATTCGTCTGGATTAGTCAGGCATAATGAGCTGAGGCACGTTTCGTGAACCCAGAATTTCCCGTTCGAAAGTTTTTAGGCGACAGACAAACACACATTTTCTGCTTTATATATTAAGATGTATCGAAATTTCAAATTAGGAATATTATTTTTTTATATTTTTGGGTAGGGGAGAGCGGGACAAACGTAACACTTTTTACATTGGCCTAGCTACCAATTACCTCTTACAGATATAAAAACGAAAATTATGTCTTAAGATATTGTGTTTCTTGGTCTATCATTTGACCACAAATTCAGCCTTCCATGATAAGTACCTAGTCAAAGAGTTATGGCAATTTTCCGCAGTGACTGTCATTGGTACTTTTGTCCTGCAGAGGTTGGACGAAAGTAACATACCATGGGGACGAAAGTAATACTAATTATTTTGAGGAGAATTAAGTAAAAACACTTCTTCCAAAGCAAAATAGGATTTTTTATTATTAGAAACGATGGAAACAAACATTTAAATAAACATATTTTAAGTAGGTAACGATAAAAAAATATAACCAGCTTCAAACATTTCTTTGATACTGCGTATTTGATTTAATATGGAATCTCGTGTAACGGCCTCAAAAGTAACTAATATTTATGATTTCTTTTAAAAAACTATTGTTAATATTGGGTTCAACTATTCCCCATAGTGACGTGTTACTTTTGTCCCCAGCCATGTTTTTCATCATAGAACTGTTATAACGTACAAACTATACAAGACTTATTGAAAGCAAATACAGGAATTTATAAAGAATTTTTTGTTAGTGCATTCGAGGGTAATTAATTATCATTTTCCTGACTACCTAGACCATCCCCTAGTCACCTTTTCATACATTTCTGAAACACTGGCGCACCCAGAAGGGGGCTAAGAGGCCCTGGCACCCCGCAAAGAAAGGGCTTTGTAAAAAGAAAAGAAAGCTGGATTTTATTATTTAAATAAAATTGTATAATCACCAAACGAATTTGATTAAATTTGGATTAAATAAAATTGCTTTAAATAAATTTTTCTTTAAGATATTTTTATCCGTTCAACTCGGCTCCCTCGAGATTAAACCCTCAATCTGCCACTGTTCTGAACAGTATTTAAATATAAATATCTGATGACAAAATAATATCCTTAGGTACTTCTATCCCTAATTCAAATACCTACTCCAATCTTATTAACCCTTCGTTGACACTCTGGGTGTGAGCCACCCATAAGCTGATTTTGACGCTCTGTACCTTGTATATGCAAAATAAATACCTGTTTTCCAAAGCCAACTTACAAACTATGTTTTCTCTCAAAATATTATATCTGAGCAATAACTCTGTAGATTTTTAGCTTCTAATATTTAAATTTGTAAAAGTTACAATTTTTTGAAGATTTTCTTCGCGTTTTCTCGACATATGGTAATCTAGATTTTTTTTACAAGAACACTCATGAAATTTCAATAAAAAAACTATCGGAATACATTCTACAGACCATGAAATTGATCCATGACTTTTTTCCTAACGATTCGATTCTTCAGATCAGAATGGCAGTCGTTCAAAAATTGTTCAGGGTATGAGCCACCCAGGTGTGTTAAAGTTGATGGGAAAAAGAGGTGTGTCAACGAAGGGTTAAATATTCCTCTCCCTCGACGCCGAATTCATTTCCCAATTCTTGTATTGCATCGACGAGGGGTTGTTTGTATTATTCTAATAATTTCCAAAACTGTCCACAAAATTTTCCTGCAATTACACGCCGACCGCTCCTTCGGTTTTCCATGCGCGCGTGCACTCATTGTCCGAGCCGCGTGATCTCAGTCCGGGTCAATGCCCCATTGTTTACACGTATAATGTTATTGTTGCTGTATCTCTCGTTGCCTGGTCGTTGTAATGGAACAATGACGTGCTTATGCACAGCGGACACGTGGACGAGCATAGGCACAGTTACACGTCCGCCGCAGGATAGCGGTGTACGAGCGTTCCGAAGATTCAATGCCGCATTATTGGGGCCCGTCTCGGGGAATATATGTATTATTATTCGAGAGATCGTCGTGGCTGACAGTCGAGGTCTCGCGGGTTCTGTCTCGTCATGGTATTTACCCGCGTGAACGCATGCAACCAGCACAAAGCGCATTATACGAGGATGAGTCTGTTCATTTTGCGAGAAGCTATCGCCGTTTTCTTTCTTGTCGTGGCCTGTTCGCCGATGCCGGTTCGCCTATTGTGACGATCGTGTGACGAAGTTCGCGCAAGTATGCTCCAAGTAATCGGAAGATGCACGAGCGAGTGGATCGGTAGCAGGCTACTACGAACGTTGGTACGAAGTAGTAACGTACTCAGGATTTAATCTTGGTGGGAGCTGAATTGAATGGATAAAAATATTTTTAACACAGATTCGATAAAATTTATTAGGTGATTATAAAAATTTATTTAGCACGTTGAATGTCAAGCTAATTTTACATGGATTGCTTGTGGCGCCAACGTGAATTTCTTATTCGATGATACACATTATTTTGAAATATTATCTACAACAGATAAGTTGAGGTGTATAATCATGTTTAATGACTTTATCTTACCGAGGGTCACCGGTGACTCGCGTAATGGTGATAGTATTGAAAAATTCATAAGTATTGACATTTACTCGAATAATGTGTTTTTGCAAATCTTGGCGTCGCCGGTCACCGGTGGCCCCCACGGTGCTACCGCCAAATTGAGTGCCGGTCATCGGTGACCCCCATGGCATTCAACGCGTTAAAGAATAAAGTCCAGTTTCCTTTTCTTCTTACAAACCCCTTCTTTGGGGGGTGCCACGGACCCTTGGCCCCCTCTAGGTGCGTCACTGGTACGAAAATTGTGTATAAGTTGGATAACATGTCTAGTTGGTAGGCCAAAAAGAACGTGACTTTCGGGAATTTTTTGTGGAAAATCTAATGTATATTTTTTGCAACTATTTGGTTATTGTAAAAGTACATATATTCAGCAACTCTCGGTGTTATAGAAAACTCTTTTGTTACAGAAAAATATTAAAAAATGAACGAATCCACTCTACCGGCAGCCACTCGCTCAGACGCTATTTTTTTTAGCGGTGAGCACAATTTCTTCGAGCTGGATCATCTGAAATCGGAAAAGTGAAGAAGGTTCTGTTAGTATATGAGTTTATCTGGCGCGTGAACAAAGGATTTTTGGTTTTGATGAAAACTATTTTCAATTCACGAAAAACAAACAATTCAGACATCGAAAAATCATGATTTTGCGTTAAATGGCTGCCATTTATCTGAAATCATTTTTTTGAAAAATCGTTTGTTCGCGCACCAGATAAACTCATATATTAACAGAATCTTCTTCACTATTTGACTTCAGATGATCCGGCGCGGAGAAACCTTGTTCACCACGCAGCGCCTTTATAAAAACAGCTTCCGGGAGAGTGGCTGCTATTTCTTCATTTTTAAATATACTTCTATAACAAAATTACCGAGAGTCGCTGAATATATGTACTTTTAAAATAAGCTAATGGTTGGAAAAAATATACATTAGATTTCCCACAAAAAATTCCCGAAAATCACATTCTTTTCGCCTGATAACTAGGCATGACCCGTTAAGGGCAACCGCCGGTCAAATCGCGCGAAAACATAGGTGACATCTATGATTTTTCCTAGAAAAAAGTATACAATGTATGGGTCTGAAACTTTTTGCACTTTATTCTGCTACAAATGTAGAGTATAAAACAATTTTTTTATTTCCTTTTTGCCCACCCCGACTCTAATATGCATTGCTTGCTGCATCGTTGTAAAAAACTGGCCTGCACTGGCGCCACGATAACTTTAGACAGGATCATCCAAAATAAAAAAACCAAAGATATTCCTTAATTACACATAAGTAGTTGTCGCGTTGCCCTCGGGCAGGGTTAAGAAACAAGTGGGCGATGATTGCCAAATGTTTAAACGATAGGGTCCCCGAAACATGGGTTTTTTCGCACAAAAATGTTTCGTAAAAAAAATTGAATGTATGAAAATCCGCAACAGAGGATAACGCGGAAGCCAGCATAATTATGAGTAGAATCCCGTTTGAATTTTTAGATTCGGTCAAGAATTGCATTTTTTATCGTGGCAACAGTATGTGAATATTATTTAAAAAAAAAATGTACTTAAAGTTTGACGCCGAGCCCTATTTTCCATCAGTTAATTCGATTAAAAAAAATTGAGTCTTTTTTAGACCAATAAATGTATCATTAATTAAAAGACAAATCACATGTCTGTCTATTCTACCTGTTTCACAATCCATTTTCAAAAAACCGCTATTTAAAGGTCGTCACACTGGTGACCCCCCTGAACTGCCTATAACATTTGTACCGTTAGGAATTTCGATTCAAAATTTTAACTGAACATTTTTGAGATGTTGTTGAATGAAACCATACAAACAAAAATTTTTTCGATTTTTTGACCGTAGAAATTAACGAAATTGCAGTCTCGAACCCAATTAGGGTATCTCTCACCTAGCCACTCGATCAAGTATCCGCAATTATCGAACTACTGTACATTAATTCTCAAAGTATGAATTATCCTAGATCAGCAGTGTAGGTATGCATAGTACAATCCAACAAAGTAATCTTCTACCTCCTCGAAGTCACCTGATCAATGTATCAATCACGACCCGAACCATGGCCCGCAAGTAGAGCATCACGATAGGCGCCCGGGGCGCGGAGAATCATCGATCGATGCAACCCATGTCCAAGTAGCTATGGATCCCCGGGATCGCGAGAGTCCACAGGTTGCACCCTCGAATTACGGAACGCCCCGGTGCTTATTTACGCCGGTCGAGGGGCACAAATAAATACACCGTTATTTAGCTCGCCGAACGCGGCTGGCCGCGCAAACAAGCGCCACTGTTATTAGTATTCTAACATCATGTTTCTCATTTGAAAGCGTCGAGTGGCTCGCGGCGAGAGTCGCGTGCACACACAGCGCGGGGGCACCGGCGCGGCGCCCCGTACCCGCCAGAAAAGGCTGCACTCCAGCGCCGGTTTTCCCGTATAACGCTTCGCTCCTTTCTCTCCATGGACGCGACCGCGCGCGCCACAGTCTCTTCTTTCCTGGCCGCTTTCTTCGCGCCCTTTTTTTCGTTCCACCCCCCGGGCCGCCGCCGCGTTGTTCATACCGCCCGTTTCATTCTTTCCTTCCTCCTTTCTCTCGTCTCTCTTCCGCGCCATCCACTCGTCGGTTCGAGGGTCGAGCGGCGAAGGAGGAGCGACAGAGAACGGTTAAGAGATTTTGGACGAGCGCATTGAGGGGGGAGGTGTGAGGAGAAAGGGGTAGAGAAGGAGAGAAACGGCGGAGGGGCGGGGGGGTCGGAGAGGGGTTGTTACGACATTGGTCGTAACCTGTCTGCTCGGAGTCTGAGTGGTAGTGGTAGCGGCGGGGGTGGCGCGCGACGGGGATCGGGCGGAGGCGGGCGAGGGGTGGTGGTGGTGGTGGAAGTCGGGGGACTCCCGTCTAGACTAACCCCCGATTCACCCCCGGCAGACAAGCCAACCAAACTGTTCGAGTGAACTGCTCCGCTCCTACTGCTCCGTACACCCCCTTAAAAAGTTAAAATACTCTGTCCTCGCGCCTCCGCCCGACCTATCCTCTGCCCCGACCGCCGCGCCGACCGCCCTGACTCCCGCGACCCCAGCCCCCCTTAACTCTAGACTCCTCCAGATTTTATTATTACCATTTCTAGTAGGCACCTTCTTTCGCCTCCGCCACGCTCTCCTTTATTCTCTCCGCCATTCCTTCGGCCGCTTTCTATCCGTCCACCCCCGGCTCTCAGCTTCACCCAGCGGCTCGTCGATGACGAAGGGGGGGATGGTTTCGCTTAAATTGTTTCCGAGGGAAATGCATCGCAGCTGCTCGCTGCCCGGCTCTCCCCGGCGTGTCGCGGGGGAGTTTCGTTTATCGATGAGCGGATCGATCGGCGAAGAAACTTCAAAGACCGATCCCTGGAGGACTCTGGTCCTTTCGGAGGGGGTGTATAAGTGTGATGGATGGCCGCCCCGTGAACGTTAACACCGCGGAGACTATAGCAAGATGACTATGTATATGTCACTCGAGCACGGCGATGGTGATGTATGATTGCTTGGTCCGCAACTGCATCCAACTTGAATTAGGACCGGAGTCAGCCTGAACGGAAATTGGATGGGGACTGTCCCGGTAATGAGTTGACACCGAACTGTCTAGGGAAATATACAGTGCCTCAAAGGTTTCGGTGTAAAAGTCAGTGCGATAGTTCGGATCAAAGGCAGAAGGAACTCTTCCACCCTAGATCCATCGGTCTCCACAACTCAGGCCTTAAAACGTGCCGCGCTCTTCGAGCATATTTCAACGGTACACACCGCAGTCGCGCAGGGGCACGCTCCAGCGAACGCAGTCTACGTTGCTCGCGCAAAAACAGAGGCGAGACTCGCGCCGCCCTCCCTCGCCCGGGGAACGCGCCGCCACCCCCCCAGTTTCAAGCTCCCACCCCGGGATTATTGGAATGATTAATTACCCCGGGACTGGCCGGTCCGAGCTCATTGCCGCTCGCACGCTCGCCGATGATCGACAATCGCGTCCCAAACGAGCGAGCATCGTCCGCGGGGCTCGCGCGAAGGACGATCGGAACCGGCGGACGGACTCGCGCTCGCCCGAGAAACGGCTGCCCACTTTTGTGCCCGCGATCGCGGGTGGGGGGGGGCAGCGCGCGGCGTGCGCAGGGGGTAAGGGCTAAAGAGGAGGAGGGTCGAGCTGCGTGCAGCCATGGAGCGGAGGCCGCGGCGTTGCATTTAAACGACGATAAGTCTCGAAGCTTTGAAGACACCGGTCCGCTGGGTTACGAGAGGGGCAAGAGGGGGGTTCAACGACCCGTTGACAGCCAGACAGGCGGACGCAGGCCAGACCAGTGCATCACCCTGGTCGAACGGCCGGGAGAAAGAAGGACAGCGCGATCACGGTTCAACGGAGAGGGGCACCGCCGTGAAACGGGGGTATGAGGGGTACGGGGCGAGGAGGGGACGAGTATATCGCCGTTATTATCGCCATCGACTTTTATCGCCAGACGATAACTCTCGACTCCTGGCGGTTACCTAGCCGCTCTCACCGATCAGGCTTCTTTTTTCCTCTCTCCCGTTCTCTCCTTTTTCTCGTGTTTCGCCGCTCCCTTCTGCTCCCTCGCCGCTTCGACCCCCTTATCCCTTTTTCCCCCCTTCTCCCCCCGCACACCCCCCGTCGGGCGACGCGGTCAACGCTAGAGAGCCGCGATACCGAGAGAACCGTCGGCCCCGGCCGCGGCGAATGCCCTTTGACGGCTTATCGCCGCTCGGCGTTTCGCGTAATTTTTCTGCCCCCCCCCCCCTTCTCGTTTCTGCCCGCGTGCAACTGAGTGCGTCCAGCGGGACAGGAAATGCAATTTTTCTCCCGGCTTGCAAAACAATGGGAAACGAGCTCGCTCGCCGGCGGCCGAGGCGCTTTTGATCGTCCAGCCACCGCCTCGTCGGGGACCTCCGCGCCTCCCCTAATTTTCGTTGCTCTCTTTGACGAAGGGCGGCGTCGCGTTATTGGGGACGTTTCGAATCGAACGTTCCCCTCGTTTAAGGGCTAGCTTTATGGATAAAGGTAACGGGAAACATTGAGCGGCGAGGAGATACGCAGAGGCTATTGTCCTTTGAATAATGAAAGCCGCGATCGGGCTATCTCGTCTGAGCCCAGCGCCAGCCAGGTCTCTCTTATTCTGCCCGGCTAATTTGCCAGCGCTGTTGTTCGTGCCACCCTCCCGACGCGCTCTCCGCAGACCGAAACCAAACACATTTTTCCAGACTAAACAGCCGCGGGTTTATCGTCAGCCACGTTCGCGGAATCCGCGATAGCGTCCTCGTGATTAATGCGATCTAGAGGGGTGCGGGGGGGGGGGGGGGCCGACCCTCGCGCGTCCTCGGACACCGTATTCGTCGGCGGAATGCGGAATTTTGCAATCACCCCCGAGGAAGAATCGAACGGGGTGGGGTCGAGTTTGCGACGCGGGACGGGTGGCGGCGACATTGCAGCGACGGCGTTGAACCGATAAAGATGAAGGATGAAGCCCTTTCCGAGCGATTTGATCGGATTCCGTGTTTGATCGTCGATAATCCAATTTGCCCTCGACGCCCGGCGAGCTCTCGGCGCGTACGTGTGCCGGCGCACACAGGCCCCGGCAATGTATTTTTCAAGGGGCGCGCACCGTCTGCTTCGCACAGCCGAATAGATGCCCCCCCGTCAGACGTAGAGCCGTTCAATTTTCTGGAATCATGCATATCGCGGGGGCCGGGGATCGGCGAGGGCGACGAGGGGCGGGAGGAGCGTATTTTCGCGTCGCGTAGCGCTGCCCATTGGCGGAGGGCAAATCGACGGGTCGCCTTCTCGCTCTCTCGAAATTCATCCAGCGCCCCTGCCTCTCCCCAGCGGGCCCAGGTGCTAACGCCGAGGTACACGCGACGCTCGGGGAATCGAACGGTCCGATACGTCGACGTCACGGTAATTTCGCCGCGCACGAAACGTATTAAAGGGGATTCAACAGGTGTAGCCGCGCGACACGCGAGGAATCGCGACGCCAGAAGGAAGAGAAAGAAAGAAAAAAAGAGCGCGCGGCCACGCGACCCGCTCATACGCCGCGGCGCGGTTACGACGCGTGTGTGTCGCGCAAACATTCCCCGGTTATTAACAGATAACACCGGCGACGGACCCAGGCTCCGAGCGGAGCCAATGGAACGCGCGAAGCCGATCAAAGCGTGTTATTCAGCTTTTTCGTCGATACATATATCGCGGCGCTGTCGTACGACACCGCGCCGAGCGGGGAGGGCACGGTTCGATGCCGATCGCGTATAAATTTCATCCGGCCGTTTAATTGAATATTTAAGCGGGAGGGAAAGAGAGAATTGAACGGGCGAACGGGGGAAGGGGAGGGGCGGAGGGGGAGGGGAGGGGGGAGAAAGATAGAGGTCCCCGGAGCGGCTGATTTCGCATAATCGGCAAGTTCATTGACTTCGAAAGAACAACTTGAAGAGCGAGTACGTCTGGTGCGTCACGAGTGTATTCCCTTTCGCAGCCCGTGGCCGTCGTCGGTTTCTCTCTTTTGGGCTCCCCCTTCGCGCTCAGCCGCACTCCTCCGTCGCTCCTCTCCTTTTGCAACTCGCGGCCGTCGCCGGCTGCTGCTCGCACCCCACGCTACCGCGATTCGTATACAAGGCCCGTCCTCATGTTCCACGCATGAAGTACGAAGCGATGCGACGTGGTGCGTGACGTTCGCGATCGGTGCCCTCGAGAGCGGCAGGTGTAACTGTAAAAAACAGCCGCAAAAATACAGCCTCTCGAGAGGAGGGGAGGTCCCCTCAGCCCCGCAGCCCCCTCGACGGTCCCGTACCGTACCTCTTTCTCTCCCCCTGTATCCCGTCCCCTCGACGCCCTTGGCTGCCTCTGGTATTTGATGGAATAATAACAGGACAAGAAAGATTCGTGATGCGTAGGGCTCGCTCCCAATGCGCCGTGACGCTGGGACAGCGGCGCGCTGCACCGGCCACGACAGGTTACACGAAACCAGCCCAAATGACGGATCATTAGCCAAAGAGAATCGTGATAGTGGCGTACGTGCCTCGTGCGTGCGGGAACTTTCGCAGCGTGCGAAGGTACCTTTAGTACTCTTCAATTTGGAATATTCCACGGGGAGGTATCGACACCCCTTCGCTAGCCAATCGGGGGTAGCTGCGCGGGGTGCTTGAGGAGCTTGTCGTGGGCTCTGTATATCGTTCAAAGCTCGCTATCTCCGGTGAAAATCGACAATCCATTCTAGGAGCGCGAGTCGATCAAGGCTGGCCTGGTCCTCGCGTTCCTGGACAAGACGGCGGGCTTAGCAGCTCTGCCCGACTCCCCGGGTCGACAGACGTAGCGGAGGTGCGTGCCGTCGAAAAAGGAGAAGCCGGTGGCGCGAGCGGCCGAGCGAGCGAGTCGAATGGCACCGTTGAATGGGTTCAAGCGGTCGAGGCTCGCGCCCCCGTGAGAAATGAAAATCAGCGACGGGTGACGGGTGCTCTCGGTGTCTCGCCTTCAGCCTCGCGTTCGCGCGTTACCCGCCTCTCCCGTTCGCTTTATTATTTATGAAACACCGTCCGCGGGGCGGGGGTGAGGGACAGATAAGCGTAGGAGAGGGTGAAATTGGAGGGAGCGGAGGAGGGGGAGGAGCGGGAAGAAGGAAGGAGAGAAGGAAGAAGGCAACGCGAGAAATGAGACGAGGCCAGGGCGGAGGGAGAGAGAAGAAGGGCCACGGGTTGGAAAATGAGAGATGAGACATGGCGGTGAATGGCAATGGCCTGGACTGTACCAGAAGAGCGAACAAGAAGAAGGAAGGAAGAGCACCGGGAGCGAAGCGAGAGAGAGAGAGAGAAGAGAGGCTTGAGCCGCAGGCCATCACAATGTGTTCTGGTTGCTTCGGTCTGTCCGTTCGTCCCTGTGCACGTCCGTACGTCTGTCCGTTGTCTGCCCTGGCACTCCAACCGAGTGCATAGCCGTCTGGCCCCGGTAGAGGGTCTCTGACCGATTATCACTTGGTCTTTATGCTCTTTGAGGTTCTTTTAAACGTCCCCTCTCCCCACGTTTCTCTGCCTCCGCCTCCTTTTACTACGTTCGCTCCTTCTCATCGCGCCTCGCATCTTTTGCGTCTCTCCTGCCTGCTCTCTGCTCCTTCTGCTTTGTCCCCATTTTCTTCGTCGCCTCGAAATTCTCTGCCCTCCCCTCCCTCCCACACGTTCCCGACGGTCGTGCCCCTATCTCACGATCCACCGGCGTGGCCCCGTTTTCTTTTTCTCGCCCGTTTTTTCGTAACCAGCCCCTCTCTGTCCAGTCGAACGTGTATCCATCCGCTCGACCGCGAAGATCGGGCGAACGCTCTCCTTTCGCGAGGCGCCTCGGCCGTATCTTCGCCGCGAGCAAATGGAGGATGCAAAAATATTCCATCCGTCCCGATAGCAGCGGCCGATACGACTAATCTCCCTCGACTTTGCCGGCCGGGAAATAATGACGCTTCATTAGCGACGCGATTCTTACGTGACTCGCGACGCGACTTTCGTCTCGCGAAGGTATAAGAGGATTACGCGCGAAAGGGATTTTCCGTATCGCTCGGCGCGGCCCGCGCAAGATCGCTTCCTCATTAAACGGTATTCTTTACGAGAATATCGAGCCGGGCTATTCCGAGCCCAGCCTTCATCAGTCATCGAGTGGATAACGATACTCGCCTCGTTATTCTGTCATTCTATTCTACAGGGTAACGCGTTTCATCTTCAGACCTTACACTCGCCATCGCCTACGTTCGAGTTTAGTTCACCCGAAAACACTTCCCCGTCTTATAGCATTTTCCATCAGTGGGGCACTGAATGGATTTTATTGTAAACGAAGCGAGATATCGAAAATCAGATCCATTGAAAAGCGGATCTTAAAAAGTATATAAATGTTTGTGTGTTTGTTTGTCGCTTAAAAACTTCCAAACGGTAAACTCCGGGTAACGCAATTTGCCTCAGCTCATTATGCCTGGCTAATCCAGATGAATGTGACCATTTTCAAAAACAAAAAAATCAATCTATTCTTATATTCGACGTGCGTTACGAAAAGTAGCACGTTTCAATTTTCTTACGAGAAACAGCACGTTTGCCTTCGTTATTACGAAAACTATCACGTTTCGGTTTTCCCTGCGAAAACTAGCACCTTTGAGCGGTTTGCCACGAAAAGTAGCATATTTGGATGGTTGACTATGAAACATCGAGTGCGTCAACTTAAGGGGACTAGGCAGTCGTTTTTAGTGAGAAATGGACTCTGTTACTTATTTATTTGTAAAAAAATGGAAGCAAATCCAGATGTATCCTTTTACCCAATGTTTGTTAATACCATACAGATTGAAAAAAAATTGGTAAGAAATATATATGTACTTAAAAAGTGGCGCTGCAGACGTGTAAACATTTTAACGTTTTTCCGTCGTTTTCCCTTAATATCGGTCTTAAAATGTAATGCAATTCGATTTCAAAGGTGTGATTCTTGTTTCTTGGATTCATAGTTTCGGACCAAACCTATAAAAACAAAAATTAAATAAAAATTATGCAATTGGTGGCTGAAAAACGGCGATTTTTCCGAGAAAAATTCGTTCTTGTTTTGACGCTACCAAAATCCGGTGACTTCTTAATTTTTTTATGAAAATTTCGAAGTTTTACGGATCATATCAGAGGTTTGGTCCGAAATGGCATATGTTTTACACATCCTGTAATTTTTTCGAGTCGATCTGAACCTCCATTCGTTCACAATCAGGAAAAAAGCAAGAGAAAAAAAGATTTCGAGGAAAACGCGTTTAAAGTTTTTCTACGTCTTAAAATACTTTTACATTTATATACCTCGCTTAATGAGTTTCAGCAGAGTGAATTTTAATATAAACCAAACGGTATTTTATTCAGAAAGGATAGTACTTCCCAAAAATGCAATAAAAAAAAAATCGATTTTTCGACTGCCTAGTCCCCTTAAATACCTTCCCACGCGATTTTTATTTAGTACTAGGTCGGTAATTTATTGAACATTAAAATACCGTACTTAAATTATGTAGATTAAAATTTTCATACGTGTTTGCTTTTGGAGATTAGATGGAGTTATTATTTATTAAACAATATTTTCAAAAGTTGAGTTCTTCGATGCAAAATGCACTTCAACAATTTAAACTAATCGCGCGCCGAAACGTGATAGTTTTTGCAGTTTAATCCAAAACGTGCTATTCTTCGTGGCGGAACAAGATAATCTGCTAGTTTTCGCCGCAAAGTACGAAATGTGCTATTCTTCGTGGCTAAGCAGTCAAATATGTTAGTTTTCGCGGCGGAAGACCAAACCTGCTAATATTTGTCAGAAACGATGGAATGTGCTTCTTTACGTGGCAAACCGAAACGTGCTGTTTTTTGTAGGAAACATGAAACATGCTACTTTTCGTAATGCACGTCGATATAATCGTTAGGTCACTGATTTATCACGGTCCAGATCAAACCGCTGACCCTAGAAACATGAAAATAGGAGGGTATATTCCTTTTGCGACGTAGGTGCTTGATAAGAAGGGATTTTTTGAAATTCCAATCCGAAGGGGGTAAAAAGGGGTGAAATATGTTTTCTCGAACTCCTTATTATTTCTCAGGCCCGCTTAGATATCAACGTGGTTTTTACTTACAAAAGTTACCCACACAAATGCCTAAAAACCAGATTCAGCATTTTGAGCTAATCATCCCCTAAGAGGGTGAAACAGAGTAAAATGTGTTTCCACGGATTTCTTAATATCTCTTCGGCCTGATTAGATACCAACTTGGTTTTCACTTCGAAAAGATACTCACATAAATGCCTAAAAGAATTTCATGATTTTGCCCTAATCAACCCCCAAGGGGTGAAATGTGTTTTCATGGATTCTTCAAAATTTCTTAGGCCCAATTCGATATCGACACTTGGTTTTAGCCTAACAACACAAATGTCTAAAAACCAATTTCAGAATTCCGCTCTAACCAACTCCTAAGGGGGTGAAAATGGGTGAAATGTATTTTTTCGGAGTCCTTAATATTTCTTAGGCCTGAAGCGAAGCGCGAGAGTATGTCTCTAGTTTTGTTATAAAATCGGAATCTAAATTTCGGACAAAGCTGGGTAGTAAAGCTAGTCACTTAGGGTAAAATCGGGAGACGCGGTCGATCTAACTTAAAGTGGCTATTAAACTAATACTGATATTATTTATTTTATGCTGATTCAGAGAACCTGGTCGATATTTGCTTTACGACAATATTTGCTGAAAATCGGGTTGAAAACTGAATTCATAGCATCTGACCACCTCTCCCGAGGTGCCAGGAGAAATGGTTTTCGTCGTTCAAAGAGGTGATCGCGTTCTAGAAAGAACACATCAAACAAAAAATGAACTAGGTACCTATCTACTGGTGATTAGCAAAGCAAATAAATACAAAAAAAAAGTGAACAAATAAAATAAGCGAACAAAAACTTAATTTAATATTTGAGAAAAAATTCATAGAACTACTCATTTTTTTTGTTTTTACGAGGCTAATTAATTGTAAATTGAGTTGAATTTCAGTTGATATTCAGTTGATTTCAGTTGAATTTCAGTGGATCTCTCATCCACAATTTAAAGTCAGCTATCTATCCCAATCATAACTCGACCGTCTCCCCTTTCTGCACGGAGAGGTGGTCTCCTCGTTAACTTCAAAAAGAAGGGTTAATATGACCAAATACTTTCGCAGCATTGGCCCAAAATACTATCTCATTATCCAAAACCTTAAAAGTAAATTAACTAAGCAGTATATTTTAAATGCGATCCTGTACACCACTGTTTGATAAAAGAGGTTAAATGTAGCGTCCACGTATCTTTTGTAACCTATAAATCGCGGAAAACACAGAAGGAGGCGTGATGTCGCTATTCAGTCAACTGTTTGCCACCTAGAGAAGCAATTCTCCTGAACCTTAACGCGGTCTTGTTTATAGAGTCTGAAATACAGGAGACCGGGGCAGGTTGTAACATGGGGTAAATTGTAACATGTTACTATACTTACTCCGCTCTAAATGGTGATAAAGCAAGTTATTTGCTGATACACCGGGAAAAGATGCTCTAGACGAACAACAGAACAATCGAGAATCCAAAAAGTAGAAAAAAGTATAAAAGCAAAAGTAAAGAAAGCGAAGAAGAAGATTTTGATAGAATCAGATGAATAAGCAATGATTGTTTAACTCGTGTGTATCAAATGTTTAATAATGATTTGTGCTTTCATTTATATTTTTTAGAAATGTTTAATATGTGTTCATAGGGTAAAGGTCCCAATTACTTGTCACCTACCCAATTACTGTCGCCCTAAGCTGTTTCACGTCAAATAATGAAAACATCTTATAAAATTATGCATAAAAAAATTTAGAATACAATTCAAACTGTTATTTATACGATATAGAAAATAGTACTTAATTTTTTCTTCGTTAATTTGTATAAAACGATCAAAAATTTTAAGCGAATATTAGGAGAATGGAAACGATGACTTCCTTACTAGCGAAAGAGAAAACAAGACGCTAAAGAAAATGCTGTAATTGTAATATTTAAGCTATGAACATAACAAAATATAATGTTTTAAATAATATATGCATCATAGAAAGTTATAAAAATCCGAATTCAACGATTCATTAAGTCTTTCTACTTATTAATTGGGTGACAGTGATTGGTACAAGCGTTTCAAGCATTTTGGTATTACTGTCATAGTAGTAGTTGCTCATGTGCATGACACGAAGTAACCTTAAACTGACATAAACAGTATTAGGTTAGCTGGCGGTAATTGGGGTGTCAGTAATTCAGTCAAATACAGTCGAACGAATTTTTGAAATTGATGAATTTATACATAAAAATCGAAGTTTTAAGATCCATCAAAGTTTGTTCATCAAATAAACATATTCAACAATAATAAATAACAAGAACAACATATACTTTTAGTCAATAAGGAAATAACTATAAGATAATGTCAGCGTCAACGCTTAATGTGTCAGTAATTGGGTCCTTTACCCTATTTGTTTTTAAATTAGTAAAACAGATGTGTTACGATTTACCCCGGACTGGGGCACATTGTAACATAGGTTCAGATTTGTTCAAGACGAAGCTAGACGTCTAAGCGTCCAACATTTTCTCACGTACTTACACGCAATCAGTTCACACACAAATTATTTCCCGATTGAGGAAAACACTTTCGAGAAAAAACTGAAAACATTTTTCTTACAATCTGCCCCGGTCTCCCCTACAGCGACTCGACCAACTCTCCGGCCCGACCGCGTCTCCCGGATTTACCCAATATCCACGGATAGTGTTCTCTCACGCGTTTCTCACCCATCGAACGGTGGCCCATAAGCAGGCATCGGTGGCGCATGGAGTCGCTCTCCTCCTCGGGGGTCAGCGGCTAGAGCCAATCTGTACATGGCTCTCCATCGATCCGGCTACGCTAATCAGACGCGAGTGACGGGCAAAAGGTCGACGGAGGTCGATAGTAACGGTGAACGGGGTGTGCTTCGCGGTGTGCCTTTCTTTAAATAGCATAGTTCTCGAGTGACCGTCCCGGTTCCACGAACTCGGTGTCCGGTTCCAAGTATGCCTGCGGAATGCCGCTGTCGTAGCGGCGCGTAAAAGTGCAATTTTTGCATTTCCCCCCGCTACGCCCCCTCCCCAACGACCGTTCCTCCGTTTCGTCTGGTCGCGCGCCGTATCTATACGGCCTATCAGCCTGCGCCGTTTCGCCTTTCGCCAGCGGAGGGTTCGGCTGTGCTCGGCGTTCCCCTGGCCGATGACAAGCGGCCGCGTCCGTCGATCCTTGTCGTTATGCGAGCGTCCCGTTAACGATACGACCGGCCCGACAAGATCGAAGACCCCTTATCCAGCAGATAAGCTTGGCTGCGCGCAGCGACGGGGGTCAACGGTAGCCTGCATCAGACGTCGAGATGATGCCGCGCGTTTTCGTGTCGCGCGCGCGCGCGCGCGTGCAGAGGTAGAGAATGGTACGAGCTCGCATCGCTCGGACCGAGCATCCGATTAAATCTTAACGATGTTGCGTATTTATGGAATAGACCGGGCAAGCGCGATGGATCGTGAATCGAGATGGGGGTCGGAAACTCAGCTTCCAGGTCATCCGCGTGGGCCGTGGGTGGGATGGATTTCTTATTTCCTGTACAGTGTATCGTACGGTTGAAAAGACTTGAGAAATCATGGGGAGCCCTGTGAGCGTATAGGCGATCCCGGGAGCAGCAATGTCCCCCAAGAGGCGAGCGAGCAATAGAATCCGAGATTCTCCGATACAGGCCAGCCTATGCATATTTGGCACATCACTCGCGGCACGTTCCGTTGAGTCACCCTTTCCGTGGTCCGAGCCACGCTCGGCGGACGAAACAGGACACGTGCCTGCCGCACAGCCGAATTTCGATACGTCCAGACTGCCGGCTGGCGCGCCGATATCTTGAAATCGAGCCGCTTCTCTGGGTCACGTTGTTCCGCCACGGGCCGGTGCGACGTGATTTCGCGGCCATGGAGCGGAGACGAGGCGCGTGTCAGGTCGTGGGCGAGCTGAAGTGCACCGGGTCAGCGATAATAATTCATTGGAAAGGTTAATCGCGGAATGCCGTGCACGCTGGAATATGCATTCCCGGGTGCCGTTCTGTCCCCGCGACGGGAAACCTGTTCGTTTCTCGCACACCGCTTTCAGCCCCTTGGGAGGGTGGCCGGGCATCCACGTCACGGGATCGCTTGCTCCTTATTTAGAAACGGCTACGTCAGAGTCGTCCAGCCTAGCCTGGTCGACTGGTCTCAATAATTTGCCGCGCAACGAATTCGCGCCCCCCCGCGGGGGAAGTTTTTATCGCGCGATCGACGAGACGGCAGAAATTTTATAGAGGGATCTGTCGCGGCGGTGTATCGATCGGGGGATCGGTGTGCACGTGTCTATCGGCTTACGGCTTCATTAAAAAACTCCGCAGGTATAGGTGTCTTATCAGTACCAATAACCGAGTGCCACATTCTGAATTTATGTTATAATACGCGATAATACGCGAAATTACGGCCAATTTGGTAGATAAGATACCGTGAACTTCAATTTTCAACCAGTTTGCTCGACACCTTCGTTCATTTCAGAGTTTCAACTTTCTGCGGTCCTGGTTGTTTTATTAGAGAAAAGTCACGGTCGAGCAGGGAAATATTTTTCATTTAGGATCGCGTTGATCGTAGTGAGGACTACTGTCCCCGGGAGCAAGGAGAAGGGTTTGTAGGAATGGTTCGTCATCATTTAAGAACCCCCGGAGCGGTAGCCATCGCGCGCACAGTCGGGAAAGGGGCGAAGCGAAAAGATTCATGCGATCGGGCGGCGGATAATCGGGGTGGCCGGTTCGAACGGGGCCAGCGAGTGGCTGTAAATCGGACGGTTTTCGCGACACAGCTCGTCGAGTATGACTGCGACGGCGGCTGCGGCTGCGGCGACGACAGCATCTGTGACGATAGTAGTGTCGGTGGTGGTGACGGTGGTGGAGGCGGCGGTGGTGACAGTGGCGACGGCGGCTAGACGGAGAAGCGACGGAGGCGGCTGCGGTGCGGGAAGAAGGAAAGAGAGGGTGTTGCACGCGGAAGAAGGGGTTAGAGAGCGGCCGTAGCGTTGGTACGAGCGTAGAAGAGGGAACAGGCAAGACGGGCGAAGCTGGGTAGCGTAGACGCGCGAGACGCGGGCAGCACTTGAGAGGGACGGAAAGGGGCGAAAAGCGACGAGCGCCGCCGAGACGAGGCGAGGCGCGACGAGGAAAGACGATGAAGGCCGACGGGGGTCGCGCACCGCGGCGCTGAACGCAGTGCCATCCGATAGGCAGCACCGCTTGCTCCACGGATCTTTGGCTCGGTCGGTTCGAGCTCCGGTCGTTCGCTTGTTACGAATCACGCTGCCGATCCGCTCTTCTCATTTCTTCTTACGTCCGTCCGTTGGCGTGGCTGCCGGTGGCGTCCATGCCGAGAAAGGGAAAGCCCTTGGTCGGACGCAACGCCACGGTACACACGGTGGAAAACACGGAGCCGCCGCGTAGACGACGACGACGCGTGCACTCGTCGTGTGTGTCGTTGCCGCGCGTAGTTCTACGTGTACCGCGTATACGCTGCTGCTGCTGCTACTCGTGCTCGTGAACAGAGGTGCCCCCTCCCCTTCTTCATCCCGAACAGGCGAACGCGTGGTGGTCAACACACGGTGCGTGTGCTTCTCTCTTCCTTTCTTTCGTTTTCTTGCACGCTCAGTCGCTTTTTTATACCTCGCGCCTCCTTCCTTCGACGCTTCCTCCGCGTTTTTTTTTCTCTGTTTTTCTCTCTCCCCCCCCCTCTCTGCCCCGCCGAGGCATCGCCTCGTGCACGTTCCCGGTCGTGGTCGTCGTTTTCCCTTTCGCCCTTCTTCGATTCCGTCGTTCGCGTTCCTGCTCTTTTTTATTTCTTCCCCCCCCCCCCCTCCCCTTTAAACAGACGATACAACCCCCGACTGATCGCCACGTCTCGATCGCGCCGGGGACGCGTATCGCCTCGAGCGGAACCCGCGAGCGGGAACGTGCGCGGCGGAATATTTGCTGGCGCGGCGGATGGGATACGCGAGTTTTCAGCGTGCACGCGAAACGTTCCCATTCTCGGAACGCGAGAGAGACCCAGCATGGCCGCCTAGCACGAGACGAGTCAGAGTTCCTCGCCGATGTTCACACTAAAAAGGCAGCACGCTGTCTGTCTCCTTCTCGCCCTCCTTGTTCCCTTTCGCTCCGCGCTTCTGTCCGCCTTCTCCCGCCCTGTATATTCAAACACAGTGCATGCATACGCACACGCTCTGCCTCGGCCCCTCTCTATCTATCTGCTCGCCTCTGTCCTCGTCGCTCCCGCATATATACGCATATAGATGCATCGCAATCTGTCTTCGTTTTTGTACAATGCTGTTGCTCTCGTTGCGTCGCTTTCTCGCTTTCTGCTCCTCCGCGCTTTTCCCTCTAGCGGTTCGTTCCTACGTCCGTCTTCTTTGCTTCTTCCCTCCCGTCTTTGTCTTTCGCGCGCGTGTTCACCGATACTCTCTCTCTCTCATTCTCCCGTCCCTCGTTCTCTCTCTCTCTCTCTCTCTCTTTCACTCCTCTCCGCTTCTGCATCTCTCTTTCGTTCTTGTCCCCCTGATCGCGCCTTTCATTCGAAAATAGAACGTCAGCGCGCGTGCCGCGCACATTTTTCCTCATGAAAACAGCGAATTCCCACTGGGTGACACGCGCGCGCGCGCGCGCTCGCGACACCCCGGCCGACCCGAGCGCTCCCGTCGCGTATTCCTAACCTCACTTTTTTTCGCGTGAACATCGCGCCTTCGATCGTGCCTTCCTCAGGGATCCATGCCGTTAAACAGATCACCATTAAATATCGTTACATAAACCTTCCTTCTGAAACTGTTCGTGCTGACTGTTATATCGCTAAAGCTGTCATAAGAGGAAACCTTCTCCTGTTTACCGTTTTAACCTTCGAACTCTATCTGTTCGGTTGTTATTACCGCTACTTCTGCTGCTGAATTAAAGGTATCTAACAGAGCACCGTTTTATTAATCGTTAAGCCTGCCGTTCGGTACCCCCACGGCACAGGTCTCATTCATAATTTAGCGAGCTCGATAGAGGCATTTTGCGTGAATGTAAAAACGGTAATTTTGCAATGGCACGGGGGAATAGAAAGGTTACTCTCTCGCGTTTATCGTGCGTTGGCTTTGTTGCGGTCAGACGGAGGCAGACGTCCGACGATATTCTGGCGGGAGACTCGTAAAAATAGTGTCTTCGCCGTTTCCTCCCTTCGACTTGGCGACTATAATTAGCCGGGGGATTCGCGTTTTCTGCGTAAACAAATATCCGAGCGTTGTGTGTCGCGGCACCACGGCCGACGCTCTTTCACCGTTGTTCGTGATTTCCTGCCCGATAGAGCACGCTGAATAAACACAACCGCGGAACACGGCTAACGGGCAGCCGTAGTCAGTCGTTGTCGCTTCACCAGCTCGATGTCTATCGATGCTACACGAGTTTTGCATTAGGAGAGGCGCGGACAGTAGAAACAGACCACTCCGTCTGTTCTATCACGTCCACATTCCCCTTTCCTCTTTCGCGGATCTATGTTGGCCCGGCGTTAGCTCTAGGAGGAACGAGTGTTTCTGTAGCGAAGCGGTGGGCAGAACTATTCATACCCCGACCAACGGGTTTATAAAAATAGGATTTTCGCGGTTCCTCTCCTACGCCAGCGGCGTTCTTAATGGGGGCCTCGAGTATTTGGTAAACAAGTCTCGTAAAAATTCTCGATCTCTAGTTAGATGTGTACGCACGCGATACTCGACCCATTCACGCCTAATGTCGCTACATCTGCCGTTATATTAACAAACGTTCGGAGATTCCTCGGCTTAACGCGTTCTCTAGTACAATTTCAGCAGACGCGTGTGATATGTATACTAGATTCACGTTGCAGCCCAGTATTACCTTCCAAAGCCTAACCCAGACCACGATTGTCCCGATCGATCTCGTATCGGTGCGATCTATCAAACGTTATCGTTATTTTTCTTTTTATCGGCGGACTCGCGAAATATCGATCAACGTTTATCTGGAGTGTCGCCGTCCGTGCAGTTGGAATAATTATTCTTCCGGCGGGGGGTCAGAATATCCCGGGTGCAAAGGGCCGCGGAGAACGGCACCCGGAGGCCGCCAATCCTCGTCACGAATAATAAATCCAGCACGCAATGCGAGGTCGCCTCGCCCGAGGGCCACTCGAAATCTCGAGTGCGCGTTCCGCGGGGCAACATTTTCATTTTTATGCGCCGCGTACGTGAGAGGCGCGGGCCCGTGTGTCGGAGGGGTGAACGTTCGCGTGCGTTCAACATTATAGTTCATTACATTGCATCGCCACGCACCAGGAAGGAGACAAAGCGAGAGGCAGAGGAGGGTAGAACGTAGAACGAAACGGATCGCTCGAAATCTGTTGGCGAACGATTTCCTGGGGGCTCGTATTTTAGGAAGTTGCAGGAAGCATGAGACCATGGACCAGAATAAGATAGTGCATGCTGCGCGACACTGTTCCTCTTCAACTCGCGCAACGTCTTTCCTCGTTTCTAGCTTGTTTCGAATTTTTTCATCGATTTCTTGCATCTCCGCTTGCAAGTTGGGGAGGATTTTTCTTATACAGGAGATCTGCCAAAGTTTCTATTTCCTACGGTAGATATTAATTGCTATAAAATTACAGCGTGATGTTTGAATCATTCTTTGAGATGTTTTTCATGCTTCTGCCACAGCAATCTTGGTTCCCAGCGAGCAAATATTATTTTTAGGGTATTCAAACATAAATCCTCATTGTAGTTTATTCCATTATCCAGCTCCGCGAGCCAGTAGACGTGCGTTGTTGTCACTATCCCGTCGCCCATTCATAACATCTTTGACCCAGACCCTCCCTCCACAATGAACACCTCCGACGTAAGAGCCAGAGGCATAACACCCCGAATGCTTCCGTGTTCCAGGCGCAGTGTAATCCCTCCGCGAAGCTGAAGCACAACGGACAAGGAAGGAAGCGGGCGGAAGCGGGAAACGCGAAGGCAGCCGCGAATGATGCAGGGGCGAGTTACAGAACGGTGTGCGTCCGCGAAGGATCGTTCCGTGATCGCGCTCGACGGCGATCAGTACGGCTCGCGATGATGTCGGAAGGCGGTCGCGTAGCAGCGATTTCCTTACGCGGTTTCTCTTGCGGCGCGAAGCTCGGTACAAACGTTCGGCACGCGACCACGGGATAAATGCGAGACCGAACACTCGTGGGTGGACCAGTTGTCGCGACGACGAAGAGGAAGAAGAAAAAGAGGCACCTGGGCCGATACAGGCGGAGCCCGAGCCGCTGCTGGCTCTGGATGAGAGCAGGTGCTCAGGCCACCAGTGGCGTACGAAGGTTGGATGTAGATCACGAGGAGGAGGAGGACGAAGAGGCGGAGGAGGCGTCGGGTGATCTCGGCGAGGATAGAAAGACGGAGCCGGAGGAAGAGGAGGACGAGGCAGCAGCTCGTATCCCGAGGTTCCATCGACGAGATCGGCCTACAACCAGCTGGACTGGACGGCCTCGCGAGTTCTCGTGGTAGGGCCGGGGGTTGTGGGGGCCACCACGGGGGCGGGGGTGGGCTTGCCCCTGCTTCTTCTCGCCGTCGCTGTCCTCGGCAATCAAACGTGCACGACGACGGCTGCGCCGGTGGTGTCCGATCCGTACGTGTCCCTCGGCGCTACGCCTCCTCGTCTTCTGCCTCGATTACCGGGCTCGGTGCCCGTCTTCCGGAGACCGTCGGGCAATCCCCCGCGACGCCGACCGCCGCAGGGGGAGCTGGATTATCAAGAGGTATCGTCGCTACGATCTGAACAGGACGCTCTCGACGGGACACGGTCGCCATCACCCCGCGATCCAACGGCGATCGTCGACAGAAGGAAGGACCCTCCTTCACCTGCATCAGGAGAAGGAAGACGGAGAGGAGGAAGAGGAGGAGGTCTGGCTTACGAGAGGACCAAGTCGAGACGGCGGCAGGTTGCGAGCCTGCTCGACGATTGGGCATCAAGTTCCATAGACTACTCTAGACCGCACTGGTTCCAAACTAGATTGTCCCGTCCCCGTCACGCGGAACCGTCGTCGACCATCTTGGAGGCAACCGGTCCGGAACGCCGCGGTATCTTGGAGCCCGGGGCGAACAGTCCCGAGGAATCTGTGCCGTCCGGCGGGGGCTCGTCGACGGTCGAGACGGTGACGAAGGCGACGACGGCGGGCGCACCCGGGGCCAAGCTACCGTCCCGCCCGGTCTATCGAACGGTGCCGCGGTTGCTCGATCGGGAGAGTGCGGACGAGTCGCGTGGAAGACGCAACAGGAAGGACGAGGGGGAGGGAGCGGGTGCCGCGAGTAAAAACGGGGGTGGGTTCGCGGTCGCGGGGGGCGGTGGTGGTGAGGTCACAGGTGGTGGTGGTGGTGGTGTCGTCGAGTGGACCACGACAACAGTAGCTGGGCCGATGTCATCGTGGTCGTACCCTGAGGATGAGGAGCCGGGAGCTGGAAGCGTAAGGACACGCCCGAGCCCGGAGGAGGCGGCGACCGAGGACGAGAAGGCCGAGGAGCAGGTCAAGGTCACCGCGACGCAGGGCAAAGGCTCGTTGTCCACGTCGACGACCACGACGACGACGACGACGACGCAGTTGCCGCCACCGAGTCGAGACACCTCTATGAAAGCACGTGAGTACCAGCAAAATCTTCCTTCTATCTCTTTCCGTGCCGCGTGCGCCCCGTGTGCCAGATACGCGGGCAGCGTGTCCCTCTTGCTCCTTTTGCCATGCCTCTCCCCACGAGGGCGTGTTTACAGGAACCGAAGCTCAGCGCAGGACCCTTGGTCGGGTTATTTTTAACTATTCTAACCGTGCGGCCACTTTCTCTGCCCTCCCTTCGCCTCTGCGTCTCTCTTCGCCACGTAGCCTCTTTGCGCTGCGCACTCGCGGCTTCTGCGTCTCGCCCGGGGGACAGGACTCGATTCTTCCACCGATTCGTCCTTTCGCCTTCGGGGGCGAAAATCGGTTATTAGTTTCTTGTATTTATCTACTTTTCCATTTTGGGAATTTTAATTTGGGATTAACAAGGGATTCTTTATCGAAGTTTAATTTGTGTGATGTTTAGTGAGTAGACTCGTGCAAATGGAGTAAACCTGGCGAAAGGAGTAGACCCTAAGCATTTATCGAGGGCACGTTAATTTCATTTGTGTTTAAGGGGCTATTCCGTTTAACGCACCGATAAATTCAGCGATTTTCAGGAAATTATTGCGACGAAAGTAATTATAGTAATGGAATAAAACTTTTTTCTATTTATTAAACTACATTTCTATAGTAAATAAAGAATATAAAAGTAATCAAATTATCGCCTTTAAAATGCTTTTGAAGGCGGTCCTGATGACACGTTTAAAAATTCATGCCTCGTTGGTGAAGACGATTTCAGCTGTTACAGTTATCTGAACCCACAAATCCAAATAGATTCTTGATGAGTATGACTGTCGCTATCGCTCAGACTGTAATTAGTGATTTATCCTCAAAATTAACAAAACGGCGGGCAAAATGCAAGAAAAATGTTTTTCAGATTTTTTCTTTTGCTATTTTCGATTTTAAAAGTAGGTTAGACTCAATGATAATACTTGGTTGTAGTTCCTGTAATTTTATAAAGCAATCAGTTCGATAGATTTTGAGATTTTATCTTCATGATGTGAAAAAATAACGTTTCCAGATAAACGCGTTCAAAGATTTCATCTATAGACGCCGAGCCTCTGCGATACCTACAAAATGCCTCTGTAGAAGCTAAAAAAATCAGAATTTTTCCATGAAAATTTCGCAGAATATTCGTGAGGTTATGTACTTTTGAAAAATATTTAAGAATAAAATTCGATTTTTTCAAGCCGTCTAACCGGAATGACGCCTTAATCACACGTATTTAAATAAGCAAAGAAGAAACACACTCGGAAGCTACGCAATTAATCAGATTGATTCCATATATTTATTGTACCATCATTTAAATATCCAATGCTTCTCGAGTTCTTACTTCTCTCTCCCTTTTGCCAGAAAGACGTCCAGAACTCAAAGAGAATTTTCTTACTCGCCGTTAACCCTTTAGCGCCAAACGTATCATATATGATACATTCATTTTTCTTGTCGTTTCGCCTTTTGCATTCGCATTTCGCTGTTTGCATAAATAATACATGTTTAGCGTAGTTTTATTCACTGAAGAAAGTTGGACCTATATGAACCTTGTATTCTTTGGATTTATGCATTTTGACCTTTGAAAAACAAATAAAAAAAATTTTTTTTTAATAAAAATATATAAATTCATACCATTTTTAACGATAAAAACAAAACAGGATATTTTTCCTTCAACGGGATCTAGGTGCGGGCGCTAAAGGGTTAAGGGGTTAATTTGTGCCATTCTCAAGTAATCTATTTCCCTTCAAGCGCCACACAAAACACAAACTGAAATTCGCCTATGAAATAATTGAATTCACCCCCACTTGAAATAGAAATCTTCGATGACGTGGATCAAGCCCCTTCGATCAAATCCATGAAATCATAGTCTCACGAGTTCGAAATCCTCTCCCCTCGGGAGCCACGCGGCTAGCGGAAGAAATTACGCTCACCCCCTTCCTACTCACTCTATTTCGTTCCCCGAGGCGGCTGCGGCACGATTTACCGGACACCCAGTGTAAAAGCGTGCACGGGCGGGGGTTGGAGGGGGTGGAACGTGTGCATCTCGTGTGTTTTCGATTACGCTCGCGCGGCCGTACGCCGGCTGCGCGCGATGCACGGCTCGTGACTTCGCGTATGAATCAGCCAAGCTATTCTTTTCGCGCGCTGGCCGACCGCCGACTTCGCCTCGTCTCATCTCCGTCTCTCTGTGCCCGTTTCGCCGTGCACTCCTCCTCGTGCTCCCTGTTCCGCTTTTGCTCCGTGCGTATGCCGCGAATCGAGGGATCTCGTCACCAGCCTATCCCCCCCCCCCCTTTTGCGCCCCTTCGCGATCCACGGAGACGCTTTTCCCCGCCAATCTCGCCCGGCGCACTCTGCCTGGGCCCGTTCATCGTGCAAAACGATGGAAACTCAACCTTCAGACTGGAATAATCGCGCATCTTCTCTGTGGGCACTTTTAGGAATAGGCGGCGTGATTCATTGGTAGAGATTTGGTCGAATGTGCAGCGCAACACCTTCGTATTAAGTTGATGCAGACGAAAACATCTTTCTGCCTTTTAACCGTTTTATTTATTTTATATTTTTCAGCTTCTGTGACATTTCTCGAGTCGCAAGCTAGCTTTAATAATTCTTATTCTATCCCCAGCAGAAACAAAGGAACCCAATAGTTATGCAAGTCTCAAATAATAGTTTAGTTTATAGTTCTTTCGATTTTGATTTCAGTTTAATTAAAGAATTAGTAAGAAACTCTTAAATACGCATTCACTTGGCACCCAGAACCAAGGTCTTAGATTCTGTTTGGGCATTGTAGCATCGGGCACCGACAGCCCCAATCGCAATAACTCACCTCGCAGAACCGAGATAACAGTTAGTATTTCGTGGCGATCGCGTAGAAGCTTTTGTTAGTGCGAAATCACAGACGTCTGTCGCAATGGAAGACACAATAACAGCCGCAGATTTCCCCGGAGTGATTGATGCCCGAATCTAATCGGCGTCTTGTATCGAGGAGCCGGGCTCGATTAAAAAGAACGGACCCGCGATACACGCGAAGAGAGACGCGCGATTTCGAAGGAGCCGCTCTGGTGTTTTCGTTGGCGTCGCGTTTGTTTGCAATAACACCGGCGCGATATCTGTATCGTGTGTTTGGCGAATGCCGGTTTAAAAGGCTGATAAAGCCGCGGAACGGACCGCCGTTTATTTTAGATTATAACGTTGCGTATCGCTGCGTGTAATCTCGATAAATAGCTCGTTAATTCCGCTTGATCATAATAAGATAACCGCGGCTTGGCTGCGCGCCAAAAATTTGGACATTCCCGGATTCTGGCGGAGCCTCGTTTTTCCTCTCTCTTTCTCCTCTTTCTCCCTACCTCCCTCCCCCTTTTTTCTTCATATCTGACGGTTCATTGCTTCGCCTAATTAACCCTAGAACCACTCCAGTCTGTTCAACCTCCAGTCGTTCTCCTTTTATTGGAACACGCGAGAATTGTAACGTAACCATTCACTTTCGTTTCCCCCTTTTCTCGATCGGCGCCGCCTGAAACTTGATGTAACAAATGAACCTGAACTATTAACGCTTCGGGTACAATCTCTGCAACCCCAATCGCAATTCTGAAACCTCAAAGGGGTGTGTGGGGTGGGTTCAGGATTCATATATCAGAGCACGTCTTAGGAAATGGCCCTTTCTTTTTCGACGATTGCTTCGTTGTTTTTGGTAATTAGAAAGGAAGACAGTTACGAGCATTCTTGGAATGCTAGGTGGGGTGGGTCGATGGGCATCCGAGCCCCGCCAAGGGCTGGACACGGTTCGCGGGGGTGTGCAACATTGTCCCTCGCCGTTTTCGAAGGATGTATCCCGATGTTGTTACTTAACGTGTTTATTTCGGTGTGCCTCTGTAACCCTCGTGGCTTTTTTTACGGAGCTAATTCGTGATCTGGATAGTTCCCAAAGGCGAGTTCTGGTGACTGCCGCGGTACCCGGTACCCGGTATAAGAGGAATGACTAAATGGCTCTGACTAACCGGTCAGGTATTCCAAAACCCGGCCTTATTTTCACTAGCTATAACAGAAGCAACTGACACGTGAGTGACAAGGAGGGCAGCCGGTTTTTGCAAGGGGGTGGAGGGGGCCCCGCACGGATTCCAGCCGGTATTTTCGCCGGCTTTTCATCGCCCGGCCGATCCCAAGGGGCGGTAAACAGATTTCGCGCTCGGTACAGATAAATTTACCGCCGCCACTGCTTTATTTTAAACGTTCGCCGCTATTCTCGCCCCGTTCAGATTCGTCAACATACATATATACTTGTTACGATGGCGCACTGGCCCGCGTGTTCGTTTTATTAAGGGCGCAACCCCCTATGAAAAAAAGGACGCCACCTTTCTCCACATTGACGCGAGAAAAGTAACCCAGTCAGGGGATTTTTTCTTTTTTTTTTATATCTCCGGTGATGTTACACTAAATTTTTTCCTTGAAGCGAGTGGGAGGGGGATAATTTGAAGCACCATCACTGTTCTTTTTATGTGAAACCTATTGGTTTCTACTCTGAGTGTTTTTAAATTCAAGTGGCATTTCAAACGCGACTGTTCAACCGAGTTAGTGAAACAGTGGGGTGCAAAGTAGAAAAATTAGAAATTCAACAGGAAGGAATGTACATAGCCGGTGGAATGGAATTCAAATCGATGGGCCGGAACGGAGATGTAAATGGACGTGAAACTGGGTTTGTCACCCCAAGCATGATTTAAGACCTTCACGGTCGGACCCGAAAGGGGTTAAAATGGGCGAACGAGACCGGCGAGCGGATAATCGGGAGGGCCAGAAGCCTATTACGTGTGCGCCCGTAGGTTTTAAGATCAACCCCGAATAATAGGACGGGGAGCCCTCGGGCCGAAAACAATGGCCTGGCAAAGCCGGGTAGAGGCAATGATTATCTTTACGACTTTATGATAATATAATGACGTGTTATTGGACGAACAAATTGGCTCTAATAATTATAACGTCGGAGGTTCCTTCCCACGCTGGCGTGCCGGGTATACGGTCACGCGGAAATATGCGCGAACTGTCCTAGAAATTTCACGCCGCGTTGCTATGCGCAAGCACCGTCCATTTTCCACCTAATCAACGCAGATTTATACGCGTTTCCAGTTCCTTGACAATTAGGCGCTGATTGGCGCGGGCTCTTCGATGGGAAAGTTTCGTGAAATTAGCTTTTCAAGACGTCGAACTAAGAGTAAGGTTCGCATAGACGTATCTCACGTTGTTTTTTAATTAAAAAATGGTAAATTTAACATAGCGCGTATCTACGCTACAAAAGTATTTTTTGATTAAAAGGAAAATGGTACGTTTTCCTTCATGTTTGTACTCCAGCTTGGATATTCCTTAGCTTTTAACAATCGTTTCATTCTATTTTCCTATCTTAAAAATCACTGTCGAACTGCAATTTTATTATTATTGACAGCTGCAGGCGTCCTCTTTCTGACAAAGGAACACCGCGAACTCGCACTCACCGATTGGGACGCAACTTTGTGGGTTTATAGAGTGACTCAAGACAAGAACAACGGTGTGTTTCATTTGGGCCCTATCGTCCTTTATGGAGTGAAAACTAACCTAAAAGTCAAATACACGCTTCCACATTTTCGCTTATAACTCCTAAACTACAATAGACACAAAAAAGTGTTTCAAATAAAAGTTTAATGGTGCAATGAGCACTGCAAAGTTACGTTAACAAAATTTTGAAAGGAGTTTTAAAAAAAATACCGGAACGATAAAAGACTTTTTTTCAAAATTTTGTTAACGCAAGTTTGCAGCGCTTATTGTACGATTAAACTTCTGTTTGAAACATTTTTTTCTGTCTCTTGTACTTTAGGAGTTATACGCTAAAAAGTGGAAGTGCCTATTTGACTTTGAAGTTAGTTTTCATCCCCTTAAAGGGTGATAGGTCCCGAATGAAACACACCGTTCGTCTTGTCTTGAGTCACTCTATAAACCCACAATGTTGCGTTTCAATCGGTGAGTGCGGGTTCGCGGTGTTCCCTTGTGAAATACTACTGCTTTTTGTGGTTCAACGGGTTTCTTGGAAACTACGCAATTGCCAACTCTATTAACATTAAAACGTCATGAAGCGAAAAATTAAATATAAGTTATTGGGATCTAAACAACTCAATCACATAAAAAATAAGGGGCCGTTCTTAAATTACGTAATCCGAGGGGGATTTTATATCCCCCCTCCCGTCCTTACGTAGCAATTTTTTATATTGCATTATTTCAGTTGTTAAAATTCTTTTATAGGTTTATACGAATTCATTTAACTCGGTTTCGGGAAATGCAACCCTTTGTTGACACACCCCTCTTTTCGATCAACTGACATACCTGGGTGACTTACAATCTGAACAATTTTTGAGCGACAGTCAGTCTCATCTAAAGAATCAAATAGTTATGAAAAAAAATCATGGGTCAGTTACACGGTTTCCAGAATGCATTCCAATAGTTTTTTTTATTGAAGTTTTATCACAGTTTTTGTGGAAAAATTCTACATTTCCATATGTAGAGAAAAAACGAAGAAATTCTTCAAGAAAAAATGTAACTTTTACAATTTTCAATATTAGAAGCTAAAAATCTACAGAGTTGTTGTTCAGATATAATATTTTCAGAAAAAAAATAGTTTATAAGTCGGGTTTGGAGAATAGGTATTTATTTTGCATATAGAAGGTAGAGAGCGTCAAAATCAGCTTATGGATGGCTCCCACCCAGCGCGTCTATTAATGATAGAATTTGTATTTATTGAAAATCAGGTTAAAAAATATTACATCAGACGCTACCTGACTCCCCGCCCCCCTTGTAAGGAACCGTAACAAATTCGCGACCCCCTCCGCCCCAAAAACGCCTTACGTAATTTACGGACCACCCCTAACAAGCTTATCTATATTTTAAAGTGGCAAAATTGCACATAGAGCGGGTAAAATGGGTACTAATTTGATAAAGCTAAGCAATAATCAACTATGTCAATTGATTTTACTCTACATTTACTCTATTTTCTCTATTATCAAACCTACATATAACAATTGATCGCACACTTTTGAACGGTAGCGTATATAGAACACGCGTGCAAGGACTTCGAAGCGTGTACAATAGCTCCCGAAACAGTGTCCCATATTTCTTCGACCACCTCCAATATTCCCGTGCCGAAGTTACCTACTTTCGCGAATCCATCTACCGAAGTACATATCCAGCAACGTATGCCTCGAGCCGCGCGGCCGTGGTCGAAAGGGTTAAACATTATCGCGGCTGTTGGGTGGAAGCGAGTCGTGGCTGGCGCGCAAGCACGGCCGAGCGAAACCCCTCGATCGAGCCGTGGCTCTCGACGAATGCCTCGCGGATTCGTAATTTTTGTTCTCCCCTCGGCGAGAAGGGAGAGCAAGAAAGCGGACAGGGGCGAGAGAACGGCAGAGAGAGAGAGAGAGTGAGAGAGGGAGGGGGGCGGGTGGCACAGAGGGAACTCGGTGTACGGCGAGCGGGAGCGAGCAGAGGCGAGGAGAAGCGCGTGGACGAAAGGGAGAGAGAGGATCGCGAGGTGGAAAAAGTGACTGCAGGGCGGGAGAGAAAGGGAGGAGGTAACTCTCCTGCGGAAAGGAGCACTCCTGCGATGAGAAGGAACGGAGGGATGGGCCGGAGAGAAACAAGAAAAGGGTTAACGTCCTTTCGTTCGCTCCTTCCTCTCTCCCTCGCTCTCTTTCTCTCCTTGCTCCGTCTCTCCTTTGCCGCGAGTCTCTCTCGCCCAGCACCCCTCTTCCTTTTTGCGCTTCACCTCTGTACAGAGCTCTCCTTCTCGTTCCCTCCTGCCCTTCTTGCTCAGGAGGACTCGAGCACGGCTCTACTTCGTACTGTCTCCCTCTTGTTCCCCGGTTCCGCCATTTATTATTCATCGGCCGGGGAAAATTTATATACGTCTTACCCGGTCGCCGTCATACTTAATTCTCGATTTACGATTCCGCGGCTCTCACCTTTTTTTCCACGGCGTTGCATGTCTGATGCTGGACACGGCGAGGATCTCGTGTTCGCTTATCCGCGGAGATGCGACGTGGGGAACGTTTCTTCGCGGACTCGAAACCCCTCGTTCGTACTTCCTTGTGTGTTCATCCGGGCGAGAGGCTCTGCTGTTTCTTAGAAATGTCGTTTCAGGGAACTTTCGGTCTCGTGGAGTAGTTTCTTAATTGACAATCAGGATCTCGAGCTCCAATTAGATTCGAAGTCGCCGTTACTATACGGGGTATCTATATCGGGTTCGAAACATTTTTATAGGTCTGAATTTTCCAGGTAAAAACGGGCAGATAGATGGTTTAAGTCTGCGTTTCAACAGTTCTCAATAAATCGTGAGCTAACTCTGTGCTTTTAAGCGTAATTTAGTATAGCACTATTGACAGCGTATAATGTTTGAAGATCCGCATAGCCAGGCGTAACATCAGCATATTACACAAGCTACTGCAGTATTCAAAGTAAGCGCAGAATCCCATGTCTGTGGAACGAATCGAATGAGCCTGTGGGAACGAGAGTGCAGTAACTTCGTTTCACATGCATCTGGGTATATAGGCGGTATCATTCTCATTCCCAGCCATTCAAATATTAGGAACGACGGAAGCAGTGTGCGTACTTAATACCTTGGGATTTGCATTAAATAAGCCCCATGTGTGCCATAGCAGTAGTATTTAAAAATCGATGATCCGATTCGAGCCTTGAAGCCATAATACCATAAAAATACCACCACCAATTAACGAATACACCCATTTACACCTGTAACCAACAAATAACCTAAACTCAGTACAAAAAGAACCATCCACATCAGAGAAGGGCAAAATTCTCGTTTAAATAAAAATTTCGAATAACGAGTAAAAGTTAAAAAAAATTATTCGTCATGTGTCGAATAAAAGAATTAACTTTCTTCGTCAAATAATCTAAAGTTAATGTAACTTTTATTTCATCCGTTCCTTAAATAATTTTTTATTTAGTTAATACCCAACTTTGGCCCACAGCAAATCCTTTCTGTCGCTATTTCCACATCGAAATGAATCAGTCCAGACGACAGACACCACGTTACATTTGGTTCCTGACCCTTGGCCGACCAATCCTCCCGATCGGCCCGAGAGCACATCCAGGCTCTCGAGCTTCTCGTTCACGTTGCCGCGGCGTGATTTATTTTATTAGGACGCAATGCCTCCTCCTCGGACGCTGTGTGTCTTTGAATTTGTCTAATAGATTTAGGGCAGCCGGGATATCTAAGGGCGACGCGCGTAGGTATAGGTCAACGACAGAGGGGCGCGAAAGGGCTCGGTCGCTATGGAAACCCTGGCACAGAGCGTTGACTGTGGGGTGCCTCAAGTTTTTTATGGCCTGGCCGATTGTCGGAAGGGGTCGGGACTCTAAAAATCGTTACACAGACCTAGATACTCGCCTCTCCTCGACGCCCTCCCGCGGCGTTGCCTCTGCTCCGCATCCCTGCCGCAGCAAACATTACGCAATTACACGTTGCCAACGCTGCAACATATCCCGCGCTCGCCACCAGACGCCATCCTCGATCGTTTCGCCGGCCGTTCCGAGCGAGTCCAGAAAAGGTCTGCAGCTCTTCGCGGCATCGGGATCAGAGGGAAGGAAGTCGCGGGTAAACCGGGTAGCTCGATTGATCAGGCCAGTCGTCTGGCAAACGAAAGGTTCCGGGTTCGAGCGTTCCTCCCCCGGCCGTGGATCACGCTGCGAAGCTTAGCAGAATATACTACTCGGTGAGGGGGCCAGGGAGAAGCGCGATGTAAACGCGAACGCGGTGAATATTCGAGGGCGCGGGGGTGTCAGGGCGAAGGCGGCTGCGTCGGAGATTAAAGGGAACAAGGGGAGCCGTAAAGTAGTACGATCGGGTAGCAGGGCCAGCCCGGCTCGGTAACGCCGTCTCCCGCATGGATGTCCCTCGTCTTTTCGTCACGCGCGGAAAGTAGCGGAGTTACGCCCGGCAACGCAACGACGCTCTTTCCCGTTTTTATTCGCCGGGGGTGGCGCGATGCGCTTGAAGCTCGCTGCAAATTCGCAGCCCCTCATCGCTTCACGCCCTCCTCCGCCGGCCCCTGCTCCTCCATCGCCTGCCGCGCGTTCCCTCGAGGGAGCCGGGGATACGCGGAATATTGCCAGGCTACCAGTGCCGCGCAGAGAGGCCGATGGGAGATCGTAGAAACCGTCGCTCGTATTTGCCCCCGCCTTGGCGGAAGAAAGGACCGAGAGAGGAAAGCGACGCCGGGGCTTTGGTACCCTCCACGGTTCTCTAGCGAAGGGAGGATGGCTAGGCGGAGGGATGAAGTATGGAGGACGGCGGGGCGGTGGCAGAGAGATGGGAAGTTGGTTCGTGCTATAAAGTATTGACTGACTGTTGTACGGGGAACTATATGTACCCCCGGCCCTATAATACCGGGCAGACTCCGCTCGGCCCTCGCCTCCAGCCAGGAGGAATAATGCGACTTCCGGAACCGAGGAAATACCTTTCAGCTTTTTAAGAGCCTCCACGCCGTGCGGGAATCCGGCCCGAGAGGGAAAATAAAGGAGGCGACGAGGCCGCTACGGTGCAGCTCGTTCGTTAATGTACGAAATCTGTCTTTCTTTCTTTCGTTCTTTTTTTTGGATACAAACGCGAGGGGATGGGCGCCGCTGGTGGTTCCAGTGTCGTTTAAGGGAGCGAGATCTCGGCGAATTTGTATACCACGGCTGGCGATAATCGCTCGCTGGGAACGGAGCTCGTGCGGGGTTGTTTTCGAGAGGCTGAAGTAGATTTTCGTGTCACCGGTTGACTGATACTTGAGGACAGGCGACGGCGGTTCACGCGGAAGGAGTTTAATCCGACGTTATTTTGGGCACGGGTTTTTTTAATACGGGGGTGGTTTCGCTTGAGGAAGGATGTGGTTGATGGGTTAATTGGGGGTTCTCTGATTAGGTGGGTTATAGAACCCTTGTACTTTTCTAGCTTCTGTATTCGTGTATTTTAACGTCACTCGCCTCCCTTCCCCCAATTAACCTACCACGACTTTCTCAGAGATTAACTTCCAACAAAACCAAGCGAGAAGCGCGAATCATTTCTCCCCGCGAGAGGCGAAAAATATCGCGGAGGGCTTGGAAAGTAATCGGCGTCGAGATCCCGCCAATTGTTCGGTTCGATATCGCAGGGAATTAAACGGTCGTCGTGACGCGGCCAGGCGGGAGAGTCGAGAGCGTTCGGTGCAGCCCGACCAGCTGGAAATTTAAATCCCGTTGCCGTTAATTGCCGATGTAAATGTTAATTACCGCGGTAAATCGCGTGCGACTGGAAAGAAAAAGGAGGAAAGAAGAGCCTTCAGCCGGTGCAGGTGATCGCGCAGCGCGTCTGTCGATTTAATGGGCCCTCGGTGCACACGCGAGGGAAAGAGATGCCGCGCGCGTATGCGTGCGTGAGCGCGCGGCGAAACGGGATGTTCGGCCTAATTACCGCGTTTTATCAATAGGGATTCTTCCGCGCGGCCGTCTAATGGAGTGTCTAGGCTATAATCTGTAGTGGGAAGCGCGTGACACAATTTCGATGCCGGGTTCGTCGACCCACGTCCACGGTTGCGCCATTGTCGCTGACATTTTACACGGCGGAACGACGTCTCGCTGTCAGTCTTCGGATTTATGACGGTACAATCCGTCTGGCGTTAGGGTTCACACGCCTGCAAATAGGTCTCAAACGCTCACCGTCAATTCCTCGCGGGGCGATAATTTTGAGGGGCATTGAAAAAGTTGGTAAAGAGAGTGCTAGCCCAAGAAGCTGGAAAATTGGTCTTTGAATCATCGTGTTAGTTGACGTGGAAAATCTTCTCTCCTTTCATTTTAAAAAATTATTCCTCGATAAAAAGACCTCTTCTAGCGCACCTGTTTCTCTGCACCCACGCTGTGTCATTGAGGCCTCGCGAGTCCTTCATCAGCCCAGCCTTGGTTAGTTCCTAGAGAAACATTGGAGATACAGTTCGTCAAGTTTCTTCCACAAAGTTCGCGCGAGGGTTTCGAGAGCACCCCGTATACCTTCCCGCTGACACCATCGGACCCTCCTCCCTTTGATTTAATCCGTTCTCCCTCGTCCCTCTGCGTTCCTCTGGGACGAGGAACGTGCGAAGCGAGCGGGGGGAGGGTGCCGATGGGAAGGGTAGGAAAATGGTGCCAAGTGCACAGTACTGGGGCATCGACCAGCCTCGTCGTTCGCGATCTGTCGTTCGTCCAGATACACTCTTGGCCATTTTCCATCGGCGCCGATCGGATCGAACGGCGCAGCCTGCCAGCTGAAAACCGACTCCGCGAATTTCGTGGGTCGGCCAGGCCTGCATCCCGAACATTTAATCGCTCACGGTATTCGATACTCGATACTCTCTGGTCACGCTTTAGCTAACTAGCCAGACGGATTAACGTGGCCCGCGCCATCGAGCTGCAGCGCGCACCGATTATATCCGAACTGGAAACGTCGATGGAGTACGTTTCCACATCCGTTCGGCGGTGCAGAAGTTTTTTGACTGCGAGCGTGCAATTACACGGGTCAGAAAACGTCAAAATCGCGCGACGAGGCCGTGGCCCTGGGCTGAATTAAGTCAATGCTTCCTGATGAGCACTTCTAAATCGCTGGTGGTGCCCCTAGTCTGTCATTCCCTCACCGCGATCACGATCATTGGCCCTGGGCCCTTGTTGCGGCAGCGGTGAAAAGAGCGACGCGGCAATCAAGCTACCTGTCTCCGCTGCTTGGGCGCGTTTATGTCTCCCTGTCACGCCGGTGATTATCGATTCTCTCGCGAGCCTCCTTGGAACCATTTCCAGGTTCCCCGAGTTGATCCGCCGAGCGGAGGATCGTTGGAAATTCTGCGAGAAGAATTCCTCCTCTTCCAGCTCTCCCTTACATCGCTCAGCTGCTTCTGTTATTCCAAATCGAGCGCCGCGATTTCTCCAGAAAGCTAGGAAAATTACGGCGGACGGTAAGAACGCAAACACCCTGTATACCTGCAAGCCGAGCGGAGCAGGCGGTTCAGGGGGGAAGCGGCAGACTAAACAAAAATAACCTCACGCAGCGTGCGCGTTCCCGCGCGGTGGCTGCCACCGCGAAAAGAGAGTGACATAAGTATATTTCTAGCGCGAAGGAGCCCAACATATTGCCCTGCTCCGAACGAGCCACAGCATCCGAGGTCGCTTCCACGTGTTATCGCCGCGTTTCCTCGCCATTCCTCTTCCATATCATCCGCCCAGTCGATTGGGAAGCTGTCCATGACGCTTTCCTCGCCGCGTCGTGCCTTCGCGCCGAGTCGACGCTGTCTCTCGTTTTCTTCCCTTTCGGTGTCTTGTTTACGCTCGGCATGAGCCGCGACGCAGTTTCGCCTGCGTCGCTCACCTGCGAATATACCGCTGATTCAGAAACGTCCCCCGTTGTTATGCCAGGGAAAGCTTTCGGAGCAAAATATTGGCATTTCGCGACACTGTGGACCTGGAGTAAACAATCACGAGGGACACTCATCTCTTCTTCAATGCTACTGACTCAGATTTAACGGGTGAAACTACTCTGTGACTAGGGCCGGTATTCATAGTCGCTACTTATTCTTAAGCAAATGCTTAAGCATGCGGCGTCCTCTACTAACCTAGTAGCTAGTAAAGGATGCCCGAATGCTTAAGCATTTGCTTAAGAATAAGTAGCGGCTATGAGTACCGGCCTAGGTATCTTCCTATTTTGAATCCAAGAAAGTAGGAAGCTGATGTTTACAAGCCACTTGGTTCCTTCTCGAAATTTTCATTCAAAAATCCATCGTACGCTCTGTCGCTCAGCTAATCTAGCCAGAGGATAGTCGGTTCCGCAGTGTATTCGCGACGGTGAGCGATCAGCCGAACCCCGAGGGTCGGCCAAGAACCAAGAATTCGATTGCACCTTAGCGCCGATTGTCCTCAGCGTGGACGAATCCGCGGTCTAAAATCGGCGCTGATTTCTCGAAATTCACCCTCCTGCCCCCTTCTCGCCCAGCGATATCCGCCTGTCCGTCCTCCGCCGACACAAATTCCACGGATGTTTCTCATCGCGTCTGTTTCCTCTCCAAAGGCGTTGTATACACGCTGGCGCGCGTGGCTGGCCTGCACCCGGCAAAATGCCCGTCTGGTACACGCTCTGTCGAATGTCTGGCCAGCGTCTGGCCGGGATCCTTGAATGAACGCCTATTTTTAAAAGGGCGCGCACAACGGATAAACAACCGGGCAACGGCGACTCTCGCCAGGCGTCGCGATCTGTCGATCATGCTTCGCTCGCGAGAATTTGTATTAGCAGCTATAACAATCGTGAGCTTCGATTTGTGTAGATGTGGGCAGTTGGGAAGTTGCCATAATTTCTGGAGGGCTGGCTTCTGGCGGGCTGGCTTCTGGAGGATACTTTGATAGGAATATTCTATTGTAGACATTCGGCGCTTAGGAATGATTGGCACATAGGTGGCGCCCTGTTGTGTTCGGTATTTGTAGAGTTCGGAAGAGAGTCGGTTTCAGGGGAATTGGTGACGCGGCTGACCAGTACGCAGAGGACACGCAGATCTCGGGTCGAGTCCCGGCACTCGAGGTTCACTTTTTCGCCTACACTATGAAATATAAGCGCGAGGTTTAGTACCAGGTCTGCTTCTCCAAGTAACACTGCCTGGTGCAAGGTGTTCGTTGAAAGCGAATTTAAACTTTACACTTTGGATGTGCATCGCGGATGATTCATCCACAGCGAATGCTAATTCGTCAAAAGTAGAGAGACTGGCTCCTCTACTTACTTTGTCCGCTGGTCACTTTGGATGAAATGCAGATGAAAACAATCTTTACACCTTTCACTGTGGATGTAAATCTACAAAGTGTAAAGTTTAAATTCGCCTTAAGGGGACTACGAGGCTGTCGGTTTCCGTGAAAGAAACACTTTCTTTTTAATGTATCTGTAAAGAAATGAAAGCAAATCCAGATTAGAACAGAATAATTAAATTGGTCGCCGAAAATCGGTGATTATTTCAAGAAACAGTCGGTTGTGTTTGTGGGATACTAAAAATCCGCGACTTTCTAATTTTTTTTCATGAAAATCTCGAATTTTCACGGACCATATCATAGGTTGCGCGGGAAATGGCACATGTTTCATACATCCTGTAATTTTTGCAAGTCGAACTAAACCCCCGTTCATTCGCAACTAGGGGAAAACAAAGAGAAAAAAAGATTCGAGAAAACGCGTTTACAATTTCTGCACAAAGGCGGCGCTGTAAGTTGCCGCTTGACCTTTTTAATTGCCACATCCACAATTTTGCGAAGTTTAATATAAACCAAGCGGCATTTTATTTAAAAAGGATAGTACTTTCGGAAAATGGAATAAAAATCGTTTTTTCGACTGCCTAGTTCCCTTAAGTTTTAAGCGACATGGGGCTTGACAAAATGCTGCAACGATTTCACAGCTTTCTCCTCGCTTATCCATCCACCAAATCAGTGTAAACTACTTAGATCTCCCCCAAACGAGAACTATCCATCGACTTTCGCTCGTCCCCACCGCTGCAGCTGATTAAAGATGCGCTCTACCTTCCGCTGCAAACCGGCGGTCAATTTCCCTGCCATTGAAAGGGAATATTTTAAGACCCGAGTGAAACAAGAAGAAGGAAAGTCGGCGGGAGCGTAGCGAATGCGTTGTCGAGCACCGGACGAATGCGGCGCGATTATGCAGGAATGAAGCGACGAGGAGGTAGAGCGGGAGGGAAGGAGAGGGCCTGAGCCGTCTACGACGGTAGACAGGAGGCTAGTCGAGCCCGAGAAAACTCGTTCCGCGGATTTTTCTCGGATTCTAGGCGAGGCCGGTTGAATATCCAGCTTCGGCCATTAGTTGTAATCTTCGTAGTCGCGTGTAGCTATTAATAATGCGCGTTCGCCACAAAGAGGACGTCGCACTCGGCTGCGTTCAGCTCGATTACGTTTCTTACCGCATACATTCCCGAACGGTATAAATAAAGGCGTTTTACGAGGGTGCACGCGTTCACGGGGATTAAGCGAAGCCGCGCGCACCGACGGCGACGATCCGGCCGTGTCCCGGCTACTCCTTTATTTCTGCATTTTCTCCAACGGATCGGCTCGTCGCGCCGAGGAAGAGACCCGTACCATCCTATTTGGAGCGAATCACGCGGCCTCGTTAACCGACGACGAAGGTAGCGAGCGTCAATGACGTATTAATCAGCGCCGGGCGACGCTATCGCTATTCCGCGGACGCGAAATGACGGCGGGCCGCGCAATGTGCATGCGAATGAGCGACGCGACGAGGCGCTGCGAATATAAGGATTACCGTGCCTGTGGCTTGGCGCGCGAAAGGTGTCGCGGTGCTTTCTGAAAGCGACGTGGAATTGTTTAGTTGTGCTCTCTTGATTCGAGATAAAAGATTCGGGTACATAGATCCGGCTGCTTCATAAGTCAAAGGATCGCATATCAACTGCCTCCGAGCCGCGCAGGAGAATAATGGAGCTATCAACGCGATAGTGGCCTAACCCCACAATTTTGGGTGGATTGACATTTCAGCCTAAACCACCTTTTATACGGCAAATTTTATTTTTACAGTGGCCTGAGCAATCTTCCATAAACAAGTTTACAAACTTTAAAATCGCATAACTTTTTTAGAATTGGACCAAACGATTTGAGTCATTTTGAGAAGCTAGAAGGATTAGTTTGCTAAGTGACGTGTTTCGTCGTTTTGAAAAAAATTGCAATTAGTTGGAACAGCAAAAAAATAACAAAAGTCGTTTTTGCAACTTTTTTCTGGGCCTGTAATGAAAATCGTGAAATTCACGAAATCAGCGATTTTCGACCTTATTCTGCCATGTTTAAGCATTTATAGCTCAGAGCAACGTTAACCAATTTTGATGAAATTTTGAACATGTATAGAACGTACTTCAATCTACAAACGGGATTTTTGAATTTTCATTACAGGCTCAGAGAAAAGTTGGAGAAACGACCTTTACTAATTTTTTCTTATTCCGACCAATTGCGATTTTTTTCAAAGCGGCAGAACACAGCACTTAGCAAACTAATCCTTCTAGCTTCTCAAAAAAAAACTCAAGTCGTTTGGACCAATTCTAAAAAAGTTATACGATTTTAAAGAGTGTAAGCTTTCTTTCGTCCGCCACTGAATATTTTTAAAAAATCATACCAATGTATCTGAAAATAGAGATTAAAGCAACGACTTTAGAACGTCACTAATTTCATTAGCCAGAATGTCAAAGCAAAAGTATTGGGTTTACGCGACTATTGCGCTGCTAGCCTCAATTATCCCTCCATCGAATCACAGAATACAATAGTAGTTGAAAGTTACCCCCAAACTTCTTACCACCCTCAAATATTCTTCCCTCCAACGCGGACCAAACTACCAAACTCGTGCTTCTCACCCTAAATATGACCATTACTGCGCTAGTCTCTTAACATCAACGATCGGTCGAATCCTCCAAGGAGGAACCTTCTCCGTGACGAAACGTCGCTACCCAGCTGTTTTGCAAACCGAGACCAAGTAGGTACAGTCGCGGTGAGACTTCTGCGCGCAACGTTCGTTGGAGCCCGAGAAGGAGGCAGGGAAAGAGAGGAAACGACGTTGGGCGGGTTGGAATGGCGACGTCGTCGTCGGCGTCGACGCGTACGCGCATAGTAGACCTTGAGCCACTATTACAGACTGTTTATGCCATGATGTAATCGTATCCTGGCCTATCCGAGCCGGCCTAGGCTGCGCCTAGAGAGCCCAGCGTCGTAAATAATACTCTTGGTGCATTCGACGCTCTAGGTGCACTGAAGTAATTTACGGCTGACCACGTTCCGCCGCGCGGACGCCTCGCGTCCCGTGGCTTTCTGCATACCCACCTTCGTCAAACGTATTCACAAGCGCGGGACTTGAACCGAAGCCGCGGGTACCAGGAACGTCGCGCTCCAGGATGCTCGGGACTTCCGGGTGCGAGGATCGTCCTTCACTGCGAGATACTTATGGAGAGTGGCGAAGCTGCGTCGAGGGCTTGCAATAAGGGGACGTTGATTGGTCGACTTTTTAAGGCGGTTGTGCTAGGATCTACCGATCTACCGATTGGATGTAGTTGGCAGTAAGCAGATGATGCGGTGATATATACTCCTTTCCTCGAGAATTCGCGCTCTGTCTGCGCTCATGTGGGGATAATGAAGTACTGAAGACGAGTAGCCGAAATTGGTAATAAAGAAATGTGAATTCCAAGAGGGAGGATAGCGTGTAAAGGTAGGGATTGTGTCCCAAAAAGTCAGAAGAAAGATTTCATAGTATCCAAGAAATGCGTCGCCATAGTTGGCAGAAGCGCACTCAGAATTTCCCTCACAATCCCCACGTCGTTTCCAATTTCAATACACGTTCTTGGTAGCCGGGAAAAATTCCTGCAAGCACGGGGTTAACTGGAAGGAATCTGGGCTGTGAAAGCCTCAAGGATCTCACTGGCGAGGAACGCTGTTCCTTCTCCTTTCTCACACCGGATCGCTCGGCTAGGCTCGGCTTTGCCTCGAGTTCCATGCTCGCGCTTGCTCGTGGGATAATTAGGTATCCGCGAGGCCGTGTCGAGCGACGGGTCCACGAGGGAGGAATAACGATCCATTCTGTGGAACGCCATAGAAATTTCCACCGGGCTTGTGTCTCGAGGCCCCTGGATGCCCCTTTTCCTTCAATTAGAGCGTTTCCTCCGCAGCTCTCAACTTCCAGCCACTCTGCCGCCGAGGGACGCGACGATCCCGCCAAGAATTTCAAAAAGGATCATCGATTTTCAATGGTCCTCCGCCGGCCGAGCCTCGCGGACATTTTATTCTACCGGATTATCGCTTTGCGTTTCAGCGGCACCGCGAGGAATGCGAGGCTGAAATTTTATCCCGGGGAAGACGCGATTGCATTCGATGACATGGGAGGTCCAATGGCAATTAAATCGCGTTATACTTATATTTTAATGTCGCCGGTTCTCGTAACGCAATGTAAAAACCCGCGCGGTATTTGCGTGTATAATTGTCGCATGCGGACTGAATGCGTGTAATTATTTCAATGTACGTTTCTTTTTTAAATTAATGCATGACGATTTCAGAATGTTTTCTGGCGTGCTAATTAGTCGCGTTCGATCTCTTCCAGGCTGTTACGCATATGCACAGTGAAATAATGTTTATTCGACACTCGCAGAAGTTGCAAAAATTTATTCGAACCGCCTCTGTAGATTTTTACATATCTTCTCGCGTAATTACGCAACAATTATCTTCCTTGCTTCAAGAGGTTTCTCATTTAATACACCTGCTTTCTCTTAACACTCGCCGCAAATCGATACCGTGTCTCCACGAATGCAACAGCGATTGCCAAATTGGTCAGCTGGCCTTCAAAGAATCACGGTGTAATAAATAATGGGCCGAATGTGTCGCCGCGTTTCCACATTGTTTGGTCCACCACGTGTTCGTTTCGTGACGACCATTCACGAGTACACGATATTATTCACGAGGCGTTTAGAATTGAATGCCTGCGAAGAAGTTAAAAGGGGGCCGAGAGGGGCAGCGCCGATGTAATGCAATGCAATTGGCCTTGCGAGGTGAACGTACTCGCGGATGATTCGATGCATATTGCACAGGCACCGTACCGGTACAGGACGAAATCGTATTCGACGAGGTCTTCGATCCCGTGTCCCTCCCGAATCGTCGCTGAATGACCGTTGCCCCTGACGCACGAAATATTTTCCACGCACTGCACCCGTCATTGGGCGCGTTGCACACGGTCGATAACATTTCAGCGAACTCACCTTTCACCGAGTTCAACAAGCAATAAGGGTATCGTTATGGAATTCTTTTTTCTTATATCGAATATTTGTGGAATAAAATAGGTATAACTATGAATATTGAGAAGTTGACGTTTGTGTGGTAAATAAATAGGCTCGACAAAATTGTGAAATGAAAGATTTATTGATAGTTGTATAGAGTTTTTAGCAATCGTTAATAAAAAATAATGAAATTTGTAGAATTTAGTCCACAAAACCCTCGTTCAAAGAAATTGACTAAGGCAGCTGGAATAAAATATTTCAGCAACTCCAGTTCACCAGCACTGCAAGCCCATTTACTTAAAGTGGAACATTTTAAAATCACACATTCCGTGCCAGTCGATTTTCCTTTCTCGAACGAAGCCCATGAATCATTCGATATCGTTCCTAATCGAGGTGGACTGGACTGGGTACGTTCACATGTGGTCAAACAACATCAGCTTACGCAGGAGTACATTCCAAATCCTTGTCATTTCTAGTTCGATTCCGTTCGAACGAATGTACAATTAACTTTACACGTGCTGCAGAGCGGCGGGAAACATTGCGTGAAAAACGGACGCACGGTTTGACGAACGTAATCCCGCGTAAACCCTGGGTAATCCTAATGCACACACAGACTGCGTAATCCTTGTACTTCCCGTATCGAAATGCGCAGGGTGCGGTGTAATTCGTGGTGCAAACCTGTGGGAGGGGACCGTTCGGTGAAGAATAAATCGAAATTGCAAAATACGCTTTCATCTCACTCGTACAATTTTATCCGCTAAGGTGCCCTGCTGCTCCTTTCTGTGATCCGCCGTGATCCATTACGGGGTATGACTAGAACGCACGTTACATCATGTTTATCATACCAATTTGCCAAACTTTCACGCGCTAATGTGTTTTCCTTGTTCGCGCATACAAATTTCCAACAATTTATTGCCCAAGAAATCAAGTGTATTCTCAGCTTACGAAAACGTGTTAAATCACTTGCATAAACAGCGTGGGACAGTGATTGCGTCGAAATGTAGACCAGTAGACGTACGCAAAACCACAGTAGACACACTCGATCAACTTCAACTCTATTTTTCTCAGTAACGATACTTCCTATAAAGAAACAATATTCCACGTCTTTGACTCACTCGTGAGTACCAAATCATGTAGACTGAATTGCAAAGTACATCTTCAACCAGTGCGCTGATAATGTTAATTTCATTATTGTAAGTCCGGGAGAGTTCGACCACTTTTTGGAAAAGAAATCGTAGCATCGTTGTTTTCAGGATGGATTTGTGATAATGGTCAATGTGAGATAAAAAACAAGCGGCTTCATTTCTTTTATGTGAATGACACACAGTGCCCTATCTTGCGTCAGTCTTAAAATATCAACACTGGCCGGACTCTCCCGGTGGTCGAACTCTCCCGGACTTACCCTAATTTAGCTTTATCAGCAGAAACTTTTCCTCTAATTTGTCCATCTTTTCTGAAGTTTATTATTTTACCACCATCATAATTTACATTCCTTGCGAGAGATTTATATTAGTTTTACGGACTTGTATATACATATCTCCATGGTATAATCCGAGGCTGGTTCATGATTATCAGAGGTTCTCGATGTCACGATTCCCGCGGTCGGCGATGATTCAGCCCGTTGCACTTCTGTCTCCGTCGACACGGAGGAACGGTAGCTGCTCCGTAATTGCCTTATGTAAAACCGCTCTATATAACAGTATATCCAGCGCTGCTCCGCCGTCCGACCAAGGACGCGCTCCTTAACAGCGGGTTAACACGTAACACTTAGCACGATAACGTTACACGCGGCACGCGTGGGTTACCGTCGCGCCGCTCTCGAGCTCGTTTCCTCGTTGCTTTGGCCGAGGAACCGAGGCAACCAGCGAGACCTTCCCGGAAATTGCGATCAATTTCGCGGTACCAACGTCACCGCGGCCACCCGCGACTTTACGTAACGACGGAAAAGCTTCTGCCGACGGTTCCCATCGTCCAAATCGCGTTTCGCCCGCCGGGGGTCGTGACTGATGCTCATTTCTGTATTGGTGGCGTAGAGGAAAGGTGTCCGGAGAAAGGAAGCAGAGATTCGAGTGGTTGCTTACTAGAAACGAGAAGATATGAGCCCTGTGCATCTGAATGCATCGGTTTTTTTACCAGATATTTTTAATTCGTAGGGTAATTATGGGAGATAATTGGATAATTATGGGAGATAACCTTGTGGAAAATTATCACCATATCTAAATTTTGTAATGGAAATATTTTCCAAGGATACATATTATTGGTTGAACAATTTTTGTTACTACTTGCATTGTAGAAAATTAACATTTTAGTATTTATCATCCTTAAAAAATGAAAATCAAAAATATCACTTTGCTGGGAGAGACGCCAAATTTCCGGGCGTGATGCGGCATATTGATACAATCTTAATTTTTCATTTAAACTTGATAATTTTAGCTTTTTATTTAAGGGAATAGTAAAAGCAAAGTAAAATGAAACATATTTGTATTTTATACAATTGTAAAATACGATGAAATTGATATTATTTCTATTTTTCTAAATATAATTGTCTTTTCTTCTTCCTCCACATTCATTACACAGAAAATAAAAATGAAACGCGAGAAAAGTGATGAAAAGTTCACAAGTATGCTTAAATATCAGATTTATCATTGAAATATAAATAATTTGCTGGAGATATCGCGGTATCTATTTTAAAACACTTTTTAAACATAAGAAACATCAGTTAGTGACTTCGTTTCCGATGCAGCAGAGTATCAATTCCGTATAAAAGTGCGGTATCTATCCCAAAAGCCCTTGAGAAACGCCGCGCTTTCATAGTTCCACATGCTATGTCGAATGTAACCTATTCTGGCAGAGAAATATTCCACAGAGTCCCTTTAACGTACTAAAAAAGTTATATCATGAAAAACTATGAATTTTTAACACATCCTACTTCCGCATGTGTTAGCAAACACATGGATGGCAAATTCTGTGCTGTAAGGAAAAGATTATATTACGTGTTGCCAATGAAAAGCGTTCCTCTGTCACTTTGGAAGTGTACGTATATCATGGAATGGATGGAGCACAGTTTTATCAAGTCTTGCACGATCATAGTTAGTCTCTGTGCCCCGCGACAGTTTCGGGAAACCGACTTCTCGAGGATCCGGTGTCTTCGTTGGGCGTTCGGCGAAACGGGTCATCGGGCCTGATGCGTCGTTACGTTTTGTCACGGTGAAGCCGCGGTTACGTAAAGCTCGACTGCATTTGCATTTTCAAGCAAACGCCAGCACTCTCTCTCTCTCTCTCTCTCACGCCACGGGCGACGTGCTCGTTCCTCTTGGCACGAATGCGCGTACAATGTGCGACGAAGCAGCGTCTCTCTGTCTGCTCGTGCTTTTTTCTCTCGCCCGCGGTTGTAACAACGTTGCTTGCAATTGCACGCGTCGGTGCCGCTGCACCAAAAACTCGGTGCCGCTGCACCGGCCCGAACTCCGCGATGCACCTTGTGAATCCAGCTCCCATTAGAGGAAGTACTTGCAATTACCCACCATTGTCCGTCAAACGGCCGCGCAGTGCGTCTTCCGCGTGCACCGAGAGGATGAACGATGCACGGCGTCATTGGGTCTGATATCGCGCGTGGAGGGCTCTTCTTTTGAACGATAAGAGGCTACACCTGCTATCGCTGAAGAATTTGTGATGAGAAGGCTAGTGTAATCAGGAGAAATTGAAGATCAGTTTAGCAGTAGACCCTTCTGCAGCTTTCAAATTTCACGTGGCGGATGATTAAGAGATTCCCCGTTCCAGGGAAGAAACTCAACGACGGATCTTCCCAGGTTTTTCTTCGCCAGCGACGCTGCAATCTCGAAAGCTGGACTCGTGGAGAGTTCACGTCCCGCCGGGTATGAGTTTCTAGCACGTTCCTAGCTGATAGTGCATCATCGTCTCTCCGAGCGTTCGTAAGAAACAGCTTTAATCCGGTAAACAAGCCGGGATCACGAACTTCCCCGTACATGGCGCCGCAATCGCGATTAGTTGATTTACTTAAACCTCTCTCTCCGTGACGCACGGCCTTTTCCGCAACTAGGCTAAGGCCGTGCAACGTCGATGCGTCCTGGAATGCGGCGTATCTGTAGGAAAGACGTTCTTCTTCCACTCACGTACAGCGATTGTTCCCATTTAACGAGCTCCCATCGCTCGTGCCTCGGTCCCCCCCGGTGTCTCGGCCTTTTTCATTCCGACCGCGGGATTAACTTCACGCGCCTCCGATGAGTCTCTTTGACAGGAGCAAACGAGCTTGACAGCGGACACCGCGATCGTCGCGAGATAAAGACAGACACCTTTTGCATATTTATGAGCGTGCCGGCTCGATTGGATCTATATAATTGGGATACGCTTCGCGACGTAACAATGGGGGAGTAAAAAAGAATCGTGGGTCGTGCGCTTGCATCGGGGCCTCTGGGTGTCCTCGTTCCAGAATAGATCGAGTAGCTTTTGGTGGACGAGGCAGATGCGTTTCCCTTTCTGTAAGGGGAAAAATCAATTTTTCGAGATTTTGCGATTTATAGCATATTTTGTTGCATGGTGGCAACTGGAGCTACAGAACTGTCAAATCATAATAAAGGGGTATAAAGTTCAAATATCCCCGTAAGATAGCGTTAATGATTTGGTATATGGTAAATCCGGGAGACGCAGTCGGGGCGGAGAGTTGGTCGAGTCTCTATATTTCAGGCTCTGTACGTAAAAATGCGTTAAAGTGCAGACTAATTTCTTCCGTAGAAGCCAAACAGTTGAACGAATAGCGTCATTTCGCTTCCTTCTGTGTTTTTCTGGATTTATAGGCTTTAAAGGGTAAATTGAGGTTACATTTAATCTTTTATCAAACAGCGGTTGTACAGAATCGTACTTAAAATATACTTCTAAGTTTATTTTCGTTTAATGTTTGGGATAATAAGATAGTAGAGATATTGAGGGACAATGCAGTCAAAGTATTTGGCCATATTAAATCTTTGTATCAAAGCTAACGAGAAGACTATCTCTCGCTGCAGAAAGGAGAGATGGTCGAGTTATGATTTTTTTATTATTTTCGTTTATTTTTTTATTTTTTATTATTATTTTATTATTATTTTTGTATTTAGTTTATTTATTCACTTTTGTATGTATTTGCCTTGCTAATCGCTAGTAGGTATTTCACATTTCCTCTTATGTGTTCTTTACTTGTTTAGCGTAAAGAAATTAATTTCTTTGTTAATTTTACATGAATAATTATGTGAGTCGTCTCTGCCAACGACGAAAACCATTTCTCCCGGCTCCTCGGGAGAGGTGATCAGATCTCATGACTTAAATTTTCAACCCGATTTACACTAAATATTGTCTTAAAGCAAATATCGACCAGTTTTTTTCTGAATCAGTATAAAATTCTGAACATATAGGTTTGTTCTGATAAAAAAGTAATTTCTCTATTAGTTTTAATAGCCATTTTATATTAGGTCGACCGCGTCTCACGGATTTACCCTACTGGTTAAAAGCAGGAAATGGCCACTCTGCACTGGAACAAAATACGGGAATTATTTAAGAAGAAACTTATATAAGAAAATTAAATTCATTCAGCCTTGTTTCTTTACTGATTGACTAAAGTATGAAAACTTAATATTCTCGATAACGCTGTTTTCACCGTTACCCTGCATTTATGCACGTTAAGGATTGTCATTTTGGAGTCGATTAGGTACTAGCAACTCATGATTCTGCTTTTCCACTGTGAAACAGTCGTAATTATCCAGCGGTGTTTTGGAAAATTGGTCACGTTTAGAGATTATCGAGAACTGAACAGAATACACTCGAATACCAATAGAAACACAGTCACCAAGCTGTCTGACATCTACTATTCTATTAGATCAGTGCAAAAGAACGTTCGTCTCTTTTTAGTTGACGTATTCGTACTTTTAACAGAAAAATAGCAAAAGCTCATAGCTAGCCAAGGAAAATACTTTGATTGAAAAAGGTCGCAACATATTTTTTTACTTTGGTTCAATCAAGCGAACGAATTTTACACTGACCTAATATTTCACACTCAAAGGATAAATGATCGCCCACAACCCCAAGTTCGAAATTCCCTCTGTTCGATCAATCTCGAAGGAAAAATCTGAGAGAGATGTGAACAAAGGCACGCGGGGGACTCGATGTCCAAGTCGTGATCGCAGTCGTCAGGGTGGATTGCTAGGATGAGGACCAACACGAGGCACCATCAGGAGAAAAGGAGCCGCGAGAGATATTCTACGCCTGCGCTAACCGCTGCGGCCGCGTGTGGGTGGAAGTTCTGTACGTGCACGGAACGCCAGGAGGCAAAAGGTCGGTCGTCTGTGAGAGCGGAACAACGGGGGAGACGGTTGTGGAGCCGAGAGAAGAAGAAGAAGAAGAAGCAGAAGAAGAAGAACGGGGTAGTGGATGAAGAACAGAAGAAGAGTGGCGGAGGGGAAGGTGGTACCACCAGGTTGCGAGGACCGAGGCTGGCCAAGGCCAGAACGTCGTGGAACCGAGCCGGATTATTTTTAGCGCTTCCTACTATTGTGCAAAGCACAAGTCTGTCAAGTGTCTAGGCGGCCGTCTTCAACGAGGGAGTCCACCGTTACACACGCCCGCTCCGTGGCCTGTCTGCTGCGAACGATTTTGGAGTTGCTCCTGTTTCCCCCGCTACTCTGCCGCGTGCACCAGTTCTCTGCATCCTCCAGCTTTGACGATAACAGACGTTTCTTTTACTCTCGAAAGTGTTTGGACGCTTTGTGTGTCGATTGACTGGTTGATTGGCGATGAGTAACGCGACTATCAATAAGGAGGCTGTGGCTAATAGGGCAGCCTGTGTTTCGTAAGAGTACTTTTCCAATTGCTGCGCTGGCCTGTTAGGAGCAAATAAGAAGCACGCGAGTGTTTTCTCGAAGGTCTACGATGCTTGGTGTCGATCGCGGCGACGTTGAGGATCGTGACTCAGACGCCACCGTTGCGACATGCGTCGTTAAATGTCCTCGGCGGAGACCGAGTTTGCGACACGGGAGACAGTTTTTTGGACGTGTTTTGTCAAGTTTTGTCATGTTGATGAACTTGTTAATGATGTCTGGGGAGATCAATTACGACAACCCATCCGTCTCCATCAAATGTAACAGTTTTTTCATTCTTGGACTTTGTTAGCTTGCATCACCGGTGATAGTTTCTAAACGGATAGCTCTGTCGACGATATATAGAAAGGCGTGATTTGTAGGGAATATATATAGGTTTTGTATATTAATTAAAGAGAAACTTTCGTTCACTTCAGCTTTAAGGGGACTAGGGAATTAGGATGTTTTTACAATTAGTCAGACACAGATGAACGCGGTGCAGAAGTATTATTTACAAAGATATTTATACTCTAAACTCCTTACACAATTTTATTCTAATTTTCATTCAGTACACATTCATAACCTTCCACTGATACACTCCAACTTAGCAGCACCAAAATTCTCAGTTAAAACTCACAAAGGAAACCTCAAAATTCTTATTTTAATGAAACTCCGTGTGAATCTAGAAATATGCAAGCTGCATTTTTTCCCGGAAATTCACTCTGGATGGGTGCAATCAACCCTTAAAGTTACAGCGTTTTTCATTTTCTCAATAAAACTTTGAAACGGTGCGAAATAGAAGAAAACTTTAAATACAAGAATTGTTCACCTTCTTCTGCTCTATTATAGTGCCAAAAGGCAAATATATTAAATATTTAAAGAAAACACTTCTCAGAGTAAATTTCTACAGAAAAAATTCTCCTAACGCAGAAATAAAATTAAAATAAGAATTTTTGAGTTGCGAACGTCAGTGATGCCCATTAGCTATCAGAATATACGTGGACAATTTTTCCAAGCTTCCTTTTCTATCGTTAACTCGTCGTTTCCTTGACGATCAGCGTTCGCTTGGCAAGACAGGCATGCTACGGCCTCGACTGTCTCGGGATTCTCGAGTCGGTCTCTTGGTTTTGCATCGATCGCGGTTACAGCAGCGTCGGGACGTCTGACGTTCCCTCGGCAGCCGCGGGGAACGCGGCTGACGTGCGTCGACGAAATGACAGCAACCACCGGCGATGACGGCGGGTCACGCAGTCATCCTCGGCGCATTCTGCACGCTCGGTTGCACCGTGATCCCTATCGGCCCATTGTTACTTTTCCTCCGTCTCGTTTCCTTCCCTTTGTTCTCCGCGCCTCGTCGAACACCGGCGACGCACTTAATAAATAGATAATTACGTTGCAGAATGCGCTCTCGCATTGTCCGCGGTCTATTTTTAAACAGCGACTCCAAGGCTCCTCTATTTTCCAAAGGCGAGTACGGAGCCGAGGCGTTCGTTCTCTCTATCCAGAGTCTCTTTTGTTGCGCCGCGTTCTCCCTGGTCTTCTTAATTATCTCCAGCGATCGGGGCTCGCCGGGGAGGGTTCCTCGCTTGCAGGAGGTCGCGTTTGGATCGCCGTAGACGTTGCGTTGGCTTCGCTGCTCACTTTTGTACAGATCAATTCGATGAAATCGTCTGGCGAGACTTCGGCGGGCTTGTACCAGGGAGCACGAGATCGTAATCACGGTAGTTCGTTGTACATTGCGAAGTTTACTTACGACGGAAAGGAATTCACGTAGGTAGGGTGACTGTACCTAATATCACCAGGCAAAAGTTAAATCGCTGTCAATTGAATAATAATTGATATTTTTGCATGCAGTTTGTTTCAAAGTAAAGAGAAATTATTCATCTTTCGTGTAGTATAAGTTAGAATCGTTGAAACCTAGAAATTTTTAATTAGGACTCAAAAAAACGTGAGACCTGCAAAAATCGGGTCCTGAAAAAAGTGTACCTAATATCGCCACCTCAAGATATATTGATTAATTCATGTATATATGAGTTTTTTAAGTCATTTTCACACGTGCTTTTATTATTTCTTGCACTACAAATGTATTTTTATCCATCTTTGATTTTATTTTTATAAGAAAAATATAGAATTTAAAAATATAGATGTTTAAAGTATTTTATTTTTTACGTTCCGATGTACACATTCGACAAATAAAGTCATTTTCACATGGGCTTTTATTATTTTTGCTGTATAAATGTTTCTAACGGTAGGCGGTATTGGGAACACACATACTGCTACAAGAAAAACGTTATTTTCATTATAAAAACTATTTGAATCGATTACAGTCCTTAACTACATCATTAATTAGATTTTTCTAGTAGATATTCTTGCATTTACGGAATTATTAGACTTACCTTCTCCGAATGGGATGTAAAATTGTGACAGTCCAATAAATTTTTATACTATTAAGATTCAGTAAAATACTTCTCTTTCTGTAATTGTTGATCACATGACGCTGCAATTACAGTATGTCTTCCTGCATATGGTTAGGTTCTAATTGAGTGCATAACCGATAAATTTTAGTGCTTACTTTGCGAGATATAGGGGGTGGCGATATTAGGAACACTGGCGATATTAGGTACAGTCACCCTATTGCAGCTTTTCATCCTCCATTTCTTATTGAATCCAAGAAGGTGCGCATAGCTCCGTAGAGACTACTAACTCGAAAGCTCGATTCTTCCCCGTGCTCTAAAAAGCCCACCCGAAAAGTAAGCAACACCTCCGACAGTACGCACCGTCTACTATCCGGCGCATCTGTGAGCTCACAAACCGATCCCTTACAGGCATCTGCAATTGCCCTGGAACGTATTCCCCCGGACTGTGCATATCTATCTACTCAACAGCTCGCGCGGCTCGCAAACGAGTGTACCGTTCCCGTGGCAGCCTAAATCACCGTCTGAGATCGGCTGCCGCTTGAAGCCCGTTAGGAAATTGCCCGGTTCGTTGAGCGCGAGCGGGGGGTATCAATCGTACGTAGAAGCTCGTCGTATTTATCATCGCCCGGTTGAAATCCGCGTCACGCCGGGGCCCGGTGGACGGAAGTCGCACTGCCACGGCTTCCATCGTGGCGATAAAACGAGGCGCTGCTAAGCTCGCCCCTCCTCCCCCCCTGTCGCGAGACTGACCAGGGTGGGAGATAAACTAGGAGTCTCGTTAAGATCGACGATACGACGATTTCGACGACAACCACGAGCCCCGTCGGTGAAGAGCGATCGTTAAGGATCCCCTAACGAGGAGCTGTGCACCACGGGACAATAGAGGAGAGAGCCACGACGCTCTCGGTCGTCCAGCCTCTATACGACGCGTGCTCCCTCCTCCTCTGCCACCCCCTTCTGTCTCCCCCACGAGGATCGTGCAAACGACAGAGCTGTTCCACGGTTTTCATCTTACCCACCTTTGGCCGCGATTCCTCCTCCTCTTCAACCCCCCGACGACCTCCCCCGTTGGGAGCGTATTAACGAGGAAACGATGCAACGCCACCATACGGACACGATTCCTTGGGCGAACAGGAACTCGGCGTCACGACTCGTCCATCTGACCGAAGACGGATCTATTCTTCTCGACTTCTTTCCCCCGCCTTTCTGCTTCTCTGTCTCAACTTCGGGCGTTGGGTGGGAGAGGTGGTCCGGTTGGGGATACGTTTGGAGAGGTTGCTGGGAATTTAGGTCGCTGCGCAGGCAGTTTGAAGATTGAGAAATGGGGTACAGTTGATTCTCGTTATAAGCTCATTTCGACAAAACGTTGTATGCTCGGTCACTATCCCCACCATTTCTTGGCATCCTTCGTTTAAAAATCATCAGGTTCTCTCACTCGTGCAACATTCTCGTTGGCTGCTCGGAATAATCGACGCCTATGCGTTGTGAGCTCGCCGCTAGCACCGAGCATGGAGCCTATAACGAGAATTCAATGTAGTCCAGTATCGAGATTTTAAAAAGAGAAAGCACAGCTCTCATCCAGTAATTCTTTCGGAAGTATTCGGGTGTTCGCCATTGCTTTCAGACGCGACGAAAGAATGCCACTTCCTTAAGCATCGTCGCAACCCGCGCGTCTCGTGCGTCAATATCTTTTCCTCCTCGGCCACCGAAAAGAAGCGCGTTCTAGCCGAGCAGAGTGCGACGCAGATGGTCGCGGAGGGCCCTTTTTTCGTCGCATTTCTTCGGGAACGGGCAGTTCCGTGTGGATACAGAGCCGCGAGCCCACGCGCCGCTGAAATCCACGAATTCCATCGGTACAAGGCGAGACGGACGGTCGTCCTTGGTCCGTTAGGTCTTGTGCGCTGGCGGTCAGCGGCGCGTACGCCAACGGTTCCGTGGGCCGAAAGGTTAACCTCGAAATCAGCGACGCGTGCATCGGGGACCCCGCCGTTCCCCGTCGCTTGTTTTCCTCCATTTTTCGAACCGGGCCCCCCGCCGCGGCGCTCCGTCGCGAGTGACCGTTTAACGGGACCGGGGCATCAATTAGACGCGCAACAAGATCGGCTCTACTCTTGGGCCTTGGACACATTCGCTTGGGAAATGGCAGTGGAAATGGCAGTGGCGTATTTAACGGTCAGCCGATGAGTGGGTCCTAGGGTCCCCTCGTAAAAAAAAATTACGACTGTATCCAAACATTGTATTTTCTTTTCTGTACTACTTAGCTCCTTTTTAGTAAACTACCTCTTCATTTTCCGCGAGCAAATGGGCCCCTCAGAACATTTGCCACCTGGGCCTTTTTCGTAAAATTCACCACTGAACAGGGAGATCGTTAATCGGTTCGGGACGCAAATTCCAGGAGCTTCCAGTGTCCAAAAACTCCTGAAAGTGTTTCAGAAACACTGACAGTCTTCTTCGATACCTAAGGCCCATCGAATAGCATTCGAAAGCGTAGTAAGACGAAGATTATGCACGGTAGCTTCTGGAGAAAACTGGTGTCGAAGGAATTCGATGTTTACAAAGTTTCCAGTCTTCCCCGCGACTAGCCCGACACTTAACAACGCCTGCAGGCTAAGAATGCTAAAAAGCAAGTCTCCGAAATTCTCTGATCCGAATAAGCGTCACGCCTCAAGTATGCTACTTTATTAAGAAAAAGAAGCAATTCACGAGTGCTAATTTATACGGTGGACGGGTCAGAGAGAGAGAGGAGAGAAAAACATTGGGACGAAACGACTCTCGAGGGCACAGGCTCCTTTCCGATCTTGTCTTCAATCCTCCCACTTAAATATTCAACGCCCTCCCCTCCCCCGTTATCTCGCCTCTCGGATCGAACCGCCGCAGACGCGTCGAGCGAAATTTGCAATTTCGACCCGTTAACGGGCATTCTTAGTTTCAATTTCGTGCACACGATCGCGGCCGAACCCGGATTGCCTGCAACCGTACGAAAGCGTTATATTCCCGATCCACTCGGCGATAAGGGGACTAGAGGGGGCGGCAGATTAATTGGCACGATGTCTTCGCGATACCCGCGCTGAAATAGCTCTTCATTCAGATCATAAAGCGTTGCGCCGCGGAATTGTGCGTAATGCAGAAACCGCGGATGAATTATGCCCGTGCGATGATTACCGTGAGCCTTGGATTTCGCAGTGGCGTACTAAGTATCCTTCTTTGGTAATGGGCCCGAAATACGGTTAACCACTGCGAACGTATTACGTCAGATCTATCATCTGATGCTTTGCAATGCTAAAAATCTTAACGAAGCCTGAAAGTTTATGCGGGTCTTGAGAATCTTACCGGTCTCGAAAACCTTGATGAGATTTCATGCAAGTTAGTAGCGGGAGGTACACTTAGAATCTTTCAAGATCAGTCAAGATCGTAGGAATTTTTTAGATTGATTGATGTAGAAGAACGACAGAGTCGATTGAATTCCCAGAACCCCCACGACCTTCAAGAGGAGGAAGCCTTTCGCGAGAGAAATCCTTCGGGACGATACCAACAGGAAACTTAACGTTGCACCGTGTTTTCGTCTCTGGCGCCCGTTATCTCGATCGCGGGATCTTTACTGCGCCCGCCTCATCCGCGTTTTACCGTCGATCGTAATTTTGTCCCGCCTTTGTCAGTGCTGTCGCAAGAACCCGGGGAAACAAGTAGCGATACCGCGTTAAGTGCGCGCACATTGTTAGCGGTTGTCCGCGCTCGCGTGTTTATGGGCCGCGATACCGCGGTATTTCGGTCGAAACGCTTGATCCCGCGCCCCCCTCGCGAGATTTCACCGGCGGACTCGTCTTTCTGGCCGCGTGTGTTCCTGTGGAAATTCTTTTCTCTGCCGCGGGCACTCGCGGCCCTCATTGTCCGTGGAAGGATCGCGTTCGAACGCAGCCTAGGTCTCTTTTCGGTTGGCAGAGTGAATTCGTGTGTAGTTCTCGATTGCCTTTTTTTTTTTTTTTTTTTTCGTTTTCCACTGACATCCCTGGGAATAAGATTTATAGGCGCTGTAGGTGTAGGAGGCTCGGCATCGATGTTGCGCAGCCACGGGTGGAAATATTTCGGTGTCCTTACGGCCCGTATACGTAGGACCATCTGCCGATGACATCAGTAGCCCGCATATACACGGTTTTCCTTTCCGTTCACGTGACATCTAGTTTTATGCAACGAATAATGGCCGATTCACGCATGCTCGCGTGTCCAACTGTCGACAGGTGGTATTCCGAAACTGTGCAGACATTTTCCATTGTCGTTAGCACTGGTCGTCCAGCCGGCGGCAGTTGATATGTTGCTGGTTTTACGTGGCTTATCATTTTTCATTCGTGGGTGGAGATGTGGGTGTTGATGGGTAGAACTTGACAGTGCTGTGTAGATTTTGAACGGCGGGGTGACGAAGTGGGCAATGAGCAGATAGTGGTGTTTTGGGAAGGAATCTTATGTGGAAGGTTTCAAATGTCACTTGAGTGTGACTTCACAGATTTAATGAAATTATTTGGAGTTACTGCATTCTGTTTTAAGTACACGAAGCTGTAATCTATTTAGAAGTGAGCTCTTTTGGAAAGAAACTACACTCTCCAAAATCTAAACACCCAGGCTCAGGCGTTTCTCGCGCTAGGCGAACTTGCATTGCGCCCTTTATTTATAATACATTTATTTGAGCTTTTTGATGATCCCACTCTGAATTTTTATTCGTAGCTTAAAACATTTATAGTACAACTTGTAATATTTCATTTGAAACTTTATTTTAAAAAATGCCAACGATGAAACGAGCAGTTTGCGCCCCTTGTCAACTTTACGGTCTAGGCAGCTGCGTAATTTTGCCTACAGGGACGAGCCAGGCATGTGAACGCCTCAATCTGAAGTTCATCCTGTGTTATTCATAATGTTAAATTTAGTTTAGACCTTGGATTTAGATTGTGGTAAATACGGATTAGTTATTAGCGAACTGTTTTACTTCAATAAATACTGGACTAGCCTCTCTGTAATTAACTTTCTATATGCAAATTGCACCGTGCAATTCCTATTTATTTTGCAAAACCTTTTCTCAATATGTTATGTAATCCAGTGGCTGCAATATTGAAAAAAAATTCTCAAAACAATGTAGAATTAGTAATATGCCATTTGCACGTGTAAACTGTTCAAGTTTCATAACACATATAAAAAAGAAAAAAGTCTAAAGTTTAATCGATCATCGATCACATACGAATTTCTTCACAATGATATAAATCACTAACAAACTTCGTGGGCTCTTTTGAAACCATATTTCAGAGGCAAACAAAACAAATGAAAATCAGGTTGATCGATTAATAGTTCATTCATCCATTCTCACCGACCGTGCTTCAAGAATATAGCCTTCCATTAACATCCTAGCTTTGATCTTTTTATATCATCCAAAAAACTCATATCTGCAGCATAGGTGCTCTTTCTTGCAACATTCCGTCCGTGGATCTAGAAAGTACGCAACGATATCTTGCCGAATGGTGACTGGATGCGTGACTTAATCGCGATCTGTGAATCATTCCTAAAAGAAAAAGAAAAGAACCACGGTTCGTTTTCCTGTTTCCTTTGTTTCGCGACTCGTGTATCCGTTTCCCCGTTTCCATCAAAATGCAAAACGCTTCGCGTATCGCGGATTAACGAAGTTCTTGGGGCCGGGCTTAAAAGAAAAACTGTCGGCGTTACAGCCGGGTACATATTCATGAGCCCGCTCACCGACAAAAGCTGGACGTGTATATTCTGCCCTCGACGAAGTCCGGCGCGAAAGTTTTAATAATTTATAAAGAAGCTTGTACAACTCGTCCGGGGGATGAGGAAAATTAATTTCTGTTTCCTGGAAAGTTCGGCGTGTAGCAGAGGAGCAGCCGTGTCGAACATCGTCGCGGTATTACGCGCCGCATTATGGAAAATTAATGGAGGGGAGGTTCGTTACTTTTCTTTGATAAACTTCGAGATAGGTGCGTTCCCGGAGTCGCTACTTTTTCCCCTCCTTTAAACACATTGCTGCAATGTGCACGGCGAGGTAAACATCGAGAAGAGTTTAATTTATCGAGGTGGGCCTGTTCTCTCCAAGTACTTTAGCTACTTTCTGTTTCGTCGATCCTTATCTCCCCCTTTCGAATAAATCCGGCACTTTATGTACGCCGCGTCGAAGGTGTTTGCATTTTAAGCGCCATTTAGTAGCAGCCTTATACCAATGCGAAATTAGTTGCGTTTAAAGGGATGGTTCGTGTCGAGGCTCGGAGTGGTCTTAAGCCGCGTACTTGTATGCGCAGCGAGCAGAGCAGAACGTATTTAATCCTCGGTAAATAGCATAACATTTCTTTAAATCCCGGAGCAAACATGGTTGTAATTAGCCACCTTGGTCTCAGAGCTTCCAAGCGAGAAGAAGCTAACTTAAGCGCACATTTTACTCAGCATTTTGCAAACCCTTCGTGTCTGTTCTCAGTAAAACCAATCTTATCCCATAGTCACGCCCAGCTCCAAATTAATCCTTCGTCTCGTTTCAATGCCAATAAATTTCCCTTCCTCGAAAACATCGCGGAGACTCGTTAAAGCTTAACCAAGTCCATTCTGCTCGCCGAGGGTGAAACCGCGCGCGTGGGAACGCGGCTTGAGGCCAGACACGGGTGAATCGGCGATTATACGCGGTGTCTAGCCGCCGCGACGTTCGTCACGGTTGAAATGCAAAAATCGCGGAAGTTCTCGCTATTTATTGCCAGCCCGTCGCCACCATCGACGGCCAGTCGCACGTAAATACACGCCGGATTACAGCACGCCGGTTAATTGCGATATATTTTCCGCCTGCGAAACGCGCGGGCATGGCGCGCGCGCGCGCGATGCAAGGGACGAAGTGGGGAAAAAAAAGGGTACCAAAGGTCACACCTGCACGCGCGCCTCGGTTACGACACCATCGGCGAACGCACGTTCGCCACCTGCAGCAACTATCGGAAATCCGGGAACCAAGTGTCGCGGATTGTGTAATAGACGAGATGACAGCGGCTTGTTATTCGCGCCGGCGTCGTCGTTGCAATGGTATGCGCATTCCTAGGCCCGAGTTCGGCTGCTGACCGAAGATCCCCTGCAGTTGCAGGCTGAGAAAGTGACGGGCCGATGTGCTGCGTCGGTGGAAGTTGGTGGAGAGTGGTCGGAGGGCATTGAAGTCACCAGACTTCGAAGATCAGGAATCTTTGGTGGAGAGAATTATCGATCCAGATTCGAAGCGGCTAGATTGAGTAAGCCCCGATCCTTATGCAAATGAATTATTAAGCGTAATTTACTCGCTTTGGAAGAAGCATTGCAATATTTAGTTTTGCTTGAAAGCAATCTGACGATTAATCTAATAATCGGGAGGTATCAGCTTGCCTGTTTGGAGAAGCACCTTCGGAAAGAATTCCGCGACTCCGCTGACGGCAATTCGAGCAACCTGCAACATCGCTTATTCAGAGGAATCGAATTACTTCACAATTCGAAGTTAGCTTGGAAACTCCCGCCCATTGAATATTGCAAAGCGCGTCGCGGCAGCTAGCTCGTGACTGCGATCGCATCGCTGACATTATTGGAACCTATAAAAGGCACTGAAACCTGTAACCTGATTTTAAAACAGTACATCCATTACCCTGCCGCCATTACCTTCAAACTAAAGCCACGGCAAAAGTGCTCCGTCCCGAAATCGCCTACGAGCTTGGACGAACGCGCGACGATATCCAACACCTCCCCGGAGGAGTCCCCGTGGATCGCGGTGCATACGATCCTGGCCAGCCACAGGGCTTAAAGTGCATCCACACGCAGAGCCCCGGCGTTGGGCGCGTATTCTCGCACACCAGAGAGCCCGCCTCGCTGCGGAGAGGCTCGCGTACGCAAGGGAGTCGGTTGCGGCGCAGGAGGGGCCCGGGTTTGGGGCCCGTCGCGTGTTTTTGCCCCCCGTCTGGCCCCCACCGCGGCTCATCGTTTTTTGTCTGGTGCACTGCATGCGCCGCACCGCCGCCGTCCCCCTTGCGCCGCCACCATCGGCCGACGTCGTCATCCTCCTCCTCCGCCGCCTCCTCCAGCTTTCTTTCCTCCCCCAGCCCCTTTCGTCCTCGCTGCACCACAATGCACCGCGTCCGCTGCACCGGCGGGCTAAGTGCGCGCACACGGACGATCCCTGCACATGCAGCCCGCCGCGCCGAGTATCGAGTGTGGACGCCGGGAGGACGGAGGAGGACTCGTTGCACACGCTCGCCCGCAGGCCGTTCTCCGCGCTTATGATCGCCGCGGGAGGGGGCCGAGGGAGGCCGCGGAAGATGCGGCAGGCCCGATCCCGATGCACCTGCCGCCGGTGTCGTCCCGACGGGCCCGTGTCACGGCGATTCGCAGTCGCCGGGCGAGCGCGAGACGCCGGCCAGAAGGGAAAAGACGTCTGCCGGGCGACGATCCTTCACAGTTTCGGCGGCCCACAGTTTTCGCTTCCAAAGGATGCACTGGCTCCCACAAACTTGCCGGAGCTGGTTATTATCGTGCGCTGCGAGGGGTACGTTTGTGGGAACGCATGTGTAGCTGGTGGAAGGTTTCGCTGCACTTTCTAAATTTTGTATCGCTGCGTCTTTAACATTGTTTTAAAAGAACCCCACTCAGAGCTACGCAAATATGTCGGGTGATGTTCTACCCGACTTGAGACTGTTCATTCGAGGCTGGCGTAGGTTTGCAAGAGTGCCATTTAAGGTGGCATAACCGAAAAAGGAACCTGGCTAACATTTTCCAGCCTTATCCAGATCCCTAGAAATGCGTTTTAGCCAGGGACGTAGAACCGTGAACTGGAAGCTGCCCCTTCACGTGTTCGCCGCGGAAATTCAGCCTTAACGCGCTGATTCGCCGAGGCGGGTCCCGGAGCCTGTGGTTTTGTCGATACGCTCGGTTTCGATGGTCAATTTGAATAGATTTTCGGTCGCGACGGCCGCATCGATTGGAACGGTTACGAGGCGGCGCTCTAATTTTTATTGCCCGGTGAACGAACGCGGAATTGGCCGCCGCCTGGAATGGACTGCGGGCGATTTTCGTGGCGTGGGATCGGCAGCTTTCCATGGAACCGCGTTATCTTTCGCTCCGCAGCGATCGTGAAATAAAAATGCCTCCAAGGACCGAGGGACCTTCTCAAGATCAACGCGCAGCGAGGATTCTTGTAATTCCCTGCCGCCGTTGCTTCCATTAAGCTGTCTACCCGATTCACTTTGAAATTATAATACGAATTAATACACCGATCATCTATCGTAACGCCAGACCCATTTATTTCGCCGCGCTATGCGGGTGCTTGACGGGACGACAGAAGACTACGTTAAGCAGCTTCTATAATCGATTCCAGCGAGGAGGCCGCGTTACGTCGGACGTCGATCGTCCGCGTCTCGTTTCATTGCTGGCGGGATAGCGTAAATCGTCCCCGGTGGAAGAGGATCACCGGTTGTGATCGGGTCTGTCGCCATGTCGGAGGGCCTCGAACCGGGGAGGACAAGGGAGTCCGAAGCCCCGGCTACCTGACAGTCCCTTTCCCGTCGTGTGCCAGAGAAAGAGACGGCGAGAGGCAAAAAGAGGAGGTGCCGGGGAGGGGGAGGAGGGGACGCCGCCTCGGGGATCGGGATAATATGCCGCGATCCCGCTTTATACAGCCCTGGCGGGCCTCTGTTCGGCTTCAGAGGAGTCGTGGCCGGCATATACGATCTGGCAACGCCAACAGTTGGCTCGCGCGGAGTCACGAAGGCCGTCTTTCAAAACCTCTTCAGGGAAATCTCGCAGGGCCGTGGAAAAAAAGCGTGCTCGCCTTTGATCGCGCGGCCCAGCGGAATGCCGGCCGTTCCTCCTTGAAAGACGGAAGTAAACGACCGTATCGCGAAGTCCCCGACGCCGGACGTCGCTTCTCTACGTCCTCGCCGGACGAAACACCGACTAGGGGCGGCGGGGACAGGTGAAGGTGTCGACGAAAGGTGCAAGGACCTTCGTCCTTTCGGGCATCTCTCCAGACGGCAGACGTCCTAAACGCTCCGTCAAATATTGACACGCGAAATGTTTGGCCATCTGCACGGCCCAGCAGGATCGTTCCCGCTGCACGTACTTTTCGCCGTCGGGCGAGCCAGGGCGTGGCGGCTAATAACGCTAATGCCGCGACCCTCGTGAACGGGGTATCGCGCAGGTTCTGAAATGGACGAGTAATAGAAGTGGAGGAGACTCTCTTGGAGGACCTTAAACCTTCGTGACCCGAGGTTCTTGCAGTGGAAACTGTTAGGGGCTATTTGGGGTGGGATACCTCTTTGGGGGATCATTCTAATCACTTCTGCTGGTTATCTGTCATTCCTCTCGATGGCCTCAATATTCTGAGAATCTATATGTGGCTACGTGGACCCCCATTTCCACTTTCAACTCTGAAGAGTCCAAGACACACGTTCCTCCATCTCCTCTGACGACATCTTCAAATACCTACACTTTGCCAGTCGATGAGAATAGTGTCCCTCGCGTCGGAAACCACCTTGCTTGTACTTCTCCTCAGTCCTCAGTTCCTACGCCAGGAGAATTCGTCGAAGGTGGCAAGAAGTTCGTTCCACCGAATTTCCAGCGTCTGGTGGAGAGTCCTTTGTCCACGTCGGTGGCGAGCGGTGCGCGACCGTTTCGCAGAAGTTTCTCCTCGGGGGTCAGGGACCTCTTTTCGCCCTTTCCTGTCTGTTTTTTTTTCCGCCGCCGCTGTTAGCGTCTCGACGTGACCACGGGGCCACGGGGTGTAGTACCGTCGCGACTCGTCGAGCGTTTAACGAGCGCCGGGTGACGAGCGGTTCAAACCGTTGAACCGGCGATGATGAACGTTGATAAGGTTTTATGGTCGTGTCTCATCCTGTCCCACCAATCGTGTCCTCGTACACAAGCTCTTTCTCTTCTTGCACACCTCTCCCAGCACACTAGCGAGCAACGAGCTCGCGTACCTTTTTGCGCTTCCTTCGTTTTGCCACGTGCGAGAAAGCTCGCCCTTCTTTTCTGTATCTTTGAGCCAGCAGGCAAAGGAAATGGGGTGATTTTTCGTTGGTGAGGAATTATAGTAGATCAACTGAGAGAGGAAGGGAGCTTTATGAGTTGGAGGGAGCCAGAACAGGTTGCGTGAAATTGAAGATCTCTCTCTGTCAACCATATGGGAATGTGAATGGTGGAAATTTTTGAAAAATTAGGGTGGTTCACTGACAAATTCTCTAACACTTTAGTTTGCTTATATTCGTGAAACACTTGGAAGATGAATCTCCATAAAATTTACACCACGATAGCTTTCCTCTTTTCGATTAAATAGAAACGCTACTTTCCAAGAAACATTTCGTCTTATCTCTGCATGCTGTAATATTAAGGGAAATGGTTGGAGGCGGATAGGGGAGCTCTCAGAATTTTGGGAAAATTTGGAAGACGGCGTCTAGCTGCAGGAGACGTTGGAGAGAAGACGCGGCGCGTGACTATAAGAAATTTTCCAGTCTCGTACACTTTGAGAATGAAGAGGAGACGCGGCGAAGGGTTTGGTCCCGATGGAAGGAAACTCGTGCTGGAAACTTCTCGTGCCTCGAGTCTTTTTCACGCATCACGTGCGAAATTGACTGGAAGCGGGAAGTTAGTCGATACTTTCGTGCATCGCCGCGCGAAAGGCGCGGTGAAAAGCGTCGCCGGGGCTTTCGCTGCGAACCGAGCGTTTACACTTTGAATTCCTCCAAGAGGAATTCCCTCGTGCTCCGCGGCCTCGTCAAACTGTAACTGTACCTCCATCGAGCTTAATGCACAGTAACTTCGAATAGAGCTTCTGCATAGCGCTCCCTAATATCGCGCTCGTTCGTTTCGCCGAGCGATTCTGCGAGTCCATTAAAACGAATTGATTAGCCAGCTCCGAGTATATCTTTTAATATAACGTCTCGACTTCGTGTTTCTCGGCATACCGTCTCTATACAAAAATTACACATCACTCTGTCTGCAGAGGTATTTATCATTTCGTATCACTGTCTGCGGCTGCATCTTTTTGCGAGAGCAGATAGTGATAATTAATTCCGCAATTCATGTTTCGATGTTTTTCGTAGAAATCACTCTTCCACTGCGATACGTCGCTCTTCAACGTACGTATTGATAGCGTTTTCTAGACTCACTTATCTTCAGCGACGTTTCGCTGAACAACGTCTAGATCCCCCAGGAAATGGTCTGGGAAGGAACGTTCCCGCAACAAAAAAAAGAAAACGCCTATCACTTATCACCGCTACACAGATTACGACGTGGCGTATTCGTTTCTCGCTTGAGCGAGTGCAACTGACTTTGCCAGTGCTCATTCTAACGACTCTACCGTTGAAACCGTTTGAAACTGCGTTCTGACATAAGTTACGGTAAAATAGAAGAAAAATCGAAGCCTGAAGAGTGCTCATCTCGGGGAAAGGAGCTTCAGCTTTTGCAGTATCATTCTTATTAATCTTTCTATAAAGTGTACTGTGCCAAATAACCAGAGAAATCACTTTCTTTGGCTTGAAAGTTAGGCTTAGAAAGGAACTGAACTGCAGGTGTCACGAGATCGCTCTCAACGATAATCCACATTCATCGTTTGCACTTTCTTCCACAATAAACGCTCCCCCAAAAAATTCTCTTAACTCTATAGCATCCCATCTTTAACATTTAAAGCACTTTATAATTTTTACAACACTTCACAATTACATACTTCGAATCATGGAACATCCTGAAACACGGTACCTTGTGCTCGAAAACAATTGCAGTATCGCTTCTCCCCGTTCCTACGCTGTAACGTAAGTTCCTCCTCCGAGGTACTAAAGGCGCGACGATTTTTCATTGCAGTGAGCGCAAGCAACTACATAGTGTCAGTGGTGCTCGTCCTCGTAGTCGGAGCACTGGTTGGTGTCCTGGCGACGGTGTCGCACCATCTTCATCATCGCCGGCTGCTACTGCACGAGCCGGCCTCCGCCTCGATCCTGCACCACCATCGGCATCACCACCATCATCGGCATCATCATCACCATCGGGAGGAACTGCCGGCGTCGCACCAACGGCGTCTCCTGCTGCAGGACCACCATCGTCATCCTGGCACACCGGTGAGTCGCTCGATATATTTCAACGTGATTCCAACCGTCTGTCAGCTCGCGGAACATGCTCGAACGAATCGCGAAGGATGCTCCTCCAATAGCAACGTCGGATCACGTACGAATTGCGATTCTCGTCAGGATCTTAAGCCGCGGTTCGGTTCACTTGGTACAGGCGTACCAGGTGACGTTGTGCGTCACAGACAGTTTTGGTGCTTAAACTTTTTCTGTTAAGTTGTATCGGTATGTTACGTAGATTGGTATACAGAGACAGTTGGATATAAATTAGCCAAGCTTGAAATGCTTAGTAAGTGTTAGGTAGACTGTTTGGGAGACCTAGACGTGGAGGATGGATTCCACAGTTTAGGATTTCGAGGACTTTTGCAACAGGAGTCGTTACTTAAACTTTAACCACTGATTGTCACACTGCGTTAAAATGGCCCATTAAATACCTTTGAGGCATCATTGAAAATGGTACTACTGTTTATACACGATGATTTAAATTTAACGATGAACGTAATATATTTTGCAATGTTCAAACTTGATCTCGAAATTTTTACGACTTAATTTAACAACTAGTTTTTACACAGCAGCTGATTGAAATTTGTGACAACTACGTTCGAAGAAATATGTGTGACAGCCGAGGGTTAATCAGAAAAGCAGTACATACCTTAGATCGTTCTGCGATCAAAGCAGAAACTTATTTGAAATCCTTTGAACACTACACCCTTTTCTCCCCAATCCAGATTCTCGTTACAAGCTTCCAGCACATCACTTTCGAACCCCTGGCCTGTTCGCGCAGCCGATCTTCCCATTTCATCCGAAATTCTGTCACAGTCCATTTGAAAATTGCCCGGGCAGCCAGCACCGGCAGCCGCGCGCCCAATAAAACCTAACCAGCATCGATCCAGCCGCGTTCGTCAGCCATCATCCGAATCGAGAGCTAACACGGTGTTAACCCGAAGAATCCGCTGGCAGCGTTTTCCGCGTTCCCCTCTCCGTACCCGGTCGCATACCTGACGGAGCTCGTAATTCCCGATAGCGGGCCTGGCACGATCGTTCCTCTCGTTATTGGATCGCCGCTGGTGAGACGCCGCCAGGAGGGCGAAGGAGGCGCGATTTCCCATCCGACTTGGAGGTAGTTGCGGGCGGCGTCGTCGACCTTCGACGAGATTATTACGCGATTCGTGGAACGTCGAAGGCTGTCTGGAAAAAAGCTGCTGATATCTAATCTCAGCCGGGATGGTAGCGCAGCTGCGCCTATCTAACCCACATGTTTTCCTCCCCGTCCCCCGTCTGGAAAACCAGACTCTCGCGCTCTCGCGCCCACATTCCTTCCTCTTCTTCCTCCTCCCACACTCTCGCACCTCTCCTCCCCCCTTTCTTTTTCATCCTCTCGCTTTCATCTTCCTTTTTCCCCATCGCCTTCGCCGCCCTGCATCTCCCCCTCGGGCCACGCGGGCCAGACTTTTCCCTCCTTCGATCCTTCCGCCCGTGGCGCGGGCGAGGACACCACCCCCGGCGGGTCCTTCTCGCCCGCTTCCACAAAAGATTTATTTCCAGCGGACGCGACACGGCCTGATAACATCAGCCGGTCGGAGACACGGGACGAGGGAAACGGAAAGGCGAACGGATAGAGAGAGGGAAACGGTACCTGATTCGATTTGTCTCGCGCGCCACGACGCGCTTATGGCCCTGACGTCGGACTTCCGGGACACGGGGAGGACGTATTGTTCGCCGTCGAGGAGCATCCACGACCGCGGACGATATCGACCCGCGTTCCCTCTGCTCGCTTAACCGCGCGTAAATAGGAATTAGTCGATAAATTTTCGGGCACGTGAGCGCGTCGGGCGAATCGGATCGCCGACGGTCTCGATTAGCGCGGTAGTTGCTGGAGACACGTGATCCGCAGGGTACAGTCAATTCGTGGGAATTCATTGATTCGGGGTGATCATGAGGCTCCTGCAGTACTGGTTTGCTTCTGGTATGGACCGTTTTGTAGAGATTCCATGGCACTTTTATAATTGTGTTGGAATAATTGGGCGTAGTTATGCAGAAAGCTAGCAACCCTCAATGATGTGAAATTGAGTTTTAGTGTGAAGATTTTAATGGTTAAATAAAAGTAGCTTTATTTCTATTGAGTATATTTTATTTCTTGTGATTGTTTTAGAATATTTTTTAATGGATTATTTAATAGAAGGTTGTATTATTAATAGTATTTTAAATTTTCTGCAGTTTTCGTTTTTTAAGCCTAAAATGTAACTATTGGTTGCTAGTTTTAATAATTGTGTGATGTAAGAGTTGTTCTATGGGTTGGCAATTTTTTGCAAACTAAATATTACAAAATTATGGGATCCGCATTAGGGTTTATACAGAAACGGACTTTTGAAAAACCCAGTTTTCGAATTCCACTATCCCCCCCGGGAAGAAAGAAACGGTTCAACCGGTTTTAGAATTTTCACAAAAATATATAATTAAAATAGTAAACAAATATTTGTACTTATTTTAAAAAATTTCAGTTTTCTTAATATTTATGGAATTATAAAAATGTAACAAAATAAATTATATTCAGTCTATACAAAACTAAATAAGTGAAAAAAATTCAAATAACTAAAATTCGTACAAATTCGTACAATTGTTGAGTTCGTTTAATATTTATGGGTCCACAAAAATATAATACAATACAATAGACTGCGTACAAAACCAAATGGAAAAGAACAACTAAAATAACTAAAATCCGCACAAAGTATAAATCTTTTAGAATGTGGTACCAAATTATAAATCTTTATTCTATTTACTATTTTTCTTTAGAAAATATGAACTCATGAAGATTAGTTTTACAGTAAACTGTTACCTACTACAATATGCTTGTGTCCGAGGCGATTTCAAGTCAAAATGATAACGTTTTTAATTAAATAATTAATTCATTTCTGCATATTAATTCTAGTATATAGAGCCGGTTTTTTTAAATTTAAAATTCGGTTTTCGTATTTTACAAATTTATAAATAAAAACCGTGTTTTAAAAACCAACAAACCTTATTCAGTACTGTGTTTATCTAATTTTGAGCCATTTTGAGAATTACTAGCTTTCTGCATAACTGGACCGAATTGATTCTAGGTTCCACGGTAGCTGCAAGATAGACCTTAGGTCGTAAATATCAACGTCACTGTGGTTGAAAACAAAATCTTGAAAATTGTCACTTCCGGCACCTTCATACTTTTCCATTTCAACTCCTCAATTGGGCACAGTGGCTGGTTTTGCGATTATTTCCAAGCGTGATACTTTATATATTTGATATCGCGGTGTAATGTAAACAGGAAGGAATTAGTTAAATGAAGCGAGTGTTTTAATCGTGATAGCTACTCCATCGCTTCTGACATCTTTAGTCTCAAATGACCAAATCCATAAATCACTGTAGTTGCCTTTCGGTATGTCCGTTGAAAATCAAACATGCAAAGTGATTACTAACAGAATATAAAATCAAATAACCAGAATATCAAATAACCAAATTCATGGAAAGTCTTTAAAGAGATGTCCACCTTCACTATTGAAACACTGAAGGGAAGTTGAAGGAGCAAATTTCACTTGCGTTAAAATTCTTCCAAACCACCCTGGGGCACGAGCTCTCGGACAATTATCCAGGGTGGAAGCAGGGTGGGGGGGGGGGCGGGGACAAGGGCCGCGGTAATTCACTTTCAACGGGAAACAATTTACTTTTTTCCCATGTTTCCCCGCTAAGCTTAAACCGTGTACACGCTTGCTTCCGCAAGAAGCCCGCGGGGAGGGGAGACGAACGGCGGCGGAAATACAAGCTGAAAGGGGTGGAAGGTGGTTTACGGCGAGAAACTCGCGCCGAGAACCGGCCGGGCAACGATGTTGCAACTCGAACTGGCTGGGACAAGGGCGGTGGAACGGTGACGCCTGTCCGTGATCTAATTTGCAATGCAATCTAGAACAACAATGGTCCGCTTCGCGGGCAACGGGGGCTGAGGAACGAAGGGTGGAGGGAGGGTGGAGACCTAACCAGCTCCGGCGAACTGACAGAACCACGCGACTTTCAAGTTTCCGAGGCACGTCCATTTTCGTTGTATTCGGAGAGGGTTTCGGGGCTGACCTTCGGCCCCAGGGGGTGCCAAATTGCTGGTACTATTATTTCAAACTATCGTATCTGATTAGATGTAGAAGATTATTATACCTACCGATACCCCTTGGAGTAACAAATTTAGTTGTGGTGACTTAACGTGTTTCCTTTACCCTTCTCTTCGAGTCTCGCCAAATTCACAAGATCAGGTTGAAAAATCAAAATGCTCGTGAAACTCAGAAGACTATCAGATCTCATGGAGTTCTTAGAACCCAGAGGCTTCGCAGAAACGCTCTTACTTTCGCGCCGCAAAAGAAGCGACCATTCCAGACGAGGAAAACTGTCTAACAATAAAAGCAAGGGAAGTCTTTTCTCTACGAGATGTTGCGCCCGTAACCTTGCCCATTGGAGGGAAAGCAAAATGGTACAGGTCCGTAATCGATATCCCCTGACAGCAGTAGCAGAGGCATGTCCTGGCAGCGACTTTATTCTGCGTCCGCGGCTTGTTCGCCTCGCAGATGGACGATGCCCCCCGTAAGGGCTGTCGAGACTTAAGGGTCCGTTGGCACGTGTACGTACGAGCATCGATATCCCCGTGAGTTGTACGTGGAAAATGGAATTTTCGAGTGTTCGTCTCGTACGTGACGGGAATATCTACGGCGATCCTCGGCGGATTCTCTTATTTCCTCGTGCACGCGCCACGGCTCCACGTCCCGCGAGAAGACGCCCCCGACACGTGGAAGTGAAAGGTCTGATTTCGTGTAGGAGGCTAACGTTCAACATCCAAGGAGGATCCTGGATACTGGCGACATTCGTATCCTCGTGTCCTCGTCCCCCTTTTACGCTCCGCGACTCCGCGTCGCCTGAGCAGCTCTCGTGCTAGGAAAATCGAGCTATTTCCCTCAAAACACGGACTGACAATCGAATAGAGACTTGTGGTTATTTCTGTGTGGAGAAGGGGGACAAGGTAATTGTACCCTCGGACCACCATTTCACTGTGATTAGATAGGGTTAGCGGTCCAAAGTTCGCCCCAGCGCCTCATTTCGTCCCCTTGCTTTCCTCCACGACTGTGGTTGCACTTTCAATGTCATCTGGTGGTAAATGTTGAATTGCTATTGATAGGTTAGCATTCTGGGAGACTTGGAAGTGAACAGTTACGTTTATGCGCGTTTGCGACGGGAAATAAGGTTTTCGAGCACGATGAGCTTCTACGGACTTCAGTGTGGTAGCTTGTTAATCGTGGAAGTGAGTATTATTTCGAATTGTAAGTTATTTTCACTTCTACAGGCATATCTTTTAGTCTCTTATGTGCAATAAGCTTGATGGCAATCGTTCGCGTGGAATTCTAAATTTTTTCCCCAGGGGGTGTTCGCCATTTCGTCCCAAGAAACTCTAAAGGAAATTGAGAACGATTTTCTAAAAATGTGTTAGTTGAAATTGGCAGGGCTGAAACATGAAAAGTTACTGGGGTGAATTATCTTTCATTGGTTTTCAAGCCGACGAATAATACTTTTCTCTGAAACTTTATCGTATTGTAAAATTCTCAAATACCCACCGGAATAAAAAAATTAATTTTTTAATTTATCTCCTGTTTCAGAAACATTTTCTAGGGTGACGAGTTTAAGAACACTTGTTTCAGGTTTTAAATTTTATATTTTTTCACATTTGGTTTATTATCTCGCCCCATGTAATTACATTTTGCGATTCGTGGATACGTAGAGTAACATTTAAAGAAAATTCATGCCAATTCCACAGCCCATTCTAATATTTTATACACCCTCTACAGGGTCAAATACAAATGGGGGACGAACATTCGGCCCCTTACCCTACATGTTTTAGAATACCTGACGAGGTCCTCGATATACTACATAAAGGGGGAGGCTCCTGCTCCTCCGTTCTCACAACATTCACTTATGATTCCCGGAAATGAGTATCCACCATCTAATTATGATAATATATGGTGGCACCCCCGCGACGTGTATTTTTAAATCCATCCGCTATCACGAAGCACCCCCAACGATTCGACCGTCGATGCGCCCCGAGACAGTCTGCGTAGAACGTCTTAACGCGGGGAATGGAATAATAATATTTTCCCGAGGAAATTGTTTCACGGCTGCACAGCGGTTATTCTACAGGTTGATCCCCCGAACTCGTTCTCCGTTTCACGTGGAAACTTGACGCGATTCCCTGTACTCCCCTATCCTCCTCATCTCTTATTCGCGCCTTGGTGTCGGACAGCCATTGATTTATTCTGTCGCGGGTACGTCCACGGTCGGGGGTCGCCAGGCACGGTAATTAAATCTGATTTACGAATAAATAATCGACGCGCTCGGGCATCGGTGATTAATGAGCAAAATTAATACGCGCTCCTTAATTGACCCGATTTAATTTCACGTTACCGCCGAGACAGCCAGACATCCAGGGGGGGCAGGGGGGAGGGTGACGCAAGGGAGAAGGCAGGCGCGGAGAGAGAACTTGAAATGGCTTCCAATTACCCGGCGCGTAACGATATCGCCGATAAAAAAGGCGTGTCGCGGCGAAGTAATGACCGTCCGGTCAATTTTTCTGGCGACGCTGCCCCCCCCCCCCCTCCTCGTGCCCCGCCGCGCCGCCGTCGACATGCCCTTACCCTAAAACACCATTTAGCCGCGCGTAATCTATGCGTGCCCTTGCCAGGGACTCGCTGGACTGGTTTCGCGCGCGTGATGGAGCACCCTGCGCTACGGAACCGCGAAACTCGCGCCGAACACGCTCGACGAAGGCGACGACGGTCTGCTGGAGTAGCTGAAGGGATCGGGGGAGCTTCAAGAGTCTGTTATTTGGGTGTAAGCGTGAGGGGAATCGGGAATTTTATTGTCTGGCGTCTTGAATTTGTGATGTAGGAGCAAGAGGCATTGGTATTTCAAAGAGGAGGACCTCTGGATGATGTATGATGTGTTAGGTCGGTGCGCAAGATCGTTCGCTCACTGTTAAGTGATGCTCTGGGTGACGGAAGCGTCTTTTCTTGCTACACCTACTTGTAGTTTTATCAGGAAAAGTGGCGAAAGGTCGGAGATAGCCGAGGAAAATATTTTGATTAAAGAAACATGTATAATGGAGAGGGTGGTCAAATTATTGTAATCAATAAATTTATGTCAGGATCTGTGAAAATCGTGGCTGTAATTAAAGTAACAGTGCATGAATGTTATTGTTTTTTCGTTTATTCATTAGCTACGACATCTGGCAACATTGTGAATAATTTTTCAACATATAAGTCTCATTTGTTTTTAAGAGGGCGGGGATAAAATTATTACAAATAAGACAAAAGTAATAGAGAATATCGACGCGCGTTACGAAAAGTAGCACGTTTCATTTTTTCTACATGCAGTTGTCCGTAAGAGAAAATGAAACGTGCTACTCTTCGTAACGCGCGTCGATATCATCAAAGTATGGCAGAGTATTATAAAACTGCAGCGAAGTAGCCACAGAATGCATTGAAAGAATGCCACGCCGAATCCAAGCCGTCATAATTAAAAGCTAAAGGTGGAGTCACCAAATATATTGAGTACCTAATTGTATTTCTCGTACACTATAGCCTTAAACCTATATACTTACATGTATTTAATTTGCATTCTTAAATACATGTATTAGTATTAAACAATAATATTACAACATTAAAAATGAGACATCTATTTTTATTCCATCGCTTAAACTTATAAAATCTCAAACCTTTTTGTTTGAGTATAATAATTTGGCCACCCACTGTAATATATTTTCACTTTTACCCTCGCTTAATACACCTATTTTTTCGAACGTAGTTGCCATACTGACTGGCAATTCGACCCAAGTAAAAAACCATCCGTTAAATTAAGTTTTAACACAATAGAATATACATATATTGATCGTTGAAAATTAACATTTACAGTGTCATCATGTTGGAAAATAAATTTGAAAGAAGAAGAGATATAGAAAAAGTTTCCTTGCTTAAAAAGTCATAACTGTTTTTAATTTTTAATATTTTTAGCTAAAAATTCATACTTATACTCTCGAGATATGCTACTTTAATGAAAAAACTTAAAAATCTTATAAATAAAATGACCAGGTACTACATGGCACCAGTAATACCATTTTCAATGATGCCTCAAAGATATTTTACATCAAAGTCAAATTCTGGATCATTTTGACCCAGTATAACAACCGAGGGTTAATAAAGCGAACGAATTTCTACACCGCCCTTATATTTCTCACAAAGTCCATTTTTTTTAGAGTATGGGGGCATTTTGTGATCTGGAAATTTCGTGTATTAAGTTGCAGTCTTAATAAGATTCTATAAATCAGCTAACCGCGATTTCCTTCAACCCCTTGTGCATCTGTTACCTTTCCCCGGGACGTGTCTGTTTATAAATGAAATATCCCGCGCAAGGTGGATGTCGCTGCCGCAGAATCACGCCGCGATTAACGATAATCCCGCCGTGCAGGCGTGTGTGCACTTCAGACCTTCCAGCCGACCTTCCCGATCCAAGATGGCCGCGACAACGGAGGTGGCCGACCGAGAGGGCAGGTGGGCAGAAGTAAATATTATGTCTAGCGCTATAGCGGGAGTCTCCGGTTACGGCGAACTGCGATTCTTTTTCTTCTGCTTGCCTTTCTTGCCGTCCCAGCGGCGAAAAATCCGCGACTCTACAGAGCCGGCACTTCCATTCGCGATTCATCGATCCTCCCAGCGACCTCCGTTCCCTCCACTTGTACGGAAACTTCTACGTATAACCTGACATAGAAAAGGAAATCCAAGTTTAGAAGTCCTCGTTAATAGATCCCACTTAAATCATAAAAATTCAGTAAGAATGTTTCCATCGTTTTAATAGCCAAACCTAAATACCAGCTTCCAACTTTAATCGACTACCGGCTCTCGACTTTCACATACAAATCTGCTAACAGAATCGAGAATTCCAGCACCAATCTTCGGCTTCTCCTCTGTCCCGGATTTTTCCCTGTTTTTCCCCGGCGCAGATCGTCGATCACGATTACACTCGGAAGTTTTCCTCCCCGCGTGTTTTCCTCGCCGCGATCGCGATGTTCTTAGGAATAATAATGCCCAGCCTCTGGCGACTGCGCGGGGAAGGAGAGACCCGGACAAGAACCGAGGAAAAGACGTCGGGAGCGTGGAGAGGGTCACGTACGTCGACCGTCTCACCTTCGAGGAAAGCTTCTTCCTCGTCGTCGCGACTACGTGGCGTCGTCTGGCGAACGCGTTTTTACAACGTTCCGGCCTAGCGCTCGCTCACGATTTCCAGGCCTCCGTTGGCTTTTCCCCCGCGCTCGTGACTGCGCCGTTGTCTTCGTTCCTCCGCGTGTTCCCTTCCGCGTGGATGCACCCTGGAGCAGCGCCCACCGGCCCCGCGCGCTCCTTTATCGCCGCGGCTCCATCTTCGCCTTCCCCTCCTCGCTGTACCTCGAACTAGGAGGCCCTTTGTCCCGGCCCATTCAACGATAAGATTTTCTTACGGGGCTTTTCCACCGGGTCCTTTTCAATGGCCCTCGCATCCATCCGCGAAATACTCGTCGTCGAACGGGTCTATTCTGTCCGATGCAGTTCCTCCAGTGCGCCGGGTTCACGCGCTTGCCTTTTCACTGTCTGGTCGAAAGGAATCGTTGGACCATCGATTCCACGGTGGCTAGATGTCGTGGTGGAACGGTCAAGCTTGTTTAGGAGAGCTCTATGCAGATTCTTGTGTAGTGGTTTAGGATTCCATTTCCTTTTGCTTGGGAAGTGACGAGGAGTTGGTTGATGGATGATTTGGAAATAGGATTCTTAGATTTTTAATTCGAGGATTTACTGGGGGAAGTAACCGGGGGATCTTATTTATGTATTAAAAATAGGGAATCTCTGATATGAATAGTAAGAAAGATATTCATTACCTCTTATATAGGAGAGATGTACCGTTTGTGGCCATTGCACTGTTTTTGACCATGGGTATAATAAAATTATCTTATTTTTAAATTGCTTGCAGATCATTATTATGTGGAGAATTTCACGCCATAAATATTTTGTTTAGTATACCGCTAGAAATATAAGGTTACATTTATTGCTTACACGGAAAATATTATATTTTTTAAGAAGTGGTCGAAACTGGTACAATACCTTAAAGTGGCCATGAATGGTACATCTACCCTAAGCCTATTGGTCCACCGCCGCAACGCAACTGCAATTTGACCAATAAACGATTACATGCAATGTCGTGGGTGGAACTCGAGGAAATTTGTCAGATGTGTCTTAAAAGGTACGAATTCACGGCGAGATTTTACGCGAGACAAAAATCTCAACAGCTACTAAATGTAAATAATGGAAATAGTCGTGAGAGATGAGGTTTTTCAAAATATACCATGAAATATATCGCATGAGAGTCTAATTTCATGAAACTAATGACAATTAAAACATAATAAAATAGTGTAATAAATGTCTTGTGAAATTGTGAGACATGATATTTGTTCCTCATCGTGGGTTTGCACCTTAAGAGATTAACGAAAAGAAGTTGTATCGAGGAGAAACAAAACCCTGCGAGTAATTGACGCCTATGCATGCAATCCTTTTTTTGGTCAAATTGGAGTTGCGTTGCGATGGTGGGCGAACGTCCTACTCAGTTCAGAATCCTGCAAATATTTTAAGTAGAATCTTAAAAAATTTAGAGATTACTCAGTAAATTATTAATTTATTAGTGCAGTGACAGAGAAGCATAGAAAATTGATTTTCCGCCACCATAAAACGCCAGTTGCACAAGATATTCAACATACCTTGAGAAACTCTTATTACCCCGATTAACTGACTTTTGCGAAATATTTTATTCCGATGAAACGGCAAGTAGCTTAATCCCTCGCCCACAATTGTGAGCAGCAGCCGAGTGTGCGAAAGATCAGCGTGAGTCATCGACGTCTCTCGTAAATATTAAGTTTTCATATCGGCCACCGTCACCACGGCAAACGTGATAATTTGCGCGTTACCAAATTGAAAAAGCACATTGGGGAGCCTTGCGCGTCGACTTGTTGCGCGGTTCGACGTGTTTTCGAGACGCGGCCGGTGCCGCGGTTCGCGGAAGCTGCTGTTTAACTCGCGCCTTGACGTCGCTTTCCGCTTGCCGCTTTTCCTTCTGTAAATTGCTCGCTGCTCCCACGTCGGCGTAAACGAAGGAATTATCTCGGAGACGGTGTGTCAATGTTTTCTGTTATTACAGAAGCGGCCACGCTTTTTTAAGTTGTCCACACAAAGCTTGGCCAGCCACTCTGCTGTTGCCTCTCGCGAACTTTTATCTTTCGCAGACGAGCCAACGAGGTGGCAGAAAATAACATATACTCACAAGGAAACGTCCCCGTTCCGAAAACCTGTATTTTAGGGAAACTTCGCGTGAAGGTGGGACATATTGGACTAACTATCCCAGGAGGAATGTTTCTTTTGCGGAAATTCATTTCGAATGGATGAAATCAGCCCTTAAAGTTATCGCGTATTTAGGTTTTTTAATATAACTTTATTATTCTTTTAATTGCTTGATAAGGCATAAGAAACGAAGTTACAAAGCAGAGATGGGCAACATTTTTATTTAAATCAAATTTTGAATAACGAATAAAAGTTGAAAAAAATATTCGTCATATGTCGAATAAAGTTAACTCGGGTTAAGGAACGAATGAAGAATACATTTTTTAAGATTTATTCGTCATTCGAAATTTTATTCAAGTAAAAATTTTGCCCAACTCTGTTACAAAGTTATATTACAAAACGAAAAAACGTCATAATTTTAAAAGTATCGAGGGTTAACTTTAATTTCATTAAAATCCGAATTTTTGGGTTGGAAATGTTCCCTTTCCAGGAAAAAATGCCCCTTGCTCTGTCACCTAACCAGAATTCTCTTCCCTTCCAAAACCAATGCCCAAAATTCTCCAAAATATAAAGCAGAAACTGTTTGTGTTTGTCTGTTGCCTAAAAACTTTCGAATGGTAAACTCTAGGGTCACGAAATGCGTCTCAGCTCATTGTGCCTATCTGATTCCGATAAATGTGACTATTATCACAGAAAAATAACTAAAAAATTTTGTGTTCAAAATCAGAATCTAAATATCAGCCGAAGCCGAGTAGTAAAGCTAGTTGACAATATTCCCCTCCACGCTTCTATTCACAGCCACCCCCAATCCCCAAAAAGAAATCGAGAAGTGGGAATCCTGATAATTTCAAAGTGACCAATTCATTTCATCCCCCGTTCCTGAAAATCCCAGTAAAATCAGCCTCCAGATTAAAGCTCGCCGCAAAGTCAGTCTCTCACTCGGTGTGCAGAAGGGTTAAAAGGCGTCCGTCGATGGTCCCTTGGCGATCGGCACACCTAGCCCCGTGGGCAAATCAATTTCGCCGCCGGGATGGCCAATCGCGTCGCGCCCGCGTCGCCTGGTTTCTCACGTCAGTTCCGCCAATCGTGCCTTGGACGATAATCTCGGCGGCTGATAAACGCACATGCACGCACAGGATATGCGCGGGGGCACGGGGGTGAGAATTGGCAGGGAAGAGGACGCTCAGCGGAGGAGGGGTTCGCGCGAACGGCAGGGGGAAGGGAGCGACGGCGGTTGTCCGATGCCAATGCAAACGGGGTTCGCTTTCACCGCGGTGTTGGACGCGTGGCGTCGCGTCGCTAAGTGCAAAGAGAAGCAACGACCTGATTTGAAATTTATTACGTTTGGGCGACGTCCAAGCGCGGCGGATCGGCTGCCAAAAGCGAACGGGGGCCCGTGCGCGGCGTCTAACTGGGGGGAGAGGGAATAAAAAGTGGCAGGGCGCGGATAAAAAACGGAGGGTGATCGTACGCCTCTCGTTCCTCGAATTCTTTCGCGCGCCAACGGAACTGGGGAGCAGGAGAAAAAGAGACATGGGAAGAGTGCGTGTGCGAATGCTTTCGAGTATGACGTACGCTGCAACTTTCGGGATGAGGTAAGGGAAAGGGTAGGCTGAGTGTCTTTAGCTTCTTGGGGAGCGGATGGTGTGATTGGTAGTTGACACATTGTCGATGGGTACCATGCGGTGTGGTATGCATTCAGCTTTTAGTAGGTAAGCAAATAGGTACGAAGTGATTCTGAAGACGTAGTGCTCGGCGATTCTGAATTAATCTGTCGAGTAGGTTTCCTTGGTTACCTTCTATGTTAGGAGAAAGTTCATGCGCAGAAGCCCATTCTACACTTTTTACTTATTCTTACACGGTTGAATTAGCATTAAGGGAAGACTCTCTATTGCGTACTTCATATCCACGGTTTCTTCACAATATACGCCATTCCTTCTGATGTACGTTCTCTGTCGCCGTTTGCTTCCTTCAAACTCAGTGTTCGTTCTTTCATCCTCACGATTTCCTCTGTATGTATGTAGTTATTTAATCTTTACTTCCTTTCTTTTTCTTATCTCCTAATGTCTCTTTAGGTTTGGTTGTAGAGCAGCAAGTTAATGCTGAACCTCGCCTACTCGCCATTATCATATTAATTGTAATGGTGCAATAAAGTTATTTAATAATAATGTCATTTAACAATATTAAAAGCAGATAAACCCTCCCCCTCCAGGGTTCTATCTTCCAAAGAAAATTATAATTTTATCCAAACACTATATGTTTTTGTGTCCGATAATCTTCATACCACGCGCGCGTTAGTTTATTGTTAATTCTGTTATTATTTATTTATATATATATCAACGGGTCAGAACCTTTTATTACATAGTTGAAACGGAACATAAGTATGTTAGAAAATCGATTAGAAATACAGAAAGTAAAATACATTAAATAAAGCAGAATGAGGAGAAAGCAAAAGCATGACATTCTGAAAATCGCTAAGTTAACCGTATTGTATACAGGTTGTCTTAGAAGGTTTGCCACCTGTGCCTTTTTCCTTAAATCCGCCACTGACACTTTGCATACCTTCTCCCACCTCTTAGCCCTCATAAACTACATCGACAACAATTCTCCGCATCGCGTTATACCATGACCCTTCCCACCTGCAAGAAGCAAACACGTGGAAGCAGCACCTGATCATCGCGATCGGAGCATCGCTCCCCTCGCCCCAGCTAGATGAGTCAGGGGATCGCGCGATAGCCCGTCTAGACGGCGTATATTTCCCTGGAAGTGCAATAAAGATGACTCGCTGGAGGCCTCGCGCGAGACATTTACGTCAACCTGGGAACGTCCCCATGACGTCAGCCCGTCTGGTAGCTCTTGATCGGCTCCGTCCGCCTTCGTGACGTAAGGCAGGTGGCGTCGAGGCGACTCGTGTCTGTCTGCGCTGCCAAATGGGCCCCCCACCCACCTCTTGTATTCGGTGAACGGCCCCAGGTGAATCGTTGGCCGTCGATGACCTGGATACCGCCGATGACGGGCTCGATCGCGCGGGAGAGCCGCGTGTCGACGGTAAATCAGTTTCGACGGGCTCGATGGAGCGCGGCCGCGAAACGGGGCGACACGTAACGCTCGTCGCGAGCCGATCATCGGGTAATCCGCTTTGGACAGCTTCAAGGCTACTTAGCAAAAGTCACGCACGTGGATAAGCCGGCCGCGAGACACGGGCACCGTCCATCGAGGCTTGGAGTAAGAGGATTTCGGCTTATTTACGATTCCTGCTGTTCTTCCTCCCAATTCCTTTTCGGAGGGCCGTAATTTCTAAGCATCTTCGAGGAAAGTTCGCCGGACGCGGCGCCTGGTATTGAGAAACAGGTACCGCGCTTTCTCTTAGTGGAATATTCCGTCGAGCAGAATTCGTTGGAGGGACTTTATTCGTAATACAGTGGAACGGCTCATCGGAGCTAGACGAATGGAGCGACGTTGATCCCTGTTTATTAGAAAGAGCGACGTGATAGAGGTTTCTAAAAGTGTAACCTGCAAACTTTCTTTTCCCAAGTCACGATCACTTTATTTATCCCGGAGGTTGAAGGCAGAAGCTTGAAAGTTTCCAGTATAATTGAACCTTTAACGATTCATTCACCCCACAAAAGAATAACAGACATCACGAGACGGCGCTCAGCGAAACTACCCCATCCTGCAAGGTATGCCACAGATTACCCCCATTCTCCAGGCCTCTATCCACCATCTTCCTCTCCGCAAGCCGCAGGAACCGCGGAGGACATTTTACAGCCCCGTCCCGGGGAATAATTCGAAAAAATATACGATCCGAGTTGCCGGGGCGGCGTTTCGCCGGCCCTCCGGAGGCCACATTTTCTCTCCGAGTCCGATTTAAATAAAACTGCCCCCGAGGCGCTGTCTTCCTTCTCTCCGTCCACTGCCATCCTCGTCCTCCGCCCTCCATACCCCTCTGTTCGCGCGGCGGTCGCATTCAGGCTTCCACGAGCAGACACTCGGAGGGACTCGTCGCTGGGAAGGGGGCGAGCTCGGCGACGGCACGAGGGTGCAGGATTCGAGGGTGCTTTTTTGGACCGGGCTGCTGTCTGGGTCGCACTTAAAGCGGAAACGTCGGACGATATCTGGCGGGTGAAGGAGGAGGATGACTTCCGTCGTCCTTCTCTTCACCTCCGCTCCCGCTAAGAACGGACATCGCCGATTTTATCTGCCGCCGGTGACAGTGGAGCGCCTCGAACCGGCGAATTCTCCTCGCACCCACCCCTACGTCGTTCCACCTGGAAATTCCGCTGATCTTCTGCCGTTACGAAGCGGCCAACTCCTCCGCAAACCCCTAGGAGGAATGTTCCTGGGGGCGGCTGCAGCTAACGAAGTTTCGCGACGGGCGCAAGGACAATTTCGCGGCGCGAAATAAAGTCCCCTCGCGCGGATTCAATTACTCCCTCTCCCGCCCCCGTGACACTTTCGACTGGCGGACCAGCGAAATGTCCGTCGACGAGCCGGGGGGTGTGTACACCGATTGCCGCGTCCCCCCGTCGTGCCATTGTCGAAGGCTCCGGCCGTTGGCGCGATCCTGCGGCGGTTCCGTGTGTGCGCGAAACAATCGGGCAGGCCGCTGTTTCGCCCGTGCACGCGTGAACCGCGGTGGGGTGGATTTGACGGCCGTTTTGGGGGTGATTCGACACGTGGACGTGGCAGCGGCGCGACGATATTCGGGGCTTCTACGTGCCATCCGTAGTCGCCTTTATCGGGGATTGTGATTAATTTTTTTCGTACCATGTCCGGGCAGGAGGCGGATGGATTTTTGGGCTTGTTTGCAGCAGTCACTCCTAATTGATATTTCGAGCGGAATGGGGTGCAGTTTCGGGAGGCACTTCTCTCTACTTTTGCTATGGAATGGGCTAACTTTGACCAGAGAACTAGATTTTAAAACAAATTACTGTAGCGTCTATTCTACTCGGATGAAGTGCCTTGGATAGCTTTAGTTGTCTACTTGAACATGCGGTTTGTCTGACAAGGGAAGTAAGGCAACCCGAAAATTCAGAAAATTATGCAACTTTATGCGCAGGTGGAGTAATTCGTCCGTAATACAAACCTATTTTTTGTTGGTCCCATAGTGCGATTTTAGGGAGTAAAATCAGCCCTTGAAGAAAATGCAGAATTGTTTAATTCGTGGAATATCTCGGGAACGATGACAGATATCGAAACGAAGTTTAAAAAGTTACATATTTTTTGTATCTACAAAACTGCATAAAAGTAATTATCCAATTAAGGATTGGTGGTGGGGATAACTTGAAACGTATGGATATTTTTAGATAATTATTTTTACGCTATTTTGTAGATAATATTTAAGAATTATTTTTATAAGATTTTTAATTTCATTAATGTTTGTAATTTTTTTATTTATTTAGAATTAAATTTTTAATTGCCTGATTATACCATATTTTTTTATTATTTGAATTCTTGGGGTTCTACAACGAATTCGGTATGATGAATTAATATATATATGTTGAAAAAAGTTTCTTTCATACACTTTGATTTATTTAATTTTTATTTTTGGGTTCAAATTGTTTTGTCAGTTGAGGTTAAGAAGTAGATATAAAAAAGATGCCACTTTTATTTAAACTTATTTTCGATACCTCTCCCTGTTTTGCATTCATTTTCAGTCGGTAATTTCATCCCCTAAAACCGCACTATGGCAAAAATTAAGATTCTGTTATGGATCAACTACTCTACTTGCACCCGAAGTTGCATAATTTTCTAAATTTCCGTGTTGCCTAACTTCCCTTGTGAGAATAATACCTGTTATACAGTAGAATCTGGATGAATTTGTTTCAGAATCTATTTTTATGGTCAAAGTTACCCGACTTGATGATATCATACTAAAATATTTACTAACCCTGTCGTCTCAAAATCTGCAAAAATTTCTTGAAAATCGGCATCGATCTTCGCGAATGTTACCCCGATTATAGTCTCCCAGGTTTCTCGTGAAGAGAGAAAGAGCGCCCCACCACCCGCCAGTATATTTCTTCAAAGGGGAAACGGAGGAATGCGATAAGCCGTGGAGCGCTCCAGCCGCGTGTATAAAATTTTGTATTCCCCTTAACAAGGTCCCGGCGACGATCTCGCCGGTGTAGTTTACGAGGGGTGGAATCTGCCAGCCACAACCACGCCGAAAACTTTTTATACGCGACTGCTCCGACGTCTGGTCACGTGTACAGGGCCGAGTCTAACGTGGAGGTAGAGGGGTGGTATTAGCCCCTACGGAATATTTCATAATGGCTGGTGAATGGGACGTGGCGAACATCCCCCTCGCGTTGTAATATGGGGTAGGGCTACGTCGGGCGATATATAGATCGACTGGCAGTAGCCAGATTTCCCTCTCGATTTTCTCGCTGGCGCGTCGACCCTGACCCAACGGCAGACGCGTGCACCCCACACCCTCTGGATACACACGATCTCTCTATTTCCTTTCACGCTGCTACCCTACCTAGCGCCGTGCGTACGTGGCCGATTCGCGTATTTTTAAACGGATCCAGACGCATTCTTAAGCAATTGTTGCTCCCTACTCTGAGCCTTCGTTGTGTGGGGTGACTTGGGGTGGAATGGCCAGTGTGACTAAGTTTTATTTCCTCGTGTCTGCATAATATTCTTCGCTTCAATTCGATAGCTGGATTCTATTATCGCGATCTAATCTTTGTATTCACAGCACAATTTCTCCATTAGTTCATTTCCAAAAGCTTTTTCAAACTATTCTTCATTTCATTAATTTTTACTCGAGCGCAAACGAATGATCGGGAATCGGCTCGGAGCCTGACAGAATATCTGGATTAATCCTTCCCTCGGTGAAATGAGGAAACTTTCGGTACCAATCGGATACAGGGCCCGACTTACACGTGTCAACGATTATCCCTATCATCACGGTGCGCGGTAAAAGGGTCGAAGGAAAGAGCCCGGCCAGCTCCTAAGGGTTTCCCCCCGGATTTCTCTCCGCCCGGAGACTTTTCGTCCTCGTACGTCTGGATAACGAGCGGCCGATAAGACGATCCCGTCGACGCGCGTTCCCTTTGTCAGCGCTCGTCGAACTCTCTCCCCCTTCTGCCCTGCACGGGTAGACGGCAAGGATTTCTCGGGGATCTTGCCGGAATTCACGGGACTACGGGTTTCTTTCGAGGAGACGCAGAGAAACGCCAATGGACGTGTCTTAATCCTCGTCGACGCTCCCCTGCCAGAGACAGGTTTTCTTCCATCGATCGTCAAGACCATTTCTTTCCAACCAGTTGGATCGTGCGCTAGAAAATTCGCAAGCTGTCAAGTTTCTCCAGCTCCAGACTATTTAAACTTTTTGATACTCTGCTAGTGACAGCGGATGTTGCAACTTGGAAATGCAAAAAAATTTAAAGCTTTGGGGAAATGTAGTTGAAGTCGTGCTGAAATGTAATCATTTCTTGTTTCGACGATGCAACAATCGTAGGGGTGAAATCACCCCCTCAAAGGGGGAAATTTTGAGTGTTCATATTATCTTAAATATCTGTGAAACCGTAAAAGACACCTATTGAAAGAAAGTTTAATTCCAAGTCTCGTGTTTCTTATATCCTATAATATGGTGACAAAGAATTTTAAAAAAAAAAATTCAAAATTCACCCACCACCCATTTTCAAAAATTCTTTCCGTCCAGTTTGAAACTCTTATAAGTCACTCAACGTACAATTAGGTACTTGAGTATTAAACCTCAAATGCTGGAATTCTAAGACACAAATATTTATCGAAAGATCGTCTAAACTTTTACTAGTCTTTTCAGTCTTGATTCTCATTGGTAGTTCATACTATCGTACGTCTAAATACACAAGAATTTCACGCGATTAGTGAGAATGAAAGTGTAAGACGTGGTCAGTGGAAGTCTAGATAATCACTCAAAGGCCTTATTTGCTCCTACATCCTTCAGCATGGTTTTAAACGAGTATAAGGTCTGAACGACTCGCAACTGAATTTACAAGGGGTAGTTGAGAAAGCTCCAAGGAACGAAGGCAGCCGAAGAGCCGATGTATTTTAATCTCTCGACAGAAGGAGGGAATGATGGAAACGGTGCGCACACGACAGACAAGGCCAGACTTGGACAGACACCGTCGACGTAATTCGCAATCTAATCAGGGCTAGCCATTTATGCAAACTAGTTTCCGAAGTAGATCAGGTCTCGCGTTTCTATCGTCTTGCAAGTCAGCTCCCTCTCTCCCCCTTTTATCGTAACGTAGCTTGGCGAAGAGGGAGGACTTTATCGCCACGCACCGGTTCGTCATTCATTAATTTATGTAAGCGGTAGCAAGAACTACTCCGAGATACAGTGGCTCAGCTCAGCGATCAAGGTCGCTCGATCCGCTGTCGATCGATCTTCCCTGCTCCGTCTTCCTTTTCTACTCTGAATCCTGCCGTGTCTCTGATCGCTCGTCTCAAAACAAGACCCGTCACACGAACGTCTGTCGTCTGAAAATAGCCCATAGCGGACGCGCCCTATTAATCACTCGATCGGGGGACTGCAGGATCTCGCGCGAATCTCCAGGAACAAATATTCATCATCCTCCTTATGCCCCCTCGGGACTTCAAACGTTCGCGACTTCCCTCAATGGAGCATAGTACTATTTCGCCCGAAAATTAAGCATTCTTTATGAATTTTTTTCTATATGAAAATGAAAAGCTAGAATGACGTGGTTTGTTGCAAATGAAAGATCACTGTTTTAAAGTATTTAAAGAATTTTTATTTAAAACAAATCACCCTCCCTCCCCTCTCTGTAATCGCTTAAAGTCGATTCCTCGCGGAGTGAGTAGAATTGCGGTAATTAAAATTAATTACATTTTATTGTCGTTGAGCTGATTCTTAAATGTCACATTTAAAACAAAAATTTTAGTGTGGAAAATCGATACCTACAGTTTCAGAGGATTGGAGATATTTCGCGCTATACAATATAACTTCGAAGTACCTCCATCTACCTCAAATTTCCATTACGAGTAAAATGTACTGAGGTTCGATTGGTAAGCCCTCGTGGACTACAGTTGCCCGTCGTGACGCGAATGATCGATCATCGGGGGGTGGCAGAAATTAGGTTACTGGGTCGTGGTCGGGCGTAGACGAGCGGCAGGAATGGTCGACGCGGCGAGATCGACCCTCGTAATCGGGGGGGTGGGTTGCTAGTGAATTTTTCAGCCCACCCCATGAAAGATTCGCGGTGGCCTCTGGCCACCGCGCAGAAACCCTTCGCACGGGCGTGGTTCTGGTCTGGGCCTCTCCGTACCGGAACTCGGCCAGACGAGTTGGCGATTTGTCGGTGGCTTGTACGACGGAAATTTACGTCCCGGTCCCGGGCTAAAAGCCACGATAAGCGATAGGAGGAGACGGCCGTGGAGATTACTCGCGTTAAGAATTCAATGGTATCAGTCTGCACAGGGCTGAGGAACTTTCACCGTTCGTGCCCAGGGGTTTATTTAATCACGCCCCTGGTTTCGGCTGCAGCTTATCGGCGGGGATATCGATTTTCGGAGGAATACCAAATTGGAGGTGGTTTCTTCGTTTGGGGATCGGTATGCGTGAAACAGACACGGGGGAAATAATTTGCAATTTCTTTGGAGAATGTTTTAACCATTTGAAACTTGGAATTGTTGGGTTGTGGAAGGAATTTTGCAGTTTGCATTCTTTTTAGGGAATGTTTAAATCTTTGGAAAGGATAAGTGTCTTGATAATGGCACTTCTCTTACTGAACGTTGTTTAGATTTTTTTTTAAGAAAGTATCAACATTTTTGTGTTCGGAATTTTTTTTATTAATTATGTCACATTTTTGGCTATAATACTTCATTTCCTCATTCCCTGCGGTGATTAACGGTACCCGCGCCCAGTTAAACAGATTTTACATGAAAGCAAAAAGCAAATTAGTTTCCTAAAATATATTAACAAATGCTGGTTTTGACAAGGCCGATTTCAAGAAAGTTAATTTTTAAAGAAATGGCAGCACTCTAAATGAGACGCTCAATTTTTGGACATGCAATCTTTCCTTTTTATGGAATAAAAAAGAAACTGATGATCAAATAAAAAATCTTCCTCTCAAAAACTGCGTAATATTGTACTATATAGCCATGAAACATTTGCGGAAAATCGGTTGAATCGTTTTTGAATGACCGTGTTCCCGAAATTTCGATCACAAACTTTGGGAAAACATTTTTGACATAGGGTAAATCCGGGAGAGTTCGACTACCGGGAGAGTCCAGCCAGTGTTGATATTTTAAGACTGACGCAAGATAGGGCACTGTGTGTCATTCACACAAAAGAAATAATAAAGGCGCTTGTTGTTTATCTCACATTGACCATTATCACAGATCCATATTTGAAGTATAAGATGCAGTTAAGACTTTATGCGAGGCTGAAAGTTTTTAGACCAAATTACCAGAGGTGGTGATATTTGAAAAACAGGTAAATTTATTTACACTCTTCTGATATTGGGGATATAATACGCATATAACTACAGTGTAACACCAACAATACGCAAGCGTTCGTTTTTAATTTTTTTTGATAAGGTGGTCGATCGTTCCCTTAATTACCCGTAGTGGGTGGACGGTCTAACCCCGACATGCGGGCGAGACCGACCAGTTTCAGTGCCAATGTTTTTCGTTGAAAATGAAAATAAATATTTGAAATTATCGCACACTATAATATATATATACTCTAATTTGCTTGGACTTTGCTTTAATGTGCTTAAAACGACAAAAATGTGAAAAACAACGATGCTACAATTTCTTTTCCAAAAAGTGGTCGAACTCTCCCGGACTTACCGTATGCCCGCCTTTAACATTTAGGTTTCTACTAGTTTTAGTTTAGAGCATTAAATATTCTTGGCGACAGTTCGTATTTTACACAGTGTTTCATTTCGAGGAGAACTTCCACGCCAATTCCATGCCAATATTTCGCATGCACCGCGCAAGAACAATTGCACTGCCCGATGCCGACAATGCGTGTAAATATGTATGAAGAGCGCGTTAATGAAACCTTTAAAATGTCTTTGCACACAATGGGTTCACCTTGTCCGTTGGCGATTCTTTTCTGTTCTGATAAAACGACGCGGCCGGAAGTGCGCGTGGCGAATAAATCAGTCACAGTCTCTTTTGTTTCAGACATCATAGAGAGCACACCTCCCCGAAGAATAAAGGAGAACAGGCAATTCAAGGATTCTACCTTAACTCTCGTTCTTACCTGCACACAATACTCCACAAACTTCATATATCTTTACCGTTCTACATTTAAAAATTCATCCGTCTCAAATCTTCAATTACATAACTATCCCTCCTCGCCCCTTGCACTCTAAATATTCGCCCCAGGCCCAGCAAAGTTTAAATTGACGCTAGACAGTGATATCATTAAACCCCCTGAGAGTGGAAGAATTCGTGATTCCCGAAGCGAAACGAATTATTGAATTTCAATAAGTTCGAGCACAAAGAGCAACCCTCGACCAGCCTCCGAGGCTCCAAAGAGCCAACGCGAACTCTCGAGTCACTCGGGAAGCAAAAACGCCGAAAGTAAGAAGTCTCTCGCGAGCATTTCGTCCAAGGGTTGGGGCAGGGAAATTAACTGGAATTTTCACGCGGTGGAAATACTCGGAAGAGCCGGGGCGAGCGTGTTGCATGGGCGGTGAGAAGGTCGGCGCGGTCGAAGCAGACCGCAGACCGCGTCTGCGGTCCTTCCGCCTGCCGGTCCGCTACTTTTTGGACTTTCCTGCAACGGACGCGTTTATCGATCGCCACCAGTCCCAGCATCCGGACGGTGAATTAAGCCCTTGACCGCAAAACTCGAGCGTCCCGATCGCCTTCCGTTTTAAAATTGGCATCCCCCGATTTTCCTCGCGCGCCCAGCTTCCCACCGCGCTATCCAGGAAACGGAACGCCGCGGCTACCGTCGCGGTAGCCGTGCGTGGATAAATTCCTGCGAGCATAATCCAAGCACAAGCTCTTTGGCGCATAAAAGTTACTGTATCGATTAATTCCCAGGTGAAAGGTTTCGTTAAAATTTCAGAGGTCTTCGGTTCCATTCGCTCTGAAGAATTAAGTACCTTGTGATGGAGTTGTAGAGCGCACGATTAAAAACGTCATAATAACCCTAAAGCTAATTAGCATAATAATTGCGGGAGTGTATATTTCCCATCCCACGTGACGAACTTCCCCTGGCATTTGACTTTTCAAAGCCCCGCCAGTTTCGTAACAAGGTTCCAGGCGGAAGTGCATCCGGGCCAGCCTCGAAAGTGCGTTTCAGGAAGGAGTCGATCAGAGTCGAGCCCCGTGAAGCCAGGTCGCCGCGTTCTTGAAAACTGTACCGCGGAAGGTTGGCCTGTCAATGACGGCCAAGTGAAAGTTGGACGTCTAGACGTATTTATTTCTAGAGCGACGGACGTCGCGATTTTATTCCTGTCACGGCGACACCGAAGCTGGCTGATTGACGTAGGTGTTGCACCGATTTCGTCTAAAAATAGGTGTCTCTATATGGAACGCGCGGAAAATGCCCGGCTCGTGGCATCGCTCCATCCGATCAATTGGCACCATTCGTGATTGAAGCGACCCGGAGTACTCAAAATCATCGAAACATCCGTGGGAACTTAGGGAAACTCCGCAGGCACCAGACGGATTCGCCAAGCAAAGGGTTTCGGGATATCGATATACATTTATCAATATAAATATATAAACTCTGCAATAAGAATCGCGACAAGCCCTTATAAACAGATAAGAGGACTTACTAACGAAGTAGGTAGGCCTAAATATAACCCCGAGTCCTCGCCCACCGATTTCCCCTCCAAGTATGCCAGTGATATCGTCAAGCTTCAAATATTGACCAACGCGTCTATCACCCGAGCCATTCTACTCGCCCCACTTCGGCAATCTTTCTCGCGCGCTTCGAGCGTGAATCATTGCCGAAAACTTTTACAGTAGCGCTCCCGTTAGCTGTGCCCCGTCGGCGGAAGAAATAAGGTCACTCGCGAAGGGGGATTCCTCATAGGCTGTTTTCCTTTGAAAGTTTGCTGGAACGCTCGGAGACTGTTTTCCTTGCGCGGTATCGGCGATTCTGGATTCCAGGGTGTCCTTCGAAGCTTCTCCCTGGGACGCCAGTTAGAGGCGAAGTTGCGTTACAACAGAGGCTCGCGACGGAGGTGAAAGTCGGATGTCTAGACGTGTTTACCTACCCGCTCGCGTCGTCGTGCGCCGCAATCGCGGCTGCATTGCGACAACCCGGGGACCTCGTCGGATGGACGTGGCAGAGACTCGGTTTCCTCGTAAGTAACCGGCCACTCGAGCGTGTTTCTGCAGCGTCGGAGACATTGTGTACACACAGTTCGCCGCGTACGTGGCTGGCACGCGTAAAACGCCGCGGCCGCGAGAGAGCGGCGCGCGCTTTCCAAATTGCACCGCGTGCAGTTAGCGGGGGCGAGCCGTGAGATCGATCATCAATTGTGATCTTGTAAACGTGGATCGATAGTGGTCGTTGGTCCTTGATTGGGTGTATTCAATCCCTCACTGGTAGCTGGACTTGTTGGAAGCTGGTGTGAAAAAGTATTGTCGAGTGTTTTAACCCTACAGTGTATACGTAAATTAAGATTACACCATTGCACACGTTGGGCCTCACGAGCCCATAGTGCCAAATTTAAGAATGCATGGATATTTGGTAAAAGAACATATTTTTAGACTGCACGTAATCTTTTTTTTTTCAAAATATCTGGACGCTCCTACGTTTTGAGATATGGGCCTGTGAGGCGCAAAGTGTAAACTCAGGGCTGTTCCTGGGTTTTTTCCGCCCAGGTGCAAAACACCTATGAATTTAATATTCTTTATATAAGAATTTGATATGCAGTGTTTACTTTTATATCTACAGTGACTTTTGAAAATTTTCGGACACTTTTTAAAATCGCATAAATTTTTTAAAATTAATCCAAACGACTTGAGTTTTTTTGAGAAGCTAGAAGGTTTAGTTTGCTAAAATTGCAATTGATCGGAATAACGAAGAAAATAGTGAAGGTGGTTTTTTAAACTTTTTTTTGTGATCCTGCAATGAAAATCCAAAAAACCCGTTTGTAGATTTAGGTAAGTTGTATACATACTGAAAATTTCGTCAAAATCTGGCAACGCTGCTCTGAGCTACAAACGTTTAAAGATCGCAGAATAAGGTCGAAAATCGCTGATTTCGGGAATTTCCGCGATTTTCGACCTTATTCTGCGATCTTTAAACGTTTGTAGCTCAGAGCAGCGTTACCCGATTTTGACGAAATTTTCAGTATGTATACAACTTACCTAAATCTACAAACGTTTTTTTTTTATTTTCATTACAGGATCACAAAAAAAAGTTTAAAAAACGACCTTCACTATTTTCTTCGTTATTCCGATCAATTGCATTTTTTTTCTAAAACGACGAAACCTGTCATGTTATGCGATTTTAAAAAGTTATCATGCAAAAGAAATAGATTGATAAAACAGATTTTGCGAAAAATGGAATATGCTCTAGCCCTCGTGAAATTAGGGAAGGTTTAAGTCATCATTTTGCCGATTTCGAATTTGTTTAAAAAGTACAGGGCCTTGAATTTTTCGATTTTTGCTTATTTTCGTGAAAATGGGTTGTACGTACTTTGTAATGTTTATCTCGAAAACCAGAGATGGATAATTTAAAAAAAAATAAAATAAATGAGAAAAGGAATGATATCATTAATAATCATCATAACAGTTTCGATTATTATTTTTATTAGTCAGAATGTTATATATAATGAACGGCCTGCGGCCGCCCCTTTGTTACGCCGCCCAGGTGCAGAAGCACCGTCTGCACCCCTCTCAGGAACCGCCCTGTGTGGAATGGTGTAATTTTAATTTGCGTGTGCACTATAAGGTTAAGAAAAATATTAATAACAAAACCTAGCATCGAACAAATACCTTTTTAACACTATGTTGTCTGACATTTAGGCTTGTCAGGGTTAAGAATTTTATGATAGGAAGGGTACCATTCGATTCTTCTTCCTTCTCTCTTCATCGTTAACATTGTATTTCAGCGCGGTTCACGAGTGGTTCATTTTGAACAGATGTAAAAACCGTAGTGTGTACTTTAGTAGAAATCTGTGTGCTCTCAGCCCAGCTGAACAGACGTGGCCTACTCTCGGAGCCACGTCTGGCCCTCGCTCGAAATGATTCACCCAATGTCCATATGTTCGATCCTTTACACCGAACGTGGCCATCGAGGCGCATAATATTAAAGAATAGAGGTCTTCTAGAAGTCAGTCCCAATTACCTACATACCTAATCCGTACACCTACTCGCGGATCGAAAGCAAGGGGAAATCGCCTGGGAACCAATCGACATCGCAGCTACACGTTTGCAGACATCCTTGTAAAAATCCGAATCCCCAGGAATTCCCTCCTGCACGCGTCTGGGAGCACGAGGTAAGCCCCCGACGCGCCGCGATCGATGGTACACGGAATACCAAATACAGGAGCGTCGAAAGGCGAACGCAGCGGGGCCTGGCCGCGGGAAGGACGATGCCCGTGAAATTCCTCGCCGTGGAACCGCGGCAGCCTTCCGTCGGCCATCATCTGGAACTGGTTCGACCTCCGGAGGGTCGCCCGGGGAGAAAGGGGGGCCAGCCGAAAATCGCGACAGACACTTTTCGCACGGCCGTCGGGCGCGCAACGACGGGCCGTTTTAACGCACCCGGGCCCCCGAACAACCTCGACCCAGTCCCTGACGAGGCCACGACCCGCAACGCACCGTAACCGGGCCCCAACCTCGACCTCCTCCGCGGTTGGCGTCCCCCGCTGGCCTTTTCGAGAGACGACGCGGTCCACCGCAAAACAAGATGGACAAGACGGCCGGATTTGCATACGAGCCCCAAAGCCTCGTAGGACGACCTGTCGCCGCTATCCCGGTGGACTGCCCCCCCCCTCTCTCTCTCCCGATCGCGCGCACGAATCGGCCCTTCTTTGCATAACCTCCTCCAGGCTATTTTCTGAGACGCGTCCCGCCTCGGTGGCTAAGGCTCGTGGATCAAAGGTGGACACTGGGGATGGCTAACAATGTGGAAGGTGCTTTTAGGGAGATTCAGTGGGAGGGCTCTGGGCCTGGTTAATGGAGCGTTCGTGTGGCTTTCGGGTAATCATAAGGGATGTCAAATGGGGTGGCTTAAGGTTGTAAGTGAAAGGGTTGATACGTATTTTCTTGGGTTCGGGGTTGTTTGGTCTCGAGGATTGTGTACTTATGAGTTTTTCTGGGTGGAAGAGTGTAGGACAGCGTTGCCCCGATGGGCGGTCCGAGAGCACGAGCATCCATCGCGGTTTCTAAAGCTCGCGTAGAAGGGGGCGCCCGAAACCAATGAAGTTGCGGGCATGTAACTGATGGGGAAAACTCTAGTAGTGTGCGTGTAGGCTTGTACCCTGAAATCAGCATGTAACCGATAGCTGCTGATTTCATTGCGATTAAATTGATTTGATTTGTGGTTATAGGCTGATTTCAAGTCGTTTTTCCACGCGAGCTTTGGAAAACACGATGGATGCTCGTGCTCTCGGACTGCCCATCGGGGCAACACTAGTGTAGGACTAGGGTGACCCTTATTTTCAACATGCGATTTCTTTTGCTCTCACCCCTTAATATGGTTCCATTTTATAAAGATATAGTCCCCGGAAAAGATTATTGCAAACGGACAACAGGAAAGGGTGCCGATCAGGCCTAAAAGTTTAGAATTCATCAGTGGTTTGAATTTGAAGATTTTCTCAAAAATGGTAAGTCCTATCGAAATTTTGTTCAAATAATACTAAGAGAATATTCAATTTTCTACAATTACTGTATATATAATTTTTTCGTGCTTCCAACCATTTTTTAGATAATAGTGGTTGAATATAGAGAGGCCCGCAATTTACGCGTACCACCTGTACCTACAACGTACAGTATTGTCTATAGTCTATACGCGCGTAGTGTGGACCTTTATATATTCAAACGCTATTATCTAAAAAATGGTTGGAAGCACGAAAAAATTGTACATACAATAATTGTAGAAAATTGAATGCTCTTTTAGTAATATTTGAACAAAATTTCGATACGGCTTACCATTTGTGAGAAATTCTTTACATCCAAACCATTGACGAATTCTAAACTTTAAGGCCTGGTCGGCACGCTTTCCTGTTGTTCGATTGCAATAATCTTTTTAGGGACTATTGTTTTATGAAATGGAACCATATTAGAGGATGACTGCAAAGAAATAAAAAAAAAATTTGGCACGTATAAATAAGGATAGCTTATGTAGGCTACACTGTAAGTCAAGGGAACATACTCCTGTTTTTCTATAGTAGTATTCTATATTTCTGATATAGCACTTGTGACGTAGAACTACATTGGTCCCCGCACCCGACACGCAACGGGTATGAGGGGTAAATTTGACAATTGGATGTCAGGAAAAAGTGCAACTCTCTTTCCCCGCTACTGCTGTCAAACGGAAAGAGATAGCGAGATGATTTATATAGCGTTAAATAGAGGAAGGAACTCTGCAACTAAAACTATACAACTTAGCAACCTCGCCAAAATTAACGAGAATTTGATTGTATGTCTACGTGAAATATACAGCATAATACATTTATGCTTAGCAATTTTTTTTTCATTAGTAAAATGCAATTGAGCTGATTAAAATTGCATGGAGGAATGGTGGATAAAAGGAGTGGTAGATGGCCATTTCAGATTCTTACCTCCCATGTAAATCTGACAAGTAGAGGCAACCAGTATGCGGCCAGACACATATAATCAACAGCTCCTGACATAATTTCCTATCAACATTACTTACCTTCAGACAATAACAGATTCACCAAACAAATATTGCATGACTTCAAGAAGCATCGAATGATATCTTTCGAGATAAAAATGACCCTCCGCGTTTGAAACGGAAACACGTGTCTCATTAAAGCCTCTTTAATAGTCCAAAGGAACGCAGTACCAAACATCACTTGCCATCGAATCACAGTTTCCCTCGCCCGCGAAGAAAAATCTTAGCGTCGAGGCGATCCTGACGCGGACGTTGGCTCCGCGCGCCTCTCGCGAAGATGAAAAATTCCATACATTCGTGAAAAGCTGGCCGCCTCCCGGTGCCCGTGATTTCCCTTGTGTTAGGTGATATCGCTCTCTTTGAGCCACCGTGGATCACGGGGATAACAAGAGCAAGCCGGGCGTAGATATTCCGCGCAACGTGAGCCGGCTAGACTCGCGTGGCCATCGCGGATCAGCGCCAGACTCGGGCCCTCATAGACCTCGCTAAAAATAGACGTTCGCGGATATTCTGATTAAAAAGAGGTCTCGAAACAGTGTCGAAAGTCAAAGGGAAAGGTGGGAGCTCCGCCTAGGTGGCCTAGACGCGCTCGATAATTAGCGCCGCGAGCCTATGTAATAACACCTTCTTCTCGCCGTCTACTTCGTCGACTATGAATCAACCTTGGCGGGGGGCCGATAAGAGCGATAAAGAGGTCGGCTAGTCTAGACGATTACGCAATTCCTTGAAAAGACATTGATTGACGCCCGCCGGTCCCCGCCTCCCCCGCTCAGATAAGAGGCTTCAGGTCCTCATCGCGCGGCTCAGTCCACGTCGCTGTCCTCGTTGCCGGCCTCTTCTAATTCCTTTCCTCGCGTCTTAGCACTATCGGGGCGCCAGTCGAGTCGCTTTCTTCCTCGCTCACGGCGAGAATTTAATTCGTCCAGTCGACTTTTATGAATGGTATAAGAAAGTTGACAAGAGAGAAAGGAGCACAGAAGTCTGGCTACTAATAAATTCCTTGCTACGTCTACTATTACAAAACAGAGATTAGAGAGACGCGTGGGATTAGAATTTTTGAAAGACAGAAGGGACGATAATTTGCACCAAGTAGGTAGCTATCCAGAGAATTTTCATCTCGGGAAGGAAGTTCCACGAAAGACTGCGAGGCCACCATATAACCCTTCTGCGCGGAGGAAGCTCCAATAAAAGTACCTTAGCGTCCACGTATCCGTCATAAAGTTGCCGCAAAAAGGGGTCTCATTTTTCTCCGGCTGGCGTCTCCCAATTAACGGGGCGAGATTGCTCCCCGGGAGGACTGGCAGCGGAATAATCTCGGCGATAGTTATCGGTCAGCGGACTCGTCCGATCGAAGGCTGAAACGTTGGCGTATTAACGCGTCGCTGGGAGTTAAACGTGCTCGTCCAGGCGGGGTCGTTAAGGGTTTTCACTCTCCCGTTTGATCCTGTTTCTTCGTCGAGATTACCAGCCGATTACGATCGGCGATTTTTCACTTTCGGCCGTTCCCTTCGATGACGTTGCATAATAAAGAGCACGGTAGGCCGGCGGTTAACGCGCACTGTCATTACCGGCAAGCAGAGCGTGCACGCTCGCCAGAGCGCGTCAGATCGCGCCTGTGCACCTTCGTTTCACCCATCGATGAAGTCGGGGCCCTTTTTCTTGCCCCGCGAGTGTCACCCACATCCGAGTGATTCGCCTCCGCGCCATTTGCATCCGGCCTGTTATTACGCGAGCGGCCGACGGGTCGAAACGGGCGCACGTGTTGCGGCTGCGACGCGAGGGATCCAAGAAGGTGGCCATCCAAGTGTCTCGCCCGAAATGGTACCCACGACCTTTCCCTTCCCTTTCCTCACCCGCTCTCGCCGAGGACGCCTGGCACGTCCTCCGCCAGATCCGCCGATAGCGTTATTATAGTTATTATTATATCGTTCATAAGGAGGCAACCGTGATCTGTCAGAGCGTAAATTTCCGCTAGTTTTCTAGCTCGTTAACGCCGTTCCATCACCTCCTTTTCTACCTCGTTCCACCTGCGTTTTCTCCCTCATTATTGTTTACCCATTATCCCCATGAAACTCGCATGCACGCTCACACACGGGCACCAGTGCAGCGGGGGTTCATTGTCCTCGGCGTCTCTTTAGGGATCACCGTGGAACAGGCATGGGAGGAAGCATGACGAGTTCCCGAGGGCATCCGCGTTAGGCACTCTTTTTTTTTTTATCGCTTATCATCGCCGCATCTCCGATTGCGCGCATCTGATCGCGGGACCCGACGTACCGCGAAATTTTTTCCACCGCTATCTGATCCCAGCGGCCGCTTTCACTCCGGCTGCGCGTTATCGCTGGGAAATTTGGAAATCCGAGGCGCTATCTCCCTTAATCGCGCTTAATTTAATTCTCCCGTTACTCGCGGCACTCCGCTGCCGCGTATTAGCCACGTATCGCTGGTTCCGTAATACAGACCCAACCACGACCAGATCTTTATAATGGAGAATTAAATTCTCGGATAGCATCTTATCCGAGGTGATCGGTCGATTAAAGTTTCTTATTTAGCGGGATCGTTCGCGAATATAATAATTCTTTGTTTCTTGTTGATTTTACTTGAGGCGTCAGCTTCGTTACTTTCATCCATCGATAGATTCACTTTCGAACGCCGAATCTGTTCAACCCCCGTTTGGTCGTCGTTCCCCCGGAGCCCGTGGAAGAAAAACTGTCGCTGATCTCGGGGCCCTCCCACTCGTACAGGAAATCGTGGGCCGATTTAACGTCTCACTTATCCACTTGTAATCTCGGCGGCTAGTCATCGCGACTAAAAGTCTCGGCTGAAGAGAGGAGTAACCGCGGCCGCGGCAGGGGTCGAGCGCAGAAAAGAAACACGCCTCGGCGAGGGGCGGCTCGGGCAAAGACGCCGAGTGAATCAAAGTCGAGTACACGCGCTTGCTACGCGACTTCTCGCTTATTATGCCTAATGACTCAGTCGCTGACTGTAGGCTCGCATGCAAGCCAGTCGTTCCTCTTTCCCTCCCGCTGCCGCCTCTCCCTTGCTCTTTTTCTGCGCGCACACAGGGCCCAGACAGTGGCCAGACGTCAGCCTGTTCCTCTTATTTTCCCTTTTATTAGCCTCGGTCATTTGAATCGACGTCGAACGCCCGCGAATTCTTCTGCAGCCTGCCACCAACTTGCCCCGGTATCCCGCGGAACGGCGAGCGGCAACCTCGGTGGCTGGCTGCTAAGAAGAATTGAATTCGCGGATATTGCTCGAGACAATTGGAGCTTCGTCGACGGATTTAGTATTCGCAGCCCTGGGGCAATCACTTAGGATGCTGGTTGAGATGTTTTGGTGCTGTTCGAGTGAAACAGCGATTGGAATGGAGGATGAGTTGAAGGACACTGCGGGGGATCTCAGCGGAGAAAGAGAGAGATTCTTGTAAACGCTGGAGGCTTGTTGCGAATAGTCTTATTAGTCAGAATCTCGAATCGAACGACACTATAAAAACACACAACCACCTCGGACAAAAATAGTATCGAATTCTTCCAGAAATATATGACAGTTATATCCAAGTCGTCCCCCTCGAGTCGGTTTAAAGGATGTTTAAACAGTTCTGACCATTCCTTTTCTAATTACCAACACGGCACTTAGCGACGGTTATTGCATTCTTGGCCCGAGAAAAGCAGATGAAATCATATACTTGGTAGAAAAAATACAACTAGTAATTCCCGGTCGTGAGTATCGCAGAACACCATTTAAATAACAGAGGCTTCTTTCCAGCTGGCGAAATATTGCCATCGGTGGCCATAAAACGATCGCGCAGGACCTCGAAAATGACGTCCAGCTCCCAGTGTCCAAATATAGGATCAGGTGACGCTGAAAAAAGTCAGAGAGCCACCTGAAAAAAAGGAATGGAATGCCATTCGTCCGGTAAAGAAATACGATTAATTCGATGTCCTCTGCGTTGTGGGGAGCGTTTAGGTACTGGGAGGTTTACACGTGACGCTAACACCACGAGGCGAGGGAAAAAAAATACGGAACAAATTATAAATAAAATATTACCCGGCCATCGTCGATGAAATACGATCGTGACATCGGTATAATGTAATCGGGCCTGATTTGCATATTAACGCGCTCTTTTGTGCGGTGAAAAATCGCGCGGGGTCGTGGTGAACGCGAACAGCCTGGCGAAACGAGTTGCTAATCGGTGGAAAGTAATACGCCAACGGTGAAACTTACTGAAGCCTGTATGTAGACGAGGAAAACGAATTTGCCTGTGTAAACTGTTTCCGTTATTTTGAACAGTATGGATAAATATTCTTTGGGGATGTTAGGAGGAATTGTGGACCTTGCAGCAAGAGGGCTGCAGCTCCATCTTTATCAACTTCGAGTAAATTAGAAAAAACTGTTTATAAAGATATTACTTTGACTTAATATTAAAAAGAGAATTCCAATTGAAAAAATTATATTTTCACACAAGTAGTAGTTATTGAGTTGATAATAAGTATACTAATATTAATATTAGTAATATTAGTAATATTAATTAATATTAATATTAGTAATATTAACAATATTAGTAATATTAATATTAGTAATATTAATTAATATTAATATTAGTAATATTAGCAATATTAGTAATATTAATTATTATTAATATTATTAATATTAATATTATTAATATTAGTAATATTAATATTAGTAATATTAGTAATATTAGTAATATTAATAATATTAATATTATTAATATTAGTAATATTAATATTATTAATATTAGTAATATTAATATTAGTAATATTAGTAATATTAGTAATATTAATGAATATTAATATTATTAATATTAGTAATATTAGTAATATTAGTAATATTAATGAATATTAATATTAGTAACATTAATTATTATTAATATTAATTTTAGTACTATTAGTAATATTAATTAATATTAGTAATATTAGTAATATTAGTAATATTAATTAATATTAGTAATATTAATTAATATTGCTATTAATATTAGTATTTGTATTACACGTCAGAACTCAAAAACTGTAAGAAATGGAGTATCTTGCTGCATGGTCGTCAATTATCTTACACACAGGTACTGTTTTTCAATAAACTTCAATAGAAATCTAATCACAATTCCAGGGAGATGGTAAATTCGTGGTGAAATTCAAAAACTTAATGAAAGTCTAGTCTCAGTAAAATTAAGAGAGAGAATAATCATCCTTTCCCAATCTCTTCTACATCTCTCCTAACATGAGATAATACAAAGCTTGACTGTGCAACGTGAAACTCTCCAGTTTCCACAAAACGCTTCGCATGAGCCAGAGACCAAAAAGAATCCCAGACGACGCAGGGAACCCCGCGCGGTCCGTCATTGGAATCTTCAAAACTTCTGACTGCTCTCTCGTTCTTCGAGGGACGTGTCCCCCATTAATTCGTAGCGGCGTGTCGAATAAATTCGCGCCGTGATAATCCCCCCCGCTCGGTTTTTAATCCGACCCAATGGGGGCGAGTCGAGTATCAACAATTCGACTCGGCTGGTGCTGGCAAAAGGCGGCGGTTACTGCGATCCGCTTCTCGTAGCTTGGCGGGCGCGACGCCGAGGTCGGTCACCCTGGAGAACATCGGCAGGAGAAGAAGACGAGAGGCGGCAGAAGAGGAAAGGAAGAAAGAGGCTGACCAGTTGCTGCGTCCACTCGCTGCGTCTGCATTCAGCCGTGTCTCCTCTTTCACGTGTCTTCTCCTTGGCGACGTTCGTTACTCCTGAAACCTCTGCCCCCTAGTCCTGTGCCCCCTCCACGATCTTCCCTCTGTGTAAAACTTGCGACCAGTTGGCCGATTAAAAGTTTCGACGCGTCTCCTCGACATCTCGTCTCATAGAGCTTCGCTTGAGGATCGTAGTCGAAGGCTCTGGTTAATCATTATCTCTCCGAGTTTAGATTCTATTAGAAGGGATCAGAGAGGTCCAGTAATCTTGTGAGATTAGAGAATTTAATTCTGGTTGGCGGAGCGAGGATCTGGGGCAATTAAAACGGATATGCCCGCTGTTTGATTTCGTGAGTTCGCGATCGTTCTTATTTAAAAAGCCGAATTTATTACGGGCGGATGACTCGATGACTAGTAGCTATCGGCCCCGTCCTCGCGAGACAAAGAAGCCGCCCAGCTGTTGGCCGATCCGCTTAATGGACTTTGGCAAGCCCGACGACTACTGTGCGCGCTGCGAACGCTGAATCCTTCTGACTATCGACGGGTCATCACGTTAATAAATTACGAGGTGCCGATCCAGCCGAGGTGTTTAGTAACGGGGCGAAGATCGCCGGGGAAGCGCGTGACACCGTGTAGAGGCGTTTCGTTGGTAATTGAATGATCACGGTTCACGGTCTTCTTCCGGGGCGATGACGCCTGCCTTTGATCCTTCGCTACTCATTTGTCAACCCAGTCTGCGTGAATCCAATGTGCTTTAATTTCCAACTAACATATCGGGGAGGGACAGTAGTAGGCATCGAATAATTTACGAGTCGAAAGGGGATCGTCTAGCGACCGCTTGATTTTTTTCCCACTATAATTCCGTTATTGGCTATGTTCACGGCTTCCAAGCTTACAGCTCCATTCGTGAAACTAAAACACTTGCTGCTCCCTGCAGCAGCCCCTAAATCATACACAAGGAAACAGAATATCACGTCATCCTTCAAATAAAAAAAAATTATTTTTCTGTTAGTAGTGCGATAAAAAATAAAATGAATAATTCTTAGGTGTACCTGTTCAAATTTTTATTCCATCTCGCATGGTTACAAAATTATATGTTTTCATATCTTATCTAATTTCACCCCATTCAGAGTGAATTTCTGCAGTAAAAAAGAAATTGCTTCTTGGACACTTCAATATTCTCTATATTCACACGAAGCTTCATTAAAATCAAAATTTTCGGGTTGCGAACGTTTCCTTGCACGTCATCAGCCTAAAAAATCTTAATACTCATAGAATCCATAATCGTACTCGTAGTAAGTCCCTCAGTGATTCCATTCACACCCCTAATACCATAAAAACGTGTCTGCATTCGCTTCAAGAGCTATCTACGCTTCGAACAACGTGATAACCAATCATAACCCATAATCTCTCGAATCCTACTTAATAATAATAATACAATATATAATAAATAATAATAATCCTACTAATATAATAAATGCGAAAGTATATTTAGATGTTTGTTATTCAATCACGTCGCAACTACGCAACGGATCTTTTTGAAATTTTGTATACACGTAGTGTAGGACCAGTAATAACATGTAGGGCATTTTTTTATCCCGATCTTATTAACCGATCTGCACCAAGTTTTGTATAATTACTTTTTAAAACCCTGCGAAAAATATACTTCCCCCTTATTTCCCCACCTTGAGACTCCGCGACAATCAAAATTTTCCCGGGCAACGCTGAGTAGTTTAACCCAGTTCATTACATATCTGGGACCGCGTGTTGTGTCGCGACCAGTATAACCTCTCCCACGATTTCAACAGACACCTGTCCTCCAGGAATACCGCACGGATCGGAGGCACGACGGAACGTTCTCGCGCGATGGCTTGCGAAACGCCGCGGTCGGGCGCGTCTATGCGGCTCCGATCGATCGATAGCGACGTATGAAATACTACACGACGTATCTGATCGACGTGTATCACGAGGATCGCGGTCCCCGGTCAATTTCGACGCGGGCGGAGCGCGCGACGCGGCCTGGCACGGAAATCGAAATTGTGTCCCGTCGATCGTCGATTCGGCGAACCTTCCGCGAGGCTGGTTACTAGCAGTCTCTTGACACAGAGGAGGGAGCGGGGTGTGCGAAAAAAATGTGGAACGTCGCGATTCCCGGAATTACAATAATTATTCGTGGCCTCCGCGAAATCGCCGTGTTATCGCGCAATGACTCGCCGTCGGAGGATTCGCGTCACCGCTGATTAGGAACCGCGGTCACACGATAGGCGCGATCCTCGGTCAACGAATCGTTATCGGTGTCGTCTTTGAATGGATCGAGCACCCTTTTGGGTCACGGAGATGATTGGAGGCAGGGGTCTTCAATGAGCGTTCGATGAATCTGTGTACGTCGATGGCAGAAGAAGTATGTATGTATTATGCCTCCCAGAGATATCGCGACGAACACTTTGAGTGGCGTCGACGTGTTTTCGCGCCGGAGGGAGTTGCATCTCTCGAAAGTATTGTACCAGTGTCCTGGAAAGCTTGCACGCAGAAGTTTTCCAAAATGATGGTTTCCTTTGTAATCCTAACTCGTTCATTTTAATTCGTTTTAAAAACATTCTCAGAGGAGTTTTGTTTGATCGTGAAAGAGGTGTATAATAGAGAGAAGCTTGAGAATACAGGGTCAGCATTTTATCTTGCAACCCGCGCTCGCGCGAACAGGTAAACTGGCAACAGCGCCTCACGGACGCATTGCACTACAAGCATGCACCGGTCTGGCATTCAGAGAGCTGCCAGCTGCCGCTGGACAGCAGTGATGCTCGAGCTTCGAAAAATTTAGGATGGTCTCTTTCAAAATAACGTCGCAAAGTGGTATTCGGAATGTCTCGGCCCGGGTTGAAGAATTTGGGGCCTATTTCGTATAACTGTTGAACTATAAAACATATCACAAGAGATAATTTAACATATTTTACGTTTACTTAATTTTTCTTTTATCAATTTTTTAACCATAATTGCTGTGAAAAGCTTTTGCAAACTGTTTATTCGATACTGTATTTAATGGTCTTTTTAAAATTCATGGTGTTGATAAACAATAGGCTAGATATTTCTGTAGCATTACTTTCATAAATTGAGAAATTAAATTTTTATTCAATTATGTGTTAGTTCTGCAGACCTCAGAATCTATTGTTCTGGTTTTCTTTTTTATGATTCTATTCTTAATGCGGTGCATGAATTTTTTTCTAGAATTTTTGTGTCTGAATGTTTTAACATTTGAGTAGCCTCAACGCCACGCCTATACCGGCTTCCGTTACTGTCATTTTTTGAAACGATGCGCTATTATTGTGGCTTTTACATGCATGTGGCGAAAAATCTCTCCGTACAAGAGTATAGTGCCACGGTCCACCCTGTCGTAGCTAAAATTGTTTAAATTGAGTCGGGTACGAGACCAGTTGACATTGTCTTCAAACCTCATTACAGTAATTTGGGGTGCGTGTGGTAAACCGATCATAAAAGCGGAGCGCGCGGCTCGATTATCCGGGCCGGGAAATTCCCAATAGCTCTTTGCGACGTTAATTTGAAAGAGACAATCCTAAAATTCAGGGAGCTCGGGCATCACTGCTGCCCAGCGGTCGCTAGCAGCTCTCCGAACGCCGGGTCGGTGCATGGTTGTAGTGGAATGCGTGCGCGAGGCGCTGTTGCCACTTTACTTGTTCGCGCGAGCGCGAGTTGCAAGATAAAATGCTGACCCTGTACTGAAGGTAGGTTTTCCTATATTCGCCTGGACGCAACGTCAAGAATTCCAAAGTCGATTTTCTCGAAAATGAAGCGCAATATGAAAAAATTGCATTCCTTTTTCGACTTATTTACTTGTTATACGTAGAAAAGGAAGAGTAACTTTTTTTTATATCGCGCTTCATTTCCGAGAAAATCGACTCTGAATTTCTTGACGCTCCGTTCAGACGCGTATAGGAAAACTTATCTTCAGGCTCAAGAAAGTGTGCGGCTATCGAGAACGCGTTGTGTTGAGCGAGGATATTGAAATTCGACTGCGAGGATGAGCTCACTTTTCGTTATTCGAGAAACTGGCGATGTCTGCGCTCTCCGCCGACTGTTTTCACCGAGGATTGTTGGTCTGTTCGAGATAGGTCTATCGGGAGATGAAGAAATCCGGCGTCTGCGGGTCTGCGAGGTTACTCGAAATATTCCGTGATGTTTGGGTGAACGAACAGTGGCCGGTGAATTATGTAGATTTTTATATGCGTCTGCGTTTTCCACTTGCACTCCAGTTTCTCTGCGCATTCTGTGCATGCATCTGTGGAGATGCATGACGTTAATAAATTTCGCTCCGTAATATCAATCTCATTTCTCAGGACAAACTCTTTCTACCATTTAAAACCATTTACTAGCTAAGTAGTCATCTTTATACTAATACAATTGTAAATAAAAAAGTTGTGTGTGTATAAAATGGCACACGTGGGGACACCGAGGTATGATAATGCGTAATTCAATTTATTTCATTCCTGGAGGACCTCTTTCAAGGAGTGACAATAAACAATTGAATAATTGCACAAAGTGGTGAAACTTGATATCACGCTCCAAGACATTTAAACCTCTCAGACGTGACCAATAATGATACCCTAATCACAGGATAACGTTTCTAAGAATTAGTTGTCTTCATTAACAGTGAAGACTTTTTGTTTACAAGCAATCCAAACTGCAAGATCCTTAACGGAAGAATCTGGTTTAGGACGTTGATAAAAGGTTATATTCGCGAATTTTTTTAACACAGAACAGTAAAGTCGATCTTTCCAAAACTTTAGAGTTATTTTCATATATGTTTATGCACTACAAACAACAAAATTAATTGAAAAATTTCAAGTTCATCGCGCTAAAATTGGTTTCTTACTGATGCGCCTCACCACTGGAATTGTGAAATGGCGGGAAAAATGGAGCCCTTAATTTTTGGCCAAAATAAAAAAACCGAAGTTTTTCTTAGTTTTCACGAACTTACAACTTATTTCACTATAAATGCATATTTTTACTGACAAATTATTTTTTATATTCTTAAAAGATGGTAGAATAAAACTACAAACGTGCAAACTGACACGTGCAATACTTGTTCCTTTTTTAATTCCGAAAAAGTAAGTTTTTTTTCTGTCTTCACAGTAGAATGACCCCTTAATGCTTCTCAGTTTCAAAGTATCAAGCACATACACAGCAAAAACAATCGCAATAGCAAACCTCTATCATACCCACTGTTGGCTACACTCCTAATTCAATTATTCCCCTTTTTCACGTACACATTGGATGCAATATTGGGACTATCGCTTGTAAATGGGAAAAATTATTATCCACACGCTAAGAAATATTGGAAAATTAAAAGTTGTTAAACTGCATTTTAAAAAATACAGTGTTGTAAAGCTAGTCACGACACACATTTTTTCTATTTACAGTTTGTTTATCGAATCATTAGTATTCGAGATAAAAATTATAAACAAAAAAAATTTCTTGGACCAAAGTCAATATCTTTTTAAACATAAATTGCGATATCGTGAGTAAATATTAACGGATCGTTATGAGACTTGAAACATCAAACTCAGAAAACTGTACCGAAGCCGTAAAACGTATGCACAAAACCCTTATGTTGAAAAATGTAATAATATTTAATTAAAATGAAATACTGGACATAACCCATGTTTTTCAACGTTCGCCGTTAAAAAGTATCGAGGCAAATTTGAAGCACATATAACTTGCAGCGACAAATTTTTTCCTTAATATACAAGGAAGATTTTCACCAATTTTCACACTGATTAATGAATAATTGTAGATAATATGGCGATATATATAAATTCCGCGCGGTACCAACAGTCAACGCGAGTGCTAAAACTGCTAAATAGCGCATTATACGCGGCTGCTGACTGTTGGTGGCGCGCGAGATTTATATACATCATCATATCTTCTACAATTATTTATTAATCAGTGTGAAAATTGGTGAAAATCTTCCTTGTATATTAAGGAAAAATTTTGTCGCTGCAAGTTATATGTATCTCAAAATTGTCTCGATACTTTTCAACGACGAACGTTGAAAAACATGGTTTATGTCCAGTATTTCTTTTTAATTAAATATCATTACATTTTTTAGCATAAGAGTTTTATGCATACATTTTACGGCTTCGCTAGATTTTTCCGAAGTTATGTTTCAAGTCTCATAACGAACCCTTAATATTTACTCAAATTATCGCAATATATGTTTAAAGAAATAATGATTTTGGACGATGAAAAATTTTTTGTTTATAATTTTTAGCTCGAATAATAATGATTCGATAAACAAACTGTAAATAGAAAAAATGTGTGTCGTGACGAGGTTTACAACACTATATTTTTTAAAATACAGTTTAACAACATTTAATTTTCCAATATTTCTTAGCGTTTAGACAATAATTTTTCCCATTTTCGAGCATTAGTCCCCTCATTGCATCCAAGCCTTCAATTGTCATTTCTAGCCAAAAAAGCCACTCCTCCAACGACTCGAGTGAACCGGTACCGTTTCACTTCTCGTCGAAGCCTGACGACCCAAAAGAGTCGAAATATTCGCGAATACGTGGGCGGGCCCACGCAAGCGGCCGAAAATAATCGCGGTCACATCCGTCTTCGCACTCGTTTGTACTTCAACACGCGTATCGCGATAAGAGGTCCACGCACGCGAAGGATCGACGCGCACTGAGTCATCGATCCCCGATCGAAATCGCGCGGTATCGATAAACGCGGCGAGAGCCCCGCTCCCGCGACGCCGTATATTTTTCGTTCCGCAGATATTTTAGCCGAGATTGTTTAATAATAGACCGACAAAAGGCCCTTCCCTTCGCCCCTCTTATCATCCACTGCCCCCGCGGCCCTTCCTCTTTTTCCTCGGTTCGTTTATCGACCGGCAGCGTTCGCGACTTTCACTTTCGCCAGGTCGAACAAGACAATCGGCCCCTCTCCTCCCCCTCGACGGCTATCGATCGGCGGGCGGTCGTGCCTCGGTGTCGTCGACCCTTAGAATTTTCCCAGACCCCGCGGTCAATTTCCATTTTCCATCCGTGGCCGAGTTTCGCCGCTGAATAATCGCGGCCTGAAAAATTTATCGTAGCCCCGCGGAATTAACTCGATTTAACGTCACCCCTGGCTCCCCTCACCGGTCGTCTGTGCACCCCCTCCCCGCGCACCCATCGCTTTATTTTAATTCCCGTCGCGGATACGAGCACGTGCGGGCACCGGCCGCGCCGGGGCATAAATTAACCGGCGCTTCTTTCTCCTTCCATTTCTCTCGCACTTTTTTTTCCAGCCGCGACCGCGCCGATAAATATCGACGCGCGCGAATAAATCCCATAATTTATTCCCGGCCAACTGATGAACGCCGATCGCGCATTGTGCGGGACGATTGGACGGGGTGCCATTCAGGGAGACCGCACTCCGCCGGGCTCGGTGATTTTCGGCGATCGAGTGGACGATCGCGGCGAGCGGAATGGCGTCGTGGTTGGATGGATGTATCCGCCAGACTCCTCTATTTTTGCTTAATGTTCGTTGCTCCGTAGTCGCGAGAGTAAGGAACGAGATCGATTTGAAAAAGTTTCACCCCCCCCCCCCCGCCCCCTCGAGTGAGTCAGGGAGAAAGCGAGTGTATTATTCATAATCCATGGAATTTTCCACTTCGAGGCCTTTCTTTGTCAGCTACCCCAGCGTCATGAAACTTCAACTTTACTTCTGTAATGTTGTGGAAAGCTAACTACAGTCTCGCAATGGTAATTCGCTTGGATGTGAAAAATTCAGCGTTCTCGGGATCGCTCGATTCCAATTCCTGTTGCACGCGCGCCGAGCTGCTTATCAGCGTCTCGCTCGTCCCCAGGGAATACGGCTGGCGCCTTATCGGAGGCAGATCGATATTATCCGCGGCCTTCGGCTGTCGTTACAATGCCCGCGAATTATCGGCCGGTTCCTCTAATCTCGAAAATCCTCCGCGACGATACCGGTTTTTATCGAGCCCAGGGCGGGGAAACGAGGAAACGCATCAGCGGGCTGGAGCTCGGACGCCCGTCGTTTATTTTATTTTTTTCGCAGGGAAGGGGGGGGGAGGGATTAAAATTTATAGCGCAGATATCGGCGCATAAACGTCTCCTCCGTCGAATATTCTCGCCACCTTTGCCCGGCGTCGTCGTTACGCAGAGGCCCACGGGCGCATAAAAGATTTTACGAGAGTTCGCGTAGGATTCCAGCGGTGCACTGTTGCGGGGCCGGGGCGAGAAAAAGAGGAGCCCAAAAATCGACGGGAACGAGACGAGCCAGCTTCCAAACGAGAATATAAAGAAAAAAAGGAGGAGGAAAGACGGCGTGGTTGTCACGCGAACTTTTGATGAAATCGATAGTCTGCCGGACACGGTGGACGACCGGTGGAGGAGGAGAGAAATCGACGGGACGGTTCGGAATGCCTGACCTACGCGGTTCGGTAAGCGTGTCCGGTTCCAATGGCCGGCCTCGCCTAACGACATTCGAAATAATCTGCCGCGCGAAATGGACGCGAGGGCCGATATTGGTCCCCGGGGTGTGCTGGAGCTGGCAGACGACACCCGATCGAAGCTGGAAATAAAAAAAGGAGCGGGGAGACGAGCGTCGATATCCCTGCGTGGCTGGTCTGCAAGCCGACGAGGACGATCACCAGGATGGCGTGACCGGTGAACAGACGCTGCTCCTAGAGGAGGCCCGTCTCTTAGTTCACGTTTCACTTTGTCCTCCGTGTGCACTCGTGACATCGATCAAACTGGATTATGATACCTCGTTAGGAGGCCTCGGGGTTTTCGTCGAGGAGCCTTTGTGGCGGGAACAGTGAGATAATCGGCGAATAGCGGATCTCCGGACGATTAGCACAATTGCACTGGATATTAGGGACTGATAAGGGTCTAGCTTTTGTTTAGGAAGCTCTTTTGTTATTTCGAATGGGCTATAACTCTGTTCGGGAAGGAGGTAGAGGTTCTCGCTTGTAATATTATTATTATTATTACCGTAAACTGGGGTGACTTTGCCCGCCCGGGGTGACATTGCCCACTTTTCGGAAAGACTTTATTTTATTTTATTGTGAAGTAATTAAAACATATGGTGCTTTGTAATCGATAGCAATAATTTCTTCAAGGTCAAACGAAAAAAAAAATAGCGAATTCAATCATATGGTAATTTTTCAGTCAGAGTAAAAAAGTGGGCAATGTCACCCCGGCGGGTAAATTCACCCCAGTTTACGGTATTACAGAAAATAAACGGACAGAGCCCAATACAAAGCATCGTTAATAACTATGACGCGATAGGGTTTTCCTAACGTAATAGTCTGTGTAGCATATTTTTGAACCCAGAAGTGCTACCAGAAAAAAGTCAACGTCATTAGTACTTGTAATTATACGATTAATTGGGTTTAGTGGCTCATATTTCGATTTAAAGTTCCGGGATACAAAAGGTGGCCTTTTTCTAACGTAGCACAGACCGTGTATGGTTGTCTCATTTCTTTGTTTTATTTTTTTTACGAGTTATAGATGCAGGAAAGTTCATTTAGACTCAGATTGACATAAACTACGTACGTCCGACTTTATAAAAAAAATGGTCCTGTGGATTTTGTCAATCAGATTAGGAGCTAATACACATTATTTGCAGGAACTATTTTGCAACAATATAGGAAAGACGGGGGCTAGTTGATACAGACGAATTATCTCGACACCGTATATATGTAGCTCCATTTGAGCGATATGTGGTTTGTTGTTCAATTATTTACTACGATCCAGCGTACGCCTGTGTACCTTGACGTTAACAATCGTTTTTTAACTGTGTTCATTTATATTGAGAAAAGTAAATAGTTTTGATACATCCAAATTGATCGTCCAAATAACATTTTCTCATTCGTTTTGTATGTATTTTCTCAAGTTTTCGCTTACATTATATTAAAGAGGAAGGACTAAACTATATTTTGGCATATTTGTTATTAAGTAATTAATTAAAATAAAAAACTAAGAAGATTGAAAGCAACGTATCAACTAGCCTTGCAGTTGGGTAAATTGATACATTTTGCCTTCGTCCGAATAACATTTTTTCATTCATTTTGTATGTATTTTCTCAAGTTTTTGCTTACTATATATTAAAGAGGAAGGACTAAACTATATTTTGGCATATTTGTTATTAAGTAATTAATTCAAATAAAAAATGAAAAAAATTGAAAGCAGAATAATGTACCAACTAGCCCCAGTTTCCCCTACCTCAAGGTCGGGTTGGTTGTCACAATATCTGGGGTTGATTGGAGCATATAAATGAACACGTTCCAGTAGTGTAGAACAATTAATTTCACTATTAAGGATCTTAAATAGAAAGGACATGATATTGTTGATAAGGTTACGCGAATTTCTCAAATTTCGCTTGTTTTCTAGCCCTCGCTAATATTCTATTTTGAATGGCGCGGAATAGAATCAATAAGACAGGGGTTGCCTTACTGCAGGACGATCAATGTCATTTACAAATTGCGCGAAGCCTCGCCGGAGCATTGAAATCACCGTTGTGCCGCGTTATGTAAACGAGCCGTCTTCGTAACTCGGTAAATAGCCCCTCTCATCTGTGGATGAAATTTAATCGATCGAAATGTGGAGCCGATTCAAGTAGACATCCGAGAGTAATCGCGCGTGAACTTGTGAGATTTATCGTGCATTATGAAGGGTTCCATTAATTCTGTTTCCTGGAGCATTTAGCGGCGAATTGCGGGGCCATTGATACCGGCGTATCAAATTTCCAGATCCACCCACGCAGATCTATTCAATACTCTTCGTATTTTATACTTTGTATTAAGTTTCTTTATATGACACCCACGTCACATCTACAATTTCCGCGGAGTAATAATACCAGCAGCTTTATTGTATTATGTGCAACGATGTATGGACAAAGGTCAGCCTTAGCTGTTACAAAATTGTAAAGCGTCAGTTCGCACGTATTATTTCGCGAAGACCTCGGTTCGCATTATCAGCGTCCGCATCGTCGCTATCGCGAGTCAAGATGCACTCCACGTGCATTAGAAGATACAGAAGAAGCGCTATAGCTCGTTGGAAGCTCCTTGTTAAGTACATTGCGCCAGTCGAAGCGTCGAAGGCAATCGTCGAATGACATGACGGCCCCGCCTCGCCGAAGGAAGAAGTAGCAGCGGAAAAAGAGGCAACCGGGGCAGGCAGCGTTGCGTTAGGCGGCCTTACGCAACGAAAACAGCCGCCGCGGGGAAAACAGCCGCGGCGCGTTATCGAGCGCGTAGCCGACTAAGAGCCCACCGTCTTGGAGTCGTCCTCGTCCTGGCGATCCCTCGGAACAACGCGTACCGGTTCCAGGGGTCTGATTGGAAGCACCAGACGCAGCCGGCGCGCAACCCCCATCCCTGGGCGATAAGGCAGCGCGATGTCTCTCGCGAAGGGCAAATAAAAGGGGGAAAGGCGCAGGAGGGAGGGGCGGGCGGGGTGGCGGAGCCGTAATCGAAAGAGAAGAAAAGGGCAAGGGTAAAAAAAAGGGAGCACAGGGACAGAGTTATCGCGTTCCGTCTGGGCCGCGTCGCGGCGCAGTCGATTTGTAAGGGGATGGAAGGAGAAGGAAAATTAGCGAGAGGGAAGGACGAGAAGAAAGGGAACAAGAAAAGGAACAGAAGAGAAGAAGAAGAAGAGGAACAAGCAGGAGCTATCGGTGGAGGTGGAGGTTGCCCTGCACCGGTCGGTGCAACGTCTCGGCGTTGAACAGGAGGGCGAAACGAGAGGATACCGAGCGCAGACGGAGGCGAAGGAGGAGAAGGATCGACGGGACGAAGAAAGGGGAAGACACGGAGGACTCGTAGCACCGGCCCTGAGATATGATAGCCGGTTATCATACCCCCCCCTCCCCCCACTATCTCGTTCTGCTGCCTTCCCGGTCGCCTTTCCCCATCCCCGCTTGCGCCCCACCTTTCTCTCCCCGGGTATACGAATCCCTCCAACCTAGCGTCGTCTTTCGCCTCTCTCCGCCGACCCTCGTTCGGCCCCAACAACCTCCTGTCTAGACGGCGCGCACACACACGCTCCCGTCCCCGTCGCACGCAGACGAGCCGCTCGCGCGCACCACCGCTGCCTCGTGCGACTCTCCTTCTCCCTTCCTCTCCCTCTCTCTCTCTCTCTGTCCTCCCGTGTCCTTCTTTGTTTCTCGGTGTGTATTAAGCCGCGTCCGCACGCACAGTCCAGACACGCTCGCCCAACGAGCGATAAGGGCCTTTTCAGACGAGACACTTTGGTGGCGAGCCACCACTATCCGCCTCGCGTTCGCGCGTTTCAACGTCTTTTTGTTCCCCGCTGGCCATTTCGCGGTGCCCCGTTCCCCCGGGCAAGACGGGTCGCGGTTGTCCCGGGCGTTGCAGGCAAAAGTCACCGATCAGGTGCGCTCTGCCCTGTTGCCATTTTCCACAGCCGGACAGTTATTCGCCTATCACCGATGCGGGGAATGAAAGGCGCCGAGAGAGGGTTGTTTTGATCGTCCCCCGCTAGGGAAACAGACCTGGCCCTGAGTGAAAGGGAAAGTTCCGCAGCGGTGCTCCACGAAAATGTTTGAACTGGCTGGTCCTGGGAGGTCGCTCGCGCCCGCGCGCGCGCTCGTCTGCCCGCGCGTAACGCGGCTACCAGCGCGAAATGGTCGGGGAAAAGTTTGCCCGGGGATAGGAGAAGGGATCGCGAGTTTCGCGTCTGACGCGGGGAGAACGGCTACCTGGAAACTCGTGGCCGCTTCGTGGAAGCTCGAAAAGTTAATTACGTAATTGTATTACGTCTTGGGGCTTGTATGGGTGCCTCTCTCTCTCTCTATCTCTTTCCTCGGCAAGGTGTTCCCCAGGGAGGAGCTTCAGTCCCCGGGTATCGAAATACTTTTACCGCGGAATCGGAATTTAATACAAGAGGCAGGGTCGTTAAGGAGGCCGCCGTCTAATGGAAAAGTTTCCGTCCCGCATCGGAGGTGAGAACAAAGCTGCCATCGATCTGGACACTGTCGCCGCGCACCGGTTGCAAGAAATGTAAGAAACATGATCACTGCAAGGAAATGGGGGGGGGGGGGGCAAAGGAGTGTGCAAGTGGAGAAGTCGACTGCATTTGGGTTTCTATCAAGCAGCCGGGGCATTGTTGACGTGGATCTCAGCAAAACTTCGCGATTAATCTGGGGCGAGACTGTTGATACTTTACACATATACGTGTTAATCGTTTATCAGTAATTTGGGGGGTGCATCTGAAGCCAAAAGTGTCAGCGGATGCCGCAACAGTAGCCTTTGTTCTCGTTGCAAAGTATTAAACGCTGACCTTTCGATGGACCCCCCCAGCTATCGACGCGCGATTAACAGGCCCCCTCGATATATGCTCCGCGACATAATTACCCGCACGCGTTACGATTCGTGCTCGCTCTCGCCCGAGCCAGCTCGCGCGTCCGCCGAGCGCCTGCACGGTCCGCCGCTCGTCAAAACATAGATCGCAGTCAGTCAAAACGACATTAGAGGCAGACGACGGTTCGTCGTGGCACGACCTTGGCCGAGGTAAGGTCAGCCGTCGAAGTTCCTTAAGGCGCGCCTATACTGACGTCGCGCGCGAGCGAGCGAGCCTGCGCCCGTGGAGGAACTCCTCGCGGCCGCCGTCTCTCTCTCTCTATCTCTGTCTGACCTCGGCCAACCTTTCCTCTTCTCCTTATCTCTCTCCGTCTATCTGTCTATCCGTATCTCCACCTCCTCCGGGTCGCCTCGCTCTCTTCGCCGTTCGGTACGCTTCCTCGCGGTCTCGGCAGCGCGGGTGTGAGAATTCGTCTGTGAGGCTTCTTGGTGTGAGACGGCGGTGTAGTGGGGGCCAGGAGCGTCTGGTAGTGCCCCGTGGAGGGAAGTTGGGCGCGCGTGGGGCCGTCGTCGTCTCTGCACCGCTCCGCACGCCTTCGTGCTTGAACGTGATCGGGAACAGCCTCGACCGGGGCTCTCCTCCAGGAAGAGAGACGCGTCCTTTGCGACGATCGAGGTCGACTCGAACTGCGCCGATACCCTAGCTGAAAGAAATATAACGAAGACGCAGGAACGAACGAGGGGTGGAGGGGAAGGTCCGAGGTTCAATTTCTAATGCATTTCAGTGTGGCCTCTTAGGATACTTTGAATTAAATCAGGGATCAATACGAGGATGTTATGAATGTCCTTTTATCCGTTAACGTCTACCTTGCCATCCTCAAAGATCCTTAAGCGTGATAACGTCGGGGAATATTTAGGAAATCGCTGGAATCGGCGGTATAATAAGTGGACGATTGACGCCGACTTCAAACGACGTGGAATGTTTCGGGCGTAATTGAAAGCATTTGCCTGCAGCTGGTAGGAATCGGTGCATCACGCGAAACGCCTGAAAACCGAGCGTCGCGCGATCAGGCCCGGGCTTAATTGGCAGCCAGCGATTATCCGATTGCGAGACGGAGCCCGGTTGAACGATTCGACGAGCAGCCAGCAGCAGCTTCTTTTGTTGCTGCCATCCCTCGCGTGCTTAATTGAAAACTATTCTCTAAACGATGTCGGGGGCTCGCGCGCTCCCATCGGGCGAGACCATATCGAGCGTCGAACGAGCGGTATCGATCCGCGAGCGACCTGACGGTCGATGCCGCCGGTGCGGTTGAAGTATCAACCTGTTATAATTTCAAGGGTAATTTCACCCTCTACAGGGTAGAGTGGCGCACTCGAATTAATGGAACCGGCTGGAGAGAGCACCGTGGACGGGAATAATTCGCGCGAGCGAACGCGCGTAACACACACGCGCGCGCGCGCACGGTAGAGATATTGTGCCGGGCTCCTTCCTACTTTCGGAGATTTCGACACTAGAAATTCCGGGGGTTTTACCTTCCACGCTGCCGGGCGAAAGGTAATTACTTTCCACGCGCGCGCGCGCGCGCTCGCGTTACCGTGACCGCGTGCGTTTCATCGTCGGTGAAAATTTTATGACCCTCGGGGTAACTCTCGTTGGGGAACCTAATAGGAGGAAAAGGGGAGTAACTCGCGATAGAAGAATAAACGTTCCCCGATTTTCGACCTCTTGCGTCCCCCCTCGATCTCTCCCTCTGTCTACAATCTGATACTTAACGTGTTCACAGACCCCTGACCCGTATACGGGTCGGGACGGTTTTCAGTCACACATTCCCTCGCCCATACACAACTTAAGGGGGAGGATGCAGATCACGAGATTGCCGAGTGCAACACGCGCTGCATTTCATGGCTCACAATTTACAAAGCAGTCCTGGTAATTTGGGGGCATACAGTCTTCGAGCAAATTTCTTATTATTTAGTTCTATTTTGTCCGCTTACCTCATCCGAACGTCATACAATCCAACATACCGTTTAGAATGTCAGGGAGTGACGGTATCCAGGATATTTACTGTACCACCCTTCTCCCGAGGATTCGCCGCTGCCGACGTGTTCTAATTAAGTCCGTGCGTTCGCGCCCGCGATTAATCGGCGGCTTCCTGGCCCCCGGTACGAAACTTCGCGGTGTCACCGTGTCGAGTCCTTGTCGTCCGCTGTCCCCCTCCCACTCGGAATAATAACAGCGCGCCGTCCTGTCGCGGGGATATCATCGCCACACGACACACCGCCACGCGGATGATTTTTGCGTCGCGCTACGACATATACCGGCTTAACCGGCTGCTGGTTCCTCTGTGTACGTGTGCCCGGCTGGCGTGTGTGCGCGTCGATACCGCTCTGCCACGCAGGACACCCGCTGCACGCCACATGCACACAGACAGCCCCCTCCCGTCGGCAGCCGGCGTGTGCGTGTGCACTAGCGTCTGCCAGTGCATCGGACAGAGATAGAGAGCGATAGATCGGGAGTCCCTGCTTGTCGGGCGGCGAAAGGGTGTCGTGAGGGGCAGGCAGAGGGGGGCAGGGTAAATGCGACCGCTGCTGCGCCGACGGCGAATGGTGGGGGGACCGGTGGAAAGCGTCTGGCCGCCGACGAGAGAGAGAGAGAGAGAGAGAGAGAGAGAGAGTGAGGGAGAAGGCGAGCGAGCGAGTGAGAGGGGGAAGCGACGGTGCTGCGGCCTGACAGCCACCGGATGAATTCAGTCTGCCGCTGGACTTGGAACGTGTTGGGTGTCTCGAGTACGTTCGTCCGCGGTTCTCTATCGCGGAACAGGTTCCGCTTTCTAGTTCGTCGCGTTCGGTGCGGTGCGAACAGAGAACTCACAAGGAGGTATCGACCCCGTCGTTCAGCGACGGGGAAAAAAGAACTAGTTCCCGACCACGGTGCGCGATTTTCCTTTCGTTGAACAGCGCCGGTGGGCACGCGTTAAGTGCGTTCCGTTTCTACGCGAGGTCGTGTCATCGAAAGCAGCCTGGCACTTTGGCAACGACTAACGCCACTGACATTTCTACTCCAGCCAGCAAGGCGAGAAGCCGGCCGAACGACAAGACACTTCTCGTGTCTCGTCGAGCGATTCGCGACAGAAGCAGGCCGACTGGGGTCGAGTCGGAAGAAGGAGCTTCCTAGACGAACGATCGGGCGTTCCAGCGAATGGTATTCCCGAGAGAGAGAGACAGAGAGAGAGAGAGAGAGCGAGAGAGAGCGAGAGAGGATCGAGAAGGAGCGTGGAGGAACCGAGTCGGAGTGGAAACGATTGTGCCAGTTGAAAGTCAAGGTCGTGCCTGTCAAAAGACGACGCGCGTGCCCGGCGCGTTGTTGAGACCGTCCCGTCTGCCAGCAACGAAACGTCTCGCCGCCGAAGGTAGCCGCGGGACGCGTGCTCTCCTGCTGGAAGCCTCCCAAGTGAACACTCCTCGACTCTTTCTTCGTGCGACCGTAGTGTACCGTACGAGTGCTCTGCAAATATCAGCGGGACGGCAGGAGCCGAAGGGAAGAGATAGAATCTGTGCAGCCATCGAGTCTCTCGTTGAACCTCTCGTTCGACAACCGTGAAGCCTGGCGTTCGAGTGGGATCGGGAGCAGTGGATCGAATTAAGCAGAAACGAGGCCGTTTCCTTTTAACCGGCTGGATCAATGGTGAACGTGGGTGAGCGATCCCGCGCCCCTGCCATGACACTTTGACAGCCCCGTGCTTCGCGCTGGATCCGAGGGTACAGAGTGCAGGGATTTCGGTTACTCGAGGAAGGAAAAGTGTTAATCAGTGGCGGGAGGAGTTCCGGGCTAGAGGAGGTTTTGAAGAAGCAGTAGCCGGCTGGGTCGCGAGTCGGGAGTGTTTATGCCAGCTTGACAGCTGACGGTCAGTGGTTTGCGGCACGTCGACAACCTGGCGGCGCGGTTCAAATGAAGCTGAGGCGTCGCTGCATGCAGACGCTCGGCGTCTCCGTGAAACAGTTGAGGAGAAAGCTGCTTGAGCTGGGCGCGCGAATCCTTCACGTTCAGGGTTCGAAACCACGCGACATGGCCCTAGTGGTATGTTGACAATTTCTTAACCTCTTATCGCTATCTCTTCATTCAACATTTCGATATCTCTCGTTTCTATAGCAACTTTATATACGGCGCCTGAATGCTTACGATCGCATGTTTGAAAAGTGAATCTATGCAACCTAAATCGATGTAGATTTCTTTAAAGTGTTCGAACCAGATAGAAATTCAAGGTTAAATTCAATTAAAGTCTTAGTTGAGATGCATAAATTCATTACGGAAAACTGTTATCATTTCCTCTTTATACTCCGCGTATGCGTTTTACGCTGTAGACCCATTAAAATTGAAGCTCGTGACACGAAGCATTCTTTAATTTAAACTTCGAGATTGTATCATATTAGAATAGACTTCTTCTACAATTGTGTGCATCGGAATTTGAAAAATGCATCCCGTGCACTTACATATTTCCAAAATCGATTATCGCAAGTACGAAAGCTCGATCGAAAAAGCATCTCTATTTTTCAACAAGAATCACCTAATTTCGCATCACATGTTCATATATTCTACAAACTCGTCCTGTATACTATATACTTAAACTGTATACTCAATCACGATAACAGTGTTGACTTGGACGTTTATCCGAATAAAACACGTGCAGTTCTATTAACACCCGCCGGCAAATAATCAGGCCGTCAATATTGTCACGAATTAACCAAAACTTTGTGGCGGATGTCAGTCACCGCGCGCGCATCCTTGAAAAATGGGGCAAACTTGATATTCAGCCAGACGTCGATTTTTAATCGCTTTAATCGCACGGCCCACGTGTTATCTCGCGTCTATTCGCCTCTGTGTTCCTGTCGAGCTTATCTAAAGTATGCTGTCTACCATCCGCGCGTAATCAAACCCTTCCAATCCGTGGCAACAATAATTCGATAAGATACATTCGTATAATTGATCTATTAATAATTTCTCGAAAGACGTGTCTGAAATATTGATCTCTTCTAACGTTTATCGGCCAGGCTTCCCACAATTCCCAATTGTTTCGCAACGAGTCTACTGTCTCGATCGTCGTTTGAATCGAGACTTCCTCGAAATCGCATGGCTTTAATGCTTCAGAGAAACGCGAGCTGATCGTTGTTCCTCTATCAGCCGTCGATGATTAATCGTCGGTTTATTAATTCTTCGGTAATTTCACAAATTACTGATTCTCGAGGGAGGGTTTTGCTTCTCTTTTTGAGAACAGCGTATCGAACTTATTTGCTGCGGCATGAATCGGTAGACGATGCTTTTCCCAAGGTTGTGTGTTGAAAATATATCAAGAAATTTCGTTCATTCCTCTTCGTGTTTCATTTTACTAAATTCATCTGAATATTATTCTATAGGTATTTGAATTTCATAGTTTCTTTTCTTCAAATCAGTCTACGGGTTGTAATTTGTTATATTTAGCGAAATATACAGCATTTTGAAAAGATCAGTATCTGGGGAATTTTTTGGCTGCCGGTTCCAAATATGAGGTAATTATTATACACACCAAAATTTTAATTTGTCCCACCAATCTAATATTGTAGATCAAATTGAAAATGGCGCATCAAAATTCATATTTTTGCAATCTTTTAGGTATCTCATAAATGTGTAGGTGATTTTGCATGTTCAAAAGTGTTCATCTGTGTTCATGCGCGTTCTTGTAGTTGATTTTTCTGACCCAATACTGATCTTATTAAAATGCTGTATATTTCGCTAAATATAAAAAAAATTATATCCAAAATTCCGGCTGGAACGATCGATAGAGAATTTAAATTACGCAGAATTTAAAAAAAATGGTCAGATTTACTGAAAAATTACGACTTGTAAACGGAATTGGAAAAAAATGTCATTATGTACCACTGTGCGACGCTCACAATATAACAATTTATAACAATTTATTTTAAGCTAATATGCATTTGTCGGTCTCTTTTAGTTTTCCCAAGTGTAATGGTTAACATACCATGTCTAAATGAAATAGATTCCGAAGACAAAATGAAACCGGAGAACTTGTTTCTTAGCCTCATAATTAGAAGGATCGAATTTGATAGTGTGATAAGAAAAGGGTGTCAAAATGCATCTTCCATTTTGCCCCACAAGCTTTCTCCCTAGCAATAAGTTTCTCCAACATCTTCCCAGCAGAGGCGAATTTTGGAGCTTCTCTTGGTACATTTATGAACATTCTTTTACACGATTCAAAATTAGCTTGTAATTTATGTTTGTTCAATATCTCTATCTGATACTATAGCCTGAATAATTAAATTCGCATTAATTATTTCTATATAATAACACACAATGCCATAATATTTCTATATTCGATAGGGGTGATCCGCCCCTGCTTCCCAGCAACACCATAAATCTCTCCCACAAACATGCATCTCCCGAAAACTCCCCCCCACCTACCTACAAACAAATTCCACTTCATCTTCCCATCCCAATAATCCTCCGCAACACCCCAAACCCTCAATATCCTACCCAGACCGCGCATCCTGCTCCGACAAGCCCATAATATCCTCTGTGCAGCAATAAGTCTCCTCGCCACCCAAACAATGCCTCCTTGCACCCTCACCTCCCATGAAAAAGACAACAAACCCACCCCCTCGGCTGCCTCGACCCGCCCCTCCCCCTAATTCCGCCGCAGACCTGGCAATCGTGGCCAGAAATCGCGGCGTCGTCGGTCGCGTAATCAAGAATTCCGCCCTCGCCGTGGACGGGACGCTCGGGGAGCGCGAAAGTCGACGAGAGGAGAGATACCTACGCCGGGGGCCTCGGCAGAAGAAAAATAGGAAAAACGAGCGTGCAGGCGCGGACGCGGCGAGCCGTGAGGGCGAATCGAGACGGTGCAATCGATAGGAGCGAGACAGAGGGAGGCCGTTACACCGTCTGCCTCGTGTTTCTTCCGTCTGGCCCAGAATGCGAGTCGGGCTTTCACTGCAGTTTTCTCGTCTGGGTCGACAGTCCGTCTCCCTCGCTCCCATTACCGTCATTCCCGTCCTCCTCCTCTCTCTCTCTCTCTCCCTCTCTCTCTCTCTCGCTCTCTCTTTCCGTCCCTTTCCCTCCCCGTCTCTCTCGCTCTCTGCCTCTCTTTCTCGTTCTAGCTCGCTCGTTCGCCCGCCGGTTCGCTCCCTCGCCTCTTTTCTGTCGGTCGATACCTTCCCGTCGCACTTTTAAATGTCATCAGCCCGATCGTGAGGTCGGCCTCGACGTCTCCTTATACAGGGTGTGCCCGAAATGTTTGGCCTCGCTTCGATGCCGTGTCCCATTAAATTATGGGTAATTGCCTCTATTTCGGGACGTTGCACCTCGATTCACGTCCGCCGAGGTGGGCTCAGGTAGCCTTGCTTCGAGCCACGATGCGCGCGTGTGTCATTGAATAGGATCGAACGATTTCTGAGGGGGGGGGGGGGGTGGTCTCTATTTCGGGGACGGCGAGCAGCGGGAGTGTATTGTAGATTTGACGGATGCTCGGCGGTGTCTGATGTCGAGGGTTTTCGCCGGAATCGTGGACTACGGTGGAAATGGTGGAACGTGATTTGATTGCCGCCGATTTTGCTTTTAATGAATATTACAGTGGGTGATTATTGATTAGCTACCCTTGCGGCGGGAAATATGTTAATGGTCCGTCTGCGATTATGAATGAGACGTTGGAGAAAATAGGCGCCTGCAAGTGAATGATTGCGCAAGCGGGTCGCTTAGGATATTCTTACCGATATGGAAATCTTGCGAGTATCGTAATTGGCTAGTGACGCACTTGCTACGCGACAGAAGAATCGTGCCATTTTATACTAATGAAATTCAAATTTAGAACTTCCACCTACGTGCAACCTTGCGGGCAATTGTTATGCTGCAGTTTTTCTTCATTCTCTTTAGGTTTCCCAAGTTCCGACTACGTTCTCTATCGAGCTTGCTTCGCTAGCCACCCTTCTAATGCCATCCCACTTTCCTCCGCTGTGTCCATCGATTTTCCAGGTATCTCTGCGCGCTTTTCAGTTCAGCTTTTTTTCCTCGTGTACGGATTTACGTGCTGGTTTTTTTTTCCGGCGGAGGAAAATAGAGGCATTCAGGGCCATTCTGGTGAAATGCAAACCGAGAGGTTGTCTCTAATGCAGGCTAGCCTGCCAGCCATTGTGCCTCGGATATTTTTCTTCGCGATCTTCGATGTTTCCAAGTACCCCAACTGTGTGAGTCCGCATGATTGATCCTTCCCTGGAAAAACATTCTCCGCCTAGCCTGCGAAGATCTCGTGCTTAAGTGCGTTCAATACTGCAACCCCCAAAAATGGGTGGCTGTTACTTTTAGACAGTGAATCGATATAAAATATTGATTTTGCTATTAAATGATGGATTTAACAGCTATAAGCGGTTTAGCTCGGTTTTATTGACGAACATCTCATTTTCCAGCACACTGTACAGTGAAATTTGTATTTACCACCTGCAGCTGAATTCTTTTTACAAGTTCATTACTTGTTCCAAGCATACGTGCCGTGGTATTAGCCTCTCGAGAAGAGCAATAAAAATAACTCCCCGCGTCATGTCTCTGTCCACTTCGTGAATTATTACAAGAACGGTCTGTCAACAACCGTAGCTTACGGTTAGATCACCTGTATCACCTGCAATTCTTCTTCCCCGTTTCTCGTCACTGCTCAAAATAATTACAATCTACTTACGGCTTAAGCAGTTTTGCAACACTCCGCCAGAGTCACGTCCAATTTCCTGCATTCCACTTACACCGCAGTAGCTCGATCTTCCCCAAAACCATTACTGTACCAATTACACGAAGCTTTTTATCCGCACCAGGCGATTTAATCATTGAAAGAAGCATAGACCCAGGCGGCAGACGTTTTTAGGGACCTATTTTTCGGGAAAACGACGAGGTAGTTTACTAAAATGGTTAAGCAGTACAGAAAAAGAAGTTGTAGTGTTTGTATGAAATCATATTTTTTTTAGAATAGGCTGTTCTACACGGTTTATTCTTATATCAATTTTTAGGAAGTTTTTGTAAAGGTACCAATGCACTACTCCTTTCGGAACTTTAAGGGTACTTTATTTAACCTTATAACAAGTAAACAAATTTTTTATGACAGTAAAATTATGATAAATACAAAAGAAGCTATCTGGTAGTTACTTGAAACTCCCCAATACAATTTTTATTGTAGTATATTAATATGGACCTAAAAGGGTGTAAAAAATTGCATATTTTAAGAATGACGGCACTTAAAACAATAAAGTGTAATTTTCGCAAAAAAGCGCTCTATTGATTAAAAAAAAGTGTTATAAAATTAACAATTTAATTAAACTTTTCGGTTTACCTTCTGAGTAATAATATAAACTAAATGTGTACCGAATTTGAAGTTGATCGGTCTAATAGTTTTTGAGTTCTCCCCGGTGCCATTATCGAAAACGTGGTTTCGAGAAAAACGAGTTTAAGTTAACAAAAATTGTGCTTTGTTTATACTTACGGCTGCCGCAGGCTAATCTGCTATTTCTGGGCCACACAATAGACTTTCTGGCTCCTCAAAAAACACATTCTCTTGCAATTGTTGCTGTCTGCGAGTTCGGTCGCTTTATAGGGTCTTCTCGCCTTAAATTCGCCACTGGTCGTCGTCGCCACGATCCATCCCCTCGCAGAAATTCAGGCGCAATCGAGACAAACAATCGACTTAATCAGTGCGTGCACCGTGCAATCCAAGCACTAAGACAGAAGTATCACTCGCGAGCACCCCGTACACAGAGCGGGCCAGGAGAAAGAGGCCTCCGGCCCGTTCCCACGTGGAAAATATCTTGGTATCTCTCGATCGACGCATTATCTCGTCATCCGCGGAATCCAGGACACGGCGCTACATGACGCTGGTAATCGGGCGCGCGAGTGCGCCGCGGCGATTTATATCTCGCGGGTCTAGCGGATCGTCTAATCTGGCTCGTTAGTATCGATAGCACGGCCCCCTCGCGCGCTCCTGAAATCGTACGCGAGCGCACGCACGCGCTCGCCATCGTGCATACGCGCAGCGCGTACACGTGCCCCTCTAACCGGCGTGCTTCGCGTTTTTCCCCCGCGAAATTAAGGTCAGCCTGCTCGTTTTCCTCTCTGTCTATTTTTTTTTTTCATTCTGTATCTCGCGCTCTCCCCCGCTACGCCCGTCCTCGTCTTTTTGTCCCCCCGACGAGAGAGAGAAGCCTCGCCTGCCCGTGGGAAACGCGTCGGAGGCTGCTCTCCGCTCCACGAGCGCGGCCGGCCGCGTCGATCGACCGTGTCGACGCGCGCTTTTCACGTTCCACTTGCCCGATTCGAAAGATTGCGTCGCGCCCCGATTTTCACGTCGCACCGCTGTAGATACGATTTCCTGCGCTGATTTCTGTGACCTCTTCTCCGGGGGCTCGTAGGCGCGTTGCAGCTCGATGTTTTATCGAAGTTTGAGGAGATTTTTTGGCATTAGGCTTTGAGAAACACGGGTTTCAGAATAAATCGAGGGTATCTGATGCTCTAATTAGGGATTTATTCTTTGTTGGGTGAAGTTTCGGAGAGTTTGGGGTGGTCGGAGTGAATATTTATTTATTTATTACAGGGATAACAGCTCTTTGGTACATTTTAACCCTTCGTGGTTACACAGGGTGGATCGCATTTCTGGAAACAGAATTTTGGTCTCTGCCAATATTTCTGTAAAATTTTAGACCTTAATATTAAAATTTCAAAGTTTGCTGAATTTTAACCAAAGAATTGCCTTTTTCGACAACTACTTTTCAACTACAAATTTCATCATACCAAAATTTACATTTATAGAAAAAGACTATTAGAGTTTTATTACTCTACAATTATCTCTGAAAAGTTAAAAGATTTAAAAATACGAAAATGGTAACTCAAAACTGACGCTGGGGTGCAGTGAGCCTCGTGACCAATTTCTGATTATAAGAATGTGTGACCACGGAGGGTTAATAATATAGGGAACGGACAAATAAAGTAAAATAAAATTAACAAATACCAGATCAAAGAACAATGAAATTAAATAAAATGATGAAAATACTGCATATAAACCTTTACATTCAATTCCTTGTACGAGGATTCCAAACGGGAATCTCGTTGGTATCCAGGGTCGAATTAACACCCTTACCCCGGGTCTCCACCAAGGGGAATACGAACAAAAATCTTGTTCGCGAACGTTTTCCTCTGTTCTTGTCATGTCCAAACCGCCGCAAACAGAACAAAACATTCACATACGATTCATACGCTGAGTTTTGTTTATGTTTGCGGCGGCGTGGACACGACAAGAACAGAGGAAAACGTTCGCGAACAATGTTTTTGTTCGTGTTCGCCTTGGTGGAGACTCTGGATTAGAGGCCCTAAGCACTTAAAAGATTTTGAAGCCCCTTATACAGGGTGATCACTTCATCGTAATGTACAATTTCTCAGGCATTTCCGATAAATTTAACTAAAAACTGTTTGCAACAAAAGCTAGATTTTAAAATTCAGAAACCTTCGATGGTGTCTTTCTCCTGATATCCCAAGCACGTGTTTATTTTGTTTATTGGTTAATCCAACACTACTGGTACCTCGCAAATAATTTTCTGCTTCGATATTACTATTTCAGTATTTAATCTAAAATTCTGTTTCATAAAATTGACTAAGCTACTCCTCCCAGTTCCACCGTTCCCTTAAATGCTAATGCATCCTCGCAATTTGAATCCTTTTTGAAGAAGCGCTCGCCCAAGCCGCGACCTCTCCCCGTTTCCTTCGCGTTCGTCCCATTTGTTTGTTAATTCCTGGGCGTGGGCTCGAAGGCTGCCGTTTTCTACAATGTGGTTGTCGACCCTGCGTTATCGCAGAATTACGTCGACACCGAGCACGAACGCGCCGTCGACACGCAACCCCTTCGCCCGTGGTTTGCATACGTGCTGCCGGGCGCGCGCGTAATCGCACGTTACTTTTCCCTCCCACTGCGGAAATAACCGAGATATCGCCCGAGCCCGTGGAAGATTGTCGCCTGATGGTGATGAATCGCGGCGCGGAAAGGAAGTATCTGAAACTTTCCGTGGGGGACTCCATCGCGGGGTTGGAATGGCCACCTTTTTCCTCTTGCATTCCAGTATCTGATTCGAACTTCCCAGTCGGGCAAAGAAACGACTTTCCCGCCCGGGAAACGCGCTGCAAGAAAGGAAACGCGCTGCAAGAAAGGAAACGCGTGCCTGCACGAAATTCCTTACAAAATTCCTGTATTCATAAATCTGTAAAAAAAAATGTCCATAACTCCCGACGCATCCATCCCTGGATAAAGTCCACGTATCGCGCATCAGATCGGGCGGATTCAAGCTCGTAAGTGTCAGCTTGAAGTGGCAAACGCAAGAATTCACTCGACAGCCACGAGCAATGATTCAGAACGACCAGAAAGGGCCATTTGTCGAACGTTTTCGAGTGCCCTTCTAATTCCCCTGTCGTCGTAATTACCGGGCAACCAACGAGCTTATTAACATGCATACCCCCCCCCCCCCCCCTCCGTTCTGGTACTTGAGAATCGTCGCGAAGAACGGATGCCTCGAAGTTAATTAATCGATCACAGAGGCCGCGCGGGGAAGAAAGGACACGAAAGGCGCGCGCAATTTTCGCGGCCGCTTGCACACCGACGAAAGAGCGCGAGTCGGACACAGAGCAGCCGTGCACACGCTCGCGTAATTTCCAGCAGACGTTTCCCGCTTGCCGGAGATAACGCTAACGAGGCCCAGATAATAACGCCGGCAGTCTAGACAGTTAATTACAAGAAGTCCTTTGGAACAACGCGGCCGCGCGAGCTTTCAGCCTCGCCGCGTACTCTTTCAGGTGGCAGCTGAAGTTTCGCTGCGGCGAGCCTTTAGGGACCGCCTCTTCGACAATTAACGAACTCGAAAATGGCCCAAGGATCCAAAGGCGGCGGCTGGTCGGGCAACCGAACGATCCGAGCCGCTCGAAATTTCGATTTGGGGAAGAAAGTGGGCATACACGAGTGGACCGTTACTGGGCGATTACTGAGATATTACATACGGGGTAGTTTGAAACATTTGTGTGGCCTGAAGTTGCTTGAGATACCGGAATGTTTCAATTTTGAGAGATACTCGAGACGTGAATATTTTTTCTAGGTTGTTTTCTTCGAGACCTTCGTGGTTTTCTTGGGCTATTTGAATTTTGTTTGTGCTGCTAGAGGTCTTTTAGGCATGGGCGTAGCGAAGGTCCAGCAGGGTTGAAAAAGTAATAAAGTCGTTCGTTAAAAATGAAATTAATTTATTACAAAATAAAAAGAAATTAAAGTGTGACGTAATTCCGTATTATACGGCCCCGGTTATATTTATTCTTATCCACGTACATAAATTTAAAATTCGGTTTCACTATTTATGGCCCCTCTCTGTATGAAGTCCTATGCCCTTGCTTTTGGGTTATCCAATTTTTCCGTAATACACGAATTTTTCCCATTTAGTTTTAATTTCTGTAACGCGCTCCGAGGCGTTTGCATTATCATCTTCATTAATTTCCTTCGTTTCGTAATTGAGCTCGACGTCGATACCGATCGTCCGACTTTCTTGCCAAGATGCGATGAATTTCAGTGAAGTCCTTCGCAGAATGTGTCGCAGAATCGTCGCGTCCGTTGCGTAACTGTCCGTTTTCCAGGAAACCCTCCCCGCCATCTCGCCCCACTCGGTTTTTTCCCCCGATTCTTTCGATTGCATAACGCGACCGTCTGCTGACCCGACGGTGCCTCTTGATTTTCCTCGCGCGGAGCGACAAACACGGGAAAACGCGCGTCACGTTACCGCCGTCGCGGCGTACGGGACGAGCGATGACAAATTATCAGGCTAACCGCGAGCGCGGATCACGAAGGCGCAGACTATAAACAAGCACATTATTATGACGACGGCCTATCGATAATTGTAAACGCTGACGGCTGTTTAACAAACTTTTTCCCCTCCCTAAATGTCGCCCGAGCGGTTATGGAGGGAGAGAGATTCTTTCGGCGCGATCGGCGTGTTTCAAACAATCGACGCGTTATCGGCCCGTCCTCGGCATTATTGCAGATCGGGGGCAGCGCGCAGATACGATGTTATCGCCGATGGTTTCTTTCTGCGGTTTATGGGGTCGCGAGATCGGACGCGGCGACCTAGATTTGCCCAAGGAAAAGTATATTGTCAACGAATATTGTCAAGAATATGATTCCTCTGTTTATCGAAGTTCAGCTGTGTTTTCGCATACTTAATACGCGGATTATCGACTATGCATGAGCAGCGCGTGCAAAGTTGGTAATTGGTGGTTCAGTCGAAACGAATCGTTTAATTAAGAATGATGGGTTGAACAATTAAAGTTTGATTAAAGTGTTTAAATTCAGAATAGATTTTCAATTTTAACGCGCGTTTCTTAAAATATTCTTACGGTTGCTTAAAGCGTTTTACTATATTTGGAAATACTATTGTAAAATTATGCGGCAAACAGAAACACACGAATTATTCCCAACAAGCAGAGTCAGAAAGCTCTTTACCATTTTTCGGTACGAGTGTCCGTTCTCGAGGTATAAGCAATTAAAATTTTCGAGGCCCCACTTCCGGCGCGCGCTATTTAAATTCCAATTGTCTGACCACGGAACGGTAGAGTCAAAGCGTCGATACATAAGACACACTACGGAATGCACGTTCACACGCAGTGCTCCACTTAACAGTCTTTGTTGCAATGCAGTTCCACAGTCTTCATTACATTTTCACTCTCATTTGAAACATCCACATTTGGAGAAGGGAAACCAGGGTGCTGACCGGGGAAAGAAGGCTAATTTCGAGGCTCTGTTTTTGGCAAATTAGCTGTTTTTATAAAATATCATTATTAGCTTTATATCTCCTGAACAAAGTTTTCCCAAAATAATATGTAATAACATATTTAAATAATATGTAATAACATATTATTTTGGGAAAAACTTTGTTCAGGAGATGTAAAGCTAATAAAGATATTTGATAAAAACAGCTAATTTGTAATGAAGACTATGTTATTCAATATTATTTTGGGAAAAACTTTGTTCAGCAGATGTAAAGCTAATAAAGATATTTTATATAAACTGCTAATTTTAAGAAAATTTTATAAATTTTTATTTTAGTGCCATCGGTGGACTGCTTTAGGTGAAAATTTTGGAAGGTCTATCACGCCATCTACTACTGTGGCTACAGTAATTAATATTATTATTATTAATTAATATTATTATTATTATATTAGTAATTAATATTATTATTATTATATTAATTATTGTAACCATAGTAGTAGATGGTGCGATAAACCTTCAGAAATTTTCACCTCAAGCGGTCCACCGATGGCACTAAAAAAAAAATTTATAACATTTTCTTAAAATTTGACGAAATATCTTCAGTTGTACATATACGTTTAAAAAATAACAATAATTGTTTACAAAACAGCGGAATTTTTAAAAGAATGTGTCAAAAATCAGTAAGAAAATCGACATTTTTTTCAACGTTACGATAAAACTAATAACCCAATCAAAAATTCGTTAACGCTTAACTGAAGATAGTCTTATTTACAGCTGGCATGACAGATTTAAAGTAAATCGGATGAAAATTAACAGAGTTCTCCACAGGCCTAGTTTGAAAAACGTTATTTCGAGAAAAAAGCGTTCAAAGTTTTAGAAGGAGCCCCTATAACCCCCGAACTGCCGATTTCGAGCGCTGCACTACCTGCATCAAATCATTTATAACTCCATTATTTCTTCGAATTTTACTTTAATACATAAAAGCACATTATTGCAACCCCAAACATTAAAATTCGATTTTTTCCAACCGTCACCCTGGTTTCCTAACTTAACAACAACCATAGATCTGATTTTTATGACATCCACTGCATTCATTGTACGACGAAACAAAAGGTGTACACTTTCACTCCTGCAGTGAAGGAAACCGACAATTTTCTTTGCAGCTTTGCGAAACAGGGGAACCAGACGCGCGGCGTTATAATATTGGCAAACAAGTCGTTAAATCTTTAGCCGCGTATCTCGATCTTCGTTTCCGTTTAGAAAAAAAAGTAAGTCGCGCCGGAGAATCAGCGTCGGCCATCCCGGCCGACAAATCGCGAAACTGTCAAGGCGCGTTGGCAGTTGCAAAATTGCGTGACGCGGCGCGGTCACACCTGGATAAGTCGTGTTTCCGCGTTTATATTTCCCACGACGCGTTTACAAATTTACGTCTGGCTGGCACGACAGTAATCATCGCTATACCGAAGTCCACGGACAGCGAGGATCGAGCCTCACGTGCTTTTTATCGCGACTCACGCGCGTTTTTCCGTGCCCACGAGCTTCGAAGAAGAACGAAGCTGAAACGCGAAATCAGTCAGTTATCTAAAGCAACCGTTCTTTTCGAAATGCGAAGCAACGATTTGTGCGTCCACGAATATCTATACAAGATGGATAAAGTAAGATTCGGAGATTTTACCAGTCGAAAAGCTTGATTACGTTGGGTAATAACGGTAGTTTATTCGTTTATTCCGTTCGAGATTAGGAGACTCGCGACAGGAAATTCGGGTTTATTGTAGAACTGTCCGAAACACTCGTGGCGAGATACCGCGGCCAGTAAATCTGTGATCTCTGTTAGGTCATTCCTGTAGAGCTCATAAATAATCGTTAATCCGTGTACAACGAAATCTATGGTAAAGCTCTTCGAGATATGGGAGTAATCGGGAACCTATATCGAATAATATCGGCAGATATTGCCACGCGCAATCGTCGATCTCCGTTCGAAGAAAGCCGTCTATCACGCGAGACAGGACCGCAAGGATATCGAAACGATTGATAATCGCTAACAGATAATTGTCACGTCTGATCGCGGATCCGAATCATTGAAAGTCACACCATTCCGTAGGCATATCTAACCGGATATTAGAGTGATTGATAAACTACATTAATCAGGTGCCTCTGCTGATCCCGTAAATTATTGCCCGTTGCCGAGGGTCCGCCAGAATTTATCTAATATTAGTTAATATTACTTAGTAAGGAGATTAAATTCTATTGATACAACTGAAAGCGATAAGGAGGAAACAGTAAAAGGGAGAAAGTGTCAAACACGCCGGTGCCCAATGAAATAACGCTAACCCACAAGTTGAATCCACCTTTCAATCATTCCCCCCTGAATTTAGAGAATGCAAACGGTACCTCTTTGGTCCTTAACCGGTGATGTGGAGTCTGGGAGACTCCTGCAGAATTATTTTCCCCATGTTTTCCTTTTTTTTGTTCGACCTTGTTTTACAATATGTCGCGTCATGACAATAACTTTTAGTTGTTTTGAACAAAACATGCAAAGTTGTAATAAAGTTACTGATAACTTCAATATATGTTAAAAATAAATTTAAGGTTGGCAATGTGAAATTATTAAGGGGTTGTGCCTAGTCAGCTGACGAAAATAACGCGATTTTCCAGAGTTTTTTGTGGAATATCTACAGTATATTTTTTACAACTATTCGCTTATTTTAAAAGTACATATTTGTAGCAACACTCAGTAATTTTCTTATAAAAAAAACGTTAAAAAATGAACGAATAACAGAAATTCTCGCGGAAGCTGTTTTGATAAAAAGGCACTGTGTGGTGAGCACGATTTCTCTGAGCCGGATCATCTAAAATTGAAAATTCAAGAAAATTTTGTTAATATATGGTTGAATTCGGTACATGAACGAAAGGTTTTTCAAAAAGTTGGTTTTTAGTCAAAATGGCGGCCGTTTAACGCAAAACCACGATTTTTCGATATCTGGATTGTTTTTTTTTCGATAATAAAAAAGTATTCCTTAAAAAAAATCCTTTGTTCATCTACTAATCTTTGGTATATAAAAGAAGTCTGCAAAAGTTTAGACCAATCGGTTTCCGAAACATCTAACTCACCGTGAAGACGTCACCGTTTATGTCACAAAGTAGAACATCCTCAGTTAAGGGTTGAAGCTTTCCAAAACTGCACTAAAGTCTCAAACCCTATGCACCTCCTCCACTCCCCCCCGGAAGCACCCACAGCTGTTTCCATTTGCATGACGCCTGACCTCCGTTCGTTAGAGCCGTCTGCGGCGTTTCGCAACAGCCGTTAAACAATTCCGTGCAGCCTGTTGCAAACGGGAAGCTCCGTCGCCCGGCTAGACTCTAGAATCGCGCGGATTCTTGGCGCGGTCGCGCCTGTTTGGCCTTAAGGTCGCCCGATAACGAGTCGCTTACGTCAGTCGAGAGACAGCCGACGCGCTCCTCTTCCCGTCCCTGTCCCCGGCGGCGCGCAGTTTCCTCCCCGCCTGCCCCCGGTCGCCTAATCGTCCTATCTGGCCCTCTTCTCTAGCCAAGTCGAATCGAGACGGCCAGTCGCGGGCTGCGCGTCGCGAGGCTTTGGCCACGGACACGCTCGCGCTCGCTACCAGGAACAGATCCGTCCGCCCTCGGCCTTGGACGCTAACGATAATTGGCATAGGCGGCCAGACGCGTCCGTCTAGCGGACCGTCGCTAGATCGCAGATACACGCGGCTCGATCGAGATTAATGGATCCCCTCCGACTGGCCCCAGCGAAACGGCTCGGTCCCCTCGGCGTCCGCCGAGTGGTCGGACGCGTGGGCCACGCCGCCAGGGATCGAGATCGCGCCGGCCGTTGGTAGAAGATCGCGAGAGATTGCCGAGCAAGTGGCCCGCGGAGCGGTTTGCTTTCGAGCCGGGCTTATCGGTGCCTTCGATATTTTCGGCCGGCCTGGGCGAAGGTTATTCGAGTATCTCGATGATTAGCGTGGGACGGGTGAGTGTCTCCCGTGGGACAGCTTCGTGGGCAGGAATGGATGTTTGTTGGGTGCAGCCTAGGGCGACACATTTGCGTGGACAGAAAATTTGGAGGGGTGGAACATTTGGGGAAGCGGTATGTTTCGAGGGGCTGTCAATTTTAGAGGGGCCGAAAATTTTGAGGAGCCGCAGATTTTGGGGGCGCCAAATTTTGAAGGGAGGAAAATTTTGGGTGCCGTAGATCTTGGGGCGACAAATTTTGAGGTGTGGAAAATTTTGGCGAACCACAAATTTTGAGGGGCGGAAAGTTTTGGGGAGCCGCAAATTTTGAGAAGCGACAAATTGGAGGGGGGAATTTTGAGGGGTGTGAAATATTGGGGACCGAGAAGTTTTGGAGGCGACAAATTTTGAGGGACGGAAAATTTGGGGGTGAAAGAAATTGGAAAAGGTTTAAACACAGAGGCTTTAGGTAACTTCAAAAACAATTCACTTTTTTCATGTAGCGAATCAGCAATGACGCATGTGTGAGTTGCCCTATTAAATTAATTTTGAAATTGTCAGGATTCTTTTGAATTGAAATGTTCGATGATATTTCGCGAAGGAGGGCACCTAATCTCCGAATCCGCCCCTGTTCGTATTCAGGCGCCGGAGATCTTTACTTATTCGAGACCAAGAGATGCGTTACTAGAACCGAACTGGGAATTCCAACTATGTGGAATTTATGATGTGGGACTCGTGCAAGGCTCTCAATTCTCTAAACCTCCAATAAAGCTAAGAGTACGACTAGAGATTGGATTGCCGTTTTACCTGCCCGATAAAGTATGGCCGCCATCGAGCCACGCTGCTTGGTTATCCTTCCGCCACGTCGAATCGGCGCTCGAGCAATGAATTCGTTGCCGTTTCCGCCAGCCTGTAACGGTCAGGCGGTCTCATTCCGCACGGCCGAAGGAGACCAAGGATTTCGGATTCACCGGTAGAGCGAACGTCCTCTAACGGTGCAAAACGGTTCTAGCGAGGATAGTCACTTTCGATTTCTCCGCGTAGCCTCGCCGAGCACTGTTCCGTCTGCCGTGTGTCTAACGGTGGTTCCTTTTTACCCGGCGTGGAGGGAGCGGGGGCCTTGAACGGCCTGGGGCAAGGCACGATCGTCGACTTTTCGGTTGCGCAAGCCGACTTCTCGGCACGGCCCGGCGCGATCACGTACCGAGAAAGAACGTCGACCCTGGTCGCGGCGAGCCGACGCAGGTCTCGTGACCGATCTCGAGTGTCGTAAAACTCGTTGATGGCTGTCGATCTTAATCTCGAGCGAAAGCGTCGCCCCGCGTCTCCTTACCTTTCCTACCACGGTATCGCGATTCGAAAACACGCCGATTTCATCTCGTCCAGGCGAAGCTGAATGCGTGGCCTGGAGGGTGGGGGCTTTTCTGACGAGGCACAAGGGCGCTGGTCGTGGGAAATTAGGGCGTTTCTCGTTGATTAACTTCTGTCTAACCCTTTGCACACAGCGACGTTCTATTGCGAATCGAAGCGTGAGGTGCCCCGAGGTTTAATCATAATTGCTTTGATAATTTCCAAGAGTTACCGTGTGCCTCTGTCATTAGCATTGAGGATTGCAGAATTATCGCGCGCCGTGCTATTAATGGCAGACCCGATACGCCTAAGTCGATATTAAAAGCAGCGGATCTAATCAGAATATGGATCTGGGATTCCGTTGTAATTGAACAGAGATAAACAGAAATTCGGGGGGTCCAGTGGGTACATTCCTTGGCAATCATTGCGCAGGGCGATTCAATTGTGGCGCGCACTGTGCAAACGTTACGGTCAGACGCAGATGTTACTGGGGAATCGAGAAGGGAATCGGTGAAAAGAGCTGTCGGTCGCTCGAAACCAGCAATTTTTCTGCGATGCCAGGTTCTGCATCGAGGCTTATCCTAGTTGCGAGGCCGGTGCAACTGGTGCATCGTATCGCCAGTGCATTGCCCCCGTGACGCGAATATGCTTCTCGATCGATTTGCCTCGACCACCAGCTCGAATCGTTCCTCGTAGCTTGGGAATCCTCGGGTGCACGGTGTTCTGAAATATTGTCGTGAGCCGGCGATTACTGTTCCTCCTCCAATGCTTGACCCTCGAATGCCCTTCTTTTATTTACTAATCGTTTAGTCAAATCAGATTTCAAGCTTCAAATTCGTGGGATTGGTTAATTAGAAGAATTACATATGTCTTAGCCAAATGGATATTCAAAAATTTCAATTCTGTAGGTGAAGTAGTGCTCTAGGTGTTATTTATAACAGGAAGGACCATTTCATCTCGTAATGGTTTCGTGCAATCTTATCTTGGCGCAGACCCTTCTTGCGAGGGGCCTCGCAACTCAGGAAAATGGAGAATCAACGTATCGAACGCGACAGGTTCGTGAAAGGAGGCGTCCAGTCAATGGAGTCTTAAACTCACATTTCTAAACATACTTTTACACACGTAACTTCTGGTGGGCAGTGATTCTGACAAGTGCACGTGCACCAACCGATTTCCTTCTGTTACCAATAAGCGCCCCACAAAACAGTAATGCGGTCATCGCGCGAGGCGAAGTACCAGACACTTTTAAAAGCCATAATCTACACGCGTTCCCGACAGCATGCGCTGGTATCTACCGCCGGCCTACGTCAATTCACTCCCGATAACCGATACGCACTATCTCGAGTAGCTGATGTAAATTTTGCCTCGGTATGGCTGGCCACTTACGCGCTCCACGATTATCTGGAATATTTTCGTCCACGTAAAAAAAGTCCCCCACTCCCCATTCACCAGAAGTCATCAAACGCGTTTCTAATCTCGCGCCGGTCTCGTTTAATAGGACAAACATCTGCAGCCACGATTCGATCGCGCAACGTCGTGGTCATTTGCAGCTTCAGCCGAGCGATCGTAATAGATCGAACGACGAGGCGTGACGTTAAGCCACGTACCCACGCGTGAAATCCACGAGGCGGGGACGCTTTTAACGCATCGCGAAATAGACGTTTTCCCCTTGAACCTCGTCTTTTTTAATCGTCTCTTTCGAGGAAACAAAGAGGAGATGTGTATCTAGGGATCAAGTTGCCAGTCAGAGAGCCACAAATATAAGATATATCGAGATCCGTTGGCGGAGCGTTTTAAGACACCTCTCCTTTTTGCATTGATTTTCGAAAAGCAACCCTTTGTCATTTACACCATTACATAAAAATATTCGCGCCATATTTCTAAGTATGTATGTTTGAAATTGCAAAATTGAAAAATTATTGAACCGATTTCGATGAACCATTTACCAGTAGAAAATTTATTTTAACGGCACTGCTGTTGGATATAGAATAATTCCAAAACCAACGTGTAGAGGTGCTACGCTTACTTTTAAAATTAAGCGTTAAGTCAACTGAGAACGGAAAGTCTAATTTATATCGAAGCACGGATATTTTGCTAAGTAGTATGCAACATCCGCATCGTGCTTTGTCCGTACACGTGGGAGCGCGGCTTTACACACCACACCTTGTCCTAAATATGCATCCACTATTCGGTTTCCGTATTGCGGCAATCATAAACCGCAGCTTGGCAGAGTGCAGCGCAAATTTTTACGGCGTGCCGGCCGTAAAGTGGCTCGTTCTGTGTCTCGATGCAATCGTAACTAGGATTCCATGATGCAAATGCTCCAATTTAATATAGTAAACCAGAGGACGTTGGAGTTGCACCTTGTCTCTCTCTCTGGGAGTTGAGCAACCAGCCAAATCTCTTTATCCTTCGACGCTTTTAAGCCCGTTCAAACATTCATTCTTTTTCCTTGAGATTACGAATATCAAATACAGGGAACGATATTATTTATTATATTACTCACGGATTCGCGAAACCGATCGATATTTTCCATATCTGAAACTTGGTGTCGCCCTGCAAATTTAACGCGGAGGGAAAAGTCTCGATGGATCGAAGCGAGGCAACTCAGCTTATAATCTGTTAATATAGCGCAGAGAATGGTAGGGAAACATCGGCTCCGGTCTCGTTGCCGTGGCGCGAGAGGCCAGGTCGAAATTCCAAGCTCGCACGCCCATTTTTCACCGCGTGGAAGTCGTGAGTTTCCATGCAACCCCGTTTCGAGACCCTTCCGAGTCCCTCCGCCGGGTTCGATCTCGCTCGCGACCTATCCCGTGGACATTGTACGCGTCTTTGTTACGCGAAGCCATTGTGCACGATCAATACGAGTGTACGAGCACAGTGCTACCAGCCCAGCCATCCCCCGGTGCTCGTTACTGCTCCTTACGGCCGCAGCTTTCCCTTTCGACGGCCTCCGTGGAAACGGAGAACCCCTTTAAAGCTTTAACGCGCGACCATCCAGCGGGCACCGTTGCGTTTTATTCGAGGGAGAGGAATTTTCTTGGCTTGGGGTGCTTCGAAGAAACAAGGGGATCGAGATCGATCCACCTTTACTTGGAGTTTATTAGTCGGACTTATCGCGGTGAATCGTGCTTCCCCCGTGCAATTGCGAACATTCCTCATCAAATCTGAAGTGGCTCCGAATTAATTATAAACAACGTTGGAAGGGTTTTGGAAACGGGAGTGAAGTTACTAATATAAACACTTGACACGATTTTTGAATATTTTACAGACTGAATAGTCCAACATGTGTCAAGAACTTTTCCTTCGTCTGTCTACTGACAAAGTTTAGTTTGGGGGTAACGCCACGATGAGAAGCAAAAGATGGTAGGATAACTTTGCAGGTGATTTTAACCCTTAGGCTGCCGGTATAGCCACTATATTGGCACGGTTCTACCCCTTCGACTCTATGGGACCTATTGACTACTCGTACATAAAATTTTTTGGAAAAAAGGACCCCTATTTTTACGAAAAAATAGCGGCAGCCTAAAGGTTAAATAAGTTCATGGAATTTATTAAAAATGTGACATAAGGTTAGATTAGCGTAAATCCGGGAGACGCGTTCGGGTCGGAGAGTTGGTCGAGTCGTTATATTCAGACTCTACATCTATGTATATGTAAAAATGTGTTAAGGTTCAGAACAATTAATTCTCTAAGAATCAACTGTTTCGACCAACTCTCCGACCCGGCCGCGTCTCCCGGATTTACCCAAAAAAACATATAAAACATTTCTGTCACGTCCACACCGTTGGACCTAAAACAAAACGACAAAAAGTTTTGTAATCTATGCACTACATACCAGAAAAGTACCCACGATTTTTGCAAAATATTGAAAACCCTTTTCGTAATTAGCATTTCTATAAGAAATTTTCTAGCAAAAGAAGAATTGTTTTCAAATATTCTCCATTCCTTGAGAAATCGATATTTTTGCCTTTACAAGGCGTTACCCCTGAGAATTGCGACGTAACACTTCGCGAGGCCCCTGTTTCGACCTCTCCAAATACCACCAGCGCCGGAGCTTCCCCCCAATTCACGCTCACCCGAGAGAAAGCACGCCGAGCGTCACGAATTCCCACGAAACTTTCGTCGAAGCGAGCTCAGGCGAGCGTGCCCCCGTAGACAGGCATCCATCATCGGGAGCCGTTTCGTTCGGCTGGCTCTGGCGCAATAGGTCGCGGTGCCCGATGCGACGACGAGGCTGGGGGCGCGATACGCTTATTATTAGCCCGGGGAATGAATTGGGACCGACTTGATAACACTTCCCCGGGAAGACAAGGCTGCAGCCGATAACCCCGGAACCTAGGAACCGCGAGGAATTTCGTGCGAGTGCCAGCGCGAGTTCTTCGGCCCAGGGTACCTCGCTTCCTCGTCCAGCGTGGCTCCTTTTCAGCGTTTCCTCTTTCGCAACGGCGACTCGCCAGCCGGGGCGAGAACAATCGGCGTCGAAATTTTTTCTTTCACGGCCAGCCCGCGGCGTTATCGCGTGTTTTTATCGGGCGGCGATTAATTCCGCCGAGTCAGGGAATAATTCGAGCGGCGATACGGTGCAGTTTGATACGCCGTGCAATCGAAACTTGCAGCGTGTGTTCGTTGATAATGCTCGCGGTATCGCAGCAGCGATCGTCGAGAGCCGGAGGACGCGGCGGTGGGACGCCAGGCGAGGGCGGGGGCTGAATGTTTTCGAGGACGGAGGCAGCGTCTTTGTGGATTCGAATAATGAGCTTGCCGCGCGGCGGAGGTAGTCCCCAGGGGTCGCTTTTGGAGATTGGCGGATCGCTTCTGATCTATCTGTGACGCGAGACTGCAGCTGGATCGAGTTAAACTTGGGTTTAACCCCCTGGGTTCCGAGATATTTAATGTTATTCGCGGAAATACAGGAATGGTTTATTTAAGGCGGGGAATTTAATGTAGCAGAGTGATCGTGAAAGTAGTAGTATTTATTTTGGGCCCGAGAATGACGGACGCTGACATTCGCTGTGAAGTTTAATGCAAGTAAGGTTGATGCAAAGTTAGGGCGCAGAGGATTAAGTCGCGTTCTCATTTGTGTAATCCTCGGCGCGGGGCACGGATTCAGACCCCTCGCCAATGCGCGCTACCTTTGAAAGGGCAACCCTTTTCAGGCACGCAACCCCTGGCGTAATTCTGTTTGCATCCTGGGGAATAGTATCGGAGAAATAATCGATAGGTGCGATCGAGCTTGCGCTTAGGAGAACTGTTGATGATTTCAGCGTTCTTTTAGAAGCGAGAGATGTTACGACGGTTTTCTGGACTTCGATTGCTAGCTGAGTTTCTACTGGTAATACTGAAGTATCCTACTCTGTACTGCTTAATTAGAAATTTATTCCTTACAAGCAAAGTATCAATTAGATAGATTAACGAGAACTGATTGCGGAGTTCTAGGAGTTTGTGAATAATGCTTTCATGCATCGATGAGTAACTTTCCTGCTACCGATGTCGACGGATTAAACCGCAGGCAGCTACTTTATCGCACGAACGTTCTCATATTTTCAATAATTTGTCACCTGCCTATCGAGTAATTATTAAACAGTGTTTTACGATTCAGTTGACGCGGGGGTAACTTCTGATCAGTGGCGGAGTGGTCAGGGTGTCAGCTTGCTCTTTGAGCCCTTTAAACATCGTGTGGGTGAAGTTAGCCCCCATTTCGTGAATAATTAAAAGTTGTACTCATTTGTACTAGTTTCGTACCGCCTTGCACCGCTAAGAGTTTTCTGAAATTCGAAACAGTTTCCGAAAAGAAATTGAGAAAACCAATTCTAAATATAGTACCCCTTTTCGCAAAAATCATTTTTCTAGATTGTACTGCACTGCACTAGTTGTACCGAGCATTGTGCCGTTCGAAAAAAATGTTTAACAACATTGGTGCCCAAGAAAAATAAAAAAATAAAAATTCTTCCAAACACCCACGTGAAAAATATCGTATTTTTTAATGCTGTACTACTTTGTACCAGATGTATGTAATATTGCACTGTTCGAAAAATCTGTAAAATTGGTTTCTTCAATTTTTTTCTAAAACCGTGTCGAATTTTAGAAAACTCCACGGTGCAACGCGGTATGCAACTAGTACAAACTATGACCCTTTAATTTTTTCATAAAATGGGGGCTAACTTCATCCACATTTAAACATCAGACACTATGCTAAAATGTTATTGACCTTCTAGTGGCTTGAAAATATAATAGAAGTTCCAATATGATTACTGTATGCAACTAAAATTTACGATTTAACCAACCAAGTTTTACACCAAAATTTAAAGTTGTGGGTGGGGCCCCCTTTGTCTCCTGGCAACCAATAGTTGCATACCTTCCATCACTGCTTCTGACGTCTCACCTCCTTTCCACAAAGATGAAATACTTTTCCGAGAAATTTACACTCAGAAATACCCAGAAGCACCTATTCAAGTAGCTCTACTTGGAAATCCATACTGTCTTGTCAGTAAAACTAAATACCAGGAAACAATTAGCCTATTTTCCAGAAGTCTGCCTTACATTCGTAGTTTGTCTCGCTTTTCTTTGTTCGTGCATTGAAATTCGAAAGTATCGCGTGGAAAATCGATGAGTGGACTCGTCCGCCGACGGGGCATTCAAATGAAAAGGAGAACGTTCGTCGACAGTCCGCACTCGTACCACTTTCCCTGTTCACTCGAGGATGCGTTGAAACGCAACGCTGCAAGCGGCTTTGCTTGCGGTCACACGTCTGATCTACGGGGATTGCGTACAACAGGCACGCTTTATCCCTCGCCTGGTAGGAAATTCGATGGAAGTCGCCCGTGGAAATCAGCCAATTAGCCTGCGCCGCCGACTCTTTAAAGGGCATGCGATAAAATGGGAACGCCTGTTCGGTCGCGCTCGCAATTAGGTCGCTAATTAACGGCCACGGGGATGCATTATCACGTGCGTGCTGTTGCATACGATGCGTCACTTTGCAAGCTATTGCCACTGCGACGGTGTGGATACTTCTGACGCCCCTGAAAACGTGGAAACCTTCTCAGTAACAAACTTAAGCATTTTGGGGAAATAAATACGATTATTTTTCAGATTTGAAGACTAGTAAAGTTCTTTTAAAGGAATTAGGTAATTCTGTATCTTTATTAGCAATTACTTAATGTAGGTTCTTCGAAAGAAAAATTGAAGACTTATTGTTAGACTATAAACTCTTCTTCAACAGCTTACCACAGTAAAACTCTTCCTACTTGTCATTCCTGAAAATTCTAGCAGCTCGAAAATGGAGCTGACATTCGTTGCTAAGAACTCCCGTCAACATTACCTCCAATGACAGTTGTTGAAAGAAAGTCTCGAGTCTCCTTTCGCGCTGCGTTCGCACAGATCCTATTTTCCAATTGTCCGCAGAGTCACGTTTCCATTGTCAGTTTGGGTCAGCTCGATCCACGACCAATTCGCCGTGTGGATCGACGAATGGCGCCACGTTAATCTCGTATTCCGTCTTCCACTTTATCGTGGTGCATTGAAAGGTAGCGTTACCAGTCGCGATCATTTTGCTTACGGTCCCACGTTTCACCTACGACTGTACCGTATCCTCGTATTTCCGCGCGCGTAACACGCGCCGCGTCGATTTGTCCGCATAGTCGTCGCTTAAGCGCTCGATAGGAACGACTATCGTTGTTCGCGTTCCGCGTGGGCAACGCTCCTCGAAGCTTCCTCCGAAGTCACCACTTCTGAGCTCCTCGTTTAAAAAAACCAGTGCTTATCACGCTGCTGCATTCGCAGACTTTGCATTTCGAAAGATCTTTCCGGTGTTCTCTGTGTATCTACCATATTGTGCAATGTTGATTCTGAAAAATCTGAGACCCGTAATTGATCTCTGTCTTCTGAAAATAAGTGTGTGACTGTGGTGTTGTGTTGTTTATTCGCCAGAGTTCAGTTTATTTTCTCCGCTCTGCGAATTAATGAAAATGTGCGCGCTGCTGGTGATTGTTTCTAGCGCAGAGAACACTGTGAATTATCGTCACATACTTCTGCATAGTAACATAGTTTCCAACGGTTTTGAAGATCAGTATGAGCATTAGGAAGTACTGTGTACGTATTATAACGGGATATCACTTCCACTAAACATATTATTTGTATAATATTAGTCACTCGCGACGTGTCAGACAAAAACCGACCACGTAAGTCACGTTCGTTGGTTTAAGGCACGTTCCCACGTGGCTTGTATCGCGAATTACACACGCGGAGACGTGGCTTCCCTTCTTTGTATCTAAACCCGCTGATAATCGAAGGAAAATTTAAATAATCAACGAGAAAACCAGAGTCTGTTAATTAACTTCTCCTCAACTATCCTTACACATTAACACTACGCGTCACTCGCCCCCACTACTTCCTTCATACTTCCTTCTCATCAACCAAAAAAATTCTTCTCATCCCCATCTCCTCAAGCTTCCTCCTAATCCTCGCTGCATGCACTCCCGCTTTTCCCCGTTTAAGCCACGACGCTCCAAGTTCGCGAGACCTTCCGCGCCAGCTACCCCTCGCCAATCATCCGAATAGTCGCGTTCCACGATATTCGGCGGCTCTCGAACACGTTTCCTGTCATTCAGACGGCAAATGGATCACGTAAGTGCTCCTCTCGCGGCCGCGCTCTCGCGACGAGTCGAGGGCTCGCTGCGAAATGACGGACACGAGGAATTTATACGTCGGCCCCGGTCACGGGCAATTGCCCTGCTCGTCACGGACCAGAATAATGCCGTGATACGTGCATGCCAAAACGCGAGCTGGGAACAACCGTGCCCGATGACGACTGGATGATCGCCGGCGGTTGTCTACGGCTCGAGACGGAACGGCGGCAGCCCCGTCGTCTGGCCTTGCGCGTTATTATCGTATAGATTCCTCTAGTCAGCAGTCTACGATGTCGTTGAATTGGCAATGAGACACGGCCAGCGAACGGCGTCGACGTGGAACGCTTAACCTTGTCGCGGACGGAGACGCGAACGTGCGGGAAAATTGATCTGTCAGTGTTCCTCTGGAGGATTGATGGAAATTACCGGGATTGCCTCTTTGCATGATGGTGCGGCGTTCCTAAGCGAGGTTTACAGAAATTTCGAACACCGATAAGGTGAGAAAAGTGGTGGAAAAAGAAATATCTACTTGGAACGAGTCAGAGTTTCAAAGCAAAGTTTTGAGGAAAATTCATCTTTAAGCGTTTCTTGAGATTTAGGGAAATTTAATGTCCTGGTTAGAGGAAAAATAGAATTTTCACTTGGACCGAGTCAAAATTTGGAGACACTGTTTGCAAGGAGAATTGAAGAGCCTTTGTAGAATTACTGTAAGTGCTTAAAATCAAATTTTTGAAGAGGGAGAAAAAACTTCTCCGGCTTCAAATTATTTACATACGAAATTTGATTTGTTTTGATGGTTAAATATACTTAATTATACAATAACTCACATGCATCACAAAATTTTCTATCTTTTGCACTATATAGTCCAAATTCATGAAAAAGGGAATTGTATTTGTATGAAACAGTTTATGTGCCACCTCTCAGTTGTAGTGAAAACTGAATGTGCCATTCATTTAAATTTTCAAGCACTGTAAGTGCCAAATCTGTTTGTCCCTAGGGAATTGGCTCTTCATTGTTTTCTACAGAAGTAGCGATAGATGTACCAGCGGTACCATCTTTTAGCATTATTGGTAACTTATTCAGAAATGAGGAAACTTATTAGCGCGAAGAACATCCTAGTAGCACAAAATATTGGTTAAATATTTTTTCCAAATATTAAAAAAATATTTTTTCAGCCACACTTTTTAATATGAAAAAAATATTGATTCCAAATATTATATACACATACTGAAAATGTGAAATAAAGGTTTAGAAAATATGAAACATTCGGAACAAAAATTTCTTTCTACCGTTCAATAAAAATTTACTTTATATTTGAAAAAGAATGTTTTTTCCATAATATAAAATGAATATTTCCAGCATATTTGGAAAATATATTTGCTTCTTAATCTAGAATAAATATTGTATGTATGTTTAAATATAAAAAGGAGATTGAAGCTCTTTTTAATATTGGATGTATGTGCATTCAATATTTTGTGCTACTAGGGCATTTTCCGATAATTTTTTTTTTGATAATGGCACCTACAATGTTTTCTCAATTATGATCCTGAATTAATAGGCCTCCTTGGAACCCGCCGCCGTAACTAACTTATTAGTGATTATCTGAAAAACTGTTCAGTTTGGTACACTAGTTTCTCTCCCGAAGTGGCGTCGAGTTTTCACCAAATGGAGTCGTTCAAGAATGAATGACGTCAGTTGAATTCGTTATCGCCTCGAAATTGACGCAGTTTCCAGCACGCTGCAATTTTTCTTGGCCACGACGGGGGAGGGGGAGAGAGAAAAAAAAGCTAGTCGAAACTCTAGTCGATCGATTGAATCCATGGCTGGCATCGGAAACACGGGCACGGACCATTGTTCGAGCCCGTGATTTTTCCAGCGAAATTACCTTCCGCGCCGCGCGAAATCGAACGCCGATAACGAGGCCTGTCGAATTCGACGCGGTCGACGCGGAAGCGGATTAATCGCGGCTTCGATAAAAGAGAAAACGCGAAACTTTTTTCCTCCCTGCCGCGCTCGATCGTTGCTTTCGCAGTGCCGCGCGTTCGCGACGCCTCGGGGCCGATTAAATTAATAAACAGCATCGAAAACATCGCCCGGCGAGTCGCTGCGCGCTGAGTCATTAAAAAAAAAAAAAAAAATCGCGCGCGGTCGGCGGCATGCATTAAATCGAGGAAAACTGATCGAATTAGTGGACCGCGAGAGAAAAAGGGAGAAAATGAGAGGTTATTCGCGAGACTGGAGTTCCGTCTCTCGATAATGCGACTGGCGTTCGAAAAAGCGTCGGGTTTCAACGTGAACGAGGCAGACGGTCATTTTTATTCGCCATTTAATTATTAACAGTCTGTGGATTTAATTACGATAAATAATTTGTTCGCTCTGCTTATGGAATTGAATACCGACGCACATAGTGGGAGCCTTTTCATTTATCGAACGTTGATTATTCGAATGTTACCCATAAAATTGGCATGTATCAAAATATCGGTGTAATTAACGAAACCCTCAGTTCGCGATAATAAAATTTCAGCCGCACTTCGTTATCCCTCATCGAACCTTTCCAATTCCGTCACTCGAAATTTCCTCCGCTATCCACTGCAATCTAGAAGACTGCCGCCCAATGAAACAGAGAAGCGAGCGGATCGTCGCCACCGAGCGCCCCGCGCACCCCTCCTCCGGGAAGATTTTATGTCTCGGATCCGAGGCCAAATCGCGACTCTCGTATCGAGTGGCAGAGACGATTGAATAAAGAAGCGACCGCCGCTGGTCGGGGCCCCCTCGCGAAATCAGTCGCCGGATTTTACGAGCGCGACACACGAAAGTATCCAGCCGTGGCCGGCGATAAATCTCGATCGCCAAACGGGTTCTCTAAAAATTTTACGCGTGACAATTCGAGGCGCCCGATGCACGCCCGGCTCGGGATCGCCTCAGTATCGCTTCTTATTCCGCGGATACGATCGCGGCGATCGTAAAACGATGCCGGAAGACACTCCGCGGCTTAATGGCCCCGGCGGTGCGCGGGCCCCGCTGTTTTAGGGGCGAAGTTTTGCGACGTGTTCATGCTCGTCGCGGAAAACTCGTACCCGCGCTACGATACATTTAGTGGCTGTCGAAACGGTCCATTCGCCTCTTCGGGACACGGTCGTTATCGTTAAGTGTCCCCCACCCACGTTATTTCTGTTACGCAATGTGTTGAGTGGCGGTAACCGCAGGTGGTTGATTAATTATTAATTGCGTGGTAATTGAATTTGCGGGGCGGGGTACGCGTTTGTGGCTTTACGTCGCTGACGTCCGAATGGGGGCATGTCCGACATTTGCAGGTCTTTCGATGTTTCAGCGATGATGGCTTGGGGAAAGTATAGGTGCAGCTTTGTCTCGTTATAAGTTCGATACTCGGGGGTAGACCGAACCTTTAACGAAACGGTATGCTATTCGGTCGCCTTTCTTCTTTGTCGCGCGCACTCTTAAGTGCGAAAGAAGTAGTGGGGATAGAAATGTACTTATAACGAAACTGGAGACGCGAACTTATAACGGGACAACACTGTATTCGCTATGAATCGTGTATCGCGCACTTCCATCGTTCCCTCACTAGTAGGGTCAACTAGTCGAATATAAGGCCCACTTCTTAAGAACGTCATAACTCTTAACTAAGAACACTTTTATTACAATTCGATAACAAAAAATGGGTTCCTAATATGAGATCCAGTTTATTCTTTCCTGAAACTTATTTTTTCTTTCTTCTTTTATAAAGTCGGTATGTGAAATCTATTTCTTCGCTACCGTAGTCTTCGTGGGTCTACCACGCCCACCATGATGCTTTATACGTACACTTAACCTATTGTTCATCTGGCACACCTCAATAATAAAAATCTGTGCGAAACAAGCATTCTCTATCACAATTTTCTTACTTGATCACTGTCATCATTCGGAGCAATTTCTTCTTCACTCTCATCAGTTGAACTTCCATGGGTCTCATATTCGGAAACAATAATATGATAACTATTAAATAGCTTCGCTGTTAAGTCGTCATCATTTAATGATATACAACTAGTAAGCCTGAAACTCCATTGCAAGCACCATGCAACAGTATTTGAGAAAATCATTGTACACTTACCACTTTAGAGGTATTTGTAATTTAATCGAACCCCTTCAAAAACTGTCTGCCACGTACTTTAGTATTATGTGCTTGCGAAAGACGCTTAATTGATTACAATGCCACCGTGCTGACGAAACAACAAATGTACGGTTAATTGGTAAAGAAATAGCATCGCTATGACATTCAAGAGCTCTGTAGCGGAGATAAGCTGGGGTGTGATATTAGAAGAGGTCGCCATATTCGACTACTTTACCCTACAATCTTCTCAGAAGACTCGATTCTTCTTTCGCGCGACGAGAACCCAAAAGTCCCATCCCCCATCGTCCTCTAAGGCCCCCGGAGCAGCACCGTCCACGTTTAACTCGCGCGTAGCGGAAGCGTCGTTAGAGTCAGGAAGGAAGTCTGCCAATGTAGATTGATCCACCTTGCAGCGAATGCCTCGGGTGACATGATTGCAACTAACCGGAGGCGTCTCTTTGCTCCCATCCCCAGATGCTGTCGGTGAGCCCAGGAATGGAGGTAGGCAGCGGCGGTCACGGCGGCCTTGGCGGTGGACTGGAGGGTGATCCAAGCGGCGGCGGTGCCGGCGTGGGCGGTGGCGGCGTCGGCGGGGGTGGCGGCGAAGGAGCCACCGACGGGATGCAGGAAGCGATGGTCGCCGCCGCCAGGGACCGGGCGATCCGCGCCGGAAGCGTCCGGCAGGACCTCGCCCTCGACCTGCCCCCGCGACTCCAGCTTCCGGACGGCGAGGAGCGCCCGTACGGGGCGCACACCGCCCTTCATCTCCGCGACCCCGAGCAGGTGAGCCCCTTCTCATGGAATATTCAACGCTTCCGAATTATTTCGGCTTCCGCGAAAGCGCTGGCACTTTCCTTTCTACGCCTTCTATGAACCCTAACCCTGATCATTTCGAACATAGAGAGACGCGCAGGGGTAACTTGCGCAGAGCGGTACGTTCGGGGGGTGCCAGCGGGCATTTGTTCTTGAATACTCGCAGGCTTCCACTTGTCTTGTCAGATTTCTACGAGCCCTGAGGTGGTAAAGTAGCGCTTAGAATAATCTATCTGCAAAGCGTTGCAGAGCTACTAAAGCACTCATGATTTACCACCTGGAGGAGGCTCAGAGTGTTTTGGTACTTTGAATCGTTGTTTCTGTGGAATGTGTTACTTTCTGAGGTGGACTAAACGGAGAAAAGGGGAAGAAACCTCCACTTCGGATCCACTGCGCGCTGGTCGGCTGCCGTCACCAATTCTGCCAACGTTGACTCCCCAAAATTTCTTTGTTTCGAACTCTACTTAAGGGGCACCTATGTGCCACGCTCGCACATAGATTATTCCAAAACTAAAAGCTCCCACACCGCTTAAATGTACATTTCTTCGCAACGCACAGTGAAGTTGACAGTTGACTCTTCGCTTCTTCCTTTCAAAAGCAGCCCATTCTTCTGCGTCTCATCCTCGGTCGCCTGCGATGAAAGCCTCCCAAGTGATCAACGCGTTATTCATTAACACCCCCCTTGGGTCTGATACCACTTCGCTAGGAACACAAACCTAGCCAATCAGGCCCGTTATTCGAACGCATACACTTGCCCAATCACATTTCCATACGTTAAACGCACGCCGCTTAGGTGCGCGAGTTTTCGAACGGCACGCGGCGCTGGTGGGTAATAACGCGTGTAAAAACGGATAAATCCTCCACGCTTCGCGTACTCGGATGGAATCGTGCTACCTTGGCGCACTCCGGTCGGCTCTGCTCCAGCCTCGAGCGATTTGCAGGTGTTGAGCGTGAACCTCGCTGGTCGCGCGAGCTGCTCTCATTGCTCTAATCTCGCGGACGGTGTCCATTAATCATGCACGGTAATTAACTCTGCTGATTGCAATGTTTAGGTATTATTTATGAGCCGTGAATCGTACGTCCAATGGCATCACGTCGATCGTCAAGCGTTTCCTTTTTGATGGTGGGTTTTCAGAGGATCCTTGGGTGTTCCTCCGGGATCAGCCGGCTGGATTTTTCCTCGATGGTAATTAATGTCGACCCACAAGCTCTAATTGCGCCTCGGAATATCCCAAGACGCAATTAGCGATCTTGCCCCACGCGTTACGCGTTCTTAAAATATTCCCGCCGGAGGAGCTTTTCTGGGGCTCGTTTAATCGCGTTTCCTCGACGGAAGTTGATTTCCCCGGGGGATAATTTGCGGCTGATGCTTGTTCAACATCCCCCGGAACGCCTTGGAACGCGGTGGCCTTTTCACGCTCGCCCCAGTAGCTATTCTCTCTATGAGGAGTCGGAGTCGAAATACCCGCGATACGTCATCTTTAGTGAAGTTCCTTGACAGTTCTCCAGCTTACGTCTCCAGGTCTAGCAAATTATACCATAGCAGTTTATAAAATAGAGCTCAAATTGTATAATTATAACTCTTTCTTTATAGAACTCTATTCTTATAAGAGCTACCACAATTAACTTAAATGATCCAAAACCTCAAGGTCCCCATATCTAATAAAAATTGCTCCGATTTCTCGGTCAGCTTTGAGCAAGTACCTGCATAGTCCAATTCACACTTCTAACTAAATCAGAGCCTAGTAAATTGAAGTTTATCATTGCAAAGACTCCCATCTGAATTGCAAACATTTTTAATGACAAGAGCCATCGGCAGACATCCACGGTATTTATTATTTTCGCCAGCGCGCGCGTCTTGAAGCGCAAGAGGCGGCCAGAGGAGGATCGTGTTCTACCCTCTCGAGGCTTCTGGATGCCAGGCTGAATCGAGCTGAACCACGCGCGCCCTCGAGACCCGCTTGAGGGTCACGGGCTAGAATTTCAGTAATCCTACGCCCCTACACGTGTGCACCTATGCGCGTCGAGCTTCGCTGGACGCACGGGGCCCTCGGGGTTGGCGCTTTCAATGCGCCTCCGCTTCCTGGGCCACCGGCAAACGACCGAAAAAATATTTATTTATTCATTTCCTTCGACGCCGCGCGGATATCCCCGGCCGCTCTGGTTGCTATTGCGCTCCGTCATTCGCGAGCGTCCGCGAATATTAAGCGGGAACCAGAGGTCACAGACACCACGTTCCGCTTCGTCGGCTCCTGGCGCAAGCGAGCGATTCGCCCCATCGATTTTTACTTTCTTCGTGCAGTATATTATATAGATACCTGCCTGTTAAAAGTTGAGTGTTTAGGCTTTGGGATAATATCTGGCATTTGTGGAATTTTGAAAGATAGAGCCAAGTTTCTTAATTAGAAATTTGTGAAGTAGGATTTCTTAAACTAGATTTTGAATGATACTTTATTTTGGAAATGGATGATGAGAATTGGTGAAGATCCTCCCTTCCCCAAATAAAGGGAGCATAGCATGGTCACAAGTGAGCTTGTCACATGTCAGCTTTTGAAAGGTTTGGTCTAAGAAGATCTTAACACTCGCGAGTCTCACTATCAGCGTTATTGTTGCAGAATTGAATAAGGTTACATTAATGAGGCTATTAGTGTAATAGTGACGTAACCCACAAATTGGGGTGAATTGACATTTCAGCCTAAACTACTACTTACACAACAAATTTTTAATTCCATAGAGCCCTGAGATACCCTACAGAAACATACACAAAATTGCAGCACAAAAACGTGTTTTGCACTGAGCATTTTGTTCATTTACGTCGCAAAATACTGGCCTGTGCAGCATTGGTCACTATTTTATATGCTAATATTATAATATACACCTTAGCAATTAGATTTTCTAAAAAATCATACCTATGTACCTAAAAGTAGTTTAGCTGTTAGGTACGTATCTCAAAACAAAAGCTTTGGGGCTACGCCACTATTGCGCTGATAGCCTTATTTTTTCTAGGAGTAATGTACAGCATTGCAGGAATGGGTACGCTCGTATTTGTACATAGTTTCATATTGAGTGTTTATTTGAGAAGTAATATTAAATTAGAGTATAATAGTTGAGTATATACTTACTAAATAGAGATCATAAAGTGGGACTACAAACGCCAAGTCGAAAATGTTAACCACCTCCATTTTCGAACTGACTTCGTTTGGACGCGGGGTACATTTTGCCTCATAATTTCATTAATATATAAGCTAGGGATAACAATTCCAGGGATGAGCTTCTAAATTAGGCTCCCATCTCGTTACTTAAAATCCTCACCTTTTTCAAGAAGTAATAACTAATAACAAGTAACCCATGCAGTTTGATATTTAGGGTGGATATCATTTACAACCTTGATTCTTGAAAAAGATGCGGATTTTATATAACGACATGGGAATATAATTTAGAAATTTATCATGAACCTACCCTGTACCCGTCACGCGAGGATTACCACGAAGTTCGAGTTCAGCTTCAGTTCAAGCAATCAATATATTTCATTCAGACTATACACTAGCGGACAAAAAAGTTGCCACTTTTTCGATATGTTTCGTTTTTGTTATTTTTTAGCATACATTTGGGACTGTGGTGTGTTTAATATGGATATTCTGATGGAGAATTTAAAGCTGTATAAAACCCAGTTAAAGTTGAATTTATTTAACTGATAAACGAAAGTGTAATATGACATTGAACGGGGTAACACATTTTTGGAGCCGATAAATAAGTTTCCACGGTCAGTGACTTTTTAGGTTGTACTAAAAGCAAAACGTGCCCCCAGAAAATATTAGATCTTTTTTATTAATGTTCAAAAATGGTATCTTTTTGTTGGCTTTAAAACGGCGTTGTCCTCTTTAATGTTATGTAGGGTTTTTGTTTGTTAGTAAAATAAAATCAGCTGTAACTGAGTTTTATACAACTTTTAATTCTGTTTCAAAATATGTATATTAGCCACACACTGCAGTTTTGAGTTGATATTGAAAAGTAATAGAAGTAGGGTGGTTCGAAAAAGTGGTAACCTTCTTGTCCACTACTGTATACCCAAGCAACCACTATATTCCCTCCAGACTGTAGAACCACCAACCGCCCATTACCACCCGATTTAACAGCCATTACTACTCCCCGCTCACCCATCTGGACCATTTACTATACTCGACAATTAATTTTCCAGGAGAGCGAGATCTACCAGAAGTGCGTTCGACCGCCGCCAAACAGGACGGTGTTCGACAGCGAGAGTCCGCCGCCCTACCGAAGCCAGTCGGCGCTGCTGGACGCGCCAGGTCGGATAGTCCGTTGCCACAGCGCGGGCAGCTCTCTGCTGAGGGTGTTCCGGAAGTTCCCGAGCCCCGGCAGCTCGACGCCGGCGGTGGTGGTGCCGCCGAGGAGGCCGACCCTGTCCAGTTATTCCGAGTCCAGTAGCAACCTGAGCAACCTGTCCAGCCTGACGGTGGTGCCCTGCGAGACCGACGAGAGCCAGCAGCCGCAGCACCACCACCACCACCACCATCAGCAGCACGTCTGATCCGAGGCGCGGCCGAGATGGAGAGCACTCGAGGCCACGGGTCGCTTCTTGTTCCTCGAGGTCGACGGACGCCCGAGGATCACGCGGAGACGGCGACGGGCCAGCGCTCGGCGACAGAGGAGGGCGGGCGGCGACGCGGCGGACGCGGAGAAGATGAAGGACGACGCTGGCGCCGAGATCGTCGTCGTTGTGCTGCCCTCGAGAATCCTCGAGCCGTCGAGGATCCCTCAAGACTGACTCGCAGGAGAAACTTCGCACGGGTTCTCGGGCCTGGACTGGTGCCTCGTCGCGACGGGGCGGATCGGGCCGCGTGCGCGCGCCCGCCCTCAATCCCGCTCACGGCGTGCAAGAGGACAAAGGGAACTCGGGGAGCGATCCTCCTCTGAACCGTGGATGATCCTCCAGCCTATTATTTTCTTCTTTTTTTTTGGAAGAGGAACGTCCTCTCCTGGTCGACGGAGGGAGAGAAGAAGAGGAGATCGAGCTGCAGGCTCGTCGCGTGTCGGTCCCCCGTGGTCGATGTCTCGCCACCGAACGGCAATCCTAAGAGGCCAGTCTCTATAGCCTAGATCTCAGACGATTCCAAAGCACTAGACGAGACCTAGTTAGCTCGTAACGTAGGGAGGTGTCGAACCATGATGGGCCGCGAATGGCGAGGTGGGAGACGGAGACACGAGCGTCGCGACGGTGACGAGGAGGGCCTACAAGACGAACCGAAGGCTGACGCGCGGCGATCTCGGTGCAGCTCGATCCGGGGAGGACGACGTTGGATACAGCTTTTGCAATCGGGTTCCCGGTGGAGAAGGGACAGTGACGGGGCCCGACCGTGCCCTCCGACGGGGGCCCTGCGCCGCCAGGGCGGACCTGTCGTCGAGCCGATCGTGGAAGTTTGTTCTCTGCGACAAAAGACTTAGTAAATTATTTATTGGCGATACTCGCGGCTGGCACCCGCAACTCTGTCGAGGCAGGCGGCTGGGGGCGGCCGCGAGGCAAACGGGAGAGGGAGAGCCTGAGAGATGATTACGCGGCTGAGATAGCTGGGGATGAGTGACGCGCGAGAATGACTGTGTGCGTGAGTGTGTGGGAAGCGTAGAGCCAGCACCGGGGATGGAAACGAGGGAGGATAAAGCGGGAAAGTAAATGGCGATTCGATGGGAAAGAAAGTGGGATTTCGCGAATGCCTGTGCGAGACGCGATAGAGTGCAAAGGGCGGAGAGAGTGTGAGAGAGAGAGAGAGAGAGAGAGAGAGAATCAGAGAGGAAAAGTAGTGCCAAGAGCCGTAAAAGAAACTCTGTAAATATTAGGTTAGGTAGTTCAATATCAATATAATTATTATGACTAAAAATGATATGCTATATACTGATTAAAAAGTAATACCTTACACCACGCATAAACACGAGCTGACGGGCCGCGCGAAATTGCCGTGGGACGTGCGCGCGCGTCGAGGGGCCTGAACGATCGCCGACGATCGACCGATCGATCTCCCCGTTGGCTGTGAAACGAGGTCGTATCTCGTTCGCGGTTCGCGCGCTACCCTTGGACAGATCGAAACCACCGGGCCTTCCGAACTGTTTCGCGAGAGAGGGGAATCGGCATTCACGTTTTAGTGATTGGCAGATCAGTGGAGGGGGGTGGAAGGCTTTCGGGGTGGGCACGAGTACGCGCTGGGAGATCGATCAGTCGGGAGATGACGCGCGTCCCGACGCGTTTCGAACGGCTCGCAGGATGTCTGATATAACGCTACTTTATTATTATTCAGATAGATAAGGCTTCAGTTTTTGACGAAATAGGACGAGATCTGCCTTGACGACGAACCGAGCATCGACGATCCGCTTCCCTTGCCCGCTCGCATCCCCTTCCGCGCAATCATTCTGCGACGAGAAATTCTTTCGCCCTGGGTTGCTACGAGGATATCCCATTTGTCGGAATATTGACATATCTTAGCGAGAATTTGTGTCGCGAGAGGAGCAACGCTTTTTAAAGGAAAATAATTTCGTTAGATGAATTTGAATTTAAAGCGTCAGGGGTGCGTATCGATTAAGCCTAGGATATTAATGAATTTAAATGATTTCGAATGTTAGAACTTTGGAGTCGCTAGATCGTCCTTGTTTTTTGTTTTTAGGAAATTGTATATCTTAATGGAAGAAATAAGAGTCTTCGTTAAATTTCCAAGAGTTTATCTGAAATGGTTTAGCTTCATGGCTAATGGTCATTAGAGATTAATGCCGCCAACGGCTTTCGCCACGCAGAAAGCACCGGTTCTCGTTAGATTACCGAAGTTAAACTGCGTTGGGCACGGTTAGTGCCTGGATGGGTGACCATCTGGGAAACTCTCCCTCCGTGTGCTGTTGGCGAGTTTCTCAATGCTTAACGATCATCATTAGTAGTAGTAATTTCGAGTTGGATAAAATTAGAGGGAACATCAGGGAATAATAAAATACAATGTCTCTAATAAGTGTTGTTGACAAGTTTTTCTTTGACCAGGCTGTGCTCCATTAGCACTATCCAAGAACAAATACCATTACTTCGAAGTCACCACTCGATATATATTAATTAATACGGACTTCATTAAACACTTGAATAACAAATTCAATAGAATTCCTGTAGCAATCCAATGAAAGAATAGTGTCTGACAGCATAGTGATATACGGTAACGTATCTTAAAAAGACCTGCATTTCACTTTGTTTCACTATACGCACCACTTTACACGTTTCAACCTACATCCATCGAGTACTCCAACGATTGATCGCAACTTTGAAACACAGACGCGGTGAAGCGGCGGGCGTCGATCTCGGTTCTCGACCTCTGGACAGAACGAAAAACTACTGAAGTATCTCATGAGAAGTCACCAATTATTGTAATCCTTAAAACTGTAAGACGAAGGGGTAAAATTTGCAGAGAAATTACCGTCGCGGTACCGTCTCTCCAACGCGTGTAACGCATGTGAAACGCGAGGCGAACGAAGAGTCGAGAAAAAACGGACTTGAAACCCTAAATTCGACGAAATCTATTACTAAAAAAGAAAAGAAGAGGAAGGGAATCAGTTACTCTCGTCATAAAATGTCCACGAGATTACGTCGATGTCTCGAAGTCTTCCCTTTGCCCTCGTTATTTGCGGGCGCGCGACGCGCACTGTGAGAGCCTACCGCTGAAACCCACGATTTGGCGTCGATTAACGCGTAAAAAAACGAACCAATGCCGATGAAAGCGTACGTATATATACATATACATACATACACAACGACACACACACATATATGTATATATATACTAAAAGAAATCACAGGATCTTTTTCGAGAAATGTCCGGGCACAGTTCTGCATACACACGACACTCGACATGGAATCGATCCGTTTTTCCTCTCCATCTTTAACAAAAAAAAAATGTGTTCACGCGCATGCAATATTAGGTGATGAAGAATTTAATATCTTATTCGTCTCTGTGTAAAGAAGGGTGAAGAAAAAAATAGGACGAGGGGAACGAACAATTAGGCGCGAGTAACGCGTGATACATGGTCCGTCGCGATCGAACGAGAGAAAGAGAGAGAGAGAGAGAGAGAGAGAGAGAGAGAATTAATCGATGAAAGAATGCGAGAGCAAGCTGAGAGATTGTTGTGCGTGGTTGGGAGTGAGCGTGTGTGTGTTACAAAAAAATGCGAATGCTGCGGCTAAATCCAATGGGTCTTGTGCAAGCCTCGGTTAAATTAAAAAAAAAAAATGGAAGAGAAAACCTGTCGTCACGCTTAGATCGAATTTTTAATCGGCGACGAGGGTCTAGGAGCGCGAACGTGTTAAGTTTAATTAGGCGAGAAAATGAACAAAAAGGAGGAAATTTTCTGTCGAAGCTCGACGCGCAGATCGTAGATGCGAGCTGCTCGAGCTCTCGAACGATCCGACACGAGCGAGGGGATCATTGTGGCCTTTCGGAGGGAAAATTGCGAGCGATCAGGCTGGGCACGAGACGATCGGCTGTTTCGCCAGGTTCCAGTAGTTCCAATCGTTCGCGATTTCGAAGCATTTTTCGATCAGTCCCTCGACACGCTCTGGCGCTCGAAACGGCGCTCGGGTCGAGGCGCCATCACGCTCGAATGTTATCGTTGCGAGGAACCGTCTATCTTCGTGGCGCCTCGATCACACTTTATTGTATATATCCAGCCGGTAGCCAGCTTGGAATATTAGACTTGGGGAGGTTGAATCTCGCTTTCATGGGGGATGGATAGATCAGTTGATGGATGGTTGAAGTCGAGCTGCTCTGTGCAAAGTCAGTGCTCAGCTGGGTGGCCATCTGATCCTGGACTATCCAACACAGGAGCTCTACACGGTCTCATCTTTATCTAGGCACCATATTGTGTTTTATCTATGTGAAAGTTGTTAAGTTTCGGGGCCTGTGTTGGACGGGTCTGCTCTAAGGACTGTTTCAAACGAGACGCTCGATCGTCCAAAAAGAAGAGTAGATTTTGAGGACGTTAAATTGGAGGCATGCAAAGTTTTTGATGACTTCTTATCCTGTTCCATGGAAGACTTTCTTGTCTACGTGCCAGGATCAGAGTCTTGCCATTATTCGCTCATATTTTTAACAATACTGGGTGTCCACATTTAATACTTCGCACCCAGTGAAACGGAAGCTTGCATGCTACCACGCTGCAAAAGCAGATGAAAGTGGAACGTCCTCTGAGAGTGTTCTCGCTTGAGAGTTCTGAAAGTGCTCTTGTAACGTTAACAAATTGGTGACTCGGAGCCCTAACACTATAGTCCCCCAGCTAATAATGCAGAGTTTTTGTAATCGATGAAAATCGGTGAGATGGAAACACACTCCTTCAACGATTTAGCCAAGAGATTCTGCCTCTCCCTAGGCTGAGCTTCCGAAGAACGCTAGACCGAGCGCCAGGGTGAACGAGTGCCCGTCTGTATTGTCCTCGCCGATCGTGCGTCTTCTCGGAAGCGTTGTGCCCAGGTTGGTCATCCTAGCGATGTCGATAAACGTATAAGTCTGAGCCCAAGTGGAATAGTTAGTTCGATGTTTGGCGATCGGATCCTTTGGTCAACCAGGCCGCTTCCGGTCCATCTAGTCATGCTGAGCCGTGCGTCCCCTCTGGTGGATGAAATCGAATCGGTCGTTTTTAATGAATTTTCGCGATCCTCTAAACGTGATCATTGTGATTCTCACGAGATGTTCCAGAGAAATTTCATAATCGAAATGGGATTTCGGGGCTTCCCGTCGGAGCTTGTAATTAGCAATCGTGTGGTCGTCGATAAGATTGGTGTCTCTAGTCCACCACGGCGGTAGGATCCATCCAACATGGCCTCCCGTTGCTCGATCGTCCTTAGCCAATCGCGGAGCAGCGCGAGCGCCATCCGATGTCCTCGATCCTGTTCGCCGCGGAGCGTAAATCATTTTCTTATCCTTCTCTTTTCTCTGTCCCTTCTTTATCTGTTCTCTTTCGTTTTGCGTTTCGGTAGGTAATCGGAAATGGTAGGTGGTGGCGGGGGACGGAGACGAGATCAATGCACAGACCCGCAGACTGACGAAAGTGGATGGGCATAATCTGAGAATCAAAATTATCGACCGTCTCGTGGCTATTCGGGGACGCCAGTGTCTTATGAGCGTTTCTTTTGGTACGCGCGCTTTTTTTTCTCTCGAAACGGTGAACGAGGATCTTAGGGTAGCGGGGGATGAGATTAGCTAAGGGGGGACAGGCAGTACCAAAAGAATGAAAAGATGCTCGAGAGCGTGTGTGCGTGTGCGGATGATGATGGGCGAGTGAATACGCGTGAGACTGAATGGGGCAAAAGAGAGACGAGAGGAGGGAAGGGCGAATCACTAGCCAACGTGTGTCATTCGGGTCGAATAATCATCGTTTCGTTGCCGTCGTCAGGTACGAGCGCGGAGAGTGAAGAAAGAAAACGGGAGAAATTGGTGAAAAACTTTTTTCAAGGTAATCGATCGATGTTGTAGGAACAGTGTCATTTAAAGTAGTAGGTCGCTTCTCTAACAAAAAAGGAAAAAAAAAGAAAAAAGAAAAGTCGTCTCGGGAAGGAATATAAAGAAAAACGGTTTTACGTGATTCGAAAGTCGCGCCAGCCGCGCGGGGGCGCTCGAAGCGCCGCGAGATTTCAAAAGGGCGCGCAAAGGGTGGGAGCATCTCGAACGCGTTCCTCCTTCTCGATCTTTTCTTCATCTTCTCCTCGGCTTTTCTTCTTTTCTTCGTTTCGAAACTGTGAGAAAGATCTACGAGCTCTTCGAGCGTGCCACGAATAACGCGGAGAAATTAAATGGTTTTTTATACAGTAGCATTGTACCACATAGGAATGAAAACTACAAAAAAAAAATGATGATGTTCGTTGTTCACTGCTCTGGCTTGTTAGAAACAGGAAAACAATAATAACTCGGGCCTCTCGGAGGCTGTTCGGATCAGGAGAGGTGCGATAACGTAAAAAGAAAGAGAACGGAAAAAAGACTGTTGACCAATAATAAACGAGCGTAATTCACTCGAAAGAACTTGCTCCGGACAGTCCCCTTCGTGCCCCCCCCCGGTATGAATCGGCAACATTTCGACATTGCAAGATTATTGGTGTACTTATCACGCAGTTTTCTACAAAATAAAGAAAACGATTTTGAAAAAAAAATGGAGGACAACCGGTCCACGGTGTCGTCTTTTTATTGCAATCACCCATCGCCTGACATAGCAACTGCATCAGTCAAAGTAAACAAAAAATCACGGTAAGATATCTTTAAAACTGACGAATATACTTTTGCATAGTTCTGCAAGCATTAAGTTTCCTTTATCTTCCTAAGACTATTGATAAATATCTTTTGAGGTCGAAAAACAAAGCACCGGAAACGTGCATTGCCTTATCTGTAATTAATGACTGACAAGCTCAAGTATTAATAAAGAAAACATAGTGCATCTATAATTACTCAGACAGAGTGTGTCTCATTTATTTTGATAGTAATAAGTTTCATCTATTTTTTGAAAACATGTGCAGCTGTATGTTATTCAAATTTCGCGGGGTCATGGAACAAGAGACAGTATTGCCGCGTTGCGGAGGTAGGAATGAATTAAAATCCCGCCAACGCCAGGGTGAAATGGTAGCTATAGATACATGCTCTAGCCTGACGTTGGCGTGTTTGTAGTTCATATCTTTTTCCGCTATGTGGCAGTAGTGTCTCTTGTTCCACGAACCCGCGGAATTCGAATTGCAACGGATAAATGAAAGCATTTATTACAGAAATACAGTAAAAGAGGCGCTCTTCTGTACGAATTATTAACTTAGCATAACTATATACCTTGCTGTGTTAATTCCAGATTCCTAATAAGATAATACACACGTGTTGCACTCTTTTCAGTGCTCTAAGGTCAACTTCACTCAAGCTATTACTAAGAAGATAGTAAATAACTTCAAGAAGACTACCTGTCAATTAACAATATTTCACTATCACATTTCCCCTGGAATGTTATTTACATACACTTCCTAATTAGCTCCGTGGAAAAATATAGCCATACAGCACACTTCGTTGCAGCTGCATTGCAGGGACGTTGCTGCAACATTGCGTTGTTGTAGGTTGCATTGTAATATTGTAGGAACGTTCCTGAAATATTGTCGTGCATTATTGAAGTGGCAATGATCCTACAATATTGCAGGAACCTCGCTGTGGAATGTTTCATTGGTAACGATCCTACAATATTACAGCAATATTGCAAGAACATTGCCGTGCAATGTTCCAATGGTATTATAATAATGCTATTCACCAAAAGTATTCTACTTCAATCGGATGTTGAAGTGCCGCGAATCTGCTGGGGCATTTCACACGCTACGCCAAATTTGGCCCGACAAGCACGCGTGCAAAAATACTGCCGTGAAACATAATACGCTATGAATGCAAGGCGTGTCGTTCAAACAGAAAGCATCCAGAGGAAAGAGTCTCGAAACGCTTGCACACTTTAGAAATTTAATGCGTTGCTGTGGTATTGGAGGGATTAGGACGGTGGAGGGCAACGTCCTAGGCGATTCTCCTTGAGCTTAATGAACACGGGTGGCAGCTTAACGAAAGTGACGGAAAGGGAGGAAGTGAAAGCGGCGGAGCCTGAGGGCGGGTGGAGTCGTTTAAATTTGGAGCGGTCCGCGTTCGGAAATAGACGTCTTTCCCTGCCTTACCTTGCGGAACGCGAAACTCTGCCCTCGCCCGATTTCCTGGCCACTTTCCTATCTTCCGATCTCCCTGCCGGGCATGCGCGCTGCCGCCTCTTTTCCAAAGCCGCGTGCAGGAAGTGATGCGGCGGCTCGGAAACGGAAGTGGACTCAGCGGAGAAGTCGTAGCGGACGAGGGAAAGGAGATTGAATTTTAAAAAGGATATTCCTTGGGGGATTAAACAAACAAGAGTGTACTTATATCGTCATATAATTTATTTAATATGTTCTTCAAGTTCTTTAATATTTACAATATTCACGTGCATGGCCTCCACGAAGCACCTACAAAAGGTACTAAATAAACATTCCCTACCACGAAAAGGTAAGTTGAAGGGCACCCAGTAATATTATAGTATACTTTTATTACGTGTGATAAAACTGATGAAAGAATTCCGACTCTTCACATTTCCCAACCCTGACCTCCGAGCAACTATAAACTATACACATCCACATTTCTCAGTACTCCATTTACGTTTCTAGAATTTACCTAATAATACATCTAAAATCCCCTACAACTTGAGTTCGCGGAAAAAGATCGCAAGAGGCTCCTCCCACAATTCCTCCGCGATCCACGTAGTCGCTGGAATATACAGGAGTATTTTCTTTCAAAGCAACAGGGGATTTAAGACAATGTCTGACCCAGGCCCGCGTCCGCTGTTGTATTTCGTTCAGCTGATTGTATTTTCGGGTGGAAGGCTCGCAGAGCTCGCGATCGTTGTAAAGTATTACAACCGTTCTCTTGTCACATGGTGGCATTCGGCGACAAGCGACGCTCGCGTCGCGGTGCCTGTCAGCGGCACACGCAACTTTGCGAAACGTCGGCGTGCCCGTTGACAACCGCCATTCGATGACAATGAAACGATAACGCGAGCGAATCGAGCGCATCGATATTTTCAGCCGACTGTGTCGAAAGGCGTGCTGCCTGGGTGCAAATTTCGGCCAACGTCCGCGCCAGTCGCTCGCGGAAAATTCCATAAATCATCGAGCGACGCGTTCTGAGTCGCGGAGGAAATTGGCGGGCTGGAGACATGAACAATAATTAATGATCGCACTTGTTCGTTGTCACGCACCGTTTGTTAACTATTCTCAAAATTTCTGCGCTGCTTTTGGTATTCGTTTCGTCGTGTTTACACTGTCGTTTATAAGTGTTAGAATAATTATGGGAAACGGTGGAAATTTATCGAAGAATTTTAAGAAATTCCACTGTATTCGGTATTTTAAATTAAAAGCAGTGGAAATTATTGAAGCTGTACCAAATTTCACATTTTGTAAAAATACAGTAGGCGTCCTAATATTTATGCATGACAGTGTATTTATTAGAGATTTTACCGTTACCATTGTTACCATTATTACCATTATTACCATTGCCATTATTACCAATTACCATTTATTAGAATGCATTTAAATGCGCGATGAGCGTGGACTGTTCGCAGGGAAGGAGAATTTATATCGGCCGCTGGGAAGGTGATTGAAATCGACGCGGAATGGTCGGCAGTTTTAAAAAAAGATCTTGCGCGCGGTTGTAAGATCCAAGACACGGCAGGAGCTCGTTAACGTATCTGATTTATTTGCAGACGTCGTCAGGTCGATCTCCTTGAGCCGCTTCAGGCACGAAGTACGATTGGAAGTAGAGAAGGGAGGTAGATCAGACGCGGTCCTACTTTGACGCTTCAAATGAAGTCGACGCAGAGGATTTCCTCGTGGATCGATCGATAGATCGAGCGTTTCACTGCCATAACACTCGAATCGATTGTATGAGATACCTTTCACGTTCCTTTTAATAGAATCTTTTAAGCCTCGCTAATACACCCAGCAATCAGCATGGACACTCGTAGAGAACGTAGGTGCTTGATTAGGTACCTAAATGTTTCTTGAATTAAAAACTCGAGGTACTTTATAGGGAATATATAGTGAATTACCTAGAAAGGATATTTACAGCTTCGAATTATCGGAACAAAAGGTTTGGCATATTTGGTAGGAAGCTAAGTTTCCAAAGCTCCTACTCCAAAACCTCGAAGCTGTTAACTTTGGGACTCTCACACCTTTTACGATTTCACTATACACTACAGTACCGGTTAAAAGAAAGTTTAAATTGTGAAGCCAAATTCGTTGATTTAATTTTCAATATTGAACCAGAAAAGATTCGCGAATAATTGGCCCACTATCCAAGCAACTTTCGATCGACTGCAGCCAGAGGATTTTTTCATTTACCCCCATAGTCCCCGATCGCAGTACCTTTGCCTCAGTGTATCGTAGTTCGGCTTGACAGTGTGACCGATTCCTCGCCAGAGACTTCGATCAATCGGAAGTCGTAAACCGGGACGAAACGCGTCTAGTTTGTTTTTCCGTCCGGCATCCAGCACGGATTTATGCATTCGTATAATTGGCCAGATGGCTCCCAGTTTTATTTCGGTGACACTAAAATATTACGGTATCCGCTTCCCCGTGTCATTCCACGTCTATTTTTGACCGGCAGAAGCTTCTAGGGGCGTTCGACTCCTCCATTCCCATCCACCGCGGATTTAACTTTCTTCTCCGTTACCGTCGATGTTCTGCATGATGTCTTTATCCAGCCGCGCCGTCACTACCAATTCTCATTTAAAGAAAGACAACACCCGCGAACGGCGAGACGAGAGCACAGATCCTATTGGTACTTCGATACAAATCGTGTAGGGTAAATCAGGGAGACGCGGTCGGATCGGAGAGTTGGTCGAGTCGCTATTTTCACACTCTGTACGTAAAAATGCGTAAAAGTGCAGACCACATTCTTCTCTAGAAGCCAAACAGTTGAATGAATAGCGTCATTTCGCTTCCTTCTGTGTTTTTCTGGATTTATAGGCTTTAAAATGTAAATTACATTTAACCTCTTTTGTCAAACACCGGTTGTACAGAATCGTATTTAAAATATACTTCTAAGTTTATTTTCGTTTAATATTTGGGATAATAAGATAGTAGAGACATTGAGGAACAATGCAGCCAAAGTATTTGACCATATTAACTCTTCCTCTCAAAGCTAACGAGGAAGGCCATCCCTCGCTGCAGAAAGAAGAGATGGTCAAGTTATGATTATTTTATTATTATTATTTTGGTTATTTTTGTTATTTAGTTTATTTATTCATTTTTGTATTCATTTGCCTTGTTAATCGCCAGTAAGTACAGTATTGTCTCCCTATATGCTCGCTGGTCGGGACCGGCGTTGAGCCTATATCGGGTACAGAGCCCTAATTCCGAGTGTTCGTTTCTCGCTTCTTTCTGGTCGAAGGGGGAGCGAGATGGAACGCTTTGCGTGCGCGGCGGGCGTGCGCGACGGGCACGGATGCAAAGGACGGAGGAAAGACGAAGCGAGACAAAATATCAACGCGTCGTCTGTCTCGCACCGTCCTCGCTCGTTTTCGTTCCATCTCGCTCTCGCCTTCGCCGGACAAGAGTGAGACAGAACTGGTGGGCATAGCGACAAGCCTGTATCGGGTGCACCAAACCGAGCTTACAGGGAGACAATACTGTAGTTCACTTTTTTTTATGTGATTTTTGTTTGAAGAAATTAAATATCAATGAATCTGTAGTTGTATTCACTCATAAATAATTTTGCTTTATCCTTTGTCAATTTTCCATGGATAATTATGTCAGTGGTCTCTGCCAACGACGAAAACCGTTTCTCCCGGCACCTCGGGAGAGGTGGTCAGATGTCATGACTTCAGTTTTCAACCCGATTTACAGTAAATATTGTCTGAAAGCAAATATCGACCAGTTTTTCTGAATCAGCATAAAATTCTGAACATATAGGTTTGTTCTGATAAAATAAGTAATGTCTATATTAGTTTTAATATCCATTTTATATTAGGTCGACCGCGTCTCCCGGGTTTACCCTATCTGGGATGAAATTAATATAATCCATGCACTCAATCTTGTAACCTTTCTCGCATAAGATTCACTCAATATTGAAACTAATAGAGATACGAGAATATTGAATTATAGCTTCTCTACTAAATCCCCTTTCTAATTCTCTGCATTTTCTTATGTGTTCTAAATTCCCAAATTCCTCATCGCACAGCTCAAATGTATTATAACTACCACAACTTGAGAATGATGAGAGAATATATAGTTACATCGTAAATTTGAAAGGAATAGGCGTGTCTCAAATAGATTCAAAATTTCTTATTGGACAGAAAATGCCCCCGATTTCAAGCCGCCAGAAGTGCAGCCAATAAGATCTGTTGCTTCTCGCGTGCATACATTGTTTCGCGGCTGCAGTGTATCGAAACCGTGGCCCGAGGTAGTTTACATGGTTACGTCTGATTAATTTCCACATTTCCTCAATGCCTGAAATTCGGTACGGCCTGCTGGTATGCCCGCGGCGTGCGATTAATCAGCGACGATACCCTTTGCCGTCCTCGTGCTCTACGTGTAAAATGTTGCGCATTGTTCGTCCCGACTTATTCGTTAATGGATCTGAGTCCGCGTATAACTGCGAGCGCATATTAATTTCTGGTCGGAGGGGAATTCTAACGGGGCACGAAAATGGGACAGATTGGTGAGTGCGGGTGATCGATTCGAGTAATTTTTAATCATTCCGTGGACCGGTGGTAGAATTGCAAGAAACGAATTCCGCTTGAAAGCTGAAGGAACTTGTTACAAGAGGGAATGCTTCCCAATTCCAAGCCTGAAATTGTAATCGCAGAATCTAGTGACTATTACCTTGACCGCAGTATCTAATTAGACCCATATGCCTCTCTAATAATAGGATGTTATCAGCAGACAGAGTATTCAAACGTATCAATACCTGATAAGGTACACTATCGTATCCCCAGTAGCCGTTCCTGTGATATCGCGCATTTGATATTAATAGAGCGTACACCCTAGAAAATTTCCTTCATAGAAAGATATCTTTACCATATAAATGTCCACGAAAAAGCACCGAGTACCTATCCTAAAAAGAAGATACTGAATCTTCTTTACACCTTATCACGCAGCGAAGAAGAGATGAAGAGACCTTGTAGAAAACACTGTAAGTGCCAAAAATCAAATTCTATACTGAAGTATTACCATTGGCACGTAGAACATTTTCCGATAATTTTTTTTTTGTTTTGGCACTTAGAGTGTTTTTTATAAGGCCTATTCAAATATTCCCGCAGCACAGTGGTTCCCAACCTTTGGGTGGCGACCTCCTTGGAGGTCGCAAAGTGATTTCTGAGGGGACATCGCAGTTATTTTTAGTTGACAATTCTTAGCACTTAAGTATCTATTTTAATATGATTATATTGCCATAATCTATTAATATGTAACACGGAGTTTTTATTTATGAAGAAAGGAAAAAGCTGGTTACCCAAATGCAAGCACTATCATCATACTAAAAAAGATAATTAAATACAGTCGAACCTCGATAACTCGAATTTCAAGAGAAGGGAAAGAAAATTCGATTTATCGAGTTTTCCAGTAAGAAAGGTTCAACAAACCAAAATTCGACTTATAGAGGCTTTGTGCAACTGTTAATATTTCGGCTTGTGAAGAAATATATCAACAAATTACATACTACATGAATGTATGTATACCTACATATATAAAAATAATTATAAAACACAATTTATGCTCGAAATATTACTCTTTGTTACACATTTAAAAAAATTGTGATTTTGCTTTGTGCTAGTCTTTTAGTGTATTGTAAATCGATAGCATTTTTAATGGTGAATAATTCGGAGAAAACATTTTCCTCAATATTTTGAGATCTTTCTTCGAAATTTCGTAATACATGTGTAGAAGTAAACTTCGACTTGTGGAGGTCGGAGTTCTTCTAAATTCAAATTGTAGATGTGAAATATAGTTCGAGTTAAGGACGTTTTATTTCGAGTTGTAGGAGTGTTTACAGCGGAGCGGAAGGGACCGAAGAAAATTTTCGTCTTGTATAGAGGTTTTCGAATTATCGAGGTTCGACTGTATATTAAATATCTGCAAGTATATTTAATATATGAAATATAATATATTAACTGTCTTCAAGTATATTTAACATATATATATTAAGATAATTAAATATTATTAAGGTAGAATTATATTTTGAAATATCAGTTTTTAATGGGTTTTCTCCACCTTGTTAAATTTACTTTACCTTATGTGGGGGCAGTGGGTCGCAGGTTATTTAAATATTAGAAAAGGGGGGTTCGCGACTCAACAAAGTTTGGGAATCGCTGCCATAGTACAACACCGATAGACTCCTTCCCCATACAAATCCTTCTCCCCTTCTTTCACATCCCCTTTCTGCACCATTCCAACAAATTGTAACAAATACTCAGCCACGACGTAACGACGAGATAACCAAAGCCTCTGAAGACGTCAAGAGCGATCCCGAAAACGAAGCGGCGCTGCTAATTGAAATGCAGCGGATCCGTTTTTTTTCCCGCGACGAGGGCAGGTCTGGTGGCGGCCGCGCGGCCTATTAATATCGGGCGTATATTTCAATTAATCCAAATAAATCGGCACGCGACGCGACGCGGTGGCGCGCGCGTGCGTCGAGCGGCGTGGAAGGAACGGGAAAAAAAGGAGCGCGGCCGGGGCGCTTGCGCGAGGGGCGTCGCGACGACCGCCGACGCCTTCTTGAATGAAACCGTCGCAGTCAGTTCGCATCAAGGCGTCCACCCTCGCTTCCACTTTCACGGATTTCGTAAATTACCCGCCGGACCGGCGGCCAGTGTCACTCCGCCAGGAATAAATCCTTCGATCGGCTATCACTTCACCGCCGCCACCCACCAGGTACTGTCTCACCAGTTCTCAATCTACGCGAGAAGCAACAGTTTGCCCCGGGGTTCCGGGGCTCGTTTTAAATCACCTCCGAGACTGGCGCCGTTTCAGGGGTCCTCGATTATCGTCCACGCGATTAAACTAAGGGGGTGCATTTATCGAGGGAGGAAGGGGAATTGAGAAAATTCATTGGACTTCTTTTCTTTTCTCGAGCATTGAAAGTCATTTCTTCGTGGTGATGTGGTTTGCAAAGGTTCGTTGCATACGGGGCTTATTGTAACGTGTGCTAGTGGGATTTAATAAAAATCTTTTCGAGATGGAATCTAAAAGTAACGCGATCGATGTTGAAACTCCAAGAGGATTGCGTAGAATGATTCATTTCTTTACTGAATCGACTTCTATTTTAGGCCCGCAGTCGCACAGCTTCCGTCCGAAGCAAATCCTGAAGCGTAGAATTAGTAGACTGTGCACTAGTTTCCATATATTTGACAGGTTTCCTTAATCGATCTTGTAGATCTCCACCTTCTTTCAAGAATTAGCATTGTAAGCTTATAGAAAGTGGCGTTCGTTCTTGCCAGAAGGAAATCGATCCATAGATCTTGAAAGGGATGTAGGCCAATGTAGATCGGCCACTGCGATAAATCCTGTACTCCTCGTTGCAAGATAGAGTGATTCTTGATTCATTTTAATCTTCTTAGAATTATTTAGCGTTGGGACTTGGTAGAATTAAGGGCTCTTCTCGATCAAAACATAAAAATATCTTTTTTTTGCATATTTTCGTCCCACAACATCGTTACCTAAAATTTTAGGCCTTAAACGGAGAGCCGCACAAAACCGTGGTAGGCGTGCAAAGTAAAGTTTCGTAGCTTCGCATCAATGTTCACCAGAGGCGAAGCATACAGCACTGGAAATATTTATTGCATCACCCCCCAATCCATGCCCTATTAAATAATTTTCATAACTATGATACACCATTGATAAAGTAGTTGGTATCCAACTTCTTTTAACCAAGATATCGGGCACTGTATGGCAAATACTAATCCTGAAGGAGCCGGAACTGAACACACGCTAAATATTCGAGTGATGCAATAAATATTTCCAGCACCGCGATTCAGTGTTGGCTAATTATTTGGGGAGGCAGCGGCGAGCAGCAGGATCGCGGAACGAGGGGAGGAAACGTAATGACAGAGAATGAAGAAGTCATTTGCACGTGCAATTTATATCCTCGGATGTAACGACTACCGTGATGTACGGGGGACCTTGCGTGTTCGCGATGTACATACGTCACAAATATCCCTGAACATCCCTGCGCGGTGAATTATTGCGATGCGCGACCGTCCACTTCGCGTGGAGCGGCTTTAGATTCTGAATAGCCAACAAGTACGAAGTCTCAGAAGAAATTGCGTCTGGAGTAATTATATCAAAATAGCAATAAAAGAGAGAGAAGTGACTCGAATTTTATTCGTTCCAGAAAGAGGAACTTGTTACAAAATTTTCTTACCATTAGTCAATTTGTAACGTTTTCTTCTAAGATTTATTTTAGTAATGCATGTGAACATTTCCTTCGCTATTATCGTGACTCTGTTATCAACGATGGCCATCAGGTTCTAATTCCAATTTTCAATTTTCTCCCAGCGGTTTCTGAATAGTGAAAAGTTTTTTCGAGCGTTCGAGCCATGAATCCACATAAGCCAGTTCCGTCTGGATATTTTCTTCCCAGGCGATCGCCGCGGCTGGCTGGAATGTACTTGCGATTTCCGCAGGAACACGCGCCGCGGCGCCAACTCAAACAAACGGTGCATCGCGAAAGAACAAACAATTCATCCTTCGAGGAAAGCCAGAGAACCCTTTGCATGGCTTAGACGCTAGTGGACTCCTTTGCAATCCACGTTTCGATTAACCCTTCGCGATCCCATCTTCTTACAATCACAAATTAGTCACACAGGGTTCACTGCACCCCAGCGTAATTTCTGGGTTACCATTTTTGTATTTTTGAATCTTTTAACTTTTCACTGATAATTGTATCACTCGTAATACTCATGCAATCATACTTTAATAGTCTTTTTTTTAAATCTAAATTTTGATATGATAAAGTTTGTAGTTGAAAAAGAGGAATTTTCCACGGTTGCGGAAAAAGCGATTTTTTCGTGAAGAATCCCCTTTGGAAGTCGCAAAGGCGCGATATTTGAACTCGAACATTACTCTTGGGGTGCGATACATCCCGTGTGAGTAGAAGGCTTAGGTTTTCTAATTTTGAAAGTCAAATTAGAGTAGCTACAACTTTAGACGAAAGAGATCTCTCGGTTTACGATCATTAGTAATCTACTTGACACGAAGAAACGGTAGTTGCTTCATGTTGGAAGAGGTCAAAGATGATTTTCCAAAATTGGGAAGAACTTATTCGATAGTACCTATACCACGTTGGATCTCCGAGAACTTTATGGTTCTCCCCGCTGGTTTTGCTTTCCTCTATTCCTCTCAATTTACAAATAACTCAGTCCTTAATATTCTTACCAAACGCATGTTTCTTCGCCCAATTCTTTTTCGCCAAGATCCCCCAGCTCATATTTTTCTACTCGCTTCCTTTCACCAAATCCAAGTGACTTAGAGACTTAATTTCACTCAGGGACTCTGCAGTTACACGGAAATTTATCTATCCACAACTAATTTCTAACAAAAACCATCTCTTCATAAAAAAAATCAAAATCCCTTCCCTCTCTTCGATAATATAATCGACAAAAGCAGCATAACCGCGTTCCATGGAATCTCTCATACATAACTCCTCTTGTGCGCCCATCAAATCGACGTGAATGTAATCCAAGCCCGCTTAATTAATTGAAATTTCTGTACGATGTATTTGTTACCTTCCCCGTCCCTCCTACCCCTTTACCCTCTTTTCAACATTCATAATTATTTCGATACCTACCCCACGGATGACCGGGGGGCGGAGAAATTTGCAACGGCACGATGCCTAATTCCCACGAGCTTATAATGTGATCGAAACATGATCGGGAGAGTCGGCAGCACTCGTTCACCGGCGAATTTCGTTATCATTTAAATAGAACGAACGGTTTCCACCTAATTAACTCGACAGCCAAGGACATAATGGCCTCTCTACCAATTCCGCTTGTAGATACGGATCGGCTTGTAATTACACCGGCGACGCGTCGCCCTCTATTAGCGCTGCTAGCTAATTGCCGCGTAACGAGGTTTTTTTAACGAAGCCCGAACGAAAAATCTCGCGCAGCTCTGAGAATAATCGAATGGCTGGATTAGGATCGTACGACTAACGTACGAGGTCGGGTTAGACGGGCAAATTAGCAAGCTCGGCTCACCGCTAATTGTTTGGACATTTGCTTGCCACCGCGAGAATCGTCACGCTAAAATACGAGCCACGATCTCTCTCCTGCTCCCCGGGGCTCCTGTCGCTCATATATTCGACGATTACCGTCGCGACGCGTGTTCGACCGCCTCGGCCAACTTCCGGCGGCTCGGGAAACTTTTCTTACCCATCTATACCTGGGCAAGTTGGCTTTCTCGGTCTCGAAGCGCCTCCATGTGCACGCTTTGGGGAATGTTGTGCGAGTTTAGGGGCGCGGGGAGGTGCGAGATTTATTTATTTATTTATTTACGGGTAAATCCTTTAGCATACAGTTTGGTTGGAATTAGTCAATGAAGACAACAATGTGTTGTATAATTTGTGTCTAGAAGAGATTGGGGAACTAGAGAAGTTCAGTGATTTACAGAATTCATTCACATTCAAGATTATAGTGGCTGTGTCTTGAAAAAGTAAAATGGAGATACCCACTCCTTCAATGAAATTTCAAATTTGTGCAAGGTATTTTTAGTACGTGGGGAGATGGGTTTGGAGTTAGAATTTACGTTTTATATAAAATGTATACTTCTTAAATATTTTCAATAATTATGATTATTATTATTTTAATAAATATTCTTAAATAATTTACCTTTTATATGAAATGTATAATTCTCTAACACTTATTGTGGATAGCTCTCGGTGAAATCGGAGGAAAATTTGGAAAAATGTATTATTATTTTATATAAGGTTCTTCTTTAAGTAGATCCGCGAGAATATCTTCGTAAAAAAATCTTCGTAGTGTCGAGAAATGTGAACTTTGTTTTTTTAAGTAAAACTATACTTTTCGACACAGCTTGCCAGTCACGTTATAGCCAATTAACTATCATCGAACCTAATAGCTGATCCACACAAATGTGCTAATATTATTATAGAATAGTATTTCGCAAAATTAAAACACTAACCACCCAATACAATTTTTTTTCAAAAGAGCACATAGGTAGGTATATGTACCGGGGATTATGAAAGTGGTCTAAGAGTAAGTAAAAGAAACCCAAAAAATTTAATTTATCACTAAGGTACTTTGTATTATAGTCGAACCTCGATAACTGGAAACTCAATAACTCGAACCTCGATAACTCGACCCTCGATAATTCGACCCTCGATAACTCGACCCTCGATAACTCGAAAACCTGTACAAGATTTTTTTCATTCCCTTCCACTCTGCTGTAAACACCTCTACAACTTCAAATAAAACTTCCCTAACTCTATAACTCGAATTTAGAAGAACTCCGACCGTCACAAGCCGAAGTTTACTTCTACATATGTAAAACGAATTTTCATAAAAAGATATCAAGGAAAATATTGAGGAAAATATTTTCTCTGTATTATTACACTTAAAGACTAGCACAAAGCAAAATCACAAATTTAAAACTTGAATTTGTCTTGCTTGACACTAAGCTTCACAAGATGAAAAATGAACAGTCGCACAAAGCCTTTATTTCAATTTTCGTTGGTTAAACCACTCTTACTCGAAAACTCGATAAGCCGAAACCTGTATAATTCGAAGATTTTTCCCTCCCCTTGACATCCCAGTTATCGAGGTTCGACAGAAATCGAAATATCTCGAAACGAAATACGAAAAATGACTTAGGCCACTTTCATAATCACGACGGCAGATATTAAACCATATACGAACCAAGAAGTAGTAAGTGTGATTGAACCGTTCGCCTAAAGTAGGCTCGGCAGTACCCAAGCGTAAGTGAAAAAGGAGCATCTATGGTCAGACGCGGTTCACAAATCAACGCGGCTGGAGTTATATCACTCTGTAACCCCGCGCAGGCATGAATTACTGTAAAGCAGCTCATACGGCCATCATCTTCTATATCTCCATCCACTCTATCTCTATCTTCCACATTTCTACCTCATATCTCCTCTCTAATTCTATACCTCCGCTTTCTACACCTGCGAGCTCCTACGTCACCGCTACCTCTATTTCATAAACATCCATCTTCCCCAACCTCCGCCTCCCACACCCCCAAACAATCTCCTCTCTAAAATCTTTCAAACGCCCCCCCACGTCGCCCTCCTCGCCATTCACCAACCCACCACCTCCTCTTAAGCGGGTTGAGCCTTGAGTCTAACAACACCGTCTCCCTCGGGCTAACCGGAAGTCGGCTCGCGTCCCCTCCCTCGGGATCCCCCGGTCTGGGGGTATTTCTCGGAAAATCTAATTAAGCGGCCGAAAGCGGACCGCTTTCGTGGGCTTCGACGTCGCGGGGCTCGCGCAGGAAGCGTTGCACGCTCCACGTCCGCGCTCGAGCATATTAAAGGTTCATAGAGAGGGCCGCGCGGATATGACTGAACGTTATATAAGGCGGTCTTAATATAGCGGGAACACTCGCTGGACCTTAGCCACGTAGCCGGTTGCCGCGCGTACCGTGCATAACGTATGGCCGATGTTTGTAACCGCGTCGAGGAAGAGGAAGGATGCCGCGGAGAGGCCGTGGAAAGGGGGCGGGCGCGGGTGCATGGTGAGCGTTGGACAGATGCGTGTAATTTAACATCGCATTAGGCCCCCGCGTGTGCACGGAAGGGAAGTCGTGCGTGGCCTTCGCGAAGGGGCTGCGAGTCAGAGGTGGAGGATGACTATTTGGGGATGAAAATGCAGGACGAATGTGTTGCTTTTGTGGCCTCTGCTATTGTTGGTTTGTCCGTGGCGAACGTGGAATGTAAAAACGCGAATGGATTCCGCGGGTTTTATTTGCTAGTCGGGTGTAGGAGCAGGTTGAAAGAGGGAAAGAGGGATTGTAGAGAAGAAAAATCAGTGGCCTGGGTATAAAGTCGTGGTAGAGATGCTTTTCACAGGCAGATCCTTATTTTATTATTAAATAAGTTGTGAGAAATGTGTTGCATTCCTGTTCCGAAAAGTGGTAGTAACAATCTGAGTATAATTTTAGAGCTGGGAGATTTGAATTTCGACCTCACTTTTCGTTTAAATTTCGTGGCGATTAAAAAGGAAATGGGAGATGGGTGGTTTAAGGGTACTGGGCAGTCGTTCCTGTCTAAAGTGAAGTATTTTTATTTCAATTAATTACAAAGAAACAAATTGCAACTGAGACTTGTTCTTTGGCATGAAGTTTATTAACACCTTAAGCTTTAAAAAACATGTGCGTTTAGTTAAAAATATGCATTATATATGACGATACAGATGGTTCATTAAAGAGGCCTTTTAAAACTGTTCCTTTTGTTTTGCAGCGATAACGAAAAAACGGAGGTTTCAATCTTCAAAACAAATTCGAGCATGTTCACAAAATGTGTAGTTTTGGGCCGGACCTAAATTGAAGTTAATGAAAACTAAAAGACACTAAAACCCTATTGATGAGGTTTTACCCCCCCCCCCCCAGGCCCCAAAAGATGAGGTCTTAGGTTCTTTTCAAGAATAAGAATTTTTATTAACTTCAATTTAGGTCTGAAACTACACATTTTGTGAAGATGCTCGAATTTGTTTTGACTGGATTGGAACCCCGTTTTTGCGTTATCACTGCAAACCGAAAGAATTTTTTTTAAAAAGCTTAATGCTTTTATCGTGCAGGTTTAGTGACATAAAAAATTCTTATTCTGCATGTTTAAAAGTATCAGAATTTCAAAAATACACTCAGTGTTAAAATACACTTTCCCCTAGGCGTTATGGGAATTATAAAATTAGCACGGGTTGAAGTGCTCCCTAAAATCTAGCATCTATTTTCAATACCACTGCAGATTTTTTCATTTTTACTTCACCACACTTTGAAGTCCCACTATATCAGTAAGCTGATAGTCTGCTCTCAGCTAAGTGTCTACGTGAAGTTTCAAGCTTCCCATAAATCAAGCTTCTAATATTACTGCTGCATTTCTTTTACTCTTAATCGCTCCTCCATCTGCTACCCTGTTGCTCCAGCGCACTAACACTACCATTTTGTTTCATCTTCAAAAACCTAGAACTCTCAGAAATCAGTGTCCCATACGAATCTTTTGTCGCTTCAAAGAAAAGGTTACAAGAGCTGCTGTGGAATAATTCAACAGTTAGTAATCGATAAACGCAAGAAATCGCGCGGGAATCTCACTTTTCGGTTTCCGTGGTGAGATTGCACGTTGCAAGTGTCGCGGAGGTGTCGCGGCCAGGGGGTGCGCAAACTGGTTGCGGCTTCGCAAACTCGATTTCACGCAGCATCACTGGAATTCCTGAGCTAAGGTTAACCGCGTTCACCGCCCGTAAACAGAGTTACGGTTAATCCGCACGCACACCGACGCGTCCTGCAGGGCCAACCCCATGAGCAAACTCGCGCCGACACGTCGCGGATGTAAATTTATGATTACGAACGAGCCCTATGAACTTTCCACCAATGCTCTCGTATGGTGAGCGGACGATATTTCAGACTGGAACTATGCAGCACTGTAGGATATTGGTCTACCATGAGAGTACAATTGAAACAGTGGTTCAAGTCAATATTAAATAGTGATTCGAGGAACAGTTGGATGAAGGTATAAAAGGGTGAGTTTTCAGAAGTGATCTGAATTTTTAACAAGTTTGTCTTTTAATGTTTTTTTTTAGTATTTTATTAGTTGAAGTTAGAGGGTTTACCTTTGATATTTGATGTTACATTATCTAGTATGTTTAGTATTTTCTAGTATCTGTAGTATCTTTAGTATTTTCTGGTACCCTTAGTATATTTTAGTATCTTTAGTGTTTTCTAGTATCTTTAGTATTTTCTGGTATCTTTAGTATCTTTAGTATTTTCTAGTATCATTAGTATCTTTAGTATTTTCTAGTATATTTGGTATTTTCTAGTATCTTTAGTATTTTCTAGCATCTTCAGTATTTTTAATATTTTCTAGTATCTTTAGTATCTTTAATATTTTCTGGTATCTTTAGTATTTTTAGTATTTTTGGTATTTTCTAGTATCTTTAGTGTTTGCTATTATCTTCAGTATCTTTAGTATTTTCTAGTATCTTTAGTATCTTTAGTAATTTCTGATATCTTTAGTATTTGCTAGTATTTTCTAGTATCTTTAGTATCTTTAGTATTTTCTAGTAGCTTTAGTATCTTTAGTATTTGCTAGTATTTTCTAGTATCTTTAGTATCTTTAGTATTTTCTAGTATCTTTAATATCTCAGTTATATAGAGAATAAATTACTATAAGGTATCTCTACAGAGTACCTACCACTAATATAACTGATATGGTAGATATCGATATTAGAATAGGTCCCAGGAACATTTTCAGTAGTACAGGTCAACGCTACACGAGAATCGATTCTTGCTAGTAGCACGCGCTTTGTTCGCCAGAAGTTGGTGCGAGCGTCACGGAAATTTTCCCCCGTTTTAATAAACAAACAAAAGCTGGCGGACGCGCGCCTCCCTCGTGTATTTTAGACTTAACGAATGTGCCAAGATTCCGAACGCGATGCAGGAGCCCCCGTAAAGTCGTGGCGGATGAATTGGCGCTCGATGTGGGAGGCAGTTAAAAGCAACAGGTATTCCATTTGCTACGGGCGTAGAGACGCTACTGATTGTTTTAAGTGGCCCTGCTTCATGTCGAATTCAAATACCGACCCCAACTTTAATGGGCGCTTACACGTTTCCATGGAACACTTTAATTAGTCCCTCGCCGTCTACCTCCTATCGCTAGAGAAAGTCGAGGAGAATGAAACACGCTATGCTGCGAAAGTCGAACATTTCTCGATCTCTTTTTTAAACCACACCTTAATATCTACTGAAAAATAATCTTAGAGTCTTCAGCGATGAATAAAAAAAACGTGTAATATTCTAAGAAACTCTTTCATATAGGAAATTCGAATAGCTAAAAGACCTTCGCGCAACTTTCTGTGGACGACAGATCCGTCTTGAGATGAAACAACCTTCTAAATTGCTTTTAAGAAATACAGGGAGCGCGGAACGGAATCCAAATAAAGCTCCCAGCTGAGAAATTCTGTACGAAGTCGAAAAAATATACAAGAGCGTAAAGAGGTTGACGCAGAAGGCATGTTCGAGAAACGAGCGACGTGGCAAGAGAGGGGAATCGGTTTCTTCTTTCGACCAGGCCCCTGAAGTCGCGTCGGTAGCCAGTCATTTTTTCGAAACGGGTATCGCGGATGTTTGAAATTTAAATTTAGCCCACGTTGGCCGCACCTTTCGTTCAATGGCTGCGGACGGCCTACCACGACACCAGCGATGAAATCCAGCGGCTGGAACATTTAATCACCGTTTCGATTATAAATGTACCCCTCGCCACGTACACATATTTAATTACATAAAATAATTTGTATTTAATTACCCAGGAAGGCAGTTTACTAAGTGCAATGAGGTAACTACAAGTTTCTCTGACAGATGATCTATGTTCGCTGGGCGCATGTATCGTGGTGATTTATCGCAATTACGGGCTAACAGAATTTGGAATGAATCTTCTGATTGGAATTTTATATTTCGAGAATGTTTATGTGTCTCCGAATATTAAGTGTAACACGGAATTCTTAATGCGATTTATTGTTTCGGCTCGCAGTATGGAAATAGAAGTGGGTCAGGGAACGAAGAAGACTGGTGATGAATAGGTAATCGTACGTTATTCGAAACAATAGCAATATGTCAGTTACAGTTAGCAGAGTAAAATTGTCCGCTATGCGCGTACTCTCGTCGACGCGTGTCAACGAACGCGCGCTAACGAGGGTGGACGCGTACACGCGATTTCGTGGCTCACTAAAACATCGTCGAAGGAACTTGGTGCGATCCAATTATCGAAATGACGCGTGTACACGGCGCTGTTGTGGGTGGTCCAATTTGTGTCTGAGGACACGTGCGCACCACCTTCGACGAAACGTGACAATTTGACAGGGAAGACGGCCACCAGAGGCAAGGTATCGATGTGCATGTAACTGGAAACATGAGCGAAGAATATACTGAAATGAGACAGCTGGTAAAACGAAGGTCGATATCACGAGGTGCGACTCTACTTTTATGGATTCGTGGCTTTTTAACGGAGGGGGTTAAAAGAACCCTTAGTATTATTGTATAATATTTTATTTAATTGATTTATATAATTTGTTCTTTATAATTTTGTATCACTGCTTGTGTTGTATTGTTTACTGGTAATTATACTGTTTATGTTATTCACACTATTCAGGTACACTCTTTACACTACACATTACTTAAACTACTCTTAAGAGTCATACAACAGGTAAGTAGTACTTACATTATTGACACTATTCATACTACATATATTTCTTTCACAATTTACTATTTAGATATTTTTACTATTTGTACAATGTTCTATGCATATATTTACTTCATGACACTACATTACTTATATCAGTCATACTACATTACATATACTATTACGCTTTACACTATTCCCATCCACTATTCGTCAAAATTTGTATACTACACAATTGTTACACTATTCGCAAATCATTCCTATATCATTCCTATACACTAGGCCTGTGTCATTTTTGCACAATTTCTAGACACTTCCCACGATATACTTCACAGTTCACATATTTAAGTTTACATATCACACATATAATTTTTCACACCTCCCACGTCACAGGGCACAATATATGGACTTCATATTTCATGCCTCCGCTTCACATATCATATATCAAACATCACATGTCACACTTCATACTTCTCATGTCACATTACTCACTGCAGATGACACATCTACACGACACATATTGTCGGTGTCCGGAACCCAAATTCTTGGTCTGCAACTTTGCACGTTCTCATCGGGAGCTGAATTTCGGTTTGCAACTTTGTTGCAGGTGTAAGAATCATGCAATGTAATTTGAAACAAGCGTTTGTGAATTTCTGCACCTGCAACAAAGCTGCAAACCGAATTTTGGTACCTCACGCAGTCGCAACAAAATTGCAATCCGAATTTTGGCGCCTCGCCGAATCGCAAAAAAGTTGCAAATGACAAATTTTTCAACATTGTTGCAAATGGAATTTCGGTATTCGAGAAAGAAAATTTTGGCGCATTGAGGAATCACAACAAAGTTGCAAACCGAATTTTGGCGCCTCGAGGAATCGTAACAAAGTTGCAAACTAAATTTTGGCGCCTCGAGGAATCGCAACAAAGTTGCAAACCGAATTTTGGCGCCTCGAGGAATCGCAACAAAGTTGCAAACCGAATTTTGGCGCCTCGAGGAATCGCAACAAAGTTGCAAACCGAATTTTGGCGCCTCGAGGAATCGCAACAAAGTTGCAAACCGAATTTTGGCGCCTCGAGGAATCGCAACATAGTTGCAAACCGAATTTTTTTTCTCGAACACCGAAATTCCATTTGCAACATTGTTGAAAATTTCCGTCATTTGCAACTTTGTTGCGTTTTCATGGGGCGGTCAATAACTTACCTGAATACTTACCGTGTTGTACGCGATCTTAAGATGACTATCTAGTTCTTAAGTGAAATCAATGTATGGGTAGTGTGTTGTGTTGCTGTGTGTTGTGTGGGAATGGCGTAGACGTAACGCGAGAATGATAATAAAGAAGTGGTGTGGGAGTAGTGCGGAAATGTTTGTATTTAGAAATAGTGTGGAAGAAGGATGGAAATAATGTAAAAGTGGTACAAAACTAGTGGAGTAGTGTGGGAATTGAGGTGGAGTAGTATAGTCGTAGCGGAAGAAGGGGGTAAAAGTTACGTGAGAAATGTGAGTAAAATAGGTATATGAAATATAGTTGTGTGGGGGCAACATGTAGAAAATTGTGAGAAAAATAAAAATGGAAAATAAGGAATGTGTGAAGAATCTGTGAAAAATGCATGAGAAGTTAAAGATGAATCTGAATCTCGTAGAAACATATTAAAAATGTGAAGGAATATGGAAAGTGTGGGCAATGTAACAAACGTTGAATACATGAAAAGTGTGAGAAACATAAGAAATTCTTAAATGTACAAAATAAAGAAAACATCTAACACCAAAAAAAAGCTTAAAATAAACAGAAATGTGAGAAACGTATCAAACCTAGAAAACATGAGAAATATGGAATAACAAGTATAGCATTTGAGACCCATAGGTGGTGTATGAAATGAGGGATGTACAGGATGTGTGGAAAATGTGAGATATATGAAATGAGCGCGACATGTAAGATGCATGGGTAATATGGGGTATACGAGGTACGTAAGACATGTGGATTATATGAGACACATAACTGATATAAATTATATAAGAACTCTAAAATATGTGCCATATGTCGAATAAATGAAATACGCTGCCCACATGAAACCTGTAGAATATACAGGGAGACCGGGGTAGGTTGTAACACGGGGTAAATGGTAACATAAGTAAAATCTTTTGAACGACAAATCTGGTAAGCCACAGCATGCGAGGAGCATTGGAGCTGCTTGACGATATTAGCACCGTCGGTTTTAGTGACATAAACGAGCGTTATGTATTCATTTTGTGGTTATAGCCGAGAATTTTAGTATTTAGAGCACGTAAGTAAATGTTTTCTTAGCACGTTTATTTCAATTAACCGTTATTAGAAACCGTTTGAATTTTTGCTTCTTTGTTGCAAACGAATCAGTACACATTGGTTTATTATAATGTGTACGCATTTTAGTAATTTGATGTTTAGTTTTTCGTTTGCTGGGATAAAACGCAAAAATTCAAGCTTAGGGTAAATTATAACATGTTGCTACTTACTCCGCTCTAAATGGTGATAAAGCAAGCTATTTGCTGACACACGGGGAAAAAATGCTCTAGACGAACAATAGAACAATCGAGAATTCAAAAAGTAGAAAAAAAAGTATAAAGGAAGAAGTGTAAAGAAAGCGAAGAAGATTTTGATAGAATCAGATAAATAAGCAATGATTGTTTAACTCATGTATATCAAATGTTTAATAATGATTTCGGTTTCCATTTGTATTTTTTAGAAATGTTTATTTGTGTTCATATTTGTATTTAAATAAGTAAAACAGATGTGTTACAATTTACCCCAGACTGGGACACATTGTAACAAAGGTTCAGACTTGTTTAAGATGAAGCTAGATTTCTAAGTGACCAAGATTTTCTCACGTACTTTCACGCAATCATTTTACCACATATGTAAGTAGTAAATCACGCAAATTATATCCTGATTGAGGAAAACACTTTCGAGAAAAAACTGTAAAAACTTTTTTGTTACAATCTGCCCCGGTCTGATGAAAAATATTTCATACCTCGATTCCATTCCCTTTATCCAAAACGAGTTCAACTCCCCCTTTCAATTATAATTCTATTACACGAATAATGTAAAGTGAACTTAATTATCATCTCCAGCATTAGCCCACTATCGATTCCCTACTCGCGATTCCACATGCAAACAAATTAAAACTACATAACACACACGCTGCCCACTGAATCCAGCAAATAGTTACACATTCATAAATAGTATTCGACTAACGCCCCCAACCCGCTTTAATTAAAGGCACTTAACAAGAGCGACTGGCCATTTGCAAATACTTCTGTTCCTCAACCTGCACACCCCTCTCCCCATGTTTCATTTCGGTTTGGTCCGTGTACACAACATATATCATAGCGCGTGTATTTCACCGGCGATGAGCGAGCGAGCGAAATTGGAGGCGGTGAACAGGGAAGAGGAACGCATCTTCCACGATCAACGATGTTCCTTTTTGGCCGCGGAGCATTCGACTGGCAGGAGTGTTGGCCGAGGGTGTGTCTTTTTCCGCTTTGCTGCCGCTGAGATGGAGTCCGCCAGCAAAGGGGAACAGGCCGACCCTCCCGCACCAACTAAATAATATTCGATGACAGTGATTTACAGGGAGCACCGTTCGCAGAGCCCAAGCAACTTTCTCCCCGATAAATCTCGCGAACCCGGTAAGTCGGTTCCAGCGCGGCCGCTCGAGCGGATTCCCGAAGCGTTTCTTTCTTGCGCGAACCCTGGCTCACGTTCAGCCTGTTCGTCTCGATTCCGGCCTCCGTCGGCGACGACTGGTGGCGCTCTTTTGGAGTATGCACCATTTACTGTCTTACAAAATACAGAGGGGACTGTATTGCCCGATTCGATCGAGACTGAGGCTGGTTGAACGCGAGGAGGGAGATGGGCAGAAAAATTATGCTGTGTTTGTTTGAGGAATAATTACTTTACGAGATGGTGCTTTGCCATGGGTATTTTGGAGCATCTTGGTTTGAATTTTGGCTTTAGAAATATGCATGAACTTGTGCGCGGGTACTGCAGGTTAAAATAGGGAAGAAGTTTTGTATATACAGACCTTCATAAGTAGGTATTAGGACACTTGCTGTATTCGCAGAAAAAATGATATTTGGTACAGGTTAAATACTTTTCAATAATTTTAATTTAAAACACCAAATATAGTAAAATTTGTTAGAGTTCTTTAATAAATTTCCAACGTTTTTCGCAATTACTCCACACAGAGTTGGTGTCCCAATACTTTTACGAACAGCAGTGTATATGGTTTTCACAATTTAGGTACTAGGAGTGGTAAAATTTATGTGGAATCGATTCGGAGAGTTGCTTTTAGCAAGGAATTACTCTTACTCCTACGATGAATGCTGGATAATTGTCGACTTTGTAGCTGTCGGAGAATTCGTCGAGATTACTACTGCGCCGTATTCAAATGCACATACATGGCTGGTGGAGGACATTATGGGAAGTTAACGTAAGTCTACAATGTTAATGCATGCTTAAAGAATAAGCTGAAAGCACCTTTACAAGTTTCTCTTTTCATATTGTAGCCTGTAGAAAGTAGAAATGTTATTTTTCATACGTGAAAATTGCGAACGTACTAAAATACAGAATTTTTTATCTACCTTATGTAATGTAGCATGCTAAAAGTTTTATGCACAGTTACAATAAATTCATAAATTAGTCACAGTCGCTGATTTAATCCGTATTCATTTAAATCTAGTGCGTTTCACGCATTTTTTTTACAATTTATTAGCACGCCACATCCTTCACGATTAATGCGCGCTACGTTGCAACATGTAACTGGCATTGCTATACATTCACGTCGCATATGAATCAGCTTTAGAAAGATCTGCGTCCCGGTTCATATGAAACACAACTAAACGAGACGCAACGTGGCGTTAAAATATGTGCATACGTGGGGCGTAAGACCTCCAGGCGTTAATGCGCCAAATTATTGCGGCACAAATTAGATAAATTATCCTTTCCAATAACGAAGCAGGGTATTGAAAACTGACATGGCAATCCTACAGAATATTTTCACACAAAGTAGATTGTGTTATAAGCTGGAATAAGCTAGAATAAACAATCTGTAAGTCGACTGAATCAGTAATTCCTCCAAGATTAAGTATGCACCTCACACATAGTGAAAAATTCAGTTTCGGTTACCTCGATTTCTCTCTTCGATAACATCGCGAAATCGTTGGGTGTTCCGCGCGAAAGCTCGCCAATATTTTTATCGGAGCCCGTGGAATTCCGTAAGCAACAAGCCACGTTTTTATCTTTCGCCGTTTCGTCGCCTTCCTCCTCGTAGCCTACATCTAATTTCGGCGCCTGTGCTTTGCTTATTTATCATGCTATTAATATTCGCGCGTTTTCTATATCGGTCCTTCGTCACGCCCGCTAAACCAATGAGAAATTACGTGTAACGCGGTAGCGTGCAACACCACAGATGCATCTTCGCTACGCTACGGTGAATTCAAATCTATGCACATGCAAGCAAAGGTTACACACCAGCTTTCGGGAAGAGATCCGTGTTTTCGAGATGAAGATTGTCACGGTGTGACAGGAACAGGAATATTAAACACGAATAACACCTTGTAGAGATTCTCATAGAAATTGGGGAGGATAGGAGAAGATAATAACGGAAATGTTTCCTTCAATTTCGAGTTGATTAAAGTACAAGTGGCATTGCCACTGGGAGATATTTCTATTTTTTTAGAATCATTTAAGGGTAGTAGTTTACTAGGCTAAGTGGGCAGTTTAATAGGCTAATAGTTTAGAATAATAGTGGAGGGTGAAATATAAGTAAGAGGGAAAGGAATAAAATTGTTTTAAGAGACGTTAGGGATGTAGCTTTCAACCTTTTTGTGCAGTTTTCAAGAATTCTTAGGTGCTAGAAATTACTTGAAGTAAAATGATGGTAGAAACTTAAAGATGCTGAATATTGAGAAAACCTTTTGCAATTAAGGACCTTGCAGAACGAAGGGTGAAGCTCCCTCTTTACCAGCTTCGAGTAAATTAGAAAAAACTGTTTATAAAATTATGACTTTGACTTAATATTGGAAAGGGAAAACTAATTGAAAAATATATGTATGTTTTCGCACAATAAGTAGTACCTAGTTATTGATAAGTTTTTACTTCAATTTTTGGCGAATTTTTCGAACCTTTGTGCAGGGTTCAAAATTTGCAATAAATCGTTTATTTGTTATCGAATTTGCATCAAACGATACATATATCACATATATTACGAAGTCCCACAGAAGCTGTAAAGTATTTACGAAATATAGAATCTTTTTAACGCCGACAGATTTCTAATCCCCGCTCGAAAATCTGAAATTATATGACATATTTCGAGCACTCGCTTGATATTCCGCTCTAACCACTCAAGGTACTCATGTTTGCTTCCTCCTATCAGAAACATCTAGGTCCGCGAAATTTATGGAAACACTTGATCCAAATGACGACGTCCAAGTCCGCGATGGGCGTCAAGCAAACGCTTGTAAACGAGAGCGATAAAGAGCCTCTTCTTATTGGTTCAGCTGAGAGATTAGCGCAAACCGCCCGCCACTTTGAGGTGTATTTTCGTCTGGACATTAAAAGACAAGTGGATCTACCTCGACACGTGTTTACCCCTAATGCTGTCTAACCGTCGTTTGAATATTATCCTTTTCCTTAACGACAAACGCGAGAAGCTCTGTGGGCGAATCGAATCTCTGAGAAACTTGCAATTGCAGAAAAGCACATTAAAAGCTTTTTATGAATTTTCGCGTTTCTTAACCCAACTTAAATTCCCTTATCGAATAAATTACAAGTTTTAAACTGAATATAATTATTATATTAATCACCGAATTCATCTGTATTCCCTCGCTCGGAATTCTTCGAAATGATGAAACAGTATGCCATCGATCCCACAAGCTATATTTACCATTTAATCGTGACGCTAAACGAAAAGTTTAGAGTCGACGACGGACAGGCATCTAATGTCCGTTGATTTTCGGCGGAGGAGGCGAGTTTAGTGTCATCCAATATACCACTTTGATTAACAATCTGTAAACAGAGCTTTTAATATCTCGGGCTCGGGTCGAAATGTGTTCCGCTGAGTGGACGACAGGGAAAACGTTGTTCACGAACACCGATATAAAGATATTACCGGGCGGACACCGCGGAACGCGAACCGTGTGCTCAGCGGATTACACGCGATCCGCTGTTGCATTTGGCAGCGATCACGGTTTCCTCAGCTGCCGCGCGAAGGCAAAGCCAATTGGATTTCGGTCGATACGCGACGATTGATTGCGGGAACTCCTATTGTTGGACAGTGATATCACCTCTCAGGGGTTTTGAGATGTAATCGATTGGTGAAACCTGGTTAGTTTAATAACGGCGGAGGCGATTAGATGAAGGCCGTGATGTAATCGAAAGCGTCGAAAAAGTAGAGTGGTTTTGAAATCGCGTAGGAGGTCGATGTCATTGTCTGGATAAGTTCTTTTTGAATGGAATGGAAGTTGGAGGGTGTTGTGTTATTTGAGGGATGTCTGATTGACATATTTTTGAAATGGTTTTAAGTGTTGGAACTGCGAAGTAGTCGGGGCAATGTTATTTCTTTGGAGAGTTTGAATATATGGATTTACATTTCTTCTAAGGTTAGAGGTTGTAATATTGGTAAACCGGTAAATCGCGACCCTCAATTTTTTTCTGGTAATTTGCGTGCTTATTTGTTAAAAAAAAGTTGATAAATAAGAAATATTTAATTGTGTAAGTAAGTTAAGACTCTTTTTATTGTTTTCGTGGTGAAGATCTATAGTTAATAAGTATTGTCAATAGTTTGCTAATATACAGGGGCGTGCAAAAGTATTTGGTTACCCTTTAAAACAGTATACCTTGTTTAAAATTGGTCCGAACTACTCGAGTCTTTTTGAGAAGCTACAAGAACTAAAACTTTTAGCTTCTAGTCTGCTAAGTGACGTGATGCGTCGCCTTGAAAAAAATTGCAATTGATCGGAGTACCGAAAAAAATAGTAACGGTCGTTTTTTTTTAACTTTTATATCTGAGCTCGTAATGAGAATTTAAAAAGTGCCTTTCGTAAATTTCAATGAAGAATTTTAAGTAGATCCACTTTATCCGACTTTCAATAAAATCAGAAATAGAACACGAGTCTCTTTGACGAGCGCTTCACGAAAAATGGCACGCGACTGGTAAATGATGAAGTGTTCGACCCTGTCTTTGTTACATCGCGGCTAATTCTCGCGTGGATTCTACGCGATGATACAATGACTTCTAACGACGAGCTAGGCGTGACGAGAAGTTAACCGCTCGGTAGAATCGTCGACGTTTGATTGGCAACGCAAACACTCGAACAACGTCCATGGAAACGTTGGAATTCCCTACTCTCGACGTGGAGAATGGAAAACCACATTTCAACGTGGTATCTTCGACTGATTGTCCTTTCCACTTCACATGTTAATCTCTTCCATTCTTCTTGGCACCTTCGACAAATTAAAACTTGAAAAATCCTTGACGATGTTGAAATGAAAATTCAAAATTACGTACACTTATTAGAGATTGATAATAGAAATATAAGTATCTGGTCAAGTAAATGAACACCTCCAATGAATGAACGTTGTTCATATCGCACGAAAAATTAAGACCTATCATGCTCTTTTCACGTTGAAATTTACAGAGTAGTTCTTTACTCAACTAAGTCCTTTTTAAACTCTTTATTAAGTTCAAGATACATTTCGGAAATATGAAAACTACGAGTGTATGCAGCAACGAGTAATAAACATTTAACAAAAAAAAAACTTAAGAATCTGTACATCAGTTCTTGAAAAAAAAATCGTGAAAATAGGTCTCTTTTTCGTCCACCAAAATAGAATGGACCCTTCAGTGTTCATTCATTGAACAAGTCACCTATAATTCTATTATACTCATTTTCCCTTGTCACATGCAGGGCACGTTCTCCTCTTACCCAACCATTAATACACTTTCTCTATCGCGCCACTGAAGCAGCACTAAACCCATTATCATCATCCAATCATCCAAACAATACCCAGAGAACATATCCCCTAAATGTCCCCCCAAGGAACATTACAGATAACCATCATTGATCCACAAGATGTATTCCCAGTGGCGGATTTAATAAAAAAGGCTCAGGTGGCAAACGTTCTGAAGGGTCCATTTTTCGGGAAAATGAGGAGGTAGTTTACTAAAAATATAGTGTTTGGATAAAATCATAATTTTTTTTGTAGATAGGGCCCTAGAGGGGGCCTTCTGGCGGGGGTCCTTTTCCGGAAAAATAAAGCGGTAGTTTACTGAAAACGGGTTCAATGTAATAATACAGAAAAAAAATATAGTTTGGATAAAATCATAATTCTTTTTAAGGATGGGGCCCAGTTGGCAACTGCTCACCGGCCGCCCTGTTAAATCCGTCACTGTGTATTCCCAATTACATTGACTCCCCTGAAAAACGATCGCCGAGAAGCACGAGGGGGCGATAAACGGCGAGGTGCAATCGCGAAGATTAATAGAGAGACACGTTATTCGAGAAGCGGATGTCGATTCCATTCGTATTTTCGAGCGAGCCCGGCCAGTTATGCGAACATTGTCGATTCGCGCGGCGACTTGCCGTCCTCCCGGATATCTCGAGGACAGATTCTGCTCGTTATCCGCCCGGAAGGGGACAGCTGGACGCCCTCGCCCGACAGAGATCGATGTCGCTGTAAAGCCTTTCGCTTCTCCCCTCGTCGCCCGTCACTCACTTTCGCTTTCCCTTCGTTTAACCCTCTCCCTCGCCCCTCGCGTTTCCTTTCGCAAAGCAGTCGTAAATTACGAACTGTTTCTGGGCCCCGCGAGCCCGACGCCGCCCCCCGCTAAAGAGCAGAGGAAGCACGGTTCGCCCGCGTAGAATTCCGCGGGGCGTCGTCGGTCGGCGGTCTATCAAAAAGATTTCGAGTATCCGGTGCAAATGCGATCGTTAAAGTGCCGCGTTTTTGGCGTGCCGGCCTCCTGGCACGGAATCGCGAGTTATGTGCAATTTGCGGCGGTTAAAATTAGCTATTTGATCCGCGGCTGGTACGGTGGGGCCCCCCTCGAGACGAAAGACGCTGGCTTTTGGCTGCGTCGGGTCTGATTAGTCGCAGGAGTCTGATGGCGACTTTGTGCGCTTTATCTTGGCACTGTTAACGAAGCGTGAGCGGAGCGGGGAATCTATTGTTTATGGAGGATACGCGTAGAGCAGCGTTTCCCAATTAAATCTTGCTGCGGAACCCTTTCAAACGCAGTACAATTTGGCGAAACCAGTGGCGATTCAAGAGAAACAGAGCGCGTCGTTTCAAATTTCAAGTTTTGATGTCAGGTGCCTTTCTCGATGGATACTCTACTCGTTTTTTTATATTTACACTTTATTAGAAGATAATTTTAGAAGATTAAGTTATTAGAAGATAATTTTCGCGGGTCCCTGAATTTTGTATCACGGAATACCAATTGAGAAACGCTCGTGCAAAGAATACCTACTTTAGTAACAAATTGAATGTTGGACGTGGAATATGGGGTTGATTTCGATATTGAATCTGATTTTCTTAGGATTTAATATTCATATCTCCTTTGAAATGTGATAGGAATAGGTAATATAAGTAGTTTCATGTATGGGGGTTTTGATATTTAATTTTGGATAACTGAAGAGTCCTGGTGCAAAATACTGCAAGTGCCAAAAATCGAATTTTTCAGGGGACAGAGAAAACAACTCTGACTTTAAATTATTCACGAAGTTTGATTTGTTTTGATTCCTAAATATGATTAGGTATACAATAACCCAAATACATCACCAAATTTTCTGTTTTTTTTGCATTAATGTAGTCCAAATTCATGAAAAAAAATGTATTTTGTAGACAACCCTGTATGCGCCACCTCGTAATTGCAGAGATTACTGAATGTGCCATTCATTTAAATTTCCAAACACTAAGTGCTATTCCTGTTCACCTATCACTTAATGGGCTCTTACTTTGTTTTCTGGAGAACTGGTGTTGGACGTACCAGCGGTACCATTTTTTTAACAGTATTGGTAACTGATTTACAAATGGAAATTACCTTAAAATTCTATACTATAGCATTGCCACTGGCACATAGAATATTTTCTAATAAAAAAATTTGTTTTCTAAATTTGCCACTTACAGTGTTTTCTACAAGGACTCTTCCTCAACTATTACTGATGGACGTAAGGAACTGTGAGTAAATAGGAGTGATTGGACGACAAGGAGTGCGTGTGAAAAGAGAGTAAGAGAGAGAGAGAGAGAGAGAGAGAGAGAGAAACAGAGTAATGAGCGTGAAATAAAACCGGCGTACGTGTGAGCGTAAATTGAATTATTAATACAGATCGATAAAGGTAATAAAGTCACTGTTCGGAAGTCTTTTTACTGTGCGCTACACTATCTAGCTTCAACTTCTGCGTAGACGATTTTACGCATTAGGTATGAAAATTGGACACCGGTAATTACACGTTGCACCGTTTGCTGAAATTAGCCGCGTAACGTCGTTCCGTCTGACAACGGACGGGCATTATTCCACTCGCAAGAAAGTATAATTTGTCACCTTTACGGTCCCCCTTGATATGCACCCGGTGTCGTTAACGTTAATGAGGTATTCACCCCTTTCAGTGACCAACGCGACTGAAAGATCGTCACTCCACGTCCCTTTTGGCCATTTTCAACGGGCGAATCTAATGCTCACAGGGGCCGTGTCCATAAAGCGGTTCGTAAACTTGTCGAATATAGAATGTCGACGTTTATGAGCCCCGCGAAGGGGACACTTGCACGCGACGATCCACCGTATGGACAAACGGGATTCGTTCGTACGTTATTATTCAACGTTTAAGCCGTGCACGCAACGACCCACCGCGAGAGCGTCATTAATTCGTCGTCTTGTCCCACTATTTCACTGGCAACTAACTGCCGAGCGACTGATTTCGGAGATGATTATTCAAAGAAATTTCCACTTTGAAATTTCAGAAACTTAAATATAACAGTTAAACGCAGTATATTTTTTTATAGAGTGCCGCGGCGCAATGCTTCCCAGAGGAGACAAAGCTTAAGATTGTTTTTCAACAACGTTCTTCATGAATAAATGTAATTTCTGTGAGAAAAGGTTGTGGAGCATTACCATAGAGATATATACATATAATAATGAAGAAATGCGTGCCTATAACTCACAATAAATCAGTGTCTTAAACATTTTTCTCGCCGTTGATTCCACACGTGGGAACGCGACTTAAGGCAAAGGTACCGCGCGACAATGAATCCTCTTTAAACTCACAATCCCGAGTTCTTTTTCCTGACGAATGGGAACAATCGCGTGTATTCCTCCATCCCCGTAACGCAGTAGCTGCAAGGCTCGGAGAACCTCAGGCCCAGTTTGCAATCAGCGTCTAAAATCAACGTCCCCTCCGCCCGAGAATTCCTGCGCGCCCACAAAGAATCCGCGCGGTCTCTCGGGCGCGTGGTCGCAGGCCACCCAGCGCACGGCCGGCTTAATCGAATCTTTAAACGCACGCCGTATTCACCGCGGCCGTTAGGAGCCCGCGCTATATCAATCATTCGGAGCCGCGCAATTAGAGGCGCGCGAGTTTCACTCCTTTCCCCCGCCACTGCAATTTACTTTGTCGCGTCACCGAGCCGCGGTCAAACGTTATATACATTGTTGGGAAGCGTGCATGTACCCGCATACCGAGCCCTTTTTACTCGTGGCCGGCCACGCCACCATCTTTCTCGCTTCATCTCAGCTTTTTGCCATTTTCCTCGGTGAATTACGGCGCCACAACACTCGGGACGTTTAGCCCGCACGTGGCCCCCGCTTTACAATGTTGCCGACTGATCCTCGCCGTCGAGGCCGCGCCAGAACATTTATTTCACGCCGAGGCAGCCTCCGCTGAGACTGGCCGCTGATTTAAAGACGCAACCTACGACTCAGGCCCTCCGAAGCAGCGTATATCAGCGTAACTTGGACCCGCTGGTGCAAGTCCCAGGACCTAGGAGAATTTACGAGCCGGCTCAGGATGGTGGGATAAGCGCGTCAGATTTTCGGGAACCGGCGAGCCACCCGATAGCGGCTCGCTTGCCCGATGCACACCCGGCTTAAGGGGGTAGTGGACTATTTCAGTTTCAGAAAATCGATTACTTTTTTTTTTACTGATTTTGAAAGTCTTATTCTTTATGAAAATTTTAAACAAAATTTCATGCAGAAATGCAAATCATTGTCGAAGTTATAGCAGCGAACGTAATTGAGTGCACCGTCGAGTAACGGCCTCGCAGTGCGGTATTGGCATAGGGTACCTTACTTTAAAGCCGGTTTTCTCGAAACACCATTTTCAGAAACGGTGTACATCATAACTCTTGAACCAATGATTATTTTTACTTAAAATTTTAACTGGAGCTGTAGAATTCCATTCTCTATCGTGTAACAATTCCGCATTAACATTGGATGTTTATAAAACATATTATAACTGATTAAAGATGATTTTTTCCCGTAAAAATGTGGGGAAAAAATGGATTCGTGCGTAACTTCCACAATTTTTGTTCAAATTCATCGGCAAGTTTCCACACTGTAGATATTTGTGTATAAAATAATCACCTCAAGGCATTTTGCTTTCAGATGATTGGTTCACCTGTATCGATGTACACCACCTGCAGCGGCGGGCCGTACAGGGCTATCTTCAACGATTAATAACTTCGATAATTTTATACATTCCGACGATTTTGTTTTTTGTAAATACTCGCAAACGTGCCCACAATAGATTGTCAGAAGCGCGACTATAACAATTGTTTGGTATCAAAGTAATTTAGCGTCAAAGAAACTAACGGTTTTACGTATCCAATAGTCCACTACCCCTTTAAGGGGAGATTCTTGTCTAACAGCCTCAAAAGTAACTGGTATTTAAGAATTTTTTTGGAAAAAACTGTAGGTCATATTGGATTAAACTCTTTTGGGATATAAAGAGGCATCTTTAAACTTGTAGAAAATATTTTTTTATGTTTATATTTATTAAATATTTAATTATTGTGGAATCTTGTTCACCTCTTCGACGATGTAACTACTGTTGGCGAGATGTGTAGCACTTATCACAGTCATCTGATTGCAAAGCAATAGATGTTTCTTAAAGTTAGATAGTTTACGTTGGGATGGTTCCACTTTAAGAGAAAAAATGAAAAATTTAATGAGTTATAGCGTTTGGAAGAAAAAGTATGTTTTTTCCTTAGACAAATTTTAGGTCCGGTCTCAGCGTAAATTATTTAACTTTCAGAATATTTTCTTCATTTGCAATCAGATGACTGTGACCGGTGCCACCAACATCGCTAAGAGGGTTACAATAATTAATAAATAATATGAAGCATCGACATAAAAAAATATATCCCAAAAAAGTTTAACGCATTATTAACAATAGTTTTTTCCCCAAAAAAATAATAAATTTCGATTGCTTTTACAGGAGAATCCCCCCTTAAAGGTCCTACTTAGGCAGTCGTTTTTGTCGAAAATGGAGAATTTCTTTTTCAATTAATTACAAAGGAATAAAGTGAAACTGAGGCTTGACTTTTGACACAATGCTTAGTAACATCATAAAGTTTAAAAGGAAACATGTTTGTTTCGCCAAATCTATGCATTATAGATGACGCTACAGGTGGATCTTTAAACAGACTTTTCTTTTGCAATTAAAAAGAAGTTTCTTTTGTAATTAAATAAAGAAGAAACGCTTCATTTTCGACAAAAACAACTGCCTAGTACACTTAAGGTTTGATTTGTGCTCGGCAGTCGCGGTTTGGCCATTTAGGGGCAACATATGTCGAGGTATCGCGTGGTTACGGTCTGCGTAAGTCATTCGCTGCACTTCGAGTGCGTTAAAGCTTGATTTACATACGGTTGCCTTTGATCGTGGTGCAGCTTTAGGGTTGATTTAAATATTATTGCAGAGTGGGAGCTGGTATAATATACTGCCGTATAATTTTCTTCAGAAAGTACTAACGAGTAAAGGCTTTCAACTGTCCGCCGCCGATTGCTTTGGTTTTCGGATATATTTTAGAGGCCCGAAAAATAACAAATACGTGTCGTTTTATTTTTACATATTTAGGGGGTGAAACCATCCCTCAAGGGATTCATAAGAAAATGCACAAAGGTTCCTATTGTTCGTTTAAAGAATATTATAACATTGTGTATATCAAGTATTTATATAAATTTTTATTCAACACAACGTTATAGTATTCTTTAAAATAACAATAGAAAATTTTGTACCTCTTCTTATGAACTTTGCGGGATGCTTTCGCCCTCAAAATAAAAAACCACGCATATCTTATTTCTCACTTATCAACACCTCTCCTTGTGAGTCGATTTGAGGAAATTCTCCTGACCTCCAATGAGTCCAATGTAAGTCAGAGGTTCGTCTATTTAACGAATTCAAAGAACTTCACAGATGGATGCCATTTAAATCCTGCGAAGGATTTATAGCGTTCCTCTGACATCGTTCCGTCAATGTGAATTTTCAATTGCCGTGCAGTAAACCGAGGATTGAGTACCCCTACCTGTCCCCCGGAATGATTTGCAGGCTTTAAACGTCATTCGCCTTTGGTCAGGCTAGACAGAGATTAGGCTATCGTATGACGACGGGATGAATCGCCGTGCCTTGCATTCTTTCCCCTCTTTTTAGTCATAAGGATGATTTATGCACCTTCGGGCTACTGCCCTCAGGTGTCTGCCTTCGCCATATTGCTGCTCGTACCACTTCCAGTGCATTATTCCGAGCGTTCCCGCTAAGTCGCTAACGTTCTAGGAAACACTAAGACCTCCTTTCATCAGAACGCAGCAAAGATCTATGTGTACCTAGCATTCGATATCCTGGATGACGTAGGATCGCGAAGCTTAGCTTCGAAATAATGGCAACTGGTTGGTATTAATATTCGAGCGACGCTTGCGAGAATCGAGAAGCCTAAACTGTTATTGGGACCGCCGAGAAGGCGCGAATGATCCATTTTCGGGCGCATAATTTACTTTTATTGAGACATGTGTGGCGACGGTGGCGTATATAGGACGTGAATCGGCAATCTTGATACGAGAATAGCGGGCTTAATAGTGCATAAGATGCACTTCCAGCGCGAGGTAATATTTGATATCTATGATATTCGGAGTCTCCATGAGACCCCGTCCGTCAGAAGCCACCGTGGCAAGCCTATTTTTGTAGCAACAGAATCTGTGCTTAACGCATCAGAAAATAGCCAGAAGGGATTCCTCAAACAAACGGTTCATCTGTGGAGAAACAAAGCGGCGGCGAAGTTGTTTAAACGGAGCAACCTAAGGATATTTCACGTTCGCGCAGTGTTTAAAAACCGGAGAGCGAAAAGTGGCGGCACGCGGCTGGCCAAATTAAGGGCGTCGCTACTTGGAGGATGGGAACGAGGCCCTCGAAGGTGAAATTTTGATTATTCATCGAAGACACTGAGACAGAGTTACATTACATAAAAAGAGCACGTAATAAGCGTCAGTGAAGATAAACGAAAAATATAGCGGCCCCGTAAAAATCAGGGTAAAATTAGACGTGGAATGATTGAATCGCCACGAGTTAGACTCTCGTGTTCGGGGATCACGCCCACGATTATTATTCCGCCGTTACGTTGGAATCGGTGACGAGTAAAAATAAAAAGTTATCCCAGTCTTCGTCTGAAATGTTCTCGCTGAGACTTGCACGCTCATGTCCGCGGAATCGGGTTGACGATAATTGTAACAGTTGAGAGTGATGTAGCACCCCAAGAAGTTGGTTGGAATCCAAGATTTTCTCGCGGAGAACGTGTACACGTCGTTCGGGAGAAAATTAATACCCGTTCTTTATAATAAACGCGACCGCGTACTTTGACTTCCTATACACCTGTTGTAATTAACTTAGAGGTACTTTCAGATATTTGACCCTATTTTACACGAAGCTTACAAGCTCAGTACAAATCAAATAGGGTAAACCCGGGTGACGCGGTCGACCTAGTATAAAATGGATATTAAAACTAATATAGACATTACTTATTTTATCAAAACAAACCTATATGTTCAGAATTTTATGCTGATTCAGAAAAACTGGTCGATATTTGCATTAAGACAATATTTACTGTAAATCGGGTTGAAAACTGAAGTCATGACATCTGACCACCTCTCCCGAGGTGCCGCGAGAAACGGTTTTCGTCGTTGGCAGAGACCACTGACATAATTATCCATGGAAAATTGACAAAGGATAAAGCAAAATTATTTATGAGTGAATACAACTCTGAGATTCATTGATATTTAATTTCTTTTTGCTAAACAAGTAAAGAACACATCAAACAAAAAGTGAACTACTTACTGGCGATTAACAAGGCAAATGAATACAAAAATGAATAAATAAACGAAATAACAAAAATAATAAAATAATCATAACTCGACCATCTCTCCTTTCTGTAGCGAGAGATGGTCTTCTCGTTAGCTTTGAGAGGAAGAGTTAATATAGCCAAATACTTTGGCTGCATTGTCCCTCAATGTCTCTACTATCTTATTATCCAAAATATTAAACGAAAATAAACTTAGAAGTTTATTTTAAATACGATTCTGTACAACCGGTGTTTGACAAAATAGGTTAAATGTAACCCAAATTTACATTTTAAAGCCTATAAATCCAGAAAAACACAGAAGGAAGCGAAATTACGCTATTCATTCAACTGTTTGGCTTCTAGAGAAGGTCTGCACTTTAACGCATTTTTAAGTACAGAGTCTGAAATATAGTGACTCGACCAACTCTCCGACCCGACCGCGTCCGCCGGATTTACCCTAAATCAGTTTTCCCGTTTTTCCTATACTTTCGCGACTTCTTTTGCCACTATTACTTATATTGTTTGTACACTAATGAGACTTTCCCGTTTGTAAATAAATAAATAAAATTATAGGGAAGTTGGACGAGATGATAAAATCTGATAAAGAGAGGATGAATGAGACGTTGCCTGAAATTGTGACCGCGATCAAGGGCGTAAATTGAATATATCACCTGACTAAAGTGACCAACGAAGGACGGGCACACGGGGGGACCAGGAAACGAGCGGTGAAACCGCTTTGGGAATTAGTGCTCCTCTTAAAAGCGCCACTTCTTACGTCTGTGCGTAATACTAAAACACTCACGCGACTGACGATGCCACGGGATCGACCTTTGCCGTCGATGTAACGACGGTACAGCGTGCTGGTGGCCGTAAAATAACGAAATCAAAGGTGGGGGCGATTTACGAGTTCTAAAATTGTAGGAAACTTCGCGGCCCTCGGTCGTTATAAATGTACGCTTGTATCGCGCCACGGTTCGAACTAAATATGGTTTCACGGAAGGCGGTCTCCATGGCGCAGGGAGCTTCTAAATGGAATCTAATCTAAAAGGAATGTATATTTTACGCTCCAACAATGCTACACGAGAACTGAACATCTGAGTAAGTTTTTCTACCAGGAAAAGGCTGTAAAGAGAAAATCGATGCAGCACTCGACTAGCGTGTTCGTCTATTATTCATTAATTCTACATACTTGCCTGCTAGTATCTGTAAATAGGGTCTGTAGTCTGTAACATTGATTACTTATTGCCTCTGAATGTAGGTGCATTGGTTCCTTATGGCAGCTTTATTGTGTTTTAGATGGTCACGTATTACAGACTTCTCATTTAAGAAATACGAGGGGTGGGTTCGAAGATAATTTTTACATTCTCAAAACTCGGATCCGAAAATTTGCGAGGCTTCGGAACTCGAACCCGAAACTTTGGAAGGTTTCGAAACTCAGATCCAAAACTTTGCGAGGCTTCGAAACTCGAATCCAAAACTTTGCGAGCCTTCGAAACTCTCGAAACTTGAAACTCTCGGAAATTGAAGTGCTGATTCTGTTCTCCAGATAACTGGAAAAACTCTGCTTTAAGAAGTAAAGTGAACAAAATTTTTGCATAAATCTCTAGTGACCACAGTTACAGAAAATATCCCCGAAATATATTAACAATATATTAACAAGCGAGATAAATAAATAAATATACAAAATCTCGAGGCAAGCTGCGAACGATTCTTTATTTATTTCTTTTATACTTTTTCTTATCTGGCTTTCGAGAGTTCCGAATCACGACGAAAGTGCAATGTTTCGATCACGAAAAAAGTGCAAAGTATCGAATTCTCGAAACTCACAACTTCCTTGGGTTTCCAAATTTCGAGAAACCCATCCCTAAAAAATGCACATGTTCCCTTACAAAGAAAGTGTCAGTTCACTCGTCCCTTATCCTCAATCATCCCCACATAAAAAGTCGAGGACATAGCTCAACCACGTTAATTTACCCGCGAAATATACTAACGCGCGCGAATTCGCTCCAAGGAGAAGGATGTAAAAGCAATTTTAAAGACCGCCCCGTAAACGACGAGGAAGTAGCCGGGGAATGTGTCCAAAGTGCATGTCGTTTCACTGCGAAGTCCTGCACACATCTATTTCCGTCCTGTTTGCCGTGGCACCCCCGTCGGAACACCCCGAGCGAAGTGTCGCGACACGTCTCTGCACAAGGGCCCTCATAAATATCAGCGTTTGCCTTTGGCTGCAGTTGTCAACACTGCACGATGCTCGTCTCGCCTTGATTTTCTAGGTGCAAACGCAACCACCCTGTACACGCCGCCATTAAGCTGATTGGGGTTGTCGGAAGATGAGGAGCATGGTATAAATCATCGAAACACATCGAGAATCTCGAGATGACTTGGGATTAGGTTCAAATTCTAGCTGAACGGGATGTCAAATTTTTCTTCGGGGAAAGAAGAAAAGTACCAAGGGCGTCTTCTTTTCGACCGTTGATCTTTGTTGGAGATTTTGGTGCGTTTGGAAGCTCAGGTGCCAATTACAATAAGGTGACCATTTTTGCTTGGGGTTTCCGGGGACAAGAAATATTTTTTTTACCACCTCTATTTCTCGTAGACACGGGTACACTGTTGCCAAATTAATAGCAAACTCCTAGCTTCTGTTTCATATTGATTATTTTTTAACTTTAAAGAAGAAATACAAAATCGGAGATAAAATTAAATTGAAGAGTCCTTCTAGAAAACGCTGTGAGTATCACAATTCAACTTCTATACCATTGTATTACCATTGTCATGTGGAGCATTTTCTGATTAATTTTCTTTTTAACTTTGGCAGTTACAGTGTTTTTTACAAGGACTCTTCAATTCAGAATTGGGGAGAAAATGGGGGACAAAAATTACCGGGGACAAAAATCGGGGAAGGGTCACCTTAAGTTACAACTTATAATATTTCACTTGACTAACTAGAAGTAGGTATTTTGTTCTTCTGTTGTAGGTGCAACAATGGTGATGGTTCTGGAGTGTGTACAAAATTGTGGAAAAAAGTTTCTAACGCATGTGGTGCTTGAATGTTCCAACCTCATCTAATGTTGAAATAATTGGTGCTGGTTTCTGGTGATTTGAGTGATTACTGGCTTATTAAAGCGATCTAATTCAGTAATATACTCTGGTAATACTAAAAAGTAGGGTTTTTCGAAGCGCCGGAACTTCGAAACTAGAGAAACTTTCGAGTTTCGAGAACTCGAAATTTTGCACTTTTCGTGATTCGAAACTCTTGAAACCTAAATAAGAAAAAATATATAATTAAGAATATAGAATCACTAGCTTTACTATCCAGCATCACTCGAAATTTAGATTCTGATTTTACAAAAAAAATTTGTTTGCGTGAAAATAGTCGCATTCGTCTGGATTAGCCAGACATATAGAAGCTGAGGCACATTTCGTGATCCCAGAGTTTACCGTTCGAAAATTTTTAGGCGACTGACAAATTCACAAAGATATAAACATTCCGCTTTATAAATTATGATTCGCAGCGGGCCTCAAGAATTTGTATACCATTATATTTTTATTTGTTTTCGTTTAGGTGACTATGGTAAATACAGATTTATGCAAAAAATGTATTCACTTCAGTTCCTAAAGCAAGATTAATTATTTAAATAAATAAATAAATTATTAAGATACTCCACTTACAAAACAGAATCGGTACTTTAAATTTCGGATTCGAATTACCAAAATTTACAAAATTATCTCGAACCCACCCCTACCCATGTGATCCTGTATTACACTGAAATCTTTACCTCCACAGTGTTCATTCAAGAGCGCACGTACTCTACCAACAGCGGCGACAAAGTTTCTGAACTGATGTAGCAGGGAGATGTCACAAGATTATAGATAAAGACCCTGCGTAGGTACATGACTCCCTTGATCGTCGCTCGCGTCGACGTAATGCGCGCCCACGTTCCGCCGACGACGTTCGAACGAACTTATCGCCGAACCTAGCAAAATGTTCCAGCGGAACGGTCGCCATTGGCGATTAAGAACGGCACGGATTGCATACCGCGTCTCGGGTAGCCGTCAATCTAGCGTTCGCGGACGATTGCGCGCTGTTCCGCCGTGTTCGTTGGGGAGTGGGTCCGCCGTGGAAGAGGATCTGTCAGTTATTGCCGCGAACTCGGCGCCCGTTATTGCCACGGTAATATATCGGGGATCGTAAAGACCCGTTGGCCGGCTCGATCTTGAAATATAAATTTATCGCGTTGTCGCGACACCGTGTTGCTCAGCCGCGACGGGCAGCGCGCTTGCCTCCTCTAACCCGTGTGCAAATCCGCAGGAAGTGAATCGGGGCGGGCGCGTGGGCGTAGCGCGCACGTACGTGCTTTGGCGCGGATCCAGCGCGCGTTTCTAGCCGCTTAAGCGAGAAAACAAGAGGATCGAGGATTTCGCGAGTATCGTCAATCGGTAAAAATTGATCGCTTGGTCCCGCAGCTTTGGACTACCTGTGGGGTCTTTAAAAGCCACGTTCGCGCATGTGGCACCTCGTCGCGAAGATCACGTTTAATGTCTGTTGCGCGTTGCTGTTGAATTGAAGACTCCTTTTAATTGTTTTGAGATATTGTACTCTGTGTAACGTGATTCGAGATGGCGATCGCGGGTTGAAGGGAGTAGAAGTGAAAGAAGATAATGTGTAATTTGAAAGGGAATACATGTGGGAAGGGAATGAAAAGTAGTAAGAAAAAAAAGCTCATATGGACGTAGGATACAATCGAAAGTTTGGTAAGACAGAAAAAGGAAGGTTGCGATTCGTCCTTGGCCTAGGGGGCTTATAATAAATTAGTGACAGTGATATTGACCAACCACCTACGGCTCCCAATTGTTTCAATCGTAAATTTACATATATCAGAAATAACAAATTCACCCCATAAATTAAAATTCTTTGATTAGTAATATTATTTAATTTAAGTATTTAATATATTAATTGCGGGTCGCATAAAGTATTTTTTATTTAGGTTTCCCACTTTCAGGTCCACCCACGGGACCAAAGGTTGCTTGGCTCTCAACACTGTGCTAATGGACTCATCGGTAAAAGCTTACCTATCAGGTTTTGCCTTAAACGCGAGAACGTTAGAAGTTAGAACGAAACTGGTATATATAGAAATCGGTAGTCGAGGGAGAACTTGCGAGAAAGCGAGACCGGTTGAATGCCCTCTTGTGGCGGAATCAGAGGTATCGCTACAGAGAGTAATGGTAAATTAATGCTAGGTGGAGGGCAGCAGATTAATTTGGGAGAAAGACGACGGCCTAATTTCGAAGAATTTGAGAAGGGTTCGAGTTTTACGAAAAGTGTACGTTGTGATACTTGAGTGTTAGACAATGGTTTAAAGAAAGGGAACAATAATCCAATTATCAGGAACAAAGAAACGGAACCAGCGGGGAAATGTGAAAATATCGTTGAATAGGATCAACGATGGCTACCGTTGTTTCAGGCTGACGCATTCCGAGGTTCCCGAGTGGCTTTCAACGCGAGGAATTCGTAAATATTTCGCTCACACGCTAAAATAAAGCCTCGCACGCTGCGCATCAGGCCTTGCGAGCATCGTTCGCTGGTAAATTTTCATGGTTTGCTTAGATTTACCCCGAGAAGCTTGAATCAACTGATGAAGAGTGGTATAATCCAAGGAAAAGTATTTACATATAAGTTCCCATCGATCACATGCAGAAACCATTAAATAGTAACGTACAAACGGTTCAAAAGTTTGAAAAGTTTGAAAAGTTTGAAGGCCTAATGTATTATAGCAGCGAGAACGAAACTGAATAAAGTCACTACAAAACTATCCCTTCTCATTAATTCTTTAACTAATTCTAGCTTTAAGAAAATTACTTTAAAACCGACCAAAATACCATTTTAATATACTCCTATCTCCCACCACCCGTTCAATTTAAAAAACTGAGCAATTCGTATGCGGAAATGCAAGAACGTGGCGAAATTCACCGCAATGATACAATTCCCATGACGAACCGTTTTAAAAGAGTTCAGAACTCGCATATAAAAAGAAGGAAATAAAGTAACACACGGCGAACGATAACGAATATTTCCATAAATTATGACAATAAATTTCCTTTCGGTTTCACTTTATCTGGGGACTCGCGCGAGTGCACGCGAGCGTGGTGCACGCACAGGGACGTGACTTCGTGTTCCAGGTAAGAAAGGTACCGACTCTATCTCGTTTCACGATATTGCGCTCGGACCGCGGGCTCAGATCGATCCCAGGAGGCTCTGTTTCGAGCTTTGCGGAAAATCGCGACATATTAATGACGCACTGGTACGTTTGATCAATATTGCCTTCCCTATTCGCGTTTTAGTTAAATCCCAGCGACTTGCACGGCGACCGTAAATGCAATGCGAGAAGAGATTTGTTAATCGGGGATAGCACGCGATTCGGCCATACATATTGTGGTATTACGTTACTAGGATACCAATGTTTCGAACTCGACTTAAATGACCCATTACGGGGAAGAAAATACATAATTACAGGAAAGGGTAATACAGACGGTGTCGCAAGAAATATGCAAATTGCAGAAATTGAAACGTAAACATGAAAATACTGCAGTTATTTTATATCGGTGCTTTAGAACTGTGGGTGTGTACCTGTAGTTTCGAGACACCCTGTATTTAAGTGTTTAGATTACGTGACATATATTATGCATGCCATATATAACGTATTTATGTAAAACGTCCGTATTATGTAAACATTTACATATATAGTAGATTCGTTCGTAGTAACCAGCATATAAAGACGATATACCACACGAGACGTTACTACTTTTAGTAGTTTTTACAAGAAATACCATGCAACATCGGTGTTCTCAATTATTTTCTTATAATGAACGGTTGTAACTTTGATTATATTGCGTGAAAGCAGCTGTGAATCATACATACAATGATTCCATAATATTCAAGCACGTGAGAGGTTAGAAATGAAAGGATCCATACATATTAACATTGTGATTAAATAAAGACTGACATCTCACAATTTAAATATAGAAACCCTGTTTACATCACGCACCACATCTTTATTCCCTTTCTAACCTCTCGCAACACTGAAAATTACCGTAGTATACGTCACTAAATTCGTGTTGACAGCTACTTCCGTACAATACTAAGGTCACAGCTCGCCATTCGTAAGCGTCGACAAAGAACACAACCGAGCACGAATAATACGAACATCTTACACTCGTAATATCTAATTGGCACACGTCCTCGGATTTACCCGCGTATCAATCAACGACTCACCGAATCCCAACCACAGCGGACGTATTTACTCTCCGCTGGATCCTGTTCGTGCACCGCTAAATCTTCGAAACGTTTTAAATGGCGTCGAAGAAAGCGCGCGACGAGGTTACGGCCGCAGCGCCATCTGGAATCATTGCTTCCGGTGGCGAACAGCAGTAGAATGGCAGTTGCGCGCAAAAGTCTGTTTATTTACGTGCTGTCGATGATTAATTGATCTGCGAAGTAACGCGTCCGCGAGCGATATCTGCTGCGAGAGTGTCGTAATAAGGGGATCGGGATGGTGCACGGACAGTGACAGGCTGGGGAGCAAGCGAGCCGGGGGAACTGTGACTATCGAGGGGAGAGAATACCGCGTAGTGAATGTCGCCGTCCAAGTATGCACGGCCAGTCGTCGTTGTCGTTCTAACCTATTTAACCGAGACATCGTAACCCCTTTACCGTTCTGGAACCTTCCGACGCGCTGTCAGCGTTTGTTTGCCAACAGTGGCTCGGCACCATGCCATGTTCCCGCAAACTCTGAGCACAGAGCCGTGCAAGATCACGAGCATGGCCGACGAGGTGTTGCCGGTCAGCTTGGAGAAGCTCGAAATTGATCGGCTATCGTCGAGCTGCCCCCAGTAAGCATTAATTTACCGCCCCGAACATGCTCTCCGCTCTCCTGGCATTGATCATTCAAAGCGCCTGCTCCCGCGGTACACGGGGGTACCACCCCCGTCCCGTTCCGTTCCCACGAAACGTCTCTGAACACCTCCGATCGTTCGACGTATCGGATATCGTGGCCGTTCCGCGACTGAACCGTGCTCCACGCCCGGTCAAGGTCTCTCGATTAACGCGCTCTACCTCGTCCCGCCGAGTACGTGACCATCGCTGTTTACATTGCGCGTGTTTTCCGTCTGCTTACCATGCAGGCATTCGGCGGCACGCGTTTCGATCGACTGTCGTTTCTTATTCTCGACGGCGTGCGAATCGACACGGTTCACTGTGATCTGTAAGGGGAACGAAATGTTTACAAGCTAAGAAGGGTGCCCAATAAACGTTTCGATGCCGTGCACGGCTCGCCGACCGCTCGTTTCCGAATAATATTACGCGCCGAGTCGCGAGAGGCGAGCACAGAGAATACAAGTGCGGTGCACGAAATTGATATTGGTTCAAGTGTGTCGACGTGAAGTAAATTCTATCTGGCATTCCTATGTCGCGGTAGTTTAAACGATTTTCACGCGAACGTCTTTAGCCTCGCGTCGTTGCACGAGCAATGGTGAGATTCAATGTTTACAAATGTCTGATTCAAGAGTGTGTATCAAGAACGACGAGTCATCGATGAATAGTAACTAGCCAATTGTGTCGTTTGCTTTTGTACGACACTTCTGAATCCGCTTTCAAATTAATATTAGTCGCCACACATTAATCCTGAAGTAGCTTACGCCTGCGACCATTGCGTCGCTTCAAAGCGATATGTAATGACGAACGTTGCTTTCTGATGTTTCAGCATAACGTCTACTGACAAAGCGAAATCACCGAATCCATTCAGGACGACGAGTAAAAGTGTCGGCTCGGACTGCAGCTACTTGTTTCAAAGGAGATCGATGCCTACCAGGCCGACGTTAACCACAATCAGCCCTCGGGGCATAAAAAGCACAACGAATTTTAAACCATCTAAGAATGAAAGAGCAATCGACAAGAACAAGAAGAACACGATAATCAAAGAGGCTGTTTTAAAATTAAATGATACAGGCACTAACTGTCTTAGTGATAATCTAGCGAGTACGTTGTTTAAAGAGACGTGTAAACTTAGTATTTCTGGTAAGAACTCCAAGATCTTTGGCCACGGTTCGGTAGCGAAGGACTTTAAAGCGCTGAACATTAGTCAGGATTCTAGACAAGTGAAAGACGATACCAGCATTCAAGATAACTTTCAAGCGAGTAGTTTCCAACGGGCGCGCAGCAATACGATGCCAAGCTTGAAAAGGGGGCCCGGTCCGGGCGGAGGCAGCAGCGGTCAATCAGAGACCACTGCCTCGTCGTCTGGTCAACCGTCGAGTTCAAACACATGTTCTGTACAGGCACGAATATCGCCGCCGTCGTGCGACGTCACGATCGACGAGCTTGCCAGCTACTTCGAGGAGTTTGTCCATATTCCAAAGAAGATGTCCCATATGGCAGAAATGATGTATATTTAATTGTAACGTATTGAATTATAACTGGCAGATTTCTTATACAGTTTTTCAAGGGGCTAGCATGCAATGTTTTACGCATGACCACTAGTCTAAAATACTATATGTTTGCTACAAAACCAATTTCATTTGGTACCAAAATTAAATATAATATATATTAAAAGCCCTCCCCAGAAACAGAACAAAAAATGACAAAAAAACATCTGGGTCTTTGTAGGAACAAAAAGAGAAGTATTAAAAACGATTCGATTTCGATGTCGTTCTAGTGAGAAAGTGATAAGAAGAGAAATGGATGAAAGCACGAAGATAACGAAACGATGTACTGGTTTTTTTTGTTTTCTAAATCGTTTTGTGTCCAGCTAATTCATTTATTTACTAACGGAGAAAAATTGGATACCTTTATTTACAAATTTTTGTATTACGAGATGGAAAGATTGGTACTAGAATAAATCTCTGGAAATTAACGTGTTGCCGTCATTGAGATTCCCCGGTCTTCTGCTAATTAATACTGCGCGTTGCGGATAGAATGTTGTACGCGCGTACGTCGCTCGACAAGGTCATCAACACCCTTCTATTAATATGATACATAATATATTTATCTGCATAGGCTTATGTGATACTTAATACAACGATACAAAGTAACCGTTAAATTACTTAATGATAATAAGCTTTGGTACGTAAACAATGACGATATATTGATCCGTTTTACTTAAGGTACGAGTGAACCATGTTGACGCACTGTGTACTGTGAGAAACCTCGACGGAAAGCCTAAATGCATTAAAAAATATCCATCTATTTGGTGCGTGCGCCACGCGACGATCATTTCCATTTCGTGTTTTAACGCCTACGAGACGGTTGCAGCGCTCCGGCACGATGGTTTCGCGATGGCCCCGCGCAATTACTCAAACTCTGTATCAAAACATGAGGTCTGTCGCTATATCACAGATTTATATTAAAATTTCACTTGAACGGAGCCACGACGAAACGAATCTCAAGAGAGAGAGAGAGAGGAGTCAAACTTTCTCCCGAAAGGCTGCTTCTCGCGATTGAACATGATTGCTACGGACGATACGAAAAAATTCAACTCTGCGGCACGACGTCGCACTCGAAGCTTGTGTCCAAGCCGAGAGACGCAGTATTTTCGACAACAACTGTTTCTATTTATAATGAGATTGGTGAACGACTTGACAAGCGCGAGACACAACGGAGCGCGTGTATTCGCTGAACAATTGCAAAGAAATTGTGCATGTAATAACTGCGACAGATGTCGGTAGAATGCAAACGTTGTCCGCAACGGGATTACAATTTCCTGAACGATAAGTTCGATCGAAGTTGGTAAGAATAGCTACCTGATAAAAGTAGCAAAAATAGAATTGAAGTTATCGTAACTTATTACTCCGCTGATAACTACGACAGACAATTTATAGGCTACGAAAGTTTAGCGCGAGTCAGTTTTAATTCTACAGCCTTAACATTCTATATTTGCCCGTAGCAACGAACGATCGACAAATATTAAAACATTGATAGCCTTGCGTTGCGTAAACCAGCCTGCATATTATGTATACTTTGCTTTGGACTGCCGGACGCAAGGCGATGACAGCATCGTTGCGTTCATAACGGCTTCTTTCATAATTGGAACACCTATATTTACCGATCGGCTTGAAACACGCGGCGTCTCCCGACCAGAATTCGACACGCAAACCAAAAAATGACGCGAATTTTCGATCTGCTACGACGGTTTGTAGGACTACCCTTCAAAATATATTACCCCAAATACGACAGGCAGATCGCGGCTGCCCAAAGTTGCCATTTAGACATCGACAGATGGAAACTAAGCGAGCAGACACGCACGGAATCACAATTTTCTCAGCTACTGTCGAATGCTTGCCCTGCGCCATCTTTGTAAGAGAATTCGAGATTTAAGGTTAAGGAATTTGGTCGAACAACTGTTTCTGTACTTCGTACAAACGATACATCAGTCTCTAGGTCCAGTGGAAAGGCCACACGACGCCCTTACCGGTAATAACATTTAAATATACTACTCTGTCTTGCTCGGATGAAACGATACGCACGCGACAGTGAGATTCGAAGATGGAGGAGAAAATGAGGCGCGTTACTTTCTCTCCGTTCGACAACACCGCCCGACCAGTCGAGTCACTGCGATCAATTGGCTTTGTTAGGTCTACGAACTATGGCGACAACATGATCGTCAGCGAAACCTTAAAATGACCATTCACCGTGTGAAACACAACAACATTTTGATCGGTATAAAACGCTCATAGAAAAGTTTTACTGGACGTAATACGGCTACCTTCTAAACTCTACGTAAACATGATGCTTCCCCACGTGCACTCACCGCATCTCGTTACCGTATAGAATAAATTAATCAACTCACACAACGAAGGTATGGGCGGCACGCCTCGCTAATTATGTAGTAGAAAACATTGCATTATCAGTATACTATATATATATAAAGTTGCAATATAATGTCGAGTTCGCGACGAGTCCCGCTAAACGTAAGCCGTAAAGTATTCCACTGAATCGGCACATCGATGGCAATCGATGCCTCTTGGACCGTTTGTAATTATAACTACACAGCAGGCGTAAAAGATTTCCGCGGCAACCTTGATTTCTGTAGCTTCAATTAATTCGCAGCCGTACGAGCTAGTTTCAATCATTTCGATCGTCATCCCGGAACGTGTCCAGAGCTTTAAAAATATTACGGCAGACGCGTACACTCTATTGGCAGCTCGTCCGGTTGAAATGTACAGAAAGGGAGGATCGGGGACAGTTGGTCGCGAGCAGCCGAAATCTTTCGCCGCCACTGTTGGCAATCCATACCTCGTCAGATTCGTGAGATTTCAGTGCGCTACTGTCCGCTTCGTGAACGTGATCTCGTGAGAACGATGGTTTCTTCTATTGAGCAATGGTTACGGGGCTACCGGGGAGCGCGACATTTTATTGCTAGTCTCTTAACGCCACGGGCAAGATGCGCGTGAAAAATAAAAATACCGCATAGACACAGGTGTAACAAATCACTACACACACCGTACGCAATAATCTCTCTTGTTCTTCGAACTCTCACACGCCCACTTCTTTCTCTCCCGCTCTCTCACGCGCTTCATCTACTTCCTTATCCGTCTAAACGTGAATATCCTAAAAGTGTCATAATGGCTCATCGTGGGTTACCGTGACATAGTTCAAGGTTACGTCTAGGGACTTACGTGTAACGATACGTTCCGCGGGGGGCCGATCATGACGACAACGATATGTCATCGGAATCGAAACCGTCTAAAAAAACACTGTTGCGACGATATCGAGGGGGGAAAGAGGGATCGTACGGTTGTGTTTCGTATTCCGAGGAGAGATTTCACATCTACCTCGCGGCCTATCGCCTAATAAACTCTACCTTAACCTGACGTTTCGTATTGTTTAGTAGAAAATTTACAATTTCGCAGACACTTTGTACGTGCAACATCGATGACTTAATCCTTATCTCGGGTAGTATCCTCTATTTAGTTCCATCTTCTCTCGGTAGATCAGCGCGAATATCGGAAAAGTTGTCGCGACGCGCAGACCTGCGCACAACGTACCCGCGCTCGTTCCCGTTTTTAGTAACTTTCGTCGTACTCTCTAATCACGAGATTTGAAAATGAATCTTCAGAGGAACGCGATGCTCGAACCGGTGAACACGGGGGCGTATTATTTTCGTCGAAGAAAAATGGCAGTTTTTCGTGCAATCACAGGGAAATTAATATATACTGATAGAGAAACGAGCGTGCACTTTGAATGCACCATAACAAAAATCACGTCGAAAAGAGTTCCCTTCTTTTTTCTTTTTTATTTACGTATAAAACACGCGAATCTCGTATAAAATATTGTCCTACGCGAGCCGTCGCTCGAAACGAAAAGTCGTTCTCTTTTAATTCGCGTTGTCGTGGAACGCGACTGTGCCCTGTCGCGGGCTTGTGCAAACGATAGCCTGCGTCCAAGAAAAATGGAATTTTTTAACATTCCGGGGAATCGGTCGCGACCGACTCGAGATCAAAAGTAACCGGTGGATTACACAGATGGCGCGGATGGTCCTCTTCCGCGCTTTTAATCGTACATTCACGGACTAAATACAAGTCGGTTACATCTTCTACCATTTAAAACTCTACGCTTAAGTTGCCAACTCGTTCCGGTTCTAACCTCTAAACACCTTCCAAGATTATCGATACTCTTCGTCAATTATATATATATATATTATACTCTCCAAATTGTGAAAATCCTTACTTTTAAATAGTTCGAACGATGAACGATTCTTCTCCGTGTTAAACCTAAAATAGATACTTGGATACGTAACGGGCAAAGATTCTATGATCTTATTATCAGTCGTCTGACCCAGTATTAGTCGGCAGTTATTCACGATTGGTCACAAAGCTTCAGTGTCCTTCTAAACACCCTATACAATTATGAACAAGATTTACTCCTTCGTTTCTCCTTTGTTTATGTATAAAGTCCCATGGCACACAAGATCATTGTTCTTGAGATGCTTGCTCGATGCTCGTTCAATTCACGAAACGTCCGAGAAAGGAATAAACGAAAAGAGCACTTAGTATACTCGCGATCACCGTGGAGATGTTTTGGCAGCGTTCGATAACGATTACTTCGAGATACCTGGTTAGGTTTGCAGTACTCTTTGCCACCGAGTCGTTTCAAGAGAAGCTTCCTTTCTCTTCTTCTTTTATCTCCACTTTCTGGAATTCGTTTCTCGAGGAGGATCCTTCTCGAAGGACAGCGAACAGCGTGTCCAGCCTGGACGCTGGAGGCTTAGCAATAGATACCGTAAAACTCCATGGCACAATTGATGTGCGCTGGGTGGAAATGACCGTGCGGCGCCAGGTGGTTCTGCATATGAGCTGTGTATCAGTCCGTTGGCGGCTCGAGGTACGGTATTTCGCTGGTGACATTAAACGACTCGAAATAATGATTCAGGAACTCGAACGTGGGTCGCTTCTCGGGACTGGCGTCCCAGCATTGCAACATCAATCGGTAAATGCTGTCCGGCAGCGGGTGATTCAATGGCTTGGGCATACGGTAGCCCTTGTTTATCTGCTCTATAACTTCGCGACCCTGCATACCTGCAAAGATAAAACGATTTAGGTTAGGTTGAAAAACAGTTTCTTCACTGAACCTCGCGTTTGCGATTATCATGTTTCTTTCTTTTCTCCTACTTTCTTACGTAGGCTTGTTTGTGCAATAAAGACGTTTAATAATAATAAAAAATTACGACGTAAAAGATGGACCTTCAAATATATATCCTTCGAAACTCTGTAAAAAAATTACACTCGTGTGGTGTTCATCAAAGCAGTCTTCGACCTCAGCTCGTTTAAACCTAGCACAAACACTCCCTATTGTCCTCAAGCTAATGGAACACGCAATAGAAAGGGGAGTTCCCCCTGTTAAATCATTCAACGAAGTAGGACGATTTCCCTGGTCGATGTATTATGTTATGAAAACGCAGCGACTCGCTAGATAGAGCCAATCCGCCATGAAATTATAAGGGACCGACGTGACTCACCAGGATAAGGAACTTGGCCATAAGTGAAGAGCTCCATTAGCAATATACCATAGGACCAGACGTCGCTCTTGATGCTGAATCTACCGTAGACGATGGCCTCCGGCGCTGTCCACCTGACCGGGAATCTGCTCCCCTGTTTCGGACAGTACTCGTCGTCCTCGATCGCCCTGGCTAAGCCGAAGTCGCAGATCTTCGCCTTGTTCTTCTCGCCTATAAGAACGTTCCTCGCCGCCAGGTCTCTGTGTATCAGCTGCTTCCTCTCGAGGTGCTCCATGCCGGAGGCTACCTGCGCCGCGATATAAATCAGATCCTCGAACTGCATGTACTTGCCGTCGCCCGTCCTCAGGAAGTCCAGCAGGCTGCCGTTGCACATGTACTCCTGCACGATGTAGATCGGCTCCTCCTTGGAGCAGATCGCGTACAGCGCGACCAGGTGCCTGTGCCGGAACTGCTTCATTATCGCGGCCTCCTGGAGGAACGCCTCGGTGGACATGGTGCCCGGCCGTAACGTCTTCACGGCCACCTCGATCTTGTTCCTCCACTTGCCGTAGTACACCTCGCCGAAATTCCCGTGGCCAAGCTTCCGTATCAGTTGTATCTCGGTCCTATTGATCTCCCACTTGTCCCGCAGCTCCGGCCCGAGGTCCCACATGTCCGGCTGCGGTTTCGGGCACGGTTTCGACAGCACGTGACAGAGACCCAGCGCGTTCTCTGCAACGTCGCGCGGAGCATCGGTTAGAACGTTTCAGCGGTGATAGACATTGGCATAACGCGCTCGCGACTTACTGCTGTACGCCATAACAAGGGCTGGCAGAGTGGGGAATGTCTGGTTGGTGGCGATGAAGAAGCCTCCATTGTCGAGCGGCTTGATTTTATAGTGTTTTACGTGATGGCCTCTTCCTTCCTCCCAGTCCTTCACGGACAGGCTGTAGCCCCTGGGGTTGTGCTCGCTGGGTCTCACCAGGAACGTTCCGCGGGGGTTCTCGTCCACCAGGAGGAGCTTGCCCGCCTCCTTGCGCGACACGTTCTCGAAGAACCAGCTGCCACAGAGAAACGCAACGATTTTAGAATTATTCGTCTGAGAGAGGCCCGGCGAGGGGCGAAAGTTATAATTCTGATGGATGCTCACTCTTCGCTCTCGACCGAGCGCTCCACGGCGACGAAGTTCCATGGAATCAGACCCTCCTGCAAAGTTGTCAGGTGCAAAACTTTCCACCAGTCCGGCTCGGAGTCGTCCAATACTTCCATTCGGTCACCCTTCACGAAGCTGACGTCGGTGCTCTCGCGGGCGGTGTAATTGTACAGGGCCACCACGATCTTGTTCGACCTCTGCGAGTGCGCTGTTTCCGAGGGCACAAGTAATTTATACGTCTATCAACCGGGGGGGGGCCTTCAAGGAAGCTGAATCTTAATTACACTGGCGCCAGTTGCGATAGAAATGTTTGCGGTCACGGCGGAAAATTGATTCGATGTAGCGTTAGCTGTTGGAACTTCGTGAATTTACGGTGAACTTCGCCGCCAATGAAATTAATTACTTTACCATTTTACTACTAAATGAAATTAGTTTCCCAGTGACCGCAAACTTGATTAAAACTGATACTCGTTGACCACTGCAAGTGCAAGCTGAACGAGACTGCTAACAGAAACGAAGGCGTAGGAAAATTAATCAGACTCACGAGCCAGACTTTTTCCATCGAAATTGAAAGCGAGGCGCTGTTCTACGAAACGAAATAAAATAAAATAAAATACACACATGCAGGCATAACGACAGGCGAGCTTGTTTTACGGGGTTGGTGCGGAATCTGTAGCTTACAAGGTGTCGGCCTGGGTCGAATGATGTCCGCCCTTGCCTGTACTCCCCTTTGATTCGGGTCAGCGGTGTACCGGTCCAAGGAGCCTCCATTGCTGTGCTTGGAGCTTAGCCCTGTGTCCGCTTTCTTGTAACCTGAATAACGGAGCCGACCATTTGTAATAAAAACCAAACGCATCGCACACGCTCATACGAAGGACATCGACTTCAGGTCTTCACGGGGACATGTGTCATGGAGCAGACATAAATAGGAAAGACGTATTTCATTACGAGTAAAATGAAGATGGGTGAAAATACTTTTACGGGGATCTACAGCTCTAACTAAACGGGACGTCACATTGGGAATCGTTCACTGATCATGGAGCTCAACAAGTTTTCCGATTATCAGGACACGAAGGTACCGAGGCTATTGGGCTCTATACTCAGCTTGCTACTTAAACTGAGAAGGAGTCAGTGTTATTGAAAGCTAAGGGGCTCACTGGACAACAGAGGAATATTTTCCAGCGTTTTGGCAGACCACAGTAACTAATGCACTAGCACTACAAAGCTACCCCTGAATTGTAACGGTAGGCTTTCCTATACGCGACTGGACGCATCGCGAAGAATTTCAAACTTGATTTTCTCGAAAATGAAGCGCAATATCGAAAAATTTTATTCCTTTTTCTCGACTTATTTACTTGTTGTAAATCGAAAAGAAAGAGTAACTTTTTTTTATATCGCGCTTCATTATCGAGAAAATCGACTTTGAAATTCTTGACGTTGCGTCTAGCTGCGTGTAAGAAAACCTACCTTAATTTGAAACAGTTATAACACCCAGCCACCCACTAATTCCCAAGGAATCGTAGGACAGTTTTTTTCCCACCAATCGCGGCCAATTCACAGCTCTTCCTCTAACCGCGCCTCGACCGCCACTCGGGAACTTTCGAGGGGAATAGTTAAAACGTTAACTGAAGCTCGAAAAAAGTAAACTCGGGCAGCTGCGAGCGGGCGGAGAGAAGTTAGGGGTTACTCACCAAGGGGTTGTGGCTCTTGCCGTTTGCTGCAACACTTGCCCATCTTGGATCGCGGTGCTCGATGTTTCCCCTTTCGATCTTTATTCTACGCGCCGTCTATGCTGACACGGGCCCCGAGGAATGTCTCCATCTCGTGAACCGGAGGTCGAATCCGCGGAGGCTTCCGTCTCGATTTTTTCGATCACTTTCTTCTCTCCATCGCGTGTTTATTGATTCCGTGCACCTGCAACGAGAACCAAAAGCATCCAGCATGATTCCTATTTCACGTCAGTCCGCGTAGCGAGTGGTGAGGTATTCTGAGGTCGGTTGCAGGATGTGTTGTCATAATTCGCGGTTACGGGAGGAGCTCGTTCAGCCGTGGAAAATCACGGGGGCTCGATAATGTTCGAAATACGGGGCTTCGGGATTAATCGCTGTGTTCAGTAACATTTTTCTGCTGGGCGGGAATCGTAAAGGGTTAGGTCTTAAGCACACTGTCTTTCAGTAGTATTAGGACACCTACTCTGGGTGGAATAATTTTATTTGAAAAACTCTAACAAATTTTACTTTATTTGGTATTTTATCCTTTCGTGATCACATGGGATGTATCGCATCCTAGATAATTTTCTTCCAGAAGTATATATCTTTGCCAATATTTCTGTAAACTTTTAGACCTTAATATTGAAATTTACAAATTTTGTGAAATTTAACAAAAAATCGCTTTTTTCCACAACTATTTTTTCCACTACAAAGAGTGACCCAAGAAATAGCCTCTTTTTGGGCCCACGATTTTGGAACTGAATTTTGTGCCAAATGATAGCTTATGATGAGACATCAATCACAACAAATTTTCAAGTTCAGGTGACAATTAGTTTCTGAGATATGGGAGGTCAAAGAAGTGAAAATTCGTAAACGCGTCAGCCCATACGCTTTCATGTAAGAACTTCTATGTCAGTTCCATAATTTAAAAAATTATTTTCAGGGGTTTTGCTGAGTGCTAACAGCAAATTTGAACTCAGATTTTCAAAATTCACAAAAAAATCCAAATCAAGAAATATAAATGTCTGTGTACTGGGTGCATTTTTTAATTATATCTTCCACCATATTGAATCGGCCATTGTGAATTTTGAAAATCTATGTTCAAATTCGTTGTTAGTAGTCAGCAAAACCCCTGGAATTAATTCTTTAAATTATCAGACTGACATAAAAATCCATACATCGAAGCGTATAGGCTGAAGCGTTAATGAATTGTCACTTCTTTCGTCTCCCATATGTCAGAAACTAATTGTCACCTCAACTTGAAAATTTGTTGCAATTGATGTCTCATCATAAGCTATCATTTGGCACAAATTTTAGTTCCAAAATCGTGGGCCCAAAAAGAGGCTAAAAAAGACCTCATTTTTGGGACACTCTTTCAACATAGTTAAATTAAAAGCAGTGGAAAGTAAGTATTCAATATGTATCAAGTCCTGATACTTATGAACGACAATACGTATTTTGTTAAAAGTTTGTATAAAATTTAAGCGTGGAACATTCTATGCTGAGGATATTGATAAAGTTTGGCAAAATTGTGAGCATTCGTCGCAGCAGGGAATAAGAAAAGTTAGTATAGTTAGTAAGGGTGGAACGGAGTTTTCAAATAGATCTAATGCTTCGAAGGATTCTATGAAACTCGAGCCCCACCCTTGGATCATCGATCACTCTGTATTTAAAGAAGACTTAAGACGTCCCAGGCTTCTTGCCGCCCCTTTTCTCTGTGATGCATCTTCTTTACTAGGCACGCGTGTTTCCATCGGGCGCAAGACAAATCAGGCATGTGGACCGTGTTTCCGAGTAACAGGCTAAATTAGAATGTACCTAAAGCCATGTTCCCTCGTGTGCGATTTCGAGGGGAACACAACACTTCATTTCCTTCCCTACAAAATTTGTAAAACGGTTTCCCTTAACTCTCGATTGTCATACCAATTTTTTCGAACATAGTTATCACACTGAGTCGATTCGACCCAAACCAAAATTCAATCAGCTGTTGCTTACAAATAAGCTGTGTAAAAATTCTGGGATAAAATTTGAACATTGTAGAATATATGTTCACCGTTGAGAATTAATATTTAAAGTCATTTTCAAATGATGCTTCAAAGATATTTACCTCAAAGTCAAATCGTGGGTCATTTTGACCCGGTGTGACAACCGAGGGTTAATAATGCCCACGAAACACGTGAAATCCTCGAAGACAGTCGATCTAAAATATCGAATACTCTAATGAAAAGCTGATCCTTCTTTCTTTCCTCTTATCATTTAAGTATACTTTTCTTTCACCTCCCTGCGATCTGTCCACTTCCTTTTCAACAGTGAATAATTATTACTTGAAAGTAGCTGCCACTATCGATTACCGAACAAAAAGGAAAAGACGCAGTCACGCTGCACGAGCTTACGAAAATGCAAATGCATCGCATGTGCACCAGATTCGCGTGCAACAATACGACCCACGGTGGCGCGCATTTTTCCACGTCGTTCTCGATCCTCGCCGGTCTCGCCAAAAGCAAAAAATCACCGGGCAAGCCGAGACATGCTCCTCCATTCACATCCGTTCTTCGACAGATGCAATCGTCTCGGTAGCATGCACCAAAACCGCGAGCAGCAACGGGAAGAAAGGGGATAAATAAACCTGGCCGGCGTCTAGAAGGTTCATTTGATACTGCACGACGATGCTTCCTGTCGTCTATGAGACCCCCATTAACATCGCGCGTAATTATGAAGTTGTAGATTCCAAGTTCCTACGCGTGCTCGTTTTATTTCGAAACTGGTAAGCGACTCGCGGAAGTACTCTCTGGTTTCTCGTATCCAGAGTAATGTCGTTCCAACTTTGCAGAGCTAAATCGCTTGTAGCGAAAAATATACATATCTCTGCGGCTTATGTAAAATATTTTCTGTAGAAAAGATTTAAGCCCGCCCAAGCACCTCCACAACATGTATATATTAAATTTATAAAGCATAGAAATAGATTAATTTAAGGGGGAACACCACTGTGGCGGCCGGAAAAATAAGAATTTTTTCAGGAATAATTTAATGATTATAGTTTTCATATAAAATTTTTATTGCGTACTTTCAGTACAATATCTTAAGAGACTATAAAATATGAATAGAATAACATACATACATTTTAATATATTAAATAATCGTTTAGACCCTTCATAAAAAACATAGATCGCTGGCGGGATGTGTTACTATGGAACAGTAGCTCTGAAATCAAACTTAATTTTTTTTTATAAACTGTATGAGTGCAGTTTCCGTTCCACGTACCGATTTTTTGATCGAATATAAATTTTTTAAATACGTCCATCCTATTTCCGGATTTTCAAACCTTTTTCCCCTAAAGCGCTCCATTTTTACAAAAAAAAAATGTATTTAAAAAATCGGTACGTGCAACGGAAACTACACTCATACAGTTTATAAAACAAGATTTAAATTAGATTTCAGATGTCTTTCTAAAGTTACACATCCCGCCAGCGATTTATGTTCTTTTGTGATGGGTCTATCTATATTATAGAATATTAATTAAACATTAAAATTTATGCATGTTTTCTACTCATTTTTGTTTTATAGTCTCTTAAGACATTGTCCTAAAACTAAGTAATACAAATTTTATTTGAGGACTGTAAATTATTCCTCAAAAAACTTCTTAAAGAAGTTTCATTTTCCGGCCGTCGCAGTAGTGTTCCTTAATGTTTACTTAACAATATTTACTTGGTACTATAAAAGAATATACTAAGAAAAGTGCAGATAGTATTATCTAACACTATTAAAGAATTCCCAGCGGCACGAGAGGTCATCACTGAGGAACTTTAATTATTACCGAAAGATGCCAATAACGAGCAAGCCCTTTGCCGCCTCGACTTTCAAAAAACAACGCTCAGGATCCAATAGAGGACTATTTAAATATTTACGAGGTCGGTGGACGCCTTTGTGCTTGCCACGAGTAGAAGCTGCTCCAACGCCTCGCGTGCATTTAATATCCCGTCTACTGAGAAGTTTCCTCGGTTGTCTGTACACTCGCAGTACATCTCGGAACGCAATTCTCGTCCTCGTACACGTGTCGTTCCCCTGTACCGGAAATGTGCACCGCTTTCGATGGCCCACCGCATTCAGCGGCCGATAAACAAATTATGGCCACGATGAAGTAGCGGGAAACGAAATCGCCGCTTAAAAGGAATACGAGGAGGACTACCTCCACTAGACGGGAAATATGGTTAGTCGAAATTCTGTTTCGACCACTTTAAACCAGTCGGAAGAGGCGGGAGGAGGTTCCATCTGTCTTGAGTGAAACGGCTCCCGTCGAAATGACGTTCCCAGTCGTCAAAAGGAACGTTTTCCTATAGGAGACTGGACGCAACGTGAAGAATTTCAAAGTCGATTTTCTCGAAAATGAAGCGCGGTATAAAAAAAAGTTACTCTTTCTTTTCGACTTATAACAAGTAAATAAGTTGAGAAAAAGGAATAAAATTTTTTGATATTGCGTTTCATTTTCGAGAAAATCGACTTTGAAAACGTACCTAAAGAGTTTCTAGAATTTCGTCAGGCTTAAATTGAAAAGATTGAAATTTAGTTTGATTTCTTTCCTCGTAATACACATCTTTCACCCCAGTCGCGCCCATCGAGAAAGCGGAGTCCCCCTTGGTAACAAGCAACTCCGATAGAAATTTCAGGTAGCTTTCCAATTATAAAGCGAGGGATCCACGCCCGCATCTGTACCAGCGCCGAGGCAAATGGAGTTCGAAAACGACGCCAATGAATTTAGGATGAGGCATTCGCGAGCGGGGACACTTAATATCGGCTCGGCACTTAATCTCCCAGCACGCCCGAGCGCGCAATTTCTCGCGCTGTAATTCAGGATGCGGTTCCCCACTTCGATATTTCTCATTAATAAGAAAGACCGTGGCAATTGCTTCCCGTCCCGGATCGCCCAGAAAAAGTGTTTCGCAGTTGCGCCAATCTTCCCGCCGCGGAATCCGCGTTTTCCGCGGTCACGAGTCTTCAAGTATCAGGCTGGAACAAGTAAAACCACGCGTCTGGAACTTCTCACAGCTTATTTACCCGAGGATCGATCAATTTTTAACGAACACAAGAAAACTGAATATTTCATCCCCGTCGCTATTTAAAATATTCAAATACAAACGAGAAATGTCCCAGTTATTAACAGCATGACCTTTCAGAACCCCTGCAAACCCCCGAAGCCCTTAAATCGCTAGGGCCAACGCGACCGAAAAGCAAATTTCCGTCTAGCAACCGTTTCCAATCGCCCACATGCCTCCCTCGTCCGTGGGTACTCGAACAAAGGGGACGTCCCACGGCCCCGACGGACAGAGCGTTTCCGTAAATCAGAAGACGTCCCGCATTCGTCGCGAGGAAAGTTTTTAATTAAACAGCCCGAGGGGGGTGTTTCGAATATTCGAAGGGCGCAGCATAGACGGGCCTAGGTGGTCGATTTGGGTATACACCGTCCTGGCGACGAGCCCCGTGAAACGCCATGGGCCATGGTGACGTCGGGGACACCACCGCCGCCAGGATCATCCCTGTCCTTGTCCCTCCCTGCTGGTCAGAGGCGCGCACGCACGCCAGAGGGACACACGCACAGGCAGAGGAAACGGTCGATATGCCACGATGGCTCTTGTCTATATACGCGTATGGACGCTATCTGATGGGGCTTTTATCTGACGAACAATGGCGACGTTTCGTGCCGCGGCGGACAAAGACGAATTAAAATTTCGCCCTGACGCACTTTGCCGCCAGTTTGGCGAAGCCTGCGCGAGGCTCGCGCAACAATGCGCGAGGATTAAGGGAGGGCTCGGGGTTGAAAAGAGGTGCGTGATCTCCCAGGCGGGTGGGTTGGAGTGCCTCCGCCAGGACGACCCAGAGAGCTTTCCTTGTGAAAGAAGCCGCGAACAATGGTGCGTGTCAAACGACCCGTTTACCGGGCTCGTCGAGCCGATCGAAAGCTCTGACCGATCCGCGTCGCCTTGTGTGGGTTACGATGTCGTTTCGGGGGCGATGACGATCGCGGCCGATCGTTAATGTGCCTCTGTATTGTCTTCGCGATGATTGATGAGTCTGTTACGCGGAATCGCGGGAAACGGGAACAGCTTTTTCTGGTGATGGATTGATTGGCTGCCTGTACTGTTGCGGTTTTATTTTTAGGGTACTTTGTGAAGGAAGTAGGGTAACCTTGGCCAGTGGATTGTTTAAATGTGATTTTTTGGTCAGAAGAAAATATGTACTAACAAGGGAATTCTGAAACTTTGTGAAGATGTAGGGAATTTCCTTCTGATTACAACGCAATTTTTGTTTGCTGCCCAAATTCACTCTAAGGGGGTGTATTTGACCCCTGAAAATCCGATTACTTTCCCAGTTTGTGTTATAACTCGTGAACTGTAATTTTTTTTACCAAATGATAGATATAATTAAAAGAAGTAACTTTTGTCTTGAAACTTTTTTTCTATCTCTTACAGTTTGCGAGTTCAGGGGTTAATTTCACCCCCTTCGAGTGAATTTGGGTAACAAACACAAATTGCGTTGTAATCAGGAGGAAATCCCTTGCATATTCACAAAATTTTAGAATTTTTTCAAGTTTCGGGTTTGGGATCTTCCTTTGTGAGTTATAAGTAAAGTGAGTACTCTAGCGTTTCTAGCGTACTTCTAGCGTACTCTATCTCCAATTCCGTAACAAAAGGGCATTTGACCGATCCCTCTGTCTTGCAAGTTCTCCCTTAACTATCGATTCCTATTGGCAGAGTGGCCAATATCATACTGGTCACCTAAATCGTACCTCATCAATTTCTCAATAATTAATGAATATAAACGAGGTGAACTTTTCGAGATTACACCCTATTTCGGGCTTGCTATAAACATTTAAAAGAATCAAGTGTGATTCATGTAACTTTTCACCAGTTTATTTTAGCTGATAATCATCAAACAATGCAGTTTTATCCTGTATTTTTCTAAAAACGGGTTTATGGTAGAATATTTTACATTTACGTTATGTACATATTATATTTATTATAAAGTTTAAATCGTGCCAGTACGATTTTGAGAACTCATATGTCAGGTATATAGTTTATTTACAATTTTTTTAATTAGCGTTTATATGTTGAATGTTTCTTTATTTGTTCTTAATATATGTATATAAACGATTCCGTTTCTCACCCATATTTTTATTACCTTTTTCATTCGAGAATTTACTATTTTTGGAAGAGGTATTATTTTGGCAACCGACAGCTACGATTTAGGAAACCGGTTGCCTAAATCATACCTTTTACAGAGTATCACACAAATATCAATAACAAATTAATTTATTCTGTACAAATGGTTAAACATCTAATAGTAGGTGCCTAAAACATGAAACTACAATACCTAATATTAACTTGGTTTAAATTAGTACCAAATATGAACATGAGCGCCCCCCCCCCACGGCTTTTGAGAAAGAATTGCTTATTTTTAAAAACTGATCTTTATTAAGTTTATACTAAAAAAGTGAATATTTCTGAATTTCGGATGTAAATTTTTAATTAAATTGGCACTACAAAATGAGTTCAAAAAACCAAGCAGGCTACTCGTTGTTCCTTACTATATTTTTCATCATCGTCACCCCAAAGTTGCCCCCTCCTGGATGAAAGTCTATGGACGCCCGTGAATACGAAATATAACGTAAAATATCTTAAATGGTACGATAACAGAGCCTGCTAGGCAAGCCTTACCGATGAGTCCACTAACAGGCCCAGAACGAAACGCAACCTCTCTTTTCTCCCATTCCGTCCCACCCAACAACCGTTTTCAACCCCCTCCACAGTACACAATTAAATTAAATCTACAGTGACTCCTACAAAAGATACCAAAGGCCAAGTTTCTATTATAGCATCAAGTCGCACAGTAACTTAAGATTTTATCTGACTCTTACATCCCAAAGAAGCAAGCCCAGACAAAAACGACGAGAACCACCCCCAACAAGCAACCCTCTTTCAGCAGCCCCCTACCCGCGCCGCGGCATCGAAAAAGGGACATTTCCTCCCGTATATCTCCCAGATAAGAGGGCCGCTATCATCTATCAACCATTTTCAATGGAAGACAAAATATCGTACGGGATAATCCGCTGGGTTTTATCGCCCGAACAGAAGCAGAGTTTTCGACCGCGCAGAGAAGCGGGTCCATCGCAACCCCCGTAGATTTGTCGGGCTTATTCCAACCCTCGACTATCGTCTTCTTCAATGGATATGTAAGCTCGTGATTTCGGGGAGCGCACCCTTCCTACCCTTACGCCACTCGACTCCTGCAACTGCCCCGGTAGTAACAGGAGGCGAGGGAGAGAGAGAGGGGGTTGGCGATCGGACATTATTGCGTCTCACAGGAGCGCACGCGTGCAGTGTGTGGACTGTTCCCTCCGTCCAATACACAAATGAATACCACGGGGCCGGGTCCTCGGTGCACGAAACACGATTACGCGATGATGAATCGTGCCCGAGCAAATAATGTACTCGCGTGTCCATTAGAATGTCGGTCGCCAGCGGAAACCCGGTCGGAGCGTGTGCACGACAAATAAAAATCACGCTGCAACGGCTGATCGAGGGTGGACAGGTTTCTAATGGAGGAATGCTTCGGCCCAGATGAGCCAATTAACGCTGGTGATTTCTGGGCGAGTCTAGGGGAGGATTTTCATCCAATTGAAATATCTCGTTCAAGGGCAGAGCAAACCGTATCAGCTATTTTAATCTTCCTAAAGAACGATGAGTTTAATAATACCTAATTATTTCCCTCCCCCGGAAGTGTTTTCAGAGAGCAACCCTTCTCGAAATTTTGAAACTGCACGCGACAGGCTAATTTTGTATTCTAAATTGAAATGATTCAGTTTACTAGCCAGATTTTCCAGGCGGCGAGAGTTGAATCGGGAAAATTGACCGTCTAACCGTCCCTCGGAACAGTATGACTCATCCCACGAGCGACAGGGGAGGCGAAACGGATTTCCATGCACTATCGATCGCGTCTAGAACGCGAAAGGCAGATATTATGCGAAGACATATGATCCAGGGGTAGTAACCGTTTCGTTAACCAAGACGGAGCATTTCGGCAACGAGGGGGCCCAAGGAGCCATCCAGTCGGAGGCGTTGCAAATTACGTTTCTGTCCCCTCGACGAAATGCTCACCGAGTCGAGGGGAGAGACCGCTGCCTTCCTCGCAACCCCTAATTTTCGTCGAGACTGGGGGCCATGTTTGTGTACGAACGCGCCAGAAGCAACCCTACAGCACACTGTTCTTCGTGGGCTCTTTCTGTGTCTACATTAATCGAGCCAAAAACATGAAACTTTCGCTGGCAGAATTGAATTCAACTTAGCGAATCTGGAGGTAGGCGGATTCGACAGGAAGTTGAACAAATTGAAATGTAAAGGAAGTGGGGAGTACCGAAGGTTTACACTGGCTTCGCGGCGAAACGAATTGAAAATGGACAATTAACATTTTTTGATACCTCTATTGGGTGTTTTAAAAGTGCAGTAATTTCTGATCTTCGATGAAAGTATATTCCTTAATGACCCTCTTCTGTTTTCTGGTTTGTGTACAGAGGACTCCTTTCTGTTTCTTAACCCTTGTACGAAATTTGTAAAATTATACGAATAAGTAAATATATATATATTTATTATATATTTACAAGAAACAAGCATACGAAAATAAACGTTTATTTAATGATTACGGTTTAATATTTTAAAAACTTATTAAAGTTTTACAATAATAAAAATAAAAAATTAAAGTAAACGACCCACTTTTCGTACAAGTGTTGAATATTATTCCTATAGCAACCTTTTTGTATATTCCGTAGTATTCTGTCTCGTTAGTAAATAATAATAGCAATAGAATCTTGAATATAAACGTCGAAATTCCATTTTTACCGTTGAAAGAAGCGACGTTAATATTGATCATAGAGTCCTTCCGTAACACGTCCCATTACCACGTCGAGAGCAGTAACATCCCCCATTAAAAAACCGACACCGTCGTCAAACAGAGAGGCAATCGACCCTCGCCATCGAGCACCCCGTCCAGGCAAGACACATCCAGGAATAGAAGCGGATCTTATTTACGCGTCCAAAGCATCCAGAGGACATTTACGGAATTAGACGAAACGGGGAACGGGCGCTGGGATCGTTTCCAGCCTCGGGACGGCCGCAAAGATAGAAGCCGCGACGCATAGAGGAGCAGCGCGGCAGGCCCGACATCCATGGAAATGCAAATGCGTCACGGCCGAAACGCTGACCGAGGAGCTGCTACTCCTCGCGGCTTTCTTATTCCTTCGATCTGAAGGGCTTCGTCGCGACGAGCAATTCTCTCCATGGCTGATTGAAAAACGCGGGCCGACTTTCGCTCGCGGCGCAATCCGCGGCAGCAGACAGACTGTGGCAATTTCCGTGGACGGTCACTTCAGCTCAGCTGTGATTAATTATCTGCGACGGGAAGTTCGCATCGCGTATTTTTACTCCTGTCTTATATATATTTGACAACCGTGCAAAGACGAATGGTGACTCCATTTCCTACCAGGCACGAGCCAATTGGGCCTAAGTAGTTATGTATAATTATTATTAGTAGTATTACTAATGCTATTTATTACTCAAAAAAGAAGAAACTTGAGTATTTATAGTTAGCATAGTCAATAAGAGTAAAAGCGAAGCTGCAGTGGTAACACTGTTGGGAAGGCTAATCGTGAAATTAAAATAGAGACGACACAAACAAACATAAAATAACAAGTATTAAAAATAAACTAAATAGTATTGTAAGCTTCAATACAATATTTCCCTTTCTGTAATTCTTTATCACATGACGCAGCAATTATACTATGTCTTCCTACATATGATTAGGTATTAATTCAGTTCATGCCCGATAAATTTTAATGCTTGCTTTGCAAGATATACCGTGTGGCGATATCAGGACATGGGCGGTATTAGGTATCTTTACTCTGCATCTACTTACGTGGACAGAGTAATGAATATAAACAGTGTATATGCCGAGATTCCCACATTTTCTTCCGCAAACTATTAGTTGTGCAGATGACAACCGACCCTCAAAATGACAAGAAATTAAGAGTTGAAAGTAGTATGGTTTCTTTTAATGTTGTGATCTTTATTTTGCAATAAAACACCAACCCATAGAACCATTCTTACATTGTACAATTATTAAAACTACCAAGCCATAGTAAGCCTGAACACAATAGCTACAAAAACTTTAAAATAATTTTAATTATACTATTCACTATTAAATACCCCATTAAAAAAACATTTGTAAAAAAATAACAGGAAATGAAAATACCCAATAGAAATAAATCTACATTTCTTTGACAATTAAAGTCTTCAAACTAAATTTTAGATCATTGAGGGTTGGTAGCTTCCTCTGCATAATTAGGCCTACTTGATAATATTCTACTTTTACGCGTAAGGGTTGGGGCTCGCGAATTTCTTACGTTTTCTTACAAGGAGGGGGGGATATAAGGGGATATAATATTCAATATGAGTAGTCTAAAAACCGATGTTTCATCCTACACGAAATTGAATTAAATAAATTATATATAAATTATATACCTCTAAAAGAATTTTAATAATTGAAAAAATATAACGTAAGAAGGGATGCTGGATTGGAATATAAAATTTGACGAATTCTTATACTTGGGGAGGGAGGGGATAAGAATTCCAAAATTATCGAACTGAAGTGCCAAAATTACCCTTAAATAATTTAAGGAGGGTCCATAATTACATTGCCGTTCATAATAAGATTGAAATCTGTTCACTGCTCTCAATTTAAAATATCAAATAAAGTAAAGTTTGTTAGAGTTCTTCGATAATCTCGCAACGTTCCTCGCAATTCTTCCACCACGACTAGGTGTTCTAATATTTATGAACGACAGAGTATTTTGTAAGGACGGTCTACCTGGGTAGCAGCGTTCTTGGAGAAGGCACGAGGGAAAAGGTCCAATGGGTAGCTAATTAGCTTTGACAAACGAGCCACAGTTCATCCTCTCTTCCTGGACTCGGAACCCTAAAAGCGAACGTGTCCAAAGTGAATTCGAGGATGACGTCAGCCGATACCTCGAATCGGGTCAGAGATCTTCGCTGGAGGCTGGGTCGAGGGAGCACGACGGAACCGTGGTCCATCCTTCATCCACGATTTCCATGCTTCTTCACGCGAGATTGCTAGATTTATCGTTCCGCGGCGGCGGAAGGAGGCGCACCGGCTGAAATTATTTCACGCCCCGTTCCGTAACGGCTCTAATAGCCGTCCAAGCGGATCCTTGGTGCTCTGCTTCGTTCTGGGTCGGAGGAGGAGGATTGGCCTCTGGCTCGATCATCACCTCGTAACGTTGGAAATTATTAGGCTTCTTTGTACGTACGACCAAGTTTAAAAATGCGAGGGATTGGAGTATCCCTAATACGTTGCAATGTAGTCCTAATAACTCCGAGAGCAAAGGCAATAATTTTCTGTATGTGGATCATAGGGTAGTTCCGGTACAGATGGACCGAAAGATTCCAAAATTTTAATTCCTTATTTCCGCAGATATTTATAAAGATATTGTGTTATGATCGTGTTCACTGCACCAGTTGCCAAATCTAATATTTAGTAGGGGAGAGTTGGCACGATTGGGTCATAGGAGGTTTGGGTCAGTTAGTGTATTTCCATCGTTGTTACGTATACCTTAATCGCAAATGTATTATTCGTTACAGCAGTAGTAGGAACATTCCTAACCAAAGCGAGAAGTTTGTGAAAGTGCGTATTAATCTTTTAAAAGTAAAAGTGTATTTTCGTGGTATGTTTAATCTAAATTGGTAACCGAAGTAAGTCGCTGTTATAAACTTAAGTAACATACGTAGTGTTGGTAGAAATTTTAGTAAACGAACTTATATTTAAACAACACTTATAGCTTATAAATTGTCACATAAAATATGTTGTTTGATTAACACAGGTGCCTTATTATGCACCGTCAGATGCGGGATATATGGGCCAGAAGTGTGCGGGAGAATTGAGTCGACCCACACATCCCCATTTTCTTTTTAATGAACTGTTTTAGCTACTATTTTTTACAGCCGCACAATGCCACTTTGTTATAAAAGAAAGTCTAAGAGGGAGAGAAAGATTCCTGAACAAATATCGCATAAAAAAAATATTGCATTTAAGCCCTCCGAACAATGTAGCTGATAGGAGCAGGGCACAGAATTTTCTTAAATTCAATGTTGATTTCATTGGGTTTGAAAATCTACAGTAAAAATTTAATTAACTACTTTCAATGCGTTTATGCTTATTATATTATTCCCTTAGAGCTTCTATTTTATTTATTTACTTCATTACTGTCTTATGTATACATACATTTTCACTTTGTAAATAATAAATACATATATACATATATAAAAGTCTCCCACATTTACACCGAAACTAATAGAAAAATTAAACGACTCGTTTATCCCCATTACCTGACCCAAACCTTCCCACATAAGGGAGTTATGGGTGAAATAATTACTTTTAGAACTTTTATAATTTCAAAGATTTCTTTGAGATAATTAAATAAAATGATGATGGAACATTGATGGTGAAACCTTACTAATTATGTTAAGCGTGTTTCTCTCTCAATTTGGTCAATCGCAGAGATTAATTGAAATCCCAAACCTACCCACTCTTCCCCACTTTTAAAATATGCAAGTTTCTGACGTTTTTAAAAACGTGGTTCATCTCTACCAGAATTACTATATTTTAAGAAATAAAAAATATAAAAATTCTCCAACTCGACATTTAATTCCAAACATCCTCATCAACTCCCTATTTCTACTAATAACTGATAATTACCGTCGTAAGCTTCGAAGCTATTCACTTGGATCTATCACTAAAACTTAGAAACTCCGATCAGAAATGAAACCTAACCCATCGACAATCACAAGTCAGCCATCTCTATGCGATCGACAGGTTCCATGACTCACTATAGACACGAGTGAACCTTTCTAATGGAGTTCCGAGCCTCGAGAAAGGTGTACCTACGTGGTGTGTCCCCGCAGACTCGCGTCCACTATTCCGAAGGAATACCTACTTACGTTTTAAAGGTGACTCACTTCCCTCAGGGCTGGGAAGAGTAGAAGAGTCCCGCCTTTTCTTCAGGGCTCCTTGGGTCGCTTTATTACGCGTCGTTGGCCAAAACCTACGGCCCTCGGGGTTTATCGGTCGCCCGAAACCCTCGGCCCTTGACCGTGCTTTTACGACGTGACGCATTTTAACGCGTTCGTTGGTCGCTGATCCTCCTCCTCGTAATTGGACGCCCGCCGTTGGATTATCATCTTGAGCGTAACGTGTTACGAGGCACCAGCGGGTGCAGCAAGAATTCTCGGTTTAAAGCTCGTGATTCATGGGGTTTTAAAGCCTCCGCCGCGCCACTGTTTATACCTACGTCTCCGCCGCGTAATTAATTCTGAACACGGGGAAGACGTACCATAATTTCAACAAGCGATTCGGTAATTACATTGATAGTCCAGGAAGCGCGAAAGAAATCATTTGCCTCTGCCTTTTATTGAAGTTCGAAATTCGTAACGACGTTTTTTCTCGGAGAATTTAATGCGCCGTGAAATATGAAACTTGTAACAGTTTGCAGTGAAGTCTGTGTACTTTTCTGCGTAAGTTTGCTTGGAAATTTTTTTTTGTGCCTGCCATCTATTTCCTTATGCACGGCTAATTTCGTGTTTCACTGTAAGTTAGATGTCTGATATTCAAGTCTTCAAGTAACTTCGGACGGACTCATAATGACTTCCGCGTCGAGCGGCGTGATTGACGGAAGAACAACAGCTTTGCGCGCGGCAAAGTTTACAGCTAATTCTTCGGCAAGTTCGCGCAGGATTTACAACGCCGTTCGAGCTACGGGGCGCGCAAGCAACTTCGGCTTTAACACCGTAAAAGCAACTCAATTATTTCCCCAAAGCTGGCGATTAAACCCGCTGGCGGATTTAATACCGCCAGATATCGACACGCGGCTTATAAATAGGAGGAAGCGTAGGAGCCCTTTATCGATTATGAAACAGCGGGGTTCTTCCCTCGTGCTTGGAAGCACACCTCTCGGCAGGGGTCGTTCGCGGGAGTTATGGTCGTAAAGAAAAGTCAATAGAAACTGGAGACTCTGGCAGTCACTCGATACGACATTGCACAAAATCAATAGAACCTCCCTACCTTTTTACTCAGAGAAATGGAATCTCGATTAATTCATAGTTCACATGGTCCTCGTGAAAAACAATATAAAATTACAGTGAGTCACAAAATTAGTGGCACACCCTTTAAAATAGTATAACTGTTTTAAAATTGGTCCAAACTTCTTCTAGGTTCTCAAGAAAACTCCCGTCGTTTGGACCATTTTTAAAATAGTTATTCTTCTTTAAAGGGTGTGCCAATAACTTTTTGACACAATGTACTTATATATAATTTCATTCTTGGACGCCCGAAGACTTGAGAATAATTTAAGAATATTCGACACACATCAAAGCACATTCCCGACAGAAATAGCTGTCACATTTTTACCGTATCTTCCTGGTGTTCCTGCGCCCGAAAATAAAACAGTTATTCCTGGAGCACTCGTTTCCCGTTATATTTTCCACGCGTTATGCCATTTTCCCAGCGCCGTTTCGATGCAAATGCGTGTCTGAGCGCGGCTCGTGCGAACTCGTTACGCCTTCATCGACAAATTAACGATAACGATGAATATTAGATCAGCGAGGGAAAGTGGTCGTTAGACTGTCTGCTGTTTCACGTCTCTGCAGCCGCGAATAACTCGAGAATCACGTTCAGTTAATTCGAGGAGAGACTGCTTCTCCTAGCCCGGGAACCTGTCTCACCAATTGGTTGGCGAATAACTAATTAATAGGTAGATCCCAAGGCTAACTTTTTGTGCGGAAATTTTGTGACAAGGTATATTCGGCGTGGGCGCAGCGAGGTTTGCGAATTCCCGAACTTCGGCTTGCCTTTTTAGGAGACATCGGTCGATGTGCCAGCGAGAGGGGACAAGGTTGCAAGATGGCTACAACCAACGTTCCTCCGGGACTACCAAGTCCATAAATCTAGCTGGCCAAGCATTTCAATGAGTGAAGTATTGTGTGCAGGAGAAAGTGACCACATCTGACGGACAGATGCTTCGAGACGTTGCCGCGCGCACAATGGCAACAATAAGAAGAGAAGACCCCTGATACAATTCAACACTTCAGCTCTTCCGTACAGCGTGGATCAGCTCTCGCGCGACTTCTGTGGCAACCATCGCTCCATAAAGCGCGATTAAAGCCCTCTCGTTTAACCCTTACGTAAAAATGGAACCAAAAGGCCTCTCAGGACTAGCTTCGCTCTCAGACATCTATCGCGGAGAGCTACGAACTTTTCGTGTCACGACACATGCCCCAGCAATTCGTTCTAATAATCACAGATGGGATCCAATTGGGGAGGCCCGCTGCGCTCCATTTCAGAGTTAAACGTGACGAATTACGTGAATGATGGCGTAACGCAAGATAAACACAGCAATCTTCTATCGCACGGACAGCTACAGAAACGGAACGATGTCGTGCGGGGGAAAAAAACAGATATCACGAGCGGATCGCGCGCCCTGGGCATCGCTAGGAAGATCCATCGAAGGAGATTACGGCTCGGCCCGGAGGGGGCCGTCGCTCGATCGCGATAGATCGATGACCGTGTCCGCGGTCCGATTTGTGTTTCCAAGGCGAGCGTCGACCTCGTTTAACCTCGTGACTTCGATCGGCCGGGTGTACCTGCCCGCGCGGACGTCACCGCGCGCCCGCGAGAGGGAAGACGGCACCCGTGACTAAGTCACGGAACATCCGTGAGTCACTAAGAGGACAGGACGGGGCCGCCATCGTTTCTCAAGGGCCGAAGAATAGACGTCGTTAGCCGCGACTGCCTCCAAGAGCTACACGCGGAGGCTTTAAAGCGCCACTTAACCCTCGCCTGAGCTGCCATGCGCGTCCTCGCGCTCCTCGCTCGCTCCAAACGTCAGGACGATTCGAAGGGACCAGGGGAAACCTCTGTGGTCCAGGTTGCCACTGCTCCGGGCTCCAGGTGGCTTTGCCCTTTTCGAATATCGATTTAATTCGAGGAATCGAGGAACGAGGTTCCTGGTTTCGCTAGGAAACTAAGGCACTCGCGTTGATATTTACAAACGGCGAAGCAAGAGTGGTTGACTTCTTTGAGAATTTTCTTTGGTCGAATTTTCTTCGGTCAGCCGCATTTCCAATTTCGCCGACACTGCACAGTGGAGCAAATAGCACTTTTTTTTTGTGGAAAAATTGTATAAATTTTGATAGAAAAGAATTAAAACCGACTTCAAAAAAATAAAATTGCACCATAAAGTGAAAAATATTTTTTTCGCTTATTTAATCTACGACTCTCGTATTTTTTAACTGGGCGCTAGATTTACAGAGTGCAAATGATGAGGCACCGACTTCAAAAATATGAGAGTCGTAGTTTAAATAAGGGAAACAATTATTTTTACTTTTTAGTGCTATTTTATTTTTTTAACAATTTTTTTATTTTTAACTTTTTAGTTTTATATACATTTGCACAACATGATGAGAAAATATGCGCGTACGTACATAAAACAATAATAAATAGGTGACAGTAGTCTTTATTATTAACCAGAACTGGCAAAATATTGGGCCAATGTTGATGCAGTGTAAGACGGGACCACCGGGGCATCGCCCTTTTTCGAATAAAAAAGATCATCAAAATCGGTCCATATGCTGAGGAGTTATGCGGGGACAAATATAAAAAAAAAACGTGTCGAATCTGTACCCTCCTCATTTTTGAAGTCGGTTAATAAAATAAAGGGATGAGTCTCCTTTTCGAGGTTAAAGTTAAGACATTTCAGAATAAGGGAAAAATTGAAAAAGTATGACAAGCAAGTTTTGACCATGGAAATCTATGTCAAAGTTGACATTTGCGAAGAAAATTGCCGTTTGTCCATTATAATGCGTGTTTAAAGTTTTTCCTTGACTTGTTATTCCGCATTTCTTATATGTAGATTATAACGCGCTGAATTCAAATCTGGCCGCAGAATTTGTCTTGCCTTTCAGGATTCTTTGACATAGATTTTCAAAGTCAAAACTGGTTTGACATACTTTTTTTTAACATTTTCTCCCTATTCTGCAACATCTTGAAAAAGATTTATCCCTCTACCTTATTTCTATCAAAAGTTCTACGATTTTGACACAAAGAACTGCAGTTTGTTCTATTGTGCGCTGACTCCCCGAAGGTACTTTTTCCCGAACTCTACGAGTGCGGAAACCAACGGGGAACCACAAACGCGGAATGCTTTCGACTGCCCTCCTTAATTAAAATATCCTACCTAGCATTTATCCACTTTTCAGGAAACGTTGAAATATTTGAATTTCCACACGCCTTTTACCTTTTAGGTAAAGTCAGAAAACTCTACGTGCTTCGTAGAGATCCAGAAACAGTGTAATTTATTTATTTTTTACTAGGATAGCACAAAGAAAATGGTAAAACCTCAATTTTCTCGGATAGTTTGAAATATTGGATAGCCATTGTTATTGAAAAGAGCAGCACATATCTGTGGGCTTTTAATGTTGTCCTTAACAATGTTTGATTGGAGGAGGGGAAGTATGACGGTGATGGGACGTGTTTAGCGTGCAGCTGACCGGAGGCGGCGTATAACTAGTGGGCCTTGCGGAGGTAAAAGCGGCGAGAAGTGATGATGGTGACGACCTTGAGTGTTTTACAGACACTAGCTCAGGGACATTTTCAGTATTCCCTTTTGGACATTGGTGGTTTTGCACCTTGAGGTGTTTGACAGAGAATTTCTTCTATTGAGGGTCTTCTATCTACCTGGTCCCATTTCCGGTGTGCCGAGTATGCATCAAGTTCCTTTAGACAAGGAAACCCATTTCCCATATTATACTGTCTGGGAATCCCTGGACATTGTCCTGGAAAAGGTACTGACGTGAAAAACCCATGGTTACCTCAGCGTACACATGGTGCCCGGCTGTCGACGGCAATAAAGTAATTTCTAGATCTCCGTGGCCTTCGTGGCCGTTTTTCGCCCAGAGTCTCCTCGATTCCACTCTCTGACTTCCACTGCAGCCGAGGCTCGCGCGTCAACCGAAGGCTTTTCGAGGCTAATTCGTTGCGTCCATTTGGTCGATCGGCCTGGTGACCCGATATTCTAGGCGAAGAGTTTCGAAAGCCAACGACCTTGACGTCCCCGCCACGCCAGTCTAGTCTGCTGGGAGTCGTCTAGTACATCAACGATCCACATGTTCGATTGATTTTTATTTAATTAAAAGGTGTTACTCTTCGTTTGCATTTGCAGAAATCAGGTGAACATTCTGACTTGTAAGCTAAGAATTTTTCTGTATGAATACTGTGTAGCTTTCGACACGACGCCGAATGGAATTGAAAAGACTTGGACTCCTTTTCGCTTCTATCGAGTTCCCTTCGAACGTTTCCCCTCCCGACTTGGCTGAAGTCGCAGATGTCCCGACTCGATGGAAAAATCGCGAAGTTAAGAAGAGAACGGTGTTCGGGCCGAGGAACGATGTTCCGCACTTAGGAGAGATCAGGCTGGACGATTCATCCTCCGTTTCGCGTTCCTCCGCGACCACGTGACGCGCGCGTATCTTCGGGCTCGCAGAAGGCATCGCGAGTCTGAATTTCTTCCTTTTCCGTGTCGTCGGCTCGCTGGACGTGGTGACGACCTATCGACCCAGAACGCCGGAAACGCGGAAACCAGCGAGAGGGGACTTCACTCGAGACTCTCACCTACATCGGCGGAAACGTTCTCGTGTCTTCTCCTACATTTTGGCTGCGATAAAGTTTACCTAATTCGATTCATTGCGCCGGCGGAAGAAGCCCTTTGACACACATACCTGCTTCGATTCGTCAGCAATTTCATTCGAATGGAAATTGTGATTGCAATTGGAGTAGATACGCGGTCCAAATGTGGACCACCATGAATGCTATTTCTAAGTTTCAGACTGACCCAGGAGAAGTAAAGGTGGAGTAGATGAATAAGGATCGCAAACGTGGGAGTCTTCATCATTTTCTGAAGAAGTATTCCATCTTCCTTTCTTCTTTTCCCTTATGTATACCTTTCACGAATTAATGACTACTTCCTCAAGGAGCCACTCCATTTCGAAGATTGTAATATCAATGCTACGAACTTCTGTAGCGATATACAAAGTAATAAATTTCTGGTGTAAGTCTGGTGTGAGTCAGAATTATTATTAGTTTCGCAGGAAGAGAGTTAGAATATTTAACCCTTAACTGGTATACTGTTTTCGACAAACGTGACTGGTATACTAGGGCCGTGACAGACCCCAAATAAAAAGGACAGTAATTTGTAACGTCGACGCTAGATTAATCTCTATGAATATTTTGTTCTTAGGTAATGTATAAAATAATAGAAACGTAGAAAGTTAAACTATTATTATAAAATTAATTACAAATTCAATTTAAAAACTTAAACAACCAAAAATTTTGCAGCGAACTTTGCGTGTTTGGGGTCATGAGCGACCCCAGGATGCCAGTTGAGGGTGAAAGTACTATGTAAGATCAGGTGTTAAATTTTGGACGTGAAATTTGATAACACATGAAGGGTAAGGGGAAAAACAGGGAATGCCCATTATGGTGATTTTGCGATTTATAGCATATTTTGTTGGTGGCAACTGGGACTGCAGAACTGCCGAATCACAAAAGGTTATAAAGTTCAAATACCCCTGTATGGTAACGTCAAAGATTTGGTATATTAAATAGTTAAAAACAGAAAATGTCCACTCTGCACTGGAACTAAATATAAGCATAAGCTTCCGTCGTAAAGGTAAAACAAGAAACTATTTAAGAAAAAAATTATATAAGAAAATTAAATTCATTGAACCTTGTTTCGTTACTGATGGACCAAACTATTAAAGTTTTGTGGCATTCCCTGTTTTTCCCTTTACCCATCATATGTGTTAAAAGAAACTTTTATTTTTAACTTCCATTCACAAAAATAACAAAAAAGAAACTGTTTAAGCTTGGGGTAAGACTGATACTTACTCGTTTTCCCACCCACTAGAGAAATATGAGTGATGAAATTGCCACTACATACTGAGACGGTCAATTTAACACCAAAGGCTTACATAATTAACGTGTTCCGTAATGAATTGAATCATTCATAATATTTTTATCGTGCTTTACGTTCGCCCGCGCACAGTTGACGCGGCCTACGAAGCGTTAATAGAATAGTCCACGTAGCAACTATGTTCCCACGGGAAGGACCTATTAATCCGCCGAAAGAGCGGAGGGCTCGAAGCAGAACCGTGAAAAGCACTTGACCCCGTTTTCCGCGGCTAAATGGCCCGGCGGTTTTTTCTCTGTTTGCGGACTGAATGAAAGGAGTTTCCACGGCTTGGAATAACCAAGCGACAACCGCGTTATTCAGCGAAATCGATCGTTTCGAGCTATCGGGAGCCATCCTAGAAGAAACTGACCGAAGGTCACGAGTCATCTCCTAAAACTGAGATTGGTACTGCAATAGCTGGCGCGCAACCCTTGATTCCCATTATCAACCATTCAAGCAAATTACTTAAAAATTTCTTCCGTTTTTGTGAAACTATCGAAGTAGTCCCCAAATAGTAATATGGTAAACCAACCAGTGAATGACCGAATTGTTGAATTTATGAGCCTTTGAGATTAATACTTGAATATATTTATGTATAGCAACAAAACAACTGTTGAAATTGCATTTAAATTTATTTTTCTTGAAGTTTCTATAAAAATAATTACTTATTCTTATCGTAATTTACAATACGTGTATAAGCCCAGTAACTAATCGCATACTTTTAATAAGAATTGTACTTTTTAATGTTTGCTTAATACGCGTAACTAAAAATATGGGATATTAAAAGTGCAACTACACTCCATTTATAAACATATAATATTTTTAAATTTATAATTGACATTTCTTTGCCTAATGGTTATTCACCGGTATGCGGTTAATTACTGGTTGGTTTACCCAAATTAATAAAGTGAATTAAAGCCGACCAAAATGAATTTCTAAGCTCTCTGCCTTTCCATAAAACTTAGAACTTATTCCAATCTGAAAATACGCAGTTTTCACTTTTCTTTTAAAATATTTTAATAATAGCCCTTATTTAGACCACACTATCAAACACAAACCTTTTCACTTTTATTTTAAATATAGAATTTACAACAAACATTACTCTCGTTCAGCTTATTTTAACTCCATGTCGTAAAGTAAACATATTTAACATTTATATTCAAGTGTCACGTCATAAAAGCTTCAACAGGTGTGGCAAATAATCCTGAAATAAAAGTGCTAGTCCATATTTACACCACTTTCTCTACATGCCCTATAACATATCTAATACGATGCCATAAGTTTGAAAAATTGCGCGAGAACTGAAAATGAGCGAAGTCATTCACCTCCATTGAGGAGACCCCACCGAAATTTTCGTTCCAAACTCCCGGCGTCGCGCTTCCTACAAGGAATCACCGCGCTCCGGTCTGCCCGGCGATCTTCATTGCTCCCCATAGGTCTGTCCTCCGCAAGGATCGACAGGAAATCGACCACTTCGCGATTACTTTTAATTTACCGTCTATTCCACCATTGAGTCTCGGCGATTGTCTGTCCCTCCTCCACCCACGGCCTCCCTATTTCCCTCTAGTTTCCTCCGATAGCGTTTCGTTGGGAGCGTTAAGAGCGTCCGGCGCACGGAACCCGCCTCAGACCATTCCAGGAGTTATATCCTCCAAGAATTATAACCGATGGGGCGCGCAACCTCCCATAGGATATTAGCAGCCCAGAGCTTTGCTTCTGCTACGAATTACTTGCTGTACGTGTGCCAACGTGTCAAAGGTCTCCACTTCCTCTCCGCGGTCTCGGACCTCGAGTGAGAGTGCACGGTGATTGGGCCCCTTTTCGAGGAACAGCGTCCAAATATGATACGTCGTTTCCAGCTCTTTCCCTCTCTCTCATTTTATTTGCATATTCGCGGCCTCAAGTGGAGAAAGTGCAAAAATTGATGCGAGTGTTTGGGGGGCCTTGGGGGTACAGCGTATGCTGCACTGCTGAACAAACATTGCAACTTCCAACTTGCATATGCATGCGTAAAAGTGAACGTACTGAATAAAAGTGAAGTATAATTCTTGCTAACAAAGCTGCAGGGGGTGGGGGCCAAGAAGGGAAAGCTGGTAGCCCCCAAGGCTTGCCCACGACGATTAATTATAAAAGGGTCCACTTGTAACCCCTTAACGACCACTAAATTTTAGAAAAACGTTCAAAAATTGCAACCTTTTCTTATATTTCTATTTTACTATAACTGTAGGTAATATGGAACACCTGATATAAAAAGCTTGCCAAAAGTAGGGGAATTTGTTTTCTTCAATAAGACTGATATGAGGGGCGTAGGAACTAATGCATAATCATAATTACATAGGCAAATGTAAAAAAAATTAAAATGTTTTGAAATTATACTAAGAAAACTAAAAAGGGTGAAAATCAGGAGTTCGAGAAAATGGTATCTAATATGGAACACCTAGAAAATTTGTAAAACTGAAAAAACTTTACTTTTGGTACTAAGTTAGAAGATATAAATAATAAATGATAATATTTGGATAATGTGTTTGCATTAGAACTTTTTATGACATATTTTTATCGATTTATAATTAATTAACAGCCGTCGTGCGTGACCTACTGCCTTACCCAACAATCTTACATAGTTCTTACCTAAACGTGAGGTCACCCAGGACGGCTGTTAATTAATTATAAATCGATAAAAATATATCATGAAAAGTTCTAGTATAAACACATTATCCAAATATTATTATTTATTATTTCACTCTTTTTAGAGCACTATGTTTTATTTTCTATTGTTAAGTTTTGCTTACATAGCCGTGGTTTTTTAAAAATATTAATTTCATTTTTTCATTTCACGTTTTTTAGAGGAGTGTGTTTAATAAGCCACGCAATATTGTAGCATGACAAGAGTTGGAACGGCTTAGGAAGATTTAATTTCTTTAAAATATACAGCCTTGTACAGTAATTCCCCGTTATGAGTCCGTCTTTTCCCCCGTTAACAGTCCGGCGACTCTCCCCACCATTTCTTGGAAGCCTACGGACGAGAGTGAGAGAACCGGACAACGAGCGAGAGGAAACGAAAGAGTCGGACACGAAGTTGCCGTCGGGTACGAAAGAGAGAATCATGTCCGCAACCCATTATGAGTCCGCCGCCAGGCCCGTTCGTCGGACTCATAACGGGGAATTACTGTAGTTCTGTTTTTTTTTTATTGCTATTCTACTGCAACACGGCCTGATGGCCAAATGCCCTAAAATATGTCTAAGAACCAGCCGGCAAATGATACCTAATTAATGCAAACAACCACACGAAGATCGGTCCAGTAGTTTTGGAGAAAACTGATAACAGACACCACCATGGACAAACAAACACAAACATACAACCTCTTACCGTTCCGTCGTGGGTAGTAAACAAATATATATCATCTTTTGGAATTTATTGTTGCTTTCTACGTCTCCCACACGTTGGCCACGTGAATAATATGAATGAAGCCCCATATTCTTCATGTACCCACTGAAAGCCTAGAGCTATGGAACGTACCTAATATTACGGAAGTGGAATTTTGAGAGTTTTCGCAAGAAACGTAACATTGCAGAGGCGTGCCTTAAGGATTTAATACAGTAAAATCGAATAATCCCCACTCGCGACGTGGCAGAATCTGCTTCAGCTCGTTGCAGCTTCACTATCTACCTCCCCCCTACTGTCTTCCACCAAAGACCAAACGTTTCCCAGTTCCACTAACCATCATCCGTATCCTGGTTCTCGTTCTGCGTCCGAAGGCAGGATAAAAACCGCGGACCATCGCACTAGACAAAGCGGTCGCAGCCACTGGAGCATGCTGTCCCCTGGAAACGCAACAAAGGGTCCGCGCGGAGGGCTTTAGGATGTCGCGCGATCCCGTCGCGCGCGACAGCGTGAATAGAAGCGGAACGAGGGAAGCTCGTCCCCGGCGGGGGACGGGGTGGGGATCGCTTAACTTTTCCAACATTACGATTCAGTAGACAACGGGCGACGGCTTTTCGAGAAAAAAAGAAGCATCGATCCCGGCCTCACCTTACCGGTCGCCTATTCTTCGTTTCGAGCGATCGGGTATGCCAGCCGCGTGCGTCGGGCACTTCCTTCGTGCATCGACGATCATCGTAGCCGTCGTCTGCGCGCCAAGTACGCGACGATTCACGTGAACACCGGAAGCTGGTCGAACGTGAGATCGAATTCAACGGAACGATCGGTGATGGTGATCGTGCACGGTGGATCCTCGCGTCCGTGCAACACCTTCGTGGCTGCGCACGATCGAGATCGTTGGCACGATGGTTGAGGCATGGTACGCACCGATTCGGTTGTCTAATATTTCAATCGAGCAGTGGAAGAGCGAGTTGACGTTACTGTCGCGCTGTATTTCCCTACCACGTGGGTGTCCTTACGGCGGAAGGAGCTCGAAGTGGTTCAAGGATGGGTCAGCGTGGAGTTGTGTCGAATGTGGTTGTTTGGTTAAGTCCATTCGGGATGAATTGATCGCGATTTTGAAGAGAATATACGAAAGTGATTGGTATTGGAGTGTATAGGTATAAGTTGTTTAGAGATTGCAGAAGAATAGTTAGCATTTATGACGATTGTCGAGAGGCAAATCCAGGGGTGGGGAACATTTTCATGTTGGAAGTTTGCATTAATTTAGCTGTAACCAAATGATATTAAAACGGACTAACTTACATTTTTTTGTGAAATTAGGTTAATAGCAATAATGTATTCCAATAGGCTATATTAATCATATAAAACAAGAAGAAATATTTTTTTTCCATTGTGGGTCAGTCTATTTTTGCTCTTAATGCCTCAAATTAGGACGCATTCAAGAAATTTCAATTAGTACTTAAAACTGTTTACTTTATTTTGTAAAAATCTAACTATCATGTACTTAATAATTTCAAAAAATGGAAACTATTTGTTGTTTTACAGTTAACTAATCATTTAACGATTTTGTGGTACCTGCTTTTTGTTGGAAAGTATTTTGGTTGCAACATGGAGGTCCGCAGTATTAGTTAATTCTCTAAATGTGTATCCGTCATTAGACAAACAAAAATTCCTCTTTTTTTGAGTTTTCCGAAATATCGGCATTACGCGATCAACCGGACGACGATTATTGCGAATCAAGACTTCAGTGACATAGATCCCTTTCTTAACTTCGTTAAGGACGTTATTACATAGGATTGTAATTAACTTACACGGAGGTACTTAGTACTTAGTTTATCGTTTAAGTTTAGTTAGCTAGCTTAGTTATCTAACTATTAATGGCTAATTTATCTATAGTTCAGACTCTGTAATTTGCATCAGTCTTATTTTTGTAAACTATGGGGATTCCCCGTAAATTAATAATAATAATAATAATAATAATGATAATAATAAAAATCTATTAATAAAAATAAAAGGATTTGTTGTGTAAAAATTGGATTCAGTCGAAAGGTCGCCATTAAGGATCTAAAAAGGACACAAATTCCCCCCCCTTGGGCAAATCATTCGTCGGTGACAGTAACGGACCAACTTGTCCATGTTCCCTAAACTACGCGATAAATTCCTCGTTCAATGGATTTATACCATGCACGAGGATCTTATATCTCGCGAGATTCGAGGTTCCTCCATCTCGTAGGTTCGCCACGGTAAAAACTCATTAAAGTTTCAAATTGACCGCCCCGAGTTCCTTGAAGGCGGACTTCTCTCGGCAGAGTTTAAGTTCGCGGAATACCTGGGCGCAATGAAAATGCCATGGTAACGATACAAGTTAAGCTTCCTTTGAGCGTCTCCAACTTGAAATGCAGAGGCTGCGCCTTTACTAACGCGATTATTAATATTCTTGGTTGACCAAAATGCAACTACTAAACGCTGACACTGGAAAAGGGGAATGGTGAACGAGTATTCGCTCTGTACCTTTCTTTTTTAAATACTTCTTAAGATATTGAAAAAGAAAGTCGGCAAAGGTCCTTTTTTTCTTTAAAATTCTATAATTTCTACAATCTCCTGAATTTCACAAAATCCGTACGTAATACAATACGTGGGTATTAGAGTTGCCAATTCTTTTTCGGAGAAATATAGCAGTTTTCAGAGAAAAGTGGTACAGAATCAAACTACATTAAAACAACGACATATTATTTTTTAATGTACATTTTTTATGCAATTCTGCATTATTAATTAATTTATTGTCCGTGACAAATATGCCAAAGGTTGGATTGCACTGAAAGTCTAAATTGACATATACCTATAAGAACCTGATTTTTTATGAGAAATATACAGGCTCTGTTTCTTTCTTGCTGCCACTTCCTTTTCATTACAGAAAAAATCCTCTGTGATAAAGTTTAATTTCACAAATCAAGGTTTTGTTGTAGCCATTGAATGAAAAAATAAGTAAAAATTGTAGAATTCTATCGACGTATCGGAAATATAGTATTTTTACGTACAATATCATTTTCTAACAGTACATAGTACACTGCATAAAAATAATGGCAAAGCCCTAAAAATAAGAAAACAGCTAAACTTTTAATTTTCACTTACTCAGGAAGTCTGAATCACTTAACCGAAATGAATTTTCCCTTATAAATAAACTACTTAGTTTCACTACTCGGCCTCGCCCGAAATTTAGATTCTGATTTAATAAAAAAAATTATATATTTTTTGGTGAAAACAGTCACATTCATCTGGATTAGTCAGATTACTCAGTTAGATTAATGAGCTGGAACACATCTCGTGACCCCAGAGTTTACCGTTCGAAAGTTTTTAGGCGACAGACAAACACACAAACAGTTTCTGCTTTACATATTAAGATACCAACGTTAAGAAAATTCTTGCTTAAATTCCAAGAAATGCTTTATACCTGATGAAAAGGTTAATACATTTCCTGTAAAAAGTTCTTGAAAATACCGCTCGCTTTGGGACGCCGAGGTGACCTAACTGCTCAAACCCAGAGAATCCTAAAAAGCGGTCTTCCATGAGACATCCTCATCAATCCCACGCGTAGAGCAACAAGTTCAGACCCACCTATCCACCTCGAATCCCCAGATACCTCGAAGAACATCCGCGAGCATCGTTTCGAAGCGACGCATGAAAGCGCAGAGATATTTTTACACCGTCATTCAGCCGCGTTCTTTCCCTTCTCTCACGGGCAGTACTCAGAGGCCTACAGTAAAGGAAAGGACACATGGGGTGGCTGGAAAAAAGGTGTATCCGCGGTGGCGATCGAACAATGCCCCCGCGCAGATAGTAATTTACCGGAGGGTCGGGGGAAAAAACAAAAGGGCAACTCTCGAGCGGTTTTCTTCCGCCTATCGTAAGAAATATATCGCCGTCTGGGATCCTCCCCCGGCGGGGTGTGCAGCGACCGTCGGGAGATCGATAGCCTCTACCCCCGATAAGGGGAGAACGTTTAACACGGTAATGACGTGGTCGAGGAGCGCAAAGGCCCTCGAGGAAGACTCGACGGCGCCTGGAAAAGGGAAAGGTAGGATTTCCACCGACTGTTCTCCCTTCGAGGGGGAGGAACGGCGGAACAGACTCGCTCCCTCCCCCTCCAGCGGGCCGTGCTAATTTCGAATCTGCTCGTTGTTCCGGCCAACGCGCCGACAAAGCTTTGATGCCTCGGTACAGTACAAAAAACTGAGGTAAAAAAAGCGCGCAGAGAGGGGTTGCGAAGGGAAGGCAATTGTGGCGCGCGGGAGGTGAAACGGAGAAAATGATATGGGGGTGTCTGCGGGGTGAACGGAACGATAGAATCCACACCCTCAAAAAAAAAATGTAGCAAAGGAGAAAGTAGAAAAAGGGTACCTATCGCTGGTCGATTGTTTGATGAATTTTTTTCGGTTAATTCCCTGCATGCTTTGATTTCCATTTTTGCAAGCCACTCCGCCGCTTTTTGTCGCGCCAGCACTTTGTTCGGCGCCGCTTCCGCGCAATTTCCCTGCACTTTTTCAAACTAACTTATCTGGAACACCGTGTACGCCGCGGATGGTATAGATGGCCGGCGGTTATGGGATAGTTTCGTGCACGGACTGGCAGTCGTTTCCACGGTTATCGCCCGGAGAACGTTTGCTATTGACAGGATTGCGGGGGATTCGAAGCGTGGCCCTCGCGGTAAGGAGCAGCGGTGCCGTTAACGATTATCTATGAGCCTCCATTTATCGATAACGCCGTGACGTTATCAGCAGCGCAAGTTAGATAAAATTATCATAGGCATAACCTGTTTCGCCTTACTCAAACGCCGTTCTCAAGACACTTTCCATTTTTCCTACACATCGATAGCGCGAATTATACACTGGAGTTATCGGCCACGTTATCTTTGTCGACGAGAGCCATTCTTTCAGCGATCACGCGCTTTGAAAAATCCAATCTCCGCTGTCGTGCTTTTTAATCCGTCCCGCGATCAATCGACCAGCCGCCGTTTAATCTGCGAATATCAATTCAATCTCGACCCAGATATGTTTCCGTGCGGTTGCGCCATAAGGAAAGTTCGTCGCGGTTCAAGAAAATTGGCAATAAATTTCCGTACGCACGCCGCTTCCTCGCCGACGCGTTACGTACCGTCCGGGTTATTTAATTCCGTTGTGCTCCCGTTGCCCGTCGATGGATCGATTCGCTTCGCGAGTACTCGCGTTCCCTGAATCGCGATAAGGGGGAATTCGTCTCGCCCCCTCGCGAATCGGTGGAAATCGCGCGCGGTGTCTGAGCTGAAGCTACTGTTTTGCTTAAGGGGACTAGGCAGTCGTTTTTAGTGAGAAATGGACTCTGTTACTTATTTATTTGTAAAAAAATGGAAGCAAATCCAAATGTATCCTTTTACCCAATGTTTGTTAATACCATACAGATTGAAAAAAAAATTGGTAAGAAATATATATGTACTTAAAAAATGGCGCTGCAGACGTGTAAACATTTTAACGTTTTTCCGTCGTTTTCCCTTAATATCGGTCTTAAAATGTAACGCAATTCGATTTCAAAGGTGTGATTCTTGTTTCTTGAAATCATAGTTTCGGACCAAACCTATAAAAACAAAAATTAAATAAAAATTATGCAATTGGTGGCTGAAAAACGGCGATTTTTCCGAGAAAAATTCGTTCTTGATTTGACGCTACCATAATCCGGTGACTTCTTAATTTTTTTATGAAAATTTCGAAGTTTTACGGATCATATCAGAGGTTTGGTCCGAAATGGCATATGTTTTACACATCCTGTAATTTTTTCGAGTCGATCTGAACCTCCATTCGTTCACAATCAGGAAAAAAGCAAGAGAAAAAAAGATTTCGAGGAAAACGCGTTTAAAGTTTTTCTACGTCTTAAAATACTTTTACATTTATATACCTCGCATAATGAGCTCGACAATTTTGTGAATTTTAATATAAACCAAACGGTATTTTATTCAGAAAGGATAGTACTTCCCAAAAATGCAATAAAAAAAATCGATTTTTCGACTGCCTAGTCCCCTTAAGTTCCCACTTCTTGAGGCATTTAAAATTGAATTAGCATTCCTTGAAAATATCTTACGCTGCTGCGAGACAGTGTAAACGAAGAGATGTTGTTGGTGAAGCCTATGTTGTTGATAGAACTCTGTTTACTGTGATGGAGAAGAAAATTGAAGTTCCATCGTTACAGAGAAATTACTATTTTCATTTGGGTTCACAGTGCATGTCATTGAAAAATTCTTCATTTTAAATTATTTGAACTCTGTTTATGGTAGGTTCGTTGATCTCCTTCTTCAAAGCTTTTCATTCCTCAGCTCCAACCCTTTTATCTGCTATCGACAGTTTACCGTGCGACGCCTTGGTAATCCGTACTCTCCCATCGTATTATCGTCCGCGATTTAGTTTAAAACAGCAATGAAATTACTGTTAACGGCCCTTTCATGACGCAGGGGCCGGGCAGAGCTGGATTGAACTTAGGTCAGCACCGCCAGGGACCAAGTGGATTCAACTTCCCACGTGCAAATTTATGCAAGTTCGTTATTAATAGCTTGGAAGAGCGGGGAGAGTTAACGTCGGAACAACCTTTGAAATTCTAATTCCATCTACATAGAAGAACGCTACTTTCATCCTGAAAATAACTGTCGGGATGCTATAAAGCAGAAATTTTCTGCCCGAATATTCTGCCAAGTTGCTTGAAGGAAACTTTTAATTTTCAGCTGACCCTCTATTCTTTCCTCCCGAGAATCGCTATTGCAAAGACAGTAATAACGATCTCCAAATTCCGCGCACATTTCCTTCCGACATGGTTGCTCCTTTTACTTCTACGGCTTCTGAGTCTCCCATTTGTATTGAGCGGAGCTGATCTCGAATTCAAGGCTGACTGTACGCCCCACAAATCCATCAGCTTCTGTTTCGACGTCCCACAACATTTCCCATTGTCCAGTGTTTGCGAGAGGATGCCAGTAACCGCGGCGAATCGGATCGGTCGTTGTCAGTTCGCCCGCGGACTTCTTCCCGAACTGAATTTGCAGGAGAATCGACGTCTACAGGCCCCCTCGAGCGGAACGGCGGAATTCGACTGGAAACACACACAGATCGGGCGATTTCGCCGGCGGATTCGGGGTTTCCGGACCAGTCGGCCACTATGGAAAGGTCACTCGTTCCCGCTCATGCCTAGGAACGTGATCGAATAACGAAAATCCGGCGACGTGTGTTGAAACACCTGCCGATTCGCAAGCCCTTTCACGAGGAGGCACTGGCCTGCTCGAATTTAATCCTTTCTGGCCGAATCCGGCGGGAATTTAATTTCACCGCGCTATCGTCTTCGCGTGTAATGGTAACGTTCTCCTGTAAGGAGACTTTGCTCGATACAACGCGATGGTACCATCGCTTTTAAGCTCACCAGATGTTTGTTCCGAAGTGCGGCAATTTATTGTTTAGAACGAGAAACTGCGCAGACTTCTGATAAAGTGGTACCATGCGAATTTGGAACGAAAGCTATGTGATAGTAGGGGAAGGTTTTCTATATCGTACCACTTAAGGGGTCATATACGTTTCTCGGCGCTAAAACGTGGTCAATGTTAGGAAGTAATTCAGGGGTAAACTATTAGTCCGATTGGTTTAATTATTTTTGTGTTTTATAGGTATACGTTTTTAGATTATAAAACAGGTATGAGAATTGGAAATTTTTTAAAAATGTAGCGTCCGCGGGCAGTGGCGTAGAACATGTTTTCGGGCGCCGCCCAAAACGGTGGGCATGATTCAGCCCGTACGAGTGGTTCGAAACAAAAATCACCGATTTTTTAACAATCGACATCGGGTGACGTAGCCATTTTTCGAAAAAAAAAAATGTGGAAATGGTAACACTTTGAAGAAAAGGGGCGTGATTTTCGCTATAGAAGTCGTACGTTTTTGCGTGTTATTAAAAAATGGTTCAATTTAATTGAAAAAGCTTGACGTCACCCGATAACGAATCTTATGTAGAATATGTGTGTAAATAATGAAGTTAATCGGATTAACGGTGAGGCAGTTATCATGTCCACCGTCTTGGAAATTGATGTTTCGAAAAAACCTACATTTTTAAAAAATTTCCAATTCTCATACCTGAGGTATATAACCATAGGTATATAAACATATGCCTATAAAACACAAAAAGAATTAAACCAATCGGATTAATAGTTTACCCCTGAATCATTTACAAACATTGACCACGATTTAGCGCTGAGATATGACCCCTTAAGACATTTTATGTTATATTTTATATTTGGTACTAATTTAAACGCAAATGACTATTGGATATTGTAGTTTGATCTTCTATGCACCTACTATTATACGCTTAACCTTTTGTTCAGAACAAAATAATTTATTATTAATCGTTTTGTCACATACTGTAAAAGGTACGATTTAGGCAACCGGTCTCCTAAATGACAAGTTACAAAACGATTAATAACAAATTATTTTTATAGAGAAGAAAATATTCAACATAATGTAATGATTATTATAGAGTTACATATACATACGTATATGGAACACACACAGGTCACAATAACTTATGAATATGATATATGTACATAACCTTTATAACATACGAGTTGTCAAATCCTACTGGTACGATTGTAGTGGCACGATTTAGGAAACATGGTCAATTTATGTATAAATATCAATTTAAACTTTATAATGAATGTAATATGTACTTAAAATGAATGTAAAATATTCTACATTAAACCTGGTTTCAGAAAAATACAAAAATACAGGACAAAATTGCATTGTTTGATTATTATCAGCTAATATAAACTGGTAAAAAGTTACATCAATCATACCAGATTTTTTTAAATGTTTATAGCACGCACAAAATAGGGTGTAAGCTCAAAAGGTGTCGTTTATATTTCTTATTTCGCATTTAGTTGATATTTTTATCATCAGATGTCGTTTATATTCATTAATTACTGAGAAATTGATGAGGTACGATTTAGGTGACAAGTACGATATTGGCAACTCTCCCCTATTTTACAAAGTGAGTGATGCTGGTTTTCAAAGTGAAAAAAAATGAATTCTTTAATTATCATATTCCCCTGTAAACTTTTCAACTCTAATTTATAATTTAGTTTAACCCTTCGTTGACACTCTGGGTGTGAGCCACCCATAAGCTGATTTTGACGCTCTGTACCTTGTATATGCAAAATAAATACCTGTTTTCCAAAGCCAACTTACAAACTATTTTTTCTCTCAAAATATTATATCTGAGCAATAACTCTGTAGATTTTTAGCTTCTGATATTTAAATTTGTAAAAGTTACAGTTTTTTGAAGATTTTCTTCGCGTTTTCTCGACATATGGTAATCTAGATTTTTTTTACAAGAACACTCATGAAATTTCAATCAAAAAACTATTGGAATACATTCTACAGACCATGAAATTGATCCATGATTTTTTTCCTAACGATTGGATTCTTCAGATCAGAATGGCAGTCGTTCAAAAATTGTTCTGGGTGTGAGCCACCCAGGTGTGTTAAAGTTGGTCGGAAAAAGAGGTGTGTCAACGAAGGGTTAAAAGTAGCCGAAGTATTTAGACGTATCGGTCGCCCCATCTTGTACAATTAAGTTTCTAAGCTAAAGGGTACCATCCCGTTAATAATAAATTAGTAAACGCCGTGATGATTACAACGTGTCCAACAAATAGAGCTGTCTCTCGCGATTCAGAAGCACACAGAGTTCCCATGCTTGGCACCCCAAACGCGTCTCATTCCTTTCCACGGGGAACAGTTTCAAAAGAAGCGCCGTATCGCTCGACGACAAAAGCAAGCCCTCCGAAAATAGACCCGTCGATCCGCCGATTGCACGAGGGAGGGGCGGCCGATTGAAGACTAAATCCCTTGTAGAAGCGAATTCTCGGGTGGATTCGAGGTTTCTGGAGCACTCGGACACGGTTTTAAAGGTCGACGACCTTTTCCACCCTGCGTCATTGTGGCGCGAGTCGCGCGGGCTCGCTCGATATCGCTAAAATGCTATTAGGTCGATCTCGAAACGACTTCCTGGCGGGCGTTCACGACTTCCTCGGCTGTTCGTTTGCATCTGCTTGGCCCGTGGAAAATTTACGAGACTTCCCAACAACGAACTCGAGGCGCGCCTCTTTCATCGTGGGGGGGGGGGGGGAGGGAACAACGCGTTCGGGGAAATAAAACACACATCAAACTTTAGCGAACTCCCCTTAGTCCTGCTTCTATTTGCACGCTGATTTTTCAGCCTTCAGCATACTTTCTCCCCGGTCTGTTTGACAAATGGGTCGGAGCTCTCATGCCGCGCAGTACGAGGGAAAATATTTTTGAAATGTTGCGTCACTTTTATGCTGTGATATTCTGAAAAATTTTTGCATCCCTTTTTCCCTCCCGCTTGATATCAAGAAGTCTCCCCAGCGTGGCGTTCGATCTTTACAGCTTCTTAGCCAGGCCGAACGCTAACAAAGAAACGCTCTTCAAGGTATGTCCCTTTTGTCTGAACGCCGACATTATGCCCTGACCCTGCTTTTCCCTACGCCACTGTGTAAAAGGTTGGAGGGTAAAGCAGGCACTTGAGCCGAACTATTGATAGCACTACCAACGTGGCCTTTCAAAGATTCGTCTCGGCCCCGGCGTTCCCACTTGGACGCTTTCTGTCCTCTCTGTACGCTCCCCGCTCGCGTCCACACACAACTCTTAACTATGTAACGGTCGTGTTATTTTCATTACGACCAACTAGACAATATGACGGCTTTTATTCCATTCGCGCGCTGCATGCTGGCTCGATATCGCTAGTTAAGGACATCGCTTCTCAGTGCCGCGGGGAGCACGGGCTTTCTATGGCTGCCGGAAGAAGCTTCGAAGTTGGACGTTCAAGATTAATAAAGGAAATTTTGAAAAAGGTGGGCTATGCAATTTTAAATTTTAAGGGGGCACATCAGGGTAATTGCCCGAAAAGGAAAGGTATCTTTGGGAATTTATTCAAAGGAAACTATTTAATGAATCTTTTTCAAACTTTCGGTACTTTTTATGTTACTTTTCAGTACTTTTAATTTACATGAATATCTTTTTTGAAATTTATTTTGAGCGGATATGTAAACTGTACGAGACCAGTAACTCAGCGCTGCAAAAAGTTTTCGCTGAAATGGGTGACATTTTTCCGACGAAACGGTTTGTTTGAAATAGAAAATCAAAAAATTTTAGAAACTATATGCGGATGGCTATGGCGCGACGGATTCGATTTGGAAAATTTTGACAAATAACAAAATGGCGAACCTTTGAAATAAATTGTGAAATTCGGTTCTAGCAAATTCTCTTTCGGTAAAAAAATAGAAGGAAACGACCCTCAAAAAAATCTCCTGGCGGGCCATAGCCATCCGCATATAGTTTCTAAAACATTTTGGTTTTTTGATTTCAGATACACCGTTTCGTCAGAAAACTGTCAACAAGATTTTTTGCAGCGCAAAGTTACTGCCCCTGTTCAGTTTGCAAATCTGCTTTAAATAAATTTGAAAAAATAACCAATATCCAATAGAAAGTCCTGAAAGTTTCAAAAAGATTCATTAAGTAGTTCGCTTTTAATAAATTTCGAAAGATATCTTTAATTTTCGAGCAATTACCCTGTTATCCTCGCTTAAGGAACACGATGTGATGGACGTTGAATGTAGATGGAGGAGGAAAGAAAGGAACAAACTACCAAAATTACCAAATTGATTCGTCGATTTTTGAAGATACTTGCGGCTAAATTTTGTAAATGGGTCTGACAAGGAGGATTTCTTACGTGTCCGCCTCCGATTGCTTTCGTTTTTGGATATGTTTTAGAGGACTGAAAAATAAGAAATAGGTGTCTTTCTATTTTCATGCACGTTTGCATATTTAGGGGATGAAAGCACCCCTCAAAGTTCCTAAGAAGAGGTACCAAAGTTCCCATTATTAGTTTAAAGAATATTACAACAGTGTGTTGAATAAAACTTGAACTCCTAAACTTTGAGGGATGCTTTCACCCCCTAAAATACGAAATTAATTAGTGCTGCAAAGGATGGAGGTGCTAGAATACGGTTGTTTTTCAGAGAGAACGTATACCAGGAGTGTCCGAATTACTTTGCAAGCCGCACACGCGTTGCGTAAGTGGAAGCGCAACTTAAGGCGCGCTGCAAGCAAAGCGTTACACACGTGGAAGCGCGGCTCAACGGACGACACGAGCCTACGCGAGCTCGTAACAAGTATCGAAGTCATCCTTTTACATAAACCAAAAGAAAAGTGAAACCTAATACTCCCATTTTATGGAATCTTCAATCGTAGACTGGATTAATTAAAAAACTTTCTACTTTCCCCAACGAAACGTTTCCTTACGTGCCACCTTCGTTCAATAACAAACCGATCGTTCACTTTTGTTGGCCACACGAACTCCCACACCAGAAAACAGATTTAAACAAAGCATCCATTGACGTGGTTGCGCCGAGTCGAGTTTTTACATCGCTACTTATCGAACGAAGCTTTCTTTCAAAGGTTATCACTGCCTTTCCAGAGCACGAAGATTGCCGTGCGTTGGAAGCAGTTGAAAACATTCCCCTCCCCCTGGACCCCTGATTACCGAGACAAATTAAATTCTACGCGCACCGAACTCCCGACACCTTTCTACCGCTAATGGATTGTTTACACCAAACAATCTTCCGTTTCCACGAGCGCGCTCTGCGAATCGGTCGACTGCGAAGGAGCGATACCTTTGCAATCGTTTCCAAAGGCGTCGAACAGTCATTTCCCACCTGTTCGAAGCCTTTCAACGAACAGCACTCGGGAGAAAGACAATCGCCCGAGAATCTCACGCGTGTATTCATCATTTCCGCGAAAGTACATAAATTCGCGGGTAAACGTTGCCGAGCGCAGTTATCCCAATCGCGTGGGTAACGCGCGCACCGCCGCGGAGCACAGGTCGCAAACCGCGAGTTCGATAACGAGCGGGTCGCTATGTGCTGAATCCTCGGCGCGTTTCAGCGTAATTACGAATCACGATATTGTTTTCGGTCGCGTTATTAGTTGGGATTCCGGTGAAAACCGCCGCCTGCCGCGATATATCGATGGGATCTAATGACGTGTGCCACAGCTGGATCGATACGTTGCAACGCGACACTGTGTCTACTGGCCTGCTCGAGACTCGAGAACCGCATTATGCATCTTTGGCAGCGAGATGGGGATCGCTGGCGATTTTATTCGCGAAAGTGCAACGCCCCGCTGGGAGGCCGACGATCCTGGAAATGAATTATTGCTTGAGTCTCTTATTTGTTTCCGGTCCTTCGCAAACGTGGAACTCTGGGTTGCAGTTTGATGTTTCGAAGGGTAGAGGTACTCTGTGGAATTCTATTGGAGAAGTTACCGAAGTGGGGGTGAAAGATAGATGTGGGGAATGTGTATTTAATTTGGTGGGATCTAGAGTATGCACCTACATAGCATTTTTAATGAAGTTAACATTTGTGGGGTAAATGACCCTGCTGGTTTGCGAATGTAGGAATCTAAATTGGAGTGTGGAAAGGAAAATGCAGCTGGGGGATTAAAGATGCATAGGGAAGCAGGGTTTAATATCCTAGCCTACAGTATAATCCTATGATTCTTCTAACAAAATTAGTATTTGAACCTTAAGTGCCTGCCTTGACGGACGAAAAATGATACGAACTTTGGGAATTTTTTAAAGAAAACCATTAAATATATTTACTTCTAGCTTTGTGGCTTCATTTGTCAATCTTTAGAGAATATGAAAAAAGAATTTAATGCAAAAATAGTGGTTATATTCGGAGTTATAGTGCTTCAAATAACGCGCCTTACAAAAATCATATGCGCATTGTTAACATAAAACCAGCCGTTGTAGTTGTCTGAAATAGAAAATTTAAAAATTTGTGCAATCTGTATGAGTGTGGCTGTCGCCTGATGAAGACTAAATGAGAAATACTGAAAATTAAAAAAAATGGCAGCGTCTAAAATAGACATCAATTTCTGCAAAAAATTCGCTGGAGTTTTTAAGTCGCAAAAGTCTACTTTTGCAAAAACCGACTTAGTTTTAGTTCCAACGAGATTGGGACGTCTACTGAAGATATATTCCAAGTTTGGAGTAAATCGGGTGACTGGTTTTTGAGATATCTTGCTAACCAATTCGAAAAACATAGTTTTGAGAAAAACGCGTTTATAGTTTTGGGTACCCTTTTTCTTTAATTAATTTTGTTTTAATGTTGCCTACATATATACAAATATAGGCATAAACTTTTCAATTAACATAATTTGAGGGTTTCTCTTAAAAAAATCTCAAATATCGCGCTCCTTTTCAGGCCGTCAAAGTAAGCAGATACCTTAATGCTTCAATTACGAACGTGAAGGACTACAACGAAATTTTAGATAGACTAGATTAGACTACAATCTAAATTCTAGCAACTAAAAACACATCCCTTAGGTATCCTTAGAATCGCAATTTATTATCATCCCCAAATAATTTGTTTTTGTCATTAACCAAAGAAGATAAATACTTAAGCCAAAAATCCTATACTTGACTTTGAGTAACTGCCATTTTTAAAAAAATAGTTTTCTTCAAAATCCGTTTCGACAAGTTCTAGATTAAAGTCTTAAGAATGTTTGTGCAAAATTTTATTGAAATCGAGCCATTAATCTCTGAGATATTTTTGATGCCACAAATGCTGTAACAATGAAGAGACCTTGAGCAAAGGGGCTCCTATGGCATCATTTCTCAAGCTATCAAATTTCTTTTTAAAGAGAATACAGTTTAACTTATACACAAAAGGATGTACACCTTGATTTTTAAGTATATCGTTATTTAATTGAAAAACAATTCATAAAAGTAACGCCATTTTCCGATCTGTCAAAGTAACCCCTTAACCACGAACGTCACCAATATCCTCCACTAAATTACCAATACCAGAAATATCATTCCCCCGTGCCCTAAAAAGCAACAGAGATAATAGGGGCCTTTACACGATCGTTCCCGGCGCGCGTTCCCGGCGTGCGTTCCAGCGCGCGGCAGGCCAAAAGTACTTGAACGCCGGAGCGACGCTCCTTCGTGCGCGCCAGAAGATTATACTCGCCACTACTTAGAGACAACAGGTTCGGCCTCACATTTCTACGTGGACTCCATCCAATTTTTCGATCTACGAAACGATCAATGACATATCTTGATATACCTGGCTTATAGGGGATATCATAAATGCTATTACTGTAGGGTACACTGAAACATCTGTTTTTACGAAGCTACATTTGGTTGACCTGAAGATGCTATAAATTATGGAAATGGTTTAAGACTCAGTTATAACGACTGTAAAATTTTACAAGGGTACATTAAAATATCCAAATGTTTCCCCGGCAATGCGATGGCAAATGAAAGTGCAGGTAACACATTCACTGTTCTGACGATCATAATTATTACTATTGACGGCAATAATTAGCATGTCATTGCTTGTTTTAATATAAAAACTAATATTGATAAACAATAAATACACATAGGTATGCAAGTGATGTTATATGTAAGATAAATGATGAAGAGGTGTAATGTGCAAGATGTTTTGAAGAAAGGGGGTAGTCTTCTGATGGCGCGTGATGCAGGTCAAATTTTTCAGCCACGCTCTAGCGTGGCGCGCAAGAAAGCACCACACTCCTGCCCGCGCGCCAGAAAGCACCACGCTCCTAGCCGCGCTCCAACCTTCGCTCCAGAAGAGTTTACATAAGAGACAGAAAAAGTAGTTAGAAAAGGAAAACGGCAAGGGTTCGGCGTGGCGCGTGGATTTCCGACAGTTTTGAAATCCTGGAGCGCACGCCGAGCCTGGCAGCCGATCCTGGCAGCCAAGACTCCAGAAACAACGCCGTCGATAAGCCGTGCCTCGATGGGTTTCGAGTACTTCGACCCTCGAGACCAGGGGGGGCCGTGCAATGTTGCCCCCTAAGACGTGACGAATCGAAAATTCTACATTTCTCACCGGATCTTGGCGAAAGTGACGTGAATCGTTTCCTTATGTTTTCCCGATGAAAATGGTCCAAAAACGACACAAATCGGATTGTAATTAAGGAATCTTCATAATAAATTGATTTCCATAACTTCGTTAAAAATAGTCCGATTTACATGAAATTTGGTATAATTTTCATTTGAAAAACATGAGAAATCCATCGGTATCACTTCCATATCGATACGATAAAGAATAAAGTATACAGTTTTTCTGAAACAGGTATGAATCCTCGGCCGACCGCAGCGAATCGAGGTCGGCGACCCACAGTCGAGGGTGAAATATTCATTACAGCGTATTAAGAATTTCTTTATTCTTCATCGTATCGATATGAAAGTAACACTAATGGATTCCTGGCGTTCTCTCAATTAAAATTATCACAAATTTCATGCAAATCGGACTACTTTTACACAAACACTACAAATTATAAAAGGAGTAGGCATTTCTTAAACCCACTCTCTTATCGTATCGATATGTACGTGACAAATGGATTCCTGGCTCACCCTGGAGTCCGACGAGAGTGTAACTTATCCAAAAACATGATTGATCGATGTAGACTCTGTGATCCGTACGGTGATCAAAATAATTGTGAAAACTTTGTTTTATGAAGGCTGCTCGGTTTCCGTGGTCCGAACGATGGCCAGAACGAGCAAAGAACCTTGCTGATTGGCCAAATATACCTTGGAGAGGAGGAACCTTCTCTCTGTGAGTTCGACGGTGTAGGAGGAACCACCTCTCCCTCTTCGCAACGTAGAGGGTGAAAATTAGACATCTGCTTACCAAAACTAGCCAAATGGATCGGCCAGTCTCGATATGGTCGCGGTTTATAACCATTGCCCGTGGGTCAGCGGTGGAACCCGCCGATGGGTCAATATACTCATTTAACTCAGAGGGAACAAATTCGAAAAACCTGAAAAACGGCACGATGTCGATTGCCCCTTTTCGACATCTGGCAGACAAATGCTTCCCGACGAAACCTTCAGAAAGAAGCAATTGCCTAGTTGTAAACGAATAAATGAATTTTCGCTTCACTATAAGCCCGCTTTTGTCCGCAACACGGAACACTAAGTAAATATAGTTTTTTCATATAATTTTTAAATAGGTACAGAAATTAGTCCATTAGCAAGTTTATTGTTTGTGTAAAAGTAGTCCGATTTGCATGAAATTTGTGATAATTTTAATTGAGAGAACGCCAGGAATCCATTAGTGTTACTTTCATATCGATACGATGAAGAATAAAGAAATTCTTAATACGCTGTAATGAATATTTCACCCTCGACTGTGGGTCGCCGACCTCGATTCGCTGCGGTCGGCCGAGGATTCATACCTGTTTCAGAAAAACTGTATACTTTATTCTTTATCGTATCGATATGGAAGTGATACCGATGGATTTCTCATGTTTTTCAAATGAAAATTATACCAAATTTCATGTAAATCGGACTATTTTTAACGAAGTTATGGAAATCAATTTATTATGAAGATTCCTTAATTACAATCCGATTTGTGTCGTTTTTGGACCATTTTCATCGGGAAAACATAAGGAAACGATTCACGTCACTTTCGCCAAGATCCGGTGAGAAATGTAGAATTTTCGATTCGTCACGTCTTAGGGGGCAACATTGCACGGCCCCCCCTGGTCTCGAGGGTCGAAGTACTCGAAACCCATCGAGGCACGGCTTATCGACGGCGTTGTTTCTGGAGTCTTGGCTGCCAGGATCGGCTGCCAGGCTCGGCGTGCGCTCCAGGATTTCAAAACTGTCGGAAATCCACGCGCCACGCCGAACCCTTGCCGTTTTCCTTTTCTAACTACTTTTTCTGTCTCTTATGTAAACTCTTCTGGAGCGAAGGTTGGAGCGCGGCTAGGAGCGTGGTGCTTTCTGGCGCGCGGGCAGGAGTGTGGTGCTTTCTTGCGCGCCACGCTAGAGCGTGGCTGAAAAATTTGACCTGCATCACGCGCCATCAGAAGACTACCCCCTTTCTTCAAAACATCTTGCACATTACACCTCTTCATCATTTATCTTACATATAACATCACTTGCATACCTATGTGTATTTATTGTTTATCAATATTAGTTTTTATATTAAAACAAGCAATGACATGCTAATTATTGCCGTCAATAGTAATAATTATGATCGTCAGAACAGTGAATGTGTTACCTGCACTTTCATTTGCCATCGCATTGCCGGGGAAACATTTGGATATTTTAATGTACCCTTGTAAAATTTTACAGTCGTTATAACTGAGTCTTAAACCATTTCCATAATTTATAGCATCTTCAGGTCAACCAAATGTAGCTTCGTAAAAACAGATGTTTCAGTGTACCCTACAGTAATAGCATTTATGATATCCCCTATAAGCCAGGTATATCAAGATATGTCATTGATCGTTTCGTAGATCGAAAAATTGGATGGAGTCCACGTAGAAATGTGAGGCCGAACCTGTTGTCTCTAAGTAGTGGCGAGTATAATCTTCTGGCGCGCACGAAGGAGCGTCGCTCCGGCGTTCAAGTACTTTTGGCCTGCCGCGCGCTGGAACGCACGCCGGGAACGCGCGCCGGGAACGATCGTGTAAAGGCCCCTAATTAAACGGCCATCCCAGCCGACCCGCCGCGCGCTCGACAAAAAGAAACAAAGCCAGCTGGTCGATTAAAGGCCCCGGCGTTCAAATTCTCATCGGGACGAGCTAATTCGTCGTCGACGGGAACCGACGCCGGGCTCGGCGTTCCCACGAGAAATCCCTGCACGTTTCGTAAACCGAAAGCACGCAATCGGAAGCAGCGGGACGCGATCGAAACTGTGGCCCCGAAAGGGGGTGTTAGCCGTGCTGCCGGTGTCTATTAATGTCGCGGCCCTATTTCCGGATATATCTTGTTGCCGTGCGAAAATTCACCTCCCCGCCGCGCGGGGAGGGGAGGGGGGGGACAGATATCGATCGATCCCTGTGCCCCAGAGTCGAAATGCGAGGGGCCGGAGGGCTGGCGGGCGGGAGAGAGAGGGAGAGACGGATCCTCCGCGTCGTTTTCACCCTGGAAACAGAGGGAGGAAACCGAGAACGTTGCCGAGCAGGCAGAGGTGGGGAAACGAACGGGTGGATGGGCTCGTTTATTAAAGTTTTCGAGCACGAGCCCTTCCGAACGGCAACCAGTTGAATACACGGGAAAAATGTTAACCACGGGAAGAAAAAGTGAAGGGGTGGAGGCACGGGGTAAGCAGGATAATAGACGGGGGTAGGTAAGGAGAAAAAGTCGGCCGTCCATGGCTTTTCATTCCGCCATTTCTCGCGTCCTTTCGCGGTAACTTTCCTCGTTCCGTATGCATCGCGCGAGGAACTCGCCTCCATCCGCCTCCCTTCGCGCCCGGGTTGATAGACGGAGGGGGTAAGGGATGAACTGCAGGCAACCCTGTTTCCCGCTTCGTTGGAAACTGGAGCTTTCGTTCGACGAGCAACCACCCCTCTCGCGCGCACTCGCCGTCGTTGTTTACGGAAAACAGGAGACAAGTTGGCCGTGTGAATTCGGGATGTGGAGGAACGGGGTGGAGGGATGTTTCCCACAGATTCTCAAGGAGCTTTCGGCTGGCGATGAAGTGAAATTTGCGGGAAGTGTGGATACTCGGGGATCCTTCTTCTGGCTTGTTTACGCGCAGACAGTTCGGGGTAGCGTTACGCGTTGCTTGCAACGGGAAAGTTGATAACTTCTTACGCGATGACGATAGTTGGCTGCGAGGTTTGTCGTTAAGGAACTGTAAGTAGTTTTTGATCATTTCAGAGGGCTTCCAGCTTTAATATTGATTTTTAACGTAATAAGATCCTGAATCATAGAGATTTCTGCTACCTACGGATAAATTTATGTTTAATCTTTAAGGAAGTACGTTGAAAATAAGTGTAATTTAATTATTTATAAGATGTGGAATAATAAGGTAACTAGCTTTTGATCATCTAAAATACATGGGAATTCATTTTTGAGCAAGTAAAGAGCTACTTAATTCTGGATCATCTAAAATACATGGGAAGTAATTGCTTATCATGTAAGGAACATGACGACAACCCGCGCAGATAATTTATTATGATTTAGATTCTCTGGAGCTTATTGTAAATCTTCTTCGCTATAATTTTTGTAAGGACTCTTCTTTGTGCTTGCCAATTTAGATTAAGTCCACTTGCCTGAACAAACCTATGTGTTATTCAGGTGACCAAAATAACAAGAACAAGTTTGCTACCTTATACATTTATTTTCACCAAAATTCACAATACGAACTGCTTTCACAAATATTTTTGAATTGTCAATTTTTATTTTAGAAATTTTTTCAAACAATTATTTGTTGACATACACTTACAAGAACGATTTATTTCATACACTAATAAAAAATTCGTACCTTATAAAGAACTACTAGGAGCATAACGGCAGTGTTTTATGTGATATAAATTTTAAGGTCGCACTGTGTGTGTTTGGAACAGTTGGAATTAAGAAAGAAGGTCGCGAGGCGAAATTAAGTTCTTCGGGATGCTCTGTATTTTTGTGCTAGCGGTGCTGATGCTAAGTGCCGCTGCAGTTCTTGCTTTTAAAGATTTCCATACTTTTCCGTGGGTTTTCCACTCTTCAGAAGAATATATTAAATTTTTATAGGATAGCCGAGAGAATCCTCGATAAGACCTCAATACTAATGCACTTCAGAATTATTAAAAGTGTAAGTATTACGAGCTAGTGTAAAAAGAACATCCCAACCACAATTTCCCAAATTTGTACTCCCCACTATATTCTATAAATCATCTTTTATATCTAAGAATCAGCAAGCTTCAAAAAACAAAAGGAGAACAAACAACCGCGTGTTACATAACGGAACCTGTCATTGCAAAATAACGACAGTACTTTGGAAAGTTCGATTTTTATCACGAAAGTCAAACGGAATTGTTAGCGCATAAAAATTTTATTGTTTCTCGTTCCCGAACTTCATCGTTGATTTTGTTATCCCTACTTCGCATGCGCCCCACACGGAGCTCAAGAAATTCTGCATGCTTGCAAGGGGACCTCCAGGTTTGGCAATTTAAGAAAATTTTGATACTTAGAGTACGTGAAGGTCTTCACTCGGACATTAATTTCCTAAAGCAGTAAGACGCGCTTTACAGCCAAATTCGAGAGAATCGACTTTGAAAAATGCTGAGTTCCCTTATATACAGGGTGACCCTCTACCTATGGTCAATACTCTAGGGGGTGATTATACAGGCAAAAATAAGACGAAAATCAAAACTGACGAAATTACGGTAAAGGCTTTGTTTTCGAGAAAATTGACTTTGAACTTTACCTAAATGTAGGTGCATCGTAGGCGCTTGACGAGCACGCGTATTAGGTGAAATTCAAAGTCAACTTTTTTCTCGAAAACGAAGCCTTTAGTTTTATTTAGTTTTAGTTTTATTTACCGCAATTTCGATAGGGGAGGGCAGGGACAAACGTAACGGCGTCATGAAAGTAACACGCCTTCTCCCGCCTTCCACAAAAGTTTCCAAAACGTTTGCTTTACATAGTTACGCGTGTTTAGTGTTTCTTTTCTTTCACGGAGTGACGCTGTGCAATACAACGATTCGTATACCGTGGGCAAGCTGATTTCGTTATTTCGATCATTCAGATAACTGTCTCCTCTGTTGGTTTTTTTGTTAATATTCATAGTTAAACTATAGACATTGATCTAATTATTTGTTAGAGCGTTCTTAGATAATATATTTATAAGTTCCTGTATTTGATTTCAATAAGCCTTGTATAGTTTGTACGTTATAACAGTTCTATGATGAAAAACATGACTGGGGACAAAAGTAACACGTCACTACGGGGAGTAGTTGAATCCAATATTAACAATAGTTTTTTAAAAAATCATAAATATATAGTTACTTTTGGGGCTGTTACGCGAGATTCCATATTAAATCAAATGCACAGTATCAAAGAAATGTTTGAAGCTGCTTATACTTTTTTATCGTTACCTGCTTAAAATATGTTTATTTAAATGTTTGTTTCTATCGTTTCTGATAATAAAAAATCCTATTTTGCTTTGGAAGAAGTGTTTTTACTTAATTCTCCTCAAAATAATTAGTATTACTTTCGCCCTACCCCTGCAGGACAAAAGTAAAAATGATAGTCACTGCGGAAAATTGCCATAACTCTTTGATCACTTATCATGGAAGGCTGAATTTGTGGTCAAATGATAGACCAAGAAACACACTATCTTAAGGCATAATTTTCGTTTTTATATCTGTAAGAGGTAATTGGTAGCTAGGCCAAATGTAAAAAGTGTTAAATTTATCCCCGCTCTCCCCTACTCTTTATTTTCGTCTTATTTTTGCCTGAATAATCACTCAGAATTTTTCAAAGTCGTCTTTCTTAAATTTGACTGAAAAGCGCGTCTTGCTGCTTTGCGAAATTAATGTCCGAGTGAAGATCTTCACGTACACTAAATATCAACATTTTCTGAAATTGCCAATCCTGAAGGTCCCCTTGTTAGTCGAATTCCGTTTCGATACATTTCCCCAACCCTTCTGTTTTTCTTCAAATGCCTTCGCGACGAGCGTAGCAGAAAAAGCACGCTTGCCGGGAGGAAACTCATAGGATTCGAATGAAACAGAACGCGAAGGGCTTGTTATCTAATCTCGGAGCATGCTCCAGCTGTGGCCACTTAAAAATATACACTCCATTCGCTCTCTTTCCCTTGCAAACCGTCCTACTGAATAGAACGCCTCGCCGAGTAAAAGGAAACTTAGATTAAAAGGACTCCTTTCGGGAATTCCCGTCGCGCGGAAATTAAAACGCAATTTCGCGACAGATGCTTCGATATCGTCCGCTGCGAAATTGATAATGCCTCGTTATCGCCAATTAGTCGAACCGTATACTGTCAGCCTGAAGCAAAACTCCATAAATTCCTTTTTTTTTAACGCTAGAATGTAGCGCTCATGTATCTAACTCATTTTCAAAGCAATTTAAACAGGGGATAGAAAAAGTGACCAATTTATACCTCAATTTTTAACCGCGGCCTCCTATATCAATTCCAAAGCTAAATTACACGATTAAAATCACTGTGCACTAGATTCTCAACTGGAACAATGAAAAATAGCTGTCGAGATAACCTCTATTGCTCCTTCACGGTATCGAATGAAGTCGAACCTATTTAAATTACCGATAAACGATGACTTTACCATTTATGGGACACTTTTCAGATCGATTTTACAGCTCACGTTGCCAATCAGAAATTTTCCTGAATAAAGAAATAAAATAGCCAAGCCTTAAGGGGGCAGACCACTGTAACGGTCCGAAATGTAAGGGTGTTTTCGGGAATTTATTTCAACCAAACTACGCAAGTAAATTAATTTATTGCTTAGTATAGTTAATAGTGTACATATCGAAGGATAAGAAACAATTTTTTTCAATCAAATTCATAAATCCATTTCCTGTATACTCTTCGTCAAAATGTGCGCTGCGGCAAAATCATGCTTGTCGCGTTGATAGTGCCCAGGCCATATGGTTAATCCGAATTCAAAAAGACAAAAATATTGAGAAACTAGAAGCCTACCTCTATTACGGGACGATAAAAAAAAGTCAAAATCGCAAAAAATTACAAAATGGCGGACCACTGAAAAAAAATCATGTTTTCGGGGTACAAAATTGGAGAAATGTTGATAAAAAAAATAGAAGCAAGTCGTTAATTGAAAAAAGTTGATCGTCACGTAATAGCGACGGGTTTTTCGTACAATAAATGCCCTTGCTTATGTTAATTAGACGTATAGTTTTCTCTGTAAACTGTCAACACGGTTGCAAAATGTAATTCTGAGGAAAACGCGTTCAAAGTTTCGCTCGGCTCAGTCGCGCGCTTGACACCGCTTCACGGAAAATACTATATCTCCGTCAATTACACGAATTTCTTCATAAAATTTGAAGAGAGCATTCTTGAAACGTACGTCTTTCAGAAAGTGTTAAAAAGAAAAATCGATTTTTCCGATTTTTTACAGTGGCAGCCCCCTTAACCTCTTAAAATAACGAACACTCAACAAAGTACGCGCTTATAATTCTAAAAATGCATGGTCAGTGGGAACCTCGCAAATAGGGAATTCAATCCCGGTCATTATTCACTATCTCGGTATTGCGGGATTTCTTAAAGTCTATCTCGAGATCCCGGGACTAATCTCGGGATTGGGTAATAGAAAAATTCAGTAATTAAAATGATTTATTATGTGCTAAAATTCTAAATTTTTATTTAAAGTAAACAAACTAACTTTCTATCATTAGTCTGAAACATAAGCTCAAATCATTTTTAACAATAAAAACAGTAGAACAATGAATAATAATAAAGTCTGAATAAGTAGATAATATCAGTAAACCATTATGAAGATTTTCGGAAATGCGAACGAAGGAAGAGCAAAGCACCTAAAGTACACATCTACAATGTTTCGACTTTACGTGATCAGACAAGTTTCGATTTGCAATTCGCGCGATTTCGAAATAACGGAAAGTGAGAGTATCATTGTTAAAATAAATATAGTTTAGTTAGTTACACGTGACTTAATATTATTCTTTAAATAAATCATTATTATTATTGTTCTTATTATTATAAAATGACTATGTTCATTTATTCTGTTTATTTTTATATTTTATAGGTGTTCATAAAGTAATTTACATTTTTAAAAAATCCCGAAATTCTCGGGATTAGTTGTATAAAATCCCGGGATTTTTGGAGTCCAAAAAACAGCCGGAATCGCGGGATCCCGGGATCGAATTCCCTACCCGCAAATCAGCCTACACTTAGCACCCACCTTCGATAGCAGTCGAGTTTCTCCGAACGAAACAAACCGCCCCCAATTGGCCAAGTCGACTACGCTGCATCGCCGCCGGGCATACTGCTCGCGAGTGTCCAGGCGAACGTAACAAATCCAGCCGAATCCCAAATCGATCGTGTGAATCTCGTAGTGGCACGGAAGCTCTTCGAGCAATCGGCCCACTGCAGAGCCGTTCTGGAGGACGAGGCGAGGGCGACGCGAGATTCCAGGCACGTTCCCGTCCAACGGCCCCGATATAAACACGCGCGGGCCTGATCCTTGCGGAACGGGCGACGAAAGAAATCTGGACAGTGGGCCGCTGGATGCGTTGTCCTGCCATTAACGAAGGAGAGAGGGGGGCGGGCTGCGCCGGCCAAGGGGTAAGGCTCGCGGGCACGTGGTGTCCAGATGCGCCACCGTTGGTCCCAGGAATTACCCGGGGCCCACTTTCCAGGCTCCATCCGCCGCGTGTCCATGTGCGCCGACTGTTTACCACTCGCATGAATAATCCATCGGGCCACCCGTGCACTCTGTGGCCCGATCACCTTACAATAGGATCAGAGTCAGAGGGACATTTGGGGGCATCTAGGGCCCCGTAACTCTGGGATTAATAGTTGAGCGCGAAGAATACATTAACGGGATCTGGCGCTGCCTAATGACGGTGCTAATCCTTCAGCGGACGAGAGAATATCTTTGAATTTTAACCTATTCTATTGTCGACGGGGGCCCTAGATGCAGGCACTTTCCAGGGGAACGAGCGAACAGTGGGAAGGCTAATGCACTGCGCGGTTGTAGCAGAGGAAATGAGGGAGTGGAGGTGATAGGTTCGAGCCAACAGAGATGTTGAGAAACAGCAGTTGCAGTTATATCAGAGAATAAAATGCTACCCTACATGAAACTGTATCTGGTATCAAAGTGAAGCCTCTTATCGTCATTCCTTACTCTATTTCACGTTGCTCTAAAGTCTAAACAGTTTTCTAAGGAGCTATACGAGACTAATAAAGAAAACTCTGACATTTCCCCACTCCTGCGCCTCTGTACCCTTTCCAGCATCCTTTCCGTAACGACCTTCCATTATAATTCCTGCCCAGCTCGTCACTTCGCCTCGCCAGGTCTATAATGATCTCGCATTCAATTCTCCGCGCGGGGTTTTACAAGGTATCGAGTCGCTCGACTCTGTAATTTAATCGTCTTTTTTTTTACTTCGTCACGGCCCCCTTTAACGGCCCATTAATATTTAACGCGCAATCGACGCCGGGTTAAGCGGCACGCATTTTCGTCGCGCCTTAAAAGCCTATCGTTCGCCCTCGAGGCCGTTTCCACGAGTTTCCACAGACTCGGGGCTCGATGATTTTACGAGGAGCCGTATCGTTCCGCGCAACACGTGTCGGCGACACGGTTCCAAGCCGCCCCGCAGCATTTACCATCGACGCGGAGGATTATTTGCAGCCTATACCGCGGCGGTCGCTTTGCTCCTTCGATCGATCCGACCTGCGATCGTTACACCGCCCATTTTTCGGCCCCCTTAATCGGGCCATTTGCATACTGACGCCATTTCGCGAGCCGTCACGCGCAAGTATCTGCCCGCGTCAGCGTTCCCGTAAAATAAACCTTGAGCAATGCCACTGAAATATTGCAACAAACTGGTCCTGTCCCGCCCCGCGCCTTAATAACAAAGAATCGCCTTTTTTACGAATATTAACGCTTTCGTTGCTCCGAGAGATTTATCTCCTTCGTGGAATCTCGAAAACGGCTGGAGAAGTTGGATTTTGAAGTTTAATTACAGCGGCGTCTCGATCGCGCTGAAATCTTTATGGCTTCGCCTTCGCTCATTTTAGATGATATTAAAGGGACTTTGATTTTAAGAAGCATAGTGGGTCATTGATAAGCCCTGTCAGATGGGATGTATTAAAATTGCCATTTCGAACGAAACGTTTTGGAAGGCAAGTGACAGGGTAGTTTAAAAATTCCCTTCGAGCTCGCACCCTCCAACGTTTCTCACGCTTAAACGCGACGACGGAAGTTTCCGAGCTTAAATACGCTGAAGGCTTCCTAGTTTTGCACTTGGGGACCAGGACAATTTGAAACTTTCGGTACTTCCGCTTAACGATGCGGCGATATTAAAGAAGGTACAGAGAAACGGCTGTTGCAAGAAATAAAGACGCTCCTGGGATAAAGATTCTAATTACCACTGTTTCGAAACAACTAATGCCACTAGACGCAGTGGCTACCTATTTACATTTACCATTATTCGGGTCCTTTCACCCCCCGAAACAAGGCTCTTCCTGTAGAACCAACAGAGCAACGCAATTTCCCAGACACTTGTTCACATTTCCCCTCTCTATATTTACGAACAAATACCTCTCGACAAGCTTTTCTAATACCGATGCTACGGAGCCACCGCGGAGCCGTACGGAATACAGAAGTAGTAATACCATTAAACGAGACGTTTTACATTTCCCATCCTTCATGCGTCCCTCGGTCCCCTTAAATAAGCTACTCCCCGGGCAAGGTGAGTTATAACGTTTGTCCCTTCGAAAATATTCCATGTTTTATTTATTTCCATGGTTCTCCTCCCCCCCGCTGCCCATCTTCGTCTATTCCGCTCGCCTTTGGTCGCTTTTGATTGTCCGTCGTGTCGCGGCGGCGGCGTGAATATCAATGACGGAAGAACCAGCCCCCCACCATCTCCCCCGATGATCCGCGACTCTAACGGTGGAGCGCGCAAGATATGTACACCTGGTCGGTAATTAGGCCAGGGGTCAATTAACCCACGCGTTTCGCTAACCAGGCCCGATGCAGCCTCTGCCACGGTTTCATTAGGCGATATCGCACCTATAAACACAGGGTGCACCCCTTTTCCTTTTCAACGTTAGCCAGGCCCTCGGTTCCTTCCTTCCTTCCTTCCTGTCTTTTGTCGGCACGCGAGTCAAACTCCTTTCCACCTCACCTTCGTTTAATCGCAACTGGGTCAGAGGCTCGCCCCGCAGTGATAATTATCGCGGTTTAGAAAAGTATGGAAATCCAGGTCGGTACGCGGGTCTCCTATTAAAAGCCGCGCGATTTTTCATCGAGCTATCAAGGTTTTCCAGCGCGATCGAACGGTGTATAAGTATATGTCACAGTCAAAGCGCTATTTCAGCGGGTGTATATAATCACTGGTCAATTATGCACACGGTGATTTGGTTACGCGAACAAGAAATGAAATTTAAACTTTTATTATTAGACTAGCCAACTACCCCGCGCTTCGCTTCGGGCGAAGCCTTTTGGACGCCTTTTCACCACCCCGTAGGGGTTGAATAGGGTAAAATCCTGAAATTGTTTTTTAGGCATTTATGTTGGTAAACTCTTGGAAGTAAAAACCAAGTTGATATCAAATAAGGTCTGAGAAATAATAAGGAGTCCGAGAAAACATATTTCACCCCTTTTTACCCCCTTCGAGTTGGAATTTCAAAAATCTTTTCTTATCGAGCACCTACGTCGCAGAAGGAATATACCATCCGAATTTTATGTTTCTAGGTTCAGCGGTTTCGGCTGGACGGTGATGAATTTTGTGACATAACGATTATATAAGTATAGATCTAGGTTCGGTAAGTCCGGGTGAGATGGTCATAGTTTTGTTTAGAGTCTGCTACAGCCAACCTATTTGAAATAAAGCAACGAAAATGATGTAGAACAAAACTTCGATCCTTTGTCTACATGTCCGTTAATATCAATAAACGAATAATTATTATTTAATATACAAATGTTACAAATGAAAAAAGTGTCATTGCCCATATCTCCCTTAATGTCCGCGAAAGATGGTAATATGTACCTTTCAGGCTAACAAGTTGTGATCCTTAACTGGTTAGAGAATTAAAAATATTCAGCATAAATAACACAAACAAGATGACCAAAATATTGATCAAACATTTTGAAGCACTAGCTTAAATTTCACAGTGGATTTACAAACCTTTAAAAACGTTCTATTCCAACACTTTGAACTAAGAATGTTAATTTTCTATGACACTTTGTACCCACGTCGAGGCAGCGCAATCAGGCGTTTCCTTCTCAAAAATACTATCACTGCCCGTCTCTTCCGTGTGACCATCTCACCCTGACTTACCCTATACATTTCCACCTTTTTCTTTTTGTGCACTTTTTTTATATTTCCTTAACTAATATTGTGCGGAAGAGAGTGGCGTGCTGCAGTCGCATTGGTGGCTATAATCACACAACCCTAGATGGTAAAAAGTAAAAACGCAACCTCTTCCTACTTTTCCTGAAAAAATTATTTTAAGTTACTTAGGAGTTTGGGGATTTGAAGCAGCAACTGATGGATAATTGACGCATTTTCTTTATAGGTTCTGCTAGTGGCGCGCTTGGTATTTAATCTTGAGGGGATCTGAGTTGAGCGGATAAAAATATTCTCAATACATTCATAATACATCACCTACTCAATATATAATAAAATTCATTAAGGATGGTTATGAAAATTTTGTTGGATTCCGTAACAGGGAAATCAAGTATGAGTTCTAAATACTTTCAAGAAGCTTTTATTCGAAAGTTTTCGATCGGCGTTTTGACAGAGGTTCCGCGCTTAAACTCTAGCAATGGCCTGATCTTAGAATTTTGGGACAAGGTTATATACAATACAGGAGTTGTGGAAGAAGGGATAAGGATGACGTGGAAGAAACTTTGGAAGGCACCAGGATCGATGATGGTGACTAAATCTATTATCGCTGTACAAAGGATTTTGCGAGGGTGACTAGTCGCGATGCGCTAGCATGTGTTGAGGATGTTTGTGATGTATATCTAGCTGGCACCCACCAATTTGTTTAAAGAATACAATCCAGTTTCCTTTTCGTCTTACAAACCCCTTATTTGGGGGTGTCAGGGCCCTTTGGCCCCCCTCTGGGTACGTCACTGGGTACTGCTAGTAAAAATGTCCATTCGAAGCTTTTACTTTGTGCATAGGGTAAATGTACCAGTAACTCACACGTGCCAGTGAATGGACATTTTTTATTAAAATGGGTAAAATAAGTTATTAAAACAAGCAACTAATTAATTAGAGACTTCTTTTAATTTCTTGCTCCATATCCAAACATTTTTTGCAGCACGTGGAATCAATCGCATTGCAAATATAATTTTATAATAGTGTTCATTCATTGGCCTTAAGTGTTCGTTTATTGGTGCGTTTGCCATATCTACTTTCCCAAAGTCAGGGTGAAAATATACATACGTATAAATCTACCAGAAACAGTATAAATTTAATTTCTTGTGAATGCATTACCTAATCAAATCAGTTAATGCATACATTCGCTGAAATATCGCTTCGACTGTAACATAAGTATACATTACACGCCTTTCCAGCGTTCTGCATGACGTCAGGCACGAAAATCTCATGAAAATGATTCATTCGCAGATACTAGATAACTTATGCGCGCTGCGACCCGATGGTAACTCTGGGATACTAATGGTATTCAATGGGTATAATTTGCTAATGAGGGAACGCAGCAGCGATCGTTCTTTCTTAATATCAGCTCCTGCTATTCTTACAATCTACGGGCACATAATGGCTTCAGAGTTGAACGATTACTTTTGACCTGACGCTGCACACGGAAACAGCTGATGTAGCAACTAATCGCAATCACCGTGTACCCAAATCTAAGGTAAATGTCCCCATTAACGACCGTCTAAGAGTGTGACTGGTTCAAAATAGTAATTTTTTTACTAATATACGACAATATTTGAGTAAAGTATGGATCATTGTATTTGTTGAAGTCTCTAGTTTCTATAATCAAATTAGTTTTAGAGTGATATTTGACTATTTACACAAAGATTATGGTGAAAATTATATCGGACCTGATGTCCCCTTTAGTGACCATCTATTTTATACCACGATTTTCTGCTACAATAATGAAAGAAAATGGATATTTTCTTTTTATTTTATAATTCTGTTTATATTTCTCGTTAATTTGAGTAAGTTACTGCATGGATCCATGTATTTTTATTGTAAAATTTGCGAGTTTAATGATATCTGGAGTATAACCTCACGGTATTAGAATCTGTCAACTTTCATGTCAATGACCAAGTCTTAATTTACATGTGAATTTACTTAAAGATGAATGTACGGCTACATAAATAACGTATGAAACAATAACTGAAATATTTCGCTTATATTGCGCTTTCTGTGTTGCAATAAACAATAAGAAAATGAATTGGTCACTAATGCGGACGTGGTCAGTAATGGGGACATTTACCTTAACTCTCCATTCAGAAACAAACATTTCACCTACTCGAGTGAAATCTTTAATATTTCTTAACTCACTCGTATCATACTCGAGAACCAATCTAAATTGGAATTTACCAAAATCGACTTAAGAGTACATTTTCTTGTGATCCTGTAGGATTTTTCAAAACTGTAGGATATTTTTTTTAACGAAAACTATAACACACGGGATAAAAAGTCTTTTTGGTATTGATTTGTACATATTTCAAGATGATAAAAGTAATTTTTCCATTGTTATTTCTCCGGTGTAATCTTCAATAAATATCTATAACTCTGACGGCGATAAAAGACGGTGTACATAAAAACAAAAGAAGTAATTAACGGATTTAAAAAATTCTTTCGGTATTCTTCTCGTAAATGAACTCGCTTTCGTATTACCAACTTTCATAAATTTTGGTCCCCCGAATTTGATTTTATTCAGCATAAGAAATTACCGCTTTCAGGACACTTTTACTAAAACATCTACCAATCATCGAATTTTCATTATTCCGCAGTAACGATTGGTAATACGATAACCATACTCATACATTTTAAGAAAGATTTTCGGCTTTTGAATTCAAACGAGCCTAACTTGAAATATCATCTACGACGTGTTTTTATCGCCGTCAGAGTTACCTGTAGCTATTTATTCAAGATTAAATCGGAGAAAAAATAATACAAAAATATTTTATCATCTTAAAATATGTAGGAGTAGCGAGGTAACATGGGGTATCGTAAAAAAAATAATAATCGAAAACTACTAAACATTTGACGAACATACCAAAAGGAAGCCATTGCATTGTAACAGTTTTTTAAAGTTTAATAATTCCAAATTTGCATTTAAATATTTCTCAAACTATGTACCAAAAACAAAAGTATTAACTTATAATTATACCTATATTGATCCATAAAAACTTAAATAAAAGTTATAATTATCAATTCTTGTGCATTTTAACTTAGCTTCCCCATCATGCTCCCTTCCCCTATGAATCAATACCAAAAAGACTTTATCTTATCTGCTACAGTTCTCTTAAAAAAAATCCTACATCGCGGAGGGATTACATGAGAACGCACCCTTAATTCCCACAGGCCGAGCACCTATCGAGACTCCAAGTCGCCACGTTCTTCCTTAAGATCCTCTTTAATTACTCCCAAACAGCGTATAATCGTATACCGAGCTCGCGGTAAATATTCACGAGGCCATTATACAAAGCGGATGAGCGTAATTTGCGCAAGCCCGAGAGTGCGGGCGACGGCGCACAGTGGGGCAAACTGACGAAGTTTGTTTCAAAATCAAAGAACTTTTGATAGAAATGAGATAGAGCGATGATTTTTGTTTCAAATTAAAGCTGAATGATTGCAGAATAAGGGAAAATTAAAGAAATTATAGTACGAACGTTTTTTAACTTTGAAAATCTATGTTAAACTCGAAATCGATTTTTTCCAAAATCCTGAGGCAGTAGACAAATTTTGCGAACGGATTTGAAATCAGCGTGACAAAATCTACAGGAAATGATGTACAACATGTAAAGAAAACAATCTAACCGTACATGGTATTGGATAAATCACAATTTTCTTGTAATATTTCAAGTTTAACACAGATTTTCAAAGTTAAAAAACGTTCGTACCATAATTTCTTTAATTTTTTCTTATTCTGCAATCATTCAACTTTAATTTACGAAAAAATCATCGCTCTATATCATTCCTATGAAAAGTTCTTTGATTTTGACACAACCTTCGTCACTTTGCCCCACTGTGCGGCGGCGCGGCTGGGCGCGCCAGCTCCACCGAGAGGCACTTGATCGCCGGAGCGATCGACCGTTCCAAGGGTCCTCTCGCTTCCACGTCGATCACCCGGTATGCAACGCGACCGACCACGACACGAGACAATAGGACACTCCATGCAACATGTGTTACCAGCCTTGTAAAGCGAGGGAGAGGCGAGCCACGCCGTCGTTCGTGCCCGTGCACAGCACGCCTGCGTGCGCGCGCGGCCGGCTGGTTTGCACGGTGCGTGCCCGGGGTGCACGAAAGTGGTAAATAAGCGGTAAAAAGCCACGGGGCCAGCTGGGCCGGTCCGTCTGCGCGCGGATGCCATTGTCAGCGTGGTTATTGCGATCCGTACGCGACGAAATTACTACCCCCCGGCTTGATAGCGGGGTTACGTCGCATAATGCCTGTCGAACAAGCGATCGGCGGCCTTGTCTCGTCGGATCAAGAAGCCCGCTGCCCTCTGATATCTCGGGCACATGTTTCGGCCCCTCCCCCTTCCCCGTTTCGAAGAGAAATTGATAATGAGAGGGGCAGAGAGGAGCAGAGGAGGCACGTGCGCGATAGAGCGAAAGGGAGGATCGCGTGACGAGGTGTCGTCAGCCGGGCGATGCTCGGGGCTCGTTGGCTTTCGTTGTTGCACGGCGGGTTGCGTTTGGCCCTCTCCGGGGCAGACTTTTCAAGACGGAGCAACTGGATAAAGAAGAGAAGCAGGAGGATTTATTGTTCTCTGTTAATTAGAACGGCTACCGCGGATGTTGCTTAGGACGAGGGATTGAAAATTTGAGGACCTTAGCTCCCGCGTGTCCAGCACGGTGAAACTTTTGTAGCGTTTAGAGTTTCCTAGAGGTTTTCCACTAAACTATAGGTTGTTAAGAAGCGTTACTCTTTTCATAAAATAATAATTGGCAAGGAAGACTTAATTAAGAAGGCAATGTATTTTATCAATTTATAGATGGTTGCATATCAGTCCCTTGTTTAATAAATAATGTTAAGTTGAAGTAAGGTAAATGTCCCCATTACTGACCGCGTCCCCATTAGTGACCAATTATTCATTTATATTGTTTATTGCAACACAGAAAGCGCAATATAAGCGAAATATTTCAGTTATTGTTTCATACGTTATTTATGTAGCCGTACATTCATTTTTAAGTAAATTCACATGTAAATTTTACAGACTCTAATAACGTGAGATTATACTACAGATATCATTAAACTGGCAAATTTTACAGTAAAAATACATGGATCCATGCAGTAAGTTACTCAAATTAACTGGAAATATATACAGAATTATAAAATAATGAGAAAATATTCATTTTCTTTCATTATTGTAGCAGAGAATCGATAAATTGTAAGTTGGTCAATAAAGGGGACATCAGGTCCAATATAACTTTCACCATAATTATTGTATAAATAGTCAAATATCACTCTAAAATCAATTTGATTAAGAAACTAGAGACTTCAAAAAATATAATGATCCATACTTTATTCAAACATTGTCCTATATTATTAAAAAAATTACTATTTCGAACCAGTCGCACTCTTAAACGGTCGCTAATGGGGACATTTACCTTAGATATCGTAGATAATTGAGTTTATTTCTACTAAATAAGTATAAAAAATTGGCACTACGAGAGCCAAACTGTAGGCCTACGTGGAGACGGGGCTTAAAGGCTCCCCTAATCGAGTTTGTCCCACTCCCCCAGGAGGCGCGGGCAAACTCGACAGATTTTCGTCGCGCGGAGGCCGAGAGTGGGCTTAAATGGCGCGCGATTAAACAGCCACATAGCGGGGACAATAACTCATTATAATTTTAAACCGGCCGCCGTGTCCGGGTCCTATTAAGGCTGGGTGCGAAAACGGTTAACCTGTTTCGCGTCGCTGACGCTCCTGGCGTTTAGCTCTCGGTCACAGTTGATTTTTCTGCGCCCGGTTCGTGTCGAGGGCGCCCCAGTGCTTCCTCGGTCCTCGTAGACACCAGCCATCTCTTTTCGGGGGTGGGCCCTTCAGAGCGGATCAGAGTTGTCTGGCGGAGGGAGGTAGACAGAAATTGGCGAAGGGGGAGGTCGCATGGCTCGCGACGATAACGCGTCTATCGTTCCATCGCGGCTTTATCCGCGATGCCCATTGAAACGGACTCGAAATGGACGAAAGTGGCGATGGAACAGACGGGGCACGGGGGCCGTCGACTCGAGACGCGCCGAGAGCGGATCGAAGACGCCAGCTGACTCGCTGCTGACGAGCGGAGCGGTGCCGCATTGTCGACGAGATTATTGCCCGAGCCGTCGATGAAATTGTACCGTTCACTCGAGCCTGTCGAGCACCCACTCCTCGGGCCCAGGATCGCGCGCGGCTCGACCCTCGCCTCTTTGAAGCCCTCCCCTCGCTACGAGATTCCCAAGTTGTTGCGAGGCTGATCGCTGCGCGCCGCGGAAACGACACGGTCGACGTGCTGGTGGAAACGCATTTAGAGTATCGAACGATCCTCGAGACGGGCGGACAAAGCCGCTCGAATGCGAACGCGAAATAGGGGGTGGGCAGAACCAAAGAGGGGTTCCAGCGTATACTTTCAATTGTTTGTCGGGTAATAACAACTGGAACGAAACTATAATCACAATTCGAACCACAAATCTACATCCCCTAGAGTGATTATTGAAACCCCCAACCACCTCGCGCGAGGTGTATCGAGTATAATTTCATTGTGAGCGATCCGAACGCGAGTAAGGGTCGAATGAAATTTTAATATCGAAGCGCGTGCAAAGGGCTGCTACGTCGTTTCAGTTTCTCTATCGTTTTCTACTCGCGCCCGTAGGGGGCTGGCCGACAAAGCCGGCGCGTTACAGTCTGCGCAAACAAACACCCTTTGCTAGCCTCGCACTTACAATCTCGCGGCGATGTAGCAACGGCTTGCCAATCGCTGCGGGACGATCGACAAATCGCTCGCGATTGAAACGCGAGAGGCTAACGAGCCGCGACAAGGGAGGAACGCCGGGCGACGTTCGCTTCTTCTCGCTCCACTGGGCCCCGGCTCCTCGTCACACGTGCCCGCGTCCGCGCACGGGATCAAATAAAATAACGAGGAAGAAAGGGCAGGTGAGAAATGCTCTACGTGCCATACGCCGTGCGTAGGCGACTCGCTCGATTAATCTAACGCTGCGCAACACGCCTCCTCACGGTTATTACGGTTAAACCCGCGCCACCCTACCTCTGGATGTAATACCATACAGTGGTGCAGGAGACTGGAAAGCGACTGAGGGGGGGGGTGGTGTGCCGGCGTCGTGTCCCCTTATACAGGGTGGGGTACGAATTCTAAGCACGACCGCGAAACACGTGATTCCTTGTGGAAAAATAAGCGGAAAGTGCGGCGCCAAGCTTTCCTCTAACAGACTTCCTCTTCGGAGGAATCGAGTTTGGAGGACGAGTAAATACGCGTCCCCTGGCAGTTGGCACGGATGTGGTTTGTTGTTTGAGAAATTACCGGAGGGTGATACGGCGGATTTAAGGGAGAGGGGCCCAGGTGGCTAACGTTCTGGGACACCCTGTATACTTAACAGGAATATAAATAAATTTGCGCGCGTGGGGGATGAAAATTATAGGAAACCAAAGAAATATAGTTTCTGGATAAAATCATAATTTTAGGGGAGCGTTGAGCTCTGCGGGGATTTCTGGGTAGGGGCCCAGGCAGAAACTCCTCATCGGCCGCCCGTTAAGGGGGAGACCACTGTAATGGTCTGGAAAGCAAGGGTGTTTTCGGGATTTTTCTCAACCAAACAACGCAAGTAAATCAATATATTGCTTAGTATAGTTAATATGTACATATTGAACGGTAAAAAAAATTTTTTCAATCAAATTCATAAATCCGTTTCCGCTGTATCTACTTTTCGCCAAAATTTGCGCTGCGGCAAAATCGTTTCTGTGGCGTTGGCAGTGCCTTAGCCATATGGTTAATCTGAATTCCAAAAGACAAAAATATTTGGAAATTAGAAGCTTGCATATCGCAAAAGATAACAAAAGGGCGGACCGCTGAAAAAAAACCATTTTTGGCGAAAAGATGTTGATAAAAAAAAATGGAAGGAGACTTTTAATTAAAAGAAACTTATCTTCACGTAATAGAGACGGGGTTCTAGTATAAATGCCCTTGCTCATGTCTATTGGATGTATACTGTATAGTTTTCTCTGTATACTGTCAATGCGGTTAAAAAATGTCACTCTGAGAAAATAGCGTTCAAAGTTCCGCTTGGTTCAGTCGCGCGCTTGACACCGCTTCACGGAAAATATTATATCTCCGTCAATTATACAAATTTATTCATAAAATTTGGAAAGAGTATTCTTGAAACGTATATTTTCCAGAAAATGTGAACAAGAAAAAACCGATTTTTTTCGATTTTTTACAGTGGTCTCCCCGCTTAAATCGTCACTGGGTGATATATGAAATACTATGGTAGCAAGGATGATTCTTTATGGAAAGTGTAGAATTAATTCTATTGAATTTGAAAATCTGATCAAAAAGAGACGAGAAACGACCAAAGAAGTATTGATCTTCAACAGTATGGATTTGGTAATTTAACTTTCATCCGTCTCTTGTGACAATTTGACACAATCACAAATGCACACAGTGCACCTGCACACCACTATATTATTTGTGAACGATGTCAACAATCCTATGGCTGAATATACAGAAATTTCATATTTTACTTTAAATAAAAGAATTTTCAAAGCCAACTATTTATCTTTTCATTATATTGATATTTTTACCATTGTGCCAATTTGACACCAAGGCACAAATTAAGTAGAGAAACTAAGGGTTAAATACTCTGATTGCGTATCACATCGTTGCCCAAAGAAGCTTCCTGATTTATCCCCACTGTCGGTTATTATTCCGCATGGACGGAGAACGCTGGTCCCGCGTCGACGCGCGCGAGACAGCCTCTCAATCAATAATCGTAATTGGTATCGACGTGGTGGAAAATAACGATGGATATTCGTTAATTTTCCGCGTGCACTTGGCACCGGGGGCAGCCTAATTGTATGTAGGGTAAGTCGGGGAGTGATGGCTCACTTTTTAAAACCGTAAATTACGTAATTTACACCGTAAATTTAGTGGTTGTTTAAAGGACAAAAGTAAACGTAATCGAGCCATCTCACCCGCAAGGCCATCTCACCCGGAATTGCCCTATCGCGTTCGACTGTCCCCCTGATCGGTATTGGAGCGCGAACGAGAGGGCCCGCCCGTGGCTATTCCGTCCCGCGCGATCTTTGCGACGAACTTGTTCGCTCCGACCGGTTGCATAGGGGTCCAGCGTTATCGCGGCGCCGATGTTATCGCGGTCCTTTATCACCGCTCCTTACCTAGGCGTTCTATGCGCCTTCGTCATGGACAGCACAATGCGCCAGCAGGATCGCCCACATAAGAGGGGCTCTCTCGATAATTCAACGGGACAGGGCGAAAAAAATCAATAGTACAACCACCCCGATGGGGGGTCCCCTAACTCTAACGTGCATATACAGACGCGAGAGAGTGCCACGAACCCGCTTTCTACCTCGTATACCTAATGAGCGCGGCAACCTATTTGCGCGACGCGTAAGTAAGGTTTGACGCTCGGCGATTGGAAAATCGACTCTCAAACGGCTCTTTTAGATATTTATTTTTGTATCTGTCGTTGCATTTCCTTTGGAAGGACGAGCAACAGGGGAATTTTCCAGATTGGATGTGGGATATATCACTTAAATGATAAACTACTGTGACTTCATTTTAGGGAGTTGAGAAGTGACGATGTAAGAAGCTAGGAATAATTGGGCCAAGTCATACGGAAAGGTACCCTCAATGATCTGAAACTGAAGAGTTTAATTGTTAAAGAAAAGTACGTTTATTTCTACTGGGTAGATTTTATTCCTTGTTATTGCTTTATAATGTTTTTTAATGGGTTATTTAGTAGTGAGTAGTATAATTAATATTATTTTCAATTTTCTGTAGATTTTGTTTTTAAGGCTAAAATTGAACTGTGGCTTGGTAGATTTAATAATTGTACCTATAATGTAAGAGTTGTTCTATGGGTGGGTAATTTTTTACAAAATAAAGATCGCAAAATTATGGCATCCATAATTAGGGGATACAAAATTATGAGTAGGTACTGTGTTTAATTAATTTTTTGTCATTTCGAGGGATGGTTTCTGCATAACTTGGCTCAATTGGAATTCTCAAAGGGAGGCTTCGGTCTAAAAATCGATTTTTTTTATTTTATTTTTCGAATGTTCAACCTTTTAGGAATATGTGTTTAAAAGGATTTTTTTTTTAAATTCGTAAAATTCTCGAAATTCAAGGCATTTGAGTAGCAACAAATGCATGGGCATCTCTCGGCCACTCGATATGTACTCAGGTTAAACTTTGAACGCGTTTTATCGAAACAGTGTTCTTAAAAACGGTAGAACCTGTATCTCGACAAGTTATTATCTGATTCGACTGAGACTTTTTTTATTTTGAAGAATATACTTCTGGCTCGTGGACAGACCAGTAAAATTTGAAAAATATTGAAAATGTGTAATTTTTAAAGGCGCTCAAAGGACGAAAAATAAAGAGAAAAGTAGATTTCAAACTTCAAGTGTCGTTATTTTCTCGAAAAATGTAATGTTTTGTCACTTTTTCTAGTCAGTCCACGAGCGAGTTTCATGCTCTTTAATAATCTGGCATTGTGTTTTATTTCAGACCAATGATTTAGGTGCTACAGGTTCCACCGATTTGGACGATTTTTTTGACGCCTCGACTTTAACGACTCCCCAATGCCGTCTGCAATGATTAATTATAAAACAAGAAATATATTTCTCTAGTTTAAGACATTCTTAATACAATGCAACAAGTCCCATTAAATTATATGTAGCAGTTTTCCTTTAATTAATTTCTAAACATTACCTATTTTGATGGGCTCTAGACCAGAACAGCCCCTTAATGCAGTAGTATAGGAAAACGGTTTTTAAATCAAATTTGAATTTAGAGAGGGGCAAATCCAAGTTTGAGTTTGATTCGATAGACGTTCAGAGTGGTACAAGTCTATCGAACCATTCTGAACTAAACTCAAATTTGGATATACCCCTCCCCAAAGCTCAAATTTGAATTAAAAACCGTCTTGCTAGACTACTCAATGCTTTAATTTTTTATTAATGTTAGATTCAAATCGAACGCTAGAAACAGTATACCTATCTCCAATAATTTCTAATTCCGATAAATTCCACCTACAAGCTAACCAAAACTGCGCCGAATTTTCGGAGTAAACAGGGTCCGCGGGATCGAGCTGTCGCCAGAAGAGGCAGAGGAAACGAATATATCAAGCGACGAGAAGGGAGCGCGCTCCATTTTCTTTAATAAAATCTTCAAAAGAATCCTCGCACTGCCTGTTCCTCCTCCGCGAAGCAGAACTCGCGAGGGTCGTGTCAAAGAATTATATTCCCCGGCGCCGAAGAGCGACGACTGGCTCTCCGTAATATGCAATTCGAAGACAGACCGGCGCCAGGACGCGGCGGAAACCGACGGGCGGTCGCGTGACGCGCGCGAAGGTGCGTATCGATCTGTGAAAGCGAGAGTAACGCTTTCGAGATACGGCCAGAAAGCTTAGGAGAAGTTTATTCTCCGTCCAGGAGGCTTTTCTCCCTCGGCCGACGAACGCGATGAATCTCGTTAACTATTTCGAGGGTGAGCGGAGAGCCAAAGCAGAGGACGGCCTCGAAGGACGCTCCAGAGGGTTCTGAACAACCCCTGGAGACGCAGGGGCTAGGGAGAAAACACGGGGAATGGCCGAGAGATCGATTTTTCCCGGAGCTTTTTCATCGGCAATCGGCGTAGACGCATTGTTCACGACCCCCTCCCCCCTCTCATCGCTCACCCACCCCGTCCACCCCCCGCCCCGGACTACAGGCAAAACGATTTAATCTTGGAACAACCTACATCTGTCGCGTCGTGCCGCGAATTACCTATGCCACGCTCAATAATGTAGAGTCCATCGGGACATTTCCGGTTCCACAGGTAACAGGGAATTACGTGACGAATATTATTTTACATTTAACGTCGCGCTGGACAGTCTATAAATCGATTCCCTCCCCGCGCCCCTGGTACTCCCATTGGCAACGGGAATAATTGAAAAGCCAGCCCGGGCCCCGCGTCGATAACGCGCAGAAATGCAATCGCGAGGGGGTGGAAGCGTCCGCAGCAACAAAATTGTTATCGAATATTTCGACGGGGCGAAAAGTAGCTGTTCAATTCGCGTTGAGTTTTCGGGGGGGGGGGGGGGGGGCGTTTTAAACAGCGCGTCGCTTGTCTCGTGCACGCGGAGGGAGTGATGGTGCGGATGAAGATTGAATGACTCCAAGTAGATGGGCATAAGATTTGATCGAGGATGGTTGTTTAGGAAGAGGAACGTCTAACGAGCTGTGCATGCGTTTGATATGATTCGATGTGGAGTTCTCGTTGGAGACTAAACGGTACTCTCTACCGACGTTTGAAATGTACGATGACTGTGTGTACGGCGGCGTTGTTATGACTCGGATAACATGGAATTGCTGTTGGAAACCATTTCCTCTAAGTCACGCTAGATTTTAGAAACGGAGAACTCATTATGGCGCGGGTAATATCCCAATGGCACTCATTTGATGATCGAAGGAAACGATGGATACGGTGGGTTAATGAAAATCATTTCCCTCTGTTTGCACAAACGGCGTGATAGAGTATGTCGGGGTGAGTCGGTCCATATCTCAGAATATAAGTATTTCAGACTCTGTATGTGAAAACGCGTTAAAGTGCAGACCAGTGATTGCTTCTCTAGAAGATAAACAGTTGAATGAATACCGTCATTTCGCTTCTTTCTGTGTTTTTCCCGATTTATAGGCTACTAGCTTTACTGCTCGGCTTCGCCGGGAACTTAGATTCTCCAGTGACGGATTTAACAGAGCGGCTGATGAGAAGTTGCCGCCTGGGCCCCTGTCCAGAAGGCCCCCCAGGGCCCCATCTCCAAAAAAATTATGATTACATAGTATCCAAACACTACTTTTTTTTCGTACTACTACACTCGGCCTGTTTTTAGTAAACTACCTCCTCATTTTCCCGAAGAAATAGGCACCTCAGAATGTTTGCCACCTGGGCCTTTTTTCTTAAATCCGCCACAGAGATTCTCATCTTCTAACTTTTTTATTGTGGAAATAGTCACATTCATCTGGATTAGCGAGGCATAATGAGTTGAAGTACATTTCGTAAGCCAAGGGTTTACCGTTCTAAAGTTTTTAGGCGAGAGACAAACATATAAACTTTCTGCTTTATATATTAAGATAAAAGGTAAGTTGATGTTACATTTAACCTCTTTTATAAAACAGTAGTGTACAGATTCTGTACTACAGAATCGTGTATAAAATGAACTTCTAAGGTAATTTTCGGTTAACGTTTTGGATAAGATAGTAGAGGCATTAAGGGACAATGCAGCGAAAGTATTTGGCCATATTAGGTAACCCTTCCTCTCAAAGCTAACGAGAGGCACATTTCTCCTTGCAGAAAGGAGAGATGGCCTACTAGTTACGATTTAGGATAGATGGCTCACCTTCAAATTGTCTAGAATGGTTAGAAAATTGTTTCAAAACAAATTTAAATGTCGACGGTTAAAATAGCGATGGATGTAATAGTTATGGCCGGAAAGAAAAACTAATTGGGCTTGATAAACTAAAAAATGGGTATTCTAATTGTTTATTCTTTACAAATATTAAAATAAAGCTTTTGTTTATTTATTTTATTTGTGTACCTTTGTATTCATTTGCTTTGCCAATCGCCAGTAGGTAGTTCACTTTTGATTTGATGTGTTCTTTACTTGTTTAGCGTAAACAAATAGAATTTCAATAAATCTGTAGTTATAAATAATTTTGCTTCCTTCTTTGTTATTTTTTCATAGATGACTATGTGGCTCATCGCTCCCAAATACGCGGACCATCTCTCCTAGCACCTTAGGAGAAACGGCCAAAAATCGTGACTTCAGTTTTCAACCCGATTTTCTGCAAATATTGTCTTCAGGGGATAGTAGACTATTGGATACGTAAAATCGTTAGTTTCTTTGACGCTAAATTATTTTGATACCAAATACTCGTTACAGTCATGCTTTTCACAATCTACTGTGGGCAAGTTTACAAATAATTACAACAACAAAAAATCGTCGGAATTTATAAAATTGTCGAAGTTGTTAATCGTTAAAAATAGCCCTGCAACATGCCCTGTATTGAACAGAGCAGAATTTTGCCGACGAATTTATACAAAAATTGTGGAAATTACACACGAATCAATTTTTCCCCGACATTTCCACAGGAAAAAATTGTCTTTAATCAGTTATAAAATGTTTTACAAACATCCAATATTGGCGCGGGAATTCCACTCTGTAGAGGATGGAATTCTACACGCGCAGTAAAAATTTCAATTAAAAATATTCATTGGTTCAAGAATTATGATGTACACCGTGTCTGAAAATGGTGTTTCGAGAAAAACGACTTCAAAGTTAAGTCTCTTATGCCAATACCGTTCTGCGAGGCCGTTACTCGACGTGCACTCAGTTACATTCGCTGCTATAACTTCTACAATTATTTGAAATTCTTCGTGAAATTTTGTTTAAAATATTCATAAAGAATAAGACTTTTAGATTCAGTAAAAAAATCGATTTTTTTAAGCTGAAACAGTCTACACCAGCCCCAAAGCAAATATCGACCAGTATCTCTGAATCAGTATAAAATTCTTAACATATAAGCTTTATTCTGATAAAATAAATAACATCAGTGTTACTTTTAATAGCCATTTTATATTAGGTGGGCCAACTGTCCTCAACTTACCCTAAAATCACCCACCGTGTTCGCCTCGAGTGAAACATTAACGACACCGAACCAAGCAGCGCCTTTACTCCTGAACAAAATCAAGATTCCAACCCGCGACGTTGCAAATTTTAGTTCCCATTTTAATTCTCTGCTTTTATTCTCGCGCACGCGCGCCCCTCCGAGATCACATCGCGGAAAACCAACAAGCCTCGCCGCGCTCGGAGGAAACAGGGCGGGAAAAGTGTAAATCAAAAGTTTGTATCCTTATCTGGGAACGCGACGCCGACAGGCCAGGCACCAGGGAACGCGAGCACGTGGGATTGCCGGTTTCCGGGACGCGAATGCCGCTGTAACCGAGTCGATGAAGCCACCAAGGGCACAAAGGAGCCGGGCCAGAAAGGAAAACTCGCCGCGCCGTCTCCGCCCTCTAAATCGCGTACTTTCGACGGACAACTGGCATGATTCCAGCGGGAAGCGTTTGCATGGTTAACGACCGACGGCGCTGCACGGGCTAGATTTACAGGCGGAGTTCCGTCTACCAGCGGCGACAACCGTAAATAAACTACGAAGTAGGAAAAATCTCGTATTTACAATGGCCCGCGGCGAGATACGGCGCGCGCCAGCGGAGGGGTTCCGTAGCGCAAGGAATTTGGATCGTGCGCCTTGGTAAATCCTTCGCACGGCGACGATTCTATAGTTGCGCCCAAATCAACTGATCGCTCAAGGCCACCGAGGAAGTCCCCCACCAACGCGCCACCCATTCGCCGCCCACTTTCAATAGCGGGCGTTTTGTCTCCCGGCAGAGATGAGAAATTGATATGCGCTGAAAGCGGGAGTAGTGTGTATTATTCGCAGCAAAGGAAGTCACCTTGAGTGGACAGGTGATGCTGTTTGGGCTGTAGCAGACGCTATGAAGCACCTTTTATATTGCACTTTGTGATGGCACGGGAATAGTGAATAGAAATGAAGAAAGTCGCCGTGCAACGTCTGCAAAGATTTAGCAGAGAACAAAGTTCTGTGATTGTCAATAGTCGCCGTAATTGCCACGCGAGCAACAATGAAAGGCACCAGGAGATCTCTTAATGGCCACGTTTCGAAGGTAAACGGCGTTACTCGAGGAAGAACGGTGTTTTGTATTTAAAACGCGCTCGAAATGTCCCGCGGAGCACGGCGAAGAGGGTATTTCGAGAAATTGTAATAAGGAATTCTTTCCCGGCCATTCGAGTCTCGCTTTTTATCTGAAAACTTTCAGAGCCGCTGTTTTACAATGCTAGGAGGGGGGAGCGGGAACGCGAGCGAGCGGGCGGAAGACTTTAAATGCCTCGGAACAATCTCGGGGACCCGCTTTCAAATCTGCGTGCCGCGTTCTTGTGAAAATACGTCGTCGCGCTTAATTAATGTAATCATCAACCTCGCGGAGCATCCAGAGCCAGGATATTTACTTGCCGCGAGGAAGTGCAATGAAAGACTCGGCTGTCATCACTTTTCTGGGACACTGAATTATGTAATGTAAGTTTCTCCGTTCGGAGTTTTAAGCGAGGTCCTTCGAATCTGAACCCAGCACATGTTCCCGAGGTTATATGTACAATAGTGAACCATTTTTAGCAGATAATTTGAGACATGTGCAAATGTAAACGAAATTGACAGTGCTCCGCTTGAAACCCAATTAATTTAGCTTTCCTAATTTTAATGTAAAAAGTGAGAGTATAGAATCTTTATGACCGAGCGAGTGAGTTCTATTTTTACAATTCTACGAGCTAGTGTACGCGAGATGATAACGGAGGATGCGATTAGAAACCTGTTAGGTTGCTACCTACTCGAAATTTAAGTGCCACAAGGGAGTTATTCACATTTTAGAATCAATATAGACGCTGCTCTAAATTCTACGAGATACCGATTGCGTCACAACCAGACTTCAGTTCTATAATTTCTCCTAATAGCGGTGTTTTGACGTACACCCATCCGGAAATCCGAGACGGGCACACTTTGTTGTATTTAAAGATACTTTGACGCAAATGGTGGTATATCTTTTAAATGTCGCCGGTGGGCGGAGGTCGCTAAGTGTCTGGTGGAACGAAAATGGTTTTGGGCACCTACAGTTTCATACATTACCATTTCTCTGTCTCTCTCTTTCCTCCCGCTCTGCCCTGTATGAAATCGTACACGTTTCTTTCACCGTTTCCTGAGGCGTATCTATGCCTGTTTGACGCAACACAGTACACAGGCTGTTCGGTGAATCCCCAAAACGATAAAGCAACCTCTTCAACGAGCATTTATCGCGTTCCATCCGATGATACTTTACACGCGTGGTTCCTTCTTTGTCTGATAAAAGCTTTCATAAACTCCAAGCGAGGATGAAAAAGCTGTATCAAATTCCCCGCCGCCAGAAATATATAGCGGCCTCGATGACCTTAATCGCGAGTGCAATGGGAAAACTTTGATTGCCACTTGCATCGTTACCAGACGGATATTCTCTTTAAATATTTAGCAAGGGTCGCGTCGTTCTAGATTCGAAGAAAAATTAGGACGATTTTCCAGACGGGGCGCAGAAGGAATCTGCATACTACTTCCGATACACAAGTGCAACTAGTAAATGATAAACGATTCGAAGAAGTCAATTGCAGGGATTTCAATGCTCCGGACTCGTTGAGTTGCCAATAAAAGAATCTGTTATTTAAACAAATTGGGTCAATTTCCCTCATACAACAGATAACAGATTTGCATTCCGCTTTCAATGCGCGCAACTCTTCACAGATAAAGCAAACGATTTAACGAGCCAATGGCACAAGTTTGAATAGCATTTGCTCGCGTACGTACAAAGCGTTCCAAAATGCACGCTGCACGCTGAAAGAAAAGGGTAGCTAAAAAAAAATATATCCAAAGAGTGCACTAAAATCTTCTCCCATCGTTTTCGGCGAAATTGCTTTTGAAAAGAAATTAAAAATAGAACGACAGAAAAACCGTGAAATTGAATTTAAACGTCCAATGTTATAAAATATTTACTCTCCGCAGCCCGTCTACGGGCACAACAAAGGCCGACAGAAAGCTGCACAAAGTTGACCGCTCGGTTGAGTGCGCGCGCGCGCGCTCCCACGCAGTTTCAAAATGAATTCTCCCATTAAACGATGGCTCGCGCGAAAAAATATCATTCCCCTCTTTGGAGCTATTCTTTTTACAGAGTATCGCCTCCTGTCGAAGCACGTCCGCCGTGCGCTTCGATAAATCCAGTGAAATCGGCAGCTAGAACGCTAGGACACTGGCGTTCGCGGGCACAATGCTATCGAGCGCGAACGATAACGGTCAATCCACGTTTGCAAAGTGGGCGCGTGCGGTGAAAGCTCTCGCGAAACGCGCGCGCGTGCCAATGCCACGCAGCGACACGGCAACAGACGTACAATTAAAAGAAAGTTCAACGCCGCTAACGATTCGCCACGAATCACCTATCGCGTGGCTCCCGCGCACTCGGATCGAATATTTCTCAAGTTAATCGAGCCCGTAACGGTATACACCTGAACCCGGGAGGCCAGCGGCCGATCGTCGCAACCGAAGGACTCGTTTATTGCTCTTTTACTTTCCTCGTCGTTCCCTGATCTCCTTTTCACAGTTCGCTGGCCGGCCGATTCATTGACAAACAGCCCTGGCAACCACCGTGAAAACGGTACGTGTGCACGCGAACACACGGCGGTGGTACGAAGAAAAGTATCGGAGTCAATTAGAAGGTTCACGGGGACGCGAAACTATCGATGACCGTGGCCGCGTACACGGCGATTACCTCTTCTCGGTATGTTTTCGTGAACGTTTTACGGCCGCCTTCGCAACAGCCGCTCACGCGGCGTTACGAGCTTGTTGCGAGCACGGCGCGTTTAAATATTTGGATCGAGCTATCAAAAATTTCAGCAGAGATTTTTTTAATGCCAGCTGAACGCCCGTACATTCTTTTATTTCTCACGTGTAAACGAACGAGGCAGCGTGCGTGCTGTTTGCCCGACGCATCGATAAACGAGAGTTTTAATATCTGCCTTCGATGGTTTTCGAATCGAATGTTTGTGCACGCCGATTCCGCGCTTGCCATCGAAATGGGGAAAGCAGAACAATTATGAAAATTTGTATGCTATACTAACGATCTACCATTACGGAGCGAAATGTGAGAAATGATATTATGCATACCAAACGGAATGGTAAACTCAGTTCGATAAATTAACCCGGACAATAAAATCATGAATCACAAGAGTGCCCTTAACTTCCCACATGAAAGTTCACCTTATCGATATTCTTCTGTTTACAGTTTCTTTCGCACGAATCCCTTTAACAATCACACAAACATTCTTTAAATCAGAAAGTTTTATAAGAAACGCGACGACTCGCCACTAACATTCGATCGAACGTCCATGGAGAAGATAATTCTGCAGAATGTTTGGAAATTGACGACAATGGGTAGCTAAAGGTCAATGGCGTTCGTTTGTTTATTATGGTGGACACTCGGTAGGTGTATCTGCTCGCATGTCAAACAGCGCGCACGGGCACTCTCGGGGGGCAGTTCCCTTATAAACGCGAAAAATCCGAATTGTTTTTTTTTAATTCGACATACCTGCCTGGCAGCGGGATCCCCGACGTTCTTCGAGTAATCCGCGTTCGGTGGGACGTTTCAATTAATCGTAAAGCACATTTTAAACACACGCCGAGGCACACTGTGCGGCAGCAAGAGTCAACGAAATGCACCACGAGCAGACTGACAGTTACCACGGGTTGTTCATTATTGGAAAATCTGCCCTGCAGGCTGCTCTTGCGCAGCCGGCGCGATACTACCGACTTCCTCCCCACTACCGGGTCGACGCCATTTGTACCAGCCCTCCTTCCCACTAATCCCACTGGCGTCCGAGTTTGCTCACATGCGTAGCGGGGCAGCGCAGATCCCCGTCCCTGCGTAGAAATTCAACGCACACGGCAAACCTCCTATAAACTCAGTTGTAATGAAAACACCGTCGAAACTATTAGCGTACGAAGCTTAATCTAGAATCTTCTATTAGAAATCTCATACGCACGATCATCCTAACAAAAATCATATGTGACACTTTCCGTCAGGCATTATAGATACCGCTTTCGTGCTTGACGCAAAGTTGCCGCATCGTTAGATGGGAAGAATATTCGCCTGAGAAGGAGTAAAAGCTGAGAGTGATAACTGTTTAGATAAGGTCGCGGAGCGTAATGGAATTATGAATCTGTTGGAAGCGTAGAGATTGCGAAATCTTGTATGGAACTTGTAAAAACAACGCTGACAACTGTGGGACGCGAAATTTGCAATGCGGTAAACCCGTCTAGACAGTGAGTAGTCTGTGGAAACAGACAGCCTCACGGAGGTTGGCTGAATTTTCCCAAAGTGAATTTCACTGGAATATTAGATATTATTTTCCTTGCCTTATCTCCGGGTGATGAAAGATCCGTGCCACAGTTAAGCTGCGTATTGTAAAGTGTATCGGCTCGCGGCACATTATCCGGTGTCGCTTGGGTATCCTTTAGAAAAATATACAGCGCTTCACAAAAATAAGATATCATGGCGGTACCCGCTACCGGTGTAGGTAAGTATTTTATGTCTGTTTTACGAGCTAAAGATGCGAACGACGCGTATACCCGTTGTCCCGCGGAGATCAAAGACCGCCGCATTAAAATCTCAAATGAATCCCGCGTTAAGTTCCCCGGCGAAAATCGAGCCCACCAAATCCCGACGAAATATCAGAACTGTCGTAGTTCTTTTATAATAACTTATCACGCACAGTAAACGTGTCTAATAGTAATCAGTGACTCGTTAACTTCTCGACGGTATCTCTGTTATTTCCTTCTCGCCGTATAACGAGATTTCTGTACGACCACCGAAAGATTACGGGAGTATTATACGAGCAGTAGGTTACACCATGCCTAAAGTCACAGAAACTCATAACCTGTACTTGTTCCAGCTTCTCCGATTAACAGTATCTCATTTATTTCATCGTCCTCGCTGGAAGTAACTCACTTTTTGCATTCTTTTAGTTGTGCCACGAAACTTTCGTTTACTAGAGGAATTAGAACAAGGTCAGAAAGGAGTAGGCGATGGTACAATCAGTTGGGGCTTGGAAAACGATGACGACATGACTCTTACACATTGGACTGGAATGATAATTGGACCACCTAGAGTAATTTCTCTGAAATTCTTCTCCACCGATCTGAAACGTAGCATTTAATTCTTGTATCGTTAGCCTCCGCACTAATTCATGCTGTACCAGTGAAAAGCAGTATCTATAAGACTTAAAGCTTCAATAAATATACTTGCGCATACATCTGTATTAATAATTACTTAAGTTAGCAAAGTGCTTAAGCTTCGCATAATGTTTTCTAGACACCGTATGAAAATAGGATGTACAGTTTGAAAATTGATTGCGGTCAAAGATATCCAGATGATGCTCCTAACGTAAGATTTCTAAGCAGGATTAATATGAATTGTATCAACAGCACCACAGGCGCAGTAAGTATTCAACGACGTTCGAATGCACTAACAGGAAAGTTATCGCGTCTGGCATTTTGTAGGTCGATAATCGCAGCGTACCAGTGCTCGCGAAATGGCAACGGGAGTACACAATTAAAACAGTTCTTCAAGAGCTCCGTCGTTTGATGACACTGAAGGAAAATATGAAACTGTCTCAGCCTCCGGAGGGTAGCACTTTTTAGCCTAACCACGTGTAAACTCAACACCTCTTCCTTTCTGCGGTAGCATGGGGCGAGATCCGATAAAGGTACCGAATAATATTAAATGGGTGCCCAATAAAAACGTACGCTAAGAAGTAACACCTGTATAAAAAGAAAAAAAAAAGAAGGTGGTGATGACTATAAAAGTTGAATCAGTGTTTTCGATTTACAAAAGTATTTACATAGAGAATCCATTCGGACGCTTATTTCTACTTATCATTTTCTTAATCGTAGAGCACATCTCACGTATGTACGTACAGTTATCCCTTTAATTTTACTATTTTATTGTAAAGATACGCGCTTACGTTTAATTTAAGAAAATGCTGTTTCAGCTTTTTAAGTTAATACAATCTAAAACAAGAGTCATATTTTGAATCTTAAAACTGGAAACACAGACTGTGTAATAAAAAGTAATAATCAATAAGAACAACTTATGCCTTCAAAGTTTTTTAAACGAAACAAAAAAAAACAAGTATGCCTGAATATAAATTAGTGAACATTCTCAGTTCGTGCATAAGTGCCATTTCATAATCTGTGGAGGTGTCTCACTAATTAACTATTATGTAGAACCATCCTAAATTTTAATAATTTATATCTCCGTGTGCTGATTTTTACCAAGCCTTACATTACTTTCTCTTTGTTAATTGTTACTAAGGTTTTAGCGAACAACAGGTTGTTGAGATCAATATTTGATGTAATAATGTGCCTTTTTGTGCGAGTAGCATAAAAGTGAGCATGTATCGAGCGTGTTTGGTTGAGACATCATCCAAGAACGGCCTCTTATTCTATATATATATATATATATATATATATATATATACACACACACATTATATATAAAAAAAAGGGAAGAAAAGTGGAAAATGTTTCTTAGTTGATGAAACGAATTGTGTTAACGATTGAAGCATACCAAGTAGTAATTTGGTTAATAGTAGCATGTATGGTAAATGGTATAGTGTTGCATCAACGGGTACATCAATATGTGAAGCATTACATTGAAAATCATCAGTTCTCCATTCCATTATTTATATATAAGTAATGTATTGTAAGTTTATTCGGTCATTACGACACAAATGCACGACACGTCGTGCATTATCTTACTTTCTGATCCCCCCCCAGCTTCATGATTGATGTATTAGCAAAATTATACTTAATTTCTTCACAAACATCCGAAGCATCATAAATAGCTTTTCAGTCATTAGGAGATCAGGTCTGTAATACTAGCGCAATTCTATTGCGAATCGCTAAAAACTATACCGTTCCCATAAAGATTGCGTGCAGAGCGGAAAAAGGTTTTCCATAATTATGTTACATTTTAGAGAAGGAAATATAATCGTAAATTATTTCAAACATAATATAATTTTTTTTGGAGTTTTGTTATCCAAGCTGTAGCAATGTCTGTCCTTTATTTTTAAAGTAAATCCAAACCAAAGTATGAGATTTTTAACAGAATTCCACAATTTATTGTGCGATAGTATGAAATTCTCAACTACCTGAAACATTATACATACATACCTCTTCATCAGCTTCGCATTTCAGTATTACACTATAAATAATGTAATAGTGTAATCCAATTCATATTACTAAAAATATTAAATAATTATTCCTCTATGTCGACGAAGTCAAGCTTGAAAAGAAATAAAAGGATTTCTTTAGAAACGATCTTCACACTGATAATTTCTACTTCCTTTGACGCCGATACTTTGAGGACGCTTCGCCGGATAATAAATTTATGTTAAATGTGTTTAACAATTTATTTATACCAGACGATGGTATCATTGGCTGTAGTTATATGTACAATGCGTAAGTTGATTGACTTTGGACTGACGGCAATGTGAATGTACGTCAGTTTTGCGTGTAACTGTCTTCAAAGACGCGCAGTTTCCGAATAAGTTATAAAACTACACTCCAATATGGGAAGCTAACATCGTCGAATCAAGTTCTTTGAGCTAATCACTGAATTGATTTATGTTTCAAACCTATTACTTTCTCGTTTTAGGGGTGAAAAGTAACTTGGTATTCTTTATGGTAGTCCACTTGTGTCTCTTCATGTAAAACAGTAATGCTGTTAGCGTTAAGAATATCGCAGTACCCTGAAAATAACGAAAGATAATTAAATGCCACGTGTATCAGCTGCACACCTTTCCGAAAACTATATTTTCAATTACAGCTCCATTTTACCTTAATGGTTAATCTCTTTCTGTCGTCGTGTTCACAATTTGACGTCCACATTAGGAATGTGGAAATATCTTTTGCTATTTGAGAAGCAGTCGCCGGAGTGCCATCCTCGAATTCTAGCACTTCGTCGAAAACAACCTAACACATTTATATACTATTAATTTCAAAAGCAACTTAAGAAGTTACGTCAGATAATTAATTTTATTTACCTGCGCCATACCAATACCTCCGCCCGGGAAGTAAGGATTGAAGTATTGACCTTCTCTTATTGGAATACCAGCTGGTGGTTCCATGTAGCCAGTTAACAAAGAGAATACATAGTTCTGGAACATAAGTTATATTTCAAGAAACGTAATTAACACCAACAGAAGTTATACTAAACATCCATTCCGAACAAAATTGCATTACTCGAATGCCATTTAACCCAAAGTTCGAAAAACGACTAATTTACCTCTCCGTTATGCCTCGCATTAATTATGTATGATAAGTCTGGTGGATAGCCACCGTTATTAGCTGCCCTAGCAGCTTCTTCATTTGGATATGGCGATGGAATATAGTCTGACAATTTGCCAGGGCGCATGAAGTAGTTTCCAGTCTCGTCAGGACCATCTTTCACCTATATTAAAAGAGAAAAGCAGTTCTTTCATGTTTCTACACATCTAATACCATTTAATCTGAATTCTTCGCAGTTATGCACCTCAATTTCTTCCGCAAGTGCTTTCGCCTCGTCTTCGGTGTGTGTAACACCAACAAGGTGTCGGTACGCTACGTATTGCAAACTGTGACAAGCTGAGCACACATTTTTGTACACCTCCCAGCCTCGTCGCATGCTAAATAATGGAAAGTCTGTTCGTATATTCCACGTTTAGATCGTACGCTGAGCGATATTATGTTTCCAGTTACCTCGCATGATCGAGGGCACTGATCGGACCGTAGAAGTCCCATTTGTAATTTGGTGCATGGGCGACTAGTTCGTCCGCTTTTACGGAGCTATCCAAGGTGTAAATTAATGTGCTAATACCTCCCGCTGTTACACCCAAGCAGGTCAATAGCTGTAATTTTTTTAATATAAATGTTTCAATTATTATTTACGTATCACCAGTACAATAATGATATTTAAACGTTCGAAACTTACTATTAATACACGTGTAGGAATTTAATGGAAACTGGAGTTTGTCGTTGTTGGATTAAGAATGGGAAAGGAAATCTTCGATTGATTATAGAATTACACATACCACTTTTTTACTCCTGGACCATTGATTTGCTGTAGAGAAATTATGAACCTGCTGAAATTGAGAGAAAAGTTATGTCAGATATATTCGGACCACAGTGAATGATTTTTATTTTAAATTTAGTAGATGAGATTAATAAGATCTATAGTATTAAAAAAGATGTACTAGATGAACTCATTCCCTGGCACTTGAATGGGCAAGTTACACATTAGCAGTGATTTTACATTAATTTTACTGTTATCTTTGGAAATCCTCCGTATAAGATTACGATTCCTTGAATGAGCAAGTTTATGATGTATTTCAGTGATAGATCTGATTCTCTAAAAACTACCCACACAGTAATCACGCATGTTTCACCATGGCAGCATCACAATTTTCAGTACTGACCGCTATTACATAACATCAGACAAAACATCCTCGAAATCTTTTCGGATTTATTACCCTTCTATGAAATACGGCCAATTAGAGGCGGAAGTGTGTTAGGCAGCGTAAAATTAAAGTATCTTCGGGGAAAAATGTCATAGCAGCCGACAAGTAGTGCAGTTCCACGGGAACCCTTCGTATTAAGTTCAGAACGTCAATATTATAAAACGAACGCCGCGACATAGAGTGATATTCTTGTAACGGGCAAATACATATACTTGAAGGCGAGTGATATTTCCGAATTACATACCTGACTGAGAAGCGGTCCATAATTCGACTTTAACAGACCCGATTTACAAACCCGACCCAATGAAGCCGCCATGTTGGCCAGAGGTGCAATGTGCAGAGACCGCTAGTCAATTACATATCTGTGGAAAAGAAATTTCTCAATCACTGGAACAATAATCTCTCGCGCAGTTTACACCTTTCTATCGTTATGTATACATTTTTCAACCGTATCCACACAGTTCCTAGCGAGTACGGACAAGAGAAAAGGTTCTTACACAACTTTCAAGTACCTGAGTCGACTCTAATCAAGGGTACCAACACTGTAACGCCAGCTATTAAACGTTTGAATGCATCCGACATATGTATATACTGCTTACAATATTTCCTTATTTATGGATATTATTAAGCACGTTATATTTCGCATCATGTCTTCTGCTAACGATATTGTTGAATTCGTGCGTATGCGTGAAACACAGTTACTTATAAACGATTGCTATAAATTTACAATGTTCCGCGATAAATAGCGTGGCCCGCGTCGTTGTGTTCTGCTTTCGCGACGATTAATTGTTTAATGCAGCGAGTATTTTATTTATCTTTAACTTGCTTACGTTCGAAATTTATAAAGCATCTCTAGATTCGTGGGGGCGTGGCGCATGCGCAATTTCGGTTGGTAGACTTGGCAGTTTGCTGTCGACCATTGGTGTCAGCTGGTGGTTTCGTCAGATGGTATCGTGAATCCTGTAATATCACATCGATCGTCGTGCTGAAGAAAAGGATTCAAGATGAGCGGAGGAATGCCAGAACTGGGCTCGAAGATTAGTTTAATATCGAAGGCGGATATTCGTTACGAAGGCCGGCTATTTACCGTTGATCCTCAAGAATGCACGATTGCTCTAGCGAATGGTGAGTCCCGAATCAAGATGGATACCGAAATCAGTTTTGCCGCTGCTCCATTTCCCGGTTATTTCGATCTAGCACCCGTCACTATTAATCCCCGATTACCTTTTGATTCTCGCTTTCCACGTATCAGTCGCACCTCGTTTCTAATAATTCCAGAGTCCCTTTGTCTCTATCCAGCTCGAAAATACTTTCCGAACGGTCGGTATTTGATTCGTCCGGTAAAGCTTCAATACACAACAACCGGGGTCACCCGTCACATATAACGGCTGTTTTGCAGAATATTCATAATTCAAATAAACGTTCCGCGAAATCTTACTGTATTTAACATATTCCCAATTTGCATAAACCCGCCAGAATTATGTTTAACGTTCGCGGAATTATAACAATCTGTGCTTGGATGCAAAGGAACGATGTGTGGAAGTTAGATGTATGTCACGTAAATACTATTTAACCGAGCAATCGTATGTTTTCGTGTTACAAAACTTTTAATTAAATTAAACAATTGAATTTTCTCGCAATGTGCAATAAATACTATCTTCTAATATCTTTGTTGTAACGTTTTCCGCTTTATGTTCTTCTGCGTAATCTGCAAGAACAGATAGAATAGATTAAATTTTGGATATTCAGAAGTAAAATCGATCAAAATCGTTATATTTCCAATGATAATACGGACAATATCGTTTGCACAGAATTAGGTTGTTTCAAAGCCATTACTTAGATCCACCATTGTGTGGAATGTTTGTGTTCGGTGCTTGCCCTGTTTATGTCTCCTGTCCTTTCTTTTTTCAGCTACCATTACAAAACTGTTATAATGAATCGTTAAATTTGAATTTTATAGGAATGTATATCGACCTTGCTCGTAATATACAAACTTTAATTTATAATTTAACTTATATATTTTTATTTTACAATCCAATTTTTCATTTTGTACGCTTGTAAGGTATAGAGACATTGAAAATATATTTTGTAAATTATTTTCATAGATAATTAACATGGAGACATATTAAACAAATATCTTATTAAAATATACAATATATTATTCCATTTCTCTTGTAATGCAGTGCGTTCCTTTGGAACGGAGGACCGAGAAACGCAGCTTCCGGTGGCACCGCAGAATCAAGTGTACGAGTACATTTTATTCCGCGGCTCGGATATTAAAGATATTCGAGTTGTCAACAATGTTAGCTCTATTCCAAACGATCCGGCGATCGTGCAGGTAATTACTTTGAATACTTTCAATTAATAACTATTAGCAAATGTTAAAATTGTGCACAAAGATACGATTCAACGGCGGCTGTAATTATGATTGCTAAATAATTGCGGTTATTTATAGATGACAGTGCAACCGTCGATGAGCCAGCAGTCGTACCAGCCGCAACCCAGTTATCCTCATCCGATGATGGGCCAGATGGGTCCGATGGGTGGGCAATATGGGACACCATATGGCATGACAATGGGTACCATGGGACCGGTAATGGGAATGGCGACTGCTCCTAGAGATCCACGTGGACCAATGAATAAACAGCCAAGTGAGTTGAGCTTGGGCTCCGCTGAACCCAATGCCATCTCTATCCCAAACTCACTACCGACGGCCAATGTCGACCCATTACCAAAAGACCAATCTCCGGAAGATGGTAAACTGTTTTTGCTATGAACTATCCTTCGCCAATGGCATGCTTGCTGCTTCTTCTTTGGTAATGCTTGCTAACTACACTCATAAACTCAATAACTCTCTCTTATTAACTGCAAATTACATATCATATGTGAATAAAACGTCTAAAATGCTTGTTTCTATTTTATCTCTTCCGATTTTTTACTTTGCGAACTGCATTTCTATCATAACTTGTGCTTAGCTTATGCTTTGACTTGACTCTGCAAACTTATAAAGCGAACATTGAATGCCCTGAGCATATCTAAGTTTCTGATTATTTATATATGTGTGAACGTTTCGAAATCTATGTAGCACCTGCTATAATTTACGATTATACGAATACTTTAATAATTAAATACATATGTTGCTTTAGCGTGATTGTTTCTTACGTTTGCTTCGCACAACGTATTGTTAATAAGTTTTGTGTTCTATCGACACGAAAATGTGCTCGCTTAAGCAGTTATAAATAATTTTATTTCTATTATTTAATATGCCACAATGAAAGCTTTTGTATTGAAACGTGCGTTTATTATTATATTTTAAATTGATATGATTGAAAGTAATCACACAGCTTCGTCATTTAGAGTGATCGCCTTGCGTCGTGTATAATTTATACATATAGCGTAATTTGCTCATGGTTTTCAGTAGTTTACCTCTCTCACCAAAAGTTTGTGCATGAGAATTTCTTTGTTACATTTATAACACCTAATTTTACTCTAAACGTTCATTTGAATCTCATTTAAATAGCATCCGAAGCATTATGTACTAGCAAGTACAATAATAGCAAGAACAGTTGAAGTTTTACGTAGAAATCTCTCCCTGAAATTAATTTTTATGCAATGTAGTATTTTGTAATCATACTATGCTTAGAGCTCGAATTAAACCTACGATACTGAATATATACTGAAATGTACGGCCTTGAAATCGTTACTGAACGTACCGAGATACGCAAAGTTTGTGACCATTTACTTTGTCGTCATAGGTGTGTTAGATCTTATTAGTGGTGGTTCCCGATCAACAACTCCAACTTCGTCCTTATTGACACGAAAAAGTCCCACAATGGATCAGGGTATTCAGGTAGGCCATCAGCAGCAGCAACAACAACAGCCGAGCGGTAACATTGGCAAGCTCGGCGACAAGACGAACATGAGAACCATTCAGCCTGCTAGACGCGATCATGATAGGTAACGGATCGATAACATTTGTGTCTTTTCGAAAAATTCGCTACCGCTAATATTAGTATTATCGCCAATCGTCGCCGGTGGAGTTTGTACGTGCAGTTTTACGCTTTTACTTTCAGTCATACTGGCAACAAGACAGGTGGCACCGTCTCTCAATATAACGAAGGGAAGCGTGATCCAATGAAGCAGGATGGTCAGATACAGGGTCAGGGTACTCATCAGCAAAGTGGCAGAGGGAACCGCGGCGGATGGATGAATCGTGGAAACATGCGGGGCAGAGGGAGAGGCCGCGGTGGTTTTAGAAACCAACCCGGCAATGCTGGCGCCAAGCCGAAGAATACATTGAAATTCGATAATGATTATGACTTCGAGCAAGCTAACACCCAGTTCGAGGAATTGAGGTACTTACTTGTCCCTCTATCGCGAGTCTTTTATTCAGCATGGTCGTGCCGGATTCATTTCAAGTAACTGTTTGAAATGACCAATGTGGAAGCCATGCAAAATTAACGTTAAGCGTTTTTTAAAGTGACACATAATCGCTCGATTTATGTATTGCTTACGCGACGCGTCGACAAATCCATTTATCTCTTAAGTTTCACGCGGCAAGCTGATGGAAATTGAGAAATATACCAAACAAGCTTTCGTTCCATATATTCTAGATCTCAGTTGGCGAAAACGAAGATTGATTCTGGTGCTGATAACGAAAAGAAGGATGACAGTGGTAATGAGACTGGAGCAGGCGAAGGTGAGCCTGAAGAGGAGCCAGAGATAGTCCATTACGATAAGTCGAAATCTTTCTTCGACAATATTAGCTGCGAAGCTGTCGAGAGGAGTAAAGGGTAAGCGGATAAATCTGTAGTTTAGATAGCTTGTGTTTAATTTACGTACGGAGAAATTATATTCGCGAAATCCTACAGCCGGTTCCAGCGCACGGACTGGAGGACAGAGCGCAAATTGAACTCCGAAACATTTGGTGTGGCGTCAACGAGGCGCGGCGGTTTCCGCGGACGCGGTTATTACAATCGCGGGATGGGAGGCATGTACCGAGGCGGCGGTGGTAACGGCGGTTCTGGTTTCCGAGGCGGTTACAGAGGTGGTTCCAGAGGCGGAAACCGCAAGCCCGCTAACCAGCAACAACAGAACAACCCTGGAAGTCAAACCCAGCGTACGACCAACGAACAATCCGCTGCTCAGTCGCAGCAGAACAGCCGCGTCGTGTCCTTTTGAATGAACAACGCGCCACTATATGTATAAGTATTCACTTTAGATTAAGATTTTTACGATATGTGCTCTGCCCTTATGGACTGATTTGAATTCGAGTTGATGATGGATTCAATGATTTAAGAATGTGAGGGTAAGGAAAAAGTAACGGTAAGGGAAAAGTTCTTTGATAGAACTTTATCGAGGGTCTTTTGTATTCAACCACGCAGGTACACCGTAGGGGGAATTTAATCGATGCTTTGCAAAAGTCCTGCGTTTAGAATATCTCGACAAATAAACGCGGATCTTATTGTTATAAGTAGTTACTTTTCGGAACTCGATATTCAGAGCCATCATGTCCTACGAGTTAAGGTAACGTCGGATGCTTATGAACGTATAAAAATAAAATAAAAAAAGTACAATACACGCCGGACGGTTAGAATGTTTGCAAGAACATACACACGAGAGGGAGGGGCCGTTGAGAACTATGAAGTCTGCTCGTGTGAACGCTGATTAACTCGACAAGCATGCAACTACAATTAAGAGAACAATAAGAATCTCAAGGGAAATTTTTTGTAATGCAATTGTGAGCGCGGTTATCTAGGGGGAGAAAAATAGCGGAGTGCAAGCATGTAACGATTTTCAAGGAAGACGGCGGGGTAATGACTAGTAACTGATTGTCTGTGTTGCATGTGTTGTGATTCAGTTTGAGGCACATAAAACGTTGATCGCCGCTTTTTCGCGAGTAAACGGAACACTAATCGCTAGGAGGAAGTAACGAGAGAGGTAGAGAAAAAAAAACAAAACAAAGTGGAACACGCGTACAATCGCAAATAGAGTAGGACAATATATTACGGTTATTTCGAACAGTCAGAACTTTATTTATTTAAGATGATGACCGATATGTATGCGATTTAAGGTGAAACAATTATTTTACTCGTCTATTTACCAGGGGGTTTTGATTTTTCGAACGGGAACGTTGAATTGTTCCTTATAAAGAAGCACGCAAACAAACAAACAAAAAAACACAAAAAAAGGGAGATGAAATTGATTTTGTATGGTTCCATAGTGATAGGGAGGCGCGCGCGCTCGCGCTTGAAGCCGAATCGTACATCGATTTATTGACTAATTAGTTTTTGAAAATATTGAACGTGGTATGCTAGTGGTAAGAGAAAATGAGAGAGCGAATGTCTTGCTGTAGTTCGACTGCGTTTAATAGCTTCGAGTTTCGAAGGGATCGTTTGATGTACGAGGACGCTGCTGTGCGCGGATCGCAGGTAGCGTTACGAGAGCAAGACTCTAAAAAGCATGATAATGTCCTTAAGAATATAAGACGCAAAAGAAAAAAAAAAAGAAAAGGAGAAAGGCAGAATAGGTATATTATTTGCGACTGTTATTTTCTTATGGCTCGTACGGAGTCCCAAGCGTATACAGAATATATTACAATAACATAACATGAGATTTAGTTACGTGTAAGTCGAAGAGAAAACCTCCATAAGCTATCAGTAAAGTTGCAAGGTAAAGTAAGAAGTAAAAAAACAAATAAATGCATATAATGAGTAAATGATAAGTGAAAAAAAAAAATAATAATAGGAGAAGGAATATGGGGGAAAAATCAGAAGAGAATATAACTTTTAAGTTTTATGCATCGCGCGTGTAAAGAATGCACGCTGCCGATGCGGTTTTCCGATAATGAATTTTTGTTTTGTACAGCGGATATTGTGATTCCCAATGCTGAAATAATACTGGAATGATAAAAGCAACGTTTATTGTACTCTTTAAGCCCGCCAAATTACTCTGAAACAAAGAGGGGAGAGAGAAAGAGAGAGATTTGTTCGGAAGGTATTTGTCAATTATATATCGTTGCTTTTTCGTATTGAACATTGTTCGACAGAAACACTTGTAAATTGACAGTACTAAATGGAAGTTTAAAATAAAAGAGACACGATCATATACAAAAGTATATCGTTATTCTCAGCTTAATCTTAGAATATGAAATGGTGTGGCGTGGATGATTTATGAAGAAAATACGATATAAATACACGATGATTGATTGCTCGCTTGATTGTAGATTGAATCTTAATTTAGGTGAATTAATACATCCACAGTGCTCTGACTGGTGCGTGGGTCAGATCCAATGCGCGGCTGAAAGCATGAAATTGCTGCACGTTGCGCAGCGGCATTTATTTTAATTTCATAAAATTGTGATAAGTTCTCCGATACGATCTGCATTCAAACATTTTAGTTTTAAGACCGATAGATCTCAAATGTGTTTTTCTTGCTTTGTTATCTTGTTCTTCATTCCTAAAGTTCAGGAGCAGTCGCTGTACACCATTCTCGCCACCTTTCAATCAGTTCTTTTTTCTATTCTTAATTTAACATATCTCTATAATGAAGTCGATGGAAAATCCTATTATTTCCTCCTGCCACTAAAATATTCTTATTTTTTGTTCGGACAAAGTCCATTATATATTGTACACGATGTTTGTACGATCATAAATGATATACAACGAATTCTACTAATATAATTAACTAACAACGAACTATCGTAGGGAGACATGACTTTGATAAGGGAACTTTCGGAAAGAATGAGACAATAATACAAGCAAACACGGTATTCCGAAAGTTCTTTTTGATATGTATCGTCGTAGCTGCTTATTGTAAATTATTTCTAATCGCGCTGCCTCCCTACCACTTCAATTTTCGACGTCACGATGGTTTAGTAGAAGACTATCCCACAAGAAAATTTCAGTAGAAGGGATACTCCACAAGACAATGCGTTCTTCGAACAATAAGGGGGATTCAGATAGTAAACTTTCCACAGTATGTACGCGACAAACTTATCGTCCCGTTGCACTGTGCAAGTGGTTCCACCCGCGAAGAGTCAGACGCTGAGCGCGTCGATGCCCGATCATTTCCCTCGCCCTCCGGCGACGTTCGATTCCCCGCGACCTCGCGGGGGAAACGCGACCACGCAACGACCTCGACGTTCAGGCGTTCCCGATAGATCATGACCAAGACGTCTCGTCCCGGTCGTTCCCATCAAGCGCAGCTCATCAGACCTGTCCGCGTGTTGTCGCAGACCTCTCTTATCGGGCGACCTCTCGTCACCACTTTGGTCTCGATCAGGTTGAAGTTATTCTTGTAAGTGCGGCGCAAAGTTCGAGGATCCGGCACGTAAACTTCGTACGGGTTACGGCCGTTCTCGACCACCCAGATGCTACCGGATTCGCCGACCCTCAGAATCGACATCAGCCCTTGAGCCACTACGTACGGCCTGCAACGAGGAACAAAGGTCGAGATAAAGATTGCTCACTGCTGGCCACGGTGTCTGGCGCGAACGGGAAGACGCTCACGTTTGTATCGATAATTGGTCGAGATTCTTCACGAAGTCCGCCTTCATCACTCGGGAGAGCAGCTTGTTCGGGCTGTCCACTGTGAGCGCGGTCTCCGTCAAGCCGGGGCACAGCGTTATCACCCGGATACCGGTCTTCTCGTACTGATAAGAGTCCTGATGAAGATTTATGCTTGCTTTCATTTCGTACGTTCAAGTAGTTTCTGAGTATTGATTAACGAACAGCAGTTGTTTCGCAGAGTGTATACACACTGCTGGAGGCAATTAGGGTGTTCTGATTTATTTAGAAGGGCGCGCTAGTATTGTCAGGGCCAATTTAAAACCGAACTCCTCAGAAATAAGAATATACAAAGCAGCCTAGTTATAGATGCGAAATAAAATACTTCTTTTTAAATATTAATTCGTAATAAATAATTAGACGCAGTTGAAAAATTTGTGAGGCTCTATAATGCTGCGCATTGGACCTCCAAAAATGTAAATGCGGCCTTGAGTATTGCAAACCGTTTAATCTAGGAACTTGAAATTTGGAAGATAAATTCTTTTCATGACGTAGGCACCCACTAAGGAAGGATTTTTGGAAATTCCATCTCCAAGGGATTGAAAAGGGGTAAAATGTATTTTCTCGGACTCCCTAATATTTCTTAGGTGCGATTAGATATCAACTTGGTTCTTACTCACAAAGGTTACCCACACAAATACCTCAAAACCAATTTCAGGATTTTTCTCTAACCAACCCCGAAGGGGGTGAAATGTATTTTCACGGATTCCTCAAAGTTTCCTAGGCCCGATTAGATATCAACTTGGTTTTTACTTTGAAATTTTTCCCACACAAATGCCTAAAACCCAATTACCGGATTTTGCCCTAATCAACCCCGAAAAGGGGTGAAATGTGTTTCCATGAAGTCCTTAATATCTTTTAGGCCCGACGCGAAGCGCGGGGGTATTTTGCTAGTACTGAATAAAATAATCTCACCGCGAGGGATTGGGAGAGACCGATGATGGCGTGCTTGGTGGCCGTGTAAACCGGAAGCTGGGCCGTGGTTCTGATGTCTATGTGCTGGCTGATGTTCACCAAAGTTCCACCGTGGCCAAACTGCTCCCTGTCCATGTACTTAATAGCCAGCATCGCGGTGGATATCATCCCTCCCTGAAACAGTACCCACAAATGCAACTTCCTACAAATAAAAAAAAAAGAACGAACATGACATAAAATCAGCTTTCCCATTACTCACAATATTCACTGCTATTTCTCTCTCCCATCTTCGTTCGTCCAAGATGCCAGCGTTATTCACAACGATGTCGATATCGTTCATCAGTCTCAAAGCTTCCTGAAAGGCCTCTGAAATTCGCAAACGATCAATCCTTACTAATATATAAAAGTGAAACGTTGTCTGTTTGCTTGTCCTTCTTTCGCGCCTAAACGGCTGAACGGATTGTATAAAATTTTGAATATACATTAAATACATCGTAGATTAGATTATAGGCTATTTATAAATATGCTATCTAAAATAATAAATAATAATAATAATTTCCGGGTGAAACCGGGTAACGGGTTAGCTAGTGATAAATAAAAGCGAACGGATCGAAAGAAGTGGTTCACGTTGAGCCTTCGTGCTCCACGGCGCGAAGGAGCGATTCAATTGCTTTTTAAGTAATCAAAATATTTATGTTTTCATTAGATCTAGACGCCTCGACGGTATCTTTATCAATTCCGCGATTGAGGCTCCGCTGACGCTTTATAATCCCGGCAAATAGTATCGTTATCTCGCGGTTAGCGACGCTTTTTATCATTCTCTGTTGATAGTAATTTCTTTCGGTATGCTTACCATTCATTCGCTCGTAGTTGGTCACGTCGACGTGAATAAAATGTACCTTCTTCTCCCCGCAGCTCTTGTCCACGCTCATCTCCACCCTTCTTCCAGCCTCTGCGTCGATGTCCAATATAGTTATTATCTGAAATCCAAGCCACAAATTCGACGCCTTTCCCAAAGTCCATCTGGTACCTTCTAGCAAGCAACACTTACGTTTGCGCCGTACTTTATGAAGTGATTAAGAAACGCGCATCCCAATCCCGCGGCACCTCCAGTGATCAGGACATTCTTCCCCGCGACGATACCATTTATCGCTTCTATCTCCTTCGCCTTGTCCGACGCGGACGAACCTCTGCGCCTGCGATTGTTACCGTTGCCGTTCTCTGTAACATTTGGGGGACGTTTAATCCTGGTGTTTACTCATGAAAATCAGATTTCGTGCTGTCGGAACTCGAGGGACTCGGCTACTAGCAACAGCCTCTACGATTGTTATACATTTTTACACGGAAGCCCTCGTTCCTTCGATCGTCTCAGGAACACTTTCCGTCGCTTTCCTCTAATTTCGAAGAGCGAAAGACGATGAAAAGAGACGTTAAAAGAGCTCGACGTTCCTATTTCATTCCCCTTCGTCGCACTGTCTCGAGCACGATCGAACGTACCCATATCGTTGCCAAGGAACTTGCAGGGAGCCAGAAACTCCCGAGAGATTAGAGTGGAAGACTGGTAGCCGCGACAGGGTGAGCTTGCCTCGAGGTACTGAAGCGCGAGCGGACTTCGCGGATGGTATTTATACGTGACGCGAGCTATCGTATCGCGATGATTCTTGGGAAGACGACAGCGACGCGTCTTGGATTTTTATCGGTGAGGCTGCTCCGTGGAAGGTGGACGTCAGAGCCAGTAATTTCCCTCCTCCCGAATGTTGTTTCGGGGTGGACGGATCTCGATAGCGCCTCTAATTAAGCCCTCCCGTCAAAACTAATTAATCCGGTCGGGGCTGGTATGTGGCCAGTAGATTCCTATGCGCGATACCCTTCGAAAAGAAGTCCAACGTATCGTGTTCTCCGCGCCGCGGATGTAGTGCACATTGCGGGCGATAAACGTAATTAAATGGAGGGACGTCATCGCCGGATCCATAATTATCAGCAATCGTGCAGGGTCCCGGAGGTGCGGGGAAGTTTGCTTCGGTTATTATTATTATTAACGGGAATCCCCATAGTATTACGGAGTCCAACACTTGGCGATTAATTATTAATGCGCGGATGAGTTACCTGTCTGTGTAGCATCGACCAAAATGAGCTGGGCAAGCCTAGGTTCCGTTTCCGGTTGGCTCAGAGCAGATACAATATTGTTTACAGTAGCTGGAAAAGTGGGACGATATCACCGCTCGATTATCTAACGCAGTTGCGTGACATCCTTCCTGGAAGTGCACTAGCGGTGCAACGACCGTGCGATAAAAATGCAGCAAAATGCATCGATCCTTCCCATCTCCGATCGCCAGTTCTGTGATTCCCACGCGTTAATGCGGGGAATAGAAGAAGGGATCAAGGCGCCTGCCCACTTTCCTTGACTCAGCTTCGATGAACTCTGACGCGGAGGTCCTCACGGTGAAGGAGCATCAAGGGAAATCGTAACGCGTCAGTCGTGTTTCTTTATCGCCGCGCGCAGATAACGAGATCTACTTGCCAGCATCTCGTATAAATGTCGTAGGTACTCTTTTTCTTTTGTTCCTTCGTCTGCTGGGAAATCGAAAGGGAAATGCCACTTCTACTTGCTACAGCTGCTCGGCGAGCCGGCATCGTTCCACGGTTTGGAATCGGCGGCCTTTTTGTGGCAAGTTATCGCTCCTATTTAATGTATTGTTTGCTCGCCGGAATCTCGAGCGGTCGCGACCGAATAGTCTTGGAAAACATAATTTACAGGGAGTCGTGTGGCACACAAGGACGATAAAGAGTCGACGTACGCGCAGCTCGTGCTCAGCGGCTCCTTATCAGCTGGAGGGGAGTAAGTGCACTTAGCGCCCGGCGAGACGTGCGCGATAAATTACAGAGAGGCCGTGCGTTTTAATAGCGCGCTATTAAAATCCGGTGGGAATCGGCTCGCGTTGAACTTTACTCCGATCGACAAACTGGAAACGACGCGTGTGCACCAGTATCTCCTTCTTTCGTCCTCGCTCCTCCGCCACATTGTTGCAGAGCAGAGGCGCGAGGCGCGCGAGCGCGTGATGCACCCTCGATTCGTCGACGATAAGTTGCACGCGTACGGAACACGCGATATCGTGCATGATTCGTCATCGTATTCGCCGTGACTGAAGTGCCGAGACGACGGTACGAGGCACTGAGAAGAAAAACGGACAAACCCACAGTTTTTGCGAAATTTAGTTAGTAGCAATACCTAATGTATGCTAGCAGGCTCTGCTAATCGTATGAAATAGAAGAAATTAGTTTTTTGCTCTCGATGCCTCGTATGCAAAATAATTAGCCCCCTCTGTGAAATGGATCTTGATTCTTCTTTACAAGTCAACGTCCTTGATAAGAATTTCGCAACTGTGCCGGGCTCGTTGAATCTGAAATCATTGAACTGATGTGGGACTGAAGTGAAATCAATTTTAATTTTTTGAAAATTTGAAGCAGCACTTTCTGCGAATAAAAAAGTGCAATACTGGGAACCCAGTATTGCACCTAGAGGGGGGAGGATGAATGGGGCCCTGACAACCCCCAAAGAAAGAGGAGAGAGCAGATTAATGTAATCAGGATTGAAGTAAATCAGGAGCTTTGTAAAAAGAAAAGGAAACTGGATTTTATACTTTAAATAAATTTTTAAAATCACCTAATGAATTTGATCGAATTTGCATTAAAAATATTTCGGCTCCCATCGAGATTCAACCCTAAGTGCGTCACTGCTGCTTTCTGCTTTAAGATAATTCTTAATCCTTTAAAATTCAGTGAATGAAATTCAGCAACAATGGGTATGCATCGTTTAATATTAAATTTAAGAAAAAAACAGGCTCGATAAGTAATCCACAACTATGTATCGCTTGTGCGTCACGCGCACTTCTGCGCAATGAAATATTTTTTCCCTCGGCTGTCATCTCTTAATTCCGTTTCTTCGTAGATGTTGAGCGGGATGTTAGCGGGTTATCGTTCGCCCGACCTGATTATGAAGTTTTGTGCACCGAGCACATCGATTCGCGACAGAACTATCAGCGTGGTCTCCTATCACCACGTGCGGTGCGATGAGAACGCACTTACACGTAAGAAACGGCGAACAGATATTGCGACGAACAACATTTCAACTTTAACGACGTTTTTTTTTCTTTCTTAATCGGTTGATAAGAGATAGGTATCAAAGTTCAAGCAAGTTCCTTCGGGTGATCGAGTCTCCAGTGGCCTTTGATAACGTGACGCCACGGGGTCCGAAATAATTTTACGCTTCTATCAGGGTCTTTCTTCGTGGGGTTTCTGAAATATCAGAAGTGGGATCTGGCCAAAACATGTAACATTTTAACGCAATCTTCGTAGCTTCAATCGGGAGAGAAACGGGTAGGGATTTATCTACAGTGTAGCGATTGTTGTTTACATTGTATGAATACGTAAATATGCTATATTGGGATAGGAATATTGATTTCTCACTTTATTATACATTCGTAACACGTGGTAAGGCGTTTGCAACCTTGGTGAAATATAAAAACACGTGTAAAATGAAATTGCAATATTGTGAACGACCGTGTGGTTACTAACAAGGAGAGGTTCCCAGGTGTCCGCCTCCGATTGCTTTGGTTTTTGGATATGTTTTAGAGGACCGAAAAATAAGATACACGTGTTTTTTTATAGCGGCCCGTTTTCATATTTAGGGGGTGAAACCACCCCCCAAAGTTATAAGATTTTCAGGTGTTCATCTCCGATTGCTTTGGTTTTTGGATATGTTTTAGAGGACCGAAAAATAAGAAATACGTGTCTTTTCATTTTCGCCTGCTTGAATGTTTAGGGGGTGAAACCCACCCCTGAAGTTCATAAGAATAGTTGGTGCCCGCCTCCGATTGCTTTGGTTTTTGGATATGTTTTAGAGGTCCGAAAAATAAGATATACGTGTCTTTTTATTTTGGAATTTCATTTGCGTCATAATTTACTGTATGGATGATGTTCTTGTCGTCAGTCACCCTTATCAGAGGGTAAACTACCCGCAATCGTTTCAATACGTATTTAAGAGGCTTGAAAAGTATCAAAAATGTCATCATAAACTTAAAAACCATAAATACAAATTATTTTATGGTGACACATCAGTGATTTTATGCCCTCCCATTGCTACCGACAACCCCCTGTGAACAACCCCTAGTTAGTCAGCTACGTCGGGCTTATATAAGATATTTCAAAGGAGCGTAAGCTTTGAACGAATACAAAGGCAATTCAGATAAATAGTACTTTATAAAGATGGAGCTCTAAATTGTCATTATAATTACAAATACCCTCAATGGGAGTTCAGTAAGCTAAAATTAAAATATTGGAAAAATAAAAAGAAATTGAGGAAGCCAAGTGCCAATGAATTGGCAGCGGTTTTCTTTCATATGGAACATATATGGTCAGCTGCATTTGACTTGAATGTTTTTCCGCACGCTTTTGTTATGACGCTAAAAATAGCAGTTATATCGAGTTACGCGATATTTTCTGCAAGATTGCGGTACGTTGCTTCTCGAAAACTGGTTTGTTCTTCAGTCACATCCGAGTGCTTCACGTGTTCACAGAATTTGCAACTACAGTTCTCACGACTAAAAATGATTATTAATCCGCTGAACGTGATCAATTTATTATTAGTAACATTTCAAAGTATGTACTTGATGGAAACTCCTATAACAAGGGAGGAAGTACAATTAAAAGAATCTATACAAAAGATGTTGCTTGATAGCATATTTGAATTTAATGTAGTCGAAGTTTCGGAAGAGTTTTCATTGGACTTTCTGGATCAGTTTAAAGAGTGTAAAGTTGAAGCTGTTGATGAAGGTGATAATGATGAAAATTGGTCTGAAGAAACATATACAGGAGTTTGTTCTCAACGCGATAAAGATGTTGATGTTGACTATAAGCGGAGAGCGGTTGCATTTTGGAATGACGGAGGAAAATAGCGTAAGCTTAATACAGTTCAACATAATTTTAAATATGTTACTTCTGAACGGCAATTACGGCGATGGGCTCATCAAATTGAAGTAGGAGGAACCAAACGAGAAAGATTAGCACAAATTTCCGAGTATGTAATACAAAATTTGAGGGAAGCTATTGATGCCGGTTATATTTTACATGACAGAGATATTCGACGATGGGCTTTGAAGGCATATAAAGAGCAGGGTAATGATAGCATGGTTTTTAAAGCTTCTAGAAAATGGGTAAATAATTTTAAAAAACCTCATCGCATTGTTTCACGGAAAATAACCAAATTTGTTACACGCACAACAATAGAAGACGATGAAGTATTAAAAGTCAGAGCTACAGACTTTGTTCAGGAAGTAAAGCCTTTGAGTGCCAGAATCGGACCTGACAATATATATAATTCAGACCAGAGTGAATTTCAATTAGAAATACATTCTGGACGAACCTTAGCAGTGCAAGGCACAAAAAAAGTAGAATGTGTTGTACAATCTGTATTTTCAACGACACATAGTTATACAATACAACCAACAATAACTGGGAATGGAAGATTGTTATCACCCCTCTTTATGGTCTTGCAAGAAGCAAATGGAGAATTTGGACCAATAGTTAAAAAAACATTATTTAAGCCAACGAACGTGTACGTGACGGCATCAAAATTTGGAAAACTCACATCTGGTAATGTATATTTTGAAATTATCTTAATTAAAGAATAATTCTTATTGATAATGAAAATTAACTATACATATATGTGTAGTTACGACGGATTTTAATTTAATATTGCAGCTCATTTCAAAACCTGGTTGGAAGAAGTCTTTTTTCCTAAAACCAAACAAACAAGTGTGTTGTTGCTAGACTCTTGGAGTGGGCACTGTGAACAAGATGTACGTGATGCGACACCAGTGGGTAAAGAAATTATAATGAAGACGATACCAAAAGGTACCACTGGACAAATCCAACCTCTAGATGTTTATGGATTTAGGGTGTGGAAGAATTATGTTAGGCGTTACTCCGACGATGTACTTTTGCATAACTATGACGTTAATCTTCATTTAAGAAATAATATAATTAAATTACAATCTAGAGACGCGGTAGCGTCTCGACGCCAAGTACAGGAAAGACACCCTATATATGTCGATATGTCGATTGTCGCTACCGCTATCATTTACTCGTCGCCCGGCTAATCCAACCTAACCTGAAACTTATTTCATTAATATCTCATGACGCTTGCAATATTTTCTAAATTTAAAGGCATTTTTCTTATGTAAACCGCATATAAGCTTTCGAATGAGACCAATTTCAATAAAATCGGTCCACGCATGACAGAGATATCATAATATCGTCTCATGGATCAGTCGGAAATATTAAGATTTTTCTTCTTCTGATTCTTCTGATTCTCCTAGAAATTTTTCGTCAAACATAATACGTATACGCGTTACACGCACACCTTCAGTCAAAACGAAAGTAACACATGTTTCGTTCTTCTAGGTATATACGCGTTACACGCACACCTTCAGCCAAAACGAAACTAACCATGTTTCGTTCTTCGTTCGTCGACTCTCGGGATTATTCGGCAGGGATCGCAGGGATCGTCGTCCGTCATTGTACAAACTATTTTTTAAATACAGTAATTCGTCGTTAGTGTCACGTTTTTACCATGCGTTATAATCACGCTCACTATCCCCACCATTTCTTGGAATCCTTCGGTCGAGAGTGAGAGAACGAAAGAGACGACGGCAACTTCGTGTCAACTGTTTCGTTCCCTCTCGCTCGGCTCTGGGGTTTTCTCACTCGCGGCATCGGCCGCACGGAATAGTCTTAGAGCATATGCTACTCTAAGGAAATAGTGTCCGCACCGCGTTAGTGTCCCGCCGCCAGCCCCGATCGTCGTGATTATAACGAGGCATTACTGTACATTGAACTTTATAACCTACCAATCTTAACCTTCCAAGTGTCAAATAATGTAAGTGGTCCAAATTTGAGATATCAGGAGTTTTTACACTAAATAGAAGACGGAATTATTGTCTCAATTAACAAGGTAAGTCGCTAAATTTATTTAATAGATTTTTTATGTAGAATCGCAGACTTGGAAGTTGTCCGGAGAAGGTTCGACAGAGAAGCACCTTCTTTCGCATAAGTTTCTAAAAATTTGTACCATGCTTGTACAAAATAATATATTGTAGAAAAAAATTGCATTGAATTTAAATTGCCAGATATTTGTATTTGTATACCAGCAATTTAGAGTTTTTATGTAAAGCTTATTATATTATAGAAATGAAGGGGACGCACAGGCTTGGATAGTAGAATTGAAGGTGACGTACAGGCTTGGATGGATAGAAATGAAGGGAATGCACATGCTTGGAGGTTGTCCGGAGAAGATTAGATAGATAGACAGAGCATCTTGTTTCGCACAAGTTTCTGAAAATTTGTCAAATAAGGTAAATCGACAAAATTTGTCTAAAGACATAGCATTAAGATTTATTAAGAAAATAGATTATGGTGGACTGCTTGCAATGTAAAGCAAGTCATATTAGTGAAGCAAGTACGCTGAAAACACATCTCCCTTGATGCTTTTCAATCTTATGTGAAAGACATTCGTAATACTTTAATAAAATCCACAGTAGTTGTCACGCTATTCATTAATTCATTAATTTTTTAGATTCCCATTATTTCAATTGACCAATAAACATATAAAATTAGTTTTATTCCAACACCAATAAATTGTGCGTTAAAAATATTGGATCTCCTCGTTTATTTTCGCTGAATTATTACCATTAGCATTTAAATTTCCTGCAACAAGACTTTCTACCATACGCTCTCACCTCTTTTGGACATATTATTTAGTCTCTACACTCACTATAGCAAAAGGCCACTCTATTTCTATAAATAATAAGTTCTATGTTAAGTTGTATATAATTACAAAATGTGGCTTTATATATTTACAGATAATCGAAGCAGAAGATGATGCAGTGTGATCTACGTCGGACTGTGTACGCACAAATTTTCAGGTAGCGTTTTGCATACGCAATTATTCATTCAATGATTCAATGATCTTGACATATGAGCACGTGTGATAATTTATATATAAATAATGAGTAAATGTGTCCTATTTTTCAGTTAACAATGCAGATGAAGAGAATTATTTCAACAGCTGAAAGAGAAAGTAATCCTGCTGCATGAGCAAATAAAATATTATCAAAAAAATAAATCACAAAAAATGGAAGATAATGATATATATAATATTAAAAATTATCTGATGTCATTCCCTATGCAAATTATCTTTTAAAAAGAAGTGAGATCCCCATAAAAAAAATTCAAAAAAGTAAAAAAATTACGCCAAGTACATGAAAATCAAATAACTCACAAAAAATAGAAGATAATAATATAAATAACAAAAAAATAGAAGAAAATATACAACAAATAAATCACAAAAATAGAAGATAATAATATCACAAAAAATAGAAAAATATACAATACAAAAAAAGATGTGAAATCAAAATGAGCTGCCAGTACATACAGGTGCTTTCCAACTGCGCTTAAGATGACACAACTACATACACACAGCTAAAATGCTGTGTTCATACATTCTATTACTCATATCGCGGGCATTTTATTTATCCCATCAAAAAGAATCCCATTTAACAACATTGTCGTAAATTAATTAATAGCTTTACAAAGTTAATGATATACAAATATTGCGCCAATTATAACAATGGCTATTTATACAAAGAAAAAAAATGTATTACATAATATTAAGCAGATATATTTTTATGCAAATAAATATTTTAATACGAATAAATATTTTATTCAAAATACTTGGCGCTATCAAAATATGACACGCTTGGCAAAATATCACACGTTGTACTATAAATGTTTTCAGTTACGAATAAAAATTCAGAGTAAGATCATCACAAAGATCAAATAAATGTGTTATAAATAAAGGGCGTAATTTGGCAAGTGCGGCCAAGGGTACAAAAAAAGCTCGAGCCAGGCCTGGTGAGAATAATATAGAAAAAGTCTAAAAATAGTACCTATAGGTACAATGTAGGAGTACTGTACGTATGGTATGCAAATATTGCGATTAGGTGGTATAAATAATGTGAGCACCTTGAAGAAAGTGAGGTAAATAATACAAGTAGTGTGAACTGTGCGAACTGTGTAAAAAGTATAAAGTGTTTCGATGGTATAAACATTATGATCAATAAGTAACACAAATTCTAAAAATATATGTAATACAAAATTACAACAAAAGGATGTGAGAAATAAATGCGTGCAATTCACAAAAAAAGTTATTCTTATTTTCAATTCGAAGACTTAGATGTACATTTTAATATACACGATGTATTTTACAGTTTCCTAAAACATGGAATAGTGTTTCAGCATCGATTACACATTTCATATTATTTTCAATCATACACTGTTTTGTATTTCTTCAAAGACGAGCCAAAGATGCCTACGGGTAGCAACCGACTTACACTCGCACTCGTGCGCGTCAGGTGGATCGAATAGCTCGTACAAAACCTCGCGATCGAATTCCCTTTCACTGCACCCTAATCTCCTTACAGTACGGGATCGTCAGGCTTTTGTGGGAGGCTATCGGACAATTGAATTTCATAGACAGGTCTCCCATCTTCACTGATCCAAATGCTTCCATTTTGCGCGCATCTGATCACATAAACCAGCCCATGCGCGATGCTTTCCACTCTGGCAACAGAAAGCCATACAAGAAATATCAATACCCATTCCATTTCTCTGTATCTCGGAAAAATAGAAATCAATCGGTAGAAAAAGGGGCGAGAAGTAGCACGAATCGTTCCCCTGACACAAAACAGCGAAGGATGCCGGGTTATCAGTTATTATTGGAAATAGCAAAGAAATGATATTAAATAAATCCATAAAGAAACTCACGTTGGCGGCTGATATAACTGTCGTGGCTCTCCTTCTGGCAGATCGCTCGATAAATACGCTGTGGTTTGTGGAAGTTCAGGGCACAGAACTATTATCCTCACCCCTGTCCTTTGATAGTGATAAGGTTGCTAATAAGAGAAATCAACCGAACGATAGTCAAAATGAACGAACGTTGATTCCTGCTTTGTCGCTTGGCTCGTCGAAGGCTACTCGATCAATGTGAACGAATGTTTACATGTTGCCGAGAATAATTATGAGCCTTGCCACGTTACGCATTGATAGCGTCTATTCCACGACAGTAAATTGCCACTTACCGAAAAAGACCGACTGAAACTGACCACGGCGTGCTTCGTGGCAGAATATACTGGAAGCTGCGATAAGGAGTGCAGACCAGCCACAGACGAAACGTTCACGATAACACCCCCTTTGCCTCCGAAGTCTTTTTGCATTTGCTGCATTCCTAGAAGCGTTCCACGTATAACGGCGGTCTGCGAATATTCACCTCGATTAACAAAATTCCGAAGACCCATGATAAATCCCGTAAGCGGGGGTGACTTTTTGGCTGATTAGGTGACTTTGTGAAAATCGAAAATTCGTACCGCAAGCGGAGGTGACTTTGCGACTCTATTTCGTGTTTTTCAAATATCTCGCGAAGACTAAGTATACATTATGAATTAAACTCCTGAACATTGGTTCAACTTAGTATATTGGCAATAAGTAGTTTAAGACAAATGAATGACTTTTATAATTAAGTGAGAATTAATATTCGAAGTTTGCATTGAAGGAGTCACACAGGGAAATATAGAAGTAAAAAGTAACCCGATTATAACTAATAGTCATCAAAGTTACCCCCGTTTATGGTTCTTAATTTTAGAAAGTGTTTTCCATGTTCAAGCTTCACTTTATTAAATCATGTTCGTAGAAAAAAGGACATCTTTTCGACCCGTGATGGAGAATTAAGGGCATAGAGCACAGAGCAAATTGCAGAATAAAATTTCTATTGTTTAGTCCTTTAATTTTAAACGGAACGCTCAAAGTATGTAGAAAATGAAATGATGGGGCATCTTGTATGTGGATGGCACGCGCTCGACGTGTTGCAATTGTGTATCTTTCGTTTATTGTATTGAAAAGTGATGTAACTGTTCAGAGAAACGATTATCCTTACCACGTTTACGTCAATGGCTTTCGAGAAGTCGCTTTCATTAATCACACTAGCATTGTTTACCAGAATCTCTAGGCCACCCAGTATGCTTACAGCTTTCTTGAACGTTTCTAGTAAAGCAGCAAGGTAATAATAAGATTAATGCAATCGTCCTTACCAAAGAATTCGAAACTCTAAAGTTTGTACAGAGCGCTAATGGAAATGTGGGACATTCATCGATATTGAACTGCGTGAAGTGCATGAATGTAAAGCGGTTGCCTTGTTCTGGGGGTGTCTTTATTTATTTATTACTATTCACGGGATAAACCCTTTTTACAACCATATACAGTACGATGCGGTTCTGTATGAAACAGTAAGCAGTTTCTTAAGCTCCTTGAAGGTACATTTAGAGAGAATAAATAGTCTTAAATTTTCATTAACACTACAGATTATTCCTTGTTGGCAGAGGAGTTTGTAAGCTTAACCTTCTTTGTAAAATTCTTCACGCTTTTATGCTATTGTATACTCAAAGACAGGAGCGGATTTGGAGATTTGGCGCCCCTAGGCTAACCAGCGTCTGCTGTTCTTTCCGCGAAATATCGCCAGATATTTTAATTTAAAAGAGTGGAGACAATTTTCAAATGAATTCAATATCATGGGTGTCCAGGGGGGGGGGTGTAAAATGGGCAGTCGCCCCCCTGGCTTTTCAGAAAAAATCGCTTATTTTTAAAAACTTATCTTTACTAAGTTTATACTAAAAAAAGGTATGCTAAGTTTATACAAAAAACTGGCACTACAAAATGAGTTCGAAAAAGAAAGCGGGCTACTCAATTTTTCATTACTATAGTTTTCATCACCGTCACCCCAAAGTTACCCCCTCCTGGATAAAAGTCTACGGACGCCCTTGTTCAATATAGCAACTCATATATGAGTTATTGCTAATTCGCTATATGAAAAAGAAGTGAATTGTTCTTAAAGTTGTCTGAAGCCTCTGTGTTTAAACTTTTCTCAATTTCTTTCGCTCAAGATTTGCTGCCCTAGGCTACAGCCCACTTAGTTTATACACAAATCCACCCTTGCTCGCAGAATAAAGGTCTCCAAATTGAAAGCTGTAAACTTATAAAATATATGAAATCTCCTTTACCAGCGAATGATCTTTTAAACAAATTGCATCTTCCATCTCCATTACTGCGTTTAATGAGCCAAGTGTTCTCTTCATCTTATTACTCACGTTTCGTCGATAATGATCTAATCGTAATTACCGTCGAATTCGGAATTGTTGGTGACGTCGCATCGAAAGAAAACTGCTCGGTTGCGACCGAACTCGGCGTTCAGAGCATCCATCGCCTGCTTGCTGGCGGATTCTCGAATATCGATCATCGCGACAACCTGAAACCGTTCGAATGACAATAAATCAAAATATGTTTACATAATTCAGGAAGCTTCAAGTTTATGTATGCCAAACATCTCCCATAAATTCATCTGTTTAATTAAGTCGCGTGAAAATTACCGCCCTTAAATAAGCCCGAAACTTTATCCTATACGATTATTAAAAGAATCTATTTAACACTCACAGAAACACCATTTCGCAGCAGTTCTCTGCTGATAGTTAGGCCCAAACCACTGGCAGCTCCAGTTACGATCGCTCTTTTATCTTTGATCTGCATATTTCTTGGCCCACTAGGTATTCTTCTTTCTCCTCGCGAGAACGCTATAAACGAATGAACACTTGATTCATCGACGATCCTCCAGGAAACTTAGCACCCTCGATTTTCAAGTGTTTCGAATACCTAACTTTGGTAACTACGTTGCGTATGAGTTTATGGCGCTTAAACCGTCTTACCGACTTTAAGTATCGTTACTTTTTCTTTGCTTTTCTCTTATACACTAATAGAACTTTGTCCCGTGTATATTAAATAAATAAATAAATATCAGGGCAGTTTTAAACGAGCCGTGTGTATTATTTACCTTTAACAATTTAAAGAAGATTGCACTGTTCGAATTGCGCTAGACTTGAAACCTTTTTGGAACTACAGTCGTCGATTTACTTGCTAATTTAGGAAAACAGGGAAGAACGGATCGACGGGATTGAAATCGGTTAAAGTGTAATGTGGTTAAAGTTATCCAGCGGTTTTCACGTTGACAAGAGGCAGAGACCGAACGTCAAAGTAATCAGCTAGTCACTGGTGGTGGCAGCTTGGTTCCCGAGCCTCTCCCTCGTTTTGATACGAAGGAAGCCTCTCGCTTTCGTATCGCGATCTTCGACCTCTCGAGCTGTGACGTTTCGAATTCGCTGTTACGCGAATCGGTTTCTATCAGTGGCGATCATTCGTTCACGTCGCAACACAGTTCGCCCCTTGATCCCTTGCGAGCCGCGGAATCCGTGAGAGGCTACGATACTCGCGCCAAAATACAAGAACTTCTAATGCATCTCCTATTCAGTGGCGGATTTAAGGAAAAAGGACCAGCTGGTAAACGTTCTGAGGGGCTCATTTTCTCGTGAAAATGAAGAGGTAGTTCACTAAAAACGAGCTAAGCGTAGTAATGCAGGGAAAAAAGATAATTTTTTTTTAAAACGAAACTCAACTGCTCATCGGCTGCCCGTTAAATATGCCACTGCTCCTTTTTGATTTTTAATGATAACGAATTCATCAATTCGTAGAGAATGGCCATTTGTGTCTCGAGAATTGATAGATCTCTGAAACTTAGAATTTGGTTTTCCATTTTGCCTGAGTTATTTCTCTTCGCTGAGAAAGATTTTTATTTTTAAATTGTTTCCTTTTTCCTTTTTATTATTTCTCAAGGTTTCAATGTAATATAGCCTGTACGTGAGATAATCATTGCTTGGGAGTGTTGATTAATAAATTGGTAATGAGAATTGACTCAAAGCACCACGTTAAGAATTCGCCTCTGCTACATTGTGCGGTCTTAATATTCGCTTTTACTTTTGTATACAGGTCCGTACTGATTGCCTCCATGTTACTGCAAGGTGAAGGTTCATTTAATTACTTTTTACAGCCAATGATTGTGTTTATACTTTGAAAACTGCGCTGCTATATAAAGTTCAAGTTCCGCGGGCGCATTGGCCGCGAAATGCCTTCGTCATCTAGTGGCGTAACCCTTGAACTAAAGTTCTGGTTTGAAACGTCGAACTGCAAAGCAACCTTTCCATTTGTTGTTATTTCTGAATTCTGGTGATCTAATATCTTTTTCACAGACGCTGTAACTAATTAATATACTCACTCCTCAGCGTTCTTTGCGGCAGAACTTTAACAATTCTTCAAAATACTTTTAAACGCAATAACTGGACAATATTGATGTTAAAAATCATTTAGTAACTAATTACAGTGCTTCAATAAATAGGAAAATTTATTTAAAGTTCTCCGTTTCAAATTGGAACTTTAGTTTCTGGGCTTCACCACGAGACGTCCACTTCAAGGTGCGTAAAATGATCATATTTTTAAAACCTTTCCTGGGACTTTGTCTTTCAATAAATTCAAGTAAATTCAATTTTAAAACCTTTTAGAAAGCAATCAATTGGCAATATTATCGTACATAGTGGAGTGTAATATGTCTGGACGAGACATACGAGTTGTTGAATTAATAATAAGTTAATAAGTCGACATAGCAATTTGTGTATGGCTCTTAAGAATAGAACTTCAGTTACTCGTAGCAATGATATTATTCAAAGAATTTGCTATCAACATCTACTCAAAATAAGTCTGTGTTCCTAATTTAAACTGCTGATGGAAACACGAATTCTTCAGTATCTATCGTATAAAATAACAAGTAAATACTTTTCAAATCCCTTCAGCTGTGTCCCATTTTTTCATTTCCCTACTTGTTCTCCCGAAACACTTTTAATATTCTCCATCTTCATTACTAACAGCCGAAAGTAGCCCAAATAAATCCAAACACCAGGGTCAAACATAAAAAATTAGCGATTAATACGGCAAGTCAGGGTGAGATGGTCACACGGAAAAGATGAGCAGTAGCAGTATTTTTTAGAAGGAAACGCTTGATTGCGCTGTCTCGACGTGGGTACAAAGTGTCATAGAAAAGTGACATTCTTAGTTCAAAGTGTTGGAATAGAACGTTTTTAAAGGTTTGTAAATCCACTGTGAAATTTAAGCTAGTGCTTCAAAATGTTTGATCAATATTTTGGTCATCTTGCTTGTTTTATTTATGCTGAATATTTTTAATTCTCAAGATCAGGGTTGTCTAACTGACGACTCACGAGATGCCGGGGGCTCCTCCGCCTTGCGGCCACGCTGAACGGCCCCCTCCGCACCTACTAAACATTGACGATCTCAGTCGAATTCGTCCGTCCCTACACAGACATAAGTACATTCGATTGCTACGGCCGGCTACGGCCATACGTTTACATATAATTATAATTAATACGACAATACGAACTGATATATACTTACTTTTACTCGTCTCTGTGAATGTGACCGTGCACATTGAGGCCGCGTCATATTGTTGACAAGGGATGGTATATCCACATCAATTTTTGTTCTGGCTATCCTTAACAGCGAAGATAATGAATGGTCCGCTAATCTTGACCGATATTTACTTCTTATATTTTTCATAACGGAAAACGCACTTTCGCATCTGTATGTAGGACCAAACATTGATGAAATTTTTAATCCCAAATCCACCAATTTCGGATACTTTTTTTCTGATAATAATTTAAAAAACTCCTGTCCATATTCATTTCTGGCAAGTACGAACGGATCTCCTTGCAAATTACACAATTCATCTCGATAATACATTTCTTGGTCTTCGATCTTACATCCTTTTGGATTATTAAAAATTATAAGCTCATTTTTTATTAATGTATCGAAAGAGACGAGTAAAAGTAAGTATATATCAGTTCGTATTGTCGTATTAATTATAATTATATGTAAACGTATGGCCGTAGCCGGCCGTAGCAATCGAATGTATTTATGTCTGTGTAGGGACGGACGAATTCGACTGCGTTCGTCAATGTTCAGTAGGTGTGGAGGGGGCCGTTCAGCGTGGCAGCAAGGCGGAGGAGCCCCCGGCATCTCGTGAGTCGACAGTTAGACAACCCTGGTCTAAGCGAAATGGGAATGGCTATCTTACCAGGGCTTTAAGGGAAAGATGGTCAATAGTTGTCCAGGAGAGCTGGCCATAGCTGTATTTGATGTAATTTCGTATATTTTGGTGAAATTCGGATAAAATTAATTTCGAAACCAAAAAAAAAACAAGATTGGCTAAGATGTAAGTCACGTGGTTATTTGGCCCACGAAAATTGCACAGAGTTTGACACCGTGTGTCATACATGCGGATTAGAAGACTCACAGCAAGAGACCAAAGAAGTTTTGAGTGGGCAAAAACTAAGGTGGACGAAAACTAGAAAGAATCTGAGATAACCAGTTAAGGACCACAACTTGTTAGCCTGAAAGGTACATATGACACTTTTTCTTCATTTGTAAAATTTGTATATTAAATAATAATTATTCGTTTACTGATATTAACGGACATGTAGACAAAGGATCGAAGTTTTGATCTACATCATTTTCGTTGCTTTATTTCAAATAGGTTGGCTGTAGCAGACTCTAAATGAAACTATGACCATCTCACCCTGACTTACCCTAATATCATACGTTTCGATTGCTGTGCACATCACTTCAGTTTATTTTCACATCGCCGAGTACAAAAGAAAGACTTTGTTCAATAGTCCGCTATCGGTATCTAAAAATTTCTTCGCTAGGATTTATAAATAACTACGTTGAATAATAAAAAAAAGTTGAGCAGGAATCAAGTAAAAAGTACTAAACATTTCTCCCAACGTCCATCGCCTTTTTCGAGCGCAACTTCTTTCATTTTTCTCTCGCACGTTCTTTCCAGACATTCAATCGAACGGGAATGTTCTCCGTTTAGATAGTAATCTCCACTTTCTTGAATGGTGGGAACTCGACGGAGTACGGTGGCTCTTCACCCTCGCTGACCCAAACGGACCCATTCTGACCCTTTTGAATCAGCTTCACCACTGCTTCACCCACGTTGTCGGGCCTGGTGAAATAAGACGAAGGAAACATTAGACGACTGATGGTTCGTTTTTGACGGGCAACTGAGCGCTAATAAATTAATCTCTACTAACTCTTGCACGGGCAGTGCTCCAAGCATTTTGGTAACGTGCTCGGGGTCGATGAAGTCCAACATGGTCTTGGTAGCGTCGACCAGCAGGGCTGTTTTCGTGACGCCGGGGCATATCACGAGCACGCGCACGCCAGTCGTAGAGTAGTGTTCCTGATAGGACACGGGTGAAGATTGGTGTGTTAATAAATAACGATAGGTCGCAATTTGGACATTATACAGATGTTTGGAGAGAGTCGGAATTGAAGTACCAGCGTATGTATAACTCAGTGGGAATGGTTAATAAAGGCGAGTTCGGTGAAATTTACCTTCAAACAGCGACTGAAGGCGAGGACGTCGTGTTTGCTGGCAGTATACACTGGGCACGAAGGGTAGATATGAAGGGACACGATCGATCCTATGTTCAGAATTACACCGCCTTTGCCTCCTTTGTGTTTACCCATGTGATCTATGGCGAGCAACGAGCCTTGGATCACGCCACCCTGAAATTTCAATTATTTCTTATTAGATCTTGAAAATGGTAGCTGCCATTTCTAATAGAAATAATGTTTTTTATTATTTCGGTGCTCTGGCACCAAACGATTTGGTTCCTCTATTACAGTGTTTTACAAACTTTCTCCCATTTTCTAATATTTAAATGACCTGCGACCCCCGTGTAAGGTAAAGCAAATTTAATCAAGTGAATCAAATACATTAAAAATAGATACTTTAGAATATAATTCTATCTTAATGATAGTTAATTATCGTAATATTTTCGTGTCCTAGTAGACACTTTGGTTAATAAAGCGTTGATCTTGGGAATAGTGTTTATAGAAGTAGAATAATATACAATAGTGTGCTAAGAAATTTCATTGGGAATGATTGAATTTCTGATTATTTTGGTATGTCAGAGATGAGTAACTTGAAATATGTTGCTTCTTTCGAAAGACTGAAGTTTGCTCATACATTTTTACACGTGTTGTGTAAACAGTCTGACGAATGACAAGAAATTAGGCGACACGATGTTCAAGGGTCACCTCACTGGAGGTCAGTACAGGGTGTCAAAAATGTTTCAGAGAAATACTTCTCTCTAGGCAGACGTGTTTTAAATCATTTAAATCAGCACCAATTACTGTATTTTACGTGCAAAAAAAATCTACTTACAACATTCACACGGAGAGTTTGTTCCCACTTGACGTCATTGAACATACCAGCGTTGTTGATGACAATGTCCAGGCCGCCGAGAGCGGTTGCAGCCTTTTTAAAGGTATCTGTAAAACGCAGACAAGCAAATAATTATTAAGCTTGAAAAGTAAATCACTAAATCCGACGGTTCGTCTTCTGTTCCACGAGAATAAGAGAGTTTTCGTAATTAATCTTCGAAGTGTAATTAAAAATTCATTCTTTCGTGAAATTGGTAGCTGCAGAATAATATATGGAGGGCTCAGAAGCCAATCAGTGTAACTCCAAATTTCTCTGAAAGTAAATTACGTAGTTCAAAAACCTCTTTATTGTTAAAACTTGCAATTGACAAATCAATTAAGTCACTACTCTCATACATAAGCAATAAATAACGGTATTTATATTGATCACGGAATTACTAAGCAAAATTATTTAGAGGACAAACAAAAGTATAAATCTTGTTTTTAATGCAAATGAACTTACACTGATTGGCTTCTGAGCTCTCCATATATAACTTGAATTATTTAACTCAAACTTCCGTACTTTTTGAGGTATATTTCGAAGCGAATTGAAAAGAAAATGCATAAAATTTCAATCAACCTTCGAAAGAACAGCCTAACACCACAATTTCATAGAATTTTAATCAAAATATCACGAGGTACCTGCGAATAATTGGATGTTGGACACGTCGCAAAGGAAGAACTGAGCTTTTCCCTTTCCGAACTCCTTTTCCAAAGTGGTCACCGCTGTTTGGCCAACTGTGGTGTTCAAGTCGAGGAGAGCGACAGTCTGAATACCATACGAAGAATATTAGAACAAGATCTAGAATCCTTTAAATTAGAAGCCGATGGAAATACGACTTAAACCCACCTTTGCTCCATTTCGAAGCATTTTCTGTGCATAGGTGAAGCCAAGCCCGCTGGCTCCCCCGGTGATCAAAACAGTCTTGTTCTTAATGTTGTCCATGGTCTGAAACCAAATTTTGTCAGAATAGTAAAGCAACGATATCTCGAAAGAATTCTGTTATTCAACACTTAAATTAAAAAAGAATTTTCCTCCAATTTCCCCTCCTTTCAATTAAGGCTCTAAATTATTCTAAATTAAATTTCTCGTCCCCTTTATATTCCACGATCCTCTTTCTACTCGTTCCGAGATATTTCGAATTATTCGAAATGCCCAAAATTGTGAGCAAGACGCTTCCACAATACAAATCAATATTCCGGTTCTCAGTTAGAGCAATTAAATCATTTTTAAATAGTGTTACATCGTGACGATCGTTTAGCAAAGATTGAAAAGGTAAAATGAAATTTGTAAAAAATTCGCTCACAGTTTGATGGTCGGTTGACTTCTCGAATTTCAGAAAGATGATGTGCACTGGATGGTTCCTGCCTGTAGAATGAGTGCTGGTGCCCGCGGCTCGGTAAAATAAATAGAGTGCCGTATCTCTACGTAGATTACAACTAATGATCGTTCCTTCGCGTAAACGGCGTTGCTGTGTTTGTTACAACGATATGGAGATGAGCAATTTCTGTCAGTTCTTTTTTTAAAAGATAAGATAGTGAACATTTCGAAGACTAAATTTCGATAAAAACTGTTACAAAAGGAAAAAGTACAGAATCGAATCTGCATATTGGGTTTAAAGATTTATTCTTCTTTCTCGATAATATCACTAGTCGCTTTTTCTATTAAGAATTACACATTACCTATTATCTACTAATTCTTCCCAAACATTAATTGGACAAATTATACTTAAACAGACTTAAAATTCCTGTTGTAAATCAAGTTTAACTTACAGTCCTTAGCTGCAATACCTTATAGACTTTCTCTTTTCCAGAGATAACGGAGGGGTGGTTAAAGTTATTGTCAACTCAAAGAGGATACCTATTAGAAGTGGCAGGGTGTTCGTAAATATCGAGTTGAATAAGGGCACCCGTTTAATTACAAATAAAAAAGTGATTTTTAGTCAGTTTATGATATCCTTAAATTGGGACCTTCAAGCTGGCGTAACTAGGGACTTCGATGGCATATGGGGGTTGATTGTTCTCGCTGACGAAAATTGCGCCGTTGTTCCCCTTTTCTATTAATTCGACGATGGCGCTCGCCACGTGTTCTGGTCTGTTAACAAACATTTATTTAATAAGATACTTTGGGGAAGTGCAATTTCAACGAACGGCGAATTATCAATGCTACTATAATTTAGAGACTTGGAAAATTTCATCCCTAGAGTCTTTTATTACCAATTTCCAAAGAAATTTTTGAGGAACAAAGTAATTATATTTAGTTCTTAAAAGTTCAAGCGTTATTGAACGAATAGTGGATCTCAGACTTCGATTTTTTCACGAAGCAAAATCTTCGAAAAATATTTAAAGAATTGCGCAAGTGTGTTTCGGGCCAGAGTGACTAAACTTCTCAACTATTCAATTATACTATTGCAAAGCTGGTCCATTTTCGATTTTTATCTATCGAGTGCTGAAGACAGTAGAAGTCGTTAAGTTGACGATTGCAAGCGTGATTGATTTGGAAATTCTTTTACTTACGGTTGCTTCTGCATGCTGGCCATCGCAATAGCTGCAGTTTCTTCGTCGAGCAGATCCATAGCGTGTTCCTTGGTGGACATGAATCTGGCGGCCATTGCAGTGGTGGTGAGACCAGGGCATATGGTTAACATACGTATGCCAGTTTTGTCGTAATAGTGCTGTGGAATTTTTAATTAATTCCACATTATATTAATCAATAACTTCCACGGGCAGGGCTGGATTTCTATATAAGCAAACTTTGGGCGAAAGAAGTTGAGAAAGGTATCAAAAGGGCCTGCGACTTTTTATTTTTTTATCGACAATAATAGCATAGATTTCCGCTCAAAAATAAAGTATCTATCTATTTTTTTCTAACACCGAAACTGAAGGGTGATCTGTAAACCCACAGGCTTGAGACAACTTTAAGAACAATTCACTTTATTTTCATGTAGCAGATCATTAATAACTTATATGTGAATTATCATTTTGAATTATTTTTAAAATTTTCTCGGCTCTTTTAAGAGTTCCCTCCCATCAAATCATTCCAAAAATGGGTACTTTTTAGGATTTCGTTTAAAGGAAAGTAAACGTCATAGTATTAACATTTTTTTATGCTGTTGTACATCATTGAACATAATATTTTTTTTTAAATCAACACACCAAGAATATCCTAAAAATTTATAAGATTGTTCACGGAATCATCTATGCAATAGTCATAGCAAAGTATCTTAACCTCATATTTTGCCAGACCTTTGAACCACAAACTTAAAAACAACGGGCAATTTTACGCACGGAAATGTTTATAAAAAGAAGAAGATTGGTCGAAAAGTTGTGATCGTAGATGATCCCTTGGAGAATCTTATAAACTTTAAGTACTTTCCTTGTTTGTTGATTTCAGATAATTTTACAAGGCGTTATAAATTCCGCATTTTTTCTATCGTCAGGGTAGGTACAGCCACCAACAAACAGCGGTATTAGATAAAATATGCAAAAAGAAATTTGAATCATCTTCAATGATGTACAAATGCAGCCTAAAAAGTTTTTTAACATTATGACGTTTACTTTCTTTTAAATAAAATCCGAAAACTGATCTACTTTTGGGGTGATTTCATGAGAGGTTACCCTTGAATTAAAATATTTGATTATATTACGCAGGAAGCGCGGTAGACGATTGTCAGACTACTTAAACGCGCCAAATCTAAAAATCTGACCTTGTCTACGAATGCCATAAAACAGATTCCATTTAGAGAGAGAGAGAGAGAGAGAGAGAGAGAGAGAGAGAGAGAGAGAGAGAGAGAGAGCAATTAAATTGTAATAGATAAGCAGCAAATCATTGGAAATCAGACTTTGAGTTGAACTGGTAAACGTGATATCAGTTACGAAGTCGACAAAATAGAGTTATCTCGACATTTCTGATCCTTATGATACAATCTGTTTAGAACATATCACCGTAGAAAGTAAATTTGAGTGAGACGTAGTACACGATTCATATTATCAGGGTCTCAGTTATCTACGTGTGGAATAATACCTACTTTAATCACCATCGCGCGGCATTGCTAACCTCGTTAACTGTAACATTTATCGAATTTAAGCGACGAAACAATAAAAAAAAACCATAGGTGATAAGAATTTAATATCTTTCCCTCCAGTGTGGGAAACTTCCAACTCTTTGCATTCCCACTCAAAAGTGTCTTTATCGCTATTGCATAAACACCGATACACCGCGGGCTCGAATACACTACGAAGTGTTTATCTATTGCACAGAATTATAATTAACTAATAATCGCTCATTATCATCAATGGCTCTTGTCGAAAAATAATCATTTCGACACGTTACGCGACAAATACTCGATCGTTCTTCTTACAAACTGGATCATTTACGAATCAATATGGACCTAGCGTTTCGTGAACGTTAGCCACTCTCTCACCTTCAAGGACTGGGTGAATCCAACGATCGCGTATTGTGTCCCGCCGTAGATCGGCGCTATAGGGATTCCCTCGAGGCCAGCAACCGACGACATGTTGACGATCGTCCCGCCATTTCCACCCTTGTACTTCCCCATGTGCTGCAGCCCCAATATTGTACCGTAAACTACCCCTTTCTAGATACAATTCAAAGTGAACAGTTACAATTCGAGGCTCGCAAGGGCTTCTTACAAGGAGAGTATTTTAGGTGTCCGCCTCCGATCATTTTGATTTTTGGATATGTTATAGAGGACCGAAAAATAAGAAATACGTGTTTTTTTATTTTTCCCCGTTTTCATATTTGGGGGGTGAAAACTGCGTTCAAAGTTAGGGTTGAAAAATCATTTTTGTTGAATATCTCGAGAACTATTAGAGATAGGGGAATAGTGTCAATGGACGAATTTTGTGTCTTTGAATGCGAAATATGACTGACTCGCCAGTCATAATAAATAATTTAAACAATAAATTTATTTAAACAAATGGACTTTTTGAAAATCTGGTGAGTCAGACATATTTCGCATTCAAAGACACAAAATTCGTCCATTGACACTATTCCCCTATCTCTAATAGTTCTCGAGATATTCCACAAAAATGATTTTTCAACCCTAACTTTGAACGCAGTCTTCACCCCCCCCCCCCCCCAAATATGAAAACGGGGAAAAATAAAAAAACACGTATTTCTTATTTTTCGGTCCTCTATAACACCTAAAATACTCTCCTTGTTAGAAGATAGCTCTCCCCGAGGAGAAAGAGCGAAAATAAGATCGGCACCGTGATAGATAAGAAGATTGTTTACTCAAGCTATGTTTGCGAGCTTACTGATGACGCTGTATTAAGCAACGTTTTTGGTAGGGTGAAAATATATTGGGCCACTTACGTAATTGACGTCAACCATTATCTCCCAATCCGCGTCGTCCATGATGCCCGCGATGTTTACCACAATATCCACAGTCTCATACGTGTCGAGAACTTTCTTGAACGACTCTGGCAAACAGACGCAACGCTCGTTCACAAATATTAATATCACAGATCCTGCCGCAAACGAGCTATTAAAAACGCTGGAAGACAGGTAAGTCTCGAGTCTCTTTACATACATACTTCCTACGCTAGTATACGCACCATAATCCCTTCACTCTTCACTTAATTCGTTAAAATAATCCTCACAGGTTTCGTAGATTGCAAAGCAGCATTTTTTTAACAACTTCTTCCTAAATGGTGCGACACGCGTGGAGATCTGTATCGAGACTTGTTTCATGTATCAGTATCGATGCCTAAATCGGTATCAGCTGGTATCGACGCAACAATTAATTGTTGTTCTCTTTGATAATATCTTTAAATATGTTATTTAGAATATTATTAAGTGCATACGATTGAAAAGTGTGAGCATTATGTATTTATTAAATATTTAGCGTGCCTGAGAACTGAACAGGTGTTTCACGAACCCGTCTGAACGATTACGTGGTTGTTTGATACTCGAGAGAAATCTCAGACACATATGTCTCGCATCTATTTCAACGTGTACGGGGCCATTTAGGCCCGGTGCACACGAGCGTCACGCGTCATTTTGCAGCCGCGTCGATATGATACCACATTCAAGCAGTACATATGTGTATATGTAAAGATTCACACATAACTGAATTTTTTGGCGGCAACTTTGCGTCGTGTTTGCGTTTTATGAAATGGACGCGGCTATTGCCTCTACGCGGATGTGACGTCTCAGTGGAAGGTTTTAAAATTCGGACATGTTTCCCATCAAGGGCTCCTAAACAATTTGGGAAATTAGCACGTTTTTCAAACCCTTCAGCAATTTCACACCACCTCTGTTCATTAAATTGAGGAATACATTCTCCCTTCAATGTTGACCAAATTACGGAGCAGACCTTTCGTGTAATTTTTGACAATGTTGATTGGCCAATTCTATACGAATAGTGCAAATCAATGAGATTGCATCCACTTCCCAAGTACCTATAAAAGAAGTTGAAAATTATTTTTGTTCTAGGATTACGGTTAATAAAAAATGGAAGAACTTAAAGGACAATTATTTAAGAAGTCAGAGAAAACAAAAAAAATCTGGAAGTGCAGTAAAATTTCGAAAATATATTTGTGTACAACAATTATCGTTTTTAAATATAACACGGAGTTCAGTGACATGGTTAGATTGAAACTGATGGATAATCAAAATTAACACTTGCCGATCGTATCAAACGACGCGTTGGACGCAGCGTCGGACTGACGTGCTGCAAAATTGGCGCATACCGCTAAAAAATTGGACGCACAAGACGCAGCGTCATATTGACGCGACTGCAAAATGACGAGTGACGCTCGTGTGCACCGGGCCTTAGATTTCACAAGCAGAAGTCTGTTGTTTTTTTTTTTTAATAATGCAGAAGAATTGCAACTACCTTTCAGCTCCCCAGGCTTGGAGACGTCGCAGGCTACAAAAACGGCGCGTTCTTTTCCAAACTCGTTGTTCAGATCGGCAGCGGCGCTCTCGCCACCGCAATCGCCCAAGTCTAGGAGAGCTGCCGCCTAAAAAATCAAAGCAACACCTTGGTCCTACTAGCCACACCACCGTTCACAAAAATCCTCTGCAAAGGGTTACCTTCGCCCCGTTTCGAAGAAGTTTTCGAGCGGTGCAGAAGCCGATCCCGTTCGCCCCGCCCGTGACCAGCGCCACTTTGCCCTCGATGTTCATGCTGGATCGATCGAGGAAAAAGGGTCCGTCGTTTATCCACAAGATCGAACGCAGGTTCACGGTACTCCGCGGCGATCTCGCGAATAGCACCGTTGCAAATAGAATATATCCAGCCGCGAAGGCGCGGGCTCGATCCATGAAACTCGAGAAAACGAGAATCAATCGGACGGGATCGAATGTCTCGCGGCTAGCTGGATGGATAACGTGACCACCGAACCGCCGGTAAACAGGATCGAATTTACGCCGATCCACGGAAAAATTGGCCGCAGCCTAGGGAACTGTCTAGCATGCTGTTTATTTTTGTCGATTTATTGAGTTACCCGCGCGCGTCTCGCTGCACGCACACATTGGGAAATCGCGCGAATGATTGAGCTTCCTGGCGTGTATGGGACGCCTGTTTTTTGTCGAGATAAACTTCGTGGGAAGAATAATAGTCACTGGTACCTACAGCACTATGATGTGCAAGTAAAAGTTTGATAAGGTTGTGGAGTTCGTAAGTTCTAGATAAGGTTTCTGTGAATCTATTATCTGTTATGTTCTGTCAATCACAGCTGGTTTCCTTTTACTCCCAGTGTTAACTTTGTTACTGTGACCGAAGTGATTTGCTCCAGCTGTTTATGGAGTTGTTTCTAAGATCTTTTTATCCTAGTTTTAGTAAATATCCTTCTATTTCATATAAGTATATCCAACTCAAATGTACAGTGGCGGAAGAGAGAAAGTATACAACTTTTAAAAATACATAATTTTTTTACAATTGGCCCAAACGACATGGTTTTTTTTTGGAAGTTATCAGGATTAGTTCGCTAAGTGACGTGTTTCATCATTTTGAAAAAAATGCAACTGGTCGGAGTAGAAAAAAAAATAGTAAAGGTCGTTTTTTAAACTTTTTTGTGAACGTGTACTATTAAGAAAAAACTTTTGTAGATTGAAGTAAGTTATATACACGCCTAAAATTTCATCATAATCGGTTAACGTTGCTCTGAGCGATAAACACTTAAAGATTGGAGAATAAGGTTGAAAATCGCGAAATTTCCGAAATCAGCGATTTTAAAAGAAGTTTAAAAAACGACCTCTACTATTTTTTTCTGCTATTTCGAACAATTTAATTTCTTTCAAACCGACAAAACACGTCACTTAGCAAACTAATCCTTCTAGTTTCTCAAAAACAAAATCATGTCGTTGGACCAATTGTAAAAAAGTTATGCGATTTTAAAGTTGTAAATTTTCTTTCCTCGGTCACTGTATATACAGGGTGTTGATAAATATGTGGGAAAATTTTTCAGGATAGGTTCTAGTCATCAAGATAATAAGACAAGTTGGTATACGATAATAACCGATAAGGCTTAGTTTCACAGTTACAAGCATTTATATATTTTGTGAAACACGGGTCTGAAACGGCTATTAACACATTTGCGACCGGCAGAGTTTTAATGTTTCTAATACTGGCTACCGGCGAAAATAATAAAATTCTAAAGCTGGTTGCTGCAAACTTGTATCATTAGGACGAAGATAATAATGTTGTTTAAAATAAAACGGTTTTCATAATTTGGATACTTGTTTTTAAGCATTCAGTTATAAATAGCAGGACATAAATTCGCGTCAGCGACATCCAGGAATTGAATTTGAAATGACGTGAATTCACTTCAGCAACAACCAGGAATTGCATTTGAAATGACGTGAATTCACGTCTGCGGCAACCAGGAATGGAATTTGAAATGACGTGAATTCACGTCAGCGGCAACTAGGAATAGAATTTGAAATGACGTGAATTCACGTCAGCGGTCGCAAATGTGTTAAAGTAGCATTTAACGAAGTCGAGCTGTGTTTCTGCGGATCGATATATTTATTATCACTTCGCTTTTGTTTTTTTAAAGGCGCGAGGGAAAAAATATGATTGAAAATATAGTATACTAGCTTCAAGTGTCTGGCGTTGCCCGGTGTTATATGTTTATCTTTTTTCGGCGAAAGGGAGGTACTTTTTAAAAAGATTTCTTAGCGAGCACCTAGGGGCTAATAGGAATCTACCCATCTTTCATGGTCATAGTATCAGTGGTTCCATACAAATCGCGATGAGTTGTCATTTGTTTTATATATATATATATATATTATTTAAAAAAACAAAAGACTTTCCTCTTGTCAAGTCGAACAAAGTGCCGTAACACACGTGTGGGTGCAGTTCATATTTACCGAGAAAACACATTTCAAAGTATGTACCTTCAAATATGTATAACGGTTTTAAATCTTGAAAGAAATCCTTGTATATAGGTCATTTTAAGTATCAGGCGACCTCCAGAAACCACCGGCAGAGGACTGCCCGGCTAATCCTACTCTCGCAAGTCCTCGCAGCGCTTCTCGTTCGTATATATACTTCCTCCGTTGTACCTATTCTTGTCCCCGCGTCTGAGGCTGGGTCTGCTAGGAACGCCTTACTGACGAGTTCCGACCTAGCACACTTAGGACGAAACGCGGCCCCGCATCTCCCCCCTTTCCTCTTTCTCCTCTACCTTCCACAATAATCCGCCACCACCATATACCATTTACGCTCTTACAGTCACTCGAGGGACGACAATACTGCAATCAAGCCCGCAGCAGCCAACGGACAACTCTTCACATCACCACTACACAACCCCTGGACGACAGAGGAGGAAAAGGGGGGGGGAGCGGGGAGAGAACACCAACCGCGCGCCGCCAAAAACCAGCTAAAAACGCCCCTGCCCCCCGGCCTTCAGGAGGCGCCCAGCGCACAACAAAGGAGAGAGAACACGACCAACAACAACAACAGAGATACCACCAGATACCACCAGCTAAACCGATGACGGAGGGGAGATGTGTTCCATCGTAGCCTTAGGATCGTTGTTAGGCCTCCTCTAGTCCCTAGGGTGTGGCCACAGCCGATACAGTGTGGAAATCTCTCCTAGGCGGACTCTTTGTTTCGTCAAATGTGGGGGTCACCGACGAGCAGGTCTCGCCGACCGGAGAGAATGGTGGTGGGATCACATGATGTCGCCACGCACGCATCACATCACACCATCATCATCATCAATGTGGGCATGCCTGAGGAAGAACAGCGCCATATACGACGACTCGACGCCGCGGCTTGAGCAACAGGCTCGCCCATTGACGGATCCCTGAGCACCAACGCCAACGAAGCAGTAGAATGCAACGAGGCGAGAGCGCATACCATACGGGCTCTCTCGAGAATAACCGAGAAGAGCACTTTTCGGCTCCCAGGCGCGCTTCGCCTGGATCGAGAAGGGATCGGCACCTCCTGTGACGAGTAGGAAATTGGGATGGACAAAGGCCGGCACGCGCGGGCGAGTCGTACGACGCCCCCACGGCCTTTACAACCAACAGGACTGTTGATATGGACTCACATCGCTTGCAACTGCGTCGACAACGGGGGAACGACCGAGAGCAGCACTTCAGCGGAGCAAGTCAAATCCAGTCATGGCAGACTTTCGTCGCCGATCCCTGGGGAAATCAATCGTCATAGAGATGAAGTGGCATCCTACGAAGACTTCCTTCCACCGTCCTCTGGTGTTGTCCTCTCTCTTCTTATTCTCGGCGTCTGAGGCAGGGCCTGCTAGGGAAGCCTTACTGATGAGTCCTACTAGCAGGCCTGGGACGAAACGCAAATATCTTTTTTTATTTATTTCGTTTTTTATTTATTTTCTTTCGTTCCATTGGGGTTGTTGGATTTCTGTTTTTACGGAGGGAATTCTGTGGTTCAGGATTTTGGGGGGGATTTGTGGGGAGAAGAAAATTATTATACTCTGTAGACGTGTTTTAGTTCTATACTCGTTTGTAGGGTACATTGAAAAGGATTTTCCTGGCAAACTTTAGGAAGATTTGAAAAGAATATTAGCCCCTTGCATGATAATTGGTAGCCGCACTAGTAATTCTTGAAGTATTGAAAGTCTTATCTCGAGCAGTGCACCGCTGCCATAGAATAGTTATTACATAATCTTGTAGACAGCACAGAAATAGGGAAAGTGATGTAATATGCACGAGTGAAAGAATTTATACACAATTTTACAGCTCATGCTTCACAAAATCGGGGTACGTGGGTATATCGATGACACAGGGGGGTTCCTTTGGCATGACAATGCAAGTTACGCCGTTTTTGCCCTTCTCGATTAATTTCATCATCGCCTTGGCCACATCTTCCGGCCTAGAGACACAATTGATTAAAATTACTTACAACGATTCAGTTTAACACCAGAAATAAGTCTACAGAAAAAGTTGAGCAGAGTCGAAAAAACCGGGTTGAGTTTATTTACCATTCACTGTAGAACGCTGCCATTCACCGTTATAGTCTACTAAAATTAATAAAAAGCTAGTTTATAATGTTCAGCGAGGTACTTACGGCTGGCCTGGCCAGCTGTCCATATCAGCCATGAGTTTTTCGCGATCGATGAAGCTCAAAAATGTCATTTTCTTAATGTTATCGATCATCGGGGTCATCGTCAGGCCGGGGCACATTAGCAATATACGAACGCCAGTTCTATCGTAGGAGTCCTGCGAATTAAAATTGTATTTTCAAGTTTCAAAATTACTCGAAATTTTCAGTGAATTCTCTTACTTTTAAGCTGGCGGTTAAACCAACGACAGCGTACTTTGTCGCGCTGTAGATCGGAAATTCCATTGCGGGTGTGATACCAGCGACGGACGCAACGTTCACTATCGTACCGCCACGACCTCCATTGTGTTTGCCCATTATGTCGATGCCTAGAAGTGTTGTTCGAACGAGCCCCGTCTAAGTGAGATAAAAATTAATGAATGCAAGGTATTTCAATTTAAACCTTTCTGGGGATCGGTTTCATACCTAAAGTATTTTGGAATGTTATGAGAATGAAATTTGGGGTGCTAAAGCTATATTATAAACTCAAAGAGTGCTTGTAGAAAACACTGTAAGTGCTAAAATTAAAAAAAAATTTTATCGAAAAATATTCTATGTGCCAATGGTAATACTATAGTATGGAATTTGATCTTTGGCAGTTACAGTGTTTTTGAAAAGGACTTTTCAATTGCGAAATTTTACTTACAACATTTATATTGATCATACGCTCCCACATGGCATTGTCCATGTACCCCGCGGAGTTGATCAAAATGTCCAAGCCTCCTAGGGCCTCGACGAGCTTCTTGAAGCTCGCTGTTCAAATTATATTCTTACTACAGCTTCCACCCTGTTATACTAAAACAATGATTAGGACTTTGCGACTTACATTCCACTTGCTCCTGGCTCGTCACATCGCAGGCGAAAAAGAACACGCGACCTTTGCCGAATTGACTCCTTAGTTGCGCAACTACTTCCTCTCCCTTAGAACTGGGCAGGTCCAAAACGGCAACGGACTAGGACAGGGCATGCAACGTGTTACTATATAATCAATTAATAATAATAAGTATTTAATACACCAGTAGACGAAAGTAACAAGAAGATATAAAAATTAACAAATACATGTAAGAAAACAAGTTAGAAATTAGATTCTAAACAACAATTCTTTACCTTCTAACAAACTGTATTCTAATGCTACACTCTACTTTAAGGGATTTCCCTATTTTGATGGCCTGAAAAGATGCGCGATATTTGTTTGTTTGTTTTTAAATAAACCCTGAATTTATATTAATTGAAAACGTTATGCCGATATTTGTACATATTTAGGGAAAATTTAAAAACAAATTAATTTAAAATAACGGGACTAAAACTTTAAATGCGTTTTTCTCGAAACGGTGTTTTTCAAAATAAATCATCACCGGAAATAAATAATCACCCGATTTACTTCAAACATGGTATATCTTGGTATATATTTTAAGTAGATGTCCCGTTCTCGTTGTTACTAAATCTAACTCGGTTTTTGCAAAATTAGTCTTTTGCGGTTTAAAACCAGCGAACCTGCCATTTCCTTTTTACTTTTCAGTATTTTTCGATTACACAATTTTCTATTTCAGACAACTACAGCGGCTGATTTTATGCTAATCAGGCGCATATGATTTTTGTAAGGCGGTCTATTTAAAGCACTGTAACTCCGGATATAATCACTATTTTTGCAAACAATTTTTTTCATAATTTCTAAACATTGACATATAAAGCCACAAAGCTAGAAGTAAATATATTTAATGGTTCTGTTTTCAAAAATTCCCACATTTCCCATCAATTTACGTCCGTCAAAGTAGGGAGACCCCTTAATTCTTTTGCTTTCTTAATACTAGGTTTTAACTACATACAAAGGAACATACCAGCTGTCGAGAGATAACTATTATGATAAAAGAAGGTAATAATAAGGACAGACACCACGTTACTCAACTCTTCCACAATGTAAATATGTTTCAGGAATTAGAATAATGATTCAAATAGATACGAGCTTGTGTGCCTAACGCTTAAGATCGATAAGATTCTTGCTTCTATCGAAAGTCGAGTCTCTCACTGGTAGTAGATCGACGAAGTTTACCTTGGCATTGTGATGCAACAGTTGCTCAACGCAGCTGTAACCGATACCGCTGGCTCCGCCAGTGATAGCCGCAGTTTTGTCTTTCACGTCCATCCTTGCTTCTGCAGCGGTTTATAGAGACTTTTACAGATTACTAACTGTCGATTGTCGCGCTCGTCTACTCGCGGCAGGCCGATACGGGGCAGACACTTCAGATCACCGTCGAGCCGCGAATGGAATTAACGCAGCGCCTAATTAGGGGACACAGCAGGTAGCGAGATCAGTGGTGATGCGTGCTAGGGTCAAAGAACGCTTTCTAGGATACGGTGCTATAGCCTCACCTTCGTTTGATAAAAAAAACGTAAATAAGGACGATCAGGGAGCCGCTTGGAGAGGAATCAAGTTCGCGCAGCGAGTGCCACTCGTGGAATGCAAATTTTGTCGCGGGTGTCGATATAACCGTTAGCCCAATGCGATTGCACGCAATTTATTCGTCTATCGAACTATCGGGCTGTCGAGCTACACATTACCTCCAGAATTAGCATTTTTTATCTCCGTTTATGTAAACTGCGTGTCATAGTGTGTGTCCTTTCTAGATAAGCAGAAGTTTATTTTTATCTCTGTATTGATTACACCTGTATTTGATTACAGGGATTACAGCGATGTAATATATTACCCTGCTTAGCTAAGTGTGGCTCTTCGTGTATTACAGCGGGTTCAAAATGTCTGTGTTAGATTTGCTTTGGGGGTATGGAAGTTTGATCACATAGCCCCATCATTTATAGCGGCTGATTGACTTAAGAGGGAATCCTATTTTATGGGCTAAAATCATAGAGATTTGGGAATTTTTTTTACGAAACTAGCAATTCAATTCATCTGAAATTTGGACCATGTTTCTATGCAATCTTGAAGAAGTTGTAGTTTTTTCTTTATTCACTTTTAGTAATAAAGATAGGAGTTATGCATCACGCCGTTGGTGTGCATGATTTTACTTTTCTGGTAATCTGAAAATGAAACTGCGTTTTACGAAGTTCTATCTTCGTTTTCTTCCGTAGGAAAATCGGCGCAAAATTGGACTGCAAAAATTAAACGTTCTGACCTTCCAGTTTGAAAAATTTCCACACTCATCAACGAATTTTGTTGTTTTTTGCTGGTTCATCAGTTTGAAGCATTTCATGCACACTAGCGGACGACAGTTTTCGTGGGGCGTGATAGTCGATCGTGCGTAACTCCTATATTTATTATTTAAAATTAATGAAAAAAAATGTAGCTTCTTCAAAGTTGCATCAAAACAAGGTCAAAATTTCAGATGAATCGAGTCACTAGTTTCTTAAAAAAATCCCCAATTTTACAATGGTTTTAGCCCCAAAAATAGGATTCCCCCTTCAGGGGTTTCACCACCTTTTAGGCCTGAAAGAATGGCGAAATTTAAAATTTGTTTTCTCAGACAATTTTCCAGTGATATTATTACTTGGCTTGGCCTTGCAAGTTTTAAGAACGTAAGTGTTTTCAAAGCAATTGTTTCTTAGTAGTAGCTGTCGGGGACGTGAGAAATTGTTCTGCGCTGGCGGGCGTGCCATCGTATTCACGTACACGAATATGTACATCTTTACCCGACATGATTATTTATGACCTTAGTCCACTAAATTTTACGGTGCCTTTTTCTATTGTTTCACCTTCTACTACAATTCCCTTCCATCTAAAATTCGCTCCCTACTCACCTTCTCATCTTTCAAACTAGCACGGTTATTACTTACAACAATTGTAATTAGTTATTTCTTCTACTCTTTCAATCTTACGCATAGTCTTTATTCGCGATTACATTTTTTTTACTATCTACACCTATTTTTCGTATACACTATTAGGTAGGTCAAAAACAGCTAAACAGCTGGTCCTCGACCTTTTGCACTCTATTTTTACGAAATTATATGTGATATAGTTTCTATCTCGATTATTTCTTTTCTTTGTTATCTGATATGCATTTGTTTTCCTTCTTTATCTCTATTTTCGAGAATTCATTACCTTTTTATTATTATTTGTGTCTACTGGTGCAATAAAGAATTATTATTATGTTAATCAAGCATGTGATTGCTCATATCGCTGTGATTCTGAGTTCCTGAACGTTGACAAGGCGCTATTTTAGTGAAAGCTAGATAAGATTAGGAGGGTAAGATTGTGAGATGCTTGTGTAAGCAAATAAAGGACTTGTTTTGTTGTAATAGTTGCTACGGTATACATGGAAATCTACCGGCTTCCTATGTTTGTGGTGGTTACCTGAAAGTGATCACCAAAGAGTTCTATTATTCTAAGGCATTTGGAATATTCTATTGAGAGTTCGACAATTTTGCTCGAGATATCTTGCGGCAGACTAACCTGCGAATTTAATGTGCTCGTTTTGTGTTGGAATTGAAATTTATTACATACCAACTATGTTTTCTATCTGTTTTCTTTCTGGCATTGAGGTCGTAAACTTTTAGCAAAAAATGATAGCACGGAAATATCCCCAACCGATATGGTACTAATGCAAATCCCAGCCCGGCGTTAATTAACGTAACGTGTTTGCAAACAAGACGCGACCTTCTAGCAATGCGAAGTGTTTTGATAAAAGTAACATTCTATGGCCCGTGAATAATGTTGAGTGTTCTGTTAACCTGATTAATTAAACTGATTAACGTGACATAACGCGCACTTCTCAAATTGTTTGTCGAAATGATAACGCTTCATCGCACACAGGACAATCGTCCCACGAAAAGCCGGCACGATTTTGAAGAAGAAAGTCCAAAGAATGCAGAGACACATCACTTATTATAAGTTGACACACTGACACCGTAATTGTGTTAAATCACTCCGGCTTGTCACGCGAGCTGACAAAGTAAATTCAATTCGCGACTGGCGTTTTGAAATATTTATCAGTGTAAACAAACAACCATTTCAATGGGCAAAAAATTCTGAACAGGATGAGATATTCTCGCATACCGATCACGATGACTAAAAGTGAAAGGATGCTGTTTGCAGATTCATCACAAAGTTGGCTGCAGTGGAATTAAAATAAATCCTCTAAAGAATCAACTTACTCTTAGTCAGCTCTTTTCTCACTTTCCCTTTGGGGGGTTCGTGTCGCAGCCTGTCTCATTCTTCAATGGACATGAATCAGGAGCTTTGGCACATGGTGGTTCCAGTTTCACTGTACAGGGCTAAAATTGTCACAGTATCTTCTTTGTCCTTACAGATTCACGTTGCACGCACAGAGACTATAAACTTAGGGTCTTATAAAGTTCATATGGAATTGGGTTTACTTGTGTTTCATAGACTTTAGGATCGACTTTCTCGCCCTCCTTCGAAGGGAAATGAATCAATCGAGGGATCTCGTGAACACAGATCGCTGGTTCCACTAGCCACGTGCTTCCGCTTCGTGCCCATGCCATTACGTAAGATAAAGCTGATCCTACTTGATGCTTCCTATAACGTAACGAAAATTAAAATAGCACGCTTGTATAAGATATTTAAAAATTTTCGGGCAAGTCGATCTACATGAATTCTTCATGTCAAAAGAAATCAGAAAGTCCTTTGCGAGTTCGCAACCTGAAGCTTCGTTTCTGAGATATGAATGGTAACTTTCAGAGTTCTACTATAGTGGCGCGCGTGATTTAAATGACAGGCGGCAACATTCTACTTAATGCTTTTATCTCGAGAACGAAGGCTTTGATTGCGAAGAGGGAAGGACTTTTCGATTTCTTTTGGCCTATAGAGCGTGTACGCTGTGGTGAATCACTTTGTTAATACTTCTTCTTGTGTTTTTATGTAAATAACACATTGTGGATGCAAGTGTTTCCCCTAAATTCTGTTCTTTAAAATGGCAAACTGGTAGTCAGTAGGTGAACGGTCGAATGCAATAAGGGGACTAACGCTCGAAAATGGGAAAATTTATTGTCCAAATGCTAAGAAAGATTGGAAAATTAAATGTTATTAAATTGAATTTTAGATGAACTTCGATGAGATAAACTTCGTGGGAAGAATAATAGTCACTGGTAGGTACAGCACTATGATGTGCAAGTAAAAGTTTGATAAGGTTGTGGAGTTCGTAAGTTCTAGATAAGGTTTCTGTGAATCTATTATCTGTTATGTTCTGTCAATCACAGCTGGTTTCCTTTTACTCCCAGTGTTAACTTTGTTACTGTGAACGAAGTGATTTGCTCGAGCTGTTTATGGAGTTGTTTCTAAGATCTTTTTATCCTAGTTTTAGTAAATATCCTTCTATTTCATATAAGTATATCCAACTCAAATGTACAGTGGCGGAGGAGAGAAAGTATACAACTTTTAAAAATACATAATTTTTTTACAATTGGCCCAAACGACATGGTTTTTTTTTTGGAAGCTATCAGGATTAGTTCGCTAAGTGACGTGTTTCATCATTTTGAAAAAAATGCAACTGGTCGGAGTAGCAAAAAAAAATAGTAAAGGTCGTTTTTTAAACTTTTTTGTGAACGTGTACTATTAAGAAAAAACTTTTGTAGATTGAAGTAAGTTATATACACGCCTAAAATTTCATCATAATCGGTTAACGTTGCTCTGAGCGATAAACACTTAAAGATTGGAGAATAAGGTTGAAAATCGCGAAATTTCCGAAATCAGCGATTTTAAAAGAAGTTTAAAAAACGACCTCTACTATTTTTTTCTGCTATTTCGAACAATTTAATTTCTTTCAAACCGACAAAACACGTCACTTAGCAAACTAATCCTTCTAGTTTCTCAAAAACAAAATCATGTCGTTGGACCAATTGTAAAAAAGTTATGCGATTTTAAAAGTTGTAAATTTTCTTTCCTCGGTCACTGTATATACAGGGTGTTTATAAATATGTGGGAAAATTTTTCAGAATGGGTTCTAGTCATCAAGATAATAAGACAAGTTGGTATACGATAATAACCGATAAGGCTTAGTTTCACAGTTACAAGCATTTATATATTTTGTGAAACACGGGTCTGAAACGGCTATTAACACATTTGCGACCGGCAGAGTTTTAATGTTTCTAATACTGACTACCGGCGAAAATAATAAAATTCTAAAGCTGGTTGCCGCAAACTTGTATCATTAGGACGAAGATAATAATGTTGTTTAAAATAAAACGGTTTTCATAATTTGGATACTTGTTTTTAAGCATTCAGTTATAAATAGCAGGACATAAATTCGCGTCAGCGACATCCAGGAATTGAATTTGAAATGACGTGAATTCACTTCAGCAACAACCAGGAATTGCATTTGAAATGACGTGAATTCACGTCTGCGGCAACCAGGAATGGAATTTGAAATGACGTGAATTCACGTCAGCGGCAACTAGGAATAGAATTTGAAATGACGTGAATTCACGTCAGCGGTCGCAAATGTGTTAAAGTAGCATTTAACGAAGTCGAGCTGTGTTTCTGCGGATCGATATATTTATTATCACTTCGCTTTTTTTTTTTAAAGGCGCGAAGGAAAAAATATGATTGAAAATATAGTATACTAGCTTAAAGTGTCTGGCGTTGCCCGGTGTTATATGTTTATCTTTTTTCGGCGAAAGGGAGGTACTTTTTAAAAAGATTTCTTAGCGAGCACCTAGGGGCTAATAGGAATCTACCCATCTTTCATGGTCATAGTATCAGTGGTTCCATACAAATCGCGATGAGTTGTCATTTGGTTTATATATATATATATATTATTTAAAAAAACAAAAGACTTTCCTCTTGTCAAGTCGAACAAAGCACCGTAACACGCGTGTGGGTGCAGTTCATATTTACCGAGAAAACACATTTCAAAGTATGTACCTTCAAATATGTATAACGGTTTTAAATCTTGAAATAAATCCTTGTATATAGGTCATTTTAAGTATCAGGCGACCTCCAGAAACCACCGGCAGAGGACTGCCCGGCTAATCCTACTCTCGCAAGTCCTCGCAGCGCTTCTCGTTCGTATATATACTTCCTCCGTTGTACCTATTCTTGTCCCCGCGTCTGAGGCTGGGTCTGCTAGGAACGCCTTACTGACGAGTTCCGACCTAGCAAACTGAGGACGAAACGCGGCCCCGCACTCCCCCCTTTCCTCTTTCTCCTCTACCTTCCACAATAATCCGCCACCACCATATACCATTTACGCTCTTACAGTCACTCGAAGGACCAAAATACTGCAATCAAGAAGCCCCCAGCAGCCAACGGGGACAACTCTTCACATCACCACTACACAACACCTGGACGACAGAGGAGGAAAAGGGGGGGGGGAGCGGGGAGAGAACACCAACCGCGCGCCGCCAAAACCCAGCTAAAAACGCCCACGCCCCCCAGCCTTCAGGAGGTGCCCAAGCGCTCAACAAAGGAGAGAGAACACGACCAACAACAACAACAGAGATACCACCAGATATTACCACCAGCTAACCAACCGATGACGGAGAAGGGGATGTTCCATCGTAGTAGCCTTAGGATCGTTGTTAGGCCTCTAGTCCTAGGGTGTGGCCACAGCCGATACAGTGTGGAAATCTCTCCTAGGCGGACTCTTTGTTTCGTCAAATGTGGGGTCACCGACGAGGCAGGTCTCGCCGACCGGAGAGAATGGTGGTGGGATCACATGATGTCGCCACGCACGCATCACATCACACCATCATCATCATCAATGTGGGCATGCCTGAGGAAGAACAGCGCCATATACGACGACTCGACGCCGCGGCTTGAGCAACAGGCTCGCCCATTGACGGATCCCTGAGCACCAACGCCAACGAAGCAGTAGAATGCAACGAGGCGAGAGCGCATACCATACGGGCTCTCTCGAGAATAACCGAGAAGAGCACTTTTCGGCTCCCAGGCGCGCTTCGCCTGGATCGAGAAGGGATCGGCATCTCCTGTATGTAACGAGTAGGAAATTGGGATGGACAAAGGCCGAGTCGAACGACGCCCCCACGGCCTTTTACAACCAACAGGACTGACTGTTGATATGGACTCACATCGCTTGCAACTGCGTCGACAACGGGGGAAACGACCGAGAGCAGCAGCACTTCAGCGGAGCAAGTCCAAATCCAGTCATGGCACACTTTCGTCGCCGATCCCTGGGGAAATCAATCGTCATAGAGATGAAGTGGCATCCTACGAAGACTTCCTTCCACCGTCCTCTGGTGTGTCCTCTCTCCTAATTCTCGGCGTCTGAGGCAGGGCCTGCTAGGGAAGCCTTACTGATGAGTCCTACTAGCAGGCCTGGGACGAAACGCAAATATCTTTTTTTATTTATTTCGTTTTTATTTATTTTCTTTCGTTCCATTGGGGTTGTTGGATTTCTGTTTTTACGGAGGGAATTCTGTGGTTCAGGATTTTGGGGTGGATTTGTGGGGAGAAGAAAATTATTATACTCTGTAGACGTGTTTTAGTTCTATACTCGTTTGTAGGGTACATTGAAAAGGATTTTCCTGGCAAACTTTAGGAAGATTTGAAAAGAATATTAGCCCCTTGCATGATAATTGGTAGCCGCACTAGTAATTCTTGAAGTATTGAAAGTCTTATGTCGAGCAGTGCACCGCTGTCATAGAATAGTTATTACATAATCTTGTAGACAGCACAGAAATAGGGAAAGTGATGTAATATGCACGAGTGAAAGAATTTATACACAATTTTACAGCTCATGCTTCACAAAATCGGGGTACGTGGGTATATCGATGACACAGGGGGGTTCCTTTGGCATGACAATGCAAGTTACGCCGTTTTTGCCCTTCTCGATTAATTTCACCATCGCCTTGGCCACATCTTCCGGCCTAGAGACACAATTGATTAAAATTACTTACAACGATTCAGTTTAACACCAGAAATAAGTCTACAGAAAAAGTTGAGCAGAGTCGAAAAAACCGGGTCGAGTTTATTTACCATTCACTGTAGAACGCTGCCATTCCCCGTTATAGTCTACTAAAATTAATAAAAAGCTAGTTTATAATGTTCAGGGAGGTACTTACGGCTGGCCTGGCCAGCTGTCCATATCAGCCATGAGTTTTTCGCGATCGATGAAGCTCAAAAATGTCATTTTCTTAATGTTATCGATCATCGGGGTCATCGTCAGGCCGGGGCACATTAGCAATATACGAACGCCAGTTCTATCGTAGGAGTCCTGCGAATTAAAATTGTATTTTCAAGTTTCAAAATTACTCGAAATTTTCAGTGAATTCTCTTACTTTTAAGCTGGCGGTTAAACCAACGACAGCGTACTTTGTCGCGCTGTAGATCGGAAATTCCATTGCGGGTGTGATACCAGCGACGGACGCAACGTTCACTATCGTACCGCCACGACCTCCATTGTGTTTGCCCATTATGTCGATGCCTAGAAGTGTTGTTCGAACGAGCCCCGTCTAAGTGAGATAAAAATTAATGAATGCAAGGTATTTCAATTTAAACCTTTCTGGGGATCGGTTTCATACCTAAAGTATTTTGGAATGTTATGAGAATGAAATTTGGGGTGCTAAAGCTATATTATAAAATCAAAGAGTGCTTGTAGAAAACACTGTAAGTGCTAAAATTAAAAAAAAATTTTATCGAAAAATATTCTATGTGCCAATGGTAATACTATAGTATGGAATTTGATCTTTGGCAGTTACAGTGTTTTTGAAAAGGACTTTTCAATTGCGAAATTTTACTTACAACATTTATATTGATCATACGCTCCCACATGGCATTGTCCATGTACCCCGCGGAGTTGATCAAAATGTCCAAGCCTCCTAGGGCCTCGACGAGCTTCTTGAAGCTCGCTGTTCAAATTATATTCTTACTACAGCTTCCACCCTGTTATACTAAAACAATGATTAGGACTTTGCGACTTACATTCCACTTGCTCCTGGCTCGTCACATCGCAGGCGAAAAAGGACACGCGACCTTTGCCGAATTGACTCCTTAGTTGCGCAACTACTTCCTCTCCCTTAGAACTGGGCAGGTCCAAAACGGCAACGGACTAGGACAGGGCATGCAACGTGTTACTATATAATCAATTAATAATAATAAGTATTTAATACACCAGTAGACGAAAGTAACAAGAAGATATAAAAATTAACAAATACATGTAAGAAAACAAGTTAGAAATTAGATTCTATACAACAATTCTTTACCTTCTAACAAACTGTATTCTAATTCTACACTCTACTTTAAGGGATTTCTCTATTTTGATGGCCTGAAAAGGTGTGCGATATTTGTTTGTTTGTTTTTAAATAAACCCTGAATTTATATTAATTGAAAACGTTATGCCGATATTTGTACATATTTAGGGAAAATTTAAAAACAAATTAATTTAAAATAACGGGACTAAAACTTTAAATGCGTTTTTCTCGAAACGGTGTTTTTCAAAATAAATCATCACCCGAAATAAATAATCACCCGATTTACTTCAAACATAGTATATCTTGGTATATATTTTAAGTAGATGTCCCGTTCTCGTTGTTACTAAAACTAACTCGGTTTTCGCAAAATTAGTCTTTTGCGGTTTAAAACCAGCGAACCTGCCATTTCCTTTTTACTTTTCAGTATTTTTCGATTACACAATTTTCTATTTCAGACAACTACAGCGGCTGATTTTATGCTAATCATGCGCATATGATTTTTGTAAGGCGGTCTATTTAAAGCACTGTAACTCCGGATATAATCACTATTTTTGCAAACAATTTTTTCATAATCTCTAAACATTGACATATAAAGCCACAAAGCTAGAAGTAAATATATTTAATGGTTCTGTTTTCAAAAATTCCCACATTTCCCATCAATTTACGTCCGTCAAAGTAGGGAGACCCCTTAATTCTTTTGCTTTCTTAATACTAGGTTTTAACTACATACAAAGGAACATACCAGCTGTCGAGAGATAACTATTATGATAAAAGAAGGTAATAATAAGGACAGACACCACGTTACTCAACTCTTCCACAGTGCAAATATGTTTTAGGAATTAGAATAATGATTCAAATAGATACAAGCTTGTGTGCCTAATGCTTAACCTCGATAAGATTCTTGCTTCTATCGAAAGTCGAGTCTCTCACAGGTAGTAGATCGACGAAGTTTACCTTGGCATTGTGATGCAACAGTTGCTCAACGCAGCTGTAACCGATACCGCTGGCCCCGCCAGTGATGGCCGCATTTTTGTCTTTCACGTCCATCCTTCCTTCTGCAACGGTTTATAGAGACTTTTACAGATTACTAACTGTCGATTGTCGCGCTCGTCTACTCGCGGCAGGCCGATACGGGGCAGACACGGGGCAGACACTTCATATCACCGTCGAGCCGCGAATGGAATTAACGCAGCGCCTAATTAGGGGACACATCAGCGTCAAAAAACGCTTTCTAGGATACGGTGCTATAGCCTCACCTTCGTTTGAGAAAAAAAACGTAAATAAGGACGATCAGGGAGCCGCTTGGAGAGGAATCAAGTTCGCGCAGCGAGTGCCACTCGTGGAATGCATATTTTGTCGCGGGTGTCGATATAACCGTTAGCCCAATGCGATTGCACGCAATTTATTCGTCTATCTAACTATCGGGCTGTCGAGCTACACATTACCTCCAGAATTAGCATTTTTTATCTCCGTTTATGTAAACTGCGTGTCCTAGTGTGTGTCCTTTCTAGATAAGCAGAAGTTTATTTTTATCTCTCTATTGATTACACCTGTATTTGATTACAGGGATTACACCGATGTAATATATTACCCTGCTTAGCTAAGTGTGGCTCTTCGTTTATTACAGCGGGTTCAAAATGTCTGTGTTAGATTTGCTTTGGGGGTATGGAAGTTTGATCACATAGCACCATCATTTATAGCGGCTGATTGACTTAAGAGGGAATCCTATTTTATGGGCTAAAATCATAGAGATTTGGGAATTTGTTTTTACGAAACTAGCAATTCAATTCATCTGAAATTTGGACCATGTTTCTATGCAATCTTGAAGAAGTTGTAGTTATTTCTTTATTCACTTTTAGTAATAAATATAGGAGTTATGCATCACGCCGTTGGTGTGCATGATTTTACTTTTCTGGTAATCTGAAAATGAAACTGCGTTTTACGATAAGTTCTATCTTCGATTTATTTCGTAGGAAAGTCGGCGCAAAATTGGACTGCAAAAATTAAACGTTCAGACCTTCCAGTTTGAAAAATTTCCACACTCATCAACGAATTTTTTTGTTTTTTGCTGGTTCATCAGTTTGAAGCATTTCATGCACACTAGACGACAGTTTTCGTGGGGCGTGATAGTCGATCGTGCGTAACTCCTATATTTATTATTTAAAATTAATGAAAAAAAATGTAGCTTCTTCAAAGTTGCATCAAAACAAGGTAAAAATTTCAGATGAATCGAGTCACTAGTTTCTTATTTATGACCTTACTCCACTAAATTTTACGGTGCCTTTTTCTATTGTTTCACCTTCTACTACAATTCCCTTCCATCTAAAATTCGCTCCCTACCCACCTTCTCATCTTTCAAACTAGCACGGTTATTACTTACAACAATTGTAATTAATTATTTCTTCTACTCTTTCAATCTTACGCATAGTCTTTATTCGCGATTACATTTGTTTTACTATCTACACCTATTTTTCGTATACACTATTAGGTAGGTCAAAAACAGCTAAACAGCTGGTCCTCGACCTTTTGCACTCTATTTTTACGAAATTATATGTGATATAGTTTCTATCTCGATTATTTCTTTTCTTTGTTATCTGATATGCATTTGTTTTCCTTCTTCATCTCTATTTTCGAGAATTCATTACCTTTTTATTATTATTTGTGTCTACTGGTGCAATAAAGAATTATTATTATGTTAATCAAGCATGTGATTGCTCATATCGCTCTGATTCTGAGTTCCTGAACGTGGACAAGGCGCTATTTTAGTGAAAGCTAGATAAGATTAGGAGGATAAGATTGTGAGATGCTTGTGTAAGCAAATAAAGGACTTGTTTTGTTGTAATAGTTGCTACGGTATACATGGAAATCTACCGGCTTCCTATGTTTGTGGTGGTTACCTGAAAGTGATCACCAAAGAGTTCTATTATTCCAAGGCATTTGGAATATTCTATTGAGAGTTCGACAATTTTGCTCGAGATATCTTACGGCAGACTAACCTGCGAATTTAATGTGCTCGTTTTGTGTTGGAATTGAAATTTATTACATACCAACTATGTTTTCTATCTGTTTTCTTTCTGGCATCGAGGTCGTAAACTTTTAGCAAAAAATGATAGCACGGAAATATCCCCAACCGATATGGTACTAATGCAAATCCCAGCCCGGCGGTAATTAACGTAACGTGTTTGCAAACGAGACGCGACCTTCTAGCAATGCGAAGTGTTTTGATAAAAGTAACATTCTATGGCCCGTGAATAATGTTGAGTGTTCTGTTAACCTGATTAATTAAACTGATTAACGTGACATAACGCGCACTTCTCAAATTGTTTGTCGAAATGATAACGCTTCATCGCACACAGGACAATCGTCCCACGAAAAGCCGGCACGATTTTGAAGAAGAAAGTCCAAAGAATGCAGAGACACATCACTTATTATAAGTTGACACACTGACACCGTAATTGTGTTAAATCACTCCGGCTTGTCACGCGAGCTGACAAAGTAAATTCAACTCGCGACTGGCGTTTTGAAATATTTATCAGTGTAAACAAACAACCATTTCAATGGGCAAAAAATTCTGAACAGGATGAGATATTCTTTCACTAAAAGTGAAAGAATCAACTTACTCTTAGTCAGCTCTTTTCTCACTTTCCCTTTGGGGGGTTCGTGTGGCAGCTTGGCTCATTTTTCAATGGACATGTATCAGGAGCTTTGGCACATGGTGGTTCCAGTTTCACTGTACAGGGCTAAAATTGTCACAGTATCTTTGTGCTTACAGATTCACGTTGCACGCACAGAGACTATAAACTTAGGGTCTTATAAAGTTCATATGGAATTGGGTTTACTTGTGTTTCATAGACTTTAGGATCGACTTTCTCGCCCTCCTTCGAAGGGAAATGAATCAATCGAGGGATCTCGTGAACACAGATCGCTGGTTCCACTAGCCACGTGCTTCCGCTTCGTGCCCATGCCATTACGTAAGATAAAGCTGATCCTACTTGATGCTTCCTATAACGTAACGAAAATTAAAATAGCACGCTTGTATAAGATATTTAAAAATTTTCGGGCAAGTCGATCTACATGAATTCTTCATGTCAAAAGAAATCAGAAAGTCCTTTGCGAGTTCGCAACCTGAAGCTTCGTTTCTGAGATATGAATGGTAACTTTCAGAGTTCTACTATAGTGGCGCGCGTGATTTAAATGACAGGCGGCAACATTCTACTTAATGCTTGTATCTCGAGAACGAAGGCTTTGATTGCGAAGAGGGAAGGACTTTTCGATTTCTTTTGGCCTATAGAGCGTGTACGCTGTGGTGAATCACTTTGTTAATACCTCTTCTTGTGTTTTTATGTAAATAACACATTGTGGATGCAAGTGTTTCCCCTAAATTCTGTTCTTTAAAATGGCAAACTGGTAGTCTGTAGGTGAACGGTCGAATGCAATAAGGGGACTAACGCTCGAAAATGGGAAAAATTATTGTCCAAATGCTAAGAAAGATTGGAGAATTAAATGTTATTAAATTGAATTTTAAAAAAATATAGTGTTGTAAAGCTTGTCATGATACACATTTTTTCTATTTACAGTTTGTTTATCCAATCATTAATATTCGAGCTAAAAATTATAAACGAAAAATTTTTCACCGTCCAAAATCATTATTTCTTTAAAGATAAATTGCGATAACTTGAGTAAATATTATGATATCGTTATGAGACTTAAAAGATAACTGCAGAACACTCTAGCGAAGCTGTGGTATATATGCACAAAGCCCTTATGTTAAAAAATGTAATAATATTTAATTAAAAAGTAATACTGGACATAACCCACGTTTTTCAACGTTCGCCGTTTAAAAGTATCGAGGCAATATTGAGGTACATATAACTTGCAGCGACAAAGTTTTTCCTTAATATACAAGGAAGATTTACACTAATTTTCACACTGATTAATAAATAATTGTAGAAGATATGGCGATATGTATAAATTCTGCGCGGCACCAATAATTATAATTTCATAATTTTTAGCTCGAATAGTAATGATTGGATAAATAGAAAAAAATGCGTGTCGTGCCAAGCTTTACAACATTATATTTTTTAAAATTCAGTTTAACAACATTTCATTTTCCAATCTTTCTTAATGTTTGGACAATAATTTTTCCAATTTTCGAGCGCTAGTCCCCTTATTGCATCGGACCCTTAAATTATTATTTAAAGTACTAAGTTTGAAGAATCATTTCTTAGACGATTATGAAAATTTGATCGATAAAATTTTACGTACGTAATTGGTGTACACGGTGGCAACTCGTTGATACACTTGTTGGGAATGGGGTCTGGAAAATCAGGTAATCCTAAGTCAGAGAACTGTTTATTTGTTGGGCAAAGAGCCACTAAGCGCACACCAATTTCTTCTACCTTATACTCCTTCTTTAATATAAAAGGAATATATAGGTGAGTGAATATGAACTGAGTGTTAGAATACCAATCGTATGACTAATTCAAAATACCGCGAAATCCATTGTGATTTCTATAGCCGGCTCTTTTTTGCAGTAAATAGGGAATGGATCCAGGGGCCAATCCATGAATCCAAAAATGCTTGCACAATTCACTATTATGCCACCAGGACCACCGTGGTTCTTCCCCATAATGTTTAGCCCGATTTGAATCGTTGTTGCTGTGGTATTCTGTAATTTCTTCATTGAAATTTAAATTTTAGATCTCTTTAGATTTGAGATTACTTTGGATATAAATTTTATAAGCTGCTATCTCTAATCTTCCCAAAATTTTTATATAAAATTTCAAGGGTTCGATGCTTTCAGATTTTTCATGTTGAGTTTCAATTAAGAGGTTACGCCACCCCGAAAGATTTGAAAGATTTATTTTTTTTGCATTTTCTTATTACGTGAAGTTTTAAGAATAATTTAAGTCATGGTACACACAAAAATTCCCCAAAATATCCGAGTTATAGACTTTATACGAGGCGCGGATGTCGATATTCCGCAGCAGGTAGCGACCATTCTACTTTTCTTCTTTTGCGTTTTTCTCGAAACTACATTTTCAAAGGTGATATATCAAATATCTCCAAAACTATTTGTCCGATTCATTTCAAACTTGGTACGCATATTCTTAATGGTATTATCTACAATGTAGCATATCATTTTTTTCATGCGATAACCCATTCGTATATAATAAATGTTTTGAGTTTGTTGTGTCAGGTGAAAAACGAATAATTTTCTTCACCTTGCTCTCATTTGTGCAATAATATTTTTTCTCTCAAATCCGTATGTTACATTGTAGGTATTTTATTAAGGAACACGAAAATCATCATGGTTTTCATTTCAGGTGAATCTGGGCGTTATAATTTGTTATATCAGTCACGCGTGTAACGGCGGACGAGCTTCGCGGGACGGCAAATAACTCGGTCATTTTTTAATATTTTTGTACAGTATTTATATAATATATGCACTAATACATGCTCTACACATAAGAAGAAAAGAAATAATTTTCAGCCTCATAGTATCAGTAAAAAAAATTCGTCTATTTTAGTGCTGTTTCGAGCGCCTCAGAGTGGCGTAACCCCTTAAATAATTTTCAAAGTTTCTTGGACCTTTCGTTAATTCTTACAGTTACGAAATACGTGTAAAACTGCACTGTTATCACATACCTCTTTCTTTTCGGACTTATTGCAATTCGTAGAAAATGATTCCTTATCTAAATCATTGAAGAGAATATGTATCTCCTTGTGCTTGCAGACAGCTTGTCTCCACGTGGCTACGAAAATGATTAACAAAAGGACTCAACACTGAATTGAGAAAATTTCTCCTATCAGAAATTCAGATGCTTCACTGATATTAACCTTCGAACTGGCAGACATTCTTCATGTCACACTCGAGAAACTGTGCGCGATCCTTTCCATAAGAATCACAGAGCCTTCGCGCCGCCATTTGTCCTTGCTTGAGATCACTGTCTACTATCACGATGTTCTGAATCATTCAGACAAATCGATTCTAGACCAGGCACTAATTAAAATCGTTCTAGTTTCTATTCACATTCAATATCTTGTCATTCAAGCTTTATACGACAAACTTTCCCCACAAATTTCATTTTGTACGCTACGAACTTTGTCATATAATCACGAACACGTTACTATCATGAATATTGATAGCTATTAGTTAGTTTAGAGCAGAGTTGGACAATAACTAAATAAAAAATATTTAAATAATGGATCGAATAAAAGTTACTTTAACTTTATTCGTTATTCCTTATTAAAAGTTAATTTTTTTATTCGTCAAGCGTTTTAACTTCACCGTCGAATTAAGTTTCCAACTTTAATTTTAATGTTAAATAAGTTAATTCCACGTCGAATACAATTAATGTTAAAATTCAATTTACACTTAAAATTAAAGTTGAAGTTAAAGTTAAAGTTAAAGTTGAAAACTTTATTCAACATTGAAGTTGAAACGCCCGACAAATAAAAGAATGAACTTTATTCGACACATGACGAATCATTTTTTTTTAACTTCCATTCGTTATTCGAGATTATTATTTAAATAAAAAATTTTGCCCATCTCTAGTTTAGAGTAGGTCTTCCTTCAACGTCGAATATGTATGATAGAATTCATACGTTTGGAAGATCACCTACTCCGTTCACAAACATGACTTGCCCTTGTCCTGCTTTAAGTGTAAATATTATGGAATTCGAATTAAAGTGAACATATGCATTCACACGGTACACGAAGAAGAATTTGAGGCTTCGTATTGAAGAATACTAACTCGTGCTCCTTTACACAAAAGATGATCAGCTGCCGCGAAACCAAAACCATCAGAACCACCAATAATTACGGCGATCTTACACGAAGGCTCGAGAATTGGTTTGGGCGAGTCTGCACTATGATTTCATTTCAAAAAGCTATCAAAATCATCGCAGCAATCTCTGAACAATTATTGAAAGAGGGGGAATCCTCTTTCTTTTGTTTAACAGCATAGCATAATTTGGGATTTTTATATTAAGAAACTAGCGGTTCGATTTATCTGAAATTTGGACTATGTTTTTATGCGTCTTTGAAGAAGTTGCAGACTTCTTCTTATTAATTTTTAATAATAAATATAGGAGTTACGCACTAATAGAACAAAACTAAAACAAACCAGAATAGAAGAAATAATTGATTGAGGAGTGTGGTGAGTTTTCAAACTGAAAGGTCTGGACGTTTGCTATCCAATTCTGCGCCAATTTTCTTATGTGACAAAAAAGTATAGAACTTATTGGTATTCTGGTTAGATTACCTGGAAAGTAAATATCATGCACAACAGCGGATGACGAGTTTTGCTTGGCGTGATGCATAACTCCTATATTTATCATTAGCAAAATATACCCGCGCTTCGCTTCGGGCCTAAGAGATATTAAGGACTCCATGAAAACAAATTTCATCACTTTTCATCACCCCCTTAAGGGATGATTAGAGCTAAGTCCTGAAATTGATTTTTAGGCATTTATGTGGGTAACATTTGTAAATACAAACCAAGTTGATGTCTAATCGGGCCTGGGAGATATTAAGAACTCCAAAAACACATTTTACCCCCTTTCACCCCCTTAGTGACGGAATTTCCAAAAACCCTATCTTAGTGGGTGCCTGCGTGATAAAAATAATGTACCTTCCAAATTTCACGTTCCTAGATTAAACGGTTCGAGCTGGGCGTTGATGAGTAGTCAGTCATCGAAGATGCATAAAAACATGGCCCGAATTTTAGATGAATCCAATTGCTATTTTTTTATAAAAAATTCCCTAATTTTGCTATGCTGTTAGATCAAACATAGGCTTCCACTCTTAAGGATTTTTGACATAAAAATTTACCAATTGCCAGGCTTTATTATCATCGGCCCATCAGCCTGTTTCTTCTTCGAAAACGAAAAAGCGTTCTTCTTCTTTTTCTGATGCATCAAGCTCGTCCCGTGAAATCGCCGCGATTCGATTTTCCACAGACTGCTGAGGGGAAAATGTAATTCAGAGCGGTTAATCGTAGGGAACTGAGGGAAAAAATCGTATGGTTTGAAAGGAAGTCTAAGAAGCGTTCGGCTATGATTACTTCAAGAGAAAGTATCACGTTCGAGTGGCTTACCTTGGACTTCTAAGAAGGTTGGAGACGATCGAGGTTACGTATCGTGACAACATGTTGCTGGAAACAGTTTGTATAGTAAACTCTATAACTGCTACGTCAACACTCATCGATGAAGAATCGAGTAGAAATTAAATACGCCATACCAAACCAGAATTTCGAGATATTCAACGAGAGATTAATTAATTAAACTGTAAAAACGTGTGCCACTTCGAGGTCACATGTTGACTTTTGTTTTCCTGTCACTCGACAAAGTGATGAACCAACGTTTCCAAGTCATCCAAGACACTTTCCTCCGCTTACTTTTTTTTTTTTTTTTAAAAAGCTATGCACTTTATTGGCTAGGCTTGCAACATACATTCCTCGCAAATCATAACAAAACCAACAATTTCCACTAGCTATCGACCGATCCGTCGATTAAGAGTACGCAATGTTAATATTCGAGTGTGCGATTGCCCCTCGATTCTGAGCACCGGTGGATCCTCGTTGCTTCCTCCATTTTTATGGAAGAATATCCATGTTCGTTCTTTATTGAAGAAACAAGTTCTAAGAGGTATGCAGACGCGACGAGGGGCCATGGTTCTCGATCGAGGTAATGGACGATTAAAATGTATAATAATTGTGATTTGTGCGTCGAAGACACCGAGCTTAGGCCTCGATTCCGTATATCTAAACCTACGTTTATTCTTCCTCACACATTGGTCGCCCCTTTTAAAAGTTCGTATAAAAAATTACGAGCACGATTATACTGTGGTCTTGGACAAATTTTGTTCACTCCGGTCGAGGCAAAATCGGCTGCCTGGAGATCCACCATCTACCCCCGCTCTGAAATGACGTAAAAGTAGGAGTGGGTGTAGCATAGAGTTTGATACCTAAATATGTAGTCGATTTTGCCCCGACTGTAGTTACAATCTCCTCTTTGATACAATTGTAGGTTAGTATCGACGAAGTAGAATCGTTTTACTCTGTTCTTCATTCCATCTTTCGTTGATTTAATGAACGATCGATAAGAACGCGTAGTGGGTGGATTGAATAGAACGGAAGTGTGTTTCGCGCATTTGGGACCTTCTCGCTTTGGATTTTTATAAATGACGATGTTGTTGCTTTATATATTCATTATTGTAAAGGTAGAAAAATTTCAATTTCTGTAGGAGAAATACTATGGCAATGTTTTTTAAGTGTAGCGTGTGTGCAAACGATTTGACATGTATTCTGAAATAAAATGTTGATGAAAGTTGATGGTTATTGTAAAAATTATTGGTTGAAGTTTATCAGTGGTTAATTTCCCTTGCTCTGATAGCAGAGGAAGATTCTTACAAAACATGGAAAACGTTAATGTAAGATCGTAAAAGAATAGTAAATGTATCACGAGATTTTGTACAGAGATTTTACAGATCGTTGGGAGGACACGTACAAACCTGTAAGGAAAAGGTATATATCCTTCAACCTGAAAAATCTTAAGTCTCACAGGAAAACCACGGCAGTTATTAAAAGTCGAGAGCTTTAGGTACACGTTCTTCCCCTTAATGCTTTCTATTACGAGTTTCGATCCTCGTCGAACAATTACTTAACCCTTAATCATAGCACTAGCTTTTCGATTGCAAACTTTTATCGCCCCGCCGTCCATTTCTGCTTCTGCCCGTCAGGAGTTGCCTTTTTCACCTCTACTGAATCCAGTAACTCTCGAAGGAAAATAGCATCTGGACGAGAAACGGTACCGACTGAAGCAGACTCCATTGGGAATTCAAAGACCTTATTAGTTCGTCAGAATTAACGCTAGTGTCCATCTCCAGGGACTTAAGCCGCGATCCTACGCGCAAAATGTGCAACGCGGAACGCGTTCCCAGCCACATTTCTACATACCCAGTGCACCCATTCAGCACTCGAGGCACTCAGAAAGTACCATTTTCAAAGGTAGGGCGCACTAAAGGTGCACCTCGAGTGTTCTGCGCACGTGTGGTTGCGGCTTAAGCCCATCCCTCGTGGCTTTCGATGAACCCCTTAAGTGTACTGGTAAAGGTGCGTTTAGACCAAACGAACGAATGCTTATTCACTCCTCATTTCGACAAAATTCGTGCTCATTTAGTGTAAACGGCAATCTTCACTTGCAACTTTTCATTCCTTGAATTTTGTCGAAGTGGGGGGCGAATGAGCATTCGTTCGTTTGGTTTAAACGCACCTGTACGCGCAACAATGTACAAAAAAATGTTCCTTGCCGGTGTACAAAAATTTGTATCCCGTAATCTTTGGTGTGGAGTGAGATGCTTCTTTAAGGTATGTTTCACACTGCTGCAATCAACGGCGTTCACTCTGCCCCGAAAACGGGGCGGGCTGCTTATAATCTCGTTATGGTACGGCATAGTTATTCGTGTTCAAGCGAGGGAGGAACCACCACCGTGAATCGTGGTGAATGGGCTTTAATTTTTCGAGAAAGCGATCTCGTGGGGGGGTTGATCCTTCTCGACCAACCAGACGCTTCCGCTTTTGCCGGTGTTCAGGATGTGGATCAACGCCTTCGCCACGTGCTCCGCTCTGGAACGAGATATTAATCGAATGGTAATAATGGGAAAAATTGGGGAAATTAATTTGATCTCGTTGGAGTTTTGAGAATCGGGCAAATAGATATAAGTACAGTGGCGCACTCAGAGGGGTGTAAAGAGGTTCTGACACCCCCCAAAAAGAAGCTTTGTAAAAAGAAAAGAAACCTGGATTTTATTCTTTAAATAAATATTCAGAAAGAGAAGAAAATTGGATTTTATTCTTTAAATAAATATTCAAAAAGAAAAGGAAACTGGATTTTATTCTTTAAATAAATATTCAAAAAGAAAAGAAAACTGGATTTTATTCTTTAAATAAATATTCAAAAAGAAAAGAAAACTGGATTTTATTCTTTAAATCAAGTTTCAAAAAGAAAAGAAAACAGGATTTTATTTTTTAAATAAATATTCAAAAAGAAAAGAAAACTGGATTTTATTCTTTAAATCAAGTTTCAAAAAGAAAAGAAAACAGGATTTTATTCTTTAAATAAATTTTCAAAAAAAAACGCACAACTGGATTTTAATCTTTCAATAAATTTTCATCATCACCTAAACAATTTCATTGAATTTGCATTAAATATTTTTTTATTCGTTTAACTCGGCTCCCCCCCCCCCCCCCCCCCAAGATTAAACCCTGAATGCGCCACTGTATAAGTGTGCTAATTTTTCGTAAAGATTTTCAGTAAAGGTTGAGTAAAATGGAATGGAAAGCTTTTGATTGAAAATTCGCTGGCCTCCTCGATTTTTAAACGCCACTGCTACCTTTGTGGAACGGAGCTGGCCACGTCGCGACGCCAGGCGTCTTCGTATCGTGCCCAGAGCAGCTGTTTGCTGACATCCCGTAACAATTTACTGTCCGTCGCGCTTGGGCACAGTGCCATCACCTTCACACCGGTTGAATCCACGTGGTACTGATGCTGAACAGAACAATAACAATGTGAAATGAAAGCTTCTATTGGAGAGACTTTTTTCGTTAATCTCGTGAAGCTATCGTAGTGTGAATTAGTGGCTATTGTGCTCGAGAAGTGGACATTTCTGTATGCACTTTTGGGGCCTTTTTTCTAATGAAATCATCATGAGTGCATGCTTACTCCAAACGCTCTGGTGAAGTTTACGATGGCCGCCTTAGTGGCGGAATAAATTGGGACACTGGCATAGGGATTGATGCTGACATTGCTGCCAATATTAACCACTATTCCACCGCTGCCACCCCTGTCTGTACCCATATACCGCTGAGCAAGTAAAGTTCCACGGATAACACCATTCTGAAATTATTATTTTAATTAAGTTCTTGTTCTACAAGGAAGTGGAATGTCGAAGTGGTCTCATTTCTGTGGCGATTACTTTTAAATACAAATTATATATTTTTACATGTACAGGGTGTTAGCCTACTAACAGTCAATACTCTTGAGGATGATTATGTATAATCGAAAATAGGCGAAAATAAGACGATAATCAAGAGTGACGAAATTGCAGTAAAGGCTTCGTTTTGGAGAATATTGACTTTGAACTTCAGCTTTATTTCGCTTGTATAATCACCCTCTAGAGTATTGACTATTAGTTATATTAGTAGAGTAACACTCTCTATATTACAGTAATATCTGATATTCTTTAAAATACTTATAGACCGCAAGTTTTGTATTAAATAAATATCGTATCAAAATTTTCACACACTCCGATGGAATCACTAAATATCCAAACTTACGACGTTGATGTCGACCTCCAGTTCCCAAAACCGATCGTTCATGATCCCAGCATTGTTAATAACAATATCGATGTGACCGAACGTGGCGATTGTCGTTTGAAACGATTCTGCAAGTTTAAAGCAATTTAATTAATCACGATAACCATAGATTAAGATAAACAGAAAGCATCCATTTATACTTTTAAAAATCACGTTAAACATTCGTACCCTCGAATTGTGAATAATCTGTAACGTCACACGGGCAAAAGATCACACGATCCTTTCCGTACTCTGTACATAAAGTTTCCACCAGCTTTTCGCCTTCTTCTACATTGATGTCACATACAGACACCTATAGACAACAATGTAATACATCACTGTATATTAATTTCTAGCATGTAAACTGTGACGTTTTTAATATCGTGGAAAATCTTTCAGGTTAATCTTATAATACGCATTAAAATCACTAGACATACATTTTGATAACTAAGAAAACACATTTCATATATTCTACTCAGGCAAACAATTTAAAATTTCTACTTCATGAGCGGCCAAGCATATCATCGAGGTTCAGTGCCCTCGACTTCAGCTCGATTAATTAAACGTTCCCTCGTTCTTTTTATTTTCGACGGCAATTCTACCGTAAAAGAGAACACGTTTATTCTCGAAGAAACTTTTAAAAATATGAATAACAATGTGCTATTTAGTTACAGTAGCCTCGTGGATAATTACTTTCCTCGTAACTTTCTCAACTTTTGCATAAAGTTGCAAGTACACTATTATTAGCTTGAAACTTTTAATGCGTCATTATTTTGCATGATAATGCTTCAACAATTCATGAGAAATCCTTCGTTGTTCCTATTAAATTATTTTTATCGCGTAGCCCGTGATGCATGCTAAGTAGGCCAATCAGTGGTATTAGCAAGCAATTTTTCTTCTGTGCGAATCGGCGAGAAACCGCGATAAAGCTTCTTCTTCGACGGGGAGCGATCTAAATATACGTGAACTATTTCCGAGCACGAAGCGTTGAAGCATTTATGGAGCGATGTAAGTCAAGGTTGTATCCTTAAGGAGGATTCACTAAGTATAACTATAGCTTCTCGTGCTCTCCATAATCTTATATTAATCCTGCGTGTTAGGGGGCAAGTTTGTAGCAGTTATACTTTCCTTGATATTAATATACAATTAGGGTAAACCAATCAGTAATTGACCGCATACCAGGGAATGACCAGGCAAAGAAATGTTAATTATAAATTTATAAATTATTATATTTTTATAAATGGAGTGTAGTTGCACTTTTAATGTCCCATATTTTTAGTTACGCGTATTAAGCAAACATAATTAAGTAAAATTCTTGTTAAAAGTATGCGGCCATTTACTGGGCTTCGACACGTTTTGCATTTTATAATAGTTTTTTTTTAAAAATTATGATAAGAATAAGTAATCATGTCTATATAAATTTCAAGAAAGATAAATTTAAATGCAATTTCAACAATTGTTTTCTTGTTGTACATAAATATATTCAAGTATTAATCTCAAAGGTCCATAAATTCAACAATTCGGTCATTCACTGGTTGGTTTACCCTACAAAAATTTCACTGTTCTCAATTCTTTTCTGTAGGGCTTACACTTAGCAGCGTTTAGTGAAACGAAGAAAAAATATTTTTTCTTACAATTAAAATTAGTGTGGGAATTTTCCTCCCCGTGACATTTGTTTAAATTTGTTATCATTATCAGAATTTACCCTCCGTGGTCACACCTTGTTATAATCACAAATTGGTCACATGGGGTTCACTGCACCCCAGCTTCGTGTTTGAGTTTCCATTTTCGCATTTTCGAATCTTTTAAGTTTTGTGCGATAATTGTACATTCGTAATACTCTAATAGTCTTCTTCTAGAAATGTAAATTTTGATATGTTGAAATTTGTACTTGAAAAAATAGATGTGAACAAAATCGACTTTTTTTTTTAAAGTTCGCCAAGTTTTTATATTCTATTATTAAGGTCCAAAAATTTACAGAAGTATTGGCAAAGACATTCTGGGGTGCGATATACCCCACGTAACCACGAATGGTTAAGAGAAAAAGTTAGAAAGAAGGTACGGTTTCTACAAGTACCTTTTCTCATCTATTTCGACATACTTTTGAATGGAAATAATAGAAACGAGGAAATTCTCTATTTTTATCCAACTCACCTTCGCGCCTTGATTCATTAACTCTATGGCACACGATTTCCCGATACCGGAAGCGGCGCCCGTCACCAGGGCAACTCGCCCTTTTACGTCCATCTTCGTTAGTCCCTCTTGTCAACTTTCCGTCTGCGAATAAAAAAACATGAGGCCACTTACAAATCACATCCCTTCGTAAAGAAACTTCTCAAACATCTACTTCCACTTTTTCCAATTTATTCCCCCATACAGAAACTTACAATCACCCTAAACAACTCTGTAAATAATATTCGAACCTCTAGTAATACATTCAAAAATCTTAATCCTCCCCTTAAACGTTCAATCTCCTTTAAACACAGTAACGATTATTACAGTATACTTTCATCCACAAATATCATTCACGAAAAACGTCCCCTCACACGAAAGAACAGTTTCCTTTTTCGGTACCAAGGTAAAAGTTCAGATCCCAAACGAAACGTGGATTAAGGGGCTGCCGTTCGTTTCGAATCCGTTTCGCGTCGAAGCGGTTTCCGGTCTGGCGGCGGCGTGTGATCAGTCGCGTGGGCGAAATCGAATTTCACCGTCTCGGTCTAACCATCTCGTACTCGAGTTGCTCGCGTCGATGGGGATGCTCGCTCGGAAATAAAGGCGACGCTCGACGCGGCGCATGACTCACTGAATCCGCTCCGAAAGCGTCGTTTACCACACGCTTCGACGCCAGACTCCCGTCGTGCTGTGTCTACAAGCCTCCTCGCCACCTAGTCCTCAGCTACGTCATCGAGAACGAGCCTCTCGTGCCGTTCAATCGCGGTGAAACCGACGGCGAATAATGGCAGCTTTTTAACATCCGCGTTCCAGCTTCTGTTCGTCGCTCAACAAGTGACACGGTTTGGAAAATTACCGATTTCCAGGTGGTAGGCTCCAAATGGCAGAGCGCTCCTGGGGATTTCACGCCTTTCTCGAGCTTCGTGGTCTTCCACAGGGAATTTTTGGATAATTTACAATGTGATAAATAATGCTCTGTGCACAACGATTTTGCATTCAGTGATTGGCGTGTTAAATCATTGCATGGGAGATGAAAATTAATGAAACTCCATTGGGTACAGGAATTAATAATTGTATTATACTATTTGTTACTAGAGAGTCTAGTCGGGTAAGTATTGGGAAAACGGCCCCAGCGTCAATTTTAGTATTTATGTTTAGTTTCATTTTTTATATATTCAAGTTCAAGCCAAAGGTGTACTGGTCACGAATATATAATAAAAAATTAGTTTTTTTAATATTTGACTATTATTTCTTTACCGTCAAACACAAAGTGATCCAATTCGCCCTGGTTTAGTGTGGGGTAAATCCGGGAGACGCAGTCGGGTTGGAGAGTTGGTCGAATGGCTATATTCAGACTCTACATCTGTGTATATGTAAAAGTGTGTTAAGGTTTAGAACAATTAATTCTCTAAGAATCAACTGTTTCGACCAACTCTCCAGCCCGACTGCGTCTCCCGGATTTACCCTATGCCAAATAATGTTCTTTGCTTAAAAAGCAGTAAGAGAAATTTCAGATCTCTACGACCACCCCCCCCCCCCTCCCTCCTCTCGTTAGGGTGATATAGGGATAATAACCCTAAACTTTATTATTTTTTTCTCAACAACTACTTAAGATTAACGAGAGGGGGTAGGTACCTGAAATTTCTCTCAGTGGTTTTCTAAGCAAAGAGGATCATTTGTTATACATAGATACAAAAAATTGGCGCTGGGGCCATTTTCCCTATGCTTACCCGGCAAAAGTGTACCGCCATCTAGAAATTCGGATAACTTCTTCTAACACTTCGATATTTACAAAACGTACGTTTCAGGAACTTCGAGGCTTCAGAATCAGAGTGAGTGCTTTTGCTCCAAAAAGGAACAGCAGTAAAAGTACGAGAAGAGAAGATATATGGCGCAGAGGAAACCTTTACGTGAGAGGTGTATACACGTCTGCAGAATGCGGCTGTCACACGTCCCAGGCTGGAGAATTTCAAATAATCCCGGCGCGGTATCACCCTCTCGAGCGAAACAGCATCACGCGGCCCCGTTTAATATTGCAACCGGCGTGACAGAACCTGGCCTCACGGTGTCTGGCAGCCGTAGATAAACCGGCGAGCACGTTTCGCGCGTTGGGCATCAAAAAGGAGGCGATCTAAAAAATTCACGACGCCTCGATCGCTCGATATCCCCGAGAGAGAAGTTGCACGGTGCCGCGCTGGCACGCACCTCTCGACTTTCACCTACACGCTCCTCGAAAACACTCGGCCACCATTAAGCGCCCACCGCCCCCACCCACCCTTCGGGGAAAGTCGAGCAGTCCTCTGAAAAATCCCCGACGTGGAAAGCCACGTCTGCAGGGAGCCACAAAGAGACCAGCCTCCGACTATCGAGCGTCTATGAGAAAGTAGCTTTGAACTTTCCTAGACCCTTTGAAGACTGGGGATCGCCATAAATATTGCAGGCGTTCAGTTTGTTTCCCGGAGAAACAGTATTCAAGCGATTTGGTGCTTTTCTTAAAGTTTGCTGTGGCTCTGGTAGTTAGAATTGAGGAGCGCTGACTGGTGTCGTTTAACTGAGAAGTAATTATAAAACTATTATGGGATGCGATGGAGATAAGAGACCTACCGCTGGTTCACCTGTAACAAAGATACCCGAGGACTTCGGTTTTCATATAGAGACATCGCAAGATTCTCTGGTAGCTTAAGCACCTGATTGGAGATTCAAAACCACCCTCTTTGGATTGCCCCCTACGCCCCCAAGATAAGTAGAAACTACCACTACAGCCAACCACGATTTTACGACATAGGGGAGGTTCTGAATCACCAACGGTCCAATAAGAACACCACCCTGAGACGAAGAAACATCATAAATTCAAATATCCACTTTTCATTCCTTCAAAGCAACGACACTCAGACTGTCAAATTTGAAAAATCCCACTGTCACTACTTCCAAAGGCAATCGAAACGCACCCCTGTTTAATCCTCCCTCCTCCCCAACACCAGCCACCCATTCATTCACCCAAGAATCCAGGAATTTTACGACCACCCTCCAATACCAGCCAAACTATGAACACTCTAGTGCCCCCGGACACGTTCATCCCCATTCAAGTCACTAACCGTGGCAAACGCAGGCCAGCTTCTTCAATCAAACGTAGGGCAACGCGACGTTCCTCCTGTTCCCTCCTGTCGCACCTTCGATCGCAGCTACCCCCCGATGATTCAGACTTCCCGCAACAGGCAAGCCGCGGCGAAAGCGACAGCGAGCCTCGTCGAGCGTGCACAGCGAACTGTCTCGGTGGGGTGGCTCGCGGGGGTGGCAGGATGGCGTGAGTGTGTGTGTCTCCCGTGGAGGGCCTCGCGGAGCAAGGCTGTCCCCGACAAGGTGTGGTTGACGGCCGCGAACGCACTGGCTTCGCCCTGCTCTCGTCGTTTACTGCCCTCCCCACCCTTAGAGGAAGCGCGCTCGCCCTCCGCGCCCCCCGCGTCGCCGGCCGATATTGATTGGCGCGCGGTCGCGTGCCACGTGACTTTCACGGCGCGCGTCGCGTGCGTGAACGAACAGGGCCGTTTCGCGCGTACATAGGTGCGTGCGCCCTCGCCCTCGGCAGCCCTTAACCTTCGCCCATGGCTTTCCCCGTCGCGGCCTCGATTCTGGCCACGCTTTCGATCGGCCCCAGCACGCTCCGACCCCGCCCTGTCCGCCCGTCGAAATCGCTGATTTACAGGTCGCTAGCTCTCGGGCTGCTTTCCCTGTTTTCCGAGGAGGGGGCGGGCTGCGTAATGGGCCTCGCTGGGGATGAATTTGCGCTCGATTTTTCGGCACCGAGGGAAGGCGAGATAAGATACGATACGGGATTGTTTGTTTGGCCTAAAGGAGGGGGTTTATGGTGGTTTGCTTGTGGGAGTGGGGAGGCTGTCGATGAGATTTTAGGGGGTAGGTTCTGTCGGAGGATCGGTAGACCGTGAAATGGGGGTTTGTTGGTACTGGCGTAGGACGTGTGTGTCGTGGAATGCAGCGGAGGGGAGAAGTGAGGAGTAATTGCGGGAAGACGTCGAGCTATGTGAAATTCATGTGCAAAGGGGTGGGGAGAAACTTGCAAGACCGAATGGAGTAGTTGAAAGAATTATTCATTACTTATATGAATACCTCTGTGTCTGACTGGCAAGGGAACATTCTCAACCGGAAAATTCTGATTTTAATGGAACTTCGAGCATATTTAACCCATGGAGAACAAAAACGGAGTAACTCAGATTTTTTATGAAATTTAAGTTATCAGCAACAATGTATTCTAATGAGCTGTACTAATCATATGAAATAGGAAAGAGTAATTTTTTTTAATGTGGGTTACTTAGTCCGTTTTTATTCTTAATGTCTCATTTGTGTAAGTGTGCAAGAAGCAATTTGTTTTTTCTATGGAAATTCACTCTGAAGGGATGAAATCAACCACTAAAGATATCACGTTTTCTCGTTGTTTAATATAACTTTATGTTTATTTTTCCTCCTTGCATAGTCCAATATGCTCTACATTCACACGAAATCTCAATAAAATCAGAATTTTCAATTTTCCGGTTGGCCATGTTCCGCAGTGTGAGGCGTAATGGACAAACGTATGAAAATTGAAGTCTAAAACTCGTAGCTTATTATATCTTAATCTTAAAATACTAATAAAGGAACGTAGATTTTAATATTAGCCACACTTTTTACTGAATTTTCTAATTTGTTGTGAAAAATGAGGCTTGAGATTTATTCGAATTTTCGGTGCATTGCTTCAAACACGTGATATTTGTCGAATGTTCATCTGATTAATTTGATTTTTATAAGATATTGTTAGTATTAGAAGACTTTCTACCTGTCGAAATTTTTTTGGTAATATCAACAATTTTTCCCAATTTTGTATGTTAAATATTTATCACTTTCGACTTGAGTTTAAAAAAAATACCAAAAAGTACTTCCGTAATTGTTTGTACATTAATTAGGGGCATATTAAACTTCGCATTCGTGTCAAATTTAATGGCTCAAAATTGCTCAAACTAGAGAAAATAGTCGAAACCATTATTAAGACCCTCTACGTCCAGGCCATCTGCGTAGTCTCGGAATATTCATGTTCTGATTAAGATGTAGGCATCATATAGCATATAAATGATTTAAACAATATATTAAAAAAATTCAAATAAGTGTTAATTTTCCATCCTTTGTCCCGAACTATGCTCTAAAGTCTAAACAATCCTTCCAATTTTTCACGAATTCCCGATAAACTGATAAAAATGTTTCTCAAACAAAAGTTAGTCAGTAATCATGTAACAAGAAACTGTAATCGAAAAAATTGGCAAAAACCTTTTTATTTAATAGAAAATTAATATCACTTTAATTTGTTAAATGTAATTTTATTTCATTGTTTTTATCAATCCATGCATCTTTGTATCTTATTTAAATAAGTATTAGGGTACTTAGGTCGAAAATTGATTAGTTTAGAAGTTATGAGTTTTGTCTCTAAACGCCTATAAACGTCACATTGTGTGTTCCCTTGTAAGTAAACATCCAATGCTTACTACATCTGGATTTGAAGTACACATCCAAGTAGACACTCGATCTTCCATGTAACCATTTTAACCCCAGCTGAATGAAATCCACCAAAATCCCAACATCCACAAAACGAAGCTACCCATTCGAAACGGGCAATACGTATCTCTCTTTTCTCTCTATGCCTCTCATGCCACCCTTATCCCTCACCCAATCTACTCAGATGGTTGTGTCGAAAGTGTCAAGCCCCAGGGTGGGAACCTACATGGTTCTTATCAATGCCCTTAGTATTACACCTGTTACATCGAAGAACAAAAGAAACTGTCTCCCACAAACGTTAAAGTGCAAATCCACGATGAGACAAAAATGTCGTGTCTCACACTAGACAATTATTTAATTATTTTATTATTTTTTAATTATTTCGTCATTAGTTTCATGCAATTAACTCTTATAAAGGCTGGAAGAGACACATCCAATAATTTAATCAGGTAGCGAGTAATTTAGTAATTTACCATTGTTTTACTAAGCTACTAGACTAAATTTTAGTGTCCACAGACGAAAAGTTACTAAATTATTTGCTACTCGACTAAACTACTGGACGTGTCTGAACCAGCCTTTATGAGACATATTTCATGATATATTTTCAAAAAACTCATCCCTCGCGACTATTTCCATTATTTACAATTAACTGTTGCTGAGATTTTTGCCTCGCGATAGAAAAGTTTCCTGTAAAACCTTACTGTGCATTCTCACCGTTAGACAGTCGAAAGACATAGCACCAGGGCTTGAAAATTGTTATAATATTGATTTCGGTTCTACAAACGGTTATGGAAAGCTTTTATTCCGAATAACTGTTATGAAGAACCGAAATTTCCAACTATTATCTGTTTCGGTTACGGTTCTTATTTCCCTCCTTATATCGGTTCCATAACCGTCATTATTTCGGTTCTATATCGGTTCTCGGTTACAGTTCTTATTTCCCTCCTCATATCGGTTCCATAACCGTTATTATTTCGGTTAAATATCGCTTCTGTATTTCCGTTCCGTTATTATTTCGGTTCTATATCGATTCCGTACTTCCGTTCCGTTATTATTTCGGTTCTAGAACCGATATAGAACCGAAATAATAACGGTTATGGAACCGATAGAGAAACCGCAATAATAACGGTTATGGAACCGATATGAGAAGGGAAATAAGATCCGTAACCGAAACAAATAATAGTTGGAAATTTCGGTTCTTCATAACAATTATTCGGAATAAAGGTTCTCCATAACCGTTTCAATCAGAACCTTTATATAACAGCTTTAAACAGTAACTTTCGGAACCGTTTCAAGCCCTGCATAGCTCTCATCTCGCCCACCGGAAGTGAGCCAAAGATCGACGTCCCCTCTCGATCGCGCGCTCGCCCGTAACCGTCAGTTGAAAGTCACGGCCTTCCTCTGTCATGGCCGCGAATCTCCGGTCAGCCGGGGCTGTTATCGATAACCAGAGCGATTACTCGAGCGCACGATCGGCCGGAGCGGAGGCAGAAGCGGTACGTATCGCGGAAGGTGATGGCCAACGGGACAAGGATCGCGCTGGTCGGCCACGAGGCGGTCGACTGCCGCGGCAGGGCGAAGTTCCGAAAGCTGTCCCGCAGCCGAATGTCACTGGCCGTCGTCACCGCCGCGAAGCTCAAGCAATGCACCAGGAAGCAGCCATCCAGAGTCAGGAAATGCATGTGTCTACCGTCTAATTACGCCCTCGTTGAGTTCCCCGTGGTCTGGTCCGAGCTCAGGTCTGTAAACCCCGCCGCGTCCACTGCGCCCCATGGGGGGAAGGGGCTTCCTACTCTGGGATAGGACGTTTTAATTATGTATCGTATGATTGACCGTTGAACTTGCAACGAATGTAATTCCGCTTGGAATCTAGATCAGCGCCGGGCTTGCGTTCAACTTTCACGGGGGGTCTGATGTATTGATCTGAATTTAGAGAATTTATGGGGGTGTCTGCCGGATGCAGACTGGGGTTGGGTTTTCCTCGGGAGTTTTATCACAGTCTGGTGATATTAATTCGGGGAGGTTGCGGATGATGCTGCGGTAGTTTGTTGCCTGGGATATAGATATACACGTGGATGTTGCAGAGCGAACCAGCAGCTGTGCGATGGCGCAATAAGATGCGCCGAGGGCCACGTTTTTCCCGTGCATCGTGCCATTTTGTCCGCCGTTAGCCCGTACTTCAAGGCGCTCTTCACCAACAGCCTGAAGGGCGGGAAGACGGAGACCACCGAGGTCGCGATCGACTCCGTTCCCGACAAAATCTTCAGTCTGATCCTCGATTACGCTTACACCGGCACCTGCAACGTCAATCCCGACAACGTCGAGCAACTTTTACCACTGGCCGATCAGTTCGAGGTCCTCGGCGTCGTTCAGCTCTGCTGTCGGTTCCTGCTGCAGGAACTGACGCCAGAGAATTGCTTAGGTAACGCGTCGATTCGTTGTTGATAGAAAGGATTAGATTCGTCGCGACGAGCAAGAAATTCTTAGTAAATTTCAATCAAGATTTACACCCCTCATCTTTTTTTTTTTACAATTTTCTAATTTCAATCAGTGCGCCAAATTAATTCGAAATCGACTGAGGTGATATGTAATTTTTAAGAGGAATACCTTCTGCCATTTTATGTGGCCAAGCTGTTGAATTGTGACGAACGTAGGTATCTTTAAATTCGCCCGTCACTATTTCTGCCGCGACCTGGAAGAGAAGGGCCGGAAATACATTCGACATCACTTTAAGCGGATACTGCAGGAGAGCCCGGAATTCAAAGAGCTCACCAGCGCGGAGCTGGAGGCGATCTTGCGCGACGACGAGCTGAACGTTAAAAACGAGGAAATAGTTTTCGAGGCCGTTAATACCTGGGTCGAGTACAACGTGGAAGAAAGGAAGCCGTATTTGCCGAGGCTCCTCAAGTGCGTGCGATACGGTTTGATGAGCTACGCGTTCTTCGCGAACGACATCCTCGGGTGGAAGATCGTCGAGGAGGATCAAGTGAGTGTTCGGGACGATCGACTATCCGGAAACCAAATAAGCAGGGAAGCTTCCTGCGAATTGCATCGACCTATCAGTTTTGTTTCTTCACATTTTCAACCAATTCATCTCGACTTTGTCGTCTCCCCTGTTCTGCGCCCTCTAATATAACTTCACCCTGTCCACTTTTACTTTCCTTCGACATTTCTATTTTATACATATAATTAATACCATCCTTCTCATCGTATATAAGAGAAAGTCTTACAGTACTGAGCAGCGTACAGTACCGGCCAAAGCTAGATCTCGCTTCTAATGTTAGTTAACTGCACTATCGATAGAGAAATAAATAAATACTACAGTCCTGAGCAACGTATTCCGGTGACGTTCTTTTTTTCAGTATTACCATAGTTTTAAGACGTTTAACGTTTACGCTGATTTTCCGTACGACAAAAGCTATTTTTCATAGTTGATTTCTTATTTTTCAGGTAATTAAATAATTTTGTCATATTACTTACATTATTTTTAGACTATTAGGTATACACAAATGCCCCCGCTTTTGCAATTTGCTTTTTACAATACGCATCGAACTTAAAACTTCTTTTACGTGCTTGTCGCGTAGTACCGGCCAAATTTTGTTTAATTTTTTCGTATAATTTAAGTCCGTAGGTTTTTCTTGCGCAAAATGTCCGAAATTAAACACAAAAAAAAGAAAATGGACGCAGAACGATGCGAATACGACTTTGAAAATGCTACTATAAAACAAAATTAGACTAAACTTAAACTAGGCTTTAATGAACAAGTCACTGATTGCATCATTTATAAAGAATCATTCAACGATGATTTGATGCAGTGCATCAAATGCACGGGGTGGGCTCACGGGGACTGTACAGTATACAGACCAGGAGAATATCGACCATTTTTACCTGAGATATTCGTAGACGTGCCTAAATAAATGTTCTATTCTATTTTTAAATGTTTTTACTAACATTATTAATTATTTAGACCTTGAAATCTACTAACTACGTAGTTGCCCGGTATTAGACGATAATTATTCGTTTGCACCGAATTACAACTTTTTTATTCCAGCGAATTATTAATCTTTACCATAAAATTGAAGAAAAAACGATTTGTCCCCATTTATCAGGCACAATGTGTGCTACAAATTACTTTATTGAATTTTGATTTTTACCAACAATAGCCCAAGTTATATTACAAAAACTTAGACTGGCCGGTTCTGCAGGACTCTCCTCTATATCCCTATTTCCACTCTATCCTTATCATTGCACCTCGATCTTCTCATCCCAGTATCTCCATCCCCTAGCCCCTATCGCTCTGCGAAACAACTTTCCCAGTAAATCACCCCAGAAACCAGCTCGCCAGTCGAGCTCCCTATCCTCTTCCTGTTTCAAGCTGTGCCAGCAAGTTCTCGCCCAAGCGAACGCGTACTTAACCGAGCAAGAGGAGAAGCACGGCGGCGGCGAGATCGACATGAAGAATCCCCTGATGCGGCCGCGCGTCCCCTACGAGATACTCTTCGCCATCGGCGGATGGAGCGCCGGCTCGCCCACCAATTTCGTGGAGACCTACGATACGAGGTGCTCGAATGTTCCCTACCCATTATACTTCTACCAACAGACTACCTCTCTCGTGTTTGCACCCATCTCGAGCGTCGCTGTACAGCGACTTTCGCGCGGCTAGAGCCTCCCAAACAACGAGATTCACCGGCTCGTGTGTAATGTCAACTCCAGAGCTGACAGATGGTTTCTATCAGTGAGCACGGACGCCACGCCGAGGGCCTACCACGGACTTTGCGCCCTGAACAGTCTCATCTACATGATCGGCGGCTTCGACGGCAATCAACACTTCAACTCCGTCAGATGCTTCGATCCAGCCACCAAGGAATGGCGGGAACGGGCCTGCATGTATCACGCCAGGTGTTACGTCAGCGTCTGCACCCACGGTGAGGACAAATCTTTTGTGTAACGAACTAAATGGGGTAAAGGACCCAATTACTGACACTTTAAGCGTTGGCGCTGGCATTATCTTATGGTTTTGTACTTATAGACTAAAAGTATTTATTATATGTATTTGTTCATATCTATTTAGTATATGTTATTCTTGTTATTTAGCATTGTTTAATATGTTTACTTCATGAACAAAAGATGGTGGATCTTAAAACTTCGATTTTTATGTATAAATTCATCAATTTCAAAAATAAATTTCGGGATTTAGTACTGACACCCTTCGACTGTTTTTGACTGAATTACTGACACCCCAATTACTACCAGCTAACCTTATACTGTTTATCTCATTTTAAAGTTATATCGTCTCATGTACATGAGCAACTACTGCTATGACAGTAATATCAAAATGCTTGAAACGCTTGCACCAATCACTGTCACCCAATTAATAAGTAAACAGACTTAATGTTAATAGCTTAAATATTACAATTACAGCATTTGCTTTAAAGCCTTATTTTCTCTTTCGCCAATAAGGAAGTCATCGTTTTCACTCTACCAATCGTATAAATAACAGTTTCCATTATATGCTAAATTTTTTTTTCTTCACTTCACAAGATTTATTCGGGTGACAGTAGCTAATCGAGTAGGTGGCCAGGCCCGATGCAACTGTGGGCAAAAATTATTTTTAAATATAATTTTTTACATTTAGTGATTTTTTGTAGATATTTATTGAATAACAAAGGCCTTTTCTTTTATAAAAAATGTAATACTCAGAAATTACCAATGAACTAATTTTGCCGCCCCCAAATTTTCCGCTTTCGGCAGTTGCCCTGCTTGGCCTCTCCTATATCGGGCCCCGCGCAACTGTGATACCACTATGTGAGAAATTTTTATGATATTGAAATATATTGCAGTCACTTTTCTAATTTCGAAATTGTTTAAAAAATACAAGCCCTCAATGTTTAGACTCTTTGTCGATTTCTACGGTACCTAATTGTCTTCAGAAATGAACTTTTATCTCCGACACGAAATGAGATTGAAAGTTATGACTTTATTCTGTGGCCTTCCTCGTATCTATTAAACTTTTATAATCGCCGAACGCTCAAAGCAACTTTGAGTTGCTTCATGTGACGTTAAAATTCCCCTCGCACACGCGAACAGGTTAGTGACATTGCGTATCGAGGCTGTCGGTTGCGAGCAGCCTCTTGTAGAACGTTTCAAAGATTTCGCTGCCGGCATTGCGGCTAGCCGCATCGCGGCATCGGGGATTCTGTGTCACGCGAGGTGTTGCGTTGACGCCTGTACCTACCACGGGAATTAATCTTTTAGTAACACAGGGATAATACTATGTTCTGGCTTCTGGTTACACACAACGTAGCTTTGCAAAAAGAAGACGCCTCTTCGTGAAAGTTATACACGTTTGTCAGCACTGTGGCTAGCTGTATCTGAAGTGTATCTGGTGTAGAACAATGGTGAATTGTTTATTAAAATAGAGGAAATCCTAATAGTGATGCAAGCATACTCGACTCTTTATATTCGACTTTGTTCTTCACGAGATTCTACTGTTACCCTAAATGATATCCTTTGATAGCTCACGATTTTTATAATGAACCTAGGAATTTTTATTTTGCAATTAGGGGGAAAGATCTACGCCCTCGGTGGTTACAATGGCCGGTCCAGGATGAGCTCGGGTGAGCGCTACGAACCGCAGAGGAATCAGTGGGAGATGATTCCGTCGATGCATCGACAAAGGTCAGACGCCAGTGCAGCCGCTTTGCAAGGCAAGATTTACATCGTCGGTGGTTTCAATGGCCGAGAAGTTCTCAACTCCGCTGAGGTCTTTGACGTGGAAACCAATCAATGGAGCTACATTCATCCCATGCTCAATCCGAGATCTGGAGTTTCCCTGGTCGCGTTTCGGGATAGTCTCTATGCTCTGGGCGGCTTTGATGGCTTCACTAGACTTAGTTCTGGTAATTAGACGATTAATTCAACAGCTAGTTTCCTCTTTACCTCATTAAACTAATCAAATTCCAACTAAAGTATACTTTTCAGTAAGATCATCTAAGCAATTTTAATTTTCATATTCTACTAAAACTAAACACCTTCATTTTAGTTAAATTCTCTCAAAGTTTCCTTATTTTGCAATTTTCTATGATAAAGTCTTGTATCGGGTGAAATTAGATACAGGATACTCGTAGCGTTACGCAGGAACTTCCTGCTGCAAATTGTTCTGTCGCGTAAGACAATCCCATCGTCCAGGAATTTCCTGCCGCGTAGAAATTAATGTCCCGCTGGAATATCGATCCTCTGTTCCCGCAGGGGAACGTTACAATCCCAATCATTCGGAGGACTGGCACGCGGTTCCAAAAATGTTCAGCCCCCGCAGCAATTTCGCCACGGTTATATTGGACGACATGATCTTCGTTGCTGGTGGCTTTAACGGTAAATTAATTACTTCGTCATTACTATATCAAATATTCAATTTATCAATTTCCACACGTTTCTGTGTTTTCCCTGAACACGAGCAGGTTCCACCACAATCGCGTACGCGGAATGCTACGACGCAGACTGCAACGAATGGTACGACGCAGCGCCCATGAATCTTAACCGAAGTGCCCTCAGGGCCTGCGTTATCTCGGGACTTGCGAACGCACGCGAGTACTCTTATCACAGCAAAGCGCGGGACCTTGGTCAAGGTGCGTGCGACTCACAATTTAACTTCTTTTTCTTATCGAAAAAATGAATTTTTCGAGGGATGTTCTCACCCTTAGGACCATTTTATCGCGGAATTAAAAAATAGTTACAGTTAAAGTTTCAGATTTTTTTGAATTTTTGAAAATTGTAAGAGTCGAAGCTTGTTGTGTTTATAAGTGATGGGGGAAATTTTCAGAGAAGCACGTTGGAGTGTTCTTTGGAAATTTCCTGTTGCACCACGCTTTTAAGGAGAAGTTGTGGTAATGGTAACTGCTTCTTTAGGGCAAGCTTCGTCCGAGAACCAAGAGAAAGCAAACCAAGGCGGGGAATGGGCGGTCGAAACGAACTCAGCGATTTCCATCGAAGAAGAAGAATCGGTGAATTTCGAGGAGCACGTGCAAGGGGAAGTCAGCCCCATGAACGAAATGGCCGATAGCGTTGGCAATTTCCTGGGATAACGAGCAAAAGCCATTCAACGAGCGGAGCATTCAGAATTTTAAAAAAAGTACAAAAAGGGGGATTCTTTTCGATAGACGGTAGATTCTTGAATACTCTGAATATTTTTGTGTTAGAAATATTCTAGCCAACGTTGCTTCCATCATCGTGTGCCAAGATTCAACTTTAAAATCCGGATATCTCGTAGCCATCGCAAGTGTTTAAGTTGCATGGTGATACAAGAGGTGCAGTGGTATTCGTGGAGGCAAAAGAGTTGAAAATTACTTAAGAACGTTAGAAAAGTACTAAATCAAAAATACGGCCGGGCGCCTAGGAGAGAATTCATGTGTGGCAGGCACAAGAAGATTTTTCAAATTTTTCTTTTCTTTTTTTGTAATACGATTTACGAGAAATTGTCGCGTAAAATGCTGCGCGGATTTTAAGCGTGACTGCGGGTTTCGACTTTTAACCACTAATCGATATTTTGTAAGGGGTATTATTTTTCTGTTACATTATTTGTATTTTTTTTTCTTTTTATAGGACACACATGCGCCTCGTGAAATTTACAAGGGACTCGCGAGATTCTCGCACGAGCCACGATTTTATCCATTAACGTATTATATTATTAGCGACTGATTTCACTGTATTTTAAGCGTCTTCGAATATTTTTCTCTCGTTCAGATTTTTTTCCCCCGAGAAATCTGCACGTTTACGCCCGTATGGAGACACACTTGCACGGCGTACGCGGACCTTTTCTCTTTTTAATGGTGATGGAAAAAATTGTCATTTTTTACGTGAACGTTTTCCTTGCCCACGCACGTGTATCTCAATACGGCGTATTTATTCTGGTCCTGATCCTGACGTGCCTTGGTCTGTTATTTTAAACAAATAAATCTATACTGGATTGCGAGAAACCGAATTGTAAAGCCGGGGATCCACTTGAAAGCTAAGTTAAGCTATGCTATGCTATGTTAAGTTTTAAAAAATTAGCTTCGATATATCCTTATGGAACCGTTTCCACCAAAAGCTAAACTAACCTGTGTGCTATGTTTCTTCTTATGTTTTACGGCACAACCACGTATAGCATAATTTAGCTTAGCTTCCAGGTGGATCACCGTCTTAAATGTTGTTTTAATTTTATCATTCGAATTAGGAGCAGATTTGAAGAATTGGCGCTCCTAGACTAACAAGCATCTATCACCCTTTCCGCGAAATATCATCAAATATTTTAATTTTAAAGCGTCGAAACAATTTCAGAATTAAATCAATATGGCAACTCGCATCTGAGTCATTGCTAAGTAATTTGCTACATGAAAAAGTGAGTTGTTTTTAAAGTTGTTTCAAGCCTCTGTGTTTAAACCCTTTCTAGTTTCTTTTACTAACAATTTGTCGCTCCCGAAAATTAGCCGCTTCCTAAAGTTTGTCGTTTTTCACAATTTGTCGCACCACAAAACTTGATGCTGCCCAAAATTTACCGCTCCCCAAAATTGACCGCTCCCTAAAATTTACCGCTCCCCAAAATTTACCGCTCCCCAAAATTTGATGCTCCGCAAAATTAGCTGCTATCCAAAATTTGATGCACCTCAAAATTTGATACTCCCAAAATTGATGACCCCCAAAATTTGCCATTCCCCCAAATTAGCCGCCCTACCTAGCCTGTACCCAAATCCGCCCCTGATTTGAATTCTACCTATTTGCACCACATTCACTTCGAGATAAATATAGATTAAGAGTTGCGACACGAATTCTCTTAAGTTAAATGTCCCCATTAGCGACCGTTTAAGAGTGTTATTGGTTCGAAATAGTAATTTTTTCACTAATATACGACAATGTTTGAGTAAAGTATGGATCATTGTATTTTTTGAAGTCTCTAGTTTCTTAATCAAATTAGTTTTAAAGTGATATTTGACTATTTACACAAAAATTATGGTGAAAATTATATTGGACCTGATGTCCCCTTTATTGACCATCTTGTACCATCTATCGCTTCTCTGCTACAATAATGAAAGAAAATGAATATTTTCTTTTTATTTTATAATTCTGTATATATTTCTAGTTAATTTGAGTAAGTTGCTGCATGGATCCATGTATTTTTATTGTAAAATTTGCGAGTTTAATGATATCTGTAGTATAACCTCACGTTATTAGAATCTGTCAACTTTCATGTGAATGACCAAGTCTTAATTTACATGTGAATTTACTTAAAGATGAATGTACGGCTACATAAATAACGTATGAAACTATAAATGAATTCTGGTTGATATTTTGCTTTCTGTGTTGCAATAAACAATATAAATGAATAATTTGGTCACTATAAATGGGGACGCGGTCCGTAATGGGCACATCTACCTTATCGCCTTTGCTTCAAATATTGAAATAAAAATAATGAAATATTGAAAAGCTTCATTATTTGCACTATTCACCTTCAATGATAACCGTGACATACAGAATTAGCTTCAGTAGAGACTTGAAACTCGCAAGTTGCGTCAATGGTAACAATAACAATACCAGACACAGTTTTTTATTAATCTATCGCATTTATGTATACGTAGATTTATTCACTTCTCATATGTATCCATATATTATGTATAGTGTATACATTGTTGTTATCTCTTCACCATTGTTGCTCCTGCAACTACAAACGTTCTCCGGTCACCAAAGTCCACTTCTCTACTCCGTTTTGTTCACCTCTCACGGTTCGATCGACGATCGAGCATCGACACCATGGTCGAGCTCGCTCGTCGGTGACGATCGATTCATTAAACCCATAAACCTTCGCGATTGATTCGCCGACAGAATACAATCGAAGGAAGAACTAATCGCGAACGATCGACTGGAGAACACCAAGTTCCCAGCGTCTCGCAGCTCTCATACTCCACTCTCTCTCTCTCTCTCCCACTTCTCATTTCCTCTCGTTCCTTACGTTCTTCGTTTCCGTTCGGCCGAACTTACGTCACGGAATTTACAAAAAGAGAAGATCGATAGTTCAGCGATGACGGCACGACAAATCGAGGGCGAAGGGCTATTCGAGAACCGTGTGAGTGCACCTCCGCGAGATAGCGTAGACCTCGCGAGACTGGCGTGTCGACTGTTGCGCTGGGTTCACCCTTAAGCCGCGCTCCCACGTGCGCAACAAACTTTCTCGATGTTTCTCCTTAGAAACATAGGCGTCTGCTTAGTTTAAAAAACTAATCTTCATTAAGTTTATACCAAAAAAGTGAATATTTTTAAAATTCTATTTCAAATCTTTAATTAAATTGGCGCTAACAAAATGAGTTCAAACAAGCAACCAATCGTCACCTGTCAACTTGAACATTTCCCAAAGTTGCCTCCCCCTCTGGAAAAAAGTCTGCAGACGCCCTTGCTTGGAAAACAATCCTTCGGATGTATTCCGCACGGCGAGGTGCGCGCATACGAGCGCGGCTTTATCCAACATAGTTTCCCTGGCCGGAAACGCTGAACGTTGGCGCTAACCAGCCGTGTTCCCGTATCCGCGACGACCCCCGCGTTCGACATCCCGAGGATTGTGCCTTACCTGGTAAAAACTTAACGGTTACACGGTGGGTAGAAAATCGACTCTCGAGTGGAACGCGGTTGATCGTCCAATTAGCTACGGCGACGCGCGATTGAGCAAACAATGGGACAGCGATGAATGGCTCCATCGACCGCGGTGTCCCGCTCGAAAGCGGAGGTTACAGCCCTCGAATCTCGATTGCCCTCGAACCCTGCGGTCTCGCCCTCGCTGGATTCCTGTCGCCCTTTCGCCACGGATCCCCGTGACTTCGTATCGATCGGGCCGAAACGCGTTCCCTCGTCCTCGAGAACGTGCACGTCCCTCGCGACGCGTCCTCCGAGGGAGGGCCCCGTGCATCGCGCGGAAGCTTGCTAAAAACGTCGAAGAGACGCGATGTGCGAACGCTCGCTGGTCACGTCGACGATCACCGTTCGTCATCGACGCTGATGTTCGTACGAGTTCGATGAATGTCGGAGATAGTTATAAATATGTTAGAAAAAATGCAATACGCGTGTGCGACTGTTTGTAAATCAATGGAAGTGTTCGCGAGTGGATTAGAATCGGCGAGAAATGCTGGCGTTACTTGATTCTTCTTAACTTTGGGATGCTGGGATTTCAATAGCGATTGAGTAGCAACGTTAAGAGAATTTTTGATCGAAATATTACAAGGGATTAATTAACCCTTCGCCGTCACGTGGGGTGTGTCGCACCTCATAATTGTTTTTTGTAATTGTTTTTTCTTTGCCAATATTTTCGTAAATTTTTAGACCTTAATAATAAAATTTAACGATTTGGTGAATTTAAATAAAAAATCCACAATAATTTTCAACGCAGCAAAGTTTATATCTCCAGAAGAAGACTATTGGAGTATTACGAATGTATAATTATCACTCAAAGGTTAAAAGATTCAAAAATACGAAAATGGCACCTCAGAAATGACGCTCGGGTACAGTGAACCCCATGTGATCAATATATGATTATAAGAATGTGTGACTCCCTTTGTAAATCCATAAATAGATTTTAGAAAAGCTGAAGGGGTACGTTTCTTAACAGCGTGTACCTTTCACTACGATTCTAATCCCCTCGAATAGCCGACGATTACCTTAACGACAGAGCTTGGAGACAGAAACCTAATCGAAACGACGCGATCAATCGTATTGAACGAGAAATGTTTCGAGGTCTTTTGTGCTTCGCAGCTTCAGGCGCACAAGAGTACGAGTTAACGATCCTGGTCCTCGTGAAGCTGTACTCGCGACCGATTTACGATTCTGTGCTATATCAAAGGAAAGCACGTGGCGTACACCGTGCGACTCGCGAGTGTGCGCAATTTTTCGTGGCGTAAGGGTGTACACGTACGGAGGGTTGTATACAATTGCCTAGGTAAACGCTTACAGATTTGGGCGCAGTGAGTTTACACTTAATGATATGCGGAAATTCGCAGCGCGAACGGTGCAATTCCCCAGTTACACAGTGACACAATTATTTCAACACTTGAAATAGCTGGGATATTAAAAAATAAACCATTTTAGCTGTCAGATATCACTTGATAATTACATGGAGAAAATTTGAAAGAATATTTTTAATGAGTTGTATCAATTAAAAATATGTGATTGGATTGAATTAAACCTCAATGAAATTGCCACGCGTCCTGCCGCGAATCTCGACGTTTATTCTCTCCTCTGTTCAGGGATTTTAAAGAAAATGTCTAATTACACTCGCTCTCCTTTCTCTCTTCCACTCTTTCGATGACGATCACGATTATAATAGCAATTAGCAGACGCGTCGTCGCGCGTCTTCGTTGCTTCGATTTTTCTTTTACGATTAACGTACGAATAACTTTTTTGTTTCTTTATTTAGATTGTTCTGAGCAATTGAGATCTAGTATTGGAGGGATTTCATATACCTGAAATGTTAGTCACTTGCTTCGTCCTCGTTCTATTATTCCTCCCCCTCGTCGTTGCTCCTGTTCGCCTTTTCACTGTTGCCCCGTGACTTTGCATAGCAGCGGACGCGAGCCACCCCCTGCAACGCTGATCGAATAATTCCTCGTGCCCAATTGTCCACGTGCCTCGACATCGTCGTTTCATTCTCCCCTCTTACACCTCTCACCCACGTTTCCGTAGCCATTTGTTAATTAGAATACTCTCTGTCTTATGTTACGCGTCGCATCCATCCCCCTCACACCGCACGCACTCACACTTATCTGAGAGTAACAATTGACATACGTTTCGTAACTTTCCTAGCGTCTAGGCAATGCGCCCCCGCATTGCCTTATTTATTATATCTCGCCTCTTCGTGTCTTCGATTAAATTACGCGCGCTTTCGCGCTGCCTCGTGCCGGGCTAATGCAGCCGCGCGGCGAGTCCGTCGAAGATACGTTGCTGTTCTCTCGAGTTTCAAAGGAATGAAGAAAAATGAGAGAATAGACGAAGAGAAAACACGCGAGCTTATTATTTACGTTTAGTTCGATCGTCGTTAATATTTCGACGCGCTTGTTTCTTCCTCTTCGCGATTAGAGACGATGGTGGCGCGATGTCGATGATGGGCGGACGCTCGAGGATCGACTGATCGATCCCGACGCTTTCGTGTGGCGAGTTTTGATTACTTTCTCTCCCAGAGCGATCTATGACGATCTGATGTAATCGTGATTTTCCTTGACAGCCGCGGGGGTTCGCGATAGGCCGAGAAATCGATACCTGAATCGGTCTGGTAAGGCTCCAAGGTAGTTCGATGATCAGAAACGATACACGTGACTTGATTGCTGAGTTAAGGTGGAGTAAACAGTTAGAAAACAAGTTCTTGAGTTCCTTCCTTCTTACAGAATCTTTAATGATGTATCGGACTTATCTTCAAAATGGTACCAAGTTGATGAAAATGTGTGAGATTGTTCTTTCTAATCTTCCTAATGTGCTCCAAAAATTTTAAACGAATTCACTAAGGGGTTGCTGAGTTATAACGATTTTAATTTTCACTGATTTTACACGTACTCTTATGGAAAGAGACGATCTTGACAGATAAAACAGCTGTCAAAATGTTGAAGAAATGATATCAATGTTTTCAATTTTTTTGTACATGTAGTATATCGATAGATGAAAATATCTGCCGAGTTTCAATTGTTTTCACTACACCGTTTTAAAGAAATAAATTATAACTTGAGAAAATCGTGAATTCAGGGCATTTTCATTGACAAAAGTTTAGCAAATAATGCTTGAAGAAGCATTTGTAAAGTGAAAAATACATTTCTAGGAGTACAAATAAGATTCCAACTGTCATTCGACTTCCTCACATTTAGATTTACTATACGTAAGACGTAGATATTCAAGTATGTCAAATTTCATATACTTTTGTTTAATGTTGTACGACCGATACATCCTTAAACACAATTGATCATCGTGTCATCACAAATGATTATTCAGGGAAAGATGCTACGCCTTAAGGTCTTGTTCTAAGGTCCCACGTTCTCTAAGATAAATAAAGCACAGGAAACCCGTAGAAATAGAAATAAATAGAAACCAACAGTGAAACCACTATCAATTCATAATTCTTTCAGTAGAAACTCTGATTTACTCAATGATATATCCTCAACGACGCCTGTCTGCTCCGTTTTCTTATCAAAACTACTTCACACATCGTCTCTATCAATCACCGCGTCCAATCTCATCAAACTACCCTGCAGCATCCATCGACCCATTTCCTCCAAAAGCCTCCCTTCCCTCAAACCCCAAGTAGGCCCAATCCCCGCGCAGGCATAGGTCCATTTCGATCATGCAGTGATTCGATGAGTCGTCGACGAAGATTCGAAACGCGTTAGGAACCCGACGACGACACGTAGGAAGCTGAGAAACTGATCGTCATTGAAACGACGTGCGAGCGACGCGACCGCGTGCCGTGGAAGAACGTCGAATGGCCCCGTTTCTGGGACCCATCGACAGGGCAAACGACCCTGTCAGTGGGGGGAAGAAACGATGAAGGGGCAGAAGGAGGCGAGAAACGGGGCAATTGTCGGCGGTACGCTCTCGGTGAAATTAATGCTAAACGCGATCGAAGACGTCATGGAGAGTTACGAGAGGATCATAACTTCGGTGTGCGCCCGAGTGTTCCTCCCCTGGCGGCGCTCTGCATTTTCCTATCACATCCCCTATATTTGTTTCTCCCTTAGTCGCTAGGCAGTCCGTTCCTTATCTGAAGTACTTGAGCCCCGCCACCAGCAGGAACTTCTCGATGAAAAGCTCTGAATCGAGGACGGCGATGTGCGCGGCTCGGCCGATCAGGGCGTTCGCTGTGGCTGGCAGGGCGTGGTGCACGTCGTACCTCACCAGGCTCACGCCGGAGCTCGACATCACTGGGTACAGAATGTTGTGCACCATATCGCGATACGCTGAACCTGAAACAAGCGGTTTGGGTTGTTGAAGCATGGTTTTGGAGGTATTGTTCTTGGATTCGGCATTGCAGGTATAATTATCGGGGATTTGGGTGGACAATCGAAAATAATCGGTAATTGATAGTCTAAAATAATCGATAATGGATAATTGATAGTCGAAAATCGAAAATCGAAAATCGAAAATAATCGATAATGGATAATTGATAGTCGAAAATCGAAAATCGAAAATAATCGATAATGGATAATTGATAGTCGAAAATCGAAAATCGAAAATAATCGATAATGGATAATTGATAGTCGAAAATCGAAAATCGATAATAAAAAATAATCTCTTGTTAACAGGGTGTCTGAAGAAATAAGGTGCCCAAAGGCTTAAGTAGAAGCATGAGAACGATGATTAATTAATTAATGAACTGCATCTGCTTACCTTGATCGGTCGTGTCCCTAACTGCAGCTTTACAGAGTTCTATGCGAGCGGAATGAAGCGGCACGTATCGATCTTGCGCACTGCCGCACAGAAGAACGTGTTTGAACTTTTCGAGGTTGCTCTTCTGACTGAGGCGGAACATGAAGGACCGCCTCACGTCTGACGCGTCTTTCATGCCCAACTGCAGCAAGGACTCGGACTTCTTCAGCTTCTGCATGAACCACATACCTGGACAGGGTTCACAACGATTAAGTGGAAAGAAGATTGGTAGCCGGTCGATGTCACGCGGGCAGGGTGCGGATGTAATAACACTTTCGTAAGTGAAATTTATGTAGGGTAAGTCGGGGAGACGCGGTCGGGCCGGAGAGTTGGTCGAAACAGTTGATTCCTAGAGAATTAATTGTTCTGAACCTTAACACACTTTTACACATACACAGATGTAGAGTCTGAATATAGCAACTCGACCAACTCTCCAGCCCGACCGCGTCACACGGATTTACCCTATATACAATTGAAGACGTCCATGTCTTTTTAATTGAGAGCAATTTCCTGGGGAAATAAGTAGGATTTTTTTCTTAGAATTAAAATTAAGCGAAGATGATTAAAAGTATTAGATCGGAACAAATCGTGCACAAAGAGTAGTTAATTATTTTCTATACCGTGTAAATAAGATCTGTATAAAACCGGAATTGAGTGTATAATATCGAAATACAGAAATAACCAGAGAGACCTTGCAAAGCTTCAGAGAGGGTTGCGGAGGAACAGGAGCTGCGAGGGTTCGAAACTTTCTGCATATTTTTATCGCGCTCACCTGCGTTAACCAATCCGCTGGTGTTGTACAGTGTGCCCAAGTGTGGACCGCTCAGGCTGAGGAAAGTGTGTAAACGTGGAAGAAGCGGTCGCAACTGTGGCCGAGTTAGAGCGCTTCGTATGATGATGGTCCCTAAAGAATGTCCAATGAAGCTGACTTTCGTCGGGTTCAGGCCCGACGTCTCGATGTGGTGCAGGATTTCGCCCACCAATCGATCGGTCATCGTGTCGAAGTCCGAGAATGTATCACCCTATCGGAAGAAACGCAATCACGTAGGTCGTAGAATAATCCACCCAAACATTGACACGTCCCAGAAAAGAAGCACGATGTAACATTTTCTGAGAGGAGCTACAAATAGGTAGCTGTCACAGCAACTGCAGTTGAAATGGGAATATTTGCCAGACATTCTACGTTAGAAAAAAGGATCAGTGGAAGGAATTGACGTCTAAGTGGCTCTTAAGGAAATCCGAGGTTCAACAATCCACGGTTCAACACAACAGGCAAGGGAAGATCCCCAACCGGGGAATTCTGAAAAACTTGTTTGGGAATCTTCCCTTGTGGGTTAGGTTCGACTACCTTAAAGTCGAAGAGCAAACCAAGTATCAGAAAGGGATAGTGTGTCCACATCGAGTACGTGCTCCACTACATTCAATATATTATTTTCGAAAGAGGGGTAAGGGATGAAAGTTGAATAGACGTCGGTGTGAAACGTGTTCTGCCCAGCTCACCCGATTCCTCTTAGACATTAAAAAATCTAGATGCGCCCCGGGAAGGCTGAGCTCTAAGTAGGTCCTGACGAGACGCAGATCGGCAGGGTTGCCGTTCAGGCCGTGCACGCAGATGATGAGGTGAGCGCCTTCCGGCGAGAACAGCCGGTACTCGTTGCTGATGTGGAAGTACGGCATGGTCGAGGCCAGGGTCGGATAGTCACTAAGAGGCACATTCGATCTTAGAGGTTTTACCGACGACGGGGTGAGGAGGTCACCGTATCCAAAGGAATGGGCGCGTTTATGGAAACGCGACTGCGCTCCCTTGCGCTCTCTAAAGGGGACCAGGTAGACAAAGAGAAACTTAACTACGAAAAACTGAAACGTACCGGTGAGAGGTCTCCGGCCAAACCAAAGAAGCGGCTGGGGTATTTGAAAAATAAAGGGGGGTAGGAAAGCGAAAACCAAACAAGGCACAATCATCGCGTAGCGTTAGACGAAACAGAAGGCACCGCTAGTCAAGCAGCGTACAAAGAGAATGAAGGAGAGATACGTGGATCCAGGAGTAGGATCGTCGTGCGTGAATCGGGACGTACCTGTAGATCTGCCCGGAGAAGCTCATCTGCCGCTTGAACTCTTCCTTGCACTTCTTGAAATTGATCACGTCGTCTTGCGTCGACTGAAGCAACTCCTTGCCCTCCTGGTAGCAGTCCAGGCAAATGTCCCTGGCGCCATAAACGTTCTCCCTTTCCCTGTCCCTCTCTCTGTCCCTATTCTTCTGCGGGCTGCAGGGCGCCGTCTTTGTCTGCTTGGGGCTCCTGACTGGCTTCACCGTCTCGTACACGTGGTACAGAGGGTTGTCGATGATCGCTGGCGGGTCACGGAACTCCTCCGGCGGCGGAGGCTCGTCCTGGAACATCTTCGGCGGCGGCAGGCGGACCTCCTCGTACGAGTGCTCCTCGACGCTCTCCTTGGCCGGCGGCCGTTCCTTCCTGGGCACGATCTTCCACAGCTTCTGGCGCAGCTGCTCGCTGGAGAGCTTGGCGTTCCGACGCTGCTCCGAGCTGGACGTGTCCCCGCTGCTCACCCAGCCGGAACACTCGGACGTCAGGTTGCTAGAGCTGGAGCTGGTGGTCGGGCTGCTGGGTCTGCTGGACGGCGGGCTGAGGGGGTTCGGAATGACGGGAAGATTGTTGCTAAGGCTGTCCTTGCTGTCGCGTATAGGCATGCAAGGCAATGACACAGCGCTCCGCGGCACCACCACCTTGTTCTGCGCCACTGGCACGCTGGCGCACCTCAGTCTTTTCGTGTTTGGCGGCGGTGCAACGGCGCTCGGTGTGTCGGACGGCGTTGTGCCGTTGGTCGCTGGCGCTTCCATGGGGGACTTGATAGGCTCCACCTGGTAAAAGAGCAGGAGGTTTTAAGGGGTTGTGCCTAGACAGCTTTCGAAAAGGTAAGCGATTTTCGGGAATTTTTTGTGGAATATCTACTGTATATTTTTTTACAACTATTCGCTTATTTTACAAGTATATATATGCAACAACTCTTAGTAATTTTGTTATAAAAAAACATTAAAAAATGAACAAATAACAGCCATTCTAGTGGAAGCTGTTTTGATAAAGGCACTCTGCGGCGAACAAGTTTTCTCTGAGCCGGATCATTAAAAATTAAAAATTCAAAAACATTCTGTTAATATATGGTTGAATTCAATAGATGAACGAAGGTTGTTTCAAAAAGTTGATTTTTGACAAAAGGGCGGCCATTTAGTGGAAAACCAAGCTTTTTCAATGTCTGAATTGTTCCTTTTTCGTTAAATAAAAGTAGAATTTTTGTTAAAATAAAAAATCCTTCGTTCGTCTACTAATCTTTGGTATGTAAAAGAAGTCTGTAAAAGTTTAGGCCAATCGATACAGCGATTTCTGAAATTTCCTGCTCACCGGTATCACCACAGCTTCAGCGAGAATGGCTGTTATTCGTTCATTTTTTAAAGTTTTTCTATAACAAAATTACTGAGAGTTGCTGCATATATGTACTTTTAAAATACCCGACTAGTTGTAAAAAAATATACAGAAGATATTCCACCAAAAATTCCCGAATATCGCGTTCTTTTCGAAATCTGACTAGGCATAACCCCTTAAATCTCGTGGAGCGATAGCTGAATGCCTACAGTGGCGTTGCGTTTATAATATCACCATACCTGTCCCACCAGAGATGGACAGAATTGTTATTTTAATAAAATAACGAATAAAAGTTAAAAAATTTCTCGCCATGTGTCGAATAAAGCTAACTCGGTTTAACGAAAGAATGACGAATAATTTTTTAAACTTTCATTCGTTATTCGAAATGTTATTTAAATAAAAGTTTGCCCATCTTTGTGTTCCACCGAATTTAATTGCACAAGTTCTGCTAACTGTAATTATATCCACACGAGCAAAGAAGCAATGCACGAATTCCAAGTTTACGCATTTAAATTCAAATACAATATACCTACTAGGGTAAACCAACCAGTAATTGACCGCATACCAGTGAATGACCATTAGGCAAAGAAATGTCAATTATAAATTTAAAACTTATTACATGTTTATGAATGGAGTATAGTTGCACTTTTAATATTCCATATTTTTAGTTACGTGTATTAAGCAAACGTTAATAAGTACAATCCTTATAATTGTTTTATTTTTATAATTGTTTTTTTTAAAATTACGATAAGAATAAGTAATTATTTTTATAGAAATTTTAAGAAAAATAAATTTAAATGCAATTTCAACAATTTTTTGTTGTTATACATAAATATATTCAAGTATTAATCTCAAAGGTCCATAAATTCAACAATTCGATCATTCACTGGTTGGTTTACCCTACTGCACGTTCAAGGAACCCTTTTAAATTTACCCATGCGACCCTCAAACTCAACGACACCTAAATCCACCTTTCCGCAATTCAGTTACAAAAACCACATTACCTTCAGAATAATTTTATTATTATTCTCCACCTCGAGGACGCTCGTCGTAGGCGCAGGAGGGGGGTGGCGGTACTTGGGGAGGGGCGCGACCGCTGGGTCCTGATAAGCAGGTGGAGGCGGCGCAGGTTTCCTGTTCCTGTGGCCGCACTTCCTCCCCTCGACCGCTGGACGATCTACATCCAAGACAGGAGCAGAGTGTGGCCTCCTCCCGTGCCTCTCCTTCCTCCTCTCCACCCGCGGCTCCTTCTTGGGCTCCGACATCGCGTTCATCACCTTGTAGAACATCTCGTTGGTCATCTCCTGGCCCTTGTCCTCGTTCTGCTGCCGCCTGTGCTTGTCGTCGCTGTAGCACGGCGCCCCGTTACGAGGGGACTTGACGGCGGGCCTCTCCTCGCGCCTCCTGGGCCTCTCTCGCCGGATATCACAGTACTCGTTCCGGTCCACCTCGTCGACCAGCCTCTCGGTGCTCTTCGGTCTCCTCGGCCTGTCCGGCTCGCCGTGCGTCCTCCCGCTGGTCCCATTCGTGCGGTAGAGGAAGGAATCCGTGCCGGTCGCGGTGTAATTCGATCGTTTGTATGGTGGGTCCGGTATCAGCGAGTGGCTGCCCTGCGGGCCGCTGCCGTTCATCGAGTCCTGGATCTCACGGTTCCGTTGACTCTGCCCCGAACCGGTCTTCCCGATCGTGTGGTATCTGCGCGACTCCAGCCCGTTCGTCTGGCTGTACTTGCTCCCCGGCTGGTGGCTCTGCTTCCTGGAGCTGCCTCGGTAGGTCACCCGGTCCAGGGTAGCCGTGTGGAGAGGCTGCGGCTCCTGCGGGAATCCGTCCCCGTTCACGCTCGATTTACCCACCAAGAAGCTGTTCTGATCGTTGCTCACCGAAGGCAGAGGCTGGCGAGACGCTAAGCGGTGGCTGCGTGGCTCTAGGCGAATTCTTCTTGTCTCTAGGGAATGGTAGTCTGAAATGGGACGTTTTGCGGTTGGTTCCTGGGTTTTAGAGGGTGGTTAATGGTTGCTTAGTATTCAGGATGCAGGTGGGATGTTTGAGTGTTTCATGTAACATAATTTTATTCTACTTGTACTGCGTTATGGGGAGGTTGATTTACTGATGGAGACGCAGAGAGCGCTTGAAGATTCACACGGGGAGATAGAAAATAGAATGCAGGGAATGGCGGGCGTAGACCTTGCTCAGTGGCCTTGAGCGATCGGCAACTATAATGCTTGATCGCTCGCGTGAGGATATTGTGTTGCTGATATCGATACGTCAGATGGGTATAAAGAGGTTACATTGGGAACGTTGGCATTTCGTCGTTGGTGTACGCAATTACACTGGCACAAAAATGCTTCACTACGATTATTGATAGAGATCTATCAATCTGTGAAGGTATACAATTTTATATCGTTTATGGGTGATGTAAATTGTTGCCTCATGCAACTGGTGTACTGTTTCGCCGTGGGAAATGCAATAAATACGTTATGCAAGGCGGTATAAAATATCATCTATGCGAGCATTACGTTAGAATTGCACTTCCTGTATGCTATGATATCGTGGACACTTTGCACACGCTCATAACCATCGTGAAAGTCCCATGTAGACTCCAATAGAATTTCTTATTACCGCAAAGTGAATGGCCCATAGAAAAGTCGGGAAAGTGAATGGCACTTCTAACCAGGCCACTTAGAGATGTTATGAAACAATGAATAAAGCTTACAACCGTAAACAGAATACAGTTGCCAGGCCAGTATTCAATCTCCACCCCTCCAACTTGTCACTATCCAACCATTATATCATCACAGCAGTTAAACAAGCTCACACAAAACCACTTGGACTTTAAAAAACCAATACGAGAAGCCTGCCAGGCCAGCTCTGCCAACTGGGCCACCCAGATCCTCATCAAACTCCTAACTCTAACACTCCACAAGTTATCACCACCCACTGGTCCAACAACCGGTTATCCCAGCAATGAAACTAATCCCCGCGCACATAAACCCAGTCAGATCACGCGTACCCTTCCTCCCAAGAAAAGCAACGGCGCTCAAGGGATACTCACTCATATCCTCCCCAACATCGCTAGCCTTGTTCTCGCTCCAACAATCCGTCATCTGCCCGTGGTCAATCGTGGGCACCGTCAGGGTCTGCTCGCAGGATTTGCTCGACGACCGGTAGCCGGGCAACTCCCCGCCAGGAGGCAGTTCAGGGAACATGGCCGCCAGGAGGGAGGTGATGGAGGTCTGCGGATCAGGCTGCTGTTGCCGATTCAGGACCAGCATCTGCGTGGATTTCGCGCGAGGCAAGGGGACCACAGGCGTCGAACCAAGGGATGGATTCGGCGCTGAGCAGGCTTGCTGCCCCGAGGGTGGAAAGAGTGTGCTACTGGACGGTGCTGTGGACCTTTGCCTGCCCCTCGAAGGGACCGTCGCCGGTGGCGTGACGTTTCGTCCGCCTCTCTGCCGCGGGAACAGCTGCGTCGACACGGATCGGGGGAGTGTCTTCGGCGATGTTCTTGGTTGAACGGGCGGGATCTCGGGGCCCAACTGGTCCAGGGACTTGCTGTGCCTCGCGGGAAGCGTGGACGGGGTGAGCGTCAGGCGACCCTGGACCGAGCCTATGTCCTGGGCTGCGCCCTCGCTCCTGGGCGACCAAATCCCTATCGATCTCGACTCCAGGATCGCTGCTATACCGCAGCTGCAGTCGTCTATGCCGGGAACTGCAAGTGAAGGTGACGTTGATTCATTCGGTAGTGGATTGTTGAGGGTTGCACGGATTCGGCGTGAGTGCTAGTCAACCTAAGTGCTGAGTAACCTGAGCTTTCTCTCATCCGAATACTGAATAATCGAAGACCTGAGGCTCTGGGATCTTTCACCCCTAGCTGAAGAACTTTTCTGTTGGTTTTATTTGAAAGCTCTCCCAATACTAACTGAACTAAGGTAAACTAACCGAGAGACTAAATAACTCATAGTTAACTCAGGAACCTTCTTTCTAAACACAGTCACACTCGATTTCGGTATATTGTGTTGCTGTCAGGTTTGTTCGGCGAGACTTATACTTGCCACTGTTTCTATGCCTCTGCTTCATGTCCACGTACTGATCTTCGAAGATCAAAGGCAGGGAAGTAAGATCCCCGTCCAATTCAGGACAGTGGACCGGCAGAGGAGGCAGCGAGGCTAGGTACCTCGACCTTCGAGCTGCCTCGCTGACTGCCTGGTACGATTGGTAATTCGCGTCGTAGCAACCCCAGGCCGATTTCCTGGGATTCTCTAGCACGAAGAAGCCCTCTGCGAAACGTTTCACCTGGAAATTACCAACGATTTGCTGTGTCGAAGGGGATGCTTCCCTATTCGGTGATGTGTACTACTGATATTCAATGAATAAAACAGAAGAAAATCACGAGGCAAATTACATTTCTATTTGAACCAAGTTTATCCTTGATTCAAACTGAATTGTACATACATTGGATGCTAGAAAATCACAGGATTTGTTTACCAATTTTTTTTAAATAATGAACTCAATAATTTTAAATTCTGATTAATGGCATTTGTTATACAACTTTTGAAGATTAAAAAAAAGTTTCAAAAAAATTGGACCCACCAGCGAATCTACCACCGCCACTTTCTTGAAAAATAAATAAACAAAAATTTTATTTTTAATCTTCAAAAGATGTACAAGAAATGCCATTAATCAGATTTTCTATTAAGTTGATTATTTAAAAGAAAAAGATTGCTAAATAAATCTATGATATTCATGTTCCAAGGTGGCACCTCCCATTAAAGAAAGCAATATGAGGTGGATATTTATACCCTCAGCTGATGATGGATCCTCGCGAGGTGTTGATGAACAGCCTCACGCCCAGAGAATGCTTCCAGAAAATGCTGCCAAAGGACAATGTTTTGTGCGCATAGTTGAGCGATATCGGTTTCCTCCGAGTCCATTATCTGCAACTGCGCGACACACGCGTCACATAGATCAACACCTGCGAAAGGCGCCTCATGCAAGCGAAAGGGCGTCGTCTTAAGAATTCCTCTCTACCTTCGTGATTTCTTTGTGCGTGTTCTGAGCGAGCTCGAGCGCCCTTTGCTGGCAAGAAGGTAGGAGCCGCGCTAGATCGGCTAAATCGTTGAGCAAAGATTCCCTCGCGGCCAGAAGTAACCTGATTACTTCCTGCTGAGCCAGCTTCGCGTGCTGTATCCTCGTCGCCGATCCGACGCATCTCGTCGTCGTTTCCTGTGCACGATTTCATCGAATGAATGATAACTCGCAAACCGAACGGAAACGGTTTTAATGCCTCGCATGGGAACTCACGATATTTCCTAACGCAGCGTTGTTATCGCCGTTCGCTGCGGACTGTTTGAATTGCAGCCACGGTTTCCCTCCGCGCGGCGCACTAAGAGTGCATTGCTCAGTTAATTGTGTTCGCGTGATTTTAATTGGATCAAAGCTACGGTCAAAGCTGTTTCTGTCACGGAGTATTAAGTTATATAAATTCTCTGTTGCGGAATACTCTTGCCTAAACTGATTGGGCTATGAAATATGGTCGAGAAGCAATTTGAATAATTAAAATAGTATGATTGAGAGGATTAGACCGTCGAGATATTGTGAATTTAGCAAACATTGAATTATTCTAAAGGCAATGAAGGAATCTGTTTTAATTCTATAATTTGGAAGTGGTCAGAGTTTCTATTTCCAATATTTAAATTGTTTAATACAGCAGCTTCAAGATTCAAGAATATATATTTTTCCTATAAATAGTTACTAGACGACGCAATTTACAATATTTCTTTTCATGTTTTACTCGTAAATTTCATTCTAAGATCGACGAGTTTTTAAACTCACCAGCTCTGCACGTAATGAAGAATGCTCTTCCTGCAATTATCGGGGGAGCGAGTGCAAACCATGGAAATAGAATAGAAAAAAAGGCGATGTTTATCGGTAATGGTAAAATTTCACAGCCAACAAAAGTCCATCTTGATACCCACTTGATGTAGGGCTGATGAAGAGCCACGAGGCAGGCGTGGATGGTGATCGACACCGCGGCGAGATGAAAGTAGTCGAAGAGCACGGGCAGGTGATAGTGAAGCCCCTTCGTGGGCGCAAAGTTCAGCTGCAACGCCCTACAAAGTAAAAAGCAAACTCGTTCAACCTTCAGGCTTGGAACGTGAAGGCGCACGCGGCCAAGGTTATCGATCTCCTCGTCTATTAAGTCTCTGGAAAAGTTCAACATCTTCAGGCAAAATTCGATAGGTAAGCCCACGAAGGACGGGGAACTTTGTGATTGAGAAGATATATCAAAAACACAGACTCTCTACAGTATTCTTTGAAAAAGACCAATAAAGTAATCACAGTCGTCGAAATTTTACTAACATGAATCAATGCAGTGAAATATTTAATCTATCCAATGGACAATCCCCTCGAACTAGTTGCACTTGCATATTTACGGTAACGAGTAAAAGAATTTGAGGAAAAACAAATATCTGATGATTCGGCAGCCTATGTCATCTCTTCTTCTACATCCGCGCTGTAATCTTCCAGCGCTCCAGCCGCGACATAGCTCCCCAGCAATCATCCCCAAGAAACGCGAGACTTTCAGCAGAAGAGGCTCACCTAGACGAGACGCAGGCCATGTTCTCAGGCTGCATCAGCTCGCTGAACCATAGCTCGACGCCGAGATTGAAGTGGGTGCGGGAGAGCACCTCCTCGATCTTGTGACTGTGCACGAGCACGTGCGCCCGGAATAGGACCGAAGTGCCGAGCGTCACCTCCTCGTTTTTGTAGAGGATCCGAAAGCGCTTGCTGGTCCCGGGCGCATCCAACGAGTCTGCAACAATGCATCGCGTCTGCTGGGATTTCGGCGGTTCGTAAGAGCGGGGCCGAAGGAAGGAGGGAACCGGGCAGCGTGGATCGCGTCTGATTTGAGTGGGAGCCCGTTGCTCGCGTCTCAGGCTGGATTGCTCCTCGTCGCATCATGCTCGAGCGTGTCTCGTCGTGCGCTCTGCCCCCGCCTCGCCCGCCTCTTATGCCGTCGCGAGCGTGCACACAATGCAACTACCGCGACGCGCCGTGCAACGTTCCTTCCAACTTCCCAGCGCTATCGCCCAACCAGCCCGGCTCCAAGTATCATAGTTCATCGTTGCGCAACCGACGAGTCGCTAAGTGAATTCACCGGAGTTTCCTCTACCAGTCGGGTCCGAGACGAGTGCAACGTACCCGAAAGTTTCCCCCTTCCGGGGGAGGGGAAGTTCTGAAGGGGCGTTGGACACGCGTCGCAATAGGGGGAGGATGTAATTCGTGGAAGCTGCTTCTTGGCTTCCTTTTTGGGAACTGGATTGGGGGAGGAGATTACCGTTTTTGGGGAACAATTGGGGGCCTTTGTGAGCTTCCTTCTTATCTTCTGGGTGGAATTGTGTAGGTACTCTCAAAGAGGCCTCTGCTGCCAGTATAGTATCTATTGAATTGGGGTATATGAAATCAGATATAGGCAATATATTGATTTAAATAAAATTTCGAATAACGAATAAAAGTTATAACAAAATCGTCATTCGTTCTTTAAAGCGAGTTAACATTATTTGACACATGACGAATAATTTTTTTTAACATTTATTCGTTATTCGGAATTTTATTTAAATAAAAATTTTGCCCATCTCTATATAAAATTGACGATCCCGTGATAGCGTAAAAGATTCTGTGTTTATGGTGGGGATATAGTAACGATTGATAACGCTGGCTAACTACTCAAGAAATGTCACAGAAACTCGAAGGAATAAAATAAATAAAATGCTTAAGAAGAAAAAGGTATTTTCATTCAAGTTTCCCTGCTATTCCTTAATATATAATTTTCTAATTTTTAAAGAATCTTTGCTGTACAAACTTCCCACGTATATCTTAAAAAAAATTACAATTAATATCCCCCGTAATAAGCAATGGATAAATAGGATCATTTGGAAAAATAATGGCTATGGGGAGTTATGGAGAAATATGAAAGCACATATTCACTCACGATTCCGCAGCTGGTTAACCTCCACCTTGACAGGGATTTTCGGCGACACTCTGAGGGCGGTACGGATCTGGTAATACCTGCGAAATTGGAAATCGTCGATGAGCCGTAAGCCCTCGCAATTACGTGGGCCGAGGGCGCCCGCGATATCGAAGCGTGAAAGCCCGATCCGCTTACCCGCGCTGGAACAGGTCGACATTGTAGAACTTGCAAAGCTCGAGGGAGAACTCGAGAGTGGCCTGTAGATCGCTCATCTCGATCCCCGCGATGCCAAGAGCCGCCACCCTCTCCCTTTCAGCCTCACGACCCCCAGCCCACCGTTTAATCGCACGAAGACCAGCTTCGACCGTCGCGACGATTCAGCAGCGACGAGTGTACAGGACGAGCATCTCGGCTCGATCCTGCCATCCTGCACGAACAGCTCTCAGCGTCGAGGCCACCCTGCAACACAATTTCCACGATCAACGCCTGGCGAATCGACCAGCGCCGGGGGAACGTTGAATCGCGTCCAAAAATGGCGCCTCTGCTAAAGCAGTGATAGACAAAAGTGTATTGTACGCGAGCTTTCTACGTACTTTCGCGGCTCCTGTCTTTTCTCCCTTTTCCCGGGGCGAATAAGCCCGGGGAGCTTCGGGGAGGCCTCAGTTTCGAAGTTTTTTTAACGATCGTTACGGCCACAAGCTTCGACACGGGCCATTCTGCTCGCCGGTCGAGGGGAGGGAATGATTGGTGAGCTCGTAAGCTCGAAACTTTTCCAACAGACGAGCGTGTTTCTTTTTATGGGAGGGAACGTTCAAGTGGCGCGGCCGGAAGCCTCTGTTTGCGCATGTTTCTCGGTAGAATAATGGCGAAACTTTGTCCCCCCAACGAATTCGTGCGCTCTTTCGATTGAATCCTCTCCAGGGGGGGACTGTTCCATTTTCGAGGGGCATTTGAGTGCAGTTGGAGCTGCACGACGAGTTGGAGTAAACGGAATTAATATTGGGAATGGCAACTCGAGGCTGCTTTATGCTTGATGCTTACTACTTGTTCAGTTACATTTTGATGCAATTGAAACCTGGTTATACATTACTCAGCGTTATTGCTTGATGTGGTGATGTTAGTGGTTTTAAAGGGATACACTAGTGTAACTGTCTGTTTTCAACGCCATCTTCTGAAATTTATTTAACAAAATCTATAAGGTTATGCTCTCTGGCGTTTTACCTGTATATTAAGGTATATTTGAAGTAATACTCAGAATTTTTTATCTAGTTTACTGCACATATAAATAGATACAGTTGGTGGCAGAAACTTCTTAAAAAAATATTCTTTTCCGAACAGTGTTGGTGTGGGAACTGTTCTAGTCATCCAAAATGGAAAAACTAAGGTTTATTTTCTTTATTATGTTTGCCGCTATGCTTGGAACCACGGTCGAGTCTCTATATTGTATAAAATGAATTCTACCGAACGAAAACAGCTAAATTGATCAGCAGATATTGAACATTTTTTTCAAACTACTGTCATTTCGCAAATTTTTATTGTTAGGGGGCCTCTGTGGGTCCAACCATAGCGACAAACATAATAAAGAAAATAAACCTTGGTTTTTCCATTTTCGAGAAATAGAACAGTTCCCACACAAACGCCCGTCGGAATAGAATTTTTTTATGTGATAAAAACATAAAAAAAATTCTGAGTACTACTACAAACATACCTTAATATGCAGGCAAAACGCCAGATAATAAAACCTTATTGTTTTTATTAAATAAATTCTGAAAGATGGTGTTGAAAAATGGGTAGTTACACTAGAGTACCCCCTTAAATCGATTATGGTAATTTACTGCGAAAACTTTTACTTACTGTTGTAGCTGACAAGGAGCTTTGGTTATAAATAACAAATACGTGTTTCTTTATTTTGGCCTGTTTCAATATTGAAGGGGTGAAACCACCCTTCGAAGTTCATAAGATTTACAGGTGTCTGCCTCCGATTGCTTTGGCTTTCGAATATGCTTCAGAGGACTGAAAAATAACAAATTAGGGGTTGAAACAAGGGGTTTAATTTTTTACTTTTCGGTCCTCTAAAAAATATCCAGAAACCAACGCAATCGGAAAAGCTTTCCTTGTGAGTGTAAAATAATTTGGAAAGAACAAATCGGAAATCTTTCCTTGTGAGTGTAAAATAATTTGAAAAGAACAAATCGAAAAAGCTTTCCTTGTGAGTGTAAAAGAATTTGAAGAGAACAAAGTGGCAATACCGGTGGTGCGTGAACCACAAGTAAACAAAATGTTTCCATCACCATGGTTAAAGGCAGCTGTTGTTAAGCTGGCTGACTTCAAAGAGGCAAACGCATAAGGGCTCGACCGAACCTACAAACGTTTACTGCAGGTTGAGGGATGTCGACAGCGGAAACACTTTGTCCAATTCCTCTTTTGTACCTGTTCTAACCATTTTCGAGCATGCCTCATACACAAGTGTAGTCTGTTTAAACAGACACCCAGAGAAATTGCCAATTTCCCTTGAAAGAAGGTAGTAACCTGTATTACTGCAGTGGAAAATTGTAAATTACTTCGACAGGGGTCGTTTGCATTTCTGGGACAACCTGGGCTGTGCCCAGAAACTAATAAGAGGTGTGCTCAATTTCGCCACCCATAAGGAATTCATAAGTAATTCATGAAGTAGGAATAACAACCGCTATATAGTGGAAACAAGAATCTTTGGTTCACAGCCACAAAATGCAACGTGCCAGTGAGCAGTAGCCATTTATGTCGTAAACAAAGTGGTTAATGTTACTTTTACTCGACAATTTCGTGTTATAATTTATGAACCAGTATCTTTAACAGTAATGTTAATATGCCACTGAAGTCCATGTCATTTACTGTATTTGAAACCGTAGTTAGCTTTTTGTTTTATTAAATGTGTGGTTATATAACCATGTAAAGAAATATTTTCCATAAACAAATACTGTTGCCTCGCTTGTAATCTCGCCAAATAAAAAAAAAAGAAACTTTTGTTTGCCCTGAATGCACTGGATATTGAATTACGAAATACAACTTAGCAGTGTGAAATAGGATACACAGCTTTTGTAGTTTTATTTAAAAATAAACCTTATTTATCTCTACGTAGGGAGAGCTTCCTTAACACCGGGCTGCACCTAATACCGGACATTAGCTATATCTGTGATATTTGAAACGCTACCGAGATATTATTTCGCAACCACATAGGGGATAGAAAAAACAACAATTAGGTTCGACATAGTATAAATTATTGACTATTATATCTTCCAATTTTCGTGGCCAAAAGACGTGTGAGTTAACTATTATGATAATGTCGATTATTTTGTTGCTTTATTTTGATTTCTAATATTGTTAACTTATAAATACCGCAGAATAAAGAGAATAAAATATTATATTTTTCTTCTTACTTAACCCTTTAACGCTCAGTGTGACGTATACGTCACATCATTTTTGAACATCGTTTTTTAGTAAATGATTTTGGGCAACTTTACCGGACAATTTTTTTGGATATCTGGCTCCTAAAGAGCTAAGAAAAACCTTAAGCGTCCGACACTGGGGAACACCTCCTATAGGCATACAGGATAAAGATTTATGGTAACAGTTTTGAAAACCTATTCTTGGGAAAGATGTGGAGGTAATTATAAACATAAATTGTTCATATTTTATTACGTATATCTCTTCTGTAGAGTATATCTTTTGAAATGGACTATATCGACGCGCGTTACGAAAAGTAGCACGTTTCATTTTTTCTACAAGCAGTCGATATTTGCAACTTCGTCACTTTTTTTCTTCAGGTTCACGACTTTTTTTCTAGACAAGTTAAAAATCGTTTTTTAAGCATTAATTTATTCCTCTCGTTATACTGACATAAACTATATGTAAGATTTGGAAAATTCAGTAAATGGATATTCAGAAAAGGTAAATATTCGAGTGGCGGAATTGAGCAGTTCTACCTTAGAAAATTTTTCCCGTAAATGAACATTCAGTACCAGCAAAGTAACAGTACTAACAATTCTACCCAACAACACCAAGTAACATACCTAACACTAAAACGACTATTCAACTTAGGATCACCAGCACAAATAAAATCTTCCCAACCCTCACAGCCCGATTTCTGTAACAGCGCTCAGCTCCGCCCAGCTTTGCCCCCGTTAACACATCACCAAGCACAAATCCACCCTGTATTCTTCCGCCGTCCTGGTCCACAAGCGTCCTACGAGCAAGCAAACGGTAGCCACCACCTACGGTCTGAATTACCGTCAACTTTGATCGCACCAGCCCGGAGCACGCCTCGACGAGCCGCCGTGGCCACCCTCGTCGAAATCCAGGCACGGGGAGTGGTTCATTCAGGCCCAGGCTTTCACGGGCATTTGCCGTGCCACGAAATTCCCCGTCAAAAGCCACAGCGAACGTCGACAAAAGCGTCCAGCGGCCGCGTCGAAACAAAAATCTACGCGGCAACCCCTTGGGGGCCTCGAGCCACTCTTCAGCTTTTTCACTGTCAAGGACGAGCGAGGGCCGCGTGCAACGATTCCTCGGCGAGGGGATCAGCGACCCGCGCTAACGCACGGGGGTGGGACGCGGAGACGGAGAGACGCCGGCGAGGGATGCGCCTTCTTGGCGCGTGCCGTCGTAGCAGAAGCAGAGGCGAACCAGTTGACCACGTCCACAGCCACTCGCGCGAATCTAGCTTTGTCTGCTGTCGGACCTGGCCGCCGGACGTGCTGCGGTCGTGTCGCGGGCGCGTCTGGCGCGAAACGCGTTCAACCACTTGGTCGGGGGCGAGCGGTCTGCGTTATTACTACTGCCATTATCGGCGGGGCACGCTCGTGGCACGTAGCGCGCGATGCGAGTGTTCGGAAGGGGGAGTAGATGTGCTGTGACTTAAAGTTTCGTAATTGAATGTAGATCTTTGGGGATTTGGGTGCAGGGGGCAGTGTTTGAGTGTTCGGGGAGAGTAGAAGGAGTTAACGCGAAGGGGAAGATGTTCCTTCTGATGATTCTTTATAAATCTTGGGAGTACTGTGTTTCACTCCTGAAAAATATTTTTTAACACTTTAGGTACTGTGGACGCAGATATATGTTAGCGTTAATGTGTTTAGGGGTGGGGCCGAGGGTGGATGGCCCCACGCTGTCGTGCCTTTGAGGATATTATGGCAGGAACTTAGCCTGTTTGCAGTCCTGATAGAGGGTGCCTGAGATCAAACAGTTCTGGCGTCATGTGATGGGTGTTAACCACGTTGGGTCTTACAGCTATTGAGTATTGTAGGATTGATTGTTTAAAAAGGGACAGAGAATGGCAAGCGGTCCGACACCATATTGACTAACGAATAAGGACTCTGTTCCTAGAGGCTATGCCTTTTGGTAAGAGGTCCGTGATGAACCAGACTTTACTTACCCCAGACCCACCAAGGGTAGAAAGTCGTTTCTGACATATGCGTTCCGTCAATCCGTGTAGCCTGTGCGGTAAACGCTCATAGGCGTTCAGCGAGTATGGTTAAGAGATTCGACTACACGGATCCCGCACGCGGCGTAGGTTCACCGCTCGAATAGTCAGCATATTTACCCCTGTAAAATTCAATGCTGATAAGAGTCTTCAATCTTCAATCAGTATGCACAGGAAAGCATAGCTTCCTATATTTACATGTACGTAGGATATCGGAATCCTCTAGTAAGTAGTGAAAGCCGACCATCTGTCAGCCCATGAAGAATCCTCGGAGGGGTTCACTGATTCTTTGAATCTCGAGCACTAGAGTCAATCTCTGGTATGTGAAACATCTACCCAACATCGCCAAGATCTAATGGAAGTCGTCTCTGCATCGCAATCCACTTCGGAAGCGGGCACGTGCATCTGCTTCCTTGGTTCGCGCACGCACTTAACTCGCGTTCTCCGTCGATCCGATCCACGTGATCCGCCATTCAGTGCTTGATCCCGGGTCACGAGCGAAATCCTCGCCGCCGAGGTGGGAAACGCGATTTTCACGGCCCCGGATCGCGTCGCGCCCGAACAGAGTACGGCCGATGTAGGCCAGAAACGACGAGTGCTGGTAAACTGGGACACGGTGCGTCGGCCTCGGTTCTAGAAATACCATTGCTAGTCGTTCGACACGGGCGGAGAAGCATTCGTTCCTGATTAAAATTGCTCGGGACCAACGGCGCGATGGATTCCGCGCGAAACCTGCGACATCGTACCACTAGCCTGGCGAAAATACGGCGAACAGGAAGGAAATCTGTTTCCTGTTTCGTGCTTCGAGGAATGCCTCAAAATTGAGTTTCGCGAAATTATTATTTATATGCGTGCGTGGGTACACGATTCGGTACAAAGAAAGTGGAGAAAACCAGCAGAGAACTAATTCATAAAAGCAGAAAATACAAATAATAGTACGTTGGTAAGAAATAAGCAAAGAAGTAATTCAATAAAAGTGCATAGAAGATTATAACTGAAAAGTTTTCGAGAAGATTTACGATAGAGGAACTAGCAAAATACCCGTACTTCGCTATGGTAGAATAATTAAACGGAATTGCTTTTATATCTGTTTATTTGTTAAGTAATTTTCTGTGCAATTTTTGTAAAGTAACCATTGCTTAACGAACATTTATGTTAGTTTTTAGGCATTTGTGTTGTTAAGCTGAAACGAAGTATCGATATTGAATTGGGCCGAAGAGACTTTGAGAAATCCGTGAAAACACTTTTTACCTCTTTTCACCCCTTTGGGGGTTGATTAGGGCAAAATCCTGAAATTGCTTTTTTGGCATTTGTGTGGGTAACTTTTGTAAGTAAATCCTAGTTGTTATCTAATTGGGCCTAAGAGATATTAAGAAGTCCAAGAAAATACAATTTACCCCTTTTTACCCCTACAGGATGGAATTTCGAAAAATCCTTTCTTATCGACCATCTACGTCGTAGAAGAATACACTCTCCGAATTTCATGTTTTTAGGTTCTGCGGTTTGGGCTGGACGTGGATAAATCAATGAGTGCTCCAACGATTTTATACACATATATACAAAGTTTTTAAAAAAACCCTGGATTAGTAAGAGACTACATCAGTTAAGGGCCAGAAAAATATCTTGCTTTCGACGTGTTGGAAGGGGAAAAGTGATACAAAAACAGAGGATTTCGCGGAACTTCAGCTTTATGATTCAGTAAATTATGTACTTTATGTATTTAGTGAAGTTTACGAGCTGAATCAACGGGTTTCTTATTTTTGATTTTACTATCTCCACATTGATATTTCACACACATTCAGAATTTTTTTATATTTTTGGAACCGGTGACGAAATCTCTGCCAGGTGAATATATTTCAGATAGGTATCTGGTCGTGGCCCACGAACGTATATCGCGTGAAACGGTCCTTTGCAACAATTCCGCAAGAAATTACAGGAACAGCTTACTGTCGGGGTCGTAGGTTTTAATTGTAACGACGCGGATGAGAATTCCACCCTCAGCGGAGCAGCATCCGCCGCGACATAATTTCTAAACGTCCTATAGTCGCGCGGCTTTTGAGGCGTGTTCGAGTATCGCGATGCGATCGTGCACAATGGCGTGAGCACAGGGGAGGCCGGGAATAACCACGATAACGGGTTTCTACGATCTTTTTTATCGCCCCGGACGTTTTCCCTGCTGCAGGAGGCCCGGTTAAATTAAGTATGAACGGCTATAAATAAATCTCGCGCGGTATTTTTCGAAGCATGCAACGCTCGCGCGTGCTTCGGCCGCGATCGAACACTTTTATGCACGTGCGGCGCCCTGTCACGCCTTTTGAAAACCGTGCTGCTGATAAATGCCTTTATATTAAAAGTTCATCGCCTTCCCAGGCTCAGATCGCAACAGTTTCTAATTACGCTTCCACTAGTATATTAAAAATAAGAATTCGCAAAGTATATCTATGTGCTTTAATATATTGCAGCAGTGCCCCCATTACAGTGGCGCGCCTAGAGAGGAGAGAGGGGGCAAGAGGCTTTGACACCCCTTAAAGAAAAGGGAAAAAGAAGATTAATGTAATTACTTTAAAGCATGGTCACAAGATACCCTATAAGGTATCATCTTGATAGAGATATCAGATGATACCTTATAGTGTACTAGTTTTACCACTCTATTTAGATTCCGATTTTATAAAAAATTATTTATTTATTTTGTGAAAATAGTCATCTAGATTATTTAGGCATAATGAGCTGAAACACATTTCGTGACCCCAGAATTTACCGTTCGAAAGTTTTTAGGCGACAAATAAACACACAAACCCTTTCTGATTTATATATTACGATCTTGTGATCATGTTTGGAACTTCTAACTATTTTTACATAGGTATCAAAATAATATTAATGTTACATTGTGCCCCTTGCATCAAAATGCCCCAACTCCCCCTACTGTGTTTAATTAATTCTTTTTCATTTTGGGGGTCGGTAGATTTCCGCATAGCTTGGTCCAATCGTTCAGTTCGATCTCCAGAGTGGAAACAAACCACTGCACCAGCTTCACCCGTCAGATCCAGCAAGACCGAGGCGTTCATCGCAGCCATGGTAATATTAGATGACTCCAAGGGGTCGACCTTGAACAACCTTCAGGTTTATTTGCGTCGTAATGGGCGATAACCAGCCGGTCGATCGGAAGATCGCGAGCAACCGCCTCGGGGGATGAGGAGCAGAGTAAACGGCGGGCGAAGGCGGAAGCGCAGCCCCGAAACAAGGGAAAGGGGAATGGAGTTCCTCCCAGACGGGGAAGATTGAAATTTCGTATTGATTAGCTTTTCGTTTCGGGGGTGAATTTTCGTGCGGCGGTCCCTGGGTTCGTCGGCCCCACTGTCGACCTTCGTTTCTATTCCGGATACGAGGCGGATCGCGTGGATTCTTGTGAAATATTTGCGATTCCGTGTCCGCGGCAACAGGGAACCAGTCTACTCGGATTACCCGACGCTTCCGCGCGAGAGTTTGGTTTATTCTCCTCGAGGCTGGAGAATTTCGGATGATCATCCCTGGAAATTCTCCGCTCAGGCAACGTTACGAAACGGGGGAGGGATGTTATTTTCGTGGATCGGCTCGTCTGTCTAACCCTTAACGAGGGTCCGACGGTTCATTAAACTTGTCAAGTTCCAGTGTCCTCTTAAATGGAGGTCGAGTAACGCTGCTCTTGATGGTGATGGGAGTTTAAGCCAACTGTCTGGTTGTTGCTACGCTGCTTCGAGTCACTCAGGGCTGAATGTGCTGATGGGTCTTTCTTTTGATATTTAAGAATATTTCTCCAAAAGGTTTGAATCCAGCGTCATGGGTTCCATATGATTTTACGACTGTTATTGGGTGGAGCAAGGCAGAATACTTGTGGAAATTAAGAAAAATTAAAAGCCCTGCGAAAGGGGTGGCGAGGGATGATGCTTTGTGATTAAATAATCATGATTTACGATGGTTTCATGATCTATAGATAATTCCTACTTAAAAGTATATGACGGGGATTATGAAAGTGGTCTAAGTCAAAAATAAAAAAAATGGAATTTTTATTTAGATCAATGCAATACGAAATAAGCAATAATTTTCTACTTTGATTTTTGACTTAGACCATTTTCATAATCATCGACATATATGTCCCTTTTAGATTCTAAGAATTCGTAGAACAATTATTATTATGATTATTATTATTATTACTCGTCTTTATTACGCAATGAACATATACCTATGAGAAATAATACCTCGTTCGAGTAAATGACGAGGCTAAAGTGTAACCTAACCATTATTAATAAGCTTGCTGTGAGAACCAAATCAAAACTAAAACTAGAGGAATTAGAAATTCAATGGAAATTAAACGCTGCTAAGACACTGACATGAACTGACAAGAAAGGATGTGTAGGTTCTGCTAGAAATAGTGCTGAAGGGTATGTAATTGAGTAGCCCATTTAAATGACGTATGAGAATTCAAGTCACGTATTCTAGAAGGAAGAGAGTTACAGTAATGTGTAGCAATGTAGGAAAGAGATACTTCAAATTCAGATGTGTGTGAAGGAATAGAAGGAAGGGTTTGGTGTCAACAATGCCACAGTCTTAGAAAATCAATTCCTCCCAAGCCACAGAATATTTGCTCGGCTTGCTTGAAAAGACTCTTCCCCGTCTGCGCGATTCACCCGAGAGACACAAGCAACACGCATCGATTAATTTAATAGTGTCGTCGACTGTCTGTTCATCGCCCTCCGTCCCCAATCACGGGCGAGGGGGTGGGGGTTGGAGACGCGATAATGCATTTCCTATAATCTTGCAATTTCACGTAGACGAGCAGCGATTGTATCAGACGGTCTCCCGACAGTTAATAACGCGAAGAATATTTATGATCGAGCTCCCCGCCGTTTACCATTTGCTACGGCAGCTTTCAGGGGTTTCACCCATCTGCAATTCAACTTACGTACTTCTATTTAAATGCCGTATCCGCTCCAATACCGCCCCCCTCCAATAATTCGCGTTACTGATTCCTTTATAGCTCGATTAATCGTCCCGTTGATCGAACACTTCCGACATTTCTCTGGCCAGCTTTACAGGTACGGTGATATTAATTTCGCAGGTTTAATAAAAGCAGGAATGCAGGAATAATAGAAAAATTCTGGAGATAAAAATTGGATGGTTTCTCGGGGGATATATACGACAAACGTGTATAACACATAATCATTTCTCTTTAGGGTAGTAGAAGCTTACAAAAATAAATGATTTAGGAGCCTTCCTAGTGTGACGGCTGAGAAACTTAATTTTTCGGGAATTAAAGAAAGAAACAAGTATTGCGCGTTGGTAGCTATATTCTAGCACCTATTACCACTGTAAAAATAATTTGTGTAAGTAAAAATTTATAGCGGAATAGCAGCATCTTGAAGAGAACAATATCCTTCCAGATGCCAGACTTGATTGCCAAAAAAACCAAAAGCCTGATCCACTTCAAATATATCAAGCGTACTTAGTAGACGTTACTTTATCGTACGAATTAAAATTTTGCCAATATTTGCAAAAACTGAATTATCTTACGGTCGACAGAAACATAATTCATTTTGATAAAATTGATACAATTTTTTTTAACACGTTGCCATTTCTTTGATTCACAGTATTTTTTTATTATGCTGGTTCAGACGAGAGTCACGCGTCTACAGATTACTAATCTGTTTGAATTTTGTGTTTGAGATAACTACAATTGCTGATATCAGTTCTAACATCTGGAAGGATATTGATCTCTACACGATTCTCTTATTCCGCTAGAATGGATATTTTTACATACAAAAAATTGTTTTCTAGTATTAAAAGGTGATAGAACAAAGCTATCAACGTGCAAAATGATACCTACGTGCAATACCTGTTTCTTCTATTAATTCCCAAAAAATTAATTTCTTTTCAGCCGCGCGACTAAGAAATCCCATTAAGAAATTTATTTTCACCCTAAAACTTGGAAGCTATCTTCGACAGACATCAGAGCCCACGAAACACTTCGTAATTAAACTGTTAAACCACGCGAATGTAAAAAAAAAATTAACCAGACAAGAAAGACCCATTTGCTTCGCGTTAAGCCAAAAAAGGTATTGCCACGCGAAGGTTAAATAAGCCACACCTAGTTAGACAACTCATAACAAATATCCACCAACATCAATCACTTCCATTCCTCTTCTATTTAGACTCCAAAAGCAAAAGCCACAGCACCTAAATACATCACGAAGGGGTTGCCAACCGAATTGCCACATTAATCAACCGAATTACAATAAATTCGACGACAAACGCCCACCAGTATCAATCCATTTCACATGCTTTTGCAAGAGAAGCGAACGGTTGCAACGCGACATTGAAGCAGCCCCGACGCGGCACGCAAAGGGGTGGCAAGATTAACCACCCCGTTCGGCTCCGTTGGCTCGAAGGCGTAGAAATTCATTGGTGAAAAACACAGAGGAGGCTGTCGTGTGGCATGAACCCACGGACGGCTATCAAACGTGTTTGTCGCAGGGCCCTTTTCATCCCCCGCCGCGCGCGTCACAATGTCGCTCAATAGTTAACGTCTTTGACCCCCTCTCGGTCGTTTCCCCGAACTTTTAACCCCTGACCTTTGCCGGAAGGAGAACGCTCCCGTTTAATCAGCTGCCCGACACGCGACCGCGTTCCGCGCCGCCATCTTCCACCGCGTAAAGGTTTCCTATACGCGTCGAGAATTTCAAAGTCGATTTTTTCGAAAACGAAGCGCAATATCAAAAAATTTTACTCCTTTTTCTCGACTTATTTACTTACTATAAGTCGAAAAGAAAGAGTTACTTTTTTTGGTATCGCGCTTCATTTTCGAGAAAATCGACTTTGAAATTCTTGATGTTGCGCCCAGTCGAGTACAGGAAAACCTACCTTGACGCTTCAACGTCGAGCGGATTAACAGTTCCCGCCACTCCGAGCTTCTCCGACGCGTGCAGCCGACGTGGAGTTCAGGGGTTGCGAAGGAACTCGAAACGCCGGGGCCCCCTTGCTTCCTCATTGGATACACTTTCAGGTTTATTTTTCAACGGACGTTCAAACGCTCTCGCGTTTCTTTCGCACGCGCAGACGCGGGGGGCGGTTGCTTTCAGCGCATTGTCGAGGATTTACTCCTTGCAAAGGGACGAAGGCGGAATGTAACGTCTAAATTGGCTTCGTTAAGAACAGCGACGCGTGTTCGTGTTTTAATGGCGGGGCTCGCGCGAATTAGTGGCGGAGGGGCTTGGCTCGAGTAATTAATTCGAAGGCAGAAATGATACGCGAGTTTCGTGCCGAGCGGTGGCTTTCGTTTGCTCAGCCTCCGCGTCGCCTTTCTCCGGCTTTGCGTTAACGAGAAATTGAGGATTGAATTATGGCTCCGAGCGGGGCCGGCAGATTATTTCGCGCGATCGTGCAAAATGGAAACGAAATTCTCGGGATTATCTGCTTGTAAGGGTGCTCGGTGCTGGCAAGAGGTCTCAACTTCTTCCGCGGCTCATCAATCTCCGTACGATTATTTATCCAACGTCTTTACACCACTCCTTGCCAAAAGCTGGTTTTATGGAAGCTTCTTGTGCCCCGAGGGCATTCGTATGTACCTCTTCAACGACAATAAGAAAGTGTTAAGTATCTACTTCGCGATATATCATTCCCTCTTCTAGCAAAATTATTCTTTGTAATCGTAACTGCATCAGACTTTAGAGACGTGTAAATGAATTCTATGCCAAAAGGAACATAAACTGAAGGGTAAGGGGGAAAAGGGAATGCCCATTTTTAGTGATTCTGCGAAGTATAACGTATTGTTTTAGTGGCAAGTGGAATCACAGAACTGTCGCATCACAAAGAGTTATAAAGTAGAAATGTCCACATAAGACAACGTTAAAGATTTGGCGCACTGATTAAAAACAGGGAATGTCCCCAGTTTTCCTACTTGCACTATGTATCTCTGATTAGTGTAAGCTTGCACTACGTCAGGAGCCCTCGAACGTCACTGTGTACACATCCTTGTTTTGATAATAATAGAAGTGGACAATTATTTTGTTACATTATTCTGCAGCGTTCCACTTGAAAGATATTAAAACAATGTAAAGCAATTATCTTTTTGCTCAGTTCTGTTCTGATGCTTAATTAGAGTATAAATTGTTTTCCCCTTGTTTTTCCCCCTGACCCTTCAACTATGGCTTCGCAAATTTCCCACCGGCCCTCCACTTATCAAGCCCTAAACACCTCCACTCTCAGTTTAGAGCCCAGAACCCAACGCCAAGTGTTTTTTCTACTCCATCCCTATCGCCAGAAAGGATCTCCCATTTATCTCCAAAGATCTAATCGCGTTTACTCGTTACATTAATGACTCGAGATTGCATCTCGCCGAGGACAGCGATCTAACGCAGCGAGTCCATCGACGCGCCGGAGTTCCGTGTCACGGGCAACCGGTCGCTCCGCCGAGTTTTTTTTTTTAAAGAAGTTTCAGAAACGGGGTAGTGGCAAGAAACTTTGCTCGACCGTTTGCAGAGTTCATCAGACCAGCCTCGGAATTATCTTTTAAGCGTCTCGTCACTGTCCGCCTGCCTGCCGGTGCAACTCCGCCTCTTGGCAGGAGAAGCGCGCGTATTTGGTCAGACGTCTAGACACTTCTATCCCAGCAAGGGGGCGTCTACGGCACGGCATCTCCCCAAAGGCCGGCAGAGGGAAAGTATTCCTTATCTTCTGGTCCGAGCCTACATCTCAGCCCGTGAATCCACGCTCCAACTTATCCGGACCACGCAACGCTATGTGATTCATCGACTGTGTTTGTTAAAGCCGATGGTGAAGGCGAATGAAGGCTAAGGTTCTGCAGAATCTGGAGGAAACGTTTGATAGCTCGTTCTACTATTATTCTGAGGATGTGAATGGATGTAGGATGTAGATTATTGTGTTACTAGCTTTCCTACTTGGCTTCCTCCGGAATTTAGATTCTGATTTTATAAAAAAGGTACTTTTTTTTGGTGAAAATAGTCACATTCGTGATCCAAGAATTTATCGTTCGAAAGTTTTTAGGCAACCGACAAAAGCACAAATATATAAACTTTGTGATTTATATATTAAATAGGTATTGTTGACATGAAATCTTAGATTTCTAATGGAACCTTTAGATAGTTAAAGGGTTGTGTTGCAGTGCTTGAATATGGAAACCTTCAAAGTTCCTTTTTGCTATTAAGGGGGAGGCTTACCTAGAAATTTTCGAAAACCCGATTTTTCGATTTTTATATATTCGTGAAGTACAATATCTTGAAAATATTCCCTGCAAATGTCAAGTTAATCCGACCAAAATTGACAAAATTGTACGCGTGTAAGTAGGTAGGTGTTCCTCGGTGTAGCGCTCAGATCCAAAACTTTAAACGCGTTTTCCTCAAAATCATATTTTCAAAGTCGGTGATACACAGAATTAAAATATTAAGGAACCGGTTTACTCGAGATTTTGCAGGCTTATTTAAGGGTTAAAAATCTAAGCACTATCGGGAGCTTTTCCCTTTTTTTGCTTAGATTCTTTTTACACTTGAAAAACGAGCGATTATTTGCCAAATATCGATGCTTCACCTTGCACAGCCGCCATTTTGCCACAAAATAATTTTTTCAAAATCGGGTCCAGTAGCGCCTAGATAATTTCATTTATTATCTAAAAATTTTCGAATTTTCAATTTTGGATGACCCTGCTCCGAGCTACGGTTGTCACTCCAATGCGCCTAAACAAAAAGGACATCTCGGGCATCGGCTATAACTCACAAACCTTTCAATACTTTTTACAACAAAAAATACTGAAATATCCGTGTAATGTATTCTTTCCAATAGACTAATGTTTAATAATAAAAGTTTATCGGTTTTTCTAGAAAAAATTCCCCCCAAAAGCATGTTGTTTTGACCGTTCTAGGTAGGCCTCCTCCCTTAAGGGGCTGTTCCGGTCTTAGAGATCATAAAGATACGTGATCTTTAGGAAATCATTACAGGAAAACTACTACATATAATTTAATGCAACCTTTTGCATTCTATTAAGGATATCTTAGACTATAAAAATATATATTGTGTTTTATAATTAATCATTGCAGACGGCACTGGGGAGTCGTTAAAGTCGAGGCGCAAAAAAATTCATCTAAATCGATGGAACCTGTAGCGCCTAAACCATTGGTCTGAAATAGAGAGCAAAGGCAGATTATTAAAGGGCATGAAACTCGCTCCTGAACTAGACCAGATAAAATGACAAAAATTGCATTTTTTGAGAAAATAACGACACTTGAAGTTTGAAATCACTTTTTCCATCTATTTTCTGTTCTTTCAACGCCTTTAAAAATTAAAAATTTTCATTTTTTATTGGTCTGTCCACGAGCCAGAAGTATATTCTTCAAAATAAAAAAAGTTTCAGTCGAATCGGGTAATAACTTTTGCAGATACAGGTTCCACCAATTTTGAGAACATAGTTTCGAGAAAAACGCGTTTAAACTTTTACGTGACTGCCGAGTGTCCAGGTGTTACCCATGCAGTCGCCGCTACTCAAATGCATATAACTTCGGGAATTTTAAAAATTTCAATAAATCCTTTTAAACACGTGTTCCTAAAAGGTTGGACATTCGAAAAATGAAATAAAAAAAATTGATTTTTAGACCGGAACCTCTCCTTAAGTAGATTTCCATTATTTCAAATTCCTCATTCCTAACTACTTCACTCACTCCCCCTACCAGTCCCCAACCACAACCCTTACTATTCTCCGAGCTCGAAGTCAGTTCAGCGAGCAATCAAGCCTTTTAATTAGCCAGCCTCTAGTCAGTTGGTCATTTTTCGGTCGCTCGTCACTTCGAGCCGTAAGTAATTGGGCTTCCATTAGTCTTCGTTCTTCGAAGTTGGGCCAGTTCACCGAGCAATCGGATGTCCAATTAGTTTCTCAGTCTCCAGTCAGTTCTTCGTGAGTTTGCAATCAGCGGTTGATTAAAATCGGGAGGCGTGCCTTCGACAGCCTTCGGTCTCATGCTTCGCTCATCCCACGGACCAATCAACCCTGCACACCTCCGCCATCCATACTCCCATGCACCGCTTTATCCTCCGCCAACCAGAATGCTCCCAATTACCTCGATAGTCCTCCAAGCTAATCCTGCAACCTTTAGCCCGATACACAAATCCCTATCCCCTGGAATCTGCGTGTTCATCCACAAGCATTCAGGCCAAGTCTCGGGCGCAAATACGTGCCGACTTTAAGCCGACGACTCTGTGGCCGTTCTACGGGCACGTGAGGCGCAAAGTCGCCCAGGCGTTACTGTCGCGCGGCCACAAAGGCGGCACGTGATCGCGTATTTTCTATCCAGCGATTCGAAGCCAACGAACCTACGTGGTTCAACAGCCACGCGAGGCGTGCTCGAGAACTTCCAGCCATAAGGCGATAAAGCGTAGTTTATTGCAACGCGCCTGCACACACCACCTACGTCCGCAACACCTCCGCCCCACCCCCGTGCAACCATATCGGGGCTATTGATAGTGATAACGACCCACACGCTGTGTGCAGAGGGAGGAGGTCTCTTTTTTCCACGGACAGCGCGGTGAGTAACACGATAACAAGGGGATTTCGAGCTTCAACGTCGCGTTCCTTTTATCGCCTCTGCTCGGATCACCTGCTGTAATTAATTACAGCGGTGAACGGCACGAGGGTTACGGTTTTATGAAAAGTCGCTTGTTAAACGACGCCTGAGGTTTGTTTAAGAGAAGGTAGTTAAGGGGAGCTTTGGTAACTTGGACATTTTGTTTTCTTTTTAAAGTTTGCAGGCTTGGAAGAAAGGTTAAGAGAAGTGTCAGGCAATTTTCATTTTGGCTATGTTTTTGGTGCTTCAAGGTGGGGTCACTCCTTAAGGGGGGATTCTCGTGTAACAGCCCCCGAAATTTACGTTTTTTTTTTTCAAAAACTGTTGGCCATATTGCATTAAACTCTTTTGGAATATAAGGAGGCATCTTTAAACTTGTAGGATTTTTTGTCAACCTCTTCGACGATGTTGGCGTGAGGTGTAGCACCTGTCACAGTCGTCTGATTGCAAAAAGAAGAAATTTTTTTTAAAGTTAAATAATTTACGCTGGTAATGGACCTAACATTTTAATTTTAGTTTTATTTATAATACTTTTTTCATCGATATAAAGAATAATAAGAAAAATTTGTCTAAGGAAAAAACTTACTTTTTCTTTCAAACGCTATAACTTCTTGAATTATTCATTTTTTTTTCTTTAAAGTGGACCAATCCCAGCGTAAACTATCTAAATTTAAGAAACTTCTATTTCTTTTACAATCAGATGACTGGGATGGGTACTACACATTCCGCCAACAGGAGTTACATCGTCAAAGAGGTGGACAAGATTCCACAATAATTAATAAATAAGAAGAAGGATCGACATATAATCAATATTTTCTGGAAGTTTAAACTTGTGTCCTTATATCCCAAAAGAGTTTAATCCAATTTGACAAACAGTTTTTTTAAAAAAAATTCTTAAATATCAGTTTCCTTTGGGGCTGTTAGACGAGAATCCCCTCTTAAGGGTTAATGTTTGCTTTCCTACTTTTCTGTTTACTTTGGAAACTATTGTAAATATGAGAAATTATTAAAATGAGAATAGTTTTTTATGCTCTGTAAAAATGGACAATGAAGTTATTTAATTGCTTGTGATGGGGAACGATGTTTCATTTAAACTACGAATTTTTAGCAATTTTATAGCCCAGTTTTACAGAGCATTAACAACTATTCAATTTTCATTTTACCATTTTGTTTTATATCTACTATGGTTTTCAAGATATACAGAAAAATAGAAAAGGTACCGCACAAGCCTATAAAGTTTCCAAAACCTCTGAATTCTCGGGTACCGAATTAGTACCCTTCTTAGTATTCGTTAATTGTTTTGCTGGTTATTAGAAAGAAATTCTTATCGAGGATATTGTGTAATCTTGGGGTAGATAGATATGAAACCTTTTAATTATTTCAAAATTGAACATATTGTCTGGCGATTAGGTTATCTAACGTTGGGTCTGCGCAGTATAATAACTTTGACATGACACAGCTGGTGTCATTAATGCCTTTTATCGCTCATGTCAGGTTAAAGCGCATTCGTATAGAACAACTGGTTTGCAGTAGATTTGTAAATAGAAGCTTCAATTTGTTTAGTAATATGCTTCTACTAAATTTGTAAAGGGAGATATTTGATTACGTATTTGCAGTGGATTCGTAAACATGAGCTTGTAACGTGGAAGCACTTTCAAATCCTGAATGCGTGACTAGATTTCGCAGATACATTAATTCCGGCTCTGTGGAAACCACATTGCTTTGATCCGCCCGAACTTTTCAGATTTGTGACGAATTCGTACAAGTAGAGAAGAGAATTTTATAATAATAATAATAATAATAATAATAATAATAATAAACGTCTTATTAAATTAATATTTACGAATATTATGATTAATATTTCTAGAAAATTTAAAGCGCTTTATTAAATATAAGCATTAAGAAATTTATAATTCATAAATAATAATAAATAATACTGTAAATAATAATAAATCATAATATTCCTAAATATTAATTTAAACACATCAAAACAGCAATTCGAATTAAAACATATTTATAGCAGAACTCAGCCACCTACTTACACACTTCCATGTTATATAAATACACTTTTCTTTTCCAACGGTGAACTAAGAATACTTCTATATTCTGAGAAAAATAGGGGTTACCTAAAACTATGTAGGAAGAAGAATATCGAGAGTCATAGGTGACCCGGTTTCCACCCCCTACGTGTCACACACTTCCATCCTTCGAGGGTTAAACGAGCACCATGTAGAACATCAATCATTTACGAGCACAAGTTCTAATCACCTACACTGGCTATACCATAAATTGTGGGCAGAACTTCCGTGAACTTAGCGCGCGTATATAACAAATGAGTTCTTGTCAACTTTCCCCCCAGCTGACCTTGTTTTCGGCTTGAAAAAGATCGCCATAAAAAACGCTGGCAGTAATTTCCGATGTGTATAATTCTCGTTCAGAGAACAGACTGGAATGATTCGCAGAACATTATCGCACGCGTATACAAACAGTCGACCAGATGCTACACGAGGTGAGAAGCTTTAATACAAATGTATACACCGACAACAAGATCAGCTAGAATAAAAGTGAACTCTTTCTGTAATATTTCATATGCTCCAATTCTTCCCATACTGTATGGCACATTTTTGTAAACCATCAACTTTACAAATCAAACTCCTCGAATTTTAGTGCATCCGAAGTAATGAGCTACTAGGACCCATCTAGAGTACTGGAGATATTTATTGCATCAGACCAAAATCCACGTGCTTTAAAATAATATTCATAACTATAATGCATGATTCATAAAGTAGCTGGTAAGCAACTTATTTTAATAAAGATAATAATACTATTAGTATTCCGAATACTAATGCTGAGTGAGGGGGAAGTGAATGCACGATAAATATTCGAATGATGCAAAAAATATTTTCTGCGAAAATACTTGGCGAATGTTAATACTAAATGGAGCAATATTTCCAGTGCTGTATAGGGTAAATCCGGGAGACGCAGTGGGGCTGGAGAGTTGATCGAAACAGTTGATTCTTAGAGAATTAATTGTTCTCAACCTTAACACACTTTTACATATACACAGATATAGAGTCTGAATATAGCCATTCGACCAACTCTCCAGCCTGACTGCGTCTGTCGCATTTATCCTATTCATTCTACTTCCTACAGTTCACATTCATTTAGCACACTTTTCATAGCTCCCCGATGAAACCCCCCAATTCTACACCTCAAACACCCACCCGCACAGCAGCCTCCTACAAGCACCGAGCGTAGCCATTACTATTCACAAATACTGTTGCAATTTCATCGAAGCACTCGGCCAGTTCCCCATCAGGTTCCGACTCGCGGTACACTTGATCCCGTTACTACCTCTTATCACGACTCGATACGCCACGTGGCTGATAACCCACTTCCAATAGGAGCGGCGGCCGCGGAGCGGGATCTCGATTCGCGAGGAATCGGCTGGCCCGCGGCAAGCATCCGTGGCACTCGACGTCCAATCAACGGGATGCAGCGGGCCAAGAATTTATCGCGTACCAGTAATCCCCCAGCTAGCTTGGCAACGCGTCAGCAGCCGAAGTCGCCGTCCGTCTTGGATTATTCATCGAGATTCGTCAGGGACAGCCTCGCCCTTCGATCGACGCTGAACAATACACCAGCCCGCTGGGGTAGAGTATGCGGGGGTGGCCGCGTACGTAGCCTCCCCCCCCCCCCCGTGTGCACGTGTTCGCGCCAGTTCACTGACCACGGCTCCGATCGAAGTGGAAAATGACCGTAGCCGTTCGGAACGCTCGCTACGCGCTAAGGTTTCAATTTGGATAAGAGCCCGCTGTCGGTCGCGATACCCCATCTTCCGTTCCCCCTGGAGACGCGGATTTATACAGCGTGGATGGGAGGCCACGCTGGGAACGGACACGAGAGCGGCTGGACGCCGGACGAGGCGATCCACGGGGCGATGGGAATGTCTGACTGGGTTGCAGTGGAAAGTGAAGGTATCGTGCCAGACCGCGAGCTGGAGGGTACCTTGCGTTATCTGCACGCAATTGCGCTGATCAGAGTTCTAGGTAATGATGTTGTAAAGCTCTTCTTTAGGCACGGAGAGTGATAGGAGATGGAGAAGTCTGGATCAGTTGGACGCAGCGGAAACTGACTGTATATAGTGGCGGACAATAGGTTTAGCTAGGTTGGCTATACATGTACTAGTGTTTCCCAATCCTTTTTGAGCCGTGACTCCCTTTTATAATATTTAAATAACCTGCGATCTCCTCCATATAAGATAAGGTAAATTTAATAAGGTGAAGAAAACAGGTTAAAATACATATTTCTGAATATAATTCTAACTCAGTGATATTTAACTATCTTTATCCTTCATTGACACACTGGGTGTGAGCCACCCATAAGCTGATTTTGACGCTCTGTACCTTTTCTAATGCATAGAATATCGCCGATATTTGTAGAATATCTGTGTTCTTGTATATGCAAAATAAATAACTTTTTTGCAAAAACTAGCACGTTTGAGGGATTTGTCATGAAAAGTAGCATGTACTTACCATTTGTAGCGATGAAAAGAAGCAAATTTGAATGGTTGGCTACAAAAAAAATTATATCGCACCATCAAGACCATCCAGTGCGTGAACTTAAATACCGACGCGATTTTTATTTATTATTAGATCGGTAATTTATTAAACATTAAAATACAGTACTTAAATTATGTAGATTAAAATTTTCATATGTGTTGTCTTTTGGAGATTCGATGGAATTATTATTTATTCAACAATATTTTTAACAGTTGAATTCTTTTAAACTGACCACGCATTGAAACGTGATAGCTTCTGCATTCTGCAGTATAATCCAGAACGTGCTATTCTTTGTGGCCAAACCAGATAATATGTTAGTTTTCTTCGCAAATTCTCAAATGTGCTATTCTTCGTGGCAAAACAGTATAACTTGCTAGTTATCGCTGCAGCAGTACGAAATGTACTATTCTTCGTGGCGAAGCAGTTAAATATGTTAGTCTTGGCGGCGAAAGGCCAAACGTGCTAATATTCGTAAGAAACGATGGAATGTGCTTCTTTACGTGGCAAACTGAAATGTGCTGTTTTTCGTAAGAAAAACGAAACGTCCTACTTTTCGCAACGCACATTGATTTAATATATGTAATTATCTTATTTATTATGATGGTTGTGCTTGCATCTGGGTAACCAGCTTTTTCTTTTCTTCATAAATGAGAAATCAGTGTTATATCATTAACAGAATATGGCAATGTAACCATATTAAAATCAATAGCTACTAAGAATCGTCAACTAAAACCTACTAAGACCCACAGGTTGGGAACCACTGCTATGTACGATTTTACTGATCAAAGCTTCGTTTGACGATATTTCAAAGATCTTGGGACGAGATGATAGAGACATGAAGGTGGAGTTGTGGGTGATCTTACAATGAGCACAGTATAAGATGTCGGTGTTATATCAGACTCTGGATTGTATTTCAAGTTCAGGTTGCTTTGTGCAGTCCTATTGGTACAAGTTTCAATGGAAGTCTCATATCTCTTTCAGTGGCAAGATGATAGGCACTAGCTGCACACAGTAGAAGATCCCAGTCTCGTGTCAGACACTCGTCTATTCTACTCTCTTCTACTTTTCTACCGTGACATACATCGAGCTTCAGACCACTGATACTTCAATCACCAGAATTAAGAATTTAGAATGAAGAAGCCGCGCAGTAATCACGATCGAAGTAGAAAATATCAGTGCTATGTCAGACAAACGACTGAGTCCACATCTATGCTGGATTGGCGCAGTGTTTCGAGTTGAAGCTTTAAGTAAGTAATGTTTTGGGAGTCTTGGTGAGCTCACATGACTCTTGCGTAACAAGGAATTTTAAAAGGGGGCAGTGGAAAACACTAGTATCCTATCAGACCACTTGTTATTCTAGTGCTTTTCCAACAGAATTCCTGATCCGTACACATGTGTACGAAGCAGACAGGGGTAACCCTTATCTACCCCAATCTCTATTAAACCTGAGGGAGATGTCTTACTCATAGAATACTCCCAGGTGAGTCAGCTTGGAAACCTCACCAATTCCCGTTCCGAGGACATGCTTGTGGGTTTCAAATAGCCATAGAGGCAATCCCCAGACCTTGAGAGATGTGTTAGACAATAGAACGTGGGTACATCTTGCTACCTTTGTGTCTATACATTGATCAGAATTAAAATTAATAACTTGTTGAGTACCTTCGCGGTTCGATATTATCGGCACGCGATGAGAAACCCTAGCTGAGTATAGGCTTATCAAGATAGCAGGAGAAAATGACAATGTCGTGTCAAACGATAGATCGTATCGTAATACCTACTAGCTTGATCTTGTGACACGTGATTGGACAGCAAAGTGGGAAATTAATAACATGGAACGCTTGAAGTAAAAAGTGACAGTATCGTGCCAGACGAGCGATGCCAGATTCCAAAGATTCCAAGATTCCCAAGGCTAATGACTTGAATTGGTTATCAAATTTATTATTGGAATCTGAATCAGATTTAAAAACTGTGACTTCTCTAAATTGAAAATTCTGTAGTTGAAATATTAAATCTCGAATGACTGTCAGATATAAACAACTATCCCTTCCTAGTTTTGCCAAAAGAGTTCGAAAGATAGACAGCTATACCAAACATGACTGCAATGCTTATAAATTTAAAAGTTCCGAGCATCGACTTCTGCTCGACCATAAAACTCCCGATCTATGACTCCACGCTACTACTAAACTTAAAATTTAAACAGTAACCTTCAACATCTTTCGCAAAAGCTGATGCAACACGGCAGAAGCATAGCAAAAAGTGGAATGATCCAGTATCCAGCCAGACACTCCATTATTTTGAGACAATCAAAATTCAAAAGAGAATCTCTCAAATTAATACACCTTCCCCGCTGAAACTTCACTAGCGATTTAATAGAGTTTCCACCGGATCGCCAGTAGACGATACGACGACCACAAATCGATCTCAACGCAATTTCACAGAGAGCGCATTCGACGTGGGACCGAGGCGGAAAATAACGCTGCGCTGCAATCTCCCTCTGCCCAAAGCGTATTTTCGACTCGATCCCCCCGGCGGGGCAGGGATCGATAGAACACTGTTCCGCCCCGATAGCCGTCTAATTAATTTCAAAGTCGGCCAACGCGACGTTAATTCGACCAAGCGACATTTCCCTGGTTCCGTGCCGTCGATTCCGGCGCGTCAAATCCACCGGGCGAAAATATCGCGCCTCCGCGGTCCCGCGAGGACGCTCGATCTGTCGGCTCGAAACCTGCTCCACATTCGCTGACCTTTACCAGGGAGGACCAGGGAAATGCCAGAGTGCCCCCTCCCCGAGTCTCTAAAATCGTGAAAAGTTCACTCGACCCCCTTTTGTCTCGACGATGCAGTTTAATCGACGATCCCTTGATATAGGAACAGGGGTGGAAGAAATTTCGTTAGCCATTGAATTGTGGCGCAAGCTGACGCTGGTCCCCTCCCTCAGCAATCGGAGGTGGGCGACTATTCATCTCGAGGAACAAGACCGCTAATAAAGCTTCGACGGGAACGGGCAGAGGCAGAAATAAAGAACGCCGGGGAGATATTAAGGCCCGATAATGGATTCTTCTGTTCCTTCGAGCGTTCCCTGGTACCTATCCCCGCGATATTCATTCCGCCATATTGTCAGACGGACCAGGTGCTTCCGTCTGACGGCGACGCGTCTCGCTTCCGGGAGGGGTCCAAGAACCTTCCATTCCTTAATGAGAAAACAGCCGGCATCCGGGTGGAGGAAAAGGGACGGCGGTCGCATTAAATTGTAACTTAACTGGAAACCTCGCCAACACCGACGGAACTGCGGATTAGTGAGCGGAAGGGGGAACGGTCTGGGAGGAAAGAAAAAATTGTGGGATTACAGTGGGTCAGGGAATTGTTGGCGCAGACGGATTCTGCGGGGATGAACTTCTCCTTTGCATCTTTATGTAGTCACGTGATTCTCGGCATGTTACCGTGGAGTGGTTAGGAATGTTCATGGAATTTACTGGTGTTGGGAGATGTTGGTGCGGGAGACCTTTTGGTCGTGGTTTTCAGAGTAAAAGACTGCACTGACGGCAGATTATTTATAGTAGAAGACTTATGACATTTCCTTTGTAGCGTGTCCATAGACAGTACTGGAAATATTTATTGCATCAATCGAATATTTAAAGTGTAGGCCAGCTTATTTAGTATTAATGCCCGATTGTTACAATGCACGATATCTTGGTTGAAATAAGTTAATAAAAAATAAATATTTCTAGTAGATACTGTATTCCGTATACGATATTTTGATAATTTCAGTGGAATTCTATTTCGAATATGACGTACATAAATCAGCAGCACATAAATGCGTAGGGTTTATTGAATTTGTTTTGCTTTGAAGAATCAATACTGGACTACTCAGAAACATTGTTTTTGGCCACTTTTCGACCCTTTATATTCAATACAGATACACAGACGTATACCTTCATCTCCCTCACTCTGTTCCCTCACTGGAGCAACTTTGACCAGAAAACTAGATTTTAACAGAAATTCCTCTACCATCGATTGTACAAATGGTATTATTCTCAGACAAAATGTATCTTGAAGTAGGCAATCAAAGCTATCCAAGGCACTTTGTATGAGAATAACACTTGTTCAACAATCAATGCTAGAGGAATTTGTTTTAAATGTTGGTTTGTTTAACTAATGAAAGTTTATTTATGCAAAAATTATCTTTTATATTACTGCTCTGGAATTCATGAGAGGACAGGGCTGTAATATTTATATCAGGATGTCTATAGAGATAGCATGACCAACCGATAAAGTCCGTGTGCTTGACGGATCTCTCCTCAAGAATTCATTCTGATAAAATCGTTTCGTTCCATAAAGACGTTCCTTCCAAGTGTCCCGAATAAAATCAAAATTCAAAACTACCAATGTGTCTTGAATTTCCATGGCCTAATCCCAATATTAAAATCTAGTTTTCCCGTCAAAGTTATCCTACTTGACGAAACTTTCTTCACCTCTCCTTTCAAGCTTCCTAAAGCTTCTACCCTTGCTAATAATTTTCTACCATGCTGCACGTGCCACGAAAAGTATCTTTTATCGAAACATCTATATGGTACATTTCTAATCGGACCTTCGCCTGATAACGAAACGAAGAGCACACTGTACACAGTCGCGTAATCATCGAGGCTTAATCTTATCGCGGTCCCTAGAACGGGGAATCCTCGTCAATTAACATCGCGGAAATAGCGCTGAGGCATTATCTTTCGTCTGGCCTGACCGCAAACAGCAGTCACAAGATCGATCATTCTTGCGAAACTGTACCAGTGTTATCGGCAGCCTCGTAACCTTGCGAAATTATTGAACGACGGTTAGAACTTGGGCGCAACGTTATCGTGGAACGACCTCAAGCACGATCGTTGGTCCTCTGCTGACGTATTTTCTCGTCCAGTAAACTGGAGGGCACGTTGCGGCGAGAATTAAATCAACGCGCCTCGCTCTGTTGATAGAAGTGACGAAATAGCGTTGAGTGACCAGCTGCAACGAATTTATCCACGCTAACTAGATAGTGCCTCTAAAAACTAAACCCAATATTTCTTGCCGGACGCAAAACGGCCACTGCGCTATCCTAACCTCGGTCGGTCCAGTCACTGACTCACTTACTGAAGCGCATCTTGTTAAACCTTCTATTCGCTAAGTACGTGTATTATAGTTTTGATAAGCAGACATTTTGATTGAAGGAAATCTGACTCCTTAGCGAAGCTGGCGGTGGAATACAGATGAAATTCCTTTTGATTCTCTGTCTATCTGAGAATTTCCGTTAAAATCGTTGAGTGGCCGTTTACAAGTAGTCCCCTCGTTAATTCACGTCCCGTCAGGTCTAGCCTAACGACTCTCGCCGTGGCTCGTGCTGTATCAAGAAAGTGTCGCCGAGATGCGCCGTATTGTCGGGGCATAATCGGTTCGCAAGTTGCTCGGACAAGCGATAGAACGAGGGAACGAGGAGGAAAAAGCAGGAATAGGTGGAGTGAAAAGGCAAGAGGAAGTGGAAGGGCGCAAGAGGAAGAGGAGCAAGAGCAACGATGGTGGGGGATCAATTTAGAAGCCGTGACTCACTCGACACGGTGACGTCGTTAGCGCACCCCTTCCGCCCTCCTCCCGGCCTCTATATACCACCCCCTCGAAAAAAAGGGAATAATCCGGTCACAACTCTCTCTATCTCTCTAAGCGAGAACTAATCGAGGCCAGTGCACACTGTCAGGCGGAAAGGGAATGCGGGGGATGGGTGGTGTTCTTGTCGAGCCCCAGAGTATTATTTCTGGTATTCGTGTGTACACCGCCGTGTATCCAAAGAGGTGGCGTGCAAGCAGGAGGGTGGGATGGGGGTAAGGGCACCCGCCAAGTTATCGTCGTGCCCGACAACACGCCACCGGCCCCTCGTTACGTCGAAAAAGCTCGAGCTCTACCTTAGCCCGTGATGCACTTTACGCGCCAGCGACTCCTGTTTACCATCGCACGGGGGTGGAGGAGCGAGGAGAGGAGCAAGCGGCGAGGGACGAGGGGGAACAAGGAAAATCGCGAGGGGCAGAAAGGAGAGGGTGTAAACGAGGAAGAGGATGCGAAAGGGGAAGAGTACCCGACGCATCCTCTCCCCCGCGGCCGCCGAGCCAGCGTCCCCTCGCCCCAATTACCGTGCCCATCGCGCACCGCCTCATCCACGCTCGTAATTTGCATCCGACCTCTATTTCCTTCCAAGCCGTCGAATTACGTGGCCCTTCCCCGAAAGCTACGAGGGAGACCAGCGGCTCGAATAGTCCTCGATCCTCGCCCACATCTCCCCCCGGGGGTCGAGGGAGGGTTGAGCGTGTAAAACGCTGCTCGGGGTTCGCTTAACGCGAAGCACACGCTGGGTGTACACGAGGCTACAGACGGAAGGAAGATGCGCGGAAGGATATGCATGCCCTATGGTGGAACGTTACTCACGAGGCACACGACCAACGAGGATCAGGCGCTCGGTCAGGCGACGTCGGCTCCTGGATCGTCGACCGACGAGCATCCTACTGTCCCTCCGTTCACCGAGTCCTGGCGCCGAGCTACCCGCAGACGATCCTCCCGTTGTCACACTCCGGCAACACCCACTTTCTCCTCTGGCCTCGTAACCTCGAGGGCCACTTTTTCCTTCTCTCCCTCGCCACCGTTGTCGAACGAGGCGCAGCACCACTCTGACAGCACCACCACCACCACGATACGATCCTTCGGCTACCAACGGGTAGCACCAGCACGGTAGAAAACCACCACCACAACCGCCACGGTCACCACTACCACCGCTGCCGCCACGAGCAGCAGCACATCAACCTCTTGGTGCTCGCCTTAATACTGGCGGCCAGTCCTCGCGGCCCGAAGCGCGTTACGCGGGGTTCCCCTCCCTTCGCGGCCTATCCACCACCCTGCTCCCGTACTAATTCATCGCCTGCCTACGCGCACCAAACGGAGCCTGCTTGCGTGCTCCTAGCTGATCCTCCCATACCAGCGGCGCGTGACCATCGACGAGGGACCCTCGGAGGAGAGTCGTGAGGGCTGACCCTATCTGAGCGGCTGTCTGCTCTAGCTGCCAAGCCTCGGAATGTCGCCCTCCTTGCGCCCCGCCAAGGCGCCTTCTGCGCCCAGTCACGGCAAGCGACATATATGCGCGATCCTGGCACACGCGTGCCCGTGATCACGTCTTGGCATGCGCCCATCTACGCGCGCGCCTGGTGCCGCGCGCGCCGAATTCGTTCGACCAGCCTCGGTGTCGCTGCTCTCGATAAGTCATCCTAGGGATGTTTGTCTTTGAGGGATGGAGGAGACGCGCTGATGGAGACTTTTTCATCCCCTGTCCAACCCCCTAACATACAATCCCTACTTGCGATTGTAAGATCAACTGGTGATGGCTCTGTTTTGAGGTACTTTGCGCATTGGGCTCGAGTAGTTAACTGGAAACAGATGAACGATTGTCTGGATAATAACGATGCGAGGTATGGTGATTCATGTGCGTCAGCAGATAGGGATTCTTCTTTGGAAGGTATGTACTTTTAGTCGGAATACTGATTTCGAGTTGAAGGAAGAGGAAATGTGCAGACTTCGCGCGTCAAGATCAGCCACCCTCGCGCGCGAATTCTTTGTTTCATTTGCGAATGCTGAAATGCATGCTTGCAGGCTATATAGGCTATTTAAATAGACCTTGAATGTTAAGAATTCGCTAACAACACACGGTAGTTCATAGGTGGTTATCGACCTATGCACTGACCGTACTTAACGCAGTTTCACTTCGGTGATCTACCGGGAACCGGTGCATTCTGCGTGGCACAATCGTTGGCAAGTGTATATAAATTAGAATATTGAAGGTTTTATTCGGAGAGTGTTAAGAGTTTCTATAAATTCCAAGTGGGCAATGCACGATCACTAACACTACTCATTTTATTAAAATAAAGTGGATTAGGATTTCGACCGTAAATCTTTCAAAAATTAAAACGTGAGATATCGGCGCACTGATTCGGTCTGTATTAAATAAATAAAAGCTATTTTGCAAGTTATACAACTAAAATTTCCAACGTTTCGGTCGTAATTTCGACCATTTTCAAGGAAAGTAATAAATAAATTGAAAACTGCACTGCTTTTAAATCAGTAGCACGTGTTAAAACGTGTGAGCAACGAGTCGGTTGGAGAATGACAGTCATTCTACTCATTTTAGGTACACGTGGACTATTTAAATTTGCCGCCGTTGTAAGCACGCAGTCTAGAGACTTTGGCGCCGATGGCGCCCTCTAACCTATACCCCACCACGCGCATGCTTAAATACTTTCTCTGTAAAATACTTTGTGTAAAGATAACGACGGCATTAAAGAATCGCTGTGTCTGACAATAATGATGTTCCGACTGATATCATAACTCCATTCTGTGTGCCTCAACTAAAATACTATTTCTCTGTCTCTGTCTCTCTCACATCGATCTACAGTTCATTTCATTGATAATGCAGTGGCAATTTATGAATATGTACCTTTCCTTTTAATACGCGATACTGCGGAAGAACGCGCGAGAATTGCGGCCATGTCCCTCGCGGGGTGTCCTTGCGTTAGAGGTTAGGTTTCACCGGAGATTCTTGCATGAAGAGCCGAGCACTGTCACGGGCGAAAACGGTTGGCACCGTAGAACAGTGTCATGGCGCGGCAACAATGACAGAAAGTGTGTTCCTCACCGACGAATCTGGCACTAAACTTAATATGTGGGGCGGTTTTCGCTGTAACAGAGGCTTCCTGATACTGTTCCTCATTCATGTAATTGCATTTCAAAGTTTCATATGTGAGTATTCGTCCAACACCCTTTGCTTTCCATTTTTATCTCCCGTCATTGAGGGCCCAGCGGTGCACACATGTGACGTAGTATTTACGCGAGCACCCGATCGCCATGTATCTCGTTTGCTCTGCGCATGCGCCGCGCCAATTTCGAACGAGCCTTCCCGCCACTCCTTCCTTGCTCATCCCATTCACGATTTTATCATTATTCACGTCTTAGTTTATCTGTTATCGTTATCTACGTTTGAATCTATGTCTATTAGGTTCTAAAATGTGTTACGTTGCAATATTGTTGCAAATTATGAAGTTTCAATTCTAAATATATTCTGTTACATTTGTGTTTTCCTTTCGTTTCAAAGATTACCAGGAGCGGCACAAATGGCAGGAAATAAGGGACAAGGTGGAGTCCATGATCGTCGAGCAACGAGACACGTACGGTCTAACGTATAGTATAATCACAAGGCTAGAGGGGCATGGCTTGTTCGGTGGGACCAACAAGCTGGCCCCCGTCGAGAGGCCCACGATCTACGCCATCACCCCAACGTTCGCTAGGCCCGTGCAAAAGGCCGAGCTGACGCGGTTGTCGCAAACATTCCTCCATATACCGAACTTCCATTGGATCGTCGTCGAAGACGCGGAAACGAAGACAAAGCTGGTGACGAAATTCCTGGAGAACAGCAGCCTAATTTATACCCACTTAGCTGCGGCCACGCCGCCTAATTACAAGTTGGGTAGAAACGACCCTAACTGGAAGAAGCCACGGGGCGTCGAGCAGCGAAATGCGGCTTTGCGCTGGCTTCGGGAGAACCTGAAATTAAACGACAAGGGAATCGTGTTTTTCGCTGACGACGATAACACGTACTCGATCAAGCTGTTCCACGAGGTAAGAGCATTAACGGCACGAATGGGTCGGTCCAGTCACGGAAATCTTATATAATATCGTGTGTCGCAGATGGAGAAGATTAAGAAGGTTGGCGTGTGGCCGGTAGGCCTAGTCGGCGGGCTGATGGTGGAGAAACCGACATGTGATAACGTTACTAATAAAGTGGTCGGTTTTAACGCGGCCTGGAAGCCAGATCGCCCGTTCCCATTAGATATGGCTGGCTTCGCTATCAATCTCAAGCTCCTACTCGAGAACAAGGACGCCATGTTTTCGTACGACGTCCAAGGTGGCTACCAGGAGAGCGAGATCCTCAGTAAGATTGTCACTAGGGACGAACTGGAACCGCTGGCTGATTGCTGCACAAAGGCATGCATTTGGTTATTTCGTAGTTCTTTAAGGGGTTTGGAAGTTGTAGGATTACTTCAAACGTGAGCAGTTCCTGGTGCAAAATGAAATTGATAAATCCTTTGCCATTTTGCGAGCAGAGGCTTCGTGAGATATAAGCGATTAAAGATCCAGAGTTCAACTTCCGGGGCGCGTTATTTGAATGCCAGTAATAGTTTAAATCCAACCCTGTGGTTGTTAGAAGTATTCTTGGGATCCCGTCTGACCCAGAGTTTATAGATTACTTGAAACCTATCCTGCAGAACAGTAAAAGTCTTCTAGATTTCTTTCACCTTGCAAAATTCACGTATTTCGATGTTTCCCTCCGTAAAAGCAACGTGCAAGGTTTAAAAAGTTAGCAAACCTCATCATCATCAAACAAAACTTCAAGAATTCCAGAATTCCAGTTAGAAAACAATTGGATCACGCTATACAGTTCACCTTGAACTTTTTATTCTTTCCCCAAGTACATTACGTAGAACTAAGAGAAAGCATAACCTCCAATTCATTGATCCTCGATCTTTCTATACCCTGTACGAAACACCGTGATCACGTTTCAACGTTTGTGCAGGTGTACGTATGGCACACGCGAACGGAGCCGCCGCTGTTGAACGTGGAGCAGCTTCTAATAAAGAAAGGTAAACGCTCGAACGTAGGTATCGAAGTGTGACAGGAAGATTAAGGGTTGCAGTAGTTCGTCGAGGACTGCAATTATCGAGAACGCCTGTGCCGCATCGCAGGGGAAATGATCAGAAGTACTGTCTACAAGTGACCGAGGAAAAACAATGAATTTTATATACGCTTTTATATCACTCGCTATTAGCCATGTGTGAATGCAGTGCCATAACGCGTAGCTGCTTATACCTGCATATACTCGATAAGGAATTAGATGTGATACATCGATTGATTCGGAGTGAAACGTACACCCGGTTTGTTATGTAATCTACGAGTCCAACGTTCTTTCGTTGTTTCTTCTTTATTACGTTGCATATGCCTGTTAGTATAAGTTCTTTGTTTGTACAGTTAGAACGCGCGCGTGTGCAGTCCTTTTCAAACATTTGTAACGATCCGATCCAACGTTTTGACGAATAAAGTTTTACAGCGAGGAAAGAGAGCGTGACGTACGCCCGTGAGTCGTGAATCACTTGACCTTGGGAATGTCCTTTATCCTTTATTAGTCGAGTAGGTTTCCTTGACGCGTACAGAAAAAGCATACATAAAAAATATGCCTTACACCTACGAACTTTAATAATATTCGTAATAATAGTCTTGTTTTTTGTCGCTTTTCATTTAACCCCATCGAAGTGGAAGATGCGCAGTAATACTTGTCGTGGGAAGCTACTTGGGTTACGGGTTTTGGCAACGAATATAAAATAGCTAGATAAACGTGACTCCACGGCGAAGCCTCGAGAAATACTGCGTGTGACGATCGAAGAATAGCTCTCGCAGTTTCCTTTTCTCGTCGATATAATATATATATATATTTTTTTGTTGTTTCGTGTATAATATGTACTCGTTGACTTACAGGCTAATAAGTACTATATATTTGGCAAAACTCTGTTTACGGTACGTAAAAAAGCTACCGGTGCGGAAAGCGTGTTCGCAAGCGTGAAGGCGGGATGTTTCCATTCGTTTCTCCTTTCTTATACAGTTGGTACGATTATCCACTTAAATATACAACGCGATCGATCACGACTTCTAATCACTTCTCCTCGTCTCGTCTTTTTTGCTCGTCTCTCTTTTTGTTTATTTATTTTTTTGCGAACGCACCTTCCGAACTCGCGCACAACATCCTAAACTTACCGAATCCTCCTAGACTTATCTTCGATTACCCTTAAAGATTAGGAAAAACGTTTACAAGCATTTACAAAAAACTTATCACATTTTAACTGCGTATTTTCTCGAAAAGCCATCTTAAACATTAGGACAGAGAACTTGGTTACTTCACGTTTATCGAATATTATTACACATATATGGCAGCTTTCGATTGTTCCTGTTCCGCCTGTCCAGAAACGGATGCTCGCGTCCCATTCTACGGTCGACGAGCGTCGCCGACGTCGCGCAGGTTCGCATCGGTATAGAATTCGTTTACCAAGTGTCGAAATTGTCGCTGCTTTTCATTACACTATACATACATACTCAGAGAGACTTTTAATGTAAAAGGATTACGCCTGAGAATCGTTGGACGATCGTCACGATTGATGCACCGATCATCCTTCGTTTCCTGTTCCAGTATCATATAAACAGCCTTCGAGTTCAAGTCTACTGTGTCGAAATCGAACGGATAGAACGACCAGGACGATACCGATCAAGATTCTCTACCGCAAAAGCTGCCCAATTCTCGGTTCCAAACTTTCTTTATCACAGGGCAACCAACAAGGGGCACGTAGAACCCTGGCAAAGAAGAATTTATTTGAAGACAGGAAGCAGAGATCTGGGCCGCTCTTGCGCGCGAGGCGCTCTTTACACTGTAAAATGTACACGGTAAAACTATCACGATAAATTATCACGGGTAAAAGTAATGAATATGCAATGGAGTAGAAAACAAATTGACCAATCAACGAAGGAACGTGCTGTGGGGCATGCGTCAGTCAAAATGCTCGGTGAAAATTCGGATAACCGTAGAATCGTTTTCTTCCTACCGGTTGGAATACGCGTAGCGATGAATTTCGTCGAGGGACACACGCGAACGGCGAGTCCAAGTGGGAAACGTACGAGTGACCCGAGTTGCTTGATCGTCGATGATACTGAAAATTCGTTTCCACGAGATCTCGCGCTTAAAGGAATCAGTCTTTGAAAGAAGATCGTACGAACCACGAAATCGATAAGTGCTTAGAGTGTCGATCATCGGAGGGAAATGAAAACCTGTCTGTGCTGCGGGCTACGAGACTGTGTCTCCTAATTGGAGAACGTACGGTAATGGGACGTGACGAGGAAGTATAATAACCGTCGAAACTATATACACAGATCAGAGGTTACCGCGAAATCGCGAGAGCCTCATCGAGAGAGAGAGAGAGAGAGAGAGAGTTCCCATTCCGTTCGTTTCTGCTTCGCGAGCAATGTCTTCCGACGCTTTCCTCGCTCCTTAGTCTCATTGTCAGTGGATCACACGGCACTCTTCGTCGACGCAGGAGAAACGAGACGAAATAGGGGTGCCCGGTTCCTTTTGTCTTCGCGCTACGCGCGCGATAACACAGCGCTACCCAGCGTACTAGACTGCGATTAATCTAGAGGATGCCTCGAAGCAATCACTAATTATCGACCAGCTTCTACCAATTTTCGCGACAAATTTTGTACATTCTTCCTCCTCGTGCAAGCGACCTATCTAGCTCCTCTTTCGCAACATCCGCTAAGTCACGTTACATCGACAAGTCCTCCCGGGATTATTCGCTTTTCCCTCGTGGTTCACGCTCGCGCGCTCTTTGCGGTTACATGGACGAGGGGATGAGGAGATGGATAGAGAGATTTTCCTATTTCCCTCTCGGAGGCTTCCACGGACCGTCGACTGCCGGGGACCCAGCGGGAAATGAAAGGTGCCATTCAATTTTGCGCCAAACGGAATTCAAGTGCAGGCTTACCAATATAAGAGAGGCTAACTTGTCCTCTGTCTTGTCCTCGAGGAGGGAGGACAGACGCGAGAATGTACGGCGCGAATGATCGTTGGATGTTCCACGAACGAAGCGGTCGAATGACCCCACGTGTCATTTGACCGTGGTCCAGCGTGTCGCTTCCTCCCGATTAAGAACGAAGTGTCGTCGGTTCGAAGCCCTCGCTGACACAGACCCCCGGGCAGATTTTAATTCAACAGAGATCTGCACGGGATTCCAGGGCGGAGAGGGATCCTGGGCAACCGCGAGACTTCATTCACCGCGCATTCTCGGATGTACGAGGTCTGTCGTGTCGTTCGCGAACACTTTGGCCAGAAACAGCGTTTCCGCGGTGCGACTTTACAATCTAGTACGCCGGAAGAATATCTAGACGGCCGAGTCTTTGCCGACGAAGCCAGTCTTTGAGACGGACCTCTTCCCGTCGAAGGTGATGGACGTCTCCCGGCGGAGGCCGGAGTCGATGATGGGCGTGATCTTCTTCTCTTCCTTCAGCGGCTCCTTCTCGTCTCTAAAAACGTTCCAATGCGGGGACCGGGTTAGTGAAACGGCGACGGAGCTTCTGCAGCCCGAGCGTTACGGTTACTTCTAGTAATGGGCATAACTGAGCATGTCGAGAGATGCGGCGCGTGGTGCAACATCGAATAAAATACGCATTAGGCATGCCATCGCTCGTTAGTATCGTGTGTTCACGGCACGGGACTGTACAGGGTGTTTCAGAGCTCTTAACCTTCAATTTTAACGAAAATTTAAAATGAAAAATTTAAACAAAATACTGTTATTTCAAATAACGAATGTAATAACAAAATAGTACTTTGAATGAAGGGTAATACTTTTTATTACAATAATTACTTTCGTAGAACTTCAAACGTTCAAACAAAAATACTCGCGATTTGTTCGAACCCATCACTGTTTACATAAATAACGCTCAAATCTGACAGTGAGTATAGTAACAATTTCCGAAATACCCTGTATATCGTTCGTAATTGTTCCTTTCTCATTTCGACTTTAACAAGGGAACGAAAGAGTTACAAAAACACCAAGAAGATTATCGAAAGAGAAAATAGAGAAGTGACTTTGGAGAACGTTAAAATTGGTGTTCGAAATACGGTTGGGCGTCCGTGTGTCAGCGCGAATGGAAATGATTTCGGTGTCCGCGCGCCGTAACGAGGCAGAATCACCTACTTCCATGATCCATGGCCGAGCGGGGTGAATTAGAGAGCGTGATGGTGAGGTGTGTGCTACGTGGGTTAACGAGCAATTAATATCACTTCGGAGTGTTGATATCTCATGCAGCATGGCCAAAGCACGGGCGAGTAATGGCGACAGTTTTGTGCAGCTCGCGTGAACAGTGGACAGAGGAAGAAGAACGGAATGGAGCGGACAAGTAGCAAATGAAACTTAACGAGACGCGAAGAGTGGTTGGCGGCACGAACGATGCGTCGACGCGAAGAAAAAAAGGAAAGAAAATGGAGAGGGCGCGCGGGTGAAGGGGAAGACAAGCAAACGGGGGAGAGTTCTGTCATGCTCAGATCCTGTCTCGATCGACAACCGCGTCGATTATCTTCCCCCGCGGAGGATGCGTTGCTGGCGGGCGTATGCATTCGACGTTCCAGGATGTTTGCCAGCATTGTCAGGTGCCAAGGATAGGAAGCAAGTCGTACGAGCAAAAGAGAATGGGGGTGGTGTCTGAACAGCATAGAAAATAAAAAAAAACAGTGGGAAAGAAGATATCATGCCAAGTAGAAAAGCCGTGTCTGAGCCCCTTCGAGAGGGGCCATGCTTCTTACTGATTTCACTTATGTATCTCTCTTACATGGCAGTGTGTTTGACCAATCTAATGGTATTTTTTCCACTACCCGAGTCTTGGATGGCCGTGACCCCGGCGACATTGGCCATTTTTTGGTCGCAATACGGCAATGGAAACCGCCAACCGTAAAGACTACCGGTAAAGAAAAAAAAAGAGAAAGATGCGAGAGGGTCAAAGTGTCTCCTAATGGCGGGCTACGTTCTAACGAGTTAACCGGACCATTTCACCTCGGCGGGCCACTAGTTTCTCTTTGCCGGACGAGCGTGGTGCCGGATCAAAAGCAAAGGACGAAAGGAAGCGCGCCCGGTTCCGATTTATTGTGTTCGTTAAGTTGAGTAGCGGATTAAAGGGGCTTCTAGAAACGTGGGGGGCCAGCTCCAGCCACTTAACCTACTAATTATTTATTACACCGGGGGGGGGGGGGTGCAACGTTTGGAGTCTCTGCCAATGTGAATAAAAAATAGAAATTCGTCTTTGTAAGTTTGCGTAGAAGTAATAAAAATGTTGGTGTACGTAAATGTACTCTTGTCTTTTTCACTATGATTAGTCGAATTGAACTAGTTTTATCGAATCAAACTGAAAATTACCGATTATTCCGTAATTTAACGATACTGTGAAACTGTGAATTAATTAGGCACTAAAACAGAGGTAGGAATAGTTAATAGACCAATTTAGGGCAGTTCGTTTTGTCCTGATTATAGTAACAGCTCATCAATCATTGCATCGTGATAAGGGATCGTCCTTAAATTATGTCACACCTTTGGGGAGTGGGGAGAGACAGGTAGCGTCTTACGTAATATTTTTTAATATTAAATGAATTATATAAACCTTTAAAAGAATTTTAATAATTGAAAAAATACAATGTAAAAAATATTATGCAGGAAAGGGGGGAGGGTGTTGAAATATAAAATCTTCCGAATTCTTAAACTTGGGGAGGAAGGCGGTAAAAAATTACCCTTACGTAATTTGAGGACGGCCCCTAATCCAGTTTTTAATATCAAAATTTTTAGCGCGGACAATAAATATTAAACACTTTACCTATAAAAGTTCATTTATTTGATTCTAGTAATTTGCTAGTGAATCGCACCATTTTGAACTACCTAATCAAATTGTCTGCCAACAAGGCGCAACAAAACCCCAAAATTTCAATAAATCGGAACCGGGTGTTCTCGAAAATCTCAAAGGATAAAAATTTCCCAAATTTTCATTATTTAACGTCAATGACGGCTGTCACGGGTGCCTCGGCTCGCGAATTCTTTCAATGGCCACGGGTTCAGAACGAAAGAGACCCAGGAGAGTCGATGATGGGATGCAAAGTTCGATGACACGGTTATGTAGCGCCAGACTTGCCAAAGCACAATGTGAAGTATATAATAATGTATAATAGGAAGTCGAGTAAAGTCATCTATATAGAAATCGAAAGGATGTTTCGTGTATGTGAAAACGTGTCGGACGAATCTGATCGAAATGAGTCTCACCTGCCCAGTTTCGTGTCTTCCTCGTCCACCGGTTTCCGACGTGACCGTTCGCAGACATAATATATGATCCCTGCAATAGAAATTTCATAGAATCGTTAATTAAATAGCCTTAGCAGATTAGATCAGATTTATGACAAATATATTTTTCCAAGAAAAATTCACTTTGCGTGCCCAGGCAACTTTGCATGACGATTTCCCATATGCCTGCGTGATAATTTCATGTAGATTCGCGTTTGCAATTTCAGATAAATTTGCGCTGCAGTCCCCAACGAATTTATGCCTCAATTTTAGATAAGTTTGCGTTGCAATTTTCAAGTGAATTTATGTTGCAGATAAGCTCGGTAAACGTTGGCTCAGATAAATGCGTGTTGAAACGTCTAATAAAATCGAAATTACGATTCGGCAGCGTGTAACGCTGACGTTTAAAATAGATTTACTTTTACAACATTGAATAAGTGTTGTAATCTCTGTTGAATTTTTGCTGTTGCTTCGGCAGATTTATTTAGAACAGTGGCGCACTTCGGATTTAATCTTGGAGAGAGCCGAGTTGAACGGATAAAAATATTTTTAATGCAAATCCAGTGAAATTCATTAGGTGATTAATAAAATTTATTTACAGAATAAAATTCGGTTTTCTATTCTTTTTACAAAGCCCCTTCTTTGAGGGACGCCAGGCCCCCTTGGCCCCCTCCTGGGTGCGCCACTGATTTAGAGACTCGGAGTGAATGAATTTTTTGAATGTTGAGACTATAGAAAAAATTGTAGAGGAGATATTCTCACCTGTTTTATGCGCGCAACAGCAAATCACGTCGATCAGGATGATAATGATGAACAGCAACGCGATCACGATACCGATTATGGCTGCGCTGGATATCAGGGGTCCGTGATGATGAATCACAGTGGTGTCTATACCTTGAAGGACAAGAACAACGTGTCAGAAAGGTGTCTCCATGCAGACATGTGTTTGTCGCAATCCGTTAGTGCAAAAGCAGTACTGAACGATGTCTGGTGATGAAAAGGGAAAGAATCAACGTCACTTCACGAACATGTTTAGGAATTGGAAACGAACTGGTAGGATTTTTCTTACTAAGTCAATTTCAATAAGAAAATTTGCAATCTCTTGGAACTGTCCTTTGAGGAGCAAAGTAGCCTACACCTAAGACTAGAAAAATCAGGCTGAAATTTGACAGTTTTTTCTCCATTGCAAATATTTTTTAACTGAAAAATCTTTATATGCATCTTTAAATACATACTTTAATGTAACAATTGTGTAAATTTAATTCGAAAACTATGAAGATTGAATATGTAGTAGCGTTTGTCTCAAAATGGTACCTATTTGAAATAACGGTAACCAATATTTGAGAACTGGGTAGAGGACCGATTCAGCTAAAATTTGGAACAGATGTTTTGATAGAATTATTTCGTTTTTATGGCAGGATTTTGGTTTAAATGTTATAGTTAATTCTTTACCTATTATTTAAAAAAGGATTATTTTTTACTGAAAAATCACATCTGTATTCAAATGGCCGTCAGTTTGCAATAAATTGACATTTTTAAAATCGGCTACGACAAAAACTACTTAGATTCTTTTATGTATTTTAAGAGAATTTGTTTATTCTTGTTTCGAATACAAATTATCGAAAATATTTTGGTCACCGTGAAAGCTGTTCTGGATTATTAAAATAAATAAATTAAATTTACACAATTGTTACAGTGCATATAAAAATTTTTAAATTAAAAAATAGTGAAAAAAATTGTCACCCTAGTTTTTCTAATCGTAGGTGTATGTTGCCCCTTAAGACAATTACATTTGATTACAAACGCAATTACTTAATTATTAATTGTGAATTCACTTAGGATGTTTAGTCGTTATTAGGACCCAATTAGGAGCACAATTACTGGGAGGTGTGTAGATATTCGAAAATTTCGGGCACTGCCAGGCATTTTCGAGTTTCCAGTCATTTTCGATATTTCTGATAAGTAAAGAAACTCGTGGGATACCATAAAAATTGAAGTGGCCCTTTCGAATCTGAATCTAAACTCGGGTACCCAAAAATTTCAACCACACCCCTAGTAATTACGCACCTGCGAGCACACTTCTAACAAGGAATGTTACGCAACCCGAAAATACAGGAAATTATGCAACTTTGTGTGCAAGTAGAATAGTTTATCCCTAACAGAAACCTATTTTTTGTTGGTGCAATGGTGCAGTTTAGGGGCTGAAATAACCCCTTGAATAAAATGCAGAATTTTCTTTGTCCTGGAAAGACGTTTGAACAAAAGTTACATGTTTTTTTATATCTACAAAACTGCTTAAAAGCAATAAATTATCGAATTAGAGATTGGCAGTGGAGGAAGCTAACTTGAAAAGTATGGATTTCTCGATAATTACTTTTACGCATTTTTGTAGATATAAAAAAGAATACAATTTTTATTTAAACTTCTCTTCGAGATACTCTACGAAAAAGAAAATTCTGCACTTTTTCAACAGGGATTTCACCCCCTAAAACCGCAGTAAAGCATAAAAAAAATAAGTGTCTTACGGATGAACTACTCTATTTTCTCATAAAAGTTGCACAATTTTCTGAAATTTCGGGTTACCTAACTTCCCTTGTAAGAAGTAAAACGAGAATCTATTACTCTAAGCATCGTTACAATAAAATTGCCGTTCTATCGATCGACACCGCATCGAACATCACCAAACACGTTACGCGGACGATTAATTTTAGTCTCCTGAAAAGAAACAAGATCGGCGAGGGGGGGTTCTGGGGATGTGCCAAAAATCCGTTTTCATCAAAGCGTAGGACACGTAAAGAACCAAAACCAAAAGCCAACGAGTAATACACGATGAAAGTAACGATCGTCGTCTAAGAAGCAAGTAAAAGAAGCTTGTTAAACTAAACGGGTACACAAGTAGAAAGAAAAGGCGGTGTGCACAGTACGAAGCGCGAAAATATAGGTGTAACAGAAGCGACGGGAGAGTCTCATTCTCATTATTTTTTTTTCTTTTCTTTCTCCTGTGGTACACGCAGAGAAAAGTAAGGGTTGGTGCTGAGAAGCTCAAGGAAGGGGGAAGAAAGCTCATTCGCTACCTTTCTCTCCCGATGTTAGTTTCTACGCGTCACTAATCTAAATGTGCTACCTCCACACAGAAAGCCTTTCCTCTTGCACCGTGTGCCTCTTGCTCGCAACACGCACACATATACCACTTTCTCTCTCTCTCTTTCGTTCGCTCGCATTTTTGCTTCAAAAAGTCAACAGGGACTACTACGAATATATACTTAGCAGATGGTATGATACAACATTACACCGGCGTTCTCTTCTGATGTACTGAGCATATTTACCGTTTCGTTTGGAGCGTGTCGCATCCCGTCGTGTTTTTATCGCTCGTTTCTCTTTCGTTTTCGTTAAACAGGTGAGCGGAAAATGAACGAGACGGCCGTGGAGAAGAAACCATGTCAAATTTATCTGTCCACTCGCTTGGACGTTCGGCTTAGTGATTAACCCCTTAAGGTTCTTTCACTCCAATCGTGAAAATCGAAAATATGTTTGATGCTAATTGCCGCAGAATACATATACTTAAATACTGCGTGGTATTTTCTTCATTAGGACTAGGAATTCAGAATAATTAGGACTTCAGAAATTTAGGACTTTAGAAATTTAGGAGTTCAGAAATTTAGGAGTTCAGAAATTTAGGACTTCAGAAATTTAGGACTTCAGAAATATAGGACTTCAGAAATTTAGGAGTTGAGAAAATTAGGACGTCAGAAATTTAGGACTTCAGAAATTTAGGACTTCAGAAATTTAGGAGTTGAGAAAATTAGGACGTCAGAAATTTAGGACTTCAAAAATTTAGGTGTTCAGAAATTTAAGAGTTCAGAAACTTAGGAGTACAGAAATTTAAAAATTAGGGATTCAGAAATTTAAAAATTCAGAAATTGTGAGTTAAGCTGAGACACTGTCGCCTTAAGGGGTTAAGTACCTCAAACACCTAATTCTCTATCACACTTAATCAACACTCGCGTTCAATTTCAAATCCCCTCAAATTCGCCTCTAACGCCAGCTCAAGAATCCCTCGCGAAAACAATTTGAAAATGGTTTCTTCGCCGGCGGATTCACTGGTGTCTGGTGTTCCTTAAACACTCACATTATACATATATTTCCGTACTCATATTTACAATAAGTGTTCCACAGGGGAAACTGTACGTTCACCCTCGTCATAAATACGAACATTAGGCACTAGGCTAGCACATAATCCTTGCACGCGTGTAAATGGTTCCATCTTTCTCTCTCTCTCTCTATATATAATATTTATATATACGTTTGTACATATACGTGTATATTGTATACAGATACAAGTGTTTACTCAATATATGTATATTCGTCGGAAATAAACACGGAAATAACACGTCGGAAATAAAATTTCAGACACGCCTGACCTACCCCCACGGTAAACGTGTTCCTCGCCTTTCTTTCCCCCCCTGTTCCTCTTCCAACCCCCTCCCCGTGAAGCAAAGAGGGAAACGAAGCACGAGCCCAAGACGGAGCGCATCGCCTCTTACTCGAGAATGTCACGCGTTACGTTCGTTTTACATTCCATCCCTCGTTCACCCGTCGTCTGTCGGTTACACGTCGTAGCTGAAGTACATTGGACACTGAGGAAACACGCGGATAAACGCTGCCGATGGTCGCTCGAAGCGCTATTAAAAGAAAGAAACAACGAAGCGAACTCGTATCTCCTCGAGGGCTGCCATTGACAGGATCGTGCCTCAGCCGTTATCATCGTCGCAGCGCCGTTACGTGGACGGACGCAAAGCCCTTCCCGCGGACCCAGGAAAAATAACCTGCCGCGAAGCGCACGAGTGTATCGAATAATAACACCGTCGACGAAACGAGGAAAAATTGCGAGAATGGAAACGACCGGGCTAACGAATTTCAAGAAACGATCCTCCCCGCGGAATTGCGCCAGATGTAATTGCGGAACGGGCAGCGGCGCCTTCCTTTTTTCGCTTTTAGCGGGAATAACTAGCCGGTGAAAAAGCAGCCCGCCACGTTAATGCTTCGACTCGTTCCAAGCTCGCGTTTAATTTCGTCATTTTTACCCGCTCCGATGGGGCGTTTTTATTTTTCACGCGACGATTCGGCAGCGAAAATGGTAGCGAATGGCTGGTGAAAAATTCTTCGCGCCAACGACAAAGCTTTGGTGGAATTTCGAAATTTTAACTGGGTTCTGATTGAAACGCGGAAAATGGCCAGGAATGAGCCAGCAGAATTCACTTATATGTTACGGAAATGTGGGACCATAATTTTCCTGCTTTTAGTAGTCGAGCGTTTTAAATAACATCTAATGGCCCCGTTGGTTTTGAAAATGAGAGAAGGGAGATTCTGACGGGTCCGCTGAGAATTTTTACGTCGACTGCTATAATTGTATAACACTTGAGCCGCGGGTTGCGTTATCGCGCCCTCGCGGTGCACCGGCTAGAAAACCCGCGGTTGAATGCCACGTGCCCCCCTCGAAAATAGATTCACGGCTCTCGACATTGCACGGTGCACTTCATATCGCGAACGCCACCATCTACTAGCTCGCTCTTTCGCTCCTGCTTGATTCGAGCCCCTCTTCGTTGAAGATGCGCCTTCTATTTATAACGGGGGCTCTGTTTCGGAACGAAGAGAGTTCCTCGAATAAGTCCACACTCACGGGCATCCCTGGTTCGTTTCTGAAACGCTGCACGAAAGTGTTGGTGCGGTGAAATTTCTACAGGCTGAATAAAATCAAGTGGTTGCTCGAGGTGGCATATTGCCCGCTGAAAATAATTAATCCAGAAAAGAAAATTTCTCTGTGATTGCCATAATATTGCGCACAGTGGCGTACCCAGAGAGGGCCAAGGGGTTTTGTAAAAAGAAAATAAAACAGGATTTTATTCTTTAAATAAATTTTTATAAACACGTAATGAATTTTATTAAATTTGCATTGAAAATATTTTTATCCGGGCAAATCGGCTCCCCCAAGATTAAATCCTGATTACAGATCACCAGATAGATTTGCTATCCCAGTTTGATGGGTAGTAGAAGTTCCAAATGATTATCTAGAATTTTCTTCGTTCCAAGAATTTACGCTGTCGAACCTCGGAATAGGAAATTAATTTGTCTGTTTCGCTACTCTTTGTAGCATTTCAGCAATTGTTCCTCGTCTGAGTCTATAAACGATTTGGTAATGACTTCCCCCGTACGAACACTTTCGCCCAACGTTGAATTTCCTCGTGTCTTCGACTACTAGCTTGAGATGCATCGCGGCGCCTCTTCAGCAGCCCATTTGCATCCCAGTCGAAATTATCACGTCGACGTCGGTCCCCGATCTCCCGACCCGAGTAATTTCGCCGGTACACTCTGGTTGTAGGTTGCAGAATTGCGAGCCTTTGCAGGGGAACGGGGGAAGATGACAGATGGAGGGATGGGAGAGGAAGTACAGGAGGTTTCAAATCGTACAGGTCTCCGCTACAAGTTCCAACGTCGGGCACCAGCCTTGAGAGTTTTAATTGCATTAGAGGCGACCCATTATCCTCAGAGCTCCAGCGATTAATCTCGAAATCTGCCTTCTATCCTCGAGTTTACCCTTCGCTTTTAGACCGATGCCTGGGGCTGAGAGGCTGACGCGTACACGTCGAGCAGAATAAACACTCGTGCCACTTCAGGGATTCCCTCCCGCGAGAACTGTCGCGGATTCATCCCGCGCTCTGGATCGAATAATCGCGGGAGAATCGGTGGATAATCGATTAGGCAAGGATCGTCCAGCAATTTTACGCAGCCTTTTGTTCGAGTAATTGTGTTGTCTCAACGAGCTGCGCGTTATTTCACGAGGGTACGCGGTCCTATGGACTGATGGATGTGTTCTTGAATTTATATTCTTATAGAGAGGTGACTGTGAGTTAGGCAAAGCTGATTTGTAATTATTGTATCTTTTATAATATCGAAAGTGTTTAGCATTGGAAATGAAAAGTGGTTTACAGATACTTGATTATTTAGATCGCACAGAATTGTACTTTCTGAAATGAAGTGTGGAGGTTTTTGTGGTACGCAGCTAAGTAATTAAAACAATACTTCAATATTCTCAGCTTGCAGTTTACTGAGCTCAAGACACTTCAGAGCCAAACTCACTAACCATCAACTGCAGTTAATTCTCCATTAAACAGTCTAATTTCCAGTGGCGGATTTAAAGAAAAAGGCCCAGGGGCAAACGTTTTGAGGGGCCAATGTTTTCGGGAAAATGAAAAGATAGTTTACTAAAAAGGGGGTTATGTAAGTGTACAGAAAAGTACTGAAAAAATATAGTGTTCGGATAAAATCATATTTTTTTTTTAAGGGCCCTAGGGGAGCATTCTGGCCAGGGGCCCATTTTTCGGGAAAATGAAGAAGTACCTAGAGTTTAATAAAAGCGAACTAAGTGTAGTAGTGTAGAAAATAAAATTATAGTGTTTGGATAAAATGATAATTTTTTTTTGAAGATAGGGCCCTCGGGTGTCTGCTGGACAGGAACCCATATTTGCGGGGAAATGAAGAGGTATGTAGTTTATTAAAAACTAGAATAAAAAATATATATATATAATGTACTGATAAAATCGTATTTTTTTTTGAAGATGGGGCCCTAAGTGGTCTTTTGGGCAGGCGCCCATTTTTGGGGGAAATGAAGAGGTAGTTGATTAAAAACTAGTAGTGGAAAAAAATAAAGTGTTTGGATAGAATCATAATTTTTTTTAAGATGAGGCCCTGGGGGTCTTATGGGCGGGGAACATTAAATCCGCCACTGTGAATACCGTGCACACATTATGAAAGACTGCAGCTCGTTGACATTTATCATCCATCGCATAATTCGTTAAAAAATGTCGCTTCCAACCCCCCGCGAGCTGGTGCCCCGCTATAGGAACGCATTACCGCGCGAAAACACAGTGCCTCGCGGGTCTCGACGCCAACGGTGTCCCTGGAGCAACGAATCAACGACAGGCCTCCTCTCCAGTTTCCCTCGTTCCCGTCGACGTCGCGCAATTCCCGTGGAGCGTCCGCGACCGCGGGGAAAAAAGGCTAGGGGGTGTCCACGGTCCAAGCAATTCCGCCCGCCGAGTCTCTCTCCTCCCAAAAGCGATTTAACTCGGGCAAAATTGCATTAGGGCACGGTTGAATCGAATCCCGTTCGAATCGGAGTCTCGTGGACGTTCAGACGTGCTACAAATTAAGAGAGCTCTCCCTCCCAGAGAGGGGATGGCCGTTCCCTCTTCCTCTATGCCTCTCGTTCGGCGTGCCTCAGCGGATCGATTCGAAAAAAAGGAAAGGGTTCGCTGCTAGGAAGAGGCTCCAAGGACAGAAACACGATTTTGCCGTGCCCTGGGCTGGCTCTCTCCCAGCTTCCTCCAAAGCTATTGTCTTGTCGGCGTGAAGCACGCTTCACGCGCCGGCGAGCACACGCTTTTCGCCGCGATCCCCCGTTCAAAAGCAGCCCAGGAGAAGAACGCCTCTCGCTTCAGTTGCCGACTACTATCGCGCCCCTCTGCACCGTTCACCGGAAGAGAGCTCGTGCCCTGTCTTTATCATCGACCGAAGTCAGCGCCGCGATGACTTCGCTTCTAAGCCGGACGACCCGAGACCTTGATGGCGCTCCGATCCAGGGAACGCGGTTCAAAGTCCACGCGTGGATTCCATGGTTCCCACAGAAGCGGAGGGGTCTCGGCGAAGATGGTGCAAAGAGGGATTAAATAGAGCTCCCGGCGAGCTCGGTTTGTGCTTGCAGAGAACAAACCCTTGGCGGCAAATAAGTCGTGTTTGGCTTGCTCAAGATTCCCAGGGACTCGAGATTTCGCGTGCTTTGTTATTGTCCTCGCTACGAGAATTGTGCTGCTACCGAGATTTTGGATCCTCGCGGGGTAACGGAGGAATTAGACTTGTGAGTGGGGAGAGAGAGGTAGCGATTGTGGAAATGCTGGAGCTTCTTTCATTTCTTTGGTCCGGTTTCTTAGATTAATGAATGGAAACGAGAGAACGAGTTTAATCGCGTAAATAGTGGAGTAGTTTTGAAAGAAGAGGTTGTTATAAATTTTTGCGATTCATCGAGCAGAAGGAGACATCTCGGTCATGAAATGGATGATATGAAGACAGTTTGTAATGCAGTGAAGGTAGTGAGAATTTTGTGAAACGTCTTATTCAGCTAACGAAGGCAATTTTCTTAGACAAAGGAACGTGTGTATATACAAAGCTCTTATTCTAGACAATTTAACAATAGACAAGTAGAAATGTTTCTCAACTTTCCCCCAGGGAATATTTATTTTCAAGTTTTAAAATTCACGGCTTCTTTCATAATTAATTTGATAAATCTAATAAGGTTTTTTTTTTATCTTCAATGAACACCGAAAGTTTAATTAATCGTACTGAGTATAACGAAACAAATTTTCCCTCCTGCTTCTAGGAACCACGGAACTTCTTGAGGCCACGGTAAAGATTCTTCGGCTTTAATTACTAATTCACCGTACTTTCGGCTCGGCCACCGTTTCGATGAACTTGCGAGATTCCTTGCTCTACTGATTCGTATAATACACTTAATACAGATCTCTCGGTCGTCGACTCTCGGCTATGGATCACAAAACGATAAAGAGCACGCTGCGCTCGTGTCTGTGTCTTCATTGGCGATTCAGTGCACATGAGATATAACCATACGTTGCGTTTACATGAATCTGAAACGCGAAGCTACACGAGCGTTCATCACGCGAAGGTTCAACTTCCAAGTGCCATTCATTTTCATAGAATGAACGAGATTCTCACAGCACCAGGTGTATAGGAAACACGGCGAAGTAAAGGCACCCTGGGCGTTGATTTTCTTGCGTCTGATATCATGCGATTTGTTATATAATACAAGCCGGGATAAATAGAAAATTTAAAATCGATGATCTTGTGCACGCGCAGAAATGAGACTTCAGTTTTCATAAAAATAAAATAGTATCTTTGTTGTCAAACGTTCTTTGCACCACTGCAAATCATTCTTTGATTAATTAACAGCGATTACTTAATTAACGAAAAAGCTAAGACGCACTTCCCCACTTCACAAACTCAAATACCACGGAAGCTCTCAAAGATTCTTTCAAAACAGTTAACCCTTGTTCGAGGCGTTCTCCCCGCACCCCATCGAAGCCCCGGAACGCCCGTGTAACCTCTTAATTACAATTTCCCTTACACCTAAACACTCAGACGCGGATGACTTCACACATCCATCCTCGATCACGGTGTCTCTCTACCGAACGGGTACAAAAGGTACGGTTCGACGGAATGAGGGTCTCGCCGAACGGGGCACAGGCGAGCGGCGCTAATTGAAAAAAAAAGAAGTAGACAAAGAACGGAAGGAAAAAAAACAGAGAGGGTGGAAAGGAAAAACTAAACCTGAAACGATACAAGCGCATGCCATGCGGTATAATCTAACATCTAAGAACCCAGGCAAGTGAGTGAAACGCGAGGGAGTCGAGGGTTCGACGACCCCGTCGCATTCGTTCGGCGATGACACTCTTTTTCTGCCGATCGATACACGCTCAAGACACTGTTCGAGTGTTAAATGACCGTTTGCGACGGAGCCCTCGTTCCTGCGAGCCCGCGCCCGGTCTCGTACGGAGCACCTATCGTCGCCTCCTCTCCGACCGAAAATTAGCAATTAATCGTGACGATAATACTAATGGTAATGACGATACGATGTACAATAGGTGACCATTATAGTCGGAGCAGAAGCAGCTTGCCTCTCGAGGCCACTGTACAAGTATCCCCTCTACCCTCGCGCGCTCCTTAGCTCCGCCCCACAAAGACACGAGAGGCAGAAAGCGAGTCCGCGTTTACTGCGTCTTAAAGGGACCAACCGATTCCGCTCCGAGCATAATCCATGACGTGATATCAGTGACAATAATAATTATAGTAAACGTAGCAGCTATGTACGCCGTAATAATACAATAATCGCAATAATAACGATAGAAATAACGATAATATTAATATTAATAATAATTAATCGTAATCATAACACACATCATGCGCACTAAACACGTAAATGGTCCAAGAGCTAATCAAGCAGGACTAAATGATGACTCAGTAGTAACAGTTTTCCCCAGAAACAAAACTAATAATAATCGTAATAAAGAGAATACACAAAAAAAAGGGAGAGAAAAAAATATCGTTGTGCGATCGGCTGGAATTAACCGACGGCTAAAAAAAAAAAAAGACACTATATTTATGCGCAAATCTAGATTGGTTATAATTGTAAATCGGCGTGCTCCCGGTTCGTGCGGATGCTGCTTTCAGGTCGTCGCTTTCTCGCTGAACGAGATTCAATCGTTCCAGCACGGATCGTATCCTCGCGAGTGGAGCGTGTAATTATCGCGTCGGGACACGCGGGCAAGGCGTGATCTTAAGTTATCTGCGGTTCTTTGGCTCTGAAACGTATTCGCACGCGGACGAGACGCGCCCGTCAACGTAAATAATAAAAAAAAAGAAAAACAAACAAAAATCGGCAGACCCACAGAGAGTATCGAGACCCTGAAACGCAGGCCGATATCCCCAGCTCGGACGAAAACGGATTCTTTTTTGTTCCACGGACAATCCGCGGTGGTCTTCACGTTTCAAGCGAAGATGGTTGCGAGGTGTAGTGTCGAATTTGAATTTCGATGTCTGTATCGCGAGATTCTGCTTATAAAGCTCTTGTCGTTGTCTCTGAACCCTCCTACGTTAGGTATCCTCAGTTCGTTGCGAAATTAGACCGCGAGAAAATTTCCCTCCAAAAATATTTGTACTCTACTGAGTGGCGAGAATTGTGCAAGTACCTCTAGCGCCCACGAATCGAGTGAAGGGTGTCCCAGAATTGTCGAGCGAACTGTTATCTCGCGTGTTAAAGCAAACAGAAATGGCCCTTACCATTCTGTAATCTGCGGCTTGGGTTGGTGGAGGTGTGAGCAATTGAAGTGGGGGTGTTCGAATTTCACAGGTCTAATAAACACTTTACTTTCCCGATTTTTAAAATTGTATTGTAACTTCGCAGGCAAATTAGTATTTTTGGCGAAAACAACAATGATACTGAATTTAATTTCCCTGTTATATCACTTTTCGAAACACGTCTACTTGCTTTCACGGTACAAATAATACTGAACAACCGTATCGCTGGCTTTGTCTGTGACCCGGTACAACGTTTGTTTTGAAAGTTTCAAGTAGCTAAGAACGCGAGAACGAGAGAGGTGGAAACGGCAGAAACCCTACCGCGGTGTTGTGGCCATTTATGTACAATATTTATGATGGCGTAAGGACTGAAATAGAGGGAGAGTTTTGCCAGTAAACAAACCTTTGTCTCCTCCAGAACTCTGGAACACGTGGAAGGAAATTTTTAATGAGTTTTTCTTACTTTACCGCGCGTTCTCCATTTCAAAACAACACTTCAAATTACAACCTGCTAAAATCCAACACCCACATCTTTAATTACCAATATCTCCACATCGAAGTCCCCACTTGCAAAATGTTAAAGGACATTTCGACTGCTTCCAGCTCCTCGCAGCTGGTTACACAATCCCGCGACATCCCACGCAGTAATTACATAGTACGTCTGCTACTATCCCCCTCGAAAACCGAGAAACCATACGCTTGCAACCCTCGTCGATGGCTCGAGATAGCTCTTCCCTCCCTCTCCGTAGAGGAACGCGCTCTAAACACTAGGCATTTGGCAATTTAAGGCAGTAAGTGTCCCAGGCCCGCGCAAGCCTCTCACTGTACGCTAAAATAGACCCGGCGGTGCACGCCACGGATGCATTCGGGCGCACCGGTGTGACGCCGCAACGGGAAGTCGCAGCGAAATGCAATAACTCGTACGGTCGGCAACCGAGCTCCTCGAATGGAAGCACATTATTTTCGCGAATGTACAAGAACCGATTGCAGCGATCCTAGCCTCTCTGTCGCGGAACGCGCTCGCTGGGTCGAAAGAGATAAAATAAAAAGGTTCGCGAGAATCGTGGAAATGATACGCATCGTTCTAGTTCTGCGTTTCCATCCGAATTTCTCTGTATTTCGGTCTGTTTTTCACGATCGAACGCGACGAGACGTGGCGAAATTATTCATACTGGCTCTACTGTTATTTACCTCCTCCCCCCCCTCTTATATTTTTGCAAATATTTGCGATAACGCTGCGACGTTAACACCCGGATTTTCCTGCCCGAGAAACGAAAGCGTAGCCTCGCACGGCGTAGCAGAACGTACCCAGTACGTTTTGCTGACCGGCGGGGCATTTTTGTCCCTCCCCTTTTTATCATTATAAATACGCTTCGCAGCTAGGCGGACTCCGGCGGCGTCTTCGCTTTTTCCCCCTTTCTCTCTCACTAGTACACGGAACCCCGCACTTAGCCGCTAACGGAACGTTCTTTCCTCGTTTGTCCTCGGAATGTTCTGCACCGGTGTCTCTAATCGGCTCTCACTTTACAATATTCGGGAGCTGTGCGCGATACCGCCGACGTGTCTCGGCTGTCGCGAACGAGTCCACGTCACACACGACGCGAAACGCGGTGGAAAGTATCGGATTGGGAAAACTCGGCGAACAACGGAAACGTACACACGGAGAAGTATCTTTGTCCATCTTATCCCGTGTGTGTGTATTTGTGGTGTGTCTCTGTGTAGCTCCCTCCCTCCCCAACCCTCCCCATGGAATTATGAATAATCTCGCATACCACTTCTATAAACGTGTACACTAACTGAAAGGATCTTTAGAGCTTGAACAGCGAGCGTTCCTGACGGTGATTTCTTTCTTTCTTTTCATTCTGTTTGCGTTTATTTTTTTTTTTGTTCTGTATTCTTTAAATGGCTACGAATAGAATCGTTATTGCTGTAGCAATGGCGGTCACGGCGAGCTTGGGAGTACCTCCAGCGGAAGTATCTATATTGTAGTCCACATTGCGGCCTGTAGATTCTGAATGATAAAAAGTGACTTGTAGAAGGATCGTTGTGTCTTCAACATTTTGTTTGAGGGAGGGGATATTATCTAATGCCTAAGGTGCCCACCGACTGGCTACCGAGTTCATCTAAATCGCTTGTCTACAAGGGTCAAGGGGACTGAGGACTCTCTCTCTTGGTTCATGTGTTTCAGATCCACGTTGCGCTGTTTCTTAGAGTGCCGTGAATATTCTTGCAAATTATTCTGGGCGGCTGAAAATGAGGAAGGGGGCTCGAGGAAATGAAAGGAAAGTGGAAGAAGATAGTTGTGGGTGTGCTCTGAGTCTGCTATAGTTGGGTCGAAAGATTTTGGCTGTTCAAAGAGACTGGTTAAACTTATTCGCTATCGGTTTACCAATTTTGCATATTAAATAGTGAGAAAATCTGCAAAATATGAGTAGAATGGGTTTAAACTTCATGGCGTTAAAAGTGGAAGAGAAAGAAGAGGATGAACAGTTGTGAATAGAAAGTCAAAGACCATGTGACAATTGGGTCTGTTGTGCAGACAGCTACCAACCCTAAATGATTTGAAACTGAGTAAATTTAGTTTGAAGATTTGAATTATTAAAGATAAGTAGCTATATTTCTATTGAGTATATATTATTCTTTATTATTGTTTCCTAATATTTTTAATGGGTTATTTAACAGTGAGTAGTATAATTAATATTATTTTCAATTTTCTGTAGCTTTTTAAGCCTGAAATGGAACTAGCTTGATAGTTTTAATAACTGTAAAATGTAAGAATTGATCATTTTTGCAAAATGAAAATCACAAAATTATGGGATCCATACGGCGTTTAACTAATTTTTTTTTGAAGAGTGAGAGCTTTCTGCATAAAGGCCAAATTTGGACACGTGATCAACTGTGTATTTTCAAAGGGCACGTGGCAGAACACAATACTCTAAAAGCTAAGCTATGCTCTATGTGATGGATAGAGGGAAAAGTGAAGCGACTTAGTGCACTATAACACAAACATCATAACGTTTGAACGATAGAGCTCGTAAACCTATAAGCAATACACTGTCCGCCTCTTAAACACAGAAGAGCTGATGCGACGCACTAACTGAAAATCGATTAACAGCATCCGAAGTGACCCAGAATAGCCAACATCGCCTGGCTCGAATATAGCAGACCGTGACCTAAATGCAGGATATTCAAGCATAAAAAGAACCATCTAGTCGGAGGAATCGGTGCGTGAATTTTGCAGGGATAGGATCCGCGGGACAGCCTCCCAGCGATCGGCAATAGCCGCCACGTGAACCGGCGACTGAACATCGAAATACCTCAATGACCCTTTTCCCTCCTCCTTGAGTGAACAAAATAGAGGCGAAGTAATTAAACGGTCTTTCTCGTAGAGTAAAAAAAAAATAAAAGAATATACCAATCGGTGCAATAGCCTCGTGCACACATAATAACGTTTCAAAGAGAAATTACGATTTGAAAAAGGGCACTAAAATACCGACGGAGGCGGTCTTATAAGGTGAGAGTTGCGTTATGAACGTTTCAGTGTTTGATGGGAATGGAAGACACTTACCCCTTGCCGTCTTAAACTTCGCCATGCCAGCCTTACTGAAACCCATCGCGTTGTGCGCCTTCAGCTCCACTTTGTAGAACGTGTCCGAGTAGAGGTTCTTCAGCCAGTGCCTCGTCCTGCCCTGCGTCTTGATGTCCTCCGTTCGGCAGGTGTCCTCCTGGACCTCCCACTCGCCGGACACGCGTCTCGTCTGGCAGTACTTGATCTGGTACATGTCGATGGGCTCCCCGTTGTCGGCCGGTGCCAGCCACCCCAGCTCGTACTGATTGTTGAACATGGAGAGATCGTATTCTGTTGATTGCGATATGATCTTCGGCTCGTTGGGGACGGTGGTTCCAGGCGTAGTCTCGCGGGAGGAGGCTCCCCAGTTGCCCAGGCCCACCTGGTTTCTCGCGGCGAAACGGAACTCGTACGGGGTCTGCGGCTTCAGGCCCTCGATCACGTAGAGGGAATCTGGGACAGAAGGTCGACGTCGCAGTGTGAGGGTAGAAGTGGATTTGGTTTTGTATAGAGTTTTCTGTGGCACCACTGCTATTGGAGGTCTGGACTAGGTCTAGGCTACCTGCTATGATACACACGGCTCAAGGATATCCTTCCAACTACCACAAATGCAGGGTGAACAGTGGGCCAACTTCATGGGGTCCGCATTTGCTTCGCAAACACTTCTACTATGTTTCGCGAATAACGCAGGGCTACGCCATAGGCTCTCACCTAAGTCGATTATATTTGTTAAGTATTGTAGAACCCTGCGCCGTTCATTTGTGGTAATTGCAATAATACTCTTGACTGTTATAAGAGAAATTTTAAAAGTTATGGTGTAATAGTTAATATCTTTAATTAAATGATTTTCGTTACGAATTACCATTATGAATGATTACATTTTTTTTTATTACAGGTTATCATTGTCGATGACGGAAATTTAATTTTGGTTACCAGTAACCAATATCGACGGCAATTTTTTTGGGTTACAGTCGATCATGGTCAATTATTGTTATCAACACTATAGATAATTAGGATTCACTGACAACATGAAAAAAAAATTAATTATGAAACGTATATACTTTATTGAGCAAAAGGACGGTATGAAAATATATGAAAAGAAGAATAGGATAAGAGATATTGTAGTACAATTTATCATTTTCTGTTTAATAAAATATATGTTTTATAATTATTTTTGTTTCATATTGTTATCAAATAGTAATTACCAGTAATGTTACTTGCTATTGACTATGGCCTACTGTAACCAGCAAATTTTCGTCGATAATTGTTACTGGTAACCAAAATAAAATTCGAGTCATCGATAATGATTACTGGTGGCCAAAAAAATTCCGGTAATTTGTATTGATTACTGGTAACCAAAATTAAATTTCCGTTATCGATAATAGTTACTAATGGCCAAAAAATTTAATCATTCATAATGTTTAGTCGTAATCAAACAATTAAAAATTAATATTTTTAGTCATTTAATTTTTTGCGAAGTATTTTATGGATTTAATGCTAAGTGGCTTCAATTGAAATAAAAATTGAATGATTTTTATCCCAAAAAAATTTAAAATAACTATTATTTTGGATCTCTGCTTTTGAGCCCTGTGTACTACTACTATTAGAGACCTAAGCTACCCAGCTTTATACTACCCACTATCATACTATTCCTACTATCCTCCATTCCATATAAGAGTAGACCTACGCGCCTACAGATTTGCGACCGATTTGCGCAGCTGCCGCGAAACAAACACCCGCGATTGGTCGCAGCAATTTCCTTGCCGGTTTCCTACCAATATATCCCTGCGCGGAACGAGTCTACTCTAAAGTGGAATGCAGTATAGAGGTCTGTATTTCTCTCTGAATGGAACAAGCTTGAGCCACAAAGAATCGAAATAAGAAACTCCATCTACTTCGCATACAATTGAACACGACACGTGAAATATTTCACTGATTCAAAGATCCACCTCAATAAACCTCTAAATCCAAAGGGCAACCGGCATCACTCACCAACAGACCACGTCCTGTTCTTAGCCTCCATCCAAGTTTGCCCGTCCTCCCTGTACTGAACAGTGATGGTCCGCACCATTAGCTCAGGGTGCGTGGGTGGCGGCACCACGTCGAACCTGATCGTGGTCGCGGTGATCTCCGCCATTTTCGCTTGCATCACCTCTCCCGGTTTCGAGGCCTCCCTCAGTTCGATGTTGCGCTCCCTTGTGCCGTGCGTGTTGGACGCGATGCACTTGTAGGTGGCGTAGTACCGCCTGTCCAGCGGGACGATCATCAAAGTGGAGAGGGGCCCGGTGCCCAGTTGCTTGATCATCGCGTCGTTGTCGATCTTCTGGTCCCCGCGCATGGTCCAGCGGATGGTGGCGTTCGGTATGCTCTCGGCGATGCAGCTGATGTTCACGGGCCTCTGTTCCCAGGACCACACGGTCGTGTTGGGCATGGAGTCGAACGACGGAGGGAACTCGACGATGAGGTGGCCGTTCCTGCGCGCCACGCCACCGGCGTTCTGGGCGATGCACTCGTACAGCCCGTCGTTCGATCGCATGCTCTCGTGGATCGTCAGCGTGCCGACTGTCTCGCCGGTGTTGTCGTCGGCGGTGTTCGTCAGGATTATCCTGTCATCCTCAGGCTGGGCGCCCTTCACGTACGGCTTCTCCAAGGTGTGCTTCCTGAAGGTGACTTGCGGCGGCGGCCGGCCGAACGCCTTGCAAACCAAGGTCGCTTCCTTCTCCTGCACTACGCTGCTGTTTACGAAATCCATGATCTTCGGCTTCACTATCACGTTCACCACGATATTCATGTTTGCCTGGCCGGCCGCGTTCGTGGCGGTGCACTGGTACTCGCCCGCGTCTTCCCGGTTCGCGTTGCTGATCGTCAGCGTGCCCATGTCAGCGTCCACCCCGAAGCGATCCGCGTTGGACAGATTCTGTTGGGTCAGGGACTTCACCCAGCTGAACTTCGGGGGCGGTTTACCGTGGGCTTTGCACTTTATGCTCGCGTCTTCCCCCTCGATTATGTCCACGGGGCTGCGTAGATCCTCCACCGTGGGACGTATGTGGACCTGTTAAATGAAATGCAAACGTGCTGTGATAGACGCTGCGGCGGCGGGGAATGGAATTGGGAGTAATTGGTGGACGCAATTGTGGCTGGGGCTTGAGGAGAGCCTGTGTCAATTGGGAGGTGAGAGTACCTTGCGTATGGAGACTGTTTTGCTGCTGTTTGGGAATTTCGTAGTAAATAAATGGTTGAATACAGTGTTTTGATTTCTCGTGTCCTAGTTGGAAAAGGTTTTTGAACGTTCTGCACTTCTGTATGTGGAATTCAATTAGACTAGTTGCACAGAAAGGGATAGTTAAGTGCTCAATAAATTAATCAAATTATGTCACAAAACGTAATCCGTCATCGCCGAGGGTAATATAATCACTCGGTGAACAACTCGGTCAGAGTACAGCATTTAAAGCGTTTAAAACTCGAGACCAGACGGTAAAACGTTTCAACGACTGCATTAATTAATTCCTCGCGACGGTGCAATTCTAGGATTCCTGCTAACGATTGCTCATTAATCTTGCAAACCGTTGCAGAGGTAATCTCAAAAATAAATAATACATCGAATCCAGGGGGAGCGCAGAAAAAGTCGCTGTATTATTCCGCGAGCTGTATTATTCTCGTCGATGAATGTTATGGTGGATGCAAGGCTGAATACGTACCTCAACGCGAATAGGTCGCTCTTTGAGCTCACCGGTGGTCAACACCGACGCACGACAAGTGTAGATCCCGTCGTCGGATTCTTGGACGTTCTTGATCGTCAACGCATACGTGTCTATAATGTAGTGGTCGTTCGTCTTAATTAATTCACCGTTGTACAGCCAGTCGACGGAGGGCGAAGGCCTTGCCCGTACTCTGCAGACAATCGGGAAGTCCTCTCCCAGAATAGGGTATTGATTGGTCGGTGCATTTTCCCAAGTGATCGCAACTGCGAAACAGTAATTACTCTTCATAGGTACTTCTGTCGTCGCCCTTCTTTACAGTGTACAGACAGTTTCTCTAATTCTACGCGCAGAGTTTTTGTAAATTATTCAGAATACCGTTATGTAATGAACAATGTGGATGGTCTTTTAAGGAAATTAAAACTTGATTTCAGAATATAAATACAATTACTGCTGAAACCACAGTTGGGTATTAAATAACAAATTATTTAAATGACAAATCGATTTAAAGTTATTTTAACTTTAGATTATTTTACGAATAAAGTTATTTTTTTTTATTCGTCAAGCATTCTAATTTCAGCGTCGAATACATTTTTCAAGTTCAACTTTAACTTTAACTTTAACTCTAATTTTAACTTTAACTTTAAATGAAACTTTACCGGTAATTTTAACTTTAACTTTATCTTTAACTTTAATGTTAATTTTAACTCTATCTTTAACTTTAATAGTCATTTTAACACTAACTTTAACTTTAGCTTTAATTTTAACCTTAACTCGGCGACTCGAATGCGCGCCAGAAAATTATTCGACATCGATTAAGGTTAAAGATAATGTTACAGTTAAAATTAAAGTTACAGTTGAAAAATTTATTCGACGCTGAAGTTAAAACGCTCGATGAATAAAAAAAAAATAACCTTATTCGACATATAATGAATAACTTTTTTAACTGTCATTCGTTATTCGAAATTTTTATTTAAATACATTTTTTTGCACATCTGTGGCTAAAACAATATCCTTGTGTTTCTTGAAATTCATATTCCTAGAGTTGTTTCACTTGTTTGTAATACGAATATTTGAAAAATATTGGAGAAATTTGTGGAATCATATGACTCGTAACTGAGAAAGTATTCATTAGTGCAAAGTTGTGGCACTTTTATAGCTGCAAAGAAGTGAAGATTGACCAAGAGACAATCCAAAGGGGAAACGGATTGTTGGTGTTCAGACACACTTTGCAAGCAACGCGGTAGAAGCTATGTTTCCTCGTATGTAATCCTGCATAAGTGGATTATTAAAAATATTGCTTTAAGTAGATGAGATTCAGATTAATTAGAGCTTTCATAGCAAGCACGAGTATAGTGGCAATTAAAAATGTCAAGTTAAACCGGCGTTCTTCCTTTTAAGAGGAATGTAAAGCGTACTCTTTTGTATGCAGTACGAAGAGCACTTTTTTTATATGCAACGCAAAGTTTCAGAGGGAAATTACGCCGGCGTTGTTAATACGTCCGTGAAACCCACTTTATGACATTATTTTCTCATACTCTATAATCCCGCACCACTTCACATTAGGTCATACACCCTTTCAACATATCTGTTCATTCTCCTACCAGCTCCGGAATTTTTCCTAAATTCACGCGACTCGGGGAGAGTCAACGAACCAGCAAAGGATTAAAACTTTGTTAAGTAAAGGTTTCCAAAGATGCCTTAAAACTTCATCGAGATAGATGCAATCAGTAAAGTGAACAGATTTCCTTAAGAGCAGACGACAATCTTTTTCAAAGCCGTAAGCTCGCTTCCCCTAAGCTTCTTTCCGTATTTCAAGTTAGAAATTCGAGGATCTCGGTTATCCCATAAATTTGTCACGAATGCGCAGTGAAAGTTTAACAAAGCGTGGCTTGATCGCAGAAATTCTCTCTTACCTATGGTATCGATCGTCACAGACTTCTCCAGGAACACCGAATTCGCGTAAGTGGCTTTGCACGTGTACTTCCCGGCCTGCTCCTCTTGCAGAGAGTTGAAGAACAAAGAGAGGGTGTTGGCGTGGTGCAGCTCGGTGTACATCGGTGGCTTCGAATGGCCTGGGAACGTGCTACAGGGAATAATTGGAAAATTATTCGAGCGCTCACTTTTGCGAGCCACACAAACGTATCTATGCACTATGGTGATGAGTCGAGTGTTCGGGTTGAGAGTGACAGGGGCAATCGAACATCTCTCGGCCCAACATTTCGCCCAGTATTACATTCACCGAAATACAATGAAAAATCGATAGAAAGCACTTTCTGCCCCCCATTGTAATCAGCTGCCAAGAATAACAATTGCAAAAATTCAACTACCCCCAAAAATGCTTCTATCAATCTCCTTCCGAATATAGCTATCAAACTCAAAACATTACTTTTTCCTCCGAACCCAAATTGCTAAAAATTCTCGAATCGCTTCGCTCTTTGATCGAGACCATCCCGCCATATAAAACGCATAAATCCTTCGAAATAACCAATTCTAACGCGAAACATCGGGCCGATATCCGTGAAATATCGTTACGACAGAGAAGGCTGGGGGCGGGGGATGAACACGTTGCGCTGCGTCGAATTCGGATCGATAACGTTGGATTGCTGGTTGAGATCGATCGACCTTAATTCGTCGTAAGAGCGAGCCTCGATCCTCGAGGCAGATCGGGCCTCGGAGGCTTCTACCTGTATCGCAACCTACCAATGGACCAACATTTCCACGGTTCGCGTGGGAGAAGGGGCAGGGAACGGCACGGTGTAAACGAGACACATTCACGCGAATCCACGCGATTTAACAACGGCGCAGCGTTACGAGATGCTGAGGCGGATAAGGTCCAGTGGTAGGATGCTGAATCGCGCGGTTAATGAATAGTATCGCGACCGATGCGAATTCGAGCACGGCCACGTCAGCGATGGCTTAATGGGCCCTTTCGGGCCAGGGGACGCGATCGAAACTGGTGATCTAATAGAGAAAAAGGGAGCGGTTGCTGGCTGCGGTTGAATCATCGGGTTCCAGGTATGGTTAATTGTAGTTACGATCGGGGGGAACGGTGTGGCCGACTTGCAGGCGGCGCCACTTACGGGTGTAGATGTCGGTGAGCTTGTCGTGGGTGCTTGGTTACTTCGTACTACCTTTTTTGTCGAGGAGTGTTTGAAATTTTAGTATATGGATGGTATGCATGAGTGGAATATAAGCATGCTGGAATATAGAGGGTGATTCGGCTAAGTGTGCCAACTAAACTACTTGTAAATTCTTTGTTATATGAAAAAATTGTTAACATAAAAGTTTTATGGTATCAGGGGAGGTACATAATGTAATAATTAGCCATTTGCGGTTATTAATCAACTATGCACTAGTATCGATTGGAATGGACTTGGATTAAAAATTATTTAACACGTTGAATGCCACGCTAATTTTACGTGGGTTACTTGTGGCGCCAACGTGAATTTCTTATTCTGTGACACATATTATGTTGGAATATTATCTAGAACAGATAAGTTGAGGTGTATAATCAGGTTTAATGAATTTATATAACGGGGGGTCATCGGTGACTTCCGTAATGGCGATAGTATTGAAAAATTTATTAGTATTGACATTTACTTTAATAATGTGTTTTTACAAATTTTGGCGTCGCCGGGTCCCGTGGCCCCTCATGGCGCTACCGCCAAATTGGGTGCCGGTCACCGGTGAACCCCATGGCATTCAGCGTGTTAAAGAATATCTTAGAAATTATTAGTTTTGGGACGCGTAGAGTGTAATAGATTTTTACTCAGCGTTCAACATTCTTTCTAATTGCAGGGTCAAATTTTATGCATTATGATTAAAAGAGCCAAGACGACCATCATATTTCGATGAAAAAGCAAAATAGTTAAGATCTAATTACTACATTGTGTGCTCTCCTTTATACCCTACAACTTTTGTTTGATTCATTTTCTAATATAACAAAGAATTTACAAGTTAGGTGGCACACTTAGGTGAACCACCCTGTATACTATTCAAAATTATGAAATTCAGTTGTCTTTTTCAGGAATTCAAGATTGTGGTGAATCTACGAAAGAGTTTCTATGTGAAATCAGGTTAGGAATATTCTTCACAAGGTATGTACTTGGAGAATTTAAGCACCAAGCGTTGTGACTACTCAAAAATTCCTCATAACCCGAAACTTAATATACGCCTCCCTGCATCCACGACTGCAAGTAGTATAACCCAACAGAGTCAGCCACAGTACTCAATCCCAAAAACGTGAATTTCGCAATCCTATATACAGGGTGTCCCGTAACCAACGGTGCAAGCGGAAGAGTAGTGATTTTACATAAAAAGGTAAGACAAAATATAGAATAAAATTTTTAGATATCGCGCTTCGATTTTTGAAAATTGACTTTTAATTTTAGCAGAGCACGCGTGCACCGAGATACCGAAGTTTAAAGCTCCGTATTTCGGTGCATGCGTACCTGGTAATTGAAAGTTAATTTTCTAGAAAAGTAAGCGAGTTGTGACAAAATTTAATTTCCCATATTTTATTTATTTTTTCACGTAGAATCACCACCCTTCCGCTTATACCGCCGCATAGTGGGACAAACTGCATCTTTTTTGCGTCAAAGTAGACCTTTGATAGAAATAAGATAAAGGGACGAACCTCTTTCAGAGTTAATGCTGAGATTTTGCAGAAAAGGTAAAATTATTGAAAAAGTATCACAAACAAGTTTTGACTATGAAAATCTATGTCAAACTTGACATTTTCGAAGAAAATTGTGGTTGTCTCGTTATAATATGTGTCTGAAGTTTTTCCTTGACTCCGTTATACATCATTTCCTATAAATTATAACGCGCCGAATTCAAATTTGCCCACAGAATTTGCTTTGGCCTTCAGGATTGTTTGACACAAATTTTCAAAGTCGAAACTTGTTTGTCATACTTTTTTAATATTTTTTCCTTACTCTGCAACATCTTAGCTTTAACTTCCGAAAAGATTCATCCCTCTGTTTTATTTCTATCAAAAGTTCTGCGATACTGACACAAACAAGTGCAATTTGTCCCGCTGTGCGCCGGTTACGGGCCGCTCTGTACAACCGCCGCAAATCCAGCAACGTGAAATGAAAGTCGGAACGCTTTACGAACAATTACGACATATGAACAGAATGCACGGTATGTACAGTGATGTGTCAGGGAAGGGCTGGAATGATTCCAACCGTGTGACGCGATATGGTGGCGCAGTGGAGCGATGATAACAGTGTTAGTCCGTCGATTATGCAACGATACTCCCTTTCCTTCCATCTCGGAATCGGAGCAGCCTCTAAGTACAATTAATGAAACGGTGCTCGGGAACGGCGCGGCCGGTGTTCGCCGTTGAATTTATCGGCCATTACTCTCCCGCGACGAGAGCGGACATAATTATGCAAATCGCTCGGGGCCCGCGTAATCGGGCAAACACGCGAGCCGACGAATCGAGCTGCCGAGGTTAACGCTCGTTAGATTGTTTGACCGGGCGGTTAAATATTTGCAAGACAGGCATCGCGATATGTTGTTTATTAATCGGAGCGGATCTCTCGTCATCGAGCAGACTAACACGGGGGTAGAAAACATCCACGATCCATGAACATATGACGATGGGCTCCTTGGTCCAAAGGGCTGCGCGAAGTATCACGTATCGATTTGCAATGGAATTTCGCAGGTAAGTTCCAAACACATTGACAATAGAGTCATATTTCGGTATTAATTTTTTGTGGGACAAGTCTAAGTGAGTACCGAATAAGTTTGACTCTAAACTATACTTGCTATTTCAGTGAACTGACATGAAACCAGAGTTGGGCATTCACTCAATAAATAATTATGTAATAACGGATCAAATAAAAGTTTGTTTCACTTTCGATTATATGGCGAATAAAGTTATTTTTTTTTGTTCGTGGAGAATTTATTTGACGAATAAAGTTAATTTTTTTATTTGTCAAATTTTTATAACTTCAGAGTGGAATACACTTTTCAAGTGTAACTTTAACTGAAACTTTAACTGAAACTTTAACTTTAACTTTAACTGAAACTGAAACTTTCACTTTAACTGAAACTTTAACTTTAACTTTAACCGAAACTTTAACTGAAACATTACCTGACACTTGAATTGAAATGTGAACCTTAATTTTGACCAAAACTTTGACTGTAACTTCAACTTTAACCTTCACTGTAACTTTGACTGTAACTTCAACTTTAACCTTCACCGTAACTTTAACTTTAACTAAAACCGTAACTTGAACTGTAACTTTAACTTAAACCTGGGTTTTCTCCATTGCACGTCAGAAAATTATTCGATTTTGAATAAAGTTAAAGTTAAAGTTAATGTTAAAGTTAAAGTTAAAATTGAAAAATATATTCGACGGTGATGTTGAAACGCTCAATGAATAAAAAAGTTAAACTTAATTCGTCGCGTAAATTTAACCGAGGCCACCTTCATTCGCCGCATGCCGAATAATTTTTTAACGTTTATTCGTCATTCGAAAATTTGTTTAATCAAAAATTTGCCCATCTCTGCACCGAACTAATAATTCCTTAAGCTAACCGAGTTATTAATTACCGCTCCAGAAATGTCACACCAATACAGACAGAAGATTGGATTTACTATTAATACTTAACATTTCCGCTTAATTTTCCTCGACCTGCTTGCGATTCCATTCAAACCGATCCGCAACAATCCGCCCAACCCCCCGTCGTAGGGGTACGAAAATATCTACACGAGGGGTAAGGAAGAGGGCGCTTAATTGCCAGGGGACGGCCGTTGTGTCATTGAATGGCGCCTTCACAGCGCGTCCGAGCATCCTTTACCGTCTATTTTAACCAAGCATCCCCCCACGGTTTTCTTGCTCGAACGCCAAGGTACACTGCGCGGCGTTTAACGTCCAAATACAACGGGAAGTCAGTTTACCGGCTGGAAGGCGGAAAACTTTCTCGAACAGCTTAATGAGCAACGCTTAGTTCGCGGAACAATCGGCCGGGACTGCAGCAATTAAGACCTCCCCGTACAGAGGCTGTACCAGGCGTAAATCAGCCGCTGGATGGTGATGGTGCTGATGGTAAATGAGGGCGGGGATACAAGAAAAACAGTTGTCTAAGTTGGATAGAGAAACTAAAGTGAACTAAGGGTACATCGCAGTAAAACATAGGGTAGAGACTCTGCACGACACACTACGGTTGCGTGTAAGGTCTTGAATTTAGTTTTGTTATACTCGCCTTTCGATCGGTAAGACGACTAGTCTGTGTGCAAAACAAGTGACAGAAATTCGTTAAATTAGTGCTTTGGGTGTTGGCTCGTGTCCTACTTGTGTGTAATACAAAAGTGACACGCGCATCTGCGTATACATTATACTGCATCTCTTTGCCTGCGTTTTTTAATTATCTGCTAAAAGCTGCTCTGGTATCATTAAAAAAAAAAATCAGATGAAAAAAGAGAGCTCAAAAGCGTGAACGTCCCTGGCCCTCGTATATCCACGCCTGGCTGGACGCGCGCGTTTGTTTGCCCCGCCGCGATACACATTTTTGCGCGCCTCTCGGTCGAGGCGAACGCTTGAATTATGGCTGGCAACTGTACCGTGTGTTATTGCAAATCTGAAGGGTTTAATAAATCAGCGGGGCCCTTTGTTACGCGGACGGGCGCTCGCGCAGAAAGTTACGATATTTACCGCGTGTCGTCGGCGCCACGAAGAAGCACTCGCTGACCCGTAAACGCTGCGCGGCGACTCGACAGGGGCGTTAAAACATTTACGAGTATATTCTGTTTTAAATTGTTGCGGCGGTTGTAAATATTCGAGGGAGCTCAATCCATCCATCCGCCGAGCTCCGAATTGTAACGTGCTTGTAAATATTTAGGCACCCTTGATAGACATCCCCCAGCTCGACGACAGGAACGCAACCTCAATTCGCGAATAACGATGGGCCATTTTCGATCGAGATAAAAGATTCCCGGTATCGTTCGAAGCGACTTGACACATTTTCGCGGTGAATTTATCAAGCTGCTTGCGACGGTAGTGTTTAACAATTAAAAACCTCCGTCTCGACGAATCGATCTCTTCGAATAATGAAACAAAGAAATTATAAGTCATAGCCCTCTACTATCGTATCAATCCAATTTGGGTCCCGTTTGGACCTCCTAAAAGCTCGTTATTCCGACAGAAACTGTTACATAAACCCGAGCATCCGGTCGAATTGGTCCCGCCAGGCGAGGGGTAGCACGGGGCTGGGGGCGCCAAGAATGCGCCAGCAAGTTGCAGCAGTTAAGGATCTAACCGTCGATCTACTCACTTCAGGGACTCGATCACACGATTCTGTGGATCGAGCCATTGCATGTCGCTGATGAGCTTCGTGTCGTCGACCTTTGGCTTGCACGTCAGGAGGATGCTGGACCCGATTGGCTTCGTCTGCGTCTCCCCATTAGGCAGGATCTCCAAGGAAGCTTCCTCCGCGTAAGCTGCAAGCAGAATCGAGACGTGACCGCTCGTTACATTGACACGGGAACGGATCGTTAGACGGGCCACGATCGAAGGGGATAGGAGAACGGGGCCCTTTCCTGCCGGGGCCCGGCCGAGCGGCCCCGGGTAATTGCACGTAATTCCCTAATAGCGGGCGACGATCACGTCGCGTCCCTGTAAACTGTTCCGCTATTTTTACAGACACTCGAGACGCGTGCACGCTCGCGCCAAGTCACGAAACCGGCGACGTGCATGCATCCGGGGGACACCGTCGCGTGCCCCTGTCCTTGGGAATTTCGATGCTTACGCGGATGACCTGTTAACTCGGCGCGATGACTTAACTTGTTTGAAAATGAGTCGTATAAAAAGAGGTACAAGGTGACGCGGGATCGCGTCGTGTGGAGGATTTTCTACAGGCTACGGCAATTTGGGTTTGGTCGTTTTTTAGTACCTAAGTGGCGTTTCTGGTTGGGAATTAGGTAAGGGGAGACGACAGGAAAGCATAGGTTTCGTTGAAAAAAATAGACAAAAAATGTTTTTCTTCTAATCTTCAAGAGATCCTTATTAATATATATGGTAAAGGACCCAATTACTGCCATCTACCCCCAATTACTGTCACCCTAAGCTATTTTACGTAAAATAACGAATAAAACTTATAAAATGATGCATAAAAAAATTTAGTATACAATTCAAACTGTTATTTATACGGTACAAGAAACAGTACTTAATTTTTTCTTCGTTAATTTGAATACAATGATATTAATTTGAATAAAATGATACAAAATTTTAAGCGGATATTAGGAGAATGGAAACGATGACTTTCTTACTAGCGAAAGAAAAAACAAGGCGTCAAAGAAAATGCTGCAATTGTAATATTTAAGCTATTAACATAACAAAATATAATATTTTAAGTAATATAAGCATCATAGAAAGTAATAAAGATTCGAATTCAACGATGCATTAAGTCGATTTACTTATTAATTGAGTGACAGTGATTGGTACAAGCGTTTCAAGCATTTTGGTATTACTGTCATACCAGTAGTTGCTCATGTACATGACATGACGTAACCTTAAAATGACAGATAAACAGTATTAGGTTAGCTGACAGTAATTGGGGTGTCAGTAATTCAGTCAAATACATTTGAAGGGTGTCAGTAATAAATCCCGTAATATATTTTTGAAATTCATGAATTTATACACAAAAATCGAAGTTTTAAGATTCACCCAATTTTTTTCATTAAGTAAACATATTAAACAATAATAAATAACAAGAACAACATACACTTTTAGTCTATAAGTACAAAAATATAAGATAATGTCAGCGTCAACGCTTAATGTGTCAGTAATTGGGTCATTTACCCTAAAATTGAAACGTTGTCTGTTTGCCCTTCGTTCACGCCTAAACAGCTGAACGGATTTCAATGAAATTTTTAATATACATTACATAATGTCGTTTGCAGAAAAGAAGGCGCCCGGACGCTAAGAGCGGCGTCCTCAGCATCCGGATGCCAACTTTTTGGCAAACCACAGTACGTCCTAGATTAGATTATAGGCTATTTATAAATTACCCTATACCCTTACCCTACTAAGACCGTGGTTAAGGTAGGTTTCCCCATATGCGACTAAGTAGACGCAACGTCAAAAATTTCAAAGTCGATTTTCTCGAAAATGAAACGCAATATCAAAAAATTGTAATCCTTTTTCTCGAGTTATTTACTTATTATAAGACGAAAAGAAACAGTAAGGTTTTTTAATATCGCGCTTCATTCTCGAGAAAATCGACCTTAAATGTCTTGACGCTGCATCCAGAAGCGTATAGGAAAATATACGATTTTGGTTCTGTGTAAACAATAACATTCATTAATGTGATCCATTTCCCCTTCGTGATTGATATCGCGGCATTTCACGCGATGTTCAAATTGATACGTTTGCCTGCTCGTGTGAGTCAGATGTGACGCGTGGCCCGCGTTCAACCCTAGAAATCTGTGGAGCTGTTTTCGTGTAAACATTCACGCCTGTCGCGCACGCAAAGGACGCAGTATCAAACGAGAAAACGATATGTTTGCGTCAATGATGGAAAAATGTCTTAGCGAGACTCGTCCCGCGAATCAAGAAGATCGTAACGACTGTAACACACAGAGCTGTCAGGAAAATCCCCCAAAATAGCGTTGAATATACTGAGTTTTATAATATTCATATAGGAATAAGATGTGGAACATCATAAATAATTCCCGATTAATACTGGACAACGAGTCAGCTAGTATGTACAATAAATGCCATTAATCAGATTTTCTATCGAGTTCATTATTTAAAAGAAAAAAATAACTAAATAAAACCTACGATTTTGATGCAGCCAAGGTGGCACCTCTCCTTAATGAGTTATATATTAATTATGTATCGAGGGTAGGAGGGAGTAGTGAACTTACACAGATCGAAAGAGGAAATTATAGATAAGTAAACCTAGATATTTTGAGATTTTTAATGCCCGGTTGTCTTATTGTTTTTGAGGACTATTTTACTATAGGGTTAGTCCGGTAGAGTTCGACCACCGGGAGAGTCCGGTCAGTGTTTATATTTTAAGACTGACGCAAGATAGGGCACTGTGTGTCATTGACACAAAAGAAATGAATGCGCTTGTTGTTTATCTCACATTGACCATTGTTACAAATCCATATTTGAATTATAAGATACAGTTAAGGCTTTATGCGAGGCTGAAAGTTTTTAGACCAAGTTACAGTGGTGGTGATATTTGAAAAACAGGTAAGTTTATTTACACTCTTCCGATATTGGGGATATAATATGCATATAACTACAGTGTAACACCAACAATACGTATGTATTCGTTTTTAATTTTTTTTGATAAGGTGGTCGATCGCTCCCTTGATTACCTGTAGTGGGTGGACGGTCTAACCCCGACGTGCGGGTGAGACCGACCAGTTGCAGTACCAATGTTTTTCGTTGAAAATGAAAATAAATATTTGAAATTATCGCACACTATAATTTACATATACTCTAAACTGCTTGGGCTTTGCTTCAATGTGTATAAAACGACAAAAATGTGAAAAACAACGATGCTACAATTTCTTTTCCAAAAAGTGGTCGAACTATCACGGACTTACAATACAGTTAGTTACCTTTCTATTTAATATTTTCCGTGGCACGTTGCATGATTTAATGCGACGTATCTCCCTCCACATTTTTCTGCCTGTTTCATATTTCCTCGGTACTTTTTTCCATATTTGATGTTTCCCCATGTTTCATATTTCTCCCGCACTTTTTTCCACATTTTATATTCCCTCCATATTTTCCGCACGTTTCACGTTTCCTCCGTATATTTTTGTTTCGCAGATGCGACGCCATGCAATTCTTCTTTTATATCGGTATTGTTTCATTTCCATTTGCCCGCGGAGATTGAAATCACGCGAACTTTCATTTCACAATCAGATGCGTGCGGTAAACGCATCCAGCGGCACGTTATTTTCGCATAATTGACATATCGATCCGAAGGCCCGCCAGCCAAAGCTCATGGTTATCACAACTACCTTCGACCACTATTATTTCATACTTGCGGGCACCGCTTATTTATCGCAATATCATAAACAGAACCACAAGCTTCATTCGCGATAAGACGCTGAATCACGCCAGCGGGGCGGAGGAACGTCGGGAAACCTGCACCGCACAATCAAAGTCCGTACAATTAGCTTCTTCCTCCACAAATTACAGGCTAGTAAAATGAATGTCCTGTTCAAAAGAAATTCAAGCATCTATAAACTCGCTCGTAAACTAATGTTAAATGGATATAATCATACGAATCTGTCCTACTTTCTCACAAAGAAATATCATAGCGAGCGAATCACAAAAAAAAAGAAAAATACAAGAAAATGAAACAAGGTGACGTACCCACAACGGGGGAGAAAAAACATCTGACTCATGTTCCAAGATACCTTATCAACGTCATATATCGTGCACCGTGACTCACGCATGCTTCCAACTTGCAAAACCCCAATCAGGCCATCTTAATTCGACCAATTCGTAGTACCAAAACTGGCGCCTGCTAAACGCTCGACTATCTCCAAAGGTATCTAAAATCTAGCATATCTAAAATCAGACAACATTCCTAGAACACCAAGAGATCCCTCAGATCTTATGCAGCGAGCGAGCCTTGGCGGAACGAGCGAGTAACAGAGTCGGTGGCGCGCTCGCAGAACCACCTGCAACCCCGCAGTTCTCGCGGACGGCCGAGTGACACGAGCCAGGAGTGCCGTGAACTGCGGGATTTACGGGCGGGGGTGCGCGGAACTGCTCTGAACCGTGGCGGTAAGCGGTTACAAGGGGCCCGAGAGAGAGATCTACGATCGTCGGGTGGCGGACGAGCTCGGTCGTCGACGTAAGCTTCTTACCCAAACGACCAGTGATACCGGGCGTCGTCGTCGGCGGCGGCGTTGCCTTTAGCACGTAGATGCACAGCACGGAGATGCAGATGGACGTCTCGGCGGCGCTCATCCTCGGCGTCGTGGCAGATGCCACGGATGCTTTTACGACGGCATACGTGCGTCAACTATGACGGCGGAATGCGGCTGGCTATGCGCGCGTGACGCGCGACGAGCCGCGGGTGCCCCGCGCGCCTACACGCGCGACAGGAAGTCAGAATTAAGCTAATTAATCGTGACGGGCGAAAGTACGGAATTGCCCTAACTAGGAAACGCTGCCGAGCCTCTGTGCGCCGATGACAGAGCCCTGTTTTCGCGGAGAGACTAACTGTTTTGTCGGGGAGCTCGCGCTGGAGACACGCAGCGCGGGTTCAATGTTCCGGGCTGCGTGAATTGCCAAGGTGCTCTGGTGCTCAGGATGTCGGAGATTGGAATTCTTGCAGGTTGCACCTGGGAGGTGGGTCGAGGGTTATTGGAGTAATGTGCGACAGGGGACTGATTAACTTTCTTTCTGTGGATACCAAGGGACTGACAAGGAGATCTTCAGGTTTGGCAATTTCAGAAAATGTTGAATTAGATAATAAAATATTTTAATTAAATTTATTAACTAATAATTGATACTTAGTATACGCGAAGGTCAGTCTTCACTCGGACATTAATTTCCCAAAGCAAGAAGACGCGCTTTTCAGCCAAATTCGAGAAAATCGACTTTGAAAAATTGTAAGTTCCCTTAAGTACAGGGTGTTCCACTACCTAAGTGTTCCTCGTTTTCGAGGAAATTGACTTTGAATTTCACCTAAATACATGTGAATCGTAAGCGTGTGCCCCTCAAGTGCCTACGATGCACATGTATTTCGGTGAAATTCAAAGTCAATTTTCTCGATAATGATGAAACCTTTACCGCAATGTCGTCACTTTTGATTTTCGTCTTATTTTTGCCTGTATAATCACCCTTAGAGTATTAACCATGGATAGAGGAACACCCTGTATATACGGGAACTCAGAATTTGTAAAGCCGATTTTCTCGAATTGGGCTGAAAGCACGTCTTCCTGCTTTGGGAATTTAATGTCCGAGTGAAGACCTTCACGTACACTCAGTATCAAAATTTTCTGAAATTGCCAAACCTGATGGTCCTTGTGAGTCTAGCAAAATTCTGCAGCCTGATTTTAATTCAGCGCGTTAAAATCTATAGGGAATGATGTATAACGAGTCAAGGAAATGTTAGTTTTGTTTAACTGATGAAAGTTTATTTATGCAGAAATTATCTTCTATATTACGGCTCTGGAATGCATGAGAGGACAGGGCTGTAATGTTTATATCAGGATGTTTATATTGATAGCATGACCAACCGATAGAGTCCGTATGCTTGACGGATCTCTCCTCAAGAATTCATTCTATCGAATCCTTTCGTTCCATAAAGACGTTCCTTCCAAGTGTTCTGAATAAAATCAAGATTCAAAACTATTAATGTGTCCTGAATTTCCATGACCTTATTCCCAACAGACAAAACTTCAACCACGCATTATAACGAAAAAAAAGAAACAAGATTCTCTTCGAAAATGTCAACTTTGAAATAGATGTCCAAGGTCAAAACTTTGTTTCTCATACTCTTTCAATATTTTTCCCTTATTTTGCAACATCTCAGCTTTAACCTCCAAAAAGATTCAACCCTCTATCGTATTTCTATCAAAACTTCTACGATTTTGACACAAAACAGTGCAGTTTGTCCCACTGTGCGGCAATGAGAGAATTAGTAACCCGACTGACCAGTAGTCAAAGATCTTGGATTCGATATCGCCAGAGGTTTTGTTTCTCTTCTACAAATTCCTCCTGTAAAAATATCAGAGACGTATTCTAAAAATTCGCGTGTAACCTTAATCAAAACGTCACAATCCTCGAACCCATTCCCAGTGGAAACTACCCTTTTAGCGATCGAATGATAAAAAGCTCTACTAAACATCGGAAAGTGGATTTAGTCCACTCCAGTGTGCAAAATACACGCATGTACGAGGCGCGAACATTGTTCCCATCCTGGGTGGTGCTCGCGCGTGACGCGTGTTCCGCTTGACGTAATCGGCTGCGCCACGAAAATTGAAACTGTGTCAAATGAAGCGCGGCGGGTGGAGAGGAAAAAGAATCGCTCTCGGTTTACAGCGGTCCGCGCGTGGGACACTGCGTCGCGCGTTGGAAAACGCTGGCCATTCTGCGGCTCAGCTCGGTGAGATATTCGCGACTGTAACTGTAACGTGGCAATTAATTTGGTAGAACAACAACGCCGAGGCTCCGCGACGGTGGGCTAGACGGTGCTCCGGCTACGTGTATATAATTTCCGGCTGGTGATTCGCGCAGGGACGCGGAAACGCCTGTAGGCGCTCTGCCAGCGAAAGAGCGTCTCGGCGAAACTTCTTTAATTGATCGCGGCGCGTCTGGCCCGGCTCGTTACGAAGTATCAAAGATCGAACTTCCACTTTGACGGAGCGCTACGCAAACTGCTCTGGGGCGGCCAAACGGGGGCGAGGGTGTGTTACACTGCGAGGACGCTTTCGCGTTTGAGAAGCACACGGTAACTTAATATTGAGTGTGCAGGGTCACAGATAATTGCGTACCTATGCTCGGAGTAGATAGAACACAGTGAAGAATAGCATAGGGTAAATCCGGGAGACGCGGTCGACCTAATATAAAATGGCTATTAAAACTAATATAGAAATTACTTATTTTATCAGAACAAACCTATATGTTCAGAATTTTATGCTGATTTAGACAAACTGGTCGATATTTGCTTTAAGACAATATTTACTGTAAATCGGGTTGAAAATTGAAGTCATGACATCTGACCACCTCTCCCGAGGTGTCAGAATAAATGGTTTTCGTCGTTGCCAGAGACGACTCACGTAATTATTCATGGAAAATTTACAAAGGATAAAGCAAAATTAGTTATGAGTGAGTACAACTAGAGATTCATTGATATTTAATTTGTTTACGCTAAACAAGTAAAGAGCACATAGAAGGAAAAGTGAACTACCTACTGCCGATTAGCAAAGCAAATGAATAAAAAAGTGAATAAATAAACTAAATAAACAAAAATAATAATAAAATAATAATAAAAAGAAAAATAAACGAAAATAATAATAAAAAATCATAACTCGACCATCTCTCCTTTCTGCAGCGAGAGATAGTCTTGTCGTTAGCTTTGAGAGGAAGAGTTAATATGGCCAAATACTTAGGCTGCACTATCCCTCAATATCTCCACCACATTATTATCCCAAACATTAAACGAAAATAAACTTAGAATTATATTTTAAATACGATTCTGTACAACCGCCGTTTGACAAAAGAGGTTAAATGTAACCTTAATTTACCTTTTATAGCCTATAAATCCCGAAAAACACAGAAGGAAGCGAAATGACGCTATTCATTCATCTGTTTGGCTTCTAGAGAAGGAATTGGTCTGCACCTTAACGCATTTATACGTACAGAGTCTGAAGTATAGCGACTCGACCAACTCTCCGGCCCGACTGCATCTCCCGGATTTACCCTATTTTGGAAATGACTAGTCCGAGTTCCTTGACATAGTGTACACTTTTAATTAGGCACTCGAAGAACGGGGTAAAGTGACCAAAAGTTGGTGTTTTCAATCTTCTAATTGTATATCTAATTTGCACAAGGAAAATCAACATTACTATTACTATAAGGGGTGCGTTTAAGAAGGCACTAAGGGGGCGCTAACGCAGCTACGAAGTTAGCAAGCAGACCAGACGTGTACGTAATTTAGAAGATGTCTAGAGACGCACGGGGGGACGTTTCGAACGGAAAGTCCAATTTTCGGTCCCTTGCACTCCGGTTTTCGCGATAAGAAGTTCAGCAATCGGGAGGATTACGACCCCCAGAAATATCTTGCGCCGGGACAGCTTATTTGTTAAAGTCGCTCGGGGAACAACGGTCCACCGTCGCGATAAGGCTCGCGAATTCATCATTTCCGGCTCGCTTAGTCAAAGGGGAGGACCCGCGACGGGGGTGAATTAAAGATTTCCCCGCAGTCGTACAGAGAGAGGGCCGTTGATGCCTCGGGGATGACTAATAAGGTTCCGAGCAGACGTTGAACGAGTGAGATGCTTATGGTGGTGTTCGGCTGGAGCCGACGAACTTTTAGAATGCCCATTACCGTTCCTCCATTATCTCGTGATTAACAAAGTTCCCTGTTGGCGCTTTAAACGCTATCAATTATCGTTAAACCCTTATTTCGCGCGCGGAGAAAGGGAGAGTTTTCGCTGCTTTGTTGGCGAATAAAATGAGCCTCTGCTTTTTAGAAGAAGGCGAATATGGCTTCCAGCTTTGACTTATGACGGTGCTCCGCGTCAGTCGCTACCAACATTAAAACCTGCCCGCCTTACAACCGTGTTATGGGTCAAGAACATATAAAGTAGCTTATCTTATAATATATTTAATTTGTAACGAGATAATTCAATCATCTCGTTAAAATTTCAAACATTCCAAGAATTCTTAATTCGAGACTTTTTGGGACAAATTGTCTTGAGAATACTTCACATCTAGAATATTTTATTATCATGAACGGGGGCAACTTCCAGGAAAAATTGACGGTAAAGAAAAACCCATTGAACCCATTTTGTAGCGCCAATTTAAAAATATTCACTTTCTTAGTATCTATAAACTTAATGAAGATGACTTTTTAAAAATAAGCGATTTTTTCTCAAGGCAGGCAATTGCCTTTTTATTATATTAATATTGTATGCCTAAGTAGTGGACCTCCTTATATCCTGTTTATAACATACTCAAGTATTTCACTGTCTTCCCTCTATTCCTTATATACCCCCCCCCCCCCGACGATATTACCCTAATAGCTGTCGTGATCCGCCAAAAGGCATCGTAATTATGACTCCCCGAGTGGCGCCGCGGGTCCCACCGGCCATCAGGGTCACGATTCTGCGTCGTCATCGCGGCGACCTCGATCATCACGACGTTATACGAAACTCATTCACCGGAAGCCGCCGAAGAGGCTCGTCGAGTCGAAAGGGGGTCGCAGAATCCGTCCCGAGGATCCACTCGAACGAATTCCGTAATCGTTTTACAAATTCGGCCGACTCACCGCGCCCCATCCCCCCGTTTACAATGGTGTACCGCACGAACCATTATCCACCCCCCGTAAATTCGCGAATTCATCGTTTCAGGACGCGCGCCCGTCTCTCGGGGGGATGTGGGTCGCGGACGGGGCATTCTGCTCGATGGTCTCCGCGAAGAAATCCGGTAATTGGCCCGGGGGCTTCATCAGGCTCGCCTTCGAGCTAAGTCGAGGGTAAGATAGCTGTGGCGCGTTGCTGTCGGGAAATCGGGGGATCGGGGGTAGTGAAATGGAGAAAAAGAAACGGGGTGAGGAGGGATAAGGCAGAAGAGGATAGGTACGGAGACAGAGAGATGGACGCCCTCCTAGAACATCTTATTTACGTTAGTTAGGGTTTGTTGGCACAGCCACCCGAGGGGCTATTCAATGGATCCACCACTCCCTTTTCTATTCCCCGATGCATGCGTACACAGTCGAGCTTCCCCCGTCACCCCTCTGGTTCTAGGAGAACCTGCTATTACCTACACCCACGCACCCAACGCTCCGTGGACGCCACCCCTCGTATACACACGCCATCCACCCATCTCAAAGCTTACTCGCTCCACGCACTCTGCTGCGTCACACTCTGGCGTCTGGGTGCTGATACTGCTGGCTTTGGGTAAATTCGAAGCTCCTGTGCATACATTTGTAACTACCTGAAAATGTTTATACGAACCGACATTTTGGCTTCTGTTCCTTGAATATTGCATGTACAGAATGGTTGGACAGGAGTTAAACACTGGAGGTAAGAACAATGATGAGCTTAAGGGGTCATTCTGGTTAGAGACATTTTGTAGGGAGCGCAGAGGCTCGGCCTCTATAGATGAAAACTTTGAACGCATTTTCTTCGAAACGCCATTTATTCACATCGTGAAGATAAAATCTGAAAATCTATCGAACCGATTGCTTTATAAATTTTACTACTTATTCTGCACACCTATGATTCTCGAAGGGGCTACAACCAAGTATTTTCATTGAGTCTAACCTACTTTTAAAATCGAAAATAGCAAAAAGAAAAAGTCGAAAAAAAATTCTTGCATTTTGCCCGCCATTTTGCTCATTTTGAAGATAAATTACTATTAATTGTAGTCAGAGTTATAGCGACAGTCATACTGGTTAAGAATCTGTTTGGATTTTTTAGTTCAGATAAGTCTAACAGCTGAAATCGCCTTCACAAACGAGGCATGAATTTCTAAACACGTCATCAAGACCGCTTTCAGAAGCATTTTAAAAGCAACAATTTCATTACTTTTATATTTTTTATTTACTTTAGAAATGTAGTTTAATAAATAGAAAAAGTTTTATTTCTTTACTATAATTATTTTCGTCGAAATAAATTCCTGAAAATCGCTGAATTTATCGACGCGATTATAATCTTAACTCTTGTACGGAAATTGGGCCACTGTGACCCAAATCGAGTCAGAAATTCTCATTCCTCCTTTACTAATGTATTATTTGAACTAAAATTCCTTCATACCTTTAAATAACTAAATACTAAACAGTAATAATTAAATGAAGTGAGTTTTATTTTTATCCGCTCGTTTCTTGTAAATATATGATATTAGGTTAATTTAAGTTAAAAATAAAATCGTTTAAGAAAACACTTGCATTATTTTGGAGAGTATTTTCAACTGCTACGCGTCCACTCCGTGTACTAAGTAGAAACGAAACCCCAACAGACTCGTAAATACATCCCCCATTTCATTTTTGCAATTCTACTGCCACTTTAAAGATCGATTCGAGCCACTACGTACACCATGCGAAATGCCCAATCCCCCGTCATCTTCCTCGCGCACTTATCACTTACAAGGAAACGAGAAAAAACACCCCGTAGATTCGCAGCGCGGGGCGGCATGGGGCTCGGAGCGGGGTAAACTCGGCGACATGTCACTCGAGCTGGAAGAATTCGATCTGGGAGGGTTGGGAAACAGAGGGTGAGCGGAACGTAAGGACGGGATGGAAAGAGGCTATAGGAGAGAGGATTTGATCAAATTCCGATATCGAATTGGCCGGGTAAGGGTGAAAAACGAGAAGCACCCTGCGGAGGGGAGGCTTACGAAATTTTCGGATGTAGCTACTTGACAAACTTCCACTACCGCCGTCTGCTCGCGGGAGGGTAAACTTCGGACAGGCTCTCCCGCCAGCCCCCGCGCGATTGTTAGCGTCCGGGTCCAGAGGGGTGGAAACGGCCGTGGGTATCGCGGAAAGTTCGCGAGTGCGCGAAACTCGAGCACTGAAACCCGAGAAGCTTGACATCCAAAATTGGACCGTTAGCTGGGTCGCGATTGGAAATTCGTTTCTCTGTGCTCGGTGGATCGCCAAGTGTAGGCCGGAATTATTGTTTCCGACAGTCGCGAGCGGGATTCATTTTCAGCGCGCTGCTTTGCTTGCCCGCGATATTTGCCAATTCGAGCGCCGCGCGTATTTTAACGTTATCAGTTTTCCCGAGTAATTATCTCGTATTCTTGCCGCAGCATCGCGGCCGGGGATATTTATTTCTGCATTTCATTCCAATTTAATCGGCTTTGTCCGGCGCGGAACGCCAGGAACAAGTCGGGGGACGATGAAGCAAAATATGGCGCGGATATTTCCGACAGGGCGAAGCGTGTGGCCGGTCTGCGGAATTAATTGAAGAGCGCCGTGTATTGCGCGGGAATTTTTCCATCGGAGAATATATTTCGCCAGTCACTTATTGTGTTCCGATGCTTGGTATCAGTTTGCTGCTGCGTTACTCGTCCGGTTTTCGGTGAAAATGAACATTGATTTTGATTCGCGCGAAAGAAGGGAATAAAATCACTCTGGACAAGGTACAACACTCTGGAAATTCTCCATACATTTACACTGTCTCCGTTAAATTTACATTGTATTGTAGCGGTATCTCCGAATCCGCCGCAAGAGGGCCTTCTTCTCCCTGAACTACTCCATAAGATTTAACCCTTTTACAGTGAATTTGGGCAGCAAAAAATTGCGTTATACTCGGGAGAACATCCCCTACATATTTTCAAAGCTTCATAATTTTTAATTTTCGGGTTCGGGATCCTCCTCTGTCAAAAGTATGAGGGTTGAAACTTTGTAAGCCGTCATACATGAAAATGGTTACTCTTACGAAAAAAACATATAGAACCTTGTTTGTAGAGAATTTGTTAAGCTACAAATTTGACAATAACTATTTTTGTCGTATAACTAATGGATAACGGAATATACGTGAAAAACTGTTGTTTTTTTACCTTTGACATCGATAGGGACCTTTAACATATATTTTTTAAAGCGAAGAAATAAAGGTTCATATAAAATGTAGCTTGTGGGAATTATTCCGCAGATTGCCCATATTTCTCTCTAATTTCCTCCAGGTCCTGCGAGGTAAGGCTTACGGATGAGTCCACTAGCAGGCCCAGTCCGAAACGCAACCTTCCCTTCCGCTCCTCCGTCCCACTTAACAACCATTCTTCAACCCCCGCCGAACCATGCATCCACTTCGAATCCCGTTAACACACGGTTTCCTCATCAGCGGAAATTTCACACCCCATTCTTTTCTGTACTACGGCTCGGCCTCCTACAGAGAATCGGCACGCGCGGCTCGAAAAATGCCTGAATCGCAGGAAGCGCCTCGACAACAGAGTCCCCCGTATTTAAATCGATCGACCGTCGGGAACAAAAGGGAGCGCCGTTCGCAGGATACACATCAGGCGGCATCCTAAATCTACGGAGACAAAGGAGTCGTGGACGGAAGATTGGATTCGAAACCGATACGTCGAATCGATGGGGAAAGACGCGGATGAGATGGCCATCCCTGCTCCGTCGTGAAAGTTTCTCGATTAAGGCGAGGCCCGGGGACGCTTGGGGATCGTTTCCGTTGTAATCTTGTCGACAAACTCTCGCGATTAAGTAGCTACGATATAACGCGGCGGGATAATGAAGTGGTCGAAGGGCTTCTCGCTGCGGCCGTTCCGCAAACCGAAATTACATGCACTAATAAAGGGTGCAGAGGGGTGGTTGCCTCTGGTCCGTAGAACTTCTAACGACAGGCGCAAGTGAGCGCGCGGTTATCCGCTTTGAGCGCTCCGCTGCCTGGAGAGAAAGCTGCTCTGTTATTAATACCAATTAACTAAATGGTCCGTTTGGAATTCCAATTTATTGGGTTCGAGCATGCGGTATGCTAGCTCCAAGACGAGCTCGCAATGTTTAGTTGAGTGGAGGCTGGAGGGATGTTCGTAGATGGGATAGAGCTTGGGTTATCTTTGATACCCCCTTGTATGTATCCGAAAAGGCGATTAAACTTTTGCTTATTGAAAATAGGGATTTTCAGATACATTTTATGTCTCCACACTGCAACGCGCAAAGCCTGTAGCTTCATTGTAGATTTGGAATCTCTTTTTCTGCTTTATCCTCTCTTGTCATTACTCTTATCCTGTATTAAGGGGTTTTGCCTACCTGCAACGTCTGAAAACCCAAGTATTTTCGGGATTTTTCGGGGAAAAAATTGAAGACTTTTTTAAACAAACCTTTATGTATTCGAAAGTGTGCATCTTATAGGTACGACTTGTAGTAATTATTCCAATGGAAAATATAAATAAATAAAAGAAATATCAATGATCTCCCGACAGCGATTCTTTTTTCAGTAGTTTGCAGTGACCACTCTAAATTTGACCTGATTTATCCGAAATGAAAAATTCGAAGGAATTTAGTTAGTATTTTAAATTATCTTGTCCTTAATCGTTCATTATCCAGAAATATTAATTTGCTACAGAATGGCGGCTGTTCAAATTAAAATATCGATATTCGCCACGAAAATCGCTCATTTTTCATCTGTAAAATAGAAACTACGCAACGGAAATGACGAAGCCACGATTAAGGACAAGATTTTTATATGCAGAATAAGCCTACAAAAGCTGAATTCATTCGATGCAGCGGTTCTCGAGATATTTTGGTCGCCGATTCTGGAAATGTAGTTTCAATAAAAACGCGTTTAAAGTTTTAAGTTAGGTTTACATCCTCCAGGACATACCTATACTAAAACTCGCACAGCTCCGCCAATTTCCGTCGAATCAAATTGAAACTTTCACACAATACTTTTGAGATGTTGTACGATACTTTAAGAAAATGTCAAAACCCCAAAATTCATTTTTCTCAATTTTGCAGGTAGGCATGACACCTTAAGATCCTTTGAAAGATCCTATAAAATTTCCTAGAAAGGTCCCCTCCCAATTTTCGATTCCGGTTCACTCGCAGTGAAGGCCGAGCTCGAAATATCTTTTTATACGAGGAATATGGGTGTTTCCTTGAGGTTCTGGCGAGGTGTTTAAGCAAGAGTGGAGAAGCCATGAAGCGGAAGGATGAACGGAAGTCGCCGCCGCGTGAATTGTTAGCACGTGGCTAACCGAAGCCACCAGAGGCGAGCAATTTGGCCGTGAGGCTTCCGTCTAACCTGCCTTTGAAGTGGCTTTAAAATAGCATGTCCCTATGTAGAAACAAGGTCCTGTCTATGTGACAGCGTGTCTAGAAGTGATGGATTTCGACGTTGATTGATTGTAAAATATTGTGTATCATATAAGCCGTCCTGATTGCGCGTAGGACATTATATCTGCCCATTTTCAATAACAAAATTTAGGTAAAATATCGAGCGCGTTTGTCAAAAGGGCTTGTAACTGGAAAATTGTAGACATCAAATTCCCACGTTGATCGGCCCCGCGATGCAGCGCTCGCAAAAAGAGGAGCAATCTTTAAGTGCAGAAAGTAATTACTGCTGGCTATTAAGAATGCATTATCATTATCATTCTCGATAAGTAAGAGAGCATTAGGCGAGCAAGAAGCATTAAGCGAGTGTCCGCGAGGAAATTAATGAGCAGGTTTTTCGTGCAGCGAGAGAAAACTTTTAATTCACTCCTTTCTTGCACCAGTTGCTTCCATTTAAACAGAAATAAGTTATTGTTTATTTGTCCGAAGCCATTAGAAGATGTAAAGCAGAATGATATCCCTTCACTAACTGCTCTAATTATTCTATACGTTTTATACAGCGTGCAGATTATTATAACGTACAACGAGATTCACAAGAAATCGCAGAGGTACCGCAACCTTTTGTTAGCTAACAATTTATCAGCTTTCATTTTGTCTCCTGAAACTACTGTCAAAGCGGATCCGCCATTCCCAGTGGCGATTAAATTTCGACAGCACCGCGAAGCCCACTGAAATCGCTGGAATCAAAACGTTCCCCTGTCAGCTGCCGATCAAAGAGCACGAGCACAACGACAACATGGAAGCCGTCTAAATCCCAGTACAACGTCAATGGTGAAAGGCGTATCGTGCCCTGATACCGATAAAAACTTTTCCCAACGCGGCAGACGGTACACTCTCGGCTGGAGATAAGCCTCCCTCTAATTAAATGCCGCTCGTGGGCTTCCAACCAGCCTTTTTCAGACTATTCTCACCCTTTGTGCGCGCGTCTCGCGTTGATCGCAAGATCAGATCCAACGATGTGTATGGAAACATGAAACTGATAATAACGTACCTTGTCAAAGCAGAAATTCATTTTGCATCCCTCGTTAAGGTGCTAAAATCTTTTCTTAGGGTTTGAAGTTTGTTGGGGAAAAAGATGGTGTGGTTTTTCGAGTACCTAGTTAGAGTTTTAAGAGGGTGTGAATTTAAGATTATTCTTCGTGGTGACTTGAGGCTATAAGTATAAGCAGAACTTTATTTTGCATACCTTTTTAAAATGTTAAAATCTTTTGGGGGTTGAAGTTTGTAGAGAAAAAGACGGTGTGGTTTTAAGGCGATGGGGTTATATATTTGAAAGGGTTTTGGTGAATTGTGGCGGTACCACAGGGACATTTTGAATTTAAGTGGCGTCGTGGGGTTTGAAGATGCTTTCGATCTTATTTGTGTTTCTGGGGGCAGCCCACTCTAGGGCTGTCGCCATAGAGTCTGGTTCTTGTTCAGAGGTTTCGTTCCTTTTTAGGAGAGAAGACATTGATGGAGTTCGACACAGGGGCGGGTGACTCTTACGTCATCCTGTCTAAACCTTGAAAATAAGGATTTGCTGGTGAGCTGGCTAGAAAGTGGAGAAATCGATGAAACCTTCTGAAAGGTCTGAGGGACACCACCACAGTTACTCCAGAACTGCTGTGTGGGAAGCCTGTCTTGCTATTTCGTAGAGACTATAGTCTTTATGAAAGGACAGGATTCGAATTGGCCAATTTGATGTGTCGACATCTTGAAAATAAATTCGCAATTAGATGTTAAAAATTCTTCCTCATCAACTAACTCAGAAATGATAGACAAAAAGTAGTTCTCTACTCTGGCTACTAAAGGTAGAATGTACCACTTTCTTCCTGCAGGGAATGGAAAAGCTGTAAAACAACTCGCAGTGAGAGTTGCTTCCAAGAAAAACTCTGATCATTTACTCTCCCAGATTAGTTCCACGAAATGTTTAAACCTGCTGCATCCATTCGCTGGAAACGAGAGGTTTTATGACAGAAAAGTGATTGGGAAATGCACAGACGGTTTCCTGAGAATTTCTCCGGACCCGTGACTATCACATCCGAGCGTGCGAAGTCCTGTCCACCTACAATTACCTGACATTTCCTCCACATAGATTGACTCGACATCTGGTATCTGTACGCATGGAGTCTTCGATGTTTCTTCGAAGCAGGCGCGAGTAAATTCACTGCGCAACTGAGGGATGGCTCAACGTTTGCGGAATGCGATAGCAGGGTGTTTATGAACGTCTAGCTGCGTCTGCCAGGTTAAATTGAGAATTCCAGGGCGCGAGGGCGATGCAAACAAGCGTATCAAAATACACGATACGCATTTCTTGGTAAGCCAGTCCGTAAGATATCGAAGGGGGAACAGTTTCGTCATTGTTATTAAAATACGAACGGTGGGTATCGTTAAACTTCGACGCAGGCAAACAGCTGGAGTAAGCATAAAATTATTTCAGCATGAATCACGACCTGAATGAAACAATTTGAAATTAAATGATACGAGTTTCGTGTAATTTATTCTAAATTTTTAAAAGACACAACTTAATTGTGTAATACGTTACAAAATATTATTTACAAAATTTTGTGCACTCGAACTTTTCGTTTCATTGAAACGTTTCGTCGATCCTTCCCCAATTGGGTGAACGTTCGAATGCAAATACAAGTGCAACTGCAGAATTCTCCGTGTAAATACGTGGGAAACTAATTGCAACGTTTGAACGACAGAACAATGGGAACATTTAAGCCGCGCTTCCCTTGACGAAGTTTCCGGGCAACGGATGAAATTCCAAACTGTTTTCTGTAAGCCACACTTCCGGTTGAATATGATCCTCCCGTAGCCCAAGCGTTGCTCTCCGCGCTCTATCGAAACCGCCGGATATCGATTAAGCTACATTTCCATAGGTTCCAAGACTAATTCTGTCGTGCTCCCGTCGACCGCAATTGTTTCCGGCGGTTTCGTTACGACTTACGCCACTAGGCGAAGTCGAGTTTCCAACGCAAATATTAGAAGGTACAACAAGACGTAACGAAGTTGGATTAACTTGCACGCTCGCAGCGCCGAGGAGGCATAGAGGTGTGAGGGGAAACAGACCGTCAGACACGTTCCCGACTAATATGCCTCGAGACTAATCTCTCTACAACTCACCGTACAGGCAATGTTTTTTAAAATTGTCTCGAGTAAAAGTTGTTCTAGCTAAGTAGAGCTTTAGAAATATCTGAAGACTTCGTGGAAATTTTTTGGGAATGCACAATCTACTTTGTTATAGATTAAGGGGTCATGCTGAATTAGGAGGCCGAAAAAAGGGTGGCCTTTGGAAATTTTTTACTCAAAAGCTATAACACATTTCTCAAAAAATCTTTTTTCCTTTTAAGGATTGCATCTATTACCGTGTATCGTAATTTTTTTATTTTAAAATATTTATCAATAACTAAGTTATTATTGTCCATCATTTGAAGGTTCTCTAAAAAAAGGCTCCTGCGGTGACCATTGCTGCTCGAAAGTCGATTCTCTAAAATAAAAAATTCAAAAGAATTTACTTATTATATTATATTATCTAGTATTTGAACGAAGGATTTGTCGAAATATTGATTTGGGAAAAAATGGCTGATGTTTAAAGTAAAAGTTTCAATTTTTATCATAAATCGTGCCTGATTTTCGTCAATTAAAAGAAAACTAAGCATCGGATAAAAAAATCCTTTGTTCAAAGACTAGATAATATAATATAATAAGTAAATTCTTTTGAATTTTTTATTTTAGATGATCGACTTTCGAGTAGCAGTGGTCACCGCAGGAGCCTTTTTTTTCAGAGAACCTTCGAGTGATGGACAATAATTTAGTTATTGATAAATATTTTTAAATAAAAAAATTACGATACACGATACTAGATGCAATCCTTAAAAGGAAAAAAGATTTTTTGAGAAATGTGTTATAGCTTTTGAGTAAAAAATTTCCAAAGGTCACCCTTTTTTCGGCCTCCTGACTGAGCATCACCCCTTAAACCTGCGGCGGGCGCGTCGCGGTCTTTTATGCTGCATTTTTACGTGTTTAGAGATTTCATTTATATTCTTAGTTATATGACAGTAGTGTCCATCGAGATATGCTTGGCTGACTATTATAAGAAACATATAACACCAAAATCGTGGTTATTGAAGTACCGTATTAGATGTAACTGAATTTTTCAAGCGGAAGGTACTAAATCGCGATATTCTATTGCACATCGAGTCTGGTCATTTCATGTAGGAAACTCTTAGAACTAATTTGTTTGTAGCAATAAATCTTTCATCGTGCTCCACGGTCTGTTACATTGCATATCATCTTCAATTCAGTCGTTTCCCTCTATTTATTTACCGCCTTCGTTGCCGCTGCCCCAAAGATTGCCGCCGAACAATTATTTAATTTACCAGCGCACTATACAGATCTGTCTTGATCTAAGGTAAGGATTCGAGACCGAGCATCACCTCTAGCGGAGAGTCTTTTCGGCTTCTCTTTATTCTCGTATCGCGTAGAATGGGACAGCCCGTGACTAAGTGAGAGGGACTGAAATGGCGGCAAATCATAAACAACGTTCCGCACTACAAAGCGACACGAACGCGACGAAATACAATATCTCCTCTCACTTTGTCACTGTTTCTCGGCCGGCACTGTAACTCACATGGGAACACCGCGAACCCGGACTTACCGATTGGAACGCAACTTTGTGGGATTTTAGAATGACTCAAGACAGGAACAACGGTGTGTTTCATTTGGGCCTTTATCGCCCTTTAAGGGGATGAAAACTAACCTCAAAGTCAAATTGGCACTTCCACTTTTTCGCGTATAACTCTTAAAGTACCACAGACAGAAAAAAATGATTCAAACAAAAGTTTAATTGTGTAATAAGCGTTACAAACATGTGTTAACAAAATTTTGAAAAGAGTTTAAAAAAGAAATACCTGAACGAAAAATCGGTTTCTTCAAAATTTTGTTAACGCAAGTTTACAGTGCTCATTTCACCATTAAACTTTTGTTTGAAACATTTGTTTCTGTCTGTTGTAGTTTGGGAGTTATACGCGAAAAAGTGGAAGCACCTATTTCACTTTGAGGTTAATTTTCACCTCCTTAAAGGGCGATACGGCCCAAATGAAACACCATGTTTCTTGTCTTGAATCACTCTATAAACCCACAAAGTTGCGTTCCAATCGGTGAGTCCGGGTTCGCGGTGTTCCCTTGTCAGTATCAGTGTTGCCGGGGAATGGGTCCTGCAAACTATTCGTAGTGGAGGTGGAACACCTATAGCTATTTTGTACGAACTACTTCTAACTTTACTGTTCTTGTCATTTATGCAATAAATTTTGCTATTATTGAACTATATTGGTGACTGCGGCATAAAGTGTTGCAGCGCGCCTGCCCATAAGATTCGTCAAAGCGCGCCCGCTGGAGGCTTAAGAAAGATTCCTGTCAGTTATGAAGTATAATTAAAAAGCAAGTACTAATATCGTTCAGTTAAGGAGTGGTTCCGGTCTAAAAATGTAGAAAAAATCGATTTTTTTATTTCATTTTAAACGCGTTTCTCTGGAAACAGTGTTCTTTAAATTGGCGGGATAAATATCTTGAAAAGTTATTACCCGATTTGATTGAAACATTTTTTATTTCGAAGAATATACTTCTATGCAGTGGAGAAACCTGTACCATTTTAAAAAATTGAAAAATTGTATTTTTTAAAGGCGTTGAAAAGGCAAAAAACATAGAAGGAAAAGTGATTTCAAATTTCAAGTGTCGCTATCTCGTCAAAAACTGTCAATTTTGTCATTTTTAAAGCTATACCCACCAGAAAATTTTATGCGCTTTAATAATCTAGGACTGTTCCTTATTTCAGACCAATAGTTTAGGTGCTACAAGTCCCACCGTTTTGGATGATTTTTTTGCACCTCCATTTCAATGAATCCCTACTGCCATTTGCAATGATTAATTGCAGAAAAAATATATTTCTATAGTTTAAGACAATCCTAATACAATGCAAAAAGTCCCATTAAATTATCTGTAGTAGTTTCCCTTTAATTAATTCCTAAAGATCACTCTCTAGAACGGAACCGCCCCTTAATACTCGACGTACGACTTGATTAACAAACTTTCATGATACTACGTCCCCACTGTGTCCACAGGCGACGACACCCGCCACTTCGAACGCGGGCAACTCGATTGCCAATTCCGTCCAACATATTTTTTCTCCCGCAGTTCGTTCGTCATACCGAACCGGCCCTCTCTGTACACCCCCGCGTGTCTCGCGGGAGGGATCCATTATAAACGGGGGAAAAACCGGGTCGCACTAAATATAATGTCCAGAGGGACGCGCCGTTGAAAGCAAATCCGAAAATGGATCTGCCCTCGAATCCCCCGCGTGTTCGTTTTATTTTATTTTTTTTTTCGCTTCTAAAAGAGCTGTCCACAATTCACTAGTGACGGGCGCGCGCAACAAACCGTCCACCGTCTAGGGAACACCGCGACAACACCGGCGTGTCCAAGTGTTTTGTTCTCCAACGTGCCGCGGTCGCCCCAGGTTTGCACGATAAAAACGCGACTCTCACCCCTCGGCGTGTGTCCGCGCCGAGGGGAGGGATCTGAGAGGAAACCCGCGCCACGATAACGCGCGGCCCCGCTCTTCTTCTAAGCACTACACGCAATTACGTCGAGAGCGAGAAATCCTTGAAAAGAAAAACGCCGTGGCGTAAGATCATCTCGGCTCCGTGGCCCCCTTTGTGACGAATCGTCGGAGCCGCTGTGCTCGTGCGTCCCTAAAAGGCGGCGCCCTCAAAGCGGCAAGACTCGTTAAAGGCGAATCTGGTCTCTTTTTGCAGGCTCGCTGCCACTCGTTACACGGATTTGCACGTGCTCGACATTCGCACGAGCGACGCCAGGGGCGGATTCTATCGCGAGCTCCAGCCGCCGGGCAAGTGTCGTTGAACTTTGCGAGAGCACGATTCTAATTGACGGTTGTGAATGGGGTGGTCGTTGAAATCGCGTAGACAAACGGAGGCTGTCGGATGTTTCCGATGTGAAGAAATTATTGGGCGATTGTGGAGGTTAAAGGGAGACATTTGTGGTAAGTTGAAGGGTTGAATCAGTGGAGTTCCTTTTGGTATTCGTAAAAGATGATGAGGATATATTGAGAAGTCTGTTTAATTTATTTTTGGTTTGAGGGGAGGGTTAATATTAATTGGGAGTCTTTGTAGCGTCATTATTGAGGCCATTAAGAAATTTCCCCAGGGATTTATGTATAGCCTAAAAATACTAGCAAAAGGAGTACTGATAATCTACTATATTATAATCGACTTTTATATAACATCTACACCGATTTGTAGTTAATGAATCTTTCTTCTTTTCTAAATTCTTTTTCTGTTGTCCTAAACGTCTCCTAAAGTTATGTTGTAGAGCAGCAGTTATGCTGACCCTTGCCTATTCGCCAGTATGGTTAATGTCGTAATTGTAATGGTGCATTTAATAATAATAATAATAATAAAAATTTGTGGGTATATATGTGCGCTATTTACTCGATGTAAGTCTAGACAGAAATGATGAACTTGCAATTACATTTGAATACAACAGTACTGTAATTAGAATTCTGCTCAATCATGCTACTTCAGCACGTGGCATCAATCACAGTCGCTAAAATTGCTACAACGTATAGAATGTTAATTAGAATTGAATAAGTAAAACGTGATTACCCAGTCATCATAAGCTAATTGAGTCGCCTGATCGACGAGCCATCCGCGTGTCTGACCCAGTCGATCACATTCTACTTGCGCATACGTAACGCACTGTTTATGTCAACGATTCATTAAAAGTATATTCCACGAATCATACCATATTAGGAGGAAGATAAACGAAGGCAAAAAGGAAGCATATGATTCCAATAGACTTGCAAATAATCAAAATAGAGGCGTTCATTCCACGCCCCAAGATTAAGCTGGTTTAATTAGTCAGTATAAGTGTAATTCGGTTAGCTCAGGTTACAAATAAAATTCTGTTAAGGAAACAGTGCGTGAGTGTTCATTCGGCCACTTAACCACCGAACATCTCGCAAGACCAAAAAAATATATTTATTGCATCACTTCCCAATCCACGCGCTATGGCACAATCTTCATAAACACACGACTGATAAAGTAGTTGGTGTCCAACTTATCTTAATATACTAATATCGATAGTAATCCTAAATAAGGTGTGGCTAATACGCGCCAAATATTCAAGCAATGCAGTAAACAGTTTCCAGTACCGTACTTCCTGCGAAGTACTCCTTTGAATATACCTGCTCCAATTTCTACCCAAACTCCAAGGAACTAGAGGCTTGAAAGAACAGTTTAGCAGCAACCAGAGGACGGAAACAGATCCGTCCCTGCTTGTACACGCAGAGTGCTCAGCATCACGCGCGCGCGAGGGCGTCTCAGTTCTCTCCAAGTAGAGCGAAACGTGCCTGACGTAAGAGTCCCAGCTGAAGAAGCTTCGTCTCAAAAGACCGTCAGAGGAAACCCAGTCGCCTCCTCAAACACACTGCCGACAATAAATCCTGATAACAGCGATATTATCCGACACGACGACGTGGAATAGATAATGCTCACAGCTCTCGAGAGTAAAACTTGCGCGCCTGATTGATTAAAAACACCTGTCACTAATTCCGTCTATGAAAATTCTGATTATTCAATTCTATTAAATATAACCTTTTTTACATCCTCCAATCGCCGTAAAGAAATATAGCGTCAAGTTTTTCCAGATCGCTGAAGATTAGCCTTCCCTGAAGCAGCACAGAATCACTTGTAAAATCGATGACACTAAACTCGCTTACACCCTGCACAACTTGCAGAGGAAAAATACGAAGACACTATGGTGGAGAGTAGGGAAACTGATAAAGCGTCGCGATAAAAGTCAGCCCGAGAGATTTGGGCGCCACAGTGCCGTCGCTCGCGTGCACTCGCGAAACTTAGCTGCGTAATCGCCCGGTAGCCGCCGTCCTATGGGATTTCGTTCGGCGCGGGGCAGAGATAAGGCTTCCCCGGACGTGTCTTTATGGCATCCCATTGATCCGAATCCGTTTTACTCGCGTACTTTATTGTGTATCGGGTTCGAGTAGGAAGCTCTACTGGTTCCTACAGGGGAGCACAGAGTTTTGCAATAAATTTCGTCCTCTCCCCGTGCCCTGCACTGGGAATCCTGTTTGCGTCGAATTACTCCGCTCCTGGTGTTCTTTCCCCAGACTTCGCCGGGAGCCGCAGCGTAGTGGAAAATGGCTTTCGCGGGGCGAGCTTAATGTTCTGCACGCTAGTTGCAGCGAATATCAACTATGTAGTTCGTCTTGCGGGTTTCTGCTAGCGTTTCCTCGGGAAGCTCAAGCGTGCACAATTTAGGTTCATCTGGCTGGGAGCTAGGAACGCTTCGTGCGGTAACGGGGTTTCGGCGCCAGCGTAGACTTCGGTTTCTGGGTCTCCGAGGTGATTGATTGTGCGATTAATGCTTTGTGAATCTTGTTTTCGGAGAGTGTACAGTGTTCTGCTTGGGGAACAGTCGGTTCGCAAGGATTCTGGCGAGTGGCAGTGGAAAGGTACGTGGGATCACGGGGTATATTGGTTTGTATCTAGGCGAGGGGACAAAGAGATCTGGTGGGATTAGACTGTCAATCACTGAAACGGGAGCACGAGACATCTTGGAAATGGAGCGTCCAGAATTCATGTATAAATAGTTTGTGAGTTATTGCAGCGTGGAACAGCTATTCTATTCCTTTTTTAATTATCTATTGGGAACAGTAACTTTAATAAAAGTATTTTAGCAACTTTTCGTTGGTGCCCATTTTCGGTTGTAGTGTCTAAGAGTTACTAGCGTTAATGGTTCCTACAGTTATTTCCCTAAAAAATAGGCCGTCAAAAACTGCTACTCTTTTGTAATGTAATAATTATTTGAAAAGGGAAATTTAAATAAGAAGGCAATGTATTTTGTTAGTTCATAATGGTCGCATATCAGTTCCGTATTTAATAAATATTGTTAAGTTGGAAGTTTGATAATTTAATTTATTGTAACTTAACAAATATTAAAAATTGGCACTATGAGAGCCCAGCCGTTCTTCAGGCTGAAAACACCTCTTAAAGGTTAATGAGTTTTTTCCTATTTTCCAGTATATCTTGAAAACAATAGTAGATACAAGAAAATTGTAATCAAGAAAATTTAATGGTTTTCTATGCGGTATAAAACTATGTAACCAAATTGTTTAAAACTTGTGATGGGGAACATTTTACTGTTTAAATTACAAATTTCAAACAATTTGATTACATAATTTTATAGAGCATATAAAGCCAATAAGTTTTCATTTTAATAATTTTTTTATATCTACTACAGTTTTCAAGATATAGAAGTCACACATTTACTATTAAGAAAACAGGCACAAAGGGAAAATTGCCCGATACATACTTCTATTCAGGTCCTCTACAAATCTGCAGTTTCAAAAAAATCGGAATGTACGATAGTGTTACTGTTAGAAGCTAATATTACTGATCAATTATGCAATTAATTTTCATTCTAAATAAATAAAATTAAATCCATATCAATTACTGAAACACGAAATTTAACCATGTTGTGATGGCTGATGACTAAACAGTCACACAAGTCGTTTAGTCTTCACGCGAGCGTTGTTTTTGTCCGTCTAGACTGGCACCAAGCTCCACGAGGTAATGAATGAAAAACTGTGCAACAGTTTGTGAAGTGAAAACATTGGCGATGATTTTAAAGCACAAACCTAATGCAAGAAATTCTAGAAGTCTACGTCGTCACACGAGGATACGTAGACGGATTATTTCTAAAGGATTCCCGATTCGAAGCGGATGATCTCACTTGAGATTGCAAGTGGAGTGTTTAGTGAGCTAGCCACGTCGGTGGCTTGCCCGCAGATGGTAGCAATTTTCTTGTGACCACAGATAAAAAGGAACACTCTATTTCGCACTCGAGCCAGGCGTGTAAAAAAACTATGTTGCGCAAGCTGCTTAGGAAAGAGTTAAATTGGGAAATCCTGTGAATCGGTTTCGAGAGATAATTGATTAAAGATTGCAAGAGGAAATTGATCCATGAGGAATGTTGGGCAAGACGGTAGCACTAAGAAGAAACGTAAAAAAAATTAAGTATATTCATTATGTAACATTTATTACAGCATTTTTAGAATGAATATATTCATTTGAAGATGAATATATATATTCATGTAACAAAAATGAGGTCACAGGAACCAAAAACTTAAATAAACATCTTTTTCCTAAGTAAATTAATGTTCCCATCTTGCCCCGTATGCGGGGCGTAAAGAAACCTCAAAAAGAAACAAGTTTGAAAGTGAAGAAATTATATTTCCTTTTTTAATTAGCGGTATTCTTAATTTTGAGTCCCTTTTTCGTTTTTAGAATTTATCTTTTTCTCTGTATCTGCTTTTTTGGGACTGTATCTTGGGGATGGGCATAGTCTCTTGGCGAAACATTGAAGAAAGAATAATTTAAGTTGCGACATGCTGTTACTAGAGTAAACGATTTTTCTGTTTGCGAGTCATAAAAAGAAGTTTTGGTTTTCCGATGAAAAGTTTTCGATGTGCCATCTTGCCCCACCCACTCGATCACGTCTTTCCCCAATACGTATTTAATACTTCACATGCTTTTTGTAAAAAAAAAACTTAATTTCCTAGCCAAAACTTTAAATTTATGAAAAAGTAACAAATAAGGAAAATTAACTTCGCGGCTTTAGTTAAAGAAAATACACATAAATAAACTGACACTATGGCAAATTTCCTGGATAATTATATCGTTATTAAGGTACTTTTATGTTGGAGCTGCGATAAACGATCAGAGCGACGATAAGAGCGAAGCGTCGAAATGCATTATACCTATTGTTTTATAATTGAAATGTTTATATTAGAGCAACAAGCAAATCGACGTTTTCTAAGAGATGACCAACGATAACAGCGTCTAATCGACGCTTCTTATAGTTTCTTTCCTAGCTCCAACATAAACGTACCCTTAGAAAACTGTAATTTCTCGTCATAACTCGTGACATGCGTAATCTTCAACACTTCTTTTTTCAGACTGATGTTCTTTTGCACCGAACTCTCTGAGATATTGCCGTGTATACTGTAGTGCCTTCCATTTTTTATAAACAATGCTTTCCCATGTTACTCCGTTAGCCCGCCTTGCCCCACGTTCCCCTACTAGCACAACAGTCCTCTATTTTTCCTTCAACCCTTGTCAGCAAGTTTAAAACTAAGCATAATTAGAAGCGAACCTCAACTGTTTTTGTAAACAAAGCAAAAATAAACAGAATCTCCTCAAGACTAATGGATATTTGCGCCAGCTGATAAACATTTTACGAAGGTAGTCAGCACTCGAACAATCTCCTATAACTTGCGCTCTCGGCATGTGTGCCGTTTATTCCAAGGCCAGTGCATAATTCATGGCAATCGAAGGTTCAGGCGCTAAAGAGTCAGCGGAGTGCATTTGCAATCCGGGCGAACGGGACTACCGGGCCTTGAACACGTTTCCCATTAATCGTCGATCTGCCTCCATCGCGATAAAGGAGGAATAAATAAAAAGAACCTATTAAGCTCCGACACCCCTGCTCGCAATAAGAGAGCAAGAATAAATATTTACAAGAGCAACGAGGGATTCTGTATTCTGCAATCTACGATCCTCCAATAGCAACGCTATTAAACTCTCCTTTACAGCGGTGATTACTCGTGAAACGAGGTAGAAACAATATAGAACAAGATTTGTTGACTGACGTGAAATTTGTTTGGGGAAGAATCTAACATTTGCTTGCAGAGCTTCATTGCGAATATTCGTTCGAAAAACTTCGGAACGATGTACCGAAGCACGAAAGTTTTCTCTATGCGACTTTTACAATTTCCTAGCTGCACTTTTCCTTTTATTGCCACGTTGTTCAGCGTCTGAGAATGCTCGATATTTTCCCGCGAAATGCATCGGGATAAGAATGCAGAGCATCCGGCTCCGCGATGGCGCAATAGCTCCACCCTTCTTCTATATTCTATTTTCCAGACACGGCGCATTTATAAATTGTATGTTTTTTCCTGGGTGTTCCGGCACGGGGACGGCGGATGCACAAAATTGAAGAAATTCTTTTCGCTGTAGAATACTTGAAGCAAGACGTATTACGAAAGCGAAGCGCCCGCGAGTAAAAAAACAGCCAGCAGGGAGATGGAAACAGATTATATTCAGTTTGCTCGTTTATTACGTTGTCAGGATTCGCGGGGAAATTCCTCCCCCGTAAATTCTCGATGCAGACGTTCTCGCGGTTCCGTTTTTTCACCGAGCACAACAGCCACGCCAAATGCTAGGGCAAACTTTAACCAATTCCGCGCCCGTGATTCTATTTTTCGGGATTAAAACACTGAACGATAAAAAAATCCAATGTGCAGCAAGGAAAAAGCAGAATATTCAGAATCTATAATACATTTACAAAATAAACAACAATGTTTAACCCACAGTGCACACCTAAATTAAAATTACACGCACATGTTGGGCCTCACACTAGAAATACGTGGATATTTTGAGAAAAAATATTTACACTGCACGTAATCTATTGCACTCAGTCTTTATTAACAAAAGATATTTAATAAGAAAATGAAATACCGAACAAATATTTCTTTAACGCTACGAGTCATCGTTATCTGAATCTTTTTTAATATGATGAGAACGCGTGTGCACTGTACGGTTAATTTTTAAGAACCAGCAAATTCCTCGACTAACGATAAGGGAATATTCAAACACGCGGAATCCACAGAAAATTCCGCGGAACTCACGAGATCATACGTCGCCAGAAAGACAGACGCACCCCATCTTTATATTTCTCTCTTATTGCGCTCTGCGGGGTGGCTCCGAATTCACAAATTCCCCGGTTGCAGGCGTTCTCTTCAAAACGAGTTCGCGTACCTACATCAATCATCCAGCTTTCTCTTCGCTCGCCTTTCACCCCCGAAAGAGCGCGGCGGATAGCGCGTTCGAGGCTTTGAGGGTCCACGGCCACGTAATACGGGGGAAAAGATAACCTTCGAGGCCTGATATCAGGTGCGCCTCTTCCCAATGTTATCTCCGTTGAATACATCCGCCAGCTGAAAGAAGAATGGGGCCCCTTGTCCCGCGTGATCGGCGTTGCAAGGAAAAACGAGGGTTTTTCGTGACGACGCGTAATTCCAAGGGAAACACCTTCAGCCGATAATAAGCGTTGTGTTGTATCGGTAACGAGATAAAACTGAAACGGTTTACACGCTTTTATCCGCGTGCACGGAGGCTGCTGTGCTCCTCTTTCCCTCTCTGGTCGCGTGACAGCTTCCCGTTTCAAAGCCAGGGCAGGAAAGCATTCTCAAACGGCAGCTGGATGAAATAAAGAACAAGTGGCTGGTAATTCCTCGCCCTCTAACTCGAGGGGGGATTACGCGCGAAGGTACTACGCAGAAAAATGTGCTGTTCACTATTATTTTATCAAGCATATTGTTATGAAAATTGTAAGTACTACGTAAATTTGTGAGTGATGCAATAAATATTTCTAGTGCTGTCTATATACGTGTTTTTGAGTGGAGTGCACTGAATTTAATTTCGAGTAGTCTGATAATTAGGGGAGATCGGGGCTAGTTAATTACTTTTTCAATTTTTAGTTTATAATTCTCAAGTTACTTACTTTGAAGAACTTACACTGCAATATGCAATTCTTTTTCTTATGTAGGTGTATTGTGCTTTAGGAGAAAACTTGAGTGGAGAATAGCCTCGCAAGAAGAGATAACTTGCACACTCATTTTTGAGGTAATCCAATTTTTCAATTGCACCGCGTTTTCGAATTTTCGGACAGAACAGAAATAGGTGCACAGATGTTTTCTCACCTGTATCCTGCAAAAGTGTTTTCTGCGCTTCCAAGTTTGCGCTTTGGACCGGAGTGTGCTGAAAATCTTCATCGCCGCAAACCGTACCAATAGCAACCCTGCACCACAAGTGCAGCATCGTATCGCCTTGCAGAGTCCATCGCTTGATTCGCTCGACCGCAAACGGTTTTAGCCTGCGGCCACAAACCGTTCGCCCACAATCGATTACCGTTCCGGCAAAACGAACTCTACAAACGCGCTAGTAATCCTTCTCTTGCGTGCACAACAGTATCACGATGGCGGAAAAGCTATCCGGGCGTGAAGTGTGGCTGTTGTGCTTGGAAGGAAGCATTTCTGTGCGGGAAAACTGTATGAATACGATCGAGGGTGGTATCCAGCAATTGAACTTCTATTTAGAATTTAGAACATCCCCCAATTCTCGTTATCAATTGAGGAATGGCTTCTCCATACTGGGGTGTGATGAGATTACTATCCACCTCATCATTACAATAGAATCACGTTCCAATAGCATTCTTATCGATGGTTTACTTCACAAATATTGTATGTCCACTTCTTGTGAAATTATGGAATTGTGTATTTCTTCAATTCTTGTTTTATTTATTTATTACGGATCAGAAGCCTGTAGCACGTTATAATTACATGAAAAGACATGAAAAGACACCGGACAAATAAAATAAAATTGAAAATAAGATTCAAATAACAAATACCTTAAAAAAAACAGAAAGGGATGAAGTGAGATGAGCAGATATTCCAAATGTATCAATATTGCAACTTAATCGTCAAATATACGCAGAAATGAATTTTTGAAAGTACAGTGTGTGATGCCTATCAATATGGAAGAGAGGGGTAATGCCGCATATCCCCACTAGGGAAATAGAATTTGAATTGCACCAAGATTTCAGGGCAATCAATGCGATTGCCCATTAGATTACGAACAAAAAGCGGAGCATTATAAAGTACAGACATTAGTACCATTGCATTTTTAAAACTATTTTTCCTCGAAACTGCTAAAAGTAGACATACAATATTTCTGTAGTAAGCCATCGTTATAAAAATAAACTAATACTAAAGCAACCTTGGAAGATAAGGACAGAAACCGAGTTCATACAAACTTCATCAGTATCACCCTACCAAAACGTACCTCGTCCCCCGACTACCCACGCGAAAAACTATAGACACAGAAGTGACACAAAAATCCCCCCACCCTTAAGTAGGTACATACAAAGCAACAGACCAACACAGTGACTCGAAGCTGGTTTTTCGTTCGCCACGTGGAAAAACCTGCACATGCCGACTTGAATGGCGGCCAGTTGCCCTCAAGATAGACAGCAGGGTGGTTAAGGGGGGGAACTGAAGCGATTTTCTCGCAAAAATGTCGCCGCCGTGGACTGCGACACCTGCTTACCGAATGGCGGACAGTTCGTGGCTGCGACGTGGAAGCGAGTTACCCGAGCGCAGGGCGACGAGGGGCGATATCCAGCAATTTCGGTAAAAGGGTTCGCCTATATAGAGGGCCGCGCACCTGGTGACGGTACGGCGCCTCAACTAAAAGCTATTTTCCCGTAATTCACGAGCCTGTCTGGCCAGGCAGCTTGCCGAGATACGCGACGACTGTACACTCCGGGCCAGCTTCCATCAATTTTCCGGACGACGATGCTTTACCTTCCCCCGTTTCGCGGCAATAAGTCGTAACTCAGACGACACTACGGCTCTCCCAGGGTGGAGGGCCCGCTCTGCAGGACGAGCCAGAGGGTGCTCTCGCGCGTTTATAACCGCTTGGATCCTCAGGTCTACGGTCCTCGTTAAATATCGAGCAGTGGCGTAAGTTTTGTGGGGCGATCTTGGAGCATCTAACGAGGGGAGATTCGAAAAGGGTGGTGTAAGACGAAGCCGTGGAACAGCCAAGGGTTTCTGGGTAGATACTTTTGAGAAAGATGAGGTGGAGGGCGAAATTTCCAGAGTTTTGAATTCAGTCCTCTGTTCAGTTCAACTATTACGTTTTGAAGAAATGAAAATGGTTCCGCGTAAGAAAAGATCCGAGAGGTGTAGTAGGGGAAAGGAAATGAATGGGGAGGCTAAGGTGTTGGAAAGATGTGTGAACGACGGAAGAGTGACGCGTTGAATAGTAGGAATATTTAACTGGTTTTCATTGTGGCAATATGTATACTAAATGTATTAAAATGGAGAATTATCAAATAAATTGATTACTTAAAATACCATACTAAATCTACTTTACTTTTCACAACTCAAAAATCCCACTTCCCTAGTTAAACTTGCAAGCAAATAATTCTAATGACTACCCTAGTAGCACAAATTATTAAATACACATACATCTAATATTAAAAAGAGATTCAATATCTTTTCGACATTTAAATATACAGGCAATACTTACTCCAAATTAAGTACATATTTTTTCCGTATATACAAAAAATATTCATTTTGTATTAGGAAACAAATATTTTTGTCCAAATATAAAATAAACATTTATTTAATACTAGGAAAAAATATTTTTGTCCAAATATAAAATAAACATTTACTTAATATTAGGAAAAATAATAGTTTTGTCCAAATATAAAATAAATATTTATTTAATATTAGGAAAAATATTTTTGTCCAAATATAAAATAAATATTTATTTAATATTAGAAAAAAAAATTTCGAATGTAGTGGAAATATTCAAAATTGAATAGAATATCGTCCAAGTCTAATTTTACTCAACTCCACAAAAAGTCTTCGTTCTTACTTGTAACAAAGAAAACGTATTCAGAGACACATTGAGCTAAATAACTTTATCAGATGTTTTGCAATATTTCTCTGAAGTAACCAGTAGACAGATTTCGCGAGTCTGGTGCACGGATCGTAATTGCGATCATTAACAAAACATTAATCTCCGTACGAACGGTTATTAGACAATACGAGAGGCGTGTTCATTAACGCTTTGAACGGCAAACAGGGTTAGCGAACTTTATTAGTGCGGATGCGGCACGAAACGAGGGTCGCAATGACTTCCTCGTTCTCACTGATCGCTCTCCGCTCCTCGTGTTCTTCCCACAGCCGTCCGACCAGCCAATTTTCGCACGAATATCCACGAATTCTCCGTTCGTCGCGAGTCCAAGGGAATTTTCGTGTTTCGCGGCCGCACTGGAGAAATTGGATCCGCTATGTGCCGCCGCCTCGACCGAATTTAATCCTCGTTTAACGTGGAGCACCGGCGAAGGGACGTCACGGGCGACAAAGCGGAATTAAGAGGCAAAAAGCATGGACCTAATTAAAGTTTGAATGGCAAACGAGCGCGTGGGTATCCCCTCGAGACGCCGAAAAGAGGAAACATGTCGAAAACCCGTTGCATTGTTTCGATCCTCTCGCCTCCGCGAGAAATTTCTCCACCTTTATGCACCTTTTTACGTACGTATTCGGAGAACGAGCGTTCCTTGCGATCACTGGCGCGAATTCCCACTGGGTAGTGACGGTCGCCAGTTGCTCCGATCGCGAAAGGTGTCGGACGCTCACTGGTTTCGCCAGTGATGGTAGATTTCGAGTATAATAGTATGCTTGGCTGAGAATTGCTAATTGTCCTGTTACGAGGGCTGAATGCCTAATAAGTCACAGTCTAATGTGTCTGTAACTAACCAAAATGGATCTAGGACTTTGCTGTTTTACCTCTTTCACTAGTATTTTATCTTTCCAAATTCTGACCCGTCCTAACCCACCTACGAGAAACCAAGACTGACATCCCGAGTGGCGCAATATTTTTAAAAATTCCCCCTCAAGGTAGGCAAGCTTTTTGAGTTTAGTACAAGGTGCAGAAAAATTAGGTCATGGTTCACACAAGTAATCCCGCACCTGTGGATTGGCGGAGATCCGTCAAAAAAATTGCCAGAAAATTCATCTTGACCTCCAAATTCAAGATCCAATTTTCTTTAGGTATTCTGATGTATTCTACTCACTGGGAGGATCAAAAGTGTCAAAGAAATTTTTGTCATCGATTATTTGAAACATTCTTTAGAACATAGTTCCTGTAATACATTTTCTTACTTTAGTGAGTCATGCATATTACAGTAAAAAAACTGACACTGAATTTTAAGGTCAAGGTCAATTTTGCGATACATTTTTCACACAAATCTCCAACGATCCAGAGATGCGGAATCACCACGTATAATTTTCTTACGCCTCGTACAGGATGTTAACAAAAGTAATGGTCACTGCCCTCACTAATGAATCCACATCTCTGAATCGGTGGGGATGTATAAAAACAAAATTGCGGTAAAATTGTTTACAACATTGAAACCTAGTGTTAATTTTTTTCTATTCTCGCTGAAAGGAGAAAAAAATCTAAAAAAGAACCATATCTCGCATTCACACCGTTTCGTACAAAAAATTCATCCATGTATTCCATAAGTTCCTTTTAGACTTTTTCTGCTTTCAGCTTGCAAAATATGTTGATACAAGGAAAGAAAATTAAAATCAATTTTCAATGCTATACACAATTTCGCCGCAATTTTCCCTTTACAAACTTTCAACGATCCACAGGTGCAAATTCCCTCCTGAAAGCAGTATATACCATCACAAAGCGATCTCCGAGCTTGATTCTTTTCCAAAGTAAGCAATCCGTGACTCTCCACTTTACAACAGAGATCGACGTGAAGACACGCCGCCGCCAGTGGACGCGTTAAATTCCCGAGGATCCTATCTCCCGTACTACGAACTTCATCCCCAAGTACGACCGAACAGCAACACAAGCAAGACCCAATCACTAATCCAGCGGCAGACTGTCGTAATGAACATGGCGGGCGGTTAAAACGCTTAAGCGCGAGGCAGGCACTCCAGGAGGCGTATTACAACAGCCTTCCGCGATCTAATCGTCGAACAAAAGCAGGCTAACCGGCCGTTTCGCCGGCTATTGTCGAAGCACAGAATGCAGGCAGCAGAACTAGACGCGGGCGAGCCCGTAATTATCGCGAATCGCTTAATGGGCCCGAAATAAAATACACGAAACAGCGCGCGGAAGCAAGGGATGCTCGCTTTCTCCGTTCCGCTCCGAAATTCTTTTTGATCTCATTAATTCCCGGGGAAAGCCATTGGCCGGCCGACTGGATACGCCGATGAAGATACGCGGGCCGGTCAAAGGGAAGCAAGGGTTTCAATGCTATCGAGGGATGTATATGAAGCGCGGCCGCGCGCGTTCAGTTTCCGTCGGATCGAATAGTATGTACATCCGCACAGGGGGGGGCTTATTTAATGCCCCGAGCGGGACGCTTTTTTTTTTGCCAAGCAGGCCGAAGCAGAAAGCGATCGCGTGTGCGGCACGGGGGCGCCGATACGCCGCCATTTCCAGCGATTTCCAACGTCCCTCTCGGGCCGCGAATACGCAAAATTAATTCGCCCGCGGTGGATTCCACCTTCTGGCTGCCCTTTTGCCCTGGGACGTCCTCTCGCGCCGGGCATTCGGGCTCGTTCGGCCTCTTTTGCCCCGCGGAGCACGCGCGGTCTGCTAATGGAAGCCGCGAATTTCGCGAACGCGACGAACTAGACCGCCTATTGTTGCACGCGTGCACGGGAATGTTTGCGCGGACGGACTGGTAACTAATTGTTAATCGAGTGCTGCCAGCGCATTAAATTGATTGCCGAATAAATGGGTTATTCGGGACGAATTTCTCGTCCTCTGTCGTGTCCAATCTCTTGGTTACGATGGAAATTTGTGTAACGCGGAGGCCACTGTGGCACGTGCGCGGAATTTTGCATGGAGGCGTGTATATAGTTTAGGTTTTCAGAGGGACGTTTGAGCGGCTTGAATTTGGATAGGATTGGTTTCATTTGTCGCAGTTGAGAGGAGAGTTGTGAGAACATTAAGGGGTGAATATTATTCAACGTTAAATGTATACCGTACGAAGCCGGTTGATGAATCTGTGCGATAAAAGATGGTGGAATTCGCAGGTGGCCTTAGCTGTTCATATTAAAATCTAATAATAAAGAATTTTAATGCTCTGGTAGCTGTAGTGCGCTTCGTACTTTAAATGTCCTATCTAGCAATTTTTTGATTTTTCATTTTTCAAGATATGTTGAAATACTTGAAGCTACACACGTCTTTTACCTTTTAAGTAAAGTTGGAAAATCCCACGTACTTCGTAGAGATCTAGAGAGTCTAATGTATTTAACTTAGCTGCTTTTCAAATGGTTAAAATATTCTATCTGACATATTTAATGAATTGCGACGTTTATATTACATTATCTTTTAATGACTTTATTAGTCATTAAGTGGAAGATATAATAGCTGTAGATATAATCAGCAGTGGGAACTGCTAATAAGCCTAAGCACTAGAACATAATACTAACAATTAAATAATACTAATTACTACAATTAAATAAATAATACTACGCTGTCACGAAGCAATGACAACATTTTTTAAATTGAATGCGGAAAAACAAGGACCGTAGAAAGAAAATGATTAAACTTCGGTATTAACTTCAGTGGTTTCGAAATCCTAGGTAGAACATTTTATCTAGGAAGGAGAGTATAAGTATTGTCGAATAATGAGGAAGATTTTAGCAACCAGTTACTTTTTCACAGTCTTAATGAGACATGAAACGAAAAAGGCAGATCCGACATTGCTTGGCAAATAACAGCTGTTGGTATAAAAAAAAAACTTTTAATTACGAGACACGATGAGAAACAAATTTATCTTCCCCAATTTGCGCTGAATTTGCTCTCCAGCTCGTAAACTCTCTGGAATATTCAAGCGATTGGAAAGCTCCACGGTTGACAAAAACTATCTGCTAAACTATTAATGAGAAATGCCTGCGATACACCTGTGTACCCTATTTGCCGTTATCGACGTTTCTCCCGAGCTCCCAGTGAATTACCAACTTAATTACGGACGCATTAAATTAATTACCGAACACACACACAGCTGGAAAAGCGACACGCTCGACCGTCTGCAAAAATTGCTGCATCCCCTTCGTCATCTTTATTTGGAATTTCATCTCGCATAATAAAGAATTAAAACTACCTGCCGATGTACCCGCAGTGCTTCTCCATCATCGCAGTTTTGTTCGTCGCGTACACTGCCAACGGTAGCTAATTGCAGAGATTCGTGGGTGTATCGAATCAATTGGCAAGTGATTTTTTTCTCCGACTATTGCGCGTTTTGTCTGCCTTCAATTGGTATCGATTCACAGCGATTTTGTTACAATGGAACGGCACAATGGCGAGCTCGCGGGACGCGTTTCAAACTTATTTTCCCTTGTCTACGATTACACAGAGGGAGTTACGCTGGCGATTGTTCGCTGTAAAGTGTTACGCGCGCTTGAACTAATTATCAAGTAAACAAGATTGGTTATCGAATAATCCCGCGTGTTTATTACAGTTTTGTATAGAAAATTTATTTAAAGTTAGTTGGAGGACTGTTTACTGATTTACTTTACTTGATTCTTTAACCAGTTGAAGGAAGTAGATGGGAAATTATTTAAAACAGGAAATAGGAACTCACCAGGATATATCCCACTTTTGAACATTGCTTGAAGAAGGGAGCCGTAGAATCGATTTTAACAGAATTCAAACCCAGATACTTCATCTCCCCCAAAGCTATTCAATTTAGCTGCCAAGTGCCACAAGTGGGGCTCTTCTTATTTAACATATTAACATGCTACAGCCCACGATTCTGTCTTGAACACTGTGCGAACAGTCTCTAATTGAATCAATTCCAACTACATTCTATTCTATTCCTCTAATAAACAATCTCCAAGTAAAGACTACCCTTCGATGTCTACTTGCTAAGACGAATTTACTCGGTTCAGTTTGATTGATTCAACGAAATTGAAAACAAAGTGAATAGGGTTCAAGCAAATTCAATATTGAAAGAAATTGGGAAATTGAAAGAGTTTTGTTTCATCCAAATTGAACACGTGTAAACACACATCTAAACTCTCAATGGTTTTATTTCAACTGAATCGATCTATTATTCGTAAACAAAGCTTGCTGTTTTGTGCCCGATAATTCTGTTTAAAAGCAACGAGAAAATATAAATAATTGGTGGTACCTCTTGATTTTATAATGGTGTATAAATGGAGACAAAAACAAGACTCCATTATTTCTCTATTTGTATAAAAACCATGAATGTTTTATAACAATAACATTCACAAAATTATTGCAACACTGGCACATACAATTTTCTTCGACGCTATTTTAAAGTGAACCAGTTTGGTTAATTTCATCGAAACGTGTAAACGCGTTTATTGCTTCAATTTATTTTAATCAACTTTTAAAGTGAACCGTGCAGATTCGTCTTAACCCCAACATTCGAAGTACCATATCATTTCACTCGCCAGAGAACTCGACGCAATTCGAAGTACCAGAAGAATCACTACCCCACCCTCGATCCTCCACGCAACGGTGAAAAGCGAGCTTCAGCACGCGTTCCAACCCCCGTTTCCCTTTTACGGGGTCCCAGGAAGTACGATTCCTCAACGGGGATGGCACACGGGCAATTAAAAACGTTGCAGGGAGCGAGAGGTCTCCGCGGAAGGGGAAACAAGCTGCCGCTTCTCCGCTCGGGGATGAAATTAAATTTCCTTCGTTTCCACGTTCGAAAACGACCAAGGGCTACGGTGGCAAGGGCGAAAAGGGCGGGGAGGGAAAGAGGTCGATTAAGACGGGCCGCGACTTAAATAATTCAGTCGCGAACGCCTCCAACAACTTTCTCCCGAGCTCCAGCAGCTGCCTCTTCGCATTCCCCGGCCCTCTCGGCGCGAGGCCCCACGGGGACGACTGGAAAGAGTCGCGGGGGTGGAATTCAGATAAGAAATCCTCGTTTCGAAGGGGCTGCGGGCCAAGGGGATGACGGGGCCACGGTATTTTCACGCGTGCACGTGCTGTCGATGGAAAACGAACGGAAATATCAAATTCGATTTTCTAGAGGGGGTACGGGGAGGGTTGCCCACCCCCGCGGAACGGCCCTTTCGCCTCTCCGCCTTCAACCGCACCCCCCTCTGCTCCTCTCGCGCTCCTCTTTGTGCGCGATCATTAATGCGATCCGCGGAACAGCGAACGTGATGGAAATTTCAATGTGTCCGAGGGGCTTGGCTGCGGAACAACCGGGGGCTCGGCTCTCTCTGATGAAACCAAGAACATCATTTTCCTATGAATACGAATAATCCGGCCTCGGGCGAACCTTTCCCTTTGGTAAACTGCCTCTCCGGGGCGAGATTGTTGCGGCTGCTGTGAATGAACATTCATCCGATTTATATCTGCCCTTTTTTGTAAGGGTTGCTTAGAAACCTTTTGGACGCTTAGTATATTAATTGCTGGACGACGCGGGGGTGAGCGCCTATTGGCGATTCGAGAGTATGATTCACTAGTTGAAGTTGTGATTGAGAGACTGACGTCTTGGATAATTCTTTGCCTCTGATTTACTCACTCGTAGGTAGAGACTTATACTTATGGTTTTGCCAGCTTGGCTCGCGGACAGTTTTCGGGGAAAGGTTAAAGTGTGAACGGTAGAAGTCCCTCACCTGCAACACACAAGAAATCATAGGTTAAAATACATGTCATTAAATATCTGTGGGAGCGAGAAAAGTAAGTCGGAGAAAGTACTTTTGAGAGGGTGGACTGTTTGGTGCGAAGAACGAGTGCTTGGCACCGAAAAGGTACCGAGTGCGTATTTAGATTTGTGTCGATTGCGAGCGAGAATGATTCTTGGAATGCACGTGGAAATTCTGAGCGAATGTGTGCGTGATCTTGAGTTTTGTTTGAACGTCGAAGAGTTGAGTTGCAAAATTGAAAATTCAAGAGTAAATGAGGGATAGTTTCAATGAATATTTAATTATTATTTATCGTGTGTTCTTCTCTCATGCCCGTCCAAAATACTTAATTCCTCCACATACCTATTTAAGAAACAAATATATACAAACAATAATAAAACATAGTTTTCCAAATCCCCAATTCATTTCTTTCTCACGCAAGTTCTTTATAATCCACGAAAATCAGCAGTTCAGTCGTTTCAAAACCACTTATCTTAGAATATCTTATCCCCTTCAAAATTCTCCACCCCTCTAAATCTTAACGATCAAACCCGGAATTTAAGCCAAAAATCCACAAGCTTTCCCACTCCCACGTTTTCGCCAGTAGTTTTCAAAGCATCCAAGCAAAACACGCAGCAGCGGGAGCTCTCCTACAGGAAGGGTGGGCGGCACGTTACCAGAATCCCAGATTCTCGGTGTATATTCGAAGCTAGTCTTGTTTAAATTAATATGGAATGCTTGACCCGTCTCGTTGCGCTGCAAACGACACAATAGACCTCGTTGCCGTCGAGAGACGGCATTGTACGGTCGATAAGCTGCAACATTAGCAGCGGCGTGCAACACCACAGAGTCAATGGGGAACACGGGGTGCACACGACGCGATTGCAATGGGGCTCCCCCCTTTGCGCGACGCGATACGCATGCATGTGAGCCCGCGTGACGGTGGGAGGAGGACACGAAGCACTGTTACCAAATGAAAATTGCATCTAGCGAAATTTCTGCCGCCCCGACTGCAATTGCACTCCGCCAGCTCGATGATAATTCATCCGGGATCATGGGGTAACTACGCTGTAGAGGGTGGTGTATCGGTCGGGAAAAATGTGTGTCTCGTCTGGTGGGTGGAAGAAGTATAGGGAGGTTGTGCATAATAGAGTTGGAAGTTTTGTTCAGAGTGGAGTGTGAGTGTCGAAAATCGAGAGCTCGGGGGCATAATTATTGTACTGTTGGGTGCAACAACGGCCTCAGGGCACTCAGGCCCCTTTTGCATAAAACACATAATTAGATTCCTCATTCTTTTCTATATACGCTCTCTAAATTTCATTGGTGTCTCTTTAAAATTGACAGAGCTATAGTGAATTTTGTGAATCGATGTTCACCAACCCTTACTCGAATCTAAACCGAAATACATCTTCTTGAACATGACACATTTTTATGGCTATGTTTTATGATATTCTGTATTTTTTGCAAATATTATGCAAATATTAAATAACTTTAAAAAACAAGAAACATTTTTGTATATACATATTTCTCCATTTTATGCAAGAAAAACCTGAGAGGGCTATAATTAAAATTTATTGCGATTTTAATAATGCACCTACAAAGGAGAGATACCCAATTTTGAGATGTTATAGTTAATTTGACAACCACTTTACTATGAATAAAAAATATCTAACTTCGTAATGTTTGCAGATACTTTTCTCGAGACTGACTTTTGGCACTGAGGCCCTTCTCGCATCCAACAGTACAATTTGTGTTGTTTTCTAAGTTTACCCTTATAAGTCTCCATAATTGAAGCGAAAATTAAATTTCACAATCTTTATCCACCCCAACACATGGCAAATCTAGAGCCCTTGGTCAACCCATCCAAGAATCAAAGTCACGAGTCCCCTCAGGCCCTTCGAGCTCCACTTTCCTCATAAAGAATCATAAACATTCCAAACAAAAGAACAGTCGTTCCGTCTAGCTCTTTGGACAATGAAAGCACTCTGCTTCCTCGAAGCAATCAGGCTCATTGTAGGCCTGTAATGAGCAGCAAGCGAGAGTCGAAGGCGCGGCGGACTAGTTTTCGAAGAACATTCGACTTTAAAGGCTGATCCTCGGCAGCTGCTGGGCGAATTATTAATCCGCTGGTCGGCAATGTGTCGGTGGGCAGCGTGGAAATTATTCGCGCGCCACGGGACGCTTTAATCCAGGCGCCGCGCCGACGGGGAACGTAAACGGAGCGTGAGTCCGGCCGCGGGGATGGCACTTTGTGAACCACCCTTTAAAACCGGAAGCCCGGATTACCGGGAGAAATCGAGTTTGCCGCGACGCGAATTGAGCGTCGTTTCCTATATGCCTTCTTACCCCATTTTCGCGTCGTTAATGGAACCGTGCCACTCGCGGTGCAGCAGGGGTGCGAACGAGGGGATGACATTCGTTTGCTGCGTGGTCTGTCTATTGGAGATTGTCTTGCCTCCTTTACTCGTCGAAGAAACGTTTCCTTTCTAAGAATTATACTTGTTGGCCTATTACTGGTTTTATATATATAGGGTGTTTATAAAAATGTGGGCAATTTTTTCAGGATCAGATCTACTCATCAAAATAATAATTAAAGTTGGTATACGCATACGTCCTATATACTATATTTTTATTCATATCCATTCCTCTTTGTCTTTAAAAAAAAACAAAGGCGAAATGATAATCATTATTTCGATCCACGGAAACACAACTGGGCTTCGTTAAATACAACTTTAATAGGCGTTTCAGGCCCGTGTTTTATGAAATATAAAAATGCTTGTAACTCCAAAACGATTATTGGACATACGCGTATAACTACTATTATTATTTTCTTTGACGAGTACAACCAATGCTAAAAATATGTCTCATATATTTATAAACACCCCGTAGATATAGCTTTTGGGATTATAGAATGAATTTATGATGGGTGCTGCTATTCTGTATTAATACCCTCTCACAACTATTAAGAGCAGCACTTCCAAGCAATAAAATGTGTGCAGGGCTATGGTTCTCGCGGGAAGAACTGAAGAGACCAGGAATTCTTGCTCATCTCTTCAGTGTTGGCCATCAGAACTACACAGTTAAACGCTGCCCACCCGAGAATTCTGATTTAATGAAACTACGTGCGAATGTAAAGCATATTGTAGCATGCAGCAGTAATTTTCCTTCCTGCGAAAATTCACTCCGAGGGTGTGAAATCAACCCTTAATGTTACCGGTTTTCCCCGCTGCTTTAATATACCGTTGTACCGGTGCGAGGAACAAGAAAACTTTAAATACAAGAATCGTTTAGTTTCCTTTGCTTCATCGCGCTACCAAAAGAAAAATAAAGTTCTATTAAAAACCGAGAAAACGCGATAACTTTAAGGGTGAATTACTTCAGAACCCCTTCAGAGTGAATCACCGAAGAAAAAAAATTGCTCCGTGCATACTCCAGTACGATTTACGTTCACCGCAAGGTTTCATTAAAATCAGAATTTTTCGACGAGGAACCCCTCCATGCGAGGACTCATCGAGCGTCGAACGGGATCAGTGAAAAGCGCGAATGAATCGAGCTCGTTGGCTTTGCTCCCCCATCTGTCCCGTGGCCGCATAAACGTGGGCGCGAAGCAATTCAGCGAGCATCCGTGGCGCCGGAAACCAGAGTTTCGCGCGTCTAATGGGAAATACCGCGCATTCTCAGGCCTGCGTACAGCCCCTCCCATGGCACCGGATCCCTCTTCGACTGTCTCCAGGCCTCGCATTGCTCCCCATCGGCGATGGTCGGGTTTCCATTCGAGCGGAAGGTCAATCCCGACGCTTCGAAATTTCGGACCACCCCGCCAACGACGAAATTAACTGTCAATCTCAATTCCACCCCCTGCCCCTCCTCTTGGTCTCTAGAACCCATCCTCGCGCGAGGAGGAATCCCCTTTGACACGGCTGCTCCCACAACAGCTTGCGCCCAGGATATCGTGTGCACGATGCAGGCCTCCCCCCCCCTCTCCCCCCTCTTTCCTACCACCCCCTGGCAAGTGTCAATTATAAAGCACAGGGTCTGCCAGAAACGTCAGGCCACCGTGTCACGCCCGTCTCCTCCTCCTTTTTCCGTCAAGCTTGATTTAATCAGGGAGAAAAAAAAACGAAATCTGATCCACGATCCGTGATAATAGAACGCGGCCGAATCCTCGATCATCCCCTAATTCGAACACGCTTCCCACGCGGACGTTTCGGCAGACCGTTCGTTCGCCGGATCGTGTCCGACCGCGCGCGGATATATATATATTTCGGGGCCGCGGTCCGTGGCGTCAGCTAATCGAATGATTTATTCGGATCGAGTGTCGGCGATAATTGACCCGGAGAGAAAATTGATGGGACCGGGAAACCGCGGTTAAAGCAGCAGCGGATGGAGGACGAATGAATTCGGCGGCGGGGGGTTGTGTAGTTTGACGAAGATTGAGGGTAATTCTTTTATGGATTCATGAAGTTTCTGGGTGGAGGTTTCGGATAGTATCGGTCATTTCTAAGTCCCGAAATCGTTGGTTCTGCAACAGGCATGTGCGGAGGTTTGAGTGTTTGGTGGGAGACCAACTGTAGCTCGAAGGCTGGGTTTAAATAATTTTCTTTCTCGCTGGTAAATTTGATGAAACTTTTTGAAGGTTTGTCTGCCTCTGATGGAACAGTGGCCACAGCGGGCGCGAGCCCTGTGGCTCTTTAATTGTTATTGAAACGACTAGTCAAAATGCGGGAACAGCTCCCTGGCTGTGTGGTTCCCCTTCCTTTATGGATTTATCGACAGTTTTAATTAAAGTGACGAGGTTTTTTTTTTAGCTACAAAGGCTTATAGGAGATAGGGGTTAAAGTTGGAATGACGTGATCAAAGTTTATAGCTGCCTAGGATTTCACTGGTGCAAGACAGAATTTTCATATTCGATGGTCCTGATTCGAGAATTTTGAAAATTTAAAGAATAAATGTCTCTTTCGGCTGTAGCCAATCGAAAAAATTTCATTGAAATCGAGAAAAGTTGGGGATACAAATACAAATACAAATTTAAGAAGAATCACATGTATGATGAATAATCAATACAATTCTTACCTAAACCTAGTCTCCAAATCATTATTCCCCTAAATAGAAGTCAATCTCAACAGCAATTTCCAAAATTGAATCTTAAATAATTACAAGTTCCCTAATCATCTCACTGAATAACCAGTTAAGTATCAGTTTCCTCTGAGCATCCATTAAAATCCAAAGACCTGAGTCAAACAGTCCACCAAAGTCCAGAAGTGCGTCTTCAGGGAGTCCCAATGAATCCATCCTAAGCAACCTCGAATTGCTGAACAGCGAAACGGACGTGGACGAGCGAAAGAGCAATCAAAACCTTAACGAACAATGAAGAAAGAAGGGGGTGCGTTCAAAGGATGTATCAAGGTAATGACAATGGTGCCATTTGCATCATCGTTCTCTCGAGCCACGAGGAAGCGGATAAGTGCATCTCGCAGATGAGAGAGTGCCCGTGGGCGTGCCTGCGCGGGATCGTTGCACCGGGGCAATAATTGAGACAAACCTCTGTCCTTAGGCGATCGGAGGACTTCCAGCTGAGAATGTCCGAGCAAACACGATAACTAATGGCCCACGGTGCCTTAATGACGCTGGTGTCATTTCTTCCCATCCCGACAGCGGCAGGTAATTGCGTCACGTAGGTGGAGAATCATTCCAACTGATGCATCAAGAGGAGGTTCGAAGGTTGTCTTCAATGGAAGAAAATGACGGTCGAATTTGCAATCTTCAATTTTTAAACAACCTTTAGTGGACGTAGAAATATACACCCATAGAGGGATCTAAACGTGTTACAAAAATTTCTGCGTTTCTCAGAATTTGGTAGAGAAATGATCAAATCCAACATGAAGGGTAGATGTCTTCCTTCATTTCTTCTAACAAGAAGAGTTTTTCGGACGTCAGCTTCCAATTGCTTTGGTTTTCGGATGTTTTGGAGGATCGAAAAATAAATATATACGTGTTTTTTTTGGGGGTTTGGCCTGTTTACATATTTAGGGGGTGAAACCACCTCTCAAACTTCGTAAGAAGAGGCATGAAAGTTCCTATTGTTAGTTTAAAGAATATTATAACATTTTGTTAAATAAAAATTTATATAAAACTTTATATGAAACTTGACGTAAAACTTTATATGAAACTTATATGTAAAACTTTATATGAAACTTATATGTAAAACTTTATATGAAACTTGACGTACAACTTTATATGAAACTTATATGTAAAGCTTTATATGAAACTTGTATGTAAAACTTTATATGAAACTTGTATGTAAAACTTTATGTAAAACTTGATGATATAAAACTTGACCTGTAACTACTTGATATAAAACTTTTTATACACTCATAAAATTCACTCTTTACACACTAATTTCTATACAACATATCCGAAAACCAAAGCAATCCGAGGCAGACACACCTGAAAATCCCTGCTTCCAAGTCATAACTATTAAAACCAACAGATTTCTCTACACCTGTAAACGAATTACAAGGAATATTGAGCCATTTCACCCCCCACGAAAATCCATCACACCCACGTCGCGCCAATTGCACTTATCAACAAGCATCTCCCATCTTTCCCAAGCTCCGCTGTATCAGTTCGCAAGGGGTGCATAACTACACAGCCCGGAGCATATGCTAAAGCCGAATTTATCGTAGAACCGTGGCAACACGGAACTGATTTATCCCGTTCCATGTCCGAAATGGGCTGTTGACGTCGATCCCTATTAGACCCGGGGCTCGGATCGTCCCCCCGTCGCCCGTCACAAGGGTCAACGCGCGAAATATGAAAAATCGAGCAGTCGCCGTGACCCGACGCGAAGGGCAGAGACGTTTGATTCTCGCGCAGGCACGATAACCGAGCAAATCTTGATGAATTGGCCGATTTCCTCGCTCAAGGGCCCCTGGAAAAGTGGACACGTCACTCGCTGTGTAGCACATATTTCCTGGTGCACTCGAGGAAACAGCGAGTATATCCCCCTCCCCCCGTCTACGTCGGACAAAAGTGGATGATGCTGCAACGCTGGAGGAACCGTCAGATACCGATCGACACGGAGATCGTGACGAATCGAGAAGCTTTTCTATAGGGTGGCGGTGTCTATCGACAGTCGACGAGGCTCGATATCTTCGTAAAGTGCGAAATTGCGACGGGGGGACGGGCGTGCGACGACCCTCGTGAATTACCGATCGCCGGGGATTAATGGACGCCATGACTAGTCATAAATTTCCCGGTGCCCTCATATTTCGGGAATAACGCGGCGGGCACGAGCTCCGCGGGAAACTTTCCTCTCGCTTGGCAACCGTACAAATCGCCCGAGAGGGAATCGAGGCTCCGCGAACGTTTCTTCGAATATGCATAGCAAATCGCGCGGATGGCTCTCGAAAACTCTCCGCGGAATTGGAGGAGCTCTCTCTGCCTCTTTGTGAATGATAATGAGAGCCTGGAAGGAGTAACGCAGCGTAATCGATGAAATCGTAGGAATATAAGTAGGGGATCGGTACGTTGAGGTTGAAGTTTGTACGAAACACTTTACGAGGATGCATTGTTAGCTTTGTCGCAATTTTTCTTGCTCGTGGACAAGCCACGGAATGGCCCCTTCGCTCGTAAATGTCCAATTAAGTGTCTCGATAACGTTTCCATCTCTTCCCGAACGATTACTCGCCCTTTAATTCGAGAACGTGAAGCGACTCTGAATCCATTCAAATCTCTACTTTGCATATCTATTAGCCTCAAGTTTCGCGAAGATTTATTACCTCATCCTCGGTGAATGAAGAGAGACACGCCGACGGTTTCAAGAGAGAACTACTTACTTCTATTAATAAATGAACATGACTTTGACTTTCCTTCAAACTGCCTCCTCTCAACAGTATCTAATTAACTACCACCGTAGTTCACTATTTTCATTTCCCCCCGGCAATTAATTTCCTTTACTCCATTGCGACACTTGCGTGTTTCAGGGACACGCTTTCAATTCTCTACAGTACTAAAACTAAGTAATACCATAAAGCATTAATAAATTACTTATCGACAAACCCTGCTGCTCCACTTAAACCAGCAAACTGAACCATTCCTCGTCCGCCGAAAGAAACGGAGCAGCCCCAGAAAAATCGTTCAAATTCCCCCAAGACACCTGACAAGCGACTAATAGCATACCGGTGCTTCAACGGACCAGGGTACGGAGCGGTCGATATGTTAAAGAAACGACCAGAAAATACAATTTCCTAGAGAGCCACATACCCGACGTGCAGCGCGCCAGAAATGCAGAGGGCCGGGGGTATGTCTCTGTCGATTGAGAAAACGCATCGATTCACTGCCGCTTACAGTCGATTTCCGGCCCGGTATTATCTCGAGAGCTCGGTGGAGTGCACGGGTCCGGGGCAATATTATCGGGAAAACTGTTCTCGGGCAAAAACGAGGCACGGGGCTGGCCCTGACTCGCCTCGATATATCAAAATTACTCGCTGCAAGCTCGGCCATCACGCCCCCCCCCCCCCCTCGGGTCTTAGCGAAGGGTGGCCCCGGCCGGACATTAAATCCGTACCCGAGGAATTAGCAGGGGGGGCGGGGGTGCGCGGCTGGAATTAACGCGCAGCCAGGGCAAATCTGTTTGCCGGAGAATAGAGCCGCGAAGAAATAAACTGCGGAATTTTCCGGGCTCGCTCCGCGGCTCGCTGAACCCCGGCTGAGAGAGCAAACTCCACCCCTTGGCTGTTAGGCGGCTCCAAATGGGGTAGAAATATGCTTTCATCGCGTGCCACGGCGAGGATGTAGTGCACGCCGCGCGGAGACTCGAGGACGTGTTTATACAGTGGGTCAGGAAGGCGTGTGAATTGTGGTTGTTAAAGATTGCTTGGTATAGGGCCGAGGAAACTGTACTGGAGTTTCGGGATATGGCGTGGCAAAGAACTGCGAATATATAGAAACCCAGAGGTATTTATATCTATCGCGAATAATCCGCGAGCGTTACACCGGCAGCGTACAAATTTCCACGAATTTTTCCGCGTCAAAACGCTGCTCCCGAACGGACAGAAAGAATGGGGTGCCCGTTTCCAGGATGGAATTCTAACAACGTCCGACAGGATAAAGCCAACAGCGAGCACGCGGAATTATATACGTATTGAAGCGTTATCAGCGATGCCCGGGCTGTAGCGTTTTGAACGAAATCGCTGTCTCTTTTCCAGCTACGTAATTCCGAATCGGCCGGCGGAGTAGCGAAATTTTACAAACAAAATGCCCCCGCGGGGACAACATCGCCGCTCGTGTTTCACAAATAAATATGTGCGCCGCGCAGGGTTGCGCCGTTTGAATATCATTAATGCCGTTCGACGCCCCGTACACTCGATACCGTTTATGTAATTTCGTGAAATATAACGCCCCTCTCGAATGACTCACTCCGGCCATTTTTCTCCATTAGGGCGAAGAAAGCCATCCGCGAGTTGGACAACAGAGACAGGGAGCAACGGCGCTATAAATGAAAGGCCTGCAAATAAGAGATATCACGTTCGGCAATCCGATCGTCCGATTTCTTATCTCCCCCGTTGCCGAAACGCGAGGGAGAAATCCCGGCAGGAAGAGCACTCGTCCCGTGCAATAACGCCGGCCAATTAGCTGGGCCAAGACAACGTCAGAGTGTCCTCGATGACGTCATTGTTCGACGAAGTATCATTCCAGCGCGGCACCACGCAGACGCCCCAAAGCCAGACGTATCAACGCGCATAGGGTGGGATCATCGATTGCGTTGCGCTTCTGTTTGCTCCGACGATCAAATGTCGCTTCGGCGAATTGTCCCGCAGCGCTCGATGCGATATGAATTTTCTCGTGACCCCGCCGCTCTCCCCCGCCTCCCCGTTCCGCTTCGTCCCTCCGACAACTGTCTCTTTTCCCTCCATTTTCCAGCACCCTGACTCCGGCTACAGCAACGAAATTCTACGCTCCCCCCTTTTGTTTTTTCATCCACCGGGACACTCGTATCGCCGGTGAAATTCGAGGCGACACGGGGAAAATCGTTGATAAACTTTTAACGAGATACGGGCACACGAACCGATCGAGAATTATTGGCAAACACGCTGCGCGCCGTTCCGGCGGCGAAAAATCCGCGAGTATTTCGGGATAGGTGTGTAGGAACGGCGTTAAACGGGGATTCTAGTTGCGATCGGGCGTTGAGGATCTTGGGAAATGGATTTTTCGCGGTGTGTAACGTGCCGAGAAGTTTCGCGGAGCAGGGGCTTCGTTCGTCATTCTGAAATTGCGGGACGCAGGGGTGGCTTCGGTTGCAGATAAAGTTGTAAATTATTAGAGCGCGCAAAGTTCTCCTAAGGGCACGCTTATGTTGGAGCTGCGATAGAAACTATAAGAGCGTCGATCAAGCGGCGATAAAATATTTTTTTTTTGTGTGTTTATAGTGGAGCTGTGAGGCCAGTGTTTTTTTTTTTTTTTTAAGCGGAAGCATATATTTTTCAGAACTTTTTACACTTGAACGAGCAACATTTAAAGAACATTTCGTATTTTTTTCGTGGCAAAATATTTGCGTTTATAACGTTCTGATTTTTCCGCCTGACTTGTGGATTTTTGTTTTAATTTAATATTTCGGAAATTTCCTCCGATAATCAGAGGATACATTAATATACTAACGAAATCTTTTTTGCTTTTTGATTTTAGATAATCTGGTTCCGAATGGCCAATGCTCACCGCAAAACCAAATTTTTAAAAAGGCTTCTTGGATGTCGGCTGTTCCTTTATTATAAACGTAAATATTTTTGTACGAAAAAAGTACCAAATGTTCTTTGAGTGTTGCTCTTTTAAGTGCAAAAAGTTCTGTAAAAAATATATATTTCCGTGTTTTTTTTTTTTCAAAAAAATTTACAATCATTCACCTCTTTTCGCCTGCCTGAGTAGGTATAACCTCTTAAGTAATATAATATAACCTCTTAAGGTTTCGCAAAGGTGAATCATTTAAACATGAGTTCTGAAGAAAAATTATTATTATGTTCAAGTTCCATAAAATGGTATATCGAAAAAAGCCTAAGCAGAAAATGTAAACAATGCGTTGTATTTAATTTAACCGCTACTTCATCTCATAACTCATCGAAAAAAAATCTGTTATGCACAACGATGAAAACGGCGATAACAGCGAAAGAATGGTAATATTTAATTCTCCAGCTCGTATAGTTGGTCATCTAATAAACATGGCTCTGCTCGCGGTTCCAATGTAAACACTTCCATTACAAAACTACAAAATGTATTTCTACGCTTCGCTCTCATCACCGCCCTGACACTTTATCGCAGCTCCAACGTGAGCGTACCCTCGATATAAACGCGTCCCACTAGAGTAATAATCCAGCAATGAAAGAAACAAAAATTCAAACTCCACTCATTCCCACATCTCCCCTAATTACCGCCACGAGCAACTAAACCCCCAAACACGATCGATGGAGAATCGGGTCTGAGCGCCGACTGCCTGCAGCCACAAAAGGCGGAAAAATGCCGTCGAGGCCTCGCGCGCGTGCGGCTAACGCGCCGCGAAATTTCAGCCGTCGGATGGAATTAATTTAATTTAACGAGGGCCGAATGAATAGCAACGCGTCGTAATTCACGCCAGGCGTCGGCCACGGTTCGCGGTCGAAACAATGGCAGCCAGCGGAGGAGAAACGCGCACCGGTTCCGTTCCGCGCTTGCGATCGCGGGATCGTCCTCTGCTTTGACGTCAGGCGGCATCGAACCACCCCGGCTGGATTTCACAATCGACGAAAGATACGGTTTCTAGAAGACGCCCGGAGCCGCCCGTGCTCCTCAGCGCGGCTGTATCTCCCTCTTCGTTAAGATAACGCTGCGCGAATATAGATCGAATGTCACATCCCAGCGCCTCGTCCCCATCTGCACGCGCAGATGAGCAGAGTGAGGGAGGAGCTCTGGCTTCCGGCGCGCCAGTCTATCCGAGGACGTTTGCATAAAATTTCACGTGCCATTCTGCACAGCCCGCAAGGACACGCTTGGCTTTTGCCATACGTTCCATAGGGAACACCTTACGGCCGCCAGCGCGCAAGGTGGTGGCTAGATGAGGTCACATTAGCTCGCGGTTGGACGGGGGAATTCAATTCTGACGAAAATCCAATTTTATAAGCCAGGTGTAGGTATTGATCGTGGGACCAGGCTGTGCGAGGAGGATCTTCTTTGTTTTGTTCGTCGTGAACCTCGAGTCGAGGGGACGAAGAGAGATGTAATGGAGCAAAGTTTCGTGGCCGTTGATGTAGATACTACTGGACTTTTTGGTGAAACAGAGGAGGGTCACTGAATTTCTTTGTTGAAGAAAAACAGTCCCCGCTGATCGAGAGCCTGGACCGGGAATCGAACCCGGGATCTTTCGCTTGCCAGGCGACTGCTTTAACCACTAAGCTACCACAACCGACTCTTCTTCTTCTTCTTCTCAAAGTGATGTACTCTAAAACCAAATACCATAGCGCCACCTATCTGCTCATTTCTCACGTAAAGGCATACATATTATTTTCTGTGACAATTGTCCGCTTAGTTTATTGGTTTTAGTAGATTTATTCGTGAAAGGAATCTGACGTGGTTGCTTTCTGTATACGCGACTTGTATTTGAGGAATCTTCTTTTAGGTGCCGGCATATTCTGCCAGGAGCTTCAACCGCGCGAAGATATTACGGTTTCTCCCGTTATCCGATTCGAGGAAGCATTAACGCTCCGGCGAAGCTAGTCCCGCAGCTTCCGCGAAATTAAACTTTCGGAGTGTGCACACCGGTGGCGAGCAAACCGAACAAAAGTTTCCGCTACGTTTGCGAAAGAAGCCCGACCTCCTATCGCGATCGGCGGAAGTTTGCCGAACAAATGGAAAAAGAGCGGCGCCCAGGACTCCGGCAGACAACTACGCTGATAAACAGGGTAGTTAAAAAGCGTAGAGACACGGCAAACCGCCCAGAAAACTGTCGTCTTCGTCGGCGACGGGGACCATTCCGCTAACTCCGAATTGCTTCGTTTCAATTGTCGCCTCGCGCTGACGCAACGATTATAAACGATCGAGCGATTACCCCCGCATCCTCGCTTCGTTCACGGCTTTAGTTCTGTGTAACATTCTGTCGCTTGTAAAGCCGGCAGTGACTTTGACTCTGCTTTCAAATATCCTCTCGTGTTGCTTAACCTCTTGACGCTTCGAATTTTCCCTTCATTTCCATTCATTCCTCCGTTCGAGTACAGTGCTATTATCTTCGTTCCTGTGACTCCCAGTGCCTCTGTATTCGCGCGTCTTTGCTTTGGATCCGCTTGCTCCCCGAGCTCTCCGCTGGCCTTTGTCACTTCATTCGTCTCCTGGATCCTCGTCCAAGCTTCGTCGCCGTTCCACTCGGAGAGGCAGCTCGCTACTTAACCTCGTCGTGTCTTCCACGGCTCCAGACTTCTGTTTCCGGCCACCTTCATATTTCGCTTGCCTCTGTGTTCCTCTGGGCTTCTCCTGCTCCTCCTAATAATTGTTGCCCCCGTTTCGGTAACAGTGGTACTTGAGGGAGATGCGGCTAAGAGAAAGGGATACTTTTCTCGAAATCACAGGCTTCCAATTCCAGTTCACCTCCGACTTTCCAACATTCCAACACCTGCCCCTTCAGTTGTCTAGAAAACTCCCACATCCATAGACACATCCCCGGTTTCATTACTTCCCCCAATCCTTTCCACTAGCTGCTTCGACTCTTGACAAGCCCACGCCTTTGCTTCGCTCCACCCTTCAAGCTCCAGTTCTTCTTCCTTTATTCCACCTTCGCCCGACACATCGCCCCTATCCCCGAAGCTCCTAACTCCCAAGATTCATCACTACTTCCCCCGTTCCTTCAGGCCTCTCTCTACCTTCCCGCCGAACTTTCCTTCCCGAACTTTTCCCTCGACTTCATCTTCACCTGGCGCATCCCCTCCGCCTCTCAAGGTTCCTCAATTCTTCTCCGGCATCCTCTCCCCTACACCCCCGCGCCTTCACCCATTACCCTATCGTTTCGCCCGCTCATCTCCCCGTGCCTCTTCACAGCCGTCGCAGCGATATAATAACAATCGGTCAATCATCGTTACGGGCGCATCCTGCCACGGCCGAAACTGCGGATTCCCTTCGGCCGCGCACAAAGGGACGCGCGGTGCGTGCCCCCCGTTCGAGCCGATTGCGTCGTCGCTGACCATTAGGCCGGATCTGCCAATCTTCAAAGCAATATAAAGCCAGCGCTTTATTTATGTACAACGTCGACGTTGTCGCGGGCCTGTGTGTACATTCCAGCCGGGCGCGAGGAACGTGGCGCGCCGTCGAATCGGCCCGCTGCAAACCACGCCCTTACATAAACAGTATAATTGCGGGGGCGTTCGGGCGAATATACGACTTCGCAGGGGCTACTTAGCCCCCCTCCTTCCCATCTCGCTTTTATCGCCGTAGTCGTGGCAGAACGACCGGGGCTCGCCTACGCAGCGAAGGACGACGATGGGGATTCACCCGCCGAGCTTCACCTCTCCTGTCTTTTTCTCCCCTTGGCGGCGTCGCGCGAGGAGACACGAGTGCGTCACGACGTCGGGGGGTGCCCGCTGTTACGCGGCGATCTATGAATTTCTCCTTCGATCGGACAGAACGAGACGGAAACGGGACTAGGGGTTGCGTTGATTGTGGTATTCATGGGACGTGGTTTTCTCTGTTTTCCGATTTAGCGGACTGTGGAATTTTGGGGGATAATCAGTGCTGCACCTAGAGAGGGGGGAGGGGTGCAAGGGACTTAAAGAAAAAAGAAAAGGGAGATTAATGTAACCACGACTGAAGTAATTCAAAAGCTTTGTAAAATGAAAAGAAACCTGGATATTTTATTCTTTAAATAAATTTCTATAACCACGCAATCTCAACTCGGTTGTTCACAAGTTCGACTCGGCTCCCCCAAGATTAAATCCTGAGTGCGCTACAGGGAGTGATGATAGTAGAATGTTGTTACAGGGGGAATTGGTGTAAAGTTACATGAAATCCATTTGCAAACATATTCGGATCACATCCGCGAAACCTATACCTCAACTTTGCTTAACTTTATGCAATTTAATCCCCCGCAAATTTGTGCTCCGCTTCCAGTACACCGGGAAATACTGTAACGAATAAAGCCTGCAAAATATCCAGCGCGTTTTCATCGACGTATTCAAATTAACCACTAACGGGCGGGCGCAGCGTGAAAAACGAAGGAAATGTTAATTTTCTATTAAAGTGGCCGCATGTTTCGCTGAATTTCCCCCCCCCCCCCCGCTCTTTATGAAATCGCATTCCAACCGCTCGGTACTTCCTCCCACTGATACAATATTAACTGCGCTCAAACACGATTCTAATTACACCATAAAGTACGCCCGGACGAATTAATGTAAAATTCCCGGGGCCAAGGGAATTTCGCCGCACACACGTTAAACACGAGCATAAATACCACGGCCACGAAGTCTCGCGGAAAAATGGGGTAGGCAGGAGGGGGTTGAAAAAAAAACGCAAATGTGGACTGTACACTGCGGAGCGCAAACTAGTATCGCGCCCGTTGACTGCGGAACCACCAGTAAACCGCTGCACGCTTCAAGGGAAACGTCTCTGCCCGTGGAAATCGTGCCTCTTTTATTCAAGCGCTTTCACGTTACCAGCACACGATCGGCTACGTAATTAAAACAGGAATAATTAATGGGGCGTAAACCATCGAAGCTGGCAACGATTTTTAATGTATTTATACGAACGAGCAGGAGGTCAAACATCGATGGGAACACGCAACGGCGAACGCGTGGAAAATCCTATTAGGTACCCGATTCGCGAAAAAGTCTACTTCTACATGTAATCGCAACGGTACCGGTACATATCGGCGGCTTTACAGAGTTGCTACTTGAATATTGATAGGGCGGATGTAATTTGCAATACGCGGGATACGAAACAAGCTTACCTGCGACTCTAATGGCCATTCACCTGCACTCGTTAACATGTTCCGTGGCACGGTGGGAAAACAGATTTTTGTTGGGACCATAAAAAAGTGACGAGAAAAGCAGAAAATTATAGCAATTCGATATTGGTATTAAAAAAATAATTGAGGATTTGCTGCACGATGGGTGCAGCTCCAGTTTTGACACATTTTGACTTGTGACGCGTAATAAAAAAATTCTACATCATTTGGTGCACGTTTCACGTAAATCCGATAAATCCGATAACAAGTGAGCGATTCACTGCGAATAAATAAAAATAGAAATAGAAATATTAATATTTTTTCGCCAAAAATAGAGATAAAAACTTATCAACTCGATAAGCGTTGGGTACTTATTGAGTCGAAATTTATATTTTTCAATTACTGTTCTCTTTTGAATGTTAAGTCAAAGCAACAATTTTTTCTAATTTACTCGAAGTTGGTAAAGATGGAGTTGCACCCCTCCTGCTGCAAGGTCCTCAATTGCGTCGTATTCCTCATTCTTTCTAGCTTTCGATCTATTATCAATTCGACACTAAATCGAGAAATACCATTTTCCTTTAAAAGAACGTTTCAGTTGCAAAAAAATCGCGTGCCACTAAGCACCCACGTGGTATAAGAGCGCGTTAATAACTCAAAGATGATGATTACAAGCAGTGGTTATACTGCACCTATCAGAGCCACCCAGTAGTCCGCTGTTAAATGAACTTAGCGACTTTAAGCAGCGCAGATTAAATCAAAATTTTCCCCGAGGAGAGAGCGAAAAGCTCCCTTTAATCTTCTTGAGATTCCACAGCAGCTCGGCAGCGACTTTCCGCAACGAAGTTACGCGGTTTTCCCTGCTCGCGTCGACGCCTTCCACGCCGTCCTACCAGTTTCTTTATTTATTCCCCCCGTAGCCGCGCGAGGAGCGTTTAAAAAATCGCGATAGAGCGCGGACGTGCTCGGCGTACGGCTCACCCCTACAGCTTTAAGGGGTATTTTATGAATCTACAGGTTGTAACCTTGTTCTTCTCGTTCGATTAAAGCTCCTCTTCCCTCGGGCGACCCTGCAGGCCGCGGACTAAAATATCACCCTCACCTTCCCAAGGCCAGCAGCAACAGCAGTTTCACGCTTCGCCTGTATTTATTCCGTCGAACTTGCCCCGGGATTTTATTTTTTCCCTCCCCGCCCGTCGCGGGGGAAGGCGCTTTTACTGCTTCTCGCGCTGGCGTCGCCTTTTAAAAAGTTGCCCGTTGGAGAAGCGGGCGGGATTTATTTATACGGTCTCCAAAGCGAACGGGGAAAAAAAGTTTTGATTGCGAAACGCGCGGCCTCTGCTTCCTTCGTTACGCGGCAATAATGTTTTATTTCCTTTCTCTCTTTGCCGCGGACTTCCAGAGTATTGAAAAGGGATTTTCCTGGTGTTTTGATGCTTTAAAGGGTGGTGGTAAAATAAATGCTCGAAAAATGGAGGGTTGTCTGTGATGGTAATCTGTGAGCCCTTTTAACAGGCTTTCAAGGATTTTCTCTTGCTGTCGAGTTGAATCAGGTATGCTTTTCATACGAGATTTTATTTCTGCTTCATCGATTTATTAATTAGCAAGTTTTTGCATTAAATGTTATCTATGATGTTTGAGAAATAACTTCTACTTTTCTCCGAGTTTTCATTTAATTCGAAACAGGATGAGAGGTTTGTGCAAATTTAATAAAAACTTAGAGGGCGCGGTACTGCAGTATTTTTCTTTCCAAGCCAACGTGAAATGGGAACTCTGAATTCGATGGTAAAAGGCTCTAATGAAAACTGTTTCGATTAAAATTCTTTTTTAATAACATAAAATACACACGGATTCCTTTCAATATCCTGGACATAACTTCATCCGAATTTTTATTCGAAACCAGAAGCTAACAAATGTTTTAATCAAGAAATTAATTACTGGAAAAGAATGGAGAGGTTGTATTGTTATTAAAAGAAACGAGAGCTTCGAAAAAGCTGAAATATTTCACGTTCAATTTAAATGCAAATACGCACAAAATATTCTACACTATTCTATGGCACAAATCGATGTGAAAAATGCTCCGCAGGATATACGCCCCCAACGGTTTTAAAAAACAAATCCCAAAATATTGGGGGAAAAACAACGCCGACAGCGAAACCTAAAAATCTCGGAACCCCGGCTAGTTTCGTATCTTAAAACATAAAATCCTTTAATTATCGCTGGTCCCTTTTGCTCGTATATTCTGTGGCCGCGACTAGCAATAAGGAAAATGTGGAGCACAGTATCCAACCGGGCTAAACCAGAATGGACTTGTTAATTTTGCATACTCGGTTTACCTAAGTAATCAACAACTTTAATCGCGAGTTATGGGGCTATATAATGCAGTTACTCCTTTTATCTCTGCGAAGGCGGGCTGCAAGTATATCTCGCAGCGTAATAACGTTATCTACCCACAGCCACCTCCCCGAGAAATCGTAGTGCTTCCGTAATACCACTGCTTCCGTTATTTAATTTTACAACTTCGTTCGCGCTTCAGAATACACAGCTCGTGTTCCCACTGTATCATACTGTTTCACTCAACGTTATCATCATCTACTTAAGGGGTTAGGACACAGTAACGGGCCAAGAGAGCAGACGATTTTTAGACGTCGATAATAAGAAAAGTAAACAATCGATTAATATATGGTTTTGTGTTTTAGTTCACTATATTATGAGCTATAAGAAAAGCGTATTATATTTACAATGTCTCCATTTAAAATGTCTTTTTTTCCCGGATGGCTAACTGGTGGGACGGATTCTGGGAAAATCGGATGAATTGTATCAAAAACCCCAAAAATGTCATAAACTATAATATATATCCTAGGCATTGACGATCCTACATTTCAAATTTTTCAATTATTGTAGAAAATATAAACAGAAAGATCACACACACTTTTGTTGAAATTTGATCGTTATTTTTCAAACACCGGCCATTTTGTCAATTTTCGTAAAAATTAAAATGTTGGATCGTCAATGCCTAGGAAATTTATTATAGTTTATGACATTTTGGGGGTTTTTGTTACAGTTCATCCGATTTCCCGGAATCCGGCCCACCAGTTGGCCATCCGGAAGAAAAAGGATATTTTAAATGGAGACATTACACGGCGTACAAATGCTATTTTGTAAATATTATATGCTTTTCTTATAGTTCATAATATAGTGAACTAAAACATAAAACCTTACATTAATCGATTGTTTACTTTTCTTATTATCGTGGTATAAAAATCGTCTGCTCTCTTGGCGTCCTAACCCCTTAAGGGGGATCACACCACCTTGAGCGACCCAATCCCAGCGATATTTTCACGAACTTTTTACAACAAATCTATGCGCTCAGTTGAAGTGCCCGTTTGAAGAACATTGAAGAACAATTTTTTTAAAATGTCTGTTCATTTGTGACGGAAAAAACTCCGATTTCCCCGGTAACAGAAAATAAAAAGTTCAGCAATCTTCTTATTTTGAAAGGCATTCCTTATGTCATAAGGCTTACGGCATGACGTAGTTACTTTTTTTAAAAAATTCAGAAGCTTGCAGAAGTCATAGCGTTTTAAAGAAAAATTGAATTTGTCCCCAATATTTTTCGATTTCCTGAAACTGTCAGGGTGCTGTCACCTCTTAATTTCATTCATTTTCATCGCCGTGTTTTCACGTTGACGTTTTCTAAAAATCATCAAGAGTATTCTCCAAATAGGAATTTCTCGAAACCTAGTACCACTCAAAGTGTCAATGAAGAATCTCTTCGTCAAAGCTCCGAAGAAAATTCCATTAACCTCATCCAGAGACCATTTCCGTTCACAGCCAACGATCGACACCGACAAAGCTATACAAAAAAAAATTCCAATATCAAATTTCCCTTCCGAACAAAAATTTCCATCCGCCTGCCCCGTGTATTCCATTCCCGAAATAAAACGAAAAGAATTGCTTCGGATCCCCGGTTCACGGTGTCCCGTGTTGCAATAAAACGTGACACACCGCGGAAAATCCGATGTTACTTGAAATCGCCTGAATTCGAGGCGTGTTCTCCCGGGCAGCGCCACGTCGGGATTAATAGATCGACTCTGCAGCGGTGCACTTCTGCGCGCATCGTTCCCATTCCGCGCGGTAATCGTGATTCATTCGTGCAGCTATCGGGACAAATCCGATCATATTCATCCCGGACAGGGAGGGGAAGATAGAAAGGTAGACAGAGGGAGGGGGCCCGTTGTTTCAGTGGAAAAGTCCCGGCGGCACTGTTGCGCGTGGCAGGGACGACGCGCGACGGTTTCCCTCGTCAGTGACAGAAGTTGCCCGTGTAGGGGCGCGCGAGCTCTCTCCTTTGGCGGAAACAGGGCGCAAGTTAGCGGTAATTAAGGACGGTTACCTCGAGGAGGCGAGGAGTCAGGGTTAACGAGGGTCCTCCACCGCTCTGGCAAGCTTCGACGGATTCTGCGGCGCAAGGTAAACTCTGACCGGTTAATTTCAGCCGAGTCGAGTGCATAAACGGGCACGGCCATCGAGCTTCGACGGGCAACCTTTCCACTAGATGCCATTTATCGGGTCGGCCTTGCTCGTCGAGGGCTCATGAAAGATACTTCGAGGTCCGAGGAACTGATCGCCTAAGTTTTCTGGGGGTTGTGCCTTCGATAGGCGGAGGATAAAATAGCGTGGATTGCGGGAAATAGCTGGGTCTCATTGAAAAGTAATGGAAGGTAACAGCGAATGGTACTAAAACGTATACTTATCGAGTAATACCGTAGAGTACAGAATAATGCTGGAATTGCAAGGGAGGGAGAAGGTAGAATTGTATTTTCTCGATTTGCTACGATTTTCGCAGGATCAATACCAAAGCCTAAGCACAGAGAACGGCTCGAAAGCCACGTATTTCAAGCACTTCACAAAAGGAACAGTTCCATCGTTCCGGAGGGGAGCAACGTGATTTTCCACGAAGGTAATACGAGCACGGTTCGTCGTAGCAACATAAAACGATACCTTGTTTGAGCCGCGCAGCTATCGTTCGCGTAAACACCGATCCTTTACGCGACTCCGTGGGCTTTGCAGAAGATTAAACACCCGGAGACCAAGTCGAGGAGAGTGGTCTCTGGTTTGAAAGACGGCTGAGAATAGCCCCCTTCGATTTCAATCGGGGAAACTTCATTGAAAGAGAGAGAGAGAGAGAGAGGGAGAGAGAGAAAGAGGGACGGAGACACGGCGGATCGAATTGAACTCTGACCAACCAGCGACCCTTAATTTCCTGTTCGACTTCTTAATTGCATGCCCGCTGAGCGGAACGTGCACTTAGAGCGAAGTAAGCTATGCCTCGGATTCAAGGGACGTCTGATTTCAAAGGAAACTCTATACGCAATTTCTCTGATCACGGGACACACCCATCTGTTCGCCATTCGAAAAACTAACCCCCTTCGGCCGGGTTGATTTCTACCCTGCGAATGACATACATATGTACGTCGAGATTCGATCTCGGCTCGCGAATATATTTCGTGGCCACTTGCTGTTTAATTAGAAGCTCCGCTGCAATCGTACCGCCGAGCGAAGCTGAGATAACGATCGAGTAACTGCGCGTAGATTGTGTTCTTGGGTGCTGGAGAATAATGATAAAGATCGAGTAATTGACAGTTACGGATCGGTATTTAATTGGAGCGCCTATGCAACGAGCAAATATAAGCGGGGGTGGTGTAACTGTCGGATGGAAGTCAATAATTTAATCGACGACCCTCGTGCATATTTTAGGAAGAAGCGAAGTGGCTGGTAAATACGCTGGGAGGATAATGAAATTGGATCTTGAATGCTAATTCCACGATCATTTAATTTAGCTCGTTATAGTGTTTCATAGGCGATATACGGTGCTTCCTGGCGATTTTAACGTGTATAATTGCGTCACCGTGCAAGTGGTACTGAGTCAGAGCTAGTGCGCGGTTTAATCCCACGAGTATCAGAATTTATTTCAGATCTGACGGTCTTCAATTCCGCTTGGAAAAATCCAAATGGAAACTTAAGAGGGTACTCTGTGTAACTGCCCGGCTTTCAACGCCATATTCGCGAATTTATTTAACAAAAACTATGAGTTTACACTGTTTGGCGTTTTGCCTGCTTATTAAGATGTGTTGGAAGTAACACTCAGAATTTTTGTGAACTTTTTGTCGCTATGGTTGGAACCACGGGAGAATTTCTATCTTGTAAAAATTAATTTTACAGAACGAAAACAGCTGTAGCAAAAATCGAACATTTTTTTAAAATCATTCTGAAAATTTGTATTGTTAATAAAGAGCAGCCATAATACAAGCATAATAAAGAAAATAAACTTCAGTTTTTCCATATTTGATGACCATAATAGTCCCCACACCACTAACCGTCGAAAATAATTTTTTTTAAGAAGCTTGCACCACCACTGACAATATCTATGTATATATGCGACAGAAAAGCTCAGAAAAATCCTGAGTATTACTTCAAGCACACCTTAATATGCAGGCGAAACGCCAGCCAGTAAAAGCTTATAGTTTTTGTTAAATAAATTCCGGAAGATGGTGTTGAAGAACGGGCAGTCACACTAGAGTACCCCCTTAAAATGAACTCCCGCTACACAGAAACAGAAATCCATTTTACCAGTCACAAGCGATCACTAATCCAGCAAAATCTTTCAAGAACAATTCTCCCCATCCATCAACAGTCCTTCAATCAGCCCCCCGAAAAGCAAAATCCCCTCGCAAACAACTCCCGCCTGAAATCCTGCCGAGCAAAGAACACCAAGCATCGATCACCACCCGAAGTCGCCTCACGACCAAAGACGCGAGCCGATCCAGAAGATCAAAGTGTCTGGAAGGGGACAGCAAAGCTCGTCACCGTGGAAGTGGGGGGGCTTTAATTAAAAAATTAGCTCCACCTTCGTGCAGGACAGACGAACACGAGCCAGAAAGATACCGAGGGTGGATCGGTGTAAACGACGGCCAAGGGCACTTTCATTTAAACCGAACTGTATCCACGGTCCAGTATGGGACGCGAGACGGTAATCCAATTTGCGAGCAGCCGCTCCTTTAATCCTTTGCTACACACAGCTTCCGGCCTAACCAAGTTTTTCAATTGAATTTCCAAGGCCCCTCCCGCGAAATCCCTGCCGCGCGTTCGTCCCTCGTTTTCCCTTCGTTTCGGACAGCGTGGACGCGAGTCAGGAGGATCAGCGTCCATTGGAAGACACGCACCTCCAACGGCGACGGAGCCGTGCGATTGATCGGACCATCGGCCCGGCCAGACGGACAAGACACAATTAAGCCTGGTTTACATGGAGCTGGCCGAACCGGTGGAACCGTTCCGGGAACTGGACGGTAATTACAGACTCGAAGCGGTCTTGCCAGCAACTGGAACAAGACGGCGTTATAGGGCGATGTTGTACACTCGGGTAACTGGCGGCAGCGCGCAAACTGCCTTTCAGGCTAGTTGAACTCTGGCTTCGCTGGGAACACGTTGCGAAGTGACGGTAATTTTCAGTGGGCAGGTCTAGCGGGGGATTTTGTGCTTCTAGGAGACTGTGCTCCTCTTCTGATGACTTATACGAAAAGATGCCCAACTGGGAAATTCAAAAAGTTTATAAACGCTGAGGATATGTAGAGGATATATACAGTTAGTAAAAAAAGTGTTTGTACACTTTTTAAAATCGCATAACTTTCGTAGAATTGGTCTAAAGGACGTGAGTTTTTTTGAGAAGCTAGAGGGATTAGTTTGCTAAGTAATGTGATTCGTCGTTTTTTAAAAAATGTACTTGGTCGGAATAGCAAAAAAAATAGTAAAGGTCGTTTTTAATCTTTTTTTTGTGAGTCTGTAATGAAAATTCAAAAAACCCGTTTGTAGATTTAAGTAAATTATATACGCGCCTAAAATTTCATCGAAATCGGTTAACGTTGCTCTGAGCTATGAACGCTTAAAGATCGTAGAATAAGGTCGAGAATCGCGGATTTCCGAAATTCCCAAAATCAGCGATTTTCGACCTTAGTCTACGATCTTTCAGCGTTCATAGCTCAGAGCAACGTTAACCGATTTTAATGAAATTTTAGGCACGTGTATAACTTACTTAAATCTACAAACGGGTTTTTTGAATTTTCATTACAGGTTCACAAAAAAAAGTTTAAAAAACGACCAATACTATTTTTTTTGCTATTCCAACCAAGTACATTTTTTTCAAAACGACGAATCACATTATTTAGTAAAATAATCCCTCTAGATTCATTTTCAACAGTTTCCTCATTCAACATTTATAATTTATTGGAAAAAAAGGTCAAGTCTATATTTCAATTAGCTGTAAAATCACCAATTTTCAAAATACCACTAAAGGCTACAACATATCCAAGTTTCAGCAAAGTCCGAAATGTAACTTCAAAAACTGTCAGATTTCGCGTGAAATGACCTTATCCGAATCGGCATACTTGTTACTTTTATGTGTTCTGTAACTATTCTTTCATCAATTCCCGCGTTCCTCCATCATCCCTTCTCTCGTGTACCACAGCAGCTGGCGTTTGTTTTGCTTCCCCGCGGCTTCTGCCCCGGCTGAATGTGCAGCGCGCGAAAAAAAAGACTGTGGAATCCACTGGGATCGGAAGTCAGGAGAGTTCTGTCGCAAACAAGGACGCCACTCACTCCGCCAGCGTTGCTCCGCTGGTGGTCACGCTTTTTTCCGCTGTTTCTACTGCGCGAGGGGCTCGTTTTTGTAGGAGGCGCTTCCTCGTGTACAGAGTTCTTTTCTTTATGAGGAGCTAATGGTGCGAACATGTGGAGAAGAATTCTGGACCGAGTCGTAGGCGTCAAGCTTATCGATCTTGTAATAAAAACCGAATTGAGTTAAAAGGGTCAAACGTGCAGCTTTTTCTTTAACCTTTCAAGTTGTCCTCAAGCCTCAAATTTCCCTAGTAGATCCGTGCATTTATCATGCTGGATTCGAATCTACGACACCTAGACACCATGAATTTCGAACAACGAAAGTTATATGTCTCTGTACGCGTCTAAGAAGTTCCATGCTCCGCGAGAGAATGAAGTCTGACCACCAATTTTCGATTCCCCTTCGCAGCGACAGTTATTCATTCCCCCAGAAGTTGCCGAACTTTGTTCATTATATTCGTCCTCGTCCTCGACAATTTAATAAAACTTTTAATTCTCAAACTCCCGTCGTTCCTCGCAACGTGGTCTCCCCCCCCCCCCTTCCACCTTGCCCGAAGCAACGCACGTGTAATTAAGGAGCATCGAACAAGTTCGTTAAGAAAAGAAGCCTGCGTTCGAAAACCGTCACTCAAAGTTAAAATTCTTGAATTTTCTTGGCAGAACATTGACAATCTCAGCTACGTACACTTTATACCAAAGGCACCACTACTGCCTAACACCGCGTGGTCGACACTGAATCGTGCCGTTCGATACATCTATCAGCAGAAGGACCTGGCCGAGTGGAAGCACTTCGAAAGAGAAAAGAACCAAGGCGCAGAAGAGGCCCAATAAAGTACACCAGCGTCGCTACGGTCAACAAGCGAGCCTGCAATAAATCCCAACTCAACTTACAACTACACGACCCTAAATCTAACCATCCCCATCACCACCAGGAACTTCCGTCACGAGCAACTGGTCACGCGATCTCGACTCGCGAAGATCTCCCCACCCACTCGAAGCGGGATGGAAAATCAGCAACGTCGGAGCCTGGCAACAGTTGTCCTGCCGGCGAGCGGAAGAAAGGGTGAATGGAAAGGGCCTTTCACCGCGGAAACACGAGCCGCGGAGAACGCGTGCAACACGGCCAGTGGCGCTAGGCCCCCGAGGAGACACTAGAAAAAAAGTACAAGTGGAAACGTAATATAGCGGCTTTGTGTCTACGCCACTCAGACTGTCGCCAGAATCCTCTCCCTCCAGCCTCCGGACTCTCCTCCTCTTCCTCCACCGTCCACGTTCCTCCGAAGCCCCTTGCATCCCTCTGGCTCTCTCCCACGCGCGACAACCGTGTCCTCCGGTCTTGCTCTCTTCCCGCTCCGACAACAATGACACTATAGAAAACCGCGAGGGATAATAGCGGCCGGTACGCAAGACCCTAGACAAAATCGATTTCACCCCTGGCCATGGCCATAGACGGGCCCCACCCCCTCCGCACCCTCTCGACGCATCACCTTTGATTCAGCGAAATTCGAGACGTCTTTCCACGCCACTCCGCCATTGTTTCACGTGGGAAGAGCCGCGCCGGAGAAGGGGGAATTTATCGAGAAATTCGAAACCATGCTCCGTTCCGTGCGACCACCCTCTCCAACCCCCGTGGTCCTTTTCTTTCTCCCTCTTAATCCTCCCCCCGTTTCTATTCTAGCTAGGCCCGCCCCCCTTATTCGGCTCTTCCTTGGACGTTTTCCTGTCACGTCAGCCTCCGCGCTCCTTGCACCGCGCGGGTCCTATTCCGTTTCCTACGTTTCGCTCCTCTGTCTTGCCCCGGCGATCGAGGAAGTAGGTCGACCCCAGGGATACGCGCGCGCGTATCGAGTGTCGACCGATGTGTTCGACGAAGGATCCGTTTCTTCCCTTTTTTTCCTCTGCCCCTCGCCGCGCTCTCTGTCGCGGAAACTTGGCTGGATTCCGTGCGGTTTGACCTGTCGATGCCGCTGGGGATCGATTTAAAGCGCCGGGAAAAGAGCGTCGCGCGGGGCGATCGGATTCTTCCCCGAGAGGTATTTTTCCACGGCGATCCTTTCCTTTTTTCCCCGGGACACGGCGCGGCAGATGTCGCGGGCCGCTCCGTTTGTTGTGCAGCTAGCAGCGATCGGAAGTCGATTTAGCGGAAGCGCGCTTACATGCGAGCCGGTGAACCATCGCTCACGGTGTCGTGGCTTTTATGTAAACAGCTTCGAGGGAGCACCGGCTACTACCGCCGTCCGCGTCGATTTATTTTCTATTTTCCAGAGGTAGGTATCGAATTTATTTCACTCTCACGCGGCTCTGTTTACGCGCCGCGGCTTTTGTACTTTGCGCGCGCGGCGCTCAAGGGCCGGTGAACTTCGGAGATGCTTCTCGAGGAATATTGATAGGTACGCCTCGAGAATTATGCGGCTTGGCGTACCTGGATTGCGTATGCAGAGGGATCACGGGGATTCGTGTGGAAGAAAATATACAGCTTATGTTAGGAAAGGACAGCACTGTTCGTAAGTGTTGGGACGCCTGCTGTACCTATTTATAGAAAATCTCATGTTTAAGGGGTCATGCTCAGTCAGGAGGCCGAAAAAAGGGTGGTCTTTGGAAATTTTTTACTCGAAAGCTATAACACATTTCTCAAAAAATCTTTTTTCCTTTTAAGGATTGCATCTATTACCGTGTATCGTAATTTTTTTATTTTAAAATATTTATCAATAACTAAGTTATTATTGTCCATCATTTGAAGGTTCTCTCAAAAAAGGCTCCTGCGGTGACCATTGCTGCTCGAAAGTCGATTCTCTAAAATAAAAAATTCAAAAGAATTTACTTATTATATTATATTATCTAGTATTTGAACGAAGGATTTTTCGAAACATTGATTTGGGAAAAAATGGCTGATGTTTAAAGTTAAAGTTTCAATTTTTATCATAAATCGTGCTTGATTTTCGTCAATTAAAAGAAAACTAAGCATCGGATATAAAAATCCTTCGTTCAAAGACTAGTTTATTGTTCCTATAGTAAGCTTGTAAAATTTGAAGTAAATCGGTTTAATGGTTTTTTAAATATTTTGGTCACCGCAGAAGCCTTTTATTTGAGAGAACCTTCGAGTGATGGACAATAACTTAGTTATTGATAAATATTTTTAAATAAAAAAATTACGATGCACGGTACTAGATGCAATCCTTAAAAGGAAAAAATTTTTTTTGAGAAATGTGTTATAGTTTTTGAGTAACAAAATTTCCAAAGACCACCCTTTTTTCAGCCTCCTGACTGAGCATGACCCCTTAATACAGACGGGATAGGTGACCGTACTTAATATCGCCACTTGCTATATATCGCAAAGTAAGCACTAATATTTATTGGTTATGCACTGAATTAGTACCGAAAGATATGTAGGAAGACATACTGTAATTGCAGCGTCATGTGATCAACAATTACAGAAAGGGAAGTATTTTAGGGAATCTTAATAGTGTAAAAATTTATTGGGCTGCCACAATTTTACATCACGTTCGGAAAAGGTAAGTGTAAAAATTTTGTGAATGCAAGAATATCTACTAGAAATACCTAACTAATGATATACTTAATGAATGGAATCGATTCAAATATTTTTCGTCATGAAAATAGCGTTTTTCTATTAGAAGTAGGTATGCCTGTTCTCAAACCCGTCTATTGGAGAACAATGGTTTCTACGTAATGTTTGTTACAGGTGGGTAAAAATAAAACATTTTAAATATCTTATTTCTATATTTTTATAATAAAAATAAAATTAAATACTGATAAAAAAACATTTATAGAGTAAGAAATAATTAAAGCACATGTGAAAATGATTTTAAAAACTCATATATACATGAATTAATCAATATTTCTTGAGTAGGCGATATTAGGACTTTTCTCAGGAGCGGATTTTTGCATGCTTGCGTATTTTAATTCCTAATTAAAATTTTATAGGCTTCAACGATTCTGACTTTTGCTACATGAAAGATGAATAATTTCTCTTTACATTGAAACGAATTGCATGGAAAAATATCAATTATGATTCAACTTACTGCGATTTAACTTTAGCTAGGCGATATTAGGTACGGTCACCCTACTTTTTACTGCTTTTAATTTAAAATAACAGGTGGCGCAAAAATCATCCGATGTTAGTAGCTTTTAATTTGTTTAAGTTCCGGTAGGTATATGTCAGTGATGTTTTGACATTTCAATAGGAGAGACTCACGCAATTGTCCCTAAAGATGAATAAATATATCCTTCAAGAACGCGAAAAAATTGTTTCGACCCTTTTTTCTAGCAAATTCATCTCCCGTTTTGGTAATTTGTTGTGGCAAGCCAGGCTCCCCGATTTAACCGCCCCAGACTTCTTTCTCCTGCGGCCATTTTAAGATATTGATTTACGTGAATAACAGGTTTTACGACAACAAGGACAATATTCAACGTGAAAATGCAATAAATAGAGTCCAAATTTGCATCAATTCGAATGGCGGTCATTTATTGGATATTATCTTTGGAACTTAATGTCATAAAATTTATAAGTCTCAATAAAAAACATAAAAAAATCGGATGATGACTTTTGCGCTATCCTTTACTAAATACAGTAGAATTTCTCCAGACTAGAGTTCTTCAATAAATTTCCAACATTTTTCACAATTATTCCACACACGGCGTGTGTCCTAATATTTACGAGCGACAGTGCATGTGCAGTCGCATCTCGAAGATGTATCGCTGCATGGTACGAAACAAATACGCTCACGGTTGGAGCAGACCCTACTAAATCGTACAAAAATCCTCCGTACGAGTCTCCAGCATTTACCTAGAAAATAACTATAGCCCACCTCACTATCTAAACTCGCCCGCTGCACGATTTACGAAACCACCGGCGTCATTCCGCAACGCAAATAGATTGTAAAACCTCTCTGCATTACAATGAAGGAATCCCAGATCCCGTTCCCAGCCTCCGCGAGTAAAAATTCAAGGTTATGGTCCCTCTATTCTTGCATCATCCCCACAAATAGCTCTTTAAAAATAACCTCGGTACTTCTCAACGACCATGCTCCTTCATCCAGAAAAAGAAGAAGAAGAAGGCAGTACCTCGAGAAGTAGGGGGCGCCTCTTTATCTCGATCCAGGCTCTTTTTCTATAGTCGATTGCAGACGGGGAGAGAGAAAGCCTCGTTCAGGTCGACGATTGTCGCGATAGACGAAAGCAAAGAAGCGATAAAAAGGTCGGGGGTGCACCGATGTGGCTTCGTGGGGAGGCGTCGCGGAACAAGCCTGCTTTCCACGGATTCCCGCGCATCAATGGCCTAAGCTTCAGTCGGAGGTCATTACCTCGCGATGCGGAATTCAGTGTCACGCACAGTGTATCGCGGGACAACGCGGCACAGGGGCTTTCACCGTGGCGAGTGAATATCGCGATGCTGGGAGCCGGCACAATGGGCCGGCGAGAATGGCGTTTGCGTAAGAGCGGGCCTGTTATGCGCGCGGAAGTAGACGTATTACGGCGATATTCGCGTTTCAAGCGTGAATTGGAAATGCGGGAGAGGGTTCGAGGGCCCTGGTGCGGGAGGCACTTGTCGGTCTATGACATACGTGGCTGAATACGATGGATAACGAAAGCAAGTAGGTGCCTGCTTGCGCCCTGCGACCGGTTCAATGGAAACTGGTTCAGTAATGCCACGTAAGCGATACGTGCAACTCATCCTCGCGATTTCCCTTTCATGGGGCTCTTCTTTTTTTTTGACGTTTGTGGCTTTCCTAGGGGCAGCTGATTTGGAGAGGAGTGAAGAATTCGTGGGAAGATTATTAAGTCTGTGGATTGGAGAAGATGGGCCGAAGGAATGGAAGAGCCGCTTTAATTTTTAGAATTGATATGTGGGATCTTTATTTTAAATTCTGGAAAGGGAATTGGTAGAATAGTTGCTGAATTCACTTACTCGTTGGGTGAATATCGTGGGATATGGAAGACTTTGGCTTACAAGGGAAGATCCCGAAACCGAAAATTCAAAGAAATCTGAAAGTTTGTGAATATGTAGGGGATTTCCTACTGATTACAACGCAATTTTTCTTTGCTGCCCAAATTCACTCTAAGGGGATGAAATCAACCCTCGAAAATTCGGCTATTTCCCGATTTTATTCTGTAACTCACAGTCTGTAGGAGATAGAACAAAAGTTTCAAGACAAAAGTTACCTCTTTTAATTAGGACTATCATTTACAGTTCTTACAGTCCACGAGTGATAACGTAAAATCAGAGAATAACCGGAACATAAGAGGTAAATTTCACCCCCTTAGAGTGAATTTGGACAGCAAGCAAAAATTGCGTTGTAATCAAGAGGAAATATTCACAAAGTCTCAGAATTATTTGAATTTCCGGGTTCGGGATCTTTCCTTGTCAGAATTCTTCAAACCAGAAAATAGGATGTAGATTGTAGAAGTTCCTTACCTGCAACAGAAAATAAATTAAGAATTAGATTAGGTTCCACAAATACTTTTACGATTGTTATAAGAAACAATAAAAATTCGACCGGTAATACCCTTCAGCCATACTTTCTAATCCACGGCGGACGATGAGTCACCCCTCTTCGGGGCACTCCACATAAAACACAATTACAAAGAAATCTGATTCCACGCATTACTCGCAAACACGAAGAAACAACAAAGCCATTGGAACAATCATCCAGCTCCAGGGAACAGAATCAAATACCGTAACTCCATATCTGTTCCTTAAACACCCCGCAGGCACTTGGTGCCCCTCTATCGACAAAATCCACTCCCCCCCTTACTGCGAACGTAAAAAATCAGCCAGCCACATCTCCCATTTCAAAATTAACGCAATTACGCATCAGTTCGTCAATATCGCAACCGAACTTTCCCTCTGGAATTCCACGGGGCTGTCCAAATTCCCCGAAGGTTCAGGAGAAGAGCCTAATGGAAAGGGGGCCAGCGACGTCAAAGGATTCGGGAAGGACAGCGGGGTCAAAAAGCGAGAGGACTTTTCGATTCCGCCGGCTGGTAAGTGTAGCTAGGCGATCCCTTCGTGTGTCCCTTTACGACGCGGGGTGTCGTCTCGCAGCCCCCAGTCGTGGAGCATCGAACGGCGAAAGCACAGGGGGAGGACGCCAAGAAACGTAGGAAGGAAGGAAAGCGAAACGGCGGAGCGGCCAACCAAAGGACACGCCAGGAATATCGTTCCTGGGCCTCTTCTTCCATCGCGACAACGGTATTGATCCTGTTTGCCACGTGGCTTTAGTATTCGGCGCGCAAACTTTCGCGAAAACGTGTCCCGCATGCCTGCGGGCGCCCCATAATTGTAGATTCAAAGGATATAATTCGAAAGAGAGATAGAGAAGGCCTGGCGGAGAGGTGAGGTGGCTGAGAGCGCAGCAGGGGGGGGGGGAATGCCGTCAGATCCCAGGGGGATTCGATGCAGAGGAGCAAGCGGGGGGCAAACAGCCAACGCCGCTGCCAACAGCACCGCCCTTGGCCCTCTAACGAAGTGAAAATTGCCCGTAATTTTTCCCCCGTCGGACATCTGATTTGATTCCGCCACCTTCGAGGCAACCCCAGCCCGTCTCTCGTTGCCTCCTTTCCGCGTCAGATGCCTTCTTTCCACGGAGACGCTTCGAGGAACCTCCCCCTCCCTTTACATCGAGATGGGCCACTTTCCTATGGCCAGGCTGCCTCTAATTCGTAATTCGCGCGTCGTCAAGGATACAAGCTGGGGTTCCCCGTGGATCTTCCCTCCTTCATCCTGCCCGGAAAACCAGGATTATTGGGCCGTAATTAACGTTCAAACTCTCCCGCTTCCTTCCCGCCAGGGTCGAGCGCGGGACTTATTGGCTTACGCTCCGATAATATACGCGATAAACCGCGGGGGTGGAACGCGATATCCTGGATTGGATTCCACGGAGCTCGGCCCCGAGCCGGCCCCCAAGGATCTTCCAGCGGATTTCCTTGGCTAAAGAACAGCGGAGGCCTTCTATTCTTGCAGGGAATACCAGCCACGTCGAGGCACGGGATCCGCGAGCAAATGTTTGAACAACGGAACGCGCGTAGGAAAATATTTTTACGGTTACCCGGGGACCACAGCGAGAGCACACAAGCGCGGCAGAAGCCTCGACACGTTTGACGAAGCACAGGAGTCGCGTTCACCTGGAACCCTCCCTCTTTTGTCGCGCCAACTTCTGGTAACACTGGGACCGTATTTTTTCCTTGTTCCAGTCGCGGCTGATAAGGACAGCCAGCTTCCAGCTACTGATAACGCGGCCTTTTATAACGGCGCACCGTCGTCACCGGCGAAAAACATGAAAAGATGGGGGAGGCGGTTTACAAAGCAGGTGAAAGGGAGAATCTGAGAACCTGACGTCTATTGTTCTGTGAAAAATGGGGAGGATCGCGGAGACTTTACGCCTGAATTTTCCTCCCGGCGTTTATTCCGCCACTTTTTCAGGGCTTCCAGGAGGGGGGCTTTATGGGGCGGGTTAAAACCCGCTCAAAGTGTGCTCTTGGATGATGATATGGAGCGCGAACCGTGGATGATCACATTTTGTACTTCCGTATTCGAAGGTGCGTTTCTCCCTTGCGGGATAATTTATGGGGGATTGTTGGAGATATGCGAGATGAAGTATCTATGATAAATTGTAGAACATATTGGAGAATGGAGGGAATAATCTTCGTTGCGCTTAAAATTTCTTTTGGTTGCGTGATAGGGCATAAAAAACTGAACAATTTTTATATTTAGAGTATTCTTCCATCTTGCATTGTTACGAAGTTATATTTAAAAAAGTATCGTAATAACTTTAAGGGCTTTGTTGAGAAGAGAAAGTGTGAGGTTTCAAATTCGGGAACACGCAAGGGTCGTCTGCGTATCGTCGCGTTTAGGTTAGCAGATACGCGGTCTGTATTTCGTCAATTCAAGCTTTGGACTCTTTTTCAGACGGTCATTCCTGAGGTTAGAATTATCGCCTAAACCGGAACCGAAGTTCCCAGGGCTTAAGGGTTCTACTTGGGTGGCCTCGCATTGACCTTTCTGTACTTTCGCCAGCGCACATCTTGAACCCATAAATTATGTACCGATGTCATTGTAAATAGCTTGCAACGTAGCTTCAAAATCGTGAAAATGCCTTTTCTCACGCCTGGCAACCACCCTCGATTTTAAGGGCACCCCCGTTCAAATCGCGCGAAAGCATAGGTGACATTTATGATTTTTTCTAGAAAAAAGTATACAATTTATGGGTTTAAAACTTCTGGCGCTTTATTCTGCCACAAATGTAGAATATAAAACAATTTTTTTATATCATTTTTGCCAAGCCCTGCCTGTGATATGCATTGCGTGCTGCATCGTTGTAAAAAAAACTAGTCTGCACTATCGTCACAATAAAACAATTTCTTGACCGAATGTAAAAATTCAAATGGGATTCTACTCGTAATTACACTGGTTTCCGCGCTACCCTCTATTGCGAATTTTCATACACTCAATTTTCGTTTTACAAAACATTTTTTTGCGAAAAGACCCATGTTTCGGGGACCCTTCGTTTAAACATTCGACAATCATCGCCCAGTTGTTTCATAACACTACTTGAGTGTAGCGGGATAACCACACATGTTTAATTAAGGAATATCTTCGATTTTTTGATTTTGGATGATCCTGTCTAAAGTTATCGTGGCGATAGTGTAGGCCAGTTTTTTGTTGCAACGATGCAGCACGCAATGCATATCAGAGGCAGGGTTGGGCAAAAATGAAATAAAAAAATTGTTTTATACTCTACATTTGTAGCAGAATAAAGTGCCAAAAGTTTTAGACCCATAAATTCTATACTTTTTTCTAGAAAAAATCATAAATGTCACCTTTGTTTTCGGGCGATTTGACCGAAGGGTACCCTTAACACGCCTCCACCAATATATAGACCGTTTTATTTTACCACATCTTTGTTGTAACTCCACTTAAGTTCTGTTACCACCGTAGTCTTAAAACTCCACCCCTGCGAGAGATTCTGTAGTTGCCCTTTGCCAGATTTTTCTGCAGGCCAGGAGGGAAGCAATTTAGAATTCAAACGAGAACCATCGATTGTTGCTTGCGGGCAGAACATTTTAATTAAAGCCATCACTTTTTCATCTGGAAGATGTGTGAACATCTCCGGGTCATCTTTTCATCGTTGAGTTTCTGTTTAAGAATATAGAATAAAAGTTTTGTGCTAAATTGGTTGCAGTGCCTTGCTCAACCACCCCCATCACATTGATCCTCATCCTTGAACAGCAGTTCAAATTTTCGGCCCTTGCACGACGTCACAGTGCAAGAGAAATGTCAGAGAATCGTGGAGATTTACGACCTTCAAAACGCGACGCTCTGTGACAACAGAATTTCACCGCTTCAAAGTAAATTTCACCAGAAAAAATGCTCCTACATTCACACAAAGTTTCATTAAAATCCGAATTTTTGGATTGTGAATTTCACCTGAAACGTCGAAACGTGGCGTATAAAGATGTGTTAAAAAAAAATAATTATTAAATGGGGACCATTCTTATTATTATTATTATTATTGTACACTATTCTTTGTACGTTATGTTTTTATTAAGTAAAATAAATAAAATTGCACTAATAGGGGCATCTACCCTAGGAACCAAGAAGATATTGTCCTGTGTGATTTTCCTGACATCGTGGGGTTTTTTTATATTATTTATATTCATTTGATGCCAATTGGAGTCTTCTTGTTACGTTTTGGGTAATATTTAGAGCGTCCTGTTTTCCAGCTTCTATTTATGGAAAGAGAGAAATCTTGGAACCTATAAACTCTGCTAAACCAAACCTCGTGGAAATTCGATTGGCTCGAGCCACTTTAAGCGGAACTTACGTAACTTCCCGTGCCATGTAAGTTAGCAAAGTAATGCTCGAGACTGCGGAATCTGGCATACTATGGGTGTACTTCGTTTTCATAAGCGCCGTAGTTTTCCAAACAACGCCGTCGTTTGTTAATTTACTCGCACACCAAGAAACGAGGGAACGGAGCTCCTCCGTAAGAAAACGATGCATAAATCTTACAATTGCTGCAGCGAATAATAGCTGCCGAAATTTGTTATTCTGAACTGTGATATTTCCGTCCCAAGTCTATACCAATTTAACTGAACACTATTTCAAAGCAAACTGATACACTCTCTGTACTATATAACGCTACTTAGCTCGAAACACGAGTGGAATTCAATAAAACAAATCTTTTCTTCGCCGTAAACAGCACAAAATAAGTTCCCAAGTGGAGACTCAGCGGATTAGCTAAACGAACATTATCTTCTTACAATAATGCGACTTCCTCCAGTCTGAACAGAAAACTGCAAAGGCAGTTAGTAGCTTCGTCCTCATTTCAATAGACTTCCACGACTTTTGCAAGCTGCAGGCAGCTCGTTACCGGAGTGCCCCATCGACGAGTGAATATCTCGCTTTAAAAATCACTTCCACGAAGATCCCCCGGCGCGCGATAAAAAGAACTTGAAATCCCCGAGAAAATCCGTAAAAGCTCCGCATAAAATCACCGTCAGCCACACATTCGCCAGACTACAAGCAATTAAGCTCGCGCGCGGCAGCACGCGTTGGACAGTGACAAACAGCCCCGGCGAAAACGTAATTAAAGATCGCGGAAGGATTTACGGTTCGCCAGCCAGCGCTTTCATAAAACATCAAAGATCAATCATCGCGATCGATCTTTACAAGTTACGCCCAAAATCCTCTGGACGAGGCACACAATCCTAATAACTGTGTCCCGCGGAGCGGTACTCAAAGGGCCATCGGGCGGGAGGAGGTTCATCCCCCTTCGAATCAACTGGAATCAGGTGTATCGGGGGCCCAGGAGTAACGGTTCCTTGATTCGACTTGCTAATTCTGGCAGGTGGACGTTCAACCAAGACGAGCAAACATTGACTCTGGCCGGGAGCAAACACTCCGCGAGCACGACGCTATCTCTCCTCCTCTGTCCTCTCTTTATAAAGCTCCAGGAAGACTGATAAAACGGGCCAGGGAGGGCGGCAGAGAGGAGGGCTCCCGTCGAGCCTCATCATCACAGAGGCTTTTCGCCGAGGGGAATTTTCTATCCCGGTCACAAAGCGCGCTGGAGGCAGGCTTTTCAGGTGCGGTCCCAGCAGTGACACGGGAAGAAAGTTCGGCGGGAGAATCGCGGTGTAATTAGATGAGAATCAGCAGCGCGAGGACAAGAGGGAACGTCGCTGGTAATTCTGCCAATTATCGCGGGACGACTTTCCTCTTCGTCGCGGGCCCACGGTCGAAAGAAACGGAAGCTCGCGAGAGCGCGGGGACGTTCATTCGTCGTAACGGAAGGCGAGAAGAAAAGACGTGTCCCGTCGCCCTAGCGGGTCAAAGAAAAATTTCATTTCTTCCCGCAACCGCCCCGACGCGAGGAACCCCGCCGCCACTTTCCTCGATAAACGCGCTCGAGGGCGAGAGGGAGGAAGACTCGCCCGGGGAAACTTTTTCCCGACCGTATCCCGGACCGCCGCGGAAATTCCTTTTCACCTCTTTAGAGCTCCCGCCGTCGTCCTGTTCCATCTAAGCGCGGCCACGGTAACTCCGTTTGTTTCGCCCTGGGTAAAGGAGCGCCCGCAGAAAGTCCCTTAACGAGGCGCGACCGCTCAACGAGGAGAAATCTCTGCCCCGGCAAGATGTTTCGCGGAGGGAGACGAAGGAGTGCTGATTGGGCGAGCAAGCGGGAATTGAAAGACTCGCAGGCCGCTCTTCGTGGTCCTCTCACCGGGTCACGTAGCGTGGGCTAACCCCGAGCGCTACTCGTGGCAGCTGAATTTGCAGCGTTTCGAGGAACTCGGTTGGAGCGAATAGGGAGGCTCGATAATCTCGATATAACCCGTAGTAATATTCTAATCTCAGAATCGAAGGGCGAAAGTCGAGGCGCGCGAAGAGTGTTACAACCTTGCGGGACGCTCTACAGTGTAAAACGAGAATAGCGTGAAGGAGGGTGAAAGACTTGGATTTTTTTCTCAGCGCCTGCTCGAAAAACCATCGAGAGAGAAGCGGCGTCTCGCGCGGCAAAGACTCCCTTCTTCTTCGTCTCGGTATCAGCGCGCGGAGTGGAGAGATTGAGGGCAGAGGGCCGGGGAGGGGCAATCATGGAATTGCGAGATTTCCTGGTGCTCGAGTTACAAACGCTTTGTCCCGCGTTAAATCCAAGCGGTTAGTGTCATGTTATGGAACACCGTGGGGCCAATTGTGCGATCTCCGCGCGCAGCTGGCAGACTCTTGCCTTTTACTTTCCACTTCTTGCCCAAAGAGGCCCTCTCCCTGATATGGAGCAGGCTCGCTTCCCTCCTGTGCCCACCTGCGAAACGCGTCCAGCCACTCTCTCTCGCGGCCGGCACACGCGACAGGGAACAATACCGCGATCCATTAAGGCGAGCGTCATTAATCCTCCGAGGAAATACTGGACCATGCCAGAAGTCGATTTCTGCCGCTGTTTTCTCCGGTGAAACTGCAGCTGCGAATTGCACCTGAGGGGTACTACCTTCTCACATCGCAGGAATTAGTTCTCTATTGGAATACTATAAATGGAGAAGCTGACTGCGATTTTTTGGTTGTGTCATCGGTGCTTTAGGTGTATTTAAATTATTTGTACTTCTTAATTTCTATTTCTATAATAAGTTCATGCATCTATAATTGAAACCTGATAAAGAAAAAAAAGATATTAAGAGTCAACTTTAGCACAAGCAATTTTCAAACATTTTATAACATTTTGTAATTTGCTCCTTTCGTTGTGATTTTAATTTTGAAATCAACGGTATGCAAAGGTACATGCGCTAGTTGCGCCCTCTGCGCCGAGCTTTGCGTCAGCTTCCCCAGTGGAACGCTTGAATAATTCTTTTCGATTCCTCGATCTTCGCGATAGAGTTTTTATATCAAATTTCTGAGAGCAGTAGAAGCAGGGGATTAAGTTGAGAAGAATCTCGATTTCAAGAGCTAAAGCTTTTCGGTGTGCAGTTTTTAGGAACGTAAGTGGAGCACGCGTATAGCAAGCCTTGCTGAGAAGAGTGTACGATACCCAGTGAAAGTCACGCTGATTTGTGTAGGGTGCTTGCAGTATGCACACGTCCTAGAAAGCGCGAACAAGGGGGTTGTTACGAGCTTGAGTAACTTCTTACGCCTGCACGCTGCGAGCACTTTACACTTCGGGCTACAACGTGGGGAAAGTACCAACGCTTTGTAGGCTCGGTAGCTTTGCAGGACGGTATCGTGAAAGATGAAACTAGTGAAATTTTAGTTAATTTCTAGCACGTTTGAATTGAAAGAAGTGTAGGGGAGAGTCGTGCAGTACCGACCAGCGTACAGTGGCGACCAAAGCTAGTTCTCGATTCTTCGACCAGATATTAGCACTTTATTAGAATTAACAAATGAAAGTCACAATTCTCTATAATCTATTTCGGGGTCACATTGTTCACTCCATTGTTCTCGATGTTCTAAGGCATTAAACGTATACGTTGATATTCAGTGAGTTAAAAGTTATTTTTTAAAGCTGATCGTTTGTTCCTGGCCATCTATTATGTATACTATCTCTAGTGTATTAAGTTTAATAAAACGTCCTAGTTTTGCAATATTTTTTTGTGTATAATATACCATGGTCTAAAATGTTTCCCCGTGTTTGTCGTACAGTACCGAACATCCAAGTGTCTTGCAGTACCGACCAACAGACTGTCAACCATAGAGACCAAGTTTTTCTTATCTGTAAGTTCAATCTGTTAGCAACTCAGATTAATTTATAAGATAAACATTTAGCCTTCCTTCTACCTTTCCCGTAGAAATATAAAGTAAATAAGGATAGGTATTATAACCTAACAAACAGGAAGCTAGGATTTAATGAAGAAGTTATCCAGTATGTAATTTGCAAGCAGAGTTGAGTATTAACTAAATAAAGAATTATGTAAATAGGGATCAAATAAAAGTTACTTTAACTTTAGATTATTTGACGAACAAAGTTAATTTTTTATTCAACGAATGAAGTTAATTTTTCTATTCGTTATTAGAAATTTTATTTAAATAAAATTTTTGTTCATCTCTGTCTGCAAGGAATCATTGAACAAAGATTGAGTGCAGTGTACCGAGTCACAAATCAGGAAAATATTATTTTACTTGCGAGTTTGCACAAATAAAATTTGAAGAAATCTTATATTGTATTAATTAAATGTCTTTTTATTAACACTGTTAATGATTTAGACCTAAAAATCTACTAATTTAATAGTTGATCGGTACTGGACGACAATTCTTCGTTTCCTAGAAATTACAACTTTTTTACTTTTGCAAATTATCAATTCTTATAATTAAATCTCACAAAAATAATTTCCCTCATCTTATTACGTTCCATCTATGCTACAAACATGTTTTTGAATTTCTGATTTTTATCGACTCTCCCCGAAGGTATAACAAAAATACTTGGAGCGGTCGGTATTGCACGACTCTCCCCTACATTAGTGCATAATGGAAGTCGTTCATTTTGAGATGTAAAATATTCTGCAAAAGTTACCATTATGGAGGCACGCTGAATATTATTCTAAATTTTTCTACAATAATTCCACCCTTAAATTTCAAAGAAAATCAATCGCAGAAGCTTATCCTTCATGAATTTATCTTCAAGTAGCCCCATTACTCAACTTCCCCGGTTCTCATGTTCCTCAGCTTCCGGGGAATATCGTCCACCTGGCCTCCACACCCTGAAACTGGGACGACGACATTTTTATTACGCGAAATATGTAAAACTGTCACGTCTTCCCGCGCGCCCCAACTACCCCTCCAACGTCGATATCCCATAACGTCACTTTCGTCCATTAAAAGGAACGAACCTATCGATTTTCGATAACGTATTCCCGGTCCGGGTAATTTGTTATTCATATCCACCGCGAGATGAGAAGCTGCTTCCCAAGAGTGCGCGTAATTTAATACATCGCTCGCCAGAAAGAAAAAGGACCGACTAAAATTCTTGTGCACCGGACGGGACACGAAGTTAACGCTCCAAGTCCTGTGACCTGCACCATCTTTGTAAACTTCCACTGAACTTTCTTCACCCACGCGGAAGTGCCTGTTGTCTATCGGCAAAGCACTGAACTTTGAAAGAAGAAGCATACAGTTCCTCGATAGAATCGATGGTCTATTGATAGAAGGGATTTAATCATATCTTAATCTACAATCTTTATAATCCTATTAGAAGGCTATCTGAAGCGAATTTAGGTTCTCAGTGGGGTCATGGTGCGGATTGTGGAACTTGAAGTAATTTATGAGAAACTGATTTTGATTGGAAAATGCTTTCAGTAGGTAGAAGTTAAATGAGAAATATTTAACTCCCGGAAATAACAGATAAATCGGAACTTTTAGTTAAGAGGATTAATGTCGAAGAAAATTAATATCGTAGTACGAAACTTTTCAGTAGATTCCTAAATCACCTAATACCTGATAAAACATCAACTAACTTTTATCTATCCCTAGTAACACAATATATTGGTTAAATATTTTTTCCAAATATTAAAAAAATATTTTTTAGCCACACTTTTTAATATGAAAAAAATGTTGATTCGAAATATTATATACACATTATATAGAAAATAAAATATTCGGAAAAAAATGTTTTCTTTCTACCATTCAATAAATATTTACTTTATATTTGAAAAAGAATGTTTTTTCATAATATAAAATGAATATTTCCCGAACATTCGGAAAAAATGTTTTGTTTCAAACAGTAAATAAATATTTACTTTATATTTGAAAAAAGAATATTTTTTTCATAATATGAAATGAATATTTCCAGCATATTTGGAAAATATATTTGCTTCTTAATCTAGAATAAATATTGTATGTATGTTTAAATATCAAAAAGATATCGAACCTCTATTTAATATTAGATGTATGTGCATTCAATATTTTGTACTACTAGGGATGTAACTTAATATAAAACCACCGTTGACAGTTAAATATCAGTATTTAGAAGATCAATCCCCAGTTCAATTCCTTGCTGCTTTGCGCTACCATATTTATATGCGCTTGTAGCCGGCATGTTCCTCTGTGTTCCCCGTTTCCCACATGACTGCGAGCCGCCAAATACAGCGCGAGAAAAACACTTTATTCCGAAGCTTCCTGCTCGCTTCCATGCGCGGCAGCTATCCATTAATTATTCATTCCGCGTTTCGTAAATACCGCGGCAGCGTTACCTGGCGGGCAGGCATAGTTTAAAAAACGAGAACCAGCTACCTGGGTTGCGGTTTTCACGGTTTCCACCGGCACGGCCGAGGGAAATTGCGAAAACCGGCGGACGGTGCAGGCCGCTCGTTTTATCACGTCGCGATGCGAAGCAGGCTCGTTCAGAAATACGCAACATGAATATTTAAACGAGACGCATCTATCGCGCCCCGTCATCTGCCACGTTAGTGGCTTCTTTCGTCGTTATTTCGCGGGTGAAGGAGCTGGCGATACTGGCGACGAGGAAGTCCGAAGCGTCCGGAGTTCCTTGCGGTGGAAAGGTAGAGAACGTTGAAGATCAAGAGTACTAGAGGGCATGGAACGTTGCTCTTTGACAAAATTGGAACTCTGTCATTAGCTAAGCTTAATTTTAGATCGCTGGAGGAGCAGAAGTGTCTGAACTAGAATTTGCGTGGAAGCTGCAGGAAGAGCATCGTGAGTCAACGAGAGATGCTGATTCCTTTCCCTAAAATTAGAAACTCAATTCAGAGTATATACAAGTCCGTTTGCACGTGACAGTAAAGTCGTGGCATTTCGCTGTCGTGGCATTGTATGACAGCGTGAATCAAATGTTACGACATGGTTACGATATCGTGAAATTTGGTGTCGCAACATTTGATTCACGATGTCATACAATGTCACGCCTTTACTGTCACGTCAAAATATACCTTTAGGATGAGCGATACACCTAACAATATCTATAAAAAAATCTCAAGGTTCAATTAATAATTAATATCTCTTTAATTAAAAGTAGGTATCTCAGAAAAATCTCAAGGTTTAATTATTAATTAATTAAACCTTGAGAGTTTTTCGACATATTTTTATATTAATAATTAATTAATAATTAAACTTTAATTATTAAAGTGTAATTAATATTAGATTGTTTTATTATATGAGTAGTTTTATTTTACAGTATCGACCGTTTATTTTGAAAGTGGTGAAAGATCATTTTGTAAAAAATAACGAAAACGAAAAATTTACATATACTTTAACTTTAACTTCACTTATAAACAATTTGTAATTTAAATCTTGAAATATACTTTTGTTCTAATCAATTGAAATTTCGTAAATAAATGGAATTGCATAATCATTTAACTATCGAACTTCGTTACCTTTTACGTATCGATACAAAATATCGATATTTAACACCATAATTATCGATACAGGGATGTATACCGAAACTCACAGTGTCACATACCTAAAATTCAAAAGCTTCGCGAGAACTAAAGGCCAAGGTAAAAGAATCTTCATGCCCCTGAAGTGCTATATTTACAATAGAATTGTACTTGCACAACGGAACCAAGCAGATATGTAAACCGAAAGCCTTGAATGAAAACTTCCACCATCCTCCGATATACTTTCCCTCACAGAACCACCTCCCGTTCCCTCCCGCTCGTGGTACCAAGGCATCAAGCCAGCAGCATCCCGACACAAGGAGAATTAACGAGCGAGAGGAGCGCTGCCCCGAACGAGGGATAATTGAATGGAACAATGCCAGTCGACGGGCGCAATTTTATCGCGAAATATTTAATGCCACGGAAAATGTTTCGGCGGCGGCCGGCGTCCCGATGATTTCATTTGTCCCGCTGCAATCACGGCGTAATAATGCAGCCGTGGCTCCAGCCACGTTTAATCGAGGGCGCCGCGTGGAACACAAAGGCACAAAGCGGCGAGCAAAACAGCGCGGAATTATCCGACAGTGTTTTTCCAAGCGCCGAAGACTTACAAGGGATGAGCTGAAAGGAGGGATGGGGCACCGTGATCAGCCAGTGAGGGAGGGGGGAGGGGGAGGAAGGGCACGAGGCAGAAGCCTCACAAATTAATTGAGAAAGCGAGACGACTCGAGAGACGCCGTCACGGAAACAACCCTTCAATCTAAATTCAATTATTTGCCCGCCCCCCTTCGACGAGTATCGCCCACTCGAAAATCCTATGCAGGGGACACCCCCCTTGCGTGCGTTCAAGGGAACGATACTCGCGGCCTCGTCGACGATTGCAACATCGTGCTCGAAACGATTTCCATCGCTAACGACGTGGAAGAGGCGAGAGACTCTAATCGCTTTCTGTTTTGGGGGTTTTCAGATTTCGGGGTGAATTTATGTGTGGTTTGATAGGCAGTGAGAGTTGAAGGGTGGAATACTTGTTGCGTGACAGGTGGGGTAGAGTAAATGTTAGGAATAGTTGCGAAGGATGTTTCTGACGATGCCACTGTGATTCCTTCAATTCTTTGGGATTTTCTCCGTGTGGAGGCTAGAAAAAATCTGGGAAATACTGTATCGAAAGTGGTTGATAAAGATACAAGCTGAACGAGATTTTGGTTTGCACCTGGCGCTTGGATAAAATCGGAATCCGTTGACGGTGCAACCTGTTGCGATTGTTAAACTACCCCTGTTCGAAACTAAATTTTATATCTCTAGAGTCTAGTGTCATACTGCTTGATGCTCCCTTTATGTTCTCAAATCAGAAGATGTTATAATCATTATAATATCTTCTTAACCAACAAATTATTCCTCGGAACCGATAATTATGTATGTTTAACCTAGGGTTGCCAATCGTATTATAATATATCGTATTGTACTATATTTTTGTCTACACTATATACTGTTAGAAAAAATATATAGTACGCAAAAATACCATATTGCCGATACATTAATCAAATTCTACAATTTTTACTTATTTCTTTATTTTGTGACAACAATAACACTTTAATTTACTAAATTAAACTTTAACAGAGGGGAGGTTTTCTGTAATGACTATGAAGTGGCGGGAAGAGAGAAACAGAGTCAGTCTATCTTCCATAAAAAATTGTTAATTTAGACGTACGAGTGCAATCAAATCTTTAACATATTTGTTAAAGACAATCAATTAATTATTATTGCAAAATACACAAGAAATATTATATTTATTTTAATGTAGTTTTATATTTTACAACTTTCCTCTGAAAAATACTATATTTTGTCACGATGCACTATATTTTTTTATCACATTAGGCCGTAAAATACAATAATTTTCTAAAAAAAAAAGTTGGCAACCCTAGTTGAACTTTCCGGAAAATAAAAATAATCCTACAAACCTACAAGAAATCCACCAGTAGGTAGTAATCAATCCTCGCCTTTACACTAATTATTACTATCACTCATCGATATATATATTACATTAATTCAACCTGTGAGTAATAAAGACGTAATAATAATAATAATATCCAAATCCAAACACCCCCAAAACCCACCTCCATCCATTTCCCAACACCCTCGCCCCTCCACCCCCAGAATCCTGCTAACCAAACACCAACGATCAACTCTCAATTCAATCGAGGAGTTGAATGCGCCACGTATATTACAGCAGGTCGATCCACCAAGAGGATGCGGAAGTGACGATTCTCAAACTTCGCCATCCCCCGGGGAGAAAAATTTGCGTCGGCACAAACGCGGCTCGTTAGCGTCGCGACAAGGCAGCCGTCGCCACTCCGAACACGTGTTCCGCCTCCTAACGTGCATAAATATACATGGATATGGTAAACACGGAGCATGTGACGCTCTAATCTACGCGATGGCTCCGATATACACCCCCGCGTTTGTGCATCGCGACGCGCTTAGAAGTTGGCCGGCCGGCCTGCACGCGGGACTCCAAGGATCGAGAGCGACAGGGAAGTTTTTTAATCAGCAAGGAGAGCGCGAGAGCTGGCGGAATTTACGATCGCCCTAATTCGAGCCATTGCTCCGGCGAGATAGCGCCCCCGGCTACGTGCAACTATCGCACGAAAGCGACACTGGATTGAAGTAACTTCGGGACACGAGAGAGAGAGAACGGCTCGCGGGGCCGTCGATTACAGAAATTGTTCTCAGCTCAGCTACCTGTTTCTTTGGAGCTGCCGGTGGATCCGCCGTGGTCTGCTAAGACGATGGGATCCTCAATCTTCGCTTCTTACTGGCTTGCTCCGGTTCTTGCGGCACCACCGTTTTTTGGATTAAAAATGTTGGAGGTGGGTGTAATTTACGACGGATATCGTTTGTATCGTGGATAAAGGGTTACTGCGAAATGGGGTAATTTTGACCAGGAAACTAGATTTTAATTATTCTCGGGGAAGCTGCATCTTGAAGTAGGCAATTAAAACTATCCAAGGTACTTTGTTTGAGGATAATATCTGCAATAGACGAAGGAGGAATTTATTTCGAAATCTAATATTGTGTTGAAAATTACTCCACTTAAAGGTACTAGAAGCATAGATATTGTCTTATTCGAGCTCGATTTTCAGCTGAATATGACTGAGCTTCCCTGTTAATTAATCGATGAATTCGTAAGTTACTAGTTCGAAAGCTGGTAATTGCATTCCCCGAGGGATTATTTAGTTTATACGAGGTGGAATTTACTGATACGTAATGTTCGCCACTGGCAGCCGGGACAAAGTAAGCAGGCCCCGATGCCAGCTGCAATATGGCTCGTTTAATGGCTCGATTCACAGCCCCGCGAAAATTATAATAGAAGACTGAACCGACGTAGTATACGTACTTTTTCACTTTCGATTATCGCCACATTTCCTCGTTCGATTCCTCGTTACAAGCTATTCCACGCGCTACGTTTGATGTGGACAAACGTTAAATTCACTCGGCCGTTAACTACCGGCGCGCTCGCTTTCCAGATTATTACGATGGGAATATAATTTTCATTCTCCCGCTTTTGACCTCGCCGGTGTTTGCCAGCTTCCAGCAATTAATTCGACAAAGAGGAGAACTGAAATTACACGGCCCCGGGAAAACTGCTTTGTAACTGTTTTCAACGTGTTTGCAGAACGAAGATACATAGCGAGCACGGAGTAGCGAGAAAAACGGCACCGTTGCGGTTCCGTGGCTACCCATTTTCGAATCTTCTCCTTTATTCCAAGTCCATTTCGAGTTCAACCGAACGGACTTCCGCCAACGGGCTGTAAATTCCTTAAACCTGCATCTTCCCTTGAAATCTCTGACGCGGAACTAAGTTCACTCTGCACCCGGGAGCTGTATTCGACACAAGCGGCGACTGTTGCTTCAGAGGGTTGAAAGACTAATCGTGTTGCGGATTAATTATTAAACCGATTCGTTCAAGTACTTTCGAGCAGCAGCAACAAAAAGGAGAATCGAAAGCCTTGAGTGCATTTCACTGTCCAGGATGACAGCCTAGGCAACCCCCAGCGATCAGGTCTCATGGGAAAAGGTGGCTAGAGATATTCGACGAAATTCCACGAGGTAGCGCGGGTAATCCATCAAAATCAACCCCCTTAACGGTCCACCCCCCTTACATTCACCCTTTGTCTATTTCACCCCGCCCCGCCCTGTGTCACCATCGTGGCAAGATGACAGGGTGTCACGCGTCCTGAGACCAGGAATTAAGCTCTATTCAGAAGAAACGCTCCCCGTGTCTGAATTACGATCCATTCACGGGCCGTGACTGCCAGCTTTTTGATCGCTAGCCACCGCTGGCTATTAATTGTAATAAGCCGCGCTTCGCCTTCGACTTCTTCTTCCTCCGAGACTGCCACGCCCGCCTCTAGCAGGCCCACCCTTGACAGCCCTTCGCTGACAAATATTTGTAGACGAGTCTCCAAATAAATCATCCTTTTCACGGGACGCGAGTATTTGGTTTTAAAACTGGGCTAGGGTAGATTGGCCCCATCCTCGAGGGCGCTCCGTCCCCTCATCCCTTTAATTCCTTGGACGGATCTTGAACCGTGAACGGGATCGACGACGGGCGAAGGCGTTTGTCAGCGGAATTCGTGATGGGACGGAAATTGCTCAGTGAAGACGAAAATGCGGGAAGTGGTGGGCTGCGCTCGCTCAGTGAACTCGTGGCAAATTTTACTTTGGATATAGTTTATATTTTTACTTATTTATTTTTTCTAATTTAGATGCATGTTGTGGATATCAATTGTCTTGAAATGCTTCATCAATTAAGCTTAGAAAAATACTATGATACTTTTAGAGCGTACCTGACACTCTGAGGTCGAGGGTGGGTCCCAAATCGAAATTTGAATATTTCTTTGTGAAACATTGTATTATATTTCTCTTTTGGTATATTTATAGACAATATCTACAACGTACGGGTTTGCTTTACAGTGAGAAAATCAAAATTTGATACGTTTGTAGAGAACATTAGAATTTTTTAGTCTTTTCTGGAACAAAAAATTTTCCAGTGTTTCTCAATCTCTTTTAAGTCGCGATCCCCTTTTATAATATTCAAATAACCTGCGACCCTCCCCCATGTAAGGTACGGTACATTTAATAAGGCAAAAAAAAACAAATTAAAAATCTGTAAGTATTTCAGAATATAATTCTAACTTATAATATTAAAAAAATAGAAAACACTTGGCGACCCACAGGTTGGGTATCACTGTTCTAAAGTTAAATACACCTACAGTTAGTAAAAAAAGTATTTGTACACTTTTTAAAATCGCATAACTTTCGTAGAAGTGGTCCAAACGACGTGAGTTTTTTTGAGAAGCTAAATGGATTAGTTTGCTAAATGATGTGTTTCGTCGTTTTGAAAAACAATGTAATTGGTCGGAATAGCGAAAAATATAGTAATGGTTTTTTAAAACTTTTTTTTTGTGAGCCTGTAATAAAAATTCAAAAAACCCGTTTGCAGATTTAAATAAGTTATATAAGTGCCTAAAATTTCATCAAAATCGGTTAACGTTGCTCTGAGCTATGAACGCTTAAAGATCGTAGAATAAGGTCGAAAGTCGCGAAAATTCCCGAAATCAGCGATTTTCGACCTTATTCTGCGATCTTTAAGCGTTCATAGCTCAGAGCAACGTTAACCGATTTTAATGAAATTTTAGGCACGTGTATAACTTACTTAAATCTACAAACGGGTTTTTTGAATTTTCATTACAGGCTCACAAAAAAAGTTTAAAAAACGACCTTTACTATTTCTTTTTTTGCTATTCCGACCAAGTACATTTTTTCAAAACGACGAATCACATCACTTAGCAAACTAATCCCTCTAGCTTCTCAAAAAACTCACGTCGTTTGGACCACTTCTACGAAAGTTATGCGATTTTAAAAAGTGTACAAATACTTTTTTTACTAACTGTACATAATCGGAGAATGAAGAGTGATGAAAACTCTTTACACAAACTTTAGTCAGTAAAAACCAACCAAATGGCCTCGTCAACCGCAAAAGCCACCGGAATCTCTGTAAATCCAGTTCTTCCACAAATACAAGCGAAACATTTACCCGTAGCTTTCACCCACTCCACCCGCGCATCATTAACTCAACGGTCAATTCCAAAGTCGCCCCCTAACCACTCGCATGCAACCGATTTTTCCCGATACCGCCAGGAATAATCCGTTTCATTTATTCGCGAGTCTCGCGTGCGCGGATTCGCCGTATTGTTCATTAAGCGAAATTTAATCCCCTGCCGCGGTGCAGTGATGCAATTAATGCGATAAGCCTCGAAAAATACCGCGGTAAAATTAAGCGTGCACGACGGGGGCGCAGAGGGGAGAAGAGCGTGGGAGGGCAAAACCGCGTAGAGATCCGGGATGAACATTTAACGAACGCATTTTTCGTTTGCTTTCATCGAAACGGGATGGAGGAAGCCTGTGTGCGCGCGAGAGTACGTTCCCCAGCTACCAACTCTCGAGGAGAACAGACGCACTGTACCAAAAGGAAAATAAATGAAAGGGGCGGGGGCGGCTCTCGCCGATAGACTCGAGAATGGAGCTCGAGAGAAGACGCTCGTATCGCGAGCAGTTTTCAAGCATCTCGTTCAAACCTCGCCCCGACCGTGCACCCACCGTTTTACATTACACGCACTCCAATTGGCCAGACATCTTTCTCGATCTTTGAGCTCGCCAACCCCCGGTGCCTCTTGACAATGTCCCCTGGCCGGCTCGATTAGCCGTTGCTCACGGAACCCGGACGGCCGTCCCTAATGGAACAAGCGTCGCGCGTCCCGTCGAAACCGGGGCACGGCTAACGACACGTGAAACACGAGCTGGCAACGATACGACTGGCGAAGGTAAATCGACCGATACCACTGCGACGGATGGCAAGATATGGAGGGTAGGTTTTAATCCTTTCCCTGTCCAACCGATTTCCCCAGGGATTTCCAGTTCTCGTGTGATTAATGTTATTTTTAGGATGGGCATATGCGCGGAATATTAGTTTTAAAATTGAACGGGCCAAGGTAGCGCGAGATTTATGGAAGTTTTCTCGGTGCCGATAGATTTTGCAACCATCCTGCCACGATAATAGCGTCCAAGCATATCGTTTCCCAATAAAGAGCACGGGCCAATAAATTCAAAGGTATGCAAGTGGATTTCATGGAAAGATCAATATGCAAGGTGGCCCGGCAGTGGTGTAGAAATATTTAAGCGTTCCTTATTTACCGTTGCACCCTGCCCCGCCTTTATATGCCGCGGTAGTTACTCGATAATAAAATGCTACGAGTAATTTCATTAAAACCCCTTGCGGCGGATTGTGCGCGGAAAAAATTCGATTACCGATCGGTCGAAACAGCGAAATGGAATTCGAATCTGATTTTGGGGTGGTGCATGCTCCCCATTCGCTCCCACTCGGCCTGGTAATTTCGTTTAATATCAGGGCAGATGAAACCGCAACTTGTATTCATACGTATCGCGGGCGGAGCGCAGCGATTGGCCGCGGACCGTCGATGCGATTAATAAATTAACGCCGACGCGGACGCTACAACGAGTTTCGCAATTATCGAAAATCCAACGCCGACAGAGCAGCTTGCGCGCATGATGATTAAGCTCGCGCATCCGGGCGATCGTAAGTGTGTTCTTTTGTCGAACAACGCGGAGTCGGATTCGTCGCTTGATTCTCGCGGCGGGGTGTGTGACGCGCAACAAGTACGGGGAATTTGAGAAGACATTGCAACGAGATCGTTCACCCGCGATAAATGCTGCGATAATTTTATAATCTAGATGTGGGGAGCAGAAAAGCAGATGCGATACGAAGTTCAAAATTTTATTCACTATTTTCTGGTTGGTGGTTTGAAAAATGTAAGCAAAAAGTCGAAGATCCAAATCATTCGAACGTTTAAGGCAGGGGCCGAATGAAAATGTTTAACAATTTCAATTAATTCTGGAATAACTGTAATCTTATGACTATTCTCTTTTCTAGAGAAAATTATTATAAAATACAGTGAGTTTACTGAAACTTTTAGTCCGTACACTTTTGTGTAAATAAGAAACTATTATTCTCTTGAAAGTAGAAAAGGTTTTAGTTAAGCTGAAAAAGTTAAAATTGTGACAAGCAGATTTCCTGAAAATTTGAGGCAAATAAATCTGAAGCTGACACTTTAAGCCGATCGGTAAAAATAGTTATATAAAAATCACAATGAGTTTTCTCTTCTATATTTATCTCGCTCCCAATCCCTTACGTAATAGTAATTAAAAATATATTTCTAACTTTTATATTTCACCCTTAAATATCTGTTCAAAAGTATATGAAGCGAACATAAAATACCTGTTAAAACTGAACTCTTACAACAGAGTAAAAGTGTTAATAATTAATATACAAATATAACTTAAAATCGACAAGAAATGATTTAAAAGTTCGATAAATAACTTATATTTATAAAACATAACAGTTTCAATCGACCCCTGGTTCAATATTAAATTCCTTTATTCAAATGTAAATTTGAAAAGTAAGCTTCTACCGTAGTTCCCCATACAGAAGTAAAAGTTAAATAATAAAAAGAGAGCCCACGTTCACCTATGTACACAAAGTTTGCCGAAACAATCGGAAAGACTTGTTTCCGAAGCGCCACAGGATCCGGCGACTGCAGGCGTTTCATAAAGATACCCGTTGGCAAATGAAATTCAGTCGTAACAACCCCCAGACGCGTGGAGAGGACAGGGGTGGTCTGTACGCGCGCTTGTACCTAGGGGGTTGGCGCCCGCCACGTGCGAGAGAGCGAACGTCGCAATTTTCGATCGATTCGCGCGCGAAAACCCCTGTTTTATGCAAATCTCGCCGGCCGGCACCAGTAATAAATTATTCGCCCGGCCGAGTCCGTTTATAGGTACATAGGTTCATATAGCGAGGGTGCCCCCTTCCACGGTATTATTTGTCGCCGTTGGCGCCGTAAATGCGACCAAATATTTGCCAGTAATAGCCCCGGGGCGAAGGATAAATATTTATTGGACGTCACGGATCCTCCGCTGCAGCCCGATGCGCTCGATATCGTTCTGGGTGGTGGGCGAAAAAAAAAGAGGAAAGAATGAAAGGAAATACTACGTGTCCCGGCATAAAAAAGAATCGCCCGGCTCGCCATCGTTTGTCCACGTTTCCGTGGTTTTACAACGCGGTATAATCGCTCCGCTCTTTATTTCCTGGCCAACCGAACTCGGCACCGTGTGCTTTTTTTAGCCGCACGAAATTTAAGAGCAGCGTAGATTGGGTCGTTGTGACTGTGACGAGAAGATCGTGGATTTTCGGTGATCGAAGACTGTGGTATTCGAGGAGAGAATTTGTTTAACCAAATGGAGGGAAATTTAAAGTAAATGATACCATTGAGGTACAGTGGAGCGCCTCTGTTACCGGAACACCCTCTATTCCACATCGAAACACTCTTCCATAACCTTCGTTCTTCCGCAGTGTGCCTCGTTGATTTAACGAGGCTCCAAGCAAAGAAACCGATCGACTTGAAAAACGATTGTTAAGGTACTCCTGAACAATTAGGGTGCTGCCGCCCTATTCTATCGAAAGAGAGCATCCAGAGTACCTTTCGAAAGTATCGAGGCGTACGAAGAGCGACCCTACTTCACCAAACAAATCAGTGACTTGGAACACTCTTCGATCGACTGGCGCTCGCAACTATACCCCTTCTTCGTGCATCGTCGCGTTTCGGAATGGAACTAACTCTTAAGAAGAAGGGGAAGGAAATGAAATGCAGGTGCACTATCGACGCAGCGACCACGCCAAATACTATTCGCTATCGCGGGGGAAAGAGAATGGAGAGGAAACGAAAAAAAAAGGAACCAGGAAAAAGTGGTCCGTTATTCCGCGGAATTTATACAGCGGCGGAGTGAGTAGCCAGCGGAAATTCCATGGATCACGTCGCGCGTGACTGATCCGCGAGAGCCACCGCAACGGCCAGGTATCGATGGTTGAATTCTGCATGAATGAAGACCACGTCACGGCGATTACGATCGCCTAGGCGGCCACTTGTCCCTGAACAACAATACCCGACCGGTGACATTTACCAGCTCGTCCGTGTCTCGAGCACGCTGTACTTTAATTATCCCCGACTAAATGCACCCAGGCCGGCCTCGTCCAATAAGCGGCCTCGAGACTGAGCCTGCGCTCGGTGGCCATCGCACAAAGAATAACAGAGGAGCGGAGGGCGAAATTCAGCGATTCTTTTACCGTACCCGACAATGGGAAAACTCTATTTCCACGTATTCATCGGATAAGAACCCGGGCGGGCCGTTTATTACCACGGTTCACCGTTAATAAACGATCCCGATTTAAAAGTCCCTGTTATCTCCTGCCTCTGGGATGGTACCTCGGCAGCAACGAGGATCAGCCTCTCTCGCGGCTACTACTTAGAATTTAAATAGACCTTAAGATCCAGACGACCGCTCCGAGAGCAGCCCGGGAACAAGTGGCCGTGCTTCGATTTAAATATAAAACGCGAGACTCGTGAACGAGACGTGATCGGTCTGGATAGATTTTAGCCACGTCTAATCCGCGATTCCGGGCATCGAGTGGGCTAGCTGGACGCGTAAAGTTCCCGCGGATTTCACGGTGCGACTGGCAGTTTTAACGAGGCTCTGGGCTCGGAGCCTGACACCCGTTCCTGGCCGAAGGAGGAAGCACGGAGGCGGGCGTTGTTATCGCGACGAGCGATCCTTGGCCCCTCGGATTCTCCTTTTCCTCGCCCGTTAGTCCGATTCCCACGGCTGGTCGCCGGCGTCCGCGGGCCAGGCCAAGTTCGTTCTAATCCAGTTCACGCGAAAACGAAGGCAACGGAAGTGCGGAGAACGGAGCAAGGGTGTCACGGCTGACCTGCCACTTTAACGACGAGAACCCCCGGCGCAAGCCAGCAAGGTGGATCGACGGGGACAGGCCTCGAGGCAAATATAGACGTCCCTTAACCGTTCGACATTATCGGCCCCGTGGCCTTCGTCGGGAACGATCTGCCGGGGAAGCTGCGGGCGACAGGTCGCCGGGACGGGGATGAATTGATGGGGGGCGAGGTTGGGAGGAACGATGGTGAAATGTCGAGGTCTTATTCTAGTTTCAGCTCGAGTGGTGCGGCAGGTTTCGCGGCGCGTAGCACGCGGCTCGTGATAATTAGATCGGCTACTGCGATGAGGTTGGGAGTTCAGCTCCGTGGAGCTTAAGTTGCGAGATTTTAAGTGTAGAGTCTTCAAGATTTGATGGTTTACTTTGGGCACACGCTGGCTTATCTAGTCTCTTTGGAAGGGATAGACTCTTGGCTAGTTACTTAGGAATGATGTATCGAGTGAAAGATGGAGCGGCAGGCTAACACTGTGCAGAAGATTTCGGGGACAAATGACAATTGGAATATAATGAACAATTTGGAGATCTAGGAATCATTTCACCTTTAGCTTTTACTTTTTCAAGGAAGATTGTGGTTTAACTCTTTCGATGCGGGTTTCGACAATAGTCCAAGCATTAAAAAATGTATTCTCTTGTAATGTGGTACTCAGCAATGCTCCCCGAAAAATATGAAAAACTGAAAATCGAAAACTTTTTTTATTGATGTAAAATTGACACTTTTCAAGAATCGTCCGAAAATTTAAATACGCAGCGAAAGGGTTAACACTAAAACTATCAGCGTTGGATATATACCTAGTTCTACCACACCCGTTAATTTGACGGGTATTCGAAAAATGTACTTTTAAGTGTAGTTCTTTTTTTTTATAAAAATGATAAATGAAACAAACAGCATTTCATGTATTAAATTATTTATTTATATAAGGTATTGTATTAATAAGGTATACCACATATAAATTTTAATTTTATTAGTCACTCACCGCTCACACTGCACGTACTATTGCCACTGAATAAATTACAAGCAAAATTTACACGGTAAACGTGTGGTTTCATATTGCCATGCAATAATATCACTTGTTTCGACATTTCGGCAGAAAGTATGATGCATCATTCCACCATTTTACGATTCATTTTTCAATAACAAATAAACATCAAAATTTTTGTGATATATAGACCAATCCTTATATAAATGAATAAAATATATTGATCTGTATTTTAAGTGTAAAACTCAATTTATAACTCATTTTAATGACCCTTCAGAGTGACGGGTCTTGATACATCTACTTACGTATACAGTAAACAGGGAATTAATAATTAAATCATTTGAAAGCAAACGAATAGAGAGATATATCCGCTATTCCATCTTATTAAAGTCATCATAAATTCCTACATTAATACCAGGCTGTTAATATATTTAAAGAAAAATATCCGAATCCCGTCATTTTGACAGGCTGGGTAATTCTAGTCGATTTCGTCAATTTAGATTTATCCCATTGGGTCTTCAGCTATGAATTTTAATGTAATAAATGAAAAACTACTATATATATAGCTGTACATAGTGCATATACCTATATTCGATATTATAGTCCCCTGAATTACTGTGCTTGTTGAAATTTTCACTGAGAAACCAAATTTAATATACATAAAGTCCCCTCCAATTTGAGAGGCTATGAATTTCCTGATTAGTGTTCCTTATAATACCCGAGAGTCCCAGGTGTAAGTCACGTCTATCGGGAAATCGATTCCTTCGTTTCACCAGCGTTACGGTTAGATTGATCAGAGTAGGATTACTGTAGGACTCCCGTTTATCCACGCTCCATTTATTCGAAAGAATCTTTGCACAGTGGCTGATTGCTGATGGACTACCGTAGCGCAAACTATTTCACAGCAAAGTTCCACCTGCTCCACGGAGCGCTACAGGCGTCCCTGCTATTATAATCGAAACGAGAATTTAGAGGCAGAGTGTGTAAACTTTCATTATGCAAATCGATCTATTGACCAAGCCACTTCGTCCCTCAACGCGATGGAATATTAATGAAAACAATATGGATGCACCACGCATACGATAAATAGTAAAGCCGAAATTTCAAAGAAAACCGAAGCCACATAACGCACAAAAGGAATACCAAAGGTAACACACGACAGATTTAATATTTCTGCCTTTAAAGTGAATTACAGGAACGGTGCGTGGCGTGAATAGCGTATCCACAGACCCTGAATACATTTGGAGTCAAGAAAAGGAACGTTTCTACTCCATTTCATCGAATAAATCTCCGCAGCCACTATTATTTCCCTGAATAAATCGACTTCGATTTCTCCAAAATCCACGAACTCGATACTTCCTGGCGCAGTCACGTCCCGTTATAGTAATCCCCAGAAGTATTATAATTGTAGGAAAAAGGTAACTTTCCACTTCGCTTGACCAACAGATCTCCAAGGGAACTTCTGCGATCCTTATCGCCTCCATCTCACCCAACAACAGACGCAAGAATTCCGCTGACCAAACCAGGCAATACTGACCTGCCAATGCGCAGGCATCCACGTGTCTAAACTACAGACAGGTCGCCAAGAAAAATGGCTCTCGCAGCTGTAAATCCCGATGTCCGCAAGGTAACTGTACACAGCGAACAGTGAACTCGTACGTCGTTATGGAAATATTTGGGGCCCCAGAGGATCATCTATATCGTGGCAGTAATTTCAAGCGTCGCGGACCAAGGGGAGAGCGCGAACCTCTTTAGAGGCTAGGACGGGCAGCTAACGAACTTCGCCGAGTTTACGAGACACCCGATGCAGGAGCGGTTAGGAGACGCGTCTATTCCAAAGGAAAAGGGCCGGGGGTGGTCGTTGAAAAGCCGAACAAGGGTCCCCCTCAAAAATCTCTTTGTCCGCGGTACAGGTGCACGCGGCAGGTTGCTGGCAGAAACCCAAAACAGGTTTTCACAAAACCCGCGGAACGGTCTCCTTTCCTTTTTATCTATCCTGCCCTGCCTATGCCTCTTCCCTCTGTCCAGCAGACCTGCTCTCCCTCCACCCTTTTCTGCCTCCGGTTCCCCGTCTTCTTTGCGCTTTTTTCGGTCCCTCCCCTGCGTCATCCGTCCGTCCCGTGACCGGCTCCCGTCACTTTGACGAGTATTCAAATTAACCGGCCCCCCGAATCACACACGCGGTCTCCCGCACAATTAAAGGGATAATTAATTTTACAGCGCTGGCGGAGGACGCGGACGGCGAACCGCCACGGGGGCCACGTCCACGGACGTAATTGGTGAATTCGAATTTCTAGGGAGCGCGCTCGACGTGCCTAGGGATACCGGGAATGGAGCGATGGGAAGAACTCTGGGAAACTTTCAGGAATTGTGGTGGACGAGTGACTTGGATATTTAGCGTTTGAGAGGTGGATGAGTTTATACAGGATTTGAAGAGGAATCGAATTTCAAGAGGAATTTTTTGTAGGAGAGCTCGTTCGATTATGAGACCCATTTGTTAAAAACATCGTAACTGTTGATTAAGAACATTTGATTAAAATTCGATACACGTTTTAAAAGTAGGATATGTATTTTTTAGCAACCCAAAGTGTTACAACATTCGGTTTCTTCATAAGAAAATAAAAATGAAAGTCATTCAAATATGTAGATAAAAAAATGGGTTGCTAATATAAGACCCAGTTTGTTTTTTCCTGAAACTTATTTTCTCTTTCTTTCTTTACAAATTGGGCATGTGAAATCTATATCTTCGCTATCGCAGGCTTAGTTCTGTAGCGGAGATAAGCTGGGGTCTCATATTAGGAGAGGTCTTCATATTAAGCTACTTTACCCTACTATGTATTGCGACAGAAAAGGAATTTTAAAGTCAAAAGGAAGAACGATTTGCTTATGCAACAACTCTCGCGAGTCCGAGCCTTCTGCGAGCACCGAAACCTTGTTTATCATTAATGATAAGCGCGAAAGCAGCAAAGGAAGTTTGAAGGCGAAACTCTGGAACAATTCCCTCTACTCGATCCTGGATAATTAAACTCCCCGGCTTGATTAAACTAATCATCCTGATTCTCCAAAGAAAATATTCGCCAGAGGCTTCTCGGGTAGCCGGGACGGTGACATTATTCGACGAATTTGTAATATTCGCGTCCGCGGGGATTCAAGAATACCGTCGCTGGCAATATTAGTTTAGAAGTCTGTAAATACTACAGATACGCAGGCGTCTTTTGAAAAGGAAGGTTCAACGACCCTCGCGGAGCATCTCGTTGGAGCGAGCGCGAAACAAGACGCGAGGAAGACGTCATCTGGTCGGAATATTTTAATTAAAGCCTATTTCTACGATAACGATTTTTCCAGCCAGGGTTTTTCCCTCCTCGCTCGACGTCGAGATGTCTCGGGATGCTCGGCGAGGGGAGAAGAATCGTGCAACGCCTCGCAGGCTTTTTAAGGATCCGCGATTCGTCTGGTTAGCGGGCGTACCGATCGTAAAGCGCCCCGTGGCTCGCAGTTTCATATATTCCGGCGGAAGCGACGTTCGCGCGACGCTTCGTTCAGTTTTACGGCAACGTGAAATGCGATCGATCCAGCGATACCTTAATCACGTCTGTCGGTCGTAAAAATTACGATGGCAATAAAGCATCGGCACTGGCAAATACTAATTATACCTGAGTACGTATAAAACTCGGTAGATCGGCCGGAAAAGGCATTAACGTAAGTGTATTTTATGTATTGCTAGCAATCGATGGAGCAAAGACACTGTTCTCCTAAGAAAATATCACGTGGGTACGAGGAACATGGAAGTGTCTTCTGCTTACAGTTGCTCACAAAGTATTTTCCTGCTATATACGTATAAGATATTTTATTTATTTAAGTTTATTTGATAAATTTAGAATTAACTATTGAAAGTTACTTACCTTAGCATCAACCTTGATTAATATATTTTTAGTTAGTACCATCTACCAAAGAAATACTCGAAGAAAATTTGCTAGAAAAATGAAACAAGATAAATCCGAATTTCACAGAACATTAGTTGAATCTATGCAAATAGATTCAGGCTTATAATAAAATCGCAGGAATATTAGAAGATCGAAAGTGAGCGAATATATTTTTCAATTGAGTATAGCCCCCAAAAAAGTATATCAATCTGAATTAGAATAACGAATTTTTACTTTGAAGTCGATTTTATATGAAAAATATATTACACATAGGGTGGGCGTATTCTTTTGTGAACAACTGTAATATAATTTTAATTTCTTATATTTGAAAGAACTGTCTTCATTGAAGCTACTTTATACATTTTCATTTGCTATTAAATGTAGCATTATTAAGTTATTTACTATCAAAGCAGAGTGATCGAAGTGATTTTTCAGTTGCCGCATGCCACGGTTCCTTCGGTCGAAAAACCAAGTCAATGAGAAAACAATGGGGCAATTATTCTCCGTCGTAGGAGGAACCAGCATCCCCGATACTCTAGATTCACGTGATTAAATAACAGCCCGCTGTTATTTTAGTAAGTAGCCTGCCCTTGCAGCGCAGCCGTGGGTGGGCGTAAGCTTAATTCACGTCGAGCATTTAGCCAGTTAATCCTACGGGCAGAGTCTAATGACGTCACCGAATCCTTCGGCTCGTTAAGAAGTCTGACACCCGAGGGGGAACCGTGGCCACGTCGGAGTGGAAAACACGCGCCACCGATTCCGCGTGGACGCAAACGCTAGCCGACTTTCCATTCACGCACCACGGCGTATCGGAAGACGACGACGCAGCGTCCAATGCTTTCTCGTTCGCCCGTGAATAAGTCCTTTAAAGAGAGTCACGGCGCATTCAGCTTTCGTTTAGAAACTTAACAGCTCGAAGCGGACTGGAGAGGCTGAATGGTAATGCGTGCAATGCGACAATGTTGCCCGCTGACACTGAGCCGGAGACATTGCGTTTCAAAGACGCTTCTCAAGTGCGCAGATCGAATTGCGTGGGGAATAAATCACGACTGCAGGTGAAGATTTGTTTAAAGAGTTTCAATTTAATGCGGGGAAATTTATCTTACTCTGGAAATTCGAAGGAAGAGTTGAAGTTTTGAGTTATTTAAACTTAGATTATTTATTATTATGCTGAACCTGCAGGATTCCTTTAGCATCTATGCCTATGTACACTCTGTGTGGAATAATTAAAGAGTCCTTGTGAAATACACTGTAAGTGCCAAAATTCAAATTCTATTTTATAGTGTTATCATTGACACGTAGAATATTTTCTAATAAAGGAAAACTTTTTTTAATTTTGGCACTTACAGTGTTTTTACGAGGCAGTGGCGGATTTAACGGGCCGCCAATGAGCGGTTGCCGCCTGGGCCCCTTTCCAGAAGGCCCCTCCGCTCCATTTTCCAAAAAAATTATGATTTATCTAAACAATATTCTTTTTTTTTGTTTCCCACAAGTTTCATACCACACGTGCGTAAATTTATTTGTAATTCTGTTATGTATACACAGTGTCCCAGAATGTTTGCCACCTGGGCCGTTTTCCTTAAGGGGGAGCCCTATTTAGGACGGCTAGGAATGAGGTGATTCTTGGGAATTTGTTTCTAAGAAACTATTAAGCGGATCTTTTCCAAACTTTCAGAGTATTTTAATTCATATTCGAACAATAAATATTCATTTTTACGTTACAAAGTGTTCAGTAAAAATGAAGATATATGAACAAGTTCGTTAGGACAAGCGCGCCGGATTTGCAAATTGGCGATTGTAATGGTGGCCCCATTTCTTCCTTGAAATAAAAAACCAAGGATTTTCTTATTTCTAGTACAATTACATTGTGGATGAACCTAAGACAATGATAAATAAATTTAACTGAACAACTCTTCTTCCATAAATAGTACGAAATATCTTGGGGCAGAATCATAACTTTTTCTTTGAAGTCCCACCAATTTGCCAACTTTTAACTTTCTTTTCGTCTGTTAGATGTTCATATATATTCATTTCTACCGAACCCTTTGTAACGTAAAAATTAATTTTTATTGTTCGAATGTGATATAAAATACCCTGAAAGTTTGGAAAATATCCGCTTAATAGTTTCTTAGAAAAAAATTCCCAATAATCACTTTATTCCTAGCCATCCTAAATAGGGCTCTCTCCTTAAATCCGCCACTGCGACAAGGACTCTTCAATTGTAAAAAACTTTGCTATTCAAGAACTCAATTTACTTTATATAGTATTTGAAATAAAAACCAGAGAGAACTATTAAATCTGTATTAAACGTCAAATTTTGCGGAAATACAGCGAGTGTCCTAATACTTACGAACGCCAGTAAACGTTTATCGATTATGTAGTGATATTAACCCTTGGAACTTCAAGTATGCCTCTCAGGCAGGCCAAAGTTCGAACCGGCGCTAGACACTGACATCGTTGAACCTTGCACAAATACAAGATTTCATACTACCAACGTATCACATGAATTATTGCCTTTGAAATCCCTATACTATATCACTCGACCCATTCCGAAGTTCTGTGTCGATTTAGCGAAAGATCTCCGTTTAATCAACCGACGAATAAGTCGTAGTGCAACTGCAGAGGGTTAATAATATTCCTGTCCACGTTCCACGTGGTGCAAAGTATAAATTTTCCTGCTCGTCATCGTGCACTGTCTAGGTCAACAGTTCCCGCATGTTACTCAACCTCGGCAGCTCGTGGGCATCGACCTTGCGCTTTCGTTGGAGGGAAAAATTACACGAGCTAGCGTGCGGGAAGATTACGATGGAACGTGATCCAATAATCTTCATCGCGGGCGCAAGAAAGAGGACGCAGTTTCGCGTAACAAGATAAACTCCTACGATCGTGGGACTAACGTAAGACCATTCGTCCGCGGGAACACACTCGTACCTAATCTCGTTAACTGGCCGAGCAAAGTTCCTTTAAAATTCGCATGCCAAATGAAAGAGAATTCATTCCGCGGCTCAATAGCTAGGCAACTGATCACTTATCAGCAATCATTATCTCGAGCATCGTATCGCGATGCGATTCTCTCTGGGCCTCGATAAGATAGACGACAGAGCGTTCCGTTTAATTCCTCCTTCCACGCGAACAACAGGTGAACATTACTCGAACGATTCCGAAGCAACTTGCTGCTCTCAGCCCCCGTTTTTGCCTGACATTCTCGAGGCTTGATTAATGTTCGGGGCGCGCGAATTGAGCATTCCTCGCGGAAGACGGGCGCGTCTTACCCCCTCCCCCCCTGGCGAAATATCGATTATGGATATCAGAGATCGTAATTAAAAACGTGTCCTCCCGTCAGTCCAGCGACTCGTTAAGCACTCGGCGGCTAATGACACGGAAATTATCGCTCGTGTCTTTATTAGAAGGCAAAGGAATTCTCCAGGAAATTCCTCTGCGATGGAAGGTCGAGCAACGCTGAATCGTGAAGTAATAGGTTTACGGAATTCAATTGGGTTGGATTTAAAATTGACGAGCTACAAAAGCGCACTGTCAATGGCGAAGGTCGAAACGAGTTAATGGCAAATTATCAGAGAGAATGATATTAGACCAGGCGGGAACATACTCAAGGAGATGGCGTGCGTCTTAATGAAAAGTTTCCTGCTAGACACGTAACGCAGTTACCTTGTTTATCATCTCGAAAAAAAATTCACATGTGCACTATCATCTGATTAAGTTGCGTCGAGCACGCATCATCAAGGATACGAAAATAGGGTGTCCAGCTCCATGTCCCGTTTTAGCGATAATTATTATTGTAGGAAGGACGACGAACAGTTAGCAAAATTTCTTTCCTCTTTCAAGCGATCGTGTGAGTTGGAGTGATACGATCGTCAGAGAAATAATAGAAGGCGATTTTAAGTAATTCTGACTAATTTTAACCAAGCAGAACATATGTGATCCATATTTATTTATTTAAACCGAAGCTCTTTGGTAGGTAAATACATGAAACAATAATATCCACACTGGGCAATGAAAAGCAGATGGGAGAAATAATTATGCGAGTAATACGTAAATATGGCACATAAAGGTACAAACATAAAACCAAAATAAAGAAAATGATAACTAGTTAGAAATATGATTAATAACTCTGATCTAAATATTCAGTCGGTTGCGAAGGAGTGGAGTTGCATTTTGGAGAAAATTTTTGGATGCGGCAAATTTGCAGGCGCGGAAAATTTGGGGAAACCACAAAGTTGGGGGAACGACAAATTTTTAAAGACGGCTAATTTTGGAGAGCGACAAATAAAATTTTTATTATTAAATACCTCGCCAGTTATTGATTCTCCGCTCAGAGAATTAAATACCGGTTAAATATACTTGAATTCTCTATCAACTTACGAAGGTCCGTTAAAATTGATGCATGTCGCTTCGTGCACCATGCCAAAAACAAAAGGGACTCACGTGTTCCAATTTTCACGAAGGAATCGCAAATTCGCGTAAAGAACAATATCGTAGGACTGGCTACAATGGCCCCCATTATCGAATACGTTCAATGAAAACACCAGTCAACGTGCCCTCGGGCAATGTTAGTCAAACAAGCTGCGCGATAATGGGTGCACAACTTCCCGATGCTGAAACAAACTGTATCTCATTCGTTCGTGGACCACCAAGCTCCTAAAGGTGGCTCCTCCACATGTGTGCAGAATGGCGATTTCCCTCAGAATAAACGGGGACTTTGTACCACGCAACAACAAAGAAATAAATGGGTGTCTCTGTTCAGTGTCTAATCATTGCACCAAAGAAAGAGTTAGAATCTTGATTGATGACTCAATATGTACTCCCTAATTTTCATCTATTCATTCGAATTTTAAAAAGAAGCCATTTTAAAGGGGCATTCCTTAAATTGTTTAAGGGTAATTTTGGCCATTTCTTACCCCCTCCCTCCCTCGATATAAGAATTCGTAAGATTTTATATTCCAACCCCTCCCCGTCTTTATTTTTTATATTTCCATTAAAATTCTGTTAAAAGTTTATATAATTTATTTAACTCGGTTTCGGGATATTTAAACCAAACTTACTTTTCTGGGACATTAATGATAGAATTTGTATTTATTGAAAATTAGGCTAAAAAATATTACATAAGACGCTACCGGACTTCTCCCCTGCACCCCTGTAAGAAAAACGCAAGAAATTCGCGACCCCCTTCACCCCCAAAAAGCCTTACGTAATTTAACGTCGACCCCAAATTATATTATCATAGTATATCAACTGCACAGATTTAAATATCGCAAGACCGTTACAGTGTGCAAACGCAATAGAGATAATAGTGCAGTGATTCTTAATCGGTGGGTCGCGACCCCCAAGTGGGTCACGAAGTGTTTTCTGGGGAGTTGCCACAGTTTCTTTTTTAATATTATTAAGTTAGAATTATATTCTGACTAGCAAAATACCCCCGCGCTTCGCTTTGGGCTTAAGTGATATTTAGGACTCCATGAAAACACATTTCCACCCCTTTTCACCACCCTCCTTGGGGATTGATTAGGGCAAAATCCTGAAATTGGGTTTTTTAGCATTTATCCCCACCAAAAATCCTTTCTTGGTGGGTGCCTACGGATCAAGCCCTCAGCCACTTATTCCCGCCGCGGTGCTATTTTGCAAGCGAGAAATGTTCACCCAGTCGTCGTCTGGCGATCGCATCGCGAATTACTATTATTTAAAAACCATTTTTTAAAAAAAAAAATAAAAACGTTAGAACCTTCCTGTCGTTAAGACGAACAAAGTGATGTAACACACTTGTAGCTAGGGATGGGATCAAGTTCAATATGTACTCATGAATCCGAGTCAATTCCAATACAAAAGTTTCACTTCATGGGATTCGAATACTACTCATAAGAAGTGACGTTTCATTCTATGTAGTTTCAAAGTACTTGGATTATACAAGCTGGTTTCGAACCTCAGACAGAGTACCTCAAGACTTCGAGAATATGCTTGTAAGTAGTTTGACATTTGAAAGAATCGAATCTCGTAAAAGTAGTATTCGATCATTGAAAGACAAAACACAAATCACACAATTGCATACAATAGAAAACTCCTGGTTCAGGTATTCATAAAACGTTCGAATCTACTCGGTCAGGGTTCGATTATACTTGAAAGTACCGCTAACGTTTTTCAAAGTACTTATAGAGTTCAAACCTACGTCGTCGGGGTTCGAGTCTACTTAAAAGTATTGTTTCTCTTTTTCCAAGATACTCATGAAGTGCCCGAAAGTATCCAGTCAGATTCGAGTCTACTTTCAATATACTTCATCCCATCACTATGTAGCTACAGTTCATATTTATTGAGAAACCGCATTTCAAAGTATGCAACTTCAATTTTATATAATAGTATAGATATATCTATTTTTAATGTGTTTCTGTAACATTATTAAATTTACATTACCTTATTTAAATATTATAGAAGGGGGTCGCGACTCAAGAAAGGTTGAGAAACACTTGATTAGCGCCAACACGATTTTAGTTCACAATTTTGTATTAATCATAGAAGCATTTTAAGAAACTCAATTTTCCCACGTGAAGCGAAACATCCGTCAGAATATGTAGAATGTAAAATTTCTCTAAAATTCGCGCCACGTTCAGAAGCGAAACGAGAGACGAACGACGGCTTCTGTTTCACTTAGGGTGGCTTTTCTCTCACAATTTCCCGGCTATTTCATCGGAGAGCGTTGTTGAAACGAGCTGCCGGAGCGCTCTATGTTTGTTTTTCATTTCCCGCCGAAAAATCGCTAATTATCGAAGGTGAGCGTGCAAAGCGTGCGCGAGTAGCGTACTCGTTACGCGCCACATCGTTCTTCCCCTCGTTTGTTTCACCTGACTGTTACCCTCTGCCGCTACGCCCCGTAAAGGTGGCTGTTTTTACGACGACGTCGAGCATATTAGTTGAAAAAACAAGAGCGAAAGAAACCGCCGCGGCTCATTAAGCGGCGCCAGCGCAGTTCCTCGGTTTCCACGGAACATTTTTCTACCGAGCCACGCAATAACCATAATCAAGAGTTCCTCGCAAGTAAAACTGTTCCTCCAGCATTCTACCGTCCGCCCGTTTCATTTCCTCGCCCCTCTAGCCCGTATTTTCACTGCGCCATGAAAGCGAATGTAGAAATTTAAACCCTGAATTCGGTGCGCAGCAGTTTGTTCATCGTCACTTTAAGCACGGGGATATTTAAAATTCGGGATCACTGCTGAAGGATATTGGGCACGAAGTGGTGTTCTGAATTCCAATACAATAGGATCCTCGATAGTTGCAACACGGGGATGAAAATTCAAGCAAACATCGAAGTTCGCCCAAACTATGAGGGCTACCAATCCAATGTACCAATACAGAGCACTCCGCAGCCAAAACTTTCTCTGCCACTTTCAGTTTCGATTGTTCGTTATTAAACGATCGTCCGCGCAGTTTGCCAGCGAAACGCAGTGAACAAGTTCGGAATGCGACTATCGGGGTTTCGGTGGATCGATCCCGAACCGAGTTTCAGAAACAGAGTTGAACCCGAGCCAATCACTGACATTTCGAGGCGTACCACACACCCCTAAAGATTCCGGCGCAGCCACTAAAAGGCCCAGCGAAGGCCTCCGTCATATTTATGCGGCACGATAATGCTAACGCACGGGAAGGAACCTCTAATGGCCCAGGAATGCACGTGGCCCATAGGAGCGGGTCACCGCGTAACAATGCAACGGGAAGAAAAAAAAGGGATCGATGACCCACGCGTTCGTTCGTTGCACCGGTGCGACGAATCTCGGCGGTGGAGAGAATGCAGCACGCGAGGCTGCAGCAGAATCGAGAGGGAAAGGTCATCCATGGGAGGCCCGTTTATCCCTCCAAGTCATCTAACGATCCTCCGCCACGGCCAGCCGATACCGTTCACGACGCATTTTCTCGAAGAGCTCTCAAGGTAATCGCGGAGAATCTCGTGGCAACGAACGCGATACCCCAGGTCCCTCTATTCACCGGCTAGACGCCCGTCACCGTCGCGACACTTTCTCCCGTCAAGCTGATCCTCTTTGTGTCCACTCGGCCAGCCTCGGGCGCAGCACCTACGCCACGAGCGTATATATATACCAGTGGCCCGGAACAATGACAAATAAATCCCCGAACGAGAGGGGGCCACCACCCAGCGACACCATTTTCTCGAACCCGTGCGCGCGCCCGCGCCGAGAAGGTCCGTTTCGAAAGTGAAACGGTCCAAGCGAGGAAACGGTACCCCGGTTGCAGGCCCCTCCGCGAAACCGGCCATTTATAAATTACAAGCGGTGAGCGAGCAGGCACGCTTGTAGAAGCCAGGGGACAACGAGAGAAAAAGAAACCAGGCGACGCGAGCCCGGCGATTCCGCGGCGACTCGACGAAACCGGACCGCCGAGCGCCTAACCGAGGGAGAAAAAGGGACGGCTAGAAAGAACCGTGAAAAAGAGACGAGGAGAATCGCTCGACAAGGACTCGCCGAGCTGGATCATAAATGGGCGATCGAAAGGGAGAGCGCACGACGGCGGGAGAAAGAGAGAGAGAGAGAGAGAGAGAGAGAGAGAGAGAGAGAGAGAGAGAGAGAGAGAGAGAGAGAGAGAGAGAGAGAGAGAGAGAGATAAGGAGGCTTGGGCTTCCTTCCGACGGCAATTTGCACGAGGCATTCGGACAGGTATTCGGACGAGGTCGGTGCAATTTCACGGAAAGCGCCCCTGGAGTACAAAGGCGAGGCAACGGAGCCTGACTTTCAGGTAACGTTTCCCTGGGGCCCGAAACCTGGCCCCTTGGAGGCCAGGTTTATTGTTAGGTCGGAAAGCCGACTCCGCGTAAGGTGCACCAGAGGCGCCTGACGTACAGGTGCAAGAGGATCGTTTGTTCAGGTGTCGGGAACTTTGCTTAGGGCCCAGTTTAACCACCGAGACCCGTTCTCGTATTCGACAGGTACGATCCACGGGGATTACATGGAACATTGCGCAGCCGACGGCTCTCGTACAGCCCCGCTAATTGATATTTGAGAATCCTGATTTGGGAGAAATCGGCGAAACGCGCGAAAGCAGTGCTAAAAAAGGAGTGTTTACTGCTGGGAAGACGTATTGTTTCGACGAGCAGGGAGAATCCTGTTGTTAGAGATAGGTTTCAGCGAGTAAATTCTGCTTTGAAATGTTCAAGGGGAAACTGTGGAGCTGGTGTGTGTGAAATTCTGTCTGAACGTTGAAACGTGAGATTTAGTGGAATGGTGTTCTTGATTGTTAACTGGAGATAAAGATTTTGTGTTTAGAGATTGGAATTTTTTGTCCAAGTTGGGTAATGGTGCTGATAAAATGATAACAAATAAGGTCAGGTTGAGAAGAACGCTAAGCTGACGCTGGGAAATGTTTAACCTTGGTATTCGAGGCGCACAAGCGCTGTTGTGTTGTTGGCAATCCAGCCAAGAGGAAAATCAATGAAACCCGCCAACAAAGTTATATCGGAGAGTATTCCAAATATGTGGAACTGACCCTTCCGTTCGCTATTTGAACAATCTTTATTTCTTGACGCAGGTGCAGCATTTCTTATGAAACCAACTACTCTAGAATGAAGAATCTATGAAAACAGTTCCTAGTTTCGTCAAGCTGGAATAAAGCCACGCAAAGAAATACCAAATCTCCCTCAATTTCATTTACCATTTTTACAGTACTTTGCAAATCCACCAGCCACAAAATAATGAACCTGTGGAACCTATATCCAAAGAAATTTCACTCCCAAGAACTCCTCGTTTCACACTTAACACCCTGCAAACACCCACAAGATTATTCCTCTCCGCAATCTCTATTTCTAATCGACAGACTAAATCAGACTTTTGCTCTCCGTACACCGCACATTCCACCGCGCGCAGCGCGGTGACTCAGCCGCAGGTAGATTACTCATCGATACTATCTCTTTCATTTACGTTATCGCGTCTCTGGCGTTTTGACATCGCTAGCTGACGCCCGAGTTGATCAACTTCCCCCGTTCTATTCGACGCGCAGCGCATCTGTGGCGGTTCGTGAGGCAGCGCATCTGTGGCGGTTCGTGAGGCACCGCAGGTGCAGGGGGGCCGGGCGTAATTCAGCGACGGGGACACGCGAAACGAGAATTGCGAGGACGGCTGGGAAGCGCAACGGGCGAGTGACGGTTGGAAAGTCGCTGAAACGAAGCGTCGGTGCACCGCGAGTTGGCGACACTGCGTCGACCGTTTGAATTCGCAGGGAATTGCCGCGCTGCGCGGCCAACATATACCGGGGGGAGCAGCGTCTCGATGCAACGCGCGTAGCCTCGCGTATTCGCGCGACTCTCCGTGGTCCCGTGGAATTACGCCGAGAGCGCGGCGCCGGACGTTTCTCGATGGAATCCCAGCTACGTCGCGCGTGCTGGTTAACCACCTGCTGAGCGATCGCGTGCCCAGCCTCTCCGGCAGCGCAAGCCGGGCAACGTTCGCGCGACCGTCCACGGAGCTTCGCGATGAATTTTAATGATTTCGTTGGGAGTCCGCTCACCTAATAACGGCAACAGCAGGAGAAGGGCGACGGTAGCAGCGGTTGGATGCTCGTGGGCTGCCATCGTGACCGTTGGTCCTCTTCTTGCACTGGACGCCGAAGGTGTCTGTTGGATCGTTCCTCTGGTTCCCACAAAATGGACTTTCTTTGCTAAGCTTCCCGTCACTGACACTGCCACTCGGAGGACCCGCGCCTCTGTACCCGTTGGATTTTAAATCGACGCGACCGATCGAACCGAAAACGTTACTGCCCAGGCATCTGGGTCTGTTACCAGTCAAACGACTCTCGCCGCACGTCGTAACGTCACGCTAGCCGATTTCGGACTGTGGCGGGGAGCAGCTCGTACGCGGTCGGCTCGCCGCTCGGGCCCGCTCGGCCGCGCTCGGCCGGCACCGGTACGCAGGTACGAACCGAGGCGGCGAGTGGGAAAGCCACGATCTCGCGGGGAACCGCGAGATCAACCGATTCCTCCTCTTCCCGGCCAGTTCTGCGTCTTCGTTTCTTTTATTCCTCTACTTTTTATTTCCCTGCCTCTTGCCCACGTTTTACGCGCATCCTCGCATTTTTCTACGCCCCTGCGGAGAACGCTACGTCCGCGGCCGCGTGTTTTCCTTTTGCACGCTGAATATTCAAGGAAGAATGCTCCCGAGCTCGCCTCGCCCGCGATCCCCGGCGCTTTCTGTGTTTTAGGGGATATCGCGCGCTGCCCGCGCATTAACCGCGCAACACGAGTTCAGTCGTCGTTTGATAGTGCTGGGCGGACCGAGCTGGACCGCTCGCACGCGGGGAATAAATTGAAACGAGGAAGTTGTTTCGCTTGTAATCACTTTTAAATGGATTGATGAGAAGATTCTTTTTTTTTGTAATTTGAGGTCAGGGCGATTTAATCTCCTTCGTGGTCAGACGGGGTGAACCGCACCCCGGGATATTTCTGCCAATATTTCTGCAAATTTTTAGAACTTAACCTTTAGAGGACCGGCATTTTTTGAAAAAAATAATGGTTTGCAGCTTCCAAAAATTTATATAAATATATATAACGTATGTTTTGTGAAGAATTAGAGGACTTGCACGGACTCCCAAAAGGGGCTTTGTTGGCCCGAAACGGTAATAAATTTTCTTTAATTTTTTTATTTAAAAAATATAGTATGTCTGTGGGTGTTTGATACTGCTGATTACGAATCTGTAGTCGGGTTGTAGAAATGTTTGACTCTCACGGTAGTTTTACTGACCTAAAGGAATGAACATAATATTAAACTTATCAAAATTCAGAGAACTTACTTTTAGCGTTACCCAGAGGTAACGAAGTAGACGTAGAAAGATATATTATCTTTTCTTGTATGTTTCTTTTTCTCCATGTTTTTATTTATTATTTTTGGTATTTTTGTGTTATCTCAGGAATTACTTTATTTTGCCATAGTTTTTGTATTCTTTTGAACAGAACGAATTCATAATTGAACCTACACAAAAGCACAGTGGAACACTAACACACACATACGTATTTATACTTTAAATCATTCTTAAATAGTGTGCTTACTCAAAGCCCCAAAAGGGCTTCGTCGGTCCTCTAAAGGTTAATAATAAAATTTGAAAATTTGGCGAATTTAAAAAAAAAACGCTTTTATCGACAACTATTCATCAAAATTTAAATTTCTAGAAAAATACTATTAGAACATGATTGTGTGAGCGCTACGAATGTACAATTATCACTTAAAAATACGAAAATAGTAACTCAAATATAACGCTGGGGTGCAGTGAACCCCATATGATCAATTTGTGATAGTAGGAAGTTGTGGCTACGGAGGATTAATGTGTAACTCTGATTCTTTGAGAATGTTTAACGCACTGGAGATTCTCTGACTGTTTTTGAAACTGACTATTTAAAATTTAACGCTAATGAATTAATTTGGCGTCATATTGAGTATGCGGAACAACGAAGTGTGACGTGTCCAACAGATACAGCAATATTGCATAGAACGCAATGCGGCGAGTCATTTTTGTTTAATAAATGATAACGCGTATATTCAGAATGCAAATATTTGATGAACTGATTATTGCCTGTTGCGCTCTGCAATAATTACGGCAGTTGAATAATGAATAAAAATAATTATTATGTTCATAATTAAATCGACAAGTGTTTACCACCAATAATTCATTAATTCCCATCAGCGCTTACATTGTTTAAACTGTACTTCTGCCATTTCTGAGATATCCTATTATACTGAATTTCGTAATTTCACGGCAGGCACACATTTCCATTAAATATCGCCGTTGAACAGCTTGAAAGGAAGAGCGGGAACAGGGAACGGCTTCATAGCGACCTGTTAGCGCTCGGGCTGGATCGTGGTTAACGTTTAATCAGAATTCGTGTCGCGCATTATCAAGCAAACAGAAGACCGCGAGATAAGGGATTTACATTTCCAGCAGAATCGTCGGCGTTCGGAAGGTGGAAAACGTGAGGTGAGACAACGCCGGCCCTCCTCCATCCGCTGGCAATTAACGTTCTTATCGCGTCGTAACCGAAGAATTAGTAATTTAACCGATCTCCTCGCGCGCGCCGTGGACGACTCGGTTTTCAGTGCTTTATCGCGTACGGCAACACCCGTCGTTTTCCTCGGCTTCCCCCCCTGTTTAAGGGCCACGGGCGGGTTTTATGGTACTCGACATAGGAGCGGTTCACTTTCAGCGGGCGACGACGATTCTCGAGGATCGGCCAAGATTAATGGCCGCAGGTGTGCGTATCAAAGCCGCGCAAATATCTCCGCGACCATAGTTCCAGTGTAATGAAACCCGCGATAATGCCGCGTGTACATAGCTAGCCGCGTGACGATGCAAGCCTGCCTTCAGCCAGCAGATATTCGGCCAGACGCCAGCCTTGCAACCGGAGATTTTCCAGCGCGCTTCGCGAAAAACCACTTTGTTCCCCCTCGATTGGTAGAGGTTCGCGTGGGTGTTTCTGGCTGAGATTTCCCGGAACTAGCGCTGCTTTCAATGCGACTCGTCTCTGCAGAGTGGCGGGGCTAAATTAAACAGTGAATTCGGTAACGGCCGCTCTCGAGAGCGCAGAACAGCGCATCGGTTGTCCCTCATAAATTTACTTATCCCTTCGCAGCTCCTTCATCTCCCCCCCGACCGCTTCATTCATTTTTGTTTATTCCCGCCGCCAGCTTCTCGCGTCGTTTTTTTTTGGTCCGGCGAGGAAGATTTAAGCTTTTAAGGCGTTACGTACACCTAGAATGGTAAAGAAAATCAATTTTTTCAATAAAGAACTCGCAGAATATGCAAAGGCAAAGGAAAATCAATTTGGTGGCCCCGGAATCAACGATTTTTTGGATGTTAAAAAAACATTATCTCGTTTTGATCTGTACCTTCAATTTTAAACGCTGTTTTCTCGAAAGTAGGTGCGTTTTTGAAATCATAAATCAATGAAACTAGGCACGATTATTTCTTACATCTAATCTTTATCGCACCGATTTTTTTTTAAAAGCCACAGATTGTTTTTAATCAATAAAAAACTGAGGAAATTCCTCTGGTAGTTAAATTTAGTTGAATTTCGATGACTGATGATATTTCTTTACAAATTTAGTTTTTCGTTAAATTTCTATAAATGGTGAAATTTCTCTCGAAATTTAGTTAAATTTAGTTAAATTTCTATAAATGGTGAAATTTCTCTCGAAATTTAGTTAAATTTAGTTAAATTTCTATAAGTGGTGAAATGTCTCTAGAAATGTGGGGTTAAATTTCTATAACTGATGAAATTTCTCTAGAAATTTAGGGTTAAATTTCTATAACTGATGAAATTTCCTTAGAAATTTAGTTAAATTTAGTGTTAAATGGCTATGACAAATGATATTTCCTTAGAAATTTAGTTAAATTTAGTTAAATTTCTAGAGAAATTTCATCAATTACAGAAAATTAACTAAATTCAACTAAACTTCTAGAGAAGTTTCATCAGCTCTTTGATAATGAAAAACAAACTATGACTTTTAAAAAAAAACCGTATGATAAGGACTAGATACTTGGGTGGTGTGGGGAAGAATCCCGCCAAGTTTCATTCAAATCGGTGCCGTAGTTTTTGAAATACCATTAGGACCGTCTTTAAAAACATATTTTCGAGAAAACAGCGTTTAAAGTTGAAGGTACAGTTTAAAGTGAGATAATTTTTTTTACAGAAAATCGTCGATTCCGGGGCCATAGAAATAACCTTCCTTCAATGATGCATCTGCTGCGAATTCATTATTGGAAAAATCGATTGTTCCAACCATTCCAGGTGTATATAACCACTTAATAACGGCCGGCAGCGCAGCCTGAAGATACAAGCGTCTCGATCATCGTTCAGCGTCGCGCCTTGGGAATCCTTTTCATTTGCCTCGGTTCTAACCGTCTCCTATCCATCCGTCTATCCCTCTGCCCCATCGTTCTTCGTCTCAGCACCTTCCTCGCGAATCGACGAGCCACCGCGGAGCGGGAGAGGGCAGTTTATTAATCGTGGCCGTCAGCGCAACGCGCGACGATGGGAAATGAAATGGAACGAAATGAAACGGAATGAGAGCGGAAGGAGGGGACGGGAAAAATTGAATCACGGCAATGCTCCTCCGAACGAAGTGAACCACTCGAAGGAATCGAGGGCAGAGAAGCGATGTTTTTAACCCAGAACCTAGGAATCCTCGCCCCGTGTGCACGGAATTCTTCGACATCGCGATGAAAAACCAGACACTTTGGCGAGCCGAGATCGACTTTCGGTGTTTCCAAAGTCCTGGAGCAAGGAAACCGTCGAATCGCGCGTCCAGCTTCTTCCTTAATCGACTGGGAAACCTCGCGACGTATCGCTCGAAGCTGATCGATACAGCGACGATGAAACGATGATTAACGCTCGCGATGGTTCTTCGCCTGTTCCCCTCGCTCGAGAAAACGCGCATCTCTGACTTTAATTAAGAGAGCGAGGGCTGAAGCCCTCTGAATCTGTTTGGCATCCCCGACAGGCGGACCCCATTGGCCGATGCAACGCAAATAAATACAGCCACGGCGTGTCTTTCCACGACGCGCTCCACCCGTGGAACCGCGTAAGAGAATCTCGGCCGGTGTAATTCATCCCGGTGTAAACAGGCCAATGACAAACGACAAACATGCAACGCGTCCCTTTTCTCCCGCTCTTTCCCGCGCGGCGTGTCAACGGCGCCGCGCCACACGTTCTACGCGAAAGACGCCAAGGGCGAGGACGTAAGCCACGGAGGGGTGCTCCGGGTTTATTTGAAGAACGATCCTCTCGAGAGCGGAACAGGGGGTACGCTGCGCCGCGGAGGTGTGCTTTTCTAAATAAAAGAAAGCCACTCGAAACCACTGACGTCTCCGGGATGAATTTTACGCCTTCGTCGGACCCTCGGAGCTCGACAATGAAGAGGGCTGTGTGGAGGCTCGAAAATTCTTAATTGCGGCGGCGTGGGGTACATTAATTGCAATTGGATTGGGACCCCGGAAGTTTCTATTAAAATGTGACGCCATTCAGGGATATTGGTTTGCAAGAATTGGATTTGAATGGGATATGTATCGCCGGGAAATGTTTGGCATTTCTAGCATTCGATTTACTATTAGGGTAAGTCAGGGTGAGATGGTCATACGGAACAGAAGGGTAGTGGCAGTATTTTTTTAGAAGGAAACGCCTGATTGCGCTGCCTCGACGTGGGTACAAAGTGTCATAGACAAGTAAGATTCTTAATTCAAAGTGTTGGAATAGAACGTTTTTAAAGGTTTGTAAATCCACTGTGAAATTCAAGCTAGTGCTTCAAAATGTTTGATCAATATTTTGGTCATCTTGTTTGAGTTATTTATGCTGAATATTTTTAATTCTCAAGATGTATTTTCGATAGTGCCTTGTTTACAGTGTTTTTAACCTTAAAGTATTCGGGGTTACGTTTGTTATGGCCTGTTTACACCTGACCAGTGACTCGGCCGAGTGAGTCTGAACGCATATTCTAGTACTCGGCCGAGTAATCCGACGGGCAAATCAGCCAAGATTTTCACTCGGCCGAGTAGTCGACCGTGTGACTCGGCCGAGTCACTCGTCAAGTGTAAACCCAGCTTAAGTCTAAGCGAAAGGGGAATGGCTATCTTACCAGAGCTTTAAGGGAAAGATGGTCAATTGTTACCCAGGAGAGCTGGCCATAGCTGTATTTGATGTAATTTCAGATATTCTGGTGAAATTCGGAGAAAATTATTTCGAAACCAAAAAAAAAACAAGATTGGCTAAGATGTAAGGTATATGGTTATTGGGCCCATGAAAATTGCACAGAGTTTGACACTGCGTGTCATACATGTGGATGAGAAGACTCACAGCAAGAACCCAAAGAAGTTTTGAGCGGGCAAAAACGAAGCTGGACGAAAACTAGAAAGAATCTGAGATAACCAGTTAAGGACCACAACTTGTTAGCCTGAAAGGTACATATGACTATCTTTCCCGGACATTAAGGGAGATATGGGCAATGACATTTTTTTTTCATTTGTAAAATTTGTATATTAAATAATAATTTTTCGTTTATTAATATTAACGGACGTGTAGACAAAGGATCGAAGTTTTGTTCTACATCATTTTCGTTGCTTTATTTCAAATAGGTTGGCTGTAGCGGACTCTAAACGAAACTATGACCATCTCTCCCTGACTTACCCTATACTAATTAAATGTCTTCGTACTCTGGGAACTTCTGTACACTTTATTTCCAGTTCGTACAGAGACTAATTATCGCTGCAATTAGGCGCACCTCATCCACGTCTTTCTCTCTCTCTCTCTCTCTTTCTGCACACAGTGCCTAAAATTCCCATATCACAATATATCGAATAGGATCTAAAAATTTCCGGAACCGACCTGTCAAAAATCATATTTCTGCGCGATGGTTAGACGTCTGAGGGAGCTTGTCTAATATTCGCGCGCGAACGGACGGAAACAACAAGGAGTAAAAAGCGACTCGAGGGGGAAAACAGATGGTCGAGGGCAGGAGATAAATCATTTCCGAGATCAATGTTGAAAGAGCCGACTGGTAAGAAATTGAATGAAAAACGCCTTGTATCCAGTGGCATCCCGTGTTTTCGAGGATACCGCGAAACTCTTGACTGAAATTCCAAGAAGCCTTTCGAACCTTTCGGATCTTCGGTTAAGCCGACCGCCGATAGAGAATTAATTACAGCTCGAAAGAGAAGTCGATCGCCATTTCTGAGTGCAGTTTCACGGGCCGCGGATAAATTCGTGAAATTGAAAAGATTATACAACGCTTCGAATTAATTTGTAAGAAATTGTATTAATCCATTAATTTCAGTTACCTCCGAAAGCGAAACCACAGTTTTGAACAACAGTGAAGTCAGCTTCCCTCAACGACCCAGCTTCCGAAACTAGGAAGGAACTTCGTGTTTATTCTCGACAAACAAAAATAGAAGACAGCGTGAAGCAGCGGAAAGATATGAAGAGAATATTTGGAGGCTGAATCAAGAGAACACGTCAGGAGAAATTTCATTAAGACGCGATAGGAAATTTCAGCGCGGGAGCCAAACTGCTGTGCGTCTAACAAAGCAATTTGCGAAATTAAAAAATTCCCTGCACTGCTGTCGCAAAAGTGTATTACTGTTTCCTTGAAAGCGTGGGTTTTGGGCCAACGAGGTTCGTTCGAAACGAGAAATTAGTGTCCTTGCGGGGAACCTGGTTTAGGAAAACGCGGAAACACGGTGATTTTTATTAAGAATTATTTGCTCAACAAATATAAAGCGAATCGTTCGAAAGCTTCAAGGGTTTTACTGTATATTCAGACAACAAGAAATTTGTCTTAATCATTCAAGAATACTTAATTTAATATTGCTTCTCTTTTCTCTATCCCGGCAGATCCAATTTTAATCCTGAAATCAAAAAGCCGAGGTTTTTCTTAATTGTCATGAATTTATATCGTCGATGGCCTAAAATAATAAGAAAAAAGTATAAAATTGACAAAGTTATGGGACTTTAATGTTACGATTTTGACGGAAAAATGTCCACGTATTTGTGCAAAAAAAATGATTTAATTTAATTTAATTTTTTGGCATAAAAATATCGAAATTATTCCGTGAAAATCGTAACATTTCCTTTAAAGTCCCACAACTTTGTCAAATTTGGACTTTTTTCTTATTATTATAATCCATTGACGATATAAATTCATGACAATTAAGAAAAACTTTGGCTTTTTTATTTCAGGCAAAAATTGGATCCGCTAGAATGTACACAATTTGGCAACTCTGGCGCAGCGTATTGATATATAAAGATATACAAATAAAACAGTGCTAAATGAATTATTCTTGAATAAAAAAAAAATTCTTATTGTCTGAATCTAGAGTAAAACATCCTTAAAGTTTTGGAAAGTTTCACTTTATATTTGTTGAGAAACTAATTCTTAAAAATCACCGTTCTTCCGACGTCCTAAACCAGGTACCCCGTTAAGACCTACAGGGCACGGAATTTGTATAATTCACAGGGGAAATAATAAAATTGGGTCCCAGCAAATAACTGAACAAATTCAATTAACGCTTCATACAGTATTCATATCGTGGAAATGTCGAATGTCGGAGATCCCTCCATTACCGTTTATTTTACCGCGAGCTTATAAAGTATAAACGAACATTCGTTCTGACTAGTCCTCGCCCAGTCATTGATCAGGTCAACAGACCAGAATACCCGCATCTACATACATGCATATAAATCTTTGCTAATTCATCCATACCAATAATTCAGAGCTTCCACTCTCATCTACATCTTCATCTTTCCTCCCCGGTTCCTCTCTCATAAAACCATCCCCATTTAACTAAAGAAACCATCAAATTTACGCGGATCGATCCTCCATCTCGAGAACGGTTCAGCTCCTCCATCAGCCCCGGGCCCACCTGAAAGAAAAACGAACGAACGGTCATTCCTCGCGGCGGAAAAAAGAAAAACGAGGAACGCGGTGCAAGGCAAGGAGGGTGGCAAGTAGCGAGGGAAGGAAAGGTCGCGTCGAGTTAGAAAATGAATGATGAACATCCAGTTCGTCCTCCGGTGTCCTCCGCTCGCTCGGCCGTCCCTGCGCGCGTATTGGAGCAGGCTTGCTGGCGCCTGGAAGGCAGGCAGCCAGGCGGGCGCCGTTGCTTGAAAAGGGTTTCGCGTTGCTGGAACAAGGACGAGCGTCGTCGTCGTCGACGACGGGACGAGAGAGGGCGATCGACGGGCAGGGAGGGGTTTGGAAAAAGAGGGAACGGGGGTGGAACGAGGTCGGGACGTGGGGCCGAGACGCAGGCGCGACGACGCGGTCGGCCGGGGGTGGCGAGCGTCGTGGAAAGAAAAAGCACGGGGGACATCTCTATGCATGCCTCGAAAAATCATGTTGCTGAGGGGGGGGGGGGAGGCAAACAGCCCGGAATACGACGGCACGTTCTTCGCTCCGGAGCAGCTGGATTGAAAGCTACTTAGATGCTAACAACGAATCCGTTTCAATCTATCCGGATGCAACCCCGCTGGGGCGCTGATGTCGTCCCGCGGGACTTGGCGCGATGAAATTCCGCGAGAACTATGTTAACTTTCGGATGAACAGAGAGAGGAACGTAGTGCACTTCGAGGGAGTCGTTTTACGGTGTGTGAAATCGAAATTCATTGTTTGCCTTGTGGAGCCTTCCGGGGTTCTTTCTAGCAAGGGTTGTTTCCAGGGGATGATTCGTCGTGGGAAGTGTGGAACTTCGTTTCTGAGAAAAGTTTATTTTTAAAGTCTGATAAGGTGTTCGCGAAGAACCACCCTTCTTCTGATTGCACAATTGCGAATATGTTAGTGTAAGATTTATTTAAGATTGTAAGGAAACAGCGGGGAAAATTACGTCACTGATTAAAGGGAAATAATGATCGAGGTACATTGCTGGTCTTGTATGTTTCCGTAGCGGAGGAGACTTTCATCAGTCCAATACGAGGAGGAGCGTATATACCAGGGGGTGTGTTAGAGTGGTCGTTAGGTGAATGGAGCAAACGATTGGTTAAATGATGCGCCTAGGGGCGAAATAGTGATTGTTTATGGTACAAAAGTAAAGGATGAAGAAAGAGAACTCGGGGGTTAGTTGGAAAGGTGGGAAAGGGAAAAGGGAGAAAAGCGCGAGGGCGGAAGGAAGTTAAGAGTGTAATTAGGGAGAAGTGCGATTGTGAAGGAAGGAGTGACTTAAGAGAATGAAATACCGATTCTTATTTACTCGAGAACCGTGTTTACGACATTCTGTAGAATTGTTTGTCCGTTACAGGCAGCACTTGGATAATACAATAGAAGCGTTGTGAAGTGATAATAGGAGTGAAATGCAATCACATTTTAATTTTAAATTCTGCAGCCTTTACGTTTTTTTTAATTCACTCTTCTATGGTGCTGCAGGATTGTAATTTTTTATGCAGCTAGGTACGTGTTTTATGATTCTACACTCCGGCTGTGCACGCTCCTCGTTTTGCTTCCTGCTTTAACATTTACCTTCTTCTCAGTGAAAATACCAGCGTTTCGTTGGAATTCATTAATGTTTCATACAGTACTCTCTGATTAGTAAAAAGCTACATTTACCTTAATATCGATAACACGTAGTTACACTGCAAATATTTTTGAAAATTATTTCGCCAGTACCAAAAGTTATTTAACGTATTTATACTAACAAAGCAACGTCCTGGTGGGTTTAATTTCCATCTCTATTCGCTCTCTGCACATCAAACGTTTTCTCTTCAGCCAACTATTATACATCTCCTTCAAAGCACGCTTCCCGTCGCACAGGTTTCAGGGCAACGAAAAGTTATCTACACTCAAACAAACAAAAAATAATTTTCTTTCATCAGAAACTGGGTACCAGAGATTTCCACTAGCTTTATTATTAAGGGGTCATTCCGATCAGCGCGCCGATATATTCAGCGATTGTCAGGAATAAAACCTTTTCTATTTATTAAACTACATTTCTACAGTAAATGGAAAATATAAAAGTAATAAAACTATTCCTTTTAAAATATTTCTGAAAGCGTTCTTGATGGCATGTTTAAAAATTCATGCCTCGCTCGTGAAGACGATTTCAGCTGGTAGACTTATCTGAACCCAGAAATCCAAATTGCTTCTTGATCAGTATGACTGTCGCTATAGCTCGGACTTTAATTAGTGATTTATCCTTAAAATTAGCAAAATGACGGGCAAAAGGCAGGGGAAATGTTTTTCGACTTGTTTCTTTAGCTGTTTTCGATTTTAAAAGTAGGTTAGGCTCAACGAAAATACTTGGTTGTAGTTCCTGCGAGAGTCATAGTTGTGTAGAATGAGCAGTAAAATTTATAAAGCAATCAGTTCGATAGATTTCGAGATTTTATCTTCACGGTGTGAAAAAATGACGTTTCCAGAAAAACGCGTTCAAAGTTTTCATCTATAAAGGCCGCGCCTCTGCGCTCCCTACAAAATACTTCTGTGGAAGCTAAAATAACCGGAATAACTCCATGAAAATGTATCAGTACATTCTTGAGGATATGCACTTTCGAAAAATGTTTAAAAACAAATCGATCTCTTTCAACCCATCTAACCGGAATGACGCCTTAATTTGGAGCACTGTGCCCCTACAGTGAACCTAATTACCATTCTAGATACTGCAATAAGGCAATGATACTCGCATACTAATAAAACTCACAATGCGTCATAAAATCCACCGAACCATATAAGATTGCAAAGTGTCAATTAGAACCGAATCTCTCGAGTAAACATTCGTCGCAATCAAACGTGATTCTCAAGTTCCCCAGAGCCAATCAGATTCTCCCACAGAAACGCATACTTTATCAAGCCTCGACTTCGATCTGTCACTCTCGATTGCCCTTCCGCTCACGCTCCATCTTTCCCCCGTTCCTACCCCGCTTCGCCCCCTCCGCCCCAAGCATCCCCCGTCGTTTCCTCCCGCGCTGACGGCGACATCAACCCGATTCTTCGCGCGACAACGCGGCTATCGTTGGGTCCCACTTTCCAGCGCACGCATTCCCCGTGCTCCCTTTCGTCGCGAGAATTCCGCCGGAACATCCCCGTGACGGGGCAAACGCGAGAGCCGGCGATCGATGGACGGACGTGCGCGGAATACGGCGATACTTGAAAAAGCAAACCGTCTTCATCGGAGCCGCGGCGGGCATACAGAAATAATACGCGCCGGACGAATCGATAGGTTCTCTTGGCGGAATCAGCTCGTAGAGGGGGGGGGGGGGGAGGGTGGCAGACCACGGGGATATTCCTCTCGCAGAAGTTTTCGGGAGGCAGAGATCGCGGGGGAGGGAATCTCGAGGAGTCGCGGCGACGGACGCCGCTGAGCTACGTTTATTTGCCCCCTCCCCTCCCCACAACGTACCGAGAAGGTGATATTTTTCTGAGCGGAAAAGTTTTCAAACGCAGATAGTAACTGCTTTTTACCGTAAAAGGGCCCCATTGTCTGCGGCGCGGTGCGGTGCACCTCTCCCCCCGCCTGACATCTCTTTCCATCGCGTTTCCTTCCCCAGCGGTACGTCCTCCGCGGCATAAACACTTCGGGACGGCCGGAAGTCTGAAGTTTGGGCTGCGCCACGGTGGGGGGAGGGTAGAAAGGGGTAGAGATTTATTTCTCGTCCGTTTCGTACGCCGATAAGCCGCGAGGGAACGTCGGGCTTCCCGTAAACATGTAAGGGACGCCCCTCGTAACTTACTAATTGACGAATCGCCCTACAGCTTGCGCATGGCTGTAAAGCACGACAGGTTCCGTGTGTCTGGTCTGTTCCTCGCGGGGGACTTAGCAGAATCGGAGAGACGAGCGTCCGCGCGGAACGGTGGTCGAAATGGGGGGCCATTTTGCGGCGGTTCCGCGCAACACCTGTCGCACCTGGCTAGGTGGCGAGCGAATCAGGCCGTGAGAAGACCACCTGTGTGAACACATTGTTCCATTGATAGAGTGGAGGGATTGTGTACTGAACGTAACCTTCGCGGGCTTGTATACCTTTTTGGACCTGAAGGTGTGTAGATATCGTTGGCTCTAACATGCACGGTCTGTTTATGGAGTGGTCGGGTGCAGGAAAGAAAGTGAACGGGTAGCCAGGTGGGGGAAGCAAGAGGGAAGCTTGCGTGAAGATTAGTTTGAAATTTCGTGTACTCGGAATGAGTATCAAATGTGATTTGAACATTTAAGAACGCACCCCTGTGGGGTTCGTATGTGGAAGCATATCAATCATACTGCCGTGGTAATTTAAATGGACGTGTCTGGTTAAAAGGTGGTTGTGAGAAAAATGACTTTTAGTATTTTATGCTATGCCATCGGTATTTTATATAAATCGGATTAGGTTGCATATTAAGTTTGGATAAATAGGAACCGTAAACTGGGGGACGTTGGCAATTGTAATAAAGAAGGAAGAGGACGAAAATTTTATGCATTTTGGGCTTGTAGTACAATCACAAAAGAGGCTATGTTATAAGAGGATATGTACTCAACAGTTTTAAATTTTCAAACGATTCTTGAAAACTGTCAATTTTATATCAATAAAAAAAGTTTTTAATTTTCAGTTTTTCATTTTTTTTTTTTTTTTTTTTTTTTTTTTAGTTCATTGCTGAGTATCAGAGTACAAGAGAATACGTTTTTTTAATGCGTGGGCTATAGTCGAACTCCATAGCGAAAAGGTTAGAGCCAATGTAAAAATGTTAATTTACAAAAGCGATAATACAATGCATTAAACGTAAAAATAAAGAAATTTAAGTGTCAATGTAACTTTGAATTAGTAAAACTTTAGTTGTTAATGCTATTTATATGTGTCCGTAACTGTGGTAACATTGGCAGTTAATTAACACATATTAAAGAAGGAAAAGGACAGAAATTTTTACGCATTTTCGCACTTGTAGTACACTCACAAAAGATACAATTTTATAATACATAGAATACTTAAAGCAAAAGTAAAATTGTTTATTTTTATATTATATAACAAAATGTACCAAAAACTGCCAATCTTCCCCCAGTTTACGGTATCTAAATATTTATTATAAGCCCGTAAAATATTTCATAAACTCCATGGAAGACTACTTTTCCATATTAACTGTTTTTCTCGCTACATTTCATTTAGCATCCAGGCACCGATTTCACAAACGTCCTAAATATAAACTATTGTGTCTTCAGTTTCAATGCAGATGCGGCTTCCTTATTTAATATACGCATACATAAACTGTTGTTGTGCTACCTGGCAGCAATGACTTGATTTAAACAAAAGTTGCAGACCCTTTCGAATTAAGGGTGTATTCTGGTCTAGCGCGCGAGTTTCATGACAATTTTCAGAATTTTTTATGTGCAATCAAAGTAAGTGTAGTACACAAAGTTTTTCCTAAAATCTTAATCACCCCTTTAACTATATTTACAAATTTTTTGTGGTAAAAAAATTAGTATAACATGATTAAAATTATGACATGATGAAATTAGTATGAAACAAATGATTAGTTTAAAATTTTATTCAGTAAGAATATGGCTATCGTCTTGATCGAGAAAATTCATTGAAATTAATTTTTCACAAAATGATACCACGTTGCACAGAAATGTCCGTTTTTTCCCCTTCAATTATGATACTAATTTCTTAATTAGGAAGACAATTTTGCAGATGTTTGTATACTTTCGATTCAGACAAGAATGACATCGTTTCGGAATATCTGTGCAAAAGGGTATTACATCCCTAAAGGAGATATCATGACAAAACGCACAATCTTCACGCCTTCATACAGACATTTCATACTAATTTTTTTACAACAAAAAAATTTGTAAATATAGTTAAAAGGACGATTAAGATGTCAGGAAAACTTTGTGTACCTACTACACTTACCTTGTTTGCCTGTGAAAAATCTGGAAAATAGTCACGAAACTCGCGCGCTAGGCCAGTATACCCCTTAACACAGCAGTATACCTACCCTAAAATCCTCTTCTCCTTTAAATCACAATTTACCCCTTCAGTGCAACCACCAGGCCACAAAGCAACGCCCCTTACCTCCCCACCCAAGCGTTTGACCCCGCGTGAAGTAAGTACGTTGCCCGCCGCGCAAAGCCAAAAAACGTCGTCAGCCTGTAACCCGTAACGCCTAGCAGCGCGATGAATCTTCCGAGCGAGGTAACAGCCGACCTAAGTCGACTTTAACAGAGGCTCGCGCCGATCCTCTTCAAAGCGTGGTCCACCGGCGGGCCGAAGATCCTGGAGAACCCAGGAGCATATGCACAGGGTGCAGGCTGGATAAATCCAGCAGATGGAATCGGCGCGGAACGTTACACATCCGCGGGGGCCATTGTGCCTGGCCTAATCCGATTACACGGCCCATTGAAGTCAGAAGTGCGATCTTTTTAAAAGGGGCCAGCGTAACGCGCTTGTTAAACGCTCTCCCCGCTCGCCGGGCTAAGGGGGATCGATATTTTCCGCGACGCGACCGCCCGTGCAGGACACGGATACACGATGCCAACAACCCCTCTGTCGCGTCGGCCAGCCGGTAGATAATCTGGCAGGAGCCTCGTTACCCTCGTATCGCGGAATTACCGTGGAGTCCTCGAATTCCCACCACGGGGTCCCCCGTCCGCCTGCATAACTGCGCGAGGCCTTCCGCGTCCTCCGAGCCCGGACCACCGGAGTCACTGCGATCTCATCTCCGCCGCACTTTCAATACGGTCGCCCCGCCGGAGCTGATACGTGGCTCCCGTCGAGCAAGGATATTTGTATCGCGTTAAGATAAACCGCGAGTCGATACACTATACGCGTGTCGAGCAACTTATGCTATCACCTGGGCCGTTGTATCTGGTGTATATTTTCGAGCGAATACACGGTTGCCATCCTTCTCGTGCTCGATAAAACGACTCCTGGATTCTTGGGAATATAGAATTTTGAGTGGAGCAGTTTGATGTTTCAATGGTATAGTTCTATGCAGAGTGGGGCATTAACTAAATAAGAGATTATTTAAGTAACGGATCTAATATTGGTTACTTTAGCTTTAGATTAGTTGACGAATAAAGTTAAGTTTTTTATTCGTCGAGTTTAATAAATTTTTCAACTTCAAGGGCATTAACTAAATAAAAGATTATTTAAATAATGGATCTAATAATGGTTACGTTAGCTTTAGATTATTTGACGAATAAAGTTAAGTTTTTTATTCGTCGAGTTTAATAAATTTTTCAACTTCTAGGGCATTAACTAAATAAAAGATTATTTAATTAACGGATCTAATAATGGTTACTTTAGCTTTAGATTAATTGACGAATAAAGTTAATTTTTTTATTCGTCGAGTTTAATAAATTTTTCAACTTTAAGGGCATTAACTAAATAAAAGATTATTTAAATAACGGATCTAATAATGGTTACTTTAGCTTTAGATTATTTGACGAATAAAGTTAAGTTTTTTATTCGTCGAGTTTAATAAATTTTTCAACTTCTAGGGCATTAACTAAATAAAAGATTATTTAAATAACGGATCTAATAATGGTTACGTTAGCTTTAGATTAGTTGACGAATAAAGTTAAGTTTTTTATTCGTCGAGTTTAATAAATTTTTCAACTTCAAGGGCATTAACTAAATAAAAGATTATTTAAATAATGGATCTAATAATGGTTACGTTAGCTTTAGATTATTTGACGAATAAAGTTAAGTTTTTTATTCGTCGAGTTTAATAAATTTTTCAACTTCTAGGGCATTAACTAAATAAAAGATTATTTAATTAACGGATCTAATAATGGTTACTTTAGCTTTAGATTAATTGACGAATAAAGTTAATTTTTTTATTCGTCGAGTTTAATAAATTTTTCAACTTTAAGGGCATTAACTAAATAAAAGATTATTTAAATAACGGATCTAATAATGGTTACTTTAGCTTTAGATTAGTTGACGAATAAAGTTAAGTTTTTTATTCGTCGAGTTTAATAAATTTTTCAACTTCAAGGGCATTAACTAAATAAAAGATTATTTAAATAATGGATCTAATAATGGTTACGTTAGCTTTAGATTATTTGACGAATAAAGTTAAGTTTTTTATTCGTCGAGTTTAATAAATTTTTCAACTTCTAGGGCATTAACTAAATAAAAGATTATTTAATTAACGGATCTAATAATGGTTACTTTAGCTTTAAATTAGTTGACGAATAAAGTTAAGTTTTTTATTCGTCGAATTTAATAAATTTTTCAACTTTAACTTTGACTTTAATTTTATTCGACTAATAACGAGTAATTTTTGTTAACTTCTCTAAGGTTGAATCGTTGGCACGTTGAGCGAGATAAGTTTCTGTCAGGAAAGTGTAAAGCGAAGTGGGAGCTCCATTTGTTTCCAAATTAAACACTCGGGGAGATGCGGAGAATACCTTCGATGCTTTTCAGTAAATATCCTCGTGAAAGGACGCTAAAACTAAATATGCGGAGGATTTAAATGCCTCGGCGTGGAAGCGCGCCGACGTCGGTCCAGGTGTTACGAAACTCCCGTGAAAAGCCCAGCATCTCTGGTCTTTATGAATCCACAGTTGCAACGATTCTCCCCGCCGAGACAAATACCAGCGAGCGAGAGGACAAATGACTTCATCCAGCATTCTACTTCACCGTCCGCTCGATATCCGTGGATCGGTCGCGGATGGAGGCACACCGGGGGTGCACTTAAATAAAGGGGCCACCCCCGTCGGCCATGGACGTCTAAATAGATGGCCGATGGGTTCCTGAATTATGAGCAACCGTACCCGCTCGGTGTAATGTAATTATTGCCCCGCGAGTGTTATTGGCTCCATTTCCGTATTAAAATCGACTGCGTTTACAACGACTACGCCCGTCCTCTCTATCAGCTCGATTAAATGGACTTTAATTCGCATAAGAGGTCCGACCGCGGAAAAGATCCCCACGCACAGAGGGTGCTTCACCTACTTTCCATTATTCTCCTTCCACCCTTCTTCTCGCTTCTTAAATCATGCATTCCAACCTATACATAATTCCCCCATAAAGATTGACCCAATTTCGGAGCTGAAACGTTCGCCGCCACCCATCATCCCTAACTCATTCTCGTATTACATAATGGAGCCATTTACCTCGCTTGCTCAAAGAAAATTGCTAGCCAATCCTAACTCGCGAATAAGCAGACCCATATAAACGAACAACTGCCTCGGAATCGATGAGAACAGACACGTCGAAAAAATGGCGTTACGTAAACGGTCCAACATTCACAAGCAATAGCCTCGCAGGGAACGAGTTTACTCGACGGACGCGACGAAACAGGGGTGAGTTGAGACGTAGAGCAGTTGGCTCCGACTTGTCTGCTCCGTATTCGGGTTTACTCTTCCCGATGGCCGGGGTCGTCGTCTGCGACCCGATTCACGGCTGGGTACAGCGATTCGGAGGTCGGGCCGCGTCGACGTTGTTAGGAACGCCCCAGAATAACTACATATCTTATCAGCGATGCAACCCAAAATTCTGGGAGGCCTGCAGGACCTGCGCCACTCATTGCGATACCTGACGATATCTTATCGCCTGAAAGGACCATAGACACTGGTACCCCCCCCCCCCCCGCCCCCCAAAGAAAAGGGAAAGAGGAGATTAATGTAACCAAGACTGCAGTAATTCAAGAGCTTTGTCAAAGAAAGAAAGAGTGGAGTGTATTCTTTCAGTAAATTTTTATAAAACCTAATGAATTTTATTGATAATTTATAAAACCTAATGAATTTTATTGATAATTTATAAAACCTAATGAATTTTATTGATAATTTATAAAATCTAATGAATTTTATTGATAATTTATAAAACCTAATGAATTTTATTGATAATTTATAAAACCTAATGAATTTTATTGATAATTTATAAAACCTAATGAATTTTATTGATAATTTATAAAACCTAATGAATTTTATTGAATTTTCTTTAGAAATATTTGTATCCGCTCCAACTCAACTCCAGCAAACGTTAAATCCTGAGTGCGCCACTGGCTTGGAGGCCTATATAACTTTCTTCATTCATCCCTCACTATTATAAATACTATTAGTTCTACTATAGAAACCCTTGTAGCCAATCCCGAGCAAGTCAGTGAAATCAGCACCCTAGTGAGTGTTTTAATTTTGATTGTGAAAGGTGTATTTTACAATGAATTCTAGTTGCGAATTTGGTTAGAGAGTCTGTGGATCGAGGAACCCTGCCTGGAGTTACCTCGCCCTCATCCAAATTGTAAGAACGTCGCATCCGTCCGCGGTGGACGAGAAAATCGTTCCTGATCCCCTTTACGAGGGAGACATCGGCCAGCTAGGATCTCGTTGCAGGGGAAGGCGACAAAAAGCTTCTCGTCTATTTTCCATGGCGATGCCGCGATGTAGCCTGGCTCCAGGTCTCCTGGCAACCGCGCCACGGAAGGCTGGACGGCTTCCAAGGACGACGATCTGGGTTAACGTCGCGAAATTGTGCCGTGTACGCGTCTTCGCCTGGCGAATCGGCTTTAAAGCTCACCCGCGAATCGATACCGACATGTGCAACGACACACCGCGAAAGGATTCTCCTCCCTGCTACTGGTCCACGGGGCTCGCCTCGGTGTTTGGTAAATAGTGCCTTCTGAGAGTGAAGTCGGGTGTGAATGGATCCATCGGGGGTGGTTTTCAATGGGAATCAACACTGTGACACTTTTCGAGCATATTTGACATACTGAAATTTGAACATTTCAAAATTCACTTAAGGTTTGTGGAAAATTATTTTCTATTTCTCTTTGGGTAGGTTTAGAGATAGATATTTACAGCATATGGTTTCCGTTTACAGGAAGAAAATTGAGAAATTCGAGGGGGAATGGTTGATTAATTACGTTGTTAAGTGTCCTCAAATTTTTACAACTTTTTATATTATATATTGTTCCTAGAAAATTTAGGCACTACTCTGAATCCTATGTGTATTAGGATGGAGCGACACTATATAAGTGAAAATTTCAATCTGAATTTTCAGATGACCTGGGTGCGGGATAGTTGTCTTTTGGTTAACCAAACACAAGTGTAAAAAAATTTTGGAAGAATATTCATGTCTGCAGGTTCCTTTTTCTCTTAAATATTATATGTATAAAATGACATTGTGAATATAATTTTTTATATATTTAAGGGGTTAGCTACCGTCAGCAAGGTCAGAAAAATCGATTTTTAGATTTCATCATTTTCTCAAAGTATATCATCCTGAAAATGTTTTCTCTAAGTTTCAAGTCGATCCGATTAAAATTGTGGGGGATATACAACTTAGAGTGCACGCGCCGCGAAGCGTACCGCCGACCACTTGAAACTTTAAACGCGTTTTTCTCGAAACGGGATTTTCGATTGCGGTAACCACGATTTCTCCAAAACCGCTTCACCAATCTTTCCGAGACTTTGTAGGTTTCTTCTAGACATTCAAATCTAGTCTTTAATCGAAGTATTTGTTTTTCCAATGCATAGTTTTTATTTTATGGATGAAAAATGAGTGTTTTTTTCTACGAAAATCGATCATTTCACTTAAAACATCTGCCATTTTGTCCCAGATTAATATTTTGTAAAACGGATCGATTAAAGACTAGATAAACTATTGTACTAACTAAATCTTCTTCGTTTTTTTATTTCACGTAGCCCAGTTCCGAATAATGTTGGTCACCGCAAAACGTGTTTCTAAAAACAGCTTCCGGGAAATCAGTTGTAATTGTGCAATAAATAAATATTTTTATACCAAAACGTAATGTAATAACCTGTTAAAGTGCGCTTCATCTGAATACAGAAACCACTGCATAAAAATATGTATGTACTTTCTGAAATAAATTCCCAAAAGATCGATTCTTTTTCTACCTCCTGACGGTAGCTAACCCCTTAAGAGAAAATGGAACCTGCAGACATGAATATTTTTCCAAAATTTTTTTACAGTTGTGTTTGGTTAATCAAAAGACAACTATCCCGCATCCAGGTCAAATTAAAATTAAAATTTAAATTTGCGCCTATATAGTTTTGCTCCGTCCTAAATTGTGTATGAATGTTAAGACTGGATGTAAATTATTCTAGAGTCTAGAATATTCAATTAATCTAGAGTTATCAATCATATTTGTAACTAGTTAAGTAGCTGATATTTTAGTTTTGTGTTTGCACCTTTATAATTATTTCTCGAATCTGCGCTTCATTGCTCAGTGTATACACCTATTATTGTTTTTTGTATTTATCAAATGGCTGCCATTTAACTAAATAAATAAATATTCTAAAGTCTATTGACACGTTTGTAGAGAACTTTAAAATTTTCTGGGGTCCCTGGCGACCCCATAGTGTCGTTCTAGGGTTAATAGTTGCGTTGCCTTTCGGTGGCAAGTTTGATTTGAAATGATTAGGGCTTGCTTATAGATTTCCGTGCGAGTATTTAATGTATGGTTTCTGGGGAGATTCTGTGTGATTCTGGACTGTCAATATTATTATTTTCTGTGATCATGATTGTTGGAGGCAACAACAGTTTTGGATGCTGCGAATTGATATTTCGTACTATTGAATCTAGGAAGACATCGAGGGATGATTGTGAAAATGATTGTTTCTATTTTTCACAGCTGTTCGCTCATTTTAAGTTTTGGTGAGAAATATGAGGATAACTATCGAATACACATCAGAAGAGTAAAAAATATCTCCTTCAAATATATAAAATAAAATATCCTCCTTGCTTTCACTCTCCGTCTTTTTCAACTAAAAAAAACACCTGTTGCGAGCATCTCCAATACTCGAAGCAACCTATAAAAAGGGCTACGTCGGAAAATAGTCACATATAGGTCACGTAAAAACGTTATCTGTTGTTTATCCTGCCTCATCCGATGTAAGATAAAGAACGAGATATCTGATGGCGCGCCATAATCGTTTGTTTGCCGATCGTTTGCGAGAAGAAACGACATCACTCCACCACGAATAAATTACCAACGTCCCAGTGACGATTCTGTAACCCAAGCAAACATGTGCCAATCACGCGTATCGTAATTTAATTTCCTAACTGCTCGTCACGTGGTCGCAATATAAGGTAAGTGCGAGTAATAAGGCCCAGCAGGTAATAAAGCCCACCTGTCATTTACCCTTGGCAGATCAATCTACAATACTGGTAGTGCCATTTATTGCTTTTATTACATACGAAATGTTATTCGAAGAGTTTCCGCGCGATTAATATAACATTTGTCGGCTATAAATTCAAGAAATGTTTCGCCGGCAATTAGCGTTGCCGCAATTATAAGAATTACGTCGGTTTCTTGGCTTTGTATTGGGAGTACTAATTGTCCAATTACTGTACAACTGTAGGTAGGTATAAGTACATATGTTGGCAACATAGTCCCAGAAAATTGATGATTTTGTAAAGTGCACGCTTAACATATAACCTCGGCAATGAAGAAGTGACAAAACAGATAATAAGACCCACCAAAATATTAAGGGGGCTTTAAGGCTCAGGAAATAACCAGAGGCCTCTTCCAAAGCAAGAACGATATTGAGAACAGCTCCAAAGCACGTGTCATTTCAACCGGAAGAAAAAAGACAAGAGTGTGGGAACAAGAACCCGTGCCATCCACCTCCAGAGAAAACGTGGACGGAAACTCTGCAGACAATTGATTTTGCAAATTATGCAGAGCTGCATTCAAGAGTGATATGCGACAGTGTGTCATGTGTCTCACCTGGATACACGAGGATTGCGTTGGGCTCACACCTGAGGACGAAGATGTCTTTGTTTATCTGAATTTTACATACTAAATAGGTGGGCATTATTACCTTCACTACACGAAACAAAGCTCGTTTACAAGGTTTTTAGAAACCTATTAATTTTCGTATTTGTTGTGTTCTTATATTGTTACAAATATTACAGTTTATAGTTTAATGTCCATAAATTCTATAAAAACGAAAGTTTTCCAAAATATGTACAAGTTTTTTTTTTTAAAAAATATAGATCCTTAGGTGCCCCTTATTACCCGCACTTACCTTACTGTGCTCGTGCTCTATATTACTAGTGGAATTTCCACCGTTGAATTATAGATCTATTTTCGCGGGTGTAGTGTGTCGTTTCGTCTGTTCGCGGTATTATCGCATCTAATTAGAACGTTAAGGGAAGCGGCCGACGTTCTCGAACGTTCCTTTCCATAGCCTTAATGAAACTATCGTTTCGACAATTACAGCCAGGAGACGTTAACTCGGCGACACTTTAATTTGCGCGCTTTACGTGTGTCGGCGGAATGATATGTCGTACGGCTCGATACGAGCGGCATTAAGCCAGCAATTAGCGTGACGAAAGAGGAAGTGCGAGCCGAGTTTCTCCATCTAAAAGTCTTTCTAAACGTTCACGTGTGCCTTATTATGTACTCCCCTGCGATCGAATCAAAATTACGCGGCTGCGTAATGTCCTCTGAAACTGTTGAATCCAATTAGTGTAATATTGTACACATTTGTATAATGAACAAACAGAATCACTTTGCAACGATTGTGTTTGCGGTACCTAGAAACAGAAATTAGTTCCCAATATTACTGAACACTCCAAAAGTCAATTTTCCCTATCAAAGCAGTAGAAGCCAATTTCCTTGACGCGTATAATACACGTAACAAGTTGAATATCGACAAGTCGTATAAGAATCTGCCCAAATCTAATTACTTTTGCGATGCCAATAAACAGAAATTACTTCCCCATATTAATGACCCCTTCAAAAGTTAATTTTCTCAACAAAATAAATAGAAACCAATCAGTAAAAAATAAATAGAAACCAAGTTGAATATCGAGAAGTCATATAAGAATCTTTTTGCAAATCTGCTTATTTTTGCGGTGCCAATAAACAGAAATTACTTCCCCATATTAATGACCCCTTCAAAAGTTAATTTTCTCAACAAAATAAATAGAAACCAATCAGTAAAAAATAAATAGAAACCAAGTTGAATATCGAGAAGTCATATAAGAATCTTTTTGCAAATCTGATTAGTTTTGCGATGCCAATAAACAGAAATTATTAATGATCACTTCAAAAGCTAATTTACCTATTCAAATAAATGGATACCAATCTTCTTGGCGCGTATAATACAGTAACATTCAGATGGAATAACGCAGACAAATGTAGACTAACGTAATTTTCACGAGTACAGCTGCAGACCTGTCTCGCCCAGACTGTTAACCATATTTCAAAGCGCTCGAAAAGGAATCAGGAAGTTTTAACCAACTCCAAAGTATCGCACAAGTTCCTCCATGCACGCGTATCGGCAGAACTCGATCACTCGCGAAATACCAGCAATTTCGTTTGCGAAATGTCGCGTGAACGAGGGCACCAGTACCAGAATACGTGCAACAGCCTCGTTTTTGTATCGACGAGCTGGCCTCATCCTACGCGCCATTGCCCCCTCGTGTGTTTATTATATTTGGCCGAGGTCCGATGCGTTCAAATCGCTGTAGCGCGATAATTCGCGATACATGCCCAATATGGCCCCGCATTGTTCGGCTGCAGGGAAGAAGGAAGATAGGGCGAGCCTCGCCAAGTGGAATTACGGAAGGGTAAATTGTGACAGATGCAACGATGGTATCGATTGCCAGGACCCTGCTTAGCGCGAGCTCCGTTATCGACGAATACCATCCCCGAATGGAATTGTTCAATCAATGCGGAACAACCTATCGGGCGGATATTCTCCAGGTGACGTTTCGTTCGGAAGCTCGGTTCCTGCAGCTCCCAGGATATTTCAGTGGACCTTTATCGAGCTGCAGCCTCCTCAAGGCGAATTTACACGCTTTGGTCGAACAATGCGATTGATTCAGCGAAATTGAAACAATGAAATTGAAAGGCGAATGTTTACACGTTTCGATGAAATTGGTCAAACTGGTTCACCGAAGAATGGCGTCGAAGCGGCGGGGAAATAGTTTGTGAACATTTAATGGCAGTCTGTCTATTAAAATAAACTTGAAGAAAAAACAACAGAGGAGGCGTCGACGCTGGTGCACTAGACTGTGGGTGATAGGTGGCAATAACAAGGGGGCGTCATAATATTATAATATTCTTTGTGCCTTTGAAAACAATTTTCTGGTACAAAGCAGCGAGCTCTGTATACAAACGATACATTGACGCAAGTGAAGTTAAAAATGGTAATTTCACTTTGCTTTCAATTTTTTTTAATAAACCGCACTATTTTTCAGCGGTCATAGCAATGCTTGTTTTGAGATATTTAGACTGTTGCGTTTGAGTTTATTATAAAATATTTTTCCATTATTGAACAAAATGTTTCACAACATATATGCTCTTCTAATGTCATGCTTATCCATCATTGTAATGTTTTATGAGAAACGAAAATGTGTTTTTCAAACCTTTGATATCTCCCAAATTCCAAAAATGCTGAAGCGTAGGCTTTTGATCTTCACAACTTAATAAATTCAAAGATTTTTTTCGAATAAAAGCAATTTTTATTTTTAAATAAAACCACTGGCAACTTTGCCATTTTTGGTAATGTACTCTTTACCTCTATTTCTCCTAATTTTTCTCACATTTTCAGTCCAATTATCAGGTTTTTCTTTTATTGCTTCACATCTAAAGTTAACGCATAATACAAGAATATGTAATTATTTCCTTTCTCACAAATTACTTACACCACTATCGAAATGAAGGTGAAACTGTCGTTGTTCATTATGAAAGTGAAACTATCATGTCATTGCTTACTAAGTAGACCGCTATTTTGCAACAATTTTATGAGGATATTCAATCTCAATTGTTTGACTTTTCTCACCCTTACGATTTGTCCTCCTTTTTAGGGCGTCCGGCGGGATTTTCGATGCTGCTCCCTCAAGAAGTCATAAATCTTTTATCTTTATTCCTTGATTGCGGCTACAGTCTATAATTGACAGAAAATTTTGTCTTAGGATATCGTACCTAATATAAGAAATAACTAAAAGTATCCGGATTTCAAGTGAAAATGTCCAGCGTTTTAATGCTCCCTGCCTAGATTAATAATTCTACGGATGGCAGCCCCAGACTTACACCACTTTAATCACCATCACATATTAAAAATACACTTTAAGATCCACGTTAAAATTAAAACAAGTAGCCAACACGTAAACACTATGATAACAAGATTCCAAACTAAACAATTCACCCTAAAAATGGTACATTTCCCACAAACCTTCAACTTTCCAAACAGATTGATGGCTTTCGCGAGGCACGGTCGATTAAAATTAAAAGAGGCACGATACGGGGCTAAACACGCTCGCGCAATCTCCATACATATCTGGCCATTACAGTGCACCATCATGGCCGCCGAATTTCCCTTAAAAACTGTTATTCGTGGCAGCTATGTAGCGGCATACCGTTGCACTGTTCCTGTTCCGGTTACGGCTCGTGGGCCGGGCAACGCGTGTTTTCGAAAGCCCGAGTTCCCATCGGCGTGTCGTATAATAAACTGATTCTCGTGCTGTGCAACGTGCGCGGTACGAAATAACACACCGCCGCCGGCAGAAATAACAACGGCCAAAGGACGATCGAAGACTGCACGAAATAGTCCCAGCCTCGGTTACGCCTGGGGCGCGGTAATTAGCATTTAATGACGCGTTGTTGTTTGGTTAAGTGTTTGCTTCGAGCGTACAGGAGCCAATATTATGGGATTTACGTTCACCGCGCTATTGGGCCGAGCGTTATGGCGCGAATTGCGAACGAACAAAAGCATCGGCGGCGCATTGTTCCTTGGAAACACGGCCCTTCCGATACACGTTCCGCGAGGCATGTATCTGTTCTTTTGTCGTCGAGCTGAGTGTTCTTGTTTGGGCAGGCGCAAAGAGCCGGGGACGCGTGCTCGGATTAAAGAGTAAATGGAGAGGAATCCACCGCGGGGTGGAATTGAGGGCCTCCGCCGACGAAAGTGGTAAAATTTTAAAAAGGGTACTTCCACTCTTTTCCAACAGATATTTAAGACGCTGTATAGTAAAAGCTGCTTAAACCCAGGCAGCCCTTTCACTTTAAACAGTTGGCCCGCTACATGCTCTATTTTATGCGCCTCCCGTGCCATGAATCCGACGCGAGATATCGGGATAGCCGGTTTATGGCGCAGCCGATCTTTATAACCCATGCACGCGCTCTTTCCCGCGGCGAGAACAGGCGGGCACGAGCGACCCCCGACCAGCGGATCCGGAAAACAGCCCTTCGGGCTGTGTGTCAAATCGGAAACGGATATTCGTGATTTTTCCTATCGCGCGGCTCGCACTTTGCGCCCGACGTCATCGATATGCGGGCACACGGACGCCGCGGAGCGATTTACACGCTGAACAGCAACGCCAAGTGGATATGCGAGAGCTCCTACATTGGATTTCACGGCTTTTTTCCGCGAGCCCCGTTCGAACGCTTCGGTGTTTGCGCATGGGAACGTGTCGACGCGCTCGCGCACCGTCACGTCGCTTGCTAGCATAAGAACGGACGCCTCGCGGTGGAAACGATGGAAAGACTTCATGGAGGATAAGGGATTACACGGGTAAAGCGTTGGCTGCAACTATTCCGTTCACTCGCGTTCATTCAAACTTATAGAGTGGAAAGGGTGGTACAAGCGGGCAGGAGGTGATTCCTTTTGCAAAAATAAATCGAAGGTGTAGAATACAATTTTGGGGAATGGAAATGCAACAGTGAATGTGGCACTGCCGTGGAATGAATCCTTGAGCAGAAATAAGTCGAAATTGTGGAATAATCGCCTGGAGAAAATCGATTTAAAGGCAGAACCGATTTTTGGAGAAGTGTACGCGTATTGGGTGGATCTTGAAATTGGGTTTTCTTGAAAACATAGGCTTATATGGAAAAGGTTATTCTACACTATTGATTTATTATTGCAGAAGGAATTAACTCCTGCTCACTTCTACCATCCTTTCGACTGCACTCTGTATATCGTGAGAAATAAGAGTGTTGCTCGATTTAATGGTGTACTTGTTGCGTCGCATTACTCCTACTCATGATAATACAGAATAATACTTCAGAAGTTACAAATCTAAGTGTTTATTTAGCGCAACCAATCCGAAGAAAACTTATGAGTAGGGGAAGTAGGGACAAAACTGGGACGTTAAGGATAAAAGCTCATAACTTTGAGATTATTAATGTACCTAAAGAAGAAATTGAAATTAGGATTCAATAGAGTAAATTCTTTTTTAAGTAATAGTATATATCCATTTTTTTTTAATACAGTAACAAATACAAAAAATTACGATTAAAAATATGGTCCGTTTTTACGGTTTTACTTCATGGCTTGGGTAAAACAGGGTACCATACTAAAAACTGGCCCTAGCACCTATTACAACGGAATTCGGCCAATTTTTCAGTCCTCCAATCAGTGCAGCCTTCGTGAGCCCACTTACAACAAGCTGTACACTGCATCCAGGCTTCATTCAATTTGGATGAACCATAGAATTCTTGGACATAAATGCAAGGGTCTTCACCGTCTACATCACCACTGTTATCATTATCCTTCCGTATTTTGTTTAATTTTCTGGTTTTCTTTCTCTTTAGTTGTAGTCCTTTATTAAGATTTA